>JAPDNY010000001.1:266457097-269181374 GCA_029375565.1 Gekko gecko
ATCTTTCTCAAGCCATACAGCAAAGACAATTGTTTACAAGAGTCTCAGCTTAAGTGTGAAATGGCTTTTTCAGCACAAGTTGGAGAGGACGCAACTGTCAGAAACCTTCTGGGAAGAGATCATTCTACTAATGCAAACTAAAATATTTGAAGCTATCTCTCCAGTTTTGGCACAAATCATGAGTGTTTTTGAGAGTGAGCAGACTAGTTTACTTGAAATAACAGACCCTCCATTGCAGATGACATCATCCTTGTCCCAAAACCTTGATCAATGCGGCCTGTCTGGAGATGTGATCCTTAATACGAGAGAAATAGAAAAAGGCTACTCTGACTGCTTGAAGTCTCAAGTTTTCTTAGTTACCAAGCACAACGAGGTGTTTTTACAGGCTTTGGGCTGTTTGATCTCTCACACAAGCAGTCTGGAAGGAGAGGGGGTGAGTTTCAAAGCGTTTTCAGAGACTGAACAAGGTTTTAAGTGCTACTACGTAAGTATGACTGAAGAAGAGGATACCTTCAAAGATCAAAGGCACAGGAGATCAACAATTCTGAGGAGACATTTGCAGGGAAAACAGAAGAAATATAAATTGTATAACTAATTTGTAACAATATATCTTGATTGTTTGCATGGTTAAACTGATTAATGAGAGGAAGATTTATCTAAGGTGAAACTCTCAAACTGCTAAAAATATTTGTTTATATATTATTTCTTTCTTCCTTCTTTTCTCTGAACTTATACTGATACTTGATAAATGACTGATTAAGAATATAATCTGTAGTTACAAATATTGACTATCTTTATTGTCTTAACTGATTAGAGAAAGTTATAAGTAATGGTTGGTTTATTTGATACAATATGTTCTGGATATTCGTAATGCTTTAACTAATGGTTGATAAAAAATTATAGGGTAGTTTTGATTTTTAAAGTGGGCCTTGCAGGGAAAAAATAAAAGCAATGGGTTGATTACCTAGAGAAAGTATGACTGATTCAGAGTCAGAACATAACAACCACCCTCCTGGGTTGATTGGCAGGAGCCATTGCCTTGTCCTCCCTTAAATGGCTGCTGGTGCTCAGGGCTGTCCCATTCAGCTGCGTGTCTCCCTTTACGTGCCCTGCTGGCCTCCCTTTCCCTACCCTGCTGGATTGAGCAGGCCACCACACCCCACTTCACAGATTTACCACATGGAAAACAGACTGCCCTGCTGTGTCAATCAATAGCACTGAAGCCAAATTCTGCTGTATGCAGGCTGCTCCCTCTGGCCCTCTCCCCTTCACCTAATGCTTAAGTACAGTCGTTTCATATCTTCTCCTATTGATATACATAGGAAGAATGACCAAAACTTGACAATACAGGCAGTTTAACCTTCCTCAGGAAGCATATCCTCCCCAAGAGTTTTTCACAGAAGTAAAAAAACCTGATGACATTATTAATCTCACATAGTAATTCAGGGTTCCAGGCAAGATGCAAAGACAATGAGAATAACATTACAGAATTGACTGGGAATTCCTCCAGAATTGGAGTAAATTCTAAAAATAAAAGAGGAATTAGGCTACCATTTGGCTGAAGTGATTTGATTATCTGTGACATTTTTACAGCCTCTCGACATTTTGGCAACCAAGTCTGAAAATTTAACTGAATTTCCTTCAAGGACTGATAAACCTAATTTATCCATAGGAGTTTATGTGTTCATCCTGCTTGCACTGCAGGAAAATTGATACCAGAACCCAGGGCTTTTTTCTGGGGGAATGCTCCAGAACAGAGTTCTGGAACCTCTTTGACAAAATTCTTTTTAAAATGTTTAAAAGTTCATGAGCTTTCAGTATACAGATTGAAAACTTCATTTCCCTCTTGAGAGTTCTGGCATCTCTTTTTCCAAAAAAAGCCCTGCCAGAACCCCACCAGTACTGTCACAAAAGTAGAGGGAGGTGATAGGAATTAGGTTTGGGAAACAGAAAGGAATGGGGCAAGGGGATGCCTGGCTTAGGATTGGAAGTTTATAACTCTTGAAGAAGAGTAACTTTTCTCAGAGGGTTTTGTTTTTCATTCATAATGGCAGGTTTCAATTCAAATTAGAGCTTGGAGGAGCTTGTATATTTTGTACATTAGCAATACGGGAATCAAATTGTATATCCTTAGCAGAGGCTTTGAATGACACAATTTAAGCATTGCCTAGCCAAAAACAGACATGTTTACAATGTGATCTTAGATATATTTACTCACAGATAAATCAATGTTACTTTAAATGTTTTAAATTGGATTTATAACCCACTTCACCTGTAGGAATTGAACTAATATACTGCACTGCCACTTTAAATGTTTTAAATTGGTTTTACTGTACTGTTTTAATATTGTTATTTATTAACTTTTGACTTATTTTAAGATTGTATTGTGTCTGTTGTGAGCTGCCCTGAGCCCACTTGTGTTAGTACGTTTAGGATTACAACCTTATGTTCAATTGATTGCAACTTAATCAAACTTAAAATTAAACCTGGCATTGATGAATTTTGTATAATATGAAGCTTTTATAATATTTTATCCTCATAACACTTATGGCATTCCATTGATATACTGAAATTTGCAAAAATTGTGCAGTGTTCATAGAATTTCCTTTTCTGCTTATTGTGCTGATCCTTACAAATCAGAGCAATTTTGCTGAACTTAGAAATGACTAATTTTGCAATTATCTCACTTAATACTTAAAACTAATAGTTGCTGTTGTTAAGTAATTACAGTTGTGCTTACTTAACAAATAAGAATTTCCGCTAAATAACTGAACAGGAGTCCAGAGTACCTTAAAAGGTAAAGGTTCCCTTGCTCGAAAGCCAGTCGAATCCGACTCTAGGGTTGCGGTGCTCATCTCCGTTTCAAAGCCGAAGAGCCAGCGCTGTCCGAAGACATTTCCGTGGTCATGTGGCCGGCATGACTAAACACCAAGGCGCACAGAACGCTGTTACCTTCCCACCGAAGTGGTACCTATTTATCTACTTGCAATTTCTTGCTTTCGAACTGCTAGGTTGGCAGGAGCTGGAACTAGAGACAGGAGCTCACCCCGTCATGCGGCACCCGGGTCTCGAACTGCTGAACTACTGACCTTCCACAGCCTGCAGTTCAGCATCTTAACCACTTGAGCCACCGCAGCTCCATAGAGTACCTTAAAGGCTAACACAATTTATTGTAGCATAAGCTTTTAGCCCTTATTTTTTCAGATACAAGAAAATATTATTATTCAAATTGTCAAAAATGTAAGAATAGCCATGATCAGTGTTGTTAACTATTACATTTCTGAATTATAGTTTGGTGGTCAAAGCTGAGATATAGTTTGGTGGTCAAAGCTGAGATATAGTTTTCCAGTTATAGGCTGAATTTGAACCAGTTCTGTTCCCAGTTCTGTTCTCTTCACTGTAATATATCTGTACTATGTAATTGTTATGTATTCAGTTTACGGTGTTATTAGATGTGAGCTTAGGTCACAGCTCCACAGAAGCCCAGCATTCTAAAATATGCAACTGGATTGGTCAATGCTGTGAACAGACCAATCCGGAGAGACCTTGACTTTTGGCAACTTTCAGCGACTTTTGGGCAACTTCAGTGTCCATGCCGACAATGTGGCCTCTCCAGTGGTGGTGGACTTGGTGTTGTCCATGGTGGCACTGGGATTCTCCCAACATGTAACAGCTCCCTCGCACAGAACCAGTCACGCTCTTGATTTGATCTTCGTGTCGGGGGTTACAGTGGATCAGATTACTGCTTTGGCAGTTCCATGGTTGGACCACCATGCCCTGAAGGCCTGCGTGAACATGGCAACCTGACCCAGTTTGGACAGCGAGCATATTTTAGCTTGCCCATGGGGCCAAATGGACCCTCAGCAACTTCAGATGGCCCTACGGGATCCCATGCCCCCTGGCGGGTTGTTAGATTAATTAGTCAAGGACTGATATGTCGACTCTCAACTGCCATTGACAAGATCGCTCCCCGACACCCTCTGCACCCTCACTCTAAGTGGGCTCCTTGGTTTACCGAGGAGCTGCGGCTGATGAAATGAGAGCTCAGACGACTAGAGAGACAGTGGCGGTGTGCTCGCGACAAAGCAACAAGAGCATCCTATAGGACGTTTATGAGATCCTATGAGATGGCAGTCAAAGCCATGAAAAGAGAGTTCTAAGCAGCCTTGGTTGTGTCTGCTAGCTCACACCTGGCACAATTGTTTAGAACCATTCAGTCACTAACAGAGCTTCCTCAGAGCAGACCAAATGCTAGGGAATTGGATATCGGCTGTAAGGCTTTTGCGAGCTACTTTGCAGATAAAGTCTTGCTGCTCCGCCGCGACCTCCCCACCACAGTTGAGACAATGAACGAGCTCGAGGCCCCATGCACGTCTTCTAATTCTATTCTGGATTATTTCAGCCCACTCAACCTTGAGGAAGTCGACAGATTGCTCTCAACAGTATGCCCAACCACATGCAGCCTTGACCCGTGCCCTTCATGGCTCATAAAAGCTGGCCATGAGGGGTTGTGAGGTGCCTTCAGGGATATTATCAACAAGTCCTTCATGGAGGGAGTGTTCCCGGGGACACTCAAGGAAGCGATGGTCCACCCTCTCTCAAAAAAACCATCTCTGGACCTGGCCGAATTGGCCAACTATCGGCTGGTTTCCAGTTTGCCCTATTTGGGCAAATTACTGGAGAGAGCGGCAGTGATTCAGTTGCAGAGCTTTATGGATGACACTTCCATGCTAGACTCATTTCAGTCTCACTTCCGACCAGGCCATGGGACAGAGATGGCACTGGTTGCCCTCACGGATTACCTCCGGAGGCACCTGGATTGAGGTGGCATGGCAGCACTGGTGTTATTAGACCTGTTGGCGGTGTTCAACATGGTCGACCATCAGTTGCTGATCCACTGCCTCACCGACAAAGGGATTCAGGGGCTTGCCTTGCATTGGCTTGTCTCCTTTCTCCAAGGTCGGGGACAGAGGGTGGCGGTTGGGTAGCAGACGTCCAAGAGGTACCCGCTGGTGTGCGGGGTGCTACAAGGGATGGTGTTATCCCCAATGTTATTTAACATCTACATGTGCCCCCTCATCCAGATTGCCCAGAGGCACAGGATAGGGTACCATCAATATGACACCCAGCTATATCTGTTGTTGGGCAGCCGGTCCAACTCTACCCCAGATGACCTGGAGCAGGCACTTCAGGATGTGGTGGGCTGGCTTAGACTGAGCCAATTGAAATTGAATCCAATGAAGACCTGAGTCGGAGCGAATTGGGGTAGGGATCCCACTACTGACCTTCGATGAGGTGCCTTTGGTGCTAGCACCAAGGTTCAGGAGTTTGGGAGTGCTCCTGGATGCCACCTTAACAATGGAGGCCCAGGTAGCAGCCACTGCCAAGGAGCCTTTTACCATCTATGGCTGATTAGGCAGTTGGTTCCCTTCCTTGAACGCAATGACCTGGCAACAGTGGTCTATGGTATGGTCACCTCGAGGTTAGATTAGACTACTGCGACGCTCTTTACATGGGGCTGCCCTTGTCCCAAATCCAGAAGCTGCAGCTGATGAAAAATGCAGCAGCCAGGCTGTTGATGAGTCTCTCTTTATGAGATCACATCCAACCTGTGCTGAAGGCATTGCACTGGCAGCCAATAGCATACCGGATTTGCTTGAAGGTGCTGGTTTTGACCTTTAAAGCCCTATATGGTCGGGGGCCTGCCTACCTGAGGAACCACCTTTCCCCATATGTGCCCCAGAGAGCATTGAGGTCAGGGACCCAACATTGCCTGACTGTCCCTGGCCCAAAAGATGCCATTACGAGGGCCAGGGCTTTTTCAGTGGTGGTTCAACATTGGTGGAATGAGCTCCTGGGGGACATCAGGGCCCTGCATGACCTTTTACAGTTCTGCAGGGCCTGTAAAATGGAGCTCTTCCACCAGGCCTTCGATTAGGAGCTGCCACTGACAAATGAACCATCGTAAACTGAATGCACCATGGCCCTTGTCATAATGCCAGACAAGGCCTCTTTCCATCGTTCTGGGTATAGACATTGCCACCATCTGTATACACTAGCACCTTATACAACTGTTTTTATTATAAATGTTATTGTATTTATTGGTTTTATTGCATTTAACTTATGTACGCTGACTTGAGCCAGTTTGCACTGGCAAGGCAGGATACAAATTGGAACTAAATAAAATAAATAAATAAATAGATAAGAACTACTTGTGATCCTTCAGATATGTGTGGTTGCCATGTTGTGTGAACAAGGGTGACATGTTTACTGTGTGTACACAGATCTTGCTACTGTGGTGTATGCCTTGGTAAGATTGAGATTAGAGTACTGCAGTATGTGCTTCATGAGATTGCGCTTGAAGCTGCAGTTGGTACTGAATATTGCAGCCTGAGTGCTGACGGGAGTTGGCAGGCCCATAGCTCCAGTGGAGCACCTCGGGGCTGGGCCTCCCAACTTTTGCTGAGGTGGATGGAGAGCGCTGGCACAGCCACCAACACTGCTGCCACTGCTGCCAAGGAGCTCACAGCTTCCCCATCAACAGCAGGAGTGCCAGCCAAAAGGCAGTGGAGGAGATGTGTGCCTGCTTGCTCTGACTCTCCCCACCCACCACTCAGCCACGGAGAGGCCTGAGGCAGGCTCACTAGGCTGGGCAGGTGGCTGGCTGGCCGGCACTTGCTGCCCTCCCTCCCTCCCTGGGCAGCGGGTGAAGTAATTAGCTGGGTGCGCTTGGCTGCATTGGCACATTGCTGTTGCTTCTGCATACATGGCCCCGAGATGGCCACAGGGGCTATGTCACTTTAGCCTTGTTCTATTTACACTACCTCCAAAATAGCTAGTACTGGCCTTTAAAGCCCTGTACAGCCTTGGGCAACACACCTTAAGTACTGCTCTCTTTCATATGAACCTACAGGACCACTAAAGTCATCTTCAAATGTCCTGCTTTGGGTGCCTCCACCATCTGAATTTAAATGGGTAGCAACCTAAGAATGGGCCTTCTCAGTCTTGGCATCAAAATTATGAAACTCTCTCCCCAGGAATTCCTCCTCCTTTATCTCTGTCTTTCAGTAGGTGAAGGCTTTTCTGTTTTGTTTGGCATTCCCCCACTGACAGTCACTGGCCCTCCTTTCTGTTTGTGTTGTTTGTGCATTGCTGAATTGTTTTTATTGTTCTATATTTGTCCATTTTAAAATTTCTTTTACCATATTCACTTGAAAGGAATATGACCTCAAATGCAAGATATCTCCCCTCCCCCATTATACACACCCAAAGTTTATTACTGGATGTAACTGAAACTTCTATGAAAATATACGGAAAAAAAACCCCAATGGTATACTGGGGGGGTGGGACTAGTTTTGAATCTGAGTAAATACAGTAACGTGTTAACTGTTCACTGTCTTGGTGGAAACATTTCTGGTTTTTTTTGTGTTTTAAAAAATAAAATAAAATGTAGCCTTAGTATGTATGAATGCCAGTGTGGTATAATGGTTAGATTGTCAAACTACAATCTGGGACACCCAGAATCTCCATTGCCATGGAAGTTTGCTGGGTGACTTTGGGCCAGTGAAAGACACTCAACCTAATCTACCTAATAGGGTTTTCTTGCATATAAAATGGAGAAAGGGAGTATGTTGAAAGCCTGTTTGCACATAACAAAGATGTATGTGAATGATATTTATGCACATTGCCTCAACATAGCAGTCATCAGTATTGGGAAGAACATTGGTAGAGTTACAGGCAGTTGGTAAGCTCCTGGTACATGTGACTGTAAGACCTGGAAAGGTCTTACTAGGGAGGCTGGGATATACTTGTCAGCCCTCCCCCCTTTTTTTACTGGTACAGCTTTTGTATCTTTCCTTTTACTGTGCCTAGTTAGTTAAATTTATTTGTGAAATTAAACTCCCCCAGCTCCTGTGCCCATTCCTGCCGTAGCTCTGGTGGACTGGAGATGGGGGAATATATGTATTTATACTGAGGTTTTCACCCTGACCTGGATGGCCCAGGCTAGCCTGATCTTGTCAGGTCTTGGAAGCTAAGCAGAAATTCCAGGGTCGCTATGAAGAGGAACGCAATGGTAAACCACCTCTGCTAATCTCTTTTCTTTAAAACCCTGTGGGGTCACCATAAATTGGCTTGATGGCATGTTACACAAACACACTGAGGGGCTCTGTACTTTGAACAGATACTTGGGCAGGGGAATCATGACATACAGTTTGCCATCACAACAATCATGAATTTTAGACCAACTATGACTTGGGGACCTGGTGATACTGTTTTTGAAAGCAGCAACAAAAAAGAATCTTATGACACATTAGAGAAGAACTGATTTGTTATGACCAAAGTTTCCATAGGCAGCAATGCAGAGGGAAGAACTGTTAACAGAGGGGTCTGTCAAAAGAGAATTAAAGGCAACAAGTGAAGACAGAGCTTTTATGCAAAACTCCAATGTATACAGTATTAGCACAGTGAATATTCACAGCATTGTGAGAAGCTGTTGTGTGGGGCATTGATTAGGGTATTGGCATAGGACCAGCTTCAAATCCCTGTTCACCCATGAAGCTCTCTAAGGGACTTTAGGTCTTCCAGCTCCCTCACAGGGCTATTGTGAGGATAAAATGGATGATGAAAGAATCATGTATGTGGCCCTGAGCATCTCAGAGGAAGGTGGGATAAAAATATAATGGCTGGAACAGTGTGAAGATGACTTAACAGAATCTTGCTTAGAGTTATTAATCTAACTTAACACCTGTAGTATCCATAACTTATCTTACACAAGGCAAAAAATTAATTTCCATTTGGAAAAAAATAACTCTAAGTTGGGTACCCGAGGTTAAGTGAGAGATTTTTTTTCCACTTCAGATTTAGATATATATTGCAAAGTGCACTAAACCTATCCTTTAAAATCTTTGGCAAAATCCACCCTTGAAGTAGCGAACATTTGAACATAAAAATCCTGAATCTATATAGCCTGATACACTTCAGTATTACTATATTAAAAGTCTAGTGCACATTAAAACCAGATCAAACACATTTTGGCCTCCAAGACCTACCTCAGTGGTCAATTTTTGTATGCATACTATGACAGGGGAATTTCAGATAGCTAATATGTTTCATTTCAGGAACTGTTCACTAAAAGTTTCTGTTTGTCATTTCAGACAGAACTGTTTTAGTAATGGTTCCCTGACGGAATACTGTACAGGTTTATTCCAAGACGGTACAATAACGGTTTTAAAAGGGTAATGTGAAATTCCCCATATGAACATGTGTTAGTGCCAAGGCAGGTTGATTATAAGGCATTCCAAATATCCCATGTGGCAAAAGAATTAGGCTGTATGTGGGTTTTCTTAAAATTTTAAGCACACACATCCGCGGAACACAGGTTCAATAGCTCTTTCTGACCATGGCTACCAAAACTCTCAAAATATGCATATACGTATCAGCCTTTGTCGTATGTCACTGGCGACCAAGATTAAAATCATGCAGTAACATTCCTCATTATTCTGTATGAGTGATGAAGAAAGCTGACAGGCAGAAAGTTGATTCATTTAGTTGATTCATTTAGACCCAGTGTGGTGAGTGGTTAAAAGCTGTGGATGCTAATCTGGAGAACCGGGTTTGATTCAGAAATATCTTTGGACAGCGCTGGCTCTTCGGCTTGGAAATGGAGATGAGCACCGCAACCCTAGAGTTGGATTTGACTGGCTTTCGAGCAAGGAAACCTTTACCTTTATTGGAGGACAGTTTTACAGATACCAAGGAACACCAAAAAGACAAATGTGTGTTCTAGATCAAGCCTAAAACAACTAAACTGAGGCTATCATACTTTGCTCACATTATGAGAAGACAAGTCACTGGAAAAAACAATAATGCTAGGAAAAGTTGAAGGCATCAGGAAAAGAGGAAGACGCAACAGGAGATGGATTGACTGTATAAATGGAAGCCATGGCCCTCCATTTGCAAGACCTGAGCAGGGATTTTAACAGTAGGACATTTTGGAGGTAATTACAGATTCATAGGGTCACTGTAAATCAGAAGAGACTTGGCAGCACATAGCATACGCACACATCAGGAGGAACACTATACCTTTGTGTGTTTGTTTTTTTAAAGCCAAATTTTATGTTCTGATCACATTGTACTGACTCACCAGTCACTGTTTTTTTGCAGATCGGGGTGGGGGGATGAGGCAAGGTGAGGCAGACCCCAAGGGGTGGGGCTTAGTTGCTCCCTGAGCATTGCAGCTGGTTTGCCCTCGATTTTGCCTTCAACCATTTTATGTTTTGATCACATTACAAATAAAACTGCCTGATTGTTAAAGGCTGCAATGAAACATCTTAATTGGGATGATTCCAAATTGTATGAGTTAATGTCATAAATTGTCATTGTGGCACAGACAAACATGATTTAATGATGACAATGCAATGTTTTCAAATTACACTACAGAGCATAGAATTTAAATAATCTGCTCATGGTATACAAATGATAGAAGCTGAAGGACTCTAGGACAAAATTCTTTAGGAACCCCCCATTTAAAAAAAAAATTGCTGAGTGAAGGAACTACATCATTGTGCCTAATTAAATAACTTTCCTTGAGAATTTTAGAAGATGCCACCTAATAAAAAACTAGTAGTTTCTTTGCAGATATTTTTAATAAGTCCTGCTAAATAATGTATGCTCATGCTTCATTTAGAGCTGTCTAAAGCTGTATTTTTTTAATTGATAAACGTTACATAATGTGACTGGAAATGACAACATATCACTATGCTAGAGCTTTATATGTCAGTCAAGTTTTTAATTGCATCTATTCTATTGCTGGTGATGAATAGTAAGGAAATGCCTTAGAAGACAGAGGGAGAAAGGAAGACAGAAGGGACTTGTGGCACCTCTAATGACTGGCTCTATGTTCTGTAATATTAAAAGACAGCTGTGTTTCTGTCAGCTTTGTGGTAATGTAACCAAGTAAAATAAATCCTAAATGATCTGTCAAATCAGGACCTTGTGGTATAAAATAAGATTGAATGGGATCACAATAATAATCTGAAATCTGGTTCTAAATTAAATGTAAAGGGATTCAGTTTGTTTCTGCTAAGCAAGCTTAATCCACTAGTGGTTGCCATTTAGTTCTAAGAAACTGGAAAGAAAGCCAAATTTAATTGCTGTTATACACACTGATATTATTCCAAGAAATTGAGAACCCACAGTGACTCCTCTGATATCTAGTCATGACACTTAGGCCACAGTCAGACATGCCTTTAGATCCAACTCAGCTGCAAATGCCTGACAGATCTAAAGGGCATGATCAGACAGCAACACCTGGGAAAGGTCCCACAGCCATCAGCATCCAGTGTTGCCCTGCCACAGAAGTGGAGTTAAAAGACACTGGGGAAAATCCAGTCCTAATGCTTGCAACTGGGCCATCAACGGACTTTCCCCTGTCTGATTGCTCAAGCACACACTCAAGCCATCAGGATTGTCTGCCGATTCCATCCTGACTTGGTGTGGTTTCCTCCCCTCATGTAGCAGTATGCACATAACCACATACTCCATAGGGAACTCTCAGTGTGGAGTTGCAATTCCTCATTTATGTGCATGGGAAACAAAAGGCAAAAAAACCCCAAACACTTGCCCAAACATGCCATCAGATTGCATAGTGATGGGCTGAGCCCACAACTACTAAGGACAATGCTGTGTCAGTTTCCACCGGGGGACACAGGCTTGTTTCTCCTCTCCACCAAATGGCACACCTGACTGCAGCCTTAGAATGGCTTACTACATGGAAGGCTGGGTCATGTAGAGTCCACACCTACATTCCTCAGAGCACTTGATAGGGTCTTACAACACTCCTCTGATATTGGCAGTCTCCACAAGGAGTCTTTGTAAACATTGTGATTAGAGAGCAGAGAAATTGCCAATGGGATGCAGTTTTCACGCAAAATATGCTTCTACAGAAATAAATGCAACAGAATTTAGTCAATGATGTTGCTGAATTCTTTCCTTCCATCTTTTCTTTCACAATTTTGGAGACACTGTCCATTACTAGGGATGGTTCAGGACATTTCTGTTCTACACACACACACACCCATGCACACCAATGAATCTGTGACTTCCAAGCAATACCAGGGTCAGACTTAATGTTATTTTAAAATATTTTTTTTCCTTAAGGGAGATACTATTTCTCCTTTATTTAGGGCAAAAAAAATGCTACCTCTCTGGGAACCTTCACCAGGCAACTTAACAACAATAAAAACAAAACAAAACAAAACATGGGAATGGTGTTAATTAAAATCCATGGCACGGAGCCATGGCTGATGTGCCCCTCTGATTGGTTGGGTTGCTGAAAACGGCGTACTGCTGCGCTGGAAACGGGAGGGGTGATCACATGGCTCCCGTGCTTCCATGGCACACCTGCATGTTCAGATGTTGGAAGAGCTGATATGGAAGCACCTCACCAGGGAAACCACCAGATTCCTCCGGTGGCTGTTTAAGGCATATGGGAGTCATTTTGCAATGAGGCAGGGATGGATGGCTGCCGAGTGCCAGATGTGTGTGTCTGATCATGCCACTTTGATCTGGGGGGGTGAGGTGGCTATGCTGGACTGAATTGCCTGTGGGATCACAACCAGAATTTGGCTTGGTGCCTAAAAGAAAGTGTATTTATTGCTGTTCTGTCTTTTTTGAAATGAAAAGCTTAGCTTTCTAGGAGATCCTTTACAAAAGCTGGTTCAATAAGGGAAGTCTCAACACATGGTGATTAGGAAACAGAAATGTTAGTTGTTTTAGGTCCTATACTTCCTGTGTTTTCAAGTAAATCACTGAAATGCATCTAACTAGATACTTCCTAGTCCTGATAGTATTTGTTCTTGATCATTTTTCTAAAATCCATTTGGATAAGGTCCTTAGTGCACCATTTAAGGAGACCTGGTCACTTGGGGCTTTTCTGCATGGTTTCCCCCGTTGGTTCTAAACCCATTTGTTTCTGTTTATCCCCTTTTCACATACATTTTTGTGACTTTAATTTTCATTTCATGGGGGGGGTGTTATTTTTGAAACTACTTTTACCATGAATTTTTTTTCTAGAAGCCAATTTTGAGTTGCCTTTGTCCCTATGCTTAATGTTTCTGCTGGCTTTCTTTGTCCCACCCTCCTTCAACCCACTTTTCAATGACCTGACAATGAGTGGTTTCAGTTTTTCTTTACATGGCCCTAAAATATCAATATATCAATATAGTGTTGTAATGATAAATTAAGCAGGTTCTCTGAAGTCCCAGCTTTCATTAAAAAAAGAAAAGAAAAATAAAGTCTTAAGTTTCTTCCCTTGTAGAGATCATGCCTTTTTCGTTATATCTCCATGAAGGAAAGGGATAAAAATGGAAACTGTGCATTCAGAGAACCTGCTCAAACTGTCATTACACCACTACATCAATATATTGATATTTAAGTGTCATTTAAACAAGAAAAGTGTTCTGGCTTTGAAACGGAGATGAGCACCGCAACCCTAGAGTTGGATACGACTGGCTTTCGAGCAAGGAAACCTTTACCTTTACTTTAAACAAGAAAAGTAAGGGGATGATATGATACCACCAGTGATGACAGCACCTTCCCTTGAAAATCCTCATCATTCAGGGGACATGTGGAAGAAAATAAATGGACTCCACAACTGTAAAAATGCTGAGGAAAGGCAAACCTGTGGAAGAACCATGCCCAAACTGATTCCAAAGCTTGTGGATTGACTGCCAAGAAAACCAGGAGTAAATCAAGCATGCAGAAAAGATCTTCCACCATTGTGCCTCAGGAGCACTCACATCAAATGAATTGTGAGCAAATTTCCAAAGCAACCCATAAGGCTTTTGCCTAGACAGAAGATAAGCTTTGTGAGCAGTGTTAAGTTCATTTTTCAAATAAGGGGTTTGAAAATTTTGAATCATATAGAGGGAAGCTGAAAGTCTTTTAAGAATGCTACAATGATTTAGAACAGATTCAACATATCCCTATCATAAGTGACTAAAAAGACTGAACAGTTTCTACATTCTATCTTTTCTGTTTAGCTTAAGGTTTACAAATGTGCTCTTCAGCTTTTCCGATCCAGGACCCATTTTTAATCGCAGATGGCAGCATGAGACTCACTGAGTCGCAAACCTGTATCACGTGAAACAGATGCTGCACTGCAGGGGCATGCAGACCACTAGAAATGGTTATGGTGTTGGACAAGGATCTGGGAGACCCATGTTCAAATACCCACTCCCATGGAAGCTTGTTGAGTGACTTAGGCCAGTCACATACTGTCAACCTAACAGAGTCATTCTGAAGATAGAGGAGAGGAACATTCAGTAAGCTGCTTTAAGGTCCCCATTACAGAGAAAGGTGGGGCATAAATGATGTGAGTCAAATAAAGAACCTATCAGCCAGTCCAGGTCACAAAAGTGACAGAAGGCAAAGAACAGCTTTTGCACATCGCTAAAATACTGGAGAACCAATGAGTGGTGGCTGGGCTGGCAGGAGAAGAGAGAGAGAGAGAAAAGGCAAGGGAGAGCTCTTGCAATGTGGTGGTCTCTGAATCTACCTGTGCCAAAAAGGAAATATCTTGAACAGTGATTGACTTTGATCTACACTCCTGATGTTCCTCAGTGTGTGTGAAACGAGAAGCAGGAGGTATGATGCCTTGGCTCCCTATGCTTGCACACACTGGTAGAGGTCATTCTAAAAAGCAGCAAACACAGAACCTATATAGGGTCTCTTGACCATCAGGTAAGCCTTTGTAACCCATCTGAGAATCTGATTCCATGAAGGACCATTGACTGGTAACATGACTATAAGGCTAAGTGTCACAAATAGAAAATTATATTAAGCTTAGAACGAACAAGAAAAAAGTGGATAAAAACACTGTTACAGGCCTTATGAAAGACAATCTCTGTTGATGCTTTCCTAACCTGCTCCAGTGCCAGGGCAATAGTCAAATTGAACCTGGAAGCAAATAGCCAGCCAATGTGGCTGGTTTAAATTTGACAATATATTCCTATAGTAGTTAAGCCTTATGAGTAGGCAAGCTGGTAAATTGACCTCTTCCAGAATATCAGCTTTCACATCCAACATCACTATTGGGTATCTTGATTTGGTTTCAGCTTATTCCTGTGCATCACTTGAAGTGTGATCACAGGAGCAGTTTGGCCTGAAATAGCCACCCCTCCCCTCTGGATTAAATGGGAATGGTCACACAGCCACATCTGTCAGGCATTCCACAGGCATACTCACCCCGTCATACGATGACTTAAGAAGGCACCGGGTTAGGAAGGCACCACATCACAAATGCTGTTTTTGGTTCCCCACGTATTCATTGTGTGTGGCCAGATGTCCGAACGTGGGGGAGCGTGCACAAATCGGATTGATGGTCTGAACCTGCAGATCCATTTCTGCTGTTGGGGTGTTTTGTTTTGTTTTTAGTTTTTGCTTATATGTGCATGTGTGCATGAACACATATGCATGTGTATGAGCGCGTACACACCCACTTGCATTTTAAAAAACAACTGGGCAGCGTGCTCTGTGGCTGAGGCACTGCTTGACTAGGGGCGGCCACATAGGTAACCCGCAGCAAGGTATGCTGTCTGGATGATATGCCCGGCAACATTTTGCATCAGTACAATTAGAGGCAGAGCCATATATCATGCTAAGCCACCAGTGTGATCACACTGTTGGTCCCTGCCGCAAGACACTGCTTCAAGATTGAAGCAGCTGCTTCTGGAGGCTTACTAAATAAAGTATACCTGGGTATCATCAGTATATTGACGATATTCAGCTCCAAAGCTGTGGATGATTTCATTTGAGGATCTCATCAGCACTATCCAATTGTCTTACAATATCCTGTGTTCTTCTTCCTCATTTTGAATGTTTCCTTCCAAAGTGTCTTGCTGCCATCCAGCTGAAATCTGAAATGGCTCTTTGCAGCTCTAGAGATAGAAAGGAAGGTCTGTTACTTCTAGGACAGACAGCATCTGATAACCTGTCTCTACTGCTAGCTGCCAGAAGCATAGGAACAAGTGCTTGAGGGGTATAAAGCATCATCATTATTATGTGCTTTGTATCATTTGTTGTTAAACGCATGATAGATACTGTGTCTTTAAAAAAGATGACAGCTATGAACCTTAACAAGGGGGGATGTTGGAACATGCCTCTTCTAGTTCCAAGGTCACTTATGATTTAGTCCAAATCTAGCATTGATGTCGACCTCACTGGAAATCAATACCACTGTATTAGTTTTGTACACTGAAGTATTGACATGCCATTTGTCAAGTTGTTTTCTCCACTCAAACAGAAGATAACATTAACTGAAGTGTTTGAAGCTTAAAAGGCACATCAACCATTTCAATTCTCATCATAAAGCAGAAATAGTCAAAGAATGATTCCAAAGAATACAGCAGAGTAGAATGTGAATTTCCTTTGGTGATGGGGGTGCCCTGAATTTTGCAATTACTAGTTTTATCCCTTCCTTCCTGAATTCATTGTTGTGCTTCGCTTGAAGACTAGTACATGTGAGAGGGAAAACTGCATGCACAAAGTACAGAGAAAAATGAAGAAATAAACTCTGAAAAGGGACTCTTTTTGTCTTGCCAAATCCTTCCAGTGAGCTGTAGAAATGAGAACTATAAATACTCACAGGTAGAGGGATTTTAAGGTGATGTCAGCTTTGGTTAGGAATTGCAGACAGATTCTCTTGATAACCATAGACCTCAAATCTTTGCACATAAACTTGGATCCCTCTGTTATGTTGTGTGTACTGAAGTAGTGCAGGGAGATTTAACATTGCATTTGCACTCTTTCTGCTAAGACCAAAATGCATAGATGTGCTTTTAATCACTCCTTTGTTTTTGTGTCAATTTGTTCTTAAGGCTCCTAGTGTTGCCACAGACGGGCTGAGGAAGGGTCAAGGAGACAGTATGCTAATACATAAACGTCATGAAAGATGCATGTTTACAAAAAGGAAGGAGGAGGAGGAGGCAAACTCATTTCAAACAAACTTTTAGCACCACAGCAGTTTCAGGGAATGGTCCCATAAAAACATTTTTGCTTGCTAGGGCAGGGGTAGGTAATTGCAAAACATAACATTAACCTGTGAAGTTTTTGGTGTATTGGCAAACAAAATAAGAGTGGTGGAAAGATGAAGGTTGTGCTTAACCAGACATATTTGAAGCAAGCAAAGTGTCGGCAGCACTGCCAGCATCTTGGGGATTAAATTTGGGCTTGGCTGATGCTGTCCAGGTCTGGTCTGGGAGGTGAAGACAAACATGAGTCATGCACGTCACCTTCTCTCACACCACTGGCCCCAGCAATGCTGCCAATGCTTCACTTGCTTGGATGGATCTGGTATTGGGTGCCTAACAAGATGGTCTACTGTGCTGGTGGCTACCCCTGTTTTATAGTGTCACTTACCACATGCTAAAGGACATGTGGTCAATCTTTATCTTTTCACATATGGACATATTTACAAGAAGACTTCTGAGACAGACATTTTCGAGTTCTGCCCTCCAGGAAGCTCAGCCAATTATTTTCAAACAGTGGATTGGAATGTTGGGGGGGGGGAGTTGGGTAGTACTATCCAACTGATAGTGGAAGAAAGGTTAGGACCCAGAAATCCCCAATATGTTGCCCATGGGTGACAAAATGCTCAAAAAACCTTTCCTGATGCCCAACAAATGTTGGGCACGGCCAAGTGGGTCTTTTGCCCAGCAAAATTTCTGATTGGCCATTGGAGATTTGATTAACTGCACTGATTTTTAAAAACATTGCTTTGACAGCAGCTGCCACCACAACACTAGGATTTTTACTGAGTGACTGTGGCAGCCATTTTATGGCTACCTCCACCTCCTTGGCAGCTGTTTTGTAACAGCCATTTTGAGGCTGCACCCACCAAGTTGTGTCAGAATTCCTAATTGCCCACAGGCTCAAAAGATTGGAGACCCTAGGCTAGGAGGTCTGCTGGTTAGGCAGGGAGTCCATTAGGTACTGTAGGTATTTTGAAGATAGGTAGGGTTTGTGCACTGTTCCTGTGAAATACAGTTAAAAGTTAAAAAGCCTTTCTGTTCAATGTTGGCCCCGGTCATACGGTCCAGAAAACGCGGGGGAGAGGCGTGGCAGTTCACCCCGGAACTAAATAAGGCACGGTAGCCCGATCACACAGGCCACTGGGTTGCCACGCTCCAGCTCTGCACCCTGATCACACCGCACTGCTGCAGCATGGCAAAAAAGCTGCGCAGCAGACCACGCAAGTGTGAAGTGTTGCGAAGTGCACATGCGCCATTGGGGGGGCGGGCCACTATTGGTGTCTTGTGTGCACGCATGCGCTGTTCAGCGTTGGTGTGCATCCCATGGAAACTTACAACATCCGGAAACCCCGGGGACATGGGCGGGCATCGGAAGCTGCGGGATACTGGCGCTCCCGCGATCAGACGCCAGCCTTTGCCCCGGGGTTTCCGGAAACTAGTACTTTGAAGTTTTTTACTCCACGTTTTCCACAGGAAGCCGTGGGTTGGCCACGGGAGCACTACGCCTCCCAGATGTGCTTGTATGATCGTGCACAGAAAGTCCGCAGGGCTCCCGTGCCTTCAGCGGGGCAAATGCTCAGTGTGAACAGGGCCGTTATAAGCCTGAATCAAACAAGAAACCTGCTTTGTTACTAGGGGTGTGCAATTTCTTTTTATCTGATATTTTTCCATTTAGGTCTATTGGACCTGAATAAAATTTGGTATTTCTGGAAAATCCCGGATGGATCCCAATGGTATGGTAATGGGATCCAGGATTTTTCAGAAATCCTGATTTTTCAGGTTCAATAGACCCGAGAAGAAATATACTCTTTTTTTTTAAGGCAGCCCAATCTTGGGGCTGACTTGGCTTCTCCTGCAGCCTGGTTTAAACCACACTGCAGGAGAAGCCAGATTAAGGATCTGCTCTGCCACAGGGAGATCACTCTCTGGGGCGTGTGGATCCTGGCTGGGATGGCTTCTCCTGTAGCCTAGTCTAAACTGCACTGGAGGAGAAGCCAGACCCAGGGTCTGTATACTGCCAGGGGATCACTCTCCGCAGCACACAGTTCCTGGCTGCAATGGCTTCTTGTGCAGCCTGGTTTAAACCGAGCTGCACAAGAAGCCAGACCCAGGATCTATGTACCGCCAGGAGCAATCTCCCCATAGTGTGTGGATCCTGTCTGGGATGGGTTCTCCTGTAGCCCGGTTTAAACTGGGCTGCATGAGAAGCCATTCCCAAGCCAAGCCAGCAGGATCAGACTGCTCTCCTGGCAAAGCTGACCCCTGGGCTGTCTTCTGCAGTCCCTTTAGTTTTTAAAGGGAGTGCAGTAGAAGCCCGACAAAATGGCTGAGAGATGGGAGCAATCTGCTCCTGCCTCTCTGCTGTTTTAGGATCTACCAGCAATTCCCATTTGGAATACTGATATGCTATTTTTCGTTATATTTTCACTTTGTGTTGATCTGAATGCACACTCTTTATTTGTAATTGTTATGCTTCTCAGGTCCCTTTGCTACTGTAATACTGTGAGTGGGCTGGAGAAAAGGAAAACAACTAAGCCATGCATACCACCACAATGAACCTGTTTTTCAGTTGTTTTCATCAAGCTTACTGTGTGGTTTCTTCAAGCCTATAGTCTCCTGATAATAGGCCAAGGGAATGCTAAGTGGCACCCTGAGACCAAGTGTTGCCCTCTTTGAGGACTAGCAGACTATGTTGTCCCAAAAGCCTTAGTAAAAAAGAGCAAGAGCCAAGTAGCATCTTAAAGACTAACAAAATATGTGGCAGAGGATGACAGGTATCTGAAGAAGTGAGCAGTGACTCATGAAAGCTCATCCTCTGTCACATATTTTGTTAGTCTTTAAGGTGCCACTCGACTCTTGCTGTGCTCTATTGCTATAGAAAGACTAACACGACTATTCATCTTGATCTGTCTCCAAACGTTTGTAGGATGTGAAATTTAAGTCCCTAGTTTCTAGGCCTGGAGACAGGGTGTCATCAGAACTTCAATAAATGTAAATGCCATCAATTGTCGCCCCCCCCCAAGTCGGAATGAGACGGACACCAGTAACTTGGGTAAACTATGGGCCACTTTATTTAACATTTAAATCATTAAATGGCAAGGGCTAAACAAATGCGGCTCTTACCAGGCCAGGGGTCTCAGCAGACCCCTCCTAGGTAAAGCTATGGGCGAGCCACCCAGCCCCCTGGTGGGAGCCAACCTATTATGGCTCAACCCAGGCAGACCTAGCAAATGGGCAACCACCCCAAAGGCCAGGCCACAAGCCGTACAGCTCAATGTCCACCTTCTAGGCAGCCCCCACTAAAAGCAGTCTGCATTCTTCCACCCCGGATAGCAAAACCCAGAGGCAGCTCATGCCAGACCCCAGACCCCCAAAACTGGGGGCTATCCGGTGCTCCTCTAGCTGCAAAGTCACCCATCAAGAACATTCCTGCCAATAAAAAGTGACCAGATTGCTAATCATGGCTTCTTCTCAAGCCAATTCCACAATCCACTGCAATACTGCGTAGGGTAGGCGAAAAAACACCCCAGCCATCTGACCAATTGACTGGAATCAAAAATTCCTACCTGGCTCCCTAACCTCCCATAAAATGTGTGTGGGGGAGCAGGGCAACCAGCGATTGCCTACACAATAACCAGGGAGGGAAGGAGGGCTGATCTTCAGCCAGCGACTGTCAGTTACAGGGGCGGAGCCTGCTGTTAACAGCCAGCTCCACCCCCTGCTGAAGCATGTGTTGCCTCTCTCCAACCAGGGAGGCAAAGCTGGCCCTCCAGCCACATGGCCGGGTGGCTGGGTGACCCCGAAAACTGGTCAAGTGAATCAAACTTTATTTTGTTTGGATTTAGAAAGTTGCAGATCTTCTTTTCAGAATGTGTTAAACGCTATAATTGGTAAAGTTTTCTTAAAATTCAAAGGCTATTTTTGTAACAAAACAAAGAGATCTGCTTCCTTATCAGTGTTTCTGGGTTTTCCTCAGAAGTGACATCATGCCTCTCTAGGAACTTCTGAAATTACAAACAATTCCTAGAGAGGACTGACATAACTTCTGTTCCTTTCCCCCAACATCAAATCCATCATTGACGACATTTTTTTTCTCCTGCCAGCTGCTGCAGTGCTGATGGGCAATGGGCACTGGGAAGGGTGGGAGTTTGCCTGCCCACAATGGACATATGGCAACTGTAGTTTTGATCAGGAAAAAATATGCAGCACATTACAAAACAGAATTAGGATTCCACATGATAGTTCTTTTAGTGTATTAAGAAAATATAGCTGGGAATATTTGGTTATGTCAGTTTTGACTCTGGTGGCAAACTTGTGCCTGTATTGTTCTATTTCAGATTGGGGTTCATACAAGAGAACTGAAATGATCCTTCTCATAGAATGTTTTTACATGCTAGGGAGCAGGCTAGGCTAGAATCTTCCCTCCTGATATCTAGTTTTCTATGGGGAGGGACTTGCATAGCCACATCGGCAGTATGAATAAAATGAGAAACTAAGTCAAATATATAATGTTGTGTGTACAAATACTTTGCTACCAGTTGTCTTTGCAAGGCAACTACATTTGTATAAAAAGGAGTGTCTTGATGTTCATGCTTAGGATTTCTTGAATGGAGAATGGTGATCGTGGAGGCTCAATAAGACCTAAGGAAAGAAATGTAGTATGCTTCAGAGTGACTGCACTAACACAGGAGTCTGAATTGCAGAAATCTACTTTGAGATCCTTTCAAGTACTGGGCTGCAGATAATTCTTTTCCCTGATTCTTTTAGGAGACATCTCTAAGTGAAATCTTCCTTCTTGACTACATAAAGAGAGAATTTTTTTCCCTTTTCCTTCCAGCTGTGTTTGTAAGAATTGATTCCTCTGTCAAGCGTTTGATCACAAGAAGCCTACAAAGCTGTTCCTTGACATTCAAATCAAATCCTTTTAATTGTTTTGTACTGTACACATCTTCATTAACTCTTTATATACTCTTTGGGCCAGAGACCTTGGCACATTTAGTATATTATACATTTTGACACTTTGTACATGATACATAAGGATGATGATCAAAGTAAGTTAAACAATTAAAATACATGGAAATGACAGAGGTTTTTTTGCTTATTCCTTCCCTTAATGCAGAAACAGTATTCATTATTCTTGCTTTCTTCAAGTTTTCAGTTATGCTACCATCTTTGTGGACAACTTAATGAGTTTTTAATTTTTCATATCAGTGAACTGCAGAGTTGCTTTTTTTGTAATTACATATGTTTTAATGCTAAATGCTAATATAATCATATTCCTTAAAGCTTTCAATGAAATTTTAGAGTTTATGCACTGTGACAATGCTGCAATTGCATTCATAAGAAATATCTCACATTCACTGTGTCACTTCTTGCTGTCTCGCAAGTGAATATTTTCCATATAGGACTCAGTGGCAGGCAGATGCTGAACTTCAGTCTTGATTATTTAAACTATATAAACCTTTCTGTGCTTTGCACATGTGCCAATTAATTCAGTTCTCAAAAACAGTCTCTTTCTCACTCAGAATTTCCTGAAGGAAGTAATACTGCTGTGTTGAGACAAATCATATTGTTTTTCTTAAATTACAGCACAAGAAAGTCCACAAAACTATAGGTGACTGTGCCTGCCAGTTTTCTTTAAAGTCCTCAAAGATTGTTTTGCCATTTTACAAGGTGTCATTTGAAATCCCATTGACTAGGTACTCTATATTGTTTAGTCTTGAAGGTGTTGCTTACATATATCATAGAATCTGAGCATCTTCCTGGCCTACCATAACATTCAGGAATAAAAGCAGCTAAAAACTATACATTTTTAGTAAAAGAAGAATCCCACCAAGGAACAGAGCAGAAATTAGGACAAGATATACAATTTTAGGTCATTAATAATGTACATTAGAAGAAATAATGTGAAGATTCAGCTATGAGCCTTGACTGTATTGAGACACCTGATGTAGTTGCCTTTTCAAATTCCTCACCTTGAACTGTCCATAAAGTTTTCCTTACAAACCTTTTCTCTGATGTAGTTATAATACTTGTTCCCAAGCTTCCTTTCCTCGTGTGTCCCAGGTACACCATCCTATCGGAAGCACTCATTCATCTCTATCTGTTTATTTTTAATTGCCTTTTTATTTTGTGATGTCAGTGCTTCCACTTAAAGAACCTAGACTGGTATTTTAAAATATACTTGAACTTGCCGGCATAGTTATACATAAGAACATAAGAGAAGCCCATGTTGGATCAGGCCAATGGCCCATCAAGTTCAACACTCTGTCACACAGTGGCCAAAAATACCAACTGCCATCAGGAGGTCCAGCAGTGGGGCCAGGACACTAGAAGAACTCCCACTGTTGCCTCCCCCAGCACCAAGAATACAGTGCAACACTTGCCCCAGCCTAAGAGTTCCTATCTATACCTTGTGGCTAACAGCCACTGATGGACTTCTACTCCATATGCTTATCTAATTCCCTCTTGAAGCTGTCCATGCTTGTAGCCACTGCCACCTCCTATGGCAGTGAATTCCATGTGTTAATCACTCTTTGTGTGAAGAAGTACTTCCTTTTATCTGTTCTAATCCAACTGCTCAGCAATTTCATTGAGTGCCCATGAGTTCTTGTATTATGAGAGAGGGAGAAAAGGACTTCTTTCTCAACCTGCTCAATTATGTCACCCCTCAGCCATCGTTTCTCCAGGCTAAAGAGCCCCAAGCCGCTTTCTTCATAGGAAAAGTGTTCCAACTCTTTTATCATTCTAGTTGCCCTTTTCTGCACTTTTTCCAATGCTATAATATTCTTTCTGAGGTGTGGTGACCAGAACTGTACACAGTACTCCAAATGAAATTGCACCATTGATTTATACAGGGGAATTATGATACTGGCTGATTTGTTTTCAATTCCCTTCCTAATAATCCCCAGCATAGTGTTGGCCTTTTTTATTGCAGTTGCAAACTCTCTCGACATTTTCATTGAGTTCTCTACTACAACTCCAAGATTTCTCTCTTGGTCAGTCTCTGTCAGTTCGGACCCCATCAATGTGTATTTATATTTAGGATTTTTGACTCCAATGTGCATCACTTTGCACTTGGCCACTGAACCCCATTTGCCATGTTGATGCCCATCCTCAACAGATCCCTTTGGAGTGCCTTGATTATGAATAAGTAACTGCTTTCTTAGACACATACTGAGGAAGGTTGACTAGTGTCATATTCTGTCCCAACTATCTGATATTGCAGAGAAATTCTGATTTCATATCCTTATACTAATAACTAAAATGTGTGGATACTTATTTCCACCAACAGGGGGCTCACTCTCCCCCAACAGCTTTTCCTACATAGCCAGTAGACTTCCTGGGTTTGTAGAAAAATCCAAAAAACTAAAAAAAAATCCCTTCAGGGACATTTGAATCCCCCCCCAAACCTTTTGAAATGGCCTCTGCAGGGATCTGCTTCAGGCATCAACGGTGAGAGATTAGAATATTTGGGGGGGGGGGTTCTAACTGGCTTTGTCAGTAAAAGCATGGGGGAAGGGCCCTTTCTAGGCATATTTTGGCCTTTCAGAGAGGGAGGAAGGGATCCTTGGGGCCAGGCCTCACAAGGGTTGCCAGTGCCAGGCTGGGGGATTCCTAGAGGTTTTGTGGTGGAGTGTAAGGAGGGCTGGGTTTGGGAAGGGAGAGGCCTCAGCTGGGTATAATGCCACAGAGTCCACCCTCCAAAGCAGCCATTTTCTGCAGGGACACAGACCTTTGTGGTCTAGAGTCCAGTTGTAATTCTGGG
This sequence comes from Gekko gecko, assembly GCA_029375565.1. Classification (NCBI taxonomy): domain Eukaryota; kingdom Metazoa; phylum Chordata; class Lepidosauria; order Squamata; family Gekkonidae; genus Gekko; species Gekko gecko. The sequence continues at coordinate 266,481,896 of JAPDNY010000001.1, forward strand.
GGGTCTCCAGGTCCCATTTGGAGGTTGGCAACTCTAGGCCTGGCAGTATTCTAGGGTTGCCGGTTCCCCCTTGATTTGCATGACTCACCTAGCCTTGGCTGCATGCTACCATTCATCAGCAGCCACCCTATGAAAGCCAGTGGGGTGCAGCAGTTAGAGCTTCAAAGGTTCAGATCCCCATCTTGCAGTGGAAGCTGACTGCATGATTTTGGACCAGTCACATATTTCAGTCTAACCAACCTCACATGGTTGTTGTGCAGATAAAAAGGAGGAGGGAATAATGAAAGTTGCTTTGGTCCCCACTGTGGAGAAAGACTGTAATTTTCCTAGGTAGAGGCTGGGAGGTGGAGATGGAAAGCAGAAGACAGAGAGGCAGATAAAGGTAGGTTGGCTGTTGGTTGGGAAGGAAATAGGGTTGCCAACTCCAGGTTGGGAAATCCCTGGACATTTGAAGGGTTAAGCCTGGAGAGGGTGGGATTTGAGGAGGGGAGGAACTTCGGACTGGTATAATGTCATAGAATCCACCCTCAAACCATTTCCTCTACGAGAACCACCATTGCCAGCTTCTGGGTGAGACCTGGAGATCACCCAGAATTACAATTGTTGTCCAGGTGACAGAGATCAGTTCCCCTGGATAAAATGGCTGTTTTGGAGGGTTGAGTCTATGGCATCATACCCTGCTTAGGCTGCTTGCCTCCACAAGCCGCACTGTCTCAAGGCTCCACCCACAAATCTCCAGGAATTTCCCAACCTGGAGCTGGCAGCCCTAAGGTGAATTGATCTCTGTAGCTGGGAGATCTGTTGTGATTCCTAGAGCGCTGCCACTGCTGCTGTGGGGGGAGAGGAAGCAGGTGGGTGGCTGGGAGCACTGCCACCACTGCTGCTGCTGCTTTGCGGAGTGGGGAAGGAAGCAGGCAGGAGGCTGGGGCAGAAAGAAAGAATGATGGGATGGGGGCAGAAAGAGAGAGAGAAAGAGTGATGAAGTGAGGAGGCAAAAAAACAGAGAGAAAGATGACATGTCAGAAAGAGAGAGGAAGTTACATGCATGGAGGAGAAACAGAGAGTAAGAAAAGGGGGGCAGAGGGGAGAAATAGTGTGAGAGAGGTAGGGGGTGAGTAGAGGAAGCAAAGGTGTGATGAATGAGATAACCATCCCGGAAATTTCTTGTGGGTCTCCACTTGTTATTTCATATTTACTGCAGGAGGAGAAGTTCCATAGCGTTCCTCAGTAGTTAAAGCACACTGAAAACATAATAAATGCTTAAATTTGATATTTCTCCAAATTAGGGAGCCAAGTAGAGATTCCTGAAGTCTGCATATTGCTCTTTGCTAGGTATCGTTAACCTTTAGTAGCTTAAAATGGATATATCACTAAGACCAATTATTTTACATTTTTTTAAAAACAGCTGAAGGTGCTTGTGGGGGAACGCTCCGTGGGACAAGTGGAATTATTTCAAGTCCTCACTTTCCTTCAGAGTACAATAACAACGCAGATTGCACATGGACCATTCTAGCTGAGCCAGGAGACACTATTGCTCTGGTTTTTACGGATTTCCAACTAGAAGAAGGCTATGATTTTTTAGAGATCAGTGGAACTGAAGCACCATCTATCTGGTAAGTCAAGGCAAGTGCCACTGGGCCTGTTTCAGTTTGTAGAAGCTATTGATATTGTATTTAAATTGTGTTGGCTCAATTGTTTTACTTGAAGTAAGTAGTGCTGTATTATCCAAGCCAAAAAAGAAAAAAAAGAAATCAAGAAGAACTGTATTTAGATTACTGTCATGGAATGCAACTAAATGTTGTTCTAAAATACTTAATGGTTAATTGCTTTTAAAAAGTGTTGAAATTACTGCATGGGGAAAAAAATGATGAACTGGTAGTATACTGCCCTCTACTGGATGTAGCAAGAATGATTCTGCTGTAAGTTATCATCATAACCTCTTCATATAATTAAACTTCTAAGAATTAGTGTAATGAAAAATTCATTCCTCATTTTGATATCACAGAGAGAGTGAGAGGGAAGGAGGCAGGAAGAGAGAGAAAGAGAGAGAATCAGTTCTGCCGCTGCTTTTCATGTTGATGAATTGTGATAAAAAGTCTGACCATGTCAGGAGAAATGAAATATATGGGCATGTATTGTGTACTTCGGTATATCATACCAAGAGGATAAACAGAAGTCTTGTGAAACCTGAAAGATGAACACAGTTTAATGTGCCTCGAGACTCTAATTTTGCTGCAACAGTGGCTTCACGTCTAGAACTGCTACCAAGAAAATTGTCTTGGTTAAGTCACCTATTTGGGTGGGTTCTCTCTTCCAACTGGAGTCTGTAAAGATAGGAGGGGGTGTCAAAATTTGGGAGTGCCATGTCACTCCTGAGTGCTATTATGTATATATTAATTGTTAGCTTTCTATATTTATATTTTACCTTTACACTCACATCACACACATGCTTGGAGACCATTACCCTTTTTTTGCTCCTACATAAGGACAGTAGGATTATCTAGTATGCTCTGCTAATTTGAAATTGTATTGCTTTGCTATATTGGTACAGGAAGTTGTCATAGTTTACCATTAAGATTCTAAATGCAGTCCATTATGCTAAAGGGATAAAATTAAAACTGTTGTATTCACTGCAGAAGTCTAGCTGTGTTTTATACATGGTCTCAAAATGTAGAGTGTGTATTCCTGGAGAAGAAAAGATTAAAAAAAATATTTTCCCTTTGATTAGATCAGTTTTCATACCAATTATTTTAATGTACAGTTACTAAATCAGATACATTTCTAAATATGTGGTTCTGTTGATTGTCCTTTCAGTGATATAAAGACATGCTACTGAAGTTAGCCATATATTTTTTTCTTGAAGAAAGCTTAGGAATCAGGATATGAGTGTGTGTGCGTATATACACACACTCATACATTTAAAGCAGAAGAATGGGAATGCAATTATGACTATGTACCATTACTAACTAGCTGCCTGTGTGGTATTAAGCACAATTTATAAAAATACAGGACTAGTTAAAACACAGACTTCGAGACCTCAGTCACTTTGACAAAACTTGTACTATTTGAGAAGATGGTTAAAAAGTACATGGAAAATAGGTCTTCATCTTTGAAAATGATAGGCAAAATAGTTCTGCATGTACTAGAGCAGATGAATTGCCAGGGGTGTTTTGAGAACTAATTTGTACTGCATTGTATCAGTCATAAGTGAATATTCTTCCAATGGAATAGCAATTCGGTCACAAATTGCAATCAGCAATCTCAAACATTTTAAAAGTTTTTATTGAGCCCTTAGAATTGTTCTAAATTGCCTTGTTTATGCACATTTTCTTTGTATTTTTGCATTTTGTGTGTGTACATGTGTGTGTGCGTGTGTGCCTGTGCCTGGAAGTCATGGCGACCTCTGGCAACTCCTGCTGGGGCACAGAGGACATTCAGAGAAGTGGCTTGATAGCCTGCCTCTGGCCTCCCAGCCCTGGTATTCTCTGGAGGCCTCCCATCCAAATACTTGCCAGGGTCAGTCCTGCTAAGCCTCTGAGATCTGATAAGATTGGGCTTGCCTGGGCTATCCAGGTCAGGGCGTTTCTGCACATTCTTGAACTGTTTTTTTTTTTTTTTAATGACTCTTCTTGTCCATCTCCCCTTTTCCAAATCCATCCAATAGAAAAAGTAATTTACAAAAATACTTTGATTGTCTCAATCCTGTTGGGATGGGGGTGGAAAAATGGAAAGCATTATGGCTTATCTAGCTTTGCCCATTTTTTCTCTTTACTCCAGAATTTGAGGGCTGAACTAGACATGATGGCATTCCACAGTCTGACCTGTGGAAGCTGCCACCATTTGAAAACCTGACTCTGGTCATTTAAAATAGTGCAAGGGTATTAGGGTAAAGTGCTCTTCTGCCCCCCCCCCCGATACCTTTTCAAGTGTCAAAACAGGCCGGGGGGGCAGACCCAGAGACACCATCATTCCTTGTTGACCCTGAATGTGTTCATGTCTGACTGCAAATCAGTCCAGTAAGTTTTGGGCATATGCCATGATGACACATACTGCTGACTGCCCATATGCAAAATCATTTTGAAATACTACTAATTCAGAACTCTGGACAAATTATTAATATTATTGGGGGGGATGGTTTGTGAGTGAAACGTCATTGCCAGTAGAATATTAGTTTGTTTGTTTGTATACAATATTTCTAGCCTAAATTCTCCAGAGTCTTCTCGGGGGGGCAGTATGATTTCTACAAACATCACTTACTTACTGTCCAGCCTTTATGGGGAAATCCCTTTTTCAAAACAATCAGTTCATCTGATGGAAGAACTCCCCTGGCTTAAGATGCAGGACAGATTTTTCTTCTGCTTTTCCTTTCCTCATTGAGTCTTCCATGTTATGGTTACCAGCCTGCAGAGTGTGGCCTGAGGTTCTTTTGGAATTACAGCTGATCTTCAGACCCCAGTGATCAGTTCCCCTGGAGGAAATGGTGGCTCCAGAAGGTGGACTCTCTGGTATCACATCCCTGCTGAGCTCCCTTGCCTCTCCAGTCTCCACCCTCCTAAGGCACCATCCCCAACTCTGTAGAAATTTCCCAAGATAGAGCTTGTAACTCTATTCCATCCTGAATCACCATCCCCTGGTATTGAATTGTTGGTACTCCCAGAGGGCTGCTGGGGAGAGGCAAGAATAATATACCCCCGTCAGTACTTTTCATGGAGTTTGCATGGGATCCAGCCCTCCCTTTTTCAGCTGTTGCAAAGACTTTATGCACAAAATAGATTTAAAAATAAACAAAAACAACTACCAAGCCTCACAGGCAGCAAAATTATACTAATAACTTATTCAATTAAAGTCAGTCATAACAAAAACCATAATTTAGTATGCAGAATGTCAAGACCTATACCTTTATTGATTATGAAATAATTCATAACAAACACAGAACATAACGTTTGCTGTACACATACAGTTTAAGCCACTAATCAAATGTTCAAGCATGCCAGTTCAGTTACAATACCCCAGTTTTGCTTTTGCTTTTCTTTTGTGAGAAATGTATCTGTGAGTCTTTATTTTTTCTATCAATTTATGTTTCGTCATGATGAATGTTTTCCATAGAAATGTACTCATTTTTCAGTTTCTGTGCTTCAATAGCAGGCAAATGGCATATAAGAATAATCAACATGAGCAGTGAAAATACCATAGACAAAACCCAATGACTTTATTTAAACATGTGTAAACCTGCCTTAGGAGGGAAGGCGGCATGGTATAGCCCAGTCTTGTCAGATCTCGGAAGCTAGGCAGGGTCAGCACGGATGGGAGACCACCAAGGAAGACTTTGCAGAGAAAGGCAATGGGAAACCACCTCTGCTTCTCACTTGCCTTGAAAGCCCATTGCCAGGATCACTGTCAGATGCAACTGTATGGCACATACACATGTTAACATGCATTTTGCCCACTTACTGGGACCCAAGATGGGTAGCAACAATAAAATCAATATATCATAACATTTATATATAAAAACATTGGCTGAGTTCAGACTGGCAATTTGCCCTGCTATAGCCACATTTCAGCCACGTTTCCCAAGTGGATTAAAGGGGGCATTCACACAGGCACATCTGCCTGGCGTTCCCCACCCGTAGGCAACCCGTGCTGTTCCACTTCACTCCCGGGATTAAAAGACACCTGTTGAAAGTGGTAGCAAATCCTGGAGAGTGCCTTTATCCCTCTGCATTCCGCTTCCCAGAAGTGTGAACGCTCAGCTGAAAAGCTGGGAGCAACCCGTGTTGTGCATAAGGCAGCAGCGATATGATTCACTGTGCTCCGCTCCACCGCCCAATGCGATGCCGGCACAATGGGATCCTCCCCAAATCAGATGAAAGCCTATGTGTGTATGAGTGCATGAGCGCATATGCGCTCATGCGTTCATGAACTCATACACATGTAGGTATCCAGCCGATCTACCAGGAAAAAGCTGTTTACAGCCACGCCTCTGGGCCAGCAGTCTGAATGCTCCTACGTACCTCCTCCCGGTATGTTCCTGCATCAGTCGGCCCCGTGTGACCGGGAAAACCCGGAACAGTTTGTTCCAGGACTTTTTTGCCACAACTGGCTCCTGCTTCAAACTGCCAGCCTGAACTCAGCCGTTAAAATAGCCATTGATAACTTATTTTTAAATTAATGGGGCCATATATGGAGAATTTTTTTGCTTGTATTAAAATCAAGTATTTAACATTTTAAAATCGCGATCAGATTAATATTACTTGAGGTTTGGTAAATTGTTAAATTTTAATTTATCACAGTCCCTGTTATCTATGAAGTATATGATATAAATAGAAGAATATATCTAAAATATATGTTGTTTATTATTTTTCTTTATTATTTCTCTGCTGTCCTGAGGTAATAGTAATTGCAAATGCCTTCTTAAAAATGAGAACAAATGAGTCAGGAGAAAAAGATTTGTTTATTTATATAATATGTTTAATATGGATGTCCTAGATAAGTGTAAATATTCTGTACAATCTTTTTCTTTCCATTTCCCACTTCCCTTTTTGTTCTTTGTATCCTTAATATTCTTTTAAAAAGAAAAGAAAAAAATTATTCGTCAAAGCCTTTTAAAGCTGGAGTGTTAAGACATTCTATAAGCCAAAATGCCCTTCTAAAATGTTCGATTTTCTATCCCTCTGAAACATCAAAAGGGACATGTATCTCCCAATGTCCTCTGTAAAACCATTCCATAACACTGGAGCAGCTACCAGAAACACCTACAGATGAGCGGTTATTGTTGTATCCTTGCAGGGATCAGATCTGCTAGTAGTTTTTTTGTGCTGAAAAGACTGCTAGGGTTGACAGCACTCTTGGACAAAAATGTCTGATCTCTTTAACAAAGGTGTATTGTGTGGAAACAAGCAGCTGAATCTGTTTATGGTATGTAGGTAAATAACAATTCATTAAGCCTCAATTAAAGGGACAAGAAACTTTCATTTGTGACAGTTAGAAACCCTAGGAGTTGCTGCATTGGCTCATACTGGAAGAAATATACCTGGAGATATGGGGCCCCAGATTGTAAAGGACTTTGACAATGACATGAAATTGAACCAAAAAGAATTTTAAAGTGGCCATAATTCTGGGAGGTTGGTTTTGATTAGATATGTTTTGCTGTTTCACCAATAAATTAGTTATTGTAATGAACATATATACTTTTACATAACCTATTTTACATGGTGCCTTCTTTTTAATACAGGACATTTTAATGTTATTTCTAGGTTTTGCCCTAAACTCTGAATATCTCCTGCTTGAAGGTGCACCAATTTTATGGAGGGCTGAGTTAGGGAAGAAAGTAATTTGGTCCAATCTAATGCTTTCCTACAAGTATTTCATTGCTGGAATTATTTCATTATGGGGCAAGGTAGTAGTGGTATGAAAATTACTTTAAATGTTCAATGACTTCAGTCCTTGACAGTTTCAGTCCTTGATTGGAACAACTCAGCCTCTGTAGTAGAAGTCTGAATTCAGGCAATCTGACATGCAAACCTTCATATTAAAAATCTAAGCAGCTTTGCAGTTCATTATTCACCAGATTACAAGATGGTTAAAAATCTGTTTGATTTTTCAAATTGTTGGACGAAAAGTACACTATCAAGCTTTGGGTGGGGGAACAAAACCTGGAATTTTATGGGATTTCCTTCTTGGTTGTGGTTGTTGTTGTTGATCATTTCACTGTATCAAAATATTACCTGTGTGTTGTTTAATGCTGACCGTCTTGTACAGTAAAGTAAAAACCGTGGCATATATCCAGTGAAGTTTAAATATTTGATTGTTTTTGCGGTTTTACAAATTTATACACAACTATAATATATTGTTGAAGCAGCTGTAAAATGAAATGGGGACTAAAGTACAATATATATTTCTATTTTCTTTCATTTGCCCTCTCTTTTGCTATTTTTACCATAAGGTGATCATTACTTTTTATATTTGCAGCAGGTATAAATTTGTCTTCAGTGCTTTAAGACCAGAAATCAACATCAGATCAGAAATCAACATCCTTGAACATTGCAGATCTGTGTTTTAACATGTCATCTTATAGACAGCAGAACATTATATCTGAGTGTATTTTAGAAAATATTTTAGTAAAACATAGTAGTGGTTACTGAAATCGGTGTGTTCAAATATGGTATCTGTTTGTGATTATGGTGATCACCCATGATGGTTAGTTACACATAGTGAACCAATGTTTAAAATCTCTCCATTCTCTGGTCCAGTTGCATTTGGTGTTAGTAAAGGTAAAGGTTCCCTTGCTCGAAAGCCAGTCGAATCCGACTCTAGGGTTGCGGTGCTCATCTCCGTTTCAAAGCCGAAGAGCCAGCGCTGTCCGAAGACGTTTCCGTGGTCATGTGGCCGGCATGACTAAACACCAACGCTGTTACCTTCCCACCAAAGTGGTACCTATTTATCTACTTGCAATTTCTTGCTTTCGAACTGCTAGGTTGGCAGGAGCTGGAACTAGAGACAGGAGCTCACCCTGTCATGCGGCACCCGGGTCTCGAACTGCTGAACTACTGACCTTCCAGAGCCTGCAGTTCAGCGTCTTAACCACTTGAGCCACCGCAGCTCCACTTGGTGTTAGTATGATGGAATAAATAAGGTAGTCATAGGGAAGAGTTCAGCTATTGCTTTCTGCACTGGATCACAATAATGAGATAGAACATTATAAGGCAATTATGACAATGTGAATGCTCACTTCTTCCACGACACAGCATTGTCATTAGGAAGATGCTAATATCAGGATTTTAATTACATTGATCTCCTTGAATGCCAGCTTTGTAACTTGATTTCAGTCCCTTCACAATGTAGATCACTTTCAGTGCAATCCTAAACAGGGATACACCTTTCCAAGTCCACAGAAATCAATTTAATTAGAAGGCTACAAGCTGGGGCCCCACAAGACTCATGGGCGGAAATCCCATCTCCCCCCCCTCCATTGCCTAACCCCGCATGGCTCCAGGCCACCCCATTCACCTTGGAGCCCTGCTTCAGCAGAGGTGGTGTCTGAGAGCTGCTCCAAGTGCAGAGTGGCTCCCAGTGTCCACTGTTACTGCAGCCAGGCCCAAAACAGCTTCCAGTGTCTGACACTGATCACTCTTCAGATTTATGGTAATTGTGTTGTCTGTTCTTGCGCAGACAACACTATTTCATTTTTGGGTGGGAATTTAACCACCCTGATATACATTTTTTAAGAATTAAAAAGAAAAGCACAAATAATTGTTGCTGACTTTATATACTATGTTCTTGTCATAATCATGGAAACATACATGACCAAAGACATGTATCTTAAAGAGAGTTTGGCTGTGGAATAAGTAAATGAAAATGATGGAGGATTTGTATGTATTCATAGCTCTAAATTAAATTCTTTGAATTCTTAATACTGGAAGACAGCAGTCCATTCTTGTTGCTTAATTACTTTTCTGTGACTTTAGCACAGCTATAATGTTTAAAAGCACTGCAACTTGATCAGACAGGAAGACCCTGTCTGGTTAGTCCTGTCCATGTGAATCTATAGCTACAAAATTTCTAACAGCATCCTTGGATGAAAGTTTGAGAAATTTATATCTGCACTGCAACTTTAACTTTCAAAAGGCACTAGAGTCCCTATGGAATTCTGAAACAATTCCACAGCGCCTGTAAGTCTGAGATGTTCCAACAGGCTTTTGGTTGAGGGCAGCAATGATTACCCATTGGGTGGCACCCTTCCTTCATTCTTCTTTCCTCCATGTTCTGACCCCCACACCAGAAAAAAAGGGACTGGTAGTCCAGAATTGGGATGCATAATAATACAGGAAAATTGGCATCTGGATCTTTTTATCTATGATGAAATTTTTACTAATGTTATATATAAGTTTTAATGCTTCATGTTTTGTATTTTATGACATTATGTCCTGTTCATTGCCCAGAGCCGGGCGTAAGCTGATATGGGGCAATTAATAAATCTAATAAATAAATAAATGTATAAATAGCTGATAAAATTTCAGAGCTTTCCTAGTCCAGGTACTGATTATCAGTACTACATCTTATATTCTTTAGTTACTCAGTTTTGCAAAAACCTCTACATGAATTTCAAAACAGAAGAATAAGAAAAGGAGGAGGAGGAGGAGATTGGATTTATACCCACCCTTCACTCAGAGTCTCAGAGCAGCTTACAAACTCCTTTCCCTTCCCCTCCCCTCAAGAGACACCCTGTGAGGTAAGTGGGGCTGAAAGAGCTCTTTCCAGAACTGCCCTTGAGAGAACAGCTCTGACAGAACTATGGCTTACCCAGGGTCATCCAGCAGCTGCAACTGGAGGAGTGGGGAATCAAACCTGTTTCTCCCAGATTAGAGTCTGTGCACTTAACCACTACACTAAACTGACACTTCCTGTTTATAAGCAGAATAGTTTCAGCCGTGTTGTCCTGCAGTAGAATAGCTCAATTTGAGTCCAGTAGTAACTTAGAGACCAACAAGATTTCCAGGGTATAAGCTTTTGAGAGTGAATGCTCCCTTCTTCCAATAGCTGACAAAGTGACTATTGCTTATTTGAAAGCTTGTACCCCCAAAATCTCGTTTGTCTCTAAGGTGCTACTGGACTTGAATCTACCTGTATAAGCAGAGTAGAATTCTGTAGTGAAATGCATAAAGAACAGTTCTGTTCTTGCCCCCAAATGTACACTGTGGTACTTAAAAAGGTTCTACTACCAAAGCTGAAAACAGTTGGAAGCAACGCTGATACTGTTGGTAGCAGAAAAGTATAATTTATTGCCCTTCATAGTATAATGTGGAGTTCCTTCTTAGAGACTAGTCATCTGTTCAGATGGAAATATGTACAGGGTGAAGGGGAAAGAAGCCATAAATTAACACTTAATTCACTGAGCATTAGCACTTCTTGTGAACCTGCTAATTTACCACTTACTGTGCTAGTGAAATGTAGAGGCTTAGTTCACATCTATCATTCCACATCTCAATCTGACAAGAAGCAGTGAGCCGACACTTTCAAGACCTGTGCATGACCTATGATGTGATTATTCCCATGCACATGGTAAGTTTCCACAACACATGTGTGTTTTACCAAGAACTGACTCATTTAGCTCCAGACTTGGACTATTCAGTACAAGCAAATGAAAAAAAATAGTTAACCTAGTTCTTCACTCTCTTCTTGGAATAAGATAAGAGGATGTCCTACTCTATTAAAAGAAGAAATAAACAAAAAGCCAACAATGTACATTTTTATATGTTTGTTTGTTTATAGTGGCATCTGTTAGATATAGGCTGATGCTTTTCTTTTTTCTTTTTGAATTTTTAAAATGCAAATCTAAAACTACAAAATTAAAGGAAAAGGGACTGGGCAAATCTACCAAAATGACAACAATCTTGAATACATAGATATTTATTGTCACACCTACTCATCTATGTTTAACACCAAAAATAAAAATTGGAGAGATATAAATTTAGCTTTAGTAACTTAAGTAGCTTTTTAACTGCAACTGCAGTGTCAACAATTATCTTAAGTTCAGAATCTTTTCTTCTTGCGCTTCTTCGATTTATGTAGCTTAGGTGCGGCCACTCCTTTCTCTGATTCCGACATCTCTGAGGAGTTGGAACTAGTGCTCATTGAATCCTGTGAGTAGGATTCTTCTTCGTCATCTTCTTCCTCCACATTGAGTTTTGGGTTTTTCCCCTTCATTGGTTTTGCAAATTGGTCCATATTTTTTTTTTTATTTTTGGAACAGAGTCAATTTTATTTTTTTTTATCTTCATAATTAAAATTCAGACCCTCTGGATACATCCAACTATAGGCTATTCCCTTCTTTTGTAGGAGAAGTGTAAGTTTCTTGTATAGTCTTCTTCACTTTCTAACTTCAAATGGCATGTCTTTCAAGATTTTGACATTGTCATTTTTAATTTTAAAGAATTTTCCTCTCAAAGATTTTAATACCAACGTTTAGTGAATCTCAGGCAGATTTTTCCTGGAAGCTTATTTTTCCTTATAAAATCTGGATATGTCCGGTACAGCAAGTCTATCTCGCTCATTAAGTCTTCCTGTTTGTAATCCATTAGTGGTGCCAGGGCATCTGCTAAAAGTTCCTTTAAATCTTCGTTCTTATCTTCTGGGATTCCTTGAAATTGCAGAATATACATGGATCTTTCCATCTGGAGCTGGATTAGTTGTGTTTTGTCAGAGGATCTTTCCTTTTGCACTTTTTCTACTGCTTTGTTGATACTCTCAGTCTTTTCCCCCATTTTTTGTATTGATTTCTCAGTCTCTGAGGCTTGTTTATCCATCAGAGATAATTTTTACTGTACACTGTCAAGCTTAGTGTTGAGATTTGTCATCTGTTCCACTAGAGGGCACAATGCGCTTGCTAATAGAGTAGAGAAATCTGAATTTACTTCCTGGTTTTGGGAGGGAGTCGTTGGTTGTTTTTTTCCGGAGATAGGTTTTTTCTCCAGCGTCATCTTCTGCCCTCTCCTCGCCATAATATCAACAAGAGTAAGTTTTCCAACTTAAGATAAACGTTCATCAATTATAGTCAGCCCTGTATTAACATGCAGCTTCTAAGTTCGCTTATGTCCTCATGCACTTATTAGGCTTAAAAGCCTTTTTCCTTCTGTTTTAAGACCGCTTCTCGGCTTTTATGGGCGGGATCTTGAATTCCCTCTCCCTCCCACACTTAGATTGTAGGGGCTTCTAAATATATCCAAGGTTCATCTAAATGCCCAAAAGAACATGAACAGCACTTAACTCACAGTTGGAACCTTGGAATTCCTTTAGAAGTCTTTTAAAACTTTCGATTGTGTCCGCTTGCTCCAGCAGTCATCTCTGGGCACCATACTAGCTCATCGGCAGTGGGACCTTACAGAGAAGAAGGTGAGCCTCAATTCTTCGGCCATCACCTTGGAAGAGGTGCTTGGTGCTGGAGGGGGCAGCAGTGGGAGGGGGCTTCTAGTGTCCTGGCCCCACTGCTGGACCTCCTGATGGCACCTGGTATATTTTGGCCGCTGTGTGACAGAGTGTTGGACTAGATGGGCCATTGGTCTGATTCAACATTGGCTTCTCTTATGTTCTTAAGAGGCTCTCCTCGACTATCCAGGCTGGGGATCTCCTACAGAGATCCGGGGAGGGCCCAGATCCAGCCAGGATCCCTCCTGTCTGCCGAAGCCCGGTGCATCTCCATCAGAGCGAGATGGGATGCTGAAACCGGAACCGGCTGATGTTTTTCTTAATCACACTTTCTAACATAGAATGCTGGGAAATTTGGGAAAGAAATCTTCAAACATTTATTTATTTATTTATTTATTTATTTGATTTACACCCTGCCCTCCCTGCCAGGGCAAAATAGTAACTCTGGCTCTGTAATTACCTGTAATTCAGATCAAAAGCCATTTGCATTCTGCTTGTTTTCTGTTTTAGAAAGGGAAATATTTTATTAATACTAACAGAGTTTATTTCCACCTCTCTATATCAACTATTTTTGTTACAGTTTTTAAATTTTAAGAATAACGAGTGCCTTGAACATTGACAACTTTAATTACTTGACTCAACCATGATTCTAGGGGAGACTGAAAAAGGGCTTTTCTGCATTCTCGTTTTCCTCACTTCTGTATTCCTGCTGCTTTGGGGGGGGTTCCCCGTTCCACATGTGTTTTGCTTCCTCTAGTGGTTGATTTGCTATTACATTGCTTTATGTCTGCCATAAACACATGCAGTTTAAATCTGCAGGGAAATACATATATTAGGAATTTTCTATATCGCATTATATGAATAAGCTTACAACCTCAGTGTTAGGTCTATGGCTAGCCCCTTACTTAAGGACAACCAGAGTAAATCTCTAGTGGCTTTTATAAAAGAATAACTTAGCTCAAGAAATGTTTGAGGCAATGGCATCTGGTTGCTGTCTGGAAACAGATGCTAAGCTGGATTGTCCATTCAATCTGCTCCTCCCCACTGACACTTTTGTTGAAAAGAAATCCATGAATGAAAAAGATAGAAACTGCAAAAGTTGGGGAATACAATTTTATTTAGAAAATAGATGACAGAGTTAAAGAATTCTGATAATGAGTTGTACATGCATTCAGCAGGATCAGACAGAGTTGTGGAAGCACCACTGAAAGTTCTTTGGCCAGCTGCCATTCCATAAATGATTCTACTAATAAGAGTGTAGTTGTTTACATTAACTCAGAGTAAATTAATCAATGAGCTGTTCCCACAATAATGTTCGATAAACACCTTCACCCATGCTATTACTGTTTAGTTCACACTCAGACATTATTGATTACTACCACAGCTCAGAGGAAAAAAATGCAACACTCAGTTTAAATTAATACAGGTGTTGGCAGCAGTGATGGGAAAAATGGAGTCTGGTAGGTTGCAGAGATGCATGTTTATATTTCAGAAATCCACAGTTGGAAAGCTGGAAGCTATGTGGTCATGTGTGATGAAGCACAGAATTACGATCATACAGAATCTAAGTACAAATGTGCAGGGGGTGGAGCTGTCAGTTATGCTGCTTCTGTTCCCATATAAATTAAGTTCTCAGGAACATAGCAGTGAAAAATAGGCAAGAGATGTTTACTGCTTACCTGTTTGAATAATATTTTCAATAAGTCTATAATACCATGAAACTTAAAAAACCTTTAATATGCTGCAGAATTTCACTGGCCATAGATTTAAAATAGCCTGGTATTTATGAAAAAAACAATTTACAGGGTTCCTAGTTCAGCTAAATAATGCTTAGACAAGATGGACTGAAGATGCAATATTGCTTTTGATGATATTAAAAACTAAGCAGCGTTATTCTTGCTTTACATATAAAAATGAAGATTAAATGGTCATAATTTAACAGATGCTCTATTTGTTCATTATCTGAAGACTGTTTTTCATTGCAAAATGGTACTTTGAAACCATCCTCTTTGTCTTCAGAATCCCAAATTGCAGGGGTTCTGTTACTGCCAGTGGCCTGCCTTGTTGTTTGGGGAAATTAGCTATGTGGCAGGGAAGACCAGAGGGGTACAGGGACTGCACACCACTTGTATACCGAGGTCTGGCATAGTGGGAAGACTCTAGAGTTGAAGAGTAAATTAAATAGGCTTTATTGAAGAATTTCCCTAATTACAAGCACACTAAGCATTCAAAAAGATCAAATAATACAGAACTAAGGTGATTGATAGGAGCTGCGGTGGCTCAAGTGGTTAAGACGCTGAACTGCAGGCTGTGGAAGGTCAGTAGTTCAGCAGTTCGAGACCTGGGGTGCCGCATGACGGAGTGAGCTCCCGTCTCTAGTTCCAGCTCCTGCCAACCTAGCAGTTCGAAAGTAAGAAATTGCAAGTAGATAAATAGGTACCACTTCAGTGGGAAGGTAACAGCGTTCCGTGCGCCTTGGTGTTTAGTCATACCGGCCACATGACCACAGAAACGTCTTCGGACAGCGCTGGCTCTTCGGCTTGGAAACGGAGATGAGCACCGCAACCCTAGAGTCGGATTCGACTGGCTTTCGAGCAAGGGAACCTTTACCTTTACCTTTTAAGGTGATTGATAGTGAATAGAGGGGCCAGTTATGGGGTGATACAACCTGTCCAGATGTTCAGGGGTCCATGGAGATGAGATTAGGGCCCAAACCAAAGGTTTAGGAGTGAACTGCCAGTTGGCATCGGGGAAGACACTCAAAATCTGAGGCCATGTGCTCTGACAGATATAGACATTGGAAAACAATGCAGACCAGTGGGAGGCCTTGGAGGCTCATCTCAGGTGAGAACAATAGATTTTTTAGACCAATAAGGAGTCCATGGAGGTGTGGTACCAGTCGAAGCATGATTCAGGTGTTACCAATGAGCTTCCATAGGGGCAGAGTCTGGCTGCACAATAGCCTTGATGAATCTAGCCAGGTCCTGGATGGCTAGTTGAATGGGTCTTGATGGCCACTGATGGTTTGGCCAAGGTAGATTGAATGGTTTCCCAGATTTACACAAAAGGTGGGAAAAGGGGCCCTGATAGATGCCAGGAAGGATCATTAATAATTTGAATGTATGATTGGTTTATCTCGGTATCCTGAGGGATGGGGCAGGAAGGACAGGTGTAGAGACAAAGGATTCTTCACGTACATATAGGAATCACAAAAAGGACTACGTGCAGAGAGAGACAGAAGGGCTATGTGCCAGGTGGCAACTAAATAGCTTTAGAAATGCAGGTACCTGATGGAACTCACCATTGTTTCTTATACATACCTTACTGAGGAGCGGGGGGGAACTGGAGGTTTGCACTGAGGCCTGCCCTGTGAAACCTGAAAATGGAGACCATTTTCCCAGAGCTTTGGCTTGCTCTGTGGTACAGGCTGAGAATGCTTTCTTTGGTCTGACTTTTGTGGGTATCTGGTTCAGGTCAGGGGTGGGGTGCCCCTGCCGTTGGGGCTACCTTATAGTAAGGCAGCACCTCTGGGCTACAGTTCTACAGTGATTATACATTTTCAAGTATCAACATTGTGGAATGCTGAATATAAAGTCAGTGAGGTGTCATAGGATATTGGATTGGGACTGAAGCGACCTAGGTTCAACTCCACATTCAGTTGTGAAGCTCATGGAGTGACCTTGGGACAGTTACTGTCTCTCACCTACCTTGCAGAATTGTTACGAAAATGGGGGTGGGGGGATTTACATTTCCCTGAGTGCTTTGGATGGACAAGCTAACCACAGAGGTGGCTATGTGGGGAATGAAGCTGGTTTTCTGAATCTACCTTAAGTAGTGAAAAATTAATCACATTGTTTAAAAGAGGACAAACAAACATAAGTGAGAAAATTCATCATGTTGTGACAATTTACTTCAGAGTATGATTTCTACTTATGTCAAGCATGAGTTATACAGGAATTATATGCATCTTGGATGCTTGTACAATATATACCCTTTTCAGGTGACATTACCATTGCAGTGAATATCTGCAAGGAAGGTATTGCATCCTGTAAAGGTCTGAAGAAACCTAGGTATGTTTGTGCGTAGGGCTGTTTCCCCATGCCAGAAAAAGTGTTGTTGGTTTTTTTCCCCAAGCTTCCCAGTCTCATGGAAAAATCAATACACATGTACATCTTTTTCAGATTCTTAAGTGAATACATGTAGGTCAAGGACAGAATGTGTTACTGAGATCTTAACTCTGTTGCGTATTCATTCTTCTTGATAATATTGTCTGAAAACTGTTACAGCTTACCCTGTCATCTTCTGTGAGTCCAGGTTCAACAAACAGAGTGGGAACATTCATAAAATGTTCCCTGCAGGGATCATTTCGTAGAAAAAGAGGTGCAGGAGCTCATTAGCATAACTTATTTGCATATGCCACACCCACTGCTATCACCAGAAGTGTGTCAGAAGGCAACACCCACACTCAGGCTCTACTGGACTGTTTTGGATTGCTAGCTATGGGAGGGGAGCATGCAGATCTGACCTCACAGAGGAGGGAGAGCTTGTACCTGAATAAACCTTGGTCTTAAAGGTGCCACTGGACTCTTTTGAATGGCCAGCAACCGCAGGAAAGTGTGTGGCTGCTCGTGGGTTGAGGAGGGCGGCGTGGAGGACGTGCATGGCCTCAAGCAGGTAGGGGGCCAGGGTGGTGGTGGGGCAGAGGCACAGGAGTAGGCCAAGTATAGTGTTTGTGTATAGTTGGCCACCGGCTGGTAAAAGGTGTTCTTGTTGTGTAATAGCAAACCATGCTGACCACTGCATCTGCGTCTGTGGTTTCTTTATGCGCCCAACCCACTACACAATAATGGTGATGAGGATAGGATCCTGCTGAGCACTCCAGCTGGGCTGACGGACAATGCTACCGAAGACAATGCTCCACCACCGCACGTGCATCTGTTCCATGAGCTCCTTCGAGGGTGGACAGCAAACCGCGTCTCTGCTGCTGATCAGCACAATGGCCATTGCTCCAGGATCCAGGCTGCCACCACAATTCGACGCCTCCCAGCCTCAGCGATGGGGAGCATGGGTCATGGGCCTGCTGCAAGCCCTCGTGTTCTACCAAATCATGGATGCCTGCTCCCAGAAGCAAGAGAGTTCCAACCCAAGGGGACAAACACGACCCACCTGTAGCCGAGAAAGGCCCTGGAAGGGAACTGGGCCCCCATGGGGCAGCACAACCCGAATTAAAGCCCCGACCCTGGAGGGGATGCCAGATGAGCTCCTGCCGGTGCCATCACACCCCGAGTTTGGAATGAGATGGCGTCTCCTCCGGCGCAACCACAACCCAGCAGCAGAGAAGCCCCAGCTCCAGCACCAAAGTGGTCCACTAGGGAACGCAGAGCCCCATCGTAACTGAAGGACTATGTCTCATAGGCAGGGTCTGAACTATGGGGGGAGGGGTGTTGTGTCCGCTGACCGCCACAGGGTAGCAGCGACAGAGCCTGAGCTTGAGTCCCGGATAACAATGGGGACTAGGCTCCTGACTCTAACTTAGGGGAACCAATGGGAACATCAGTGGGAAATTCAAACCTGCCAATGGGACCAAAGGATGTCTCCCTATGTTTGTATATAGTTGGCCACCAGCTGGTAAAAGGTGTTCTTGTGTAATAGCAAACCATGCTGACCACTGCATCAGCGTCTGTGGTTTCTTTATACATCCAACCCAGTACACAATAGGAACGCACATAACCCTTATAGGCAGATGATCTCCAGTGCCCCACATGCTGAACATCAGCTGCTGAATAGCCCAGGGCAGCTGCAGTGGAAATGGCACCAATCTGAAATAAGTGGATGTCAGGTGTCAGTCCTCAAGGTTCCCATGGCCAAAACATGTTCTGCTGCACCTCCACGTCATCCTTACCACTGGGACCAGGACACTCAGCATCAGCCACCACAATCGCTGCAGAGTCATCAGAACCAGATGCACCAGACGGTGCTGGATCAGCACCAACGCTCATACCTTCACTGGGTCTAGACACAATGGAAGATAAATGTTTGAGCACCTCATCCCAGAACTTTTTCCACTCTGCCCGACTCTCATTATGGTGACTAGGCCTAATTTGAATCCCAGCAGGAGTTGCTGCCACAGCTCCTTTTGCATGTTCCAGCGCTGCCAATTTCTCTAAAATTATCTGTTGCTCCTGCACTCCACCCTCATCTTCAGAAGATGAAGGGCTGGTGCAACTGTTTTGGGTATCTTTGGAACAGGTCCCTTCCCCTTAGACTTGCCTTGCCCTTTTCTGGATGCCATAACCTCTCTATTTACGAAGCCAGGCCTGTACAGTTCGAAAGTAAGTGTCTTAAAATGGCCACCGCTAGCTAACCAGTTATAAAATGGCCACCACTCAAGACCTTCTCACAATGGCTGCCTCCAAGTGAAAATGGTCGACAAACCACTAATTTCTCTAAAATGGCCACTGGAATGATCTACCCAAAATGGCCACCACCAAGGAATGGACTCAGGGATGCTGCCAATCACCACTGTCCTAAGATGGCCACCTGTCGAGGGCATGGAATAAAGTGTGTGTGGGGGGAATTAACAGCCATGCCAGTTGACAATAAGGGAACAGCAGCCCAGCAGCCTTACCAACTGCCAAAACACCCCAGGACTATCTAAGTCTTTTCTCCCTACCAAGGAAAGTGTGCCAGTTTTTTTTTAAAAAAATATACTGAAACAAGCTGGAACTGCCCCAAAGCAGCCCAGCAAGCCTCCGCTGCCATTGTGGGGCCCACCACCACCATCACAGCCTTGCTGCTGCCAAAAAACACCACCGTGCCTTTGGCCCCTGCTCCGCTGACTAGGCCCCCGCAGAGGGCCATTCACTGCTGCTGTGCTCCACCACCACAGAGCTCGTGCAACCCCAACAGGCCACCCTGAAACCTCTGCTGCAGCTGAAATCAGCACCAACGCCGAGGCCCCCATGTAAGCAAACAGCTGCTCAAAAAGCCGCCGCCACAGAGATCGGGCTGTAGCGCAGGGAGGGGGGGCGTGCTTTTCAGCACTCCTACCACTTTTAGTTTCTAAAGGGTCTCCTATCATATGGAGATCCCCCAACCTCTAAGGGAAGGGGGGGTAGGAACAAGAGGCTTGATCGGGACCTCCGTGCAGCAGCTGCACACGGGTGTGAGTCCCTTAAATCACCTCCAGCGTGGAACCAGAAGAGGAGTCCATTACTATGGACATTAGCTGTTGCTTCTCGAGACTGGAGAAAGGGTTAGAAACCCAGCCAAAGAAGCTGTGTAAGAGCAATGTGAGTAACACTTTTTATGCTTGGCAATAAAAGGATTTGGGACTAATTACTTCTATTGCCCTCTATAAAGCAATAAAGTCACTGAAGAGTCAAGGTGGGAGGTTTCCTCCCCCAATTTAAGTGGCTAGCGAAAGGAGACGAGACGTTAGATCTTACTTTCATTTTCAAACTGGGCAACGTTAAGGTAAACTCAGTCTGACTATTCTACACAGTTCAAATTTTGACAGGTTGATATTTTCACTCTTAAAGACCCTTTGCAACGTTCTCAATTGTTCCCCTATTTGGGGTAGAGTGTGGACCATCGGGGCGCTCTGTATAAATCTTTTTTTTATGGGTCTTAACAGGAACATTGGGAGAGCTTTTTTCTGACTGTATCAGGACTGTTACTTGGCTCTTGTTGCATTTAAAAGGGGCTTGTATTGAGCTGTGGTACAGACTCTCTGATTAGTTGTTGCTTGAAGCAATTGTCTTTACTGGCACTCTTTTTGGCACCCTCCACTGTAGGGTGACTGCCTACCAGCTGTTAAAGGGACTATATTTTGTTTTCAGGAGAGAAGGCACATCTTAACTATTTGACCTTGAGACACATTTTTGTGGTCAATTGGCATAAGCGACATAAACACAGTGTTCCAAAACAACACCCTGGAGAGAAAAGAAAAACAAGAAGGACAATATTTAAAAGTAAAATTTTGGCGGTCAGCCAGATATCCTTTTTCTTGGTTGGCCTTCTTAATCTTTTTTCACATTATGATGGAGAAAGCAGGCCAAATAGGCCAAATAAAACAAGTGAGGACACATGGTGCCAAAATCAGTTACATCAACTCTGGCAGCTTCTGCCAATGCAGAAATGCAATCCCTTTTCCAAAATACTATCAAAAGTTCAATGCGATCATTGGGGAAAATGCTTTTGCTTTTCTTTACTGCAGTGTGCCATTGCCCATTTAAAATTGCTGCTTTTTGTGTATTGGAATACTACTTTTTTCTCCTCTTGATTTTCTTTCCACATAGTGATTTATTCAGTGTTGATGCTTTATTTCATAACCATGTTGACAAGCTCCTTCAGGGACGTATGTGACTGCCCTAAGGTCACCTAGTGAGCTTCCACAGCATGAGTGGAGATTCAAATCTGGGTCTTCCAGATACTAGTCTGACACTTCTAACTCCTACACCACACTGACTCTCAAAAGTATTTTTTTATGCTTAGGAGGTATTAGTTTAGCATTGAACATATATACTTTATGAAATATGCAATGGAACATAATATGCAAATTTTTCTCCATTACTTTTGTTTTCTTGAACTCACATTCCTGGTGTTCAAAATATCTGAATAAGAGCTCTGACATTACTTCAATAGGCAAAGGAGGGGTTTTATGTTATGTTTTCTTTGTCAACTGCCTTCTGCTACTCAATTTCAGATTGGGATAATACTTTGTTAAGAAATTGGTTGCTCAGCAGGAACCAGTATTATCTTTTCAGAAGGTGTCAGAAAAAGCAATACAGGTGAATAGCAGCAGGGCTGCCTGACTGAATTCTAAGAATGTGGATGCAGATTAATACCAGGTGTGCCTTACAACTTTATACAACACTTTGCGACTCATATACTGTGTTTCCACCAGGATTTTTTTTTAAAGAGATGATTGTGACAATTCACAACTAGATTTTATTTCTGTTGCTTTTGCATTTGTCTCATCTTTTTATCTGGGTATCAGTTCAGCAACACTCAAATTAACACTTGTCTTTTCTTACTGGGATACACAATGTCAAATCGGAATGTTTTTTCTCTTACATCCTTTGCCAAGCTGCAGCTCACACCAGAAAGTGATCATGATAATAGGCAGAGAGGTTAAAGAAACTGTAAATGATGGCATTTCTTTCCTGCAGCCTTGGTTCATAGGCTTTTCATGACTGACATATTATTATGAAATTGCTGAGAAGCAGAATCACAGAGTACAGATTAATTCATTTTGAACACTGGTGGACTTGGCAATTTTAAGGAAATCTTGCTGACAGTAAAGTTGCATACTTAGAGAGCCGTAATTTAGCCATTTCTCTTTTTTGAAAAAGAAAGATTTAGTGACTTGCACATTAAATTGCAAAGGAGCTGCCTGTAAGTCATTTACTGGAGCTAATGCCTACCAGTGGCTGTTGTTTGCAAAAACAACATGAAAACTTGATACTGTTTCCTGGGAATACTGCACTTGAATGACTGAAGGAAACACAGTGACTAGTGGATATATCCATGGGTGTACTTTGCGGTGCTAGCTCAGATGTGCAGATGAAAATCAGTTTGTTCAGGGATGTTAAACATATGGCTTGGGGGCCAGAACCATCCTGCAAACAACTAGTGTGAGGGAGGAAAGGCTGCTAAGGGGGGCGGATGCACAGAGTGAGGTGTGTGTGATTGAAGCTGTCAAGAAATAAAAAGGAAATTGCTAGGGGGCAGAACTATATGGCTGAGGTAAAATAGTGTGGGGGGAATGGCAGCCAAGGTGGAAAAAGAGGGGACATGGTGTCCCCCCCCCTCCTCCAACTGCACCTCAGAAATGATTGGAGAATCCACTACATGGAGGGGCAGAGCTGAGTGGCCAGTGCTGCTACAGCTGCATCAAACAGTGACCGTGTGGGGATAGACAAGCATGGGCACCCAGAACAGTGGTTTGCTGATGAAGGGATGGGTTCAGTGGGGGAAAGAGGAGGAGGAAGAGGGCCTGTGCATGGATTGGGAGGCAACTGGGCTGTCTATAAGAAGAAAGACATCCTGACCTCAAAAGTAATTGGAGGAATAAAGGGAAAAACAGGTGCCGCTGTTGCCACCACACGTCTGAACAGCTGTGGAACTGAAAGGCAGAGAGAGTGTTGGGGGGGACAGCAACCTCCCTTCTCCCTTACACCTGTTCTCAGTCCATGAAGGAAAAGGGGTCACAGGAGGACAAAAAGCACTCCCTGGAGTTTTCAGAAACAGCCCCTCCATCAAGGCCTTCCCCTCAGCCCTTTTGCTTCTTTGGGAAATGCAGGAGACTGGGTGAGGGGGAATCTGGGAGAGTCAGGTTCAGAACCCACCTCCTCCTGAGCCAGGAACCTGTTGTCTGGGTCACCCAAGGCTGGTCACTCAGCCTGGCCCACCTCACATGTTTCTGGTTGTTGGTGGGATAGGGCAGTGGAGGGGGAACTCCAGTGTGCCTCCTCGAGATCCTCAGAGGTAGGATGGGGAAAGAGAGGAAACAAAGAACAAGAGATGGATTGTAGCTGTGCTCAGCTGCTGAAGCTGGGCATATGGGATTGCTGAAAAACTACCTGATTTACTTGCAAGGAAGATGACTTATCTCCTAAAAGTGCTCTGTTTCCAAAAAAGTAATGTGTTTGTTTGGAAGTGTAAGATACCAACCCCCTTTTAATGGTATTCCTTTGGGGAAAAACCCTACTCTTGCATATGATTAAATACATTTATTGGGGCTTTTCTGGATTCCCCAGTAAATCAGTTGCTTTCATTTCTAGGAATAAATTGGTTTTGTTTGTATTTTCAGTAAAAAAATAATATTGTTAATTGGGATTGCTTGTGTCCTTTATAAAGTTTTTATCTCTGGTACCTG
Organism: Gekko gecko; assembly: GCA_029375565.1. Taxonomy (NCBI): domain Eukaryota; kingdom Metazoa; phylum Chordata; class Lepidosauria; order Squamata; family Gekkonidae; genus Gekko; species Gekko gecko. Next base: position 266,505,699 of record JAPDNY010000001.1, read on the forward strand.
GCATTACATTTTATGGCACACATGGCCTAGCCTGACAAAGTAACATTTATGTCAGTCTGGCCCTCGGAACAAATGAGTTCGACACCTCTGGTTTAAGCTGTTTCCTTTTGCAGGTGTACTAGTCAGGAGACTCCCCCTCCTCCCCATACATATACAAACCCAAATGCATACCCTACTTCCAGTATTGTGATCCTCAGCATAGTGTCTGTGGATTGCCATAGTGACCAGCAGTGTTTTTCCTGGCTTCCACTTCCTTCTTCTCCAAAGCATCTGTTCCACAAAAGGAAGACCCAGGCTTGAATTACTTCTGTCACAATGGAGTAGGAAGTGTTTCAGAAGAGCCCAAGAGACATCAGTTTTGGAAAGAAATAACTTCCTCTATTATATGACGACCTACCCAACATTTTGTGATTGGCCCCAGACCTTATAGCAGCAATTTTGTCATTGACTATAGCTGCCATGGTAGCTGGTTTTTATACACTTACTATCTCTTTTTGAAATTCTGGAAGTGCCCACAAATTCAACAAGGTTGGGTATTCCTTCTCAAGTAGACTTTTGATCTCTTTCTGCAGAGGAGAACAGTTAAACCAAGTAGTGATCAGCCTGCCTGTTCTCATTCACCATGGACCCTTCCTGGCCATGTTCTGTTTGCCATCTGGGCTCTAATTTACCCCAGTGGGTAAATACTGAACAGTAAGAAACAACATGAAAAGCAACATGAAAAAGGATACAAATACAAGAACATAATTAAATGGGGGCCACAGTGTAAAAGAGAACAAAAAGGAAGTTTCTGTTTAGAATACTGATGATAGAAGACAGAGAGCCATTAAAGGAGAAAGAAGGAGAGGGAGAGAGAAAAAGAAAGGGTACAGGGAAGCACTTGGCAGGAGATGGAATGAAGTTTGAGGAAATACACAGAAGAAAGTCTGACCCCTGGCCTCTGCTCTGGTCTTTATCACTGATCAGAGGCAATTCTTCCCAATCTTAACAGAGAACTGCCTCTGTTTCTTTTCCCTTACATTAAGAACTCTTTAATTGTCCATCTCATTTTCATTGCCAGGTACTGTTGTGTACAAGGCTTTTTGATTCATTCTGAACCTGCACTTTTGCTCTATTCTTCACTTTTTTGTTATATCATTGATTATACATCTAAGCTACGCCACCGCTGCCTTGTTGTAAGCTAAAGCATAGTCTTCAGTGTTCTTCATTGCATCTCTGAGCTTCTGACATCGTATGGTTAGGCTGCTTCCATTTCAGCATGGTTGTTCTGGTCCATCATAGCTGAACCTGTAACTAGGCAGATTTAGGATTCTTCACAGTTTATGGATTGGGCTTGGTGACTTGATTAAAATTGTGCATGTTTATCAGTGTCTGAGATGTTGGAGATATTGTGATTGTGATGGTAAGTATAATATTTGGAAATGGAGGCCAGAATGTGGGTGTGATTAGACGTTTCTAAACACAAATTATTTTTAGCCAACTGTCAGTCCTTGAAGTCTTTGTAAAGTTCTGAACCACTAAATTTAGAAATGTGTCTCAGTTGCTCAAGTGCATAGCAGTGGCATATTCAGGAGACAGCACATAATAGGTTATGTGTTTCTTATGTTTTCTTTCACTTCTTCTCAATTTTTTTCCTCAGCATTTAAAAAATCTACAAAACTTTTCTGATGAGGAGTTGCGGCTATACAAAAGCCAAGTGTGTGTACTGTATTAAGTGCATCTTCTTTCATATCTGTATTTATTTGCTGTGTTTATACCTCACCTTTCTCCCCACTGAGGATTGAAAGCAGTTTACAGTGGTCCCCTTTCCTCCATTTTATCCTCATAACAACCCTGTGGTGTAGGTTCTGTGTGTGGCTGGCTGACGATCACCCACCAAGCTTCCATGGCAGAGTGGAATCTTGGTCTCCTTTATTCTGTACTTCATGCTCACAGATCAATGGGTCATAAGCAAACAAGTTTGATTGTCCATATGATACAGAATAATACAATACAAAAATACAAAAAATAACCAAAGTCTTCCATATCTTGGTGTCACGCTGTAACCCCTACAGCACACTGCCTCTTGCATCTCTTAAAGATGCCAAGTGTTTACTGCTTGAGATAAATTCTCACATAATGATTTGTATACAGGTGCAGTTGTGTAAGACAGCTTTTAAACATAATGGAGGTACCTACTAGGAATGGGTCAGATCCTTGCTTCTATGTACTTTGTTGGGACACGTGACAAACAGTATTTATTTGTATTTTCATAACATTGCATGAAAAGGCTCCCCTTGGACACAATGTTTTGGGGGAGTCAAGAGATGTCATCAGCTGAATTTCTGCTTTCTTGTAAACCTGTTACTTTATCAAGGAACAAAAATTAAAATAGCTTGCATGTATCCTGTGGATTTCAAGGTGTCAACCCCTTGATAAGAAATTTATATTAACTTTAGAAATGTGAAGGTGGGCATAAAAAGAAGGAAATATTCAACGACTCTAGTCTTTTCTCCTTTTGATTCTTTGCCAGCTAAGGACCTAAATCTCCACAAGGTTCCCTTGGGAATGTGTAAAATTGGGTAAAGAGACGTGGGCTGAGTTAATGATGCTTTCTCTCATGACAGCAAGTGCTAAGAAAGTAAGTAATCCAGAAAAAAGTATATGCTTGTCATAAACCTTATGTCAGAAATCTGTAAACTGCCCCCCCCCCCATCTACTTATTCACTGGGTTAAAGAAATGAGTTCTGTCAACCTCTGTCTGGCCTTTTTAATGCTATGTTCTGTAAAATGTATTTCCCTGAGCTATTGGCAAAACCTTCATCTAAGCACCCCACACTGGGCTATTGACAAAAATAATTTATTCACATCACGATTCTGCTTTTGTTTGTTTGTCAGCACTTCAATGGGTCCACTGTGAAATGAATGTTCCTTAAATTCTGCAGCTTTGTAGGGTTTGTGTGGAAAGCAAATTTTAAACAGTGTGACAGCTCAGCTATGAAACAGAAGTACAAAGATTTTCTTCATTATCTATTTTTCTAATCTGGAAAAACATTAAATCCCTTGTCGAGAAAGGGGAGTTTGTAAGATAGCACAATTTAGATCATTAGTAATGGAAGCAAACAGAAATTGGATGCCCTCCCTCTTGTCCAAAGATTCTCACACAAAATAGCAGATTGCATACACAATATCTGAGGTGTGGGTAGAGGGAAATAGGTAGTGGTGTCCTGCAGTAGTAAAAGAGCAATGCCAGCAACCACACACATATAGGGTACAGGCTTCTGATAGTGATACTTATCGGCATAATAGAGTCCATCTTAGATGCCAGCAGAAAGGAGTGGGAAGAGGAGGCATGAGGAAAAGGATAATGAGTTCAACAGGGAACAAGGACAAGATAATCAAGTGACAGAAATGGAAATCAGGAACGGAATAGTTCCCAGACAATAGAAAGGATTCCTAGGTTTACAACGTCTTATGGTAGGTGTGTATTTTCTCCAGAAAGATACACGCCATAATGTCTACGTTTGTATGTATTTTGTTGTACGGGATATATTAACTTTTATTGTTTATTGTGAATGTATGTGTTTTAATTTTTAATTCCTAATTAGTAGTCTTAACATTCTCTGTAATTTTTGGAGGGAGAGATGTTGTGTGTGTGTATCTTTAAGTAGGTGGTTTTCCATTCTATTGTGATGTATTTAACCTGATAGAATGGGGAGGGTCAGTGTACTCTCTGGTCCTGTGATGTTATTCTTCAATCTCCGTTCTTGAAAACAAATGTGTTATATATTCTCACAGCATCTTCACCAATCACACTTATCAATATAGCTATTTGTCTCTTGTCAGTCACATTGTCAGTCACAGAGGCAATTAAATAGAATTGGAAAGCTTGCTCCCACGTCTTCCAATTTTTTGCAAGATTACCAGTCAACAGAAGTGGAGGCAGAGGCCAGAAATAGTCCATCCCACTTCTAACACCATGTGGTGTTCTGCAGTGATATGCTTCGTCTGCTAAACAACAACACCCAGACGTTGTTTATAGGTCAGCTTTATTTAGTAGAAGGAGATGCAAGAACGGAGAGTGAAGAACATCACAGGACTGGAGAGTACGCTGACCTTCCCTATTCTATTAGGTTAAATACATCACAATAGAATGGAAAGCCACCTGCTTAAAGATACACACACATGACAATATCCATCTTTGCATATATGAACCTTTTCCTGTGTGGGTTCTTTGGGGCTAAATCAGGAACATGATTTACATGCAATATAAGTTAAAAACACCCTCCACCATACAGAACAATACAACAGATCTGTTTAGCTTAACACATAAGTACAACAATGCATAGTATCTTGCAACAGATAGTGGCTTGGATCCAGAAATGTACAAATGGAAACATAAATGAACTTAATGCAGTTCCACTTGCACAAAAGCTTGTGGAACACCTAGTACTTCTGCCCCTATATATTATAGTGCCTGAAAACAGATTGTGCAATATTTCATGCAAGCAGAAATGCAAGTGGGGATACAGTAAATTTGATTTAACACAAACTGCTATCATGGTCTTTTTCTTGCATTTCTGCTTATGCAATATTACACTGGATCCATCTCAGAATTTGTGAGCTGCTGGTTCTTGCTTGCAAAAACTTCTGGTGAGCCAAACCTAACTTCTCCACACCACTAAGTATTAGAGTATTCCAATGAAGGGCTCTTGCAAAAAAGAAACAAACGGGACAACACAGAAACCAGGCTACATAAGTCAGCTTGGAAAATATAGCCCTGCAACAACATTATGATTACAATTATAATAACATACTAAATTTAATCTTCCCTTTATCCATTAACTTTTCACTTACATAATTTTCAATTACTTTATATAAGATTAGAGCCCAGCACAGACTCTCCCTCTGCTGCTAACATCCATTCACTGACTTCACCCTCTAGGGCTAAACTGCCCAGTTCTCCAGAGTTACACATACACATGGAACTGAGGATTTCTGCACATGCATCTGTCTAATAGTGAATATAGTGTTATGTATTGGAATGTGAATCTGGGCTATACATTCCTATGTTAAGCTTGATTTCAAATGTGGCTCTTCAGCTGTGGCATTACTATTGGCTGGTTTCTAAGAAACCTCTGTACAGAACCAATCATCTTGTAAATATGCTGCAAAGAGGGAACAGTCCTGATTGGCCTTTATCCCTGTGTTATGATTGGCCTTTATCTCTGTGTTGTGATTGGCCTTTATCCCTGTGTTATGATTGGCTTTTATCTCTGTGTTGTGATTGGTCTTTATCTCTGTGTTGTGATTGGCCTTTAGCTAACTGTGGGTGTGGCTTTGACAGCCCGGGAGAGTTTAAAAAGGGAGCTGTGCTCCACTTGTTTGTTGTGTATTCCTGAGTTGAAGTCTTGCTGTTAAATAGAGCTGAAATCACTTTTTGCTGAATCCTGTTGTTGAGTCTCATACTTAACAATTGGCGACGAGGATGGGATCCTTAGAGCGGGTAGGCAGCCCCGCTGAACCAACGCAGAACGGCAGACGAGGACACACACCCGGCTGCGCCGACTGAGACTCCACAAGCAGTGGTCACCCCTCCAGTCGAGATGGCCGTCAACCCGGCATTCGAAGCGTTCAACCCAACAACGGAGGACTGGGACTCTTACCTGGCACGGTTTGAGTTCCACCTTCAGGTGAACCAGATCACCGATGAGGCAAGAAAGAAGGCGACGCTCCTGAGCTCATGCAGCAAGGCCGCCTTCGACATCGCCCGGTCCCTGGTCGCCCCGACTGAACTAAGCGCAGCAACATGGGCTGAAATCACGGCGGATGGGGTCCACCCCACGCCCGACAAAGTCACCGCAATCAAGAACGTGCCCCCACCACGGTCAAAGAAGGATCTCCAGTCGTTCCTGCGAACCCTCAATTTTTACCATGCCTTCCTGCCCCACAAGGCATCGGTTGCTGAACCCCTGCATGCTCTGCTCCACAAAAATGCAAAATGGGAGTGGGGAGAGCGGCAGGAGCGAGCTCTCACGGCTGTGAAGGAACTTCTATCGTTGAGTACGGTGCTGACCCACTTCGATGAGAACAAACTTTTGGTTCTTGCGGCTGACGCGTCCCCTTATGGGGTGGGCGCCGTTCTCAGCCACCTGATGCCGGACGGATCGGAGTCACCGATCACTTTTTATTCACGATCACTCACAATGGCAGAGAAAAACTATGCCCAGATCGACAAGGAGGGCCTCGCCTTAATCGCCGGAATTAAGAAATTCCATGACTTTGTTTATGGGCGGATGTTCCTCCTTGTGACCGATCACAAACCACTCCTGGGCATCTTCTCCCCAGACCGACAGACGCTGAACATACTGTCCCCTCGGATGTTGAGGTATGCAGTTTTCCTTTCGGCGTACGATTTTGAACTCGAGCACCGCCCAGGGAAGGCTATCGGGCATGCCAACGCCCTTAGCCATTGCCCTGCACTGCTGACTAACTCTGACTCTGATACTGAACTGGACATTCTGGCGCTTGAGGAGCTCCCGGAGGCACCGGTTACCTCCTCGGACATTGCCGCTGCGACGGCTAAGGACCCTGTTCTCGCCCGTGTCCTTAATTGGGCATGGAGGGGTGGCCGGCAGGGAAAATGGCGCCTGAGTTTAAACCTTTCTGTTCGCGCCAAAATGAGTTGTCAGTTACCAAGGGCTGTCTGCTTTGGGGGAGTCGGGTGGTGATTCCTGCCAAACTAAGGGAGGATGTTTTGGAGGCGTTGCATGTGGGCCAGCCTGGCATGGTCCACATGAAAGCCCTCGCCAGAGGGTACGTGTGGTGGCCAAAACTGGACGAGGACATCGAGGCCTGGGTAAGGCAGTGTATGTCGTGTCAGCAGTCCCATCCAGAACCACCACAGGCTCCCATTCAGCCCTGGGAGAAGACGAGGAGGCCATGGTCCCGCCTCCATATAGACTTTGCGGGCCCTTTTCATGGGCAAATGTTTCTAATATGTGTGGACGCTTACTCCAAATGGTTGGAGGTTGTAAATATGTATTCGACTGGGTCTGGGGCTGTGATCAAGGCCCTCCGCAAACTGATTGCTGCAGAAGGGAATTCGGAGTCTGGGCAGACCCCAACTCCAGAGCCTGGGACCCCTGTCTTTGTTCCCCCTTCTCCTGCGAGAGAAGTGACCAGGGTCACCATTGGAGCAGAGACCGCTGCGACGGTCAAGCCGAAGTCGTCGTGCCCCCTCCTATTTGAAGGATTATGTTTGGCGGGGTAATGCGCCATCTTAGGGGGGAGGAATTGTTATGTATTGGAATGTGAATCTGGGCTATACATTCCTATGTTAAGCTTGATTTCAAATGTGGCTCTTCAGCTGTGGCATTACTATTGGCTGGTTTCTAAGAAACCTCTGTACAGAACCAATCATCTTGTAAATATGTTGCAAAGAGGGAACAGTCCTGATTGGCCTTTATCCCTGTGTTATGATTGGCCTTTATCTCTGTGTTGTGATTGGCCTTTATCTCTGTGTTGTGATTGGCCTTTAGCTAACTGTGGGTGTGGCTTTGACAGCCCAGGAGAGTTTAAAAAGGGAGCTGTGCTCCACTTGTTTGTTGTGTGTTCCTGAGTTGAAGTCTTGCTGTTAAATAAAGCTGAAATCACTTTTTGCTGAATCCTGTTGTTGAGTCTCATACTTAACATATAGTGTTTGTTTTTTAACTGATAATCGCCTATTTGCAGGTAATCTCGACTCATTCTCAAACAAGTAATTGGTTCTGTTAATGGCAATTCTAAATTTCTGTTTGTACCTGCATGTTTTGTGTCAGTTCATCAAAGGATACAACCACACAGTATTAATTGCGAGATGCATGGATCGCACAACAGGATCAGCCATGTACAATATCCTTTTGCATATAAGGGATATAATCTAGAAAGTGGGGAAAAGGTCAGGAAAGCATAAGCATTCAAGGTTCTTCTTGCTTTTCTTGAACTAAACCAAATATAACTTAGAAAAATCTTGTGAGAGATGTGGATTAATTGGTATATCCTCCTGCAGAATTGTTCTATTCCCAGGGAGGATGGGTTCAATAGGATCAAATATAAAGGTATACAGTCCGTGGAACCTTTCTAATAGTTCTGCAGTAAAGTCAGATCCAGTATATGGATTTTTCCTTGTCCATGTTTGACAAGCTGCCTGTATTCTCTTCCTACCCAATTGTTAAAGGCCTTCAAAGGTAATTGTGTTTGGATATGTAATGTCCAGGTTCAAATCACTGCTCAACTATGCTAAAGGGTTTCTTTTTACTTCCATGAAATGATTCAAAAGCAGCAAGTAAATGAATAATGCAAGAAGTTTTGGAATGTGCATTGTTTGGCTGATCAGATAAAAGAATCAGGTCCCTTTAATAATTGTACGGTTTCAAACAGGAATTAAAAACAAAAGGCTTTAGACCTTTTGTTTGCTTGCCTTAATACCTTTTCAGCAATCTGCGTGATAATTGTCATTGACGTTATAATACAGCATTTAATAAATGGAACAATTAATTTAGATTCCTATTAAATTGAAGAAATCTTTCTGTGTACTTTTGGTGTCTAAAATTACTGCATAATCTGTTGTATCAATGAGCTCAACTAATTTCATTAAGTAAGCATTTAGCTATTTGGTCTTAGATTTCTAAAAGAATTGTCTGACTTTCACTTAGCCTCATTGTTTCCCATCAGTTGTGTAGGGTGCAGATGAACAAATGGGTCTTTTTTTCTTTTCTACCTTGTGTAAAATGATTCAGTTTGTTGAACAACTTTTTTTTAAAAAAAGAATAATATGGCAATTTAAGGAAGAATGCCACATGGTGATTCAATTAGGTGGTGACTGTAATTTACTGCAGCTGGAACACAAATTAATTTCAGAGCTCGCATGCCCTTCATCCCTTGGCTACATTGAACCATGTACCATGTTTATTTAGGTCAGTTGCTTGTAATATACTCGGAGGCTGTATGACTCTCTAAAGGTCTTTGAAGGAGTCATATTTAAAGTACAATAATTGGTTGATTTGGCACATACCTATTCATCACAGTTACTGGAATTTTCTGTGTGTCCTCCTTCCTCTTAATGCATATAGGCACACGTGAAAAGGGGTTCATTTCAGATTAAATGCACAAAGATTCCACTTCAGTGAAAAATAGCCATGAGTTCAAGTGCTTCATTGAAGCATAGGATAAAACCTAGACAATGTAATTTTACTAAAGCTTCATGAGGCAATTTAATAGAGGGGGGAAAGTTCCTTATTTACCTCTAGGAGTTTTTGCACCATGTCCCTAGAAACCTGCATGCCTCTTAACCTTTCTTATCTGTAGAATATGAGCCATTGTTTTGGTCTTGCATCTATGTATGAAGTCCCTTTCTGAACTACTTAGCTTGTCTGCAAGTGCTAAATACCTCTGGAGAGTTGCATTCCAAGTTTTGCTGTTTTTCATGTTTAACAAATGTATCTGATGCGTTGGCCATTTCCAGCTCTCCCATTGGCTGTGCTGTGTGCTCCATCAGCCATTGGCCCATCAACCACCAACCAAGATTACTTGTGTGCCATTGGCTGGGTGCTGGGTCCACTCCTCTTTCCCACCCACTGCCACCTCAGCCACTGTTCCCTTGTCAGAAACTGCCAAAACGGCTGGCTTTCCTGATGAATACACTTCTCCTGCTTGGCTCCTGTGGGACTAACTTTTCCCTCAGTGACTCTTGCTAGGCAACCAAGCTTGGTTCTGTCAGTAAAATGGCAAAGCCAGGAGGCCCTTTCCAGGCCTTTGTGGGGAACTCACTGGGGCCAGTCCTGACTAGGGTTGCCAGCTCCAGGTTGGGAAATTTCTGAAGATTTTGTGGTGGAATCTACGGAAGCCAGGGTTTGGGGAGGGGAGAGGAATCAGCTGAATAGAATGTCATAGAGTCCACCCTCCAAAGCAGTTATTTTCTCCTGGGAACCATTGCCGCCATTCTCCAGGTGAGGGCTGGAGATCACTCAGAATTACAACTGCTCTCTAGATGGCAGAACTGAGTTTCCCTGGAGAAAATGGCTGCTTTGCAGGGTGGACTCTGTGTCATTTTACCCTGCTGAGGTTGCTTCTCTCCTGCTTGTATCCCCACTGCGGAGAAAGATTACTTTTCCTAGGTAGAGGCTGCAGATGGTGGTGGGGAGATGGAAAGCTGAAGTCAGAAGGACAGATAAAGGTAGGTTGATGGTTGGCTGGGAAGGAGATAGTGTTGCCAACTCTAGGTTGTGAAATTCCTGGAGATTTAAGGGGTGGAGCCTGGAGAAGGTGGGTTTTGAGGAGGGGTGGGACCTCAGACAGGTACAATGTCATAGGGGCCACCCTCCAAACCAGCTGTTTCCTCCAGGGAAACCATCATTGCCAATCTCCAGAATTACAACTGTTCTTCAGATGGCAGAGAACAATTCTCCTGGAGAAAATGGTAAGTTCTGTATCATTATACCTTGCTGAGATCACCACAGCAAATTGATGCTGAGTGCCCAAGGCCAGGGCACTCACCCAGAGCTTCTTTCTAGAGCTCGTTGTATTTATTTCCACAATGGGCCTTATTCCTAGTTATAAATAAGACTCCAAGTTCCATTCTTTTCTTTCTTCTCAGGATTGGACAATTATGAAGTGGTTAGAAAGTCAGACTCATGGACACCCAGTCTCAGAGTCTCACTCCAGTTAATAATTACTTTGGGCTAGTCACACATACTCTGACTAATGTTCTTTTTTTTGCCCCCCCCCCCCGTAGGGGATTTTTTATTGCATTTTCTAATAACTACAAACTAAAAACTACAAACAGAAAAAATAGGAAAGGGAAACTACAATATACAGGAGAAAGTAAAGAAAACCCTCTAAAAACCCAAGAGACAGTGATCGTACAAACATTTTACACAGTTGCTTTCCCTCTTAAATGCAAGTTAACTTTCGCTGAAAATGATCATCTATCTAATAAAGCATTTCGGTATTTCACCAACAATTTCAATTTCATTAAAGAACTGTGAATTTCGGTATAAAATGAACATATTTCAGATACTCCAGAGTACATTAACAATCTATTTTTCCCCTTTTTTATATCTCAGAAGATAGCCTGGTTTGGGGCCCACTGCCCCCAATTTAGAGTCTGTATTCTCATCTAAAGATCCAGCCTCTCCTTCTTCCTCATTCACTTTGGAGCCATCGGCAACTCCTTCTCCTGGTGGATGATGCTGACACAGAAACTCGTAGGCCTTTTCAACAGAGTCTATCCTTTCTTTGCCATTTGCATATCTGAAGATTAATATCTCGGGTGTTAACCATCTGTAGGAAATGTTCTGACTTTGTAGAAATAAAACCAAGTCTCTATATTTCCTTCTCTTCCTTCTTATCTCAAATGGATGTCTTTCAATACTTTTATGTCCTTTTCTTTTATCTTCAAGGTAACTCCATTGGTCGCTTTCAGTAGCTGATCCCTCACTTTTCTTCAGGAGAATCTTATTGTGACTTCCCCAGGCAGATTATTCTTTCTGATAAATTCTGAATACGATCTAAAGGCTGTATGTATTTCACTTCGATGTCATCTCTGCCAAGGGGGCCAACAAATCGCCAACAAGCTGTCTCAAATTCTCCCCTTTCTCCTCCTTGATACCTTGAAGTCTCAAGACATAGCTTGCCCTTTCAATTTGCAGCTGTAGTACATGAGACTCTTTGTTTTGACACTTTTCCCCCAATGCCTGCAGTTTTTTATTCATCTTTTGAGTTGGAATCAATCTCTTTAAGCTCCTGCTCCGTTTTTTCGATTTTCTGTGTGTTCAGAGCCGTTTGTGCTTGTTGTGCATCCAACTTATTATTAATAGCCATAATTTTCTCCAGCAGGGGGTGAAGTGCTTCCGACAGCAGCCTTTGGAGTTCCGCAGTTGAGTCCTGTCTAGGGACAGAACTTGTAGGGTTGGAACTTCCGGAAGGAAGCTTAACTTTTGCTAGTTTGTCCTTAGAGTCTTTCGGTGGTGCCATATTTGAGAATTGTTTACTTTTATTAAAAGTTTGTCAAAGTCTCTGGAAGCTCTTATACAATGCGGTAAGTTCTCACAGTCTCTTTATTTCAGTTCAATCGCTTCTTACTGCAAGCCCTCCCTTTTTCTGGCTTTGAAATCGCTTGTAAACAGTTCTTAGCAGGGGGGAAGTCCCCTCCCCCCTCATTTTCTTTTAGAGGAGCACACTGTTTTTGGGTGATTTTCACTTGTACTTAAACTCACATTTTCAGTGATTGTCCCTTTGCATTCAAAATCGCTTGATCACTATATGTTTGCTCCAGGTTGTTGATCTTGTTCCCATTTGGGACACTCCACGGTGGGCACGGCGGGGCTTGGAGGGCCCGCCCCTCTGGCTGGATGTGCTGGGGGAGGGCTCTCTAGCACTCCAAGGCTGGGAGTCCAACCCAAGGACTCCTGGGGTGGCATGGATGATCGTGCCCCCCGCCCAGCCATAGGTGCTGGCAGGTTTCTCCCAAAGCCCCGGGAGAAAGCAACTGCCATGGTGATTGCCAAAACTGGAACATGCTCTGACTAATGTAATATGTCAAAGAACCTTGTTTGGTGGGTACATGAGAGAGGGCTTTTTCAGTGGCAGTCCAACAATTATGGAGCAACCTTGCCAGGGAGTTGGTCCTGGCTTAGTGCAATTCCTCTCCTTCTCAGTTCCGTGGCATATCTTGCACAACAACAACAACAACAACAACAACAACAAAACTTTCAATGCTAAGAATATCACCCAATTTTCTGGCACACCCCAGAGATGTTTGCCCAGTTCTAAGGCATGCCTAATACAATCATATATTTCGTTCCATGGGATACTTCATCAAGGTAATATGAACCATTTACAGCTACAAAAAGCTGGACAACCCTTAAGTATCTGTTATAGTAAGCACTAGTCAACTTTTGAGGGCTGGCTAAGGATAAGCATTAGCCAACTCCATGCATACAGCATGCTCAATCTTCATTTTAAGAGAGAAAAGCCAATTAACCATCAGTTGGGATGCTTTTAAGGCAAGGATTTGTCCCTCTTACCTTTTATATATCTTAAGCAGCTGATATTATATTTTCATTGGTGGAATTGGAGTGGAGCAGGTTGGAAGGACTTTGGGAGAGTGGAACCATGAGGTGTTTTATTTATTTATTTGTTTGTTTGACTTGTATCCCGCCTTCCCCGCCACGGCAGGCTCAGGGTGGCATACAGAACATTTTAAAACAATAAAACAAGTTCAATAAAACCACAGTAGTACAGTACAATAATACAGTCATAAAACAACAGCATAAAGTGCTAGTGCTCTTTGTAGCTGATGGTGAATAGTAGCAGCATCTAAGGTCTACTATTAGCATGTGAATAATGATGTTAATTTAGGGCCAGGGTCTTGATTTATTAGGGTGGCTCCCTACTCAAAGGCCTGGTGGAAGAGCTCTGTCTTGCAGAACTTGCAGAACTGTAAGAAGTCCCACAGGGCCCTGATGTCATCTAGGAGCTCATTCCACCAGTGCAGAGCCACCACTGAAAAGGTCCTGGCTCTCGTCACAGCCAGACTGGCTTTTCTAGGACCAGTTTTATTGCTCTTCTTTAGTTTTTATACTCTTTTTATTGCACTGTTTTTTAAAAAAATAATAATCTGCCTTGAGTCTCAGTGAGAAAGGCAGACTATAAGTAAAGCAAGAAAATAGTAATAAGTCAGGAAGCTTTCTATTCACATCGAACTTCAGTACACTGCTGCAAAAGTTGGCACCATAAGTAGCTGGCCCAGGAAATTTCATTGAAAATATCATTCTAAAGCAAATTTTGGAGAAGTTTCTAAGAAATGACAAAGGGATAGGGGGAAAAAGGTTTGATAACACTATTAACATTTCTTGGATGGGGTCTCACACATTTAAAAAACAGGCTTTAGAAAATGCCACAGCACAAATGCCACAGAATATAGTCCCAAAAAATGGGCCAAGAATTGCTATCTTTTTTTATAATCCCTGGTTTCTATACCTTTGACAGAAGCTTTATTTGCCAATGTCAGCAGGCAATACAGCTTATCTATCTATCCTGGGAAGCTTCAGTTGCTGATACCTATAGAGTGAAATGCAGTTTATTTAGACAAACACAGTCCGGGCAGCTTTTGGTGGTTAGTAGGCATCACAACTGTTCCAATGAGGATGCTTCAGATGGTACCAGAATCTACTGAATACATCTTTTCCCTTCAGCACAACAGTTTTAGTCACGGATTTGTTTAATCAAATAGCTCTTTTGTACGGCTTTTACTGTTGTTGCTCTATTTAAAAGACAATACAATTTTATGAGCTATTGTATACATGACCATGGCATTCCAGCTATGCTGCTAAAATTGGCAGGTTGATCAAGATATAATCTGATTTTGATCACATAATTTTAAAATACTTGAGCAGGGGGGGAACCATTAACCACTGATAATGAATAAAGAATTATTCATGCTATATAACATGATGATCATTTGAAAGGTAAACATTAAGTGTTCATCATGAATTAAGTAACGGATCACAATATTTCTGAAGAAAATATCAAAATTCTATTAGTGTATGCTCATCTTCTCGTTACAAAGTAAGTTTCACTGTTGTAATAGAAATATGTTGAACTAACTTCTGGAAATCCTTGCATATTGATTTCATATTGTGGGGAAAATGTTTAATTCATCACTTCTTGCTGGAAAGACGACTCCTGGTCTAGCTGTGCTTTCTTCATCATTTGTTTTAGTGGCAATGAAAATTGTTCTAGGTTTAATCACACATTTCCTTCTATTTAGAATTCAGTAATTAAGTACTACATTATTTATATTCCAGTTCCATATGGTTCTCTATTACCTTAACAATTAGTACTATTGTTCTTTGTAAAGTTCATTCATTTAAAGAGAAATTATTGTTTAAGCCTACTACCCCAGGCTTGGGATCACACTCGGTTGAATTTAGCAGGACTAACTTGACAGTAAATGCAAATGGGATTATGCATATTTCTATACGCCCATTTATGTGTGTGTACTCTTGACCTGGATGGCCTAGGCTACCTCACTCTTATCAAATTTCAGAAGCAAAGCAGGATCAGCCCTGGCTAGTGTTTAAATGGGAGACCTCTAAGGAATACCAGAGGTGTGACATGGAGGCAGGCAATGTCAAACCACCTTCAAATGTCTCTTGCTTTGAAAACCCTATAGGGTCGCCATAAATCAGCTGTGATTTGACGGCACTTTCCACCACCACATTGTGTCCTAGTAAGGGAAGATGACGACTTCCTAGAGAACTATTTGTGTACCCACAAATTTGCACATAATCTCTGATCTTTTGTTGTTGAACAAAATAAACTTTCTCACCATGCAATGCCACAGTTTGCTTTTGAAATTCCCTTTCAGTTTCAAAAGCTGTTTGGTATGCAGTACAGAAGGCAGGTGTTAGTTGGAAAACAATCCTGTTCATTATGTACAGCTTCTTGCACCTAAGGTATATGTCTGCAGTCTGTTGAGAAACTTTGCAAAATTCTCCATATAATTTTGCTATGTAAAATTAATAAACAGGGATGTCTAACTGTTGACAGATGCTTATGCTAACTCTGTTCTGTCTAGTTTTAACCTGAGCTCAGCAGCACATTCACAAGGCCAGTCCTGTCCACTTCTGTGTGGTGATAACTAGTTTTCTTTGGCTGGTGTAAATGGGGACCATTTCACACATCAGGGTGCTATCCAAATGCTAAGTGGAGCAACTCTATGCATAGCAAAATACAAATGCTACCAAAACTTCAAACAGATTCTGAAAGGATTAGCAAAAGGAGTTTAAACAAAATGTTTGGTACTTTACATATGCAGACACTTATAGATCGGAACAATGGGAATTTGTACAACCATAACAAATTGTTAGCACTAGATTAAAAATACTTTTTAAAAAATCAGAGGTGTGTACCTATTCATAATTAACTCTTTTCTTAAGTTAAGGGAAAAACCTATGGAATAAAGTTTGGAGGGTTTTCTGTGAAAAATGGAATCACAGTGTATGGCTGAGTTCAGACTAGCAATTTGCCCCGGAAGGAACCTGGGCCAGCAATGATTCAATTCCGGAGTAAATTGGACGTTCACACAGGCACATCTGCCTGGCTTCCCCCACCCGTAGCCAACCCGTGCTGTTGCGCTTCACCGCCAGATTAAAAAGATACCTCATAAAACTGGTAGCAAATCCAAAAGCCCGCGTGTGTTGCGCGTTTCTCTGCTTTCGGGAAGTCTGAACGCGCAGCTGAAAAGCTGGGAGCAACGCGCATTGGGCAGAAGGCAGCAGCGATATGATTGGCCATGCTCTGCTCTACTGCCCAATGCGGTGCTGGCGCTGCGGGGTCCTCCCCCAATCGGCAAAATACGTTTATACGCATGAGTGCATGAGCGCATGACCACTCATGCACACATACACCCATACACCCACAGCCGAATTAATGGGGAAACATCGAATACAGTGTGCCCCCCGGTGCGGCAGTCTGAACGCTCCCGCCCGGCTCCGCCCCGTATTTTCCGGAAGCGGCCCGGGCTGTGTGAACGGGAAAACCCAGAACAGTTTATTCCGGGGCTTTTTTTGCCACGACTGGATACCGGAGCAAACTGCCAGTCTGAACACAGCCAATGTGGAAGTGGGGGGTCCTAAATTTTAACTCTGATGATGATCAAGAGATTAGATTAACCCTATGCCTAAAGAAAGTACCATGATCATGAAACTGCCCCCCCCCAACTGCACTGAAGTTGGAACATAAGAAAATTAAAATAACTTTCTGGCTCTTACCAGTGGTCCATCTAGTTTAGCATACTGTTTCATACAGTAGCCAACCAGTCACCCTGTAGGGTCAAACAAACAGGGTATAGAGGTAAATGTCTTCCCCTGGTGCTGCCTCTTAGCACTGGTGTTCAGAGCTATTGGTAGACTTTTCCTTTATGAATCTATCTAACCCTATTGAAAACTAGTTATGGTTGTGGTTATCATTATTTCTAGTGGCAGTGAGTCCTGCAGTTTAATTATTCATTGAGTATAGAACTGTTTCCTTTTGTTTGTCCAGAACTTGTTTCCCAACAACTTCATTGGGTGCCCCCATATCCTGTTTGGTGTAGTGGTTAAGTGTGCAGACTCTAATCTGGGAGAACCGGGTTTGATTCCCCACTCCTCCACTTGCACCTGCTGATGTGACCTTGGGTCAGTCACAAGCTCTGGCACAGCTATTCCTGAAAGAGCAGTTTGTGTTAGAGTTCTCTCAGCCCCACCTACCTCACAGGGTGTCTGTTGTGGGGAGGGGAAGGGAAAGGAGTCTGTAAGCCACTGAGACTCCAAGTGAAGGGCGGGGTATAAATCCAAACTCTTCTTCTTCTTCTTCTGTTATTACGAGATAAAGGGGGGGGACCTCTATGCACCTTTTTACTCAATGCATAACTTTATCAACTTCTGTCATTTCCCTCCATAGTCTTTTTTGGGGACTGAAAACTTCTTCAGAATCTCCTCATAGTAAAGGTGCTCCCACCTCATTTGTACACTTCCAAGATCTACAACATCCTTCCTGAGATATGGCAGCTGGAACTGCACACAGCATTCCAAACGAAGTTGCACCATAGCTCCTTTCCAAGGGCATTTCAATATTGGTCATTTTATTTTCAATCCCTTTCTAATAATTTCTAGCATGGAGTTTGCTTCTTTCACCACTGCAACACATTGAATCGATTTTTTTGTCACTTTCCGCTGCAAGATGAAGGTCTATTTTAATTTCATTCTCAGCCAATTCAGACCCCATCAGCAGATATATAAAATTCCCAAAATGCCCCCTATGTGCAGATACTTATTTTTACAGATAGGGGGCACATGGAGGGTAAAGACATTTTTCTGCACACTTGGGGCACTCTCTAGTTGTGCAGAAAAATCTTACATCTTAAAAAAACAAAAGTATATGGGGGATACTTCAATCTCCCCCAAAAGTAAAACTGCTTTATCTGTGCATGCCGTCACCTCAGCAGGCAGGCAGTTTGCTCAGAGGAGGAGGAGCAGGCTGACCTTCCTTCCTTCCTCTCTTCCCTTTTGAGCACCAGGAAAGAGCTGCCTGACCCACCACTGACGTGGCCTGCCACAAGAGAGCTAGGGAGAAAAGCAGCTCTGTGGAGGGGGGCAGGAGAAAATGGGCCTGCTCTGCACA
Organism: Gekko gecko; assembly: GCA_029375565.1. NCBI lineage: Eukaryota > Metazoa > Chordata > Lepidosauria > Squamata > Gekkonidae > Gekko > Gekko gecko. The sequence continues at coordinate 266,523,885 of JAPDNY010000001.1, forward strand.
GACCTCTCATCATCTCCTGATGCAGCAAAAATCTGGATTTTTTTTCTTCCAATAGTTATCACACCATATTTAACCCAGAATGAACTTCATTTTTCACATTGCTGCTCTCTCACTTAATTTAGAGAGATCCTGGCCATTCCTTCCAACCTGTGGTCTTGCACGCAGAAAACCATCCTGTGGGTTTTTGTGTTGTCGCCAAGCCTTACATGCCTTGGGTTCGGGGGTACAGACCATGGAGACCTCTTCCTTTTTATCCAGGGGCCCTTGTGGCGCCAAGGGGACGTTGTCAAAAGCATACCGTTTTTAACCTGAAAGCTTCCTTCTGGAGGCTTTCACCTATTTTAGTCAAAGAATAAAGCACTCCAGACCCCTCTGGGAGGACCCTAATGGATTCTCCCCTTATGATTGACATAAGGACAGCCTTAATTAACACTTGGGCATATGGAGATAGCTGAGCTTTTTCGGGGCTGGGGGTCATCACATATGCAAATACACAAAGCCCTCAAGCATGATGGCTACCTCTTAGTTTACACAACAATAAATTATTTGGCACAAAATAAATAAACCTTCTTTGCAGTAACAATGCACATTTGTTCTACACATAACATAAACAAAACACTCAAGTTCTGATTCATGGAAGATCTTCCACCCAACTCTTAGACAGTGCTAGAAAGCAAGGGCTTGCTGTACAGGAGCCCATGAGGGTAACACACACTGAGCTCTTTTGCTCAGTTGAGCCAGGGGCAGAATGCCTGGGCACCCCAGCTGCAGTGGAGTTGGGATTGCATGCCCATAGCACCTGTTCCATAGCTCCGAACCCAAGACCTGTATGGCGTGAAGTAATGAGGTATCTCTGATCTGAGAAAGTAGTGTCTGATAAAGTACCCTCATCTTGTGAAATAGCTGCATTGCAGTCTGGCAGCACAACTTCTTCTATTCAGGCTATGCATTGGCAAAATTGACCAGGTCGCGGCCTGCCTTGCAAAAGCTGTTGGTCTGGTTGTCCTGACTTGGATACCCTCAACACACCAACAAGCTGTGCACAGAACACATATTCCCCCATGAAATATATGCCATGGTCAATTCTGCTTCTGCACACACCCCGGGGCGATATCGCTAAACTGTTCCTGGGTTCGACCTTAAACACCTTGGGCTGCAAAGCCCTCCCAAAACTTGTAAAAGAATAGAACAGAAAAAAGGAAAACTTTTGTACCAAGGCAGAAAGAGGGAAAGGGTGCTTTTATTATAGAAAAAAAGATTGAGGAGGGGTAAATCAGGAGGACGGGGTATCAGGGACTAGGGGATGGAATGCAGGGTATTTACTCATTTTTCTAACTTGTTTCCTGACCCAACACCCTATGCAAATTAGTGCAATGCTTAAAATAATTTGGAAACCCACAATGATTACTATGGGGTGCAAAGTCAGATTTTAAAAGCCCATCGCAGTAGGACTCCAGCCTAAAAGTAAAGCACTTCTGAAGGCCCCACTTGCAGGCCTAGTGGTACTTCAGGAAAAATGTGGAATGATTCCTTGGGACTGGCAGTGAGCAGAAAAAGCCTGAGTTCCTGAGTTGCTGGGATGTGTTGAGGCCTGCAAGGCTAACATGGATCGCCTTGAGGGACATTTTTGGGCTGAATCAGGACCTTTTCTCTTATATCAGTTTTTTTAAAAAACACGTGAGCCAATTATGTGAGAGCCTGCCTGTGCTGGGTCCTCATGATCCGTGAACAAAGGATTAAAGACCAGAGAGAGATGCTCACTGGTTTGAATGTCTATAGAATAATGGCCAGGTTCATGAGTGAGTTCCAGTGTCAGGATGCCCATGGTATGAAACTTTATTACTATAGGCCTGACCTGGCAACTGGTGTAGTTTTGGATAGAAATCCAGTCAGGTGGTTCTTGTCTGGAAAGGTCCTTTTCAGTTACCAGCCAAGTGGCTTTAGTCCAATTATGAACTTCATGCTATTGAACAATACCTGAAAGAGAAGTAAGGGTAATGAAGCGTGGAAGAGGAGCTTTTGTCCAGTCAGTGAGACCACACCAGATCAGCAAGAGGAGAAGTTTATTTGATGTCAAGGTCAGCGAGCTCGGAGAGCTAAAACGGCTGACCCCTTTGTACTGCAGTTACAGAGTTCTTATACAGATCACATTTCCTGGTTACACTTTAGCGTATACATCACACAAGCCTAGCAGAAGCAATGGAAACTTTCTTTACACAATACCTTTTTCCTGTCAGAACCTTGTTCCTGTCACAGGATATGTCTCTTTTTCAGTGTATCATTTCTTTTGCTAGCTTTACAAGTTAGTTCTAAAAACTACAAGTTCTAAACTATGCGCTTACACACCTGGCTTTCTTTGAAACTTGACCACAGTTTCGTTGATATGGTTGCTGGGCCGATTCTGACCACAAGTTTGTCTGTGGGGCTTAACTAAAAGGTTGTGCTTTGCTAGAAAGGCTTTCAGCAACTTCAGAGCCCAGAGGCTAGGGTAAACAAGCTTTTAGGTAGGAGGGGGAAACCAGGGAGGCGATGGAAGGTTTCAAGTGACTGACACTTGAGGTCTTAGATGGGTCAGGGCTTTTAATTGTATTATATTAATTTTATTGCTTCAGTAACCGTGGCCACTTCTGATTCATGGGAGCCAGTTATTATAATTATTTTTAGGGGGTCCCCTGCCTTCCATACTGTGGCCGACATTATGTAGAATTTCACAGTATGGCCCACGGGCTTCAGTAACAATACTGGAAGCCAGGGTAGTGGCAGGGGGAAATGGCATCAGTAATTTGCTTTACTGGAGGTTTTGCCATTCTGTTTTTGGGTAGGAATTTGCATGATATGGGGACCAGTGGTGTAACTATGTCCAAATGAGAATAACAAAACAGTTCCTGTATAAATGTCTGAGTTCCCACACATAATAAGACCAAATCTGGAAGCCTTATCCATTGCTCATCATATGGTGATAGTACTAGCCAGTTGGGATGAAAGGATCATTCGTGACATTATTAAACTTAATGTTCTCACAGACCATCATGTCATGGTTTGCTAACTCATTTACACATCTCCAATGTGGGAAAGGAATGCTATTACCATTTATTGTATTTGATAATATCACAAAACAAATCATGACTCTCTGGGCTGCCCGGAGTACGCTCCGTGTAGTGGTTAGTGTTCCAGACAAGGATTTTGGAGACCTAGGTTTGAATCTGAGTTGGGAAATACCTGGAGATTTTTGGGGTGAAGCCTGAGTGGTGGGTGTTGCCTTCTGACACACTTCTGGTGATGTCAGGGGGTGAGGCATATGCAAATAAGTTATGCTAATGAGTTATGCTAATGAGCTCCTGCACCTGTTTTTCTATGAAATGACCCCTGGAACAGATAAAATTAAGTACTTCTTCACCCACAGAGTAATTAACACATGGAATTCATTGCCACAGGAGGTGGCGGCAGCTACAAGCATGGACAGCTTTAAGAAGGAATCGGATAAGCATATGGAGCAGAGGTCCATCAGTGGCTATTAGCCACAAAATATAGATAGGAACTCCCAGTCTGGGGCAAGGGATGCTTTGCATTCTTGGTGCTTGGGGGGTCAAGAGTAGGAGGGCTTCTAGTGTCCTAGCCCCACTGCTGGACCTCCTGATGGGACCTGGTATTTTTGGCCACTGTGTGACAGAGTGTTGGACTGGATGGGCCATTGGCCTGATCCAATATTGGCTTCTCTTATGTTCTTATGCTTATCCTGCAGTGGAACGTTTCCCTCTGCTGTCTGATTCCTGTAAATAAAATGTTTGCACATCTAAACCAACACATATAGAGTAAAGATGAGAGGGAGGGGGATTGAGGAATGTGTGAATGAAGAGTGTGTGCTAAAAGTGAAACCAGAACCAACATTGAAATTACTCAGGAAAAAAAAATATTAAAATTTTAGGACTTCAGGCTGAGGAGAAGAGGGATATCCACTTCCCCCCTTGAATCCACAGAACCCTCTGTGGATTCACAAAGCAGAGACTGGAGGCTGCAGAGGTTACAGTTCCTCTGAGCATGTATAGAGTTGTTTTCTTGCTGATAGAAGCCAAGCTGAAGGGGGTAACATTCAGTGATTAAATTAGCTTCAGGACTAAAGGGAGACATGAGCACTGAAGATGTGGCTGTAAAAGAACAGCTGATCACCAAAATAAAATGTTGAGGATCATTTCTGTAAAAACAACAAAATTACAAAAATGGACCTTAAAATAGGTGTCCTCCAATGGAGAAATTAGCTGCAAATTTAAAATCTATGATGCTGGGGAAGGGGGGAAGAGAAAGAAAAATCCTTAAAACAAACAATGCATTGGACTTCTAAAAAAAAACCCTCTCAGCCTTACAGGCTGTTTACAAAACAAAGACTTGCAAATGACAGGGTAATCTCCTTAGGGATGGAGGGGGGAGAAGGAGGATCTCCCTTAAACAGGCAAGGAATTAGAAATTCAAGGGGGAAGAGGATGTTATAGTAGGGTAGGGTTGCCAGCTCCAGGCCAGGTGGTTTCTGGAGATCCGGGGATGGAACTTAGGGAAAACAGGCCTTGCAGTCCACCTTATAGGGGATGCACTTTTCTCCTGGGATGCTGACCTCAGTATTCTAGAGAAAGGCTGTAGGTTTGGGAGAGTCTCCAGGTGCCGCTTGGAGACTGGCAGTCCTGGAATAGTGACTGTGTTTCTAGCCTCTGTATTCATTCCTGCTGACTAATGTTGATGTCTTACCCATAAAAGACATGAGAGCATATTCTCCCTTTCCACCCAGGCATTTTCCCTAAGATGGATAAGTTTCTCAGGTAGACTTCTTCTGTTTGATGAGGCTTTCTCCCAAACTATGTGCCACATGGCCAATTTTGAATTTCACTATGAGTCCTAAAAGATTTTAATAGAATTGCTGTTGTGGTTCAAAAAAGTTTGGAAGTGTGTCTTTTACAGATTAGATTAAAAGAGGAAAGGAAAACATTTTTTTTTCCATTGTACCCCCCTCCTTTATATATATATATATAAAAACTCTTCTCACTCTGGTTGCAAAGGGAAATTACTCTTAACAAAACAGGGAGAAGTAAGGATCACCAGCATACCTCTATCTTATTTCCTGCCAATAGCTCTTTTCTTATGCAAAATTGGAACGGGGGAAACACCAAGCATTCTGCTGTGATGCGAATGTCTGGAGGTTTAAACTTGAGGTCTTTCCATATCTTTAGGTTGGGCCGAATCTGTCCTCGAAGGCACCTGGAAGGAGAGAGTCTGCCTGGGTTTTGCCAAACAGCATTATCTCATTGCTAGTCACTGCTCCTGGAGCTGGAAGCTGTACATTTGCTCTCAAAATAAGAATTTTGCTGCTATTTTCTGCTGTTATCAGTTCTTTGGCTCTGAAATTGTCCTGAGACAAGAGGGACAAAGTTGCTTGGGTTTCTAGAACTGAATTTAAGTCCTTTTGGATTTCTGCAAGGTTCTGACCTGTAAGAGTACTGGAAGCCAGGCTAGGAACAGGAAGTCCTTTGTAACCTGAAGGGAAGCTTGCCTCTGCAAGGACATCTCTGGCAAGCTTTTCTCTGCTGGGGGAAATATCTGGGGCAATAGGTTTGGAACTCTGTGCAGGCTCAGAGGCTAGGTTTGCTGCACTAAATATTTTCTCATTTTCATGGGAAAGAGGTGAGGTTGGAGTTTGCACAGCTTGATCTTTAGAGCTGCTGTGTTTTCTTTTACTCAATTCTTCTAGAATTTTTAATCTCTGGTTTGTGTTCTGTACTAAATTGGTAGTTTGTTCTAACTGAGTCTTGATTTTAACAAGTTCACTCTGGAATCCCTCCTTGTCTGTAATATTGGCTTCTAACATTTCTTGAAGTTCCTGATTGTTCCTAGTAAACTGCTCAATGTCTGAATCCTTTTTCCTATAAAGGTCTGTGAGTTCCCTTATTTTCTTTTGAAGGGGAAAATTTTCCCAAGTAGTAACTGTGGGGAAACTGCTGCTTTTCCCTGCAAGCTCTGCTGCCATTAGAGGAAGGTCTTCCTGAGAGGTTGGATTGGGGTAAAAATGACTGGCTTCTGTGTCTACCAAAAGGGTGGCAGGTTTTAAATTCCCAGGAGTCCCGACCCCTGCCTGGACTGTCAGGCTCCCCCAGGTGTCAGGCTCAAGTTTAGCCACAACTTCCTTGGAAGGAGACCTCAGGCAGCCCTAGCTTGACGTCATGGCCAGGGTGGATAGTATGTCCTGGCTCTGGGATGTTTTAACAGTGGCTATGGGCTGGTTCCCATTCTGTTCGCAGTCTGCAAGAGCTTTAATGACAGAGTCTGGTTGTTTGTGAAACCACTCCATGTCTGCACCCCTCTCCTTGAGACGCATCCAGAGGTGCCAGCGGAAGGGTTCTTGCCCTGGTGGGGGGTTATCCCAGGGGCATTCTTCCACATAGTAGTCTGGCTGCGGTCTCTCCAAATTTGGCCATGAGATATGAGCAGGGTCCTGTATATTCAAGGACAACTGGGTATGGCCATGTAAACCTTCAACCAGCACCTCCTTGAATTCGTCTTCATCATACTCTGGGAGTGAGATATCTGGACCTAAATCTACTCTGCTTGCTATTGTTCTGAGGAGCTGCTTCCTAGCCATGTATACCTCTGGGTCTTCCCCTGGTCCTTGCCTTTCCAACACAAACAGAGATGCAGCATTCCTGCTTGGCCAGAGATATGCCAGGACTTCTTTCATCCATTGATATTTAGTTAATTCATGGAGGTTCCTACTAGCTGCTGCAGCTAAGTCTGAACCTGAGGTACAGCATCTTGCCAAGATTGTAAGATCTTCCCTACTTATATTGGGGTAGACGGTGATGACATTTGTCATCCATGAGATTGCATTCTCCTTAGTGAGGGGACCAACTTGTTCAGCTATGGCTTTAACCTCTTCAGGCTTCCATACTTGTGTTTCAGTGATTGTCTGAATGGTAGTTTGGTTCCTTGTCCTGGTTACTATCTCTCTAGTATTAATAGGGTTCACCAGTTTGTTACAAGGTGGGCTTAATACATGCTCTTCTGAGTCACTGTCTTGGGGTTCCCCTTCAGTTCCTGGGTGAATTGCAGATATTACAGCTTTTTGGAGCCCTACCTGCTCCTTGAGGGATTCTATTTCCCTTTGGCAAGCATCATGGTTTGCTTGTTCTCTTTTAATTTGGTTCTGGTCTGCTAAATATTTAGCAGCCTTTTGGGCGGCAGAGAGTTCCTCTCTCACCTTGTGCAATTCTGCTTCAGTTACTTGAGCCCTTTCTGTGGCTGCGAGTGCCTGAAGCTTAGCTTCCTGAGCTGTATCTGCCAATCCCAGATTTTCAAAGATCAATCAACCCTCTCAGTTTTTAACCTTATATTTTCCTCTTCATATTCACAGTGAAGGTTCATTATTTCCTCCTCATAATTTTCTCTTTGATCATCTAGATCCTGACTGTGCTTTGCTCGCAACTTCTCTATCTCTTGTTTTAGTTGCTCTATCTCAGACTCCTGGCCTTCAGTGGTGGTTTGATGGTGTTTTATAATGGTGGCTGCATCTTGCAGGGCAGTATATAGCACCCATGCCCCAAATTTGTCTTTGTTGGCAGAACTGGGTTTCTTTTTTTCACAGTAATCCTGAAAAGCATTTCTCACTATTTGTAATGGATCTGGGCCTTTAAACGATCCTTCCTGCGAAGGAGAACTTCCCTTCTTCACTAGCCATTTTTTGAGTCTGGGTACATTTTCTTTGGTGCTGTACGTTTTTACTTAAGCAAGTGGGTGCTGAGTATTCTAAAACTTGGATTTTACTAACCAGTGAGGGCTCTAGAGCTTACTGGAAAGGTTCTAGCTTATTTTACTGTTTCAAGCAGAAGGGATTCTCCCTAACCTGTAGTGAGCTTCTGCTATGGGAAAGTTTGGGTCTTTTGAGGCGTTCAGTGACCTTTTCACTACAATATCGGTGGGTTTTGAGACAGGGATGGGCCTCTCTCATCAGTCTCAGGGTGAACCTCACAACCTTATATGGCACTCAGCCTATTTATTTGGGGTTCTGAGAAAGGGGTTGGCCTTTTACCTCAATTCTCAGGGTTGATCTCCTAAACCTATTTGTGGCACATAGCCTTCTTAAATGGGAGAGCTATGACTTGTTCCCAGAAAGCAAAAAGAACAAAACAAGGGTGCTGGGAAGTTTCTCACCAGATTCTTTGAGTACCACTCTAAGCTCGAGCAGACATATGATTCAAAAGGAAGTCTTCAGTCTCAGGAATTTACCTCATGCTCAGTATAAATGGGTTGCTGACAAGAAAGCAGAAATTTTGAAACTATTCTCTAAGTATCTTAAAGAGCTGTCTCATTAATTACTAGGGGAGCTGTCTTTCCCAATGATAGTGGCAGTGGGAAAAGTAGATGGGTAAGTAGAGAAAAAAAAATCCTCATCAAGATCTGGGAGCCTGGCCAGCTGGCTAAATTCCTTTCTTGAATAAAATAGGAATACCATTCAACATGAACATATGAAGCTGACTTATATTGAATCAGACCCTTGGTTGGTCAAGGTCAGTATAATCTACTCTGGCTGGAAGTGGGTCTTCAAGGTCTCAGTGGAGGTCTTTTGTGTCATATCACCCTGAGACCTTCTGCAGGCAAAGCAGATGCTGAACCACAGCCCTTCCATATGCATCTTTCCCCTTTGAGAACCCTGCCTTGTTCATTATCACTACAGGGAAATTTTGGAGGGATCACTTGTTAAGTGTCATCATGATATTGTATAGGCAACCCCCCAATTTTTTAAAGAAAACCCTTGTTGCAGAAAGTATCATGTGAGACATCACAATGACACTTTTAGGATGCATAGAAGCCAACTAATAGAAAATGTATAAGAAGACTTTTGCTGTTGTGTTGGGGAGGAGTAGGGTTAGCACTTAGGGTTGCCAGACTCCAGGTTGTGGCTGGAGAGCTCCTGGGATTACAACTGATCTCCAGGCAACAGAAGTCAGTTTACCAGGACAAAATGGCTGCTTTGGAAGGTGGACTCTATGGCGTTATACCCCATTGAAGTCCCTCCCCAAACCCTGCTCTCCTCTGGCTCTGCACTTAAAATCTCTAGGTATTTCCTAACCCAGGGCTGGCAGCTCTAGCACTGGATCACTGATTCTTAAAAACAGAAGACTAGCTATGTTAGCCAAACGAAATTAACCTGAAGTCCAGTGTCATTTTAAAGACTAGCCAGTTATTCAGTGATAAATCTTCTTGAGTCATAGCTCATTTCATGAGATCTGGAATATATTTTGTTAGACTTTAAGATGCCACTATATTTTGGTTTAATTTCCCCATAAAAACTTTTTTTTAATGTTGTGATTTGAGAGTTTCTTAGAGTTCGGTATGATGAACTCAGGGATTGTACAGTTTATTTTCCCATTCTCCTTTCAATGCTTTCTGTACTTACAGTCCTCTGGAATTTTTTTTCAAAAATATCATCTTTGAAGGATTGTTTTCTGGGCTATATTTGAACTGTGATTAGTGTCCGGAGTTTGGACAAAAATAGTCTTAAATAAGATGACATTCTTCATATGAGTCAATGTAGAATGTTTTCTACTGTGAGTAGAATGCTCAATAAAAAGTAAGCCATTTCTGTATGTCTGGCAACACTGGTTGTAACTGGAAACCCCATACCAAGATTGTTTAATTGTTTCTTATGAGGGGTTCCAAATAATATAATAAAGTTTATGCTTGTAATTGCTCATTTATAGCATCTATTTTATTCTGTACCTACACTATTAAAAATGAAATTAGTAAATTTATTGTTTAGGCTATTTCTGGCTTTACTAGCAACTTGCTGTATATCAGAATAAGTATTCCCTGAAAGAATGACAGCATGCATAGACTTGGGCTGCTACACTGAGTGCTAATCACACTGCAATCAGCAGAACTTTAACTATGTGAATGGATTGATTTTAATAAGGTTAACATCTGTCACTTTCCAATATGCTTAGCATTAAGACCGTACATATCAAGGTTTTATTGTCAGGATTAAGATTGGAGGTGACAGATAAATACCATAAGAAATGTCAACATCTCTGGCATATGTTGCAAATATAGAAAAGTACATAAATAAAAGTATTTATTTCTGCAATCCACATACTGAAAAACAATAGATTTTTATAGAATACTGTCACAGTAGTTTTGCAGGGTTTTCTAGCTAAGCATTCCCTAATAGCATCTCTCCTTATAAATAATTATCTTTTGGTTTTGCAAGATTCCATGCGCTCCCATTGGCTGTAAAATGCCCTCCCTCAGCCATTGGCCCATCAGCCGCCACTCAAGAGTACTCACGTGCCATTGGCCGGGTCCTGGGTCTGCTCCTCTTCCCCACCCACTCCCCCTGGCAGACAGCTCTCTCTCCTGAGGAAGACAGTTCTCTTGACTCCTGTGAGGGACTGTCCCCTCAGTGGCTGTCGGTAGGCAGCCAAGCTTGGTTCTGTGAGTAAAAAAACAAAGGACTTTCAGCATAACCCCCTCCCCTGCCCATAACCCCCTCCCCAATGGCCACTTTCCTGTCAGAATAAATGGAAAAAGGCTCTCTCTCCTGCTTAGCTTCAGCATGGCTGGCTGGCTGGCTGGCTGGCTAACGAGGTGAGCCAGCAACCATCAGACCATTTTCTTCAACTCCCCGCTGTGCGGCTGACTTTCCCCTAGGGCTGCCAATCTCCAGGTAGGACCTGGAGATCTCCCACTGTTACAATTGACCTCCAGATGACAGAGATCAGTTCCCCGGAAGAAAATGGTTGCTTTGGAGGGTAGACTCTATGGCATTATACCCTGCTGAGTCCTTCCACACACACCCCAAATGCTGCCCTCCACAGGATCCACCCCCCCAAATCTCCAGGTATTTCCTTAATCAAAGTTGGCACCTGTACTTTCTCCTCAGTCAGTAAAAGGCCCTTTCCACACCTATGTTGGCCTTTGGGAGAAAACTCATTGGGCCCAGTCCTGATCAGGTTGCCAACTCCAGGTGGGCAATTCCTGAAGATTTGAGGGATGGAGCCTGGAGAGGGTGAGGTTTGAGGAGGGGTGGCACCTCAGACAGGTACGATGCCATAGACTCCACCCTCCAATCCAGCCATTCCCTGATGGGGAACCATTGTTGCCATTCTCCAGGTGGGGGCTGGAGATCACTCAAAATTACAACTGCTCTCTAGGAGGGATGGGGGAGGAGATGGAAAACTAAAGGTAGGCTGATGGTTGGCTGGGAGGGAGATAGGGTTGTCAACTCCAGGTTGGGAAATTCCTGGAGATTTGAGGAGTCGAACCTGGAGAGGGTGAGTGTTGAGGAGGGTTGGGACCTCAGGTACAATGCCATAGACTCCACCCTCCAAACCAGCCACTCCCTCCTGGGGAACCACTGTTACCAATCTTGGGTGTGGGCTGGAGATCACTCAAAATTACTACTGCTCTTCAGGTAGCAAAGATCAGTTCCTCTGGAGAAAATGGTGGACTCTGTCATTATACCCTGCTGAGATTGCCACAGCAAATTGTCACTGAGTGCCCAAAGCCAGGGCACTCTCCCAGAGCCTCTTTCTAGAGCCCATTGTATTTATTTCCACAACAGGCCTTATTCCTAGTATATATACTAGGAATGTTTGGACTTGTCAAAGTATCACAGAGATTCTGCAGTGGTGTAAATTCAGTTGTAGCATTGGTTTGGGAATAAAATAATATCATTCACTTGGAGCTTCAGAAACTAGCTTCAGAAAGGTCCATAAAAAATGATATTGAAAGCCATATGTATGCATGGACCATGGTGCTGTAAATGCAAATTGATATTAAACTCATAACTTATTTCTCGCCCATGTTTTATTTTGTGTTTTATGTCCTAGATTGTCCAGAATTCTTTGTAGTGGTCTTTTTGTTTTGTATGTTTTCTCCAAATCTATTTATTGATGGACATGAGCTACTTGGAACATATCATTGTTTGTGGGAATGCAGGAAGCTCCTGTAGTTGGAAAGACTTTTAATTTGTGTTTAAAATGATAATAATTCAGAGCTCTTTCAGAAAGTACACTTTGGGTGCTCTTTACTGAATACTTCCTTTTGTGGTACAGCAAGTACAATTTGAATTAATGTACAAGTAGTTTCTATCATTTAATTAAATAATCAGTAGGTTTGATCAAGTATATTTTGAAATGATTTGGAAGTCATTTCTATCAAATAAATAATCCACACGTTTGCTGTTTGGCCTGATTGAGAAATAACTGCATTGTAATTTTATTTTATTTTTTGCATTTGGCAGGGCTGCCAAGAGGAGGAACTGCAGGGACAAAATTGGGAGGGGGCAAGTCTGCTGGAGGGCCCCTGAAGCTGTATTCTTGGAATTTATTTAAAAATTTTAATGCAGTTCTGACAGCAGTCACTAGGGGAACATGGAGGGCAGAGTACAGTTAAAAAGCTCAGGCTTTCTTCAAAGTTTACTGTGAGGCTGAAGGTAACCCTTGCTTCTCAGATCCTGCTAATCCCATTAGCCAAGCTACAATGGAGCAAGGTAAGCTCAGCCATCATAAACCAGCACCAATGCCACGATGCAGCCCCCTGACAAGGTCAGTATCTCCAGCAGTCTGTGGTTTCCTTTTCCCTTTAGTTCCACCCAGCTCCTGCGCAGCCAAATCTTGCGAAGGGGCAGCCCTGTTAGTAAGTGGTAGCAAAAGGAAGGAAGGAAGGAAGGAAGGAAGGAAGGAAGGAAGGAAGGAAGGAAGGAAGGAAGGAAGGAAGGAAGGAAGGAAGGAAGGAAGGAAGGAAGGAAGGAAGGAAAAAAAGACTTTTTTGTTGTCTTTTCCTGCATTCCACTCTTTTCCACACTTTTCTTCTCCTTTGTTTTACTCTCTTTTTTCATCTATCCCCACTTACATGTATTTTACTGTATGTACTGTATTTATTGTTTTATGGTATTTTACAACTGTACGCCGCCTTGAGCCAGTTTCTGGCTAGGCAGGATATAAATTGAAAGTAATAAATAAATAACTAAATGCACCTCTTTCTCCCCCCCTTATTTTTCTGTCTCAATTCTTTCTCATCCTTCCTGGTTTGCAACTTAGAATGTATTTAATAGTACTGTGCCAGCAAATGTTTGTTAATATTATGAAGGGGGTGGGGGTTAATTTTTCCCATAGTCTATCAAAGTAGTAAAAGGATGCTTCCCCCCTCCACCCTTTACACACATGATAATAAATGTAAATCTTGCCCCAGTGGTAACAAATGAGGAACAGAAGTTAGAGTTTGTTTGCTTGTTTGTTTGTATCTCACCTTTCTCCCTAAGAGGGACCCATGGCATTCTCCTCTCCTCCATTTTATCATCACAACAACTCTGTAAGCCTGAAAGTGTTTAATGGGCCCAAAGTTACCCAGCAAGCTTCCATGGCAGAGTGGGGTTTCCCAGATCCTAGTCCAATACTTTAACCACAAAACAAGCTTAGCTTCAATTGCAGATAGCATGGGAATGGGGGTGTTCTGGATCGAATCTGGCCCAGGATTTTCCAATTCCTTTCAGTTTTGGACCTGGAACTCCCATGATCATCCTGAAGCTGTTAGCCAATTTTGAGATCCCTGATTTTATTTTCTGATGTGTTATGCCTGCTACAAATGAACATACAGATGGACATACAGATCCTTTTATTATGATGATGATGCATGATGATGATGATGATGATGATGATGATGATGATGATGATGCATGGCAACAGCTAGCTAAGTGATTTGTTTCATTATGATATTTGATTTGGATCAGGGTCATACGCGGAGGCCTGGATGGAATCTTTGTCTGGTAGTGCATGGTGGCTTTCAGCAACCCTGGCATTTGGACAGATGTGTTGAGTACTATCACTAACAACTATCACTGCTCAAAAACGAATCAAAAGATAAGGAATATTATCTACATGATGCTCCCTTATGTTTGCTCAGTTGGCAGCCAGTTACATTTTCAATAGATGGCAACTGTTGGCTTTTTAATTCCTATGTCAAGAACATTGCAGATGATGGTAAAGCACACTATACTGTTGTGTGTGCATGTGTTACATGTCCCAGGAATGTACCTTTTTGATGCCACTTTCTGTCAATGATCTGGGGGAATCTGAATTAGCATTCAGGTGTGTGGGGACCAAATTCATTATCTAATTCTGGTTTGCAAACTTTTCACAATTATATTAATTCTGTCTTATATTTAGCTGTAGTGAAACACCTCTAGAATTAATTATCTTATGTCAGAATAGTACAAGTTGAATCTGTGCTTCCTTAATAAACTAACAGGCACTATTCATATTTCAATATAACTATCTCATTAATTTGGAGATGGAAAATCTGCTCACAATCAAATCAACTTATTAAAATTGTGTTGCACTTTTTAAATATCACATATTTATTTGATTGCTACACTTAGGCCCCATCCGTATCCACTCACGGCAAGGTAGCCACAGTTACATGTCCAGTCCCTATGCAAAGACAGCACAAACTTTCTCTTTGAGCTGCATTTCATTTCCTGTGTGCTTTTGATTCTCACCAGTGCAACACTGGATAATATTTCAAAACTCAACCCTATAAAAGGAAGGTAACAACAGCAATTATGCATATGATAATCTTCATGCATGGTAAAAATTACTGTGATTTACCTGTTGGTGCTGTTGGCTGTGATTCAGCAAACCTTGGAGGAGCCCTAAGCTCACTGTGTGGCTTCTGAGTCAAAGTGTGTTTTTTTTCTATCAGCATCTCTGTATGCTGCTTGAGAAACCATTTTTAAAACTCAGGGGAGCTTCAGAAGCAATTTACAATGCAGAGCAAGGAGCTGCTGTTGGGGGGGCAGGACAGAGGAGCTCAGTGTTTGCAGGCCCGAAGGGGCTCTCTAGAATCTGCATTGGCTGGAGAGATAATAACACATCTGTACCATGACATTACGTTTCCAACTTGGATATTTATGTGAGAACTGTACTGAGCTTTTCTTCTTATTCTGTTTTGCAAGTTTTTTTAAAAAAACTTTAAAACTGGCACCAAACTTGTAAATTTTTAAAAAGTCAATTTTCCAAACTTTTTAATCAATCAGTTGTGGGGGGAGAGCTGTTCCAAGCTATATTCTGTTTTAAAACCTGCAGACACTGAATACTTGGCACATGCTTTGCTTCTGGGTATTCAATACCATTATTCTAAGTTTAATTAGTTGTTGTAGATTTTCCAGGCTGTATGGCCGTGGTCTTGGCATTGTAGGACCTGACATTTTGCCAGCAGCTGTGACTGGCATCCTCAGAGGTATAACACAGAAAGATGGAGTACTCTCTGTGTCAAGGTGAGAAGAAAAATGGTAGGCAGGTAATTTATATCTACTCAGGGCTGAGTCATTATCTTGTAGGAGTTCCCCAGGCTTTGACATGCTAATAAAGTTTTCCTGAGGAAATTCTTTTGCATATGGATTGGCTGTTGGAATTCTAATCTTATCTGTAGTGCTATTGTAAGATATAGAGCATTTTGTGTTTTTCAGGACAGGAAATCATGCCGTATTTGTTTTAAAACTCTCTTCTTTCCTGTTGAAATTGTGTTTATGTTTATGAATTTCAATGGCTTTCTTGTGTAATCTGACATGTTATTTGAATGTATTGTCCAGCCTTTCAGTGTCTTGGAATAAGATACTGTGTCCTGTTTGAGTTAGACTATGTTCAGCCACTGCTGATTTTTCAGGTTGGCCTATGTTTAATTATTTAACATTCAATGAATTAGACCTATGTTACAAAGCCTGGAATTAAGTGTAAGCATTAAACAATGAAAAAGAAAGTACAAAGACCAAAGGAAAACTGTTACAATTAGTGATTGTTTGTTTTTTAACAAAAGTTTTGTATAGTAAATTTTAGGAAATCAAAAGCAAATCTCCCCTGAACCCAAACCTCAATTTGGATCAATCCAACATTAGGATTCTGGATTGGTGCTGAGATCAAGTATCCTCCAAGTTCATACTCAAATATAAACTTGAGTAAGGATTGTGCATAAAAAATCTGGACAAGAAGACATAGAAGGCAGACACTGAACTATTCAGTCATACCAACTGAGACCTGATCTGCATCTAGCATTTGCTCCGCTGTCTTACCAAACTAACACTGGAACAGAAATCCCCATCTACATTGCAAGCCACTTCCACTTTGATTGAGTGTCGCATTTTATGGCAGTGTCCAGACTGCATGCTACTTTCACTTTGTTTGATCTCTGGTTTTATAGTGGCTGTCTGCATAGATTTATGGCCATTTTATGGCCTTTCAGGGGTCACTCTGCAGTCACTACAGTGTTGGCCTGGAATAGATGAATGTGGTTTTGAATTGCATCTTTTTCTGTTCCAGTGTGGGTTTGGTAAAATAACGGAGCAAATGCTAAATGCAGATTGACCCAGAGAGTGCTTTGGGAAAGGACTGGGAACAAGAAAACTTGAGACAATAACCCACCCAAAGACCAGAGAGAACTGGACCTAAATAAGTAACCTCCAGTTATTTTATTAACATGTATTTTGACACAAACGCATCTCCCTACCATCATTAACTTATGCTCCTTTAGAATATCAGAAATACAATTACTCAATCAACACTAGCATGTAAGTGCCTGCACCCAGAAGTCATGCACATATTTGGAGTTGGCCATCTGCAAAAAAGGGAGGAAATGTGGCATGATTTAGCCCAGTCTCATCAGATCTCAGAAGCTAAGCAAGGTCAATACTTGACTGGGAGACCGCCAAGGAGACTTTGCAGAGGAAGGCTATGTCAACCCCCCTCCACTTTTAATTTACTTTGAAAGCCACTTGCTGGGATTGTCATAAACTGGTTGCGACCTGACAGCACTTAACGTACATAACTGCAAAATGATCTGTTTTTTGTCCTATCGATTT
Organism: Gekko gecko; assembly: GCA_029375565.1. Lineage (NCBI taxonomy): Eukaryota > Metazoa > Chordata > Lepidosauria > Squamata > Gekkonidae > Gekko > Gekko gecko. Next base: position 266,540,773 of record JAPDNY010000001.1, read on the forward strand.
AAACCCAGATCCCAAGAGCTACCCCCAGTGCTTTTCTGCTACACTACTTTGCTCTCTTTTTCCAGGCCCAGAAACAACAGAAAAGAAACTATGATCTGTAACTGGGGACAGAATCTTTCAGCAAACTTGTCATTTTTGCTTGCTTTCAGACAACCTGTGTGGGACACTGGCTGAGTTCAGACTGGCAAGTTGCCCTGCTATAGCAACCTTCCAGCCACGTTTGAGAAGCGGATTAAAGGGGGCGGTCACACAGGCACATCTGCCTGGCGTTCCATTCCTGTCGGCAACCCGTGCTGTTCCGCTTCACTCCCGGGATTAAAAGATACCTGTTGAAAGCAGTAGCAAATCCAGGAGGGCAGGTTTATCCCATGGCATTCCGCTTCCCGGCTGTATGAACGCTCTGCAGATAAGCCAGGAGCAAGCCACATTGGGGCAGAAGGCAGCAGCGGTTTGATTGGCCATGCTCCGCTCTACTGCCCATGCGCGCATCGCCATTCACTGGGGTAAAACTGCTGACAGTGGTGCTTCCGTGCCACCTGTCTGAACGCTCCCACGTGCCTCATCCCAGTATTCTTCCACAGCAGATGGCCCTGTGTGACTGGGAAACCCCAGAACAGTTTGTTCCGGGCCTTTTTTGCCGCGACTAGCTCCCAGAGCAACTTGCCAGTCTGAACTCAGCCTCTGTTTCTCTCTTCTGCCTCATCTCTTTCCTCTTGCTTTTCCATCTGAATAGGTAACTTGTTTATACACTTAGTAGTTTGAATCATTACCTTGTCCAGATCTGCAAATTTCTCCCACCATAATAATTTGTCCTTAATTAATTTTATTCTGATGCTTATTCTTACATGGACACTCTGTAAGTTCCTTTAAAACTTGCAAATGTGTGGTAGTGCTGTATCTCCCAGTCAGGGATCATTATTGTTGGTGTGTTGGCCACTGGGGAAGGAGGCCTGGCCACTGAGGTGCATGTTTGGTGGAAGGACTAGGCCCCCCATGTGTGGAAGAAACTGCAGAAGAACACCCCCTCATGGGCCAAAGCAGGCCCCGGCAGAGAATTGTCTGTAACCCCCACATGCAAACGCTGATCCCAGCCACCATCTGGGACAGCATCCCTGGATCTGCAAGCCAAGTGGAGAGGCATTCAACCTTGCCCTGGAATCCTGAGCTGGCATGAATATGGTTGTGGTGGCTCCCAACTTACCAGTGAGGCTGCTGCTGAAGCAAAGGGGTTCTGCTTGACTGCTGCAGATGAGGCTTATCAGGCGTGCTGAAGCCACAATTGGACTGTCTCTCCCGTCCCCCCGATCACTCTCCCGTTCCCTCCCTCACACCAGTTGCTCGGGGGCTGGATAAGAGCCTTGGACAGGCCGGTTCTGGCCTCCAGGCCTTATGTTTAACACACCTGCTCTAAAATCTGACACTATCTCTAGGGACTTCACATATTACAGAAGAAGAAAAAATAGTATCATGAACAACACCTGTTTTTCAGGACTGATGAGACATGGTGCTAGCCAGCTCATTGACCTCTGTGAAAATGCATGTAGAATGTGGAAGCTTAAATAAACCCTGAGAGCCTTCTTCAGCCAGGAGGCTAAGGTTTTGGCCTCTCAGCTGATCTTCAGTTTGAGTACATATTCTGCACATATTTCAAAAACTGATTGGTTTGCACAAATAGGCTTGTCATCACTGCTGTCAAGTCACAGAAGATGATAGCCAGAAACTGCCTCTTCACCTTAAGGCCGTATTATAGTAGCAACATGCATGGACTATTTAACTCTGCTTCCTTGGTACATAACCCCATTCAAGGTTGCAGGATGGATCATAGGCTTAATCTATTTTTGCATTTCTATTTGCCTGCCTGCTTGCTTGCCTGCCTGCCTGTCTACCTACCTATCTAATCTTCCTAAATATTACTATGCTGTGCTTTTCAACATTCATAATAATGCGTTCTTCAAGCAAACCGTGTATTTGCACAATGCCATTAATTTGTTTTTATTGTCTTAATTGTTCAGGGAATAAAAAACAAAATACCACCATACGTAACAAAACCAGAAAAGGAAGTCTGACAAATGACATAATTAGGAATATTGGGTTGTTTTCTTACCAGCCATAATAGCTGTATATTAAAACAATTTGTCTTGTTCCATATTGGATCCAAAATGGTAATGCATTTGAAACAATTCTTCCAAAATTACCTGTTACCCATTTCTTTAATCCTACCCTTATAAAAACCATTTCAGAGGGAGTCCTCTGCTATGGAGTGCTTGTTTGTCTGGTCATGCAAGACCAGTGACTTTCAAAATACTCAAAAGTGACTTGCATGAGAGGAACAGTTTTCACAGAGGACCGCCGCTGCAATGAATAAAATGAACCCTAGGAAGAAAGAAAGCATAAAAGCCAACTACAAAATCTACTTGAGGCTGAGTAATGTTGTTCCAACAAAAGCTTATCTTAGAAAAATTAGCAGACCTATGAGCTGGATCATCCATGCCATGTGCATATATATGTTTGATTCAGCAATATTGGGGGGGGGGGTTCTGTCTGTGCTTTTTTTTGCCATCAGGTCACAGCTGACTTATGGTGACCCCAAGGGTTTTCAACTAGAGACTTTCGGAGGTGGTTTGCTATTTCCTTCCTCCATATTACGACCTTGGTGTTCCTTGGTGGTCTTCCATCCAAATACTAGCTGGAGCCAATCCAGCTTAACTTCTTAGATCTGATGAGACTGAGCTAGCCTGGGCTATCCAGGTCAGGATCCAATAATTATAGCATAAAGTTCATTATGCCTCCATAAGAATGTATGTATTCTATTTATTTATTGGTTTGTTTGATTCATAATCTATACCCTCTCCTAAACAGAGGACTCAGCGTGGTTCAGAGCATATACAACACAGCATTCAAAGTTAAAATAGATAAAGCCTATGAATACAAATAAACACAGTATTCTAATTCAAATTCATGCAGTCATCAGTTCTGGAATATATCTGGCCAGCTCGCCTATTTTCTTAGTTAATTAAACATTGCACAAAACAAGGCAACCTTGTATGCCCCATGGAACCTACAAGGCATGAACCTCCTCAGGGGAGTTTGTTCCAGAGGGCAGGGGCAACCATTGAAAAGGTCCTTGCCCTAGTAGATAACAAATAGGGTATTCGTGGACCAGGTACCTGCAGCAGGCCCCGTGATGAAGACCAAAGGGGCAAAGGAAGTCATACTAGGAGTGATGGTCCCAAAGCTATGAAGGTTCCAGATTGTTTAGGGTTTTATATTCATTAGGATTTGAAAATGGTACAGCTCTTAGAAGTCATATTCTGAATCTTGAGCAAAGTGTTTACATGTTTTAAAAGTCTAATCCTTATAAACACCCTAAAAAGAAACCTGAGAAGCTTGTCATCCATCACCTGCATGCCATCTTGTCATACCTTCCCTGTATTCAGTCATCACAGAAGCAAATTCTGGCATCTCTTCTACTGAGGTATTTATAATTTCCGTGTGTGTGTGTGTGTACATGGAACATCATTTTCACATTTTATTAGGATTTGTATTAAATATTCTGGTTTGATCCTTTATGTCTTAAAAAAAGGCTTTGAGAAGTCCGTAAGAGTTTGCCACTACAGGTTTGGTTGCTTTACTTAATCGTACTAACTGTGGAACAATTCTGATGGATCCTTTTATTTAAAGGTCAGAATTGTAATTTGCGACATCATGATTTTTCAAAGCCTTCTTCCAATAGCTTGTCATGCACAAACAATGCTATAGGAACAAGCAAAACTGCTCATTTTAATAGCTATTTCACTTACACAATTTAAGACAAATGATAGGGTTTATTCTTTCAGAAATCTTTCCATATAAGTCTCTTTTGCGATCTAATTCCATCATTAGTGTCTTTTATTCATTGTCTCTGGGACTCTTCACCCATGTGCCACCCATTAGGAATCTCATGTGCCATAGAAAGCTTTTTCTGGAAGTCCAATAAGGGGAAGTTCCCATTTTGAAAATTTTACAGAATATGTTGGAATTGAACTCTAATTAATGATCTAAAAAATCTCTGGCTTTTACACAACACTCTCTTTTTAATGTCGCTGTCGTTCACAACACCTAACTCTTCAAGTTGGCATGCAGTACTCAAATCTACAACTATTAGCATATGGTTTCTGATACTCTGGACTGGTTGCTGCTGCTTCTTTTTTAAAATGAAAGGCATTGTTCTTTCATTATAATGTGCAATTTATACCACCCAATGGCCTCAAACTGTTATGGTTCTCTGTCTATACATACTTTCTGCATGTAGCAGATACATTGCTGGCTTACCAGATTTCCTCTGTTTTCATAGCACAGTAGAGCATGCTCACCTGTTGAATAAGCAAAGCACTTAGAGGTAGTTAAGACGGTTATTGATAGTGTGTTAACTGAATCTCCTCCTGCTAAATCCCAGCAAAAAGAGGGTTTACATTTGGGTTACTGTGGGTGAAGGCAGAAAATACATTCTAAATTTTGGGGCAGTAATTTGAAAGCACTTCTACTGCTTTGAAAGCCAACATCCTTCTTTGAAAGCCCTGTACCCAAACTCTGCCCCCAAGAGTGACCACATGCCCAGCCACCCCTTTCTAACTTCAGCTGATTGGGGGGACCACATGGCCCGCCGATCAGCTGGAGGGCCCTTTAAATCTAGCAGAAGGGAGGGAGAGGGTGGTTGCGGGCTGCACGCTGGACTCACAAAAAGACCCTTTTTGTGAGCATGGTGGGGGCCACAGCACATGGGTGGGGCTTCCCCTGCTGGCCAGCTGGTCAGAGGCAGATTGTAGCCCCCAAAAGTGGGGGAACCCCCATCCAGACTTGGGGACTGGCAACCCTAGTCTTGGAGTCATTTTAGGGGGAAACCAGCAAACTGACTCTCAAAAATTGGTTGCAGTGGGAAACCAGTAGGCTAAGCAAACTCATTGGGGTGGATCCAACAGCTCTCCAAGGAGCTTTTCTGCAGCCTTACTAAAGAGCCTAATGGAAAAGACCTCTCCTTAGGCTGGAAAAAGGATTCAAAGTTTGTTCACTAGAGAGTGGTAGGATAGGGATTGGTTTCCCCTCAATATCACCAACACTCTAAGATGTGAAGGCTGCTTGTCAAGGTTTTTCTGTACTTAAATGAATGAAAAACTGGTCATAGCCCACATCAGAAAGGCACCTGTGTGTTAGATCTTCAAGAAAGGGTAACTTTGTGCACAGCCCTACAACTTTGTCCAGGAGAGACTGAAATCGGAGCTTAGGAGCTGCCTCTGTTACAAACATGGCCGGACACTGGGGCACCTTCCCCTCTCTGTCTTTCCCTCTGGCAGGATGCAACGTGCAAATGCATCTGGCTGCTTGGGGACCCTGGAAAGTTTTCTGCAGTTGGTTTTTTTCTGTGTCTCTGGTCCTTTCCGCACTAGACCTTAAATTCTGATTCAACCCTGTCCCCAAACTTACATTCTACATTATACTCGAGTTCACCTCTGTAATTATCTTGGGGTGTTTTTACATTCTATGCTACACATGAGTTCACCACTGTAATTATCTTGAGGTATTTTTTGTTTCCACATTACATTGAGGTCATCCTGGTTTTACCCCATATTTTCCCAGAATAAATGGATGCTGTTATAACCAGGGATAAATGCAATGTATTGTGCTGTGAGTTGAACTCTGATAAAACCAGGAGTGAGATCCAAGTGAGGAAAGGACATCTGTCTCTCTCCTTGTAGTTCTGAAATAGCCAAACAAGGAGGAGGGGCATTCTTTTCCTAGTATTTTTCAGAGGTGGGTCTTTAGCCCACTTCTTTATTGCAGATACTTTAGTAACTTTTTTTTTTACTCCTTTATTTTCTAGGTATATAAATTAGGAACTGGAGAGTACAGGTTCTCTAATGATAACCTGCTGCCAATGTTTTGCTTTAGTTTTGCTTTAGTTCCATTATAGTGAAATAGTTTCTCAGAATTGATAACTGTGTACAAAATGTTGGAGCTTACTTTTGGGTTACATTACATTCTGCATCCTAGGCAGAATGTAATGTATACCCTGAATTTATCTTGAGATAATTACAGATATGGGAGCTGCGGTGGCTCAAGTGGTTAAGACGCTGAACTGCAGGCTGTGGAAGGTCAGTAGTTCAACAGTTCAAGACCCGAGTGCCGCAAGACGGAGTGAGCTCCCGTCTCTAGTTCCAGCTCCTGCCAACCTAGCAGTTCGAAAGCAAGAAATTGCAAGTAGATAAATAGGTACCACTTTGGTGGGAAGGTAACAGCGTTCCGTGCGCCTTGGTGTTTAGTCATGCCGGCCACATGACCACGGAAACGTCTTCGGACAGCGCTGGCTCTTCGGCTTTGAAACGGAGATGAGCACTGCAACCCTAGAGTCGGATTCGACTGGCTTTCAAGCAAGGGAACCTTTACCTTTACCTAATTACAAACAGAAGTGGCAAAATTCCCTCTTTTACAAGCAAAGCTTAAAAATTTCATATATTGCAATAAATTTAGTACTGAATCAAAAAGGGCGGTGGGTGCTTTTGAAGGTCCTTTTCTTCTTCATGAAAAGTGTTGTTTTTTGGTAATTTGGAATGGTCCTTAGCTAAAATGTTACTAAGGGGGCAGATGCTGGGGGGAAAGAAGTGTGGTGTAGTACTGAGAATGATAGACTAGGACTGGAAAAAATCAAGTCTCAAGTTCACAGTAGGTTATGAAGCTCACTTGTTACTCATTTTTAGCTTAACCTACCACATAGGGTGGTTGTGAGGATAAAATGGAACAGAAGACAAACATGTATGCTATCCTGGGCTTTTTGGAAGGACAGCATGGTAGATAATAGATAGTGAATATGTCCTTATTACCAAGGCAGTTCTGTCTAACATAGTTGACTAGTTACAATAAAATCTGTATGGGGATGCTCACTGTAATATAATCCACATGGGGATACACATTTTGCTATAGCTAGTCAGTGACGCAACTAATATAGAACTTGTTTCTACATTGGTACAGAAACATGAAAAGGCTTGGATCATTTAGGAGGAAACCATACTGTGGTTTCTTCTACCTCTGATAGCTGGGATGGGCTCAGCTGATGGTAGCTTGGGCAGGATTTGTAATGTTGACCTGCTTATATTACTATAAAGGTACGAGGTCGGACTCTTAAACTCTGAGCTCCATCCTTCCACCGTGCTTCTCCTGACCCCTAATCATCTGTGGCAAATCAAAGCTTGAATACTGGAATGGAAAAACAAGGAGAAGGGGGAAAATATGACAGTCGAGTCCAGCTCACCCTAAATCCTTTTTTTCACTGAAATCATCCCATCTGAAAACAAGGTTCCACACTGAAGATATAATCAAAATGGCTGCCAATCTGAGAAGAAACAACCAACACTTACTAAACAGGATCTAATGGATTCCTTTTGCTCCTTCAAATCAGAAATCTTAAGCAATATCAATGAAATGCTGAAACCACTAGCTGATCAACTTGAGATTAATACTACTCTAGTACAAGTTACTCAGAGAGTGGAATCTGCTATGGAAGTGGGGCTAGAAAATCAAGAAAACATCAGGCAACCCCTGCAATTTGAAATATGGGCTACAGACAAGTTGATGCTCCTTGAAAATGCCTCATTTAAAGTTTTGGGGCATAGCTGAGGGGGAGGAAGGAACTACAGAGCTGGCAATTTTCCTTGTCTCCTGGCTACCTCCAGCCCTCCATCTAGAAGAAGCTGTGGCACCATTTATTACTAAGGCTTACTATCTGGGATCTAAAAGTCACCCACAATTTAAAGGTCCAAGAGACATAGTGGCAGAATTTATGATGAACGAACGAAACAGAAGATGGGGGTTGCCAGGAGGAGGAAAAGGGGAACTAATGTGGGAGGGGGATAACAGGAAAGTTAGATGCTCCCCACAAGTCCTCAAAGTGGGTCTGTCCCCATGGCTGACACCGCACAATTGGACCATAGTATTCCTAGGTAGAGGCTGCTGGTGTAGGGAGAGGGAAAGCTGAAGATGGAGGAGGCAGATAAAGGCAGGTTGGCTGCTGGGTAGGAAGGAGAGAAGGAAGGGAAAGATGAAATAGTGGGGTTGGGGAATGATATGTCTCCCACAAGTCCTTGTGGGTTCCTGCTTCTATTTCCAAATGGTGAAAGTGAAAGTTTTTGGCAATGGGAGGTGCATGAAAGCAGTCTTCTTTACCTCATAAAGATGGGATTATTGGAAACAATCCTCAAGTGATCAGTATTAAATCACATGTGGGGGGATCTTAGTCATAGATACTAAGCCACGTGTGGCTAGGTCTTTATTAGCAGGAATGTTAACACAAAATGATCTTTTGGGGTAGACAAAGGGCAACAAAATATCAGCTTGAGAGTCATATTGGCTTTGTGCCAGAGGGGAAATTTGCACTGGGGTCTTCCTGGTTTACTGATTTTGTAAAAGATGCAGGGACTGGGCCCTGAAAATTGGTCTATATATTTGAGTAAAGGTTAGTATCACAGATCATTGACATCCTTATTCTACTGCACTGAGGTCCAGTAAGCAGAGGCATAAATCTCCTTCTCATCAATCCAACCTCAAGAAGGTCATTACTAAATAATGAATGTGTTGTGTCCTGGGATCAGAGGGCTGAGCTGGCGAAATACAGCCAAGCTTCGCTCTCTGAGAACAATAGGGACTAGGTTCCTGAGCTCGCCAGTAGTGAACCAATGGCAGCATTGGCGGGCGATTCAAACCCGCCAATAGGAATATGGGGCCGTCCCCCCCTAACTGTATATAGTTGGCCTCCGGCCGTTACTGTGTGTTCTTGTCTTATGTGAAGTACGAATAAACGCGTCTTCTCTTATGTCGTCGTCCGAGTCATGAGGGCCGAAACCCAGTACTTTACAGTGGCGACGAAGGTGGGATTCCAACGCCTTCCGTGACTCCATGAACGACGAAACGGACACCGCCGAGCAACGCATCGCTGACCCCGAGAGCAGCACCGCACCGCTCGCCGAGCATCGCATCGCTGACCCCGAGAGCAGCACCGCACCGCTCGCCCCGGCGCACGCCGTTCCCGACAGAACCATGGCCGCTTCCCACGTAACACTGGAGCACTTCGACCAGTCGCAGCCAGAAACCTGGGACGCATGGGTCGACCAGCTCATCAGCTACTTGGAGCTCAACGAAATCCGCCACCCCGACCAGAAACGAGCGATCCTCCTGAACGCCTGCGGCACCCAAACCGTCCGCCTCGCCAAGAGCCTCTTGGTGCCCCGCACGGCCTTGGAGAGCTCGTTTGGGGAAATCCTGGACGTCCTCAATGGCTACTTCAGCCCCCGGCCGACCTTCCTGGCCAAGAGGATGGATTTCCAGAGGCGAGTCCAGACCCGAGGGGAGTCCATCGCCAACTTCCTAGCCACGCTAAGGGCGCTCGCCGTGGACTGCGGGTTTCCGAAGGTGGAGGACAACCTGCTGACACAGTTCGTGTGGGGCCTGGCGGACTCCAAGCTGCGGCGCAAGTTGGTGGGACACCGGAAGCTCTCCTTGGACGAGGCCCTCGACGCCGCCACTGCCCACGAAGCCGCAGAAGGGGATCGCCCGGTCGCGGCCGCGCAGGTGGTTGGAAGGAGCCCAAGCCCCGGAAACGAAGAGATGGACGAGGTCTTCGCCCTCAAACCCCAACAACGTCGGCCGGCGCCGTTCCAGCAGGCCAACAGGGAGCAAGCCAAGTATTCCGGCAACCGAGCCGTCTGTGCCAGCTGCGGGGAGGGCCACGGACGGAAATCCTGCAAGTTCCGGGATGCTGTCTGTCACGGGTGCGGGAAGCAGGGACACCTCGCACGGGTCTGCCGGTCCAAGGGCCCCCGGAATTCGAGATCGTCGGTCCCCCAGTACCGCGCATCGTCCACCGCACACGAGACAACGGAAGAGGTCGCCGAGTTGTACCACCTCACCGACCAACCACTGCAGGTACTTCGCCTCCCCAACCCCAACCTCTCCTCTGCCCCGAAGATCCAAGTAACCGTGCGGATCGAGGGGTCCCCCTGTTGCATGGAAGTGGACTCGGGATCGGCGGCGTCCATCATTTCCCTGGACACTTTAAAAAGACTTTGCCCACTAGGGGACCCCTCTACGTCCATCGCCACTAAGCTTGGTGGACTTTCAAAAGAACCCTGTCCCCATCCGGGGAGTCGGCACTTTCCGAGTGCAGTACCGAGACTTTGAGGGGAACTTGGACTTGGTGGTGGTAGAGGGAAATCTCGCGAGTCTCCTGGGGCGGGCGTGGTTCGAGGCCCTAGGCATATCGATTGGGGGAGTAAATAAATGTGGGGTGCGGGACTGGGGGGCGGTGTGCAAGGAATTCCCGGAGGTCTTTGACGGGAAACTGGGATGTTACAAAGGGCCCCCGGTGTCGCTCCACTTAGACCCCACCGTGACGCCCATCCGGCGGCGCTTCCGCACCGTGCCCCTGGCCCTCCGCCCAAAAATAGAGACCGAACTAGACCGGCTGGTGGCCCAGGGAGTCTTAGAGCCCGTCCCGAACGCTAGGTGGGAGACCCCGATTGTGACACCCGTCAAGCCAAACGGGGAGATCCGCATCTGCGCGGATTATAAGTGCACTATTAACCAGGCACTTCAGGCGCACGCATACCCCGTACCCGTGGTCAGCCATGTCCTAGCAACACTGGCAGGGGCGCGCATATTTGGAAAGCTGGATCTCGCGCAGGCGTACCAGCAACTCCCGGTAGATGAGGCCACGGCCGAGGCACAGACAATAGTGACCCACCGGGGAGCCTTCCGGGTGAAGCAGCTGCAGTTCGGGGTCAGTGTGGCCCCAGGGATCTTCCAAAATCTAATGGACGATTTGTTAAAAGGGATCCCTGGAGTGACGCCGTTCTTCGACGACGTCCTCATCGCCGCGACCACCCCGGAAAGCTTCGCCGCCCGCCTCCGAACTGTATTGGAACGCTTCCAAGCCGCGGGGCTGAAAGTGAAGCGGGAAAAGTGCCTCCTCGGGGTGCCGGAGGTGGAGTTCTTGGGATACCGGGTAGACGCATCAGGCCTGCATCCGGCGAGAGACAAGGTGAAGGCCATCGTGGAGGCCCCCGCCCCGAAGTCCAAGGCCGAGCTCCAGGCGTTCTTAGGCCTCCTGAACTTTTACCACTCCTTTCTCCCCCACAAAGCCGCCGTGGCCGAACCCCTACACAGGCTGCTGGATAAGGCGACACCTTGGGCATGGGGAGCGAGGGAGGAGGCGGCGTTTCGGGGGGTTAAAGTCCTCTTGATTTCAAACGCGGTACTCGCGCACTTTGATGAAAAGCTCCCGGTCATCCTGGCGTGCGACGCATCACCATATGGGGTCGGGGCAGTCTTGGCACACAAGCTACCGGATGGGAGGGAGGTCCCGGTGGCTTACTACTCCCGCACGCTGTCCCCCGCGGAGCGGAACTACGCCCAAATCGACAGGGAGGGCTTGGCACTGGTGGCGGGGGTAAAAAAGTTCCACAATTTTGTGTACGGGCGGCCCTTCACGCTCGTAACCGATCATAAGCCGCTCCTGGGACTGTTCGCGGCGGACAAACAAACGCCGCAGGTTTTGTCGCCCCGGGTGTTGCGCTGGTCCTTATTTTTAGCGGGTTACCAATACCGACTGGAGCATCGGCCGGGCAAGGCGCTGGGTCATGCCGACGCCTTGAGCCGCCTACCGCTGCCGCAGACAGGGGAAGATCCGGCCCCAGCCCCCGCTGTCTTGCTGATGGAGGAACTGCCAAACCCCCCCCTTCAGGCTGCAGATGTGGCAGCTCGCACGTCCCGTGATCCCATTCTCTCCCGGGTCCTAAACTGGGTGGTGAGGGGGTGGCCAGCGGAACAGACAGGGCCAGAGTTCACAGCATACAAGGCCAGGCGGGAAGAGCTGTCCGCATTAAAAGGGTGTTTACTATGGGGAGACAGGGTGATCATCCCGGGGCCCATGAGACAAGGGGTGCTAGAAACGCTGCACGAGGCCCACCCGGGCATCGTACGAATGAAAGCTCTGGCAAGGAGCTACGTGTGGTGGCCCGGGGTGGACGCAGAAATTGAATCCTGGGTCCGAGGGTGCACACGATGTCAGGAAGTCCGCCCCAATCCACCGAGAGCGCCAACCCAAAGCTGGGAGTCTACCCACAAGCCGTGGTCACGCCTGCACATAGACTTTGCGGGGCCGTTCCAGGGGCTCCAGTTCATGGTGACGGTAGACTCTTATTCGAAATGGGTGGAAATAAGCCCAGTGTCCACCACCTCTGCCAAAGCGGCAATAAGGGTCCTGCGGAAAATATTCGCAACGCACGGGTTACCCGACACAATCGTGTCGGACAACGGGGCAGCGTTCACATCTGCTGAGTTTCAAGAGTTCCTCGAAAGGAACCTCATCAGGCACATACGATCAGCGCCTTTCCACCCAGCAACAAATGGACAGGCGGAGAGGACGGTGCGCACCGCCAAAGAGGCCCTGAGCCGCATAACGGAGGGGGACTGGGAGTTCCGGCTGGCCCGCTTCCTTCTCACATACCGCACCACCCCAAACCCCATCTCCGGGCACTGCCCCGCAGAACTATTAATGGGCCGCCGCCCTACCACTTTATTAGACAGACTCCACCCGGACCGAGCCCCCGAGAGAAAGCTGGTCGAGAACAGGGAGGCGCCCCGAAGCTTCCTACCGGGAGACCCTGTCTACTTCCGGAACTACGGGGCGGGGCCGCAGTGGGTGGCAGGGCGCATCCTAAAACCCACCGGGCCGGTGTCATACGAAGTCCTAACCGATGGGGACCGGGTCCTCCGCAAACACGTCGCCCAGCTCCGGAGGCGACAAGACCCCGATACAGAGATCCAGTTACCGGGAAATGCCGCCGCCGCCCCATCATCCGATCGACCGCAAGCACCGACAGCGGAGCCAGCGCCAGAGCGTCCACAGAATCCGGAGGGGGCCCCGGTGGCAGCTGAACCGCCGCCGCCGCTGCCGCCGCCGTTACAGCCGCCACCGTCACCACCTCGGCTACTTCCAGAGACCCAAGCTCCTTGTGCTGACGGACCAACCGATAGGGGCCCCGCCAGTCCGGTACCGGCCCCCCGACGTTCGCTAAGAGAAAGGAGGCCACCAGCATACTTAAAGGACTACGTCACCTGATAGGGGACGAACTATGGGGGAGGGGTGTTGTGTCCTGGGATCAGAGGGCTGAGCTGGCGAAATACAGCCAAGCTTCGCTCTCTGAGAACAATAGGGACTAGGTTCCTGAGCTCGCCAGTAGTGAACCAATGGCAGCATTGGCGGGCGATTCAAACCCGCCAATAGGAATATGGGGCCGTCCCCCCCTAACTGTATATAGTTGGCCTCCGGCCGTTACTGTGTGTTCTTGTCTTATGTGAAGTACGAATAAACGCGTCTTCTCTTATGTCGTCGTCCGAGTCATGAGGGCCGAAACCCAGTACTTTACAGAATGCAAATCCGTTAACCAATTAAACAGCCTCAAATTTTCAGGGTTGTAATGGAAGTGCTTTTCTCCTGTGCATTAAAGCCACATTTATTTAAAATGGACTTTGGACAATGGAATTCCCAGCCTCCTGGTGAAGCCAATGTGGTCCAGGGGCTGTTTTGTCACCCCAGAGGAAGCTGGGACAGCAACAGCACCCATGACGCGCTGCGGGGGTGGAGCCAGCTCTGTTGGAAAAGGCTGGGCTCTGGCCCTGCCTGATGTCAGTTGCTCTGCGTTCTCGACAGCTCCGAGCATGCAGAGTGGTGGTAACAGGGGCCTATGTGAGGGCCCTTGGCATTGAGGTTGGCGCAGCCGCAGAGAAGCAACAGGTGTCATCATCCTCACAGTTGCAGTGGGGCATGCTGAGGCAGTGGCGACATCCCATCGAAAGGGTGGCAGGATCTGGCAGCAGCGTAGCTCCCAGGGGGAGGCCCCCCAAGTCAATGATGGTGTTTGGGGGGGCCCTGGTGAAAGGTACAATCCATAAGGGGTGGCAGTCTGGTGGCAGGAGCACTGGGTTCCCCAAGACGGTGGCAATGGTAGCCCAGCAAAGGCCCCATAAGAGTGGCAGTTGGGACAGTTAGGCGGCCGCGTGGAGGAAAAGTTCTAAACGGTGAACATAGCCTGAGGACGGGGACAGGGGAACAGGGATCATATTACCCTGTGCTGATACAATGGCTGCCCATCTGTGTGCTCCTGTCTTCAGAGGTGCCAGTCCAAAACATAACAGATTTTAACTGAGGGCCTCTTCAGTAATCCCAGATCATGTGTCAGAGCAATCTATGAGAAGCACAACAGTCAGAGACAGCCTTATTTTAAGACTGATTTTTAGAAAACTGAGCAATGAAAAAGCATACTTAAATCTTCATACAAATATAGTTCACCTGCTTCTTCCAGACACTAAGCCTAGTTAGCTAGGTCTGCAGGTCTATTTAACTTGACTCTATGTATCCTTCACCTCCTGCCCTAGGATGATAATGTGTTCTTTTCCTTGGGGTGTTTTGCTTTGAGATTGCTGCATATGTGAAAGTATATTCGGTAGGAGAACTGAACATAAACTCAAGTGATTGGAAATGATCTTTGTTTCTGGGGGGAAACTTGGAATTCAGCGGCAGTATGCTTGAAGATGCACAACTATTCTCAGCTCAGCATTCCATGGGGGCGGGGAATTTAGGTTTTTCCTTAAAAACAAAAACCTCTATATGCTACATCATAATTGTAGCTGCAGGATAAATACAGTGGGAGAAAAAGAATGGTGCATAAGGCTGGCTGCCCCTTTTTTGTACTTTTCCCAGCTCTGCTATATCCTTTTTGTGGATGTTCAAGCTGGATACAGAAAGGGAAGAGGCACTGGAGATCATATTTCCAAATTTATGTTTGTTATTAAGAAAAGCTATGGTTGGTTTTAAAAGTAATGAATGAACATTTTTAGTTTTGATGTGCACTCTAGCGTAAGATAAGTCTAAACGGGGAGCAGCCAACCAGAGGCCCCCTAGGCAGCCTGTACGGGCTATCCAGTCTGATGCTCCCGGGCTATCCTTCCTGAGCTGGGTCAGGTGTGTGTGAGCCAGAGGCTAGGGGGCTGTGAGCTGGCTCACACTAGCTCAGATTAGAAGGAGAACTGTATGTAAGGCTATCTTTTGGCTATGCTCCTGCAGAGTGAAGGGGGTTGAACTAGATGACCAGCAAGGTCCCTTCCAACTCTAACATTCTATGATTCTATAATCTTTTCAGGTGCAGGTGTTGGCTCACCTAACCTTTTTTGGAAGATGGGCAAGGAGCTTCCTTAGGAGCTGGTGAGGGAGAGTTGGCATCTGTCCAACAGTAGTTAGACAGTAGTTAGATGCCAGGCAGGAGGTCCAGGGTGCAGAGGACAGACAAGGTGAAGTCACCGCAACAGGCAAGGTAGCAACAACATTTGGTCAACTTGTTCAGAGTCAGAGCACTGGGCTGGCAAGCCTGGGAGCCAGGAGAGAGGCACTCCATGTGGAGCATTATAGAGAGCCTCCCTCCTAGTAAGGTGAGGGGGACAACACTTACAAATGGGGGTCAGCCTGGGCATAGGAATCCAGCAGTTATGGCACTACCAGGGCCTCTACTTTGTGGATCGCAAGCTCAGCTTTCGGTTCCATCTTTTCCTACAGGAGGGTGGCCATTGGGTATGGGTCAAGTCCCGCCTTATGCAGGATGGCCCAAGCACCAGTTGAGGCATCTTTAGGTGATCAAATTTCAACATATGACACGGTGCTGGATATTGCTGGCTATAGTAACTTTGAAATTAAGACGATTTGGGAGGGAAAGGGTTAAATTGGCCCCAGAGTCTCATTGTTAAGGTGTCGAGCCTCTTTAGCTATTCCTTGCTTTCTGATTGTTGTGGGAAAGTAGTATATATATATAAAAAGATGGTGAGATAAAGATGCCCCTCCCGATGGTGCTTCTATGTTAGATTTATAGAACAGGGAGACCTCAGTATTTTTACAAGTGCCACCCAAAAAGTGCCATGCGTGATGATATTTACAAGGTTGGTCAAACTAGAGAAATAAATTAGGGCTAGAACCTGCCTGCAGAGAGCTGAATGGAAAGTGGGACAACTGTGGAGGCATCTGGCAGTGAGATTAAAGAGGCTAACGGTGACTGAATATATTGCTTACAAGCTTTAGGGCAACAGAAAGGACATCAGTGGATGGAACTTTCAAAGAGGACAATGTGCCTTGGACCTCTGTCCCTGGAGCAGCTGAAGGTGTTGGGGTTTAATGTTTGGAAGGCTTCACTTTGGGGTTCAGGATTCCTTACCAAGAAAAAGGTCACATAGTGCTTCTAACCTGAAACTGGTTTGGGGAATGGAGCACATAGTTGGGAAAATTGACAAGGAGTGTAGGGAAGGTAGGGTACTTGGACCGTTCCATGCCTCACCAGTTAACAATTTGAGTTTTCCCTGTTTGGCAAGGGTCGCCTCATTCACTACCTGTCATGCCCATACCAAGGAGTTATGTTCTGTTAGTTACACCTTGTTGATCAGGCCATGCAAGTGGTGCACTGTCGTGGGCAGGGGGCAGAATTGGCAAGATGAGACATTAAGTTTGCCCTCCTTCTCCTCCCTGTCCACCCCGCTGATTTTGAGCTGTTGGGCTTTGCTTTCGAGGGCAAATTTACATGGATAGGGTCCTTCCCATGGGGTGCTCAGTATCCTGTGCTGATTTCGGGAGGCTTGGTTCCTTTTTGGAATGGGCCTTGCATTACAGGACAGGGATATGCAGCACTGCCCACTGTCTAGATGACTTCCTGTTGGCAGGTAGGAAAGGTAGGAGCCATGCAAATTTTACTGAGCTAGGAGTTCCATTTGCTTAAGAAAAAGCTGAAGGCCCTACTCTAATGCTAACTTTTAGTGGGGATAGGACAGTTATGTAAATTACCAGCTGACATATTAAATGCACCGTGGATGTTTATTGACATGGCCAGGGAGAAGGAGAAGATTGCCCTGCTGGAGTCACTGCAGTTGGTTGGTCACCTCAACTTTGCATGCAAAGTTGTGGCACCCAGCTGGGCATTGGTTAGGAAACAGTATGGGTTCATGATGGGCTTGCACCTACCATGCCATAGGACTAGGGTCACCAAGGGTATAGGAGATGACCCCTTTGTATGGAAAGAAATTTTGGATTCAAGAAGGGCAGCTTCTGTATAGGGAAGACACTTGAAGGCTGGTCAGGAGAGTTTTTCTGAAATGGAATTATGCCCGTGCAGGCCTTACACCAGTATTTAGCTATGCGGGCTGTGGGCAAAGGATACAAGATGCTATGAGAGATATGTGCAGGATTGCAAAGTTTAATGTATATAAGTTATATTTAAGTCTTTTTCAGGTGCTGCACCCTGGTGTTGAAAGTGGTGGCAGACCTTGCGATGATAAGAGCAAGGTGGCCTGGACTGCAGATTATCTGGGCGGCTATTCTGCCTTATCATGAAGGACAAGGCCCTGGTTTTGCAAGAGGAGGCCAACCTTGCAATGATAAGAGCTAGATGGCCTGGAGTGCAGGTAGTCTGGTCGGCTATTCTGCTTTGCCAAGAAGGACAAGGACATGGTGCTACAAATGGAGACTGACCTTGCAATTATAAGAGCAAGGTGGACTAGAGTGCGGACAGTCTGGTCGGCTACTCTGCCTCGCCATGAAGGGCAAGGCCTTGGTGTTGCAAGTGGAGGACAACCTTGCGATGATAAGAGCAAGGTGCCCCGGAGTCTGGTTGGCTATTCTGCTTTACCACGATGGGCAAGGACATGGAGGGTGGTCTTGGGCAATTTTTGCTGCATCCTGACATATGGGTTGAGTTCCAGGACCTGTATAGGGCTGACAGGTGCACCTATTTGACAAGGGCAACGAGTTCTTTTTGTAGGACTTGTGGCAAGGGATTAGCTCAGCCTTGGCCTTTTAGTGGGAGCAAAGACCCAAGTAGAGGCTTGGTCTTGGCTGTGGCAGGTTGGTGCGGGCAAGAAACCGGAACCGGTGAGCACCTTGGGGCATTTTCCCCATTAGGGAACAGGGGGTCATTAGGAACTGCCTTCGGATTTTCAAGGTCCAGGGTGGGGAACAGTGATCACCTCCACTGGGAACCTCTTAGGGTATGCTCCTCTCTGCAAGTTGGAAGACTTCAGAGGTAGGCGCTTCTAGGGGCAACCAGTTTGCTGGGCTGCTGGTCACAAGCCAGACTGATGGCTCAAGACCGGAGCTGGGTGACCCACCCAAGAAAAGGGCAAGGAGGTTGGTCAGGGGGATGACACCTGCCTTGCCTGTTCCTTGCTTGCTTAGCTGGTCCCTTGCTGCAATGCTATGTTAAATAGTTAATAAAGTGGCCCTTGTTTACTTTCAAACTGTTGCCTGTCTTGTTATTCCAACTGGGGGGGCAATGGAGTTCCTGGCCTCCTGGCAAAGCTGATGTGGTCTGGAGGCTGTTTTGCTGCCCTGGAGGAAGCCGGGGCTGCAACAGTGCCCATGATGCACTGTGTCGTGACGTAGGCAGCAGGGGTGGAGCCACCTCTGTTGGAAAAGGCCGGGCTCTGCCCCTGCCCAATGTCAGTCACTCTGCATGCTCGCCCACCCGCCCGCCCTGTTCTTAGTGTAGGCTACGGCTGGCTGCCTGTTGGGGCCGGGTAGGAATTTTTCACTTCTACCCAGGATTGGCTGTTTGGGTGCAGGTGTTTTTGCCCACCTTGCACTGAGAGCAGTGGATTGGATAGTGAAGAACATAAGAACATAAGAGAGGCCAATGTTGAATCAGGCCAATGGCCCATCTAGTCAAATACTCTATCACACAGTGGCCAAAAATACCAGGTGCCATCAGGAGGTCCAGCAGTGGGGCCAGGACACTAGAAGCCCTCCCACTGCTCCCCCCCCCCAGCACCAAGAATAAAGTACATCACCTGCCCTAGACTGAGAGTTCCTATCTATACCTTGTGGGTAATAGCCACTGATGGACTTCTGCTCCATATGTTTATCTAATTCCCTCTTGAAACTGTCCATGCTTGTAGCTGCCACCACCTCCTGTGGCAGTGAATTCTATGTGTTAATCACTCTTTGGGTGAAGAAGTACTTCCTTTTATCTGTTCTAACCCGACTGCTCAGGTTGGTTGTGGTGGCTGACTTCTAAATAGGCTGGTCACTTGGCAGGTTGGTGCGGGCAAGAAACCAGAACCGGTGAGCACCTTAGGGCATTTTCCCCTTTAGGGAATAGGGGATCATCAGGAACTGCCTTTGGATTTTCAAGATCCAGGGTGAGGAACGGTGATCACCTCCACTGGGAACCTCTTAGGGTATGCTCCTCTCTGCAAGTTGGAAGGCTTCAGGGGCAGGCGCTCCTAGAGGCAACCAGTTTGCTGGGCTGTCGGTCACGAGACCGATGGCTCAAGACCGGAGCTGTATGACCTGCCCGAGAAAAGGGCAAGAAGGTTGGTCAGGGGAATGACACCTGCCTTGCCTGTTCCGTGCTCGCTTAGCTGGTCCCTTGCCACAATGCTATGTTAAATAGTTAATAAAGCAGCCCTTGTTTACTTCCAAACTGTTGTCTGTCTCATTATTCTGACTGGGGGAGCAAAAAGCTATAACCAGAATTTTTGCAGTCTTTAGATAGCCTCCATATCACTTGTGGACATGGTCAGATCCATATAGATTCAAAGGCCAAGCTGAACAGACTACGTATTCAGTTCTGTGTTGTTTGAGATGTCCCCCTCTTGTGGGCTGAACAAGGTTTTATGAATGGCCACTGTGAAAGACAAGGATGGTGGTTGGATTGAATTTGATCTGAACTAACAACTAGCAGTTGTCATTCACCTGCTATTGTCTTTCAGCATCTGAAATCACTCCACTGTCCAAGATATAAGGACAGATGGACTCACATTCTGGCTGAATCTGAAGAAGTGAGCAGTGATTCATGAAAGCTCATACCCTGCCTCAAATTTTGTTAGTCTTTAAGGTGCTACTGGACTCTTGTTCTTTTCTACTGCTACAGACAGACTAACACGGCTAGTCATCTTGATCTGTCTCCATAACTAGAATGTACATAATGGTCAGTTCCAAAAGTTGCACATGGTCTATATGTGCATGGAAGCTTTATGGGCTTTACTGCAGCCCTTCATATCTGCTGGGAAGCTATTCCTGAAGAACTCATGGTATCTGGTTTGGTATGAGGGCTTCAAGTAGCAATCAGCAAACCCTCAAATCTTGTACAGAAGTGCCTTTTGTGTGCATAAGGGGTACTTTATCTGCCATTGTGGAATGGAACAGTAATATTTTCAAGTCATTTGCAGAAGGTTTTTATGATAAACAATAACAGCACAACAAATTATGAGAAAGTAGTTGTCTAATGGAACTGACATTGTAGTTCATTGACCCAGCCTGGCAATAACAAAATCTGTTGTTGTTGCAGGTGTCTTTGTTTGTGATCCCTGCAGGGAGAGTAAGCATAAACACCATTCCCTGTTGTTTCATTCTGATTTATTTAGAAGTCAGAACAATTTGTTAATCACAGGATATTATTTAATCAGCAGGGCAAATAGTATGTGGGTGTTAAAAAGTATTTCTGAACAACACATAATTGAGCTGGGAGAAGCAAAGCAAAACAAAATCAAAACAGCTGAACTGGGTATTTATTATGTGTTAAGCTGCTTACATGTTAGGGGCTGCTTTAAATGCTCACTATTTCTGCTATAAAAGAGGGTAGTGAAAATGTGCAACGTGCAATACAGATTGTCATATGTGGGAATCAAATGTGCATTCATTGTCCTCTGTGTATGTGCTCACAACTTCTTAGTATGAAGTCAATGCATAAAGATAAAGTTGTCAACTGCGGAGGAAAGCAGTGGCAAACTACCTCTACTTCTCACTTGCCTTGAAAGCCCCTTCTCAGGTTGCCATAAGTCGGCTGCAATTTGATGGCACTTTACACACACACACACATATGTGAGATCATCACATAGGTACATTTACAAAATTTGAAGTAGCTGGTAGCAATGTATATTGACGTTCATAAAATATGAAAAACTGTTTGCATATACACTGGATCAAAGCCAAATTGTTCCTTGCTGGCAATATATATTACTATATAAGTAGGAGTATGATGAAAGCGAGATAAAATGATAAAGTGTAATTTGCACGAGTACTGAATTGCAGTATCTGGTATTATTTGTTTAAAAGGCATTGTATGAATGCAAATGTACCTTAAACCTTGTTTGTTTCCAGCATAATTCGGAAGTTCCCAGAAAAGCATTGTCCTTCTCTACAAGGTCTTCTTTTTCTTGAGGTTGATAGTAAGAATAAAATGGATTGATAGTTTGATAAGGACACATAGGTGTTTCTATTTGTACCTCAGATGCATCTAAGTAATATTTATAGAAGCTGCTGATCAGATGTTGTCCTCTTAACTACTCCATTGGCAGCTCGAGGCATTTATATTTTCATTTAACAATATAACTGTCACAGGGACTGCCAATAAAGGATGAAAAATACCCCAAAAAGGTCAAATTGGTTCCATAACTCAAATTCTTGTCTGATACTAATGGATTTTAAGGTGTTTTATGCAATCACTTTAAAATAAAGAAGTTAGGATTCTGTAGCTTTCTTTGAGTGCTTATATTTTTTGAATTAAGAAGCTATGAACTCTTTGAAGAATATGTGCTTTCCCTTTGTGAATATTTGTTTATTTATTTACTTACCTATACCCCACCTTCCTCCCCAATGGGGGAGCTGAAGTGGTTGCATCATTTCCCTCTTCATTTTATTCTCACAAAGACCCTGTTAGATAGTTTGGGTGGAGAGTGTATGAGTGGCCCAAGGACACCCAGTAAGTTTCCATGGTAGAAGGGGGGCTTCAGGTCTCCAAGATCTTACTTAGTCTGCTACTCTGACCACTACAGCATGTTGGTATATGTGGATGCTATGTTCTAAAATCCATTCTTGTACTACTTAAAAATATCTAAGCAGGATCAGCCCTGGCTAGTATTTAGATGGAAGACCTCCAAGAAATACCAGGGTTGGTATTCAGAAGCAGGCAACAGCAAATGCCCTCTGAATGTCTCTTGCCTTGAAAACGCTATGGGGTTGCCATAAGTCTGCTGTGACTTGAAGGGGGGGAACAACAATTCTTGGTCTAAATTATGTTTTAGGTTTTTCAAGTTTCTTTCAACTGCATTTTTACAACCACACATATAAGACTGAGGGATAACCTTGCTGCCAAAAACTGATTGGGTGGGCAGGAAGGCAGGAACATTAAAAACAAAAACAAAAAACAACGAGGTGGCAGCAGACCCATTGCCAGGGGGCATTTGGGGGCAATGCTCCCCATGGATGAACATTGTTCATTTTTTAAACCCCCCACAAGGATTTTTTTTTTTTTAATGAACAATTAAAAAAAATTGAAAATGTAAGATGCATGTGGGGTTTCCAAAATGACCCCAAGCACAGTCAGGGAAGCTTCAGCCTCATTTTCTTTTTTCCAGGCTGAAAAATAAATAGGTTTTTAAAAATATAAAATATCAATAAAATAAAACAAAAATGCAAAATGCATAAGAGAGAGTTGAAATAATATGAGTCAAACAAGATGTTCTGGATATCATGGGTCTCTTAGCCTTTTAAAGGTCAATAATAGGTATGTATCTCCTCAGTTGTGGAGCTGCGGTGGCTCAAGTGGTTAAGATGCTGAACTGCAGGCTCTGGAAGGTCAGTAGTTCAGCAGTTCGAGACCCGGGTGCCGCATGACAGGGTGAGCTCCTGTCTCTAGTTCCAGCTCCTGCCAACCTAGCAGTTCGAAAGCAAGAAATTGCAAGTAGATAAATAGGTACCACTTCGGTGGGAAGGTAACAGCGTTCCGTGCGCCTTGGTGTTTAGTCATGCCGGCCACATGACCACGGAAACGTCTTCGGACAGCGCTGGCTCTTCGGCTTTGAAACGGAGATGAGCACCGCAACCCTAGAGTCGGATTCGACTGGCTTTCGAGCAAGGGAACCTTTACCTTTACTATCTCCTCAGTTATAAACAGAGTCATGTGGAGAGGAAAGAGGAGGTTTAACTCTTTTGCCCTTACATGGTTTCATTTATTTTCTCTGTGATCAGCCTTTTAAAGGGAACAGAGTTGTCTGCTGCCTGTCTTAAAAAAAAAAAAAAAAAAAAGGACCATGGGGAACCTGATTTTGATTTATTAAACTCTTTGGTGGTGAAAGGGTTAAATCTTCTTCTTGTCTTCTGCTGGATCCAAACTAGAGCTGCACTGGGGTGTATTTGAGCTTCAAAGGAAACTAGGAGGCTTCGCTATGTGTCTCCCACTGTTTTCTTGGTTTTGACCATGAAAATGACTTATCTTACAAGGATGTTACAAGGATTAGTAAATTGACTGCATGAGAAGAGCTTTAAACCCTTGACTACACTGAAGTATTATTATTGCTGTATCATGCTTCTCCAGTCTCAAAATTACAGTGCTACACATCTAGTACTAAAATAGTTGAAGGCTTGCTGCTATTCTCCCTGACAAGTATGGTTGCAAATAGAAGCCAGAGAGAGAGAGAGAGAGAGAGAGAGAGAGAGAGAGAGAGAGAAGAGAGAGAGAGAGAGAGAGAGAGATTACAGTCCCATTCTCTCTATATCACATATGGTTTTTTTCCCTATGAAGAGGCAGACTTCCATCCACCAAAGGAAATGAAGATTGACTCAGAATCATGCAGCTGACTTTAAGCAGACGTGATATGCATAATTTAGAGGAAAACTAGAAATAAATGTATCCATCTTCCTCATGGGTTTTCAAAGAAGAAAACTAGAAAAAGTGGTAAAAGCACTAGAGTGAGTTGGGAGGCTTCTTCACCTCTCCTCAACACCCAGGGAAGGATTAGGGTTAAAACCATTTGATGATTTACATTTAAATTGGAAACTTAGAAGTTTCCTTTATCTAAAGTCTAGACTCCAAAGTCTTTGTTAATCAG
Source organism: Gekko gecko (assembly GCA_029375565.1). Taxonomy (NCBI): domain Eukaryota; kingdom Metazoa; phylum Chordata; class Lepidosauria; order Squamata; family Gekkonidae; genus Gekko; species Gekko gecko. The sequence continues at coordinate 266,564,716 of JAPDNY010000001.1, forward strand.
TCCCTGTCCCCCCACAAAAGAGAGGGATTTTTATTTTTGGAAAGCTGTTTAATAGCTGATGTAATTCTCTTCATATGACAGCAATGTCTGAACCTACTCAGTGACTATTTATTTGGCTAGTAAAGTTGCCCCAGAGCCATTCTGTAACCCCTTACTTTGAATGCAGCAACCCAAATGTATTTACTTCCCTTTTCAGCTAAAAAAAGTTATACATCTAGCAAAATCAAGTAGTAAAACATTTCCTGCATCAACTTAGATTACTGGTGGAGTTTATGGCTGAAAGCAGGGTTGCTAGCACCCAGTGGGAGACTGGGTGGGCAGGGACATGGGGGGCACCCAAGTCTAGGCTAAACATTTATGGCATGATGTTATTTTTGGAGCAAACCTGGAAGTGATGTCAGCATGATGCTCTTAGTTGCACTATGTCACAGAGTCCCTGGTCGATCCTAGAGCATCACACTGTTGATCTGATAGTGGTTTTATTTTGTTTTTCTCCTGCTGCCAGCTGAGGGGCGGGGGTGGTGTGGGTGGTGTGAGGACTGCCACCAGGAGGTTTATAGGACCTGAGAGTCCTAGTTGTACATTGAATGGTTCTTCAACGGGGATAAATGTTTCACATAGAAAGCTGGGATGTCAGGAAGTCCCTTGTCCCTAGTATACAATTTTTCTATCTGCCATAGTTTTTTATTATATAGGAACCATTCCCATATGCAAGCCAGTTCTTTTTACGACACAGACATGATCTTGCTTGAACAAAAATGTAACACCTGATTTTGCTGCCTGTGCAACCTAACCTTTAGGAATCCACCAAAATGGAGATATAGCACTGGAGATTAGCAAAGCTGTTTTCTATTTCAACTAATGGGCAGAAAGCAGTATGTATTCAGTGCTCTGAAGGGTTATGTGACATCTGGAATGGAATTCATAGCAGTCCTTTTCAGTCATCATGTTTCTAGTGTTTCTCCCATGCAAACCCAGAGAGCAGTTATCTCAGTGAGGTGGATCCAACCATCTTTCAAGGAGTCTTCTGCCAAGTGTCTGTTCCTCCAACAGAGGAAGTTAGAGTAAGTCTCTTTAGGCTGGAGGAAGACTTCAAACTTTGCACACTGTAGTGGGAGGATGGGGTGGGATCCACCCCAGTATGTTTGATCACCACTGCATGTATTCCTGCTTTGGTATGCACAAAGAGAAACCTTGAATTTTTCAGGGTATGCATTTCTGTGTAAAGAACCTGAGAGTGGGTTTCCAGCCCAAGCTCACTTAGTGAGCTTCAAGGCAATGTGGGGATTTCAGCCTGAATTTCCTAGTCTGGCACCCTGGTAGGATTGAGGCTTTTTTATCTTATTGTCTTATTTTACTGTGGTGGGGAGTCCCAGCTCCAGCTACATCATACTGACTGTCAGCATGCATAGGAAGGACTAGTGCAGCTAAACTTCTCTGGTAATGCTTATGCAATGCACGAAACAGGCATAAATTTTGGGGGGTACTTGCACAGTTCCGGGCTCATGGGTTCTGTTACTCCAAATTCCCATACACATTACTCCCATTCAGCATTTCTGCTGGCAGCCCATCAGTTACTGGATTCAATTTAAGGTATTAGCTGTCCCATATAAAACCTTTAATGACTTTGGACTCTCTCCCTTTTTTCTGACATGACAGCTTCACTCACCTGAATAGGGCCTTCTGCAGGTACCAACCTGCAAATGAGCAAAATCAAGAACTGCCTGCACACATGCCTTTTCCATTGTCGCTCCCAACTTATGGAATGGTCTGCCCAAGGAGATCAGGAAGGCTCCCACCATCCTGGCTTTTTGCAAAGTATGAAAAACAACTGTTCCAGAGGGTTTTTCTGCACAGGCAATAGGGTAGCACTGTACAAATTGATTCAAAAAGTTACTTGGACAAAATATTATGGACTATACTACTGTGTATAGGTTGCTGTGAAGGGAACGTGGCATGATATAGCCTGATCTTGTCCATCTTGGAAGCTAAGCAGAGACAGCCCTGGTTAGTACTTGGATGGGCAACCTCCAAGGAAGACTACAGAGGAAGGCAATGGCAAACCACCTCTGCTTCTCAGTTGCCTTGAAAGCCCCTTGCGGGGGTCACCATAAGTTGACTTTGACTAGACAGTGCTTTACAGACAACCAGAGGTTGCCATAAATTGGAATCTTGCATAATTTAATTGGTCATGTTAACACTTATGCTTTGCTTCAGTTCTGTTGTTGTTAGATTTCTGGTTGGTTCTACAACCCAAATCCTATTTTGTTGTTTATTGAATCTACCATCTTGATGATTGTATTGACTCACTCTGTATAGTCTGCCTTGAGTCCCAGTGAGAAAGGCAGACTATAAATAAGATAAATAAATAAATTTTCAGAGCTTGTCAGCAACCTGCTTGAATGGAATGTGTCATCTATTTGCCACACAACTGTTTTGCTCCAATACTCTCCTTCTCCCATAAAGTGCATGGGGAGTGTTATCTAAAAGTGTCATTCAGGGGTTTTTTCCGGTGACTGCGAGCCTGCGCAGTCAAGACCGAAGCAGCCTCCGTGTCTGAGCTCCTAAAAACGCCAAAATAAGATTAATTGAGGACTCCAAAGATAACACTTGTATGCTGAGAAGAATGGGGAGGCCAAGAGGAGGAAAAGGAGGGGACCCCCCCCCCAAAAGAACCTCAACAAACAGAGAAAACTATGCAAACTTCAGAGGAGGATTCCCCCCCATTGGAAGCAGACTCAGACAAAGAAGCAGAAACCCAAACAGGCAAAAGAAAACAAAAAAGGACATCCAGACTATGTTTTCAGAGATGAAAAAAGAACTGAAGGAAATCATCACCCCAATTCATCAAAAGCTCGACGCCATGAATCAAAATATAACTGACTCGAAAGATGAAACAGATAAAGCATTGACGGAGGCAGCTAAAAACTCAAAAGCAATGGAAGAACTAAAGACTTCTGAATCATGGAGCAAAAGTAAAATTATACTTCTGGATATCAAAGCCCGTGAGAGGAAAATCAAGCATAGGGGAATTTCCTCTAATTTTGCAATGGATGAAGACCTCATGAGTGCTTTAAATGAATGGCTCCAAACCCTGTTGCAACTTTCGGCTCCACTAATGAGTCAAGTGTACCGTTTGAATCCACCACAGTCTGACTCTCCTGCTTTGATCCCTGATATAGTGGCTGAACTAACTGATACTAAAGCCAAGAAGATCATGTTAGAAGCTGCCTGGATGAATAATGGACTTCAACTGGAGGACACCCAGGTTCAAGTATTCCAAGACTTACCATATGAGATTCTAACAGCATGCTGGAACCTGAAACCAATTGCACAATGGTTAGCGGAAAGACACATTCATCATCACTGGCTTCCATTGGGGCACTTGTCAATAAATCATAAAGGCAGAGCCTTCACTGTTCGTGACCTCAAATCTGGGAAAGATATGTTAAGAACCCTAGAAAAAGAAGCTATATAATAAAACTCAACAAAGATAAGCCCTAAGGACTATATAAGAACTTTCAAGAGCTTCTGATAACTTTAGGAGCCTTCTGAGAGAGAGAAGTAAGATTAAAAATTTATAAGATCAGAGCAGGGCAGGTGAGGCATTCGGGAGAAATTCTCCCATTACCTCCCACATGGTGGGATCTTAGGTAAAGACCCCCTTCGGATTCTTCCGAAGTCCCAAAGTGAGGTGGCAACCTCCAAGTTCTCCACTATGAAGAAATAGATATTGTTTTAAATGATAGCAATTAAATTATATAAAACTTAGGAGATAGAATACTATGAGAAACAGCTTGTGGTTCATGGTAAAAGCCTAATAGAAATAATATAGTAATTATGTTTATTAAATTATGTGTTATTTATCTAGGAGTTCAAGGAGATGATAGAAATTTTTCTATAAGCATTCACTGACAGTGAACAAGAAAAGAATTTTATTTAGTTATACATATATTAAGCAGACACTGCCAGTGCTACAGTGTAAAATTGGAAGAAACAGTTTGTACATCATTCCAAAATTGTATGACATCTTTGTTGTAAACATGTTATGTGGAAAATAATAAAATATAAATTAAAAGTGTCATTCAGAGCTTTATGGGTTATTCAGAGCTTTATGGGTTACTAGGAATAAGGCCCATTGGGGAAATAAATACAATGAGCTCCAGAAAGAGGCTCTAGGAGAGTGCCACGGCCTTGGACACTCAGCGTCAATTTGCTATGGTGACCTCAGCAGGGTATAATGACACAGAGTCCACCATTTTCTCCAGAGGAACTGATCTCTGCTACCTGAAGAGCAGTTGTAATTTTGAGTGATCTTCAGCCCTCACTTGGAGATTGGCAACAATTGTTAATCAGGAGAAAATAGTTGGTTTGGAGGGTGGAGTCTATGGCATTGTACATGTCTGAGGTCCAACCCCTCCTCAAACCCCACTCTATCCAGGCTCCACCCCTCAACTCCCCAGGAATTTCCCAACCTGGAGTTGGCAACCCCATCTCCTTCCCAGCTAACCATCAACCTACCGTTATCTGCCCCTCTGACTACAGCTGATTTCTGCCATCCCAGGTCAGTTGTAATTCTGAGTGATTTCCACCCCTCACCCAGAGATTGGCAACAGTGGTTCCCCAGGAGAGAGTGGCTGGTTGGGAGGATGGATTCTATGACATTGTTCCTTTCTGAAGTCCCACCCCTCCTCAAACCTCACCCTCTCCAGGTTCTAGCCCTCAAATATCCAGGAATTTCCCACCTGGAGTTGACAATCCTATCTCCTTTCCAGCAGAGCATCAACCTACCTTTATTTCAGCCTCACTCTTTAGCTTTCCATCTCCCCCACCCACCCACCTGCAGCCTCTACAGTGCTCTGAAACCCTGACTGCCACGTCACATTTGCTGTCATGGTGGGGGGCATCTCACCAGAGTATAAGGACACAGAGTCCACCATGTTCTCCAGAGGAACTGATCTCTACCATCTGGAGAGCAATTGTACTTCTGAGTGATCTCCAGCTCTCACCTGGAGATTGGCAACAATGGTTTCACAGGAGGAAAAATAGTCTATATCTGCAATGGAGACCAAAGCAGCTGACATCATTCTCCTCTCCCCCTTTTGATTCGCACAGCAACCCTGTGAGGTATGTTAGGCTGAAAATCTGTGACTGGTTCAAAATCACCCACTCAGCTTCAACAGCCAGAACCTGGATCTAGCAGACCCTGCTCTGAAGCACTGACTGTGATGCCTAGGGTAGCAAACCTCCAGGGGGAGCCTGAAGATCACCAGGTATCACAAGTGAACTCCAGACAACAGATCTCTCCCACCCTGGAGAAAATAATTGCTTTGGAAGGTGGGCTTTATGGCATTCTGTTCAGCTAAGGCCTCTCCCCTCCCCAAACCCTGGCTTCCATAGACTCTACCAGAAAATCTCCAGGAATCTCCCTCCCTAGAGCTGCCAATCCTAGTAAGGACTGGCCCCAATGAGGTCCTCACAAAGGCCTGCAAAGGGTTTCCTGAACCAAGCTTGTTGCCTACTGTGGCGAAATGGGCTCCAGTTTACAACTCAGCTGTTCGCCTCCCACCCTCATCCCATGGGCATATCTCACTCCTTAAGTTTGCTGCCACAACTCACTGAATTGTCACTGCCTTTTTAGAAGGACAGTGAGACCCCTCTCGCCGAATCTCCCTATTTGGAGATGGAATCCCCAGTCTTTGGGGGATCCCTGGAAAGTTGGCAACCCAAGGGTCTGATCTTTCCTTGCTTCCCTGAGCTACCCCCTCCCTTTGGTATTGTGCAGATTGGGGGAGACTATGTGGTCAGAGCACAACACAGATTATTAGCCCAAATAAAAGAATTTAACTATTTACACAATTATGAAGCACACATACACTAAATAAATAAGGCACAACTGTAGGAGTAAGCACACACTGTGAACCAACAGGGGTTAAATGCTATCCACTTTCCCTACACACGACATTCTCTAGCTCTGGAGGTTGTGGGCTCAAGATAGGATCACTTCTTGGACTCACTCTGCTTCAGCCTCTCTCTCTCTTACTCTTACTTCCATTCATTCCCCAGTCCAGCCAACTGTGGAATGGCTGAATTTCTGCTGCCTCCCAGGGATGAAGACTGCCTCCTCTCTGGATGGGCTGCAGTCTATATTGATGCTGCCCTGCCCGTTGAGACATTCCCTGTTTTCCCACACTTTTTTGCCTTGCTGCAGCTGGGAACTCTAGGCTGGCAGATGAGGAAGCCCCATTCAACCCAGTGAGTGATACCCCTGCAGGCCCCTCTCTGGAACTACAGCTCAATTAAGCCTTCTGGGGGGATATTTTAAACTCATGGACAGCAGCCATCTTACAGACACAGGTGACTGCCATTTTGTTACACCTACCAACAGCTACTGAGCGGAAAAGTTAGTCTCACACAGGAGGCAATTGTCTTTGTCAAGAGAGAAAGCCGTCTGCCAGAAATTCTGAGAGAGCACAGTGGCTGAAGGAGTGGGTGGGGAAGAGGAGCAAACCCAGCACCTGGCCAATGGCACACAAGTACTCTTTTTTTTTTAAAGAGTTTATTGACAGGATATAATAGCATGTTCCATAGTTAATAACCAATTCTTAACATACCGTTTTCTGCAGTTTTCTTCCCTCCCCTCCCCTGGCTCCTAGCGATGCTCCAACCCTATTAATATTTCAGTCAATATTCTCTACATTCAGTTCTTACTAAATAATCAAATCTTCATTTTAAACATTTTCCTTTTCTATTTCTCCCTCTTAGGTAACATTTTGAATACAATCCATTTCTTATACTACTTCTATTCTTAATAATCATCAAAGCAAAGTAATCTATTTTTAACATCCCAATTCAGTTCTAGGTAAACTTTAAAGTCTTTCCAATCTGCTAAAAATTCTTCATCTTCTTTTCCATTAAGTTTTTTTGTCAATTTGTCCATTTCTACCATAAAAATCACACAAGTACTCTTGAGTGGTGGCTGGGTGGGGCTCAGGCAATGCAGCCAGTGGCTAGGGACACATTCTGAGTGACATATCACTGAGCCAACTGATTTTGGCACTGTGTGGAATGTTCAGGAGAGTCCATGACCAAAACAGAATTATATTATAGAGAGATACCCATTTTATCCCTACATAAATTGTGAAGCAACATTATCTTTGCATTGCATTTAAGATGACATTCCATTCTTACTTTTAAAGTTGGTTTTGAACACTGTGTCCTTTTTGTTGTATTGCTCTGACCAGCAGAAACAGGTTTTGTTCAGACAGAGGGGCCTTGGCCATTGACATAGGCCCTTTCTGCACTGACAGCTTGCTCTGGAGAATCTGAGGAATCAGGCCTTAAGGACTGACTTCACAGTCGCACACATCCTCTCTGCACTGCTCCCCCCCTCCAGTTTATTTATTTGTGTATTCTGTATGTGTTTTTTGAGCTAACTGGCTGCCAATCCCTCCCTCCCTCCCTCCCTCCCTCCCTCACTCACTCACTCACTCACTCACTCACTCACTCACTCACTCTGCAAAAAGAAAGGGAAGGGAGGGGGAAATCCAGGCCCACACAAGTAAGACGGACACATTTGGGAGTAGGGAATCCCCTAGTCCTTTATATTTACTGATTCCTTCTTATGTTCTCTCTGGCTTTTTAAAAGTTTGCCTGAGCAGGAGGATACATCATCTTTTGTCTTTGGAGAAGGAGGGAAAGAAAACAGAACAGGGAGGGGGCATCAACTTAAAGAGAGGCAGAAACAGGGGAGGGCAGTGTGCAGCACTTAAATACCCGCAGAAACAATTCTACTTTAAAAAGGTTTAGCAATTTGAAAGCGGATGAGAACAAAGAATCAAAGCAAAAGGAGTTTTGGAAGCTGCAAGGCTACAGTGTGCTGGAAGCAGTTTGAATACAAATTCCTGTAAACCAAATGCAGAAGGAAGAGAAAGCCCCGACACAAAGTGGAAGTGATAGCAGGAGGGAATGCAGAATGGAAGAATAGGATGCACTCAGAAACCAAGACAAAATATGGGTGCAGAAAGGGCCATAGATTGGCATGGGAATTCCATTTCTCTGCCAAATTTCAAGGGAGTGCTGGTAGAAACCTAGATCTCCATCCAGTATATTGTCTTCTTCTTTCAGTGTTCAAATCTCTGGAATGAATTTTACTGGAGACATGCCTGGGTTTATGTCATAATGCAAATTTTATGAAACAGCTAAATTCACCTTTGTTCTCTAAATCTGGTATGTCCCATATTACTAGGCATTTGGATTTTCCTTTCCTGAAGGGTGCTTACATATTTATAAATGCAACCTGCCAATCTAAAAACTACTTCATTGTGAGATTATCCATGTACATTCTGTTTCTTGTTACACCGTCTCAAGGGGGAAGAGCATACTGGGAAATCTTGTCTGTACATTTGTCAGAGATTTTGTATCATTGTTATACCCCATCAATTCAGGCTTCTTGGATTCAGCTGCATCAGTTGCACTTACTAGGAATATTAAAAATGCATGGTGTTTCCTCTTTTTTTGTGACCCAAAGCATAGCCAGATATTCTGTATAATTCATGGCCTTTCCTTTAGCTTCCTCCTATTCATTGTTATATTTTTCTGCCTTCCATGAGCACAGGCTTAGTATAGCCATGAGATTGTCCTCCCTCTTTGTGTTTTGGGGAGGGTAACTTTTCACATTCAGTTTTCAAGAGTAATTGACCTCAAAAGCGGGAAGGGCCCAGGTAGGCGAGGCCCACCATTTGCGGGGCTGGGCGGGGGATGAAGAGGCTGGCCAGAGGCTGGGTTGGGGAGGTGGGGCCAGGTGAGTGGTGGGAAAATAGGCACCTCCCCTCCACCCCTGGGCCAATGGCAACACAGCAGGGTGGTTGGGAGGGAAGGCCTTTAAAAAGTGTTGCAGGCCACTCGCCATCCCCACCCGACCAACGGAGACCAGAGAGCTGTTTGAGAGCTGTTTGGGCCATTTGCAGTGGAACAGGTATGGGGCTTGCGTTACTCACGGTCTCCGGTGTGGAGGAAAGGGGGTGGTTAGCCCTTCTGCAGCCTCCTGGATATACTGCGGGGTCTTCTGCCCAAGCCTTTGCTGGCTCTCTCCAATCGCAGGCCACATGGAGGGCCTGGCATGACTGTGGCGGCTGGGTGCTGCCTTCCACTGCTGCTCCATCCTCTCCCCTACCAACGGTTCAGGCCATGCATGGGGCCCAGCCAGCTGTGGCAGCTGGGCGCAATCTACCACCACCCCACCACCCTGCTGGGAATTAGGACTTCCGCTGCCGCCGTGCCTCACCCCCTCCTGTGTGCCTCACCGCCTTCATTGGAAGTGTGGTCCAAGCATCAGGCCCAGCCTACTGTGGTGATGCAGCCTTCTGCTTCTCAGCCCCCCTCACTCCCTTTCTGGAGAGTGGGCCGCGCATAGGGCCTGCCACCTCTGCTGCTCCTCTCCTGGCCAGTAGTGTGGGCCACACATCGGGCCTAGCCTGCTGTGGCGGTTCGGCATGGCGGGCCACACTGGGGGGCCGCAGCTTTCTGTTGCTACCACCACCACAATTCTCCCACCAGCAGTTTGGGCTGCACATCAGCCCCAGCTGATTGTGGCGGTGCGGCTTCCCACCCTTCCCTCCCTACAGATCGAGCTGCACGGGGCCCAGCACATCAGCAGTGGGCAGCCACGGCCTACTACCGCCGCTTCTGCAGCAGTTCTCCCCTGCCAGCAGTTCAGGCTGGGCATCAGGCCCCGTCAGTTGCAGTGGCACAGCCTTCCTCCCCCCCACCCACCTTCCCCTTGGTGTAGATCAGGCCAGGCATGGGGCCCAGCCTCCGCCACACCTCTCCTTGCTAATCTTTGGGTCGCGCAGCAGGGCTTGGCTGGGCTGCACCTCCCCCACTGATCCTATGGCCACCACCCCAGGGCTTGGTGTTCTGCTTCCATTCCAGGGGCCACACTGGTTGCTGGGAGCAGGGAGGTGCTCGACAGGAGTGCTTTGGGATGGCTGTGTGAGGCGTACCATGTGGCCACTGGAGGGTTCCTGCCCTCAGCCATCCAAGCACCTGGTTCTGTGGGGAGGGCCAAGCAATGATGTCTATGGCATGGTCTCTCCAAAGGAAACAAACATACAAACCAACAAACATATTAAGTAAGTAAAAGATCACAAGGAAGTAAGGAAATAGATTACACAGGACAATAATGATAGTCATTAATAGACATGGGCAGTTAGACAGGGCATGCAGTCCTCAGCAGGTAGTTAGGCAGTCAGTAATTAGGGCATGCACATTTAGGTAGTCAGGCAGATGGCAGTTAGACCAGTGTAGGGGTGCTGCTCTCGTCAGATCGCAGAAGTTAAGTGCATCAGAGGCCTAAGGGTCATTTCATGGAGAGCCTCACTGACAAGCCGCTGCTGCTGTGCCTCCTCCTTGATTTCAGCTTCTTCTCCCACGATCAGGCTGACGGCAGGGTGCGGGGGCATGAGTGTGAGGACAAGGGGTATGTGTTTCATGTTGTCATGTTACTTTAGTGTCTCTGAGTAGGTATGAAGCCCCAATTGTGCAGTATGCAGTGGGAGGGCCCAGTTGCTGGGGCGCCTCCATGGCCGTCACCTAAGGGGAGAGCCAGGCCTGCAGCAGCTGTGATGCCAGTGGAAAGAGCAGCTGTCCCCTCAGGAAGGGGGTCTGCCCACTTGGCTAAGTGGAAGGTGGTACCGCACAGCACGGGAGAAGTGGATGGTGTAGCGGAACTCATCAGCACTGTGCCTGGCTTTCAGCAGGCCTTTGATCAACTTTTGGAGAAAGTGGATACGATGAGTGGGGACAAGCTAGCCAAGTCGGCCCGGACATCAGAGAGGCCTCAGGCTCCCTCCCGCCAAGGACAGCATATCCAGAGGTCACCAGTTGAGGCCGTGGTTCAATGCTGTGGGGGGTCCTCCACCAGCTCGGCTAGTCACCGGTTTTCCTGTCAAAGTGCACATCTTAAGGCCAGAGGATGGGAGCAGGGTGGCTCAGGAACCTCATCACGCCCCCGGGAGGAGACTGAGAATGAAGACTCGTCAGGTGAGGCCTCATCTGAAGGGGATGGCAGGCTGCCTCCAAGTGATTATTGGGCAGTAGCAGCTCATGAACTGGGGTTGCCTGCTTGGGCAATACACCATAGGGCATTGATTGCTTGGGCTGCAGAAGATCCCAGGGCAGTCTGGGATGATGTGGATGTGTCTGATCTTCGTCGTGGTCTCCGTGCAGTCCCACACATGGGTTGGGCGCCTGCGCATGACCTCGTTCGGAGAAACTTCTAGAGCTTTATCTCAGAAGAGCTTTTGGCGGGCTCTCCTCCCGCCCCGGGGGAGGAGACATGCACTGCGCATGCCCAGAGCGGGAGAGAGAGCTGCCTCCCACTCAGTTCTTCTTCGACCGCCTTCGTGTTCACACCTCGTTCCTGTCGTTCCTCCATTTACCTCAGCTGAGTATATCTTTCTTCGCTTTCGCTTTATTTTTCCATCTGCTTCTTTCTCTTCTAAAAAATATATATTTTTTAAAAAAATCTTTGTCTATCTCTCTTCCCCCCCCTCCTTTCTTTGGAGGGTGGGTGGGGATTTTTGTATGGGAAAAATTCAATTCTTTAAGGTCTGTCGTCGTTGCCCTGCTAAAATTCCATCCAACGACGGGCACGACCTTTGCTTAGTTTGTTTGGGTGAGGCCCATAGAGTAGATTCTTGCCCTCATTGCGCGAGTTTCACTCGTCAGGCTCGCCGTAATCGAGAGGCTAGGCTCAAAGCTCTTCTTGTTGAATCGGCTCTGCGTCCCACAATGTCTTCAGGAGCTTCCCAGGTCTCGGTAGCCAAGAAATCGGACACCTCCTTGAAGGCAACGAAACAGAAACCTAAGCGGGCTGAAGATAAGAGCCCTTCGAAGTCGAAGGCCACGCCCTCTGCTTCGGTTTCGAAAGTGGACCCCATCATCGTGACTGGGTTGTCGACGTCGATGCCGGCCCTCGCCTCTACATCCCATAAGTCTGCGGCTCGACAACAGACTCCGCAGCACTCCCACTCGTCACCTATGGGGACGATACCATTGGGCCAGTTGACCAGATCGCCTCCGCACCTGTCTCCACGAACAGGCTCCCGGTCTCCACGGAGGCGTTCCACTACCCCGATCCACACTTTGGACGAGGGTCTGGTTGTGCACCGCCATGCGCGGTCCCGATCCCGATATGGTCGTCGATGCCTGATCCGTAGGCAATCCCCGTCATCGTCTGATTCCGCCTCTGACCACCAATGCTGGTCCTGCAAAGACCATCGGGAGCGTCCGGATGCGGCCTACTATTATTCGAGGTCTCCGACACCAGAGAGACACCGCTATGACCGAATCCGGCATTCGGAACGCGGAGATCAGGCCCATGCCCCTGACCACCCTCGGCGCTCGGCATCTGTGGCCTCGGCTCATTCTGCCTCTCGGGAACAGCCTTCTGACCTTCCCAGAAATCGGGACGCCCCAAGGAGTTCCCCAATGGAACCTCGACACCGTCCTGCCATCGACCATCCGGTCATCGACCTTGTCCAACCCCGATCTTCCTCTCCTATGTCGATCTCGGACAGGTCGGATTCGGCGGAGTTCGATCCCGAGGTCTCTCGGATCGAGGACGAGCCTTGACGCTCGGGGTCGATTTCACCTACGGAGGGCCCTAAGGCATTTTTGGAGCTCGTTACCAGGATGGCGACTGCCCTCCAAGTTCAGGGCTTTACGGAGTCCCCAGCAGTGACCGACGTCGTTCACCGATTGGTCCAGGCTGATCTTCCTCCGTCTCCCGTCTTGCCTTTGCTGCCTGTCCACCTTTCTATGTTGAAAGAGTCATCGGAACACCCGGCTTCGATCCCTCCGGTTTCGAGGCGCTATGATGGGTTGTACAGGATCCAGGATGCTCCTGGCAAATTCCTCCTTTCTCAGCCACCACCGAACTCCATGGTGGTTCACTCTTCTTCGAAATCGAGGCAGCCTGCTCGCCAGTCCATGCCCCCTGACCGTGAGGGTCGTAAACTGGATCTTCTGGCCAAGAAGATGTACTCTCTGGCCTCCATGAATCTCCAGGTCGATACTTATCTGTCTTATTTATCTGCTTACGCATTCAACATTGCCAATGCAATTCGCCCTGTCCTGGAGTTTGTTCCGGAACAGCACCGTCCCACTCTCTCGGCTGCCTTGTCTGAGGTTTGTGCCATATCAAAGCAACAAATCAATTCCGTTCGTCATGCAGTCAATTGCTCCTCTAAACTCCTGGTGTCTTCTGTCACTCTCCGGCGTCATGCCTGGCTGCGGGGCACCTCTCTACAACCGGACGTCAAGTTCCTTGTAGAAGACCTCCCCTTTGACGGAAACGGCCTTTTCCACTCCACCACCGACGAAGTGTTGAAGGCTGTCGATGACAGTCGTAAGCAGGCCCGAAACCTTGGAGTCTCGGCTGCACCTTACCATCCCAGAAACCTTTCCTGGAAACCTTCCGGCTCCAGGCGATACCTATCTCCGGCACCTCACTCCCAATGGAGGAGAAAACCGTACGACTCCCGTCCTCCTTCCAAACACCGTTCCCAACCCACCAAAAAGCCGCCGCAGCCTAAGCAGTCTGTTTGACTGTCCCCACCGTCTCTCTCCAACGTCGTTCACTCCTTCCGTCCGTACCCGCCTCTTCCCCTTTCTACCAGCCTGGGAACAAATTTCAACCGACTTCTGGGTCCTCACCATCCTGCGGGTCGGGTACGCCATAGAGTTCGTTTCACCTCCGATCCTCCCACACTTTGTCGTCACGCCTCCAGACCCCCTCCTCGATCTCGAGGTTTCTGCTCTCCTTGCCAAGGGGGCCATCGAGATCATCCTGGAGGCGCAACGAACTCTCGGCTTCTACTCGAAGTATTTCCTGGTCCCCAAGAGGGACGGCGGCTTCAGACCAATTATGGACCTTCGGGATCTCAACCGTTACATTCAGTATCAGAAATTCAGAATGGTCACTCTGCAGTCGATCCTTCCTCTCATTCCACAGGCAGTGTGGCTCGTGTCAGTCGATCTCCAAGACGCATACTTCCATGTCACGATCTGTCCCCAACATCGGCGGTTTCTCCGGTTTGCCATTGGAGATGCCCACTACCAGTACAGGGTGCTTCCCTTCGGCCTTTCTACAGCTCCACGGGTGTTCACCAAGCTGATGGCTGTGGTGGTAGCCGAGCTCCACCGACGGGGAGTCACTCTTTATCCTTACATCGACGACTGGCTTCTCGTAGCTCCAACGCCAACTCAGTTGCTCCACGACACTCGGGAGACTCTCTCCCTTCTCCGTGCTCTCGGGCTTTGCATCAACCACGCCAAGTCCTCCCTTCAGCCCCTCCAAATCCTTCGATTCCTTGGGGCTCGACTCGACACCAACCTCGAAGCGGCTTTCCTTCTGGAGTCCAGGGCTTCCGACATTCGGGCGATGGTGTCCGCCTTTCAGACGTGTCCCCAACAATCCGCCTGTTCTGTCATGAGGCTCCTCGGTCACTTTGCCTCCACGGTGTTCGTTGTCCGCAACGCTCGGCTGAAGATGCGGCCGCTTCAGCTCTGGCTCCTACGAGCCTTCGATCCCCTCCCGGAGGCCTTGGCACACGGTTCTGTCGATCCCACAAACCGTCCTCGCCTCCCTCGAGTGGTGGGCTCAACCTATCCACCTCCTTTCCTGGATGCCCTTTCGTCCTCCTCCTCCCGACTTGCTGTTGACCACAGATGCTTCCCTCTCGGGTTGGGGAGCCCTGAGCGGAACGCTTACTGTTCAAGGAGTTTGGTCTGCTCGAGATGCAACTCGCCACATAAATTACCTGGAGTTGCAAGCAATTTACCTGGCCCTTCGGTCCTTTCTTCCGACCCTCTGAGGCTGTGTCGTCCAAGTGGCTTCCGACAGCACCACGGCTGTTTATTATGTCAACAAACAGGGCGGCACTGCCTCTGTTCGTCTCTGCACCTTGGCGATAGACCTCTGGTCCTGGTGCCTCCATCACTCCATCACGCTCTCGGTGATCCATATTCCCGGGGATCAGAATGTCGATGCGGACCGGTTGAGTCGTTCTGCCTCATTGGACAACGAATGGTCCATTCCCCTCCGGTATCTTTGACCTCTGTTTCGAGAGTTCGGTCACCCATCTGTCGACGGCTTCGCATCCGTCAACAATGCTCGGTGTCGCCTGTTTTTCAGCAGGGGTCCCCCATCTGCTCGGTCGCTCGGGGATGCCTTTCTCCACAAATGGAACAGAACCCTGTTTTATCTGTTTCCTCCGTTCCCTCTCATCTCTCGGGTCGTGCAGAAGATTCGTGCAGACCGCACCTCCTGCATTCTGATCACTCTGTGGTGGCCACGCCAGGTCTGGTTCCCGCACCTGCTTCAACTCTCCTGTCGTTCCTTCCGTTCCCTCCCTGTCGTCCCAGATCTCCTTTCTCGGGCCCGAGGGAGAATCATCCATCCCAATCCAGGATTTTTCAAATTAACGGCCTGGAAGATCCAGCCCTAGACTTCCCGCCTCAGGTCTCTGAAATCCTCCTGAATGCTAGGAAGCCTTCTACTCGACGTTCCTATCAGTTCAAGTGGAACAGATTCCAATCCTATGCTACTGATCACTCCTTCGATCCGATTCGATCATCTCTCCGTGAGATCTTCGCCTACATTGTGCATTTGAAGGATGCGGGCCTGGCATACTCGTCCTTGAGGGTTCATTTGGCGGCGATCTCCGCCTACCACCCCCTCATACAAGGCTCGTCAGTGTTCTCCCACCGTCTCACCAAGACGTTCCTCAAGGGTCTTCTTCGCATGTGCCCACCTAGGAAACCGTTGGTGCCTTCCTGGAGCTTGTCCCTAGTCCTTTCTCGACTCATGGCTAAACCGTTCGAGCCGATGGCTACCGCCGACCTCAGGTTAGTGTCCTGGAAGACGGTTTTTCTCGTAGCCATTACCACTGCACGTAGAGTGGGGGAGCGAGCTGCCTTCACGTCCGATCCCCCCTATACCGTTTTTCATAGGGAGAAGGTGGTCCTTAGAACAGATCCTTCCTTCCTCCCTAAAGTCATCTCTGCCTTTCACCTCTCTCAGTCGTCTGTTCTGCCTACTTTCTTCCCGAACCCGACTGATGCCTCTCAGAGAGCCCTGCACTGTCTAGATGTGCGCAGAGTGCTCTCTTTCTATCTACACAGGACGCAGCCCATACGTAAATCTCCTCAGCTGTTCCTAGCTTATGGCCCCCCTCACGCGGGGGAACCCATTTCTTCTCAACGTCTCTCTAAGTGGGTGACTTCCACCATAGCCCTTTGCTATGAGCTGGCGCGTCAACCCGTTCCTACCTGTCTCGCTGCCCATTCCACACGGGCGGTGTCGACGTCCACCGCTTTCCTGGCCGGTGTCCCGTTGGAAGACGTCTGTGCGGCTGCTACATGGTCCTCGGCATCGACCTTCGTGACCCACTACGCACTCGACGTCTGAGCTCAGCGGGATGCTGCCTTTGGTCAGACGGTGCTGCGATCTCTCTTCGCTTGATCCTGGTACACCCTCAGGTAGGACCGGTGGGTGATTTGTTTTGATGGTGATGCTGTGTCTTAACCAGTATTTTTGTGTCCTTTGCAGCTGCCAGCTCCCTCCTCCAACTGGTTCAGCTCTTGTAATCACCCATGTGTGGGACTGCACAGAGACCACGACGAAGATAAACAGGTTGCTTACCTGTAACTGATGATCTTCGAGTGGTCATCTGTGCAGTACCACAATCCCACCCAGCCTTCCCCGCTACTGGCATCTCCAGATGTCCTGTTTTGGATTCTTTGGCCTTGACAGTGGCGGTCGAAGGAACTGAGTGGGAGGCGGCTCTCTCTCCCGCTCTGGGCATGCACAGTGCATGTCTCCTCCCCCGGGGCGGGAGGAGAGCCCGCCAAAAGCTCTTCTGAGGTAAAGCTCTAGAAGTTTCTCCGAACGAGGTCGTGCGCAGGCGCCCAACCCATGTGTGGTACTGCACAGATGACCACTCGAAGATCATCAGTTACAGGTAAGCAACCTGTTTATCCGTCATCCATTTTGTCCACATACTCTAAAGGGGGGGATTCTCCGGGGTGTCACTTGTTGGATGAAGTTCGGGATAGCATTTTGGATGGGTATTACTTTGATGTTTTTACCTTACAAAAAAAATGGGGAGATGAGGGCTGCACTCTGAAATTGGGCATGAAAGAGAGAAAGGACAAGAATGAGGAAGTGGAACGGACCTTCCTCAACTGGGTCTCTGGTTACTTGATATACGCAGGTGTGGTGGCGAAAGCATACCCGAAAAGGGGGTTGGCATCTGCTTAACCACATGAGCAATGTGGTCAAAGCCAAGGTTTTGGCTGGAAAGGGTCCAGCGATAGATTATGATGAGACCTGCTGTAAACTGGCCTCATGTGATGACAGGGCCCGCTGGGACTTTCTTCAGGACAAAGTCTGGCTCCTGGAGGTTGGCCCGTGCATTAGAGGGAAAAGTGAGGTCAAAACTGATCGGTGGTCCACACGTAGGGATCGGTCATGTGGGGTTTGCTGGGAATATAACCAGGGGTGCTGCCAGAGGGCATGGTATAAATTCAGCCACAGGTGTGAAATGTACGGTGGGGGGTATGGAAAGGTTTACTGCACAAGGTCACCAGGCAGCCACCAGCCCGCCTGAGCTCTGCTTAGTCCGGTATGCCTCTTTTGATCATGTGGTCAGGCTGGTCAGAGCTTGCGGCCGAGGGGCACTTATAGCCAAGTGTGATATTCAGTTGGCCTTCCGGTTACTTCCAGTCCGCCTGGATGATTTTTGCCTGCTGGGTTTCAAATTTCAAGGGGCTTGGTATGTTAACAAGGCCATGCCTATGGGCTGTGCAGTGGCCTGTGCAGCCTTTGAGACTTTCAGTACCTTCCTCGAATGGACGGCGAAGCCACAGATGGGCACTTCACAGATCACTCATTATTTAGATGATTTCTTCTTCATCAGTCCCGGCGACAATGATGCCTGTGTGGAATCTCTACAGGCATTTCAAGGGCTTGCTGAGGAGCTTGGGGTCCCATTGGCTGCGAATAAGACTGAGGGGCCGATGACGAGGTTGACTTATCTGGGTATTCAGTTGAACAATGATGGGGGCATCTAGATTGCCCTTTGGGCACTCATCACGTTAGTGCTGGCACGATCCAAGTGCACCTTGAGGGAAATACAGTCCTTGGTGGGACATTCGGTTTTCGAGAGTAATTGACCTCAAAAAATATGTACAGAAAGTGAAACAATTCACTAGGAGTGTTTTCAAAATTGCAGTTATTTTAGGTGAGGCTTCAGAGCCTGTCTGGCTGAAAAGTTCTCCATTTGTGTAGGGCAGGAACTGTATTCACTCTTCCTTTTATGCTGCAGAAAAGTTCTGGAAAGGAAATAAGATTTCTCTTCCTCTGATTCCTCCTGAATCCTCCATATGTGGTTATGTGTGTGTGTGTGTATACCCATATCCATCAGGTAGGTTGGATCAAGTGGTCTGTGGATACAAGGATAGTGGATCTTTCCCATGTGCCCCTCCCCATGATAGTCCTTTCTGATGCTGGGAAAGTCTATTGGTTGCTGGATACATGTGAAGTAATAGACATGAGGGGAAGAAATAGGGTTGCCAGGTCCCCTCTAGCCACTGGTGGGGTATGGGGTGTAGGGTTGCCAGGTCCAGGTTGGGAAACCCCTGGAGATTTGGGGATGGAGCCTAGGGAGGCAGGGACCTCAGTGGGGTGCAATGCCATAGAGTCCACCCCAGTGTTCCCTGTCAGCTGAGTTAGCGTGAGCTAGTTCACAGCTTTTTAGCCTCCAGCTCAAACATTTTTGTCTTCGCTCAGGAAGGATGGCTCCAGAACAAACTAATTTATGCAGTAGCCAAATTGCTCGCTCACAACTTTATTGCCAGTAGTTCACAAAGTAGAATTTTTGCTCATAAGACTCCACAGCTTAGAGAGAGTATTGGTCCACTCTCCAGAGTATCCATGTTCTCCAGGAGAACTGGTGTCTGTAGTCTGGAGACGAGCTGTAATTCTGGGGGAACCCAAGGTCCTATCTGGAGGCTGGCATCCCTGAGCAGGAAGCTGCAGTGGGAAGGGGTGAAATTTCTCCCTTCCTCCAATGCTAGTTATCCTATATGCCCTTCTAGACCCTATCTCATGATCTCATTAGTAGCAGATAGAGGGAAGGATTTAAACACCATATGATGATCCTGATTTTGAAAAATGTGTTCTTAAACAATGTGAATCTTGGCGGGCAGAGCTGGAAGCATCAGATGGAATATTACTACTTGTGTGTGGGGGAAGCCAGAACCAGATTTTAAGGAGGTTTTAAGCAGAACTTTTAATATGTAAAATATGTTCTAATTCTTTAACTGGAATGTATAATGTCACACATTTAAAAGTATTTTTAAAAATCAGGCAATTTCTGGGCAAAATAGTGCTCTGTGTAGAGCATACACTGGCCCCACCCTGGCTAAAGCATTGGCTTGGTCTGTGGTGAAAAGACCTCTGGAGTGACAGTCATCTAAGCTGTCCCATTTTTTGGTGGATCTCCTTTCTCCATTTGAAAGAACAGAGCAACCAAATGCTATTTTCCCCGCTGTTATCTTCTTTATCTTTGGACAACTTGGTCCACAGATGGCAGCTACAGGAGTATTTATACCCATGGGAAAAATCTTGACAAGCTGATTATGGCCTGTCAACCTTAGGACTCCTGACCATGTTGCAGATATTCCTTACCTCAGGAGTCATTCATGCTCAGAAAACAAACACTCTATAGAAGCAAACTTATCCATGAAGAAGCAATGGCTTGAACTTAACCAAAGCTGTAAGGTGGCAATTAAACATTGTGTTTGTGTCTGTATGTGTGTTTGTAGAGGGGAGTGGGATTGAGTACAAATGGGTCACAGGTACGTAAAACGAAAATAACATTTGATTAAATGTTTTCTCCCCAGTTTTGGTTGATAGTTGAAAGTTTTTATTTTTTCTTTAAAACTATTTTAGAATGCAAACAACTACAATGACATGTCAAATAACTATTCAGGAGAAGCTTGGCACCAGTTTTATATTCTTTGGAGACTGACTATTGTGAAAAAGAGAGAGAGAAAGGGGGGGAGCAATTTAAGAGCAAACCAGCATCCATCAGTTTAATCCAATATACATTATTTACAATGAATAATCCTATAAAAAAGTGAAGTCAAATGTTGAAACCTTGTAGCTATTTTTTGGCAGAGGACAAATTATGCATGGGGAGTCTTTGAAGATGATTCATGATGTTTAATGGGCCTAATAAGCTATGTGCAGAATTTCCCAGAATTTCTAGTCTGAACAATGGGCAGGGCGGTTTATCTGCCAGAAAGCAAGTACCAAGCTTTTTATATCATGATATGTTTATTAAATGTAACAAGAGCCTAAACATCTTTTCTAAATAAAGATGTTTCCATTACCAAACCTGCGGCAGACTATCGCAGCAACATCCACATTCAATTAGAGTTGCCAACCTCCAGGTGGGGCCTGGAGATTTCCAGGAATTACAACAGATCTCCAGGCTACAGAGTTTAGTTCTCCTGATAAAAATGGCTGCTGTAGAGGATGGACTGTATGGCATTATGCCCCACAGAGTTCCCTCCCTTCACCACCCGCTCCTCTCTGTAGTCTTTAAATGGTGTCCTCTCTCTTCTGAGGTGAAGGTGTGTTCTGTGGCGAATTTTGGCAGGCAGTTCTTAGGGTGGGACGAAGGCAACACAGCCAGTGGCCAGGGACCCATTTCTGAGTGGCAGATGAGCGGGCCAACTGATTTTGGTGTGGATCAATTTTGCCATGTGAAAATGCTTTTGCATATAAGGGCAGATTGCAACCCTGTTGAAACACTTTAAATTGCATTGATGAGTGCTGAAGGTGAGACCACAGTCAGTATGAAGTATTAGTAAAGATAGACAGGACAGTAAAGCAATTGCCAGATCCAATTACAGATCAGAGTTTGAGCTAAGAGAGTCCAGCAAAAGGATATCAGAATGCTAATCAAGGCAGCAAGAGAGGCTAGAGATGTCCCAAACAAGAGTAGGGCACCACACTGACAAAGCCATTGTAGCCCAAGTAAAGGATCAAGCATAAATTGGAAATATTTACAGGTGAGCAAAACACTTTGCACACTGCACAGCCTTAAGAGCCTGCCTTGATGGGGAGGATGGGATATAAATTCTATAAATAAATTACATACATGCATACATACATACATATATATATGAGGTTCACCACAAGGAGCACCAGAATGCAGATCAGGAAGCAAAATCTTTTGAAAGAGAAACATACTTTCACCTTTAGGAGGTGATGGCCTTTGCTGCCTCCTGTAAAGATTGGTCTAACAACACCATCCATGTTTGACTAATGTGTACAGAAGGACTTTAGGGAACTTGCATGGTCAAGAAATTATACTCATCATATCAGACCAGGATCATTTTATAGAGGATGAAGTGCGGCATTCTTTTCTCTCCTTTACAAACTGTTCCACAGGAATATTCTGCCAGGGGTGGGGGGAATAACAGAATCATTATACCACAGATCTCTGGGAAGCACTTTGGCAGGGGAAAAAAAAGCTTTGTTCTGTCAGTAAAAAGGCAGAGGGGGAGGCCCTTTCCAGGCCTACTTTGGCCCTGGTGGGGAACTCATTGGGGCCAGTCCTGACTAGGGTTGCCAGCTCCAGGTTGGGAAACTCCTGGATATTTTGTGATGGAGTCTATGGAAGCCAGAGTTTGGGGAGGGGAGGGACCTCAGCTGAATAGAATGCCATAGAGTTCACCTTCCAAAGCAGTTATTTTCTCCTGGGAAATTATTGTTGCCAATCTCCAGGTGAGGGCTGAAGATCACTCAGAATTAAAACTGCTTTGTTTTAGTCAGAGGGGCAGATAACGGTAGGTTGATTGTTGTCTGGGAAAGAGATAGGTTTGCCAACTCCAGGTTGGGAAATTCCTGGAGATTTGAGGGGTGGAGCCTGGAGACTGGGGGGTTTGAGGAGGGGTGGGACCTCAGACAGGTACAATGCCATAGAGGCCAGTGTTTTGAGTTACTAACTATAAGCTGAGTTAGTGTGAGCTAGCTCACAGTTTTTTAGCCTACAGCTCACACATTTTTGTCTTAGCTCAGGAAGGATGGCTCCAGGGCAAATTAATCTATGCAGTAGCCACATTGCTCACTCACAACTTTAATGCCAGTAGCTCACAAAGTAGAATTTTTGCTCACAAGACTCCACAGCATAGAGGGAGCATTGGAGGCCACCCTCCAAACCAGCCATTTCCTCCTGGGGAACCATTGTTGCCAATCTCCAAGTGAGGGCTGGAGATCACTCAGAATTACAACTTTTCTTCAGATGGCAGAGATCAGTTCCCCTGGAGAAAATGGTAAGCTCTGTGTCATTATACCCTGCTGAGGTCACCACAGCAAATTGATGCTGAGTGCCCAAGGTCAGGGCACCTTCCCAGAGCCTCTTTCTAGAGCCTGCTGTATTTATTTCCACAATGGGCCTTATTCCTAGTAACTAATAAAAGGGAACAAAGAAAGACTAAGATACAAAGCTTCGAACATAGTCTTCTGTGCCTGAACTACAATTCTGAGGGCCCACTTTCCAGCAGGAAGGAAGATCAGTACAGCCATGCATATACATAAGATACATGCATATTTTGGGATACATACCTCAAGTACTATATCATGCTGACTTCTTGTGGCCACTTCATTTTCCCTTTTATCCTCTTTCACACATTATTTCCTCTTCCCCTTTGTCAGCCCTCATTTCTCTTCTTTTTCCCTGCTTCCTTGTCTCCTTCCCACTCACCAACCAAACTTTTTTTATCTGCTCCCTGTCTTAAGTTTTATTTATAATTTATTTACTTCATTTATACCTCACCTTTCTCCCCAATGGGGCTCAAAGGAGATTACATCTTTCTCCTGTCCTCCATTTTATACTACAACAACCCTGTGGGATAGATTAGTTTGAGAGAGAGTGACTGACCTGTGATCACCCAGCAAGCTTCCATGTCAGACTGAGGATTTCAACTTGGGTATCCAAGATCCTATAGAGCACTGGCTTCTAGCTTTCCCTTTCCCTGGAAAACATGGCTAAGATGTAAAAGTCATACGGTAGCAAGTTACCCAGGTGACCTGTATGGTGGCCACTGCCAGGACTGGCCAAGCCATGCAGATGGTACGGAATGGAGGCTGCTGCTGGATCCTGGAAAGTTGTGTGGCATAATATTGGTGACAGTCACCACCACACTAGGATGGGTTGTGCAAATTACATGATAGCAAGTTGCATGGTTATGGCTTCTGGCCCTGGGCCCAGGACAGGACTGAGAAGAGCAATGGCAGACTGGGATGCCAAAATAGACCTGGAATGGATCCTTCCCCCGCCTTTTAATAACAGAAATCAAGGTTTGAAGGCTGGTTGCTTAGCAACCCCTGCAATGGCCAATGAGATCTGAGAGATAACTAATTTGTTAAAGCTATAGGCACTGCTTTTATTATTTTGGTGAGTTTTAACCCCACATTTCTCCCCCCCCGCTTTAAAAAAGGTTTTTCTGCAAATCTGGGTCTTTTTCAGGTTTGTAGAAGGAACTGTCTTGTCACTTTATGGCTCAAATCTCTGGATTTAAGTATCCAGGGATGGGACCAAGTTAAGAATTAGTTATATTGATACCAATAAATCAATAAAGGTAGATTTGTCTAGAATGTAACATATGTCTGTGCTGGTTTGTTCTCCCTTGTTCCCGCCCCCCCAGTCCTGTGATGGGGGGGATGGTATTGCTTATTTGGTTGAGGATGTTTTAGAAATTAGAGGTGAAGAATTCTGAAACATGCTGCATATTGGCAAAAATCCAAGATCTGGTTTTCTGCATATGAACTATGAACCCAATTATAAAAATACTCTGCAAATGAGGCATTGTCGTATTTAATTTTCCCCAAAACCTTGTTCAGGAGAATTAGCTTAAAAAGAGTATGGATTAGTAAAGGGGCAAACACATGTCCTTATTGCAATAATGAGCAGTGCTATTCCATCTGAGATATAATTTTAAAACAATTAACTATATAGTTTATATAGCCATACTAATAATGTTTCTTAATTATAATAATATACATTTATATATGTGTTTTCAGTGTTCAGGGTGCTCACACACATTTTGCTGTAATCCTTTTCAAAGTTCAGTATTATTGTTCCATATTGCTGACTGCAGATTGCAAACAGCTTGACTAAGGTCACTTACTGAGTTCATGACAGTGGCAAAATTTGAACCTACGACCTCAGATAACAGATCATTGTCTTAACCACTAATATACATGGTCTACCACCAAATTCTTTAAGTAGCATGCTTAAGTAAGGTCAAAATATAATTGATAACCCATGTAGAAGAGAAGACGAGAAAGTATTGGGTACTAATTATGATTTTTTTTCTCATGGATCCATACATGATGCTAAATGGTAAAAGAGCATCATGTATAATATACCACCTGAAAATAGTAGTGACACATTGTTAGTCAGTAAATGATGCAGAAAAGAACTCACACTGAATAGAAGTTGAAATGAAAAGTGATGACAACACATAACATCCAATAAGACATTCAAAAACTTTGAAATACAACAAAGTAGCAAGCAAAACGTAAATCTGAAAGTCAGGGCTCTTTTTGTAGCGGGAACTCCTTTGCATATTAGGTGACACCCCTAATGTAACCAATCCTCCAAGAGCTTACAGTAGCCCTTGTAAGATGAGGTCTGTAAGCTCGTGGAGGATTGGCTACATTAGGGGTGTGTCACCTAATATGCAAAGGAGTTCCTGCTACAAAAAGAGGCCTGCCGAAAGCAAACAACAATGCAAGAAAACATAATCTTTTGCATAGACACACACAAATCCCAACAACTGTTCACATTCCATAATGCCTGTGGTGGAACGGGCCTGTGTCAGCTGGCAGGCCCTGCTCTGTCCACCCCTCCTTCTCCAGGTATTGCTGCCACCACTGTCCCTGTCTTGGGCTCTGGTTAGGCGGGACAACCTCCTAACCTCCCTCTGGTGTTACTAGAAACACTTCCTGGCAATCTTTGGGGCTCCCTTGGAGAGTTGGCAACTGGTAACTAGATACTACCATTGGCAACTTTTCCCCGACCCACCCCTAGCGTGTCCAAGTGGCTGAGGAGCTACACAGTACAGAGGGACTTCTTCAACAGTTAAAGGGTTTATTCAAAGTTCTTAATTATTTACAGGCATATCAAAAATGAACAGAAGAATCAAAATAAAGGTGACAAAACCACTCCATCTCTACCTTCTCTACACTCATACCTTTCTAGATGGTCTGCAGGGCAGGTACATTATTTCATTTCATTGGAGAAAGTTGGATCAGCATGTCTCCCCCAATGGCCTCTGCCTCTGGCAGACTCCAACCAACTGTATGACTGGCCTTCTGCCCAAAACGCCACTATCTAAAACAGCAGTTTCCTGCCCAGGAACTGGCTCTCCCTCCTGCAGCATTCTGGGGAACATCTCCTTACCACCTTGATGGATTTCCTGTCCTCTCTAGGGAGCTGCCTTCAGGCTACTGTTTGGAGACAGGAGGGGAGGGGGGAATGAGGAGGAGACTAAGCCAAGGCCTACCTCAAGTTTAATGGACTCCTCCTATCCAGCCCACACCTACTTAAACACATCCACAAAATGGTGTCTCTCCACAGTGCCTTGCAAAGGGTCTCGGCAATTTCTGCAGACTTTCCATTCAAGATACAATCTCCCACTGGGCATCCTGTGCTATTCTTGTGAGTTTTGTTACCTTCAGGAACAGCTTTTTGGGTTGCCCAGGGTGGCTGAACAAAAAAAAAAAATCAGTATAGTCCTAGAGCTCCCACACAGTCTTTAGATCCAACTCAAAATGTTTATATCTGCAGGACGTCATTTACTTTATTTAAAATAATATACAGGGCATACAGGACATAGGCTGCGGTCAGATGAGCAGTTTGATTCAATGTCTTTGATGTTCCCTTCTGGATGTAAAGTGCACAGACAGCAACATCTGCCTCCCATTCCCCAGTCATTGGCACCTTGTTCTGACCCATCATCAAATTGGAGTTATTTGACACCGGGCAAAGTCTGGTCTTTACAGATGTCATTACTTTAACCCCACATTGTTGCTTTCACCCCCCAACTCCCCTGTCACAAAATCAAGCCGGTTGGGAAGTGTGAACCTTCTGGTCCAACACTGCCTTTTAAAAAAAATGTTAGCAAAGTGTGCATAAGTGCATAATCACCCCTAGTATCATCAATCCCTGCTTGTGCAGCCAAGCGGCCAAGTAGTTTTGGGTCAGCGTGCTCCATGGTTGATTCACAGCAACAATCTGAATGGTCAATGACTGGGCCATTGTGTGGTGATGCCAGTCGACCTTGGGATGTTTGGTCAAACTTTCCATTACAAAATGCAATAGTGTAATTAGGGGCGTGGCCAGACTGAACCAAGCCTGTTGTCTGCCCGCAGCCCCAATTTATTTTTATTTCTACCCCACCTTTCTTCCTAAGCTGGACCCAAAGTAGCTTACATCATTCTCCACTCCTCCATTTTATCTCCATAACTCTATGACGTAGGTGAGGTGGGTAGGTTATCAGCAGTGGGGGAGGCATACACCATTGTCTCAGCATCAGGGCCAGACCAACCATAGACACAACTAGGCCATTGCCTAGGGCACCAGCTTGCTTAGGGTGCTGGCTGGCCTGCCTGCTGCCTCGCCCCCTGCTTGGCTAGGGGGGAAGAGGCACTTGGAGGAATGTGCTGCTGCCACTCCCCCTTCCCTCAAGGAGATCAGGGCCTTCCCCCCACACACCCTTTCTGCTAACTGCCGATGAGTAATGGGGCAGGCACAGCCTACTCCCTATGTGCTGCTGCCACATTCCTGCCAAAGAGGGAGAGGGCATGCTGGGCTGCTTTCTCCTGGCTGGGCAAGCTCTCTCCCGTGCTGTTCTCATTGACAGTCTCCGCCCATTCACTATTGGGGGGGGGGGCAGTGGCGGGGAGCATCACCCAGACAGAGAGTTTCCTTGCTGGAGAACTTGGTGAGCTCCTATCCACTTTCTTGCCTTAACCAACTGCGTCCTCCAACCACTCCCTCGTTACCTTCCTTTACTTGACTTGAATTTTGGTGCAGGTAAAAAAGACCATCCTCTCTCAGGCAGCCCCCATCGAGGGTCTGTCCTATGCATTGCCTGCCACCCTCCCCAACCCCTCCCTCGTCTCGCCTCACCAAAAGCCCTGCAGGCTGTGGCTGCTGCTCCGCTCACCCGGCTGTGCCTGTGCTCTTCCTTGCACGACCAGCTGCTCCAATCAGAGCATAGGAAGGGTTCCAGAGGGAACCACAACCATTGGCTGTTATGTACACATTATGATTGGGTGTTATCTGTTTAGGGGTATCATCCTTACCCATTCAAATCATGTATAATCCAGCCTTGTTCTATGTAAGTTTGTCCTGTGTTAAGTTATGAGCTGAATAAACAAAATCACTTGTTTAAGAGCTGCTTCGATCTCAGTTCATAATAAGTTTTCTCTTTGGGAACCTAATATTAACAACGGCAGATGCTTTGAAATAAGATTTTTTTAAAAAAGGTTTCTTTGCTAATGCCCCTCTAATATCTGAAGAAGTGTGCATACACATGAAAGCTTATACCCAGAATAAAGTTTGTTGGTCTTAAAAGTGCCGCTGAACTTGAACTTTGATCTGCTGCTTTCAGACCAATGCAGCTACCTGACTTGGTAATTTTAGCGAAACATATTGCTTTCAATTTTTTGACTTAACTGGTATCAAGCTGAAATGAGTGCTATCTTCTTGAGGCACAACATGGCAACTATTGGCTATAAGGCCATAAAATAGCTCAAATATATAGGGATCTGTGTGAGAGAAGCATGGACTATCCAAAAGCTGTTGTCCCGCAACAAGCGTACAAGGCTGAGGGTTCTTGAACTAAGGATACAAGCGTCTTGTGTTTTCTAGGCAATGGAGTTACCACTTGCTGCCATTCTATTGTATCTAAACAGGATTGGCTAACATGGTGACAGCTGCTGCCAAAACAACATTTTTAAAAAATTTGTACAGCCAATCAGATGTCTAGTGGGCAATCAGAAGTTTTGCTGGGCAAAAGCACTACCTGCTTTCTAAAAAAACCCCACACTTGGTGGGGACCAGAAAAAGTGTTGGCATGTGCCATGGTGCCCCTGGTCACCATGTTGGGGAGCCCTGCTATAGAAGATAATGAAAATGAAGAAGATGATGAGGCCTTGCGTGGAAAAGAGATCTCAGGAGAGATTACGAAACAAGTCTAGCAGCTTCAGGTGATCAATAATTCAGTATGGTACGAATGAATAGTGTTATTCTGCATGGAGTTTGGTGTTGTGCTGATACATCACAACTTGCTGTTGAAGATGCTATGATAATGAATAGCTCCATCAACAATATAGTGGGGAAAGGATATTTACTTTTCAAAAAGACTTAGGAATCCAACCACTACTAATTACTAATCAAGAAAAGTTTAAAGTAAAATAACAACAACAGCAATCATATGTTGTCCTAGATGGTATTCCACATATAATATGCTTGAATGTGATTGTGTCAGATCAAGACCTTTATACAACTGATGTGAAATGGGATGTCATTAA
Organism: Gekko gecko; assembly: GCA_029375565.1. Lineage (NCBI taxonomy): Eukaryota > Metazoa > Chordata > Lepidosauria > Squamata > Gekkonidae > Gekko > Gekko gecko. The sequence continues at coordinate 266,593,400 of JAPDNY010000001.1, forward strand.
AATATTACTGAGACATTAAATGCCTGCTAAACTATCAACAAATGCTCTTCAATCGGAAACTTACAATAGGTGACTTTTTTCAGTCTCAGCCAAGGTGGCAACTTGACACATCAACATTCATCTTTTGCTAAAATATTAGTAATCTCAATGAAGATCCTGCACTTATATTGACCCAAGATATAACTTGCTGCTTTCATCAGTGGATAAAGAAAAGGCTAAAATTCATTTGTCTAAAGTATGGGCTAACCTGGAATTTCTGAAGCCTGATATTTCAAAAGATGAACTAAATATAACTGCTTCTAAGTCTGAAAAGCTAAGCCATTCCTTAAAGGATCTGAGGCTCCCAAGAAGCAAGAAACACTTGATTAAAAAGGCAAAGCCAGCAAAAGTCCTCTCCCGGAATTTTGTGATGAGCATGGTCTCAGTAAAAATTAAAACTTTCTTCAGTACTGGGAGGGGCAAAAAACAACAAAGCCTGAGATATATCAGATAGCCCCCCCACAAAAAAAAATAAATTCCTGCTATACAAGTAAGTGCATAAGAAGCTTTTTCTGGCCTCAGGTTCATTATGTCATAGGGTTGCCAGCAGTGTTCCCTCTAAGTTGAGTTAGTATGAGCTAGCTCACAGTTTTTTAGCCTCCAACTCACAGATTTTTACCTTAGCTCAGGAAGGATGGCTCCAGAGCAAACTAACATGCAGTAGCCAAATTGCTCACTCACACACAAAAAGGAATTAGCAATTTCAAATTTTGTGTTTTTCATTTTTCCTCAAATGCATTTATGTTTGGAAATTGGTGGGCAAATGGGGGGGGGGGCAGAAGGTAGCCTCGTCTAGTGTACAAAAAAACCTGGCACTGGCCCTGCTCAGCATTGTCATTGGCAGCACATAATGTCACCAGCAACATTGGGATTCTCTAAAACTCTATGGTAGAAGCCTTTTTTACTAGAGTTTTTGCCCCAATACCAGAGTGTCCCCATTTCACCATGATAGCACTTCCGGTGCATGCCAAAAGTGACATGGCCACACTGCTGGCAACAATACTGAGACACTAGTGCAGGCCTACCTTGCTAACTGTAAGTCCCCCTGCTGGCCAACTGATCAGGAATGAGGGGTGGGAGCGGGATGGGCAGGGGAAGGCCAGCCCTAGGCTGCGAGTATGTGACTAGACCAAGCTCATCCAGCAAGTTTCCCTGACAGAGGGAGTATTCAAACCCAGGACTCCCAGATTGTAGTCCAATAGTCTAATAACTACACTGGTTCTTTAATTTAATGAAGTCAGTAAATATTTCAAAGTTTTCAGACATTTACAAAACAATTAAAAAAAGGATACGGTGTTTTAAGAGACTGTAAAAAAACTGTTATTTCCAGTCATGAAATTTAATTTGCATGCTGTAATATTCATAAATATTTACAGATGGAAAAATCATAATCCCTATTATATTGCATATTAGATCAACTGGTTTTTTTAAAGTCACTATAATTGATAGCATTTTAAAAATGCTCCTGTCTCCTAGCACTGGAATTTTTATAAGGCATTATCATATGAATATGATTACCCAAGGGGAAAAAATGTGTACGTTTAGCACTTTAATTGTAATTATTAAATTACAATTTTGATTTTTAAAGAAGCATCAGCACGTTTGTCTGCAATTACTTTTAAATATAATGCACTGTAATGCTTTATTAATACTGCAAAGCAAAACATAAGTACAAAAGCAACAAATGAGCACAAGTAAAGCATGTGTTAAAATGTATGCATATTCCATTACCATGCAAATAATTCATGTCTATATTTAAGATGCTCAAACAGCAGAGGTAAATCTGCTTTTGTTTCTTAAACAGGGAAAACGAAATAAAAAAATATGAAATAAGACAGTGAGAAAGAGTTTCTGATCCCTGGAGCATGTGAGCAGTGAAGAGACAGAACAATCTGTTACACTTGAGCTGTATTAAAGAAAGACCTCCTAAGGACAGTAGAAATGTATCAGCACCACCCCTTTGTCCCAATCCACCCAAAGGCATGCATAATACATCTCCATATTTTCTGATCCCAGCTGATCTCCAGACTGACCAAAAACCCCACCACTACCTTAATTGGGATAAAATAGAATGCAAAATCAATGCAGGAAAAACAACAACCAGACAACAGCTGTACATGGGTCCTGGTCATACACACGTGATAACGCGGGGAGGAAGCAAGGCGATTTGCCCCATAGTAATTTGACCCACATTTGCATGATCACACAGTCGGGGGTAGCCCGCCACTGCGTGATCAAATGTAAACCATGGGTGAATCTTTTTTTTTTGCCATGTGTTTCCGATGCATTTAAATGGGGGAATCGATGAATTGCATCTCTACACTGAGGACTTCCTATGGCAGTATGCGATGATGCACATACTGGGAAGGAGGGGGAAACTGGCACAGAACTGGGATGGCATGATCAGACCATCCCGATGCCATGAGAGCATGCTGGCGCTATCACACAAGGGAAAGTCCATCCGTGGCCCATAGCAACCCGTTTGATAGTGGACTTTCCCTAGTGTCTTTGAACTCCGCTCTTGTGCAAAACAGGTTGCCGATGGGTGTGGGGTGCTGGCCAGACGTTCACGTCTGATCGTGCCCATTAAATTCACCCGGCATTTGCACCTATGGCGCAGCTAATTGTGCATGTGATCACAGCCAGGGAAAGGCAGTGATCATTTATTCCTATCTATTTTTCTATACAGCTGTTCCTGAAAGACACCACAATTGCCAAATTTTAGTTCTCACAATCAACCCTAAAAAGAATGACTGGAAGGAGAAGAAAGGACATGCACAAGCATATAAGCTATGCAAGTTTCTTAACAATATTTAAACCATAAATATTATTATTAACAAGATGTGTATGCTTCCTTTCTGCCCTTTTAGGGCCACCAAGGCAGCCAAGAGTCAAATTAAAGCATGGTAAAAAAAAAATCATAGAAAGAATTAAAACCAAAACTCAAGTACATATGTAAAAAGCACATAAAAAGGTGATTAAAAAAATAGGACAGGAAGAAGCAGTCATTGAGAGAATCCCAGACAAACAAGTATTTGCCTGCAGGCAGAAGACAGCTAGATTGGAGTCCAGTCATATTTTAGAGATCAACTGGATTTTGGGGATATAAGCTTTCAAGAGTCAAAGCTCCCTTTGCCAGATAAATGCAGAAGACAGCAGCAGAGAGGGACAAGTAGCCTTGGGGCGAGAGTTCCACAGTTTGGTGCCATGACTGAGATGGCCCTCTCTTGGATTGCCCAATCTTAGAAGGGGTGACACTTAAAGCAGGGCTGTAGAAGATGACCTTAGTGGTTGTATATGGAGGCGGGGAGAAAAAACAAAATTAAAACATGCAACACCAGCTGAGACATCAGGTGATTTCGTGTTAAAAAAACAGAAGTGACAAAGGAATTGCTGGAAACTCTACAGTAAAACCACAGAGTAAAAGCCATAGTTTCTGGTGATACCTAAAGCCAGCTTTTGTCACTTCCAGGGTAGCTCTAGAAATTGCCAGAAACAGACAAGTTGCTTATCTGTAATTGGTGATCTTTGAATGGTCATCTGTGCATTCACACCATTGGGATATAGTGCGCCTGCACTGATCTCAATTGGTAAATAGAAAACTGCATGGGATTTTGTGTGCCTTCTTGGGTGGGGCATAGGACATGAACAAGGTTGAGGCTTTATGGAAGTCCCGAGACCTATGCAGGTAGAATAGAAGTGCTCTCTTGAGATCAAGAGAGTGAAGACGGTGTTCCAAGTCATCCCTGGGAAGTTGGGGAGCAATGACTGCTTGTAAATGGAACTCTGAGACTACCTTGGGAAAGAAAGTGATGTCTGGAGCCAAAGAGACATTGTCACGATGAAATGTCATGCAAGGAAGATCACAATGTAGAGCCATAAGTTCACCCACCCTTCTAGTGGAAGTTAGAGTGACTAGAAAGACAGTCTTCCATGTCAGAAGTTGTAAAATACAAGTAGCCATGGATTAAACGGCTTGCCCAATAGCCTGGTTAGGACCAGTGGGAGGTCCCAAGCCAGGGTAGGGTGATGCACTGGCAGAAAAAGACAGATGAGCACCTTGAGGAATTTTTTCGTTGCGGGTGTGTGAACACCGAATGCCCATCTATGGGAGTGTGATGTGTAGAGATGGCTGCTCAGTACACTCAGAGTGAGGAGTGACTGAGACCATGCACGGTAGCCATGGCCAAGGCAAAGGAAGATGTGCAGTGGACAGTCTTGGTGGTGGCGGTCTGCATCATAGTGACGGAAGCCACAAGTCGACAGCCTACAGTGCAGGTGTTTACCTGCTATCCTGTGGAGATTGGCAAGGAGAACACCTTTCAGTGCTACATTGACAGGCTACATCCTCCCAAAATCAGCATCGAGCTTCTGAAGAACAGCAGGCCAATGGATAGCCAGAAGAGCGACCTTTCTTTTCACCCAGACTGGGCCTTCCATCAGCTTGTCTACGCCAACATCACTATCGATGGGAAGACTGAGTACGCCTGCAAGGTGGAGCACGAAGCCTTGCATGAACCAAAAACCCACAGACTCAAGTGGGAGTTCTGAGTGGCTGTCCTCAGGAAAAGAAGATTGCAAGACTTTTGCTATTTGAGATGCGCTCCAGTCTTGCTATCCTGAACCACTTTTTGTGTGCGGTCCCTACTTTGAAATGACTGCTTTGGGGGAAAAAAATATTGTACCCTATTTTGCAATTTGAACTTTAACAGTAATTCTGCCTTGTGTTGCTTTTGTTTAACTTCATTTATTAAAATCTTCTGGATATTTGTTTGGATTTTACTGGTGAAGGGAAATATGCTGAAAAAAGTTGTATGTTTGAATACAACCATTTTCTTATCTGGCATGTGTACTGCTATTGTGATCTGCCCTGAGCCCACTTGGGGGAGGGCAGAATATAAGCTGAAATAAATAAATTAAAAACTCTACCAAGGAGAGTGGGAAGCCAAATATGGCTTCAGGATTCGAAGGGGGTGGAGGCAGTTTAGCGGAGGCAAGGTGAAACAAAAACTTCCATTGGTACCCATAGGATTTGTGGGTGGAGGGTTTCCTACAATTCAGTATAATGTGATCTGTTCTGTGCTGTCAACTTCAGGTATGGAGCATTGTGGTGCAGTACCAAACTCCCATATTAAAGCAGGAGATCTGCTGCCACCAGCAAATAGTGGAACACCCTCTTGGAGAGGTGCAGGAGAGTCGGGAACCAGTGTTGGCAAGGCCAACATAGCATAATTAAAATGCACCTTGGGGTTTCCTGCATGATCTTATTCACTGCTCTGGTGATCGGGGGATGGAAGGGAAGAGGAAATGATACTGGTGAAACCAAGGGAGCAGAAGCCCATTTCCCAATGAGAGTGGGTCCGAACCTGCTCTGGAGCAGACTCTGGGGCACTTTGCATTGTGTCTGGTTGCAAAGACATCTATTGATGGGTGACCCCATGCATTGAACACTGGGCACAGGGATTTCCAGTTTATTTTCCACTCATGGAGGGAGGCTCCCCCTTGCTCAGGAAGTCTGCTCTTAACACCTGGCAGGTAAGAGGCTATCAGACAGGTACCCGGGGATTTTCCCAGATTTCTAGAGCACGGCTGCATGCATGTCTGGACACTGTGCCCTCTGTTGGTTTATGTAGCATAAGGCAGTCATGCTGTCTGTAAGGACCAAGATCACATAATGTACCACCAGGTGGTGGAGGGATTGTAGGGCATATTGGATTGCCAACAGTTCCCAGAAATTGATATGGTGGTGGGACAGGTGTGATTCCCTATGAGCGCCTACCCAGAAGCCGTTGAAATGGGCTCCCCATCCCCATAGTGAAGTGTCTGTCATAATCAGGGAAGATGTGGGGGTGAAAGGGTGCTTCTGCTAGGAGGTTTCCCAGATTTTCCCACCATTCCAGAAAGACTGGAACTGAGAGAGGGATGCAGAGGCAACGTGATTGATGGTGCCACTGAGGTTTGACGTGCTAAAAAAATCAAAGATGAAGGCATCACATGTGGAGCTTGGTGAATACTATTACTGAGGTCATGCCTACCATCATGTCCAAGAACCGTTGAACTTGAAGGGCTGAAGTGTCTTTCTGTGCTCTGATCTGTTGGATCAGGGTCATGATATTTTCTACTCTTTGGGGAGGGAGGGAGGTCCTGCAGGCCTGACAGTCCATTATCTCCCTAATGAATTATACTTTAGTTGACGGAGACAGCCTGGATTTTTGGTAGTTCATCTGAAGTCCCAGTGCACACAAGAGCTTCAGAGTCACCTCTATGGTATGGAGGAGTGTGGTTCTGGAATCTGCTATCAGCAACCAATCATCTATGTATGGAAAGATCTTTAGTCCTTGTAGATGGAAGTGTGCTGCAATGGCTATCATTTGTGAACACATATAGAGCTGTTGAGATGCCAAAGGGGAGAGCCTTGTGTTGGTAGTGCTCTTGCCCTATAGCAATCTGGAGGAATTATCTGTGATTGTGATGTATGGTCAGGTGGAAGCAAGTGTTGTGCAGATCCAGTGTTGCTATCCAGGCCCCTTCCCATAGGAGGGAAAGAATGATTAGGACCAATATCATCCGAAATTTTTTGTAGGCAATGAATTTGTTCAATGCCCTGATGTCCATGATGGGACAGAGGCCTCCACCTTTCTTTGGAACCAGAAATAGCAGGAGTAGAAGCCAAAATATTGGCTGGTGGGAGGTACCCACTCTATGGCTTGTTTGTTCAATAGGGTTTGTACCTCCTCCCGCAGGACAGCCTATGGAGGGATAGGAATGAAGATAGTGGTTGTTGGCTTCTGCAGAAACTCTAATCTTGTATCCTTCTGAAATGATGGAAAGCACCCACTTGTCTGAAATTATCAGTCTCCAAACAGATAAGTAAGGGTGGAGACGTGTGGATTCAGAGGAAAGTAACGGGTCAAAGGCCCTGTTTTGAACCTTTGGAAGATTTAGTCCTCGGCTATGTGGGGAAAGAGAATTTTGGTTTTGCCCCAAAGGAGGATCTGGATGGAGTGTAAGGAGATCTTGGTTGTCATTGTTGGTCAGGAGACATTTTGCTGAAGAGCTGTTTTGACCAAAGCTTGTTCCATGATCTGGGTTTCAAAGATCTGGTTGTGGATACCCCTAGATTGTGAGAGGTCTTGATGCTCTTATTTTGTGCTTTTCATTTTTCCTACAATTAATTTGTTCTTGAAAATTGGTTAGCAAGGGGGGGGCAAGTCGTTTGCCTTGCCTAAGGTGCAAAAAAGCCTGGCTCCGGCCCTGCAGACAGGCAGTGAGGGACGTGAGATTCCCTGCCGGGTGTCTTGCTTGCAGGCAGCCCCTCTCAGGTGGCCCTCGGTAAATGGCCAGCTAGCCACCGCCCCCAACATGCATTGCCACCCCCCTCAAATGTGCCGTTAGCCACCTTGACTTTGGGAGGCAGCAGCCACCAGGCCGCATTGTATGGGCTACAGGAGACATGCGGCTGGCGATGTCAAAGGTGGGTGCTTTCACAGTGGACCATCACCACTACTTTAGAGGGGTTTTGGAGAGTCAGAGACATACATATGTATATTGGGGCCATAAGAAACAAGGCCATGCCAATGGTTGTGTCACCCTGCACATGAAATATCACTTTGCACTCTCCCAGGCCCTCTTCCTAGAGCTTGTTGCATTTCTTTCTGCAACAAGCCTTATTACTAGTATGGAATAATTGCAAACATGTCACAGTATGTAAAGGAGAATGTCAGCTATTAATGGAATCATCACAGTACTAAGCAAAGAGCTATTTTAGTAGCGTCCAAAAGCTTGCACTTGCTCAGTGAGATGCTTGGCCATTATTTCCTTTGAACACAGCAGACGCACACCATATTTGAAAGTCAAGTGAATTGATCTCTCTGTAATTTTACTATGATTGTGTGTGCACATTAACTGTACCAATGCCCAAGGATGCCATCAGTCTTCCTTCAGATGTGTAGAGAATTTTTTAAAGGGATGAGTTATAGGATATGACCAATCAGAAAACCAATACATGCACATATTACAGTTTGGAAGCAGTTCTAACAGCACTTTCCTGTGAGTAAGCCCCACTGAATAAAATGGGATTTACGATTGAGTCGACCTGCTTATGATTGCTTCCACAATCAGTTTTCCCGAGACTGTTGGAGGCATGCAGCCAGAGCAAGGGACACCCAATGCAATAATAGAAGATTCCTCACCGTATCCAGTTTGGGATACTTATTCTGATCTGGGAGGGAACTGCTAGGGAAATTCTAGAAATTCTTCTAATTTAAGTAGAATTAAGGGGGATTAGAGTATAGTTCAGAGAGAAATTCCAGTAAATTTAAGAAGAATGGAAGAAATCTGACCATTGCCACTATCCACTTAATTTGAAGGTTGCTACACTAAGGCGAATTTCTTGAAGAAAAATATATAGATGTGTTTTAACTTTTGAAAGGCATCATAAATATTTTTCCCAATATGAATATATTGATCAGTGTGAATTTACTGCTTGATGGGTGTACATTTAATGGGAGAGGGACCCTTGTACTCAAAATACATGGTGCACCTCTTTTTCTACAAGGAAATTAGTATGACTTGGTTGCAGTATTTCTGTTTCTCAAATGAGGGAGCCTTCCTCTAAAGCAGGAGTGTCAAACATGCAGCCCAGAGGCTGGATGAGGCCCCCAGAGGGTTTCTATAAAGCCTGCAGTGGAACTGGCTGTCTTCTGCTGCTTGTTCCAGTTCTGCTGCTGCTGCGTCATCGTAGGTTTGCAGCTTACAGATACACACCTGAACAGCATACTCAAGATTGCAAAAGCACAGACATTTTGATGCAATAATTCAGAGCAAGAGGTATCAGTTATCAGACACTGTTAAATAAACAAAATGTTGCAAGAGTGCTAATGTTTTAAGCATGTTTTTATTTTAAGTAAAAAAAAACCATTTGTGTTCTTTTTAAAGTTTATATCTCAGCTCCCTGGCATTACATTTTATGACACACATGGCCCAGGCCAACAAATGAGTTCGACATCCCTGCTCTAAAGCAAGGACTGTTCTGGTTTTAATTTTTTTTTCCAGACAGACAAAACATAAAAGTAGGGATAGAATACAGTATCAATTTCTTCTCTGTTATTATACCTCATATGTAAACTAAGTCTCTTTCCAGTATATATCATAATACATATTTTGCAGATCACTAAGTATACAGTTTCTTATTCTGCTAAAATGAGCTTTGTCTAAGCATATTACTAAATTTTTAAGCTGTTTAATATCATAAGCAAATTATTTGTTCTATACAGAGAGATATTAGGATCTCATTCCAACAGACATAGCTATAAATCCCTCAGTGATTCTCAGTGGTTATATAAGAAAGCTTAAAATCTCAGAATTTGTTAGGCCTCCAGAGAAACAGTATTTGTGCGGTATTCCTCAGTTAAGGTTTATTGGTAAGATTTGGTCTTCTGTAAAGGTGAGCATCTTTGTCAGGACTGGCAAGGGCAAAGCAAGGGAATAGATATCAAAGTGCAAAACCCACATTCCAAGCATACATCACTCGCCTCAGTGTTATTATAGGTCATGACAATTATAAGACCCAATATTTGATTGGTACACTCAGTTTGCCCATCCATCTCAGAATGGTGACTGCTACTAAGTCCCCGCTCTGTTTCTAGGAGTTTCAACAGTTCTTTCCAGAACTTAGCAATGAACTGTGCCCCACAGTCAGATACAACCTTCCTCGGAATTCTGTGTAATCTTATGATGTGTTGTAAGAACAGGGTGGCTAACTGCTTAGCAGTGGGGATGGCTTTACAGGGCACGAAATGGGCTTGCTTCAAAAATAAATCCACCACCACCCAAAGCACAGTCTTGCCTTGGCTTTCAGGCAAATCAGTAATAAAATCCATAGAAATCACCGCCCAAGGGTGTTCACGGGTTTCAAGGGGCTGGAGGTGTCCAGGGACTTCCCCCCCTCCATTTACTCATTAAGCAGGTCTGAAGGGTGGCATCGTATTTTGAGATGTCTTTGCACATTCCTGGCTACCAAAATTGTTTTTGTATTAGGTGCAGGGTTTTTAAGTACTCAAAATGCCCAGATAACTTGCTATCATGGCTTTGGGCCAAAATTTCACCCCACAACGACAAAGGCACATAAACTTTCTCAACCTTATGCTAAGTCCCATCATCTTGGTGTTGAAGACCCTTGCGCACCACCAAGTCCAAGTCTTGCAAGAAAAAAGTGGCCTTAAACTTTCCCAGACATTCAGGCTCCTCCATTTCCCTTTCTGCTTTCACCTGACTGCACGGTAGGACTGAGCCTCCCAATTGAGCTGGGAAGAAAACTGTTTCCTCTTGCTGGCTTGCATGCTGTGGGAGGCATGAGAGGGTGTCTGCCAGGAAATTTGATTTGCCAGGGAGGTATTTGATAGTAAAGTGGAACTTGGAAAAAAAAAACTCCACCCGCCTTACTTGCTTAGCGTTCAACCAACGGGGAGTTCTAAGTGCTTCTAAATTTTTATGATCAGTCCACACCTCAAAAGGGACACACGCCCCTTCTAGCCAGTGATGCCATGTGATAAGGCCCAGCTTCACAGCCACTGCTTCCTTATCCCACACCAACCAATTTTGCTAAGTCCCTGAGAACTTTTTTGATACTTAAGCGAGGGGGTGCAGTTTGCCATCATTGCCCCTTTGCAAGATGGCCCCTCCCATCGCCACATTGGAAGCATCCACTTGTACTATAAATTTCTGGTGTTCATCCGGGTGATGCAAAATGGGCTCAGACGTAAAAAACTTTTTTAAGTCCTCAAAAGTGTTCTGACACTCAGGGGTCCACACTAATTTACTCCCCCCTTTCATAGCATCGGGGCCCTTCTCCTTAGTTTTTAACAAGTTTGTCAGGGACAGGGACACCTGTGCAAAGTTGGGGATGAAGGAGCAGTAAAAATTCAAAAATCCTAAGAAGCTTTGAAGCTGGTGCCATGTTTTGGGGGGTTCCCACCCCAAAACATCTTGGACTTTTTTTAGGGTCCATGCCCGACCCCTGTTGGGAAATCCAATACCCTAAAAAGTCAATCTCTGTCTTATGAGATTCACACTCTGACAGTTTGGTGTACAGGCAGTTGTCATAGAGTCAGAACTTCATGCACCAATTTCACATGTGGGTACAGGTCCTGTGAGCACACCAATACATCATCCAAATAGCAGACCACCCCTTTAAACAGGTGCTTGTGCAAAACTTCATTGATCAGGTTCATGAACACCCCTGGAGTCCCAGCTAGTCTGAAAGGCATTACCAGATACTCAAATTACCCCAGGGGAGTGTTAAAAGCAGTCTTATGTTCATCCCCCTCTCAAATCCGGACTTGAAAGTAAGCATCCTGTAAATCCAACTTAGTAAAAATATTTCCTTTGGCGGCTTCAGCCAATAAATCCTTTATCAACAGCAGTGGGTAAGCATTGGACATGGGGACTGCATTTAACCCACAGTAGTCGGTGCATAATCACAGGCCCCCATCCTTCTTTTTCCAGAAAAGCACAGGGGCCATGAAAGGAGATGTAGCTGGCCAGATGAAACCGGGCTCTAGGTTCTTATCAATAAAACGTCTCAATTCCTCTCTCTCCATGGGGTTCATAGCTTACAATTTTCCCCTTAGGCATCTTATGTCCTTCCAAAATCTCAATGGCATAGTCAGTTTTACAATGCGGAGGTGGCTCATCTGCTTCTCGCTCATCAAACACCCTCCCCAAATCTCTGTATTCTGCGGGAATGGTGTTGAGCCCTTCCTGAGTTAGGCACACTCTCATGGGCGCCAGGCATGGCTCTATCCCCTACTGGGAGTTCCACTGGTATTCCTTGCACCTAGGGTCCAGAAACGTCATTGAGCCCTTGCTCCACTGCATGTATGGATCGAGTGCGGCTAACCACGGGTTCCCCAGCACCATCGGGAACTGAGCTGTGGGGTGTACTACAAAGGCTCTCTGTTCCCAGTGCTCTGCCACCCCCACAGGCAGGTCAACAGTTTGTTATTGGCACGATTGCATAGTAGTGCTATCCATCTGGGTGGAGATGACAGGTCAGCCAATTTCACTACAACAGTCCCCAGTCCCATAATTAGTGAGGGGCTTATCAGGTCGTGAGAGCAACCAGAGCCTATGAGAGCCCACACACGCAACTGCGTCCCCCCTTCAGGGTTCAGAATAGTCATAGTCAAGAAAAATAAAGAGGTGCCATCTCTCACCGCTTCTTGCACCAGAGGATTGCAGACCTGCTGACTGGAGCCTTTCACAGCAGGTCCTGGTCATTTCCCTGCAACTGAGGCTCATCTCCCTCACTGGATGATGGGGTGCTGGATGAAGCAGCTTGCAATGCCTGAGGGGACTTTGCGCAGCTTCTTGGCAACTGTCTTTTCCAGTCCCGCAGCCCCTCACAATGGTTGTCCCAATGCTCTCGCTCATCCTCTCTTGTCCAATAACAGTCAGCAGCAAAGTGCCACGGCTTCCCGCACCTCAGGCAAAGGCCCTTCTTCAGGTGCTGTTCGCAGTCACTACCCGACATGGGGAATCCATGTCCTCTGGCCCCGTGGGAGGTCCCCCCTCTGTGACTCGGGACCCGCTGATGGTAAAGCTTAACCAGGTTGTGGTGGTTCTCTGTTTCACACACCACCTGGATCCAACCCGCCAGAGTGAGGGGGTTCTCTTGGGCTAGGGCCTTTTCTAGAATAATAGTATTCAGCCCTGCCCCTGTAAAATTCACTGAGTACTTCTGGTCAGCCCAAAAATTTAGCTGCGGTGGCCTTAAACTCATCAGAAGTCTTGCACTGACCTGGCACCTTGGCGTATGCCTTGGAGGCGGGTCCTCACTTTCTCCAGCTCTAGGGGGTCCTCAAACTGGTGCCACAGGGCCTGCATGAACACATCCACATTCTTAAGTTCAGAGGCGGCCACATTGTACAGCCCAATGAACCAGTCTGCCGCCCAGTCTCTCAGCCTTGACCCCACGAAATTGACTCATTGCTCATCGGAAGTGAATGTGTGGCCCCACTCGTGGAGCATCTTGTGCACTTGGATCATGAAGAAATCTAACTTGGCAGGGCTGCCATTAAAGGTGGCTTCCAGGGAGTCTCGGGGTCGCTGTCTTTGGCCCCATGTTTGCAAGGGGCCGGTCAAGGAGGGGGTTCTTCTTCCTCCTTCTCTTCTTCTTCTTCCTCCTCACCAGACATCTCTGAGGGCTCTTTCTTCATCAATTCCTTGACCATCTTCGGCAGGTTCTTTATCAGGAACTGGAACCCTTCTTTCAGTTCCTTCAGTTTACTATGCAGGCTGGATTGCCTCGCTCTGGTGCAGACTCTTCTTCCCACTCCTCATGCATCTTGCCCAGTTCAGGGTCATCTTGGAACACGTGGGACACACAGCGTCGCTCCCTCTCTATGCGGCTATGGGCCCCATGGAACGCTGGGGTACCCCCCAGCCAAGTGGGCTCATCCCAACAATCAGGAGGTTGGAAGACCACTGGCTTCTTTGGGTGGGCCCTCATCGACTTAGCTGTCTTCTTCTTGTGAGTTTCTGGTTTGGGGGGCTCAGATTCAGAACCAGTGCTGGTGCCCGCACCATTGCCTCCATCTCTGTTCCCAATTCCTTCCAGGTTGGAGGAAAATAGTCAGTCCTGACAATCTGTCAGGCCTCCAGAGAAACCACTCTTCATGTAATATTCCTCAGTTAAGGTTTATTGGCAAGATTTGGTCTGCTGTAAAGGTGAGCGTCTTTGTCAGAACTGGCAAGGTCAAAGCAAGGGAATAGATATCAAAGTGCAAAACCCACATTCCAAGCATATGTCACTCACCTCAGTGTTACTATAGGTCATGACAGTTATAAGATCCAACTAGCTATTCCAAAGTCTTCTCTTTCTCCCAAGTTCATCTCCCAGGCTAAGCCCTGAGAACTCCTTGGGGGCTGCATTCAGAAGAGTTACATTTCAGTACATCATTAAATCTACAGCCATTCACACTCACAAGCACCCCCCCGTAGGAATTACATGTCAGGCAAGGGCAAGACAATAAGGGGTGCAGAGCAAAGCTAGATGTGCCAGGCAGGGATACAAAAGCGAAACTAGCATCAGCATTACAGAGATCAATAATCACAAATCAAGGGCCCGAGTCTGACAGAATTCCCCTCAAACATTTTCTTTCTAAGTAGAGAATTATCAGCATCAACCTTCAACATAAATTCTCAATGATTTTATAAGGGAGGCTTAAAGTCTCAGGAGTCCCCTCAACCATTTTCTGTGTTAACAGGTTTCTTTTTCTTAAGATTCTGATTTTTGCTCTCAAGTTTTAATGTCTTAATTCTATGTCTTTTGCCTTTATAAATGTAGAAGATTTCTTCTAGTAAGAACAATGTGGGCACACTCTTAGTCATGCTTTGCAATTCCATATATTGGTTTCTTTGGTCATTCTGTGATATTGAATAAGACATTATTTCAGTAGTTTCAACAGCCATGGTTCTTTTATGGAGACTCTGATGAATCTTTGGAAAAAATCTGTTTCTCTTAGGAAGTGTAGAGTTCTTTTTGTAAGCCCAGTCCACTTGCATGTAGTTTTCCTCTCTATCTTCTAGATGATCAGATCTGTTATTTTGCTCTTGCCATGCTGCGTAGTCTGGTTCCCTCTTAGCCGAGGTCTGTTGCCACAGTGATTGCATTTCAATTTGCAAAGGAAAAAAGGCACCTCAATTTCCTTCTTAATAGTAACAACCAGTATATTTTGAATCGTGTTCAGCAGATCCTCCATGGGTTCCTGAATAGGTTTAGTGTATGAATTCTGGTGAATCTGGAAATACAGCCTTTGAAACCTTTTGCACACTATCCTTGTAATACATTTTTTCTAAAGACATATTAACACAAGAGACTCTAACAATATTTCCAGCTAAGCTCGACACATTTCTAGCAGAATATGCAATGGCTTCTAGCAAAACATGCAATGGCTTCTATTATTGTCTAAACAGTACTAGCATAAACTGGAGAGCTAAACAGTTGTTTACGTAATAAAAAGAATGTGGTCAGAACAAAATGGAGTTATAAGGTTCAACAAAGATAAACAGATTTTGTTATGGGAACTTAATACATGTGAAATTCAAATAAGGTCCATAAAATTTCTAAAAAGAGTTTTTAGCTCTTAATTGCCAGCTTAAACAAAGTCCTCTCTTATTTTCTTCATTCAATATTTTGTTGATAGAGTTTCCTTTAAATACTTTCCAAAGTCACAGTAGAGATGAGGGGGGAAGGAACTATTCTCCTTCCACTTCCAGTCTTTTTAAACTTTAAAGGGAGTAACCTTATATGATAGATGTTCTGGTGGTGTTGCTATAATAGAGTTCAAATTATTAAAGGAGATTTTAGCTCTTAAATGCCAACTTAGACAGTCCTCTCTAGTTTTGTTTGCCCAAAACAGTGTGTGTAAAGTTGCTTTTGGAATCTTTTCCTAGCCGTGGTAGACATGGAGGGGAGGAAAACTTCACCCTCCCCTTCCAATCTTTAAATTTTAAAGAGGCTAATGTTGTGTGCAGGATTCTCTGGTAGTATTGCTTTAACAGGCACTTACAGGAAACAGAAAAAACTTAATTGATGGTATAGATGAGGCATGGACTATAAGTCTCTCTTAGTGGGTAGCAACAGCTAAAATGCTCATGGCTGCCCTGAGTAATCTTCGTCATTCCTTAAAGCAAGGACTGGTCCACCACTGGAAGCAGCCTTGCTGTGGAGGGGTATGTCTCTTAGACCAGTGGAGTATTCCTTGTATTGGTGAAAGGCTCTTGTGTCAATGGAATGGAAATTTTGGTTTCAACCATCGGTTTGGGGGAAAATTATAGTATATGAAGCTGCTATAGAAGGGAGAGGCAAATAGCTGAGAATTTCAGGTATTTACCCAAAATGTTTCTGCACAGATGTTTCTGGGCAGCTTTGAAATTAACTGTCAGGTTGTTTTCAGATTAGTTTTGTTGCCTGGAGAAGTTATTTCCCAAACAACTTCAGGTAGTATGCGTTTAGGGAATAGAATTTGTATTAAATAATACAGGAAATTGGATGTGAATATAGATTGCTGAAATTTGCCTGACGGATAAGATTAATAGATGGGAATCAATTGAGATTCATATATTGCATTTCTTCGCTTTGACCACAAAGTGATGTAACTTCTCAGTGATCTGCTGAGATAGTAGAAAACCTGAGACAGTTTTTAATATTTTTACAAACTGGTATCCAGATGTTTGGCTGTTTGTAGTTCTTCCATTACTTTGTGCTTATTTTTCAAATGCAGATTTATGATTGCACTAATTTTATATTATGAATATCATGTTTTCTATTCTTTTTTAAAAATCTTGTGCTTTAAAACCCAAACAAAAATTACATAAAATTTACAGAAAGCCAACAGATGTGTATTTTATAGTGATGGTTTGCATTCTCACTTGAGAAATTCTTACGTCTTTGGGGGAGTAAAAGAGGGAGGCAGATATGGGGATAATTGGATGAGTGTCCTCAAATAGTGTGGTGTTTTTTAAAAGAAAGATTCCCATGCATGTCTTCACTTGTGCATAATACTAAATTATTTATAAAAGTATTATTAAACTATCAGTTATTCATGGTGATCAGATCAGCATTCCCTCTAAGCCGAGTTAGTGTGAGCTAGCTCAAAGTTTTTTAGCCTACAGCTCACACATTTTTGTCTTAGCTCAGGAAGGATGGCTCCAGAGCAAACTAATTTATGTAGTAGCCAAAGTGCTTGCTCTCAACTTTAATGCTAGTACCTCACAAAGTAGAATTTTTGCTCACAAGATTCCACAGCTTAGAGGGAGCATTGATCCAGATCACTTAAAATAGTTGTTTAATATTATTTATTTATTTAAAATATTTCATTTTTGTGGAAAAAATGGCTGCTTTGGAAAGTGAACTGCATGGCATTATATCCTACAGTATTTCCAAGACTTAGACTGGTGTCTCTTTGTTTTTTTGCTAAAAAAAAAGTGTTGAGTCCCCTGCTATCAGGAAGTAGATAATTGTGATGGGGATATAAATACATACTAAGGCCCGTTGTGGAAATAAATACAATGAACTCTAGAAAGAGGCTCTGGGAGAGTGCCAAGGCCTTGGACGCTCAGCATCAATTTGCTGTGGTGACCACAGCAGAGTATAATGACATAGAGTCCACCATTTTCTCCAAAGGAACTGATCCCTGCTGCCTGAAGAGCAGTTGTAATTTGGAGTGATTTCCAGCCCTCACCTGGAGATTGGCAACAATTGTTACCAGGAGGAAATGGCTGGTTGGAAGGGTGTAGTCTATGGCACTGTACCTGTCTGAGGCCCTACCCCTCCTCAAACCTCACCCTCTCCAGGCTCCACCCCTCAAATCTCCAGGAATTTCCCAACCTGGAGTTGACAACTCTATCTCTTTCCCAGCCAAGCATCAGCCTGCCATTATCTGCCCTGATTCCAGCTTTCCATCTCCTTCTCCCTCCCTCCTGGAGATCAGTTGTAATTCTGAGTGATCTCCAACCCTGACTTGGAGATTGGCAACAATGGTTCCCCAGGAGGGAATGGCTGGTTGGGAGGGTGGAGTCTATGGCACTGTACCTGTCTGTGGTCCCACCCCTCCTCAAACCTCACCCTCTCCAGGTTCCATCCCTCAAATATCCAGGAATTTCCCACCTGGAGTTCGCAACCCTATCTCCTTCCCAGCCAAGCATCAACCTACCTTTATTTCCCCCTCTTCAGCTTTCCATCTCCCCCCCACAGCTGCAGCCTCTGTGGTGCTCTGAAACCATGACTTCAACATCACATTGCTTGTCATAGGGGGCATCTCACTAGGGTATAAGGACACATCATTCTCCTCTCCCCCTTTTGACTTGCACAACAACCCTGTGAGGTAGGTTAGGCTGAAAGTCTGTGACTGGTCCAAAATCACCCACTCATCTTCTACAGCAAGAACCTGGATCTAGCAGACTCTGCTCTGAAGCACTAACTGCTACGCCTACGGCAGCCAACCTCCAGGTGGAGCCTGAAGATCACCAGGTACCACAACTGAACTCCAGACAACAGATCTTTCCCCCCCAGAGAAAATAACTGCTTTGGAAGGTGGGCTTTATAGCATTCTGTTCAGCTGAGGCCTCTCCCCTTCCCAAACCCTGGCTTCCATGGACTCTATCAGAAAATCTCCAGGATTCTCCCTACCTGGAGCTGGCAACCCTAGTCAGGACTGGCCCCAATGAGTTTCTCACAAAGGCCTGCAAAGGGTTTCCTTCCTTTGTCTGAACTAAGCTTGGTTGCCTACTGTGGTGAAACGGGCTCCAGTTTACAACTCAGCTGTTCGCCTCCCACCCTCATCCCGTGGGTGTATCTCACTCCTTAAGTTCGCTGCCACCACTCACTGCCTTTTTAGAGGGACAGTGAGACCCCTCTGGCCATATCTCCTTATTTGGAGATGGAATCCCCAATCTTTGGGGGATCCCTGGAAAGTTGACAACCCAAGGGTCTGGCTTTTCCTTGCTTCTCTGGGCTACCCCCTCCCTTTGGTATTGTGCAGAGTGGGGGAGACTATGTGGTCAGTTCACTACACACATCATTAGCCCAAATAAAATAATTTAACTATTTACACAATCATGGAGCGCACACACACTAAATGAATAAGGCAAAACTGTAGGAGTAAGCAGACACCGTGAACCAACAGGACCTAAATCAACAGGGCTTGAATGCAGTCCTCTTTCCCTACACACAGTACTCTCTGCCTCTGGAGGTTGTGGCCTCATGATAGCATCTCTCCTTGGACCGGCCTGTGGCTCTCCTTCAGCTTCACTCTCTCTTGCCCAAGAGAGCAGGGAAACTTCCATTCATTCCCCAGTCCAGCCAACTGTGGAGTGGCTGAATTCATGCTGCCTCCCAGGGTTCCCCAACATCTCTGGCTTGTGGCCTAGCTGGAGTCTACATTGATGCTGCCCCACCATTTGGGATGGTCCCTCTTTTCCTGCACTTTTTGGTCTTGGGGCAGCTGGGAACTTTAGGCCAGCAGATGAGGAACCCCCATTCAGCCCAGTGAGTGATACCCCTGCAGGCCCCTCTCTGGAACTACAGCTCAATTAAGCCTTATGGGGGAACATTTTAAAGAAACAACCACAGATGGCAACCATCTTACAGACACAGGTAACTGCCATTTTGTTATACCTACCAACAGCTACTCAGGGAAGAATTAGTCCCACACAGGAGGCAAGCATCTTCATCAAGAGAGAAAGCCATTTGCCAGAAATTCTGATAGGGCACAGTGGCTGAAGAAGTGGGCGGGAAAGAGGAGCAAACCTAGCACCCAGCCAATGGCATGCGAGTACTCTTGAGTGGCAGCTGGGTGGGACTCAGGCAATGCAGCCAGTGGCTAAGGACACCCTCTGAGTGACAGATCAGAAAGCCAAATGCTGTGGGAGCATGTGGAACTTTCAGGAAAGAGTTACACAAAAACTCAGTTATTATAGAGAGAAATATCACAGATTCAAAAGGAAAGTTATGTACTACGTAAATAGCTTCTATTTACTCCATTTGTTTTCTCTCCACTACAGTCTAGATTTTGTCACACCAGTGATCATTTAAGATGATTTTTTTTTTGTAACCCAGTTCAAAAATGGGATTAATCTGTAATTTGAGTTTTCAGTCTAAAGTACTGTATATTTTTAAAAGTACTTTAGACCTGTGTGTGCGTGTGCACACACACACACACACAGAGGAAATCATTTTAATTGTAATTGTCTTTTATACATTTTGAAAGCTAGCCAATAGAAAATAGGCTAAATAAGTTAGTTGTTTAAAAATAATTCAAATGGTATTTAACATATGCCACTCTTAAGTTTTATAGCAGAGAGGCAATCCAAGTAAGGTACCCAAATGAATTAGGTGGAAATAAATTGAAGGCAGGATGACAATGGTAGTATTTAGAACTGTGTAATCCACAAGGGGGAATACAATCTGTTTTACTACATGTCTGGGCCTGAGTTAGTAGCATTTTTTGATGTCAGATAAATGTAAGTCACATTAAGTGCTTACAAGCTTCCCAGTAAGTATTCAGTTGGCCCTAAATATGACTAGATGTGTAGACATGACTGCAGTGCTTCTGTGATGGTATCTCTCTTTGCTTGCTCAAAATCTTTCTACCCACACAACATAGGCTTAGGCTGTTCCTCACTCTTCAGAGTTACTTAGATAAAACTCTGTCATACACATATTAAGCCATGAGCCCTCAGGAGAACCATTCAACTGTCATTTCAACTGTCAACCCAACTTCCCTCCCCTTGGATAGAATCTTATGCAAATTAGCCTTCTGGCAGCCCACAGTACATTACCATTTTTATCTTATGAATAGTTTCGTTTTTGTTAAATGAAATTGCCCCATCATTTATTTGACAGTACTTTCATCCACCCCTTCATTTTCCCATACTGCAGAGATGCAGGAAGTGATCAAAACATTTAACTATGTGGAAATAAATGGACAGACACTAAGGAAACCGTCTAAATACAGAATGTTCCATATTTACCTAGTTATTTATCAAGGAGTGTGATTCTGAGGATATGCAAGCTGGTAATTAAGAAATCAATGCTGCCCCGACCTGGAGAGCCCAGGCAAGCCTGATCTCATCAGATCTCTGAAGCTAAGCAGAGCCAACCCTGGCAAGAACTTGGAAGGGAGACCTCCAAGGAATATCAGGACTTGGGACACAGAGACAGGCAATAGTAAGCTGCCTCTATGAAATGTCCAAGCCCCACTGTGGGTCGCCAGAAGTCAACCATGACTTCCAGGCATACACGTACACACACACACACACAGAAATACTCATCCACACACAAACAGAAATTAATGCTGTTAGTATTTGAGACAGGGATGGGAGTTCTGTGTTCTATATTGCTCATTATGTCTTTGTAGGAAGATGGAAAATGCTCATGAAATAGTGCTAAGAAAGGAAAAATCAGGGAAACTGTGAGCCATCTGAATAAGCCCTCGGCTGAGCATCTTCTCTTCAACAAAGAATTAATGGACAGAAGTCTGACATCAGGAACCACAACATTCAAAATCCAGTGGGGGGACATTTTAACCTTCCAGGACATTCAGTTGCTGACGTGAAAGTAGCAGTTATTTTACAAAGGAATTTCAAACGGAGAATAGAAAGAGACTGCTGAATTGCAACTGATAATGAAGCTCAAGGCAATGCATCCACCTGGATTGAATCAAGACCTAGGTTTCCTGTCTTATTACCAATGCTGATTTTTCCACACCTACTACCTCTCTGCATATTACACCTAATCTAATCACACCTTCTATTGACATTTGCCTGCTAATGTCATTTGGCATCTGAAATCACTCTACTTTCCAATATATAGGAAAAATGGAGTCACATTCTAGCTGTATCTAAAGAAGTGAGCCCTGACTCACAAAAGCACATACCCTATGACCAATTTTTTAAAATATATGTTTATTGATTTTCAAAACAAACAAACAACAATAATGTTCATCATAAATCACAAGGTACAGTCAACATAGTAACACATCCAAATTAAACTTGTTCTACAATTTGAGTAACTCAGATGTCTTCGCTTATATCAGACTAATAAAATTATTAATTTCAAACATTTGCGTATATTTTAATCCATTTACTTATTACAAATAATAATTTATAATTAATTTTTGTTTTCTATAAATAGATAAGGTTTTACAACGTATACTTTATTACTCTATTTACTCAATCATAACATTCTTTTATTGAACACATACACAAAAGAAAAACCTATTTTCTAACCTAACCACTTTGGTCACCACTTTATAAATATTGATATGGAGTACTAACAATTCTTCACTTCCCTTGTCATTTATTTCTGTCTACTAATTTCATATCTCTTTACTTACAACCTTTACCTGGCACTAAGAGGAAGGTTTCCTTTTACCTTACAACTCACACAACCTTCATTATTGCACTTGTCTAGCCAAGACCAATTTTCTAATAGCTACGTACCTATCATCAATATTTTTCATTTCTTTTTTTCTCCTGTTTTCTTATATATTACCTTAGCTAATCCATAAAATATGGAAATATCACCTTATATTTATTTTTGCTTCCATTTCCCCCTTCTTTTTATAAACTCTTAGTTTAAACAATTTTAAGTTCCATTTATATTTCCCAACTAATTAATATTTTAATCATGTTTAATCACCTTTAAAAATAAGGTTAATATACACTACACCAATATTTAACAAACAGAAAGAAGAAGGGAATTCCCATATTATACAAAAAGAAAATATTTCTTTTGTCAGCTTCCACATCTACCAGATATACTATGATGCCAAAATTTAACATTCAGTAAAAAAATAAAAAATGAAAATGAAAAAAGCAAAAAAAAAAAAATTTCATATACCAGCTAACTATTCCAACAACATTCTATTCTAACTGATGCTTTGTTATATCCTCATTGTCCCCTAAAGCATATACACACCATAAACACAAGCATTCCCTCCTTTAAATTCTACTTCTAGGCTTCTAGGCTTTCCCCACTGATTTTCAAAACATCCTGTTCTAACAGGTGCATTATTATAACCTAAGTTTCCCCTTAAACTTACAGTAAAACAAAAACATTCCAACCTCTATCATGTAGCTTAATTTTTTTTCTAGAAATCTGTAATCTCTTCTTTTTTACAACCATTTCCACATGCCTAAACTCTCTAAATATATTGAATTCTATTTCTAAACACTCCCCTCTAATTTTCCTCCAAAATGTTTTCACACACTTGTAAGCATTACTAACTTTCCACACAGAACATCTTTTTTTCCCTTTAGACAATGTGCTCTTTTTTTTCAATCCCTTTTTCATCTTCTTTATCTTTAAGTAATAAAGTATTGTTGAATCTCTTTGGCTGGTCCTTTGGTTAGTATTATTTTGCTCATTTGTTTTAGGTGGAGTTTGAATCTTCTCTAACACCTTTTCTCTATCTTCCTCGAAGTACTGATCTTTCTGCTGATCTTCCTCAAAATTCTGTCCCATGGACTCCAATTCATCCTTGCTTTCAAAATCCAAATGTTGACTGTGTTTTTCCAAGGAGATTTTTCAGGGCTTCCTCAACCCCTTTCTGTATCCCTTCTAACAATATTGCCCGAAACTGCTCCACAGTCAGTGTTCTGACTTCTATGCCCTCATTAACCTCCTCCCCTTCAGTTTCCTCTGTATTTGCCATATTCTCACTTAACTAGTCATTTTATTTCCACTTCTTTTATTCTTACTCAAGTGTTCAATTCAAGTGGCAAATTAAAGTGTCACTCATATCACAATCATCCACTATAAATCCTCATCAACGAAATGTTTCCCCCCCGAAAATAAAGTCTCCACCAACTAGTTGTCCCATTCTTTTTCCTAGCTGCTTTTGTTTCTGTTTTGGACACTTATGCAGGAGTTAATATTGGTGAAGAAATCGTCTCCATTATTTGTAATAGTAAAAACTCATACTCGCTGTAACCTCATTTTGTTACTGCATGCTGTATTTAAAGTCCAAGTAATTAAAAACAGCTGGTCGCTGCTAGTGAAAACATGGCAGCCACGTTTCCTCTATATCTTTGCTCCTGCTTCGGGGCACAACGGCCACTCCCCCACGCTTGCCATCAGTTGGGGAGGCTGAAAAATCCCCCTGCTACTCTACTGCTACTCTACCTCCCTCCAGGAAGCAGAGCAGGCTCCCCTGCTTTGGTGGGGACCCCAAAAAGAATGAAGAGGGGATGGACGGTTTAGGAGCAACCTGATACATGTCCATTCACAGCCCCCTACGACCAATTTTGTTAGTCTTTAAGATGCTACTGGACTCTTACTCTTTTGTACAGACTAGGGTTGCCAGGTCCTACCTGGCAGCCAGTGAGGGGATCCTGGGTCCATTCCTGGATCTGCTGTGCACAAAGCATGCATGGCATGATGTCACCCAGAAGTGATGTCATCGCGTTGCCGTCATTGGGTGTGACACTCTAGTTTTTGGGCAAAACTCTAGGTTGGACTACTGTGATGCTCTCTACATGGAGCTGCCCTTGGTGCAACTCCAGAAGCTGCAGCTGGTGCAAAATGCAGCAGCCAGGCTGTTGATGGGCATCCCTATGTGGGAGCACATCCAGCTTGTGCTAAAGACATTGCACTGGCTGCCAATAGCATACCAGATTCACTTCAAGGTACTGGTTTTGACCTTTAAAACCCTTTATGGACAGGGACGTGCCTACCTGAGGGACCACCTTTCCCCGCACGTTCCCCAGAGAGCACTGCAATCAGGGGCACAAAATCATTTGGTCCTCCCTGGCAGAAAGGATGCCAGGCTGATATCAACCAGGACCAGGGCATTCTCTGTGGCAGTTCCGACTTGCTGGAATGAACTTCCGGGTGAGATCAGGACCCTGAGGGACCTTTCACAGTTTCGCAGGGCCATGAAAACGGAGCTCTTCCAGCAGGCATTTCGATACGAGCTGCACCTTATCAGCCATGCCCTGTGCCTATTTTATTCCCAATTTTATTCCCAGCCTAAGCTACCTAGAGTGGATGCACCACTGAACGTTTTCCTAAACGCACTTTACTATATTGTACTGCCATAAACATATCAATGGTTTTAAATTGTTTATAATATATTTCATATTGAGATATATATTGTTTTATTGGTTTTATGTAAGCCACCCTGAGCCTGCCTTGGCAGGGAGGGTGGGGTAAAAATTGAAGTAATAAGTAAATAAATAAATAAGTATCTGGAAGACCCTGATTCAAATCCCCACTTGTGCTATGAAAGCTCACTGAGTGACATTGGGCCTCTCTCAAACTAACCTACCTCACAAGGTTGTTGTGAGGATAAAATGGAGGAGAGGAGAACAATGTATTTATTTATGTATTTATTATTTGCATCTATATCCCGCCCATCCTGCAAGCAGGCTCAGGGTGGGTAACTTCATTATAATAAATACAATTTCAATTTAAAACACACTAAAACTTAATGATTAAAGCAACAGGTACAGCTTGAAACAGTGTCAGTTGGCTATAAAATTCTGGCCCGATGGTAGAGTAAGTTAAAGACCAGTTGTCAGTGATCAGTAAATGGATGGGTGACAGCAACCTCAGGGAGGTCATATATGGGCCCCCATAGCCTCAACCAAAGGCCTGGCGGAACAGCTCTGTCTTGCAGGCCCTGCAGAATTAAAAAAGATTCCGCAGGGCCCTGGTCTCAATAGGGAGTAGGTTCCAGCAGAAAAAGCCCTGGCCCTGGTTGAGGCAAGATGGGCATCCCTCAGGCCAGGGACCACCAGGAGGTGTTGATCTTTAGAACGTAATGTTCTTCGAGGCATATATGAGAAGAGGCGGTCCCTTAGATATGTTGGTCCCAGGCCATATAAGGCTTTAAAGTTCAAAACCAGCACCTTGAAGCAAATCCAGTACTCAGCTGGCAACCAATGCAATTGGCAGAGTGTATGCCTAACGTGAGCCCACACAGGCATCAACGTCAGCAGGCACACCACCGCATTCTGCACCAGTTGTAATTTTCGGAGCAGCTTCAGGGGTAAGCCTGCATAGAGCGAGTTGCAGTAATCAAGTCTGGAAGTGACCATTGCATGGGTCACCATCGCTAGGTCTTGAGGGGAAAGATAGGGCTTCAGTAGCCTGATCTGCCTAAGATGGAAAAATGTAGATCTGGCAACTGTAGCAACCTGGGCCTCCATGGAAAGAGAGGCATCCAGTGTCACTCCCTGACTCCTCACTGTCTGGGCCGGCACCAAAGGCACCCCTTCCAGTGTGGGGAACCTGATGCCCTCATTCATCCCCCCTTGACCCAGATACAGGACCTCCATCTTTGATGGATTTAACTTCAACCGACTCTGCTGCAACCATCCAGCCACAGCATCCAAAGCCTCAGCCAAGTTCATAGGAGTGTAAAACAGATGGCTGACCATTAACAGATAGAGCTGGGTGTCATCAGAATACTGATGACAACCCAGCCCATAACTCCGGATTAACTGGGCGAGGTGGCACATATAGATGTAAAATAGCAATGGCGAGAGGATCGCCCCCTGCAGAACTCACATTCCAGTGGGTATTGTGGGGAGACCCTCTCAGCAAGCACCACTCTCTGTCCCCGACTATGGAAGAAGGAGGAAAACAATTTCAAGGCAGTCCCCTGAACTCCTACATCAGCGAGGCAGTGGATCAATAGATCATAGTCAATCGTATCGAACCACCATTAGATCTAATAGTAACAACAGTACCAATCCACCCCAATCCAGATGTCTATGGAGGTCATCTATAAGGTGACCAGAGCTGTCTCTTTCAAGAGTGGATGAACTACGGCCTTTGGGAAAGTCTCAGTAGAAAGGGACGAGTTAATAATTTCTCCCAGAGGGACCCAAATGCTCTCCCCGTAGGCTTTCACCAACCAGGAAGGGCATGGGTCGAGGAGGCAAGTAGTTGGCCTTACCGCTGCCAGGATCCTGTTGACTTCCTCCTGGGAGAATTGATTGAAGAGGTCCAATATTAGACCAGAAGATGGACAAGGGGCTTCTAGTTCTCTTACTGTCACAGTTGTGGTCAGGAGGTCCCGGCGGAGTGTCACGATCTTATCTGCAAAATAGTTCGCAAATGCCTCGCAGCCAATGGCCAATTCCCTACTGTTTGGTCTGCCCTGTGGCAGAGTCATAATGGACTGAATAATTCTAAATAATTGGGCTAAGCGTGAGCTCGCAGATGCAATGGAGGCAGCATAGAATCCTTCTTTGCGGCCTTCACAGCCATCTCATAGGCTTTCATAAGCATCCTATAAAAAGTTTGTAACACTTTGTCACGAGCACACTGCCACCTCCACTCTAGCCACTAGAGCCACTCTAGCTCCCGCTTCTTCCTTCGCAGCTCCGATGTATACTAAGGTGCTGCTTTGGTGCGAGGGTGTAGAGGGCACTGGGGAATTATCTTGTTGATTCCCTCAAAGAGGCAGTGTACCCAGTCCTCCACCAGCTCATCCAACGAGCTGCAGAGCTTGCTGAAGCCAAATAAGGTCCATTTGATTCCACAGGCAAGTATAAATGCCCTCACAACCTGAACAGGGAAGGTGTGGAATGCTCACCCAGACCTTCAGGGCGAAGTGGTCAGACCATCTGTAGTCATCTGATCCACATGTATCCCCATCCCAAAAATCAGATCCAGTGTGTGGCCCACTTGATGCTTGGTAGCTGATACAAGCTGGGAGACTCCTAGCGCCTCCATGGACGACATCAGGTCCCTGGCCTGGGAAGATGCTGCATTGCTGGTATGGACATTGAAGTCACCCAAGACCAAAAGCCTGGGGTATTCCAATGCCCAACCTGATACAGCATCTAGCAGGTCAGACAGGGTATCTGCCGGTGTGTTAGGCAGTTGGTACACCAGCCAGATAGCCAAACTCTCCTTGTCATCACATGCCAGGCCTACACATTCAGTGCTGGAGATTGTTGGGGCGGGGAGCAACCTGAAGGAACAAAATTAAAAGATGAGCAAAGCCCCCCCCCCCATGTGTTTGAGACTGGTTAAAGACCGAAAACGCAGGTGGGGTAAGCTGGTTCAAGGGGACCGTTTCACCATCCCTCACCCAGGTTTTGGTCACACAGGCCAGGTCTACCCGCAACTCTGTGAAGTAATCCCAGAGCACATTGATCTTATTATTGATAGACCTGGCATTGACTAACACCAGTGTTGGAGAAGGGTAAAATTTCCTAGCCCCACAACAAACATCTCTTGGGATGGAATGTAGGTGGGAAGGAGTCCGAGCATTCCCATATCTCTGAGTTCTTCCATTCCAATTAGAGGAACAGCACCTATGCCCACCACTGTATCTCCCCCACCCTGTAGTCACTGGTGTCTCCAGCCCTTGCCTGGCCCCCTGCCATTGGTGCTGTCAATCCCAGTTCACACTTTCCAGTAGCCAACAAAAGGCTGTACCTACCAATCTCTAAAAACCACACAATTTGTCTCTAACCATTATCTGACTGTATACCACATCCAACTCACTGATTATCCAATTAACCCACCCTGTTACAGAATTAACCCAACTGAATTGAACTAAATGAGAAATACAATCAAAGTAATCAATTCCAGATACTCCAATCTAATTTGATTAATAGGCTAACAATCTCAATTTAATCAGTGGGGAAAAATAGGTTGGGGAAATATCATACAAATTCATTCAAAACCCTCTCTAACCTCCCCACCCCCACTGCATAAATTATCTGTAACTGATTAACTAAAACTACATAAATACCCAATTTAATCAATTAAAACAATTGCAATCTCAAGAACATAACACCATAAGAACATAAGAGAAGCCAATGTTGGACCAGGACAATGGCCCATCTAGTCCAACACTCTGTCACACAGTGGCCAAAAATACCAGGTGCCATCAGGAGGTCCAGCAGTGGGGCCAGGACACTAGAAGCCTCCCACTGTTGCCCCCCCCCCAACCACCAAGAATACAGAGCATCACTTGCCCCAGCCTGAGAGTTCCTATCTATACCTTGTGGCTTGTGATTAACATTTTTATTGTTTTTTAAACAAAAAATCAACACAGTTAACATTCAACACCAGTAGTCTTCCTCAATGATTGATAACAACAACTTTGACATTTACAAGATATTACATTTACAACCATATAACACAACTAAACAAACTATAACATAAATTCAAGTCTGCATTACTCTTAACATTAAAATAACAGTCTGATAAATATTAGTAGAATGCAAAGTCTTTATATTTCTATGGCCATCTATATAAATGGGGTTGACATGTAGTAGCGTATTCAAAGAAAACAAACCATTTTTCCATGAAGTTATGTAATTAGGATTGTCATATGCAAGTAATTGCATAGTTATTTTATCAGATACAATTATATCCCATATTTTAGCCCTCCATTGGACCAGAGTGGGAATTTTAGTAGATTTCTACTTCAAAGCTAGTAAGTTTTTAGCCGCCATTAAAAACATCGAGATAAATTTTGCTTCTTCTGCTCCATATGCTTATCTAATTCCCTCTTGAAGCTGTCCATGCTTGTAGCCTCCACAATCTCCTGTGGCAGTGAATTCCATGTGTAAATCACTCTTGGGGTAAAGAAGTACTTCCTTTTATCCATTCTAACCCGACTGCTCAGCAATTTCATTGAGTGCCCATGAGTTCTTGCATTGTGAGAAAGGGAGAAAAGTACTTCTTTCTCAACCTGCTCTATCCCATGCATAATCTTATAAACCTTGATCATGTCACCCCTCAGCCATCATTTCTCCAAGCTAAAGAGCCCCAAGCGTTTTAACCTTTCTTCATAGGGAACGTGTTCCAACCCTCTTATTATTCTAGTTGCCCTTTTCTGCACTTTTTCCAATGCTATAATATCCTTTTTGAGGTGTGGTGATCAGAACTGTACATAGTACTCCAAATGAGGTCACACCATTGATTTATACAGGGGCATGATGATACTGACTGATTTGTTTCCAATTCCCTTCCTAATAGTCCCCAGCATAGCGTTGGCCTTTTTTATTGCAGTTGCACACTGTCTTGACATTTTCGTTGAGTTATCTACTACAACTCCAAGATCTCTCTCTTGGTCAGTCCCTGCCAGTTCAGACCCCATCAATGTGTATTTATATTTAGGATTTTTGGCTCCAATGTGCACCACTTTGCACTTGGCCACATTGAACCCCATTTGCCACGCTGATGCCCACTCGCCCATCCTCAACAGATCCCTTTGGAGTATCTCACAATCCTCCCTGGTTCTCACCACCCTGAACAACTTTGTGTCATCTGCAAATTTAGTCACTTCACTGCTTACTCCCAACTCCAAATCATTCATAAACAAGTTAAAAAGCATCGGACCTAGTACTGATCCTTATGGCACCCCACTGCTTACCACCCTCCACTGAGAAAATTTCCCATTTATACTCACTCTCTGTTTCCTATTAATTAGCCAGTTTTTGATCCACAATTGGACTTGTTCTTTTATTCCGTGACTATTGAGCTTACTTAGGAGCCTTTGATGAGGAACTTTATCAAAAGCTTTCTGGAAATCAAGGTAAACAATATTTATTAGGTCCCCCTTGTCCACATGTTTGTTCATTCCCTCAAAAAACACCAACAGGTTAGTGAAAAAAGATCTTCCCTTACAGAACCCATACTGAGTCTGCCTCAATAGTTGTTGTTCATCAATGTGCCTACTCATTCTTTCCTTAATAACAGTTTCCACCAACTTATCCTATATCGTTGTCAGACTGACTGGCCTGTACTTTCCCAGATCTCTTCTGGAACCCTTTTTAAAGATGGGAGTGACATTAGCTACCTTCCAGTCCTCAGTAATGGAGGCAGATTTTAATGAAAAATTACATATTTTTATAAGGAGATCCATAAGTTCACATTTGAGTTCTTTCAGAACTCTCAGATGCATGCCATCTGGGCCTGGTGATTTATCAGTTTTTATGTTGTCTATCAGTTGTAGAACCTCCTCTCTTGTCACCTCAATCTGACTCAGGTCTTTCAACACCCATCCCAAAATCAGCAGTTCTGGAGTGGGCAAGCACTTCTCATCTTCCACAGTGATGACAGAGGCAAAAAATGCATTCAGCTTCTCAGCCATTTCCATATCATCCTTCAGTACTCCTTTTACCTCTTGGTCATCGCTGGCTGGTTTCCTGCTTCTAATGTATTTAAAGAAAGTTTTATTGTTGGTCTTTATGTTTTTTGCTATATGCTCCTCATATTCCCTTTTTGCCTGCGTGATCACAACTTGCATTTTATTTGCCACAGCCTGTGTTCCCTTTTATCAACCTCAATTTAAATTAACGTTCAACTATCGGTGGGTATAAACATATAATGCCAGGAAGCCTAAAATACCTAATTCAACAAAAATAAATAAAAAGATAAATAAGAAATAGTCCTCATTTAGTATTTGCTTTTTTCCCACATTTTGACATGGTTTGACATGGAAAAGCAGGTTTTCATGTAGATGATCAGTTCCTGCAATATGAAATTATTCATATATGTTAAACTTCCATGTTTTAAATACTATAGAAGGGTCTTTGTATCACTTTAATTTAAACACATCGATCTCAAACCACAGAAACTTAGCTGCAACCTCATTGTTGAGAAATGAATGGGGCTTCAGCTAATTCACCACCTTGTGCTGACCATATACCATTGATTTCAAAAGACTTAGACATGATTACATTTTTGCAGATTGGAGCCATTACCTTTCACTTGAGGCAATTCATCCATTCAGGTGAGGCACAAATCAGCCCCAGTAGTGATGAATACTGGCTCACATTAAGCTGTGTGATTATTAATACTAAGACAAATCTCTTACCTTTCTGCATGTAATGGCGTTGTACTTTATCACGTGGATTAGCAAATCACTTACCTAGGACCACTGTGATCCCTTCAGCAGTGACAAAGACATTAATTGGCATTTTTTTTTTTGGTATTACATTATGAGGCAACTGAATGCACATAGTAAAAAACAGTGCAGTCTTGATAATGCAGTCCTATGCTACAGAATGATCAGCATTACCATGCACCTTGATCTTGTGGATGCTAATATTGACTGATCTCCCAAACTGACAGACTTCAATGTAGCCTGCAATTTGTGCACTTTCAAGCTAGCTAATGTTGTCAAGTCTAGGAAAAGAGTTGGGAAAAACAAATGAAAGGAATACCAGCTTGAGCTGGGAGTCCAAATAATTGTGTCTTGTATCCTACTTATGTTTACATTTAGCTAATAAAGGTATTCTTTTTCTACTTTCTCAGACTAATCCAGGTGAAAGACTATTATTTTAGTATAAGGAATAGCTTTTGTGTTGGTTTGTAACTAGCAGTTTTGTAAATAAAGAAGCAATTTGCCATCTCTCCCCCTCCCCACATTTTGAACTTGTTTGTAGCCCAGTTCCTCTGCTCCTCCAGTAGGTAATGCTTATTATTAACTGTCACAAGATGGCTATGACTGCTGGCAGGTCCACCCTATCAAGAGCATCTCAATGCTGACCCACTCAGTGGCAGAGCTGAGTCCTACATTTAATCGGTTGGTCTGTAGCAATCTGCTGCCAGCCACTGTTGCTGTTTTGCCTTGAGGCAATTTAGGGATTTGCTGTGCAGGAATTCGCCTGCTGAGTGCCAGAATTGTGGAACACATGTCAGCACAGAAGTAATAACCTCCTGTGAGTTACAGCATCACTCTTCAAAAGTCCAGCTTGTGTGCAGATGCCTACTGCTTCCTTCCTTAATCTTCCAATCTTTAAAAAGATGCATTAAAAGCAAGGTCAGCAATTTTTATGAATCTGCATAGTTTACAAAGGAAACTGCCCCAAATAGTATTTTTCAGTGGAAATGATGAATATACACTGTTGCTATGTACTCCCCCTGCCTTTTTTTTTTTTTTTTTTGCAGTGCAGTTGTACAGAGCCCCTTAAGCCCCTACTAGCATGTGGTCTGGAGATAAATGGTGGTATTACATTTGCACAGATCTTGATAAACCAACTCCATCTTACACTCTGTCATTCCAGATTTTCTGTATTTTTGCTTTTAATGTCACCGTTCAGTCATATAAAAATCCCTCCCCCCCCAAAAAAAAAAACCCGCAACCAACTTCATTGCTATGGAGTGAGGGTTAATTCTGGTTTCTAAAATAGTATACAGGACTCAGTGATGTTCTTAATACTTAGAAGCATAATAAAATACTTCCATGCAAATTAAATTAATGCATGCATTCTTCATTCAGATATTATCACATTCTATTTGTGCGTGTTTTGTATGCGCAAGACACACACAGAACTGCCCATTGCTAACAGAATACCTGATCTACTTCAGTTTATCAGTTAAGATGCATTATATATTGTAAAATATTATAGAATAATATTTTTCATTTATTTATGAACTGTAAAATGCTGCACCAGGTTATTAGATAGTACTAGTGGGGACCTGCAAGAAACTGGCGGAGGGGGGCATCCCCCCAGCTTTGCTTCCTTCCCTCTCCCCCATTTCCCCCTTTCTTTTTCTCCCTAAGCCAATCCCCCCTTCTTTTTTCCAGCTCTCCACCAAAGCTTTCTTTGTCTTTCTCTCCCTCTTCCAAGCCGATCCCCTTCTTTTTCTCCCCCAAGCCAAACCCCCCATCTTTTTCTTTCTATTTCCCCCACAAGCCAATCCCCCCTTCTTTCTGCATCCCTCTTTTTCCCTACCTTTGAACCTGGTGGCTGTGTCTGGGAGGTTTTCTGCAAACTTGGATGACCCCCTAGATTTGTAGAAAAATCTGGAAACTTAAAAAAAAATGCACTGGGGGTTTAAATTCCCCCCAATACATATTTTTTAAGTTTTTCAGATTTCTCTGCAAACCTAGGGGGTCACCCAAGCTTGCAGAAAAACTTGTTTGAGGTAAATATGCCCCCTATCTGCAGATATAGATATCCACACATAGGGGACTGTTGAGAATTAGACATATAGATGGAGTTTATGATGTTTATTTTTGTCCTTGTAGGTTATGCTGACAAAGGTTAGTCAAATGTAGGAAAGGGGGCCAATGTTAAAAACTTTCATGCTGACATGAAATATGTGAACCATGGAGCAATCACACTTGTGTACTTCTGATTAGGGATTGCTGAATGTCTAAGGGAAAAAGTTAATCTTTAAAATAATTAAGAAAGTTAAATTAATATTAGCTTTTCTTTCATTCTTTTTTAAATGGTGGAAACTTTGCTGTTGGAGTAGAAAGGCATTATTGGAATATGTTTTTACTTTTGCTGTTTAGATTGGGTGAGACAAGCAAGACTTGGGTTGCGAGCTGTGTACAAAACTATTGTTTGCCACCCACACATCTGCTAGGTGGGCAGCAGCTAGGAAATCTTGTTCTCAGGAAAATGCTGCTGTGCTGCTTGCTCTGCTCGACGGAGAGTCTGCTGGTACAAAAATAAGTAGTAGTAAACTAAATGTCAAGTTCATTTCAAGGTCTATTACAGACATTGATCTACTTCTCTCTGCCTTACCCTCATTTACTACTTGACAGTAAGGGAAGAGGAAAGGCAAGGTGGGGAAATATGTGTTTTTAAGTTTTTTTGCGTGTTTGTTTTTAAGTTATTGCAGGGATTTTACAGAGTAGGCTAGTAAATGATAACCTTTTTTTTGTGAACTGCTTATTTAAAGGGGTGTTATTCTGATTGTGTGCTCTAATTTTCTTTGTTTAATGATTCAGTATCCCACAAACTCTCAGCTTGGTGGCTTCTGGGAAAGTACTATATAAAACAGAATACCACAAGGGATATAAAAGTTATTTAATGGAATAAATATTAGGGGCAGTGCAAGATAGGGTTGCCAGCCTCCAGGTGGTAGGTCCTGGGATTATAATTGATCTCCAGGCCATGGAGACAGGCCTGTAGCTACAGTGGGGCCTCTTGAGGCCCACCCCTGACTTACCACCAAGGTCCCCTTGACTTTCCATCCAGCCCAGGGCCCCCAACTTCTATTTTTTTATTTTATTTATCGCTCTCTTCACCAGCAAGTCCCACACCACCCTCCAATCCCACACCGCTCTCTCTCATCGTCTGTGGCCACTCACACAACACAACACAACACAACACAACACAACACAACAAACCTTTACTGGCATAACAACAGCAGCCTTAGGTACAGAAACAGCAAACAAGCAAAACAGTTAATTCACTATTCCTTCTGCCAAAAAATAATTTCTCCTGCTATGCGTTCTGTAAAGGAAGTTTGCCACCGGTTTGATGGTATCAGCCCTGGCTGAGGCTAGAAGGTTCATTATCTTACTTTCCTCAGATTTGCCCTGCAAGGATCGCAGTATAGGGATGAGGTCATAATCACATAAATCCTGGTAGAATCTACAAGTCAGAAGTATATGGTCTGTTCCTTCAATCTCCTTTAGCCCACAGGGACATAGCGTATCTGGAAATGGTATTTTTTAAAATCTCCCATATAACACAGCTGAGAGAAGCACGTTAAAATGGGCCAGCGTGAATACCCTTCTAATGTGGGGATCAATCAGACAGGAAAAATGCTCTGGAAGTAGCCCATTAAGAGAAATCCCCCAATAAATGGGAGAGCAATGTCCAGTAGCAAGACCTCTAAGTTCTTGCATTTCTCTATTGCTCAATCTCTGTTTAATCATGCCAAAAGCATACTTCTTTGAAAGAAAAATCAAATCATCCATGCTGATCTGCATATTCCCCCCCCCATAGGTAGCTATGCAAAGGACCCTGGGAACACCCCCCAACCTCATCATTCAGGGCCCACACTGGAGCGCAGGCCCTTGGAAGCCCCCCAACCCCCCAACCCCATCATTCAGGGCCCGTGCTGGAGCATGGCCCTTGGGAACACCCCCCAACCCCATCATCCAGGGCCCTGGGAACAGCCCCCCAAACCCCCAAAACCTGTCATTCAGGGCCTGCGCTCCAGCACAGCCCCTGGGAACACCCCCAATCCCGTCATTCAGGGCTTGTGCTCAAGTGCAGGCCCTTGGAGGCCCCCCAGCACCCCCAACCCCATCATTCAGGGCCCACACAGATCTGCCCTCATAGAGGAGGGAGAGGTTCTAGCTGGATAAGTTGGGGGGGGGTTCAGGTAAAACCTCTCCCTCCTCTGTGAGGGCAGATATGCATGTTTCTCCCCCCCCATAGGTAGTTATGCAAAGAGTCCAGTGGCACCATTAAGACCAAGGCTAATTCAGGTAGAACCTCTCCCTCTTCTGTGAGGGCAGATCTGCGTGTTTCTCCCCCCACCATAGGTAGCAATGCAAAGAATCCAGTGGCACCTTTAAGACCAAGGCTTATTTAGGTAGAACCTCTTCCTCCTTTGTGAGGGCAGATCTACATGTCCCCCCCAATAGCTAGCAATTCAAAAGAGTCCAGTGGCACCTTTAAGACCAAGGTTTATTCAGATACAAGTTCTCCCATCTTCTGACACACTTCCGGTGATATCAG
This sequence comes from Gekko gecko, assembly GCA_029375565.1. Lineage (NCBI taxonomy): Eukaryota > Metazoa > Chordata > Lepidosauria > Squamata > Gekkonidae > Gekko > Gekko gecko. Next base: position 266,629,415 of record JAPDNY010000001.1, read on the forward strand.
GGGGTGTGGCATATGCAAATCAGTTATGCTAATGAGTTATGCTAATGAGCTCCTACACCTCTTTTTCTACGAAATAACCCCTGGTCTCAAGGCATATTGCCTCATAAGGTACACAAGTTGGGAGCCCTAGAATTTTTCTAAGAAATTTGGATTGCACTCTTTCAACTGTTTTATTAAAAGCAGAGATCCAAACTGGGGCACCGTCGAGTAATTTAGCATATATTTTGTGGATAAACACCTTGAGAGCAGCAGGAATAAATTGATTTCCTTTTGTATAATAAAAGCGGGAAATTGCAAGTTCACTGCTATTCACTGATTTTACAACCTCCTTAGTGTAGGAGACCCAGTTAGCATTGCAATGGAAATGTATACCGAGGTATCTGAAACTCTTCACCTGTTGGATAGGATTTCCTCAAACAGTCCATTTAGAGGGTTTCCAACTCTGACCGAACACAATCATTTTTGATTTATCAAAATTGAGGGACAGCAGGTTCTTATCACAATATACTGAAAAACGCCTTAGCATTTTTTTCATCCCAACCTTTGAAAGTGACAGAAGAACAGCATCATCGACATATAACAATAACGGGCAGTGTCTTACTCCCAGCTTGGGGAAATGACCATTAACATTACTCATAAAGAGTGCCAGATCATTTAAAAAGAGATTGAACAATATCGGAGCCAGGATACAACCTTGCTTGACACCCATTGAAATAGCAATTTTTGGCATTAGGTCGCCTTCTTTTGAGTATTTAACCTGGAAAGTAGTTTCTGAGTTTTTTTATTATTATTTATTTATTATTAATTTATTTATTTTAATTAAAAAAGCAGACGTTTATCAATCCCTATATTATTCAGTTTCCTCCACAAGATATCCCTGTGCACTGAATCAAAAGTTCCCCTGAGATCTAAGAAAGCTGCATATAATTTCCATTCCCTTTCCTATATTTATTTACTAGATAATTACGAACAATGCAGTGATCTAGGGTTGACTTGCCCTGACAGAAGTCAATTTGCTCTGGCCCCAAAATTTGCTGGTCTAATATCCAAGATTTCAGTTTATCAGCCAAGTAATTGGCATAAAGCTTCCCCATAATTGATAAGAGACTGATCAGTCTATAATTCTTGGGAGATAAGGATCATCTTTTTTAAAAATCGAGACTAATACGGCATTCTTCCAATCGTTTGGTATTACTCCAGATCAATCTAAGGCTGTAAAAAGGGCTGCTAGGAAGGGGGCCCACTACTGAGGAAAAGCCTTAATAGCCTCAGGTGGAATAGCATCATGCCCTGGAGCTTTTCCCAATTTAAGTGCTGTGATTAAAGATTCGGTCTCCTCAATCTGCACGGGGGCCCAACTTGGGCAATCGTCCAGACAGACATCACACTCCTCTTCAGGGCTAATCCCTTGCCTCCCGCTATTGGCAGCATGAGCGCCAGCCAAAAGGTGATCAGGTGCTGGCAGAGGGGATGCACGCGCACCTGCCCCGGCTGTCCCCACCTGCCATTCAGTTGTGGCTGGAGGACGAGGATGAGGAGCAGCCACCGGGGTGGGAATTGGGGGAGGAACCATGGCAGTAGGTGGTCAATGAAGGCAGACGCCTTGGGTGGGGTCACCACTTTCCTGCCTTGGTAACCTACCACTCAGCTGCAGGGAAGTGCAGGAGCTGGGCTACTTGCTTTGGGTGTGTGGGGGGTACATGTCTGAGAGTGCTTCCAACTTATTTAAAGGCTCCCCAAATAATAATTAAAAAATCCTGTCTGTGGGCCTGACCAGAGATCAGGTCACCTGGAGAAAATGGTGGCTTTGGAAGGTGGACTCTATGGTATTATACCCCATTGAAGTCCCTCCCCTCCCCAAATCCAGCCCTCCTCAGGCTCTGCCCCCCAAATCTTTACATATTTCCCACCCAAAGCTGGCAACCTAGTGCAAGATCGTGATGATCATAATACAGAGAGGTCCCATCGAATGTAGCTTCTAAGGCATCCCAGGGCCTCTCACGTTCCACCACCATCTTACGCTAATTTGAGGAATTAAAATCTCTGTTTACCTCTGAGCCCATACTCCACCATCCCAACGAGAATGAGGTGTTCAAAGTCCAGGTGGATGCCACAGATGTGGCCATGGGCGGTGCCATACTGCAAAAGGAAGGGGAGACAGGGAGGCATGAAACAGATGGGATCATCAATTGCAATACATTGATCAGTTCAACCAAATTTGCAGCCCGAGTCTGACACAAATATTCTCTCTGGATAACATCAACCCAGATACTGAAAATTCCTGGCAGGGCCTTTGGCTCAATGGTGGAGAATTTGCTTTGTGTGCTTAAGGTTCCAAATTCCACTCCTAACATTTTGATTTAAAATGATCTATTAGAAGGTGATGTGAAAGATCTCTACCTGAGATTTTTGAGACCTGTTATCAGTGTACCAACATTGATAGACAAAGGCCTGAGTTAGTATTTGGCAGCTTCCTGTGCTGACATACTCTTGAAATGGTGCCTACAAATACTCAGGCTGGATTCCTCATGTCACATTGTTATGAGATTAGAGGTTCAGGGCTGAAGTGAGGATGCAGAAAAGCTCCAGCCTCTGATAACCATGCTGCTCACCCCTGTGAATGGGGATACACAGAGCAAGGCTTCCACAGAAAATCCTGCCTGACAAGCAGTTTTGTTTGGGAATAAGTTTTCCTTTAATTGTCCCTGGTCTTGGAAAATGTTCTCTTTGTTTTAATAACCAGCACTTTGGATTAAAAGTAAACGACTTGCTTCTTGCTTCTTTCATAGATGGTGAAGTAGGTTTTTGGTTTCTCATGCCAGGAATTTAAATTATATCAGCCCTCATTCTGATCATTGCTTTATCCATCTTCTGGTTCAGGACATCCATGCTCACTTGGCTCAGACGAAAAGCATACTGTGTTGATATTATCTCATTCCAAAGTCCTTGGTAAACTCTCATAGCAGTTTCATACAGATGTTTAAAAACATGGGCCCTGAAGTAAAATTTTATGTTGTTCCATAACATAGCTGCAAAGCACCTGTCTCTCACATCCACTTTTGATATGAATTGGCATTGTACAACTAGAACCACCAGAGAGTAGCCCCCCTAATCCCCGACATCAGAGCAAAAGAATACTCTGACTGGTATCATAAAAAGCTGCCAGGAGTATTGATAGAACTGCACCCCTTTCTGTCACTACTGCTCTAGGTTATAAGTCAAGGAGATCAAGGGTAGGTGTTATGTATTGGGACTGAATCATTTGAGGTCTGTCACACCAGAGACTGGCTGAGCTTGAAGCACAAGAACAATAGCCTACTAGGACTCTGAAAGTAACCAATCAAGTAGTAATCTTATGTAAATAGCCTATCATTGGGAGTGTGGTGTGTTTGAGTGTGGCAATTGCATCTTATTAAACAGAGGTGAGGCTCTCGAGTCTTGTCGTGCTCTTGCTGAAATCACAAATAAAGTTGAGCTGATCACTAGATTTGAGCCCGGTCATCCATGGAACCCACTATTTAACAGTAGGAGTGGGGCTAAACAATTCATCTCATTCCATAGTGAGTTTCTGAGGTATCTGAATCTACTTTTTCATTGGTGAAAGGAAGGAGCTCTGTCACCCCTGATGAAAAAGACCATATCTGGTGTATAAAGAAGAGAAAAAGACCCTGAAGGGGGCAGCAAGGAGACAATTAGATAGGATAGTGAGGACAGCACATTGGCTGAGTTCAGACTGGCAAATTGCCCCGGGAAGGGACCCGGGCCGACAACGATTCAATACCGGAGTAAATGGGACGTTCACACAGGCACATCTGCCTGGCGTCCCCCACCCGTAGCCTACAAAATCCCCCACATGTGTATTTCTGTATGTCTTTGTATGTCTGCTATATAAAATAAAAAAGAGAGAGCCCATGGCTGATTTCCCACTACAGCTGCCTGTTTTTTGAGGATCATGAAATTGCGGAGGAAATGCAGCCCCGCGGCCTCGGGTGTGAAATTGACCAATAGTATTGGGGCAAACGGCGGCGCAACACCGAGGCAGCTGTAGTGGGAAATCAGCCCTTGTGTATTTACATTTGCTGATTTTGCCTTTTTACAAATTGACATGTGCAGAAGGCTCTGTTCATATGAGCAAAACAGTGGTGGCAGAGACAGTGGGGAGGTGGTCCCGTTACTGCACAGCCCCCAAACTGGTAGCTGTTTGATTTGGTTCGTGGTGAGCCAACAGAGCTGAAGTTTGACTCATGAGTGATTATGGCTGTCGACTGTGGTATATTTTCTCGCCAAATCTCTTTGTCATTAAATTCACAGAATCTCTATTCATCAGCAAGGAAACTTTAAATAGCAGTGTGAAGATGCTTCAACCCATGGTGCAGTCTTCCCTGACAGTCCTAGTCAAACTGACAGAACACGTCTGCTATGGTTAAGAGATTCTCATTGTTATGTATTGGGACTGAATCATTCCTGATTGAATCACCCCAGAGACTGGCTGAGGTCGGAGCACAAGAACAATAGCCTGCCAGGATTCTGAAAGTAACCAGTCTAGTAGTAAGGTTATGTAAATAGCCTATCACTGGGAGTGGGATGTGTTTGGGTGTGGTGATTGCATGCTATTTAACAGAGCTGAGGCTCAGGAGTCTTGTCTTGTGCTTGCTGAAATCTCTCCTTATAAATATTTATCTTTTGGTTTTGCAAGATTCCATGCGCTCCCATTGGCTGTAAAATACCCTCCCTCAGCCATTGGCCCATCAGCCGCCACTCAAGAGTACTCGCGTGCCATTGGCCAGGTGCTGGGTCTGCTCCTCTTCCCCACTCACTCCCCCTGGCAGACAGCTCTGTCTCCTGAGGAAGACAGTTTTCTTGACTCCTGTGAGGGACTGTCCCTTCAGTGGCTGTTAATAGGCAGCCAAGCTTGGTTCTGTGAGTAAAAAAACAAAGGACTTTCAGCATAACCCCCTCCCCCGCCCACAACCCCCTCCCCAATGGCCACTTTCCTGTCAGAATAAATGGAAAAAGGCTCTTTCTCCTGCTTAGCTTCAGCATGGCTGGCTGGCTAATGAGGTGGGCCAGCAACCATCAAACCATTTTCTTCAACTCCCCGCTGTGCGGCTGACTTTCCCCTAGGGCTGCCAATCTCCAGGTGGGACCTGGAGATCTCCCACTGTTACAGTTGACCTCCAGATGACAGAGATCAGTTCCCTGGGAGAAAATGGTTGCTTTGAGAGTAGACTCTATGGCATTATACCCTGCTGAGTCCTTCCACCCCCCCCAAATGCTGCCCTCCACAGGATCCACCCCCCAAAATCTCCAGGTATTTCCCTAATCAGAGTTGGCACCTGTACTTTCTCCTCTGTCAGTAAAAGGCCCTTTCCACACCTAGTTGGCCTTTGGTGTAGTGGAGAGCCAGTTTGGTGTAGTGGTTAAGTGCACGGACTCTTATCTGGGAGAACTGGGTTTGATTCCCCACTCTTCCACTTGCACCTGCTGATGTGACCTTGGGTCAGTCATAAGCTCTGGCACAGCTGTTCTCTCAAGGACAGTTTGTGTTAGAGTTCTCTCAGCCCCACCTACCTCACAGGGTGTCTGTTGTGGGGAGGGGAAGGGAAAAGAGTTTGTAAGCTGCTCTGAGACGCCTTTGGGCACTGAAGAGTGGGGTATAAATCCAAACTCCTACTCCTCCTCCTCCTTCGGGAGAAAACTCATTGGGCCCAGTCCTGATCAGGTTGCCAGCTCCAGGTGGGCAATTCCTGGAGATTTGAGGGATAGAGCCTGGAGAGGGTGAGGTTTGAGGAGGGGTGGCACCTCAGACAGGTACGATGCCATAGACTCCACCCTCCAATCCAGCCATTCCCTGATGGGGAACCATTGTTGCCAATCTCCAGGTGGTGGCTGGAGATCACTCAAAATTACAACTGCTCTGTAGGAGGGATGGGGGAGGAGATGGAAAACTAAAGGTAGGTTGATGGTTGGCTGGGAGGGAGATAGGGTTGTCAACTCCATGTTGGGGAATTCCTGGAGATTTGAGGGGTCGAACCTGGAGAAGGTGAGTGTTGAGGAGGGGTGGGACCTCAGACAGGTACAATGCCATAGACTCCACCCTCCAAACCAGCCACTCCCTCCTGGGGAACCACTGTTACCAATCTTGGGGGTGGGCTGGAGATCACTCAAAATTACTACTGCTCTTCAGGTAGCAAAGATCAGTTCCTCTGGAGAAAATGGTGGACTCTGTCATTATACCCTGCTGAGATTGCCACAGCAAATTATCACTGAGTGTCCAAAGCTGGGGCACTCTCCCAGAGCCTCTTTCTAGAGCCCGTTGTATTTATTTCCACAACGGGCCTTATTCCTAGTCACTAATAAAGTAGAACTGATCATTAGGCTTGTGGTCTATTCATCCATGGAACCCACTATTTAACACTCATACTACAAGTCAAATCAGGAATTCATCGCTAAATTCTGTTGTCAATATGATAGGCATTTTCTGTAAGCAAGTGATTCTTAACTGGAGCCATACAGTCTCCCTTATGGTGACCTACAAATCATGGGGGAGGGGGCACTGTGAATGTTTGAAGAAAAGAGGGATACTTAGTATTTTAGGAAGTCCCTTCTTCAGATTATTCTGATGTCTGGTGGTTGAGAGAGATGTTATACTGCTCACTCACCCTGACAATAAAATTCCAAATACATATTTCTCCCCTCCCCAATGTCACACAGCAAACAGCACTCAAACCAAACATTAATGAGTCAGATGATGGCCATCAAGTTCAAGGGTCTTATTGAATGCATATGCATAGTAACATATATCAAAATTACTTGTCTGGAGTACTGTTTTTATGTCCTTTTTACTTGTGGCTTGAAGGGTATTTAATTGGTGAGTGGTCTATATGTAGTTCTCAAAGCTTAAGATTGAACCACAGGCCTAAATTTGCCTTTGTCTGTAATTTCTTACCAGATCTCAGTTCCTCAAGTCTTTTCTGTTTTCCTTTGTTCCCACTTTTAAATGTTGTGTTCTTTCCTCAGCAGACTCCCTCACATGGCTATGTCTACCTTTGTGGTTTCTACTCTAGGTGATCCCCTGTCATATAGTCCCAAACCTGTTTCATTAAAATATTTCAGTCTCTGTTAGAATTGGCTCTTGCTACATTTGGAAAAGAGATGACTAAATATTTGCATGTAAATATTATGAAGAACAATGGTTAATGTTAGGTTGCCAGATCTGGGTTGGAAAATACCCTGAGACTTTGGGGGTGGATCCAGGAGGGGGGGGCTTGGGGAGGAGAGGGGCATCAGCATGGTACAATGTCATAGAGTCCAGCCTTCAAAGCAGCTATTTTCTCCAGAGGACCTGATCTCTGTCAGCTGGAGATCAGCTGTAAAAGCAGGGGTTCTCCAGGCCCCACCTGGAGGCTGGCAACTCTAGTTAATGTTAATACTAATACAGGATTTCTCTAATGTTGACACTATGGCTCGGGGTGGACTGGCTATTACAGCTACAGTGAAAAGTCCATTGACTAAGGGCTTGCTTTCCCTTGTTGGGGCCAGTCCAATGCCAAGTGAGGGGTGGCCCTTGCCATGTGCAGGGTAGGTGCAGTCCACTCCTGCCACAAGCCATTAGCCCTCCATGGCATGGGGGAAAGGATGCATCCACCTTCTCTGTACTGCTCAGTTTGTTTTTACTTTTTAAGACCAAACAAATCAACAAACAAACATAACACACACAAACTTACATAATGGGGTAACTCTTTTACATCATTATTTTATCTAAGTACCTCATACATACCTAGTTATCTATCCTATTTTAACCTTATAACAAGCTATACTTTTTGCATATCTATGAATATACAATTCATAATGTCAAGTATTTTAACTATTATCTGAACTTTTTGTTATAATCTTCAGTCAAAAATATTTAAATGTTTGAATGTATCATTCATAATTTCTTCTGATTTAAGCTTTTTTATCTCAACAATACAAAGATTCTACACAGTTACACAGACTCAAAAAAATTTAAACAATTGTAATCAATTAGACAATCATAGGGTTTCCCTAACCAATGTCATTTATAATATTTCATCCTCTTCTTCCTTTTCTGTTTTTTTCTCTTCAATAAAGTCTTAGTTCTGTGTCTTTTTCCCTTGTATGTAGGAAAGCTTTCTTTTGAAGGTAGCCAACTTGAAGAAGTTGAAGATTCCATGAACTCTTTTGTTTCTTCCCTCTGAGACATTGCATCTTTTACAGCTTTCACAGCACTGGAGATTTCATCATTTATCACTTTTTTGGTACTTCTCATATGTACTTTTATGGGTACTTCATCCCTCTTTTTAGGAGCAAAATTCATTCTGTGGGTCAAGTCAATTTGGTTGTGATACTGCTCCATATCTTCAATTTGCTCTTGATTTTCCTTCATCTTGATTGTAGTTTCTAATGGCAATATCTCCCGTTTATTTTGCATTGGATCTACAGTTTCTTTAATTATCAGTTTAACAGTAGAAGTAATTGTATCATAAATTATAAGTTTCAGATCCTCCCAAGTAAACTGTGTGGAGCAATATAGATTGGTTCCTTCTCCCTACACCTTTGAGGGGCAGGAAAAGGGTGGGATAGACATTTTCCAGGGCTATTTTTCCTCCCATTCTGCCCCTGTTGTGATTTTTCTTTTTCTAATGTCACCCTGAAACACCAGTGTGCTCCATTAACATGCATATCATATAAATATGTTGCATTTTACATGTGGCCACCACACCTATACTGTGGCTTTAGATAAAGTAAGGGTACTCTAGGGGTGCAATCCTAAGAACATGTTCCTGGAAGTAGGCCCCATTTGATATAATTGGACTTGCTTATGAGAAAACCTGCTTAGAATTGTTCTGTCATAGAACATTCTTGAGAACACTTTCCTTGGAGTAAGCTCCACTGAATAGACCCAAGTAGGATTCTGGCTAGACCTGCTTAGAGTTAACAACAACCTTGTTACTTGAGAAAGTTGCTTGGAAGTGCAAGAGCTCAATGTTATACTGAGTTACATATTTAGTACAACAAGGATAGTTTTTACATGTTCTGTACAGGCCAACCAGATGAAAATGGAGAAGTATGCAAATAAATTAGGCCTTCCTAATGAAATAACAGCAGTGAAAACAAATGCCGTAAATCAGTGCTGAGTGATGGCTCAGATTTCTCAGAGGAAGAGCTACCTGCCGGCCCTGAGCCAGTAATTGAACAGGCACCTGTAGCAGGCTCTGTGCCAGGAAGAGAAGAGATTAGGTTACTAGCTGATCAGGAGTCACAGCCTACACCTTGTAGCTCTGAAGCAGTAAACTAGTCTTTAGTAGCCACTCCCAGCCCACCTAGCTCACCCACACCCTTGCAGCACCAATGCTGTCAGAGACGCTTAGAGTTGCAAGAAAGGAGAAGAAGCGTGAGACCCATGGCCCATTGTCAGCTGACAATTGAAGAGACAAATGAGTAGTTTCAGGATGACTGCCAAGAAATTGGCTGGGAGTTTAGCTCAGCTGGGAGAAACAGCAGTTTGTGGATGCAACAAATACTTTTTGCTACTGAGCCAACACTCTTGCTGCTAGTGGACCTCTGCAACCATGAACTGGACCTGACAACCAGTTTGGAATGGACTTGCTGTCTGGAACTCCTTGACCCTAGACTGGACTTTAGTAAACCTGCTTTCTGGAACCCCTGACTTTTGGACTGGGCTTTGGTTACTCTCTGCAACCTTGCTTGTGACCTGCCCTGCTGGACCCCAGCCTGGGCCTCCTGGGGAAGCTACATCAGTGCAACAAGTTTGGTGCTACAAGATGATTTGAACCTACTGATGCTAACACTGAATGAAGTAAAGCACACTGGTGTGAGTTTAGTGTGAGTGGTTTCTGGCAGCCCATCTGGAAGAGTAATTCATCATGATGCCTGTCTAGGGTTGCCAGTTCCCAGGTCCTGGTGGAGGTTCCCCATGTTTTTGGCGCTTCAGCCCACTGCTGACTAGTGGAGGAAACCCCACCCCCAAACAGCCACCGTCCCCTGTGATGTCCCTGATGTGATGATGTCACTCAGAAGTTATGTCATTATGTCAGGGAATGTTGTACAGGGCATTCTGGTTTGAAGGTAAATCCCTATGGTAAATTTAGCCTAAAACCATAGAGTTTTGTCCTCAGATCAGAGTGTTGCTGTGTAACATTGCTGATAAGATAGCATCACTTCTGGAATGCCCCCCCCCAACCCCCATGCTGGTGTGGTGAGGGGACCTAGCAACCCTATTCCTGTCCTGTAGACTTCCATAGATCATTCATATCTGCTGTTAATTACTTTCATTTCGTTACATTATTAAATCAGTAAGTGACTAATCAGAATGCTGTTATGATCACAACTTTTCAAATAACTATGTTGACTGCCTGGTATACCTGCCAGAGAGCACTGTGCTCTGCAGACAAGATTCTCCTGGTGATTCCCAGCCCAAAAGATATTTGGCTGTCATCAAGCAGAGCCAGGGCCTTTTTGGCCCTGGTTCCAATCTGGTAGAACTCTCTGTGGAATAACATCCATGTCCTGCAGAACTTAATGTGGTTCCACAGGGCCTGTAAGGAAGAGATGCTCTGCCAGGCTTTTGATTGAGGACAGCGATGGTTTCCACCTTGTCTGGCACTCTCTGATCCCCACCCCCCACCCCGCCACAGGGCAGTGACACAATTTGGAGTTTTTGTGCCATCTAGTAAATGTTAATTGCTATATCTATTTTATTTTAATTGTTAATTAATTTGAGTGTGCTTTTACTGTTGTACACTGCCCTGAGCCCTGTTTTGCAGAGGAGGGTGGTATAGCAGCCTAATTTATAAATAAATAAATATCTAATTATTATAGGACACATTTCTATTGGAAAAACCAATACAATATTTAGTATGGAATGTTGTTGATATGCTGGAACAGCTGAGTTAGGTGTGCAACATGTGCACCCATCCCCCCCCGCCTGAGTTTTCTTTTTGGTTGTTGCCTCACTAGATTAGTGCTAACTTTCCCTAAGTTGAAAAATAAAGTTTAGGTGCAACAGTTATTTTTTCAAAAAATGTTGCAAGCTATTTTCATCCAGTTTTCTCTAGCTGTTGTACTGTTGCAGAGAGGGCAGAGTATGTGCAGCCTGTTTACTCAGGAGACCAACTGACAGCTAGTATGTGCTTCCACATCTAGTCTACTACCCTTCTGTCACCATGGCATGGAAGTGAAGAACACACACAATTTCTCCCTAGCGTGAGCTTTGACATTGGGGAGGGGCTGCGGATCAGTGGTAGGGCATCTGCTTCACATGCAGAAGATCCTAAATTCAATCCCTAGCATCTCAAGGTAAAAGGATCAAGTTGTAGGTGACGTGAAAGACCTCAGCCTGAGACTCTGGAGAGCCACTGCCAGTATGAGAAGAACACCGACTTTGATAGATGAATAGTCTGACTTAGTACTAAGACAGCTTTGTAGGTTTATGTATGGTCCCTTAATGTGTACCTTTGTCTCTCTTCTTTCTCTGTGCCACATAAAGAGGTTGGGTCACATTTCTTATGATTTTTTTTAAGTAAATGTCCTCTATGATCAACATTTCATTTTGCCATTATCTTTCTCTCTTGAGCAAGTTTCCTTTTTTAAAAAAGGAAGAAAGAATGACATGTTGAGGATCTTCTGTTGACTATATCTAAATATATCCTGGTTCTCTTAAGTGGGCCCTGAAAATAGAGAGGTTAGAGATTAGAGGGGAAAACATTGAAACGCCTGGGCAGGTGAAGAATATCCCATTTGTTTCTACTTGAAATTCTCATTCTATTTCTGTTCTGTCTTACCCAGTTCATCTCTCCAAACAAAATTCTCCTTTAGTCTCCTACATTTCCATCCATCATTCACAGCATTGGCTATTAGCTCTTATCGGCCCAAAACAACCCCTAACCTATTTCCACTCTAAAGCCTTTTCAGTAACCAGGTGCACTCTTGTTTTATTATTAACTTACGCCTTTTGCATCAGTGTGACTGCATCAGTATTTGTCTTCTTACAGTGATCTACTCAGGTGGATAGCCATGTTGGTCTGAAGCCAGTGTTCCCTCTCAACTGTATGCATGAAAGGGTAGTAGCCCCGCTCAGCAGCAGTCTGGAGCCATGCAGGGTCTTGTGCCGCCCATTGCCCATTTTAAAATTGTAGCAGTTATATTCTGCTCAGGATGTGAACTGCTCCACTCAGTAGGGAGCAAAATAGGAGGAACATTGGTGACACCATTAAGACCAACAATGTTTTATTCTGGGTATAAGCTTTCGTGTGCATGCACACTTGGAGAAGTGTACGCACACATAAAGCTTATATCCAGAATAAAACTCTGTTGATCTTAAAGGTGCCACTGGACTCAAACTTTGTTCCAGTAATCTAGTTTGTATAAGTGTGTGACAAACATGTACTCATTCTTGTTTTAAAATTTTACCTACTGAGGCTACAACCTTTTACAGACCATGTTTACAGCTTACGCCAAATGGGGAAGAAAACAGGAGTACAGATTTCGTTTACAGGCCAGTGTACTCTTAAGTGTGATTCCCCCTTGTGATGAGCGAATGTGAAGTGCATTGCATGTATATGTGATTGTCACAACTGCTACAAGTCATGCTCTCCTGTATAATGCACATGGAAAGGAATCTGTTTGCACCTTTTGAAGTGAATACAGCCTTCTCACAGTGAAGTAATTGACTTTAGAACTGTCAGATTGTTACAGCTCTCTGACACTCTAGGGGTTCAGCAGGCTTCTGACACAACCTCACAGGGCTTGAAACCTCTTGGAAGAAAACAGAGACTGCGAAGTGTCTCTTGTTTTAAAAAACAAACACACCAAAAAACAGTGCTCAATAAAACTTGGGTTTTATTTAGAGCATGACCTACTCCAGTGAAGAGGGCCGTAAGTGCCAAGAATGCATTTTCAGTACAAGATTTTATATTGTAAAAGGAGAAGTTAGTCCAACTGTTTGCATTTTAAGAGTTGCTAATCAGGTTAACAAGACAATTTCATTCCTTGCTCAGATTGGCTTTTCCAATAAACAATCCATTTTTCTAAATTACTGTAGGCTTAGAAAACTGGAACCACTGTAGTATCACAAATAATGCATTTTATAGTAGACAACTGATGCATATGCTGTCCAGGTGGACACACAAGAATTTTATTTATTTGTTTATTCTACTTTATTGAAAATCCTTCTACGCTGCCTTTCCACGCAACTTAGGTTCTCAAGGCAGCAAACATTTTTTAAAAAATGAAAACAAGCTTTAAAATGCATACATAAACACATACACATGTATATGAAAATTAAAAACCATTATAAAAATACATGTGAACACTGAATTGAGGAGGCGGGTCGATGAAGGAACACAAAACAAAATAGAAAAGTCTTCACCAACTGGCTGGCAGGAGATAGTTATAATGGGACTGATGAATCTCCCCAGGAGGGGAATTCCACAATTTTGATGCCTCAGGTGAGAAGGTCCTTTCTTGGGTTTAGCCCATTTAGCCTCAGATGGCAGGGCACCTGAGCAGAGCTCCAAACAACTACCCTAATGTTTGGGTAGGTTCATGTTTAAGCACGTAGTCCTTAAGGTATGCTGACCCCAAGCAGTTTAGGGCTTTAAAGGTCAATATCAGCACTTTGAATGGGACTGGAAGCAAACTGAGATCCAGTATAGATGGAAAAAGAATGGAGTGAATGGTCTCTATGATCCACTCCAGTCAACATTCTGGACATGACATGCAACAACAACAACAACAAATAATAATTCTGGGCATTCTTCAAGGGCAGCTCCACACAGCATATTTCAGTAGCCTAATCTAGATTGTTACCAGGGCATACACCACAGCAGCAAGCTTGTTTGGCCCAGGAAAGACAGCAGCTTCATCACCTATCAAAGCTGGAGAAAAGTGCTCCTGGCCACCCCTGACACTTACTTATCCAACAGAAGCCATGGGTCCAGCAACACTACCAAACTATGAACCTGCTTTTGGGGGGAGTGAAAGAGGAATCTGGAAGATCAGCAGTCTCAAACTTGCCCCATCTGTCTCCTAGTGCAGGACACTCACTACGGTGATCATAACCAGGCATGAAATCAGATTGAAAAGGATCGAAATAATCTGTTTTATCCAGAAATCCTTGGAATTGTCCAGCTACTGTTTGTTCTGTCACCTTGCTCATGAACAGTACATTGAGACTGGATAATTGCTACTGAAATTTCCTAGATCCTGAGCAGATGTCTTTATAAGTGGATGCACCCCCATGTGTTTTGAGGCATGAATGACCACCCCTTCTCTGAAGAAGGCATCTTCTGTCTTTTAGACCCACTTAGTCAGCCCTTCTCCCTCTGGGTCAGAGGATATCTTGGTGGATGATTGCCATCCTCTCTTCAGGGTGGCAGGAACAGGGTGGCAGGGTGTCTTTTCACTTCCTGTGTCCTTGGTGGGAGTCACACATCTCCTCAGTTCTTTTCCTGCCTCAACAGGGAGAGCAGTTCAGAATAGTCTCTGTTCACCTATTCTTTTCCTCTCTACTTCTTTTAATCCTAAATACTTATCTTGCCTGCCCTTTCTTATTTTCCCCTAACTCCCTTACTATTTTTCTCTGTCTCTTGTGCCTCCACAAGGAGATCCTAGGGAAGGAGTTCAACTGTTGGGGAAAGTGCCCTTCAGAGGCGACCATTTTGGCAGGCTATAAAACTATTACATTTATGATCTACCAAATGGCTTCTAATGAACCTTCGGATGGATTTCTCTCTGAAGTAGAGACCAGAACCTCCACTCACAACAGTTCCTGCTGAGCAGAATTCGCAAGGAGCCAGCATGCCTGGAAATCAGCTTGCTCAAGCTGCCTTTGCGGGAAGGACGTCTCAGCAAAGCATGTCAAAAAAGGAGGCATCATTCCTACCAGCAGCCAGATCTTGTGGTGACATATCTGAGGTCGCTGCTGCTGACCTTGCCAGCCAGTCAGGAGGAGTCTGCATAGTGGTTTCCCACTTCCATAAGCCATATAAATGCTGCAAGACACAGCGAGAATAATCAAAGCCAACTTTTGGCTCAACAAGCTGCAGCGTTAACAGTTCCTGTTTAGCTATGGTGAGACTGGTCTACTCATAAGTAATGCTCAGGGAGCAGGTCCTCTGCAGTGTTTTTCCTCAGAATTATAACATTATTCAGACCAACATCAATGTGGTGTAGTGTTTAAGATTGTTGGGCTAGTATGTAGGAGACCCAGGTTCGAATCCCTACTTGTGCCATGGGAGCTCGCTGGGCAAACTTGGGCCAGCCCTGCTCACTCAGACTTACTTACCTCACAGGGTTGCTTAGAGTGTTAAATGCAGGAGAAGAAAAGGGAGGAGATTGTTAACTTTGTTAGAGGGAAGGTGACAGATGCAGGTCCCAATCCAGTTCCTCCTCCTGCACTCTTCTCCCAGATAAGAAGATACTGGAACTCCAGTTTCATCCAAAGAGAGCCCTAGCTGGCCTATTAAAGCAGCTATGAAGGGAACCTTTAGCAGAAAAAGAGGGAGAGACTCCCCTCACTGGACCCTAGACATATACTCTGATGTGAGGTAGAAGAAAGACATGGGCTGTGGTTCAATAGTTGAACATTTCTTTCACATGCAGAAGATCCCGGATTCAATCCCCAGCATCTCCAGTTAAGGGGAAGGAGGGAGTTCTTCTCAGATTAGAGGAGGATGTGATAGAGTTCCTATAACAGTCCTAGGATTCTTACATAGAGGACTATCATTATCTAGTATCTAAGACCATGACAGCCTTAGAACTACAGGAGAGATCATCTGCAGAGGAGCCAAATCCTCCTACAAGAGAACCTGGGGGCAGGTCCAAAGGGAACAAAGAATTATTCCATAGAATTATTCTAGTATAACAGAAGGTACTCCCCTTCCTAGAATTCTTTGAGAAACAGTTAAAGATGGAATGGGAAAAGCCTATGACCAAGAGGCAATTTCCAAGCGTTATTAAGAAACCATGTGCTTTCACGTCTTTCACTACTCAGTTTTTGCAAGTCACACTCACTGACACTCCTGTAGCAGAACTACAGCCATCTGCACCTTGTCATAAGGTAGCAAAGGCACAATCAGAAAAACCCATGATACCACTACAAACTTCCATGACAGCCTCAGTGGTTACAAGAGCAGCTATTGTCTGCTCTAGGAGACTTAATCACCCTATCCCAGTCTGCAACCATTGCATGGTGGTGATGATGTTCAGTGAGCAAATACAGGGAGCAGATTTATATACTCTTCTTGCTCCTTCCAACTTTACATCACTGTTGACATCATTTGCACATGCTCGGTTTAGATTTCTTTGTCTGGTCAGTCATCAGTCACATATTTGACAAACAGGATGTTACTTGGCCATGTCTCAACTCTACAATGCAGGTGCTTGTCTTATTAGAATTGATTTATACATCTGTTCATTTTCTTGCCTACATAGACTCATTTCACCTTTGAATGAACTCTCAGGCTGAGTTCATTTTCAGTACAAACCTTAAATGTTTTCATTATAAAAATGGTTCTTTTACATTAATATATGCATATAAAATATAACAGCACTCTTAATGTAGGTTATTTCTATTGAAAGTATATATAGGATACATTGGATCATGAAAAAAAGCATTTGTTATATTTAACTTTCTATAAGCACCTTTTAATATTGCAAAGTGATCTATGACATAGAGCTTTTGTAGATACTCTGAATCTATCAGTTTTTATTTTGGACCCCCGTAGAACATTTTTTGTTGATTGTATAAAGCTTTTTTTTAAACCTTCTAATTTGTAAAATATACTATCTTACGTTAGCCAGCAGGGGGTCCCCTTGTATGATACAAATGCTGTACTTCTTAATTGGCTTCTAATGAATGACAATAGTCATGATTAATGACTTTTGCTCTGGCTGAATTTCCACACAGCTGGTCAGCTCTTGATCATTTTCTTGTTTTGCTTGTTAGTAGTTATGGATCTTTGCCAGGTTAATTTTAAGTGTATAAGCATCTTTTTGTCCTAAGCTTAATAACTTTCTATAGCAAAGCTTAAAATAATTCAGCTAGCTGCTGCTTCTTATAAATACCTTATACCATAATCTTGGTAAATATTCAGTTTTACACAAAATATAAAGTCTAAAAAAACCCACACAAATCAGAAGAGGGTCTCTCTGTTACAGTATATAGCTGTACTCCCATTTATCCCAATTTAGGTTTTTCTAAAAACATCTTGATTAACTATTTCTAGTTCCTTTGAAGTAAAAGGCTTCTACCATTGGCAGTTGGCTTTCTGCTATTAAAACTCCCTTCACTGGCATTAATTAAACCTTTCTCAAACAAAGTCTTTTCTATTTAAGAGAATAAGCTGCAAAAGGCAAATCTCTCTATATAAATAATGCTGTTTTAAAGTGGCAACATTCCATGTGCTCCCACTGGCTGTGCAGTGCCTGCCCTCAGCCATTGGCCCATCAGCCGCTACTCAAGAGTACTCCCATGCCAATGGCCGGGTGCTGGGTCTGCTCCTCTTCCCCGCCCACTGCCCCTTAAGCCACTCTGCCATGTCAGAATTCCTTGCAAATGGCTTTGTCTCTTGACGCAGACACTTCTACTGCTTGCGTCCTGTGTGGGAGTAACTTTTTCCCTCAGTTGGTAGGTGTAATGAAATGGCAGTTACCTGTGTTTGTAAGATGGCTGCTGTATGTGGTTATTTGTTTAAAATGTTCTGTCATAAGGTTTAATTGAGCTGTAGTTCCAGAGAGGGGCCTGTAGGGGTATCATTCACTGGGTTGAATGGGGCTTCCCAAGGCAGAAAAGGGTGGGAAAACAGGGACTGTCCCAACATGTGGGGCAGCATCAATATAGACTGCAGCCCATCCAGGGAGGAGGCCGTCTTCATCCTACAGGAGGTTAGGAAAGGCTCCTGCTGCCTGTGCTGACCAGGCTGTCCAGGCCACAAGCCAGAGACATGGGCGAACCCTGGGAGGCAGCAGAAATTCAGCCACTCCACAGTCAGCTGGACTGGGAAATGAATGGAAGTTTCCCTGCTCTCTTGGGCCAGAGAGAGAGAGAGAGAGGCTAGAGAAGAGAGCCAGAGGCCAGTGTGTAGGGAAAGAGGGTGATGTTTAGCCCCTGTGGATTTATGCCCTATTGGTTCACAGTGTGTTCTTACTCCTACAGTGTATGTGCACCCCATAACTGTGTAAATAATTAGATAAATTCTTTTATTTGGGCTAATAATCTGTGTCGTGCTCTGACCACAGTCTCCCCTGCTCTGCACAATAACAAAGGGAGGGGTAGCCCAAGGAGGCAAGGAAAGGCCAGACCCTTGGGTTGCCAACTTTCCAGGGATCCCCCAAAGATTGGGGATTCCATCTCCAAATAGGGAGATTCGACCAGAGGGGTCTCACTCTAAAAAGGCAGTGACGATTCAGTGCATCCTGTGTGGCAGCAAATTTAAGGAGTGAGATACGCATACGGGATGAGGGTGGGAGGCAAACAGCTGAGTGGTAAACTGGAGCCCGTTTCGCCACGGTAGGCAACTAAGCTTGGTTCAGACAAAGGATGGAAACCCTTTGCAGACCTTTGTGAGGAACTCACTGGGGCCAGTCCTGAGTCTAGGGTTCCAGCTCCAGGTAGGAAGATTCCTGGAGATTTTCTGGAAGAGTCTATGGAAGCTGGAGTTTCGGGAGGTGAGAGGCCTCAGCTGAACAGAATGCCATACAGCCCACCTTCAAAAGCAGTTATTTTCTCCGGGGGTGGGGAGATCTGTTGTCTGAAGTTCAATTGTGATACCTGATGATCTTCAGGCTACACCTGGAGGTTGGCTGCCCTAGGCGTAGCAGTCAGTGCTTCAGAGCAGGGTCTGCTAGATCCAGGTTCTTGCTGTAGAAGCTGAGTGGGTGATTTTGGACCAGTCACAAACTTTCAGCCTAACCTACCTCACAGGGTTCTTGTGCAAGTCAAAAGGGGGAGAGGAGAAAGATGTAAGCTGCTTTGGTCCCCATTGCACCTTCAGAGCATGGAAAATGGTAGACTCTGGCAGTCAGGGCTTCAGAGCATGGAAGAGGCTGCAGGTGTGTGTGTGGGGGGGAATGGAAAGCTGAAGAGAGAGGGGGAAGTAAAGGTAGGTTGATGATTGGCTGGGAAGGAGATAAGATTGCCAGCTCCAGGTGGGAAATTCCTGGAGATTTGTGGGATGGAACCTGGAGAAGGTGAGGTTCCCTTCTGGGGAACCACTGTTCCCAATCTCAGGAGAGGGGTGGAAATCACTCAGAATTACAACTGATCTCCAGGGGGGAGGGGGGAGGAGATGCAAAGCTGAAATCAGACGGGCAGATAATGGCAGGTTGATGCTTGGTTGAGAAGGAGACAGCGTTGCTAACTCCAGGCTGGGGGGTGAAGCCTGGAGAGGGTGAGGTTTGAGGTGGGGTGAGGTGGGACCTCAGACTAGTACAATGCCATGAACTCCACCCTCCAAACCAGCCATTTCCTCCTGGGTAACAATTATTGTCAATCTCCAGGTGAGGGCTGGAGATCACTGAAAATTACAACTGCTCTTTAGGTAGCAGAGATCAGTTCCTCTGGAGAAAATAGTGGACTCCGTGTCATACTGGACTCTAAATTTGTTCTACTGCTTCAGACCAACATGGCTGATCTACCTGAGTTAAAATGGCAATGTGAATGAGAGATTTTATAGGGATTGTGTGCTTTTTTCTTCAACACACCTGGTTCTAATCCAGTGGTTATTTTTGTGCAAGTGAAAATCTGTTAATTGCCAGAAGAGTTACTATTGTATATGTTTTTGTGGCCTTCAGGGAATTAGAAATACAACATGATGTTCTTCAGGGCATTGGCTTTTCCTCTAAGACTTTATTGAATAGGCGACATTTAAATAGTAATTTCCCATTTGCAAAGTTTATGGTAAAGTATATTTTTATTCTGGTACTGATTGCTTTGAAATGTAGAACAGTCTGACATTTCTTAATTGATACAATGATATTGGGTGCAAAGGTTTCTAAAGAGCACACCTGAAACCATATTTCCCCCTGATTTCCTTCATTGCTGTTGTCAGGTGTCCATTCTATTTCAGTTTAAAGCAATATATCTATATTTCCTCCTTACCTTAAATAGAAGGTGCCTTGTAACAGATGAACATTCATTCAAATGAATGTGAACAACCCCCACCATTCCTCAAGAAACAGTGCAATGAAAATAGTAGGAGCTAAGGCTAGAAATAAACCTTTTAAATGCATGACTTTTCAGGCTTATTCTTCTGCCTGTCTTTACTACAAACAGAGGACCTGGAAGGACTTGTGGAGGGTGTATTATTTATCCCTCTCCCACTATTTCCTCTTTCTACTCCCTGGTAGCCTCCATAATCTCTCTCGTTTTCCTGCTTCCTTCTCTTCTTCCCACCCATCAACCAAACTACCTTTATCTGCCCCCGTCTTCAGTTTCCCCTATTTAACAACGTAAGAAGAGCCTTGTTGCATCAGACCAATGATCCATTTAGTCCAGCATCCTGTCTCATACAGTGGCCAACCAGTTCCTCTGGATAGCCAACAACAGGGCATAGAGGCTGAAGCCTTTCCCTGATGTAGTCTCCTGGCTCTGGGATTCGGAGGCTTAATGCCTCTAAATGTGGAGGTTCTCCTTAGCCACAATGGTTAGTAGCCACTGATAGACCTATCCTCCATGAATCTATCTCATCCCATTTTAAAACTGTTTATTCCTATGGCTGTCACTACATTCTCTGGCAGTGAATTGCACATTTTAATCACTCTCTGTGTAAAGAAATATTTCCTTTTGTCTGTCCTAAATCCACTGCCCATTAGCTTCATTGGGTGCCTTCAAATTCTATCATTTTAGGAGAGGGGACAACAGTTCTCTTTGTCAACTCTCTCCATCTCATGCATAATTTTATAAACCTCTATCACATCCCCCCTTAGTTGTCTCTTTTTTTTAAAGTCCTAGACTCTTCAGCCTTTCCTTGTAGGGAAGGTACTCCAACCCCCTAATCACCTTGGTCACACTTTTTCCAGCTCTGCAATGTCTTTTTTGACATAAAGTGACCAGTATTCCAAATGAGACCGCACCATAGATCTATACAAGGACATTGTAATATTGTCTGTTAAATTTTCAGTCCCTTTCCTAATAATCCCTAACACAGAGTTCACCTTTTTCACCATCAGTCTGCGACTGAACAACAACAACAACAAAGTCTAAAACTGGAAACCATATTCCAACAAACCTCGAAGAATAAGAATCCATTTTGTTTTGTATCAAGAAGTCTGATACCTTATCTATTATACAATATTCCTTAATTTTTGATAACCAATCAGAGATCGTAGGACGTTTATCATGTTTCCAAAACTCAGCAATGACCACACATGCTGCCGCACAAAGTATTTCTATCAGGTCTGAATTAGATAAGTGTTGGTTAGTAGCTGGCCAATGATTCAGTATAAGGAATTCCATTTCTAATGGTATTTCAAAGTGAGTTATTTCATAAATATGTTTAGTAACTGCTTTCCAGAATTTTTGTACCACAGTGCAGTCCCACCAACAATATTTTTATGAGCCTATTTTTTGACATCCTCTCCAGCATAATGGAGAGGCGCCTTTTAGAGTATGGCTCATTTTTTGAGGAGTTAGATACCATCTTGTGATTACTTAAAACAAAATTGGGTGTGAATAGACAGGTTTTTAGCTCTAAATGTAGAAGAGCTCCAAACTTTTCTCCATAGCTCTGAAGAGAGTGGGCTACTACAATCATCATGCTGGTAGGCAGGGCTCTTTTTGTAGCAGGAACTCCTTTGCATATTAGACGACACACCCCTAATGTAGCTAATCCTCCAAGAACCTATAGAGCTCTTCTTACAGGGGCTACTGTAAGCTCTTGGAGGATTGGCTACATTAGGGGTGTGTCGTCTAATAT
This sequence comes from Gekko gecko, assembly GCA_029375565.1. Classification (NCBI taxonomy): domain Eukaryota; kingdom Metazoa; phylum Chordata; class Lepidosauria; order Squamata; family Gekkonidae; genus Gekko; species Gekko gecko. Next base: position 266,651,374 of record JAPDNY010000001.1, read on the forward strand.
GCAAAGGAGTTCCTGCTACAAAAGACCTCTGCCAGTAAGTGGTATATGATGGTAGATTTTTGTCAGTTAGTGATAATAAAAAATTGTAAAGCAAAGAAATACAGTCTTGTAGGTTACATGTGGGTTCTTAATTAGTGTTTCAAATTATGTCAGACTCATCTGTAATCGAGTCTGCAGATATTTGTCATTTAGACAATGACTAATCTGCTAGTATTGGTACCAGGGTATTACCCTTTGACCTTTGGTTTCCAATGTAGATTTATCTAGTATAAGACCATTTGTTGTGATAGCAATTAATTTATTAAGTTTCATTTCAGTCCAAGCTGTAAAGGATGGATCTGACTTGGCTTCAGGGAACAAGTATTGCTTGGTAAAGGTTGATAAGGGAGATATTGTAGGAGCTAATTTATGTCAATATTTTCCCCAAACCTTTAAATTGCAAGTTAGAAAGGGGTTGTTATGCAAAAATTTGGGCCTATCTTTTACCCTATTCCATATCAATTCCTGTAAAGTTCGAGTGTCAAAGGAGGCATGTTCAATAACAATCCAGTCTGGCGTAATATCTGAATGTAGCATTTTAATTAAGTTAGTAAGATGAGTTGCTTCATAATATAATAACAAATCAGGAAAAACACCTTCCTTGGTGTGTTTATGTAAAGTGTTGAAGCTAATTCTACATTTTTTGGATTCCCATATAAATCCTAGCAGAGTGTTTTGCCAGGTTTTAATATCCTGTAGAGGGATGATTATTGGTAATGTATGGAATAAGAAGATGGATTTTGGTAAGATAAAAGATTTGTTTAGATCACAACCTTCTATCCACGAGAAGAGAAGGGTCCCCCCCCCCATTTTTCAATTTTAGTTTTAGTTTCTTTGTATAGTGCACCAAAATTGTGATAAAATATATTGGCTAATTTTAAAGGGATATAAACCCCCAGATGTTACCAGGCAATTGTAACCCATTTGAAATTATATGTTTGTTTAATTGAGTTTATAAGTTCGGGTGGGGTATAGCTGGGGTAAATTTCTGATTTAGATTGGTAACCCTGATATTATCCCGAAGTTAGTAAGTTTGTTGGTGATTGTTTTTAAAGAGTCAAATGGATCTATAAGGTATAAAACTATACAATCAGTGAAGAGGCTTAACTTAAACTTTTCATCCTGTATAGTAACCCCTTTAATTTGAGAATTATTACGGACTGCAATGGCCAGTGGCTCCATTGCAATCACAAAAAGGATGGATGATATGGGGCAGCCCTGTCTCATACCTCTGGAAGGAGTAAAAAAATCTGAGAAGAGGCCATTGACACAAATTTGAGTTTGTGGAGCTTCATATAATGTGTCAACTGTTCTAAGAAATTTCTCTCCAAATTCCATGAAATTCAATAAGCAACTTAAGTATGTTATTTCAAGCATATCCAACACGTTCTCAATGTCAAGAGATAATATTATAGCAGGGAGTTGTTTTTGTTGGCAATAGTTAATGAGGTTTACGGATTTGTGAATATTATCTGCCATATTACGAGTAGGCATGAATCCTGTTTGATTTTTATGAATATATTAAGTTATGAAGTGTCCTAATCTATTGGCTAAAATAGCCGAGAAAATTTTTGATGCTTGGTTTAATAAGGTAATTGGCTGAAAAGATGCAAAATCAATGGTGTCGCGGTCTGGTTTTGGAAGCACTACAATTGTGGAGTTGGCCTATGATGGTGGTTGTTTGCCTTTGTTGAGAACATCATTGCAAAACATGGTTGCATAGCAAGCAGACTAGGAGATGAGAGAAGGTTTTATAGAATTGAGCCGGGAGTCCATCATTTCCTGGTGTTTTGAAATTTTTAAGGGTCTTAATAGTATCATAAACCTCCTGTTGTGTGATCGGAGCATTTAATAAGTCCCTCTGCCTTTGTTCCAATTTTGGTATGGAATGTCGAGATATCAGTCTAATATTTTTTGTGGATCAGGATTTCTACTTTGATAAAGTGATTGATAATAGTTAGCAAACATATTTACTATTTGAGTGCTTTTTGAGCAGAGATTGCCATTTGTATTTAATTGTTCTAATTAGTTTGGAGGTACACTTTCGTTTCACTTTCCAAGCTAGAGATCTTAAATTTAACAGAGACTTCGACCAAAATTTACTTTTCAAGCATAAAATGTTATATTTAATTTGAGACACCTCAAGTGTTTAATAAGTCCCTCTGCCTTTGTTCCAATTTTGGTATAGAATGTTGAGATATCAGTCTAATATTTTTTGTGGATCGGGATTTCTAGTTTGATAAAGTGATTTATAATAGTTAGCAAACATATTTACTATTTGAGTGCTTTTTGAGCAGAGATTGCCATTTGTAATTAATTGTTCTAATTAGTTTGGAGGTACACTTTCGTTTCACTTTCCAAGCTAGAGATCTTAAATTTAACAGAGACTTCGACCAAAATTTACTTTTCAAGCATAAAATGTTATATTTAATTTGAGACACCTCAAGTGTTTCTAATGCTTGTCTTTCGATTAAAAGTTTTTGATATATTTTCTTGCTACAGATAGTTTTATGGAGTCTCTCTAATTTCTTGATTCTTGCTAGAAGTTTTAATCTCAAAGTCTCTATTTTTTATTGAAAGTGATAATGGAAATAATGTGACCTTGTATCACCAACTTCATCATGTCCCATAGGATTGTGTTTGACACTCTGCTACCAGAGTTTTCCTCAAAGTAATGTTTCAAAGCTAGTTCAATTTCTGTTCCGGTCAACAGCGTGGCAATGGCAGCCACTACTCCCGGAGGGGGGCTACAGAAGTGGCCTCTCCATGGAACCCTAGGCAAGGGTTCCTAGCCAGAGGGCTTTTAAGGTGTTGCCTCTTTGGCGGCGGAATGCCACAGAATTGAGGTGCTCCTTCACCCTAACGGTCCTACCGCTGGTGGCCGAATGGCACAAGCTAGGCTGACCGGGGCAAGCGGAGGAGATCGGGCAAGATGCGACAACTGAGGCAAGGCTGCAGGCAGCCGAGGATGAACGTGAGTTCAAGGCAAGCGATTTAAGGAAGAAATAGCGAATTCCCGGCCCTTTGTCTCGCTGGTTTGGAGGGAGTTCCCCCCCCCCCATACGAGCAGCAAATAGAAGAAAAAGGGTGGGTGCAGGGAAAAGAGAAAAGCAGTTTGGTTTTGAGAGACTTACCAGAGCGGATTTTATGGATAAGCGAATTTCAGAGGTGGTGAAAGAGCGGTTGGTTCCTGTAAACAATAATCCAAGATGTCGGGCATTGGGAAGAGGGTGGCGAAACCAAAACCCCCGGGCAGTCAGAGTCCCAGGCTGGAGGAGGGGCCAGATGTCATAAGACTACTAGCGGATACACTCAAGTCAGTCATGGATCAACTCACTGGTATTAACCAGCAGTTAGCCGTTTTAAACCAGACGATGGCAGCACAGCAGCTCCAAGTGGCAGAAACGATTAAACAAACAGAGCAGACGATTGCAGAAGTGAAGGAGATGCACTCCGAACACAGAAAGTTGAAGAAAAGAGTGGATCAAGTGGTGAATAAGCAAAACCATCAAGAATATAGGCTTTTGTCCATGCAAATGGAAAAAGCTAATATGATTCTCAGATTTCAAGGGGTGCCAGAGTCTTTGAAGGAAGATTTAAAGAAGCTCCTTAGTGATCTTCTCGCGCCAGTTGTAGACTTAAAAGCGGAAGAAATTATGCACGACATTGAAGCAGCGTATAGGGTGTATTCAAACTACACCAAAAAGAATAGCCTACCTGGTGAAATATCAGTCAGATTTTCAAGAAGACAAACTAGGGATGCAATTTTACGAGCAACTTCGGCAGCTCCATTGAAAATGGGGAACGACAGTATCAAGGTTTTAAAGGACATACCATTTGAGATTAGTCAGAAGCGGAAAAGTTACAAGGACTTGACACTCTTTCTCCAAACCAACCAAATTAGATATAAATGGGTAGCCCTGGAAGGAGTGGTCTTTAAGATGAATGATAAGAAAGAGAAGATCGACTTTGTGTTTAAAGCTAAAGAATTTCTCAAACGTCACCTGGGGACTAAAGAAAACGGTGAAACTGGTTTGAGTGGCTCTGTTCCCTCCGAGACGGACGAGGACCTGGCGGCAGAAGAAGGAGCTGATGCCCGAAGACCAGCTTATGCACTTAGAGACAGTAAACTTAAGTAAAGGCAGAAGGACTCTGAAATTGGCCTTTATGAAGCGAGTTTGAGAGATGCTCTGGAATACTCTCATAACAACTAATCAGCTAATTTTGAAACAGGGAAAGTTAGAACTCGCGGTATTCATGCATGCTAACTGTGTAGTACTAACACAGATGCTAACGGGGTGGAATGATCTCCTACTCTTGGGTTTTTAGTTTAGTGTGGGTTTGCTTTTCTTTCTCCCTTAGTGTTTAGTTCCCCCTCCTTTTTTCTTTAGTTTGTAGTCTATATAAAATGCAAATAAATAAAAAATCCCCTTTGGGGGTTTAAAAAAAAAAAAAGCTAGTACAATTTCTGATTTGGTCTTATTGCTTAATAAAATTGATGTGTTTAACCTCTATTGTGGTCGTGATGTGTTGGTTTTATTCCATATTGATGTTCCTATTGGTCTGAGTATAGCTTTGGACCTATTGTTGATTCAATAATAGTACTGGAGAGCACTGATGAAATAATGATAAAGTCTATCCATGTGCGGACCTGAAAGTGTGATGAAAAGTATGTGCAATCTCTGTCTACAAGATGACAGAGACGCCACATGTCTAAGAGATTGAATTTCTCTAGCAAATGCTGTAACCCTATTTTGGGAGAAGTTTTAGATTTAGTCTTCATATGTCTTTTAGATCTGTTCAAATCAGAGTTAGCAATGCAATTGAAGACTACTCCAGTGATCACATCTTTAGTAGTAATGGAGAATAAAGTAATAAGAGTGTTTTCCAGAAATTGAAGTTGCCCTTCATTGGGGGTGTAAATTGATGTAATGGTTACTGGTTTATTATCCAATAACCCTGTTACAAAAATGTAACACTCCATGGGGTCTGAGTGTCTTTTATTTGGAAGTCAAGTCTGTTGGAAAGAAGTATTGCCACCCCTCTCGAATTTGTAGACCCAGGGGCATGAAATTGGAAAGGAAAGCACTTAGATTTGAAAATGGATTTGGTTTTAGCTGCAAGATGTGTTTCTCATTATGTCGGGCTGTAATTTCAGCAATGCAGCTTCCAGCCTCTTCCTCTTAGTTAGATTATTTATCCCCCTACAATTAAGTGAATATATATTTAATTTGCTATCCATTTAAGTATTAAGATATTTGATAAGAGTTAACAATTCATAGCAGTAAAAACAATGCCCGAAAAGGGGCAGTGGGTAAAAGAGTGTAACTCTACAGTCGATTAGTGTATTAAAATCTTGTAAATTCATTAGTCTACGAAATTTTCTAATTAATTCACCAGAAGCAATAATAAATAGATCCTTAACAATTCTAAAAACTATTGTATTAAAACATATATAACAATTAATCTAAAACCAATAAAATGTAAAGAGATTACATGTGATGTACGGTTGCAAGAAAATTAAAAAGATATAACAGTACAGTCTACTGAAAGCTGGAGTCTGTAAAAATTTTAGGTATAAAAGGACCCCGGACCATAGAACATTTTTGCAAATAAGGTCCTTCATGATGCAAAGCCTTTCATAACTGTACAACAATGTAAATTGTATAGGAAATGCTGAGAACAATGTTATATAAACTGTATCTTTAAAAAAATATGCTTGCAATTCTGCGGGGTAGAGCCAACTGACAAACCTTTTTATGTGTGTTTTAAAAGCTGTGTAAAAACCATTAAAGCACATAAAACTGCCATAGAAAGGAAAAGTGCGACCAGCTGAAGAGTTATGAAATCTGAGTGGGGAGCTGAGAGGCACCACATACAATCTGTTAACCTTTTGCTTTAACATAGGTAAGATACAACAAGAACTAAATAAATTGGGTTCCTTTCGTAGCCAAAAATTCCTGTTCTTCCAAAAACAAATATATAAAACTACTATAATAAAAAGAAGTAATATGTTGCATTTGAAACTTAGACTATAACAGATGGACCTCTAGTAGGATCCAGAACCATATATGCTTAAACTTACTGTTTTGTAATGTAACATTAGGTGTATATATTTATTATTTATTTATTGTTTCTATTTGTATCCTGTCTTGCTGGACATGCTGGCTCAAGGTGGCTAACAAGATCAAAATATCATAAAACAATCCAAAGTTAAAACAGTTAAAAACAACATCACAGTTAAACAATGTCAGTTTACAGACAAAAGCAGCAAATGATGGCGGTATTCAAGTCAACCCACTAGTAAAAATAGCATCCAGTAGGGTCCTGCGTCAGAAGATGTCCTAGGGCATGTTCATCAGTGGCACACTCATCAGTGGCAGCTCCTAATCAAAAGCCTGGTGGAAGAGCTCTGTTTTACAGGCCCTGCGGAACTGTAAGAGGTTCCGCAGGGCCCTGATGTCCTCTGGGAGCTCATTCCACTAGTGTGGAGCCACCACTGAGAAAGCCCTGGCTCTGGTGATGGCCAGTCTGGCTTCTTTTGGAACAGGGAGAGTCAGATGATGTTGTGACCCTGACCTCAGTGCTCTCTGGGACACATATGGGGAAAGGTGTTCCCTCAAGTAGGTGGGCCCCTGACCATATAGGGCTTTAAAGGTTAAAACCAGCACCTTGAACTGAACCGAACTGGCTATGGGCAGCCAGTGCAGTGTCCTCAGCACAGGTTGGATGTGGTCCTATGTAGAGAGACCCATCAACAGCCTGGCCATGGCATTCTGCACTAGCTGCAGCTTCCAGATCTGGGACAAGGGCAGCCCCATGTAGAGACCATTGCAGTAGTCTAACCTCGAGGTGACCATTGCGTGGATCACTGTTGCTAGGTCATTGCGTTCGAGGAAGGGAACCAACTTCCTAATCAGCCATAGGTGGTAAAAGGCTGACTTGGCTGCTATCTGGGCCTCCACAGTTAAGGAGGCATCCAGGAGCACTCCCAATGGCGCCCCACAGAAGTTCAGTAGTGGGATCCCTACCCCTGGTCTGCTCTGACTCAAGCACAGAACCTCCATCTTCATTGGATTCAATTTCAATCGACTCAGCCTAATTCAGCCCGCCATGTCCTGTAGCACCTGCTCCAGGTCATCTGGGGTGGAGTCGGACTGGCTGCCCAACAACAGATATAGCTGGGTGTCATCAGCGTACTGGTGACAACCTAGCCTGTGCCTCTGGGCAATCTGGGCAAGGGGGCACATGTAGACGTTAAACAACATCGGGGATAATACCATCCCTTGAGGCACCCCACAGATCAATGGGTGCCTCTGGGATGCCTGATCCCTTAGCACCACCCTCTGTCCCTGACCTTGGAGAAAGGAAACAACCCATTGCAAGGCAAGCCCTTGAATTCCAGTGTCAGCGGGGCGGTGGATCAGTAACTGGTGGTCGATGGTGTCAAATGCTGCCAACAGATCCAACAGCACCAGCACCACCATGCCACCTCGATCCAGATGCCTTCAGAAGTCATCTGTGAGGGCGACCAGTGCCGTCTCCATCCTATGACCAGGCCAGAAGCCAGACTGAAATTGGTCCATTATGGAAGTGTCATCCATAAAGCTCTGCAACTGAATCACCGCTGTTCTCTCCAGTACTTTGCCCAAATACAGCAAGTTGGAAACCGGCCGATAGTTGGCCAATTCAGCCAGATCCAGTGATGGTTTTTTTCAGGAGAGGGCAGACCATCGCTTCCTTGAATCCCCCCGGGAACAGTCCGTCATCAAAGAACTTGTTGATAATATCCCTGAGGGCACCTCGCAACCCCTCACGACCATCTTTTATGAACCATGTAGGGCATGGGTCAAGGCTGCACATGGTTGGGCGTACTGTTGAGAGCAATCTGTTGACTTCCTCAAGACTGAGTGGACTGTAGGTGACTTTATACATTGTTGGTGGTCCTGTCCATATATTCAACAATTTTGGTCTCAAATTTTGGCACAAATCTTCATCATTACAGGTCAAAACCTGCCTGCACTTCCAGAGACAGTCCTGCTTGATGTTCTTCCAGAGAACTGCGAAAGAAACATGTTAAAGACCTTGATTTCCACACTAATGGCAATTGCTAGAATAGCTCTAGCACGGAATTGGAAAGAAAAATCCATTCCCACACTATCAAGCTGTCAAAACTCACTATGGGAACATTTTATCCTTGGGAAAATATCATCTCAATCATCACTCTGGAATTCCAAATCCTATCAGAAAAACTTTCGAGCAATATGGTTCCCTGTAGTCCAATATCTAGCTGAAAGTGAAATTATTCCTAAAACTAAACACTATCAGGAGTTATTATATTTTTAAGTCATTAAGACACTATCCAGTTTGAACCAAATTTTATAATATGTTATCTGTTAGTTTCACACTTGTCACAAACTTAGATAGTTAATTATTTCACTTTGTCTTGTTGAGTTATAGAAGCAACGGTTATTGTCTAATTGTATTTAGAGTATATTGCAATTTTTTGTTTTGTTCTGTTTTAAAGAAAAATAATAAAATACTTAAATTGGAAAAAAAAAGACTGAGTGGACTGAAATAATCCAGAATAGAACCCTGCCCCCCGAAACCTGTGTCTTTTCTCAGGACTGAAGAACAATCTGTCTTGTCTGTCCATGGCCCCAATTTCTGGATTTGTATCCACAGATATCAGGAAATTTAAAAATTCTTACCAGGATCCAAAGACCCCTATGCAAGGGTAGTAACCAGAAAACTACATGCACACACAAACTTTCTAGTTACTGGCTCAAATGATGATCCAGAGCATTCCCCAACACCTAGGAATATATATATATATATATATTGGAAGACCACAAGGGGTTGCAATAGAAAGAGATCCTGGAAATGGCCTGAAGTGCATATTGAACAATACACCCTAATAGGATCCCAGCTATAAAAAAATAAAGACTTATTGATACTGTTTAGGACTAATTAAAAAGGGGGTTCTTTATTGAGCAAATCTGATGATTTTTGTGGAAATGAAAACTTCCAAATCTGGATAAGAGATCACATGTTTGAATACAGTGCAATCCTTCATGCAGAAACCTAGCCTGTCATGCAGGAAGCTGTTGATGTGAAGAAACATTCAAACATATTTTGCTTCACACACTTGAAATATGAAATGCACTGTGTGGAGAATGGGTGTTTAACTCATGCTGCACAAAGAAGTAGAAGAAGAGGAAGAAGAAATGGAAAAGCAGGAGGAGGAAGAAGAAGAGTTGGATTTATACCCCACCATTCACTTGGAGTCTCAGAGCAGTTTACAAACTGCTTCCCTTCCTCTTCCCATAACAGACACCCTGTGAAGTAGGTGGGGCTGAGAGAGCTGTAAGAGAACTGTGACTGACCCAAGGTCACCCAGCTGGCTGCATGGGGAATCAAACCCAGTTCTCCAGACTAGATTCCACCACTCTTAACCTCTACACCAAAGTGGCTCTTATCGCAGAACTGGAAAAACTACAGAGGAGGGCGACCGAGATGATTAGGGGGTTGGAGTACCTTCCCTATGATGAAAAAACTAGCAGACTGTCAGCTAACTCCCAGCTGTGGTGATTCATTCCAGTGGATATGCAAGTGGGCTCTGCCAGAGTAAAATCAAGAAGGGGAAAAGCACAACCTACCAGAGACGGTGGGAGACCAAAGGGTAGCTAGGGCACCTCCCCCTGTCAAACAGTAAGAGGCAAACAGTCATTTCAACTAAGGGAAAGGGGAGCACAAGTTATAAATTCTCTGGACATAAAAATTCACTTCTCAGGCTCTCTTGTGTTGTTCTCATTGCTAAAGGACTCCCTTGGACTAAGAGCATAAGAGAAGACAATGCTGGATTGGGCCAATGGCCCATCCAGTCCACACACTCTGTCACACAGTGGCCAAAAATACCAGGTGCCATCAGGAAGTCCAGCAGTGAGGCCAGGACACTAGAAGCCCTCCCACAGTTGCCCCCCCCGCCCCGAGCACCAAGAATACATTGCATCACTTGCTACAAACAGAGAGTTCCTTTCTATACCTTGGGGCTAATAACCACTGTGGATCTCTGCTCCATATGTTTATCTAATTCTCTCTCGAAGCTGTCCATGCTTCTAGCTGCCGCCACCTCCTGTGGCAGTGAATTCCATGTGATAATCACTCTTTGGGTGAAGAAGTTCTTCCTTTTATCTGTTCTAGCCTGACTGCTCAGCAATTTCATGGAATGCCCACGAGTTCTTGTATTGTGAGAAAAGGAGAAAAGTACTTCTTTCTCAACCTGCTCTATCCCATGCATAATCTTGTAACCCTTGATCACGTCACTCCTTGGTCATCATTTCTCCAAGCTAAAGAGTCCCAAGCACTTTAACCTTTCTTCATAGGGAAAGTGCTCCAATCCTTGTATCATTCTAGTTGCCCTTTTCTGCACTTTCCCCAATGCTATAATATCCTTTTTGAGGTGTGGTAACCAAAACTGTACACAGTAATCCAAATGAGCTTGCACCATCGATTTATACAGGGGCATTATGATACTGGCTGATTTGTTTTCAATTCCCTTCCTAATAATCCCCAGCATAGTGTTGGCCTTCTTTATTGCAGTTGCACACTGTCTCAACATTTCCAGTGAGTTGTCTACTTCGACTCCAAGATCTATCTCTTGGTCAGTCTCTGCCAGTTTGAACCCCATCAATATGTATTTATAGTTAGGATTTCTGGCCCCAACGTGCATTACTTTGCACTTGGCCATGCTGACTCTCACTCACCCATCTTCAACAGATGCCTTTGGAGTGCCTCACAATCCTCCCTGGTTTTCAACATCCTGAACAACTTCATGTCAATTTGGATATTTAACCACTTCACTGCTTACTCCCAACTCCAAATCATTAATGAACAAGTTAAAAAGCATCGGACCCAGTACTCATCCCTGCAGTACCCCACTGCTTACTACCCTCCACTGAGAAAATTGCCCATTTATACTCACTCTCTGTTTCCGATTAATTAGCCCGTTTTTGATCTACAAGAGGACCTGTCCTTTTATCCCGTGACTATTGAGCTTACTTAGGAGCCTTTGATGAGGAAGCTTTCTGGAAGTCAAGGTAAACAACATCTATTGGGTCCCCCTTGTCCACATGTTTGTTCACTCCCTCAAAGAACACTAACAGTTTAGTGAGACAAGATCTTCCCTTACAGAACCCATGTTGAGTCTGCCTCAATAGTTTTTGTTCATCAATGTGCCTACTAATTCTTTCCTTAATAACAGTTTCCACCAACTTACCTAGTATCAATGTCACACTGACTGGCCTGTAATTTCCTGGATCTCTTCTGGAACCCTTTTTAACTCAGTTTTTATCAGGGCTTTTTAACTCAGTTTTGATTAGGCGTAGCTACACAATGGGAAGAAGCATAGATCTCAAACTTGGGGTAATAGAACTTCTCTGAGGGCTTGTACCTCCAAGGATTATTAACCTGTTCCTTTAAAACTATATATTAGAGTTAATATATATGTGTATATACATGTGTGTGTGTGTATACACACACATACACACACACATACATATACAGACTAGGAGTAAGGCCCATTGTGGGAAGAAATACAATGAGCTCTAGAAGGAAGCTCCAGGTGAGTCTCCTGGCTGTGGCTGGTGGGGCGGCAGAAGGAAGGGGAAAATAGAGGGAGGCAAGCCCTGTTTATTTCCTTCTGGTTAGTTATAAGGCAGGGCTGTCTCAAGTCATTTTGCTGTTCTGTGGGTAGTATGGGAGGACAGCCTCATGGTAACAGGTATAGTTCCCTCCACCCCTGACTTATGTTGATTTGGGGTTATACAGTGGCAGCTAAAGTAGAAGACCACCTCCTCCTATGCCATGTCTTCTGGGTTCCAAGGGTCTGGAAAGTGGTTCCATAGACAGTTACAGGGTTGCCAACTCTGGGTTGGGAAATACCTATAGATTTGAGGGGTAGAGCCTGGGGAGGGAAGGGGTGGGGAGGAACCTCAACGGGGTATAATGCCATAGAGTCCATTGCCCAAAGCACCCATTGTCTCCAGGAGAACTGATTTTGGTTATCTGGACATAGCCGGAGATCTCCAGGTGCTGCCTGGAGGTTGGCTTATGTTAATTTGGGGCTATGCAGTGGCAGCTAAGGTAGAAAAGCACCTCCTCCTATGTCATGTTTTCTGGGTTCCAAGAGCCTGGAAAACAGTTCCGTAGCCAGTTATAGGGTTGCCAACTCTGGGTTGGGAAATACCTATAGATTTGAGGGGCAGAGCCTGTGGAGGGAAGGGGTGGAGAGGGACCACAGCAGGATATAATGCCACAGAGTCCACTGCCCAAAGCAGCCATTGTCTCCAGGAGAACTGATCTTGGTCATCTGGAGATCAGTCGTAATAGCTGGGAAATTTTCCGTAGAGGAAATGATGTGCTGTGGCTGGGGAACACGGTGATTTCTGGGAGATCTCCAGGCCCCACAGGGAGATTGGCAACTCCAATTAATGTTCAAAGGAAGACTGAGATATGTATTTTACCTCAGGACACATTCAATGACTCGCAACGACAAACTGTTTAGAATGTTAGAGGCAAAGGTCCATTAGGCCACATATGCAAATGATCTCTGTGTTCTGACTGGCTATGGGGGGGAGAGGAACAGGAAAATGTTTAGAATGTTGGAGGTGGGATTCAGGCAACACAGCCAGTGGATTGGTACAGCTTCTGAGTGACACATCATGGAGCCAACTGATTTAGGAGTGTGTGAAATGTTCAGAAAGTGCTGCCCCACTTCACAATTATATATAAGGAGAGAGAGAGAGAGAGATTTATAAGGATGGATATATATATGGATGGATATAGATATAGATATAGATATAGATATAGATATATAAGAGAGAGACAAGTCTAGTAATGGCAAGACAGAATGGGGTTTGCCATTTTATTTTCCATCTTTTGCTCAGTTCTGCTGCCTATAAGTAATACAGGGCATATTTGTGATTCTTTTATCAAACCTTTACAAACTCCAGCCAAGCAAGGTTATGAATGTAGTAAGGAGGCAGAGCTGGCATAAGGCTCTGGAGGCTTAGAGGACTGGGTTCCACTTCCACAGCCAGTTATATCTATACATTGAGTGGGGTGGTGGCAGTGACTGAATAAAGGATTAACCTGGGAATTAGACATGTTGCTAGGAGGTGATTTGGGGCAGACTGGAAACGTCTAAAGTGGAAGCAGCCGGTGCCTGTGAGGACTGGGGTAGTCCTTCCATATATTATATCAGGGATACTACTTTCTGAATGTCTGGATTCATTTGGTAGACATTGCTCTTTTCTGAATATTTGAATTAATTCAGTAGGCATTGCTCTAACTGTTGGACTCAATACCGTTGATTACTACAGTCTGACCAAACTGTGAAGTATATATTAGGAGATATTTCTTAATTCAACCAGGACTCTTTCATGATGATGCAAAAACCAGGAAGGTCAATGGATTGTACTTTAAAGTAAGCTAGTTTAGGATAAGGGTGAACCAAGGTCTTGGAGGGAGTTCTTCAAGAGATTACAGCTGTATAGTTTAACGTATTTGTGCTAAATTCAATTTTTGTTTTAAACTCATAGTTTCACATATTTTAAAACAACAAAATAATTAATCAAATGTAATTTAAAAAAAACAAACTTTTTTTTAATATAGATGTTTCTGTTGATCAGCTGGATAATAAAATAAGACTTATTATTATTACAACTACCACACTTCAGAAAGAACTATCTGGTGAACCAGATCCTGTGCACCAGATCTTTTGTACTCTCTTTTAAAAATTACTGTACATTCAGTGGGAAGATCACATCCTTACCCTTTTGTGGAAACAACCACCTTCACATCAGCTTATTTCTTCATCTCAGGTGGAATAGCTATGTTTCAGTAAGATTAATCATTATATACCTTTCCTGATTTTACTTATTAGGGAAAGGCTGCTGTGAATTAGGTGTAGAGTTGCCAGCCTCCAGGTGGGGCCTGGAGATCTCCCAGAATTACAGCTGGTCTCCAAATGATAGGAATCAGTCCTCCTGCAGAAAATTACTGCTTTAGAGGGTGGTTTCTATGGCATTAAATCCCCCTAGAGGTCCCATCCCTCCCCAAACCCTGCCTTCCCCAGACTCCACCCTCAAATTTCCAGGAATTTCTCAATCCAGAGTTCACAACTCTAGTTAAGGGTGAATTTGCTCATTCTTGCCCTTGTGATTCCTCCCCCTCAAATACCCATTTCAATTTGTTCCTGCTTAGTGCAAAGTGAACTTACTTCTTTATTTTCACACTTTTTGCTGCTTTTTCCTACTGATTTTTTTTCATTAAAAAAACTTGAGCAGCATTTGTGTATCAACGAATAGTAGGTTTGCCAGTTCCCAGGTTGAGATGGGGGTTCCCCCAGTCTTTGGGGCTTCTCCCCACCCTCAGCCAAGTCCCAGGTGACTTCCCCAATGTGATGACATTACCCGGGAGTGACATCATCATATTGGGGACGTCACTCTGGGACGCTCTGGTTTAAGGGCAAAATTCTATGGTTTTAACTGGGATTTATTATAGAGTTTTGTCCTTAAACCAGAACATCCCCACACGACGTCCCCAGTGTGATGACATCACTTCTCGGTGACATCATCAAGTCGGAGACATCCCAGAACACCCCCAGATCCTTCTGCCAGAGCAACAAGGGGATCTGGCAACCCTAATGAATAGTTTATATCAACTAAGGTAAAAAGAAACTCATTCAAGACTATTTGTCCATCTTCTAATGTATGTGCAATCCCAGTTATGAGGACCACTGAAAATATGTTTTTATATCCGATAGCTGAGAACTGAAAAGAATGAGATCTCATTGTATTCTCTGTTTGCAGTTTAGTCGGACTTCTGCGATTTCCTGCACAAAGCACATGTTCCCCTTGCTCCCTGCGTTGCTACAGGAAATGGCACTAGAGCTTCCTATTCTCAGTTGCAAGACTCAGGAGAGGCTTTTGCGTTTGCTCAGAGATCATCTCCTAAATTCAGCAATAGCCCCCCCCCCCCCCGTTGGGCTGCATCATAAAAACAAGCCAGACATGTTGGGCAGGAATAAGGAGAAATGTAAACATCCTCAGATTTGTGACATCAGTTGAATAACAGGAGGGTGATTATTTATGACAGAGATAGTAAAAGATAATAAATAAACTAGGGCTATTCCAGGATAAAGAAAAGTACTGGAGAGCTTGAGGTTGCTTTCCAGAGTCTGAAGTTTAAACACTCATCCAGGAGTCAACTTAAGCAGCACAAATTGCTTCTTCTTTTGTTTACAATTGAGGCTTGTAGTACAGAAGCGTTTTTTCCCCCTCCTGCATGCTGAATCTCTGCTCTGTAAACACTGCCATGAGCTGCCACATACTTGCTGTCCATTGAGATTTCATGTCCATTTTCAGGGAGATTAAATGCCCATTTTCAGAGTTCTGAACAATCTTTTGAACACTAAAACTATCTTTCTTCCACTTAATATTTATATATTTTTAGATGGGCAGATTTTAACAATGGAAATGTTGTTGTTTTCTGTGCTGAAGCATAATCTATTTCCTTTCTTTCTTCAGTACAATCCTTGTTGAATTAACATAGTCATTCCACATGGTTTGCCTCTAGCCAGCTCCAGGGTATGCTACAATTTCATTTTTCTGTGGTGTCTTGAATCTAAAAAGAGAAATTCCAATTCCTTTCATGAATTAATTCAAATAATGTCATTTTATTTGATGGTATATGACAATTCTCACCTAAAATTAAGCCTATAGTAACATAAAGAATTTGGAACAGCATGTTAAATATGTCAGTGAATGGTGCGTGTATCTTTTTTTCCTTTCTTCCTCAGTAGGTTATTTGTTTATATGCATCTAAAGATCTCTGCAAATACACTTAATAGAAGTTGTATAGTTTTCATATAGGATGTCTGCCACATCAGTTGTCATGTGGAAAATTTGAAAGTGTTCCATCATCAGTGAAAGCCACAATTTTCAAATTCTCTTTTCAGTGTTCTTAGCATGAATCATATAGAATGTCAACTGCTTGCATTTCAGAGTATTAGTTAACAATAATTACAATATGTTCAAAGTATTTAACAATACATGATCTTTTTTTGTAATAGGGTTGCCAACCTTCAGATAGGACCTGCAGATTACTTGAAGTAGAACTGATCTCCAGGCCACAGAGATCAGTTCCCATGGGGAAATGGCTGCTTTAGAGGATAGACTGTATGGCCTTATATCCTGCAAAGATCCCTCCCCAGGCTTCAACCGTAAATCTCCTAATTCTCACAACAGCCCTGTAAGCATTATCCCCATATTACAGATGGTTAAGAGTCAAAACACAATCAAATGCAGTACAAAGTATGCAATAATGAAAATAAAATCTGAAACTGCAATTTTTTTTAAAAAAAAAACTGCCTTGACTACCAGAATGCATAGATTTATTTTTAATGATATGTTATCTTTATCTTACATCATTTATTATTTTATTCAAAACTGAATAGGGTAGCCATCCCCCAATGGGGTCAGGGGTTCACCCGTTTTCAGGATTCCCAATCCACTGCCACTCAGCTGGCTGGCATGGGGAGCCCCGCCCCCAGCAGCCCCATCCACACCAATGTGCCTGGTGTGATAATGTCACCTGGAGGTGACATCATCATGCAGGACATGGGGGGGGTCACTCTACCATCCAAGAAAAAACTCTATGGTAACCAGGATCTGTCCAAAACTCTATGCTGTCTAGGATCTACTGGAGCCCCCCACTGGCAAGAGGTAGGTACCTGGCAACCCTCACACTGAATCTTATTTGCCATCCCATTTATATAATTTGTTAAATGTTGATAAAAATCAGTATCTTTAAAACCTCTCAGTGTTAAAAACTTTGTGAAATTAATTGCTTATACACTGTGTATTCCACGGCCAAAACACCTCTAATTCAAATAATTTAGGGGCAAGAAGCATGTTTTAATATTTGACCCCTCCCACATATTTTAGCTATAGTATGTGTAGGGGCAAGAGTAGATATATTCTTAAGACACAGTTTTAAAACATTATAGTCAACAATGTTTTCTGGAGGCGAAACCAACACATATGCCCATTTTACTAATCCTGAAGTTTTAAGAAAGTAGAAACCGACTGGACTCCTTTGTTTTTGCAACAATGATAGCACCACAAGTTTTACTATCTTCAACAATAAAACATATCTCTCCTTATACATAATTGCAATTTAGTCTGGCAACATTCTATGCCCGCCAAAATCAGTTGGTTCCGTGATGTGTCAATCACAAGGTGTCTCCATCCATTGGCTGTGTTGCCTGAGTTCTCTCCCACCCACTGCAGCCTAGGCCACTCTTCTCTGATTGGGCCAGTGTTTCAAGGTCATTTGCATATGGAAGCTGATTGGACTTCACTCCATTCCACACCTCAAACTCCCCCCGCGAGACAGTTGGAACTGTCAGTTGCATATGCGACTTGGTAAATTCTGAGGTAAGATATGTCCTCACTCACAACACATCACTTCCCCTTCAAAAGAAACAAACCCAATAACACAACCATGCCACACCAAAAAAAGACAGATCACACCACAAGCAGGATACCACAAGGCAAAAAATGATAGGAAAAGGTGCCAGCAGTCACCCCATTAATGCCACAGATATGTACCTGAGAGAGCTTCAGAGGATGGTGTGCAGGTCCCAAGTTCATGTTATAAAAGCTGCCTGGGGGATTATGGACCATTCACAGACTTTCAGCCTTAACATACCTCACAGGGTTGTTGTGCGGATCATACGGGGGAGAGGAGAATGATGTCAGTTGCTTTGGTTCCCACTGCAGGGAAAGACTGCCCTTTCCCTAAGCAGAGGCTGAAGGGGGGGGGATGTAAACCTGAAGACAGACAGGCAGATAAAGGTAGTCTGATGGTTGCCTGGAAAGGACATTGGGTTGCCAGCTTCAGGTTGGAAACTTCCAGGATATTTTAGGGATGAAGCCTGCTGAGGGTGGGGTCTGTGGCGGAGGAAGAGGGGGACCTCAGACAGATACAATGCCATTGACCCCACTCTCCAAACAATCTGTTGCCAATCTCCAAGTGACAGCAGGAGAGCTCTTAAAGCTCTGGTGCTAATTCAAAGTGCTGGGGATGTGTTGCATTCTGACAAAGGATGCTGTGAATGTAGAAAATTAATATCGACAGAGTAGTGTTTTGGAAATCTTTAGGAACTGTTTGGTCCATTTACCATGGGGCACCCATCCAGAGCCTCTGGTATTTTCTCACTCTGCTGGCATCAAAACCAATTTGGGGCAAAATAGAGATATGGAGACTTTTCCATCCTCCTTTGCATCAGTTCGTCTTTGTTGGCAACCCTAGGCCTGCCAGCATTCTCAGGGTGACTTCATGCCTCCTGACTGGCATTACTTTACTAGCCCTCGCTGCTTGCTCCTTTTCAGCAGGAGCCTCCCTATGGAAGCTGCCTGGGTGATTTTGGACCAGCCCCAGACATTCTGCATAACCTACCTTGCAGGGTTGCTGTACAGATCACAAAGCGGAAGAGGAGAATGAAGTAAGTTGCTTTGCTCCCCGCTAACAAGAAAGACAGAACTTTGCCTAGGAAGAGGCTGCTGAGAGAGGAGGCGTTAAAGTTGCTAATTTTAGGTATAGAAATTCCTGAAGATTTGAGGGGTGGAGCCTGGAGAGGGTGGGGTTTGAGAAGGGGGTGGGACTTCAGACAGATGCAGTTCTATAGACTCTGCCCTCCAAACCAGCCATTACCGCCTGGGGAACCATTGTTGCCAATCTCTGGGGGAGGACTGGAGATCACTTAGAAATACAACTGCTATCCAGGAGGGAGGGGGAAGGAGATGGAAAACTGAAGTCAGAAGGGGAGATAAAGGTAGGTTGATGGTTGGCTGGGAAGGAGATAGAGTTGCTAAATCCAGGCTGGGAAATTCCTGGAGATTTGAGGTGTGGAGCCTGGAGAGGGTGGGGTTTGAGAAGGGGTAGGACCTCAGGCAGGTACAATGCCAACTCTACCCTACAAACCAGCCATTTCCTCCTGGGGAACCATTGTTGCCAATCTCCAGTGGAGGGCTGGAGATTACTCAGTATTACAACTGCTCTCCAGGAACGAGGGGGAAGGAGATGGAAAGCTGAAGTCAAAGGGGCACATAAAGGTAGGTTGATGGTCGGCTGGGAAGATGATAGGCTTGCCAACTCCAGGCTGGGAAATTCCTGGAGTTTTGAGGGGTGGAGCCTGGAGAGGGTGGGGTTTGAGGAGGGCTTGGACCTCAGACAGGTACAATGCCATAGACTCCACCCTCCAAACCAGTCTTTTCCTCCTGGGTAACAATTGTTGCCAATCTCCAGGTTAGGGCTGGAGATCACTCAGAATTACAACTGTTCTTCAGATGGTAGAGATCAGTTTCTTTGGAGAACTGGGGCACCCATCCAGGGCCTCTGGCATTTTCTCTCTCTGCTGGCATCAAAACTGTGTCATTATACCCTACAGAGACACCACAGCAAATTGATGCTGAGCGCCCAGAGCCTCTTTCTAGAGCTCGTTGTATTTATTTCCACAACGGGCCTCATTGCTAGTTTGTTATATTTGTTAACCACTAGGAAGTTCTATCAACTTTACAAACACTTTGAACCCATGATTATGTATCACGGTAGTTCAATGGAAACAAAGTTCTTTACTGAAAATATTCACTAGTTTGCACCTCTGTTAATTTGAAGCAGATCTCTGCATTGTGGAGATTTGCATATGAGCCAGTGGTGACTAATGAAAGACAGTACAACCATTAAATAGTATTTAATTTAAAACAAGATAGATTTTTTTAAGAGTAGGAAAAGACAGAATAGGATTTTGTTGGTTTTTTTTGAGAATAGGGAAAATATTTTTTTCAGAGAGTCTGGGGAGTTCACATAATCACGTTAATCTCTGGATGCTTGTATCATCTATTGACATGTATAGCACAGCCAATCTCAGACAAAGCACTGTAAACAGAGCTTTTGAGTGACATGGTGCAATATACTTTCCAACAGGAACAGTTGCCATAAGTGTGTGCAAGTGTATAAACTATTCTGTTAATATGGCCACCTGTATGAAAATCACAGCAACTTGCTTTTGGCTGCACAGCATTTCTCCCCTTTTATTTGTAGTTTTCTGTAATTAGGTAAAATAAAATTACTTATTAAATTACATATTCACTTAAGTTTGAAATTATGATTTAAGTATTTTCCACAGAGTACAGTGCTTTAGGTGTGACAGTTATGCAGGGACTATGCAAATCCTTTTGAAGCATACTGTCTGTATTCCATCAAAGTGCAGGGGAGGCTTTCTGCAATGAATGTTAAATTAGTCTGAAGAAAAAATGAACATTTCAATATGGGAATCCTGCCAAACTGAAAGCCTGTGAACCATTTGGTTTATATTTTATTATACACAATATGAACTACCTTTGCATTGTAGTCTGTTAATACATGTATTCACTTGAGCTGTAAATGTATCTGCCTTTGCACTATACAGTTTAATAGCTACAGTTCAGCAACTTGCATTTATAACTGTGTTATCTAATGTTTGTAGTTGTATATTATGAAATGAAAGAACTTGATGTACAATGGCCTGGGTTTGGTAGGCACATGCTAATGCAAACCACTGTTTTCAGAACTGCTAAGACAATTTTAAAGAGTTAACTAAAATGAAATATATTTTCTGTGGTTGTCATGTCCAGTCATAATCATATTTTAATTCTCCAAGCAAATTGCCCCCTTGTTTGTTGGGGCATAGGGAGAGTGCAGGTCTTAGGTTCAAACACTGGCATAAAGGAGATAGTAAGGCTGGGGAAAAGTTCTGTCTGAGCGGTTTGTGAATTGCACTGGACAGTGCCTCCAGGCTTGATGAACCATTGTTTCTTAGTGCTAGGCAACTTCTGGTTTTTATATGTTTATACCCCCTTTTTTTCCCCAGTGGACACCCAAAGCAACTTTCAAGTGTTCTCTCCTCCTCTGTTTGATCCTCACAATGGCCCTTTGAGGTACATTATGCTGGGAGAGAGAGAGACTGCCCCAGGATTACTCAGCAAACTTCCATGGAACAGTGGGAATTGAAAATGTGTGAAATGCTAACCATTATACCACACTGGCTCTCATTTGATATGTATATACTAATTTTTCTTTTCCTTTCTTCCATGAGTACTGGTCAGCTCAGTGATCCTTTCTTTATTCTCTCCACCATAACTAAATGTTAAGAACATAAGAAAAGCCCTGCTGGATCAGACCAAATGTCCATCTCATCCAGCTTAGCTTCTTGTGTTATACAGTGGCCAACCAGTTCCCCTGGATGGCCAACAACAGGGCATTGAAGCTGAGGCCATCCCCTGATGTGGCCTCCTGGCTCTGGGATTCAGAGGTTTAGTGCCTCTGAATGAAGAGGTTCCCTCAGTCACCATGGCAAGTAGCCATTGATAGACTTATCCTCCACGAATCTATCTAATCCCATTTTAAAGTTGCTTATTCCTGTAGCCATCACTACATCCTCTGGCAACAAATTCCACGTTTTAATCATTCTCTGTGCAAAGTAGTATATAATAACATAAGAAAACATAAGATAAGAACATAAGATGTTACTCGTGATACCCCGTTTACTATTTTTCATCATTTCAAAAAGACTAGTAAAAGGATATCTTATGTCAGCTACATTATATTTGCAGTGATCTTCTAATTTTGTAATACCAATACACTTTTGGCAAGATGAGTTCAATCTGTGTTCCCTCTGTGCATATCCAGTCACTGTCATGGTATGAGGATTTATATGGCTTTATCACAAAAGTTCCCATAAATTGCCTAATGCCTACAGTATTCATTTTTGAAAAGCGATTGCATTTCTATTGATACTATAAATATAAAAGTGTATGTCCATATTCTAATCTTTATGGAACATATTTTGCTACCTTCACATTGCCCGCAGTAGTGATTTCCCATTGCATATGTATGTCATCGGTGTCACCCACGTTTCACATACCTACTTGTAATACAGCTTTGTCTTCTAGTGAACTTCAGGGGCTGTGAGGATTGCATAACCTTTCTTGTACATCTCAGTTTTGATTTTTAGACACAGGAGTTGTATAGCTGATGAAATGTGAGTCAGGTGGCATCTGCCTGTGTGTTATTCTCAGAAATAAGAGACTTCCTACACAACAAAAGCAATAATTGCCACATTTTACATGGCTGGCATATAAAACCAATATCTCTGGCCACTTCAGCCTGTTTGCAAAAACCTCACAACATTTTTATGAACTACATATGAACAGAAATTAAACCTTTCTTTCCCCAGTATAAACAGTGATCAAATTGTACAGAATCTGTTCTGAGACCCAAAGCCCTGAAGCTTCTAGTTAAGCAGGTGTGAGAGGCCTGATGGGCTAAAGTGTACTCAGCAACCTGTACTATTTACCTTTTAAAGTTCAAAGCTGAACCCAGTCAGTCTCATGCCCAGTCTAGCACCTGAGGTCTGAAGAGCTGATTAGTTAACCCTTTGAATGTTATATGATATTCTTTGCTAGGAAAAAACTTAACTTTGCCTTTGCTAGCCAAGTCACATGGTAAATTAAACATTTTTTGTGTAGTCATCTTCAGCTCTCACATCCTGTCCTCCCAATGGCTTAACTTTTAGGAATAAATGTCAGCACATATATTATCCACAATGTGATATTGTTAAACAAACAAAAAAACCTTTTATGAAACCTACTGCAATGATCTTGGTCCCACATCCTCTATATTGGGAGCCAGCATTTTAAAAGCTTTTCAGATGGAATTGCTTATACACAAAGCTGCCTTACGTTGAGACAGATCAGTGGTCATCTAGGTGAAAATTGTTTGCTATGAATGGTAGTGACTCTCCATGTCTTAGACTGAAGTCTTTCATATTGCCTTCTCTCTGGTCCTTTAACCTCAGTATGTCCCTAAAATTCAGCTTACAAATTAATGAAAGAACAAATGTACATTTACAGTAAAGGTACAGATCACTGATGCTAGGAAAATAATTAATCCTGAAAAAAGTTAACATTTGAAAGAAAGTGATGTTTCATTAAATCTGCAGATAGTTTAAAGTCATTTTATTCTCTTGCAAGTGAAAATGACCCTGGTAGGTAACCATCCCAGTAGTGCTTTCCAACAATAACAACATGACAGGCAATGTTAGTGATTTCACTCTAGTGTGTTGCAGACAGTCACAAATCTACCAAAACTCAAATGAAATGTAGCTAAAACTATGTTGTGCATGCTAAAGAACCGCTGTGATTGCACATAGCACATATCTAGCTGTTTTTGCAAGGAAGGACATGGCTGTGTTATACCAGATCCTTGGCCATGCTAACCAGATCCTTCTGCCACCATGCAATCTCAACCTATCTACACTTTTCATCATGCCCAGAACCAGCAGATTCAATGACACATGCATTCATACAGCCTCCACTGAACTGTAGAAATAAGGTGTGCAGGCAGGATAGTACCGTGACATATAGTGGTTACTATGAAGAGTACATCTACCTGTAGCCACATTAAACTACCTGTATAATATAAAGGTTTTGTGATGAATGGTAGCCTGTGTAATTTATTGACAGTCCATCATAATCTTGTATATGGTTACATGTTTAATTTCTCAAAATGCTAAGAAGTTACACTATCTTTTTTTGTTCAAATGCTATGACTTTGGGATGTTATGATGGATAGTCCTCCTGT
The DNA here is from genome assembly GCA_029375565.1 of Gekko gecko. Taxonomy (NCBI): domain Eukaryota; kingdom Metazoa; phylum Chordata; class Lepidosauria; order Squamata; family Gekkonidae; genus Gekko; species Gekko gecko. The sequence continues at coordinate 266,675,161 of JAPDNY010000001.1, forward strand.
CTAATACAAGAAGCTGTAACAAAGACTTAACGTGATTTATATAATGGGATGCAACACCAGATTATAGGTCAGAGTGCTAAAGTAGGAGAAATAATAGCTGCCCTAGATTCTGTAGCTTTCTCAGTAGCATCTGAAAGTTGGTCTTTGAATAATCCAAACACTATTAAAACAGCACTCACATACATCAATAGTTCTTACGAAGGAAAAGTATTTGTTCCTGTCTGAGTGAAAACAAACCTTCAGAACAAAACCTTAGGTTACGGTGTTTTCACCTGTTATGTTGAATATCACTTGTCATCTACACATGAAAATGAAATAGCACCTTTCTTTAATTCATTGGTAAAATCAATTTGACATGGCTTTACCTTACCCACAACTGGTTTATTGTGCCACAAAATTTTCATAGGGTAAAATAAAATAGGCTCACCGAAGAAAACCACTGTTCTGTAACACACTAGGTTGTACTTTTTATAATATTTATAATGCAAAGTTCTTCCTTCTAATGAATTTTATTTTGATAAAAAAAATAAACACAAATACAGAAAAGTTTGTAGGTACCATTTACATAATTATTTTAGTTATTTTGCTACCTTGTACATTGTCTACTTTGTAAATTCATATTTTCTACCTTATATTTTTATAGAAATATTTTGCATTATAATTAAAAGTATAGTTTGTATTATCTTCTAATTTGTTATATGTCTACAAAGTCTGTTGTGAAATCAGTGCAATGAGCTCTAGCAAGATGTGAGGTGTCGGGCCACACAAAGCCCCCTCCCCCACCCCCGTGGTTTCTCCCACAGCCCCCAGACCCCAGTCTCGAGAGGAGACACAAGGCTCGGCACTGTGTCGTAACCTGGCCACCTCCGGCAGGCCCCCAGCCACCTCAGCTGCCCTCTGCCCTGGCAGCTTTTGCAGCAGAGCTCAGTGAATCATGGCTTGGGGGTGTGCAGCTACTGGCTGTTGGCCTTGCCCTCATTGTTCACCGCCATGTTCTCTCTGCTGCTAGTGCCCAGCCACTCGCCAGCCACCCAGCTATCTGCAGCCAGCTGCATCAGACGGTGGCTGCTGCAGTGCTGGCATGATCGGCCTTGTTCTCCTGACCCTCTGCCTGCTGGAATGTCACCCCGGCCGGCTGCCTCCAGCAGCCTCCTGGCCACCTCTACTACCTTCCACTCTGGCAGCCGTGGATTTCCTGGATGTGGGCCTCGCTGTCCCATTGGCTGCCTTGTCCTCTGCCCACCGGAGTGTCCAGCCCCTCTGTCACCTCCCAGCATACTGAGGCAGAGATGCTGGGTGCCGGTTCTGAGGGTAGGACTCAGGCAACACAGCCAGTGGCTAGGGAGACCCTGTGACTGACAGATCAGGGAGCCAACTGATTTGGGAGCACATGGAGCATTGCCATCCGGAACGAGCCAGCTTTCCATAGAGCCTCCCAGAGGGAGGTTCTAGCAGGGGGCTTGATCTGGGAACTCTCACATACGGTGGTAGATGAGTAAATCCCTCTTTGCCCCGAAGCAGAGTCCTGGCAGGGAGTGCTTCTGGATAGCAAGCGAAGCGTGGAGGTGAGATCGACCGCTTCTCGGAGCTATACTCTGATCAAAGAATCTTAGCTTTCAACTTTTTCCTTGGACACCGTGAGTACTGGAAACTCTTCTGAACTATTTTATACTGCTGCTGTTTGGAGTTGGTCCATTTTAGTTGGAGAAACAAAAGGAGACGGGAAGCCCCCACGCGGCTTGGAAGTGCACTCCGGTTTCTTTTTTTCTCTGCTACATGCTTAAAGACTTAAAGGACCTGTAACCTTGGATTGTCTTTGTTTGTTTTTTTCTTTAACTTGAGAATTTGATGTAAATAAGAGGTCCTATGGTTTATTCATTAACTGAGACTGAGATTTTGTATTTTGGGAGACCCTTGGCTTTTCTATTTGGAGCAAACTGATGGATTTTATGGTGGCTCAGGCAAGACTGTCTTGAAGTCCTATGGGTGAACTTTTGGAACAATTTCCTATGGATGTTTAGAACCCTTTTCAGAAAAAGGACTTTATGATGGATAATGGTCTACCAGTTGTTAATACTGGTTGCAAAAAGAAGATAATGGCTGATGGAATTGCATGGTTTTTTTCTTCTTCTTCTACTTGGAATTTATAAAATGTGCCTTGGTGGAATTACAAATTATCTCCAGTTGTTCTATTGGATATAGGGGATATCTTGGATATTTTCAATAACAGTAACAAGACCAGAAGAGACCAGTAAAAATTGAGAACAGTGGATCTATAAATTATCCCCAGTGAACGGCTTTTCTTGCTTTATTGGATATAGGGGATAGCTTGATTATTTTAAATAAAAGAAGCATGACCAGAAGGGACTGGTAAGAACTGAGAACTTTGGTAGAAGATTGAAGTATTTTAAAAAGTTAGTGGTGCTAAAACAAATATGTAACTTGAAACTAAGTAAAAATGTGAAATGGAGGAGAAAATTACTGTAGGTGGTTGTACCAGCTAAAATACATTGTCATATTGTTTAGGCTGCTTGTAGTTATTTAAATATAACTGATAAAATAGAAGGGAGATGCCCATAACCTTCTACTGTGGAGGAACAGGAAATAACATCATGGTTAAAACTGTTTTGGAACAGAGGGAACATTTTGTAACAATCTTACTGTGTTGTTGTACTTTCAAATAAGCCTTGGTTAAAACAGAGGGAGGGGGATATTTGGTGTTTGAACTGTGATATTATATGGAATATATATTCTGGCCCAAATAAGTTCTCTCCAAGTACCACTAAATCTGTTGCTGCAAATTTGGCCAAAATGTCTCCCTCACTCTGCATAATACCAAAGAGAGGGGGTAGCCCAGGATAGCAAGGAAAGGCCAGACCCTTGGATTGTCAACTTTCCAGGGATCCCCCAAAGACTGGGGATTCCATCTCCAAATAGGGAGATTCAGCCAGAGGGGCCTCACTGTCCCTCTAAAAAGGCAGTGACAACTCAGTGAGTGGTGGCAGTGAACTTAAGGAGTGAGATACGCCCATGGAATGAGGGTGGGAGGCAAACAGCTGAGTTGTAAACTGGAGCCCGTTTCACCACAGTAGACAACCAGCTTAGTTCATACAAAGGAAGGAAACCCTTTGCAGGCCTTTTTGAGGAACTCATTGGGGCCAGTCCTGACTAGGGTTGCCAGCTCCAGGTAGGAAGTATCCTGGAGATTTTCTGGTAGAGTCCATGGAAACCAGGGTTTGGGAAGGGGAGAGGCCTCAGCTGAACAGAATGCCATAAAGCCCACCTTCCAAAGCAGTTATTTTCTCTGGGGGGAGGATCTGTTGTCTGGAGTTCAGTTGTGATACTTGGTGATCTTCAGGCTCCACCTGGAGGTTGACTACCCTAGGCATCGCAGTCAGTGCTTCAGAGCAGGGCCTGCTAGATCCAGGTTCTTGCTGTAGAAGCTGAGTGGATGATTTTGGACCAATCACAGACTTTAAGCCTAACCTACCTCACAGGATTGTTGTGCAAGTTAGAAGAGGGAGAGGATAATGATGTTAGCTGCTTTGATCCCCATTGCAGAGAAAGACTACTTTTTGTCCTGGGAAACCATTGTTGCCAATATCCAGGTGAGGGCTGGAGATCACTCAGAATTACAACTACTCTCCAGATAGCAAAGATCTGTTCCCCTGGGGAACATGGTGGACTCTGCGTCCCTATCACCTGCTGAGATGCCCCCCCATGACAGTCAATGTGATGTGGCAGTTAGGTTTCAGAGCACTGTAGAGGCTGCAGGTGGGGGGAGGAGATGGGAAGCTGAAGAGAGAGAGGGAAATAAAGGTAGGTTGATGCTTGGCTGAGAAGGAGATAGGGTTGCCAAGTCCAGGTTGGAAATTCCTGGAGATCTGAGGGATGGAACCTGGAGAGGGTGAGGTTTGAGGACGGGTGGGACCTCAGACAGGTACAATGCCATAGGCTCCACCCTCCCAACTAGCCATTTCCTCCTGGGGAACCATTGTTGCCAATCTCCAGGTGAGGGGTGGAGATCACTCAGAATTACAACTGATCTCCAGGAGGGAGAGCAGAAGTCAGCTGCAGTCAGAGGGGCAGATAACAGTAGGCTGATGGTTAGCTGGGAAAGAGATGGGGTTGCCAACTCCAGGTTGGGAAATTCCTGGGGATTTGTGGTATGGAGCCTGGAGAGGGTGGGGTTTGATGAGGGGTGGGACTTGAGACAGGTACAATGCCATAGACTCCACCCTCCAAACCAGCCATTTCCTTCTGGGTAACAATTGTTGCCAATCTCCAGGTGAGGGCTGGAGATCACTCAAAATTGTAACTGCTCTTCAGGTAGCAGAGATCAGTTCCTCTGGAGAAAATGGTGGACTCTCTGTCATTATACCCTGCTGAGGTCGCCACAGCAAATTGACGCTGAGTGGTCAAGGCCTTGGCACTCTCCCAGAGCTTCTTTCTAGAGCTCGTTGTATTTATTTCCACAATGGGCCTTATTCCTAATCTTTTTAAAAAACAAAGAATTATTCAGTTCACATGTCATTAAAGACATGGTGCTCATCTGCAATTTTTCATATCTTTGAAACAGCACTTTCTTTTGCAGATGTCTTCTTACAGAATTTTAGCAAAGCAGCAGTTGCAGAGTTTCAATGAATAAATACAAATATGAGAAATATAGTTTTAGAGGCCATATCTTTTCCCATTCCTATTAAATCCACCCCACTCTACTTTTTTTAGCTGGGGATTTACCTTTTGACCACGGCAAAGAAGGGATCCCCTTCCTCCCTATCCACTACAGTTCTCAGGAATATTGGGCCATATGCACAGGCTAGGAAGATTTTTTTTAAAAATGGATTATGAATCTGACCTACCAGATGGCAGAGAGCAATCGTAAATACACTGAATACTGTGATTTTTATTTCCTAATGAACACACTGCCTTGAGGTTTAAATCTACACATGCTTAACAAATCTTAACAATTGGGGGCCCTAAAAAAAAAGGGCAGGTAGAGAGAAAGAGCAAATGAAAGGGCCTCCCACACAGAGCACAGGATATGCCATTAAGTTGGCTTCAAATTATATGTAGGGTGCACATACACCTCACTGCCTGCCAGCCAAGCCTCAGTCATGAGAAGCAACATGGCAGCTGGGGGGAAGGGAATTTGGCTGGAGGAAGACATGGGAAGGGAAATCCCATAAGCTTCCCTGCTAAGAGAGTACACATTCCCTCTCAACCCAAGTGGCCATTCAGTGACTCCTGCAATTGCAGATGCGTTGGAAGACTCCTAGCTGGAGTGGGTGGGGGAGGAGAGGCAGAAGCAAGCAAGGCAAGAGGTCAGAGCAACCAGCTCTTGTTGAGGAAGGAAGAATGCTTTTTGTCTGCAGCAGCAACCTCCCCAGTAACCTTGGAAGCCACTTGGACGAGGCTTGATAGGTGGAGCCTCTAGAAATGTTCAATATGCAAAACACCTTGTGTCCTTTCTTTTTGCAAAAATACAAGCCCTTTTACTGTCCTTTTCCCACCTTTTTTGAAAAAGCAGGCCAGACATCTCCTGTACCCATTTGTACAGCTGCTTTATCTTCCTAACACACATATGTAGCCTTCAACATGGTAATGCATGGAGAGGGAGAGTGAAAAGGCTGAATGGTATGGGTACCTGAGCTTTGCTAGCCAGTATGGAGGATAATACTAAGAGGGGGCTGACAGAAGGAACCATAGAGACTAGAAAATACAATGTGCTTCTTCTTTTTGCAAGAAAGGAACAGGAAGAACAGCAGTAGAATGTGCTCTGAGGCAGGAAGAATAGTGTGAGTCTGAGGGAAAATTCCTCAAGGGTGATAGCAGCAAACAAGCAGGTTGGAAGGCCAGACAGAAAGAGCTTGGGGGGCCACATATGACCCATGGGCCGCAGGCTAGGGACTCCTGTTGTAGACTATGGACTGATCTTCACATTGATTTTGGGTGATTCTACACCTCTTGAAACTGCCTCTGCATAGTGGGTGGCACTTCTTTTTTGCCAGTCATCCACAGGTTGCTTAGGGTGAACACCAAATGACAGACAAAGTGCATTGTCAGATCCAAACTATGTCATAAAAGGGAGGGGAGAGGAAATTAATAATTTTGAAATGCAATATTTTGTCTTTGTCTGCCTCTATTAATTCATAGGGAAATTTTGCACATGTATCCAGAAAACAATATCCATACTTCAGCATCATAAAAAATGAAGTGCCAAATATTGTCAGCTCAATTTTAAAACACATTTATTTTCTCATACATGAAGGAATGCTGAATTCTATTTCTCTTCCTTGAATTACAGATGAGTAATTGCTATAGCAACCTCAAAAAATGTCAGTGGAGAGTCAGACAATCAGCTTTCATGTTTCTTACATCTAATTGGCATAGCATTTGTTTTCACTTGAAAGGGCCTGGAATACACTTGTTAGTATGAGGGGAGAAAAGGGGTGTCTGATAGGTTTAGTAAGGATGGGATAATTCCTGTGCATCTCCAGAATAAGGCCATAACAAATGTTGATAAAATTAAAATGTAAGAGACAGGGGTTACAGATTCTATATGATGCCTTCACTTCCATAATAAAATATAGGGGTCTGCTTTCACTATAGATTTCTGTACAATGTTTATAGCAGATTAACAGTTATAATAACTCCATAAGAATCCTCAGTTTGATGAGATGCTGATAATTGTAGAATTCCTGGGAAGAACAAATGACTGCTAAGCCAGTTTCTATTTGTGGTATAGATAGATCCATGTATGTGTGTGGTTGAGGAGATGAATTACTGTCCTCTACATCTATGGCCAGTAGTCTTCCGCTACAGGCACTGTGCCTTTAAATTGTTATGATTTTTTCGATTGCATTCATTCAAGATTTAGAACTGAGACCAGGGTCATCTGTTCCCCTGGGGTTTGCTTCCTCTCTTACACATACATCCTTCCTGCTCCCAGTAGATATTCTAGTGTTGGTTACCCCACCAACAAAAGTAGTTCTCAAAATAGGTTACAATAAAGTAGATATGTTTGATCATTTCTACAAATTAATTTTACCACTATAGGGACAGGTGGAAATCAGGTCTGATTAATAAGGAACAAAACAATCAAAAGTACAAGAAAGATTCATGTGATGTCATAGGAGACAGGGACTTAAATCATGCAAAAAAATGTGATTTGAAGCCCTTTGAAACACACTTTAGAGACAGATTCTTCTCCCAACTATAGGCCTTGAGTCAAAAACAATATATATATATATATATATATATATATATATATATATATATATATATATATATATATATATACTTTTATTTTCATTTTCATTTTCAGAAAAGGCAAGACCGGAAGTCAGCCCATTTTTGGGGTAGGGCGGGGTATAAATTCAATAAATAAATAAATAAGTCAAAAGGGGTAGAGACATGATTTAGGCCCTGTTAATATTTTCAGAAATATGAATGTACATGGCAGGAAATTCAAATAGTCATAATTATGTTATTGTGGCAGTCGAACCTATTTGTGAAAAATAGGAATGCAAGTAATAGCCCTTCTTTTGAGAGAAAATTAACATGGTAGGGTCTTTTTATGGCTAACACTATACTGATTAATCACCTGAGAGGACTCAAATTATGGCCTGAATGCCTGGGTGAAGCTCAGCTTCTCTGTTTTTCTTGGCAAGTATGATGAACCCTCTTAGTCATCAGGCTGTCCTGCTCTTGTTGTGAGAATGCCCAAAGAATTGCTGGATCAAGTAAGATGGGTGAGAAAAAAGCAAGACAAAATGGCATGAAGGGGAGTAGTATTTTTCCCAGGGGGCTCAGCCTCTTCATCTGCATATACATATAAATATCTGCAGAGAGCTATCCATACATACATAAGCTTTCTATTTGTTAACAGGACCCTGTGTTTTACTTTGTTTTCTGAACGCATGTAGAAAGTCTACATGCCTAGGGCTCTTTAAAAATATTTCTTTTTACACAGCTGGAGTGGGGCCCAAGAATGCAGTCCCACTTCCCTCTGTGCACACAGCATTTTATATTATTTAGGTGATCAAAGATCAAAAACAGCATTGAAAAAAAATTGGACTTCACTGAAACCAGGCTTTATATGTGGCCAATTTTTAGATATATGTGTGGTTTGTAAATATGAAAGACTAGTGGCAAGGCCTCTTGCAAAGATATATGTGTGGTTTGTAGGAGACAGAAATATGAAAGACTAGTGGCAAGGCCTTTTGCAAAGAGACAGGCAACAGGTGCTAGGCAGACAGCCGGGGGAGCATGGCAGTGTGCAGTATCTGCCCGGGCCTGTGGCAATCAGTGCCCGTTAGAAGCATGGGGGGTGAAGACAGGCCAGGGGCAGTGAGCTTGGTGCCGGTGGAGAGGCCCCACACCACCCTCCCCTTCCGGAGGCCTCTGAGTGGCCTCGAAAGCCAGGTGGGGGGGTCGAGCGGAGATGGGCCAGCAGCGGTGAGTCCCACACCACCCTCCCCTCCCAGAACCCTCCGAGCAGCCCTAGAAGGTGGGGGTGGGTGAAGAAGGGCCGCTGGGGGTGGGTGAAGATGGGCGGCGGCGGCGAGTGCGCCACCGCCAGTGAGGCTCCACACCACCCTCCCCTCCTGGAGGCCTCTGAGAGGCCCTAGAAGCTGTGGGGGTTGGGCAAAGATGGGCCATTGGTGGCCAGCATGCTGGTGGCAGAGAGGCTTCATGGCACCTGGCCCTACCGGAGGGCTCCAAGTGGGCCTAGAAGGCAGTTGGGGCAACAGGTGAAGATGGGCTGGCAGCGGAGAGGCTCCATGGCACCTTCCCCTCCCGGAGGCCTCCCAGCCAGGTGGGAGGGTTGGGTGAAGACACCCCATCACACCCTCCCCTCCCGGAGGCCTCCCAGCAGCCTCAGGTCCGGGGCCAGAGGGAGCGACCAGACTGTGTGGAGGCCAGGCGGGCCCGTCCTCCCGGCTCCCCTCCTGGCTCCTCCCTCTAAACCCCTCTCCCCAAATTCTGCTGCTGGTTCTCTCCTACCCACCCATTTGGCTGCTAATTCTCTCCCCCCCATCAGAATTTTACAATTTTCACAGCATCCTCTGAGGCAGGAATTAAGGGGGTGGAGCTAACTTGGGGGCATTACCTTGGCATCCAGGCTGGTGCCTGCGGAAGGGCATCGTGCATACACACCCTGTGTGCCAAGGCTACCTCTTGAGGCTGCACCTCAGTGCATCCCTGCACCCAATTCCACCTTCTTCTCTTCCCCACAACCATTTCCAGCATTGAGTCCCTCATCTGCTATCCCTCTCCACTCAATTTCATTCCCAGCCATTGCTCTTCCCCCCTCCCCCATCACTCTCCTTTCCCCTTCAGCACTTGATCCTGGTCTGTTCTCGGCTCTGGTGCAGCCGCCCTTGCTCCCCGTTTATTTTTGGAGTTGTCTTCTTCTCTCCCCCCTATATCTAGTCCTTGGAGGCAGTGGGTTGAGTCTCTGCCTTTCCAGGGTCTGCCAGGGCTTCCCAGGGTTGCCAGCTCTGGGTTGGAGATACCTGGAGATTTTGGGGTAAGGTTTGGGGAGGGGAGGGGGTGAGACTTCAGTGGGCTCGAGAGCCAGTTTGGTGTAGTGGTTAGGAACGTGGACTCTAATCTGGAAGAACTGGGTTTGATTCCCCACTCCTCCACATGCAGCTGCTGGTGTGACCTTGGGTCAGTTACAAGTTCTTTCAGAGCTGTTCTCTCAAGGGAAGTTGTCAAGAGAGCTCTCTCAGCCCCGCCTATCTCAAGGGTGTCTGTTGTGGGGAGGGGAAGGGAAAGGAGATTGTAAACCGCTCTGAGACTCCTTTGGGTAGTGAAAGGCGGGGTAATAAAAACAGCTTTTTATTTAAGAAGTTGACTAAAATGATTTTACTATTCCTATCTAGATGGAGGATTAGTGTGATGACAACTGATCACATAAAGGTATTTATGGTTACCTGAAACAGTTCCCATGGGCACCCCTCTCTTCCCCCTCCCCGAGAGATTTAAAGGGCTCTCCAGCTGATTGAGGGAGCAGATGATTCGCTGATCAGCTGGAGGGCCCTTTAAATCTTGTAGGAGAGGAGGGAGAGGGTCAGCTGCTAGAGTTGCTAACAAGAATATGTTGGAGATCACAGGATCTACATATACAAAATAAATGAGATGGCGAATGTAGTGCTGACTGAGATGGAACGAAAAAGCTTGTGAACTTCTACCCACTGTGTAAAGTGAACCTTTTGTTGACCCCCCCCCCCACTTTGTGGAACTGTTGTACATTTGTGTATATATATATACAACCTTACTAAAGTTGCAAAATCCAGTCCATTAAGGAACATACATACATACATGTGTGTGTACAATACAGACTTTTAAATCCTTAATCCTGTCCTTAATAATATTTGAATTTTGGTTCCACAACATTCTATGGTCGCCATAATTGATTGGGCTCAAGAACTGGCAGTCAGAAGACTCTGGACAGGGCTGACTGGCTGCTTGGCGAAGTCCCGCCCACGTCAACCCCGGTCAGTGTTTTTGGCTCAGTCTGCTCTGGTCCTCTGACAGGAGAGGACTGTCTGCAGAGTGAGCACAGGGACAGGCCCTCAAGGCCGAGGCAGGTGAGAGAAGCCCATTTCTGCACCCCCAGACCATTCTCTGGGCCTTCTATGGGTGCAGTATGCCCAGAGAAGCCCTTTTCCGCCCCCCACACCACTCCCTGGGCCTTCTATGGGGGCAGTATGCCCAGAGAAGCCCTTTTCCGCCCCCACACCACTCCCTGGGCCTTCTATGGATGCAGTAGGCCCAGAGAAGCCCCTTCCGTCCCCCCCATCCTCTGGATCTTCTCAGGGCCCAGTTGGCCCAGAGAAGCCTGTTCTCCCCCCCATCCTCTGGGCCTTCTCAGGGCCCAGTAGGCCCAGAGAAGCCTGTTCCACCCCCAAAAAAGCCATCCACTGGGCCTTCTACGGGCCCAGTAGGCCCAGAGAAGCCCATTCTGCCCCCTCATCCTCTGGCCCTTCTATGGGCCCAGTAGGCCTAGAGAAGCCCATTCCTCCCCTCTTCCCTTCTTTCCCCCCTTTCCTTTCTTCCTGTCTCATTTCTTTCACTCTTCCCCCTCTTCCTTCCTTCCTTCCTTCCTTCCTTCCTTCCACCCTCCCTCCCTTCCATTCTAGGGCCCGTTGTCTTCTACCACAACGGGCTTTGCTCCCTAGTTTATTAATAATTAGAAAATGTGACACGTGCATGGATACAATGAATAGGATGAACTGATAGAACTAACATTTCATTCTGTATCAACAGGAGTCAGTGGCATGCATGCTACCCATCTGCTTAACAAAGTTTGTAGCCTACCTCCAGATAAGAAGCCTCCTTCCAGGGCTCTTTTGTAGCAGGAACTCCTTTGCATATTAGGCGACACACCCCTAATGTAGCCAATCCTCCAAGAGCTTACAGTAGCCCCTGTAAGAAGAGCTTTGTAAGCTCTTGGAGGATTGGCTACATTAGGAGTGTGTCATCTAATATACAAAGGAGTTCCTGCTACAAAAAGAGCTCTACGTCCTTCTACCTTCAGTGGGTTTTCCTCTATGAGAAGAAGCTACTTAAGTTGGGTGAAGTCTCCTTAGGGTGGAGAAAGGTTCAGACTTTGTTGAGTGGAATAGTAGGATGCATATCAGTTAGTAGGACTGAAGGAACAGCAACTTACTATTGTTGCCAGACCAGCCATAGTTCTGCATATTTAGCCTAAATTTATTTATTGTCTTTACTAGTCTCATAAACAGCAAACCCTCATCCGACAAGAAACCTCATTCTGCTGGAAAACATGAAAGAATTTAAAGGTTGCTACTATAAGTTGTCATGTGATTTGACAACAGCTGCTAGAAATTTTGCCACGCACAGAGTCATTTGTTTGTCTTTGTCTCTAAGTAACCAGGATGATTTTGCTTCCGGAGAGGGGAAGTCCTGATTAAATAAAGGGGAGATCAGTTCATATTGCCCTTGGTTGCGCCATCTATCCTTTCCCCTCTTTCTCCTCAATTGACCCTTTACCGATAATGGTGTTATGTAAAGATGAAGGTGGGAGTGCTTGTTCTGAAAACCTTTTGACTTCATTGACTTTGATTTAGCCCAGATTTAAGATGTGGTAAGCTGGTTGTTTGCATTCCTCCACAATATTGCATCATCATGGATCAGTCTACATCAATTCAAACCATAAAACTACATCAGATACACAAAGCAAAAAAGAGTATGCAAAATATGTAACACAAGCTGGTAAATCTAGATTCAGACTATATTTTAGTCACATATATAAACACGCAAGGATACTGTCAAGAAGTTGAGCATTTAAAAATATTCTAGAAAATGTTTCACCGTTTCATTGACATGAAGCAGTGAGGCTGAAATTCTGCAGTCCCAGGGACAACAGTGAATCTATAGCAGAGAATCAAAACACTATTCAAGAGGGATTTTCTGCACAGGTAATAGGGTTGCGCTATACAAAATGGTTCACAAACTTTCTTGGATAGTATGATTAAGGACTGTGGTCTATACTGCTGTTTATAGCTTATTGTAAGTAGGATGCTATTGTGTAAATTTTGCACTTCTTAGTGTGTCGTGGTAATACTTAAACTATGCTTCAGTTCTCTTTGGTGGTCCTAGACTTCTAAAATCCAAATGCATTGATTATTTAATCTCCCATTTTATTGATTGTACTGACTCACCATGAGTAAGCCACCTTGAGTTCCTGTGGAGAAGGTGGACTATAAATAATATAAAATGCATGCATGCATGCATGCATGAATGAATGAATGTATGAATGCAGAATGAAGCACATACATTGTCAATATGCTGACATAAACACACAGACAACATCCAGGTCCATAGCTACAGTGGGGCATCTTGGGGCCTGCCCCTTCCCAACTTACTGCCTGTGCCCCTGATTTCCCATCCAGCCCAGGCCCCCCAACTTCCATTTTTAAAAATTTTATTTGTGGCACTCCCTGGGGAGGGGGTGCAGGGTGCCCCCCTGACTTATTTAAAGGCCCCCCGAATTAAAAAATCCTGGCTACGGGTCTGACAACATCATCAGAACCGAGTCTCCTCATTACATGGGGCCCTGTGTTGATGCCTGTATGTATTGTAAGCTATTCTAGTGTTGTCAGCTCACTTGCTCAAGAGCCTGGATTGGCACTGGATATGTGAACAGATAAGGGAGTATTACAGCCTGGTTCGCTCCTGGGCAGACAGCCAGCTGAATCATTTTCTTGGGTAAAGCTACGATTAAGTTAGTCATGGCTGTAAGTGATGGTGAAACAGGTTTGGATAACTGAGGGAGCAAGCTAGTCAATCAACTAGTTACCAGAGAACAGGTCCTTACCATTCAATCCATTATTTCTCCCCTTTGTTCAACTGTGGTGCCACCTTTTGGCTTGCCAGCAGTGGGACAGCCTGCCAGTCTTCTTGCTGTAACTTGCCAGCACCAGTGGGCATAACTGGGGGGGGAAATGTTTGGCCATAATGTGTATAATAGGTTAGAAGCTTTAAACAGCTATTTTACAATTACCTAGGGAATGTTTCTGTGAATTTCTCTTCTAGCATCATTTATATGTTAACTAATTTCTAAGGGAAGCCAACCAGGTTGATAGTACAGACTTTGACAATTTTCATGTCAAATTCCATAAGCACTTTATGAGCTTTTTTTTTTTTAAATGCTTTGTTTGAGCAAGGCTTTATAAAAAGATTAGTTCCATGTGAATAGTTCATTTTATTGATGGAATTGCACCTTTATAGTGTTCCTTGATGTAATGGGGGGGGGACTCAGGAAGATGACAGCACCTAAGGGAAATCTAGATGTCAAGAAAGCATTACAAGTAAAGATCATTTATTAACAGGGACTGTCTTGTTTATGTGCTGTTGAAACAATAGTTCAATGAGCTCATTTCTAAGCTTCAAGTTATATATATTGCAGACCTAGAAATCAAGCCTCCAGTAAGCAACATTATTTTAATAACTCATCACTTCTGAAGTTTGTTAATACAAATCTCCCTTACTACAGATGTAAATAAAGAGTCTTTTGAGGACACATATGTATGAACAAAATTTGGCTCTGTAAATATCCTACTACTTTGATGGATCAACACAAAGATTGTATTTCTCACATGAGAGACATCAAATCTGACAGAATTTATATGGGAGAACTTCACAAGCAAAAAAATCTCTCAGAATTCCACATCTGAAACCTTATTATATCCAACAAAGAAATACAAAAAAGTTATCTTCCTAAGAGTGTTTCTCCAAATGGTTTGTTTTTATCTGTCAGTTTTTTCAGACACTGATCCTTCCTGCACTGAAAAATTAGGATGGATAGCTGTTATTTGTCCAGTCTATGGGTGTGTTCAGACGGATCTTTTGATCTGCCATAGGAACGACTCCCTTGCGGATCAAAAATGCACGACCAGACAGAAACATCTGCGAAATATTCCGGTCCCATAGGCATCCCGTTCTGCTGCGCCTCCAATCCTGATTTAAAAAGTAGCAGTTTCAATGTAGGGTTTTCGCTTACCCGCGCAACAACTGCAGACTTTCTTCCATCTGGTCACTCCATTAGCACGCGATGCTCCCGTCGGCTTGGTCTGACGTCAGACCGAGCCGACGGGGGCACGATTTTTAAAAAATTGAAACCCCATGTGCGCTTTAACGAGGAAACGCATTCAGCGATAAGCGCTACGAGGAATGTAATATTCATGCTTATTTCTTTTAGGGACAAGACGTTACCGCGAAGGGAGATGGAGGGGGGGAAGGACTGTTCTAACTTGCAAAATAGTCCCTCCATTGATCATGATGGCAAGGGGGAGGACCGGGACTTTGCTGAAAACCCTCCGCGATCGCCTCAGTTCTCCAAGGAGGCGCAGCCTTGCCTATGCGAATGTACAAAACTTTTTTTTAAAAAATCCTCGGTGGATGCCGTGTAGACAAATCACGGTGGGAACAACGCGCGGTGAGGCTATTTCATGGGGGGCGTCTGGTCGTGCTAGGCTGGATTAAAAAAATCGGGATAAAATTTTAGGAGGGCTCATGGCGCGATTGACTGGCCGTCTGAACGCAGCCTATGAATCTATCATCTGTGGCCAGAACTGTGCAGTATACTGTACTTTGTGCATGTAAATATGTTGAATCCTAACTCATGAGCCTATTCCATGAAATATGTTCCAGTTGCTCCATAGCTCAAGGCACAGTACTATGAATGATGTTGACAGTTATCAAAGTTGATTACTCCCCTCCCCATGACCCTTAATACTAGAACAATCAGGTACAGGTATCAAAGTATAAAATATATGTAGTCTATTCTTCAAAACTTATCCTTTGTAAGGGTTCGGGACCAATCTTTCCTGATTACTACTTCTGTATATTTTTAAACAATGTGTCTGGCCTAAATCAAGCCATACTTTTGGTTAACATATTGGCTGAAGGTAGGAGCAGATCTTTCAATATTATATAAATCTTCATTGTTGTAAACGATATCTTTGTAAATAGAAATTTTGTTAACCACACTTGGCAGGATTAAAAAACCCATGCTTTAATCATTTATTTTTTATAAGACATTTTGTGAGAGCTCTCTTATTTTTTGTGTGTGTTGATTTCTTTAAAAAAATATTAGCAAAATGCTGACCATTATGGTCCAATCCCTGGAACAGACTGCACAGAAAGGTCAATGCAGACTAACATGAACATGAAGGGTTAAAAAAGCCCTTAGGCAGATTTAGTAATTAAAAGTTTTTGTTTTAATTGAAAACACTAAAACATGAGAATATTGGATTATAAATGAAGATTAAAGGCTTACTGTTCTGAAAATCTGCAGTAAGGTGTGTGTGTGTAACGGCTTCTATTTTAAGCTGTAATTTGGAATCATGATTTGTAATTGTTTTTGTGCAAGTATGTGAAGTACTGAATAATACAAGAAGCCTTTCCTCATTGTGCTTGGCTAATTAAATTAACAATTTTAACTTTATGGTTACACGGTTTGTGGAATGTGCAACCCTTCTATTTTCCATTGACTGAAAACAGGATGGATAATACTCCTCCCTCCTCCATTTTTAAGGGCAGATTATCAGCTTCAACCCAAAATTTCATTTTAAAACAAACAACAACAAAAAGGCAACCCACTTCCTAGCCAGTATCAGCTTCCATTGCTTATGATGGGTTGTGTAAACTGAACATGTTTCCAGATGTCCATCACTGGAGATCTTCTCTTTCTCTTTAGATATTACTTTGTCAGGCTTTATAAATAAAATATGGAGATGACTGGATCCAGACTAAATTTTCCTGTGGTAGAAAATAACTTTTCTGCTTCCTTCCTCCTGCAGCAGCCCACTGATCTCCACAAAATGAGAGATAGGACTGTGAAGAATGACATGGGGGGGGGTTTGAAGCAGGAAGGGGTGAATCAGCTGAAATTGCCAATTTAGTCTGGATCCAACTCAATGAAAATTAATAATAGAAGCCCAACATCTCTTAATGTTAACACTAAGAGTTATGACCCAATATATCTTCATATTAGGAATCTTCAACAGAAACTTCTTACCAACAAAAATTATTTCAGGCTGAGTCATATGTTCACTTTCCCCACTACTTCCTTCAGTTATGGAAAATATCCATATGTTTTCTGGTCATGTAGATCAACCTACGGTTCACAAAGAGACTACAGTTCACAGTGAGTGGGAAAGAAAGAACAGTTGACCAAAGCCGACCAAAAACAGTTGACAGATCTGACCAAAGGGAAATAAAATGGGTGTGACACATGTTTCTTCTTATGCTAGGTCTAACGCTTACTATCTGTAATGGTAAATTACTGTTAAATACTGTTAAATTTTTCATTCTGTTTGTTTTTGTTCAGGCTCTGTTTGTATCTTAATCTTTCTCTGCATCTTGTTGACTCACCTAAACCCTCCTAAAGAATTCCCAGATTCTTTCTAACCCAACTCTCCTGAAACAGCAGGGATTCTCTGTTTAATATGTAAAACCCCTCCCCTGCTCCCTAAAAAGAAAATTACCTGCCAGATTCTAGTTTTTTTGAATATGTGCTGAATATTCTAGTTGAATATGTGCTGCTCCCTTGGTCTTAGAGTCATCCATCCTTCCTTCCTTCCTTCCTTCCTTCCTTCCTTCCTTCCTTCCTTCCTTCCTTCCTTCCTTCCTTCCTTCCTTCCTTCCTTCCCTCCCTCCCATTAACTCTATTAATATATGAACTGACATTGTTCTTGCTTTTGCAGATTTGCTATATAATTTTTATTTTTAATATTTAAGATGCTGTACAGAATAAAAGGAGCAATGGGGGGGTGGGATTTACAACAGTAAGATTTAGTTTACCTATAAGTCTTCATCCCAGTGTGAATAAGCAGGAACTTGCAAAAACATACAAGGGCAGTACCTCATCCCCCCTCCTCCATTATTTCCACTTTCTCTTCCCTTTTTCTGCTTCCTTCTCTCCTTCCCACCCAACAGCCAACCTACTTTATCTGTCCCTCTGTCTTCAGCTCTCCCTGTCCCAGTAGTCTCTGCCTAGGAAAACTATGGCCCAGCTGTGTGGTGCCAGCTACTCAGCCATGCTCACATGCATGTTAAAAAACCCTCAAGGATTTGTTGGGGGCCCATCACTGTCCCCTATATTCCCTTCCCCTCATTATTTACCCTTTCCATGCATATCCTCTCCCCTTGCCCTGCCTCATTTTCTCCTCAGTCATTCATCAACCTACCTGCCTCCCATAGTCAGCAATTTTTATTATATATTTAGTTTAGTTACACCCCACCTTTCTCCTCAGTGGGGACCAAAGCAACTTACATTATGCTCCTTTCTTCCCTTTTATCCTCATAACGGCTATATATGGTAGGTTAGGTTGACTGGTACAACTTCACCTATGCGACTGGTACAACTTCACCTAGTGAGCTTCCATGGCAGACTGGTGGTTTGAACCTGGGTCTCCCAGGCCTTACTCTGAAGCTCTAACTCCTACACCACAATAGCCTTCATAGAATGGCTGTTGTTAAACAGTAGCAAGCAGGTAGGCCTAGGTAAGTCATGCAAGTGAGGTGGTATCAAGTCACCTAATGGTTGTTGCCAGGCCTGGCCCCAGTGAATCTCCCTCAAAGGCCAAAAGAGCTGTGGAAACAGCCCTGCCCCCTACACCTTCCTTATACTGAGAGAAACTAAGCCTAGAATGCTGGGGCTGCCTAGCAGCAGCCACTAAGGGCTTCTGTTTCTTAAAAATATAGGCACTCCATTTATCATTTTGGGATTTTTAAACACATTCCTTTTTTAGATTTCAGATTTTTCTGCAAACCTGGGACATATTTTTCCAGGTTTGTAGAATGATTTTTCTTGTATGCTCACAGCTCCAGTCACTGGATTTAAGTATCCTAATATTTGACCAACTTGGCTATTAGAATATACAAGTGGGAACCCAAATGTATTTGTGGGGTGAGTTTCCCTCTCCCATACTATTTCCCCTTTCCTTTCCTTTCCTTTCCTTTCCTTTCCTTTCCTTTCCTTTCCTTTCCTTTCCTTTCCTTTCCTTTCCTTTCCTTTCCTTTCCCTTCCCTTCCCTTCCCTTCCCTTCCCTTCCCTTCCCTTCCCTTCCCTTCCCTTCCCTTCCCTTCCCTTTCCTTTCCCACTCTTATAGCCTCTCCCCCTTCCTGCCTTGTCTTCTTCCCATCCAACAGTCTACCTACAATTATCTTCTCTCCTTCTTTAGTTTTCCACCTTACCCTAACACTGGCACCATCTGCCCAGAAAAACTATAGCCTAGTTGTGTGCAGTGTTCCCTCTAAGCTGAGTTATTGTGAGCTAGCTCATAGTTTTTTAGCCTCCAGCTCACACATTTTTGTCTTAGCTCAGGATGGATGGCTCCAGAGCAAACTAGTTTATGCAGTAGCCAAATCTCTCACTCACAGCTTTAATGCCAGTAGCTCACAAAGTAGAATTTTTGCTCACAAGACTCCACTGCTTAGAGGAAGCATTGTGGTGCTGGTTTCTAGAGTGGGCCCAGTTGCATAGTGGGGAACCTGCAAGGACTTGCAAAGGGCATCCATTTCCCCCTCTCCCAACTTCCCCACACTATTTCCTCTTTCCCTCCCCCTGACAACTAGCACATCCTGAACCTTCTCTCCTTCACCCCCACCCATCAACCTTTTATCTGCCTCTCCAGAGAACCCTCCATGGTCCTTGTTATGCACCAGCCATACATTCCTGTTATCACCCCCTGTTATATACTGGGGTTGGAGCATTCCTGATTGAAACACCCCAGAGACTCGCTGAGCTCGGAGCACAAGAACAATAGCCTGCCAGGATTCTGAAAGTAATCAGTCTAGTAGTAATTTTATGTAAATAGCCTATCACTGGGAGTGGGGTGTGTTTGGGTGAGCCAATTGCATGCTGTTTAACAGAGCTGAGTCTCTGGAATCTTGTCTTGCCCTTTCTGAAATCACAAATAAAGTTGAGCTGATCACTGGACTTGAGCCTGCTCATCCATTTAACACTCCCCCATAGGGGAAGCTTGCCCAGGGCAATGGGGTAGCACTTTTATAGCTGAAGCAACAGCCTGGCAGAGGGAAAACAATGTGGGCAGGCAGAGGAAGAACTGCTGAAAGTTTTGGCAGGTATCCTCCTGCTGCTCGGGCAGGCCAGCTTTGCAAAGCAGGCATTGTAAAGTAGCCATTTAGCCAACTAAAGCTTAATGTAAAAATCAAATTTTACCATGATTTTAAAATGCCACAAGGCCCCAATCCAGCATGGGATGCAGCACATAGTTCTTTCTCCCACATCCAGGCCCTTTGGGGAATTTCAGACAGATGATATAATCCGGAAGAGGAACGGTTCCCAAACGGTTTCTGGTCTGGCATTTCAGACAGAACCGTTTTAGAACCGGTTCCCTACCAGAATATATTTGTAATTTCATACAGAATCGCTTCTGTCCCGTTCAGGAAACGGGGCTGAAGCGTTTTACCTGTCAACCGCCTCCAAGTAGTCATCAGTTTCTTCTCCCGGATCCGATATGCTTTTTTCCCGCCTTTTTTCGCCCGCGCGGGCGATCTCCGGCTTTTTTTTTTTTTGAACGTTCGCTTTAGAGCGTTATATCGCTATAGCGCTATAGCGTTCTAAAGCGAACATTTTTTTAAAAAAAAGGCGTGGCGGGAACCGGCGGGAAAACAAAGCGGTGCAATCTGAAATGCCAAACCGCTTCTGATTCGGCTCTTTTCCGGTCAGGGAAAGCCATGTGTGAAATGGCAGCCCTGTACCGGTTTACTTCAAGACGAATCAGAAACGGCTTCAATCCGGCAGAGTCTGGCTGTTTTGGCACTTGAAAAGGTGCAGGGTTTGAGAGAAAGAGCCCCATACCATGCACCCACACTGAATCAGAACCTCATAATATTTTAAAATCATGATAAAATTTAGTTTTTACATCCAAAAAAATGCAAGCCCTCCTCTCTCTCCCACTTATAGATTCCTGACCTCATTTGTGGTGTAACGATACCTCTGGCTACCTGAATGTCACTTGAACAACATTTGCCATAACTCCCCCACCTGCCTGTAGCTTCCTCACCTCAATAGTGGTGGCAACAACTTCCTTTTCCCACCTGCATCTTCAGAGCCTCAGCAGCTGGGTGAAGGGTGGAGGAGGTAGTCTGCTGTACATGTGTGCCTGGGCCATTCATGTCCTTCTCTTTTTGGTGTTTGTAACCCCTTTCTTTTTTAAAGAAAACTTTTCAGATTCTTCTGCAAGTACATCTGTAGAGACATGCCCTTTGTGTAAAGTGATGCAGATTTAGGCGTGATCATACGCACAATTAGACCTGAGATAGGTGCAAATGCCAGGTGGATTTAAAAGGTGCGATCAGACAACAACATCTGGGAAGCACCCTGCAGCCATCAGCAACCCATTCTACTCCGCCACAGAAGCAGAGTTAAAAAACACAGGGGAAAATCTAGTAGTTAACGGGTTGTGATGGGCCATGGATGGACTTTCCCATGTCTGATCACTCCAGCATGCTCTCCTGGCATTGGGATAGTCTGATCAGGCCATCCCCACTCTGTGCTGTTGTTATTTCCCCCTTCACAGTATGCGCATCATTGCAAACTCCATAGGGAGTCCTCAATGTGGAGGTGCGATTCATCAATCCCTTGGTTAAGCGCATGGGGGACAAAATTACACAAAAAAACACATGACTCACCCGCAGTTGCGTCTGATCATGCAACTGCCGGTCAAATTCCTTCAGAGGAAATAGCTTCCCCCCCCCATTTTTTCTGTGACTTATGAGACGTATCTGAGACAGGAGATTTCTCCAGTTTGGTGTAGTGGTTAAGCGCACAGACTCTAATCTGGGAGAACCAGGTTTGATTCCCCACTCCTCCACTTGCAGCTGCTGGATGACCTTGGGCAAGCCATAGTTCTGTCAGAGCTAATCTTGAAAGAGCAGTTTTTGACAGAGCTCTCTCAGCCCCACCTACCTCACAGGGTGTCTGTTGTGGGGAGGGGAATTTTGTTGCTTATCTATTAGGAAATGTAAACTTATTTTAGCTGAAAAAATTGTATAATTCTCTTATTAACGTTATTATATTTTACTAATTTTACTAAGTTTCTCTTGTTAATGTTCTTATACTATTCCTATGTTATTATTGTTTTAATCCTTCTTGTATCAGAATTGTACTGTTTTACTGGCTCGTGCTGTAATAAATCAATCAGATTGGAAAGAGCTGTTGTGGGGAGGGGAAGGGAAAAGGAGTTTGTAAACCATTCTGAGCCTCCAGGTGAAGGGTGGGATATAAATCCAACCTCCTCTTCTTCTTATGCTGTCACATTTCCACCAGCAGTTGGTGTAGGTGCCCACCTCCACATTTTTTCCAGCAAAGTGGAGAGTGAGAAAACATCATTAAAGCTAGTTTGTTGGGAATGAGATACCATCTCATCAGGATCTTAAAATTTTGTGACTTAGTAATCACGGTTGATGTCTTGGTTAGGGTGACAGAATGTATGTTGGACCAGTGATTGTCTGTGAAATCAATATTGCAATCTCACTGCCAAGATTTTTGGTAGGTAAATAACTTGGTTTTGTCCTATTGTAACGGTACACTTTATATCTTAATGATCAGTCCTTTATATCCCATAGAGGAATCATCCAGTAGACTTTCGAAATTAGTTTTGGGGGCAGCTAGAATTGCAGGGAGGCTTTGTTGCGATGTTATGTGGTTCACCTGAAAATAGAAGCAGAGCTTCTAATTAATAGGAAACAGAGAGTGAGTATAAATGGGAAATTTTCTCAGTGGAGGGTGATAAGCAGTGAGGTACCACAGTACACAGCTACTCATTGCAAAATTCAGACTTAAATTGAAGAAAGTTGGGAAAACCACAAGGCCATTCAGATTTGACCTAGATCGCATCCCCGATGAATATACAGTAGAGGTGAAGAATAGGTTTAAGGGACTAGATTTGATAGACAGAGTGCCTGAAGAACTATGGACAGAGGTCCGTGACATTGTAAAGGAGGCAGCACTCACCGCCATCCCAAAGAAAAAGAAATGCAAAAAAGCAAAGTGGCTGTCTGATGAGGCTTTACACATAGCAGAGGAAAGAAGGAAAGCTAAAGGCAATGGGGAAAAGGAAAGATTTGCCCAACTGAATTAAGATTTCCAGAGATCAGCAAGGAGAGATAAGGAGGCTTTCCTGATTGAACAATGCAAAGTAATAGAGGAAAACAATAGATTGGGAAGGACTAGAGATCTCTTCAAGAAAATTGGAGAAATCAAGGGAACGTTCCATGCAAAGCTGGCCATGATAAAGGACAAAACCGGTAGGGACCTAACAGAAGCAGAAGAGATTAGGAAAAGATGGCAAGAATACACAGAAGAACTATACAAGAAGGACCTCGATGTCCTTGACAACCACGATGGTATAATCACTGACCTCGAGCCAGACATCCTGGAAAGCGAAGTTAAATGGGCCTTAGAAAGCATTACTAACAACAAAGCTAGTGGAGGTGATGGTATCCCAGCTGAGTTATTCAAAGTCTTAAAAGAAGATGCTGTTAAAGTGCTGCACTCAATTTGCCAACAAATTTGGAAAACACAACAGTGGCCACAGGATTGGAAAAGGTCAGTTTATATTCCAATCCCAAAGAAGGGCAACGTCAAGGAATGTTCAAACTATCGCACAATTGCACTCATTTCACACGCTAGCAAGGTCATGCTCAAAATCCTACAAGCTAGGCTCCAACAGTACGTGGATAGAGAACTGCCAGAAGTACAAGCTGGGTTTCGAAGAGGTAGAGGAACTAGAGATCAAATTGCCAACATTCGCTGGATTATGGAGAAAGCAAGAGAGTACCAGAAAAACATCTATTTCTGCTTCATTGACTATGCTAAAGCCTTTGATTGTGTGGATCACAATAAATTATGGCAGGTTCTTAAAGAGATGGGAGTACCAGACCACCTCATATGTCTCCTGAGAAACCTGTATAAGGGTCAAGAAGCAACAGTTAGAACCGGATATGGAACAACTGATTGGTTTAGCATAGGAAAAGGAGTTCGACAAGGATGTATATTGTCACCTTGCTTATTTAATTTATATGCAGAGTACATCATGCGAAATGCTGGCCTGGATGAATCACAAGCTGGAGTTAAGATTGCTGGGGAAAAGATCAATAACCTCAGATATGCAGACGATACCACTCTGATGGCAGAAAGTGAAGAGGACCTAAAGAGCCTCTTGCTCAGGGTGAAAGAGGAGAGTGCAAAAGTGGGCTTGAAGCTCAACATCAAAAAAACTAAGATCATGGCATCTGGCCCCATCACTCCTTGGCAAATAGAAGGGGAAGTCGTAGAAGTAGTGACAGACTTCACGTTCCTAGGATCCCAGATCACCGCAGATGGTGACTGCAGCCATGAAATTAAAAGACTCCTGCTCCTTGGGAGGAAAGCGATGGCAAACCTAAACAGCATGATTAAAAGCAGAGACATCACCTTGCCAACAAAAGTCCGCATGGTCATAGCAATGGTATTCCCCGTAGTAATGTATGGCTGTGAGAGTTGGACTATAAGGAAGGCCGAGCACCGAAGAATAGATTCTTTTGAACTATGGTGCTGGAGAAGACTCTTGAGAGTCCCTTGGACTGCAAGGAGATCAAATCAGTCAATCCTAAAAGAAATCAACCCTGACTGTTCCCTGGAAGGCCAGATCCTGAAGCTGAAGCTCAAATACTTTGGCCACCAAATGAGAAGGGAGCATTCACTGGAGAAGACCCTGATGCTGGGAAAGATTGAAGGTCAAAGAAGAAGGGGACGGCAAAGGATGAGATGGTTAGACAGTGTCATCGATGGAACGAACATGAAATTGAGCAAACTTCAGCGGACAGCAGAAGACAGGAGGGCCTGGCGTAATCTGGTCCATGGGGTCGCGAAGAGTCGGACTCGACTGTGCGACTGAACAACAACAACAAAAAACCACAGGGATCAGTACTTGGTCCGATGCTTTTTAACTTGTTTATTAATGATTTAGCATTGGGAGTAAGCAGTGAAGTGGCTAAATTTGCAGATGACTCGAAGTTGTTCAGGGTGGTGAGAAACAGGAAGGATTGTGAGGCACTCCAAAAGGATCTGTCAAGGATGGGCAAGTGGGCGTCAACTGGGCAAATGGGGTTCAATGTGGCCAAGCGCAAAGTGATGCATATTGGAGCAAAAAATCCTAACTATAAATACACATTGATGGGGTCTGAACTGGCAGAGACTGACCAAGAGAGAGATCTTGGAGTCATAGTAGATAACTCGATGAAAATGTCCACACAGTGTGCAACTGCAATAAAAAAAGCCAACACTATGCTGGGGATTACTAGGAAGGGAATTGAAAACAAATCAGCCAGTATCATCACGCCCCTGTATAAATCAATGGTGCAACCTCATTTGGAATACAGTGTACAGTTCTGGTCACCACACCTCAAAAAGGATATTATAGCATTGGGAAAAGTGCAGAAAAGGGCAACTAGAATGATAAAAGGGTTGGAATACTTTCCCTATGAAGAAAGGTTAAAATGCTTGGGGCTCTTTAGCTTGGAGAAACAACGGCTGAGGGGTGACATGATTGAGGTTTATAAGATTATGCATGAGATAGAGCAGGTAGAGAAAGAAGTACTTTTCTCCCTTTCTCCCCATACAAGAACTCATGGGGACTCCATGAAATTGCTGAGCAGTCAGGTTAAAACAGATAAAAGGAAGTACTTCTTCACCCAAAGAGTGAGTAACACATGGAATTCACTGCCACAGAAGGTGGTGGCGGCTACAAACATGGATGGCTTCAAGAAGGAATTACATAAGCATATGGAGCAGAAGTCCATCAGTGGCTATTAGCCACAAGGTATAGATAGGAACTTTCTGGCTGAGTGCAGACTGGGAGTGTGAAGCATGAGGGAGTCGTGGCAAAAAGACCGGGAATAAACTGTTCCAGGTATCCCCCGGTCACACTGCACTGACTGATGTGGGAGAATACTGGGGAGGAGGCGCAAGGGAGCGTTCGCACTGTTGGCCCTCCCCTGGTGGAGGTGCAGCTCTATGTGGCTTTTTCTTCGCTCTGCAGCAGGCGCTTATGCGCAGCAGCAAATAGGGCAGGATTCCATCTCCCAGTAGGCTGCCTGGCTGGAGCTTTAACTCCGCAAGGCAGAAGCGTCCCACAGGTGTGGTTGTGAGCATGGGTGCTTATGCGCATCCCTGCGGGAACAGCCAGCGCACATTATCTATGCGGGTTGTTCCCGGCTTTTAGTGTTTAGCATTCACACTTCTGGGAAGCAGGATGGACATTCTCTCCAGGGTTTGCTACCACTTTCACCAGGTACTTTTTAAACTCGGGAGGGAAGCGCTACAAAATGGGTTGAGTACGGCTGGGGAATGCTTGACAGCTGTGCCTGTGTGAACCGGCCCCTTTAATCCATTTGTGAAACGCTCTTGAAATGTGCCTATATCAGGTCAAACTGCCAGTCTGAACTCGGCCTCTGTCTGGGGCAAGTGATGCTCTGTATTCTTGGTGCTTGGAGGGGCAACAATGGGAGGGCTTCTAGTGTCCTGACCCCACTGCTGAACCTCCTGATGGCACCTGGTATTTTTGGCCACTGTGTGACAGAGTGTTGGACTAGATGGGCCATTGGCCTGATCCGACATTGACTTCTCTTATGTTCTTATGTTAGAAGTACCACAGTAACTTATGGTTTATCTTTTGGTCTAGAGTTGCCTTCGGTAATATACCCGTCTTGGAGGAGATATCAATTAGGCAAGTGATGTCTGCTTGCAACCAGATGGATGTCATACCTGGGTCTTTCCCTGGAAGGAACCAGTCTTGATGTAAGAACATGATAAAATAGAAAAGCAGTGAAATCAATTTATGCCATAAGGAGTCTCATGTTTTAAGGATGACTGAGAAAAAGATCTGTTGATTGATTGCAGATGAGCAGGAAGGATGAACTGACCTCCAAAACAGGACATCAAACTCAGAGAGTTGGGAGATTAGGGGTTAATGCCTCACTTTGATTGACAGGCTGCTGCGCGCACGCACCCCCTTCTTTCTGATTGGTCAGCACCAGCTGAGGAGAGTTTTATAAAATTTTGTGTGTCTTTTCAGAGAGTCAGTCGTCATCTGGATTTTCACTTGGCAGTTGCCAGTCAGGAGCAATGTGTTTGTCAGTCTGAGGGAAACAGACAAGTCACTTAAGAAGTGAAAGGACACAACTCCTAGCCTTTACTGTACACCAACATATTTGGGGAAAAGTTCAGAAATCAGAACTTAATGTCTAAGTGTCAGCACTAGCTGAATTCAATTTGTTCACAGTCTCCAGAACTGGGGTTTAGGTTGGACAGAAGAGGGTGGACGGTTGGTGGGAAACCACCAGCCTAGCCAAACAGAAAGGGTTATCGCGCCTAGGAAAAGGAGGATATTCCTTACCCAGTTATTCAGAGGGTTCAACTCAGACGGGATCTCTGGTTTGAGAAGTGAAAAGGGAAATAGTTTTGGACGCTTCAAGAGAGCAGAAAGGGAAAGTTATAATCCGAAAAATGGAACTATTGATATACAGGAAGAAAGTTCTAACTTCCAGAAAATTAAGATAAACCAATCTCTTACAATAAAGAACTGAGTCTCTTAGAATTTAAATTTCAATTATCTACTGTTGCCTGTTCAAGATATTCTAATTTTCTTTTTAAAAAACTGTTTCCTCAACTCATTGTTCCCTGCCCTATTCCTGATCCAACTGTGCCTGTTCAATAAAATGTACCTTTTTGTTTCAACTTTACTTTGTGTCAAGTGCCATTTTCAAAGGGTTATATAAGAGTGCTCCCGCTGAGTTATAATAAAACTCTGGCCTGGGCAAAAGCCAAATAACTTCTCTAACACTGACTGGGGGACACACAAAGAAAGTTTATATTTCAGACATGCTACTAAGAGACTGCTTAGTCAGAGTGGTGAACAGTGTTTTGGTGGGAAAGTCTGCCTCACAGAAGAGAAGGAGCAGGGGTCTGTCAGAGCGGGCTAATGGCTTGTTTCATATTACCCCTTGGATGGTCATGGGATGCAGGGTTGGAAGGTAGGCTTTAATCCAGTCAGCTTGACTTCCTTCTCTCAGCATTTTAACCACTATTGCCAAAAGGGAGGTGTTGTGATTATTGAGGTTAACTGATGTGGTTAGTCAAGTCACCATTAGTTAGCAGAGTGCTTAAATAAAGCTGCAGATGCAGGAATGTCATTTTACCAGATTACTCAGTTTACAAAGCTACACAGAGCCACATTGCAAGTTTAGAAGAGAAATATTTCTCTCTTTATTTGAGAAGTACACTTTGGATAGGAAAGAGTAGAAATTGATAGTTGATTAATTGATACTAACTTACTAGCTAAAGGATGGAGGTGGATGATGAGAGGCCCATCTGTCTCACAGTGCCAAGAGAGGACCACATGTCTCTCTTTTGGTGCGTGCAGGTAAGAGAACAAGTCTTCATTCAGAGTGAGATAGAAGCAGGAAAAGGAAGTTGATCTGTGAGAACACAATCTGCATTTCAAAGAGGACAGTTGCAAAAGAGTAGATACAGGAAGAAAGGTCAGTGTGCCTATCTAGCTTCTCTTGGCACTCAGCCTGGAGGTCTGAGACAAGAGATATCACATCTGGAATTTCCAACAGTGATATGCTTGTGATATCTAGATAACTCAATCCACCTTGTTTATTGCTCCAACGCAGGGCAGCGAAGCTGATCCTAGGGTGTTTGTGTTGCCACAGGAATTTATTGTGTGGTTTGACTTTCATGTAGCCTCTCCAGCGGTAATCTTATTGGGATGGCCCAAAAGAAGAATATCAATTTAGGAAGGATGAAGGATTTGACTAGATGGAACATGTAATTCCAGGAGAGAGACAATTTATTCCATTTCTGTAAAACTCATATTTCTTGAAATTTCTTTTGGTGATTTAATTTCATTATGTCCTTCAAGTCTGGTGTTATGTGAATGCTGAAGTATGACAGTTATGTTTCCGACCAGTGGTAGTCAAAGGTCTTGCCGAGATAAGATTTCAGGCTTGATGTTAAGTTGATTGGCAGAATCGATGACTTGTTTTGATTTATTTATAAGCTGGTTGTTAATACCTCTTGAAGATAGTTGAGAGACTTACTTGGATTCATAATACACAGAAGCATATCATCTGCAAACATACTCAACTTGAATTCACAATTGCCTATTACAATATTATTGATATGAAAGTTATGCCATATTTGAGAGGCCAGGGGTTCCAATGCAATGGCAAATAGAATGGTCAAAAGAAGGCACCCTTGCCATGTCCCTGTATGCAAAGGAATGGATTCTGAAGTTGTTCCATTTACTGGCTCTTCTGCTGTATGGTTAAATAGTCATCACTAGTCAGAGGAATTTCTCACCAAACCCTCTGTGTTGGAGTAGTGAGTATAAGTATGGTATTTCTAGCAAGTCAAATGCTTTCTCAATGTCTAGAGAGAGCAGTAGTGTTTCTGATTGTGTTTTTACTCCAGAGGCAACAATACGCAGGGTTTTAAAAGTATTGTCCGATAGGTCCCTTCCTGGTAAGAAACCCCTCTGATCTTGATGTATGTATTTTGTTATAAAGGTGGTAAGTCATCTGGTCATGGTAGCACTAGCTGTTAGGATTTTGTAATCCTGATTCAGCAATGAAATCAGATGGTAAGAAGCTGGAGATGAGAGGTCCTTGCCCTGTTTAGGAATGATGACTATGGTTGCAGCATCCTATGAGCGGGGCAGACTGCCAATCTGAGAATGGAGTTGCAGGCTGCTGCAAGGGGTTAGCTAGGAGATGTGCAAATTTCTTGTAGAATTCTGGAGGGTAACTATCCAGACCCAGCGATTTGGCAGGGAGGGTGGGGTATAAATTTAAGAAATAATAATAATGATAATTTGTGTTGGAAGCAGACTTTTTTGAGAGCAATACTGCCACTCCCTGAACCTTGGATGAGCCAGGTGCATGGTATTGGTGATATATCCTGCTTGCTTTCAGGGGTGGTTGAGAGAGGGATCGTATGCGAGTTTTTTTTGTAGGAAGATGACATCCAATCTAAGCTTGGATAGGTTTGGCCATATACATTTCCTTTTGATAACATTGTTGATGCCTCTTACTTTGAGAGATGTGACGTTCAGTTTGTCCGGCATGGTTGGATGATCAGTAATATTTGTGTGCTAAGTCTTATAGACTGGAAGATTATCAATGCAGGCATCTCCTGGAGAGGACGGTAGCCTGGCTTTTCAGCTGTTTACTCCCACACAGGAGTATAAGCGAGCAGGGTGTCATTGACTTGGTTGAGTAATGCACCTACGTGTGATCTAGCAATGAGTGCTCAGGTATCTTGGGACTAGTTTAGGATATTTTAGATGCTGGGTTTGTGCAGAGCTGAATTTGGTTGGGGATAGAGTGGCAATTATATACAAAAAGAGTTATATCAGACAGGAAGTTTAGAAGGCACTGTGAAAATTGCACAATTGCACACTATTACAAGCTAGAAAAGAACCTATGTATATTAAGATTAAACAATCAATGAAACTTGAAAAGTCTGATAAAAACAAGGTGATCAATTGTGATTAGGTTTGAAACAATTAATTGGTCTGTGCTATAAACAATTAAGCTGCTGTGACTTCTAACACTATGCAAGTTATCTGCTATTTTTTACTATTTTATCTTAATTAATTGCTCGGTTTTTACACAGCATAATTGCTTTTTTAAACAGTGGCTCGTTACAGCTTGTTTTAAGTTTCTGTTTTTTTAGTATTGTTGTGATAAGGATGCATGGAGGAGTTCTAGCCTTGAGAAGTTTTCCTTTGAGAGCCTTCATCCCTTTCTGTGTGCCAGCTGTTTCTGTTCTTGAGTGCAACCACTACAGCATATTTTATGAACTGTGAGCTCTTATTGCAATCTTCTGGCCTTCTGCTGTCTAGCTTATATGACAATAAAGCAACAAACTTACCTTGAGCCAACTGGAAATGAAGCTCCAAAAGTGGGGGAGAGAGATGGAGGCTGATTTTCCACCGGCTACTAAGCAAGCCAAGATTGGAGACTATTTTTCATCCTCTCATGATGCATTTTCCCCAATTTCAACTTTTAATCACTTTGCTCCTTTAGCGGAGATTGCAGATGATCTAATAGAACTTTCTCCACAGAGCCCACCTGTAAGAACAGTGTCCGAGGGAGATGAAATCCCTCCTCTAACAATGAATGGGGACAGTATGGAAACATCGAATGAGGTCTCAGATAACCTTCTTTTGCTTACTGCAAGGACGGTAGAGTTTATTTTTAAAGAACTTCATTTGCTGCATTCCAAGTTGGATAAGTTGCTAAATGGAGCGTGTGACTTTAACAATACTCAAGCTGCCTCTGGCCGTGATAAGAACCCAGCTTTGCTAACCATGAAAAGCAACCAGCCATTTGTTCTATGAGGGAGGGGTTGGCTAAGCTACCTCCACAACAACAGAAGAGGGAGAGAATGGCTTCCTCCCAACTTGTCTGGCAGCCACATAAGATCTGTTTACAAATCTGCAAATTTAAAGGATTTGCACCCTCCTGGAGAACTGTTTCACTTTTTAAGAAACATCTAGTGGAACTATTTGGGAAGCATACTGGACACGTAGATATAAAAACAGTGGAGCCCCTTAATGACATCACTCAAGCTCAGAGGGTTCTACTATCCTTCCACAGCCCCAGCATCCCCAGGATGCTTTTTCATCAGAAAGCTCTGCTAAACTCTAAAGAAATCTTCCCTATTCATATTTTTAAGGACATGTTTTTAACTCCTCTGCTGCCTACGATTTCCTGCTCTGAGAGAGCACGGGATAACATAACTTCACCTGCTGTGTTTAACAACAATCCAGAGATGGCTGATTCAAGTGCTCTTAATGCACTACAAGTTCCAAGAACAGGGAATGATTCTATTTCCAGTTTCTGTCTTCTGGATAATAAGTTATTGGAAGAGGAAGTTTTGGAGTCCTTTAAGGCTTTGCCACTGGCTGAGCAAAAGTTGGTTACAGATAAGCTGGAAGTTGCAAGAACTAATTTCTTAAAAAATATGATGGATAAGCTCAGTCCCTCTATTAGTCCAATGACAGGGGTATAAGCTTCATCAATTAACATCGAGCATACTGAGATCCAAATCCAAGCAGTCGTCCATCGACCTGATCCCCTTGGTCCTATTTATTCATCTGCTCTAAGGGATTACATTAGCTTGGGAGGCGGCATTCTTTCCATAGACTGTTCTGGTGATGTGGTCCAGAAGTAGTTATCAACAGAATAATTTTGCTGTATTTGTAAAACATTTAATTTCAAGTGCAAAGGCATAATTGATAAAAAGAACTGCCATATCAGCAGCAATAGCAGTGCTAACACAACATTTTTCTATCACTTGTGTTCTATTATAACTAGGAGATATATAGCTAGATTTCCCCTAGTCTGATAGGTATTTTATAACACCATTTATTTACAGTGTAATGTGTGTGTGGTTTCTTCAGAATAATTTTAACTTGTTTCTGTCATTTATGCATATGCCATAAAGGATGCACATAGTCAATATGACATAAAAACTCCAGTCCTCAAAAAGTTTGGTAAGTGTTTGTTAAGGACAGTGTGTGTTGTATTGATGATATGGTAATGCTTTATAGTATAGTCCTCATGACAAGGATCATATTACTAGGAAAAATGATTGAATAAATGACTCATTTGAGATATCTCTCCTTATATATAATTCTATTTTGGAGTGGCAAAGTTCCATGCACTCCCAAATCAGTTGGCTCTGTGATGTGTCAAGAACAAGGTGTCTCTATCCACTGGCTATGTTGCCTGAGTTCTCTCCCACCCACTGCAGCCTAGTCCACTCTTCTCTGATTGGGCCAGTGTTTCAAGGCCATTTGCATATGGAAGCTGATTGGACTTCACTCCATTCCGTACCCCCCACGAAACAGTTGAAACTGTAAGTTGCATATGCGACCTGGTGTATTCTGAGGTAAAATTTGTTTTCACCCACAACACATCACTTCCCCTTTAAAAGAAACAAACCCAATAACAGCCATGTCACAGCACAAAAAAGACAGATCACACCACAAGCAGAATACCACAAGGCAAAAAATGATAGGAAAAGGTGCCAGTAAGTCACCCCATTACTGCCACAGATATGTATCTGAGAATGCTTCAGAGGATGGTTTGCAGGCCCCAGGTTCATGTTATAAAAGCTGCCTGGGGAATTATGGACCATTCACACACTTTCAACCTTAACATACCCCACAGGGTGGTTGTGCGGATCATACGGGGGAGAGGAGAATGATGTCAGCTGCTTTGGTTCCCACTGCAGGGAAAGACTGCCCTTTCCCTAGGCAGAGGCTGCTGGGGGCGGGGGGGGAGAGATGTAAACCTGAAGACAGACAGGCAGTTAAAGGTAGGCTGATGGTTGCCTGGAAAGGACATAGGGTTGCCAGCTCCAGGTTGGAAACTTCCAGGATATTTTATGAATGAAGCCTGCTGAGGTTGGGGTCTGAGGAGAAGGAAGAGGGGGATCTCAGACAGATACAATGCCATAGACCCCACCCTCCAAACAAGCTGTTGCCAATCTCCAGGTGACAGCTGGAGAGCTCTTAAAGCTCTGGTGCTAATTCAAAGTGCTGGGGATGTGTTGCCTTCTGGCAGGGGATGTTGTGAGTGTAGAAAATGAATTATTGACAGAATAGTGCTTTGGAAAATCTTTAGGAATTGTTTGGTCCATTTACCATGGGGCACCCATCCAGTGCCTCTGGCATTTTCTCACTCTGCTGGCATCAAAACCAATTTAAGGCAAAATAGAGATATGGAGACTTTTTCATCCTCCTTTGCATCAATCCGTCTTTATTGGCAACCCTAGGCCTGCCAGCACTTACAGGGTGACTTCATGCCTCCTGACTGGCATTACTTCACTGTTCAGCAGGAGCCTCCCTATGGAAGCTGCCTGGGTGATTTTGGACCAGCCCCAGACTTCCTGCCTAACCTACCTTGCAGGGTTGCCATACAGATCACAAAGCAGAAGAGGAGAATGAAGTAAGCTTCTTTGCTCCCCAATAATGAGAAAGAACTTTGCCTAGGAAGAGGCTGCTGAGAGAGGAGGAGATAAAGTTGCCAGAAGATCTGTGCCTGGCATCGAGATGTCTTTGCCCAAAGAGAGAGAGAGTTTACCACTGAAGCCAATAGATCCTGCTGTCAGGTGTCGTGTTAGGTCTACACCTCCCCTTATCACTGTGCCCCTAGTATAGATAAAAACAAACAAACTATGTACTCTGTAAACCACTCTGAGCCATACGGAGAGAGCGGTATATAAATCGCAAATGTAATGTAATGTAAAAATTCCTGGAGATTTGAGTGGTGGAGCCTGGACAGGGTGAGGTTTGAGGAGGGGTGGGACCTCAGACAGGTACAGTGCCATACACCCCACCCTCCAAACCAGCCATTTCCTCCTGGGGAACCATTGTTGCCAATCTCCAGGGGAACCAACAGAACAATCAATCACTATGTATAATTAAACAATTATTGTTTGTTCTTTTATATATATAGCTGTATTATTATTTTGAATGTACTGCTAAGTTGTATACTTTACTTTGTAGAATTATTTTTGCAATCATGCTGATAACTGAAATTCACACATGGTATATATAAAAGAACAAACAATAATTGTTTAATTATACATGGTGATTTGATTGTTCTGTTGCCTAATTATACACCGTGGTCTTGTTTGTTGTGAATCTCCAGGGGAGGGCTGGAGATCACTTAGAAATACAACTGCTCTCCAGGAGGGAGGGGGGAGGAGATGGAAAGCTCAGAAGGGCAGATAAAGGTAGGTTGAGGGTTGGTTGTGAAGGAGTTAGGGTTGCCGACTCCAGGTTGGGAAATTCCTGGAGATTTGAGGGGTGGAGCCTGGAGAGGTTGGGATTTGAAGAGGGGTGGGACCTCAGACAGGTAGAATGCCATGGACTCCACCCTCCAAACCAGTCCTTTCCTCCTGGGGAACCATTGTTGCCAATCTCTAGTGGAGGGCTGGAGATCACTCAGAATTACAGATGGCAGAGATCAGTTCCCCTGAAGAAAATGGTAAGCTCTGTGTCATTATACCCTGCTGAGGTCGCCACAGCAAATTGACGCTGAGTGCCCAAGACCAGGGCACCTGCCCAGAGCCTCTTTCCAGAGCTCATTGTATGTATTTCCACAACAGGCCTTATTTCTATTATAATATAAATGGAAAATAAGATGCAACTAGCATGGGGGGGAAAGGCTGTTATTTTAAGCAAAATTGCTTAGATATTAGTTCAAATGAAATTAATCCAGCCAGAGTTAAAGAGACTCAAATGGAATATGCAGAAAAGGGAAAGAAAACAGAATAGAGCAACTTCGAAAATAAGTTTCATGTTAGTTTCTATGTCAAGGCTAATCATTTTGCATCAGCATTCATCAAATGTTTCTTGTACTGTGTGACACCACTGGTTGAAGTACTTTGGATTTCTGGTTAGCCTTGAGGTTGACTGAAAGATCTGTTGGCCCATGATCTTTGTCTTCCATTCCCTTTCCACAGTAGGCCTCTTATGAGTCCCAGATGCTGCAGGGATGGGATCATGGAAATCCCTTGTGACATAAGTGTTTCAGTGCTGTGAGGGAATTCAACAAAACTATCCTCAACTTCCACTAGCAGAGACACTTGCACTGTCTATCTTCTTATTGTGGGTGATGCCATAATTTGTACTTTTTAGATCCTGGCACTGGAGACACCTATGAGAGAAACCAAATCCTTCATCTGGATGTAACTGGATTTCAACATGCTGCAGTCAGAAATGGCACAAGCTAAGAGGACTGCAATTTCCAGAAGAGAGAGCAATCCCTGCTGGGTTGTAATCCCAAACCGCATCTTTTCACAGGCAGCAAATGTGATTCTAATTTGTAGCATAGTACTTGTATCCAACAACAGAACTAGAGAAATCAATGAAATTTCTAGTCAGTAAATTATTTCCTTTTGCTCCCATCCATTTACTTTTGACGATAATTTAGTTTAATCAGAATGAAGTAAAATTGGCTTTAATTTTAGTACAGCATGCTGTGTTTCAAAGGCTTGAATTCAGCCCTCTGAGATTGTTCCCACTGACAAACTGCTGCAGATCAAAGGAACAATGCTTTTTTCTGACCTTGTATAACCTGTGCTAGAGAATCTCAGAGTTCAAAGAAAGGATAAAATGAATGTTGAAGCAAGCCTGAATATGAAAAAGTAATGTGGCGATGGTATAAATCTGTAATCTTCTAGGTTGTGTGTAGTACAGTAAAACCTGAGTGAAAATTGTCTTGTTTTTTTAATGAAGTCCCAACCTCTCTCCCTAGTTCTGTGCCAAAGGCCTCCTCGTCTAGATAGCGATTTCTAATTTTCTAAGACATAGCCCTTGTTCAAAAGCTGAGCACCTATTATGTATGATTCAACTCCAAAGGCTTTAGTTCTCTTTTGAATATTTCTGTAGAAAGTGTGTGAACACAAAAGCGACAGCAATTGATACAAGCTTAGATTCAGGCGGATCCAGATGTTCAGCTGTGTTGGTCTGAAGCAGTAGAAAAAAATTAGAATCCAGTGGCACTTTTTAGACCAACAAAGGTTTATTCAAGATATGAGCTTTTGTGTGCATGCACACTTTATCAAGTACATTAGAATGGCAGGGAAGTTTCAAACTTATAGCCAGAGAATGAACTAGCAAATTAACAAGTAACATGATGATGATCAAGATATGCAAAGTGACACTAAATAAGAAGTTAAGGTTATAAGGTCAACAGTTGTAAAGCAAGAAATATGTCAAACCAGCAGATGAATGTCTAAAGGTGTCTTTTCTGGAGGCGGGGCTACACCACAGTGAGGCAGTTGATCTCCTGGGAGCTCCCGAGATTTGCTGACTATGATTCTTAGGGGATAATTGGGGCTGCCTGTTATCCCACGGACACTTCTGGAGGAAGAGCCTCCCATGAGCTGCAATGAGCGGGTTGAGCTTCAGGATCATCCTGAAGCTGAAGCATCGAGTTGTGCAGCCATGACTAGACATGGCTGCCAAGCTGTGACTTCCCCCTAGAAGAGAGCCTCAGACCTCGCCATAACATCAGTGAAGATCTGACCGACAAGTGAGTACTCGACTTTGCAGCTTTTAAGCTTGGAAACCTCCCAAAGCTTTGCCCCTCCAAATTTCCCCAAGAAGTTAAGGAACCGAGGAGTGGAATTTTCTCCTGCCTCTTTCCTCTCTTGAGTGGCGGACAAAAGACTGGGTCATTAAGGCACATAAAAAACCTTCCCTGGGGCTAAAGACTCTACTGAATACTGAAAGGAGCTACTTCCACTGCAGCGTTAGTGATTTAAGATTTGTGGCTCTTCTTTAACAGAGAAAAGGACATTTGCTTTATGAAAGTAAAATGGTTACTGAAACCATGCTTGGCTAATGAGCAATTTTCACTAGAACTATAGACCATAAGATGGTGGAATTGGCAGATTTGATTTTAAACTGTTGCAAGGAAATGCGATGGCATTTCTAACTACACTTAAAGGGTTGGATATGTTGGCAAACTGTGATCTCACACAATCACTACAAGTTTTGTGGGAAAATTTTGAAGACCATCTGGTACAATTGTTGACAAAAACCCTCCAGCAATCACTTGAAAAAATCTTGCGAAAGTACGACAAAGAGCAGAATATCCCATTGACATCACTCAAAAAACAGGGCCTCAGACATGACGTTTTTCTGAAGGAATCTTGTGCACCAAATAGAGAGATAACAAGCTCTTACATAGACCAAACAAATCTCTCAAACTCTCCATCTCCAGAGAAGATTAAGGAGAATATAATTTTTCCAGAAGACAAAACAGAACCAACAGTTCTTTTATTTCCTTCCCAAACTAATCATAGAGAAAGGAAGATTGATTTTACCTTTAAAAATAAAAGGCATAAAAGCATGATAGTGGGAAAAAAATGTACAGAAAAAGGAGAAAAAGATCAAATACTATAAGTAAATGTTATATGTAATAATTATTTGATCGGCTCCAATCTACACTGATCTATGACCACTGATTTAATCGATTTACAGTAACATAAAATATAAAACACAAAATAATATGAAAGCTACACAGTAATGTGATTGTGTGTAATAGACTTTGTTTTCTCTGCCTTGTACAATACCAGTATAAAAATACGTTTCAATACTAGCAATATGGAATGTTAACACCTTGAAAAAAAGATCTTAAAGATGGTTATAAGTAAATACTATAAGCAATGAGTCTTTAACTGGTTCTAATTTACCTTGATTTAATAATAATGCAATGTAAATAGGATGGAAATCTTATAGTAATATGATCTAAACTTTTTTTATTAATAACTTGAATTATTATAGCTTGAAAGGAAAGAATTGTATGGATTAGATGAGAATTTTTGGACAGGAAATGACTTTTTATTTCCTTTTCTTTCTTTTGTTTTTTTCCCTTTCTTTCTCCTTTGTTAAAAAGACTGAAAAATAGCACTGTGTGACAAATCTATACATAACAGTAGGACTATATAGTATAGGGAGCAAGACAAGATAGTTATAAATATAGATAATAATATAGTTTGTAAAGAATGGTAAGATCTGATATTTTATTGTAGAAGAAGAACATTTTTAGTAGAAATTGTTGGGTTTTTTGGATATATGTTTGTAGAGGAAGAAATATCATGATAACATAGATTGTTGCCAGAAACTATAAATAAGCAAAAAAAAGGAATTTTGTAAGCAAAATGATGTAATGTATGAGACACTGACATGGATTTCTTTAAAAATGTATCGCTCTCACTATTTTAGTTTAGTTTTTATATATATATGTGTGTGTGTGCGTGTGTCTTTTCCAATTGTGGGAAGTTACTGGGAATCTTCATTCTCTCCTTTCAGGCATGGAGGGCACTTGACCCTACATCCCCCTCAAACAACCCAATATCCCTTGCATTGGATTCAGTATTATAATATACTATTCTGCAAAAGAAATACACAAAAATACAGGGGATTTATAGTCCTTCTTGCTGAGAATACATATGTGAGGACTGAATGAGTTAGCATATGTAATGGGATAAAAATCCTATATCCCTGTTGAGTCCTGGGGAGATTTTTGTTCCAAGTGTTGTAATAACTTGTAATTCAGCAATTTCCCTTTCCATCCTGTTCCTGAAGTTCCTTTGTAATAAAACAGTTTACTTTGAGGTCATCCACTGAACATCCTGCAAGGTTAAAGTGTTCTCCTACAGGTTTCTCAGATTCTAAATTTGTTCTTAGAGTCGGGTGGGTTGCCGTGTTGGTCTGAAGCAGCAGCACAAAGTATTCAAGGTATATAAGGTTATCGGGGTCATTTTGTA
This sequence comes from Gekko gecko, assembly GCA_029375565.1. Lineage (NCBI taxonomy): Eukaryota > Metazoa > Chordata > Lepidosauria > Squamata > Gekkonidae > Gekko > Gekko gecko. The sequence continues at coordinate 266,714,075 of JAPDNY010000001.1, forward strand.
GAAAAAGAGGTGCAGGAGCTCGTTAGCATAACTCATTAGCATAACTTATTTGCATATGCCACACCCCCTGACCTCATTGGAAGTGTGTCAGAAGGCAACACTCATGGCTCAGGCTCCACTGGACTCTTTTGGATTGCTAGCTGGGGGGGGACGTGCAGATCTGCTCTCACAGAGGAGGGAGAGCTTGTACCTGAATAAACCTTGGTCTTAAAGGTGCCACTGGACTCTTTTGGATGGATGGCAAGTGCAGGAAAGCGTGTGGCTGCTCGCAGAGGACTTGCATGTCCTCAAGCAGGTAGGGGACCAGGGTAGTGGCAGGGCAGAGGCGCAGGAGGAGGCTGTGTAGGCACAGGAGGCTGTGGCAGAGCTCCTTGCAGGCCTCACAGGAGTTGCCAGGGCCTGCTTTGCAGAGGCATCACACCAAGGCTGGCATAAGGATAGGCAGAGCCTGGGCAGGCTGGGTACCATGGCCCAGGCAGTGGCAGAGCAGCTCAAGGGCCAGCTTGCGGCAGTGCTCCACTGAGTCAGCCAGTGGTCCAGGAAAGGTGAGGGGGGATGCTGGGAGCAGGGGGCAGGGCTTGCTGCATGTTCCTGCCCCCTGGGCTCCTTACTGCCAGAGCTTCACTCCTGTGCTCTCCTGCAGGAAATGAGCCCTGAAGATTATACCTTGAATAAAACTTTGTTGGTCATAAAGGTTCCACTGAACTCATACAAAAGTAGATTCCTTCATGAATCTTCTTTGAAACTTTATTGTGATTTTCTCCACTAATCTTTGCTTCATTTCCACAATTACATTTCCATGAATAAGCTTCAAAGTGGCTGCACGCTATACCTAGATACTATCAAAATATTATGGTGAGATTGTATTCCTAAGGGAGGAGGAAACAGGAAAAATATTAATCACAGGCTTCCAATATAATTTGGGAGTAGCTTTGAATTTAAATGGAGGAATAAATTACTTAATTCTGGAATGATTAGTGTTTGATTTTAAAATGAACATATTACTTCTGTGTCATTTTAGCAATGTGTTTGTAGTCTAGAATATTTTCCCTTAATTATAGAGTGGTAACATCTCCCTCATTTTTGCCTTCTTGTCCTGCTTATTAAAGCCAAAGACTAACTAACCAAATCCATAACACCACCATCATAAAAGTAAAGAAAGAGATCATGAAGGAGTGATCCATAGAGAAGAGAGTTTGCAGACTGGTGGGAAGGAGGAAAACATAGGCCCCAGTCACATGGGCCAGATAATGTGGGAAGGAGGCATGGCTGTTCGCCCTGAAGCAAAGTAAAGCGTGTAGCCCGATCACACAGTCCCCCAAGTCTCTGCGGTTAGGCTGTTAGCTGCCAATCACACGGCGATGCTGAAGCTTGGCAAAGAGGTGATGCAGCGTGATCACACAAGCGGCAATCGCAAGCCACCACTTCTGGATCAGACGGGCAAGTTTTTTTCCCAATGGAGTCACAGCATGTGCATGATTGAGGAATGAAGGATCGCTTCATGGCGAGTTAGTGCAACAGGTCGTGTTTATGCACATGCGCAGTTTGGCATTTGTGCATATCCAATGGAGACTTACAAAAAACATCCGGTTTGTCACAGGACGTGGATGGGCACCAGATGCCACGGGATACTAGCGCTCCCACGATCAGTACGCCTGCCTTTGCCCCACATTTTTCAGATACTAGTGCACTTTCTGTGGTACTTTTTAACTCCACATCTTCAGTGGGACACCACGGGAGCGCTACGCTTCCCAGATGTTGTGGTGTGATCGCATCCCAAAAATCCGCCTGACATTCATGCCTTCCGCACGGCAAATTCTCCGTGTGACCGGGGCCATAGTAAACTAAATGAACTAGTACTAGGACCCAAATCTGGTCTGGAACTGGTCACTGTACCTCCAAGTCTGCTTTTCTAGGCTCAAATGACCCCAAAATGCCTCTCAACACATTCATGGAAACATCTGAAGCTTTTCTGAAATCTGTGTCCTTCCCAGCCTAAATGGGACCTTTTTGAATCTGATAAATAGCATAAGATGATGAAATGGCAGGAGGATCCTCTCAAGGCTGAAATGGTAAAGGCTTAGGGACAGATCTAGGAGCCAGGATGTATTGAAGAGATATTCTTAGTCTCTGTGCAGTCCCACACATGGGTTTAAGCCTGTGCACGAACTCAGCCTCGGAAGGTATCAGAGCTAGCCTCTAATGTTTTTGGTACACTTTTCTCCCTGCTCTGGGGAGCTAGCATTGACTGTGCATGCCTGGAGCTGAGGAGAAAGTGCCCTCCCACTCAGTTCTTCTTTGACCATTGTGTCATCCACACCTCGTTGCATTCTCTCCTCCTGAGCTTCCTCCAACGTTCATCTTCAACTACCTCTTCTTTTCTTTGGCATTCTTCAATTTTCTTCTTATAACTACAAAAAAAATGAACTTGTCTTTCTCCTCTTTTCTCCTTTTGCCCCTTCCCCCCCTTCATCCAGGGGACACAGCACGTGGAAGGAGCAGTCTTCTTTAAAAGTTGTTGTGGCTACTGAACCAAACTATCATCCTCAGATGGCCACAATTTATGCCTGCTGTGTCTGGAAAAGGCCCACAGAGTTGATTCCTGTATCCATTGTGCCAAGTTTACTAAGCAGTCCTGGAAGAACAGGGCAGCCTGTCTCCAAAATTTCCTTATAGAAACCTCTCTTTGACTGACTACAGCTCAAACCTCTCAATTGCAGGCTACACCACCTCCCCCACCTTCAAGGGGAGATATGGTGACATTAGGTAGGAGGCTTGACCACCTCAATCCCAAAGAAACACAAAGGGGAGAAATTCTCCAAGAGACCCTCGGGATTGGCCCCCCAGGCTCCAAAGCGAATAAATTAAAATCAGCCTTGGCACCGATATCAACATCGGTCGCCCCATTGGTCTGCATGGGCCCTTTGACCTTGGCATCCCTGACTGTTAAGTGCATTCCAATAATTACGAATTGAACCCTGACTGCCCAGATGGGTTCAGTGCCAATCAAGGTTCCGCTTACCACCTCTGAATAAGTGCCTCTGGGACAACAAGTCACTATTGTCCCATCTCGTTTCCCCCAGCACACAGCTGGACTCCTTCAGAAGATGTCCTGCCCAAGGATCCCCGTCATTGGGCTCGGTGGTCAGAACTGCAGGAATCACACCAGTTCCCTGATGCTTATGCAAGGGTTTGCCACCACTCCCTGAGCCACTTGGGTAGTGCAGGGCGCTATTACTCTTGGTACGCCAGATCTCCTTCTTCATACAGAAGACACCAGGGAGCTAACTACAGCAGCTACTCTTCAGGCTTGAGATCTCTTCAGGCTTGAGATCTCCTTCTCAATGCTGGTCCCAGACTTGGTACCATTCATGACAAGCTCACCATTCATGGACCCCTTCATGTTCAAGGACCCCCTGCTGCTCCCATAGAGAGTCTCACACTAGATCCTGCATACCACATCATTGGAACCAATCTCCCTGCTGTCGATCATCATATTATAGTTCACAACTCAGTCACTCTGCACAACTGTTGGGCTTGAGAACGTCCCACCACCACTCTGATTGCTCGGTGGACTCTTTGGCCTGTGCTCATTGTGATGCTTTGACACCTATGGCAACTTTGGGATCGAAGCTCACTCCTCCCTACTTCACATGGCAAACTATCAACTCAATCCTTCTGACAGGGACAGTGGATACACAAGTTTCTTCCTCTGAGCCATCTGATGTCAGTACCGACAACTCATACTTGGATAGTGATGACCCTGTCTATACATCCTCCAAATCAGAAGTTACTTGCCAGACCTCTCTCTCACTGTTCAATGGTTCAAAGTCCTACCTGAAGCTCATCTTTCGTGTGGCACAAGCCCTACAGATGCAGATGACCAGTGACACACCCAAAGTCAGAGATGTGGTACAGAAGCTGGTGCAATCAGACTTGCCCCTGGCAGCTGCCCTACTGATGCTGCCTGTGCACCTGGAGGGCCTCAAGGAGGCTTGGGACAAACCGGTTTCCATTACCCCACATCAAAATGATACAAAGCCTTATACAGAGTGCAGCAATCAAACTCAAAATTTTTGTTTTCTCATCATCCTCTGAATTTAGTAATGGTGCACCCTTCCTCTATATCCGAGCAGGTTTGGCACACCACTCCCCCTGATTGAGAGGGGAGGAAAATAGATAAACTAGTTGGGAAGGGGTATTCTCTGACAACCATCACATCCAAGATGCACCTCTCCTACTAAGCAGCTTACAACTTCCATCTGGCCAATCAGTTTGTACCTTTGATTCCAGACCTACCATCATCCTCTCAACAAATAACCACCTCCATAATATCAGAGATTTGTAGAGTTTTGAAACAACAGATAAATACACTTAAGCATACTGTCACTTGCTCCTCCAAGACCCTGGCTATAACCATTGCCTTGTGTCATCATGCTTCGCTTAGGTCCACCTCACTCCAACTTGATATCAAGGCCAAAGTGGAAAATCTACCTTTTGAAAGGGAGGGCTTTTTTCTTGCATCCTTTGAAAAGATCTTGACCAATATGGATGACAGAAGGAAATGAGCTAGAAACCTGGGGGTCACCCAACCACCTGCCTAATACCAATTCATGTCCAGACAATAGAAACCTACTTATCTCAAGTGCCAACCTACTTATCTCAGACAGCTGGAGGAAGAAGTTAAATCTTCCTAAACAATCCTACCAGCCCAAGCCCAAATCACAAGCCAGCAAGAAGCTTGCATAATCATCTAAGCCACCATGGATCAACCCCCCATCTCCAGTCACCCCACCGGTGGGCACCAGATTATGTCCTTTGGCTACAGTCACTTCAGATACCTGGGTCCTGACCATCATTCAGGTGGGTTCTCCTCAAACTCTGAATTTTGTGGCCACACTTCCACCCCGCATCCTCCTAGATGAAGTGCAAGCTTTGCTCACCAGAGGGGCCATCGAGAAGGTAACCAGGCCCTACACTGCCAAGGATTCTACTCAAGATACTTTATTGCCTCAAAGTGGGATGGAAGCAAATGCCCCATTATGAACCTAAGAAGTCTCAATCATCACATCACACACACAAAATTTTGCATATTCACACTGCACACCATTTCTTAGTCATGATCACCTCAGTGAAGAGTCTGTGACCTTTGTGCCTCCCAGGTGAACACCTCTTACACCATCTTCCACAGGGACTAAATTGTATTACTACCAGATCCATCCTTCCTACCTAAAGTGGTCTTGAAGTTCCAACTCTCCCAGCCCACAGCTACCTTTTCCCCAGATCCAACTGACAAGTGTCAATGGGTGTTATATACTCTACATGTTTGTAGAGCCCTACCCTTCTACCTTACTAGGACTCAGCTTTTCTGGAAGGACCCCCATCTATTTGTCGCCTATGGTGAACCCAAGAAGGGCCACAGAATATCATCTCAGAGACTATCAAAGTGGGTTACATCCACCATCTCGCTCTGGTATGAGTTGGTGAGACAACCATTATCTACTCAACTCCAAGCTCACTTGATGAGAGCTGTGTCCACTTCTGTGGCCTTCCTGGGAGGCGCATCTCTGGATGACATATGTGGCAACATGGTCCTCTATCTACCTTTGTGTTGTATTATGTCCTCGATGTCAGAGTGCATTGCAATGCATCCTTTGGCCATATTCCATTGACTTGCTATGTCAACATTGGCTCTCAGGTAGGCCTGAAACAGATAAAGGGATCCTACTTTCACTACTGTAACCTGGCTGCCAGCACCCTCCATCCTGTTGGATTAAGCTCAGTAATCACCCATGTATGGGACTGTACAGAGACCATGAAGAAGATACGGGTTGCTTACCTTTAGCTGATGATCTTTGAGTGGTCATCTGTGCGGTCACACATGCCCACCCATCCTTCCCCACTGCTGACATCTCTCAGTCACTTACCTTTAGGTTGATTTGACTGACTGGCAGCAGTCAGAAGGAACGGAGTGGGAGGGCACTTTCTCCTCAGCTCCAGGCATGCATAGTTGATGCCTGTCCCCCAGAGCAGGGGGAAAAGTGCTCCAAAAATGTTAAAGGCTAGCTGTGATATCCTCCAAGGTCAGGTTCATGTGCAGGCTTGAACCCATGTGTGTAACTGCACGGATGACCACTTGAAGATCATCAGCTACAGGTAAGCAACCTGTTTTTCCTAGAGACAAGATCCTGTAAGAAAAATGAGGTAGTAAAGTCAGACAGCTCAATATGTAAATGAGGCACTGTTAATATAGCAAATTATTAGCCAAATAAAAAAGGAGTGCAAAATGTCACATAAGGGCTGGATGTCATCACAGGGTAAATGAAAATGAAGGAAAGCCTGGAAGGGAGCTAGCAAAGCACAGAAACAAATAAGCACAGGGAGCTGTGGACGTATGTTTGTTTGATTAATGCTGTTTATAATTCACTGATGAGTTTACTGTTGAGAGATCTTGTATAATCGGGATTACAGGATGTCCTCTTTTTAGAGGATGTGTCCTCTTTTTTGGTGTCCATCTTCTTTTGGACTTAAAAAAACACAGATGAAATTGTCCTGTTTTGGGGTTGGAAGGTTAGAAATATTCCTTGTTAGTAGCAATTATCACAGCTTAAATAGTAGGGGTATTTAAAATGAGATTTGTCATAGTTATCACTTGTTTGAAGTAGTCATTTAGGAAATATGCCCTCTTTTTTGCTTTTCAAAACATGGCAACCCTAGTATAATTTTAATTTTAATTGATACAATTTTACCTATTGATAAATTGGTTGCAAAGCTGAAATTATTGCATATACATTCTTTGTTCTCATAGCAAAAATTTGTTTTCTTTACTATTTGGGAACATAACTTGTTAAGTAACACAAAAGGTAATTCGGAATTTCCTTCCAAGAAATTGCACTGCCTCTTCTCTTTGTAATGATAGATACCTGACATTATCAGAGAGGACAAAACACATTATCATGGGCACAAAAGAACTGGCATGCCATTACGGTGCTCCTCAACAGTTAATTTGGGAGCTGATTGAATAAATGCAGCCAAAAATCTTTTCAACCTCAAAGTAAGGAAAGTTAATTCTATGGCTACCATTGATGGACTCTTAAGTAATTGAAATAGGCAATAATGATCAGGTGCAGGGTTTGTGAAGCTCGCTGAGGTACCAAGCAGAGGCTTTCATGTTGACATTTTCATGCTATACTACTTTCCCCAGCTCCATTCCATATCTCTTTCATGCAGAGTACTATACAGTTTCCTTATTTGAGAGCTGCTGAGATGATCACATTAAAAGAACAAGGGGGAGGGAACCTTTTGGGCATATCCTACATATCCTAAGATATTGTATTGCTTTTGAAAACTTTCAGTTGTATGGATTCCAATATTTTAAAAATATGATTACACGTTTAGACCAGTTCAGCAAGCATTCCAGTCAGATTTTTGTAAAAATATGCACTCTGATCACTTTTGCTAAGGAGATTTGCTATTTTAGCTTACTTTCTCTCCACTCTCTCTTGCTACTGGGTTATTAATTATCTGGGGCAACTCCTGTGTATTTCTTGAGTCTGCTGAATCACACAGGATCCTGTGTCTTATCTTCTTACTGTAGGAAGAGTATTGCCATATGCTGACCTGCATAGTAGGAATGCACTGTCATGGTCTGTCACTGAGCCACAAGAGAAAGAGAACAGTAGAAATATAGGGAAACTAGGGAGCAAAGCCCATTGTGGAGGAAGACAACGGGCCCTAAAAAGGAAGAAAGAAAGGGAGGGAGGGAGGGAGGGAGGAAGGAAGGAAGGAAGGAAGGAAGGAAGGAAGGAAGGAAGGAAGAGCAGGGAGAGTGAAAGAAAGAAGGAGAGAGGAAGAAAGGAAAAGGGGGAATGGAAGGAAAGAGGGGCAGAAGGGGCTTCTCTGGGCCTACTGGTCCCATAGAAGGCTCAGATGGGGTGGGGGGCAGAAGGGGCTTCTCTGGCCTACTGGGCCCATAGAAGGTCCAGAGGATGGTGTGGGGGGACGGGAGGGGCTTCTCTGGCCTACTGGGCCCATAGAAGGCCCAGAGGATGGTGTGGGGGGGGCGGTAGGGGCTTCTCTGGCCTACTGGGCCCATAGAAGGCCCAGAGGATGGTGTGGGGGGGCAGAAGGGGCTTCTCTGGCTTACTGGGCCCATAGAAGGCCCAGAGGATGGTGTGTGGGGGGGCAGAAGGAGTTTCTCTGGCCTACTGAGACCATAGAAGGCCCAGAGGATTGTGTGGGGGGGGACGGAAGGGGCTTCTCTGGCCTACTGGGCCCATAGAAGGCCCAGAGGATGGTGTGTGTGGGCGGCGGAAGGGACTTCTCTGGCCTACTGGGCCCATAGAAGGCCCAGAGGATGGTGGGGGGGGCAGAAGGGACTTCTCTGGCCTACTGGGCCCATAGAAGACCCAGAGGATGGTGTGGGGGGTGGATGGGGCTTCTCTGGCCTACTGGGCCCATAGAAGGCCCAGAGGATGGTGTGGGGGTGCGGAAGGGGCTTCTCTCGCCTACTGGGCCCATAGAAGGCCCAGAGGATGGTGTGGGGGGCGGAAGGGACTTCTCTGGCCTACTGGGCCCATAGAAGACCCAGAGGATGGTGTGGGGGGTGGATGGGGCTTCTCTGGCCTACTGGGCCCATAGAAGGCCCAGAGGATGGTGTGGGGGTGCGGAAGGGGCTTCTCTCGCCTACTGGGCCCATAGAAGGCCCAGAGGATGGTGTGTAGGGGGGCAGAAGGGGCTTCTCTGGCCTACTGGGCCCATAGAAGGCCCAGAGGATGGTGTGGGGGCGGAAGGGACTTCTCTGGCCTACTGGACCCATAGAAGGCCCAGAGGATGGTGTGGGGGGCGGAAGGGACTTCTCTGGCCTACTGGGCCCATAGAAGGCCCAGAGGATGGTGGGGGGACGGAAGGGGCTTCTCTGGCCTACTGGGCCGATAGAAAGCCCAGAGGATGGTGTGGGGGTGCGGAAGGGGCTTCTCTCGCCTACTGGGCCCATAGAAGGCCCAGAGGATGGTGTGTAGGGGGGCAGAAGGGGCTTCTCTGGCCTACTGGGCCCATAGAAGGCCCAGAGGATGGTGTGGGGGGCGGAAGGGACTTCTCTGGCCTACTGGACCCATAGAAGGCCCAGAGGATGGTGTGGGGGGCGGAAGGGACTTCTCTGGCCTACTGGGCCCATAGAAGGCCCAGAGGATGGTGGGGGGGACGGAAGGGGCTTCTCTGGCCTACTGGGCCGATAGAAAGCCCAGAGGATGGTGTGTGTGGGCGGCGGAAGGGGCTTCTCTGGCCTATTGGGCCCATAGAAGGCCCAGAGGATGGTGTGTGTGTGGGGGGTAGAAGTGGCTTCTCTGGCCTACTGGGCCCATAGAAGGCCCAGAGGATGGTATGTGTGGGGGGAGCAGAAGGGGGTTCTCTCACCTGCCTCGGCCTTGAAGGCCTGTCCCTGCGCTCTCTCTGCAGATGGTCCTCTCCTGTCAGAGGACTGGAGCAGACTGAGCCAAAGATACTCGCTGGGGCTGACGTGGGCGGGACTCCGCCAAGCAGCCAGTCAGCCCCAGCCAGCATCTTCTGACTGCCAGTTCTTGTGCCAAATCAATTATGGCGACCATAGAATGTTGTGGAACCAAAATTCAAATATATATAAGGACAGATAAAGTGGGCTGCCAAATCTTATTCTCACAGCTGCATATTTGCCCTAGGGCTCTTTTTGTAGCAGGAACTCCTTTGCATATTAGGTGACACATCCCTAATGTAGACAATCCTCCAAGAGTTTACAGAGCTCTTCTTACAGGGAGCAAAGGAGTTCCTGCTACAAAACACATCACTAATGTAGACAATCCTCTAAGAGTTTACAGAGCTCTTCTTACAGGGAGCAAAGGAATTCCTGCTACAAAAAGAGCCCTGTTTGCCACATTCCAGTCACTGGAATCCCATTTTCCATGTACAGAGATTCCAAGGGCTGGTTTGCTTATAATACTTACAGTATAATTCTAAGCAGAACTACATCCTTCAAAGCCTGTTGATTTCAATGGACTTAGAAGGATGTAAGTCTGCTTAGGATAACACTGTTAGCACTATTCCGGCCTCCTCTGCACTTTGTTAAATGCACAACAGTGACATACTTGGCCCTATAAATTTCATTGATACTTAGGACATAAAGCTGTGCCTCCAACTCTGGATGAATGCCAGGCTCCATTCAGATGGTCCAGAAGTGGTACTGAGCTTATTCTATTTAGAACTTTGTAAGTTATATCTGGTACAACTGGTGTGCTATATTCTGCATTAATTGCAATTTCTGCATAAGCTTCACACATTGTTTCATACAGACTTATAATTCCAGAGCCTGTGTAATGTATTTGTTCTCCAGGAGGAGAAATGGCTGGTGAATCAGAGAAAGCTGACTAGAATAACAGCCACACCTAATAGTTTGGAGCATTCTTATCCAGCAAAGTTGATTCCATCTAGAACAGGAAAAGCAACAATCTTTAATATAGCCAGGGGTTATTTCATAGAAAAAAAGGTGCAGGAGCTCATTAGCATAACTCATTAGCATAACTTATTTGCATATGCTACACCCTTTGACATCCTCGGAAGTGTGTTAGAAGGCAACACCCACTGCTCAGGCTCCATCCCAAAAATCTCCAGGTATTTCCTAACTCAGAGCTGGTGAGCCTACCTGATGGCACATGTGGGGAAAAACAAACCAACCACCCATGTCAGGTAAAGAGAGAGGATACCAGATCAATATATTTTTATTCTCCTTGGCATTGATGGCTGAGGTGCTTTTAGTGTTCCTTTTGTGTTTCACTGGCAGCCTTCCTCTCTGTTATAGTTGACTGTAGGTTTTATATCACTGCCATTTAGTATTAGTTTTGTCAGCCACAACAAGGTCACTTTCAGAGAGGAAAAGCAGGTTATCCATTTTTAAATAAATAATGCTGACAAGTCTGGATCCAGAACAACAACGAAATCACATCCGCTAATTTTTGCCTAAAACCCAATAATCTAGAGTTGTGGTCTTCAACTTAGGGGTTGGATGACAGACTGCCCCCCCAAGCCATTTGGAAATCCCCACACATGTATAGACACAGCAAGAATGCCATGGCTATTACTTCTCTTTGGATGCATAGGAAGAAGAGCGGGATGGCAGGGTGAGGTCTCTCAACAGAGAAGAGGAATCCTCCGGAGTGCCAACCTTTAGTTCATTTATCACTAAATAAACCTCTTGATGACTGGTTTTTGTTTCTTGTCCTTGGCTCTTTCGGTCTGTTGGTTACGGTCCAGCTCCCCCTCTTCCTGTCACATGACTCTGATATCACATCCTTGCAGCTCACAGGATCCTGGTTCTAGAAAGAGAAGAAGAAGAGAAGAGATTGGATTTATACCCCGCCCTTCATTACCAGAACGAGTCTCAGAGCAGTTTACAATCTCCTTCCCCTCCCTACATTAAGCACCCTGTGAGGTAGGTGGGGCTGAAAGAACTCTCTTGAGAGAACAGCTCTGAGAGAACTTGTGACTGACCCAAGGTCACACCAGCAGCTGCATGTGGAGGAGTGGGAAATCAAACCCAGTTCTCCCAGATTAGAGTCCACACTCCTAACTACTACACCAAGACTGCTGATCTTGAGAGACTGATAAAGAACAGCTCCAGCAGAAACATCTGTCCCAACTCATTCAGTCCCGGGTTCTCTATACATCGTTTCTTGCAGCATGAAAAACTGCAAGAATTCCATATGCCAACAGATTGTATATGGATCAAACTGAATTCCATGCCTCTTGGTTTGTGCTGCTTCCTCCATTCCCTTTTCATCCTTTGAAAGGCTGCAAACTGCTTCCCCCTACCTGGAGTAAAACTGCTTCAAAAGCACAAAGAAAATAGTCAAGATGTTAATTGGTTTCAATATAATGAACAGTTATTATAAAATCAACAACTCTACAACTAATAATGAGACAGGATCTTCAGTGCTCCTCAGGATGGGCCCTCGGAACAAAGGCAATTTTAGTAATAGCATCCATTGGCAAGAAGAAAGATAAGAAAGTCTCAAATATTAAATAAATAAAAATATATAAAATAAATTCTAGTTAAAAGTACACATAGTGAATTTTGACTTCAAACTTTTACTCAACTTCGAAGGAGCTGGAGGTGCCAGACTTTGGAGATGTCACCAACTTCCTCTATCATCATTGCCGTCTTGGGCATCAAGCGATGAACAATCAACTTGAAGCAGCACACTTTTCACGTCTTTGCAGCTCTGTTAAAGAAGGTTCCACAATCTGTTAAAGGAGATCCAATAATCATTACAAAAAGGGAAAGACAGCATACTTTGCTCTAGAACAGAGTGCACATAGAAAACTAACCTCAGCAGCACAGGGCTTTCCAAAGTTTAATCCTGTCACCAGACTCCTCTGTTCTTTTTCAGGGCTTAGTTTGGGTGTCTGAAGCTGAATGATGACCTTGAAGCAACCATGTCTTTACAAACTTTGTTGGATTGAAGACTTTTAGAGGATGTCCAACAATTCTTATAAACAATAAAGATGTTTTGACTTTCAAGGAGGACCTTTCTGGAGTAACAATCAAGTTCATCTGGGAAAATCCCCTTTCACACTCACTGGAGGAAATAGCAACTGTATTGAGAATGCGGCGGATCTGAGACAGTTCCTTGGGCATTTCTTCTCTATATTTTAGATGCCCTCTGAAGGCCCGAATGGCTTCACACTGAGCTGTCAAAGTGCTTATTTCTGCTTCCCCATAGAGAATACAGTCACTGGAGTTTGCTGGCCAATTCTTAGACTCCAGAACTCTTCCACATCTTGACAATTCTGTGTCTTCTTTTGAAAGTAGTCTTTTTTGAAGAGATTTTTTAAATTGCTCATAGAATGCAACTGGGGAGATTGGTGGGTCATCAGTTCTATTTCTTCTATGCAACTGGACACCCTTAAATTGCAGCTTTTCTGTTGCCTCAAGTGCTTCTGTATAGTAAGGACCTGGAGCAGTGCCTCTCTTCCTGCATATTTCAACAAGACTCTCAATCTTGCCATGGGCTCTGTACAGATCAATATTTCTCTCCTGCACTTTCTTTGAAGACTGGAAAGACTTTCAAAAATACTTGTTGAAAAATTGGGACATTAAACGTGGTTTGATCTGCTTTGATAGTTATTAAGAGGAAAATGAAATAGAATTAGACTTTTGAATTGTTACCGTTTGTAAGAGAAAATAAGTTTAGAAGTAACTGTACTAGAACAAGAGAGATATTAATGGGGTTGGAGCAGTGCGGGAAGCCTTGTTTGGGGGGGGAGAAGGGAAATTAGAAAAATGGATATGTAGGTTGGTTGAAAATGTATGAACATGTGATATATCCAATAATAAATTGTATTTACTAAAAAAAATATTTCTCTCCTGCAGATCTACACTTAATTCTGAGAGCTCTTGCAAAGCATTACAAAGTAATCCAAGATCCAAAATGAATTCCGCTGATGTGATCTTTTTCTGAAGACCTTCATATGTGCACTTCTCCTTTCTATCTCAACCACTCACAGTTTTAGCTTTTTCAAAATGAAGCACTAGGGCTTCGTAATCCTTCCAGACAGCCCTAACAGTTCTGTAACTGGAGACAATCCATCCTGTAGACAGGACCCTTCCAATTTTCAAAATCTCCAACATGGCTGCACATGCCTTGAGCTCCCTTGCATTTTTTTGGAGATGAATGGTACAACATATAACTTGTCCACCTCTTTCATGACATTGTGGACTGATAATTCCAGCCTATGGCTAGCACAATGCCATACAATAATGAAAGGGAATCTGTCTTTGAAAAGTTTTGCAACTCCTCCATGGGATCCTATCATCACTGCAGCCCAATCACAAGTCAACATAATCAAACTTTCCTTTAAGACTTCCCCAGTGATCCTTAGTAACTCAAGGGTAGACATCAAACTTTTGAATATTCTATTTGCTGTCACGTCGTCCAGCTCTATCAAGCCAATGAAGTAATTCATAGGGACCTCCATGTCCATCTCTTCAATGTAGGTGTGAATATTCACTATCAGTACAGATTTCTGACTCACGGTAGTAGATTCATAAAGTATCAATGAAATTTTACTCTTGGAATCAGTAATCTTCTTAATCAGTGTGATTCTCATTTCGCTGCCAATGTGGTCTACAATATGCGCACAAGAAGTAGCCAAGTGCAAAATTCTCCCCACATCAATGCCGCTTAATTCTTGCAAATCAATGTCAGTCTCAAAATCATTAAAAGACTGGTTCTTTCTAGCCACCTTATATGCTGTACAGAATATTATCTTGGTGATTTCCATCTCTCTTTCTTGGGACCTCAAACATACTGTTTTCAGCATTTTTTTCCTTGCTTCAGCTGTGATTTTAACTGCAGCTTTATGATCTGTACTTTATGTTCACAATTTTTTTTCCTGAGAGATGTTAGCTGCTGTTACCTCAATTCTCCATTAAATGACACCTCACCATGTATCCACTCTTTAGAAAGACGCATCTCCACAGTCTTCTCCTCTGTCCCTAAGGCTCCAACATTTTTACACACTGAGCAACCTTACTTGCCACCGTTGAAAAATAACCAGTCATTTTTTTGGAGATGATCATTCTGTTCTACAGTCCAATGAGTGAGCAGTCGGGTTAGAACAGATAAAAGAAAGTATTTCTTCACCCAAAGAATGATTAACACATGGAATACACTGCCCCAGGAGGTGGTGGCAGCTACAAGCATGGATGGCTTCAAGAGGGAATTAGATAAACATATGGAGCAGAGGTCCATCGGTGGCTATTAGCCACAAAGTATAGATAGGAACTCTCCATCTGGGGCAAGTGATGCTCTGTATTCTTGGTGCTTGGGGGGGGGCAACAGTGGGAGAGCTTCTAGTGTCCTGGCCCCACTTATGGATCTGATGACATCTGGTATTTTTGGCCACTGTGTGACAGTGTTGGACTGGATAGGCTATGTTGGCCTGATCCAACATTGGCTTCTCTTATGTTCTTATGTTCTCATCCTCAGATTTGGCCATGCTGAGAATTAGATATATTAATGATACTTGCAGAAGAAACATATATATTAATATATCTAATAGTCACTTAAATCTAAGGACTGGAGCCATGTACAGACTATTTCTGCAAATTTAGGGGACTTCTGCAAAAAAAAGAAGTGTTGTTTACACACATGCAACAAAACTTTTGGGAATCACTGCATGATGGTAGAAGCAGTGGTGCTACAGATGGGTAGGGGGAAAGGGGTGGGTGGTTAGAGTGGTGGGGGCAGGAAGATGGGAGGGTGTGCTGGTGAGCAGAGTGATGGGGGTGGGAGGAGATGCTTTCCTCCCTCACCTTGTGAACTAGAGCACTCACTACTTGCAGCAGGTGAGTGAAGTAGACCTACAGTGGCAGGCAGGTTGTGGCAGCACTTTGGCCAGGCAGGTGGGCTGGAAAGTAGCTGGGATGAGGATTGGGTGGGAGGGCACAGAGGTGATGAGGGGGATAGATGGGCATGCAGAGCAGCAAGGACTGGGCTGGGTGGGTGGACAGAGTGGTGTGGAGGTGGCAAGGTAGTCAGACTGAGAAAAGATGGCAGGGGACCAGTGTTGGGGGTTAGGAAAAGAATAAGTAGAGTGTGGAAGGGAAAAGATGGTAGAAGGAGTTATTTTTGTTATTATTGTTTTATTATTGTTGTTATTATTTCAGTTTATAAATTTCCTGTTCCCTATGATGTAAGGCTCTAGGCGATGTACCACCATTAAAAACAAGTTAAAAACAAAAACCATGAAAAGATAACTACAAGCTGCAGTCACACACACCAAATAATTCAGTTTCAATCCACTTTCAGTGCACCTTCCAACTGGATTTTTACTGTGTGAACTGGCAAAATCCAGTTGGAAAGTGGATTGAAAGTGGATTATTTAGTGTGTGTGACCACAGCCAGATGGTGTCAGACAATTTCTTCGCTGACACGGTCTGGATTGTGTCACTGACTTCCAGGCAGGTGTGGTGAAGGCTGAGGTGAGGATGGAGGGAAAAGAAGAGGAAGAAGAGGGTGCCAGCTATGATAGAACTATCACTATCCTCAATCAAAGGCCTGGCAGCACATCTCTGCCTTACAGGCCCTGTGGAACTTCATTAAATCCCAGAGGGTCCTGGTGGCATTTGGCAGAGTGTTCCACCAAGTCAGAGCCATTGCTGAGATGGCCCTGGCTCTGGTCAAGGACAGCCGGATGTCTTTAGGGCCAGGGACGCTTGGGGACACTCTCCTGGGGACATACCAGTGGAGGTGGTCCCAAAGATACACAGGTTCCAGACTGCTCAAGGCCTTGAGGGTCGATACCAGAACCTTGAACCTGACTTGGTATTCCACTTGGAGCCAGTGTAGCTGGCACAGCACTGGTTGTATATGTGCTGTGCATGGCGTTCCCATCAGGACTTGTGCTGCCACATTCTGGACCAGCTGGAGCTTCCGGGTCAGTCTCAAAGGCAGGCCAGCATACAACAAGTTGTAGTAGTCTTCCTGTTGTCAGAGCAGCAACACTGGTAGATGCAGGCCCTGCATAAAGCTGTATGGGTGTAAAAAGAGAGTTCAGGAACTGTGCCAAGACTCAAGGGCCTTTCCCTTTGTGTTAGAATGCACATATGCTAACACTCTTTTTAAAAAGTCATGGTGCCGCATTGGCAGAAATACCCTTGAGTGATGACTTCAATCCAGAAAAGTATATGTTTTATAACAGAAATCAAAGAGACAAGGAAAATCCTGATTTTATCATTCAGCTTGCCAAAATGCTTAGCTTGGAGTTGCTAAAAGTTGGTTAACCTAAATGATAAACACTTCTTGATGAGCAAACAGAAGTGTACGTCTGCAGAAATCCATTTTGTTTCCTGCTTTATCATTTGCTGCAGTCTCTTCCCCTCTCCCCTCCAAAGGTAGACAAGAAATCATCTGAGGCAATTTACCAATGCCAAATATCTCTCATTTTCTGAATTAAATCAATGAAGACTGTTTAAAATGCTTGCTCAAGTGATTCTGTCAAGTTAGATGCTTCTTTCGCTAAACAATAACATTCCCTTTGCTTACCAATTAACATCAAAAAGGTTTGTTGTGAAATATTAAATCAAAAGTAATGTGAATCAGACAACAATTTTAACTACCACTATTTACAATTTTCCTGTAATGCATACACTACATTAAATTACATGGTGAGGCCCAAGACATTTTCTTGTCTATAAGTTGCATGGTTTATTATGTTACTAGGAATAATGTTCTTTGTGGAAATAAATACAATGAGCTGTAGAAAGAAGCTCTGGGCAGGTGCCCTGGTCTTGGGCACTCAGCGCCAATTTGCTGTGGTGACCTCAGCAACGTATAATGACATAGCTTACTGTTTTCTCCAGGGGAACTGATCTCTACCATCTGGTCTGAAATCACTCAATCATCCTCCACAGGAAGAACCTGGGTCTGGCAGACTCTGCTCTAAAGCAGTAACTGCTACATCACACTGACTGTCATGGAGGGGCACCTCAGCAGGGTATAATGACACAGAGTCCACCATTTTCTCCAGGGGAACTGATCTCTGCCATCTGGAGAGCAGTTGTAATTCTGAGTGATCTCCAGCCAGCACCTGAAAACTGGCAACCATGGTTCCCCAGGAGGAACTGACTGGTTTGGAGGGTGGCGTCTATGTCATTGTACCTGTCTATGGCATCCTGTCTATGGCATCCCTTCTCAAACCCCATCCTCTCCAGGCTCCACCCCTCAAACCTCCAAGAATTTCCCAACCTAGAGTTGGCAACCCTGTCTCCTTCCCAGCCAGCCATCAACCTACCTTTATCTGCCCTTCTGACTTCAGGTTTCTATTCCACACACCCCCACAGCCTCTACCTAGGAAAAGTAGTCTTTCTCCGCAGTGGGGACCCAAGCAGGGGGGAAGCAACCTCAGCAAGATATAATGACATAGACTCCACCCTGCAAAGCAGGTGTTTTCACCAGGGAAACTGATCTCTGCCATCTAGAGAGCAGTTGTAATTCTGAGTGACCTTCAGGCCTCACCTGGAGAATGGCAGCAATGGTTCTGAGGAAAAAATAACTGCTTTGGAGGGTGGACTCTATAGCATTCTATTCAGCTGAGGCCTCTCCCCTCCCCATACCCAGGCTTCTGTAGACTCCATCACAAAATCTCCAGGAATTTCCCAACCTGTAGCTGGCAACCCTAGTCAGGACTAGGCCCAATGAATTCCCCACAAAAGCCTGGAAAGGCCCTCCTGGCTATGCCATTTTACTAACAGAACCAAGCTTGGTTGCCTAGCAACAGCCACTGAGGGAAAAGTTAGTCCCACAGGAGCCAAGCAGGAGAAGTGTCTTTGTCAGGAGAGAGACAGCCGTTTTGCCAGTTTATTCTGAGAGTGGCTGAGGTGACAGTGAGTGGGGAAGAGGAGTGGACCCAGCCCCCAGCCCCGGAGTTGATTGGCAGTTGATGGGCCAATGGCTGATGGAGCACACAGCACAGCAAATGTGAGAGCTGAAAAGTGCCAAAGCATTATGGTAATTATATATATACTAGGAATAAGGCCCGTTGTGGAAATAAATACAACGGGCTCTAGAAAGAGGCTCTGGGAGAGTGACCCAGCTTTGGGCACTCAGTGACAATTTGCTGTGGCAATCTCAGCAGGGTATAATGACAGAGTCCACCATTTTCTCCAGAGGAACTGATCTTTGCTACCTGAAGAGCAGTAGTAATTTTGAGTGATCTCCAGCCCACCCCCAAGATTGGTAACAGTGGTTCCCCAGAAGGGAATGGCTGGTTTGGACGGTGGAGTCTATGGCATTGTACCTGTCTGAGATCCCACCCCTCCTCAGCACTCACCCTCTCCAGGTTCGACCCCTCAAATCTCCAGGAATTTCCCAACCTACAGTTGATAACCCTATCTCCCTCCCAGCCAACCATCAACCTACCTTTAGTTTTCCATCTCCTCCCCCTCCCTCCTAGAGAGCAGTTGTAATTTTGAGTGATCTCCAGCCCCCACCTGGAGATTGGCAACAATGGTTCCACATCAGGGAATGGCTGGATTGGAGGGTGGAGTCTGTCTGAGGTGCCACCCCTCTTCAAACCTCACCCTCTCCAGGCTCCATCCCTCAAACCTCCAGGAATTGCCCACCTGGAGTTGGCAACCTAATCAGGACTGGGCCCAATGAGTTTTCTCCCAAAGGCCAACATAGGTGTGGAAAGGGCCTTTTACTGACAGAGGAGAAAGTACAGGTGCCAACTCTGATTAGGGAAATACCTGGAGATTTGGGGGGGGGTGGATCCTGTGGAGGGCAGCATTTGGGGTGTGTGTGGAAGGACTCAGCAGGGTATAATGCCATAGAGTCTACCCTCCAAAGCAACCATTTTCTCCCGGGGAACTGATCTCTGTCATCTGGAGGTCAATTGTAACAGTGGGAGATCCCCAGCTCCTACCTGGAGATTGGCAGCCCTAGGGGAAAGTCAGCTGCACAGCGAGGAGTTGAAGAAAATGGTTTGATGGTCGCTGGCCCACCTCGTTAGCCAGCCAGCCATGCTGAAGCTAAGCAGGAGAAAGAGCTTTTTTCCATTTATTCTGACAGGAAAGTGGCTGTTGAGGAGGGGGTTATGGGTGGGGGAGGGGTTATGCTGAAAGTCCTTTGTTTTTTTACTCACAGAACCAAGCTTGGGTGCCTACCAACAGCCACTGAGGGGACAGTCCCTCACAAGACTCAAGAGAACTGTCATACTCAGGAGAGGAGTCCTAAGTAACACCCAAGACCTGGTGAGAGATGTAAAAGTGATTGCACCACTTGGGAACGGTGACCATAATGTCATTGAGTTTAACATTAGTACAGATAGGGAGTTGCCCAAAAAGACTGACGCAACCACTTTTAACTTTAAAAGGGGTAACTTCTCTGGTATGAGGGGACATGTGAGGAAGAAATTGAAAGGAAGAGTGGAGAAGGTCAAAACCATTGGGGAAGCTTGGAGACTATTTAAAAAGACAATCCTAGAAGCTCAGAAAAAATATATACCGCAGGTTAGGAAAGGTACAAATAGGTATAGAAAAAAGCCTGCATGGTTAACAAATAAAGTAATGGAAGCTGTAAAAAGTAAGAAGGATTCCTTTAAGCAGTGGAAAGCTAGTCTTAGTGAGGTTGATAAAAGGGAACACAGACTATGGCAAATAAAATGCAAGTCTGTGATCAGGCAAGCAAAAAGGGAATATGAGGAGCATATCGCAAAAAACATAAAGACCAACAATAAAACTTTCTTCAAATACATTAGAAGTAGGAAGCCAGCCAGGGAGGCAGTGGGGCCCTTGGATGACCAAGGGGTAAAAGGAGTAGTGAAGGATGATAGGGAAATGGCTGAGAAGCTGAATGCATTTTTTGCCTCTGTCTTCACTGTGGAAGAGGAGAAGTGTTTGCCCACTCCAGAAGCACCGATTTCGGGAGCGGGTTTGAAAGACCTGAATCAGATTGCGGTAACAAGAGAGGAAGTCCTCCGACTGATGGACAATTTAAAAACTAATAAATCACCAGGCCCGGATGGCATTCATCCGAGAGTTCTGAAAGAACTCAAATGTGAACTTGTGGATCTCCTGACAAAAATATGTAATCTTTCTTTAAAATCTGCCTCCATTCCTGAGGACTGGGAGGTAGCTAATGTCACTCCCATCTTTAAAAAGGACTCCAGGGGAGATCCGGGAAATTTTGGGCCAGTCAGTCTGACATCGATACCGGGTAAGTTGGTGGAAACTGTTATTAAGGAAAGAATTAGTAGGCACATTGATGAACAAAAACTATTGAGGCAGACTCAGCATGGGTTCTGTAAGGGAAGATCTTGTCTCACTAACCTGTTAGTGTTTTTTGAGGGAGTGAACAAACATGTGGACAAGGGGGACCCAATAGATATTATTTACCTTGACTTCCGGAAAGCTTTTGATACAGTTCCTCATCAAAGGCTCCTAAGTAAGCTCAAGAGTCATGGGATAAAAGGACAAGTCCTCTTGTGGATCAAAAACTGGCTTATAAATAGGAAACAGAGAGTGAGTATAAATGGGAAACTTTCTCAGTGGAGGGTGGTAAGCAGTGGGGTACCACAGGGATCAGTACTCGGTCCGATGCTTTTTAACTTGTTTATTAATGATTTGGAATTGGGAGTAAGCAGTGATGTGGCTAAATTTGCAGATGACATGAAGTTGTTCAGGGTGGTGAAAACCAGGGAGGAGTGTGAGGCACTCCAAAGGGATCTGTTGAGGATGGGTGAGTGGGCGTCAACGTGGCAAATGGGGTTCAATGTGGCCAAGTGCAAAGTGATGCACATTGGAGCCAAAAATCCTAAATATAAATACACGTTGATGGGGTCTGAACTGGCAGAGACGGACCAAGAGAGAGATCTTGGAGTCGTAGTGGATAACTCAATGAAAATGTCTAGACAGTGTGTAGCTGCAATAAAGAAGGCCAACACTATGCTAGGGATTATTAGGAAGGGAATTGATAACAAATCAGCCAGTATCATCATGCCCCTGTATAAATCATTGGTGCGACTTCATTTGGAATACTGTGTACAGTTCTGGTCACCACATCTCAAAAAGGATATTATAGCATTGGAAAAAGTGCAGAGAAGGGCAACTAGAATGATAAAAGGGTTGGAACACCTTCCCTATGAAGAAAGGTTAAAATGCTTGGGGCTCTTTAGCTTGGAGAAACGATGGTTGAGAGGTGACATGATCGAGGTTTATAAGATTATGAATGGGATTGAGCAGGTTGAGAAAGAAGTACTTTTCTCCCTTTCTCACAATACAAGAACTCGTGGGCACTCTATGAAATTGCTGAGCAGTCGGGTTAGAACAGATAAAAGGAAATACTTCTTCACCCAAAGAGTGATTAACGTATGGAATTCACTGCCACAGGAGGTCATGGCAGCTGCAAGCATGGACAGTTTCAAGAGGGAATTAGATAAACATATGGAGCAGAAGTCCATCAGTGGCTATTAGCCACAGGGTATAGATGGGAACTCTCAGTCTGGGACAGGTGATGCACTCTATTCTTGGTGCTGGAGGGGGCAGCAGTGGGAGGGCTTCTGGTGCCCTGGCCCCACTGCTGGACCTCCTGATGGCACCTGGTATATTTTGGCCACTGTGTGACAGAGTGTTGGACTAGATGGGCCATTGGCCTGATTCAACATTGGCTTCTCTTATGTTCTTATGAGAGAGAGCTGTCTGCCAGTAAATCTGACATGCTAAAGGGGGAAGAGTGGGTGGGGAAGAGGAGCAGACCCAGCACCCGGCCAATGGCACGCGAGTACTCTTGAGGGAGGGCATTTTACAGCCAATGGGAGCGCATGGAATCTTATGAAACCAAAAGATAAATATTATAAGGAGAGATATATATCTCAGATATTAGTTTTACAATGTTTTTTTTCTATTTCATGCACAATTCAGGGGATTATTTAAATTTAGAGTTCATACATTAAATAGTGGTATCCTCTCCTATGCAAACAATAAGCCCTACAGTAAGTTTGGATAGTTTTTAAAGTAGATATAGGATATGTTCTCTTTCTGACTGTACTTTAAGATTTCATTAAGCATAAAGGCCTGAGTTCAATTTTCCCTCAGAACAATGGTATGGTGCAGGCTCCTATCTATTAGTGATGTCATTTAGGGAAGGGAATGGAGCTGCGGTGGCTCAAGTGGTTAAGACACTGAACTGCAGGCTGTGGAAGGTCAGTAGTTCAGCAGTTCGAGACCCGGGTGCCGCATGACGGGGTGAACTCCTGTCTCTAGTTCCAGCTGCTGCCAACCTAGCAGTTCGAAAGCAAGAAATTGCAAGTAGATAAATAGGTACCACTTCGGTGGGAAGGTAACAGCGTTCCGTGCACCTTGGTGTTTAGTCATGCCGGCCACATGACCACGGAAACGTCTTCGGACAGCGCTGGCTCTTCGGCTTTGAAACGGAGATGAGCACCGCAACCCTAGAGTCGGATTCGACTGGCTTTCGAGCAAGGGAACCTTTACCTTTACCTTAGGGAAGGGAGGACTGTCTCCCATTCACTTTCAGGCCACATTTGTCTAGTTTTGAAAAGCAACCATATTTCTGGCCAGTTCACATGTCCTTTATAATTAAGCCTGTAATCTAAACACTCTTACCAGGGAATAAATCGTATTTAACTCACTTATGTCAGAGTAAATAGGAATAAGATTGTGGTCCAATCTACACTGACCTTTTCCGCCACTGTGCCTTCAATTTCACATCATCTCACAAATTCTTGTCTACACTGCATGCCACCGTCGCCTTCCTATTGCATCGACTCAGCATTTTATTGCCCTGTAGTGGCTACTCGGTCACTATGGCGTCCCACTGCATCGTCTGGATCTCATTTAAAGCAGTTCCAATTGCTCCTCCTTGCCCTTCAGATGCTGTGAGCAAAAAGCAGACAACTGGAACTAAATTCTCTCCCCCCTCCAGTCGTCTGTGTGTTTAAAAGCAGCCAGGGAACATTTTTCTGTGATCATTTTTGGGTTTTTTTGCTGGTGGGTTAGAAGCATGCCCACTCAGCTTGTTCACTTGCCAGCCCCCCTCTCTCTCACGCTCTCCCTCCTGCACCCCCACGGTTGCCATGGTGAGGACTGATGCAGATACCTAGCCTTTATTCCAAGCCAGAATGGGAGGGAAAGGGGAACAGAGTACAACAGCTTTACACAGCAGATGCAGATTCAGCTTGTGTTGTAAATGTCTCTGATCTACCAGGTATCTGTGCAAAAGTCACACATCCCTTTACTTAAAAAGCAAACAAAACAGCAGCTGAGTTTGATTAAACTGATAACATTAACACAATTTCTGAAATGACCTCCTTATTACCTGCAAGTTAAGGAGCACCTAAAAACAACATAACATTCAAACCTTGATGAGATAGACCTGGCCAGTCTGAAAATAAAGGAATGTATTAAAGTTGATACAGTGTCAAAAAGAGATTTCCTGTCTTGTCTTTGCTTATATAAAGCCATATCTAAGTAAGTAATGTTAATGGATTCAAGCTCACCCGGATTCATTGAGGGTAGTAATCCTACTTTCCATCCCTGAGCTCTGGGTCTCTTCTGCCAGCTCTGGCTTGATGCCTCACCCCACCAAACCTCCAGCACACAGCTCTGGTGCTGGCTTCCCCACAGCTCGCTGGCACACCTTTGCCGGCAGGGCTTCACCCACTGGCTCCATCTCTTCTTCTACCTCATTGTTTCCTCCTACTAGCAGAACCTTCTGCTGCCATTGCTAGCATTATAAACTTAAATATTGCCTGAACTCTGGCCCAGGACAGACTGGCAATTTGCCCCGGTATCGAGTCGCGGCAAAAAAACCCCGGAGTAAACGATACCGGGTTTTCCCGTCCACACAGCGGGGGCCTCTGCCGGAAGATACTGGACGGAGGCTCGCGGGAGCGTTCAGACTGCCGCGCCGGAGGCGCGCTATATTAGCTGTTTCCCCATTATTTCGGCTGTGGGCGTATGTGCGCATAAGCGCATTTTGGCGATTTTTTTTTTTTTTGCCCTGCAACGCCGGCACCACATTGGGCAGTGGAGCGGAGCGCAGCCAATCACACCGCTGCTGCCTCATGGCCAACACGGGTTGCTCCCGGCTTTTCGGCTGCGCGTTCAGACTCCCCGGAAGCGGAGAAACGTGCGACAAACGCAGGCTTTCAAGATTTGCGTCGGCTTTTATCAGGTGTTTTTTTAATCCGGCAGTGAAGCGTGAGAGCACCGGTAGGCTACGGGTGGGGGACGCCAGGCAGATGTGCCTGTGTGAACATTCCATTTACTCCGGTATTGAGTCGTTGTCAGCCCGGGTCCCATCCCGCGGCAAATTGCCAGTCTGTCCTCGGCCTCTGTCAGGGTTTTTTTTTTAAGCCATCTTCAATTTAACTACATAAATATACTAATCAGATGTTCAGTGGCACAAAGGATGACTGAAAGTGTGTAGAAGAGAGCAAGATAGTGCCTATTGGTGCCAAACACTTAGTGCAAGGTCAGCATGGAGCGTAAAGTCTGTAGGCTTTGTATTTGCAATCCATGACTCTGCTTTTCTTTCTAAAGCATGGAAAAACAGCAGTGAAGAGCTTAGCATCCTGATTTCAAAGAGTTATGGGTCACTATACATATGGGAGTTTTGCCTGACAGCAGACAAAATACTATTGAATAGTGTTTTCAAGTGTAATGTGTCATTTATTCCTTTGGAATTTTTCAGTTTGAATGTGGTTCTTTTAATTTCTTCTGTAATTTCTTGATTTAAGATTGATTGTCTTTCTGATATAAGTTAATTCAATTTCTTTTAAAAAAATGCCTAGCTAGTTCTTCAGCATTTTTATAGCCAAATTTGTAGAGAGTTCTGTTTGGAGTGATTATTGCCATTTGCTTTCTGTACTTTGTTTGCATCCAAAGACAAATGCTTTTTTTTCATAGCAGTATCCTGTAAACTCTGTTGGCTTTTTTTTCTTGTGAAATGTTTCATACAGTTGTGTTTCTGTAAGGAAATTTCTCATAGCTTTTGTATTTTTAAAACTTACACTAAATTCACTAATAAAATTTTCTCATGGGGAAAAAAACTTGAGATAGGTTTGCATTTGCACTACAGTTCAGTGTGGACTTAGTCTAGCAGAAGCCAGTTTATGGAAGGAGCTGGTTGAGCAGATCTTTCCCTGTCTTCCCCAGACAGCCTGCTGTTTGTCTTAGAAAAACTTCTGAAGGATGGAAGAGCTTCACAAACAAAATGTACCACAGCATAGGTTGTTGTAGCAACTGTGGGGAATTAGGTAAATATACCAGGGAATCCTTTCCTCTTCACTGATGCAAACTGGCAGGACCATTGTGTGTGTGTGTGTAAAGTGCTGTCAAGTCATAGCTGATGCAAGGAGTTTTCAAGGCAGGGGAGAAGCAGAGGTGGTTTGCAGTTTAGTGTAGTGGTTAAGTGCACAGACTCTAATCTGGGAGAACCGGTGTAACAGGCCGGATTCACCCCCCCTGCTGGGCCACGCCAGAGTTACCCCAACTGCACAACACAACAACCTGTAACCCCGGGCCAAAGTAACCCCTCGGGTATAAAGTTGCCTATGCCAAACTATCTGAACCTGGGTCTCACAGTCCCCAATATAGAGTGGTAAGTTAAATGTCATTGTAAACAGCACAGTGTCAGCTTCTGAGGGTTTGAGGTCCATGAGAAACTTGTCAGCCAATCTGAGATTCCTCTGGGTAGTGAAGAACAGGGTATGAATCCAATCTCATTATTCAACAGATCCCGGAAGAGGTTTGTCTGGCAGGGGTTACTCTGGATTAACCCCCGGAGTTACTCTGGCCTGGCCTGGCAGGGGTTATTCTAGGCTAGGCCAGAGTAACCCTGGGGTTACTCTGGCCGGGGGGTGAATCCGGCCTGTTACACTGGGTTTGATTTCCCACTCCTCCATTTGTACCTGCTGGATGACCTTGGGTAAGCCATAGTTCTGGCACAGCTGTTCTTGAAAAAGAACAGTTTCTGTCAGAGCTCTTTCAGCCCCACCTACCTCACAGGGTGTGTGTTGTGGGGAGGGGAAGGGAAAGGACTTTGTAAGCTGCTCTGAGATTCCCTTGGGTAGTGAAGAGTGAGGTATAAATCCAATCTCCTCCTCCTCCTCCTCCTCCTCCTCTTCCTCCTCCTGTCTAGACAGTGTGTAACTGCAATAAAGAAGGCCAACGCTATGCTGGGGATTATTAGGAAGGGAATTGAAAACAAATCAGCCAATATTATAATGCCCCTGTTTAATTCAGTGGTGTGACCTCATTTGGAATACTGTGTACAGTTCTGGTCACCACACCTTAAAAAGGATATTATAGCTTTGGAAAAAGTGCAGAAAAGGGCAACTAAAATGATAAAATGTTTGGAACACTTTCCCTATGAAGAAAGATTAAAGTGCTTGGGGCTCTTCAGCTTGGAGAAATGATGGCTGAGGGGTGACATGATCAAGGTTTATAAGATTATGCATGGGATAGAGCAGGTACTTTTCTCCCTTTCTCACAATACAAGAACTCATAGGCACTCAAGGAAGTTGCTGAGCGGTCAGGTTAGAATGGGTAAAAGGAAGTACTTCTTCACCAAAGAGTGATTAACACATGGAATTCACTGCCCCAGGAGGTGGTGTCAGCTACAAGCATGGACAGCTTCAAGAGGGAATTAGATAAGCATATGGAGCAGAGGTCCATCGGTGGTTATTAGCCACAAGCTATAGATAGACATTTTGATAAACTGCTTGTTGACACTAGTATCCTCCTTGAGAAAAATTAAGCAAGATTCCCTCCTAAATGGAAAAACTGCAAGCAGCTGCCCCATCAGTACAAATCCATCGAAAGGGAGCCCAGATTATTTACAGCCCTTGAAGGCAAAATCAACGCCCTTTTTTTGCTAAAACTAACTTGGTTGTTCTTGCAGATGATTCTGATTTTTGTATGATGACAGAAGCTGACACTTCAAATACAAATAATTCTAATCAAAAGAAATTACTGTATGTAAACTTGATGGCATGACAGTGTCCAAACCAGTGTAATTCAGACACAATAAAACCACTAAAGATTATAACATGGAATATAGTTGGCTGGTTTTGAGAAATGGACCTTGAGAAAGACCTTTTCCTAAGAAATGATAATATTATTATGATTCAGGAAACTTGGATGACCAAAGACCTAAAGACTGATGGATATCAATCGTATAAAGTAGAGGCAACCCCTGGCCTGAGTCTTGGGAGGCTAAAAGGTGGGCTAGGTATCTTGATTTCCACCTCTTTGGCAATAATTTGCACTCCACTACCCACAATAAAGTATCAGACAATGGTGGTCTACCTTCAATTCACCAAGGAAGCAATATTATTGATTAATATTTACCTTCCCCCTAAGCAAATATGGAAATAATTAGAAAGTTACCTTGAAGAACTTATATTAAAATATCCATCTGAAATGATTCTATTAGGAGGAGATCTCAATGCAAGATTGGACCCTGATGACCATCTTTTTGATACTAAGTAAAACATGCTTACCTTGGAAGACTACAGGATAAGCACCCATTACCCTTGATCGATGGTAGGACAATTTTGCTGGATTTTGTTTGTCAAGAATGGCTAATAGGCTAAACTTTTCCATCTGGAATGGCTCCATGCCTGGGGATCACTCAGGAGAGTATAAATATATGGCCGGAACAAAAGCAAGCACTATAGTTTATATGCTAGTTAATGAGACCTTAACATTGTATATTTAAAAACTTCTGGTACTGCCACATTTGTTTGGTGACCACTTACCTCTGGAATTACAACTGAATTTACTGGGTCGCCAAACACATTTGAAATCTCAGGTGGCCACCTTTGTTGCAGTTTCCCATCGGGAAGTTGCAGCTGTCGTGCCATCTGGACAAAATGACTGAACCTGAAAATTAAGTCATTCTTGATGGAAGAAAACCTTCTAATACTTTGTAAAACCCTTCAGGAACCTAATTCAACATAGTGTCTACGTACTGTGATTTGTCCAACTGTGTAAAAATTAAAAGTATTAAAAACAAACAAACAAACGACCCCCTGATTTCATATGACAGCTTAGTTCAGAATTTGAAACCTTTACTGACTGATGAAATAAGATCACATGAAAAGAAAAAGCCAAGGAAATCTAAGACATGATTTGATAAGGATTGTGCAGAAGCCAAATGTGCTCTTATTTCAGCTTTTCACAAGTATAAATAAGCATCTGGAAAGGACAGTGTGGAAATCCAACAACATCTCACTGAATATAAGGACTACTTTAAACAACTAATTGCTGATATACCACCAGAACTCTAGAAAAATCACTCAGACTGGTGGTTGCTGCTTCTGGCATCGCTATTTTCCAAATTGATACCATCACCAGCATTCTGGATGACTGGAGACAGGCAATCATAGTACCTTTCTTCAAGAAAGGGAAGAGGGACGACCCTGCAAACTATAGACTGATCAGTCTGCTCAGTTCCATCAGCAAATTTTATGCTAACCACCTATTGGAGAAATTTGAAGTGCTGTTCTCATGAATTTTGACTACACTTGCTCTAGTGGGGCGAAATAAGAAAGTGGGGACCAAGTATTGTTCCACATAAAAGTTGGGCTAATGTTTTAGCCTGAAAGAGGTTGAGGGTGGCAGATATAAAATGCCCTCCCTTAGTATGTAGAAATTTAACAACAGTTTGGGCAGATTTTTGCCCTATTTCGGCTATGTGCTCAAAATGGGCCTTCATCACTCCGGTGGCTTGCATTATGCTCAGGTACTTAAAGCTAGCCACTTGTTCAATGTTTTGCCCACCAATACTCCATCCCCTTATTTTAGGTGCTTTCCTAAAAGCCATTATTTTAGTTTTTTGATTATTTATTTTTTTAATGTTCATCACTATAAAAATGGCTAAAAGTTTTTAAGGCTGTTCTTAAAACCACTGGGGTTCTGCAGAGGATTACTGTGTTGTTGGCATACGGCTTAATTATGCAGCATTTAATTGAAAAATACATCTCAACGAGTCCAGTATCATTATATGCCGCCTTTATAAATCTGAAAATAGCTTTCATTTCCATCTCCAGGATTAAACTGTGGGGAAAGTTTGAGGCAACATCCATTGACTGAAGGCTCCTTTATTTAATCCATGCCCTATATAACATTACTTCTCTCAGTGTGCAATGTGATAGGAACAGGCATTTGGGTATTGAATGCAAACCTGAGATTGGAGACTTGCATGACTAAAGTATTGGCCAGAGTGGCCTTAGCCTTCATTATTCAATAGCTAAAATTAAATTACTATCCTAAGGGATTAACCCCCCCCCGCTTATTCTTAAGGACAGTTTTAAATCATCATGGGAGAAGGCTGTAAATGGTAAGTTGGCCACCTTGGGATCACTCCTCAATTGATTTTAAAAGTGGGGTTTGATCAAGAAAAGCAAAGGGTTTTTGACACTGAGCGGCAGCACAATGTAGGGAGCTCACCAACTTTTCTGGCCACTCCCCAAGTCAGATATGTAGTTGTCCCAGTGATTATTTATTTCTACTAGAGAGTCCAAGAAATCATAGGGCTTTCTCTCTAGCCAGATGGCAAGCCCTCCCTACAGTGGAAGTAGAGGGGTGATATAAAAAGATCCCGTTGATTGAGAGATTCTGTTCATGCAAAAGAGGGAAGGTAGAAACAACAGAACATGCCCTAATTCATTGCCCTTTGCATCAAAAGATCGGCTCAAAGTATATATCCCCTTTGCTTGATAGAAATCTAGGCTGTTCACATCAAGCATATGTTAGAATGCTGTTCATGGGAGAAAATGCACAGGTCGCAGCATGTACCGCGAAATTTTGTGCAGCAGTCTACAAAGCCTGACAGAATATTTTAGATAACAACAATGTATAGTAGTAACATATGTTTAACTTGATACATAAACTGGCTTGGAATACATATTGTAGTTACTCAAAATTATTGTATTTGTATATAATTTAATTTTTTAATGTATACTGATATCACATTTTTAACTGAAATTAATGGAAGTGTAGTATCTTGTTTTGTGTTATGATGGTCTATGATTGTAATAAAGAATACTGATACTGAGTATAGATGTCAATGTTCTCCACCTGCTGCTATCTCTAGCAAGTGGTATTCAGAAATATACTTGGACATGGAGGTCTCTCCCATTCAGCTAATGACTAATAAGCATTCATATGCCTCTCTGCCATATTTTTTCCTGATTACAGTGTTCTAAATCCACATAAATTAATGGCCATTACCATGTCTAATGGCAGCGATTTAGCTATGTATTAGTATGTAGCTTCTTTTTTAAAAATCTTTCTGGACCTGTCGTCATCACAGTTGTTTACTTCTAGAAGCCATTCATGTATTGCCTCTCCACTGGATAATCAGCTTGAACAGGCTAACCCAAGAACAGGGGAAACTGCCTCCTGGATCAGCAAAGATACCATTGCAACATGTCTAGGTAGAGGTCTTGATAAAAACCAATTAGAAAACCTCAAATAAAATAAAATTCTCTTAAATGTTTCACAGAATGGCACAGCATGTTACAGGGATTGGATTATCATAACTGAAATGAATCATTTCTTTAGAACTATGGGTAGATGAATGCTGCTGTACTATCATTGTGTACCAATAAGGATGTTGAGTCTCTACTGATATATTTAAAAAAAAACCAAATTCAACAGTTCACACACACACACACGATTCACAAGAGATGTGGGTGGAGAGTTGTGTTGCTCACCATGAATGACATTAAAAAGTCCATTACGTGCTTGTGACATTTTCAGAACCACCTATGCAGAATAATAATAATAGCAGTGGGCATGCTGTCTGGAAGAACTATCAGATTCCCACAGGTATGAAATACTGTGGCTTACATGCTGGGAAAATGAGCTAGCTCTGAAACAAAAATGCAGCCTTGAAAGAAGATGTGAGGTTTGTTCATCAAAAATGATTGCCCATTTATTGCATTGTACATGACTAAGTCTTCAGTATGGCCCAGGACAGACTGGCAATTTGCCCCGGTATCGAGTCGCGGCAAAAAAAAACCAGAGTAAACGATACCGGGTTTTCCCGTCTACACAGCGGGGGCCTCTGCCGGAAGAAACGGGACGGAGGCGCGCGGGACCGTTCAGACTGCCGCACCGGAGGCGCGCTATATTCGCTGTCCCCCCATTATTTTGGCTGTGGGCGTATGTGCGCATGAGCGCATGAGCGCTCATGCGGTCGTGCGCATAAGCGCATTTTGCCGGTTTTTTTTTTTTTGCCCTGCAACGCCGGCACCGCATTGGGCAGTGGAGCGGAGCTCAGCCAATCACGCCGCTGCTGCCTCATGCCCAACGCGGGTTGCTCCCGGCTTTTCGGCTGCGCGTTCAGACTCCCCAGAAGCGGGGAAACACGCGACGAACGCAGGCTTTCACGATTTGCGACGGCTTTTATCAGGTGTTTTTTTAAACCGGCTCTGAAGCGCGAGGGCTCCGGTAAGCTCCGGGTGGGGGACGCCAGGCAGATGTGCCTGTGTGAACGTTCCATTTACTCCGATATTGAGTCGTTGTCAGCCCGGGTCCCATCCCGCGGCAAATTGCCAGTCTGTCCTCGGCCTATGTGTGGTATTTATCATTGCTTGTATGTGTTACTTGAGATAGGCATCAGACCTATAGATGTAATTTAAAAAAATACATAAAACCAGACAGTTTTAATAACTTATTGAAATACCACTGGTTTTCCTTTTACTTTAAAAATGTCTGTATCAGCTTTGAGAGAACGGATAATAACACTGGGAGGGCAATCTCTGTTGGAAGTAGAGTTTGATCCTAAGCCTACAGTTCTTTCTTTCTTTCTTTTTTTAAAAAAAGAATTTATTAACAGGATATTTTAACATGTTCCATAATTAAAAACAGTTCTTAACATATCCTTTTCCACAACTTTCTTCCCCCCCAGCTTCCAGCGATGTTCCGCCCCATTATTATTTCAGTCAATATTCTCTTACATTACAGTTATTCTAAGGTTCACTGACACTTTTCAATCATGGTATGGATATTCCAATGCAAACCTATGCAGATTTAACCCGTTATAAATCTGCTGAAGTTAATAGATATAGACTGGAATAACATCTGATAGGATTGTATTGTTAATGTCTGCTTTGTGGCAGTTGACCTTTTCTTCCTTCACCATGGGAATGCCATGTGCAGAGCTTGCTTACTAGAGTCTCGCTTTCTCTTATGAACTGCAGCATTTTAAGATATGAATACCAAGCATTCCCCTCACACGTATTCTGCCCAGCCCACATGTGTTTTAATGCAAAAGCAATAACAAGAATATACATTTGCAATTAGAGTAAAATGCATAATATAATTCCTGAAAGAAAATGTGAAACAATATGCTGGCATATTATAAGCCTAAATGGGATGTGCTAATGGTACGTGCAACTTTCATTATCATGATGATGTCACTATTTCTTTAATATATTGGCCTTTGTATTCCACAGATGTAATGTGCACATTAGGTTTAATTTTTTTTGTATGCTATATGTTGAATTGGAATATAAATAGGAGCTATGACACCCATTCTTGTATTTCTCCAGCAGAATAATTTACACAGATTTTACTGCAGAAATATTTAAGGTTTTAATTAAGTAGCCAACAAAAGGCAGAATGTTGTGTTTCTCTAAATAGTGTTGTTATCTCACCCATCTCATTCCTTGTAATCTGCTTTTCATTTGTTATTGAAGAAGAGAAAAAACATCTAAACAAATGGAAGTGCTAAACCTTTGCATAGGCTCCTGCAGCTAAATCTATTACTAAACCATTAACTTGTGTAGCCCATTTCGCTTTCCTTCATTTTGCATGAGCTTTTTACCATTAAGAAGGATGTTAAAACTACTTTGTCAGATAAGAAATTAATTTATAACCAGAGGTTTGCAGTTGAAATGTGAGTATGTAAAATCAATATGCAAAATATTATCTACCTACCCATCCCTGTTGTCAGTCCATCTGACTCTGCTGCTCCTTTCTGAGTGCCATTTTCTAAACACCATACTTCTTATTGTGTCCTTATCCTCTATGTCAAATTTCCTTAGGTCTTCTTTATGGGCATCCTGTTCATTCAACTTCTGGTCTGCTTTTTTTCTTTACAGCACAATCCTAAACATAGTTACACCTTTCTTCTGTTGATTTCGATGGATTTAGAAGCGTGTAATACTGTTTAGGAACTCAGACCTCTTTTTCTACTTCTCTTTCCAGTAAGTCCATGCAATACGTATCTCCCCTTCTTGCTGCCCCTTGTATGCTGTACCTTCTTCCTACATAATTCTTTCCCCCTCAGTGTTCTGATATCCCCTACATTCTTGTTCTCATGTTGTTTACAACAGCACACACCTCTGATTCCTTGGTGTGGTTTTTCCCATCCTGGTCAACAACAAAAGATAGTCAGCACTTCATTACTTCTGGCAGCATCATAAGAATTACAAAGCTATCAGAAGTTAGTGATCCAGTGAATATCAATTCACGGGGATGTGAACTGGGAGATGGCATTTCAGGGGAGGGAGCAAAATTTCGGTTGCAATTATTCAGAGGCTTTGTAGAGCCAGATTATTTAAAAAAGAAATGGCTTCTGTAAATCATATTTCTGTTTTGTTCATTGATATATTTCAGTTATTGCACAGGCTATGGTTTGTTGTTGTGATTTATGCTCAGATTTTCTGTCTACAGTGAGGAAAAGGAATTGGATGTAATTGCCCTGTTCCATTTGTGCTAGTAGATAGCTTGCTGTAGTGAGCTTCCTCATAGCTGGAAAAAGGTAGGAGAAGAATTCACCCAGTTCCTTCTCTGTACTGCAACTGAAATGTTGTCTGGCATTTTGTCTACAAGAGCTTCCACTCCAACCATCAGCATAAAGTGAACTCCTGGAGAAAGTAGAAGGCAGGGAAGTTCTGGCTCTTGAAAACTTATTGCATTTACAGTTCTTAGCATCCAACACATTTTTGTCATAATAGAATATATATATATATATTAAAATATCTGGTATATTTCTTTTTATACACTCAGGAATCTGTGAGAGAAAGAAGATGACATGGCATAAACAAAGTTTTTTGAATTCCCCCCCCCAAAAAATTATATTTTATTGAAATGACAAATACAATACATTGATGCTATGATACATCTTAATCAAGAGAGTCCACCATATAACTTATCAGTCACTTCTTAAATTCACCATGGTAGTAATTAATTGGTTATATTCATCATTTTTCTAGCCAATTGTACAATCTAAACCAAAATCTCTCAAATATTTCCTGCCTTTTCCCCTGTAAAATCAATGTAGGTTTACCCATTACAGTTATTTCTAACAATTTGGATATCAGTTCCTCCTTTGATGGAATTTCTACAGTTTTCCAATATTTAGCAAATATAATTCTAGCCATTGTTAATATATGAATTATCATATATAAGTCTGGCTTTTTATATCTTTCTAGAATTACATTCAATAAAAATATTTCTGGTTTAAATGGTATTTTTAGGTCGATTATTTCTTTATCATTTTCTGAAGAGACAACCAATATTTTTTTTGTTTTAGCACACATCCACCACATATGGAAATACATTCCTGGATTTTGTTTACATTTCCAGCAGTTTTTTGAATTATTTTAAATGATCCTTGTAAAGGGGTAAGTCCCCATGTGCAAAATAAATATTTTAAAAATATTTTTCAATAATTAATGTTTTGTCTTTAATATGTTCAAATTTCAAGTTTATTTGGGTTTAATGGCCCAATGGTAATGCACCGTAAAAGAAAATTTAAAAACACAGTAAAACAAAAATTTGCCACTTCTACTATACAGTTTTGGAAGAGGCTGCTCAAGAGTTCTCTTAGTTTTTTGTACCAGAAAAGGCTGAAAAAGTATCCATTTCCTAAGGAATTTCTCTCTTGCTGTTATGTGTTTTGGACAACAGAAGGAAATGTGAGATGGTGAGTCAAGTTCTTTCAGAGAGCAGTCACAATAGCACT
The DNA here is from genome assembly GCA_029375565.1 of Gekko gecko. Lineage (NCBI taxonomy): Eukaryota > Metazoa > Chordata > Lepidosauria > Squamata > Gekkonidae > Gekko > Gekko gecko. Next base: position 266,749,612 of record JAPDNY010000001.1, read on the forward strand.
GGTCTGAAGGTGTTCCAAGAAAATAAAGTTTTCTATCGTTTGGTTAGATTTTTTGGCATCTGTAAGCCCAGTTGGTCTATTTTTATATCTACAGCTTCATTCCAGTTTGACCAGCAATGCTCATGTGCTGCCAGTGTGCTGAAGGTTGTAAGATCTTCAGAGTTTGATACTCAGTATTTGAAACTCTCTATAGCCTTACAGTTTACTGTTGAGATTTTAGGGAGACCTAGCTCATGATGTATAACTGCAGAAGCAATACATGGTGGTAGAGTTAGTATTTTGCAGAAGAAGGTTTGTTGGGAGTTTTTCAGGTTCTTCTGGAGCCATACAACATGTGTGGTATCACTACGGTCTTTTATACCTTCATGAGCCGTGGCACATATTGAGCTCCCTGAAGGAAAAAACAAACAAACGAACACTTTCTTTAAGGCTAGTAAGGCTAGATCGATTTTCTGTTTAAGATACTGAATGTGCTTGGACCATGATGAATTTGGATGGAATATGTTTCCCAGATATATATCTTCAATATGTGTAGATTATTATTTCAGATAAATTAAGTGTTTTACTAAAGACAGTATTATTCACATTTCCCTCTATGTGTACAATGAGTTAAGTGGCTCCAGATGACAATAGTTTGTCTATTTCGTAGGATCTCCTTAACAGAATTCAGAGAAGTGGATGTTAATCATTTCACCAGAATAGTGACATATTAATGGAGGCAGGAGAACACTCTCCACCCATGTCTATAATCTAATGAAGATAGCTCTTGGCTGGATATCTGATTACTATATTTATTGGGGTATCTGACAACCAGCAGTGTATTACTCACAATATGTTTTTTATTTCATTAGAAATGACACATTTGATTTTTGTGTACTTCTTAGTATTCAGGGCCAATTTTCACCTTATTTTTACTCAACAGCAAAGCTTCTAGAAACACTTCTTTGTTGTTTTTGTTGTTATTCAGTCGTAAAGTCAAGTCCGACTCTTCGTGACCCCATGGACCACATCATGCCAGGCCCTCCTGTCTTCCGTCATGCTCTGGAGTTTGCTTAATTTTATGTTTGTTGCATTGATAAAAATGTCTAACCATCTCATCCTTTACCGTCCCCTTCTTCTTTTACCTTCAATCTTTCCCAGCATCAGGGTCTTCTCCAGTGAGTGCTCCCTCCTCATTCGGTGGCCAAAGTATTTGATCTTCAGGTTCAGTATCTGGCCTTCCAGGGAACAGTCAGGATTGATTACTTTTAGGATTGACTGATTTGATCTCCTTGCAGTCCAAGGGACTCTCAAGAGTCTTCTCCAGCACCATAATTCAAAAGCATCTATTCTTCAGCACTCAGCCTTCCTTATGGTCCAACTCTTGCAGCCATACTTTGCTTTGACCATATGGACTTTTGATGGCAGGGTGATGTCTCTACTTTTTATTATACTGACTAGGTTGGCCATCGCTTTCCTCCTAAGGAGCAGGCGTCTTTTAATTTCATGGCTGCAGTCACCACCTACAGTGATCTTGGATCCCAGGAATGTGAAGTCTGTCACTGCTTCCATGACTTCCCCTTCTATTTGCCAAGGAGTGATGGGGCCGTATGCCAAGATTTTAGTTTTTTTCATGTTGAGTTTCAAGCCAACTTTTATGGTCTCCTCTTTCATCCTTAGCAAGAGACTCTTTAGGTCCTCTTCACTTTCTGCCATTAGAGTGGTATCATCTGCATATCTGAGGTTCTTGATGTTTTTCCTGGCAATCTTAATTCCAGCTTGTGATTCATCCAGGCCAGCATTTCAAACGATGTACTCTGCATATAAATTAAATAAGTAAGGTAACAATATACATTCTTGTCATATTCCTTTTCCTATGCTAAACCAATCAGTTGCTCCATATCCAGTTCTGAGCGTTGCTTCTTGACCCTTATACAGGTTTCTCAAGAGACATGTGATGTGATCTGGTACTCCCATCTCTTTAAGGACTTGCCATAGTTTGTTGTGATCCACATAATCAAAGGCTTTAGTGTAGTCAATAAAGCAGAAGTAGATGTTTTTCTGGTACTCTCTTACTTTCTCCATAATCCAGCAAACGTTGGCAATTTGATCTCTAGTTCCTCTACCTCTTCAAAACCCTACCTGTACTTCTGTCAGTTCTCTATCCACATACTGCTGAAGCCTAGCTTGTAGGATCTTGAGCATGACCTTGCTAGTGTGTGAAATGAGTGTAATTGTGCGATAGTTTGAACATTCCTTGGTATTGCCCTTCTTTGAGATTGGAATGTAAACTGACCTATTCCAATCCTGTGGCCAGTGCTGCATTTTCCAAATTTGCTGGCATATTGAGTGCAGCACTTTAACAGCATCATCTTTTAAGACTTTGAATAGCTTAGACAGCTAGAGAGATAGTGGTGACAGACTCAGGACAAAGCAACAAGAGCATCCTATAGGATGTTTATAAGAGCCTATATGATGGCAGTCAAGGCTGCAAAAAGAGAATATTACGCAGCTACAATTGTGTCTGTGAGCTCTCACCCAGCCCAATTATTTAGAACAATTCGGTCTCTCACTACTCAGCCACAGGGCAGACCAAATGATAATGAATTGGAAATCATCTGTGAGGCTTTTGCAAGCTATTTCACAGATAAAGTCTTGCTGCTCCGCCATGATCTCCCTGCCACAGTTGAGATAGTAACAGAGCTCAAGGCCCCATGCGCGTCTTCTTCTTGTCAAATGTGAACTTGTGGATTTCCTTACAAAAATATGTAATCTTTCTTTAAAATCTGCCTCCATTCCTGAGGACTGGAAGGTAGCTAATGTCACTCCCATCTTTAAAAAGGACTCCAGGGGAGATCCGGGAAATTTCGGGCCAGTCAGTCTGACGTCAATACTGGGTAAGTTGGTGGAAACTGTTATTAAGGAAAGAATAAGTAGGCACATTGATGAACAAAAACTATTGAGGCAGATTCAGCATGGGTTCTGTGAGGGAAGATCTTGTCTCACTAACCTGTTAGTGTTTTTGAGGGAGTGAACAAACATGTGGACAAGGGGGACCCAATAGATATTATTTACCTTGACTTCCAGAAAGCTTTTGATACAGTTCCTCATCAAAGGCTCCTAAGTAAGCTCAATAGTCATGGGATAAAAGGACAAGTCCTCTTGTGGATCAAAAACTGGCTTATAAATAGGAAACAGAGAGTGAGTATAAATGGGAAACTTTCTCAGTGGAGGGTGGTAAGCAGTGGGGTACCACAGGGATCAGTACTCGGTCCGATGCTTTTTAACTTGTTTATTAATGATTTGGAATTGGGAGTAAGCAGTGAAGCGGCTAAATTTGCAGATGACACGAAGTAGTTCAGGGTGGTGAAAACCAGGGAGGATTGTGAGGCACTCCAAAGGGATCTGTTGAGGATAGGTGAGTGGGCGTCAACGTGGCAAATGGGGTTCAATGTGGCCAAGTGCAAAGTGATGCACATTGGAACCAAAAATCCTAAATATAAATACATGTTGACGAGGTCTGAACTGGCAGAGACGGACCAAGAGAGAGATCTTGGAGTCGTAGTAGATAACTCAATGAAAATGTCTAGACAGTGTATAACTGCAATAAAGAAGGCCACGCTATGCTAGGGATTATTAGGAAGGGAATTGAAAACAAATCTGCCAGTATCATAATGCCCCTGTATAAATCATTGGGGTGACCTCATTTGGAATACTGTGTACAGTTCTGGTCGCCACATCTCAAAAAGGATATTATAGCATTGGAAAAAGTGCAGAGAAGGGCAACTAGAATGATAAAAGGGTTGGAACACTTTCCCTATGAAGAAAGGTTAAAATGCTTGGGGCTCTTTAGCTTGGAGAAATAACGGCTGAGGGATGACATGATCGAGGTTTATAAGATTATGAATGGGATTGAGCAGGTTGAGAAAGAGTACTTTTCTCCCTTTCTCACAATACAAGAACTTGTGGGCACTCAATGAAATTGCTGAACAGTTGGATTAGAATGGATAAAAGGAAGTATTTCTTCACCAAAGAGTGATTAACATGGAATTCACTGCCACAGGAGGTGGTGGCAGCTACAAGCATGGACAGTTTGAAGAGGGAATTAGATAAACATATGGAGCAGAAGTCCATCAGTGGCTATTAGCCACAGGGTATAGATGGGAACTCTCAGTCTGGGGCAGGTGATGCACTCTATTCTTGGTGCTGGAGGGGGCAGCAGTGGGAGGGCTTCTAGTGTCCTGGCCCCACTGCTGGACCTCCTGATGGCACGTGGTATATTTTGGCCGCTGTGTGACACAGAGTGTTGGACTAGATGGGCCATTGGCCTGATTCAACATTGGCTTCTCTTATGTTCGTATGTTCTTATGGATTGTTTCAGTCCATTTAGCCTAGAGGAGGTTGACAAATTACTCTCATCTGTTCACCCGACCACTTGTAGCGACGATTTGTGCCCATCATGGCTAATTAAAGCTTGCCATGATGGGTTACGAGGTGCACAAAGGGAGATCATTAACAAGTCCCTAGTACAGGGACTGTTCCCTAGTGCACTAAAGGAGGTGGTGGTCAATCCTCTCCTAAAAAAAACATCCCTGGATCCAGCCAAATTAGCCAACTGCCGGCCAGTATCAAATCTGCTCTACTTGGGCAAATTGATCAAGAAGGTGGTGGTGACTCAGCTGCAGAGTTTTTTGGATGACACCTCCATATTAGATCCCTTCTAGTCTGGTTTCCAACTAGGCCACAGGACAGAGGCAGTCCTGGTCACCATCACAGACTACCTCCAGAGGCATCTGGATCAAGGCAGTATGGAAGTGTTGTTGTTGTAAGACCTGTCGGCAGTGTTCGACATGGTCGACCATCAACTACTGATCCACCACCTCACCGACACCAGGATTCAGGGGTCTCCCTTGCAATGGCTTTCTTCGTTCCTTCAGGGTTGGGGAGAAAGGGTGGCTGTTGGGGAACAGCTATCCAGAAGACACCCGCTAATCTGCAGTGTGCCCCAAAGAGCAGTGCTTTCCCCAATGTTATTCAACATCTATATGCGCCCCCTTTCCCAGATTGCCCAAAGTCACTGACTCAGTTGTCACCAATACGTGGATGACACCCAGCTCTATCTGTTGTTGGACGGCCAGTCCGGGAGATCTGGACCTGGAGTTGAAAGCTGTGACTGGCTGGCTTAGACTGAGTCAACTGAAATTGAATCTGATGAAGATGGAGGTCCTGTGCCTGAGTCGGAGTGGACCAAGGTTAGGGATCCCACTCCCGACCTTTGATGGGATGCCGTTGGTGCCAGCACTGAAGGCCCAGGTTGCAGCCACTGTGAAATCTGCCTTTTACCATCTGCGTCTGATTAAGCAATTGTTCCCTTCCTTGAACACAATGACCTGGCAACAGTGATCCACGCAATGGTCTCCTCGAGATTGGATTGCTGTAATGCTCTCTACATGGGGCTGCCCCATCCCAAATCTGGAAACTGCAACTGGTGCAGAATGTGGTGGTGAGGCTGTTGTTGTGTCTTCCTATGCAAGAGCACATCCAGCCTGTCCTAAAAGCACTGCACTGGCTACCTATAGCATACCAGGTTTGGTTGAAGGTGCTGGTTCTTACCTTTAAAGCCCTATAAGGTCAGGGACCTAACTACCGAAGGGACTGCTTTTCCCCATATGTTCCCTAGAGGGCACTAGGATCGGGATCCCAAAATTGCTTGGCCCTCCCAGGCTCTTAAGAAGCCAGGCTGGCTATGATGAGGGCCAGGGCCTTTTCTGTGGCAGCCCTTATTGGTGGAATGAGTTCCCAGATGACATCAGGGCCCTGTGGGACCTTTTACAGTTCCACAGGGCCTGTAAAATGGAGCTCTTCCACCAGGCTTTTGACTAGGGTGCCGCCTTCTAATAGTGTGGCCCTGGACCTAACATCAGCACTAACCTAATAACTAACAGCCTGGCAAGAACTCAGTCTATGTGGCAGCTTATTATTATCATTATCGTTATTAGAAGGAGAGGAGGAGGAGGAGGAGGAGATTGGATTTATACCCCTCCCTTCACCCAGAGTCTCAGAGTGGCTTACAAACTCCTTTCTCTGACAGAAACTGCTCTTTTTCAAGAACAGCTATGACAGAACTATGGCTTACCCAAGGTCATCCAGCACCTGTGAGTGGAGGAGTGGGGAATCAAACATGGTCCTCCCAGACTAGAGTCCGCACACTTAACCACTACACCAAGAGAATGCCACCACCGTTTACCAGCACTTATGTCACTGTGTGTTTTATTTAAATTTTGTGTTTTAATCATATCTTGCTGTATACACACACACACACACACATATATACACATACATACATATATATGTTCTGTAAGCCAACCTGAGCCTGCCTGTGCAGGGAGGGTGGGGAATAATAATAATAATAATAATAATAATAATAGCAGCTCACCTGGGATACCATCACCATTTGTTGTTAGTAATGCTTTCTAAGGCCCATTTGAATTTGCATTCCAGGATGTCTGGCTTGAGGTCAGTGATTACATCATTGTGGTTGTCAAGGTCGTTGAGGTCCTTCCTGTATAGTTCTTCTGTGTATTCCTGCCATCTCTTCCTAATCTCTTCTGCTTCTGTTAGGTCCCTGCTGTTTTTGTCCTTTATCATGGCCAGCTTTGCACAGAACATTCCCTTGATTTCTCCAATTTACTTGAAGACATCTCTAGTCCTTCCCATTCTATTGTTTTCCTCTATTACTTTGCATGGTTCATTCAGGAAAGCCTCCTTATTTCTCCTTGCTGTTCTCTGGAAATCTGCATTCAGTTGGGTAAATCTTTCCTTTTCACTTTTGCCTTTCACTTTCCTTCTTTCCTCTGCTATTTGTAAAGCCTCATCAGACAGCCACTTTGCTTTCTTGCATTTCTTTTTCTTTTGGATGGTGCTGATTGCTGCCTCCTGTACAATGTCATGAACCTCTGTCCATAGAGAGGCACGCATGCGCTAAACCAAGTCGGACGCTGAAACTCCGAGCTCCCCCGTAAACTAAGGAATTTACAGCTCAAAGGATTGTAAACAGCCAAATACTGGCATATAACCAGGTGGGAAGATAAGAAGGATCCAAACAGCAGCAGAGTCTGGAAACAGCAAGTAAAAAAACCCTTTATTTACAACCACTCAGTGAGATAACGCTCACACAGCAAGAGCCTAGCTCATTAAGCCTTAATTAAACAGCTAAGGATGGCAAAAAATATCAAGGAACTGTCAGAACAGATAGCAAACCTCCAGAAGATATTCCTAGCATCTCAGGAAAAAATTAGCGAAGAAATTAAGGCTGTACGAGTAGATATGGCTAAGATAGGGAAAGAAATTGCCGACATAAAGCAAACAGCAAATTTTGCCAGAGAAAAGGCTCTGGCTAATGAACAGAGGATTGGCTCCCTAACAAAGCAGATAAATGACCTCTCAGACAGGAATAGGAGAGCAAACTTGATTTTGACAGGAATCTCTGAAGAGGTTTCTAACAGGAACCTGGAAGGCGTAGCGACAGAATGGCTGACAACTAATGGAATCAGGATTCAGTCAGAAGACGTCGAAAGAGCTCACCGCCTGCAAAGAAAAGGCAAGGGAGGAGCCCCTCGTGACGTTATTATCAAGTTCTCCAGAGAAAAAATACAACAACAAATATATAAGGAGCTAAAAAAGAGGAAGGACTTGAGCTTCAGGAGCAGGAAAGTTTGGGTGAGACAGGATTTTTGCCAGGAGACACTTAGGCAAAAGAACTTAATGCGCCCCTATGCCCAAAAACTATATGCAAACAATGTAAAATTTACCTGGGGCTATCCTGCTTCAATCATAATATTCCAAGAAGGGAAGAGGCTCATGGCACGGAACGCCCTTGAGGCCAAAGAACTCCTTAAACAACTCAGAATAAATGCTGAAGACATAAGGGAAGAGGGAATGGAAGAAGAGCCAGAGGGGGAAGCAGACCCAGAAGAAGGAACTGCAGAGAGAGGAGAAAAGCGCCTCAGGACAGACTCACTAGAAGAAGACACCTAAAGGGAAGTATCCAAGTATAAGTTGAGCTAATGTTAATATTACAAGTATAAGGGGGAGGAGGGGATGTGTGCACCTCATGAAGTGGAGAGGGGGAAGGTTTCTTATCCCCACAAGTCTACTCTACCACAGGGATGGGAGGGAAGGGGGAGGGGTAGTTTAAGAATATGCTTAAAAATCCCAGGGCCACGGGAACTCAAAGTCCAGAATCATAAAGAATATGGATAGAACAATAAGATTACTTACACTGAATGTCAATGGATTAACGTCAAACCTTAAAAGGTACAGGATAGCTAAGCTGGCAAAAGATCAAAAGATTGATGTTTTATGCCTCCAGGAAACACATAAGAAAAAAAAGATAGCAAGCCGTTGCTAAACGATCCGACTTGGGAGATACTAGCAGAGGCCAGAGGTGATGCCAAGGGTAAAGGAGTAGCAGTACTGATTCATAAGAAATTTAAACTAGAGGTTATGGGAAAAAAAGAGGATAGGAATGGTAGATATCTGTTAGTAAAGTTTAAAATGGATGATAAGAAGTATACCATAGTAAATATATATGCCCCAAATAAAGGACAAAAGAAATTCCTGGGTAAAATATTTAAAAAAACAAAACAATTTTCCGAAGGAGAAGTGATTATAACAGGTGACCTAAATATAGACATAACAAAAGATAAATCATTCAAGTTAGGAAATTGGGGCCTGATAGAGGCACATGAGTCTGTGGGGAACCGGCCTAAACCCACACATATATCTAGTAGGCATAAAACAGTATCATGTATAGACTACATAATTTTAGAAAAGAATAGTAATATGATTATCAAAGGAATTACAACCCACCCAATATGGAGATCTGACCATGCTCCAATAAGCGTTGAAATAGAATTCACTCAGCAACCAACAACCAGAACATGGAGATATAATAACTTAATAATGGCCACAGAAAGGGATAGACAATACATGTCTGAGCAGATAAAGCTATATTTTGAGGAAAATAGAGGAACAGTACCCACCAATATTCTATGGGATGCTGCAAAGGCAGTCATAAGGGGGCACTGTATAAAGAAAGAGAAGAATATAAAAAAGGAGTGGCATCTAGGAAGACAGGCCAAAATCCAAGAAATGGAGAGGCTACAAAGTAAACTAATGCGAAAATACAATCCTATGATACAGAACCAAATATTAACAATTAAAAAACAATTGGAGGCCTTAGACTCAGCAACAATATGGAAAAGGGAAGCCATGGTGAGAAACGAATTCCAAAGAAATAGCATAAATTCAGCAAAAAGACTAGCAAATTACCTGAAAAATAGGAAGGAAAGACAAAGGGTGAAAAGTATAAAGGTAAATGGTCAAAAATCTCAACATCCCATTGAAATAAGGGAGGCGTTCGAGTCTTTCTATAAAAAATTATATAAGAAAAGGGACACAACAGACTTTGTAGAGGAAGTTAACATAACACTGAAGGAGGATGAGCAAGCCAAATTACAAGAGGAAATTACAATACAAGAGATAAAGGATGTAATTAAAGAATTGAGAAAGGGAAAATCCCCTGGGCTAGATGGGTTCACAAGTGAATTTTATAAGGAAATGATAGACATTCTTGCCCCAGAACTCCAAATGATCTTCAACGAAATCTTGAGGGGGGAAGGGCCCCAGATTCATGGAGACAAACAGAAATAATAGTAATTTTGAAACCAAATAAAGACCCTGAAGAGGTAGGTTCATACAGACCTATAAGCCTCCTTAACCAAGACTACAAGATCTTCGCAAAAATGCTGGCAAATAGATTAAAGAAGTTTAGTCCCAAAATAATAAAAGAAGACCAACATGGATTTGTAAAGGATAGGAACATAGCCCACCCTATTAGGAATATAATAAACGTATTACAACACGGTCAAAAAAAAAAAGTTAGGTCTTTTAAAATTGGATGTCTATAAAGCCTTTGACACCCTATCTCAGGAATACTTGTGGCAGATTATGAAAAAGCATGAGATAGGAGATAATTATATAAGAGCAATTAAGGAGATATATAGAGAGGGAACAGCAGTGGTAAAGGTCAATAATGCCAAATCACAAACTTTTCAGATCCAGAGAGGGGTCCGACAGGGGTGCCCGCTCTCACCGGTCTTATTCATTATAGCAATAGAACAACTAGCTGAAAGGATAAGAAACTGTGTAAGGATAGAAGGTTATAAGGTAAAGAAGGAAGAAATAAAAATTAATTTATTTGCAGATGATATTATAGTAGTTATGACAAATCCCAAAGAAGCGATAAAAGAAGTAAAAATTATCTTAGAGGACTTCGAATGCTGTTCAGGGTTAAAGGTTAATATGGCTAAATCAGAAATCATGTACCTCAATGTGAACAAAGAGGAAAGAAAAGAAATAAACAAAATTACAAATATTGGAATGGGCACCAAAAAGTTCAAATACTTAGGTATAGTGTTACAAAAGAAGATCGATAGAATATCGGAGGTGAATTATAGCACGATATGGAAGAAAATAAAGAATGAAATGAGAAAGTGGAAAAATAAAACTCTTGGTATATCTACTAGAATTAGGAGTGTTAAAATGTTCTGGTTACCTAAACTAACATACTTATTCCAGACGATACCATTAGAGGCCCATAACAAAAGGTTAGAACAATGGAATAGGGCAATTAGAGAGTGGATATTTGGCAGTAAAAAGTGTAGAATTCAAAAAAGGTTGATACACGGTCTCAAGGAGGAGTTGGGTTGGGGAGTCCCAGAGCTGAATAGATATTATGAAGCCTTTCAAATAAAGTCGCTATTAGAGATAGGTGAAGGAGAGGAGCAAAAATGGGTTAGATTTGAAAATGAGATAAACAACAATATAGGAAGATTCGGGATTTTCTCTAAAGCCACAAAAAAGATCTCAAATTGATTAAAGGCCCCAGACATTCAGCATTAGAATCTTGGAGCAAGTGGCAAGCGAAATGGCTAAGAAGAAACTCAAGATGGACACCACTAGAATTAATATACAGCGAAATAAAAGAGAATAAATGGTGGGAATATCTTAAAACTAAAGGGTATTATAGGTTGGAAGACATGTTTAGAGGACGTAACTTAAAACCGGTGCACGAGATAGTGGAAGAGGTAGGTAACCAACACTGGTTAAAAATAACAGGCCTATATAGTATGGTTAATAAGATCAAGGAAAAAGAGAAAATATGGATAGAGGAACCGATAGAAGAACTATACAAAGGGATGCAAAAATCAAAACAAGGATTAGCAGGGAAAATCTATAGGAAAATGATATCAAATACAGACACGACAATATCTTACCTACAGAACACTTGGACCAAAGAAGGTCAGGTATCAGAAAACTTGGCAAGCAAAATAATGGAAGGAATAGAGGGAATTAAAGTGATCAAATTTAATGAAATGGAGCATAAATTCTTTACAAAATGGTACAAAACACCAGCGCAAATAGCAAACATGATCCCAGGAATGAGCCCCATGTGCTGGCATTGCAAACTGGCTAAAGGATGGTTTTCCCATATGTGGTGGGAATGCCCAGAGGTCAGTGTCTTTTGGACAAAAATATTGCAAATTATAAGGAGAACATGCAAAGTTTCACTGTCCATTAACTTTAATTTAATGTTAATGGGCATAATAGGGAACCCAGGAGTAAGTAAAGAGAACCAAGCTATATTCAAAGCAATGATACTAGCAGGAAAAGCAGTGATTGCTCTGGGTTGGAAGGACAAGAGTAAATGGACAGTAGAAATCTGGCATAATTATTTGTTTGATTTCATACAGTCAGACATAATAGAGAAACTGAACTGGAAGACCAAATGGGCAGACAGGACTACAGCAATCAGCACGAAATGGAAGACCTACCTGGAGTGGCTACCAACAGAAGGAAGAAAGGACATTCAGTGCAAGATTCGGACCTTGTGCCCGTGGCTGGGATCAAAGGACTAAAGCATTGGAAAAGCAGAGGGGGAGGAGGGAGGGAGAAGGGATAAAAAACTGTTACGAAATGTACGGGATAAAAGATAATATGTAATACTTACCAAAAACTATATAAAAACTATATTAAAAAAAAAAAAATGAACCTCTGTCCATAGTTCTCCAGGCACTCTATCTATCAAATCTAGTCCCTTAAACCTATTCTTCACCTCCACTGTATATTCATCAGGGATGTGATCTAGGTAAAATCTGAATGGCCTAGTGGTTTTCCCAACATTCTTCAGTTTAAGCCTGAATTTTGCAATGAGTAGCTCATGATCTGAGCCACAGACAGCTCCAGGTCTTGTTTTTACTGACTGTATAGAGCTTCTCCATCTTTGACTGCAAATGATATAATCAGTCTGATTTCGGTGTTGTCCATCTGTTGATGTCCATGTGTAGAGTTGCCTCTTGGGTTGTTGGAAGAGGGTGTTCACTATGACCAGCGTGTTCTCTTGACAAAACTCTGTTAGCCTTTGCCCGGCTTCATTTTGTTCTCCAAGGCCAAACTTCTCTGTTATTCCAGTTACCTTTTGACTTCCTACTTTAGCATTCCAGTCCCCTATGATGAGGAGGACATTTTTTTTGGTGTTAGTTCTATGAGGTGTTGTAAATCTTCATAGAACTGGTCCACTTCAGCTTCTTCTGCCTCACTGGTTGGGGCATAGACTTGGATTACTGTGATGTTGAATGGTTTACCTTGGATTCAGACAGAGATCATTCTGTCGTTTTTGAGGTTGTATCCCATTACTGCCTTTTGCACTCTCTTGTTGACTATAAAGGCCACACCATTGAGACATATGAAGTTATATCTCCACTGGACCTCAAGCATGCTGTCATTGAGCCCCATATGTGCCTTGGAACCCTACTAGTACTTAAGCATTAATTTCAGCAGCATATACCTTAAAATAAATTACAGAACCCTAGAGATTCTTATTTTTTTTGTATTGTCTTATAACACACTAAAAAAATTAACATAATAGGGCAAAGGACCATTAAAATGTAAAAATCTAATTGTCATAATGAATATCTCTGTTTTCTAAACTAAGACTTTTGTAAAATGGGATTGTTAAATCTTTTCCCTCTTAAATTGTAAGAACAGCACAAATAGTTTGGGTAGCAGATTGTGCAAACTAATTACATCTCTGTTTATCAAAACTCATCTGACAGTAGAGATTTCCAATTGGTTTTAATATCATTTTAATGTAAATGGTCAGATTTTCATTTTCTATTCCAGTATGCTAACAAAAAATAAGTCAAAGTTTTAATCTTCATCTAAATTCTGCAGCATTCCTGATGCTTCTTGCACACTCTGCAAATCTTCACATATCCAATAACCACAGCAATTATTGAGGAAATTGTTTTGTGGCAAAACACTAGGGCAAGTTGATTGAATTACTTTATTTTAGATTGATCTGTCCATAAGAATGTCACTTGGAGAGATTAAATCTGTTTTATGTGAGAAGCACCTGTACATACATCACCATTCTGTGTTCCTTTTGTTGTCATCTGAAACGGTTGGTTGGTAATAGGTAAGGTGATTCATCTTTATCTGTAGTGCCTGGGAAATAGTCCAGGCTGACTTTAGCTGAAGTGACCTATTAGAAGCACCTTGTGTTTTCTGAACTTGATAATAGAATTTGGTGTGTATTTGTCGTTGTTGTTGTTGTTATCAGTAATATTTGTTATTAACACACACACAGTTAAAAGAAAGATCAATGTTGGCATAAAATGTATCTAACGAAGGTTAAACATTATTATTTTTATTAGTATTAGGGACTAAACTTTAATAGATGTACTTGATTAATGGTAGCCTCGTCCAGCTCTGGAATACAATGCCATCTCAATGTTGACATTTGTATAAAAAGACAGAATGCATGCACATTCACACATACAAACCCAAAATGGCAACCTCTGAGTAGCTACTTTTGGTACGTCTCAAACTTTAGTCACCTGAGTACTCACCTTTTGCTTTAAAACAAAAACAAGTGTGGATCCCCAAACTAATTCCTACTCCCTTGCCAGCATATGCTAGACAATCCTTTTTTTATATAAAAAAGAGTGTGTGGCTTTCAACTAATTAGAGCTGTAGGGCTGAGCTACTGTTTTCTAGAAAACTACCTGTGGCAGACATTCCTATCCCTCTATGGCAAACTGCATCTACTTCCCTCCCTCAGAAGCAAGATTTTCTTTCTGTTTCTATTTGCCTTCACCAGGGATGTGCAGGACCCTGCCCCCCCCCCCAAGCTTTTTTAGATTTGGGTACATTGGATGTGAAAAACATCAGTATTTCCCAATATTCTGAAATCTCAATATTGGTTTGCCTTCCCTTCCCTTATGGAGTTGCACCCTTGTGGCGGCATGCTTCCATGAATGAAGGGAAATTAAATGCTTTCTCCCTTCACTTGTAGAGGCATGCAGCTGAGATGGTGTGACTACGGCATACCTCCATGAGTGAAAGGAAGTTAAATGTCTTCTCCCTTCAGTTGTGGAGGTATTTTGTGAAGGTGGCACAACTCTGGAAGTGATGGCAAAGGCAAAGTCACAAGTGAACAGAATGCCTTTGCCAAGTTATATAGCTGGCCCAAATAAAAGCTGAATAATATCAGCTTTTATTCGGGCCAGCTATATCAGTAGATGAATCTGATTGTCTAATCTGCGTTCGGCTGAATAAATACCCTAAAATACCAATAAGGTATTTTTTGGGTATATATTTGCTTTGGTTTATATCAAACACACACCCCTAGCCTTCACTGACTGAGCAGTCCTGGTAATGTGCTTATTCTTCCCTTGAAGATACCTTGTCTGACCCACCCTGTCAGTAAGGTATGTTTTAGCTATTTGTTCAGCCGAGAAATTTGAGGGAATGGATAGATTCACCCTTTAACTTAAGCCCTTGAAAATGGCACTTGAGACACTTTTAAAATTCAAAAATAACAAAAGAGTTTATTTTAACATCAAAGTGAAAGGTCAGAGGAAATCATGGGGCTGAAATTACTGAGATAAAACTATTACAAGACTTCTGTTCTTATATATCAGGCTAATGAGAGGTTCTTAAATTATTCACAGTTAACACTCAAAGGGGCTCACAGTAGGCATTTGAGTGAGAGTAGTGCAGGAAGGTAGAAGAAGAGGCCATTATCAAAAATCACCCACTTTCTTGGGCATCACCATCTTGCCATAATGAGATATGTTAAGCAATATTAGCTTTCTACTGTTTTCAACTTGTAATATGTCTCTCCTTGTTAATAATTGCATTTTCGAGTGGCAAAGTTCTATGCGTGCCAAAATCTGTTGTTTACCTGAACTGCCACTCTGAAGGCACTGGCTGCATTGGCTGGCTGCATTGTGTAGTCCCACCCACAGAAGCCCCAGCCAGCGTCTCGCCCTCAGTCTACAGGGAGACCCTGGATGGGATGGACACTCCAGTGGGTGGAGGCTTAGGGGGGCACATCTTTAGTGGCTATTCACCCAATGGTGGCAGGGAGGCAGGAGGATGGGCCCGGCACAGCCTGCTGTCTCCCTCTGGCCCCGGGCCAAGCTGACATGGCCTGTGCCATAACCACCACCTTCTTCCTCAGCAGGCTCCAGCTGTGGCCTCCTTGTGCCTCCCTCCTGCAGGCCGGTGATCAAGCGAGGTTGGTGGAGAGCTGGGCCCTGGCCGAAGGGAGGGGGATGAGGGAAATGAGCCAAGAGCACTGTGGCCTACCTTGGTGTGGGCTCCTCTTTGCTGGTGTGTTCACTGCCTCCTCTCAGCCCAGCCACAGCAGCAGCAGGATGTGGAGTCTGAGGGGAGGGAGGGGACGGAGGAACGGCAGACAGCCAGGAGGGAGGGAGACAGCCAGCAGCAGTGCTGCGGCCACCCCAGGAATAGCACACACCAGCCAGGGATGCTGCTTAGGGGAGGAGCCGGGCAGGATGGGCAGGCGACGCTGAGGGGAGGTGTCGGTGGCCCAAGGGGAGAAGCTGCAGAGAAAAGGGTCCATTGGCTGAGGGGCAGACCATGGTAGAGGTGGCTGGGCAGGGAGCTACTGGCGGGGCCTGCTGTTGCCCCTTGACACCAGGGTCACTTACTCAGGTAGCCCATTCCATGGAATAGAGAATGCAGCTGAAAAAAACATGGGCTCTGGTCAGTGCCAAGTGAGCTATCTTATGCAGGAAAACAGCCCTGCTGAAGACAATAAATGATGCTTGCTAGCATATGGGGAGTGACAATCCTTGTTTTGTGCAACCTACCTTGCTGGTAGATCAAGATGGGCAGCTGTGTTAATCTGTCTGTAGCAGTAGAAAAGACCAACCTTGCAGGAGTGTTTTGAGGATAAAAAGAATAAGAGAGGTAGCATATACCTTCTTGGACTTTTTTTTTTTTTTTTGGTCATTAAGTCGCAGCTGACATGGCAACCCCACAGGGTTTTCAAAGCAAGAGATGTTCAGCAATAGTTTGCCATTGCCTGTCTCTGTGTATGGATACTGGAGTTCCTTGGTGGTTTCCCATCCAAATACCAACCAGAACTGACCCTGCTTAGCTTACGAGATCTAACAAGATTGGCATCAGACAGAAAAATATCTGGTTAACTTGATGAGGAATAGCCAAATAAGGTTTAGAATTAAAAGGCAGATCAACTTCACGATCCAAAGCTGCAGAGTAGGTAGGTCTTAAGGTGTGCTAATGCAGCATTTGCAAACATATACTTAAGCCATCTAAGCTTATTTTCTGGCAAGTAATTATGAATACGTTTTGGTTTCTTAATTACAGAAGTACTATTGGCCTCTTAATAGTATAACATCAAAATAACAGATGTTTGGGCAGGTGTTAAATTTTATGTCAGGCATAAAAAAATATGAAAGACACACATGTAGTTTAATTATCTATTTTCATCCTTCTAATCAGTATTTTTCTCCTCTTACATTTTCCCCACAAAGCTTCCTATTCCAAGGGGCAACAGTGCAGAGAAATTTACAGCTGTGCTGTATTTTTTCAGAGGGTTTTTTAAAAAAAGATAATAAATTCCTTTTCCAAAAATGAGGGAAGGAATGAAAAAAAAAATCCTCACACTTTCAAACACAGCTGTGAGGTCCACATCTTCAATTTTCTTGTCATTCTGAAAAGTAATACTGATTGTCATTTATGGAAGTCTTGCAAAACACTTGCTTAAAGAACAGTAGTTAATTTACCCTCACAGATTAAAATTTGGCTTTACTTCAAATAAATGAAGTTAAAAAGATCAATATTGATCCAGATTTTTCAGAAATCAATACACTTCTACCAAAGGTACATTTTTAATGATAATTTAGAGAAATAAATGCTACACAAATGTATTGAAAATGAGTATTTTTGTTTTGTAAGAGGAGAGTCAGGTTCTCATGAACGTTGGTTTTGTTCTTTTTTTAGTGAAACAGTGAAGAATGTTTAAAATAACTGCTTACCAGCAATTCTTCCTTTTTAACTTTCTTCATATTTATTGTAATAGTCCACTTTTCATTGGCATACTGCTAGCTCAGGAACATAGCAGTCTCAGACTTAGCCTTATAATATCTATACAGGCTTTTCCTCTTACACAACTGTTCTTTCCTCTTATTTTTGATTAACCAAGTCCATCCTCCCCCCCAAGACATTCCGTTTTTGTGTTTATTCTCTGGAGCAGTTCTTTCTTTTTTACATTCCATTTACTGGTCTTTTGTCTTCTCTACTTTGGGAATGACCCCCTCCTTAATTAGTGTGATGAAAGCAGTAACTGGAAAAAAGCCCACAAGAAAAAAAGCCCACAGATCAAAAGGGGGAGAGAATGATGTAATCTGCTTTGGTCTCCACTATGGAAACTGTACTTTTCCTCCTGGGGAGCCATTGCTGCCAATCTCCAGGTGAGGGCTGAAGATCACACAGAATTAAAACTGTGCTCCAGATGATAGAGATCAGGGGCAGATAATGGTAGGTTGATGGTTGGCTGGGAAGGATAGGGTTGCCAACTCTAGGTTGGAAAATTCCTGGAGATTTGAGGGGTGAAGCCTGGAGAGGTTGAGGTTTGAGGAGAGGTGGGACCTCAGACAGGTACAATGCCATAGACTCCACCCTCCAAACCAGCCATTCCCTCAGGGGAACCATTGTTGTCAAGGGGAGGGATGAAGATCATGTAGAATTACAACTGCTCTTCAGATGGCAGAGGTCAGTTCCCCGGCGAAAACAGTGGACTCTGTATCATTATACCCTGCTGAGGTCACTGTGGGGCACAGGGCAGGAATGGTAGCACAGGGCATGCATGGAAGCATGCCTGGGCTCCTTGCCTGCCCCTCTCCAGTTGCCCTGCAGCCACGGGGTCCCTGAAGCACAGGCAGGGAACCCAGACATGTTTAGATGCCTTTCTTTCCCTCCCTGAGATCAGGGAGGGAAAGAAAGGCATTTAAACATGTCTTCTTCTTTTTTCTTCCCTACCTAGCTTCTCCACAATGGTGGAGAAGCTGGGAGGGGGAAGAGGCATGCTTCCATGCCTGGGGTCCCTGCCTTCCCTTCTCTAGCTAACTTGGGTCAGCTATAGAAGGGAAGGCAGAGAGAGGAGGCTTTCCCTTGTCAGTTTCACTTCCCTGCCCAGTCTGCTTCCAGAAGGAAAGAAGGCATTTTTACATACCTCCCTTCTGTCCTGTCGGGTGTATCAGACCCGAATATATATTCGGGAATACCAAGTCCTGATATTTCCCCAGTCCTGGTACTTTACTGGTATTGGACTGGGGATATTCGGCATTTACCAATATTTTTCAGGTCTGATATACTTGAAGCCGAAAAATACCAACTTTTTTTTTTTTGCACATCCCTAATGCTGGCTGTGTAGAAGAAGGGGTTGCATTTTTAGATGGAGTTTTAGAAAAGCAGAGAAAATAGTTCAGTAAAGAGTGAGGATAAAGGTTTTTGCAGGCATAAGAAGAAATACAGATTACAAAAATGGGTGGGAGAAGGAAATACAAGGTGCAGGTAACATCTATTAGTGTAAAAAGTAGGAAGGAGAATAAGGGTGACCAGAAACTTTCATGAGAAGCTGCGGGAATAAGTTAACTAGGAGGCATTACACAAATGTGGCAATAAGAAAAAAGGAAGGCTTTATCTGAGGCATTCAGAGTGGACCAACAAGAAGGGAAATGACAATAACTGGCAAGTCCAACACATTTAAGGTTGCTGCAGTTTACGCAAGAGTGACTAAAACACGATGAAGGATTTAACACTACAGTGGAATTACTGAAGTAGAAAAGTAGCAAT
Organism: Gekko gecko; assembly: GCA_029375565.1. Classification (NCBI taxonomy): domain Eukaryota; kingdom Metazoa; phylum Chordata; class Lepidosauria; order Squamata; family Gekkonidae; genus Gekko; species Gekko gecko. Next base: position 266,768,845 of record JAPDNY010000001.1, read on the forward strand.
ATTTAGCTACAGCCTGAATGCTGTGGCAGTGATCAGCAAGCCATATTGGACCTTGCCAGGGCCAGATTTAGACTTGCTGAGGCCCTAAGCTATACATAACCCAGAGGCCCCCTACTGTTTTAAATTATATCAGCTGGTCTCAGAAAAATTTAAAATATATATGCCTTTTTAATATTTGAAAATATATTGTCTTTTAATTTTTATTTAAAAATAATAAAGGATGTGTTAAAAAATCACAGAAATAATTATATAATTAAAGGTTTTTAAAATGACAAATAAGCCGCATAGAACAGAACATTTTTAATTAAAATAGGAAAATAAAAGGTAAAAATTAGATTAATACAACAACATAATTTTTAGTGTATAAAAAATTAACCTTTTATTCAGGTAAAAAAATTGACAGTAGACATCAAATAAATTGGGTACCCAAAATTCCAAATAATACAGGTACATCCGTCCATCTATCTATCTATCTATCTATCTATCTATCTATCTATCTATCTATCTATCTAATAAATTAATATTGAAAACATGGAGTGGATAAATTGTTATGATACAACAATATTTAATAGAAATAATTATATTATATAATAATCTAGAAGGCTATAAGTTATAGCTTAAAACATTTTCTTTCTTGTTTTCTCAAAAGCAAAATCTTTAATGATGTCATCAAAAGATATGCTACATAACTTATTGCTTTCTATACACATGATTCTAAGTGCAGACAATTTTTCTTGAGACATAGTTGCTCTCAGTTCATTTTTTATTCTCTTTAGCTGTGAAAATGATCTTTCTCTTGAAGAATTTGTTACCATTAAACACAGGAATAGTCGTAATATTGCTACCACATTAGGTAAAACTAACTCAATCTTGTCTTGAAAGATGATTTGATACAAATCTTTGTGTTGAAAATGTTCTTTTTCAGGATAATTCTGATTGACATACCCATGGAAGTGCCTCAGTTCACTCGTGGGATTAATATCAGCATCATGTGGATACTCTTTTATTAACGTATCTAATGCTTTTCGTAGCTGTACCTCTGAAATTTCTAAATCAACTAAAAATGAAAATTTATTTGCAACATAATTGTAGACTGTTGCTCTTCTCGTTAAATTTGCCTCAAGGGTGTCTATGATATGAATGAAGGATTTCACTAGAAATTTGTCTCTTGGAGAAAGCTGTTCATCAGCATCAGGTGCAGCTCCATCATTGGCTTGTTTTTTTCTCATCCTCTTTCTTTTTACTGTAGACTTATATTCTACACCAGGCAATCTAGATTTAACTTCTTCTTCAAAATCATCAAAATTTTCTTGAATGTTTTTAACATAGTGAGAAAGTGATCTGTACAGATTTGCACATGTGGTAAGTACAATCTTTGGATCCTGGCGAGCCATACTGGTTCTGTGAAACTCTGGCAGCAATTTATTCCATAAATGTAGCATAAAAACAAACTCTGGTTCCTCCATTTTTTCCAGAAGAGTACCGGCTTCTAATCTTGTAGCTCCCTTTTCATTCTCATCATCATAAATGTGACTTAGAGCATCTATGATTGGCTTATAACTCACATTTATGGCAGACACTGCTTTGACATTTGCTTCCCATCTAGTGTCAGACAGTCTTTTTAGTACCCTGGTATATGACTCTGTTTTCAAGAAAGATAACATCACAGACCATCTCTTTGTAGAAGATGAAAAGAAAGTGTACATTTCTTGAACAACAGCAAAAAAGTTTACTGCATCTAAACAGCAATCTACAGCAGCACAGCCAACAAGATTTAGTGAATGACCAGCACACAGAATATATATAGCACGCTTGTTTAACTCAAGGATTTTTTCTTGCATTCCCTTGTATTTGCCAGCCATATTCACTTCATTATCATATGACTGTCCTTGGCATTTGCTGAAATCAACTTTGCACTCCAGTTTACAATTCAGGTTTTCGCCTTCCACCCTCGTCCTGTGGGCGTATCTCACTCCTTAAGTTCCCTGCCACCACTCACTGAATTGTCACTGCCTTTTTAGAGGGACAGTGAGACCCCTGTGGCCAAATCTCCCTATTTGGAGATGGAATCCCCAATCTTTGGGGGATCCCTGGAAAGTTGGCAACCCAAGGGTCTGGCCTTTCCTAGCTTCCCTGGGCTACCCCGTCCCTTTGGTATTGTTCAGAGTGGGGGAGACTAGGGGTCAGAGCATAACACAGATTATTGGTCCAAACAGAATAATTTATTTAACTACTAGGGAGCAAAGCCTTTTGTGGTGGAAGACAACGGGCCCTAGAAAGGAAGGGAGGGAGGTGGAAGGGAGAGAGGGTTGGAGGAAGGAAGGAAGGAAGGAAGGAAGGAAGGAAGGAAGGAAGGAAGGAAGGAAGGAAGGAAGGAAGGAATAGGGGGAAGAGTGAAAGAAAGGAGAGAGGAAGAAAGGAAAAGGGGGAAAGGAAAGGAAGAGGGGCAGAAAAGGGCTTCTCTGGGCCCAGAGAAGGCCTTTTCTGTCCCTCACACACCATCCCCTGGGCCTTCTATGGGGGCAGTAGGCAGTGTGTGTGGGGGAAAGGCTTCTCTGGGCCTACTGCCCCCATAGAAGGCCCAGGGGATGGCGTGTGGGGGGCGGAAAAGGCCTTATCTGGGCCTAGTACCCCATAGAAGGCCCAGGGGATGGCATGTGGGGGGCAGAAAAGGCCTTCTCTGGGCCTAGTGCCCCATAGAAGGCCCAGGGGATGGCGTGTTGGGGGCAGAAAAGGCCTTCTCTGGGCCTAGTCTCCTCATAGAAGGCCCAGGGGATGGTGGGAGGGGCGGAAAAGGGCTTCTCTCACTTGCCTCAGCCTTGAGGGCCTGTCCCTGCACTCACACTCCAGATGGTCCTCTCCTGTCGGAGGACTGGAGCAGACTGAGCTGAAAACACTGACCGGGGCTGACGTGGGCAGGACTTTGCGAAGCAGCCAGTCAGCCCTGGCCAGTGTCTTCTGACTGCCAGTTCTTGAGCAGAATCAATTATGGCAAGCATAGAATCTTGTGGGACCAAAATTCAAATATATATAAGGACAGGATTTACACAATTATGGAGCACAAACACACACTAAATGAATAAGGCAAAACTGTAGGAGTAAGCATACACTTACCAACCAACAGGGCATAAATCAACAGGGGTTAAACACAATTCTCCCTGGATGGGCTGGAGTCTATATTGATGGTGCCCCACCCAGGCCTGTATCTAGGACATTTTTAGTAAGGGGGGCCCTGGGGAAAGTGGGGGACCCCAAAAGCCCCACACATGTGCACTGACATCACAAAAAGTGCACTGACATCACAACAAATAAGAAATCAAATAAAAATATGCTCAGCAATGAGATGCACCCCCCTCTCCCTCCCTGATGCCTAGCCAAGGCATGGATAGAGGGCTCCCAGAAAGGGAAAGAAATTGAAAAAAGGGAAAGAAAGAAATGGGGGAAAGGGAAACAAAGAAAGAGAAGGAAACAAAGAAAGAAAGAAATGGAAGAAAGAACAGGGAAAGAAAATGAAAGCCTCACTGCATGTTTGTTTTCCCCCAAGTTCCAAATCTCCCCCCCCCGGCAGTTAAAAAGGAGCCTGAAGGCTTACTGAGAGCCAGCTTGGTGTAGTGGTTAAGTGCGCGGACTCTAATCTGGGAGAACCAGGTTTGATTTCCCACTCCTCTACTTGCACCTGGCTGGATGACCTTGGGCAAGCCATAGTTCTGATAAGAGCTGTTCTTGAAAAAGGGTGGTTTCTGTCAGAGCTCTCTCAGCCCCACCTACCACACAGGGTGACTGTTGTGGGGAGGGGGAGGGAAAGGAGTTTGTAAGCTGCTCTGAGACTCCTTTGGGTAGTGAAGGGTGGGCTATAAATCCAATCTCATCTCATCATCTTACACTGTAATGTTTCCCTTTGGCTGTGAGTTCCCAGGCTAGAGTACTCACTGAGCCACCTCTTCTCAGGTCCATTCAGCATATACAAAACGAAACTGAAACAAGAGCTCCATCCAACAGGACCAAACCAAATCACACAGATATTAGGGGAATAGCAGACAATTCCACCACATGTATACAATGAATATACCAGAAGATTACAAGAGCAAGATCCTTTTTGGGGTGCGAGAGTGAGAGAGCAACAGAAAATACACTGACGGGCTGTTCTCTCCCCCCCCCCCGCAGAGGCAGATGAGGAAGCCCCATTCAACCCAGTGAGTAATACTCCTGCAGGGCCCTCCCTGGAACTGGCTTTTGAGCAAGGGAAACCTTTACCTTTACCTACATTTAAAATTATTTAGAATTTATCATCGTGATATGTCTGACTTCATTTGAGTGATTTTTCTATGAGATCTTTTAATTCATTTTTTATGTTTTTTTTGTTTTTTTATTTGAGGCCCCAGCAGATTCCAAGTCCTAAGCTGTAGCTTGTTTAGCTTATGCGTAAATCCAGCACTGGACTTTGCAAAGATTCCCCAAACAGGTAACACAAGTATGTGCAGCCCAATATCCTTCTGATACATGTGGTCACCATGTTGTTTGAATACAGGCAATGTGTATATTTACCCTGCATATATTGGCTCAGTGTGCGTGAGTAGGAAACTTAAAAAATCTGGAGATCCATTCACACATATGGAAGCTGTACATACAGATGGTAAACTCACGCGTTATCCTTGTTCAAACAATATGGTGACCACATGTATTGGGAAGATTGTGGGTAGGATAGTATGTGCTCTGCTTATATGCAGCTGATAGACTACTGGTATATGTGATTGTAACGACGACAAAACTCTATAGAAAATTATGGAATCAACTTGGGCCCAATTTAGAAGAATGTTCTGCATGTCATCCTCTTCTATATTGGTGTGTTAGTCAATAGCGCACCATGATTGTGGCAACAAGGGTGGCTAAATCATTTGTCCAGGTGGGTAGAACAAAGTTTGAGTCCAGTGGCACTTTTTTATTCTGGATATAAGCTTTTGTGTGCACACACACTTCTTCAGGTACATTGAAACAGAAGTCACCAACTATTACATAGGTAGAGGGTTGCCAAGAAGGGCTAATTAGAGTCAAGATGAATAAGTAACTGAGCAATAAATATATCTGAGACTGGATGAAGGCAACTGATAAGACCTGGGAATAGCAGCAAATTAGCATACAGTGTGATCAAAGAGTTTGCAAACAGATGCGAGGACTGAATGGCATTAGCACATGTAGTAGGATAAGAACCCAATATTTCTGTTAAGCCCTGGCAGTTCCATTGTTCTGAGAGTTGTAAAAACTTGTAAATCAGCAATCTCCCATTCTATTCTGTTTCTGAAATTCCTTTGCAATAAAATACCTACTTTGAGGTCCCCCATTGAATGTCCTGGAATTTGTTCTCGTATAGATTTCTCAGTTTTGTGATTCTCGATTTCAGATTTGTGTACTTTTTTTTTTTTGGCATAGAGTTTGACCTGTTAGCTCTACATAGAGGGTGTTGTTGGCATTTAATGGTGTATACAATATTAGAAGATGAGTGAATGAGCCTGAGATGGTGTAGATGATGCTGTTAGGTCCAATGATTGTGTTGTCTGGGCGTGTATGGCAGCAAAATAAAACATTGTTGATCTTAAAAGTCCCACTGGACTCAAACTTATATAATTTGTCATGACATTAAATATGATTTTGTATGCCACTTTTCAAGAACCATTAGAGACATTTTGTCAGACTCTTGGCCAAGAAACTCCCAATAACACTCTATGGCAGTGATTTGTTTACTGAGATATCAGCATGATCCAGGCTAGAACAGTACCGTGTCAGAACTGAGATTCTGGTGGGAAAGTCCAAAGATATAGATAATTCAAATAGGGCCCCCTGGGGAATAACAAATCACACATCACACCCCTCCTGTCTAGCTCTTGTGTTCACTAACCCCCCACCCGGGAATATATAATCCCATTATCTACAATAGCAAGCTGGCTTCGGTCTCAACGATGTTCCTCTAGGAAGAAGGTATTTTAAGGATGAGTTATGACACCTACGATAGAGCAGTTCACACACACAAAGCCATTCACCCCCCCTCAGGAATTTCCCTCCCCCCTGTAACTATGGCAAACTAAGCAGAGTTTGACACATTTCAGTTCAGTGATATGGGGGAAAAAATGTGTCGTGCTTGTGATAGATGATTCAGAAATTAGTATAAGCTGCTATGCAGGAGATAGAAAACTGTCCACATTGTTGCAGTCATGGTAGGTCTATCAATTGACCCAATATGCTGGATCCAGTACAAATTTTCTTGTGCTAGACTTCTTGCACAAGTGGAAAGGCAAGAAAAAGACTACAGAAGATGCTTGCTTGTGCTATGTCAAACTGTGTGTAAGCCAAATCTGCTCCTCTACACACACTCCACTGATACTCATTCCTAAACTGCTGCATCCAAATATCCTTGCTTGCTGCTGCAGGGCTGTAACTGAGGCTTTTTTGCATCTTTCCCCCATATACCATACACTTAATCTCAGCAAACCCTGCCTTCTTGCCCACTATTTATTCTTTGCCCAGTCATCTCCCTCTACTCATTATTTAACTCTGCCTGTCTGTAGATTTTTCCTCTAGATCAAGAGTCCCCAACATGGTGCCTGTGAGCACCTTGATGCCCACTGATACTTGTCCTGGAACCCACCAAGTGTTGTTTAGAAACTGGGCAGGGCCAGGTGGGGCTTTTGCCTAGCAAGGCTTCTGATTGGCCACTGGAGATCTGATTGTCTGTGGAGATTTTTTAAAAACATAGCTTTGAAAGCAGCTGCCAGCGCAGCACAAGGATCTTCTCTGTGTGACTGAAGGTAAGCTGCTGCAGCTATTTTGCTCCTAGCTCTGCCTTCTGTGGCAGCTATTTTGTGACTGTATGCACCATACTGTGTCAGAAGTCCAGAGCTGCCCACAGGCTCAAAAAGTCTGGGAACTGCTCTAGATTTTAGACTTGTTTTTCCCTTGAGTCGCCAACAGGCCTGGAGAAAAATGCCCTGCATCTTTAGTAGAGACTTAATATGTGGAAATGGGCAGGCAAAGGTTTTCATGGCATAGAAGTAAATATCATCATCTGGTAAATTAAAACTCTATTAAAGGGACAGGACATCCCCCCCCCTCCAGGCACTTGGCAACCCTGTTTCCATAGACAGAAAGTACATCATCTGATAAAAAGGTAACATTTCAGCAGTCTTATGTGTATGACCAGGGATGGGGGGAATCTCTTACAGGAAGTAGAATTTGCAGTTGTTTGAGGATTCATTGTGCAAGAAGATTTTGTGTTTTGTCTTCAAGAAATATTGGAACTGGGGGCTGTCATGTTTGGATTATGTATTCCTGAAGGTTCTCAGCTGATAATATTTTATTGCTTAAACTTATCATATAATAACCATTTTAGACATGTAATACACCATCAATAAAATAAAGAATTAGTCATATGAATAATATTTGTCACTAACTACTTAGCTTAGACTGATCTTATCACATGACTATGTAAACGTCTCACTTGAAAGCTATTCAGTGTGTGATGAGATGGAGGGAAAAACATATTAAAAGTTATGCAAACAGATATTTAGCATATAAATGATTTGCAAACACTTTGCATTTGGCACACACTGTGCAATCTGTTTGGAGCACCTTTCTTTGAAACTTATTTCTATGTATGTCTGTTTTGGATCACAGCCTTAATTTTTTGTAAAGTTTTGCAGCAACATATAATATTTTTATGGACTGATTTGTTCATTTGGGTCATATCCACCTAGTAATTTCTCATATGCCAGTTCCATGCAGCTAGGAATGCAGTCCCCCCTGACCCCTTTCAGGGAAGATTCCCTTTCCCCCAGAAGAAGCCCATTCTGAAAACTGGAGAGCAGCATAGTTCAGAAATATTGCTACCACATTTGTCAAGGGGCATTCAGTTTGCAAATTATCATTGTCTACATGAGCAAATGTCAGAGGACACGGCAGTTAGGTCTGCTGACTTCTAACGTCTAATACAAAATGGCCCGTAGTTATAGATCTTTGTAACAGCTATATATACATGTTTAGTATAGCAGGGCCTAGCAATTGACAGAAAGTGCACTGTCAAGAAATTAACTTGCCTTGTGTTGAACCAGCTATTAGTCAGCACCTTTCCCTCTCAGCAGATAAAAGTTTCTCATTTCCCCCTGTTTTGGGCTGCAAATATGGAGGGGGGGGAGAATCTCTGCATCAGAAACATCTAGTTAGATTTGAGTTACTAAAAAGCACACTCTGAGGATTAACTTGCTCCTTCCCTGCCCTAGCCCACTCTATATACACTTACCCTCTTACTGTGTGAGTGTATGACAAAGATAGGAAATAAAAGCTTTTTTTTTTTTACATGTTCCATTGTGTTCTGTCTGAAGACCCTCTCCTTGGTAAAAATTTATTTGCATTTCCATTGCCTATTGGTTTTCCCGAAGTAACAGCAGTATATCCTGTGGTTGCAGTAGCACTACAACAATCATAGAATGCACAATCACAACATATACTTCTGATGAATTATATAATCAAAATATTACAGTAGAATTTGAACAGAAGTTTTATCCCACATATACTGTTTTCACAGACAAAAAGCATGGTTCTTCCTGCTAATACTCTTTATGTGTACATTCTTATTGTGTATTAGAGTCCATTAGTAGTAAGTAGGAATCTTCCCTTTCTAAATGATGTGTTTTCTAGATAATATCCATGTTTTGACAAGAAACCTTCTTTTAAGCAGATTTCTTAATTCTATAACTGTAGAGAATATGCAGTCATTTATATACAGTATCATGAAACCCAGTACAAAAAACCTCAGGGTGCCAAAGGTCACCAAGTACTCACAACTCACCAACCCACAATGTCAAAATTTCTTATAAGCAAAATTCCATCATCTCAAATCTGTCACAAATATGCAATAATACTAAATTATATCTCATATGGTTGTCCTGAAACCAAATATAAGAAGCCTCCAGATGCCAGAAGCCTCCAGATACTCACCCACAGTATCAGTATTTCTCTTAAGGTGAGGCAAGAGTTCACAAAATATATAAACTGGCTACAGCTCCGCAATCTTGGACTTCCAGTTTTTGGCAGCTTACAAGCGGGTGCGCTCCATCACAGCTCTGATGTGAGTGACCCGCAAATCATGCTGATGGGGAAGGGTCCAAATTGATCTTGGGCCCTCTCGACTCCTTGTAGGGGAGTCATAGCCTGGGGCACATGGGAGACCTCTCCCAAGGCGGCAGCCAAGGGATTGAGGCTCCTTTTTGCCCTGATAGTTTCCTGCAGCATGGAGCTAGCAATGGCACCAAGACAGAGCACGCAAGCGATTCAAAGAAAAATGATCTTCCCCACCTTTTGAAGAAGCGCTAGTAAAAATGTGAGTTGATTCATGTACTAGTGAACAACTGCTTAAACGATAGTAGTAAAGCTGTGTCAAAGCCCCAAACAAGTGGAAGGTGGAGGGGAATACTGATCCCAAAAAGATTGAGTTTAAAGCGGAGTCTGAGAAGGTGGCTTGAAGTGAATGATATTTGACGGAGTGTGGCATAATCAGCAAGAAAGTGATAAATCTTCAGGCTTTCAGAGAGTTTTAAAAACTTTTCTCTTAATATAAACAATGATGCAACAAGCAGAAAAAATAGTGGCTAAAGGGAGACTTGCAGCAGGAACTGCCAGCACATCATCTCCTACTACTAAACCGGAAGCAACCACAGACTTACCTAAAATGATTGCTGCTGCTTTGCGCCCTCTGCTGGACCAGATGACTAACCTCAATGATAAGTTTGACATATTGCAAAAAGAGCTTAAAGAAAATTTAACAAAAATGGAGAAGATAGTAAAGAAGCTGAAAAAAAGTTGACGTTAAATCCAAAGAATATGGGCAAAGATTGGAGGTAGTGGGAAAAGAAAAAATCTCTGGACAACAGCAACTGCTTTTTCTCCAAATGGAAAAATCAGCATATGTCCTGAGACTTCAAGACATCCTGGAGCAGAAAGGAACTGGCCCCCATGGTGGGCTTAACTGGGGAAGGTCCATTATTGACCTGGTTTATCGTACATATCCAGAATTTATTAAAAAAACTAAGCTACCCGGGGAAGTATATGTGAAATTCACATAATGATCAATAAGGGATACAACCTTGAAAGTGACAAATGGAATAATCCTGAAAATTAAAGGAGAACAAATTAAAGTACTAAAAGATGTTCCATTTGAGATTAGGAAAAAGAGGAGACAATACAGAGACTTGGCACTGTTCTTACAGCAAAATAACACACCATACAGATGGATAATACCTGAAGAGCTTATCTTCAACATCAACAGAAAAAAAGAAAAGATTGACTCTGTTTTCAAAGTGAAAAAGTTCTTAGAACAACAACAGAAAGCGATGGAGGGATCTGAGACAGTGGAGGATAACAAAGATACAGAAGCTGAAGAAGAGAAAGAGGAGGAAAGTTCTGACAACACCTTGACCAGCTCGGCAGAATTGTCTGACTTGGAAGCAAAATTAGAGGCTGCTGCCCCTAAACCTCTAAAAATTAAACTGGATTTTGACAAAAAGAAGCTTAGAGGAAAGAAAAAAGCAAAATAGATTAATTTTTGATAGTCTGATTTTTAATACATAAACTTAAACTTAAAGCTAAGATGTACACACTACAGTGGAATAAGAATGTGATTGCTTTATACTTTTTTATAACCAATTTTCACTTTTTACTATGGGGACAAAACGGAAGTATCATTTTTTTAAAAAAAAAATTGTATTATGATCCTTGCTATTCTTTCTTTTAGTTTGTATCCACTCCCCTGACCCTGTAGGTTTGTAGTTTAGAAAAGCAAAATAATTTTTTTTAAAAAAACCCTCTGCAATCTTTATGACTCAAAATGCCTTCACAAAATGGCTTGTCACACATCTTGCATTTTATCCACCACACCTTCTTTACAATTGCCGTTTGTCTTAAAAGTATATTACACAAAACAAGATAAATTTATAACTGAATTGAGACCACCTGGACTTACAGTGTTAAATTTATGGATCCAAAATTGTTCCCTTTGCAACAACCACTTTTGAATTTGGGGCTGGGATTTGTCCCTACACCCAGATAAAACTCTTTTGATACCAGAGTTGATGTATTTAGACGTATTAGAAATCTTAAACTTAAGAAATACTTTGGAGAAACTGTACAAGGAAACTACACTCAACTCCAACCAGTTTACATGGGAGATGGAGATCCCTGTTAGAAAAGCATTAATATTGACAGTCAGATAATGAGAAGCTCTGGCACTTGTTCCAGGTTCTGTGCTTTTGAAAAAGCTGCAAGCGATACATGACTATGAAGCTGGCAAACACATGAAGCTAATTGGGAACCAGTTCATACTCATATCGTGTTTGGAGGCATTGTCCCACTGAATGTTTTGGATTTCTTTCATCACTAATTTGTTTCATTTACTGGACTTATCTTTTGGACATTGTTTTGCAATAACATTTGGAGGTTTAACGAGTCGTTACATTAACTGCTTACTTTTTTGTACATTGTTTTTCAACAATAGTTGGAGTTGGTAGTGTATTTTAGTTATATATTGTGTGACATATTATACTGAGTACTTTTGATTATAGCGTTTACAGGTTCTTTGATGTGGTGTCATAATTGTTACACAGTAGTTTTTGTCTTTGTTGTGACCTTGTACTGTGTTTCTTCTTACTTGTTTTTCAAGACCTTGCCAGGCAGTCCATATCATTAGCCACACTCTCAGTGGACAATTCTAATCTATTTCCTTGTAGAAAAGTAACAGCTACCCCTTCATCTCTTTGAGATGAGCTAGCCTGAACCAGAGACTTTCAATCTCCTGTTGGCTTTCCCCCAATATTCAGTTTAAAAATTGCTCTGCCAACTTTTTGATTTTAAGTGGCAGCAGCCTGGTTCCTTCTCGGGACAAGTGGAGACCATCTATTTTGTACAGCTCGTCTTGTTCCAAAAAGCATTCCAGTGCTTAACAAACTTGAACCCTTCCCCCCTACACAATCGTCTCATCCACACATTGAGACTCCTGATCTGTGCCTGTCTCTCCAGCCCTGTGAGTGGAACAGGTAGCACTTCTGAGAAGGCTATCTTGGAGGTCCTGGCCTTGAGTTTCCTGCCTAGCAGCCTAAATTTTTCCTCCAGGACCTCACGACTGCATTTCCCCACATTGTTGGTGCCAACATGTACCATAACCACTGGCTCCTCCCCAGCACTATTTACCAGCCTATTTAGAACACATGTAATGTTCGCTACCTTCGCACCAGGCAGGCAAGTCACCATACAGTCAGTACGCGGGTTCACCACCCAGCTGTCCACCTGCCTAAGGATCGAATCACCAACTACCAAGAGCCGCCTTCCCTCCCTGCCAAGGGATGGTTCTTTGGTGTGAAAGGATACCCGTTCACCAGCTGAAGAAGAGGTCCCTTCTGAGGGCACATTCCCCTTATCCTCAGCACAGTGCCCTGTTTCCTCTTGACTCTCATGCTCCCTGACAGCAGCAGTGCTGCCAGCTCCAGAGTGGGACATATCTAACAAGTCCCCGAGAGTCTTCTCCATGGACCCAACTGACTGTCTCTGCTTCTCCAGGTCAGCCACCTTGGCCTCAAGGGAGCAAACTCATTCCCTGAAAACCAGGAGCTCCTTGCACTGGGCACACACCCAAGACTTCTGTCCAGTGGGCAGATAGTTATACATGTGACACTCTGTGCAAAACACTGGATAGCCCCCACTGGATAGCTGGCATTCTGGCTTCATAATTGCTTTCAACATAATAATTATATATAATCCCCCTGTTAAAATCCTTTGTATTTATGTGGTCCTCCTTGTAGAGGAACACAAGGAGACTAGGGCCCTGGTTTCTGGCTCTTCCTGGGCTTCTTACAAAGTCCCTAGGCTAAGAGCAAAAGGCCAAGAGCCCTTTGGTTCATGCCTTAAATAGCAGAGGGCAGCAGAGGGCAGCAGAGGGTAGGTCCAGCAGCTATTCAAATTCACCCAGGCAATCCAATTACAGTCAGACAATCACCCTTTCTCACCCTATCTCAAGCAGCCAGGACTCTGCAACAACTCAAAAATCACCCACACACTCCTAAACACAATCCTCCCACACAGTACCCTCAGCTAAATCACCTCAGCTGAAAGCAAATAAAAAAAACACACTCACCCGTCTAGCAGCTCTGTCTCCTGCTGCTTCTCAGAGCTCAGCTGGGTCAGTTGAGGTGGCCCCGTGGAGATGCAAAGGGCATCAAATAAGAGTTGTTGACACTAGTTTTAGAGCTAGCATAAAGAGATTGTATTGTATGGCAGAAACCTTCCTCAAAATTTATATGGTGTAGTAATTGATGCAGGTATGTGGGTTCCAGGGAATAAAAAACTTTTTCAATGTCCAAAGAGAGGATCATTGAAGGCAGTTGTTTCTGACGGCTTTAAGGGATCACATTGAGTGTTTTACAAGTATTTTCTGTGATGTTTCGGGTAGGTATGAATCCAGTTTGGTCTTTGTCTACACATTGTTTCATGCTGCATTTGCATTTTTAAATCAGTTTTGTGCTGCTGTGACGCTGTCTTTCTCTATTCTTGATGGTGTCACAGCAGCATGAAACCGATTTAAAAATGCAAATGCAGATTTGACCATTGTGCCAAGTTTTTACCTAATCTGGCAGCCAAGGTGGCAGTAAATATTTTAGCATCTTGGTTAATTACTGTAATGGGACGATAAGATTTAGGGTCCAATGGGTCTCTGCCAGGTTTGGGTATTACTGTGGTAGTGGATTCTGTCCACAATGGCGGAATTATCCCCATTTTAAGAACGTTATTACAGACAGTCAGAAAAGGTTATATTAGAAGAGTTGTAAAGGTTTTATAAAAGTCCACCGGGAAACCATTGGTTGTTGGTGTTCTATGATTTTTTTTAAAAAAATTGATGATGTCTTGCACTTCTTGAGATGTGATAGGTAAATCTAGTTGTTCCTGATGTTCCTGTGACAATTTATGGATTAGATTTCTATCAGTTAGGTATTTGTAATTTCGGGGGGGGGGGTCAAGATTACCAGAAGAAGAAGAAGATATTGGATTTATACCCCGTCCTTCACTACCCAAAGGAGTCTCAGAGCAGCTTACAAACTCCTTTCCCTTTCCCTCCCCACAACAGACACCTTATGAGGTAGGTGGGGCTGAGAGAACTCTAACACAAACTGCTCTTTTTCATGAACAGCTATGCCAGAGCTTGTGACTGACCCAAGGTCACATCAGCAGGTGCAAGTGGAGGAGTGGGGAATCAAACCCGGTTCTCCCAGATTAGAGTCCGTGCACTTAACCACTACACCAAACTGATATAAACATGCCTGTAATAAGATGAGAAAGCTTGTGTGAATTGAGGGTCAGTGAAGCAAAGTGTGTCCTGACTGTTCCTGATTGCTCTTATGGGGAGACACATATGGTTTTCTATTTTTAAGGTGCCAAGTGAGAAGTCTTAATGCTTTAGGAGTTTTAATCCAGATTTTCTGCCTCAAAAATAAAGAAATCTTTTTGATTTTGGAGAGTTCCAAATTCTCCAGTGCTTTCCTTTCAAGCAATAAACAGTTGTAAGAGTCCTTTTATTTATTTATTTATTTAATTTATTTTTACCCTGCCCTCCCCGCAAATGGGCTCAGGGCGGCTTACAGAGGGTACCAAGTGCCTACATATAAAAACAATAGAGACAATAAAAACAGGCAGACAGTTTAACAAAATAAAGTGCTCACGAGTTTCAGTCTCTCTGTATATCACAATGATATTTCTCTCTATAAAACACGATGGTATATCAGATCTTAAAATCAATGATATTCCTTCACCAAGGAGGATATGTCCCATAGGTGTCTCTCGTCCCCATCCAGCAGGTGTTCGTGGGGCCATCCTCTTACCCTGTTGATCCCGATGTCAGTGGTGGTGGTAGTAGTGGCGGCTCCTACTCAAAAGCCTGGCAGAATAGCTCTGTCTTGCAGGCTCTGTGGAACTGCGAGAGGTCCTGCAGGGCCCTGACCTCCTCTGGGAGCTCATTCCACCAGGTAGGAGCCGCCACTGAAAAGGACCTGGCTCTCGTTGCAGCAAGCCTGGTCTCCCTAGGGCCAGGGTTCACCAGACAGTGTTGTGACCCCGACCGAAGTGATCTTCAGGGCATATATGGGGAAAGGCGATCCCTCAGGTATGCTGGACCCTGGCCATATAGGGCTTTAAAGGTAAGCACCAGCACTTTGAAATGAATCCGGTACGCTATTGGCAGCCAGTGCAGCGCTTTCAGCACAGGCTGGATGTGCTCCCATCTCGGGAGGCCCATCAACAGCCTGGCCGCTGTGTTCTGCACTAGCTGCAGCCTCTGGATTTGTGACAAAGGCAGCCCCAAGTAGAGAGTGTTACAGTAGTCTAACCTCAAGGTGACCATCACATGGATCACTGTATCCAGGTCATTGCGGTCGAGGAAAGGAACCAACTGCTGAATCAGCCGGAGATGGTAAAAGGCCGACTTGGCAGTGGCTGCCACGTGGGCCTCCATGGTTAGGGAGGGATCCAGGAGCACTCCCAATCTCCTAACCTCCGATGCTGGCACCAAAGGTTCCCCTATGCAGCCTGTTTGTGTGTTTTTTCAAGGTCATATATTCTGATGATGATGTCTACACTGCCTTTCATAGGGTGTGCACTGTTGAAGAAGGGCAAGCAGCCAGGCCTAGTTGAATCATGCAAGTCAGATGGTATCTAGTCACCCAGAGGGTGCTGCTAGGCCTAGGTTTGCCAGCCTGGAGATCCTCCAGAATTACAGCTGAACTCCAGACAACAGAGATCTATCCCCCTGGAGAAAATGGGTGGATTCTTTGGCATTGTATTCAGCTGAGGCCTCTGCAGTCCCCAAACTCTACACTCCTCAGACTTCAGCACAGAATCTCCAGGAATTTCCCAACCTGGAGCAGGCAATCATAGTCCCAGGCCTGGCTCCAAAATAGGCCTGGAAATTGCCCTGCCCCATCCCCCAGTCCCAGATCCAGCCCTGCTTTTGCTTCCTGCCAGCTCTGTCTCTCTCCCTCCTCCTACTGGCGATACAGTGGGGCCTGGAGTAGATCCCTGTGAAGGCTGTTTCGAAAGGTATGGGGGTGGAATTCAACCTACCCAGAGGATATTTAAAAACTTTTTTGGGTTTTTCTGGACATCCATCGAGTCCCCTGAGTCTGTAGAATAACCTGTTGGGGGAGAGTATACCCCCTATCTGCAGAAATAAGTATCCACATGCAGAGGGGAGTTTTGAGTATTTACACAGGGGGGAAATCTCTGCATCTGAAACATCCAGTTGGATCTGAGTTCCTAAAATCACAGTTTGAGGATTAAGTAAGGATTAATTTGCTGCTTTCCTTCCCTAGTGCATGTGTGCACGCGCGCACACACACACACAAATTTATATAACTGATATGGCAGTTTGTCTGAGAGGACTTCCATACTGCTGTACAGTTTGCATTTCGCTCAACACTGAATAATTATTCCCTGTACCCACACCACTTGCCTTATAATTATCTTGGTTTCAGAACACAGTGGAAGAACTGTAGGTGTTCGAACAAAACTTGGAATGCTGGCGTTCCTATACATTGGTTTTCCTCATTCAATGGCCACCAAGTGACAAATAAAAAATAATAAACAAACAAAAGCACTTTAGACAACACAACATATATATATATATATATATATATATATATATATATATATATATATATATATATTGATATATATATATATATATATATATTGATATATGCATATGATACACAGAAGTCAGGCATCCGATAGGTAGGTAGGTAGACAGACAGACAGACAGACAGACAGACAAACAGACAGACAGATGATAGATAGATAGATAGATAGATAGATAGATAGATAGATAGATAGATAGATAGATAGAAGCCCAACGTATTGCCACTTTCCAGCTCTCCCATTGGCTGTGCTGTGCACTCCATCAGCCATTGGCCCATCAACCACCATTCAAGAGTATCTGCATGCCATTGGTTTGCTGCTGGGTCTGCTCCTCTCCCCTGCCCACTGCCATCCTGGTCGCTTCCCTGGCAGAATAAACTCTGAAAATGGCTGTCTCTCCTGACAAAGATGCTCCTCCTGCTTGGCTGCTGAGGGGCTAACTTTTCCCTCAGTGACTGTTGCTTGGCAACCAAGCTTGGTTCTGTCAGTAAAAAGGCAAAGGCAGGAGGCCCATTCCAGGCCTATTTTGGCCTTGGTGGGGAACTCATTTGGGCCAGTTCTGACTAGGGTTGCCAGGTCCAGGTTAGGAAATTCCTCTGTATTTTGTGGTGGAGTCTACAGAAGTCAGACTTTGGGGAAGGGAGAGGTCTCAGCTGAATAGAATGTCATAGAGTTCACCCTTCAAAGCACTTATTTTATTCTGTGGAACAATTGCTGCCAATCTGTATTACCCTTTTAGGATAGCCCCTGTTTCTGAAAAAGTTTGCCAAATTATCTGCTTCTATACTGTAATCCTGCTCCAAAGAAGAATTTCTTTTAATCCTAATAAATTGATTGTAGGGAAGATTATTTTTAGTGTGCTTAGGATGGAAAGAATCAAAATGTAGTAATGAATTTCAATCTGTAGGTTTGGTATATACTCCAACAGCTAATTTCTCCTGATATTTGAAAACCCTAGTATCCAGGAATTTAATTTTCTGATTATTGAACTTGATCATAAATTTAATAGTCGGATGGATGGAATTAATCCAGGACACAAAATCATTGATGTTATTTCTGTTCTTAAAAAACAACAACATTCAAATACCGATGGTATCTGATCTCTTCAGAAAATGGGTTGACTCTGCTATCATATATGCATGTCTTTTCTAAATGGTCCATGAAAAGTCCGATCAGATGGCTCTTTAGATCCATGAGAGGCACAATTGCCTCATGGATCTAAAGTTAACATCCAGACAGTAACATCTGGGAAACGTCCTTCTTCTGTGGGCATCCCATTTTGTTGCACTTCGGATCCGTACTTAAAAGATACTACATTAAGTCTGGGGTTTTCTGTTACCTTTGGGACAACTGCGGACTTTCATCCATTTGGTCGTTCCACCAGCATGCAATCCTCCCGTCGGGCTGATCTGACGTCAGACCATCCTGAGCGGCTGCCATTTTAAAAAATCTCTACACATGTGCGGATCAACAAAGAAGCTCTGTCACGTCTATGCGCATGTGCAAAAGTTTTTTAAACAAACCGCTGCACACCTCCTTCAACAAAGATGTGCCATGACTCCACTGTGCACACCTCCTTCAGTGGACACCGTCTAGACAATCCACAATGGAGGCAGTACGCGGTAATGTGATTCCCCCAGGGGATGTCTGGTCATGCGAGGACAGATTAAAAAGATCAGAATCAAATTTGAGCCGGCATAATGGCAGGATTAGCTGCCCGTATGAACGCACTTGAAGATGGTGGCTACGTCTAGAGCACATGGGCTCCCCATTGCTACTCCACATACCTGAAAGTAGAAGTTCTCTTCAAATCTGAAATAGTTCTTTTCAAACACAATATCTAGAATATCTGTTAGAAAGTCAGTTGGTGGATGTTTATCTGTTCTCTGTTCCAAAACATTCTCAATAATTATTCTCACTTCCTCCTGTTGGGATATTAGTATATAAAGCTCCTACATCCATTGTAACAGGCTGATTTTCTATCAATTCTATAAAATGCTTTGTATCCTTAATGTATGCTGTTACAGTCTCTGCCACCGGCTTTAGAAAGGCATCTAAATATTATGCCAGAGGTTCCAATGCACTCCCACTCCCTGATACAATTGGCCTGCCTGTGGGTGGTCTGCTCTCTTTGTGTATCTTTAGCAAAGAATACTTTACTGGGACCCTAGGATATTTATTGCATAAAAACTTGGCTGTGTTGTCATCTGTATGTCCCATTATACTGGCCTCCCCATTTCCTCCTGACTGCAAAATATGGCATCCTCCCCTCAAATCAACTGAAATAGGACTAAACAAGCCCTCTTTTCCCCCTCTTTTAGGATTTTTTTTTCTTGTAACCTAACTCAAACCTGCAGCTCTGTTGTCAGTAGGCCTGAGTTTTTTGATAGCCAGACCAATAATTTTCTGGATCAACATGGGGGGGAGGAGAGTTGGATTTATACCCCGCCCCTCACTCAGAGTGGCTTACAATCTCCTTCCCTTCCTTTCTTTACAACAGACACCCTGTGAGGTAGGTGGGGCTGAGAGAGCTCTGAGAGAACTGCTCTTGAGAGAACAGCTCTAAGAGACCTGTGACTGACCCAAGGTTATCCAGTTGGCTGCATGTGGAGGAGTGGGGAATCAAGCTGAGTTTTCCAGATTAGAGTCCACTGTTCTTAACCACTACACCAAACTGGTTCTCTAGAGGAGAGGTAGTCCAACACATCTGCAATGTTAATGGAACTCTCAGTGCAGCCAGCCTCTATCTGAATGCATCATCACTTCATCACATAACAGGAATTCTGGAAGCTTGGATGGGGGAAAAGTATGATTTTTTTTTACTTCTACACCTTCTGAAACTACCTGATCCTTAAGTCTAAAAAATGTCATGCAGTGTTTAAACATTTCTGTTTCAGGCTGAACAGGAACATTTTCATTATGGACTGGAAAATTCTCTGTCTCTCCCCCTCCCCCCCTCACACACACACTTGCACACACAAACACACACACACATGCATGCACAGAGTACTTAAGTGAGTGGCATAACATATTTTGAAGAAAAAATAGATGGTAACATGGGTTCCTGCCAATAAACCATGGAGGTTTGCTTCTCTACATGTTCAAACAAAATATTTTGTTTAAGACTAGATGGATTATATGCATTAATAATATATTGAATGGAAACATACAAGATTATGTCAAATGTTGTTCAGTCGCACAGTCAAGTCCGACTCTTCGTGACCCCATGGGCCAGATTACGCCAGGCCCTCCTGTCTTCCGTTGTCCGCTGAAGTTTGCTCAATTTCATGTTCGTTGCATCAATGACACTGTCTAATACCATTGCATATTATGTTGGCAAATGAGAATTTTAAAGATAATCACTATGACAGCAAAGCACCTATTTTGGAGCAGACATTTATGTCTCATATGTTTACTAATTTTTAAGTATTTTGTGGTTGCCATAATTCCATGTAGGACAATGTCATGTAGTGTAACATGCATCTTAGTATTAAAACAAACAAACCAAAAATAGAAACTTGACTAAAGTAGTACATTTTTGAGACCAATGAGTGTCTCGAAACTGGCAGGGGTCTTTTTTTTTGGGGGGAGCGCACCGGAGCGCAGCTCTGGCAGCTCAGGAGCCAAACCCCGCCCCCAGCCGGCGTCCCCGGAGTCCTTCAGGCAGCCGAATGTCAATTTCAGCTCCATTATATCCTATGGGCCATTGAAGTCAATGGTGAAAACATAGGGTATATTCTGGGGGCTGGAGGGGAGGGAGATTGAGGGAGAGGCTCCAAACTCACAGGGTAAAAAAGTAACTTTTTCCCACCATAGAGAACAATGGAGGGAATGGGGGCAATCTGTTTGAGGGCCCATAGAATTGGACCCCCTGGTCCAATGTTCTTTTTTTTTTAAAAAAAATTATTATAGGATATGTTTCACATATTTAAAATTCCATCTTATAGATATCACATACTTTTTTTCTTTTCTCCTCACTCCCCCCAGTACAAGGCTTCCCGCAATGCTCTTACCCCCTTATAAACGCTATAATCTAATTACCATTCACAAAATATGTCATTTCCATTATCAAATTAGGTAACATTTTAGCAATCTTATCGTTCTTTTTCTTATTTTCTCCTTAATAACTGTCAAAGCAAATCAATCTATTTTTAACATCCCAATTTTTCTCAAGATAGTCTTTAAAATCTTTCCATTCTTCAAAAAATGCTTCATCTTCTTCGTTATTAAGCTTTCTTGTCATTTTGTTCATTTCAGCCATAAAAAGCATCTTCTTAATCCATTCCCATGTTTCAGGAATCTTTTCTTGTTTCCAAAATTGTGCATAAGTCATTCTAGCTATTGTGACCAAGTACCATAACAATGTTCTCTTGGTTACATTTAATTCTTCCAGTTTAAGATCTAACAACAAGATTTGTGGATCTTTCTTAAAAGTACATTTCAGAATCTTCTGTATTTCATTATAAATCTCTGACCAATAACTCATGGCTTTATCACAAGTCTACCACATATGGTAAAATGAGCCCTCTTTCTTTCTACATTTCCAACATTTGCTAGACATTCTCTCATTTATATTAGCAATTTTCTTTGGAGTCATATACCATCTAT
Source organism: Gekko gecko (assembly GCA_029375565.1). NCBI lineage: Eukaryota > Metazoa > Chordata > Lepidosauria > Squamata > Gekkonidae > Gekko > Gekko gecko. The sequence goes on from JAPDNY010000001.1 coordinate 266,790,169, forward strand.
ACATCATTTTATAACAATTCTCTTTAACATTAACACAAGTTGAAATTTTCATTGACTTTTTCCACAGACATTCCCATGATGCCATAGTTATTTCATTATTTATATTTACCGCCCATTTTATCATTTGTTCTTTTACAATTTCATCTTCTGTATACCACTTCAGTAAAACCTTATATATTTTTGAGATCATTTTTTCCCCCTTTTCCACCCATATAGTCTCAATTTCATTATTCTTTGCCCTAAAGCCATATTTTCTCTTATCAGTTAATGTTCTTGAAACTTGGTAGGTATCTTGGGGAGAGGCTTCATCAGCTACCCTGTGAGTTTGGAGCCTCTCCCTCAAACCCCCTCCCCTCCAGCCCCCAGAATATACCCTATGTTTTCACCATTGAGTTCAATGGCCCATAGGATATAATGAGGCCAAATTGCAGCCAAATTTCTTTCCTTCCTTCCTTTCCTTCTCTCCTTTTCCTCTTTCCCTTCTCTTTTTTCCTCCTTTTCCTGTTTCCCTCCTTCTTCCCTCTCTTCCTTTCCCTCCTCCTTTCCTTCTTTCTTTCCCTCTTTCCTTCTCTCTACTCTCTCTCTTTCCTTCCCTCTTTCCTCCATCTGTGGCCCAACTCTAGTGAGAAGGGGTTTAAACTTTAAACCCCTTCTCTCTTAGCTCCCCCACCCAGGGCAGCTGGGGAAGGGAAGGGGAGGCTTTTGAAGATGCCTTCCCCCCTTTTGTTTCACCTTCTGACATCACTTCCAGTGATGTCAGGGGGTGTGGCATATGCTAATAGCCTAATAGCTCATTAGCATACCATATGCTAATGAGCTCCTGAAGCTGTTTTTCTACAAAAAGACCCCTGGAAACTGGTATATCCATTTTTATGATGAATTACATTATTCTTTTGCTGTATATTGTTACTACGTTTGACTATATTGTTTAAAGTTTTATTGATTTACTCCTGATTTTCATAGTTTTTCTTTGTATATGAAAATATGGTTGGACACTGACAAATAGAAAGAGGATAGCTAGGGAAGATGACAGGGGCAATGACCATAGGGGTATAAATATTAATATGTTGAGGTTATACAGGGAAGCAATTTAGGCGGGCTGGTATAATCTTGTGATCTCAACTCCTTAGAATCTGGTGGAAAATCTGAGTTCAGAAGTTCCAATTTTTCGTAGGATATGTTTATATGTGTATATCTTATTCATGCTCAGCAGCAATATGTGGACCTTGGGGGGAATGGTGAACATAAATATTGACTTTTTGTATGTATTTCAATTAATGTTTTAAAACATTTATTTTAATCCAGCAATCCATTCTGGTTGTGAGGACTCTGATATATACCCAGCTTTTCATATCACTTTGTAGAAGGGGTAACTCTCTGTCCAGAAAAGTAGATGAACGGGGAGCAGGGTGGTGTGTTGGAGGGATATAAGATCCTGTGTCTGTATCTGAAGAAGAAGAAGAGAAGAGATTGGATTTATACTCTGCCCTTCACTACCCAAAGGTTTCTCAGAGTGGCTTACAAACTCCTTTCTCTTCTCCTCCTCACAACAGACACCCTGTGAGGTAGGTGGGGCTGAGAGAGCTCTTTCAAGAACTGCTCTTTTTCAAGAACAGCTGTGCCAGAACTATGGCTTGCCCAAGGTTATCCAGCAGGTGCAAGTGGAGGAATGGGGAATCAAACCCGGTTTTCCCAGATTAGAGTCCGCACACTTAACCACTACACCAAACAGAAGTGGATCTGCATAGCAGGATTACAATATTGTTTTATGTGTATGATTCTTTTAATTCATGGCTTTTCTTTCATTTAGTTAGTTAATTATTTAAAATAGCTATACAAACCCAGAGTCTTTGGAATGGTGCCAGATAGAAGTCTAAGAATAATGATAATGGGAAATGGGAAAGAATATCTTTAGAAAACCTGTGAATGGTTAGAAGGCCAGTTTATCTGTTATCCTCTTAGTGGTGTACTATATGTATAGAAGCCTCTTTGCACCTGCAGAAGAAATTGGTTCCACCATTGCAAACTTTTGCAACTGGAACATTTCCTTTCCACTAGCAAAGAGAGAACTACCATTGCTATATGCAGTTGGGTTTTCCTGCTAGCACAAGAACATCTCTGCACCAGATATTTTCCTTCCTTGTTTTCTGTCATATCAGTTGTGCTTCTCAGTAGCTGGGAGTATGGAAAGCATGGAAAAGAAGCTGCCATCTGTTAAAACATAAAACTAAACAGTTCAACAAGTGACTCTGTTCCCTTTGGAAAGTAAACTGGAGGTTGGACTAGATGGGCCATTGGCCTGATTCAACATTGGCTTCTCTTATGTTCTTAGGTGCTGAGAGGTGTTTTAGCCATGAGGTAGGTAGGTAAAATTTATTGCATACAGCCCAAGGCCATAACAATACAACAGCTTTCCAAGCAATAATAAATAAAACAATAAAAACAAAGTAAAACTGAGAGCAATGTTAACATTTACAGGACTAAAAAAATTACATTAAATGCAGTGCATTAAATGTTAAGCAAAAACCAGATTTTATTAGCAGTTAGTGCTTTCAAAGACATTGTATAAGTAACATGTGTGTCATCAGAAAGAAAGGAGTTTATTTAATTGATCACTGAGCATGAAGCTAAAATGGCTGTGAGAAACTTGACCTGGGAGCTGAACAAAGACAGCAGAACAGGACATAGTTGTGGTGGTGATGCTAGACAAGTACAAAGCTCTGGTGTGGTCCTGTTTGAGTTTCCTGAGAGATCATGCCTTGAAATTGTTTCAAAGTAAAATTGTTTCCAACTTGTTACCAGTCACCTCGCTGCAGGCCACAGTTGATTTGCTTTCCATCAGTGCCATCTTGCTTTAATTAATTTCTGGAGTAAATTGAAGAAAAATCCATCCATTCATCTATCAAGGCTGTGTTGCAGAAGGATACCATCTGAGCTGCCAGTTATCCTGGGATTATTATTTTTTTTTGTCACTATCCAATGTCAGTCGATTCCCAAGGTCTTGCTAAAACTTGTGACTGGATATTTAATGAATTATTACCAGCTCCAGGTTTTCTTCTTGTTTTAAACTGCCCACAAGCTTTGATAGATGGATAGACAGACAAATACAGATAAATAGTACCACTTCAATAAGATGATAATATAGGAACCCATAGTTACTATTAAGTACATGTTAACATTAGTCTCTGAAGAGACTGTGTTTTCTGCTTTTTTTACTACTGGGCTTGAGCAGAAGGATGCTAATCACATTGTAGTTGGCTATCATTAACAGCAGCACCTTCTTCCAAAACTGTGAGAGGAAGCAAATGGCAGGAGATGACCTACCAAGTAATGTTTTTCTGATCATGCTGGACATTCTGCTAATATCTGAATCACCAGATTTTATTCGAGTATTGAAAAACCTCACAGCAATATTCTGAGCTTTGCACAATGAAGTTTGCTACCCTCATCAAGGAGACAGGAGAAGTCTTTTTAAAAATCTGTCTGCAAATACTCTTTTGCCCCCCAAGCCAGACTAAGGAGACAGACAACTATGTTGGGTACTAATGGGCCACTTTATTAACTTAACAACATGCAAAACACAGCAAGAGCAGAACAGGTTGCGGCATGGTCAAGGCCAGGGGTTTCCAAGATCACTTCCTTGCCATATGAACTAGGGAGAGCCACCCAACCCCGGATGACAGCCAAAGGATATGGCTAATGCCTGGTCAGCATGGCAAGTGGATGATTGCCAAGGAAATCCAACCCCTGAGCTGCAAGGTTCAAAGGGAGGAGCTTCCTGGGCAATCCCATAACCAGTCTGCTTTTCCCGCCCTGGGCCGCAGGGCCCAAGGGCTGTACTGGAAAGACCCCTATGCCCCAGAGGGGCTATCAGCCGATACTCACTGTACCACAATCTGTCTGGAATGACATCCTGCCACCACAAAGGTCAAGCCTCTGTTTAGGCCTTAGTGCCCATCTGGAGGCGTAAAGCCCCACGAAGCCCTTGCCGTACGTCTAAAAAGAGATCCAGCCCTACTTCCGACAAATGTATGCCGTCACTCCTATAAAGGTTTGCTGAACCTGCAGTTATGCTTGGATGTGGCAAATACAGGCCCAGGCCCCCTTCAAGTGCCTTCCAAATTTCTCAGTTTGCCTTGTGGTGAGTCTTGTCAATAGCCAAAGGGTTACAGGTCCCACGCCACACCAAATGCAGTACCATAGTGGACCAAACTATAACAGTCCTAGGCCACCACTATTTTATGAGCTGAAAATCTGGCTAGGCCTGAAGGATCAGGGCTTTACCCATGATCAAGCCCAAATCATTGCCACACAGGTGTACTAACAAAACATGCGGAGGGGGTCCAACCCTCCCCTCAAACAGCAAATGCAACAATCCAAGCCACTGCAACCTGTGGCACCCAAGCCATTCAACCATGGCCAGGTGGCTGAGCCCCATCTGTGAGTCGATGGGCATCCATTTCGCCCGGTGCACTGGCCAAAAAACAAAGCAAATGCCCGCAGATGAGGATCCTTTTTCACTCCAACCAACCAACTGGACCTGTAACAAGAAAACAATAAGCAATGGAACAAGAACACAGGTAACTCAGGGAAGAAGCCTCCTAAAGGCCAGCCACAGGGCACACATACGACTTGTACGCTGAAGACCGCCACCGGCCCAAATGCTGTATGTCTCGAGAGGGGTATCCCATGGCAGCAGCAGTAGATGCTGCAGCATTCCAGAATGAATGGGTCCAGAAGCACACCCCAGCCAGCCCTAGTCTACCCAAAGCCGTGGAAGTGATGGCCCAAAATTGGTGCTTGGTCAACAGGCTGCCATCCTGATGACAGAACAACACGTCCCCTCCCCAACCCCTCACAGCAAGGTAAGCTGCCAGGGCAGACACCGGGCACAACTCCTTCTCATCACACAGGCCAATGGTGACTACCACCCCCGCCTCTGCAGTCTTGGAATGCTGCAGGGTAAGTTGAGCCCTGTCACTCAACAAACAAACATCATGCACCTCCAGAGCATGCCCAGATCCATCTGCCTTAGAACGCGCTACCAATTCACTTATACGGAGGGCACCAAAAAAGGCCACCAGTGCTGCCGTGTGAAAAAGGCACACCTCGTATGCAGATGCACAATTTCCCCCCAAATAGCCTGAAGGCCCCTCAAAACCGTGGTAGCAATGGGCTGTCAGGTGTCCCCATGGGCTCCAGCCCCACGTGACCATCCCTCCAACATTCTCTGAATCCGGAAATCACTGGTTGCCTCTGCAAGTCCCCTGGACTTACTGGCATAGGCAATCACCGAGAGCAACCCCTAAATAGAACCAACAGCTAGCCCCTTACCTCTCACTGCTATGCAGAAGTGTAAGAGATGGTCCACAGGCACTGGCCACAAATCTGGATACCCTTGTTGTTGTTCAGTTGCAGTCGAGTCCGACTCTTCGTGACCCCATGGACCAGATTACACCAGGCCCTCCTGTCTTCCGCTGTCCACTGAAGTTTGCTCAATTTCATGTTCATTGCATCGATGACACTCTCTAACCATCTCATCCTTTGCCGTCCCCTTCTTCTTTGACCTTCAATCTTTCCCAGCATCAAGGTCTTCTCCAGTGAATGCTCCCTTCTCATTTGGTGGCCAAAGTATTTGAGCTTCAACTTCAGGATCTGGCATTCCAGGGAACAGTCAGGGTTGATTTCTTTTAGGATACCCTACCTTGATCCTAAACTCAGAAAACTGGCAGACCACACGGTCATACACCCGCTTCGTGCCCAGTGCAATGGCCAGGCCAAATGCCCTGTGGACCTCTGCCTTCCAACTGCCCCAAGTTCCTGCAGCATTTGTGCGAGCTGCAGGTCAGCTTCTGGAGCCAGCTGATGAAACCTCTGCATCTGATTGTGAGAGAGAGCATCAGCCACCCCACTGTCTTTTTTTTTTGAAACAAAATTTTTATTGGGATACATTCAACATTTCCAATCACGTTACCAATACAATTTCAGAAAAGAAGATCCCCGTCCCAATCCCCCCACCCCCCCTAATAGGCTTCCAACACTGCTAATAACAAACAGAAAAATTATAAGGCAATCAAGCTTAGACTTAAGTACATCGACAAACCAGGTAACACATTTGAATTATATATAACCTCTACAATTTCAGCATATTGTATATAACAGTACATACAGTTCAAAATTCATTTCATTTCTCGTTCAATATCCATACGTATCCAAGTTATATATTTTCCCCTTCATTCTATATTCAGTTTCTAGATACAATTTCAATCCTTCCCAGTCTTTTAGGTATTGTTCTGCCATTTGTCCATTTAATTTCTTTGTCATTTTGTCCATTTCCGCTAAAAATAACAGTTTTCTCAACCAGTCATGTACATCTGGCACCTTCTCCATTTTCCAATGCTGAGCAAAGGCCATTCTCGCCGACGTAATCATGTACCATAACAATGTCCTTTTTTCTTGTGGAATTTTTTCCATTGTCAAACCGAGGAGAAGAAGTTCTGGCTTTCTCTCAATTGGGATTTTCAGTATTTTCTGCATCACACAATGTATATTAGACCAGTATGCTTTCACTTTATCACATGACCACCACATATGGTAAAAAGAACCCTCTACTTTTTTACATTTCCAGCATTTATTACTCAAGTTCTTATCCATACTAATATTGGCAATCTTTTTTGGTGTCATGTACCATCTATACATCATCTTATAACAATTTTCTTTTACATTGATACAGGTAGACATTTTAAAAGATCTTTTCCACAAAAATTCCCATGATTCCATAGAAATTTCTTTGTTCATATTTATGGCCCACTTTATCATTTGTTCTTTAACAGTTTCATCCAAAGTATATACAGTCAACAAAGTTTTATACATTTTTGATATCATTTTCCGTTCTTTTTTCAACCATATATTTTCAATATCATCATTCATAGCTCTAAAACCAAACTCTTTACAGTCTTTTTTATAGATGTCCCTTATTTGACAATATTGTAGCCAACCATACTCAAATTCTAATTCGTTATTTGGTTTTAAAACATATTTTTTCCCTTCTTTTTGCAACAATTCCTGATACTTCAACCAGTCATTACCTTTATATTCTGAAAACAAATGTATAACTGCAGCTGGAACAATCCACAGAGGCCTTTCATCCGAAATTGTATCCTTATACCTGATCCATGCATCAAACAGTGTCCTCCTTACATAATGATGCTTAAACATAGAGTCAGCTTTGTTTTTCCCATACCAAAGATAGGCATGCCAGCCAAATCTGCAATCGTGCCCCTCAAGAGCTAAAAGTTTTCTATTTTCCAAATTTACCCATTCAGATAACCAAGACATACATACTGCTTCATGATACAAACGCAAATTCGGGACTTGGAAGCCACCTCTGTCTTTAATATCATACATTATCTTCATTTTAATTCTTGGCTTCTTCCCTGCCCAGATAAACTTAAAGATTTCTCTTTGCCATTTTACCAACACTTTTCCATCTTTCACAATTGGTATTGTCTGAAACAGAAACATTAACCTGGGCAGTACATTCATTTTAATAACGGCAATTTTTCCAAGAAGAGATAACCTTAGTTTTTCCCATTTTTCTAAATCACTCTTTATCGAACCCCACAGTTTTTCATAATTATTCTTAAACAAATCTATATTTTTCATTGTAATTTCAACTCCCAAGTACTTAACCCTTTTAACCACTTCACATTCTGTCACATTTTGTAACATTTGTTGCTTTGTACCAATCATATTTTTACACAGTATCTTAGATTTATTTTTGTTGACATAAAACCCTGCAAGATCACCAAACTCTCTTACTTTTTCAAATACCTTAGGCATATTATTAACAGGATCTTCAACAATAAACATAATATCATCCGCAAATGCTCTTAATTTAAATGAAAAACCTCCAATATTCAAACCTTTTATATTATCATCATCTCTGACCGCTTGTAGCAAAATCTCCAAAATCCAAATAAATAACAATGGTGACAGGGGACAACCTTGTCTAGTACCTTTTCTTACCCGGAACATATCTGTTGATTCTGCATTGACAATCACCGAAGCTTTTTGTTCTTTATATATCGATTGAATCATTCTTGTAAATTCTATGCCCATCAAAGATTTCTCAAGCACTTTAAACATAAATTCCCAATTCAAATTATCAAAGGCCTTCTCTGCATCCAAAAATAAAAAAGCAACTTCTTTTTCAGGGTGTTTATCATAATACTCAATTGCGTCCAAAACAACCCTCATATTGTCTTTAATTTGTCTATTTGGTAAAAAACCAGCTTGATCTTCAACAATAGTATCTTTCAAAAACTTTTTAAGGCGCTCTGCCAATATTTTTGCAAATATTTTATAATCGTTGTTCAATAATGAAATGGGCCGGTAGTTTTTAACATTTGTTAAATCTTGCATTTCTTTAGGGATTAAGGTGATTGCAGCTTCATTCCAGGAGTCTGGGATCTTTCCTGTCTTTCTAATTTCATTTAGAAGAATCTCCAACACCGGGACCAAATCTTCATGAAATTTTTTATAAAATTTAGCTGAAAAGCCATCCGGGCCTGGGACTTTAGAGATTTTTGCCTCAGCTATTGCTTTACTGATTTCGTCTTTAGTTATTGCAGCATTTAAAAATGTTTTCATTTCGGGGTTTGGTTGTATCAAGTTAGCTTTGGATAAGTAATCCAACATTTTTTGAGGATCCGCTTGCTTCGATTGAAAGAGAGTCGCATAATATTTAAAAAATTCCCTTTTAATTCCTCCTGGGTCTAAAATCTCTTTATTTCCATCTTTCAAACAGGTGATTGTTTTATTCTCTCTTCTTTTCTTTAATTGCCATGCTAAATATTTGCCAGGTTTATTTGCACCTTCAAAGGATTTCTGTTGCAATTTTTTCAAGTTCCAAAATACTTCTTTGTTCAACCTTGCCTCATATTGCTCCCTTAGAATCCTCAATTCTCTCAAAATCTTCTTTTTACCAGGCCTTTTCTTAAGTTCTGTTTCTTTTTTCCAAATATTTTCCATAATTTCTTTGTCTATCTTCATTTGTTGTTTCTTTTCATTATTATTAATTGCAATCAGATGTCCTCTCATCACAGCCTTGTAGGCTTCCCATACCGTTTGCGTCTGTACACTTTTATTTAAGTTCAATTGAAAGTATGTTTGGGTTTCTGACCTTATTTTATCCACGATATTTTGCTTGTCCAGCAAATCTTCGTTAAGTCGTCATCGAAATTTTTTCCTCTTAACATACGTTGACCATTTTATCGGACTGTGGTCAGAAAGAATCCTAGGCAATATCTCAATTTTGCGTGTTTGCAAGATTAAATTCTCTGTCATCCACATCATATCTATCCTGGAAAAAGATTCGTGTCTTGATGAATAAAAAGAGTACTCTCTATCTCTGGGATGTTTGATTCTCCAAACGTCTGCCAAGTGTTCATGTTTAGTCAGTTGGAAAAAGACTTTAGGAAGTTTGCCCATGGCCTCAATTCCTTTTTTTGATTTTCTATCAACAACATTGTCAACAGTACCATTAAAATCACCCATTAAAATCGTTTGCTCATAGGTCAACTGTCGTAGTTGTTCCCACAGATCCTGAAAAAAGTTTTCTTTTGCCCCATTGGGAGCATAGAGATTAACAATTAATGTCTTTTTGTTCTGCAGCACAACTTCTACCGCCAAAAATTTCCCTTCATCGTCTTTAAAAATTTCTTTTGGTTCCAGCTCTTTTTTAATATATGTAACAACTCCTTTTTTCTTTTGAGAGGAGAGTGAATAAAATTCCTCTCCTAATCTTTTTTGAATCAAAAATTTGGCATCTGATTTTTTAATATGTGTTTCTTGCAAACAAACAATATCACATTTCTGTTTTTCCAACCAGAGTCTGATATTTTTCCTTTTTTGGGGTGAATTCAGTCCATTAACATTCCATGAAATTATTTGATTCTCCATGTTGATTCTGTAATTATTTATCAGAGTCTTTAAAATTATCATTGATGAATCTGGTCATTTGGTCAACTGACTTGATGGTGGCTCTCTTATGCTTGAACGAAAAACTGACACCTTTAGGAATTTCCCATCTATATCTTATGCCCTCTGTTTTCAGCTTGTCAATCAGGTCTTTAAAAAGTCGTCTGTCCTGAAGCATCACTCTGGGTAGTTCCTTTAGGACCATGATTTTCTTGTTGTCAATTATGAAGTCATCCTGAAATTGTTGCTTGAACAAATCCTCCTTCAGCTTCTTAGATATAAACTGGACAATTACATCTCTAGGTAATTTTTTCCTTTGCGCAATCGCAGAATTGACTCTGTATACCACATCAATCTGTGCCGCCACTCTCTCCTCTTCCATTTTCAAAAAGTCTGCAACAGCATCTACCATGACTGAATGGATGTCCTCATTCTTGTCTTCAGGGATCCCCCTGAATCTCATGTGGTTAATCATTGCATTATATTGGACCATCACATTCACTTTATCTGTTTCTAAAGTGACCTCAGCTATATTAGATGCTACTCCCTTCACCCTTACATCCATCTCATCTGCTCTTTTGGTCAGCGTCTGTATCTCTTTTGTAATTCCAGACATTTCTTTTTTCAACTCTGTTACTTCTGTTATTACAGTCTTTTCCAGCTTCAGAATCGCGTCCATCACTCGTTTCTCCATAGCTTCCATCATGCCCTGTAGCTTTTTTTCCTCTTTCCCAGCCATTTTCGGGGAGGACCAGGTATTTGCCCTCTGTCGTTGCCGCAGGTCGTAAGCCGTTGTTCAGAATTTTCCCTCCAACTCACTCTAAATCAAAGTCCTTCTTGTGCCCACCTAAATCGCACTAATTTCACTTTTTTATATTAAGTCTTTCGTTTAAAATCAAAGAAAATTTTTCTGACCTTCCCAAAATGGCGGGCGCAATTTCTCTATGGTAAATGGTTCTTCCGGGTACTCACTTCCTGTCCGGCAATCTTAATGGTCCCCCTTGTTCCTGATTTCTTCCCTTCTTCCGGCCTCCTTGGTCTTCTCTAGGATGATTACTTGTCTGTTCTGAAGTCACTTCCTGTTTTGCCGATTTCTGCTGCAGCAGCTACAGTACTTTTCCACTGCAGTTCTCGCGGAGTTACTGTTAGTTTCTATTTTAAAGTCAATAATCTAACCGCAGGAATGATCAACAATTCGGCTTTTTGGCCTTTTTTAGCTGTTTAACTGCACTTTTTCCGCTCCAATGTTAGTACAACAGATACAGCACGATCATGCGCTTCATCGGATGTTGTTTATTTTCGGCCGAAACGCGTCTCCGGTGAGCAATTTTAAAAAGTTACCTTCAAAGTCCGTGTCTTGTTATAGCAGTGTTTCCTTGATATCAGTTTCCGTAGAATGTCTTGGAGGTCTGGGTCATGCGTTCTTATGTTGAGAATCCAACTCGGTGGGGTCTTGTAGAGATTTTCCGAAGTGCCTTCTCTGGGGGAGGGGATCAAGGCTGGTCGCGGCGCTCTTTAAAGCCCCGCTATCAGCCGATCTCAACTCCTCTCTCGGGCCAGGCTCTCTGCCAGTCACCCCCCTGCCTGGGGGGATCTGCGGTGGGCTATTTGAAGCCCACCCTGTCGTCAAGACCCTCCGTTTGCTCTGGGAGCTCTAACGAGCAAGCCAGAACACCTTAGGACGCCATGAATCCCAGACCGGAAGCCCAGCCACCCCACTGTCGACCCTGGGAACATGTCTGGCAAGAAACAAAATGTTGCACCGAAGGCAGTGAAGTGTGAATGGCCACACCAGTGCCATGACCCGAGGCAATCTGGAGGTGAGGAAATTAACAATCTGTGCGACCACCAGATTATCACACCAGAAATGCACGGTGTGATTGGCCATCATGTCCCCCCACAGCCAGACCACCACCAGGATGGGGAAAAATTCTAGGAAGGTGAGATCATGCACCAGGCCATTGCTCACCCACTTGGCCAGCCACTCTTTGGTGCACCAATGCCATTGGAAATATACTCCAAAACCATGCAATCCCACAGTGTCTGAGTGAATCTGCAGGCCAGCCACCAATTGTAGCTCATTCCTCCAGAACGAGACTCCATTGAAGGAGTCCAGAAACTCAAGCCATGCTTCCAGGTCCAGTCTAATTCCTGTGGTGACCCTGGCCTTATGGTGAGGAAGGCGCTAACCCTTGAGCGCGTTACACAGCCTGCACAGAAAAGCCCGCCCAGGGGCAACCACTTTGCAGGCAAAGTTGAGGTGCCCCACCAGCTGCTGGAACTCCTGCAAAGTGGCCTTCCCACGCTTCATGAAATTAGATACCCTCCCTCACAGCTCCAACAACTTGGACTGAGGCAGCCGTGAAGCCTGTGCAACTGTGTCCAACTCCACTCCCAGAAACATCAGCCTCTGGAAAGGGCCCTCCGTCTTCTGGGGCACCAAGGGTATGCCCAATTCCTCAGCCAGGTCCACAAATCCCCAGAGAAGAAACTCACACTGCCCTGAACCACCTGGAACCACAAATAAAAAATCATCCAAGTAGTGTGCCACATTAGGGATACCTGTGCAGTGCCAGATGGCCCATTCTAGGAACGAGCTGAAGCGCTCAAAGGCAACACAAGATACAAAGCAGCCCATGGGCAAAGCCTGATCCATATAGAACTGACCCTTGAAGGAAAACCCCAACAACTCAAAGTCACTAGGGTGCACAGGTAGAAGCCAAAATGCAGACTTAATGTCATATTTGGCCATCTTCGCACCAATCCCACGACGGCGCACTACCCAAACCGCCTGGTCAAAGGAGGTGTACTTTACGGAGCATAGGGAGTCTTGAATGGCATCATTAACTGATGCCCCCTGTGGGTAAGAAAGATGGTGAATCAGCTGGTATCCCCTCTGGCCTTCTTGGGAACAATGCCCAATGGGAAGATCTACAGATTAGCAACCAGAGGGGCCAAAAAGGGGCCTAGAACCCTGCCGTCTGCTTCTCAATCTTCTGCTGCACTATGTCTTCCATGCCCTTAACGGATGCCAAGTTGGAGGCCATATACGGGGCCCTAGGGCCTTGACAAGGAATATGAAACCCAAACTTAAAACCCTGCAACAAATATAAACCATATTTGTGCTTAGGGTATTTAAGCAACCATAACTCAAGCGCTCTCAGTTTTATGGGACTGGGCCCCTTTTCCAGCAGTAGGTCCTGGCCCAACAGGCTTGGATTGTTTATGACCCTTGTAAGGCTTGCCACGGAAACCACCACACAGGGGGCATTCGTGCCAGTATTGGCAGACCTTCCTGTTACAGACCCCTTGTGACCCGAACTCCCAACAGAGCTGGCAGGGTTGAACCACCTGGCCCACAGCGGTGTGGGGATTGGAAGACACTGACAGGTGCTGCACAAAGTGTCCTCTATGTGACCGGTCACCCGCATTAGGGCGAGCAGGGGACATAATCTGGAGCCATAGGTTAGGGTGCACCTGGTCCCAGCACATCAAAGAGTTCATGGCTGCTCGCACCCGAAATTCTTTATCGTACTGCTGGACCAGTGAAACCCATATAGCCCTTATAAATGATGTCAAAATACTGAAACAAAGACACTGCATGCCACAGCTGAGCCTTTGCCAGGACCCCTGCATAGACCAAGAACCCGGCCACCCAGTTGGCCCAGGTCTGATCCACTCTCATTTTCTTGAGCTTCTCTTTGTCCTTATCATCAAGATCATCTTTACCCTTCTTTTCCAATTCCTGGAAAAGAAGGGAAAAGACATCAATGTAGTCACCTCTGCAATTTTTTCCCCTGGTGGCCAGTAACAAGTGGTTGCCCAAAGGCAATGCCACATCTCCAAAGGGAAGCACAGAAGCTGGGGTAGCAGCATAAGATGCACCCTAAAGGGATGTGGAGCCCCACCACTGACCTGGCCCTGTGGAAGGTTGCCCATACCACCCACCTTGAGGTCCTGGCATGGAGGACTGAGCAGGTGGTGATCCCCATTGCTGTCCCCCTCCTTGGGTGTAAGGCGCAGAAGCCATACCTGAAACTGGGGTGTCTGGAGCCCCGCAAGTCCCCCAAGGCCAGGATGAAATGGCCAGGTGTTAGCCGGATTGTGCGTTATTATGAATAATAACGAGGGGAATATGAGTGATTATTAATAAGCAATCGGCTGCGAGAGCAAACACCTGTGTATACAGAGGTCAGGCCCGCCGGGAGGTGTTGGTAACAGACCAGGAGACTTTTGTAGTTGAAAAATAAAGTCTTTTACTGAAGTTCTGCACACGCAAACAATTACACAAACTCACACACAATTATTCAAGGCCTAAGAAATACAGAGAGAGGCAAAGCACATTTGCATTAGCAGGTAAATCGTTGGTGGGGTATATTTACCAGTCCCATCGTGTAGAGCGTTCCTCAGGAAAAATGGAGGGGAAAGAAACTAAGAAAATTGGGAACCACGTGGCCTGGCCAGCAGGGAACACGTGGGAACTCGGCCTGCAGACCAGAGTTTAAAGATGGAGGCAGGGGTTGGGGATAGCAAGCTGGACATAAGAGGGTCAAAGGTTCGATAGGGGTCGAAGAGCAGAGAGAGAGCCGGTGGTCAGGTGTCTCCTTATAAGCAGGAGGGTGGGGGCTGGTTCCAACCTCTGATCCCACCTTCTGGTAAGTCCATCCCTGAAAACACCCTATTGGTTGGAAGATGTAGGGGAGGTGTGTGGAGGTGTGCCTGAGGGATGGTCAATACTGAGAGCTAGAAACTTGCTCATGTCTGACACCTGGTAGCAGCTAGGATGAGTCACCCGGCCGATTCCATTGTCTTCTTGATGGCATTAGCCAGGCTGCTGATGGCAATCAATTAGTTACCAGGCAACGATGAATAGACTCTGCCAGGGCTACGTGAGGTCTTGCAGGTGAGGGGGGAGGGAAAGAGGCTGCCTGCCTGATGTAGAAGGAACTCTCAATGGCGTTTTTTGGAGTTCCTAGTCCTTGTATTTTATTAAGGCATGGTGCTGTGCTTAGTGTATACTGGGTCTGTTCTATTTTCCTTCATGAGGAACAGGCTGGTAACCTATGCTGGGCACTGGAGCTGCTGGAAAGGTCAGGAGAAGCGTCTCTCGCCTGGGTGCAGTCTCTGCTGGCATCTGGATGGGGTTACCATGTGGTTCAGTCCCTTATGCACACACTGGCACAGTTTATTATTTTATTACAGTCCATAAAGAGGCTCAAAAGCCTTGCAGGGCAACACAGGGGTCCAATTGCTGCCTTACCCACCACGTCAGAAACCCGAACTGTGGCTGGACTGGGATCAGCAACTCCTTGCAAAGGCCCAGTTCCAGATGGGCCTGCCTCAGCAGCATCCTACCGACCTACTGTCGCACCACTGGTCCCCGTACCTGCTGAAACCCTGCTCTCAACCAAAGACAGGTGGGTTAAAACTTCAGCCTGGAAGTGCTTGTTAGACAAGGAACGCATTTCCTTCCTCCCAGCCTGACCCTGTAGCCACCCCAGAAGCCTGTTCAACAGCCATCAATCTTGCCAAAATAGCCTGCTGCACTTCATCCCCACCTTCGTTCTCTGATGAGGAGAGAGCTGGAGCCGGACTCTTTGGTGGGGCCTTTGGGGCTGATTGTTTTCCCTTTGCCCACCCTGTGCCTTTTTTGGGTGCTGTGCTGGCAAAAAGAGGGTGCCACCAAACTAAGGTCAAAACCAAACCCCCAATATGGTCCTTAGCTGCTGAAAAATTGTGCCCCCCCAAACCCCTAAAATGGCCACCCCAACCTCAGCCCAGGATAGCCTGACCACAAAATGCCACCGCTGGTTCAACAAAATGGTTGCTCAGCTCCCAAGCTGGCCACCAGAAGCCTAAAATATCCACCCTGGGTCCAAACAGCCAGGGCCAAGGTGAGCCAACAAAAAGAGGGGGAGCCCACTCAACCAGCCTCCAGACCCCTGTACTTCAGGGGCCCAGGCCCAGAAACAGTGGGAGGGAGGTGGCAAGGGCCTAAAGAACCCCAGGCCAGCATACACTACAAGAAAAAGCACAAGGGGGGGAGAGAGGACGTCGTGCGCAGTGGCTGGAGGCAGGAACCAGTCCTTGCCGGGCTACAATGCACCTCCCCAGGCCGAATGCCCACATTTGGCTGCCCAAGCCTATGACCAAGTGCACACTGCCCCCCAGCAACCCCTGCCAGGGTCAGGAGGCAAAAGCAAAATCATGCTCGCAGCCCTCCCAAGCCACCACTCCTATTGCCTGTGAGCCTAGGCCCTGCTACCACTCCAGGACGCCTAGACCAGCATCCCAAAAAGCAGGTCCCTCTAAGCCTTCTGAGGCTACCGCCTCCACGTCTGCCATGCCCGCTGATCCACCACTTCATCCACTGCTGTCGACTGTGCCGCCTAGGCCACCCTCAATCTTCGGCACGAGGAGCTTGTAGGAACTCCTACCGGCCAAGTAAGAAGGTGCCAACTGAAGGAGGGAAGCAGAGGCTGGCCCAAGAGACCTCCGGCGCCGGCCCCTTTTACCTGGATGTAGCTTTTCTGCATCAGAGCTGCCTCTCCTCCTTCCAGGGAGGCAAAGGCGGCTCCCCAGCAGCACGGCTGCAGGGGCCGGTGGCCAGGGAGCAAAATTTCAGTTACATTGTCTCGCAAGACAAATTAAGTTTTATTGTCTATATGCACTGCCATGCTTTACTTTAAAATTTCCTTCCTTTTTTTTTTTTTGCCAGAGAGAAAAATAGTTGAACTTTATTACATTTTTTTCATTTACAAATAATGCAAAGTTACAAAGACCAAAAGCTTTCACAGAAAAATAAGGAAACAAACGAAAAAAAATAAAGAGATTGAAAAAGAATGTACACAGAATCACACTGTTTTTTTGTTTCACATCATCATCATGTTCTTAAAGTTCGCAAAAAGAAGGAAAAAAACACACACGCTTACAAAACCACCCTCAGGGTTCCAGGTTTTGTTTTTTTGCCAACAGAGAAAGCCACAATAAATTAAGCTTCTATGTTCCAGCGTTCCTGTGCTCCTGCCCCACCCCCTCTAAAATTTCCTTCCTCACTGGGATTTTTTGTGCCATTTTGATTCATAGGACAGTACATACATTCTTCCCCAAACAGTGAACCTTATGCAGAGTTATGAAAGGTCACATGTAGCTTAAGAGCCTGGAACCCAATATTACTCCTCTAAGCAATAAAAATTGAATTGATCTGTTGTGTCCTAAAGCTTAATGTCTCACTTTCAGTGGGCAATGGAAGCCATACATCAACAAAACTCATGACACTTACTGTACACTAATGTTGGCTTTAGAGTAGTAATTGACTTTGGAGGAAGTAAGTTTGAATCAGTCCTAAAGAGCTGTAGTTGTCTTGTGTGCATCATGCATTAACTTTTTTGCTGTATATATTCCCATTGAGAAATATTTAGCATACTACAACAGGAAAATTTTTATCCTTTTTTTTCCATTGATAGTGTGTGGCTTCTAGTGAAAAAACTTATGTAAGAGCTTTGGAGTGCTGCTGGATCATGCCTCCAAGTTGGATAAACAGCTGTCTCTGAAAACAAAAACAAAGCAACAAAACCTTCACTTCAGCTACACCTAGGCCCTGTTCACACGGAGCATTTGCCCCGCTGAAGGCACGGGAGCCCTGCGGACTTTCCGTGCTCGATCATACGAGCACATCTGGGAGGCGTAGTGCTCCCGTGGCCAACCCGCGGCTTCCCCTGGAAAACGTGGGGTAAAAAACTAGTAGGTCGGAAGTACTAGTTTCCGGAAACCCCGGGGGAAAGGCTGGCGTCTGATCGCGGGAGCGCCAGTATCCCACGGCTTCCGACACCCGCCCATGTCCCCGGGGTTTCCGGATGTTGTAAGTGTCCATGGGATGCGCACCAACGCTGAACAGCGCATGCGCACACACAAGGCACCGACAGCGGCCCACCCCCCCAATGGTGCATGTGCACTGTGCTGCTTTTTGCTGCGCTGCAGCAGCGCAGTGTGATCGGGGCGCAGAGCTGGAGTGTGGCAACCCGGTGGCCCGTATGATCGGGCTACCGCGCCTTATTTAGCTCCAGGGCAAACTGCCACGCCTCCCCCCCCCGTTTTCTGGCCCGTGTGACCGGGGCCCTAGTTTGGAAGCCGGCCTCCTATTTTCAGACTTCTGACCTGGCTATGCTGACCTATGCTTTAGTAATCTGACTGTAATGTGCTGTACATTGGGCTGAGGATGATCTGGAAAGTGCAGCTGTGCAAAATGGGGCAGCTTATCTATTACTTGGGGGTAGCGTATAGGGCCATCTTCCTCCTGTCCAGATTGTCATGTAGTTTCCCAGTCTAAGATGCTGATATTCACCTTTAAAACCTCAATGATCTGGGGCCAGCATCCTTGAAGTATTGCCTCTCAGTGTTTCTTTGCGGCAGCTCTAGCCTTCCCAGCAAGGTGTTCAACTGTCTGAGGCATGTTCTGCAATGGTCCAGGCTCAGACTTTTTCAGGGGCTGCCTTATGCCTCAGGAACAGCCTTCCAGAAGAGATCAGGGCTCCTACCCTCCTGGCTTTCCAATAAGATTGTAAAACACAGCTGCTCCAGAGGACTTTGGGGGCAGCCTCAACCTGGACGAAGGGGGAATGCCCTGCTGGCTGGGACATATGTTTTTTTTTAGTTTTAATGGTTTTTAATAATATATTTATATAATTTTTACTTTGTTGTTGCCTGCCTTCAGTCCCAGGATGCCTAAGACAAAGGCATATATATAAATATTTTAATTAATAAAGTATTTTATACAATTACAGCTTCTACTGGTTTAAATGTAAAACATGTATGTTTTGAGAGCTGCCTCTATTTATTTTGGTTCTCTGATTCTGAATATATAGCTAGTGATGGAATGGAGGCCAACATATCTCACAGATTCTTTCCATTTAGAATGAGACCAGGTACTCTTAGAATCTGGGCCAGTTCTAAATACGTCTGTTTTGATCTGCTACCTCTCCTCTGCTCCCTTTT
The DNA here is from genome assembly GCA_029375565.1 of Gekko gecko. Lineage (NCBI taxonomy): Eukaryota > Metazoa > Chordata > Lepidosauria > Squamata > Gekkonidae > Gekko > Gekko gecko. Next base: position 266,809,144 of record JAPDNY010000001.1, read on the forward strand.
GTCTGTTTCCTAATCTTACTGACAAGTGAGATGGTGCCATGGAGAGCTCAGGGTATCATCAATAATAGTATGGCCTCAAAAGCTGGGCTGTGGGGCTTCCTTGGACATGTGCATCAGCATGCGGGTCTCCCGGCAACCATGGAAACTTTATGGAACAGCTTCCAGCTAGCACTTGCTTTGTAAGCTTGGGAAAGGGAAAAAGAGAACAGAGAGAGTCCAGAAAGCATTTGAGACCCTTTAAATGCCCCCATTCCAAATAAGGTGGGGAATGGTTCCTTGCCTATCACAGTTTATAATAACACATGCATGATGTACTGACCAATTCCTAACCATGGACAGGAAATGTCATGAAGTCTTTTCCCATTTCAGTCATGAATTTCCCCTCTTTGTTGTTAAAGCTGGCAATGGAACACTATTAAATTAGTACCAGTATTTCCAGTCATCATGACTAGCTGCATGCCATAATTTGAAATCCACTTCTGCTATGGTTACAAATGATGATTTGGAACCACATTAGTGGAACACTCACTATAATGTTGCACCATGGTTAGCTCAGCAAATGAAAGAAAAGGGGACAAAAATTTGTGCATGAGAAGGGCACAAGGAAGTGTTCAAGGCATGTTTTAGCTGCTTGGGGTATAGTATTGCTAGATATAAATAATAGCTTAAAATCATAGTGAGTGTAGCCTCAAAGCCCAGTAAGAAAACAGTGTGAATTTAAAATATTCTGGTACAGTAGCTATACTGTTATGACAAAGCAGTTGTTTCTGACTTTTGGCATCAGAGTCATTTATATCCTTAATTTTTCATTACATACCTGTCCCTGGTAGCTGTAGAAATGTAATCATAGATTTTATTTTCAGGTCCCAGAACCATACAGGTTCACGTATGATACATTTCACATCAGTCAACAATACATTATCCCAGTAGTATCAATACATATAGTTAACAGTTTTATATATTATCATAATTGTTCAGAATATTTAATATATATTGTTAAAATATCCTATTGGTATCAGATGCAATTGAAGAACTATAGCACAGAAATGTTACTTCAGGCTTGCACATAAAATGCACTTTGTTACAAATTGGCAAAAAGTTGTCATAATATAAAGGACAGGAAATACTGGCAGGGCTCTGCTTGCTTAACGTTTTATTTTCTTCTGTACTGCATTTTAATCAATTCTTAAGGTGTTTCCCCTCCATTTGAATGCTGTAAATGCATTTTATTCCTAATAAAACAATATTGCAGCAGCTTCTGGTGAGATATAGATCTAGAATCTAGACCACTGCCCCTATTTTGCAGAGCTGTATAATCACTTTGTTACTCTGAACATTTATTTTGTTGTTGTTCAGTCGCACAGTTGAGTCTGACTCTTCACGCCCCCATGGACCACATCGTGCCAGGCCTTCTGTCTTCCTCCTGCGTTTGCTTAATTTCATGTTCATTGCATCTATAACACTGTCTAACCATTTCATCCTTTGCCATCTCCTTCTTCTTTTACCTTCAATCTTTCTCAACATCAGGGTCTTCTCCAGTGAGGGCTCCCTTCTCATTTGGTGGCCAAAGTATTTGAGCTTCAGCTTCAGTATCTAGGGAACAGTCAGGGTTGATTTCTTTTAGGATTGAATGATTTGATCCCCTTGCAATCCAAGGGACTCTCAAGAGTCTTTTCCAGCACCATAATTTGAAAGCATCTATTCTTCGGTGTTCAGCCTTCCTTATGGTCCGACTCTCACAGCCATACATTACTAGTAGAAATACCATCACTTTGAGTATGCAGACTTTTGTTGGCAGGTTGATGTCTTTTTATTATGCTGTCTAGTTTGCCATAGCTTTCCTCCCAAGAGGCTCTTTAGGTCCTCATCACTTTCTGCCATTAGAGCAGGGGTTTTTTCGGGGGGGAGCGCACCGGAGCACAGCTCCAGGAGCTCAGGAGACAAGCCCCGCCCCCAGTCGGCGTCCCGGGGAGTCTTTCAGGCAGCCGAATGTCAATTTCAGCTCCAAGTTATATTTTTCCCACCATAGAGAACAATGGAGGGAATAGGGGCAACCTGTTTGAGGGCCCATAGAATTGGACTCCCTGGTCCAATGTTCTTGAAACTTGGTGGGTATCTTGGGGAGAGGCTCCATCAGCTACCCTGTGAGTTTGGAGTCTCTTCCTCAAACCCCCTCCCCTCCAGCCCCCAGAATATACCCTATGTTTTCACCATTGACTTCAATGGCCTATAGGATATAATGGGGCCAAATTGCCACAGAATTTCTTTCATTCCCTCCTTTCCTTCTCTCTTTTTCCTCTTTCCCCCCTTCTTCTCTTCTCCCTTTCTTTTTTCCCACCTTCTTCTCTTCTCTTTTTTCCTTCTTTCCCTGCTTCCTTCCTTCTTCCCTCTCTTTCTTTCCCTCCTCTTTTCCTTCTCTTTCTTTCCCTCTTTCCTTCCTTCTTTCCTTCTCTCTACTCTCTCTCTTTCCTTCCCTCTTTCCGCCATCTGTGGCCCAACTCTCATGAGAAGGAGTTTAAACTTCGAACCCCTTCTTTCTTAGCTCCCCCACCCAGACCAGCTGGGGAAGGGAAGGGGAGGCTTTTGAAGATGCCTCCCCCCCTTTTGCTTCCCCTTCTGACATCACTTCCGGTGATGCCAGGTGGCGTGGCATATGCTAATAGCTTAATAGCTCATTAGCATATCATATGCTAATGAGCTCCTGCAGCTGTTTTTCTACAAAAAGACCCCTGCATTAGAGTGGTATCATCTGCATATCTGAGGTTGCTGATGTTTTCCCCGGCAATCTTAATTCCAGTTTATGATTCATCCAGGCTGGCATTTTGTATGATGTACTCTGCATATAAATTAAATAAGCAGGGTGACAATATACATCCTTGTCGTACTCCTTTTCCTATTCTAAACCAATCAGTTGCTCCATATCTGGTTCTAACTGTCACTTCTTGACCCTTATAACCGGGTGCTCATTGAGAATATTGGATGTTGTTTTGAATATGTTTAAATGTCTAAAGTTTTGCCTTGAATATCTTAGAATTTCTAAAGTTTTTTATAGATATACATAATTGTCATTAAATGTTCAAATATATCACAGTGCTTCTTTGTTTTGATATATTATCTATCACTGTGACCCCTCCTTTGGTCCTTGTAACTTCTTGACCCTTATACAGGTTTCTCAGGAGACATGTGAGGTGGTCTGGAATTCCCATCTCTTTAAGGATTTGCCATAGTTTGCTGTGATCCACACAATCAAAGGCTTTAGCGTAGTCAATGAAGCAGAAGTAGACGTTTTTCTGGTACTCCCTTGCTTTCTCCATAATCCAGCGAATGTTGGCAATTTGATCTCTAGTTGATTAAAAATCAATTGTTGTCAAAATAGTGATAATAACTGAACCTATTTCCCATATGCTGTTGGACTAGGTTGGTCAGCATTTGGTTGGCAATTGGTGGGAGACTCTGGGGTATGGTGTCAATGGATTGGTGTTGGTGGAACACCAAGCCCCCCCCCCATATTACTCCTGTGGTTTCACAGAGCAATAGCATGAACCCAGGGATAACAAGTGGGAGGTCTTCTGGCAAAGGCCAGTACCCTTATGCTGGTGTGTGCCCTTCTCAGCATTGTATTGCAGCATTACAGTAGGGTTCGATTGCATCCCATGTAGTGTTCATGCAAATAATCAGTACATCAATTATTTGTCTATTTTAAACATGTCTATGCCACCTTTCCATCCATTTTAGGGGTCACAAGGCAGTGAAAAATCAAAAACATTAAACCGAGCTTTAATAGGGCTCTATGCCCTGTTATTGGCCTTCCAGTGTAACTGGTTTGCTACTGTATGAAACACAATGCTGAATGGACCACTGGCCTGATCCAGCAGGGCTCTTGCCCACCCAATCCTCAAATGAAACACAACACACATTATGAGTCAACCTGGGAGATTTATTTATACATAAGATGATCTGCACTATTTTGTTAACATGTTAAAGCATGGGTTGTATTGTGCTTGCAAGCAAGCTTCCTAACAGGGCAAACCCACCCCACCTCAGAGCCAGGTCGGGAATCCTTCTGGACCTTACTCATCATGGCCTGCACACCAGTGCATAGAGGGTATGGAGGGGCACACTCACACCCACAACTGCTAAGCCTTAAGGCTCATTGTATGCTCCCCCAACCCCAGAGGGGCCCCCGACTGAGCCATAGGTACCCAGGTTGAGGACCCCCTATCGTTGATATCTCAGGGTGCTTGCCAACTCAAAAGCCCCTCAACCCATGCTTTTCCTGCCGTCCCAGTTAGGGCTTAACCAGCTTTTGCCAGACCTATTTATACCTCACCACCTCAGTCCATGTGGAGCAGGCAAAAAAAGGCCCCCTTCACAGCCAGTTTGAGTGAGGCCCAAAAACTCCTGCTCAGCCCCCAAAACTGCAACTAGCTAATCCCACTTGGTCACAAGAGGGTGGGCAGGTGGGGAGCTCACTTTGGACTGAACTGCCAATGAAGGGCGGCTGCTGCCAGACATGGCCAGTGAAGCAGCCCCCATTTGGCCAGTGCTCCCACACTGAGCATTGATAGGCTCGCCCACCCTCATGCTTCACTCCAAGTATGTGGGGATGCGTGGACAAATCCTGGTGCCTGCTCCATGGGCCAGCACCAGTCTTCTCATGTTCTTTTAGATTTATCAAGTAATTAAAAGCAACAATTAAACAAACCCTATAAACAGGAAGAATAATATTAACATTAACACGTTAGACTACATTATTGTATGGTATAATGTTCATCATGCCACATCCCAAGTAAGTACGAGGATTTTTCATTATAAAAGACAGCATTGTGCTGTTATGATAAAATGAAAGATTAATTAGTGAAATGGAAATGTGATACAATACTGAAGTCTGCCCTTACATAAGCTTGGCTATAATTCAAGGAATGTATGGTTCATGGGATTCGCCTATTATTAGCAATACCCCAAAGCGAAATTGTTTAAATAATGTATTTAAATAATTTTGTCCAGTCAGGCAATAAAAGGCTAATAGTATAGGCATATGAGTCATAGAGGAGCTCTCTAATGGCTGCCACCACTTTGGTATGGGTCTCCTCAGAAGCACCCACTCTACCTTTTTATGCATTCCTTTACAGTAGTTTTTACCTTATAAGTGACTGAATAAGATGTGAGGACCCAGGCAGAATAACACACTATTTTTATTAAAGAGATTTAACAACAACTGTAATTCAATAACATGAAGGAAAAATGAGCACAGTAAAGGAAGGTAAACCAGCAAAATAAGAATGTGTCTGACTATACTATACCTAGCCTTCTCTAGGTATTTGGCCTCAAGCTGACTCACCCCTTTTGCATGAGGGATCCCTCCATCTGCAGCAGCTTCACACTAGCTCTGCTTCCTAGGAATGAACCACCTCTCACTTTTGGCAAAGCCTTTTATCACTTCTTTCCAGGCAACATCCTCTACTATTCTCCTGGTGTACATTTTCCCTCCATATCCCCTGTTAGCCAATCACAGGGTCCAAAGGAGACCTGGGAAATGTAGGCCCTGATAGCTACTCTAGTACAGGTTTCCCTGGAGCCATTAGGCCACCCTAAAACCTGTAGGCTGCACTACTATAGGTTTAGGATCATAGAATCATAGAATTGGAAGGGATCCCCGGGGTCATCTAGTCCAACCCCCTGCACAATGCAGAAAATTCACAAATACCTCCATACCCACAGTGACTGCTGTTCCATGCCCAGTCTCCAGGATCCCTGGCCAGACTGGCCTGGACAAAAATTGCTTCCTGATCCCAAAGTGGCAATCAGTATTTCCCTGGGCAGTTAGAAAGGGCCACAAGAACCAAGCCCTGAGGCAACCCTTCTTGCCATCCCTCTCATGATCTGCCTCAGTTCACAAAATCAGCATTGCTGTCAGATGGCCATCGAGCCTCTGTTTGAAAAACTCCAAAGAAGGAGAGCCCACCACGTTCCACAAAAAGAAAATCGCCTAAATAGTGTGTGACATCATGAAGGCCTGTTATAGCTCTCACAGCCCATTCCAGGAATGAACTGAAGCGCTCAAATGCAGTACATGAAACAGAACACCCCAAGGGCAAAGCCCTATCCATAAAGAACTGGCCAGAAACCCAACAGCTCAAAATCATCTGGATGCACGGGGAGGAGGTGAAACACAGACTTAATATCGCACTTCGCCAACTCAGCCCCATGACCACAGCGCCACACAACACGAACTGCCTGGTCAAATGAGGTGTACCTCACCATGTACAGATAATCCGGAATGGCATGATTAACTGATTCACCTCGTGGATATGAAAGATGGTGAATTAATCAAAATTCACCAGCGGCTTTTTTAGGCACGATCCCCAGAGGTGAAACTCTCAAATTAGGAAGTGGTGTTGAAGAAAATGGGCCCAAAACACAGCTCTCATCCAATTCGTTTGCAATCTTTTTCCTCACCACCATGCCCTTAACTGATTTAAGACTAGAGGCCATAAACAGGGCTCTCAGACCTTGAAAAGGAATATGAAATCCAACAGCGAAACCCTCTAACAAATAAACTCTGCCCTCCTCCCTACGGTACAGCCACAGCCAAACTTCAAGTGCCTTCAGCTTTATTTGGCTGGGACCCTTTTCCAGTGGAGGAAAATAAACAACCCCCTCCTCTCTGCTGCTGACTCCTGTGGGGTTTCCCTCTGGGACATGTAGGGAATGAGTGAGATCCCTCACACAAAGGGCACTCGTGTCTGTAGGGGCATGTCTTTCTATTGCAGATCCCCTGGAGCTAAAGTCCCAACAGAGCAAGCGGGGTTGAACCACCTGCCCCGTGGCACCACAGGAAGCAGTAGCTCCTTGCAAGTGATGCACTGTGTGCCCACTATGTGAGCGGTCACCCAAAGTGTGACCAGTCATGGACATAATCTGGAGCCAAAGATGAGGATGCATTCTATCCCATGGAAATGTGGGATTCATGGCTGCCCGCATTCTGAATTCCTCATCATACTGCATCCATGCTGGGCTAGGGAAACCTGTATAGGCTTTGTAAATAATGTCCAAATACTGGAACAGCACTGTGGCCCTCCATGGCTGAGAATATGATATCATTCCATCATAAATTAAATAGCCTGGCAGCAAATTAGCCCACACCCAGTCAACCTTTCTCTTTTTTAGAATCCTCTTTGTCATCCAGCTCCTCTTTATCTTTCTTCTCTAAATCCCAGTAAAGAAGGCTAAAGAGGTCAATGTAATCCCCTTTACAAATCTTCTCTCGTGTTACAGGCAAAAGGTGAACACCTAAAGGTAAGGCAGTGTTCCCAAAGGGCATTGCCCTGCTGACACAGTGTCATGAGGGCTTGCCCAAGTAGGGGGAGGATAACTCCAACCACCCCAAGGACTAACAGGCATACTGGGCATTTGTGGCGGAAATGTTCCCCAAGGTACCTGCATGGCCGGGAAAGGAGGGCCACAAGTCCAAGGCTGACTTGCACTGGCAGAGCTGGATGTAGCATCTGCCTGCTAGGCAGGTGGGAGCCCAGAGTCAGCTCCCCAACCCCAAGGTCCCCACGGCCACATCATACTATATTGCAATGCAGGATCCCGCCAACCACTGGGCCCCAGCTGTGCAGTATCCACAACTTCCACTGGCACTGCCTCCTTTTCAATGTCTGCTCCAGCTGCCCTGGTATCCATCTCAGCATCAGGCCTAGGATCAGCAGGCCTGCTTTCAATGGAAGAAAGACTCTTAAGCACCTCCTCCCTGAACTTCTTTCTCTCAGTCTGGCTCTCTTTTCTACGATCGGACCCAGCAGCCACCTGCTGGGATGCAGCAGCTGCAGCCCCCTAGCCTGCTCCAAGGCAGCCAGCCTATCCAGAATAGCTTGCTGCTCTGCCCTTTCTTCCTCATCTTCAGAGAAAGAAGGGACAGTACCTGCACCCTAGGTGCAGGCCCCTTTGGAGCAGGTCCCTTGCCTTTTGATTTGCCCTAGCCTTTTCTAGAAGCTATTCTCCCCTTCAGTATTTAACTGTGTATCATAAACAAATACCTAGCCGCCTGTAGGACTACCAGCAACTGGCTGCCAAAAATACAGCCTCAGGATAGATGCTGGAACAGGTGTTAAAATGGCTGCCCGTTCATGTGCCCTCTTTTCAAAGGGAACCTAAAATGGCAATCGAAGTGATAGCTAACCAGGCACCAAGGCCTATTCCAACAAAACTATGGCTGATGGAGGGGCAATGAAGGTGGGGAGGATTTTTTTTTTTAATATCTGTGTGTGTGTGTGTGTGTGTGTGTGTGTGTGTGTGTGTGTGTGTATAAATGCCTCACAGAAGGGGAAAATGGGGCTGATGCCATGCCCTCTCCTCCCAACTAACACACCAGAGCCCATGCTAATCCCGGAACAGCTGCAGCCCGGAGAATGGGCTGCTGCTGCTTGAAATGGGCCTCCGCCACTGGGAACGGGCCGCCTGCACCCAAAAGGGCCGCTGATGCCAGAAAAAAGGCCACTACCACCTGAACTGGGTCTCTGCCACCTAAACTGGGCTTCCACCGCTGGGAATGCTAAAGGGATTCCCCCGCCGCCACCGATGTGCTTCCGTGGCCACTGAGTTACTCCACCACCCAATGAGTACCCCCGGGGCCCAAATCAGCCGCTAATCGGCACTCCCTGCTTTCTGCCTCCTGCTGCAGCCTGCTTCTGATGTGGTGTAACACAAGCCACCGGCACAGCAGCATGCGGCCTCCCAGATCAGGCCAACAATGCTGTCACAATGCTTCTCGCTGGCCCAACAAACTCCCTGCTGCCGTTGTTTGCATGTCAGAGGCTTTCTTTGTTTAACTTAAACTCGCTGCCGCCTGTTCTGGGGTCACCATCAGCCAGACCCCAAGCACACTGGCGCTGAATGCTGCCTCCTCCAAAAGGTAGGCCCCTGGGAAACTCCCCAAAGTGCTTGAAGCTGCTACTCAGTCTGAGCACTAGGTGGCAACTGCAAAGGGGGAGTGCAGCCAGCTGTTAAAGAAGCACCTACTCTGCTCCCCCTTTAGGAGTCCAGGCTGCCTCATGTAGGGCCTTATCACCTCTTAGTCATCTCCCCTCCAGGCTAAACATTCCCAGCTCCTTCAACCTTTCCTCATAGAACTTGGTCTCCAGACCCCTCACCATCTTCATTGCCCTACTCTGGACCAGTGTTCCCTCCAAGCTGAGTTAGTGTGAGCTAGCTCACAGTTCTTTAGCCTCCAGCTCACATGTTTTTGTCTTAGCTCAGGAAGGATGGCTCCAGAGCAAACTAATTTATGCAGTGGCCAAATCACTCACTCACAATTTTAATGCCAGTAGCTCACAAAGTAGAATTTTTGCTCACAAGACTCCACAGCTTAGAGGGAGCATTGCTCTGGACTCATTCCAGCTTTTCTATATCCTTCTTAAATTGTGATGCCCAAAACTGAACACAATACTCTAGGTGAGGTCTAACCAGATCAGAGTAAAGTGGTACCATCACTTTGCATGATCTGGACACTATACTTCTGTTGATACAGCCCAAAATTGCATTTGCTTTTTTAGCAACTGCATCACATTGCTGTATGGTCTACTAAGACCCCGAGATCCTTTTTTGCACATACTACTGCCAAGACAAGTCTCCTCCAACCTATAATTATGCATCTGATTTTTACTACCTAAATGCAGAACTTTATATTAATCCCCATTAAAATTCATTTTATTTGTTTTAGCCCAGTTTACCAGGCTTTTAAGACCATCCTGTATTCTGACTCTATGTTCTACCATATTTGCTACTTCTCCCAATTTAGTATCATCAGCAAATTTAGTAGGCATTCCCTCTATCCCTTCATCCAAATCATTGATAAAGATATTGAACAAAACAGGTCCCAGGACAGATCCTTGAGGCACTGCACTTGTCACTCCTCTCCAAGAAGATGAGTAACCATTCACAAGGACTCTTTGGGTGTGATCTGACAACCAGTTACAGATCCACCTAACTGTCATAGGATCCAAACCACATTTTACCAATATAGCAAGAAGAATATTATGTGGAACCTTATCAAAAGCCTTACTTAAATCAAGATAAACTATGTCTACGGCATTCCCCTGATCCAGCAAGGTAATAACTTTCTCAAAAAAGAGAGAGATAAGCTTAGTCTGACATGACTTGTTCTTGAGAAACCTGTGCTGGCGCTTAGTAATCACAGCCATCCTTTCTAAATAATCAAGGACTGTCTGATGATTTGTTCTACAACTTTCCAAGGTACGGACATCAAGTTGATGGGTTGGTAGTTACCTAGATCTTCCTTTTTCCCCTTCTTGAAGATGGGGACAACATTTGCCCACCTCCAATCTTCTGGCACCTCACCTGTTCTACAAGAATTCTCAAAAATAATGGACAGAAGCCCAGAAATTACATCTGCAAGTTCTTTCAGTACCCTTGGATGCAGTTCATCTGGCCCTGAGGACTTAGTTTCATTTAAAGAAACTAGGTGCTTATGTACTACCCCTATGCCGATCCTAGGCTGCGACTCCCTTCCCTCATCATGTGTTCTGTTTTTTGCCATATTGAGCACCATTTCCCTCACAAGAGAAGGCTGAATGGGAATTGAACAATTCTGCCCTCTCTTCATCACCTGCTACAATGTCACTTTCCTGTCCCCACAATGGGCCTACCATGTCCTTGCTTTTTTTCTTACATTGAACATAAGAAAAGAACCCTTTTTGTTGTTTTAGCGTCTCTCGCTAGCCTAAGCTCATACTGAGCTTTAGCTTTCCTAACTCTCTCTCTACAAGCACTGGTTATTTGTTTATATTCATCCTTGGTTATAAGGCTCTCCTACTTTCTGAATGAGTCTTTTTTATTTCTCAAGTCTTTAGAAAGCTGTTTATGAAGCTACCTTGGCTTCTTTAGGCTCCTCCCATTTTTCCTTCTCATAGGAATCATTTGTGATTGCCTTCAGTATTTCACTTTTAAGAAACACCCATCCCTCTTGAATTCCCTTCTCCTTAAGTATTTCTGACCATGGGATTCTACCCAGCATGGGATTCTACCCAGTTTGTCAAAATTTGCTTTCCTGAAGTTCAATCTATATGTCTGACTATGTACAGCTTTTCCCTTCCCCAAGACTGTAAATTCCAAAATTACACGGTCACTACTACTCAGGGTGCCCACTACTTTCACCTTGTCAACCAGTTCTTCCCTGTTGGTAAGAATCAAGTCCAAGACAGCAGATCCCCTTGTTTCCCTCTCCACTTTCTGGAAAATGAAGTTGTCAGCAAGACAAGTCAGAAATGTATTGGACCTTTCATTTTTAGCAGAGTTGGACTTCCAACAGATATCCAGGTAATTGAAGTCTCCTATGATCACTATGTCCCATCTCTTTGAGAACTTTGTAATCTGTTCTAGGAGTGCCTCATCCAAATCCTCTGCCTGGCTTGGTGGTCTATAGCAAACCCTCACCATAATATCAGTATTATTTCTTACTCCTTTTATTTTTACCCAGAGACTCTCAACTGGATGTTCATGCTCAGATTCCTCACAAGTATATACCTCCTTTACATATAATGTGACTCCTCCACCATTCCTTATTTCTCTGTCCCTTTTAAATAAGTGATACCCCTCAATCCTAATATTCCAATTGTGTCAGCCAACCAAGTTTCAGTAATGCCTATCAGGTCATAATCCCCTTCTTGTTCCTCCTGTTTGTTTCCCATGTTCTGTGCATTAGTGTAGAGACAATGGAATCCATGTTTTATGTACCCTGAGGTTTTCATATCTGTACTTACAAGTGAGTGTATGTTATCAAGCATACGTGCCACTCCCCGCACAACTTTAGAGTTCTTTTCTCCAGTTATTGGCATCATATTGGGCTTTGCATTTTTGTCTCGCTCCCCAACCGGATTTAGTGTAAAGCTCTCCTTATTAGGTTTGCAAGGCTGTTTCCAAAAACATTTTTTCCTACCCTTGTGAGGTAAGCGTAAGCCATGGTCCAAAATCCAAACCTTACCTGAAGACACCATCTACGTAGTCAGTCATTGATCTGCAGTATTCTTCTTTCCCTTCCTAAGCCATGACCTTCGACAGGAAGAACTGATAAGAATACAACCTGCACTCCCAATTTCACCTATTTATCCAGAGCTCCATAGTCTCTTTTAATATATTCTGGGCTCTGCCAGGCGGTATCATTTGTTTCCTCATGGATGAGCAAGAAGAGATAATAATCCATGGGCTTGATGAGTACTCCTACCCTTTCCGTCACATCCTGGATGCATGGAACTGGTAGACGGCATACCTCTTGAGATGACAAGTCCTATTGGCACTCTTTAGCTTCTACCCCTCTCAGTAGGGAATCCCCAATTACCAACACACACCTCATATATTGGGGAGCAGAGGCCTGAGTCCTCTCATCCACAGGGGTCTGAGAAATTTTCTTCAAGCTTCATGGAAGTTGGGGTAGGAGCCCTTGTCCCAGTGGTTTAGAATCAACATCTGTGGGGAAATCCAGGAACCAATTACTTAGTAACAGAGGCTCAGAATGTCTCTTGATCTTCCTGCTTCTGTGAATTACATTCTTCCATATGCCCTCCTCCTGTGTCAGGTGCTCCTCCAGTTGCTGAGATACCTTTCCCCTCCTTCTCCTCCTCCCGTTGCCCTTTCAGGAGTGCTTCATGCATTATGTCCATGAACTCTTCACCTTCCCTTATAAACTGGAGTGTGGACAAGCGTGCCTCAAGTCCCTGGTTCTTCTCCTCCAGTAGGGCTACCAGCTTACACTTACTGCAGGTATAATTGCTATTATGCTCACGTAAGAATACAAACATGCCACAGACTTTGCATGTCAGCGCTTCAGCTCACTCACCAGCCGTGCTGCCACAGTCCATATCAAAATTAGTTCAGTTTAACTGACACTTCCTTGATAAATTCCTTGTCAAACTGCCTCTCAAAACTACTTGTGAAAGGTTTGCAGAAGCAAAAACTAGCTTTAAAAACATAGAATGTAAGAGCTACTCAGCCTTCTATGGGGCCCCCAGGCCAGATCTCCAGGCTAAGAGCCACAGGGCAAAAGCCTCTGGCAAGGAGAATCCTAATATAATTAAAGGCTCACCCAGCAGAAGGCATGGCCAGCAGTCAGCCCCAGGCAAAACTGGTAAAAGCTGCAATCAGTGACACCCAGGCAAAACAGACAAACAGAAACCATACTCCCTCAAACAAGCACCACTCTCCAACAGGTTATGCAGACCCACACACCCTCAAACACTGTCTTCCCACACAATAACCTCAGCTACTCCTCCTCAGCAGTTAAGGAAAAGCAAATAATAAAACACTCACCACTCCAACAGCATCTCCCTCTCCAGCCCTTTCTCAGAGCCCAGCTCTTGCAATAATGTGATGTGTTTAGATACATTTCTGTGGTACCCAACAGATATAAAGAGATAACACATATAGATACTTTGGTTTGTATGTTCTGATGAAGTCATTACAAATGTCTCCCAAATATCAAGTCTGTGTAATTAAGGGGGATGGGGATCAAACTTTTTCCTTACTTCTTGTCAAACACTATCAATGCATTTATGGTGGATTCTAGTTAAATAAGTTAGCAAATTATAAAACATTTTAATTTGAAAAAAGTCAGTCATAGCTTGGTTGACATATTTTAATAAGGTAACTATGATTTTATTTCTTTGACAGTCTAATGAGGGCTTCAAAGAGAGAGCTCTCCCACTTTCCCTGAAAGAGGCAGTGATATAAATTTAATAAGGAACACAATTTTACTCCTTGAAGTTTCTTTTTAATGTATACAAGTGTGAATAATTCATATACATATACCTATTTGCCAGTTGAAGTTTAGTTCATTACTTAAGATCTTCACTGGCTGATGGGAATGTTGTAATTAACTTCGGAGGAAACCTCTGATATCAGTTTCAACATAAGGTTTGTTTTAAGTGTGCAAGATGGTTTGAAAAGTTACCATCATGATTTGAATCCAGCTGCCTGATGGTGTTGAGGTCCCTGTCCTCCCCACAGTTCACCTCCAAATCTCCATGGGCTGCCCAACCTGGATCTGGCAACCTTATCCCCCATTCCCTGCTGGTGGCTGGGGGGACTTGGCAACCCTAGACTGCTGCCAGCCCTAGGGTTGCCAATGTCCAAGTGGGACCTGGAGCCCCCCCCCCCGAATTACAACTGAACTGTAGACAGCAGAGATCTGTCTCCCTGGAGAAAATGGCTACTTTGGAGGCTGGACTCTGTGGCACTATACCCAGTTGAGGCCTCTTCCTTCCCCAAACCCAGTCCTCCTCCTTAGAGTTCCCCACAAAACCTCTAGGAATTCCCCACCCTTGTCAGGCCTGGCCCCAAGGCTCCCTCCCTCAAAGGCCAAAATAGGCCTGGAAAGGGCCCTTCCCCCTCTCCTTGCTTTTTTATTGACAGCCATAGAAGCCTCCCCCCCACACACACATTCTAATCTCTCACAGTTGATGCCTGGAATGACTGGCCCCTGTGGAGGCCATTTCAAAAGGTATTAGGGTGGATTCAACGCTTCCTGAGGTGTGGGTTTTCAAAAACTTTTCTGGATTTTTCTGCAGTTCTAGGGAGTCTCCTATGGAGCTGCGGTGGCTCAAGTGGTTAAGACGCTGAACTGCAGGCTGTGGAAGGTCAGTAGTTCAGCAGTTCGAGACCCGGGTGCCACATGATGGGGTGAGCTCCTGTCTCTAGTTCCAGCTCCTGCCAACCTAGCAGTTCGAAAGCAAGAAATTGCAAGTAGATAAATAGGTACCACTTCGGTGGGAAGGTAACAGCGTTCCGTGCACCTTGGTATTTAGTCATGCCGGCCACATGACCACGGAAACATCTTCGGACAGCGCTGGTTCTTCGGCTTTGAAACGGAGATGAGCACCACAACCCTAGAGTCGGATTCGACTGGCTTTCGAGCAAGGGAACCTTTACCTTTACCTTTAGGGAGTCTCCTGAGTCTGTAGAAGAAGCTGTTGGGGGACAGGAGCCCTCTGTTGGCAGAAAGAAGTATCTGCACGGAAAATAAATTTTGGCTATCTATATATATAAAATACTCACATGGGGGGCAGTACTTCCCACAGTTCCCAGCTGCCCGAACTGCCAAATCAGCAGGAGCTCCATGTGGAGGAGGAGGGAGGCAGCATCCACAAGTGAGCCCAGCAGGCAGGCAGAAGCCCCTTCCCCAGCCTCTGCTACTGCCCACTTGCTCTCTCTCGCTCTTTCTCTCTTATTTTCCCCTGCAGTGCTGCCACTGGTGCTGGGTGGGTATGTGGTGCCAGCTGGCCTTGGGCCATGAGCATGCCATGCTGCTGGATCCGACTGGACACCGCTTCTCCTGGGGCGCTGGCAGATAAGTGAAGGGGAGTAGTGGAGGGTTCAGCTTCTGTCTCTCCCCCCTAAAAAAACAGCGGCAATGGCAGTGAGACCGGTCTGACTCCCAGCTGCTGGGCCCGCCAAAGCTTCTCCCCCTGACAGTGGCAATGGTGGTGAGGCCGGTTTGGCTCCCAGCCACCAGACCTGCCGAGGTTTCTTCCCCCTCGACAGCTGCAGTAAGCCCTGTGTGGCTCCCAGCATCCAAACCTCCCTTGGAACTGTCATTTCCTACCTCCACCACAGTTCTCAGTGGTAAGTGCATTCTCTGCACATGTGCAGGGAATGCTCTTTTACTTTTAGTGGGATTTAAGTATCCCCCAGTTTTTTTTAAAAAAACTTATCAGTTGTTTCTGCAAACCTGGAGAGTGCCCCAAGTTTCCTCCATGTGCCCCTGGTCTGCGGAAATAAGTATCCACACGCAGAGGGGACCATTGGCTGTATGTATGTATATATGTATGTATGTGTTCAAGATTTCTTCCACACTCATTCTGGCCCTCCTTGCCCTAATTTCTTCAGTCAGCTTAATCTTTCTACTCGCTCTGCCAGCAACTGTGCGGACCTGAACTGGCCAGCCTTCTGAGTCAGAGTGCTGATCTCTGTTGTACCCTGGGAGAGCAGGTTATAGCTTTTTTGGGAATTGCCTTGGAGTAGGAATATTATGGCTGGCCTATGAAATGGGAAATGGCTCATGGAACAGGCACACCTGCTTCAGGAACAGTTTAGCAACAGACTCTTGACAATGTAACTTGCTCCTGTTTTATGTAGGTGTTTATCTTTTAATAGCAGTTTAATGTGTGGTTCTGCTTCTATAGGGAAGCCTGAGCTCATCAAATCTCAGAAACTAAGCCTGTTTAGTACTTGGATGAGAGACCTCCAAAGAAATCCAGGGTTACTATGCAAAGGAAGACAATGGCAAACCACATCTGTTTGTTTCCTGCCTTGAAAACCCTATGGAGTTACCATGAGTTGACTGACTTGACAGCAATTTACATACATATTGCCTCTATCAATAAACTAACTTTTAACATTAGCATTTTTAGTAATGCCAAGTAAGGGCACATAAGAACCATATAATATTGAAACACATAATTGGATTAACCTTTTGTCTGGGTGAAGTTTGAGTGTGATGCATAAACAGATTAAGGAATACAACATAAAATATACATATTTTGGGCTGTTGTTTATTTGTAAAATGTCACACACATACTTATGGTCATATGTGCTTAATGGATGCCATGTGTCTTGGTTAATTCCTTATTGTGGCTTCTGTGCAATCACACATTGGGGACTGCATGTGCACAGGCCAGCCATGGAAACAGCCACATAGCTACATGATTTTCGGTAGGGGCATTGGATCAGTGGGGAATCTGACTGGAAGCCAGATTTTTCAGGTTGGCTAAGTCTGCAGTGTCTTTCATGTTCTTTTATTCTTGTCTGGATGCTATGCTGTGTGGTCCCGATGTAAACCTGTCCACAACTGCAGGATATGTGGTATATTCCTGCATTATACCCCCTCACTTCTGCAAGTACACTTGGCCAACCTGAAAAATCAGCAGTGGCTAAACATAGCCTAACTCAGAGAGGACACAGTATCTTATTCCAAGACACTGAGATGCTGGACAACACATCCAATTACCATGTCAGATTACATGGGGAAGCCATTGAAATTCATAAACAGAAACACAATTTCAACAGGAAAGAAGAGAGTTTAAAAATAAATAGGGCATGGTTTCCTGTCCTGAAAAACACAAAATGCTCTATATCTTAAACAGCACTACAGATAAGACTAGAATTTCAATAGACAATCCATATGCAAAAGAACCTCCTCAGGAAAGCTCTTCCATTAGCACATCACAGCCTGGGAAATTCCTACAAGATAATGACTCAGCCCTACCTCACCTTCCTGAGTAGATATAAGTTACCTGCCTACCATTTTCTTCTCACAGTGACACAGAAAGTACTCTGTCTTTCTGTGTTATACCTCTGTGTTATACAGTCACAGCTGCTGGTGAAACATCAGGTCCTACAATGCCAAGACCACGTCCATACAGCCTGGAAAATATACAACTAATGTCTAGGGATATGCAGGAAGAAAGATATATTATCAGAAATAAAGTGATTAGAGTCATACGCACAATGGGAGGAGGACAGGAAGATCTTGCAACAATTCTCTAACATCCTTCACCACAATTTAAGAAGGATATAGACAAGCTGGAACATGTCCAGAGCAGGGCAACGAAGATGTTGAGGGGTCTGGAGACCAAGTCCTATGAGGACAGGTTGAAGGAGATGGGTATGTTTAGCCTGGAGAGGAGATGACTGAGAGGTGATATGATAACCATCTTCAAGTATTTGAAGGGCTGCCATATAGAGGATAGTGTGGAGTTGTTTTCTGTTGCCCCAGAAGGTCAGACCAGAACCAATGGGTTGCTATTAAATCAGAAGAGTTTTCAGCTAAACATTAGGAAGAACTTCCTGACAGTTAGAGTGGTTCCTCAGTAGAACAGGCTTCCTCGGAAAATGGTGGGCTCTCCTTCTTTGGAGGTTTTTAAACAGAGGCTAGCTGGCCACCTAACAGCAATGCGGATTCTGTGAAGTTAGGCAGATCATGAGAGGGAGGGCAGGATGGGTTGCCTCAGTGCTTAGTTCTTGTGGCCCTTTTTTACATGCCTAGGGAAATCCTGATCGCCACTTTGGGGTCAGGAAGCAATCCTGGAGGTTTTTTGTCATCTTCTGGGTGTGGAACAGTGGTCACTATGGGTGTGGAGGGGGAGGTATTTGTGAATTTCCTGCATTGTGCAGGGGGTTGGACTAGATGACCCTTGAGGTTCTTTCCAACTGTATGATTCTATGATCAGCAATGACATCCCTTTGAAAAATCTGCTTAATCTGTGTTATTCAAACAGGTTCGTCTAAATGATTCACTGTATTATTTAATACTGACTGGGTTTCTGTGAATTGGTTCAGTATGCCTACAAGCCCCAAAGGAGGTCATGGTTTCATTATATTAACAAAGTGCCAAGTACACTGTAAACAAGAGTCCCTTAGGATTAATATAAAATAAAATAAAATCTTTACATTTTATACATGAAGGAGAATAACTGTAAAGAAACTAGGGACATAGCAAGGTGAATTAGTTTGTACAAAGCAGAGTCAAGCCAGATCAGTGTTTTGGCTTGCAGGTGAATGTTTTATGCACTGCACCATACAAGACAAAGGAGAATGAATTTTAATCTTATTTACTGCCTCAAGGACATTCTTTTAATTGAAAGGAAGCAAACCATGGTTGCAAGACAAGCTTTTAGCATTAACTGGTGGTCAAAAGCAAGGTTTGATATGAATAGGTTTAACGTTTATCATTGAGGTTTTCTGTTGCCAGAGAGAATTTGCTAACACGTTTGCTTGAAGCACTTAATACACTGAATGGAGATATTACTTAGTGGATGCATTATTATTTCTTCAGGACATCAAGTTAATGGCTTGTGGAATTCTTGACTAGTAGTGCTTATTTCACAGTTAAAGCCACAAAATTGAAGAAGGCTGGGCAAATAATTTAATTTTGGATTTTTCAACAATACTAATTTTCACACAGATCTCATTCATGAGACTATTTCTGATCCAGTTCACACAACTGGGAGCCATGTGGTAGTTTCTTCCAAACTTGTTGATTCCTTCCATGTTAATTAACTTTATGCAAAGTCAGTTCACCACACTCTCTAATCATGAGATTAAGCCCAGTAGTAAACCCATTCATAAATATTTGTAAATTTAGGCAGGCAGGGTGAGAGTAATAGTAATACTTAACAAGGAACTGCTTAGTTGGAGGCCACTGATGATTGATTTTCCATGTGGTTGCATGGAAGGATAGAGCAAGGTAAGGATAGAGTGAGGGGAAAAAAGAAGGGGATATTGTTGTGGGGGTGTACTACAAACCTCTGAACCAACTGGAGGAACTGGATGATGCATTTCTACAACAGCTTGCTAAACTTTCACAGAGAAAGGATGTAGTGATTATGGGAGATTTCAACTATCCAGATATTTGCTGGAGATCTAACTCTGCTAGACATGGGGCATCCCGCAGATTCCTGAATAGTCTTGCAGACAACTTCATCTCTCAAAAGGTGGAGGCAAGAACCAGAGGATCTGATATTCTAGATTTAATCCTGACTAATAGGGAAGAACTGGTTGATGAAGTAAATGTTGTGGGATCCTTGGGGAATAGTGACTATGTCAGCTTGGAATTTGACATAGAGAAGGATGTGAAAGCAGGACATAGTAGGACATGTATCCTAGACTTCAGGGAAGCTGATTTCAAAAAAACTCAGAGAAATATTAGGTAGGATCCCATGGCTGGAAATGCTGAGGGGGAAATCTGCACAGGAAGGATGGGAGATGCTGAAAAATGAAGTGCTTAAGTGTCAGGCTTCCCAGTCAAAACACTCAACAATGTTCCTTCAGAAGTTTCAGTTTATTGAGAGCTAGTACTAAGGACTCCATGAAGTCTGGTGTCAGGAATGGCGGGCAAAGATACAGAAAGGGTGTTATTGTAACAGTACTCAGCGAATAGCAGAAGTCCACCCAATCGTCTTGTTGATAGTTTGTAAAGCATCTTAAGAACTGTTCTAGGGTTTGATTCACCCGTTCTGTTTGACTGTCTGTTTCTGGGTGGTAGGCACTGCTGAGGACTTGTTCCACCTCCAGGAACTTCAGGAGTTCACCCCAGAACTTGGCAACGAATTGAGAGCCCTGATCCAAAATTATTTTTCGAGGGGGAGTATGGAGCCTAATTACATGCTGTACAAACACCCACGCCAACGCATGGGCCATGGGCATTTTGACAAACAGGATGAAATGCGCTTGTTTGGAGAACAAGTCTACCACCACCCATATGACAGTTTCCCCCTTACTAGGGGGTAGGTCCGTAATAAAATCCATTGAGATTACTTTCTAAGGACTACTTGGGGTGGGTAGGGGTTGCAACAGATCTGGGGGCTTGTCAGGGAAAGGCTTACACATAATGCAGGTTTGTCAGGCCTCCCAGTCAAAACACTCAACAACTTCAATAAACTTCAGAAGTTTCAGTTTATTGAGAGCTAGTACTAAGGACTCCATGAACTCTTGTGTCAAGAATGGTGGGCAAAGATACAGGAACAACAGATATACCCCTTCATAAATGACCCCCTGATACATTAAGGCCAATAAGCAGGCACCTGAAAGCGTGGGCAAAAGTAACGGTTGCATTCTCAGCTGAAAGCTAGGAATGGGCAGAGTAGAGCTTCAAGGACACTGTACAGATAACACATGGCAGCTTCTCAGGAAGGGATGGGGAGGGGGGAGAAAGAAGAAGCTACCTACACATTCCAACCCATGTCAGCATTAGCTGACATCAAGGCACAATCGCAAACTGTCCCAGTGAGAAAGAAAGGTGGGAGACAGATAATGAAGCCATGGTGGCTGAACACGGAACTCTCTGAAGAGCTGAGACTAAAAAGGGAATGTATAGGAAATGGAAGGAGAGACAAATTACTGAGGGTGAGTACAAGAAGCAGGCTCAATTCTGTAGGGATGGTGTCAGAAAGACTAAAGCGCAGATGAGCTGAGGCTCGTGAGGGATGCTAAAAATAACAAGAAAGGTTTCTATCCCTATATTTGGAACAAAAAGGAGAACAGGGATGGGGTAAGCTCACTGCTAGGGGAAGACAGTCAAGTCTTAACAAGGGATGAAGACAAAGCAGAATTACTTAATTCTCACTTTGCATCAGTTTTTAAACATAAGGCGAGCTGTATACAAACTCAAGAATTCAGGACATATGAAGGAAGGAACTGCCAGTCCAGAGTAAGTAAGGAGATGGTTAGAGAGCATCTAGCTGCCTTAAATACTTTCAAATATTCAGGGCCAGACAGCTTGCATCCCAGGGTGCTAAATGAAATTGCTGATGTTATTTCAGAGCCTCTGGCTCTAGTCTTTGAGATTTCCTGGAGTACTGGTGTTGTGCCGGAAGACTGGAGAAGAGTGAATGTTGTCCCAATCTTCAAGAAGGGAAAAAAGACAGACCCAGGAAATTACAGGCCTGTCAGTTTGACATCAATACTTGGAAAAATTCAAGAACAGATTATTAAATGCTCTGTCTGTGAGCACCTTGAATGGAATGAATTAATTGGTAATAGCCAGCATGGGTTTATCAAGAATAAGTCATGCCAGACCAACCTTATCTCCTTTTTTGACAGTGTTACTAAAATGGTTGACTCTGGCAATGCTGTGGACACAGTGTATCTAGATTTCAGTAAAGCATTTGACAAAGTATCTTATGATATCCTTGAAGATAAGCTTGTTAAATGTGGGCTAGATGGTGCAACCTTTGGATGGGTTCATGGTTGGTTGAAAAAATTACCCAACAAGTGCTCGTAAATGGCTCTGTGTCTACATGGAGGGAAGTCTTGAGTGGAGTGCCGCAGGGCTCGGTCCTGAGCCCAGTGTTGTTCAATGTTTTTATAAATGACCTGGAGGAAGACATAAAGGGGATGCTTATCAAATCTGCAAATGACACAAAGCTGGGTGGGATTGCTAATTCTGAAGAAGACAGAGTCAGGATTCAAAATGATCTAGATAGGCTAGAACAGCGGGCTGAGGCAAATAAAATGAACTTCAGTAGAGATAAGTGCAAAGTCCTATACTTAGGTACAAAAAATCAAAGACACAGATATAGAGTGAGAGGGACTTGGCTTGACAGCAGTGCATGTTTAAGGGATCTAGGTGTTCTGGTTGATCACAAGCTAAACAAGAGCCTGCAGTGTGATGTGACTGCGAAGAAAGCTAATGCAATCTTAGGATACATTAACAGAAGCATTGTGTCCAGAACAAGGGAGGTGGTAGTTCTGCTCTATTCTGCTATGGTCAGGCCTCACCTGGAGTACTGTGTCCAGTTTTGGGCACCACGTTTAAGGAAGGATGTTGACAAACTCGAGCGTGTCCAGAAGGGGGCAACCAGGATGGTGAGAGGGTTTGAATCCAAGTCTTATGAGGAAAGGCTGAAAGAGTTGGGTATGTTTAGCTTGGGAAAGAGAAGGCTTAGAGGGGACATGATTGCAGTCTTCAAATATTTGAAGGGCTGTCATGTAGAAGATGGAGCAGATCTATTCTCTTTTGCTTCGGATTGCAAGACTAGATCTAATGGGTGGAAATTTCAAGAGAGTCGATACTGGCTAAATATCAGGAGAAACTTCCTAACTGTAAGAGTGGTTGAGCAGTGGAACAGACTGCTTCGGGAGGTAGTGGATGCTCCTTCACTGGATGTTTTCAAGCGGAGGCTGGAAGACCATCTTTTGGGTATGTTGTAGGACTATCTTTCGGCTATGCTCCTGCAGAGTGCAGGGAGTTGGACTAGATGACCTGTAAGGTCCCTTGCAACTCTTACATTCTATGGTCCTATGAATCTACTCAGCTTTTAAGTGGAAATCATGTGTTGGCCACATTTACTCTGAGATGATCCTTGTAGAAAATGAGAACCCAGATGATCTTTTTAAAGGTTCCTAGTTTTTCTTGGAGGACTCACATCCAAGGACCCTGTTGCTTCTTCAACTATTTTCCACCTATATCCAGGGACCATCTCTCTAGAACAGGGGTGTCAAACATGTGGCCCGGGAGCCAGATCAGGCCCCCAGAGGCCTTCTATCAGGCCTGCAGTAGAACTGGCTGTCTTCTGCTTCTTCCAGTTCTGCTGCCGCTGCATCATTGTAGGTTTGCAGCTTTTTTCTGAATTTTGCCCACAAATTATATTTGAAAACTTTTAATGCTATAATTCTAATGATTTTTAGAAAGGATGAACTGGTATGATCTTATCATTGGATCCAATGGCCATTCTCCTCCCATGGAAGTCAGTCAGTTTTTGGATTCTGCTGCCCCTCTGCAGACCGTTGTTTCACTCCCTGCATGGCTCCTGTTCTCCATTAGCAGCATGTTGGGAAGATCAGTGGGCTGCAGAAAAAGGGGGAGCAACAAAATTGCTCTTATATTCCAGGGGCAGAAGTGCATTATACCAATTAACTTTTTAAGACTCTTCAACTGGATCTATTACAAGTCTCATTGGAGAAGTACTTTGAACCTTCATCTAATGTTTTAGAAACCGATTTTAATAGACCAATAATAAATTGGATAATTTGTTTTTTCTCTTAAACACAGATTAAGATGATGTTAGCTGGATGTCCAAAGTTAATAGTTGAATGGATACCATTGAGCTAGTGGGGCTATAATTGTAATTATACATGATACAATCCCCTGTCATCAGATGTGTGCTGTGGTCTTGAAGACCTTTCAAACTTTTTCAGCTACAGTTTAGAGACATAATTCTTCCCAAGAGCTTTTAAATGAAGCTGAAAAAGGTTATTTTATACATATCTAGTATCCATTCCATCACTGGTGAGATGATTTCACATTCAGCAGAGAATGCCCTTGGAATGAACTTTAGATTCAGAACATTGTTCTAATATTGACTCATTTTCTGGGTACAGTTCCCTGGATCACTGTGCATTCTATTGACTACATCTATCCCTTGTAGTGACAAGTTTATGAAACTTTTGGTTATTTTAGGGTTAATGCCAAAGAAGCATTATCTTCCTCATAGTAATGTCTGGAAAACAGAATTTTTTGGTGTTCGCTTAATAGCTGGTACTGCTACGTACTATCAATGGTTCCTGTTGCTAGGATACAAAATTCTTTTAAAAAATGCAGAGCCATTTAAGAGACAGCAGTGTATTACTAAGATAGGTACTAATATACAGGCAATCTTTTTTTAAAAAATGAATAGTTTAATTGCCTATTTTTTGAAGCAACCCATTTGTTGCAGTCAAGGTTGAACTTAAAAAAGAAATGATTAATAGTTCATTTTTAAAATATATAAATACAATGTTCTATGCTGAAGGTCAAACCTTGATTCAATAAAATTTGGGTACATGATTCATTTACTTTTAGATTTCTGTACAGTGAAAGAAGGTATTGTTAACATCCATACTTAATAAACATGGACCAGGTTCAAGGTAACAAAGGTAAACTTTATTTTGATCTTCATAAATATGGCTTTCCCACAACAACTTCTTATTAGTAAAGTACATTTTGGTGAATCATTTCACTAATATACCTTTCAAAATGAACATTGGTCTGGGTCCTATCCCTATACTCCCACCCCACTGAGTAAAATTATTTATTTATTCATTAAAATATGTATACCCCACTTTTCTTCTTAACTCATGTGCCAAGCCTTCCTCAAATCTAAGGAGCCTTCTTCCAAGCTAAGTGTCATATTGTCCAGCTCACCCTGCTTTCCATGCCCCACCTTCAGTGGAGAGATAGGTGGTGACCAGAAAATGGACTTCTTCAGTAGGTGGGGCAGTGACAAGAGCACCTTGTCTGAAGACCACTCAGGAGAGTACCAAATACACTTCCCGGGAAAGCTCATGCCGAACCCTGGTGCCACCACCAAAAAAAGACTTGTCACAAAATGCTATGAGCTAAACTGGTAGCATTTCATTACAAGAGTTAAGTGTCTGGGTAGGTTCATGTTGACATATTTTTTTTTAGTCATGCACATGAAGGGAATGAAACTCTGTCCTCATTCTGGCTCTTTTGGGAGGCTGGAAAGGAGTATGCATGCATTGGTCTGTTTTTACTATAAGGCTAAATAATTTGACATAAATGTATAAAATCTGTTCATTTAAAAAGCACTGGAACAATAAGTTTTCTTTACTTGGTAATATTTAATCCATGGCCCAAATCTACTTCATTTCCAGTAAAATTAAGAACTGGCTGTTGCACTAAGATATAAAAGATGTCAGAATAATCTAGTATGATACAATCTTCTGGGATACTGCATTAAATTTTCTCTATTAATATTTAGTGTCTGTTATCTTTTAATATAACTAGTGTATTATTATTATATTAATAGCTTAATGATTTTTATATCAGTATTTTAAACTATGATCATTTTCCCCCCAGGTTGACTGGCATGAATCTGCCCTCTCCTGTTATCAGCAGCAAAAACTGGTTACGACTCCATTTCACATCTGACAGTAATCACAGACGGAAAGGATTTAATGCCCAGTTCCAAGGTAAGAATTACACAGGAATCTGTCAGAAGATATCTCTGTTTCCAAACTGCTATCCAAGCGATGTCAGTGAAAAAGGTTTTATTTAGACACTCCTTGTTGGGAAATAAACAAATTAGAGCCAGATCTTTGCCACCTTGGAAGAGCAGCTACCACAATCCAAAAATAATGAATTAAATTAAAATGTGCTTAATAACTCTGTGGTTGCTGCTACAATTTTAATTAAAATTAGCATGGTGTGTGTGTGTATTTGTTTCTTTTGTGGAGAGGCACACTGCATACCCTTTTATTTTATTATACTTTTGGTATAAAACAGGTTTCTTTGAAGTTTGCCTGGTTTTTATCTCACTTTGTTTTTACTAGTTTGCTAGTTTTCTTGATGATGTAACTATGATGGAGCAATTAGCAGATCTAATAATTGTGAAATTGCTAAAGATCATTCATGAACAGATTGCAATATAATTGAGGTAGTATCTCCTCAGTATTTATACTGATGCTAAGTATTTATGGAAGTGGTTCATTTCTAAGGTTGCCAACAGGTAGCCAAGGGCTGGCAACCCCCAGGAGCTTTTGGAGGTGGAACAAGGCAGTGCACAGTGACTGAAACATTAGGGCTACCAGACACCCCACTTTTGGGGGGTCAACCCACCAGTGGCCAGCTAGCTGGCAGAGGAAGCCCTGCTCCCAAGCCCCAACACCCACAGCCACCCCTCTCCCTTCTCTCTTGATAGCTCTGAAGAGTTAATAGATCTCTGGTCGGGTGTGGTTAGGAACTGCCTTTAGCGACCTTAAGAGTCAAAATGAGTACTGGTGTTTCAAGAGAAGGAGTTTGGGTACTGAAAAGAGTGTACCAGCCTTCTGTTAGAGAATACTCAAAAACAGTGTACTGAAGTGTTTGAGGAAAACACTGAAATAAAAGCCTCATAACATAAAGATGTAAGTCATTGTGAAAAGCCTAAGAAACTCGCATTAGCCTGAAACTTAAGAACTAAAATCTGTGCATGTATTGATTTTGCCTCAGTGTTATCAACATTGAATTACCTCAGAAATTTTACACCTGATTTCATCTGACCTTTCTCCCCTATGTTGAACAAAATATTTTGTTAGCTTGAAATATTAAAACTTCTTGAGTGCCATTTAAGTTGTATAAGTTAAAGGAGGCTCCCATCCTTTCCCTCAGGTTTCTGTGCTGAGCAAACAGCCCAAATATTATACTGTGACAGGCTGTGACAGCCAGAATTCTTCTGGAAGGAAGAAAACAGATAACTAGAGTGGCTTAGTCACAAAAGCTAAAGAAAAACAGAGGGAAAATCTTGCCTCTGAGGAAGGGAAGTAGACTGAGGCATCATACAATGCTATGGTAAAACAAGCAGTTGCAAGAAGTGAAAGAAGGCGGTGGGTCGGACAAGGAGCTCCATCCATTATCCATCATGTCTATTATGTCCTATAATGGTGGGGCTGTCAGGGTCATGGAGGGGGGGGGAAACTGTGTCACTATTGCGGCTGATTGGCAATTTGGAATTCAAGCTCAGATGGTGACCACAGACTTCCAGAAAATGTTACTAATGCATGACAGACTATTCATTGGCTTGGCTGGATTTGCCACAGATGTTCAGACAGTTGCCCAAAGGCTCAAGTTCCACCTGGGTTTCTATGAATTGAAGGAGGGTCAGCAAATCAAGCCTCAGACCCTGATGAGTATGGTGTCCAGCCTCCTGTAGGAGAGATGGTTTGGACCTTACTACATAGAGCCAGATATAGCCGGGCTAGTCCCTGTCACAAACAAGCCTTTTATCTGCTCCTTGATGACAACGGATGACTTTGTGGTCAGTAGGACCTGTGTGGAGCAGATGTATGGCATGTGTGAATTCCAGCCAGTTTGTAGAAAGCTAACTTTATTGAGACAGTTGATAGATACCATCCTGGACACATCTATTGTTAGTACAGAAGATAAACATGCGAAGGTTGTAGATATAGTGGATTCAAGTAAAGGCACTAAAGATCAGGACCCAATCACGCCATGGTATTTGCCCACCAGAACTAACCGTCAGCTCGCCCCCCCTTCCCCCCATAGATACGTAGCCTTTGCATAGTAAGGACAACAGGATCACAGACATTTGCGAAGCCAGAACATTTGGCATTGCTAAAGTGACAAACTCCAGGCACATCAGGGGGGGGGGGACTTCCTCTCCCCATGACAGGTGAGCTGTAAAATGCAAAATTCACAGCAAACCTGAAATACTGCCCCCCCAAGACCTCCTACCCCTTCAGTTTGTGAGGATATTTGTTATAGAATGCCTGAGTTAAAGTGGGAGTGCTAACATGTTTTGCATTTCACCCACTTATCATGCAATTCATCAAAGTCCTTCCATTTAATCATAGTACAATTTGTTTCATATCAACTTAGCATCAAGGATCTCTTCCACTTCATGGTGGGGTTCACCATCAATCATCAGAGGAGGTGGAGTAGCTACTCCAATCATTCGGGCCCAGATCCCTTTTTAATAGACTGAAATGAAATACGGGGTGAATATGCCTCAGATTCTTGGGTAGCTCAAGTTCCACAGCCGCTTTGTTCAAAACCCTCACCACCTTGAATGGGCCAATATACTTCCACCCCAATTTCCTCCCCGGTTGGATCCCTTTCAGATTTTTTGTCGAAAGGTACACAGAGTCCCCAGGCTTCATATCCCACTCAGGAGTTCTCCCTTTATCTGCCTGTTTTTTGTAGTCCTCTTTTGCCTTTTTCAGAGTCTTGTGGATTGTGGTCCATTGCTCCTTCAGGTCCCCCCATCATGATTGTAGATCTCCCGGTTTGGGTTCTTGGGTGGTTACTGTGGGGAGTGGGGCCCTTCGTACCCATGCACAGCCTTAAAAGGAGAGAGGCCAATGGTACTATGTACTGAGTTATTGTAACTGTATTCCACATAAGGGAGGAGGTCGACCCAGTTGTCCTGCTGGTAATTGGTGAAGCACCAGAGGACCTGTTAAATCACTTGATTCACCCTCTCCATTTGCCCATCCATCTCTGGGTGATAGGAACTACTTAGACCTTGTTCTACCCCAACACCTGCAGCAGCTCCTTCCAAAATTTAGCGAGGAACTGTGACCCCCTATTTGAAAGGATCTTGTGAGGAACAGAGTGGAGCCTCACAATGTGGTGCATGAAAAGCTTGGCTAATGATTTAGCCGAGGGTAGTTGTTTGTAAGGAATAAAATGTGCCTGCTTGGAGAACGTGTCAACCACCACCCAAATTACTGTTTTGCCTTTACTGGGTGGTAAGTCAGTTATAAAATCCATTGAAATCATTGCCCATGGTGTCTCTGGCTTTTCAAGGGGTTGTAAAGTCCCAGGGAGCTTTCCTGGTCTCTGTTTCCCCATTAGGCAAATCTGGCAGGAACCCACGTATTGGGAAACATCTGCCTTCATGCGCAGCAACCAGAATTGTCTTTGAAGGAGGTGCAGGGTTTTCAGGTAACCAAAATGCCCTGCCAATTTGTTTTCATGTGCCACAGTCAGTATTTCCCCTCTCAAGGTTCTGGGCACAAACACCTGCCCACCTCTATACCAACACCCATCCCCCTTCCACTCTGCTGAAGGGTCAGTTTGGATATCCTCTATGTCCCCATCTGAAAAAGCTGTTTTAAATTTGCAAATCCAGGGGTCAACCTCAATGGGTGCCTCCACTTTTGCCTGGCTGCAAGTCACCACTGCCGCCCCCCACCCCCCCACTGGGTGGGTGTGAACATCGAGTCTACACAGACTTTTTTTGTAGAAAAAGCCCAACAGGAACTCATTAGCATAACAGGCCACACCCAACAGCAGAAATTCATTAGCATATTAGGTCAAACCCTGACACCACAGCTCATTAGCATATTAGGCCACATCCCCATGTTACCAGAAGTGTTGTCATCTAGCCACACCCAGCTTTTGCTTCTTATTCTGTTTAACCTGTTTGTTGTTAAAACCCAGGGCTTTTTTTTTTAGCAGGAACTCCTTTGCATGTTAGGCCACACACCCCTAAAGTAGCCAATCCTGATGAGTTTCTGCTGTTGGGTGTGACCTATTATGCTAATGAGTTCCTGCTGGGCGTGGCCAACTCAGGAGCCAGCTGGAACACCATTTCCTTGCGTTCCTGCCCCAAAATAGCCCTGAGTCTATGACTTCCTCTCACTAGCTGTCATGTTGCAGGAGGTGAGACAGTGCGTCAGCCAGAGAGTTCAGTTTCCCGGGGAGGTGCTGGAGGGTGAACCGAAATTTAGAGAAAAAATCCACCCAGCGTAGTTGCTTGGCATTCAGGTGCCTGGGCATGCGTAACACCTCCAAATTTTTGTGGTCTGTCCATACTTCAAATACCACTCCTGCCCCCTCCAACCAGTGTCTCCAGGTCATAAGGGCCAGTTTGATAGCAGCCGCCTCTTTGTCCCAAATAGCCCAATTACACTCCATGGGGGAGAACTTCTTGGACACATATGCCAGGGGGTGGAGCTTCCCATCTTTCCCCCCATTGCAGGATCACCCCTCCCATGGCCATATGTAATCAACTTGGATTACAAAAGGTTTATTTTCGTCAGGATGATTCAAAATGGGCTCAGGATAAACAACCCCTTGAGGTTCTCAAATGCCTGCTGGCACTCTGGGGTCTAGCCTAGTTTTGTACCTGGCTTTTTACTGTCAGGACCTTTCCCCTTCTTTCTTAATAAGTCAGTAAGGGGTAGGACTACTTGGGTGAAGTTGGGGATGAATTTGCAGTAGAAATTAGAAAATCAGAGGAACAATTGGAGTTGGCGCCGGATGCGAGGGGCATCTCACTCCACCATGTCCTGTACTTTCTGGAGATCCAAGCCCAATCCCTTCCACAAAATTCAATAGCCTAGGAAATCCAGTTCATCTTTATGATACTTGCACTTGGAGGGTTTAACGAAGAGCAGGTGCTTGTAAAGGGTTTGGAGCACTTCCCTGACCAACTTTACATGTGAGTCTTTCTCTTTTGAATAAAGTAAGATATCATCTAGGTACATTAGCACCCTCTGAAATAAATGCTTGTGCAACACCTCATTAATTAAATTCATAAAAAAAACCAGGAGCCCCCATTAACCCAAATGGCATCATCAAGTATTCAAACTGTCCTAACGGGGTATTGAAAGCTGTTTTGTGTTCATCCCTCTCCTGAATGTGCACTCTGTAGTAAGCCTCTTGCAAATCCAGCTTGGTGAAAATGCGCCCCTGGGAAGCTTCTGCCAGGAGGTCTTTGATGAGCGGGAGGGGGTAGGCATTGGACATAGACACTGCGTTTAAGCCCCGATAGTCTGTGCACAGTCACAACCCACCACCCTTCTTCTTCCAGAAGAGGATGGGGGTGGCAAAGGGGGAGGAGGCCAGGCAGATAAAACCTCAGGCAAAGTTTTTATAAATATACCTGCGTAGTTCCTCCTTTTCAATTGGGCTTATGGTATATAGCCCTTTGGGCATTTTGTGCCCTGGCAAAATTTCTATCACACAGTCTGACTTTCAGTGGGGGGGAGCTCATCTGCCTCCTCCTCTTCAAACACTCTTGTCAAGTCTCTATACTCAGGAGGGATGAGATTGAGCTCTCCTTGCGCCAAGCAAACACACTCCAGAATAGGAGCTGGCATCCCCCCCACTCGGAATTCCACCCATGGACCTTGCATCGTGGGTCTGGGAAGTGCAGGGTCCCCCCACTCCATTGAACATATGGGTCATGATCTCATAGCCAGGGGTTTCCCAGTACCATTGAGAATTTTGCGGCAGGAGTGATAATTAATGAGTGTTGCTCCCAGTGGAACCCTGTCCCCATTGCCATGGGCACCATTTGATACTTACATGCCTCTTTCATTGGGGACCCATCCATCTGTGTGAAAACTATAGGTTTGGGCAATACTTGGATGAGTACCCCAAGCCTGGTGACTAGCAATGGGCTGATTAAGTCCCAGGCACATCCAGAATCAATCAGTGGCTCTCACCCGTATCTGAGTGGCCTACTCGGGATTTATTACAGTCACAGTCACATAGAACAAAGGAAGAGATGTTTTCACTGAACTTGGCGCATGGGACTTTTGGACCTGCCTCATTGTGCCCTTCACAGCAGGTCCCATCTGTTTCCCACTGGCTCGTCTACCTCATGTCCACTGGAGGAGGTGCTGTCCAGCCATCATTGCTCTCCTGCTTGAAGTGCCTTGGGGTGCTTCCTTCCCATTCCTTGCAGCTTGTGCTTCTTTGCAGAAGTCTTACATTTGCTCACCTTTCTATCTCTGGGGTTCTTCTCAAGAGGGCAGTTTGCTCTAAAGTGCCCCAGGGCCCTACATCTCAGGCATAGGCCCTGATGCATCTGTTGGTCTCTGATGGCCTCTTTTATCTTGTTTTTCACCCCCATTGTTCTGTCACTGCTGTCGCCGCCATCACCATTGTGGGAACCCAGGGCTGGTACATCCGCAAGAGGTTGGAGTGGTTCCCCGCCTTGCAGGCCACCTGTATCCACCCGTTCAAAGTTATCAGGTTGCCCTGGGCCAGTGCCTGATCCAGAATTGTGTGGTTCAGCCCAGCCACACAAAATTCAGTGATGACCTCTTTGGGCCACCCCTGGAGCTTCACAGAAAAACTGTTTTAAATTCATCAGAGTACTCCCGCACTGGGCGCCCCCCAGCATAGGCCTCTCAGGTGGGTGCACTCTCTCTCTAGCTCCAAGGGATCTTCGTATTAGCATCAGAGGGCCCACATGAAGGCATTCACATCTTGGAGTTCCAGCCCCTGGATGTTGTGGAGGCCCACAAACCAGTCAGCTGCCCGGTCCTGGAGGCGTGACCTGATAAAATCCAAAAAGTGCTCACCAGATCAGGACCCAATCATGCCACGGTATTTGCCCACCAGAACTAACCATCAACTCCCTCCCCTTCCCCCATATGCATGTAGCCTTTATATAGTAAGGACAACAGGATCACAGACATTTGAGAAGCCAGGACATTTGGTGTTGCTAAGGTGACAAGCCCCAGGCACATCAGAGAGAGAGAGAGAGAGAGAGAGAGAGAGAGAGAGAGAGAGAGAGAGAGAGAGAGAGAGAGAGAGAGAGAGAGAGAGAGGAACTTCCTCTCCCCTGACAGGTGAGCTGTAAAATGCAAAATACACAGCGAACCTGACAGATATGGAACCAGATCACCATAGGCCAGGCCATGCTCAATGCAGCTGACAGATACACAGTGTCAGGTACTGGTGAGGTCGTTCATGTAACTGAGAAAAACAAGATAACTACCCGAACACTGAAAGCTCACATGGACTAACTAAAAATGTAGTTTTGGGGGGATGCTCACCTTTTTTTTTTAATCTTGATGGCTGGAATGCAGCTCTTGGATTTTTATTTTTTTTTAAACCCATACCTTTGCTATCAAGGAAAGTGATTTTTTATAATGTGGTGTCATTGACAAATAAAAAGAACTCTGTTTTTCAATTGTAAAAAAAATACCACTATGGTAAAACCAGGAGATCTGTTCCTCCTCCCTCCTATTGTGTCTAGACTCAGGCTTAAAGGGATGGATCTGACTAGGTTTTCTGCTGGTAAAAGACAGAAGAGGTGATCTCTTTTTCACCAGCACATTTTTGACCACCAAAATGACTGTGCTGAGATCTGCATGGACAAAAATGATGTGGTCCAAGGCCTGTAATAAGGAGGGGAATTGAGGGTTACATTGAACAGAGAAGTATTGCTTCATATCCTTATTTATAACTCGGAGTTATGGGGAGTTGTTGTTCTTGTTATATTGCATTTTACATATTTGTGTTTTGTTGTCATGGAATCTAGATACAATTTCAGACAGAATTGTGTAGTCAATATAATGAATTGATAGTCTTGTGCAGCCAGAATCATAAAACAGAGGATAGAATGTTTATACATTTTTTAAAAAAATATGTGGAATAAACTGATACAGAACAACATATTTCACTGCATTATCCATCTAATTGTATGCACTCCAAGTGATTCAGGATGCCACTGAACCCAGGCCCTTGAAAGAGTTATGGAAATCCTATTTCAAATTCTTACAGTCTTCTGTACTCAATACTGAACATTTTCACTCAAAAACCTAACCCTTTAACACAATTCATATGGCTGGATTGCTCTTTATTAGATACCAGGAATAATGCCCATTGTGGAAATAAATACAATGAACTCTAGAAAGAGGCTCTGGGAGAGTGCCAAGGCCTTGAACACTCAGCGTCAATTTGCTGTGGCGACCTCAGCAGGGTATAATGACACAGAGTCCACCATTTTCTCCAGAGGAACTGATCTCTGCTACCTGAGTGATTTTGAGTGATCTCCAGCACTCACCTGGAGATTGGCAACAATTGTTACCCAGGAGGAAATGGCTGGTTTGGATGGTGGAGTCTATGGCAGTGTGCCTGTCTGAGGTCCCACACCTCCTCAAATCTCACCCTCTCTAGGCTTCACCCCTCAAATCTTCAAGAATTTCCCAACCTGGAGGTAGCAACCCTATCTCCTTCCCAGCTAAGCATCAGCCTGCCATTATCTGCCCCTCTGATTTCAGCTTTCCAGTTCCAATAACCTTTATTGGCATAACAATAACTTTAAAAAGAAAAGAAAAGATAACAGTACAAATCAGTCCATATGCCAACAAAGAAAAACAATCAGAGTACAGTGATTTGTAACATTGTATATAGTAATAATAATAGGGCGAAGTGATAAAAGTGATAAAAATTCAGAACAGTAATCTCAAGTATCACAATAATTAAAACAGTTGTAGTAAGAAGCTTTACTACCTTATCTCTCTCTCTCACTCTCTACCTCCTTCCCTCTTTTCTTTCCTCTTTTTCTTGGCCCCTAAGTACATTTGCCAGGAACTCTGCCACCTGCTCAGTAACTTCAGGGTTTTTATCCACTAGCAAGAATTCAATACCTCTGTTGGTTGCAGCCTTAGAGAATTGAAGGAGAGGGCTAAAAAAGTGTAAATGTAGCTGAGTAAACAGCAGGCAGTTTAAGAGGATATGCTGAACAGAGATTCTTTGCAGAGACATCTGCAGAATCTTGCCTCATAAGGGATGCCCTTGTATCTGCTTGTGACCATGGCCGAGGGAAATATATCGAATCTGGCCAGCATAAATGCTCTGAGTTGAGAAGGAATTGTTAGGCTTGAAAAGTACTGAGCCATAGAGTTTTGTGGGAAAGCAAGACCCAGGAAACCGGGGGGAACAAGTCCCCTCTGCTACAGCTTTTATTAATTGTAAATCAATATCCTGAATTCTCCTTTGAATTATTTGGAATATACGGGTTTCATTGGAATTAACCAGGGTGTCTAAGTCAATACCTAAAGAATTAATTTTCTCCCATTTAGAAACATACAGATCAGCAGTTAGAAGAGTGATAAGACTATTTGGAGGAAGTTGAAAATAAAGATGTAACCAATATTTGATGGCAGCAATTCAAGCTCTAGATCAGGGGTCCTCAAACTTTTTGACCAGGGGGCCAGTTCACTGTCCCTCAGACCATTGGAGGGCCGCCAAGTTCGCCCCCTCCCCCCACCAGCTTGCTCGCCCCGCCGCCGCGTTCGCCCCCTCCCCCACGATTAGCCTGCTCGCCCCGCCGCCGCGTTCGCTCCCTCCCCCCACCAGCCTGCTCGCCCCGCCGCCGCGTTCGCTCCCCCCCCACCAGCCTGCTCGCCCTGTCACCGCGTTCACTCCCCCCCCACCAGCCTGCTCGCCCCACCGCCGCGTTCGCCCCCTCCCCCACGACCAGCCTGCTCGCCCCTTCCTCCTCCTCAGCTCCTGGGCGCTCTTGCCCAATGGGGCTACTCGGGAGGAGGAGCCCGGCAGGCAGGCAGGGGCGCTGCTGCTGCGCTCCCCAAGGAGGAGACGGCTCCGGGCGGGGGGGCGGGCATAAACACCCGGCGGGCCACATAAATGTCCTCGGCGGGCCGCATGTGGCCCGCGGGCCGTAGTTTGAGGACCCCTGCTCTAGATTCTATGGTATAGAGACCCAACTCGACCCAACTCAGCACACAAAGTAGAATAACTAACTGAGTTGGGAATGCCAAGAATACAACGCAGAAAGATTGCATTCAGCTTTCCATCTCCTCCCCCTCCCTCCAGACAGCAGTTGTAATTCTGAGTGATTTCCACCCCTCACCTGGAGATTGGCAACAGTGGTTCCCCAGGAGGGAATGGCTGGTTGGGAGGGTGGAGTCTATGGCATTGTACCTGTTTGAGGTCCCACCCCTCCTCAAACCTCACCCTCTCCAGGTGCCATCCCTCAAATCTCTGGGAATTTCCCACCTGGAGTTGGCAACCCTATCTCCTTCCCAGCCAATCATCAACCTACCTTTATTTTCCCTGCACTCTTCAGCTTTCCATTTCCCCCACAGAAACCTGCAGCCTCTTCTGTGCTATGAAGCCCTGACTGCCACAGAGTCCACCATTTTCTCCAGGGGAAATGATCTCTGCCATCTGGACAGCAGTTATAATTCTGAGTGATTTCCAGCCCTCACCTGGCAACAATGATTTCCCAGGAGGATAAGTAGCCTTTGTCTGCAATGGGAACCAAAGCAACTGACATCATTCTCTCCCCCTTTTGACTTGCACAACAACCCTGTGTGGTAGGTTAGGCTGAAAGTCTGTGACTGGTCCAAAATCACCCACTCAGCTTCTACAGCAAGAACCTGGATCTAGCAGACCCTGCTCTGAAGCACTGACTGCTACGCCTAGGGTAGCCAGCTTCCAGGTAGAGCCTGAAGATCACCAAGTATCACAACTCAACTCCAGACAACAGATCTCTCCCTCCCGGAGAAAATAACTTCTTTGGAAGGTGGGCTTTATGGCATTCTGTTCAGCTGGCCTCTCCCCTCCCCAAACCCTGGTTCCCATAGACTCTACCAGGAGATCTCCAGGAGTCTCCTTACCTGGAGCTGGCAACCCTAGTCAGCACTGGCCCCAATGAGGTCCTCACAAAGGCCTGCGAAGGGTTTCCTTCCTTTGTCTGAACCAAGCTTGGTTGCTACTGTGGTGAAATTGGCTCCAGTTAACAACTCAACTGTTTGCCTCCCACCCTCATCCCATGGGCATATCTCACTCCTTAAGTCCACTGCCACCACTCCCAGATTCATCACTGCCTTTTTAGAGGGACAGTGAGACCCCTCTGGCAGAATGTCCTTATTTGGAGAAGGAATCCGCAATCTTTGGGGGATCCCTGGAAAGTTGGCAACCCAAGGGTCTGGCCATTCCTTGCTTCCTTGGGCTACCCCCTCCCTTTGGTATTGTGCAGATCTGGGGAGACTATGTGGTCAGAGCAGAACACAGATTACTAGCCCAAGTAAAAGAATTTATTTAACTATTTACACAGTTATGGAGCACACAGATACTGTAGGTGTAAGCATACACTATGAACCAACACAGCATAAATCAGCAGGGGTTAAACACAATCCTCTTTCCCTACACACAGTACTCTCTACCTCTGGAGGTTGTGGGCTACTTCAGCCTATCTCTCTTGCCCAAGAGAGCAGGGAAACTTCCATTCATTCTCCAGTTCAGCCAACTGTGGAGTGGCTGAATTTCTGCTGTCTGCCTCCTCCCTGGATGGGCTGCAGTCTATATTGATGCCGCCCTGCCCATTGGGACAGTCCCTGTTTCCCCGCACTTTTTGCCCTTGGGGCAGCTGGGAACTGTAGGCCAGCAGATGAGAAAGCCCCATTCAACCCAGTGAGTGATACCCCTGCAGGCCCCTCTCTGGAACTACAGCTCAATTAAACCTTATGGGGGAACATTTTAAACAAACAACCACAGCCATCTTACAAACGCAGGTAACTGCCATTTTGTTACACCTACCAACAGCCACTGAGGGGGAAGTTAGTCCCACACAGAAGGCAAGCAGGAAAAGCATCTTCATCAAGAGACAAAGCTGTTTGCCAGTAATTCTGACAGGGCACAGTGGCTGAAGGGGGAGTGGGTGGGGAAGAGGAGCAGACCCAGCACCCAGCCAATGGCATGTGAGTACTCTTGAGTGGTGGCTGATGGGCCAATGGCTGAGGGAGTGCATGGAATGTTGCCATTCAAAAATAGAATTATAGATAAGGAGAGATCTGTTTTATTAGATAGCAAGATCTTCACTGTTGTCAGTGGTTCTGTATGTTCTCAAGAATATTTATCAACAAGCAATTTTTTTTCTGAAAAAGAATATTTATTGATTTCTTCTGCCTGAAAAATCATTGCTCAAAATCAGCTTTTGTGATTAAAGTGGAAAGAAGACAAAGGATTTTCAGTTGATTGTACACATGGAATTAGTAATTTGGAATGCTGTCAAAACTTGGATATGTTCCTACTTTAAAGCTTTCTTTAAGTTCAAACAGCAGCTGCATCACTAAGCATAGTAACCTGAAAGTAAACATCACTACAAGCAATGTTCATTGTAATAAATTGCCATAGAATTAGGTTACCTCCCCCCCCCAATTTCCTATTTAAAGCAGCAGCAGCAGCAGCTGTAGTAGTGGTGGTGGTAGTAATAAGTAGTAGTGGTAGGATTTGTATGTTGAATAACTCCCTCTGGTTGATGTTCATGATGATTCCCACTGCAATTAGAGTTCCATGAGCAGTAAATTGTGTGAAAGTGTTTGGGCAGAATTTGGCTCAAAAATGTCACACTTCTCTACCTCCCCACTCCAGGGGAAGTTGCTTGCATTATGAATGTTGTCAGAGACTATATGGAAATTGCCCATGAAAAAGGCAAAGTCTGCCTTCTTAGTAGAATGGGTTTTTTTTTAATTTGAGTATGTGTGAATGGCGGCCATTGGCTCAGAAGCATTCTGATTAATATTGATTTTATGGGGCAAAAGAAGCACAGCAACGCCAAATATATTTAATTTTAACTGTGAATGGAATAATAAACATGAATGTTGAATAACAATAACAACAATAACAACAATAACAACAATAACAACAATAACAACAATAACAACAATAACAACAATAACAACAATAACAACAACAACAACAACAACAACAACAACAACAATAATATGGTGATGGTGATGAAACTGAGCATTACAAGCTGGGAGGGGTTGTATTACAAGATTGTTGAATTTAAATTTTATCACATTACTAACAAAGAAGGATACTTTTCTGTTTTTCTCTTTCATCAGTGATGGCACTAGATGTATTCTTTCTTACCTGTATTACTTTCTTACTTGCTGTTCCCTCTATTACTTCCTTACTTGCAGCTTACTTGCTGCACTACTTCTCTTTCATTGGAAGTATTTTTATTTGACTGAAACTATAGCCTATTCTATCCTGTATTCTCCTCCTTACAGTGCTCTTTTACAAACATTTTACACAGAAGTAATCCATGCATTATGGTTGAATACTGTGGCACAGTTTATGACTGAAATTTTGCAAATATCAGGGTACATATATTCTAATTATTGGCCCATTTTTTAATCACAAGAATTCAGAGAGACACGTGTGAAAACTAAGCTCACCAGCATTCACTTGTGTTTATCCAACAAACAGAAACATGTGCCAGTGAACACCATTTGAATGTTGACTGTCTTAGGCTGCATTCAGACTGGCAGTTTGGCTCAATATAGGCACTGTTCACAAACAGATTAAATGGGCCTGGTTACACAGCCACAGCTGTCAACCGTTCCCCAGTCATACTCACTATGTCATATGACGAGTTGGAACCAGGGAAAATAGCCACCACATAACATGTGGTGCTTTTGGTTCCCCACACATTCATTGTGTGTGGCCAGATGTCTGAATGCTGGGAGCACAAACAGAATGGATTGGCAGTCTGGACCTGAAGAGACATTCCTGCTGCTAGAGTGTTTTTCCGGAGTTTTTGCCTGTGTGTGCATATGCACACATGCACATGAGTGCACATGTGTACACATACATTTTAAGAATGAATGGGCAGTACGCTCTGTGGCTGAGGTGCTGAAGTAATATGGATGCTTGACTATGGGATGTCTGCATGGGTAACCTGCAGCAGAGTGTGCTGTCTGGATTACGAGCCCTGCAACACTTTAAACTGGTACAATTAGAGGTGATGCCATATCACACCAAGCTGCCAGTCTGACCACAGCCTTAGAGAAACAATGTGCATATCAGCATTAACCTAAACCCAGATATTCACTATAGTGTGAATATTGATTTCAGTCTACTATGACATTCCTTTGTCATGTTGCATGTCATTCTCCCTTTGTCTAGGTTTCACTGTGAGAATTTCTACAAGTAAGCCAGCTATGGTGTAGTGGTTAAGAGTGGCAGATTCTAATCTGGTGAACTGGGTTTGATTCCCCACTTCTCCACATGCAGCCAGCTGGGTGACTTTGTCACCGCTCTCTCAGAGCTCTCAGCCCCACCTACCTCACAGGGTGTCTGTTGTGGGGAAGGTGAGAGGAAGGTTGCTCCAAGACTCCTTTGGATAGTGAAGGGCGGGGTATATAACCAATTCTCCTTCTCCTTCTCCTCCTCCTTCTCTTTCTTCTTCTTCTGTTGGGCAGAACTGTCAGTCCCGTCATTACACACTAATGTAGACATGGGCTGCAGTTATATCAAGAGTATTTGATGAAAGTTGCTGAAAATTGCATAGCTTCAGTTATTTGCACAAAATTTGGACATTTATTGATTTTCTTAAGATTTTTGTATCCCACTGTCTCTCCTTATACTCAAGGCTACAAGGTACAAGGACACAAATGCGATTTAACAACCCATTCATGAGATAAAAGCAACAAATAATTTAAAAATGAACAGGTTAAAAACTTTTAAAATAATGAGACGTTAGAATTACACATTTCAGGCAGGAATTTGACAGAGAAGAATTCAAGGAATATTCATCACATCCAGAGCAGTTGTGTTGTTTAAAATCCAGTACAGTCAGTGGGACTGACCCAGCATACAACACATAATTATAGCCATTATATTAAAACACACACACAACAACAACAAAAACTACAAAACACCCCAAACTGAATTTTAAATGTTTCCTGCTATGCTGTCTTCTTTTGTCTGGTTACCGTTTCTTTATAGAATCTGTTTGTTGAACTAAACATAATTACTTTTATAGCCGAAGAAGGGTATCATAACGAATTATAAAGCTAATGATTTTAAGTAAGCAATGTGATCCAAAAGGGCTGAAGAGGATTAATTTAGTTTCAGATGTTTGGAAGATTGATTAAAATCGATTAAAGCACTATTGTGACTGTGCTATTGTAGGCTATCTTTACAAGTGCAAGTTTTAATCTTGAGAATTTAGTGTTCACTCAATATTGCTTCCCACGTTGCAGTGCCCCAACGCTAACTGAAAGTGAAATGATACCTATTATTGGTTGCTTTTGAGACTCAGGCATCAGCTTTGGTTTAAAACAGATCAGTCATGATGTAAAAAAGCAAAAACAACCCCCCCCCAAAACAACTTTGTATAAGGTCATTTCAATTTTGTACAGCTCTCCTCCCCTAAGCGCCACATATGATACTTATCAGTAGGGTTGCCAGGACCGACTTGGGAAATCTCTGAGGACTTTGGGGGTGGAGCCAGGAGAAAGGATGTGACATCATGTTGTGATGTCACTTCCCAAGCTCCACCCCTTCTGGTGTCACTTCCAGCACAATGTACCAAAGCCCCACCTCTTCCTGTGATGTTACTTTCTGGGCACGCTCCCAAATGTGCCTCTTCCTCTGAAGTTTCTTCCTTCTTTCAAAATTCAAATTTAAATACCCACTCTGCTGCAGGGGGCTACCCTTCAGATGGCCATACAGGCCATCTAGTCCAACCCTCTGCTCAATGCAGGATCACCTAAAGCATCGCTGACAAGTGTTTGTCCAGCCACTGCTTAAAGACTGCCAGTGAGGGAGAGCTCACCACCTCCCTAAACAGTTAATTCCACTGTTGAACAACTCAGGCAGTAGGTGATAT
The DNA here is from genome assembly GCA_029375565.1 of Gekko gecko. Taxonomy (NCBI): domain Eukaryota; kingdom Metazoa; phylum Chordata; class Lepidosauria; order Squamata; family Gekkonidae; genus Gekko; species Gekko gecko. The sequence goes on from JAPDNY010000001.1 coordinate 266,850,552, forward strand.
GAAAGACCTCTGCCTGAGATCTTGGAGAGCCACTGCCAGTCTGTGTAGGCAATACTGACCTCAATGGACTGATGGTCTGATTCAGTATAAGGCAGCTGTATATGTTAGCACAGAGTGCAGTAATCAGCAGCTCCCTTTTGCTTCTAGAAAACTGGGTATTTATGCTTTTATATTCCAGAAATATGCCAAAGGAGTAAATGATACTTTACAGCAACAAAAAAACACCATATACGAAAAATATTTTTTCCCACGGCTTCAAGATATTCCCCATATACACTCAGGCAACATGCTCACATGACCTAAACTTCAGCGGTATTGTTTCTGGCCCATTCATTCATTTTCCAAAGTAATATATCCCATAATGGATCAACATAATGCTGTTCTGCCATCTACCTTCGACAAATAGGCTGCTGCCTACAGAAAATAATAAATGGATACAAATCTGGCATTAGAAATCATGATACTCAGAAACCAGTGGGGGAACATTTCAGTCTTCCTTGACAAAGCATTACCACCATGAAAACTGCAATCTTTCAATAAAATAACTTTAAAGGGAGACTCCAGTGTGAAACTCTTGAAGCAGAATTAATTAAGAAGTTTCATATTCTGGCCAGGGTCAGTCAACAAATGAGAGTGGAACAGAGAGGTGGGAAGGAAAGGACTGCAGGAATATGAAAAGAGAATGCAGTTGAGCAGAGTGGGTAATCCTGGCCTTAACAGGAGATCAGAGACATGGTGCTTAAGACTCTTCGAATAATGAGGAGATGTGGCAGGAGAGATGGAAAATGTAGAGCATGAATTTAGAAGGGACACAATCTGTCTACACATGCTGAATACTATATTTTCAATCCATTTTCAATGCATTTTAGCAATAATAATTAGAAGAAGAAGAAGAAGAAGAAGAAGAAGAAGAAGAAGAAGAAGAAGAAGAAGAAGAAGAAGAAGAAGAAGAAGAAGAAGAAGAAGAAGAAGAAGAGGAGGAGGAGGAGGAGGAGGAGGAGGAGGAGGAGGAGGAGGAGGAGGAGGAGGAGGAGGAGGAGGAGGAGAGATTGGATTTATACCCCACCCTTCACTCGGAGTCTCAGAGTAGCTTACAAACTCCTTTCTCTTCCCCTCCCCACAACAGACACCCTGTGAGGCAGGTGGGGCTGAGAGAGCTCTGACAGAAACTGCTCTTTTCAAGAATACCTCTGACAGAACTATGGCTTGCCCAAGGTCATCCAGCAGCTGCAAGTGGAGGAGTGAAGAATCAAACCCAGTTATCCCAGATTAGAGTCCACACACTTAATTACTACACCAAACTGGCTGTCAAGTGGATTTTTCCATTTCAGTAAAATCCAGTTGTGAAGTGCATTATTCAGTATGTGTGAAAGCAACATATGCCTCAAAGCATTCAGCTGCTTGAAGAGAAATAGCCAGTAGAGGAACAGGATATCAGGAGATTGGGGCAAATATGAATCAAATATGGGGATAAGCTTAAGGCAGAAAGCACAAAGTCCAAAGAGGAGAAAGAAGAGGAGACCAAACTCAAGGAAAACCCACTGAAATCAGTGGCAAAGAACATGGCATGTATGTGGTTAGAGGACAATGCTGGAAATAATCCAGGATGTGAATTATCATTACAATACAATTGGAGCAGAGAGGTCACACAGAGATGAGTTCTCAGGGAAAGTGAAAAATTGCTGGGGGTAGAGGGCTAAACGGTCCAGAGCTTTGAAGGAGCAGAACTGGGCTCTGAAGTGAGCCTGTTACTCTCTAGGCCTCATCTCTACGGCTTCCATAGCCACAGAGACTTGGAGGACTAAAATTCTAGAGCGCCACTTTCCCAGTTGCCATTTCCCTCCCCCTGGTCCTTGATTCAGAAGAGAAGAGAAGAGAAGAGAAGAGAAGAGAAGAGAAGAGAAGAGAAGAGAAGAGAAGAGAAGAGAAGAGAAGAGAAGAGAAGAGAAGAGAAGAGAAGAGACTGGATTTATACCCCGCCCTTCACTTAGAGTCTTAGAGTGGCTTACAAACTCCTCTCCCTTCCCCTCCCCACAACAGACACCCTGTGAGGTAGGTGGGGCTGAGAGAACTCTGACACAAACTGCTCTTTCAGGAACAGCTCTGCCAGAGCTTGTGACTGACCCAAGGTCACATCAGCAGGTGCAAGTGGAGGAGTGGGGAATCAAACCCAGTTCTCCCTGATTAGAGTCCACACACTTAACCACTACACCAAACTGGCTCTCTGAAAAAGCGGTTGGGGGGGTTTGCAAATCGGGGGTTCCCCCACTTTCAGCAGGAGCTTGGCAAGACTATTCATCACAGGCAATATTCATTTGGTCACTGCAGTTAGATGACTTATAGGCCTGCAATATTTGTTTTATTTTGGGTTTTTTTTACCTTTGTTTTCATTCAGTCACACAGATGAGTCTTACCCTTCACAACCCCCTGGACCACATCATGCCATGCCCTCCTGCTTCTTCCACCCTCCGGAGTTTGCTCAATTTCATGTTCATTGCATCGATAACACTGTCTAACCATTTCATCCTTTGTTGTCCCCTTTTTTTTAACCTTCGATCATTCCCAGCATCAGGGTCTTTTCCAGTGAGTGCTCCCTTCTCATTTGGTGGCCAAAGTATTTGAGCTTCAGCTTCAGTATCTGGCCTTCCAAGGAACAGTCAGGGTTGATTTCCTTTAGGATTGACTAATTTGATCTCCTTGCAATCCAAGGGACTCTCAAGAGTTCTCTCTAGCACCCTTATTCAAGAACATCTATTCTTCAGTGCTTGGCCTTCCTTAAGGTTCAGCTCTCACAGCCATACGTTACTAATGGGAATACCATTGCTTTGAGTATACAGACTTTTGTTGGCAGGGTGATGTCTCTCCTTTTTATTATGCTGTCTAGGTTTGCCATAGCTTTCCTCCCAAGGAGCAGGCGTCTTTTAATTTCATGGCTGCAGTCACCATCTGCAGTGATCTTGGATCCCAGGACCATGAATTCTGCTACTGCTTCCATGACCTACCATTTTTGTCTTTTATCATGGTCAGCTTTGCATGAAATGTTCCCTTGATGTCTCCAATTTTCCTGAAGAGATCTCTAGTCCTTCCATTTCTGTTGTTTTCCTCTATTACTTTTCATTGTTCATTGAGGAAGGCCTCCTTATCTCTCCTTGCTATTTTCTGGAAATTTGCATTCAGTTTCCTTTTCACCTTTGCCATTCGCTTTCCTTCTTTCCTCAGCTATTTGTATGATGTGATCGAAGTCAAACCTGAATGGCATAGTGGCTTTCCCAACTTTCTTCTGTTTAAGCCTGAATTTTGCAATGAGTAGCTCATGATCTGAGCCACAGTCAGCTCCAGGTTTGTTTTTGTTTGTTTTGTTTTTTTACTGACTTTATAGAGCTTCTCCATCTTTGACAGCAAATTATATAATCAATCTGATTTCAGTATTGCCCACATGGTGATGTCCATGTGTAGAGTTGCCTCTTAGGTGTTGGTAAAGGGTGTTTGTTATGACCAGCGTATTCTCTTGACAGAATTCTGTTAGCCTTTGCCTGGCTTCATTTTGTTCTCCAAGGCCAAACTTGTCTGTTATTCTGGTTACGTTTTGATTTCCTCCTTTAGCATTCCAATCCCCTATGATGATAAGGACATCTTTTTTGGGTGTTAGTTCTAGGAGGTGCTGTAGGTCTTCATAGAACTAGTCCAGCTTCCTCTGCGTCAGTGGCTGGGGCATAGACTTGGATTACTGTGATGTTGAATGGTTTGCCTTGGATTCAGACTATCATTCAGTCATTTTTTAGATTGTATCCCACTACTACTTTTCTTACTCTCTTGTTGACTATACAGATATGGAAATCCATGGGTGATAAATACATAGATCCATGTTGGTTTGACAAGAATAATTCTAATTAAATATGCACTGTATAGCAACAGTGAACATAATATACAACAGGATTCTCTCAGCAGGAAAATCCAACCAGACCACAGACTGGAGGATACAGTTAGGGTTGCCAGTTCTGACTTGGGGGATTCTTGCGCATCTGGAGAGAGAGCCTGGGGAGGGTGGAGTTTAGGAAGAGAATGGAGTTCAGCATGGATGCGATTCCACAGGTTCTACCCTCTGAAGCTGCTATTTCCTTCAGATGAACTGATCTCTGTAGTCTGGAGATCACTTGCAATTGTCAAAGAATTCCAGGCCCCACCTGAAGGTTAACAATCCTATTCAGGCCATTGGGTCTGGCATAACCAAGGATCCTATGCACTGGCATCCCTAGGTGCATATCTTAGTATACTGATTATAAATCTTATACAATTCATATAGCCGATGCTAAACAGGTTTCTTAGGGTTGCCAACTTCTTGAGGTGGTGGCTGGAGGTCTCCTGCTATTACAACTGCTCTCCAGGCAACATACCACAGTTCACCAAATGGCTGCTTTGGGAGATGGTCTCTATGACATTATACCCTATTGAAGTCCTTCCCTTCCCCAAACCCCACCCTCCTCAGGCTCTACAGGTATTTCCCAGCCTGGTGCTGGCAACTCTACTGTTTCAGCATATTGGAAACAACTTTAAACAAATAGATGTTACTGAATTAACTCCAAATGGCCATGTATCACAAACAACTGAGTCATACTTGTCACCCACTCTATTCAGGTGGAAAGATTAAACCAAATGTTTTTTTCTTTTGTTTTTTGGCCCCCCGAGGGGGATTTTTTATTGGTTTTTGCATATACTACTAAAACTACAAAGAAAAATAGGGAAGGGGAACTACATCTAGGGATAAAGAAAAGTAAACCCACACTATACTAAAACCCCAAGAGAAATCATATCCATGTTATGCTAAATGTTAATATTTTAGTGTTAATAAACAATGAATATTGCGAGTTCCTGTGTATCTCAGCTAAATTGTTAATTTGTTACTTGTTATGAGGAGCATAACAGAGCATTCCCTCCAGCTCGCTTCATAAAGGCAATTTTCAGAGTCCTTCTGCCTTTATCTAGGCTTTCTATCTCTAAAGTCATAAGATGATTTGATGGTGGCAGCTCCCTCTTCTGCGGCCAGGTCTTCATCCCCTCCGAGGGGGAGGAGCCACTTGACCCAGTTTCTCCTTCTTTAGATCCCAGATGGTGTTTTAGAAATTATTTGGCTTTAATAATGGAGTCAATCTTCTCTCTCTTGTCGTTGATTTTAAAGATGACATCTTCGGGCACTGCCCACTTGTATGGAATTTGATTGGTTTGGAGAAAAAGAATTAAGTCCTTATAGTTCTTTCTTTTTTGACAAATTTCAAATGGGATGTCTTTTAAGGTCTTAATAGTTGTATTTCCCAGTTTCAGTGGAGTTGCTGATGTTGCTTTTAAGATTGTATCTCTGGTCTGTCTTCTTGAGAATCTGACCATTATTTCCCCAGGTAGGCTATTTTTTTTGATGTGATTAAAAAACACCCTATATGCTGTTTCCATATCATGTGTAATTTCTTCCACTTTCAAGCCTGTTGCTGGTGCGATAATTTCACTGAGTATTTTCTTCAGGTCCTCTTTAGCTGATTCAGGAACTCCTTGGAATCTAAGGACCATGTTGGCTTTTTCCATTTGTAATTGCAGCAAACGAGTTTCCTGGTAGTTCTGCTTATTCGCTAACTCTCCCATCTTTTTTTTCATATCATTATTTGTGGCATACATCTCCTTCACAACTTCCACCATTTGCTCTGTCTTTTTGGTCATTTCTGCCAACTTGAGTTGCTGTGATGCAAAGTTCTGATTTAGTGTGACCAACTGCTGGTGAATACCAGCGAGTTGTTCCATCATGGGCTTGATAGTATCCGCTAGGAGTTTCATGATATCCACTCCCTCTTCTGGCCTTGGACTTTGGCCGCCCGTTGGTTTTGCTTTTTTCCTTTTTTTCCCTGCACCCGCCAACATGGCATATTGTTTACTTAAGCCACCCACTATTTTACCACCTCTGAAAATCGCTTCCAGGCTAACTCTGCTCTGGTAAGTCTCTCAAAACAAGCCAATTGCTTATTTTTTCCCATCCCCCCCCCTTTTCTGCTTATCTGAACATGCAAGTTGGAGGCGTCCCTCCTCTCTCTTGCTTTGGAGATAGGAGGGGGTAGGGTTTTTTTTCCACTTGTTTCAAAGTTCATTTACATCTGACTCACGTTCATTGTCAGTCCCACTCAACCTCGTTTACATCCTCACAATTCCACTTGATCACCAGCACTTGTTCCTGTCAGCCCAGCTTGTTCCTGGAGGCCACACAGCGGCAGAACCGTCAGGGTAGAGGGGCGCCTCAATTCTCCGGCATTGCACCGTCAAAGAGGCTACTCCTCAAAAGCCCTATGGCTTGGAGCCAATCCCTAGGGCTCTGTGGGGAAACCGCATCGGCGGCTTCCCTCCATGCTGCTGGTGTGCGAATTGCTCCCCTGAGTGCTGGCAACTCTACTGTTTCAGCATATTGGAAACAACTTTAAAAAAATAGATATTACTGAATTAACTCCAAATGGCCATGTATCACAAACAACTGAGTCATACTTGTCACCCACTCTATTCAGGTGGGGAAATTAAACCAAATGTTTAACCAAAACAGAAGTGGGGAGGAAACCCATTCCAAAGAAACACTGAAGTTAGGTAACCAAAGGTTGGGTGAGAGAAAATTATAAGAAATGGGAGCTTCCAGTTTTCGACATGGCAAAGGCAGACAGCTCCGAGAGAGCTCCAGTGAAGCCGAGCTGGATCGCCAGGTTTGGAGGGGTTTAAACTCCTTCGGATCAGAGGGGTACAAGCAAGGGGCTTGATCCCAGGCTCTCTGCAAGCGGTGGCAAGCGGATTGGGCTCAGGATCGCCCTGAAGCACAAGCCTGAGCGAGAGTGACTATAGCTCCCTCCACAGCGGCAGAGCCGTGACTACCGGGACAGTGAGAAACAGTGGCTTTTAAGATTTTAAAGATTTTACAAGTTTCCAATATAAACTCTACCTTTTAAAATCACTGGCATTAGAAGGAACTGGATAACCCTTTTAAAGAGACCTAAACAATTAAGATTGGAAGGGTGGAGGGGAACCCCCCTCCCCCCGAAGCGGCTTGGCAAAGAAGGATCTGATTACCTGCTACAATCTGAAAGGGCTCAGAAAGAAATGGTAGATCTCTGGACTTTTATCTTTTGGCATATTATTTCTAAGCTTTAATGACCTTGTGGATTACAATTATTGTCTGATTTTGATTTGGATTACAATATAAAATTTATGGATTAATTTCGAGTTTAATTTTGGATCTATGACTTGGCTAAGTCCAGCTAATAAGAAGATACCTAAGTGGGTTATGATTTGTTTAACCTTTATTTGGATTATAAATTAAAGATAAAGAAGAAGAAAAAAAGGAAAGGAAAGGAAAGGAAAGGAAAGGAAAGGAAAGGAAAGGAAAGGAAAGGAAAGGAAAGGAAAGGAAAGGAAAGGAAAGGAAAGGAAAGGAAAGGAAAATATAAAAGGTTAACAATTTGATTGGAATTTACTTGTACTTTTCAAACGTCATTTCCGTAAAAGAGTGGCATAATCTTTAGAGCTGTTATGTCTTAAAAAGGTAAAGGTTCCCTTGCTCGAAAGCCAGTCAAATCTGACTGTAACCCATTAATTGTTACCAAAGTACAGTTTGTACAGATTGTAAAGTAAATGTTGATAATTGCTGTTCTTTCTTGCTTGGGTTTGGACTGGGTTGTGGGACCTAGTAAATAACCAAGAGATTCTCTTATTTTAACACAGGAATTCACTATAGTAAGGTAGAGACTTTTGATTCTAAAATATGAGTCAGAATATGGATAAGAAAGTCAGACCCACTAACAATCCATCTCCTGGACAAGGTAGATCAGTGACTGCCACTTAGGCATGGATTTCTGCAAAAGATCTTCAAGCCTTAATACAAGAGGCTGTGACTGCAGCAGTCACCCCTATACAAGGCAAATTACAACACATTGTCACAACAGATGTCACTGCAGATGATAGAAATACAAAATCAACTTAAACAAAATAGGCAAGAGATGTCCACTCTGAATAAAGCAGTTACCCAGATAGAATAAAAATCTGAAAAGACTGAAATCAAAGTGGAGACAGTGGAATCTAAACAAAACTCTATGGAAAGCTGGCAAACCTAGGCCTAGCAGCACCCTCTGGATGACAGGATACCTCCTGACTCAGCTAGGCCTGGCTGCTTGCTATTGTTCAACAGCAGCCACCTTATGCAAGTCAGTGTAGTATAATGGTCAGAGCTTCAGAGCAGGGTTTGCGAGACCCAGGTTTAGATCCCCATCTTTCTGTGGAGCTCACTGGGTGATTTTGGACCAGTCACATACTTTCAGTATAACCTACCTCATAGGATTGTTGTGTGGATAAAAAGGAAGAGAGAATAATGTCAACTGCTTTAGTCCCCACTGTGCAGAAAGACCATAGTTTTCCTCAGAAGAAGCTGCAGGGGGGAAAGAAAAGGAAAGCTGAAGACAGATAGGTAGGTTGGCTGTTTGGTGGTAAGGAAATAGGGATGCCAGCTCCAGGTTGGGGAATTCCTGGATATTTGAGGGGTGGAGCCTGGGGATGGTGGGGAATGAGACGGGGAGGAATTTCAGGCAGATATAATGCCATAGACTCCACCCTCCTAAGCATTCATTTTCTCCAGGGAAAATAATGTTGCCAACCTCTAGGTGAGGGCTGGATATCTCCTGGAATTACAACTGACCTCCAGATGACAGAGATTAGTTCCCCTGGAGAAAATGGCTGCTTTGAAGGGTAGAGTTTATGGTATTGTACCCTGCTGAGGTAGCTTCCAAGCTCAAACCTCACCTTCCCAAGGCCCCACCCCCAAATCTCCAGGCATTTCCCAAAATGGAACTGGCAACCCTAAGAGGAATTGATATTTGTATCTGGGCAATCTGTTGTGATTCCTGGAGAGTAGTTGCTGCCACTGCTGCTCAGTGGGGAGTAGCTGGGGGGCCGAAGAGTGATGGGGTGGTGGCAAAAAGGAAGTGACAGGCATGGAGGGGAGAGAGAGAAAGAAAAGGGGTGGCAGGAAGGAGAAAGAGTGTGAGAGAAGTAGGGGGAGAGGGGGAGAAGCAGAGATGGAGGAATAGGATATCCACTGTCACAAATTTCTTGTGGGTCCCCACATGTATATATATATATATACAATTCTCAACAGTCCTCTCCACTTGTGGATATTTATTTCCACAAACAGGGCACACTGTCCCCCAACAGGTTTTTCTACAGACCCAGGAGACTTCTAGGTTTTGCAGAAAAATTCAAAAAGATTTAAAAAACCACCCTCAGGGAGGGTTGAATCCCCCCTATACCTTTTGAAATGGCCATCACAGGGATCTACTCCAGGCCCTGCGACATTGACAGTGAGAAATAGACTGGCTGATAGCCAGAGAAAAAGAGAGAGAGAGAGATAATGAGTGGGGGAAGGGGAGGAAGCAAAAGCAGAACTGATGCTGGGATTGGGGGAGATTCCTCCTGCAGTATGAATGGCTAAATAGCAGAGGGACTTTTAAAAGGAAATCTGAGTTTCTCACCCCTACCTCTTTTGCTGTGGGCTTCACTGTCCTCTTAAAACTTTCTCAGGGGGGGGAGACTTCTAACTTTTTCTCCCCCTCCATCAGCTCGAGAAAGACTGACTGGCTGAGAGTGAGAAAGACACACAGAGAGAGAGATAATGGGTGGAGGAAGAGGGGAGGAAGCAACAGCAGAACTGGAGGTGGGATTGGAGAGGATATCTCACTGCCACTCACCCATCTCCAATGCTGTTTTTCTTGCAGTATGTATGGCTAAATAGCTGGGGGAAGTTTTAAAAGGACATCTGAGCCTGTGACTACAGAGCTTTGCAAGTGGGAGAGAAGGATTGTTCTGATCCCAATCTCTGTAGCTGTGGGCTCCGCTGTCCTTTAAAACCATTCTCTCTGGCTTCTAACTGCTTCTCCTCCCTACCAGCTTGGGCACTGATTCTTTCCACTGCTTCTGTCTTCTGACTGACTCAAAACCAGAGGGAAGTTATAAAAGGACAGCTAAGTTGTCATTACAGAATGGGTGGGCACAGTGACTGAGAGGTAGGGGGCAAGTGGAGAGGAGATGGGATTCTCCACAACAAAGTAAGAGACTGAACAAGCAAAGGTGCCTCAGGCTGATCCATTGATAAACCAATGGCCATTTAAACAGCTGCTTTTAGCAAGGACACTCAGAAGGAGAGTGGTACAGGACACCTGTAGCACCTCAAGACCTGTAGTACCCAGTAAGGCACTCTTTGAAATCTCACCTCACATAAACAAAGTGATTGCAATTCCCAGGCAAACTCCTCTTTGAAGCCAACTTCAGCCAGCTGGCTGACTATGCACAAAGGAACTGACCAAGGCTAGCTGACTCTCTTTCCAGTGTTCAATAAAGGAAAAGGGGGGACACAAAGGGGAAAAGGGAACAGCAGGCTCCCACTATCACTCCCTTCTCTTCACAGAAGGCTGTCACAGAGCTGCCTCCTCCTTTAAGAGGGCACCTCCTTTAAGAGGGTACTCCCCCCCTCAGAACAACTGAAAGAATCTCTGCCTTCTTTGTCAGAAACAACAATCCCTCATCAGTACCATACAGAACAATACAATGTCGAAAGTACTTTACAAAAGAGGACACCCTGCCAAAATGAGAAAATCCAAATCTAACAAATCAGTTATTGCAAGAAAGCCATTTAAACAGTAACCAACTGTACTATGAAAAAAGACAATAATACACAATATTTTGTCCCCATTTGTGTGTGTGTATATATATTTGAATCAATTTCTTATAATTTTCTCTCACCCAACCCTGTTTCCCTCCCAGCTTCTTCTACAGTCCATTTAAACCAACCTGGTTTAAGGGGATTGCATAAAAAAATCAGGGAAAACAGCTGAGAGGTGAGAGTTGCAGCTCAGCTGTGTTTTGCAGCTTTGGTTCTTCTGGGTTGTCTCCTCCCCACCTTCCCAATCTCAGGTCTATTGGACCTGGGGAAAAAATAGATTTCTGAAAAATCCCAGATCTGAATACTTTACTTGTATTGGGATCCAGGATTTTTCAAAAATCCTGAATTTTTTTGGGAGGGGGTCCATTAGACCTGGGCTGAAAAGGTGGGGGGGATTGCACACCCCTACTAAGAATTTCTGAATGTTACATGATACAAACAGGATACAGTTAAATATCTCTAGGTTAATAACCTTGAGCCAATAAAACAGGACATACAATTCAGTATCTCTAGGATGATAATCTTGAAGCAGGATCAAACACATTTCACCTCCAAGGCTTTCCTCAGTGGTCAAATTATTGTATGCATGCACATTATGACATATGAACTAGGGTTGCTGTCCCCCTGGTGGGGGCAGTGGTTTACCTGTTTTGGGGGGCCCAATCTGCAGCCACTCAGCTGGCTAGCATGGGAGCCCCACCCTTGAGCAGCCCCATCCATGCTGACATGCCCAGTAGCCATAGAGTTTTTTCCTCAAATGCTAGAGCATCCCCCTACAACATGCCCTGAACAATGATGTCACCTCCAGGTGACATCATCAAGGTGCACACATTTTGTACACATTTTGTGTGCACACCAGGATATCTAGGGCAGCACACTGGAGTCCCCCACCGGCAACAGGTAGGGACTTGGCAATCCTATATATGAACATAAGGGCAGAATGGGCATATAAATGTTTAAATAAATAAATAATGCTGATTTTTCCTACAATATATAGAACTTTTATAGAACTCATTTAAATTTATCTTGATTTGCACTAGTGGTAACCCAGCTCCCCCCCCATTCCTTCTAGGCAGGATGAAAGATCAGCCCAAAGAATTATATCAATTAGTGCAGGCTGCTTTGTACTGCATACCAGTGATCCCTACCATAAGTTGTTTAATTTTTAGTTTTGATGCATTGTGGCCTCCCAAGATAGAGAGAGTCACAGAGACATACAATGCTTTGATCATTATGCACCAGAAGTTATCTGCCTCCTCTGCCTGACTACTTTGAATAATTCAGGCTTTAACAAATAGATAATCCTGAAGTCAAACAATGAATGTAATTGAAGCTGTAGGAATAAACAACAGTGAAAAACTATACATGGAAGACAGCTGAAATAAACTCTAGGACAAAAATACATTTTTGTCTAAAAATCTGATAAACTCATATACCTGTTAGAAATTGAAAGTTAAAATTAGTATGTCCACTTTTGTCACTGTAAATAATAATACTTTGTACCTAAAATGAGACAGTCTTTTAGCTTAATCTTTAAACTGGAAGGGAGCTTTTGGTTGTTGTTGTTGTTTTTTAAGTGACAGAATAATTTACATTTTTATCCTAGGCATATTTATTTGAATGTAAACTGCAGTTATTTCAGTGGGGCATTACCACATTAAGTGTATTTAGGATTACAGTGCCATCCCAAAGCAAAGTTATACCCATCTAAATCCATTGAAGTCAGTGGGCTTAGAAGGATGTAACTCTGTTTAAATTAAAATGGCAATGTCAGCCAATCAGCTCCCAGTAATCCTTGCAAGCAGATAATGTTGACTGGTGTAAAAATATTTCCCAAGTATAAAACGACATAATACTGTCAGTGCGCTCTGGATTCACCTCTAGCTTCAGTTAAAACATTCTCCATAAGATGTCAATTAGAATAAGAAACTTATCCTTGTATGTTAATATATTTTACAAAAAACATATCTTGCCATTGGGACAAGTTTTCAGAGACAAAGGACTTCTTTTTTATTTTTAAGTCATTCTGCTTTTTGCTGTATTGCAATTTTTAAAACATTGAGTTATTCAGCAATCCCCAACAGTGCAGTGAAGCAATTTTAATTGCAAATTCACTGAGTACTGCACTAACTATTGACAGCATGAAGCTCTGTGGTTTCTCCTGTTGTTATTACCTCTTTAAAACAAACACCCCCCCCCCAATTAGATGTGTCCATGGAGGGTACAAGTGTTTTTAAGTGTGTTGAGTGCCCTTTTGGGATTTGATACAAAAGATCAAGACTCAGTACCATTGCTGATATGTTGCCTGCTGCTCACACCAACTATTAGCTCAAAAAGACTGGTTGAGAAAGTAAAATACAGAACTTAACTTGAGATTGCCTTTGGGAAAATACTAAAATCTATTATATCCTGATGGTCTCTAGAGGATTGTTTTTGTCCTCTGAGTAACTTGCAATAAAAGAAATAGTAAGGAACTTGAATCACGGGGAACAAGTCACTCTGTCCTCCTACTAGTCACCCCTGCTATTTGCAAACATACTATAAACACACTTTGTCATCTTTGTAAAAGTGCTTGGAAAATAGAATATTGACTCCTGCTTTATGATACTGAACCATTTGGGCATCACAATCTGGATAGAAAAATCTTCACCAGTCCTCTAATAATTTTTTTTCCCAATGACCAAGATTATTGTCATGAGTCTGAAATTATGCCAGAATGATGACCACAGTCAAACAAGATATGTCACTGAGGGAATCCATTACTATTTTGACATCAGGCACTTGTGGCATCTGAAGGTCACATCAAGAGAATGTGTAAATATGCCCTGACCTGGATAGCCCAAGCAAGCCCAGTCTTGTCAGATCTCAGAAGCTAAGCAGGTCCAACCTTGTCAAGTATTTGAATGTGAGACCTCCAAAGAATAGCAGGCTTGGGAGGCAGAGGTTATCAAGCCACATCACTGAATGTCTTCCATGTCCCAGTAGGAGTTGCCAGAGGTCACCATGTCTTCCAGGCATGGGCACACACACATGCACACACACAAAATGCAAAAATACCAAGAGAATGTGTAAATATAATGCATAGTAGAGATGGCAATGCTAGTCTAGGCTACCGCCCTGCTTTTTGGAAAGCCTGTAAACTAAATTCTAATAGAAACACACAAATAGCTTCCAGTCACGTAATACTGGCCCACCAGATTTATAAACTGTTTTCTTGAGGCATTATAGAGAGTAGCATTCCTGCATTTTTATGTGAATCAAATACATATTCAGTTTCTCTTTTTAACTCTACACTTTTAATCATATGCTCAAGAAGAAGGATCCTTAGAGGCTAACCAGAGGCCTGTTTCCCAACCTGTGGCCATCTCCATTGCTGTTGGCAACTGTCTACATTCTGTCACTATTTAATGTCAACATGATTTAGGCTTTCCAGCCCTTGGTTGACAATCCCCAGAAACACTGGGAGAATAGAAGCTTCTAGGGCATTTTTACCATAGAGATCATTTTTTCTAGAATATTATGTCACTTCCTGTTCCAAAAGAGAAATTTTTAGAGTACTATGATGTCACTTCTGGTCCCAAAATAGGAAGTGCCTTCTTAGTGTTTTGGAGATGCTGAAACTCCTAGAGCATTGTGACATACAAGCACTAAACTACCTGGAAGTATTTCCACATGGTTACTGTGTGGATCATTTGCTTTATATGGGAATTCTCCATTCCATTAGGAATGTGCAGGGCTAGTGCTAACAGCAATGCTGATTGTGTGAACTTTGTCAGATCATGAGAGAGAGGGCAGGAAGGGTTGCCTCAGTGCTTAGTTCTCATGGTCCTTTCTTACACGCTCAGGGAAATGCTGATCGCCACTTTGAGGACAGAAAGGAATCCTGGAGTTTTCTTGTCATCTTCTGGGTATGGAACAGTGGTCACTGCAGGTGTGCATGTGGGGGAGGTATTTGTGAATTTCCTGCATTGTGCAGCGGATTGGACTAGATGACCCTGGAGGTCCCTTCCAACTCTATGATTCTTTCACTTCTTGTTCCAAAACAGACAACAATATACTGGCTTCAATTGACACAATTTTCCCCTTAGTTTCCCAAGGTTGGGAAATACAGAGTGTCGCCGGGAGGTTCCCCTCTGGAAAAAGTTAAGTGGCAACCCTAACAAATATACCTACATACAAGGACAACCACAGGGGGAGGGGCGATTGATCTGAGACTCAAGCTCAGTGTGGCCTCAAAAAGGGTAGAAAAGCATTTGTTCAAATAAAAAAGTAAAATCAAACTCTTGGTCCTTTAATAATGCATTATTTTGTTTTCATGTGTTACCTTTTTAAAATTTATTTTTATGTTGTTTAAAGTCTGCCTTCTCACTGAGACTCAATGAAGATTACATAGTTTTAATGTTTCTTTTCTTTTTTTAATGGCTATGAGCCTTGAAAGCTGGAAGCCAAGGTCTTTCTGGACCTCTGAGAAGGCCTGACTATAAACATGTGTACGTATATATATATATATATATATATATATATATACACAGTAGAAGCTGAAATAGTGCTGGCAGTCCTCAAGTTTATACAGGAATATCCCAAGTCACAGTCTGCTTGGACATTTTACCCTATTGTGCTTCCCAGTATAATTCTGAGATAATTGTCAGCTTTCAGGATCTGGGATCAGAATCTTATATATATAAAAGCCCTAATGCATTGGCACTTTCCAGCTCTCCCACTGGCTGTGCTGTGTGCTCCATCAGCCATTGGCCCATCAACTGCCACTCAAGAGTACTTGAGTGCCATTGGTTGGGTGCTGGGTCCGCTCCTCTCCCCTGGCCACTGCCAGCCTGGCCACTTCCCTGATGGAATAAACTGCTAAAACGGCTGTCTCTCCTGACAAACATGCTTCTCCTACTTGGCTCCTCTGGGGCTAACTTTTCCTCAGTGGCTGCTGCCATGCAACCAAGCTTGGTTCTGCCAGTAAAAAGGCAAAGGCAGGAGGCCCATTCCACGCCTACTTTGGTCTTGGTGAGGAAACTCATTTGGGCCAGTTCTGACTAGGGTTGCCAGGTCCAGGTTTAAGGAGGGATTGGACCTCAGATACAATGTCATAGACTCCACCCTCCATACCAGCCATTTCCTCCTGGGAAACCAATGTTGCCAATCTCCATGTTGGCAGAGATCAGTTCCCCTGGAGAAAACGGCTGCCTTGCAGGGTGGATTCTGCATCATTATACCCTGCTGAGGTTGCTTCCCTCCTGCTTGGGTCTCCACTGCGGAGAAAGACTGTGCTTTTCCTAGGCAGAGGCTGAAGATGGGGGGGAGATGGAACGCTTAAGTCAGAGGGGCAGATAAAGGTAGGTTGATGTTTGGCTGGGGAGGAGATAGGGTTGCCAACTTCAGGTTGGGAAATTCCTGGAGATTTGAGGGGTGGAGCCTGGAGAGGATGGGGTTTGAGTGAGGGGTGGGACCTCAGACAGCTACAATGCCATATACTCCATCCTCCGAACCAACCGTTTCCTCCTGGGGAACCATTGTTGCCAATGTCCAGGTGAGGGCAAGAGATCAATCAGAATTACAACTGTTCTTCAGATGCCAGACATCAGTTCCTCTGGAGAAAATGGAGGACTTTGTGTCCTTATACCCTGCTGAGTTCACCACAGCAAATTGATGCTGAGTGCCCAAGGCTGGGGCACCTGCACAAAGCCTCTTTCTAGAGCTCATTGTATTTATTTCCACAACGGGCCTTATTCCTAATAGTTAATAAATATTACAAATTGAAACAGAGACCAGGAAGAATAATGCTTTTATGTTTCCTCTGAAATTCAATAATGAGAATGTTAATACCAATTCAGACTCCTGAAACACATTGACAGATACTACCAGCATTTGTTTTTTTAAAAAGTTGTCTGATTTCCATTGCTTTTTTATGTATCATGCATTGTTCATTTCAATAAAGCTTTCCTAGTGCAGTGCTTTTAATTTAGTGGAAAGTATTTTGCACAAAGGTCAGCAGTTAAGTGGCAACCCTAACACATATACCTGCATTCAAGAATAATTATGGACAGGGTGAGAGAAAAATGCAAAAATCTAATGCAGAAAAATGTGATATCTAACCCCTCCAACAAAACTGGGAAGGTTTAAAAAAACCCAAAAATAATAAACGGACTGCCTGTGGCTTTAACAAATGGATTCCCTCAGTGGTTGTTGCTAGGCAACCACAGTATTTCAATGTTACTGATTCTGTTAGTAAAAGACAGGGGGGAGGGGGAAGCCCTTTCCAGGTATTTTGGAGGGGCTCATTGAATGAGAACTTATTGTGGCCAGGCCTGTCTAAGGCTGCCAGTTCCTGTTTGGGAGCTTCCTGGAGATTTTGTGGTACAGTTTAAGAAGGCAGTGTTTGGGAAGGGGACAGGCCTCAGCCCAATATTATGCCATAGAGTCAACCCTCAAAAGCAGCCATTTTCTTCAGAGGGCAGATCCCTGTTGTCTAGAGTTCAATTATAATTCTGGGAGATCTCCAAGTCACACCTGGAGTTTGGCAACCCTAGGCCTACTTCCTTGATGCTGGTGGGGGACTTGGGGGGTGTTGCTAGAGGGAGCAGGGACAAATCAATGTGAAGACATCACACAGAAGTGACATCATCACGTTGGGGACCGGCACCCTGCACGTCTGAACTCCAAGCAGCGAATTTGCCGCTGGAGTTCAGGTGCCCCCCTTCTTGCAAAAAGCATTTAGAAGGACACTTTGAATGCTGTTTGCAAGAAGTGGGGGCTATGAGCACCTGAACTCCAAGCAACAAATTTGCCGCTTGGAGTTCAGATGTACCTCCAATGACCACCCCTCTTACTCCCTCCTGTAAGATTTAAAGGGCCCTCCAGTTGATGAGCTGGAGAGCTCTTTAAATCTTGCAGGAGGGGAGTGGCTTTAGTCCCCACTGCAGAGAAAGGTGGGGTATATAAATGAAGTAAATAAATAATAAATATAGCTGAAAATGGGAGGCAGATAAAAGGAAGGCTGGTGTATGGCTGAGAAGGAGAGAATGAGGCAGGGAGTGGGGAAAGGAAATGGGGGCTGCTAGTTGACGAGAAAGAGGAACTAGTACAGGGAGGGGGGATACAGGGGAAAGTGAGCTGCTCCCTCACACATCCTCGAGGGTTTCCTACCATGCAAATGGGCCTGGCCCAGTGACAGGGTTGCCAGGTCCCCTCACCATCATGGCAGGGGGATGGGGGGTGTTCCATGGTGAGAGGGACTATGTTGGGCAACATCCCAACATGATGACATCACCTGGAAGTGACATTATTGTGTCAGTGATGTAGCACATGACGCTCTGGTTTTTGGGCAAAAACGGGAGGTTTTGCTTCAAAATCATAGAGTTTGCCAAAAATACCATAGTGTTGGACACAATGATGTCTCTTCTGGGTGATGTCATCATGTCAGAGACATCACCTGACAAAGTCCCTATTTGGGGATGGGGTTTCCCATGCTGGCTAGCTGGCTGGTGACGGATTGCAGCCCCCAAATGTGGGGGAACCCCCACTGGGACCTGGGGGCTGGCAATCCTACCCAATGGCTAGCACTTAAGGGAAAGCTTAAGACAAAGCAGCTAGGTTGGCTGTTGGGTGGGAAGAAGATAGGGTTGCCAACTCCAGGTTAGGAAATGTTTGAAGATTTGAGGGGTGGAGCTGGGGAGGTTGGAGTTTGAGGAGGGAAGGGACCTCAAAAGTGTTTAATGCCATTACATCCACCCTCTAAAGCAGCCTCCAGGGCAATTAGGGTTGTTAACCTCCAGCTGGGGGCTGGAAATCAAGCCAGAATTACAACTGATCTCCAAAAGACAGAAATCAGTTCTCTTGGAGAAAATGTCTGCTTTGAAGAGTGGACTCTATTGCATTATACCCTCCTGACATCACTTCCCTCCCCAAATATAACGTCCCAAAGCTCCTCCCCCAAATCTCCAGGAATTTTCCAACCTTCAGCTGTTAACCATCGGGAGAGAAGGAAGCAGGGAAAAGGGAGAGTCTATGGGTACTTTCAGGAAAGGCAAAGAGGATATAATGGGGCAGGGGGAAGTGAGATACTTGCGGGTTCCTCTTGTAACTATTTTTTTTAAAGGAAATGATGTCCAGTTTAAATAGGACCAAATTCTGATTGCAGATATTAATTTTTAGTTCACTAAAGGGAAAAAATAAGTGTTATATGTAAGTACATATAACAATCACTTGAAGGCTCTTTTTTCTTAGGGAAAAAACAACACTTAGCTAAGAGATTACTGCTCACAATGTTTAAGTTTTTTTATCTCTCTGCTCAATTGTCCCTCCCCGCTGCAGTGGCTACCTGTTCGGATTCTGTATGGGGCTGTGGGATTTGTTGGTGAACAGGATGAAACAAAGAAAAAAGCAAATATTTCAGCATCTTCTCCCTGTTGGAAAAATTGGCAAAAATACTTAGATATTCAGAGTTTGCAATGGTTCTTTGCTTCACTGGAGAGGAGGCATTTCTTTCTGTGTAAAAATCTATTTCTAAGGGAAGGGTACACAGGAAAATTTACAAAATAACAAAGACCTAAGACTACATCTCTACAGCTACAGAACAGACTGATCAAATGGTCTCACAACAACTGTAATGGAGATGATTCTTCTTGATCCCTAGAAGGAAATCACCTGAATACATTAACCAATGATTGTGAGTAAAAAGATTTCCCAGGCTTTCTTTCCATTGGCTCTGTGCCAGGTTTCCCTTCCAGGTCAGTCTAAACAATAGTACACAAAGAAAACAGATTAACCCTATAATGACTGAATTAGACCTTGCAACACACAAATATTTCCAACACTCCCTTCATCACTTCTGTTTTCAATTGCCTTATTTTGCTCCAACACCTCACAAATGAAGACATGTCAGACATATTGGTTTAACTAGTTTTGTTTATAGAAATGGCTGACCAATGTGATTCTTATTGCTGTGTCTGGGGCTGGTGGCCCCACCCCCACATTCACCTGCTCTAAAGGAGATGCCAATAGGGGATGTTCTTGCCCAGTTACTGCTGTGGCAGGCAGACCAGCCAGAGGCTTTGGGGAAGGGAGTATGAATCAGGCCACACCCAGAAATGCACCAGCAGCAACTTCAGAGCCTGGCAGGCCCAGCACATGCCTCAGAAGGGAGGTGGGTCTCACACAGCAGGCTGTACCTGTGAACAGGAGAGAGGAGGAGGCTAGCAAAAGCTAGGACTTCTTGGGACCTGTGCAGGTAGGCAGAACTGACACTTAAAACCTCAGGAAGAGGCAGGACAGGAGAAGGGAGGGCATAGCCAGGGAGGTTATTGGCCCAAATTATCTTTATTCACCATGGCTCCACCCCCTGAAGAGAGCGCATTGGGGAAGTCTGGGGTCTGCCCACCCTCAGGCACAGGGCCGGTGCCAGGCTTTTTTGCGCCCTAGGCAAGGCTAACTACTTGCGCCCCCCCCACACACACACACACACTGCTAACCAGTTATTTTAAAAGATGAATTCTAGGGAAAATTAAAAGCACAAAACTTGACATTGCTAATTTTTTTTAAAATTGTGAGAATAAGTCAAGTGACAGCCTTTGGTTTTCTTTCTCAAACAGAAAACAGTTCTAGCACACAACTCACCAATCATTTTGAATAATCCTGTGAATTATGATGTCAAAAATTAAGGCTCTTGAATGTTTTCATTTCGGGCACATCAAAATCTCATTTTGTGTGCCTTTTCCTTTGCAAATTTTGTCACTGATTCCTTCAGTTCAAGTTCTGATGCTTCAGTGTGTTCAACCAATATAACTGCCAAACCAAATAGTCTCTTTTGCAGCATTAGTTCTACAGTTTTCTCAGTTTTGCGATTCTTGATGTCAGATTTGTGTCCATTTACCCTTTGGTGTAGGGTTTGGCCTGTTTGTTCTATGCAGAGAATTGCAGTTTACACATCCTACTGTATTGTTATTCCAGTCTTGCTGTTTTTATTGCTCAGTTACTTATTCATCTTGACTCTAATAATCTCTTCCTGACAACTAGCTCCCCCTGCCTGTATGTAATATTTGAGGAAATCTGTTTCAGTGTATGTGAAGAAGTGTGCACATGCTAAGAACATAAGAGAAGCCAATGCTGGATCAGGCCAGTGGCCCATCCAGTCCAACTCTCTGTGTGACACAGTGGCCAAAAATACCAGGTGCCATCAGGAGGTCCACCATTGGGGCTAGGATACTAGAAGCCCTCCCACTGTCCGTCCCCCCCCCAGCATCAAGAATACAGAGCATCACTTGTCCCAGACCAAGAGTTCCTATCTGTACCTTGTGGTTAATAGCCACTGATGGACCATATGTTTATCCAGTTCCCTCTTGAAGCCGTCCATGCTTGTAGTCGCCACCACTTCCTGTGGCAGTGAATTCCATGCATTAATCACTTTTTGGGTGAAGAAATACTTCCTTTTATCCATTCTAACCTGACTGCTCAGCAATTCATTGAGTGCCCACAAGTTCTTTTATTGTGAGAAAGGGAGAAAAGTACTTCTTTCTCTACCGGCTCTGTCCCATGCCATGCATAATCTTGTAAACCTCTATCATGTCACCCCTTTGGGGATTTTAAACTTAGACTTCCCAGATAGTAGGCTGATACTGGTGCCTTCTCATGTTCTTCACCAGCACATGAAGCAACTTATGTACAAAAGGTTGCAATGCCCAGCCATTTCATGTTTTCCCCTGGGCCCTAGACTCAGAACTCTGAACATGAGATTTCTGTAGTGAATGTCAATAAATCAAAAGTAGGTTTGCAGTTTACAGATACACTTTTGGACAATATACTCAAGATTGCAACAGCACAGACATTTTGATGCAATAATTCAAAGCAAGGGATGTCAGTTAAATGAACAAAATATTACAAGAGTGCTAATGTTTTAAGCACATTTTAAAGTTAAAACATAACTTTTTAACCAAGAGCCTGTGGCCGGTTGGAGGGGCGAGAATGTCATTGTGGGGGGCTTCCGGGGAGAGTGAGGCTGCAATGCAGGCTGGGCCCCTTCCACCTTTCCCTCCTTCTCTCCCATCTGCTCCTAGGCAAAAAGTCATGGCTTGCCTCCACCCCTCCCCTCCATTTGCTTTCCCACCCAGCACCCTCACCTGCTCCCTTTGCCTCTGCAGCGCTCACTAATGATGACCCAACCCAGCTCAGCTCAGCACGGCTTGGAAGGGGAGGGGAGAAGGCGGCAGCAGGCAGGACACCGAGAGGCGCCTGGAGGGGTGGCGAGGATGACTGGGGAAGGACGCCTGCAACGTCGGCAGAGAACTGACCAGGCAGTGCGGGGCTGCTTATTTATTTATTATTCAAATTTATATCCCGCCCTCCCCATGGGCTCAGGGCGGCTAACAATAAGGGCATAAAACCATGATAAAACAGTTAAAAACAAGATAAAACAATACAAAATTACAATAAAGTGCAGGTGCTCTGAAAATTCATAGTTCCAAGATGGGTTCTGGAAGATGGACCCAGAACAATGAAGCAGATTCCAAGACAACACTGCCTTCCAATCTTCGGCCCAGGGCCATCATGCACCCCGATGGCATCCCCACTCTTTGCAGTAGTGGTACAGTGGTGGCACAGTGATGGCGGCGGCTCCTACTCGAAAGCCTGGCGGAAGAGCTCCATCTTGCAGGCCCTGTGGAACTGCACAAGGTCGCGCAGGGCCCAGATCTCCTCTGGGAGCTCATTCCACCAGGTGGGAGCCACCACCGAGAAGGCCCTGGCCCTGGTCACAGCGGGTTTGACGTCTGGGGCCTGGGGTAACCAAAAGATGTTGGGCCCCCGACTGTAGTGCCCTTGGGGGAACATATGGGGAAAGGCGGTCCCTCAGGTATGCTGGACCCTGGCCATGGAGGGCTTTAAAGGTAAGAACCAGCACTTTGAAGTGAATCCAGTACGCTATTGGCAGCCAGTGCAGCGCCTTCAGCACAGGCTGGATATGGTCTCATCTAGAGAGACCCATCAGCAGCCTGGCTGCCACATTCTGCACTAGCTGCAGCTTCTGGACTTGCGCCAAAGGCAGCCCCAAGTAGACAGTGTTACAGTAGTACAGCCTCGAGGTGACCGTCGCATGGATCACTGTGGCCAGGTCATTGCGGTCAAGGAAGGGAACCAACTGCTGAGCCAGCTGAAGATGATAAAAGGCTGACTTGGCAGTGGCTGCTACCTGGGCCTCCATTGTTAAAGAGGGGCCTGGGAGCACACCCAAACTCCTAACCCTTGACGCTGGCACCAGAGGCACCCCATCAAAGGTCAGGAGAGGGAATCCCAACCCCAAACCGACCCAACCTAGACCCAGGACCTCCGTCTTTGCTGGTTTAGTTTCAGCCAACTCAGTGTGAGCCATGCAGCCACAGCTTCCAACTCCCGATGAAGGTTGTCTGGGTTGGAGTCCGACCGGCCGCCCAGTATCAGATAGAGCTGGGTGTCATCTGTATGCACCCACAAGCCCATACCTCTGGGCAATCTGGGCAAGGGGGTGCATGTAGATGTTGAATAACATTGGGGACAGCACTGCCCCCTGAGGCACCCCACAATCAAGAGGGTGCCTCCGGGACTGCTGATACCCAATCGCCACCCTTTGTCCCCAACCTTGAAGAAAAGAGGCAAACCATTGAAGGGCATGCCCCTGAATCCCCACGTTGGCAAGGCAGT
This sequence comes from Gekko gecko, assembly GCA_029375565.1. Lineage (NCBI taxonomy): Eukaryota > Metazoa > Chordata > Lepidosauria > Squamata > Gekkonidae > Gekko > Gekko gecko. The sequence goes on from JAPDNY010000001.1 coordinate 266,873,950, forward strand.
GGGTCAGCAACTGGTGGTCAACCATATCAAACGTGGCCAACAAATCGAGCAACAACAGTACCACCACACCGCCTTGATCCAGATGCCTTCGGAGGTCATCAGTCAGGGCGACCAACACCGTCTCCGTCCCATGACCCAGGCGAAAGCCAGACTGGAAAGGATCTAGGACTGAAGCCCTGTAGCTGTATCACCACCACCCTCTCAATGAGTTTGCCCAAATAGGGCAGATTGGACACCGGCCGGTAGTTGGCCAATTCGGGCAGGTCCAAAGATTTTTTTTTCAAGAGTGGATGGACCATCGCTACCTTGAGTGCCCCAGGGAACTGTTCCTCTGAAAGGGACTTGTTGATAATCTCCTGCAGGGCACCTCGAAACCCCTCATGGCCCGCCTTAATGAGCCAGGAGGGGCACGGATCAAGGTCGCACATGGTTGGACATACAGATACGAGCAATCTGTCAACTTCATCCAGGCTGAGTAGGCTGAAATATTCTAAACCTGAAACTGAATCTGAAACCTGAAAAAGGGCCTTGAGTTCACTCACTGTGTCAATTGTGGCAGGGAGTTTGTGACGGAGTGCCAGGACTTTATCTGCGAAATAGCTCACAAAAGCCTCACAGCCAATATCCAATTCCCTAACGTTTTGCCTGCCCTGTGGCAGCGCTGTCAAAGATTGAACCATACTAAACAGTTGGGCCGGGTGTGAGCTCGCAGATGCAATCTTGGTCACATAGAAATCTTTCTTAGCAGTCCTGACTGCCATCTCATAGGATCTCATAAATGTCCTATAAGATGCTCTTGATGCCTCATCGCAAGTGCGATGCCACTGTCTCTCTAGCTGTCTCAGATCTCACTTCAGCTGCCGCAGCTCCTGTATATACCAGGGCACTCGCCTGGAACGAGTGCAGAGAGGGCACCTGGGAGCGATCTTGATGGCTGTGGAGAGCCAGCCATGCCAGTCCTCCACAAGCTCATATGAGCCGCCAGGGGCCTCAGATCCTGCAGGTCCATCTGGAACTACATAGGGTCCATTAGGCTCCGTGGGTGAGCAAAAATCCGCTCGCTGCCTACACAGGGTCAGGGTAGCACCTTCAGATGGGCCTTCAGGGCCTGGTGGTCCAACCATGGCACTGCCACAGCAGTGATCCGGTCCACCGTCATCCCCCCCCGAAGATCAAATTAGGTGTGTGACCGGCCTGATGCGTGGGGGCCGATACAAGTTGAGAGAGTCCCAACACTGCCATGGATGACACTAAGTCCGTAGCCCAGCTGGAGGTCGCGTTCTCAGCATGGACATTGAAATCTCCCAGGACAATCAGCCTTGGGTGCTCCAACGCCCAGCCTGATACGGCCTCCAGCAGGGACGGCAGGCTATTGGCTGGTGCATTAGGTGGTCGGTACACCAGCCAAATTGCCAAACTCTCCTCAACCTCCAGCATCACACCGACACACTCAACGCCCGCGATCTCCACAGGCGGGAGCGCCCTGCAGGAGTAAGCCTCCCGAATGAAAATTGCCACTCCTCGCCCCCTAGTCCACGATTGGTGAAGGACCGAGAACCCCGGTGGAGCGAGCTGGGTGAGAGCTACCGTCTCCCCCTCCCACACCCAGGTCTCGGTCACGCATGCCTACACGCATGTCTACCACAAAATCCTGGAGGACTGCAGTCTTGTTGTTAATGGACCTGGTGTTGCACAACACCAATGACGGAGGGGGGTTAGAAATCCTGGCCCCACTGCCAGCCACCCTTGGGATGGGCTGTAGGCTGGAAGGGCACCAAGCCATTCTGCTTCTCCACAGCCTTGCTTCTCCTTCTCCCTGTGAGCCCTGAGGCGGCCGGAGATTATGACGATTCCTGCTCGTCATCAGTGCCGCTCTTGCCATCGTCCTCACCCTGCTTGCTGGCCTCTGCACCCCTCAGAGGTCTCCACCCTTAGGTGGTCGCCTAACTTGGCCTTAATGGTGGCACTGGCCCTGCTCGGCAGGGAAATCTTTCTTAGTCTGGCCTAGGGAAGAGACCACTCCCAAGAAACCAAGGGAAAGGAACAGGCAGGAGTGAGAGAGGACATGTACTTCAGGGACATTGTGAAGCAGGCAAAAAAAGAAGGGAGAAAAAGCCAATCAGGTGAACCCTCCCCCCCAATTCCTGCTTGGCCCTGAATAGCAACCAGTTCCCTACTGTTATTCCATGAAGGGTGGGTGGGCCAACTATAGCAACAAAAGGCTGTGTGGGAGAAAAAGCAGCTTCCCTGTAAGACTACAAGCTGCTCTCTTCCCATTGGCTGGAAACTTTCCAGCCCTTTCCAGTCCTGCCTTGTGTCTCCTTTGAAAACAGGGGTGCAGGGCAAAATGCTCCACAGCATTAATGCTGTGAATCTCTCTTCTTGAGTAAGAAAGCTAAAGAGACTGCCATTACATGCTCAGTATTAGAAGCCATAGGTCAATGTGTATAACCACTTGTCATTAATAAAACTGATTGATGAAAGCTCCCCCCATTGGGAAGTCGTCCCCCCACAGATACTTTGGAGTAATATCTGTCCTGTGCTAAGGCCATTTAAATTGTGAGTTTAGGATTCTGTGAATTATGACAATGATTTTTGCATATTGTCTAGAATGTTTATATCATTCAACCGTGAAAAAGTACTATTATGGAACGTTGAATACTTTGACTTCCAAATAGGAGAATTACACTTGATCTAACTTGGTTGGTCCTCTGGTCCTCTGTTAGGATAAGCAAAACTGAAAGGTGCTTAGTAGTGGCTACATTGTGTCTTCCCTCTGTATCTATTTGCATATATAAGAACATAAGAGAAGCCAATGTTGGATCAGGCCAATGGCCCGTCTGGTCCAACACTCTGTCACACAGTGGCCAAATATACCAGGTGCTATCAGGAGATCCACCAGTGGTGCCAGGACACTAGAAGCCCTCCCACTCTTGACCCCCCCAACCACCAAGAATACAGAGCATCATTTGCCCCAGCCTGAGAGTTCCTATCTATAGCTCATGGCTAATAGCTACTGATGGACTTCTGCTCCATATGCTTATCTAATTCCCTCTTGAAGCTGTTCATGCTTGTAGCTGCCACCACTTCCTGTGGCAGTGAATTCCATGTGTTAATCACTCTTTGAGTGAAGAAGTATTTCCTTTTATCCGTTCTAACCCGACTGCTCAGCAATTTCATGGAGTGCCCACAAGTTCTTGTATCGTCAGAAAGGGAAAAAAGTACCTCTTATTCTACCTGCTCTATCCCATGCATAATCTTATAAACCTTGATCATGTCACCCCTCAGCCATCATGTCTCCAAGCTAAAGAACCCCAAGCGTTTTAACCTTTCTCCATAGGGAAAGTGTTCCAACCCTTTTATCATTCTAGTTGCCCTTTTCTGCACTTTTTCCAGTGCTATAATATCCTTTTTGAGGTGTGGTGACCAGAACTGTACACAGTACTCCAAGTGAGGTCGCACCATTGATTTATACAGGGGCATGATGATACTGGCTGATTTGTTTTTAATTCCCTTCCTAATAATTCCCAGCATAGTGTTGGCCTTTTTTATTGCAGTTGCACACTGTCTCAACATTTTAATTGAGTTATCTACTACGACTCCAAGATCTCTCTCTTGGTCAGTCTCTGCCAGTTCGGACACCATCAATGTGTCTTTATATTTAGAATTTTTGGCTCCAATGAGCATCACTTTGCACGTGGCCACAATGAACCCCATTTGCCACGTTGATGCTCACTCACCCATCCTTGACAGATTCCTTTGGAGTGCCTGCATATAAAAGTATACAGATTTTGGAAATTAATGTGGGCTGCTTGGAAGTAAGGCTTCTGGACTTATGCTAGGGGGCGTTTTTGGAGCATGCATTATGGAGCTGCAGGTTCCTGTCTTCCCTTTCATTATTGCCATGGCAGCTTGGATACTGGGCCTCATGAGAAGGGTTCTGAAGCATTGGCTCCAGTGTCAATCACAGGTGACACCAAGAGCTCAGTGCAGTGCTGCTTGGGCAGACCAGAAGAATACCATTCCCTCTCTGGTCCACCTGGCTCCCTTGAAGCTGGGCACTGCCATGGAACCCACAGTCAGTCATCTGAATTTCCCTGCCCTACCTCCCTTAATCTGTGGGTCTTTAGGTGTGTTTTGTTGGTTATGTTTTCCTGTCCCCCAAGGCTCACCAATGCTCCATTGGCTGTAATCATTAAAGCTGTGGCTGCAGCTTACTTCAGCAGTGTTTCAGTACTGTGATATTCTTCCCTTGCTGCCTCCCACCTCACTTCTTGCCCCGGGTCTGCAAACTGTTAAAAAGAAAGATTTATAGGTATCTTCTTCCTTGTAGGGAAGTGATTTGATTCTTCATTTTAGAGAACACCATCTTGAATGAAACCTGTTTCCATCATTTCATCTATGAAAAACTTGACTTTTTTTTTCTTTTACAGTAAAAAAGGCAATTGAGCTGAAATCAAGAGGAGTGAAGATGCTACCTAACAAAGACAGCAACCACAAGAATTCTGTCTGTAAGTTCTTTTAAAAAATTCTCTTTATATGTGAGTAATTTGTATTCCTATTTTATTGTAAAGACACATTTTGTTTTTGTGTGAACTGAAACTTTGGCATAAAGTTGGGTTTTTTTCATGGGGAAAAATCTAATTTTAAGATTTTTGATAGGACTAGTAAATGTCTCTGAGAGGTTCCAGATGTGTTTTTGAAATTAAGAAGTAAATGGGTAAATTGAGCAGCCTTCCTGGGGATGCAGAATATGAATCCTCTAAATAAATAGTAAAGGGAAACATGTGTGTGTGTGTGTGTGAGTGAGTGAGTGAGAGAGAGAGAGAGAGAGAGAGAGAGAATATGTGAATGAGACTGTTAAAGCATTTAGGATTAGGGCAGGACATAATTCAGCACCAATTGTGTTTTGTCTGGTAGTACTTCTCCCTTGCTGTCTTCTAGAGTGGACAAAATGAATCTATGTATGTTATTTTTCAGGCTTTCTTTTCCATTTTTCTTACAGTGTTTCTGTCTCTGGTCCTGCTTTGTTAGTCAGTAAGCTTTCAGTATTCAGTGAAACAATTGCATGCATCCTATTACTCCCCTGAGCCAGGTATGAATCTGTTCACCAACTTCATTGCAAGAGAAGAGCCACTTTAGGGGAAGGTTTTTGTAGGCTGGAGAAACTTCCTCCATTGTTTTTTGGGGTTTTTTTAATGGTCTATTTTTTTTTGTGAGGATTGGAAGTGAATGTTGGTAGTCTTGTGCTTGTCCTCCCACTTTTTTTTTTAAAGAGTTGCATATGCATTCCTTCTTACTAGAAAAAGAAATGCAATGAATTTTTAAAAGATGAAATGGCTCAAATACTGCTCTGTGGATTTGACAAGGGAGGAATAAGTGCAGCAGTAGTTTCACTGTTGCTATCCAAATAGGCATCCTGAGGAACTACTCTCAAATCTGCAATTAAATATTCCTAGCTTCAGTAAAAATTAAGGATGCTAAAGAAATCCTCACATTCTTTGACTTGAACTTTGACGTGTCAAGTGGGTTCTTTTAAACTGAGGGATGAAATTGCAGCAGATTTACAACCTCTGGCCAAACCTCAACAGAAGAAATAGATGTTAACAAGACAGAACCTGCAAAGGCTCACACAGGGGCATTTCATTTTCCTCATCTCCACTATTTCCTCTTTCCAGTGGCAGTCAGGCATGCAAGATAAAGCAGGGGGAAGTGAGGCAATTTGTTCTGTAGGAATTTGACCCGCAGTTGCGTGATCACACAGTCCTTGGAAGCTATGGGCACAGCCCGCCACCGTAGGTGACTTGGGTTTTTGGGTTTTTTGCTGTGTGTTTCCAGTGCACTTCAATGAGGGATCAATGATTCGCATCTCCGCACTGAGGGCTCCCTATGCAGTGTGCAATGATGCAAATGCTGAGACGGGGGGGGGAGGCACAGAGTCAGGATGGCCTGATTAGACCATCCTGATGCCATGGGAGCGCACTGGAGCGATCACACAGGGGAAAGTCCATCCGTGACCCATAGCAATCTGTTTGCTGCTGGAGTTTCCCTAGTGTCTTTTTACTCCACCTGTGGTGGAGTAAAACGGGTTGTCGATGGGTGTGGGGCGCTTCCCAGATGTTTGTGTCTGATCATGCCCTTTAAATCCACCCGGCATTCACGCCTATGGCGTGCCTAATTGTGTGTGTGATCGCAACCTCCATTTGCTGAAAGTCCCCTTAGCCTCTCCCTTTTCCTGCTTCCTTTGCTCCTCCTCATCCAACAGCCAACCTACATTTTTCTGCCCCTCTTTCTGAAGCTCCCTCCCACCAGGCAGCCTCTACATAGGGAATCTATGCACAGTTGTGTGGCAGCGGGCACTGGTCTAGACCCACTTACATTGTAGGAATCCCTCAAGGACTTGTGAGGGGGAGCCTCACTTTCCCCTGTATCTCCCTCCCAGTACTGTTTCATTTTCCCCTGCTCCTGGCAACCCCCATTTCCTCTCCCCATTCCCTGCCTCATTCTCTCCTTCTCAGCCTCCTTTCCCATCTTCAGCTATATTTATTTTTTTTCATTTATACCCCACCTTTCTCTGCAGTAAGGGACTGCAGTGGCTCAGAGGTTAAGATGCTGAGCTGCAGACCGGAAGGTCTGTAGTTTGGCAATTCGAGACCTAATGCCACATGATGGAGTGAGCTCTCGTCTCCATCCCCCCAGCTCCTGCCAACCTAGCATTTCAGAAGCAAGAAATTGCAAGTAGATAAATATGTACTGCTTTGGTGGAAAGGAAATAGTGTTCTGTGTGCTTTAGTCATGCTGGTCACATGTCCACGGAAACATTTTTGGACAGCGCTGGCTCTTTGGCTTGGAAATGGAGATGAACACCGCCCCCTAGAGTCAGATTCAAGTAGCTTTCAAGCAAGGAAAACCTTAACCTTTCTCCACAGTGGGGACCAAAAAAGCTCACATTATTCTCCTCTCCTCCATTTTATCTGCACAACAACCCTATGAGTTAGGTTAGACTGAAAGTACATGACTAATCGAAAATCATGCAGTGAGCTTCCATAGCAAGATAAGGATTCAAACCTGAAGCTCTAACTGCTACACCAGTAGCATGGGGTGTCTGCTGTTTAACATGACTCAGTCATTCAGTGGTGGCTGCCAAGCCAAGGGTTGCCAATCTCTTGGAGAAAATGGCTGCTTTGGAGGGTGGACTCTATGGCATTATATCTGGCTGAGGATCTCCCTCTCCCCAAAGCTTGGCCTCCTCAGGCTCCACCCCAAAATCTCCAGGAATTTCCCAACCTGGAGCTGTCAGCCATAGCCAGGCCTGGCCCCAATGAGTCCTTCCTCAAAGTCCAAAACAGCCCTGGAAAGGACCCTCCCCTGCCTTTTACTCACTGAAACCCAGCCTGAAATCAGGCCCAGTACTACCATTAGGCGAAGTCAGGTAGCTGTCTTAGGATGTAGATGTCAGAGGGTGCAGAACTGACAGTCATCAGCATTAGCCATGAAGCCTACGAAGAGATTCAAGGGGTGTTGGAAAAACGCTGGGCCTGGCCTCCTCCCTCTCCTCTGTGTCTGATGCCAGTAACTTGCTTGCAGCTGGAGGAGAGGGCAAATTGGTTACAGCCAGTGTTTGGTCAAAAGCTTGCATCTCCTGTCCCTGAAGATTGATGGGATCTATTGCAGCTGGCTGTTCCTCCCCCTCTGAGGAGGAGATATCATTATTAGGCTGAGCACCCGTCTGGTCAGGCTGGGAACCAGGGAGATGTATGACAATGAGATTCTGATGTGCCTGAAATGGAAACATTAATGAGACTTAAATTTCAACATCACAGTTAACAGGATTTTTCAAAATGCTTTGTGATTTGTGTTTTTCTGTTTGAGAGAGAAAATCAGAGAGTGTAATACTTGTTCTCACAATTAAAAAAAAAGAAATTAGCAATTTCAAATTTTGTGTTTTTCATTCTTTCTAAAATGCATTTATATTTGAAAATTGGTGGGCGCATGGGTGTGTGTGTGTGCCAGAAGGTAGTCTCACCTAGTGTGCAAAAAAACCTGGCACCAGCCCTGCCTGGAATGCTATGGTTGCCTAGCAATAGCTACTGACTGAGGGAAACTGGTAAAGCTACAGGAACATCTTTTGACCCTGATGTGTGTGGAGTTTTTTTTGTTTTTGTTTTGAGATTTCAGATTTTTCTGCAAACCTGGGGTGTTTTTTCAGGTTTGTAGAAAAATCTGTCTTCCCAATCACAGCTGCAGTCACTGGATTTAAATATCCTCATATTTGGCTGGCTTTGCTATTAGAATATAAAATACCGATGCTAGTTAAAGTTTAGGGATTACATAGTTTTGTTTTCAAACCTGCAGTTACTAGTAGATTATTCTTTTTCTTATGCTAATGACTCAACATTGGCTGCCATCTCCACAGTGGTTGTAAATTAGGACATAAGAGGGCTCTTGAGGCTGCAGGAAGGGATTCAGTAGTTTAGAACCATTTGGCTTAAAGGGAACCACTTCTAAATCATTGTGGGATTTTTCTGTCCTCTAAATAATCTGTTGCCATCTGTAAATTTAACTGATGCAATTTACTCACTGGGCAGCATTACTATCAATTAGGCTTGTCATCCTCAAGGTGGTCCCAGAATGACAACTGATCTCTATAGTACAGAAATTAGTGTCTGGAAGGAGAAAGGCAGCTCCAGAGAGTAGAGTCTGAGGTATACCACAGAGTCTAGGAGAAATGGAATTCTCAGAGTGGCTACAGAGGGTAGATGCTACAGGGCCTCCATTTCTCCTATACAGGAAACATCCCAGTTAAGCTCCCTGCCCTCCCCAAACCTCCAGGAGTTTCCCAAGCTGGAGTTGTCAACTCTACATGAAATGGACAAATGCTAAAATGAAAGAGATCAAACAGACATTTGTAGTTAACTAAAATGTATTGAAATTTGTAAATTCAGGTTTTACAAAAAAAAATTAGGCAGAAAGAATTTGGAGGACTTGAACATGAACCCTGAAATAAATTTACCTCTTCATGTATCCTGGTAAAAATCTTGAGATCAGTGTTCTAACTTAAGTGTGCCAACTTATTCTTAAATGTTCTATCCTCTAACACAAGAGCCTTTTCTAGCATGTATGTTTAATATTAGAACTTTTCTTCCTAATTTTACTGTGGTATATCTTGTTTTTCTGTTTTTTCCCCCATTTATTATTTGTCCTCCCTCCAGTTAAATGTTTAAATAAAAACACTTAAAAAAGAGATTTATCTAAGTACAATGGTCAAATATTTACTATAATCAGCAAACCTTATTTAGGAAACAGAGAAACATTTTAAATGTAGTGATTTGTATGCGACATGTTTACTTTGCTAGTGCTGATGTTCTGTTTAGCCTTAGGTAAAGGTAAAGGTTCCCTTGCTCGAAAGCCAGTCGAATCCGACTCTAGGGTTGCGGTGCTCATCTCCGTTTCAAAGCCGAAGAGCCAGCGCTGTCCGAAGACGTTTCCGTGGTCATGTGGCCGGCATGACTAAACACCATGGCGCACGGAACGCTGTTACCTTCCCACCGAAGTGGTACCTATTTATCTACTTGCAATTTCTTGCTTTCGAATTGCTAGGTTGGCAGGAGCTGGAACTAGAGACGGGAGCTCACTCCGTCATGCGGCACTCTCGGGTCTTGAACTGCTGAACTACTGACCTTCCACAGCCTGCAGTTCAGCATCTTAACCACTTGAGCCACCACAGCTCCTATTTAGCCTTAGAGATGGAGAAAATTGAGTTATTTTTAAGGTGATGTTTTTTTGCCATGTAGAGTCAAAGAACAAATGGCTTTACAGATTCAGTATTGATCTGCTGTAACACATTTAGATGAATTGATGGCACATGCTGCTTTACTCAGCAGCTGAAGCCAAAACAGCTAATTCTCAAACAGGATAACCCTGCTGATTTAGTGTTGGATGCAGGACAGAAATATGTGAAAAGAGGACATTATTTATTTATTACCCATTTGGGCAAAATAATTAATGATCTGACATACCGAGATATAAAAATTAAGTGTGAGTGCTGTGATAAAATTTCATCTTAAAGTATACACATTTTTCCTGTTAAATTCTACAGAAGATACAATGGCTTTGTAGTATTAGAGCAAAACTGCATGTTTCATGGATTTCTCTCCAGTGGCCAATATCTGCATTCATGCATCATATATCACAAGATTTGCCATTTCGTCATTTAGACAATTTGCTAACAACGTATCCTTCTTTATGAAAATGAGTGTGCATGGGAAAATCCTGTACGGGAGCAAAAGGTAAAGAGCATCCTCAGCTTCTCACTACTGGTGATGCTGGGATATCAAATTTCATGGTGGTAGACATCTTTTGTCCTATAACAGGGTTGTCATAAAGTGCAGCAGCACTTAATTTTCCCTATATGAGTGAGTGACTGGCAGCATATTTGAACTGTTGCATAGAATTTAGTGGGAGTTATTCTAACGATCTGACCCTATCAGAATAGCACCCATATGCAGAGACAATTTTTAAAGAGTTTTTATTTTTTTTTACTTTACTTTTGGGGAAATCCAAACATTTCAGATTTATATGTACCCCTCATATTGACCATGCATTTAGTTGCCCCTAAATTCTTGTATTATGGAGTTCCCTGTATCTACTTTCTCCACCCCATAAATCTCTACCATGCCCCCCATCATGACTTTAGATACCCTGGATGCAGACAGTATAGGCTTTCAGAAGTTTAATATTTGAAAACTTCTGTAACTGCAAAGAGAATCCTTACCCCAAATATGATTTGTACGCTGTGTGTATGTGTGGTTCCCTCCCCCACTGGCTCAAGCTATCTATGGTTGCGGTCACACACACACTAAATTATCCACTTTCAATCCACTTTCCAACTGGATTTTGCCAGTTCACGCAGTAAAATCCAGTTGTAAAGTGCACTGAAAGTAAACTGAAAGTGTATTATTTAGTGTGTGTGACTGCAGCCTATGTTTGGATAGCTGCAAAGCTCCTGCCAAGTCCAACAAGGTGTGATTCTGTTTCTTTTCCTCATGTGGTCATCTTGACTACTGTCTGGATCCCTACTTTAGTGTAGTAGCCCATTGGATTTCTGGATTAGTAGCTATAATATACAGGGCTATTTTTGGGCAGGAACACACAGGAACTGAGTTCCAGCTGGCTCCTGAGTTGGCCACGCCCAGCAGGAACTAATTAGTATAATAGGCCACACCCAACAACAGAAACTCATTAGGATTGGCTACATTAGGGCTGTGTGGCCTAACATCTAAAGGTGTTCCTGCTACAAAAGAAGCCCTGGGTTTTGACAACAAGGTAAACAGAGTAAGAAGCAAAAGGTAGGTGTGGCTAGATGACCACATTTCTGGTAACATGGGGGTGTAGCCTAATATGCTACTGAGCTGTGCTTTCAGGGGGTGTGGCCTAATATGCTAATGAGTTTCTGCTGTTGGGTGTGGCCTATTATGCTAATGAGTTCCTGCTGGGCTTTTTCTACAAAAAGCCCTGATAATATATCTTCTATTGTTCTTTTCTCCCCTGGCCTATTTTTTCTCCATTTGAGTGTCTCAGCAAGCAGAATTTGGGAGCTTGAGGTAACTTGCTCTTTATTGAACATCTGGTAGTATCATTTGACTGCTTGAGACTTATTAGTTCCTTTGCCTAAATGTTTGTATTATCCCCCATAATAAACGTTTCTGTTTTTCACTCCATAAGGGCCTTGTTGTTTCTTGCAAGCTTGTAATAGTGCATTGGCACTTACAGTGCCTTCCTTGCACCCTGTGTCAGCCTCCTACAATTTCAAGACAATTTAGGTGTATTATTATAAATCTCTCCCTCCCCTTCTAAGCTCATACACTATGGTAGCATATTTAAGGTTTTAATATGATGGCTGTAGAATAATGGGTTCCCTATTATGAGGTAAGTTTTCTTTAGGACAAATACTCTTGAGTCAGAAAAGAAGAACAATTATATTTTATTTTTCTTCTCAGAATAGTATAAACACTTAGGCCCTTTTCACGTTACTGTTCTAAACTGGATGTTATCCGTCATTGGCCCTGTTCAGAGTACAGGGGTGGAGGTTTCACGCACTAAATTTCCTTCCATTAAGTAGCCATCTCTGAAGTGATATGGCCATTTCAAACAGTACTTCTTTTTTTTCTACTGAATGACATTTTTCCCCCAGTCGGGAAATATTCAGGGACTTCTCTATGAGACAGTTCACTTCTGTCTGACTCCCACAGCCTGGGCAAACAGTTTACAGCCAGTCTACTGTTTTCAGATGGACAGACTTCGGTTATACCCACTTACATGCAGGGGTTCTAATCTAGTTTGCTTCACCCTGTAGTCAGACTCTCCTTATAATATGTCCACTTTCTCTTCAAGCATCAGACCTAAAACTCAAATATATCTGCTCCCTCCAAGAGTCAAATCTCCACTGTTAATTGCCTGCACTTTCTTCTCTGAAAGCTGATTGGATGTTGCTGTAATGTTCAAAGTGGCTTTATCATTCAAATGGAATTAGTTATGTTATGTATTGGGGCTGGAACATCCCAGGATTGTATACCAGGTGAGCTTGAAGCTCTAGAACAATAGTCTACCAGGACTCTGGAGGTGACCAATGAGGAATTAATGTTACGTAAATAGCCTATTGTTGGGAGTTGGGTGTGGTTGGGTATGGTGTTTCCATGCCATTTAAACAGGGCTGTTGCCCTGGAGTTTAGTCTTCTATCTGCTGAATCACTAATAAAGCTGAGCTGATCACTAGACTTGGGGTCTGCTCATCCATGGAACCCAGTATTTAACAAGTTATTTGACAGCTAAGGGCTGGGCCACCTCCTGACTTCAGTGGATTTAGAAGGATGTAAGACTGTTTAGGATTTGCACTGTTAATTACTAATGAGATTTGAGGTTTTGTAATCGTCTGTAGCACGGTATTTGCTGATTTTTGGTAGAATCTAAGGCAGCAGCTCCAACATCTTAGAGGTAGTAGAAGGAAAGTTTCTTCCTTACACCTGGCCTATTTCACTGTGCATTTGGGCTCCAGTTGGAAAGTGGGCCTGTCAAGGGCCCAAGCCTGGGTCCCCCTGAGCTACTACCCCTTAGGCAAGCAGGCAGTGCTAAAAAATGTTCTCAAGGCTATGTGCACACAAGAAACCAGACCTTGGTAAAATATATGAAGGTTTATTAAATATTTTAAAGAATAAGACATTATTACAGTTCTGCAGCAAGAAAATAGCAAAACTAACTTTTCTATCTAATACTTCAATACCTAGTATCAGATGGCACACCTTTTAAATATAAAAGTCCAAACATTAGGCTCAAGCATTTTATATGTAGCTGTCCATTGCAACGGAGCCTATCACAGTCAGAGCCACGGTTCAGTTGAATTCCAAAGTTAGCATGGTGTCATTGGCGTGGATGAGGGTGAGCTGACAGAGCCTGCTGAAACCACAGCTGGCCCCTCTGAAGCAGCAGAGGAGGAGAGCTGGCAAGTAGCAGTCTTCACACCTGGCCCAGATAAGAAGGAAGAACTGCAAGCTGAAAGTCCTCCTGACTCACCCCCACGTGTGACTCGTTTAAGGGAGCGATTGTGGCAAAACTTAGCAACCAGGTGAAGAGAGGCCAGGCTACAGGGGAGATGCTCAGCTAGCCCAGAGTTCTAACAGAAGCCTGGGCAATTGTGCAGCTGGCTAATTGGTAACAGCATTTAACTCCACACTCTAGGCAGTACTCTTCATGGAAGCAATGAGTCAGCTTCGTGCTGTTTGCATCTACTTCAGCTCGGCTCTTGCACTTAGACCTTTGGACTTGGCTCTATGTTCTTGGCTCCTGACCCCAGCTTGGCTTTGAACTATACTTCTGGTTAGTGATTTTGAATTTGGCTTTGTGTTTCTGGCTCCTAACCCCGGCTTGGCTTTGGACTACACTTCTGGTTAGCGATTTTGGACTTGGCTCTGTGTTTCTGGCTCCTTACCCCAGCTTGGCTTTGGACTTTGCACTGTCTTCTTGGTTCCTGACCTTGGCCTGTTCTGGACTCCCTTTGACTGGCACCCCAGCCCATGACACATGGCTTCCCTCTTGTCTATAGCTTAAAAATAGTCTTTTGCCATTTGGCATCAGGTGGTCCTTTGCATCCAATCACAGCACTTGCTTGCTGGAGCCTTCTAGAAGGTGATGGCACCACTCCTCTCTCCCGCCTCCCATCTGGCTACAAAGTTGAACACAGATTTCTCATGATTGGCCAATTATCACATTCCTGAATCTAGCCTTGAAAGAGATAAGGATGGTGTAGGCAGGAAGGTTCAATAACAAACACCTGCAAGTCACAGTAGGCCCACTAATATCCACATTAACCCTTGGGAGGAAATCAGGGTTTTGCCTCACAGGGTCATATTCATATTAAATACCTTTAACCTTAATCCCATATTTTGGGGGGCTTGATAGTTATTCATTGGAGAGGAAAGACATTCTGCACATGCTCAAAGGCACAGTCATTCAGAGTCCTCAGCAATTTGCAGTGAAATGGATTACAATTAATGATCAAAAGCAGAGACCAGGGTGAGTGAGATTTCCCTTCATCTGCCCCCTTCCTATAGCCCCACCTACTTCTGAAGTAAATTCCAAATACAAATGGAAGAGGCAACCCCAGAATAGTTTAAATCTCATTCAGATTTTCCGCTAACTCTTCTCATATTGTTGTTGTTCAGTCACACAGTCAAGTCTGACTCTTCACAACCTCATGGACCACATCACACCAGGCCATGCTGTCTTCCACCATCCTCCTGAATTTTGCTCATTTTCATGTTTGTTGCATAGATAACACTGCTTAACCATCTCATCCTTTGCCGTCCCCTTCTTCTTTTATCTTTAATCATTCCCAGCATCAGGGTCTTCTCCAATGAGTGCTTCCTTTTCATTTGGTGGCCGAAGTATTTGAGCTTCAGCTTCAGGATCTGGCCTTCCAGGGAACAGTCAGGGTTGATTTCTTTTAGGACTGACTGATTTGATCTCCTTGCAGTCCAAGGGACTCTCAAGAGTCTTCTCCAGCACCATAATTCAAAAGCATCTATTCTTCAGTATTCAGCCTTCCTTATAGTCCAACTCTCACAGCCATACAATGCCAGTGGGAATACCATCACTTTGATTATGTTGACTTTTGTTGGCAGGGTGATGTCTCTACTTTTTATTATGCTGTCTAGTTTGCCATAGCTTTCCTCTCAAGAAAAAGGCATCTTTTAATTTCATGGCTGCAGTCACCATCTGCAGTGATCTTGGATCCCAGGAACACAAATTCTGTCACTACTTCCAAGATTTCCCCTTCTTTTTGCCAAAGAATAATGGAGCTGGATGCCATGATCTTAGGGTTTGTTCGTTTTTTGGATGTTGAGTTTCAAGCCAACTTTTGCTCTCTCCTCTTTCATTCTTACTAAGAGGCTCTTTAGGTCCTCTTCACTTTCTGCCATTAGAGTGGTATCGTCTGCATATCTGAGGTTGTTGATTCCCACCCACCCCCGGAAATCTTAATTCTGGCTTTTGATTCATCCAGGCCAGCATTTTGTGTGATGTACTCTGCATTTAAATTAAATAAGCAGGGTGACAATATACATCCTTGTCATACTCCTTTTCATATTCTAAACCAATCAGTTGCTCCGTATCCGGTTCTAACTGTTGCTTCTTGACCCTTATACAAGTTTCTCAGGAGACATGTGAGGTGGTCTGGTACTCTCATCTCTTTAAGGACTTGCCACAGTTTGTTGTGATCCACACAATTAAAGGCTTTAGTGTAGTCAATGAAGCAAAAGTAGATGTTTTCTGGTACTCCCTTGCTTTCTCCATTATCCAGCAAATGTTGGTAATTTGATCTCTAGTTCCTCTACCTCTTCGAAACCCAGCTTGTGCTTCTGGCACTTCTCTGTCCACGTACTGCTGAAGCCTAACTTGTAGGATCTTGAGCATGACCTTGCTAGCATGTGAAATGAGTGCAATTGTGTAATAGCTTGAACATTCCTTGGCATTGCCCTTCTTTGGGATTGGAATGTAAATGACCTTTTCCAATCCTGTAGCCACTGTTGCATTTTCTAAATTTGCTGGCATATGGAGTGCAGCACTTTAACAGCATCATCTTTTAGGACTTTGAATAGGTCAGCTGGGATACCGTCTTCTCTGCTAGCTTTGTTGTTAGTAATGCTTTTTAAGGCCCATTTGACTTTGCACTCCAGGATGTCTGGCTCGGGGTCAGTGATCACACCGTCATGATTGTCAAGGATGTTGAGATCCTTCTTGTATTCTTGCCATCTCTTCCTAATCTCTTCTGCTTCTGTTAGGTCCCTACCGTTTTGGTCCTTTATTATGGCCAGCTTTGCACAAAATATTCCCTTGATTTCTCCAATTTTCTTGAAGAAATCTCTAGTCCTCCCCATTCTGTTTTTTTCCTCTATTACTTTGCATTGTTCATTCAGGAAGGCCACCTTATCTCTCCTTGCTATTCTCTGGAAATCTGCATTCAGTTGGGTAAATCTTTCCTTTTCACCTTTGCCTTTCACTTTCCTTCTTTACTTATCAGACAGCCACTTCACTTTTTTGCATTTCTTTTTCTTTAGGATGGGGCTGATCACTTCCTCCTGTATAGTGTCATAAACCTCTGCCCATAGTTCTTCAGGCACTCTATCTATCAAATCTAGTCCTTTAAACCTATTCTTTACCTCCACTGTATACTCATAAGGGATGTGATCTAGGTCAAACCTGAATGGCCTAGTGCTTTCCCCAACTTCCTTTAGTTTAAGTCTGAATTTTGCAATGAGTAGCTCATGATCTGAACCACAGTCAGCACTGGTTTTTTTGTTTTGTTTATTTTAACTGACTGTATAGAGCTTCTCTATCTTTGACTGCAGGTATATAATCAATCTGATTTTGGTGTTGCCCATCTGGTGACGTCCATGTGTAGAGTCGCCTCTTAGGTTGTTGGAAGAGGGTGTTTGCTATGACCAGCATGTTCTCTTGACAAACTCTGTTAGCCTTTGCCTGGGTTCATTTTGGTCTCTAAGGCCAAATTTGTCTGTTATTCCGGTTACCTTTTGATTTCCTACTTTAGCATTCCAGTCCCCTATGATGATAAGGCTTTTTTGAGGTGTTAGTTCTAGGAGGTGTTGTAGGTCTTCATAGAACAGGTCCACTTCAGCCTCCTCTGAATCAGTGGTTGGGGCATAAACTTGGATGAATAGGTTACCCTGGATATGGACTGAGATCATTCTGTCATTTTTGAGATTGTATCCCATTACTACATTTCTTGCTCTCTTGTTGGCTATAAAGGCCACACCATTTTTTCTATGGGATTCTTGGCCACAGTAGTAGATATAATGGTCCTCTAAGTTAAATTCGCCCATTCCCATCCACTTTAGTTCACTGATTCCAAGATGTTGATGTTCAGTCTTGCCATGTCATTTTTAACCACATCCAGCTTCATAGATCTTGCATTCCAGGTTTCTATGCGGTATTGTTCTTTGTAGCATCGGACTTTCCTTTTACTGTCAGACACATCCACAGCTCACCGTCCCTTTGGCTTTGGCCCAGCCGCTTCACTCTTTCTGGGGTTACTTGTACTTGCCCTCTACTCTTCCCCAGTAGCATATTGGACAGCTTTTGACCTGAGGGGCTCATCTTCTGGTGTCATATCTTTTAGCCTTTTGTTACTGTCCATAGGTTTTTCTTGGCAGATACTGTAGTGGGTTGCCATTTCCTTCTCCAGTGGATCATGTTTTGTATGAGTTCTCTGCTGTGGCCTATTTGTTCTGGGTGGCCTTTCACAGCATAGCCCACAGCCTCATCGAACCACACAAGCTCCCTTGCCTCATCAAAGCAGCGATCCATGAGAGGGTCTCATGTCATACCTGGTATTAAAGATGAGCAGAGTATTCATAGTGGAGCAACATATATAAGTCTGCATAATTAAAATGCAAAGTAAAGTATTCTGTAACAAATACCAGTTGTGGATCAAGGCTTTAGTTTTTTGATCTCCATCAAACAGCAATTTGCATAATTCTTTTTTGGTGATTATTTTATTTTTGAATAATCCATTTTAATATTATTACATAAATAGCAATTGTATGAAATAATAAGTATGAAAGTCAGCTGACACACATTCATCCCTAGCTATCAGAGAACACTATTTTATGTGTTACTATGATATTTAAATACGTAATTATCTAATTAAATGTGTATAATTCTTGACTGTGGAGATTTACACAGAAAGCAAAGGATCCTTAGAAACAGTCAATAGCATTTAACTTTCAATATATGCATTTCAGCATGTTAGACTTGACTCATCGTGATTTAGTTGGTGGAGTCTAATTGCTGTTATTATCATTCCTAATGAGCATATCTACATGATATGTTTAAACCTGTTTTAACCCTTAGTATAGACCATGGCTTTTACCTGAAGACCTCGGAAACAATAGTCTTGTATGGGTCTTCTTCAATAGAAACTCCTGGTCATCAAATGACAAATTACAGGATCCATTCACTAACTTGAAAAAGGACCTCCCCCCCAATTATAATTTAATTTTAGAGAGAAACAGAACTTGCTTATAGAAACAGAACTTGCTTTAACCATGTTAAAGCACATCACTCATTACTAGCCCAATGTGACATTAAAACCTTAATTCTGCCTATATTGGGAACTTTTTATTGTATATTGAGGAAGTCTTTGACAGTGAGAAAAAAAATAACAGGAGCATTAAACTTCACAGTTGCATAAAGCTTTAATGAAACAAGAGGGATCATCATCCTGATCTACTTTGTTCCATCATAAAAAAACATAATACAGAGTTTTCCAAGTGTTAAAAGATTTTAGTATTCTAAACAATGAGACACATCCCTATGTAGCAATATTATGCATTGCTGTTTTATTAAATTGCAGAAATTGCTTCATAAATCAGATTAGTAAATTATACTTGTTGCTGCAAAATAAGGCTTTTGTCACTGCAGGAGCTAAAATATCCTTCAAAGTGCTTTACAGAAATTTAGCTGTGAAGTTATTTATTTTCTGAATGTATGTGTGAAGAAATCACCACTTGCAGCTTGTAACAAACCAAGGTGTTTGTGTTGCCAGTCACTAACACATCATTGTCTGCATTGGTAATGTCTTAAACAATTAAAAGACACACTCTGTGTACAAAACTGAAGGAATTCTCGAAAGACAGCATTGGAGGGAGCTTTTATTGATTAGTGTTTTAGTGACCCATAGAACATAGATCCAGTTTGATGTAGTGGTTAAGAGTGGTGGACTGTAATCTGGAGAACTGGATTTGCTTCCCCACTCCTCCCCATGAAGCCATCTGGGTGACTTTGGGTCAGTCATAGGTCTCTCAGAGCTGTCTCAGCCTCACCTGCTTCATAGGGTGTCTGTTGTGGGGAGAGGAAGGGAAGGCAATTGTAAGCTGCTCCAAGACTTCTTTGAGTAGTGAAGAGTGGGGTATAAAATCACTCCTCTTCTTCCTCTTCTTCCTCCTCCTCTTCCTTTTCTTCCTCCTCCTCCTCTTCTTCTCATTGCTGCATGCAAATGTGCACTCAAAGTTGTGTTACATATTGTGTATCTGTGTGCTGATAGAACAATATGCTGCTCTGCTCTCCTTCCCAATGTGCAGCATTTTGTAGTTGAAGAATGAATTGTGGGAGACCACCATTGCCTTGGTTCTCAATATGGTAGGAGAATTGCTTGGAAATGATGTCTGCTGAATGCCAATTTGTTTATAGATGTATTATTGATCATTAGACTAAAATACATCATATAAAAAACCTTGGATTTAACTGACTCCTAGGGTTTCCAGTTTATGGTTGGAAACTAGCAGGAAATGAGGGTGAGGACAGGTGGCACCAATGTTGCATGAGATGTGACAACACTTCCAGGGAAAACCTGGAAGAGATGGCATTATTGCTCTAGGAATTACCAGGAACTCTTTGGTACAACCATAGATTTTCAGTGATTCCTAGAACAAAGTGATGTTAAATACCCAATGGTGAGGGGAGTGCCTTTGACTTCCACATGTGACCAAAGATCTCCTTACTTTGTTTTACTTTAAAACCTAAGGCATTAAAAATATAGTGGGAGACCCAGAAACCCTAATCTAGCACAAGTTACTTATATCCTGTGGCTTTTACTGTCATGACTCACCATTCAGCCCAGTCAGTCTCTCTAGTGCCTCATTGAGGTCCAGCCAAGGGTCTGACAATGACTCAGAAGCAGGGGAGGAATGCCTCGACCTGTTAACAGAGGAAATGCCTGGGAGGTCAACAGATGCAGACTCTCCCAAAGATTTACAACCAGAGCTGTCAACAAGCACAGGCCCTCCCCAAAATTTACAGCTGTCAACAAGCAGAAACACTTCCCAGGAATTACAACCCACATCTAAGGAGGAGGAGGAGATCTCCCCACCTCCATTGCTGGAGCATCAAAGGGAAAGAGATAAAGGCAGAAAAGATTGTGATGGTAACTGTTCACAGCTGGGGAGAAACACTGGTTCCTTTGAAAGGACAAGAAATACTTGGACAGGGATGGGCTCCTGTAGCCCCATAAATGCTGAGTAGTTATGGCCATTTCCTTGCGGGCAATAACTTTTATTTCCAGTTCCTTGCTTTTCCCTGTGACTCCATGGATCAGCCTTTCATCCTGACTCCTGGTGCTTCGACCTTCATTCCAGACCTGACTATGCCTCTTAGACTCACCTTATAGTTGGACACCATGTGCCACAACCTTTGTTCTGGACCAGGTTACACTTCTTGGACTTGACTTGTATCCTGACTTGTGCTTTGACCTTCAAACCGGAACCTGTCTATGCCTTTTGGAACTGGACCCTGCATTAGGCCCTGTCATTGGTGCCTTTTTTTTTAAACTAGATTTTTATTGGAATATGTTCAACATTTTTAAACATAATTTCCAATTCAAGTTATAGATTATATCCCTTCCCCCTTCCCCCCTAATAGGCTTCCAACACTGCTATTGCCAATAACAACAAACACTAAAAGTAATCAAGTTTAAACTTATAACAATCTATAAACCAGGTAACTTATATTTTATATACAAAAATCTAACTTAATCTAACGTAACTTCATTTTCAATAAGAATCAAGGTTATATATTTTCCCTTTCATTTTGTGTTCAGTTTCCATATAGATTTTCAGGTCTTCCCATTCTTTTAAGTATTGTTCTGCCATTTGTCCGTTTAGTTTTTTAGTCATTTTGTCAATTTCAGCTAAAAATAGCAGTTTCCTTAACCAGTCCTGTACATCCGGTACTTTATCCACTTTCCACTGTTGTGCAAAGGCCATTCTCGCCGACGTGATCATATACCATAATACTGTTCTTTTTTCTTGCTTAATTTTTTCCATTGTCAAACCTAAGAGAAGAAGTTCCGGACTTTTTCTAATAGGGATTTTCAATATTTTCTGCATCTCACAATGAACATTTGACCAGTATACTTTTGCTTTCTCACATGTCCACCACATATGATAAAAAGAACCCTCTATTTTTTTACATTTCCAACATTTGTTACTCAAGTTCTTATCCATACTTATATTAGCAATCTTTTTTGGTGTCATGTACCATCTATAAAGCATCTTAAAACAATTTTCTTTTACATTAACACAAGTTGATATTTTTAGAGCTTTTCTCCACAAAAATTCCCAAGAATCCATTGAAATTTCCTTATTCATGTTTATAGCCCACTTTATTATTTGCTCTTTAACAGTTTCATCCAAAGTATATACAGTTAACAATATTTTATACAACTTAGAAATCACTTTTCTCCCTTTTTCCAACCAGATATCTTCAAACTCATCATTTTTAGCTCTAAAACTCACCTCTTTACAATCTTTTTTATAAATGTCTCGAATTTGTCCATATTGTAACCAGCCATATTCAAATATCAATTCATTCTTTGGTTTTAAAACAAATTTCTTCCCTTATTTTTGAAGCAGCTCTTGGTACATCAACCAATCATTACCTTTATATTCTGAAAAAGGATGAATAACTGCAGCAGGAACAATCCATAGAGGTCTTTCATCGGGAATTGTATTCCTGTATCTAGTCCATGCTTCAAACAACGTTCTTCTTATATAATGATGCTTAAACATTGAATCCACCTTGTTTCAAGGTCCTGTCATTGGTGCCTTGACCTCCTGCTTTGGAACAGACACCAGGGGCCTTTTTTGTGATTTTCTAACACTGGGCTTTCAGCCTCAACCACGATACATGACATTTACCCTGTTTGTCTTTGCCTCTTTCAACTCATTTTAATCTATTGATAATTCCTATTTAAGATATTAATTCTCTCAGCCCCCATCTTCAGCTATGCAAAGTTCTCCTCAAATGTCACAGCCCCTTTTTTAAAAAAGGCATTTGGGTAAACCATTTCTCTTGCTTCCTTCAAATCATTTTTTCAAATTTTTCTTTTTCTGTGACAACAGCTGAAAACTCCATGTGTATAAAAAGAAAATTATGTCTCCGTCATTTTTATTTTGTTTTTGTTTTTTAAGGGTAAGCTAGATCATGAATACACAGATAATGACTCATTCCAAATACCAGACTTAAATCCTATATATATATATAAGCCCAACATGTTGACACTTTCCAGCTCTCTCATTGGCTGTGCTGTGCGTTCCATCGGCCATTGGCCCATCAACTGCCACTCAAGAATACTTGTGTGCCATTGGCTCAGTGCTGGTTCCACTTCTCTCCCCCTCCCACTGCCAGCCTGGCCACTTCCTTGACAGAATAAACTGCCAAAATGGCTGTCTCTCCTGACAAAGATGCTTCTCCTGCTTGGCTTCTCTGGGGCTAACTTTTCCCTCAGTGGCTGTTGCTAGGCAACCAATCTTGGTTCTGTCAGTAAAAAGGCAGGAGGCCCATTCCAGGTCTACTTTGGCCTTGGTGAGGAACTCATTGGGGCCAGTCCTGATTAGGGTTGACAGGTCCAGGTTGGAAAATTCCTGGAGATTTTTGTAGTAGAGTCTACAGAAGCCAGAGTTTGGGGTGGGGTGGGACCTCAGACAGGTATACTCCACCCTCCAAATTAGCCATTTCCTCCTTTGGAACCATTGCTGCCAATTTCCAGGTGAGAATTACAACTGCTCTCCAGATGGCAGAAATCAGTTCCCCCAGAGAAAATGGCTGCTTTGCAGGGTGGACTCTGTGTCATTATAGCATGCTGAGGTCACTTCCCTCCTGCTTGGGTCTGCACTGCGGAGAAAGACTGTAGTTTTCCTAAGTAGAGGTTGCAGGGGAGGGGAGATGAAAATCTGAAATCAGAGGGGCAGATAAAGGTAGGTTGATGGGTTGCCAACTCCAGGTTGAGAAATTCCTGGAGATTTGAAGGGTGGAGCCTGAAGTGGGTGGGGTTTGAGGAGGGCTGGGACCCCTGACAGGTACAATGCCATAGACTCCAGTCTCCAAACCAGCCATTTCATCCTGGGAAACCATTGTTACCAATCTCCAGGTGAGGACTGGAGATCACTCAGATTTACAACTGCTCTCCAGATGGCAGAGATCAGTTCCCCTGGAGAAAATGGTGTACTCTGTGTCATCATACCCTGCTGAGGTGGTTCCACTCTGACAGGCAGTGTGACATAGCAGTTAATGCTTCAGAGCAGGGTCTACCAGACCCAGGTTCTTTCTGTGGAAGATGACTGAGTGATTTCAGATCACTCACAGACTTCCAGCCTAAGCTACCTCACAGAACTTATATTTATTTATTTATTTATTATTCAATTTATACCCCGCCCTCCTCGCAAGCAGGCTCAAGGCGGCTTACTCTAGTGGGTACATTGTACTATGAAAACCATGTACAAAATTTAAAACAACTTACATACATTAACATTACACATTAAAACAATCAAACAATTAACAATTAAAGTGCTAATGATGGTAATCTTTGATGGCAATCTTTGAATGGATCAGATGGCGTACTAATACATTTTGCCAGCTTGGTAATCTTCAGCTTGGTGCGATAGTATCACACAATCCCCCCCAGACCAGAGCCAGCCCAAAACTACAGTTGTTGTTGGTGGTGGTGTGGCGGCTCCTAATTGAAAACCTGGTGGAAGAGCTCCATCTTACAGGCCCTGCAGAACTGGAAAAGGTCCCACAGGGCCCTGATCTCTTCTGGGAGCTCATTCCACCAGTGTGGAGCTGCCACTGAAAAGGCCCTGGCCCTGGTGGCATCCTTAGGGCCAGGAACAGTTAGTCGATGTTGTGTTCCTGACTGTAATGCTCTCTGGGGTATATATGGGGAAAGGCGGTCCCGCAGGTATGTTGGACCCTGGCCATATAGGGCTTTAAAGGTCAATACCAGCACCTTGAAGCGAATTCGGTATGCTATTGGCAGCCAGTGCAGTGCCTTCAGCACAGGCTGGATGTGCTTCCATTCAGGGAGACCCATCACAAGCCTGGCGGCAGCATTCTACACTGGCTGCAGCCTCTGGATTTGCGACAAGGGCAGCCCCATGTAGAGATTGTTGTGCAGATCAAAAAGGGGAGAGGAGAATCATGTAAGCTGCTTTGGTTCCCATTGTGGAGAAAGACTACTTTTTCTAGGCTGCAGGGAGCGGGGAGGAGATGGAAAGCTGAAATCAGAGGGGCAGATAATGGTACTTTGATGGTTGGCTGGGAAGGAGATGGGATTGCCACCTCTAGATTGGGAAATTCCTGGAGATTTGAGGGGTGGAGCCTGGGGAATGTGGGCTCTGAGGAGGGATGGTACCTCAGACAGGTACAATGCCATAGACTCCATCCTCTAAACCAGCCATTTCCTCCTGGAGAACCATTGCTGCCAATCTCCAGGGGAGGGCTGGAAATCACTCAGAATTACAACTGCTCTTCAGATAGCAGAGAATCAGTTCCCCTGGAGAAAACTGTGAACTCTCTGCCTATACCCTACTGAGGTCACCACAACAACTTGATGCTGACTGCCCAAGGCCATGGCACCCACCCAGAGCCTCTTTCTAGAGCTGCTTGTATTTTTTTCCACAATGAGCCGTATTCCTAGTCTATATTAATTTCTAAAGGAAACACACACACATATATATCTTCTCTATATATAATTCCGTTTTCGAGTGGCAGTTTGAGCTCTCCCATTGGCTGTGGAATGCACCCTCAGCCATTGGCCCATCAGCCACCACTCAAGAGTACTCATGTGCCATTGGCCGGGTGCTGGGTCTGCTCCTCTTCCCCACCCACTCCCCTTCAGCCACTGTGCCCTGTCAGAATTACTGGCAAACGGCTTTCTCTCTTGACAAAGACGTTTCTCCTGCTTGCCTCCTGTGTGGGACTAACTCTTCCCTCAGTGGCTGTTGGTAGGTGTAGTGAAATGACAGTTACCTGTGTTTGTAAGATGGCTGCCATCTGTGTGGTTGTTTCAAACGTTCCCCCATAAGGTTTAATTGAGCTGTAGTTCCAGAGAGGGGCCTGCAGGGGTATCACTCACTGGGTTGAATGGGGCTTCCTCATCTGCTGGCCTACAGTTCCCAGCTGCCCCAAGGCCAAAAAGTATGTAAAAGGGGGACTGTTCCAAGGGGCAGGGCAGCATCAATATAGACTCCAGCCCATCCAGGGAGGAGGCAGTCTTCATCCTACAGGAGGTTAGGAGATGCTCCTGCTGCCTGTGCTGATGAGGCTGTCCAGACTACAAGCCACAGACATGGGGAAACCCTGGGAGGCAGCAGAAATTCAGCCACTCCACAGTTGGCTGGACTGGGGAATGAATGGAAGTTTCCCTGCTCTCTTGGGCAAGAGAGAGGCTAAAGCAGAGCCAGAGGCTGGTCCAAGGAGAGATCCTATACTGAGCCCACAACCTCAAGAGCTAGTGTTGTGTGTAGGGAAATAGGATTGCATTTAACCCCTTGATTTATGCCTGTTGGTTCATAGTGTATGCTTACACCTACAGTGTGTGTGTGCTCCATAACTGTGTAAATAGTTAAATAAATTTCTTTAAATCTTTAATAGTAATCACAGATCTGGAGCACAATATGAGCCAGATTAAGAATCCACAGCACATTATAATAATATTGACTCTTTAAGCAGCAGCCACCTTCCACTCCAGGTATTTTAAATGAACACCATTTTAAGCAGAGTATGGTAGTGATTAGTGTCTCAAGACTAGGATCTGGGTTCAAATATTTACTCTAGCATGAAAGCTCACTACATTTGCAGAAGTACACAGAGCTTGCATTGCTGTAGCTACAATAACATCCCAAGCCAGACAAGCAAAGTAAAAGCTATATTGCCTATCAGTT
The DNA here is from genome assembly GCA_029375565.1 of Gekko gecko. Taxonomy (NCBI): domain Eukaryota; kingdom Metazoa; phylum Chordata; class Lepidosauria; order Squamata; family Gekkonidae; genus Gekko; species Gekko gecko. The sequence continues at coordinate 266,900,241 of JAPDNY010000001.1, forward strand.
GCAATTCCCATGAACTGCAAAATGACTTTCCTATCAAAAGTGCATATTACTGTTTTAAATTAGCAAGATTGGGTGTGTGTGTGTGATGTTAAACTAGTATACAGTTACCCAGGCCATCCTTGTCCCATCTGTGCTCATTTTTGTGCAACGTAAAAGCTTTGCAAAATGCAATTCTGGGGAATGCTGCTGTCTGATAATGGTACTTCATCACTTACTCTGCCCCCCTGGATTGACATGCAATTATGAGGCAAACCCAGAGATTGTCTCTCACAGTGCCCACTGCATCCAGCCACGGTTGTGGGGGACTTGAACTAATGAGGGACATAAAGTGTATCTCTTAAGATGAAAGTATTTAGAGTACATTTTTTAAAGGCAACAGTGGTATCAGCGCTTTGGGCAGCTACTGGTTCTTCTAGCAACTTATGTTGTGACAACAGCACACAACTAACTGCTTCCCAAATTGTCCCTATTTCTATGAAGCATTTAGCTAACCAGACATTTCCCTTAATGCATTCTTTTAAAAAATTAGTATTGCATTAAAGTCTACAAGCCCCAACAATAGCTTACTAGAATTTGAACTATTTCTACCCTAAGAGAGCAATCCAAAGGAGGTTTACTCAAAATCCTACTAAGGTCTATTCATTGGGGCTTACAGGAAAGTGTTTTTAGGAATTTCAAATGCAACCCACCACCCCTCAGGGCAGGCTGAGCCCCCTGCCCTCCCCCAACCAGGTCAAGGGCCGTGGATGTGCAGTGCTCTCCCCCCCCCTGCCCCAGGGCTCTGCCTGCCCCAGGGTCTCTTGCCAGTGTCCAGCCTCCCTAATGGGGAGCTGAGTAGATGGGCACAGAGCATCTGCAGAGTTCCCTCCCATGGGGGTCACCTGCACCCCAGCACCCCTCCCCCTCAGCCCAGGACTTTGGCTCTGCAACTGGCCAGCCCAAAGCCCAGAGGGGCACCTCTGGGATGCCCCCCCACTGGGAAACCCACCACTGGCAGCCCTGGAGGTGCTCTGCCTTGCCGGTCTGGTTCCTGTACCCACCCAACTGCCTTCCTGCACAACCTCTCCCTTCCCAGGTTCCCACTGCCGCAGCTGACTGGCCGAACAAGACCAGCTGGCCGGTGCCTTCCTTTACCCAGCAAGGCTACCCCAAGCTGGGCCCCAGCCATGGCTGCCCCCAATGCCACGCTGGCTCCTGGCCCACTGCAGTGCACAGACCCATCCACTGGCTATGAGCACCATCCATTCCCCAAAGTTGCTGTGTCACCTGGCCTGCCCTGCCACCTTGAGCAGCCCCAACCCAGCCAGAGGTGGAGACAAGTGCAGCAGGGGAGGAGGAGACAGGGCGTGCTGCTGCCACAGAGCCACGGGTATGGAAGCTGCCCAGCTGGCCTGGCAGTGCCCACAGCTGCCTGGGGCTAACTGGCCAACCAACAGATGGAGGGACTGGCTGACCGATAGCCGCGGGGGAGAGAGGGGGCATGCTCAAGGTGAGGACGGAGAGTGGGGTGGCAGGCAGGCCAGTGTGGCACTCTCTTTCAGCCAGCACTCTAGGCAGCTGCCTAATCTTGCTTCTATGGACTCACCAGCCCTGGTTATACACACATTCAGGCACCAATGTTCCCAAAGAGTTTTGTTTTATTTAAAAGAACAATTACTAATAACTGTTAACCTGAATTTAGGAAGGGTCAGAGAGAAGGAGAGGAAATATGTAACTTTTTGAAACTACTGTTCCCCACACCGGATTCCCAGTATACTTTTATTTTCAGAAATATGCATCTGGAACCCTGGAGGGCAAAAAGTGTTTGGAGGCCAGTTGCTGAGGAGTGGTTAATACCTTCCCCATTCTGCTGCTTCTGTGCCCAAAATATCAGTTCAGTCAATTTTCTGATCAGGAAATGTCACTTGTTTGTATGCAGCATATTGTTGGATGCTAAGTCTTCAAAGCTTAAAATTATGTGAAATGATAACTTTTTGACCCTTTATATTACATACATATCTTGATCCAGCAAAGAAGATCCAAGCATGCAATTTATGTGCAGATTCATCAGCATCACTCTGCTTATTCATGCCCTATTGGACTTGATACATCTGCCTCTATTTTCTATGTTTAGATGCTTCACAGAATGAGAAACAAACAAAATAAGAAGCTTCATTGACAACAGAAATGTCTCTCAACTAAGTCTTTTGGCTGGTTGTTAAGTCTTCTGCTTTGTCAGGAGACCTCTGCTTAGATACCTGTCTAATAAGACCTCTCTGCAAGCCCCATTGAAGTGAATGGTGTAAGATTTTTGCAGACATTTAGGACCGTGCAGACAGTTTCTTTTAATCAAAACAGAGTAACTTTATTTAGGAGAAACAAGGAATAGAACACAAGACCTGAGAGCCAGTGTGGTGTAGTGGTTAAGAGTGGAGGATTCTAATCTGGAGAATGGGGTTTCGTTCACCACTCCTCCATATGAAGCCAGCTGGGTAACCTTGGGTCAGTCACAGTTCTCTCAGAGCTGTTCTTTCAAGAGCAGTTCTCTCAGAGCTCTTGCAGTCCCATCTACCTCACAGGTGTAGTGGGGAGAAGAAGGGAAGGAGATTGTAAGCTGCTCTGGGACTCTGAGTGAAGGGCAAGGTATAAATTCTTCTTCTGCTGCTGCTGCTTCTGATTCTTTTGCTTCTTCTTCTTCATCTTCATCTTATTCTCCTCCTCCTGCTTCTTCCTTCTTAGCAATCCTCTCCAGTCATGAGTAAAACTTGGGCTGGAACCACTCTAAATTCTAGTACCCTGGAACTGATTAAAAACATGAAACAGACTGCTGAGCATTACAAATTGTATTCTTGCACTGTTCACACTCCATTTTATCAGCCTTGGGTGTACATCTTCCCATGGTATTGTGTCTATAGTGAACATCAGCATCAAAACAAGTACTGTGTCAACTAGAATTGAGGAAGACAATGTGCAAGTGGTGTGTTTATTTTGTTTTAGTGACATGGCATTTATTTCTTTAGTGTGCTTTGACTTAATTTACTGATCAAGATCTTATTTTTAATTTGGTGCCATAACATCTGGATATGTTGATAGGTATTCTGATTGATTACTCTCAGCCATGGCTTTTAATTTTCATCCTAATGTCCAGTAAAGTCCAAGCCTACAGAATTGTTTTATGCAGCCTTTTGTGCCAGTGAACAAAGATGAAATTTTCTGGATTATTATTTTAGTGAAATAATCAGTTAAATAAGTAGAATATTACAAATATTATCAAACTGCAGATAAAATATAAACATTCCTATTTTATAGTAAAAATCCATGTGAAATTGATGAGAATCAGTGCTTGTTACTGATTTTTTTTCACCCTGAGATAATAATAATTAATTTTTGTAGGAACAAAAATTATTGAACTGTAAAGTTGCCAAACTATGAATATTTAACTGTTGCTACTACTCTTTAGAATGCCCTGTAGATAAATAGTTTCACACCATTACCTTTAACAGCTTTATTGGTAAAGGTAATAACATTATATCTGTTGGAAATGGAGTTTTAGGCTACGGTCACAGACACTAAATAATCCACTTTCAATCCAATTTCAGTGCACTTTCCAACTGAATTTTGCCAGTTCACACAGTAAAATCCAGTTGAAAAGTGCAGTGATGAAAGTGGATTGAAAGAGGATTATTTAGTGTCTGTGACCACAGCCTTAGATACCTCATGAAAAAATAATGGAAGACACATCCACAATTAGGTGCAGCAGTAGCTTGATGATAGAAATCTGGGGCAATGTCCAGTGTTTCAGAGAGCAGTAAAAGATGTCCAAGGAAATAAATCTCTTGTATCGTTATGCTTATGTCTCCTGCTTACAACCAGCACTTTTAATCCCGCAACCTCCTGCCAAGGTGCATGAAATATTCACACCCTGATCACATGAAATATAGCAGGCCGATAGAAAGTGTTGCGGTGAAATATAGTAAGTTGGGTCACTGGCTTTTCCTTGAAATGATATGTGCTTCCTTATAATAAAGATGTTGTCGAAGTTAAGGAATAATGTAAGGGGAAGAAAAGGTAGCTTTGCTCTTGCTGCACGTGATTTTGTTCCTTGGTTTAATTGAGTCCCAACTAGCCATGCACACTGTTGTACCTGTGATTTGAAAGGACTCTAGTTTGAGACCTCCTGTTCATTTAGAAATGTGTAGGTTGCTCACTTGTGGCCTATACTACTGTGCATAGCTTGCTGTAAGTAGGATTCTATGATGTAATTTTTATATCATTTAATGTGTTATGTTAATATTTATGCTTTGCTTCAGGTCTATATTTTTAGAATTGTGGATCTATGGTTGGTTCCAGACCTCTATAATCCTAATCCTTTTTCTTTGTTTATGGAATGTCCCATCTAGTTGATTGTATTGACACACTATGCGTAATTGGCCTTGAGTCCCAGTGACTAACTTTTTTTCCCACCATAGAGAACAATGGAGGGAATGGAGGCAACCTATTTGTGGGCCCACAGAATTGGATCCCCTGGTCCAATGTTCTTGGGTATCTTGGGGAGAGGCTCCAACAGCTGCCCTGTGAGTTTGGAGCCTCTCCCTCAAACCTGCTCCCCTCCAGCCCCTAGAATATACCCTATGTTTTCACCATTGACTTCAATGGCCCATAGGATATAATGGGGCTGAATTGCCACGGAATTTCTTTCATTCCCTCCTTTCCTTCTCGCCTTTTCCTCTTTCCCTCCTTCTTCTCTTCTCTTCTCTTCTCTTCTCTTCTCTTCTCTTCTCTTCTCTTCTCTTCTCTTCTCTTCTCTTCTCTTCTCTTCTCTTCTCTTCTCTTCTCTTCTCTTCTCTTCTCTTCTCTTCTCTTCTCTTCTCTCTTTCTTTCTTTCCCACCTTTTTCTCTTCTCTTTTTTCCTCCTTTCCCTGTTTCCCTCCTCCTTCCCTCTCTTTCTTTCCCTCCTTCTTTCCTTCTTTCCCTCTTTCCTTCCTTCTTTCCTTCCCTCTTTACTCCTTCTGTGGCCCAACTCTAGTGAGAAGGAGTTTAAACTTTAAACCCCTTCTCTCTTAGCTCCCCCGCCCAGGTCAGCTGGGGAAGGGAAGGGGAGGCTTTTGAAGATGCCTCCCCCTTTTGCTTCCCCTTCTGACATCACTTCCGGTGATGTCAGGGGGCATGGTATATGCTAATAGACTAATAGCTCATTAGCATACCATATGCTAATGAACTCCTGCAGCTCTTTTTCTACGAAAAGACCCCTGGAAAATCCAATGTGCTGTCTCCTGTTTCAGAGCTGTCATTTTTTCCTGATCTTTAGAAAGCCCTGCCTGCTTATTTTTCTGTGCTTTAAATAACTTAAGGAAAGAAGTGTTGTTTGTCTAAATACCTGTTGTGTTTGCAACAGACATTTCAGAAATACATAGATTCTACTAAACTGACTGTTGCAGTCTTTGTGTGAAGGCTTCCTGGCATATAGTTAGGATGTAGACTACTGTGATTCTAACTATGGCACATGAACATTTTGAGATCATAGAATAAGAAAAATGTCTATGCAAACACAAGGTATAGAGCAGCTTGGTATAATTGTTGTTTTGACTGATGTACTGAAATCATATTTTTGGTGCTCACTTTTCATTTAGAGTCCATTTTTTGACTTCTAAAATACTCAGTTTTTACTTTTAACTTGAAAATGTGTAATGTGTGTAAATGATCCATCTTAATAACAAGAAAACACATAATTATCAGTAGTCTGCCTATCAATACTGCTGATATATTAGTGTCCAGTTCTTTTCTGACAAAATCTATTACAAAGTGCTGTGGTCATTGTTAAGAATGAATGCATCCAGGAAGCAATCAATATCTTTAATGGCTAGACTGTAAATTATTATTTGGAAGGACAAGTGTTTTTGGAGCAACTCCATTATTACAGTTTAAGAACCCAATACAACATTTTCTGTAGAATATTATCTAAGTTTATACTGGATGTATTTCCAAAACAAGATTGAGCAGGAACTAGATTCTCATCCACTGGTGGACTGTTAGCTATTTTCATGTACCACAAAGGACATAGTCCTTCAGAATTTCTAGTAAAATGTATTGGTCCAAGTGGACATTGATCTGATTCTGCAAGGTTCTTCTTTAGAAAAAGTTGAATTTCCAGACTGCCATGGAAGTCTGCTGGGTGACCTTGAATCAGTCACACACTCTCAGCCTAATGTACCTCACAGAGTTTTTATAAGGATAAAATGGAGGAGAGGGGAATGACGTAAGCCGCTTTGGGTCCCCAGTGGGGAGAAAGGTAGGATATAAAGTAAGTAAGTAAATAAATAGATAATACCACTGGTACCATTTGACCCTCTAAGGAAACATTGTCCTCATTCTTAACTGGCTTAATTATCCCTTGGTGAAGTTAATGTGTAGTCAAATCCAATAAGGCCATGATATTATTATGCTCACTGCATTTCCCTTGATGAGCTAGAATTATGTCACGGGGAGGGGGGAAGAAGCCCTAGCAAAGGAGGAGGGGAATGGCACTTGAACAAGATTAGGTGGGGCAGGGTCACTGGCCCCAGATGCAACAAAGGTTAGCAGATTGTTAGGCTATGGTGGATGCAATTTTTAAAAAATCTAGTCGATAAAAACATGGTAATCGTGTCTCCACTGCCCTATTCATCAACCAGATTGATTGTCAGACATTTCAGTACTTAGGGAACTCAGGATCTTTTCCCCATTTATATCTAACTTTTTCATCATGTAAGTGGTAAGTTCTAGCTTTCTAAAATTAGGTTGAAAGAAAGGCAAGCTAGAAGAAATAAAAAATAAAACAAATGGCTGCAACCTGTATGTATGGGCAGATATAAGAAGCAGCCTGCTTCTTTTTAATCTGCTTTAGCCATTGCAGTGCAAACAGTTGCAATGAAAGTAGTTCTTCGACTAGAATACCTGCAGAGAGTTTCCTGCCCTACTTCCAAGATAATCATCACCCTTTTTTCTCCCCCTCATGGTAGTGTTCTGAATGGAGTTATGCTCATTACCTCATTATCATATGTATCAGTCACTTTAGGAGATAAAGTCCCACAGGGAATAAAGGCTACAGGAAACAGGACATTGCAAGTTAATTTAATTAGGCTGCAGTTTGCTGTGCAAAGTTACATTCATAAGTGACTAAAGGTATCTGAGATCTGATGAATGCAAGAGTTTACATCCAGGCTAGTGCTTTGTTGAGGGCAAGGATTTCTACCTGTGGAGTGCAATTTTCCCCCTTCCTCTCCTCCCATGGCAGCCTGAAATGCCTTCTGACATCCTGTTCCTGGGGGCCACTGTCCAGGTTATGTAACCATGGCCTCAGAACTCTGAGAGCATATTATCCAGATAAGAAATATATAATTTTGTTTCTGATGTGTTTTCTTGTAAGAGTTCTGATATGCTGAAATATGTTCCTATAGAATGTTCCAAGAACTAGGGACTATCTTTAAAATAAGTATCTATTAAAAGCAGGTATACTAAGAAAATCTATCCACCCGTAACTAGGCTTTCTTGCTCCTGACACATATTGCCTGCTGCCACTGCTGTGACCAGCAGGAAGAAATCATAATTCATAACATCATGGCCTCACTGGGGGGAGGGGGGACAGCTACTTGGAAATGATGTCAGTCCTCTCTAGGAATCAGGAGAAATTTCTGGTGGTTCCTAAGCAGGGTGACACCACTTCCAGGTTTTTCCTGAAAATGGAATCACACTATCACCAGTGGCATCCCACTATGCCCTGCCCCCCCAGTTTCCCACCCTTTTCATTACAAATCTATGTGGCTGCAACAGAAAGATAAAATATCCTTTTCTACATTTCAAAGTAGAGCTCATTTAGAAAGTAAAACTATAAAGAGAATTTTTTTTTGGGGGGGGTTGTTTTCATATATGACACAGACTGGTGTGCATGCATCACTAATGGTTGGATTCTTGCAGTTTTAGAGCTCAGTGACTGAATGCACACTTAGTTTGCTTATAGTCCCATGGTAACACTTCGGCACTGCAGAGGCAAACATATACTCAAGATATAGCTGCTACCAGTTCAGGGCTGTAGCCAGGATTTTGTAGTTCAGGGGACCTTTAAATAAGTCAGGGGGCACTGATGTCACAGAATAAAAATAAAATAAAATTTTAAAAACTCATTTTTGCAGTTTTTGCAGTCTGCTTGCCTATGCGGGGAAGCAAGCGGCGCTTCGGGAAGGGGCAGTGGTGGGGTGTCCTCCGGGTGGCCCAGAGAGTTGGGGGGCCTGGGGGCTGCACAGAAGACAGGGGGCCTTGCCAGGAAGTCAGGAGGCCGGGCCCCAAAATGCCCCACTATTGCTACGGGCCTGAACCAGTTACAGTTCTGTTATGAACCTACCTGTCTGATATGTGTGTTTCTGAACATATTGCTCACATTATTTCATAAATGAGGTCATACTGTGGGCTCAGTGCCAAAGGGAGAAGGGAAGGAGCTAAGGGAACATACAACAAACACATTTTTGGAGTTGAAACAGCTACAGTTTTATTGGCTACAGCTGTCAGAGTCTGCCTGCTGGTCAATGGACATCCAAAACCTCAGCCTGCCTGCTGGGGGGGGGATGTGGGATGGCAGGATGTGGGATTTCATGTGGGTGCAAGCCATTGCATCATCCTGATAGCACCTGAGCTGGTGTGTCCCCCATGAGCCCTTACACAATAACCCCTTATGGGGATCCCCAGGGTGGGAGAAACAGGGCATGCAAAGTATGTTTCAACCAATGCTGTTACCACTACAAGAGGCAGGCGAGGAACCTGCTTAGTTCCCATCAACGCTCCTCCAGTTGCAGCCAAACCTATAATTCATGCCAGATCTCATGTAGCCATGCCTCTATTCTGAGAGATGGACACTGAGCAGAAGAGCACCTCCTGCAGCGCGGAGAGGTCTGGGTGCTGAATCAGGTGACTTTTCTCCTGGCCACATCTACCTTATCAGGGCTCTGGGCACATGGCATCAGGTCAGACCAGAACAACTGCACATGAGGGAGGAAAGCAAACAAAATCTAAAAGTCAGCCACCACAAGCTCTTGCATGTGCTAAGGTCATTCTTGCCCAGCTGTATAAATAGGCAATTAGGGGTCCATGTGCTAAGGCAACTGAGGAGTGGATCCCTCATGTTCCATGCACTAACAAGGCATCCAGTTTGGCCATCAGGGACTGAAGGGCTGCCAGGCAGTCAGTGAAGGCAGTACAGTTGGCTGGGTCAATGAACAGGACATCATCTAAGTAATGAATGATGTAGACTTCATGGCCCATTCCAGGGAAGTGTTGAATGCCTCAAATGTGGCACAGGCTACCCAGCACCCCATGGACATAGCTTTTTCCATGTAACATGATCCATTAAATTTAAAGCATAGCAGACAAAATCAAAGGGGTGCACAGGCAAGAGCTGGAAGGCTGATTGGATGTTGCATTTGTCCATTAGAGTGCCATGGTTGCATGCTTTAACTACTTTGATGGCATGGTCAGAGGAGGTATATTCAACTGAACAAAATTCCAGCAGGATAGCCTCATTTATAGCCCTGGGGGTAGGTTAGATGGTGTCTGAGCTGGGGTAGGTTAGATGGTGTCTGAGCTGGTACTTTCAGGGGATCTTTCTGGGTATCGTCCTAACACAGAAATGTGGAGATGGGCAGGCCGCTGTAGGGGCCAGCTACTTGGCCCACAACACAGTCTTTAGTGATCCTGGTGGATCTCAGGCAAATCCCTGGCTGATTTGAGGTTGCCAGAGTCTATGGGGATATGGGGGCCTGTGAAAAGTATGCAGAAGCTGCTGCTGAAGCCCTTCCAAAGGAACCAGGTGGTAGCCACATTAAAGTAGTGTTCTGGGAGAGGAGAAATTGTAACTCCACCTGTATACCTGTATACCTGCATCAGAGGGCAGCTTGTCACAAGCACCCTCACCCCTGAACTAGCCCAGAGTCCCTTAAAAAGCATTACTCCTGAGTCTGTGATCAGTCCCAAGAGAGGACACACATACACATATGAGCATAGGAGCTTGCCTGAAACACTGGCCTTGGAGGATCTGGAAACACCATGTGTCTTGTCTATGTGAAATCTGCCTCCCCCCCCCCAGTAAATATCAATGTTCTCTGCATTCTAGCACATTCACAATAATCTCTGAAATAGCTCCTTTTGTCTCTATCTCTCATGTGTAAATACATTCCCCTACAAAACACCCCCATCTGTTCTTTATGATTCCCAATCCTGAGTCATACTTCCTTTTAAATGTAAACATTCCTCTAGGGAACTGATTTATGGTCCTCTTCCTGAGTAATTCTTCCAGGTTACCAAAGGTATTAACTTTGAAGTATCAGATAGTATCAGCCATGGACACTCCAAGCATCTTCCAGGATATACCCAATAGGATATACCCATCACACCTTTTGTTTAACATATGGGAAACCCATAATCAAAGACTGGAAACCTTTTGGTTCCTTTGTTCAAACCCATCACCCTGCCCCTCAGGATACCTCCTATAATCAAGCCTGCATAGTTAACAAAGTAATGGAAGCTGTAAAAGGTAAGAAGGATTCCTTTAAGTGGTGGAAAGCTAGTCTCAGTGAGGCTGATAAAAGGGAACACAGGCTGTGGCAAATAAAATGCAAGTCTGTGATTAGGCAGGCAAAAAGGGAATATGAGGAGCATATAGCAAAGAACATAAAGACCAACAATAAAACTTTCTTCAAATACATTAGAAGCAGGAAACCAGCCAGGAGGCAATGAGGCCCTTGGATGACCGAGGGGTAAAAGGAGTACTGAACAATGATAGGGAACTGCCTGAGAAGCTGAATGCATTTTTTGCCTCTGTCTTCACTGTGGAAGATTGAGAAGTGCTTGCCCACTCCAGAACCGCTGATTTTGGGAGGGCTGTTGAAAGACCTGAGTCAGATTGAGGTGATAAGAGAGGAGGTCCTATGACTGATGAACAACTTAAATCACCAAGCCCGAATAGCATACATCCAAGAGTTCTGAAAGAACTCAAATGTGAACTTGTGGATCTCCTGACAAAAATATGTAATCTTTCATTAAAATCTGCCTCCATTCCTGAGGACTGGAAGGTAGCTAATGTCAATCCCATCTTTCAAAAGGGTTCCAGAGGAGATCCGGGAAATTACAGGCCAGTCAGTCTGACATCGATACCGGGTAAGTTGGTGGAAACTGTTATTAAGGAAAGAATTAGTAGGCACATAGATGAACAAAACCATTGAGGCAGACTCAGCATGGGTTCTGTAAGGGAAGATCTTGTCTCACTAACCTGTTAGTATTTTTTTGAAGGAGGGAACAAACATGTGGACAAGGGGGATCCAATAAATGTTGTTTACCTTGACTTCCAGAAAGCTTTTGATAAAGTTCCTCATCAAAGGCTCCTAAGTAAGCTCAATAGTCACGGGATAAAAGGACAAGTACTTTTGTGGATCAAAGACTGGCTAATTAATAGGAAACAGAGAGTGAGTATAAATGGGAAATTTTGTCACTGGAGGGTGGTAAGCAGTGGGATACCACTAGGTCTGATGCTTTTTTAACTTGTTTATTAATGATTTGGAGCTGGAGAGTAAGCAGTGAAGTGGCTAAATTTGCAAATGACATGGAGTTGTTCAGGGTGGTGACAACCAGGGAGGATTGTCGAGAATGGGTGAGTGGATGTCAACATGGCAAATGGGGTTCAGTGTGGCCAAGTGCAAGGTGATGCACATTGGAGCCAAAAATCCTAACTATAAATACACATTGATGGGGTCCAAACTGGCAGAGACTGACCAAGAAAGAGATCTTGGAGTCATAGTAGATAATGAAAATGTCGAGACAGTGTGCAACTGCAGTAAAAAAAGGCCAGCTCTATTCTGGGGATTATTACAAAGAGAACTGAAAACAAATCAGTCGGTATCATCATGCCCCTGTATAAATCAATGGTGTAACCTCATTTGGAGTACTGTGTACAGTTCTGGTCACACCTCAAAAAGGATATTATAGCACTGGAAAAAGTGCAGAAAAGGGCAATTAGAATGATAAAAGGAACACTTTCCCTATGAAGAAAGGTTAAAACCCTTGGAGCTCTTTAGCTTGGAGAAACGACGGCTGAGAGGTGACATGATTGAGGTTTATAAGATTATGCATGGATAGAACAGGTAGAGAAAGAAGTACTTTTCTCCCTTTCTCACAATACAAGAACTCATGGGCACTCATTGAAATTGTTGAACAGTTGGGTTAGAACAGATAAAAGGAAGTACTTCTTCAGCCAAAGAGTGATTAACACATGGAATTCACTGCCACAGGAGGTGGTGGTGGCTACAAGCATGGACAGCTTCAAGAGGGAATTAGATAAGCATATGGAACAGAAGTCCGTCAGTGGCTATTAGCCACAAGGTATAGATGGGAACTCTCAGGCTGGTAGATGCTTTGTATTCTTGGTGTTTGGGGGAGTCAACAGTGGGAGGGCTTCTAGTGTTCTGGCCCCACTGGTGGACCTCCTGGTGGCACCTGTTTTTTTTGGCCAGTGTGCGACCAGGTCTGGCCCCAGCTTATTTTGTACCCTAGGTGAGGATCCCTTCTGGCGCCCCCCCCCCCATGCGCCCACCAGAGGGGATCGGGTAACCCTAAAACCCACTGTTGTGATGTCAATGGGATTTGAAAGGTGTAACTCTGTTTAGGCAGTTGTTCAGTATCTGAGATGTGTACCAGGTCAGGTTTTCAGTTATACCACATCCACCATACCACAACCAGCTTTAAAGAAGGATTAGACAATTTCACGGAGAACAGATCTTTCAGCTGCTAACCATGATACCTACATGGAACCTCCAGGATGAGAGGAAGGATGCCTCTGATTTTTGAGGGTTACAGTGGGGGTGGTGTTGCCTTCATGTCTTTCTTGTAGACTTTCTGGAAGCCCCTGTCTGGCCAATGAGGGAAACAGAGTTCCAGGATCCTCTGGTCTGATCGAACAAACCAGCCTCTGTTCTATGTTTTTATTGTTTAGTGTTGGAGACTCTGGTGGCCAAAGCTCACTGGTGACCAGTGTTCCCTCTAAGCTGAGTTAGCTCGCAGTTTTTTAGCTTCCAGCTCACACATTTTTGCCTTGACTCAGGAAGGATGGCTCCAGAGCAAACTAATTTATGCAGTAACCAAATTGCTCACTCACAATGCCAGAGGCTCATAAAGTAGAATTTTTGCTCCCAAGACTCCACTGCTTAGAGGGAGCATTGCTGGTGGCCTTGACAAAGGCATGCTCTCTTAACCTAACCTGCCTCACAAGTGTTGCATCCATACACAGTTGACTAGTGCATGATCACTATATTGTATCAGTTCTTCGCAACTGGATTTTCCTGTGTGAACAAGCCAGTCTTGTTTCAAATGATTGCTACAGCATGATGATAGCAAAATATCAAACAAAGTGTGGATGCAGCCAAGGGTATTAGGAGGGAGAAAAAAGGAATATGTAAGTGTCATAATTTGCTTTCTTCCTCTTTCATTTTTTAATTTTTGTAACATCTATCCTGATGAAAAGTTCTGATGAGCTTGAAAGCTTGTGTGATGTTCTGTGTCATAATAAAAATGTATTACATGGATTTTGTTTCTTATTCTGGATTTTGCATGGGCCAATTTAGCTGTTAACAAGTATATCCTCACAAATGCCGCAGTTGCAGGAAAGGCAGGATTGTCTCCACCCTGATGTTTTTGCCACGCCTGATTTGTTCAAAAGGTCTGTATTTGCTAAGGAAAGGACACTTTTTTGCAGCATCTGGCACAGTATTATATAGAATGCTGTGACACCTTTAACAGTTTCAATATAACACAAGATTCCCCTGAGGAAATGTGATGTGGGCAGAGTTTGTAGCACCTCTGACCTATGCCTTCGCTCTGAGAGTTTGTATAGAAAAGCAGCAATGGCACGGAGCTGTGGCGCGGGGAGGGGATTCTCCAAAAGCAGCTGTACTGACCTACTGGCTCATCTGGAGAAGTTTCCTGCGGGTCCCCACGTTATAGCTCCCCTTTCCCAAGGACCTCGGTGGCTGTGAAGCAGCCCCCAAAGAGACTCCACACAGCCCAGCAACAGCAGCTCTTTGTCTCAAAAGTAGGCAGCCCTGCTGAGCTCCTGGGGTGCGTGTGAGCCTTTTGCCTCCCCCTCGCGTGAGGAAAAGGAATTTCTTCTGAGGGAAGCTTATCAGTCATGCCGGGCAGGAGTCTCCTTTTCCCAGCAGTGCTGCTCCATGCTGAGGTCAGTGGGTTACGTTGACAGGAAAAGTTCCGAGGCGGCTTCCCTCACCCCTCTGTTCATTTTCCTCTATCTGCCTCTGGAGCCGTCAGGGTGGGAAGGCCCAGGAGCTGCAGGGGGGCTCCCGGGGAGTAGGGAAGAGCAAACTTGCGTGGTGGCGGCAGTGGTCCCAGCGGCAGTGGGGGTGTGTGGAGGGGGGAGGCACAGTTCAGCACCCCAACCAGGGCCCCCCTCCCCCCGCAATGAAAGCAGAACTGGATCATGCAGGGTTTTTGGCAGGGGCGGGGCTGGGTGCAGTTTGGTGCCCTAGGGCCAGCCTGTCACTGATGGGTGGGCCCTAGGACGCCAAACTGCACCAGGCCTCGGCCCCGCCAAAAGCCCTACATCTCCCAGACTGGGTGACCACTGCCACCACCACCACCTCTTTCTCCCCGAGTCAGGCAAGCTCAGCGCTTGCCGGATTTGGGAAGAAAGAGGCGGTGGTGGCAGACAGGGAGATGCAGGACTTTGGCGGGGGCTTGGGGGGCTTTGGTGGGGGAGGCCGGGTCCAGTTGGGTGCCCTAAGGTCCAGCCCGTACTCTAGGCGAATGCCTAGTTCGCCTAGCGGCTGAGCCAGCCCTGTGTGTGACAGAGTGTTGGACTAGATGGGCCATTGGCCTGATCCAACATTGGCTTCTCTTATGTTCTTATAAAAATGGCTGGCCAGCCATGGTTCCATGTGACACTCTAGGGCACCTTGCCCCCAAACTCTCCCTTTTTTTGTGATACAGTGGTAGTTCACAATCTCCTTCCGTTGGACTTCTGAACATCTGAATCTGATAAAATACAGTTTCTTTGTAGCCTTGTATGCACATGTAATTAGATTGCTTTGAGTGTATCCTTTGCGTTTAATCAATATTTTTCAATAAATCAAATGATTTCCTTGGGCGTGGTTTGTGGCCCAAAGCAGCAGTCACAATTGTGATCAAACTTGAAGCAGGGGGAAAGGTAATGATTGGTATCAGCTGTGCTCTCTTTTTTAAGGATTAAGTGATCCCATAGAAAGGAAAATAAAAAGTCCACTTTGTGTCACACACCTGAAGCTGAAGGTGGACCTATTAATAGAAAATGAGAATGTGGGTGGTAGGTTGTTCACAACCCTCCAGCCTAAGGAACTTGTTTTAAGGTGATTGTTGTGACTGGACATTTACAACATCTTAGGTGTGCACCTGAAGATCATGAAGATAGGTAATAAAGTGGAAAAGCTTGATGCTTTCAGAATCAGCAGTAATGTGTTTTGATAGAGCAATGGTTAAGGGGAAAAAGGCAGCTCATTGTATTCCAGAAATATTCAGTAATACTGAAGTATGTAGGGTAGGGGTATTTTCTTTCCATTATTTACCATGTTGGAAATGTTGGAAGCTTGTCTTTGGATAAATCTACATTTAAATATATGAAATATTGCCTTGGGAGATGGATGAATGATTTAATAACTCACTTTTAAAAGGAAAATGTTATTAATATTAGCTAATTGTTGGGAAAACAGTGCTTTCTAACAGAGGAATCCATCTTTCTGACAGGCTGACATTGTGTTCTATGTGCTTACCTCTTGCCAAGCATTTTTTAAAAAGTGAATTTTTCCTTACATGTCCAGAATCATTTGCGTATCATTGTAAGGTCAGAACTCAGTCCTATTCACTTGGTTGTCTTTAAAAGGGCTTGTGCTTTTCCATCTTTACCTTTGATCAGTACTTTTCAAAGGTTTTCTTTTAGTCTTACTTTACAGTGTAACCTGATCTCTAGAGACTCCAGGAAGGATACTTGAGGTTAGAACAGCATATTGGCATGATTTTATGACTGAGCCCAGGAATATAAGCAAATGGTTAAAAATGGAGGAGAACATTTTTGTCTTTCTTTGATATGAAAAGTCAAGCTGCCAAAAACATCCTGGTTTAAAGAAAAACTCCCTGCATCTTTGACCTAATTCTCAAATGAAAGAGCAGGTGATTCCAGCTGCCATGAGATTTTCTTCCATGAAATTCCTAGGGTTGTTTGTGATTTTTTTAAACATCCCATATTTGGCAAATAGTTTAGGATGCACAGGAATTGGCTGAAATAAGTTGATAATTAAAAACAATATGTAATTCTTAATCTTGTGCTAGGCAGGACTCTTATGGCTGCCAGAAATATTTATCTGTCCCTGAAAAAGATCTTAAATCTTTGTCATTTTGTTTATTCATTCTCTATATTGGTGGGGACCTGCCATAAGTCTTTAGCTGGTTGGGAAAATTATGTTCTGTAAAGGGTTTATGAAATATATTCAATTTGAAGGCTGTTTAAACCTAATACCTAATCAAACATGCATTCAATTTTATGAGGATTGTTTTTTATTCCTTGGGCACTATTTTTTCTTTTCTTTTTTTTTCTAGTGCAAAATTGAAGCTCTGAATGGTACTGGTTTTCTCCACCACTCAAGCAAAATATAGTTTAGAAGCTGCTCTTTAATACATGACAGAAACATTTTTAACACCCTAAGACAACGTAAAGCTGAGAGTTGTGCTCTTTATTAGTCTCATTTAGGAAATTCCAGTAGTTATAATGTTTAATATTTCGTTTCTTGTATAGTCCTACTTCAGAAATCAATGATTTAGCTCTTTACTCCTTTTTGAAATGTAATTGAAATTTTCATATGAAATCACCTTATAACCATATATGTGGTAGCCACTTATATTAATTGATTCTGTGCGTATGCAGGTGGGTATGCACAGTCTGACAAACTCATATACCATCATTTAGGCTTAAAAACTGACAGCTTTAGATTACTTCTTTCAGTCCCTCATTGTGCCCAGGTTAATGTGCCTAAACGCTGGGTGAAGTGCCCATTCCAAACCCTGAACACATCTAGCAGAGGTTTTTCAACTACCCTCCTCAAAGGAATGAGAAGCAAGGCATGCTGGGATTTGCTGGTTGGTGTCGCACATATTCCAGCAATCAGTGGCAACCTGACAGCCTGACTTTTAAGGCTCACAACACCTTGAGGCAGCCATGCTTCCAGACCAAAACCTTTTGATCTAATTTCAACCTGTTGGTTCTGGTCTGACCTTCTGGGGCAACAGAAAACAACTCAGTACCATCCTCTATCTGACAGCCCTTCAAGTATTTGAAGATGGTTATCATATCACCTCTCAGTCATCTCCTTTCCAGGCTAAACATACCCAGCTCCTTCAACATACTCAGCTCCTCATAGGACTTGGTCTCCAGACTCTTCACCATCTTCATTGCCTTCCTCTAGACATGTTCCAGCTTGTCTATATCCTTCTTAAATTGTGGTGCCCCAAACTGAACACTATCTAACCAGAGCAGAGTAAAGTGATACCATTACTTTGTGTGATCTGGAAACTATACTTCTGTTGATACAGCCTAAAATAGCACTATTGAGTCCACTTTTGAGTTCCAATGCAAAGATTTGTCTAAACTAGATTTTATATTATCACCTTTTACAAATAGATATAAAATATTCCATACAACACTTTCCTACCAGCCAGATTCTAGTAGCACCTTAGAGACCAACAAAAGTCCAAGCTCCCTTCATCAGATACATGTTGGAATATAGCCGTGTTACATTTATAGACATGTCTTCCTGATCAATTCTGTTTTGCATAGTTTATGGAATGGTGGAGGTGTTGGATCGGCTTTATCCCCAAAGACTGGGGTTGTCCCTTTTATAAGAAGGGAAAGAAAAAAGATCTGTCAAATTATAGACCAATCAGTCTTTGAAGTACTATTAGTAAGCCTATACTAAACATCTGCTTGAAAAATTTCTGGACTGGATATTATAGTGGAAGAGCAAGCAGGCTTTAGAGCTGGTAGGTCTACATTAGATCATTGTTTGATGTTACAACATCTTATAAAAAAATATGGCTGTGGAAGAGAAACATCACTCTACGCTGTATTTGTAGATCTAAAAGCAGCTTTTGACACAGTTTCCAGATCTAGGCTTTGGGGGAAATTACAGACTCCCACAATTGATAAATTACTGCTGTTTCTCATCAGGGCCATTCATGAGCAAACTGCCCTTAGAGTTAGGTACAGTTGTTTTGGGCATCTGACTGACCCCATCCAAACCTGTAAGGGAGTCAGGCAGGGTTGCCTTCTAGCCCCATTTCTGTTCCTTTTCTACATCAATAATCTGACAGATTTTATGTCAGATCCTGGTGTCAGACTCCTGCAGGAATCAGTTCCCAACAACTTTCATTCAAAGAAGTAAAGTTTATTGAGACTTTGAGAGTATGCTGATATCTTAACCATTCCATATTAGAACTAAATTAAAGTGTGTGAGACAAACAGTTATACATTGTTCAAGGAGATCCCCTGATGGCCCAGGGCCAATCAGGGACCAGGTAGAAGCCTGTGGAAGTAAGGGGTTACTTTTCCCAAGAGAAATACTACACCAGGCACTGAAGGTCAGGCAGAGATAATAAAATCATAAAAGACACAGCAGAATTGAAACTTAACATTCCAGAGTCAGCCCCACTCCCATGGCAGCCAGGACTCGAGAGAGGCCTAGCTGACACCTGGATTTCATCCCCCTAAACTAGCAAATCAGCACATTCAAGTGTTACTATATATGGATGATGCCTTAATACTCTCTAGAAATCCCATAGGGCTGAAGCAGGCTCTGAAAAGATTCTCCCTTTATTGTGACACTGAACATCTTAGAATCAATTATCAGAAAACTTTCAGGAAAAACCCTAAGATTAGATAATGGGAACTTCAGGGGCATAAGCTGGAACAAGTTTCCAGCTTCAAATATCTGAGCATAGTATTACAAGCCTCTGGCACCAATATAATCCATAGTAGTTGTGCCACCAATTGTCAGAGCCCCGCAGCAATCAGTTCCTGATTGCTTTCATTCAGAAGTATAAGGTTTATTGAGTACAGTAAAGGCAGGTCTTCTGTGCATACATTCTGTGTTAGAACTACTGGAAAGCACACTCAGCGGAGAGTTATACATAATTCAAAGGGGCCCCTTGATGGCCCAGGTCCAATCAGGACACAAGCAAAAGCCCACCTAACCTAACGGGTCTACATTCTCTGGGAAAAGTTGTAACAAGGTATCAAGGTCACTAGCTGAGGCTACATAGACAAGAAGAGCATAGAAGAAATGAAACTTGAGATTCCAGTTCAGAAGCAAACCAACATCTTCCCCCCCACACCAACCATGGCAGCGATGCCAGAGGCTCAGCTGACATTCTGCCTCTCTGAAGACCCTCCCCCACCTGGCTTTCTCAGGTACAGCTTGTGAAACAAGCAAATTAACTTAGGAGCATTCACATGACACTGATCAACCCATTCATCATGAGATGGAACAAAATCTTTCCATTGAATGAGATACAGTCAATGGCCACATCTGAGTTTAGAGTCCAATATTTAGGCAACCACCTGATGGGGTTCACCATTCAGCATCAGAGGAGGAGAGGCTGGAGGTCGAGGTCTCCATGCATTTGGGCCCAGGTCCCATTTGAGCAAGCTGAAATTAAAAATAGGATGCACACCTTTTCGAGATGTAGGTAACTCAAGTTCAACAGTCACATAATTGATTTTGTGCAACACTTTGAAAGGTCTGACATATTTCCAGCTTAACTTTCTTCAAGGCTGGAGGCCTTTTAAGTGTTTAGTAGGCCCAGGCAATGTGGCCAACCTTTCTGCAGCTCCTGCATATGGCATCTCGGAAATGTCAGGACCTCTGCTCATGAGGCTCCCCGCAGTTGGCGCATGGTTTTGATGTCGTAGGTTTGATGGTGTGTGATGAAGCAGATGAGCAAGTGCCAAGGCAGGCTGGTTGACGTAGTTGCAGCACCTCTTTGTCCTCCTTGGAGGTGTCCACATGGTGTGCCATGGTGGTTTGTCTCCGCAAAGATGGTGGTCTCTGTGCCTGTCGGACCTCTGTGGTGAACTGGTCGGCAGCTTCCATGGCGAGGGCTTCTTCCATGGCCTCCTTGAATATGGGGTCTTGGTGATGAGCCTCCATTGGATTTGCTCATCTCACAGTCCACACACCAACTGGTCATGGAGTGCTTCCTTGAGGTCATGGAAGTTACAATGCCAGGTAACCCATCAAAGCATCATACCATAAGCAGTGATCGATTCTTCTGCAGCCTGGTTCCTAGTGTGGAACACATGGCGTGCTGCGATGATGGACGACTTCGGTGAAAAGTGCTCCTGTAGCTGGTCTACAATCATCTTGTATTCAGTGTTTTGGAGTTCTGCAGAGCCAACAGCAAACGAGCGGGAGCGACAAGCACAAAGATGATCTCTTTAAGCACCTCTACTTGTGCCCTGGAGGCTTCCTTTGCCAGCAGGAAAGGGGAGGAGCATCTAAGCTCAGTTTCAAGGAAGGTTCCACAGCAAAAGCAAACAATCCTTGCAGTTGAATGAGCTTAGCAATTTATAGTTTCCATAATTACTTCAGATTTGCATCACGACCTCATGCATTATCCAACATATAACATAACCGGTCGGGGTTTGTTTTTGTTTTTTTAAACAAGATACCAGACTTAAGAGAACGAACTCAAACAGGTCTACTCAGAAGTAACTCTAACTTTAATCAATGGGGTTTACTTCCAGAAAAGTATTTTTAGGGTTACACCCTAGTTCGTGGACAACAAGCATTATCAACATGCCATTGAAGGTAGCCAGAAGCAGAACTTAGGCAACTGAGAAGCATTTCAGTAAAAAGTGGGGGGAGGGGGACTTCAGAGCTTTCAAACAACTCAACTTGGCAGAAAAACTAAAAGAAAGCTGCAAGCTTTCATTCCCATAACCTAGTGAAAGTCCTTACCTGGGCACCTCAAAGGAACTGTCAGAAAATTAAAAGCAAAGTTAATTAACAAAAAAAGACTGTCCTTATCTCAAAGCATCTGAGTGAGAGAATCAACACCCCAGGCAGACACAAGTCGAATCTGCATTTGCATTTTTAAATCAGTTTTGTGCTGCTGTGATGCCGCCAAGAATAGAGAAAGACAATGTCACAGCAGCATGAAACTGATTTAAAAATGCAAATGCAGATTTGACCACAGGTAAGATAAACGGAAGAGTGCTAATTTATTTTTTATTAGGTGGCAAGAAATGACCTTAGACACAGGCAGCTTGAAGGTTGTGTCTTCTTTTGCAAAGTCCTCACTTCGAGCTCAGTGCCCAGGTGGGGTGGGGTGGGGTGGGGGGTGCAGGTGTCCTGGAAGTCTCCAGAACATAAACATTGGGGCAGGAAGAAAATTCTGCTAGTCTTCTTAAGAGTTACCAACTCCATTCCCCCCTCCCTCCCTCCCCTCCCTCCCCAGAGACAGAGGGGGAGGAGGCCCCAGCCAATCAAAGGAAGGCTTTCTCTCTCTCCTCCTCCCAAGCAGGAAATAGGAGATGCTGGAGAACAAGAGCTGGGACACTGGAAACAGCACAGAGCACAGAGCAAGTTGTAGGAAAGTTTTGAAGTTTGAACTGGCATTGGTTGCCCCGGGGGAGGCTTATTCACCCTCAGGGAGGGTGCAAGCTCCCCAGCACCCCCCCCATAGTTGATGCCTATGCCAGCAGCTGCTGTGGAGGAGTGGAGAATCAAACCTGGTTCTCCCAGATTAGAGTCTGCACTCCTAACCACCACACCAAACCTGTCTCTTGAGTGTTGAATAAGTTAAATTCATGTGCTAAACAGGTTCACTGAAAACTGTACGCCATCCATAATTACAGTACCTTTCCTAACTGTTCGATTAGGTTCGAACCTTTATTGGCATAAAATACCTTAAAAGGATTACTATAAAATGGAATGTTCATTTAAAACCATATACAGCCAAACGTATAAAACATAATGTAGCATAAAACATTTACTAATTGGAAATTTACCTGATGTAGTTTTATCACTGATTGTAAAAATATGGCTACGTTCATTGATGTTTCTGGATCAGAGTCATTTAGAATATAATGCACTTTTAGGGCATCAGAAACGTTCATCATGTTGGCTAGGATGGGATTTAAATATCTAGCACGTAAAACCACATAATGTTGACAATGCAAACAAAAATGCGAAACATCCAGAATTGCAGAAGCAAAGTCTGTTCTCAGATACTATGTTATTATATCTTCCCTACAAGTTTGCTGATGGAATTACATTGAATCTTGCTAGAGAAAAGGCTCTGCACTGTTGTGGTGCTTGTATACCAGATAGATATGGGGTCATTCAGCATTTTCTTGGCCAACGAGACTTATTTGTACCCAGACTTTGCATTTTAACTGTGAGCTGAACTATATATCACTTGGGAGGTACATTACTGGATATCCAGACATCTTTTAGGTTTTAAAAATAAGTAGCCAGGGGAGCAGGGGGGAGTATTTGAAATTATTTTAGCTATCATTAACTATATTGGGTTTTGGTTTTTTTACTATATATCATATAAAGGCACACACCCTGTGTAGTCTCCCTTTAACTATTGACTCTTTTCTTTTTTAAGATATCCTGTGAGTTATTTGGAAATGAAAGTTATTAAATTTTTTTAGTGTTCTTTTAGTCCAGCGGATGAGGATTAGATGCCAAAGCTTGGATCTACAAGCAGAAACACATATTGATTTAATACATACAATTCTACTTGTTCAAGATGTTGTGTGGAACCTAGCAATTTCTTCCCTATACATGATAATGCCCAGAAACTGGTTACACACAATCTTGAGAAAGTGGAAACACAAGTGAAGATACAATAAGATTGACACAGCACAAGTAGTAATCACAGTCTTCTTTTGTGTTTCCATTTGTGCAAGAGCTGTAGTGCAAGCAGAAATTTTGTTCCTGATCTAGTCCCGTATGTAGTAATATGTATGTTTTAGGGTAACTTTTATAACAGAGGAAATTCTTCCATTAATGAAAACAAAAAGAAGAAATAAAGCAAAGTAACAATGTTTATATATATCCTTTCCTTAACAATACATATATCCTTTTCTTATATATAAAAGAGTACTGGTCGGCTGGCATGCCCAAATAAGGGAAAAATGTGCAGCAAAATAGGTTGGCTGCGGGGGCTGCCAATCACGATTGGGCCCTAGCCATTGGTTCACGTGCCTGGCTGTGTGGGCTCGGTCCCGCCCACACAGCCAGCAGACAGCCTACAGGGCTCAGTCTGCTTCTAGCTGCCAGACCAGATGGGTGCTCTGGCGGCTCTCCGTAGGGAGGGACAACTCGACGATGCCCTCCCTCCCTCACTGAGGGCCCCCCCCGTAAGCGACTGGGGCTGGGAATGCCTTGCGCAGTGGGGAGGAGGCAGCAGAGGGCCGGGACCTCCAGCAGCTGCCCCGAACAACAATGTGGCCTCCCTTGCTCCCTGTTCCGCTACTGCGGAGCTGCGTCGGGAGGGCGGCCGGGCCAGGCCCTGCAGGCGCTGCCGGAACAAAAGGGGGATGGGGCCTCCACCAGGAGTCTGGCTAGCGCCCGTTGCATCGGCGCTTGCAACGGGCCTTGCCGCTAGTGTATGTATATATATATATATATATATAGACTTGATACAATCACATATTTCTCCCAAGATTGATACAAGTTTTCTGGAGAGGTAGTATATACATTTTCTAAATAAATAAATAATATAGTAATCCCAAACATGGTGCCAACGGGTGCTATGGCAACCACTGATGTGCTTTATGGTACATACCCACCTTCTTTCCTCCACATTACTGGAACAATGGTTGCTTTAGAAGAGGCCAGGAAGCCTCTTTGGATCTGCAAGGAACACTACTACAGAAACATGGCAGCCATTTTCTGATGGTATCCAGTACTTGTTCTCAAAAGTCTAGAACTTCCCATGGGCTCAACAGTGTTGTGGGACCACTATTGTAGTGCCTAGGAAGGGGGGAAGCTGCTCAGATTACCACAGGAGTAACTTCTTCATTTACGGGGAACAATACAGAACAAACTGAAACTAGAGGATGAAAGGGGGCAGAACACAGATTTCGGGGTCAAACCCGCCAGTAGAGGCAGTGCAATAGAAATAATGTATTTTCCTTTGCTGCTGATGTGACTCATATGGTGCTGTAAAAATCACCATGGGTTGGATCCAGCACAGTGTTTCATGGGTGCAAGAAAAGTCCACCCAAAATGCCCCTGAAATCTTGCTTTTGGGGAGAGGTGACCTTCAAGATAGGATTCAAGGGTATTTAATTTGTGCTCTGCTGCCAAAACTTCTTTAGTCTGCAGCAATGTGTTGGTGGATCTATTCTGATGTATTTTCAGTTGCTTCTTACTTTGACATGTTTGGGAATGACAAATATCAGAGCATAGAGCTTCCTCTCTCTACCACGACTGCAGAAATGTAAGTCCTTCCTCTTTAGAAAAGGCTTGGAAAGTGGGGGTGTTGGGCCTGATATTTATAGGCCACCATTTGGCTTGTCTATGGTTTCAAAGTATCTAAGATTTCATTTTTAATTATGTTTTCTAAAGGGAAAAAAGAAAGTTTGCTTCAATCAAATTCAATCAGATACCTCAATCAAAATCTAACATTCAATCATACATTCAAATCCCAGTTCCTGAAGGAGATTATTAATCAAAATTATATATCCAGAACTGCTTCATTTTAAAATGATCATCATCTCCTTCCAGTATTGAAATGCAATTTTCTTTTAAATTTAAGGTTCCTAAGGATAATCAACAAACTGAGATACAACATATAAAATGGGACATTTAATTTTGCTAGAACTGTTGTTTCTTTTTCTTTGCACTTATTTGCCACCTTTAAATGCTTAAAGGCACTAGTATTTACATATGTCAGTTGATTTTTGCTTCATTGCAAAAGAATGTGGAATTCATTCACTGTCAGTTTTCACCTGGTTTACAAACTTGGGACTGAACTAGGACATCCGCCATTTTGAAGCAGCATTTTTTCCCTACACAGTAAACTTCAGGTGCTTGTTGTTGATTTGGGGGGTGGGGGGAGCAGATGAAATTATTTGGCAATGATACTATAAAGAAGGATTTGTGTTCCAGTGTTCTGTTTTAATTTGAGGTACACTTGTAGCTCATTCACTTAAAAAAAAAAACAAATCTTGCTCAGGAAAGAAATGCCAAGCAGTCGGGTCCTGAGCATGCAAGAGCTGAAGGTGAATTTCCTGTGATTAACATACAGAGGTACCATTTAGGGTAGGCAAAGGGCGCTCTATCCATCCTGTTGCCCTGTATTTCAGACCACATATGATTTTATTCTCCTTAAGAGTACTTATATTGTTTTGCCAGTTCATTTGTTCTGCAATGAGTAATGATTGTTACAATTAAATGAGCCTTTGCTTAAGACAAAATGGCTTTATGACATTGATTATATTGCTATGCTTATTGTGATTCTTTTTTGATAGCTTGGTACAAATCATCTTACAGTTCTTTTCTGCCATTTAGTGTGTTCAAGAGTAAGCCTCAGAAACTTGCTAAGAATCTCCTCCTTGAACCACTGTGATCTGAAATGGTGCCCTTGTTTGTCATCATTGACTTGCCTCCATCTCTACATCACTCCATGTTTTGCAGTATAGCTCAATGCTATGGAGAATGTGGGACACATGCAAATCTCTAAAATGAGTGTTGTTTATTAAAACCAACCTTGATTTGCAGTGGTACTTACTCTGTAGATTATAGAAAACCACATTTGGAATTCTCATAAACAGAAAGAGCCAGATGACTACTGTATGACCTGTGCACCACCTGAAGTACACACAGGCAATAATATATAACTATAATATAGCATGTAGGGTGGTCTCTCCCCTTGTGGATCTGGAGTGAGAAGGGCTTGCAAATAAGGGTTATGACACAAAACAGTGTGCCAGCTTTCTTGACACCCGGAACTCTCTTAGGCTGGGTGTTAAAGAATAAATGGGTCTCTATGGTAAGAGCTTCCTTCAAGCATGATTAGTTTTCCAAAAGGAAGGGTAGTTAGAACCTGTCTCTCTGCTAAGTTTTCTGCTTACAAGGATTTTTGTTTTTTGAGCTATCAACCAACAGTAATATGCCTCATTCCACCACCATGTTGACCCAGTCTCATATACAGCACCCCCACATCCCCACCACCGTCCTATAATTGTCATGGGCAAATTGTGTTGTATTTTATTGGATTGCCCACTTTCCTAGAACATGGGAAGGTGTCATGTTGCTGAAAGGAGCCATTGAGGCTGAGTTCAGACTGGCAATTTGCTGCGGAAGCCAGTCATGGCAAAAAAGCCCTGGAACAAACTGTTCCGAGGTTTCCCATTCACACAGCCCGGACTGCTGCAGGAGCATACCGGGAGGAGGCACACCGGAGCATTCAGTCTGCTGCCACGGAGGTGTGCTGTATTCCTGGTAATTCACCTATAGGCACCCATGCGCATCCCTGCGCACACCAGCTGGTGGTGCGCGCAATAGACTTGGGTTGCTCCCAGCTTTTTGGCTGTGCGTTCAGACTTCCAGAAGTGGACAAATGTGGGACACAAGCGTTCTTCAGGGATTTGCTACCACTTTTATGAGGTATCTTTTTAAAGTGAGAAGAAAGCGGAATAGCCCGGCTCGCCTTTGGGTGGTGAACGCCAGGCAGATGTGCCTGTGTGAACGCCCTCTTTAATGTGGTTTTCAAACATCGCTGAAACGGGGTTCTACCGGGGCAAATTGCCAGTCTGAACTCAGCCTAAATATCATTCATTTAAAAGGGTGGTGATGGATTAGTATTAGTATCTGAAATGGATCTCCTCATCTATTTTAGGCTTGTTTATGATGTAACTTTGCCTCCTCTTGAATAATATACTCCAAGAACATTGTGTTGGAATGAAAAACTACATGTGTTAAACATGATTTAAAAAAAATAGATTCAAGCAAGCCATGGGTTACAAATTTACCTCAATTGTTACTTTCCTTTATATTTCTTCATGTTTATTTCCTAATGGAGGGGGGCATAACAATGATCGGAGTTCCTCAACTGCAGTGTATAGAAGGGAAGGCACCAGATTGATTTTAAAACTCAAAAATCGAGCAGTAATTTTCTGGTGTTTTTCCATGTCTAAAACTGCAAAGAACATGTTCAGCTTCTTCTGGACATATGCCCGTATGATGCCCGTTAATTTTAGCACAGTAAAAAATGCTCACAGCGTTTGTATTTCAGTGTGCTCCTCCTTCATTTGGCAGGTTATGAAGCTTGAAATGAAGGACACAATGGTGTAAACTTGACCATAATGTATAAAAGTGCTATTATATGCCAGTGATTTGGGATTAATGTTGCAGTTGTATAATTCTGCAGGAGTAATTTCATTGGATACTTTGGGGGGGGGGGAGTCAGGGGTTTCACTTGTGAGCAATGCTCCCTCTAAGCTGTGTAGTATTGTGAACGAAAATTCTACTTTGTGAGCTACTGGCATTAAAGTTGTGAGCGAGCAATTTGGCTGCTGCATAAATTAGTTTGCTCTGGAGCCATCCTTCCTGAGCTGAGACAAATGGTCTAAGACAAAAATCATAAGCCAGAAGCTAAAAAAATGTGAGCTAGTTCACACTAACTCAGTTTAGAGGGAACACTGCTTATGAAAACTAGTACAACAAATTGTTAGTATTAAGAATGGGATAATTAGCTGGCTATGATCTTAGGAAACAACATGGCCATGACTTAATAGAGGTAAATGAACTCCAGATCATTGATTCCAGAGTGCTTCAGCTCAGTTTGTGTTGTATTGGGGCCCGTGAAATTTTCTTAACAAACAAGAAGGGTTTTTAAAGAGTAGAATGGAAAAAAGTAGGCAAATGTTGACTGATATAAAATTTCAAGATACCTGAATGCTAACATGATGGAGTGTCACAAATTATATAAAACTACCAAAGATGGGTTACATTATTATTATCATCATCATCATTTAAGTAGTGTTATTAATAAAAATGGTGCTCTTTGGAGTACAAGAAGACGGCCCTTGTCCAGAAAAGCTTACAAACTAAATTTTAATATAAGGAAGACAATAAAGGGAAGCAGGGAAATGGAGCTGAAGAGAAACTCTGCACAGTGTGGAACCTCATTATTAAAGCACAACATGATTAATGGTTGCTTTTACTTTCTAGCATTTGATATTCTCTCCCCCCCCACACTTTTCAGGATATTCAGTGAGAAGGTTCATTTTATGAAGAGCTGGATTTATTCCATTTTAGCTATATATTTAAAAGATTTATATCCAGACTTTCTGTCATACAAACAGCACACGAGGCAGCTATATTTTGTTACAATGAGATTTCATGCCTTGATTGTAACCATTTGCTGTAGAAAATGTGACATTAAAAAGAGGGGATTTAGTGATTATTCTGAACAAAAGTTCTTAAGGGAAAAGAAAACCACGTTGCTTTTCTGCTGGAGAAGGTTTTAGAATGTCGTCAACTTATTCCTTGTATGTTGCAGCAAGAAGTTTTGCAGATGAAGGTTTTTCAAAGAATAAGAAGGAAGTGATAAGTAAAGCTTATGTTGCATTTTGCCTCACAAGTTACCTGTAAATCCTGCCTGAAGAGGGCAACCATGGATAAGTCCAGGGGTCTTTTCTTAGAAAAACAGCTGCAGGAGCTCATTAGCATATGGTATGCTAATGAGCTACTAGGCTATTAGCATATGCCATGCCCCCTGACACCACCGGAAGTGATGTCAGAAGGGGAAGCAAAAGGGGGGGAGGCATCTTCAAAAGCCTGCCCTTTCCTTCCCCAGCTGGTCTGGATGGGGGAGCTAAGAGAGAAGGGGTTTAAAGTTTAAACTCCTTCTCACTAGAGTTGGGCCACAGAAGGAGGAAAGAGGGAAGGAAAGAGAGAGAGTAGAGAGAAGGAAAGAAGGAAGGAAAGAAGGAAAGAAAGAGAAGGAAAGGAGGAGGGAAAGAAAGAGAGGGAAGAAGGAGGGAAACGGGAAGGAAGAAAAAGAGAAGAGAAGGTGGGAAAGAAAGAAAGAAAGAAAGAAAGAAAGAAAGAAAGAAAGAAAGAAAGAAAGAAAGAAAGAAAGAAAGAAAGAAAGAAAGAAAGAAAGAAAGGAAGAAAGAGAGAAGGGAAGAAAGAGAGAAGGGAAGAAAGAGAGAAGGGAAGAAGGAGGGAAAGAGGAGAAGGAGAGAAGGAAAGGAGGGA
Source organism: Gekko gecko (assembly GCA_029375565.1). NCBI lineage: Eukaryota > Metazoa > Chordata > Lepidosauria > Squamata > Gekkonidae > Gekko > Gekko gecko. The sequence goes on from JAPDNY010000001.1 coordinate 266,929,553, forward strand.
ATGAAAGAAATTTGGCAGCAATTCGGCTCCATTATGTCCTATGGGCCATTGAAGTCAATGGTGAAAACATAGGGTATATTCTGGGGGCTGGAGGGGAGGGGGTTTGAGGGAGAGGCTCCAAACTCACAGGGTAGCTGACGGAGCCTCTCCCGAAGATACCCACCAAGTTTCAAGAACGTTGGACGAGGGGGTCCAATTCTATGGGCCCCCAAACAGGTTGCCCCTATTCCCTCCATTGTTCTTTATGGTGGGAAAAAAAGTTACTATTTTCCCACCATAGAGAACAGTGGAGCGAATGGGGGCAACCTGTTTGGGGGCCCATAGAATTGGACCCCTTGGTCAAATGTTCTTGAAACTTGGTGGGTATCTTGGGGAGAGGCTCAATAAGCTACTCTGTGAGTTTGGAGCCTCTTCCTCACACCACCTCCCCTCCAGCCCCCAAAATATACCCTATGTTTTCACCATTGACTTCAATGGCCCATAGGATATAATGGAGCTGAAATTGACATTCGGCTGCCTGAAAGACTCCCCAGGACGCCGGCTGGGGGCGGGGCTTGGCTCCTGAGCTCCCGGAGCTGTGCTCCGGTGCGCTCCCCCCCCAAAAGACCCCTGGATAAGTCCATGATAAAGTCCATAGAGATGACTTTCCATGGTCTACCAGGCATAGGTAGGGGTTGAAGGAGCCCAGGCGGTTTCCCCGGCCTTGGCTTGCCCATGATGCAGGTTTGGCATGACTGGACAAATGGAGAGATCTTTCCTCATCCCCGGCCACCAGAATTGGCATTGTAGTAAATGCAGGGATTTCACAAACTCAAGATGCCCCACCAATTAGTTGCCATGTACTGTTAACATGATTTCACCCCACAAAGCTGAAGGCACAAACAGTTTATGGCCGCGGTACCAACAGCCATTAGCCTGCTCCTCAACCTCCCCCTCTTTCTGTAGTTCCAGCCAATCAGTGTTGGAGTGGGCGGACGTGAACTTCAATTCCCATGAGTCAGTGTCCTTTAGGGGCTGGGCTGTCATCTGGCTGTGAGTTAGGACAGCCCCTCTCAACTGGGAGGGTGTGAAAATCGAGACAAGTACCTCCTCCCTGCGGCTGTCGTTCTGTGGGAGGTGGGACAATGCATCCACCAAGGAATTAGCTTTGCCCAGGAAATGGTGGAGAGTGAAATTGAACGTAGAGAAGAAATCCACCCATCTGAGCTGTTTAGCATTGAGATTTCAGTGTGTCCTGAGTACCTCAAGGTTTTTATGGTCAGTCCATACTTCAAACGGCCCCCAGCCCCCTGCAGCCAGTGCCACCACGTAGAGAGTGCTAACTTAATTACCCCTCCTCCTTGTCCCAAACTGACCAATTATGCTCAGTATCAGTGAACTTCCGGGAGACATACGCAAGAGGGTACATTTTCCCATTCTCCCCTTCCTGCAAGATGGTGCCACCCATAACGACGTCCGACCTGTCCGCTTGGACAATAATTTTTTTGAGTTTATTTGGATGCGCTAGCACAGGTTTAGATGTAAACAGAGCCTTTAGGCAGTCGAACGCCTCCTGGCATTCGTTTGTCCATATTAGCTTAGCACTGGGCCGCACACTCTCAGAACCCTTCCCCTTTGTCATTAAGAGATCTGTGAGCAGCAGGGTCACCTGGGCAAAGTTAGCGAGAAAGGCTCTGTAAAAATTGGCAAATCCTAAGAACGTTTGGAGCTGTCTCCAGGTCTGAGGGGGTTCCCACCCCACCACATCCTGCACTTTTGCTGGGTCCATCTCCAAAGCCCAAAAAGTCTATTTCTGTGCAGTGGAATTCACATTTCAATAGCTTAGCAAAGAGTTTGTGTTTGTGCAACATTTGCAAGACTTCCCGCACCAAAGTCACATGGGAAGCTTTATTGGGGGAATGAATCAAGGTATCATCTAGATAAACAAGAATGCCCTTGAACAGGTGTTTGTGCAACACTTCATTGATAAGGTTCATGAAGACCCCAGGAGCCCTCTGGAGCCTGAATGGCATCACCCTTTATTCAAACTGAGCCAACAGGGTATTAAAAGTCATTTTATATTCATCCCTCTCCTTTATCCGAACACGGAAATAGGCATCACGGAGGTCAAGCTTGGAATAAATTTTCCCCTTGGCAACCTCGGCTAAGAGGTCCTTTATCAAGGGGAGCGGGTAGGCATTAGTAGTGGACACTGCATTCAAGCCCCTATAGTCTGTGCACAGTCTCAACCCCCCCATCTTTCTTCTTGCAGAACAACACAGGGGCAGCAAATGGGGAGGATGCAGGTCAATTGAAACCTCTAGCTAGGTTTTTATCAATTAATTTACGTAGTTCCTCCTTTTCACTTGGGCTCAATCACATACAGTTTCCCCTTAGGCAATTTCTGCCCTGGCAACAATTCAGTGGCACAGTCTGAGTGTCTGTGAGGCGGTAACACATCCACCTACTCTTCCTCAAACACCCGTGCAAGGTCCCAGTACTCCGGGGGAATAGCACCTATCTCTTTGCTAGTGAGACATGCCCACACTGGTTCATTAGGAGGGGGGTCCCCCACACCCCATCCCATTCATGTGTGTGACACTTGGGTGAGATAAATTGGACTAAGCCCTCATCCCACAAAATATAAGGGTCATAGTCATGGAGCCATGGGCTACCCAGCACCAATGGAAAACAAGCTGCCATAGTGATGATGAAGGAATGGTGCTCCCAATGCTTTTCTGCTCCCATTCGTAGAGGTACGGTCTCGTATTTGCAAGGGTCTTTCATGGCTGACCCATCCATCTGGGTAAATACCAAGGGTTCTGGGAGTTTAACAACCTTGGCTCCATAACAAGCGAGAGGTTGATCAGATCCCGTCCACACCCCGAGTCACTCAGACCCTGCACACACACATCACGAAAAAGAGTCACAAAAAAGAGGGGGGGGTAGCTGCTCACCATTTTCTGTGCCTCTGGGCTTGGGATCTGCTGTTCAGTGCCACTCACATCCTGTCCTTTTCCTGCTGGCTGGATCTCCTCCTCACTGGACGATTCTGTCTCCCCCTTGGGGAGGCTTGCTTGCAGGGCATGCTGGGTTTTGGGGTGAGTGGTCAGCTTCTTTGCTGGGGTGTCAGCTCGCTAATTCTCTGGGCCCTTCCTTGGGGTACCTGAGGGTCCCGATTCCGGGCATGTAGCCGTGAAGTGACCAGCTTCTCCACATCTCAGGCAAAGCCCTTGCTTCATCTGCTGCTCCCATGTCCCCTCCTTCTGCTTCAGCAGCACCTTAGATTTTGGCGTCGATAGCATACTCTTACCCAGGGTGGCCTCATTGTTGATGCAGATGGTTCTCAGTTGGCTTTCAGCATCAGTGACTGCTGTCATCCATATGTTCAGGGACATGGGTTGAACACTGCAGGACTGTCTCACAGATCTCTGGGTGTAGACCAAGTCGATACTGTTCTGCTAGCACTCTGTCAGGCCACCCTTGGATCTTTGCAGCTTGTCGCCTGAATTCCTCTGAGTACTCCCACACTGATTTCTTCCCTTGCTTGAAGGTGTGTAGGAAAGTTCAGGCATATTCACTGGCATTTGGGTCCTCATATTGAGCTCAAAGGGCCCACATGAAAGTATCCACTGCCCGGAGCTCCAGGCTGTTTTCATTGTGAAGAGTCATGTACCAATCAGCAGCCCCCTCCCACAGACAGGACGCAATGTAATCCACAATGCGCTCCTTGTCAGGGAACAGGTGGCCCCAGTTCAGGACGAACTTCTCCGCTCGCACCATGAAAAAAGCCAACTTTTTGGGTGTGCCATTGAACATTATATTCAGTAGTTCTGTTGTCCGGTGCACCTCGCAGAGCAGCTGCCCCAGCACCCAATCACCTGGAAGTGGTGGGGGTGGGATGGCTGGCTGCAGCAGGGGTGGAGGTGCTGGTATCAGCTGTTGCAGCGGTGGAGGTGCTGGCTGCACCAGTTGCTGGAGCTAGAGTTCACACTGCACCGCATCTGCTATGATTCCTGGCAGATTTCAGAACAATTTCTCGACCATTTGCATGAGTCGATCCTGACTGCGTTTGAGTAGCTCCAAGTGGTTGTCTATGATCCCCTCAGTCTCTGCAGTCTCCCAGAGGACTGCTCCGGTCTCCGGCTCATAACTCAGTCCTCAAAAAGGTCAGTCATATCGGTTCTCCTGACGCGGCCCTGGGGTGAGCGGCCAGGTCTCTTGGGTACCTGCATGAAACTTTCCCCAGCGTGGTTCCTTCAGCCGTGTAGTCACCCGTGCTTTCACCCCACCAAAGGGTTCCAGGAAAGGCTTGCTCAAGTCCTTCCCCTCCTCTAGTGGAAGGGTGGTCAGCATGGTGGTCAGCACAGAGGTCGTATGGAACCGTTTCCCCAGTCATGGCTGGGGGGGATAATTTCTTCCTTGCCATTGCTCATCTTGGGGTTGAGAGATGCGGGTCGAGGGAATGATGATTCCTGACACTTTGTCAGGCTCCTTAGTCAGGTCACACAACACAGGGCTTCATCAAAAGAAAACTGTGTATTGGTGAATCAGAACTAAAGACACGTGTACTGCTTGTGTCAGGAATGCCCGGGAACAGTAGGACCTCCTAATTTATACTAAAGTCAAACACCTCCTTAACAAGCTGAAGCCAATGAGTATAGTTCGCACGCGCAGGCAAAGCAAGTGGGCAAAACAATCGAAAAGCCGTTGGTTTCCAGCTTAGAAGTTCTGCAGGTGCAGCTTCTACAAGGTCAAAGAAGTGATAATGTACAGACAGTGAAAATGGTAATGCTCAGAGGCTGGTGGACTAAGAGTACCCTCTCCACATTCCATAATCATGACAGTGCTACCTGACAGTAACCTGAATAATAAATACATCTAATTCTCAACATTGCCCCATCTGTGAATACTTAAACCTTTGGACTGGGGCCCCATTGAAAAAAAGCCATTTTTTCCCTGCAAACCTGGAGGACTCCCCCCCCCAGTTTGCAGGACAATATGAAAGTTCAAGAAACTGGGGGGGGGTATATCCCCCCACCAAAAACACTGTATGTGAAAGCTCAGATGTTCAACATGAGCTGTGGTGGGGGAGGTAGAGCCAGACAAGCTTCTGTACTGAGGTGCTGGCTCAAGCCTCATCAACTCACTGCTACATGCCAGTGGGTGTGGAGGAAGATTAGGAGCTGCCACCAAATTGTAGCTGAAATAGCAACACTGCAGGTAAGTGGTGGAGGAATGGGAGCCACACAGGAAACTGGATAGGTAGGTAGGCAGGAAAGAGAATGGGAGCAACCTCTTCTTCAGTGCTGAGGAGGTGGCTTTGTGAGTGGGAGAGGAAGACCAGGAGTGGCCATCCTCCTCCTCCCTTTGAGCTAGATGGGTGGGTGGGAAAGGGGTGTGGCATCCACTACAAAAGTTGGCATGTCCTCTCAACTAGCACCCCCAACTAGAGGGCCCACCTAGTGAGTGGGATGATCCCCCTGAATCAAGCAAATCTCATTCTCTGGATTGATTTTAAGAGAAAAAGTAGGGAAATGGAAGAAAAGTGAGAGAAAGAGAGAGTACTGTGAGAGAATGGGTGGGGGGATGGAAGGAGAGAATGTGAAAGAATGACTTTGAGAGAGAATAATTGTGAGAGACGGGGTGGGGAAGAGGGGAGGAAACAAAGGTGGGGGAATGGGATGCCCCCTCCTCCACAAGTTTTCACAGGCCAATATATCTAATTTGCAACATGTATGGCTACTGAAATCAATAGATTGGATCCATTAATAGACAAGACAGATCTTTCTATAAACTTCAGAAAGCTCCAGATTTGCAAAGGGGGAGAAATCTGAAATCTAAGGGAAAAAATACATTGACATTTAACCCCTCCCAAAAATAAATGTGGTGCCTGTACCCTTAAGAAAAAAAAAAAATACTTTCTGCAGTTGTCATTTTGGGGATTGCTAGGCAACCCCAACAGTATTAGCCTTAGATTCAGGTGGGTTGCCATGTTGGTCTGAAGCAATAGAACAAAGATTGAGTCCAGTGACACCACAATTAAACTTTCTTGGTCTTAGAGGTGCCACTGGACTAAAACTTTGTTGTATTAACCTTAGTTTCTGTCAGTAAAAGGCAGGGGGAAGGGCTTTTTTCAGGGCTGTTTTGACCTTTGAGGGAGAACTCACAGGGCCTATGCCTGCCAGGAATTACCAGATGATTTGGGATCTCAAAACTTGATGACTCATCCAGTACTGACTGCTTACTACTGTTCAACAGCAGCTACCTCATGAAAGTCAATGTGGTGTAGTGAGCAGAGTTTCAGAATAGGATCTGGTAGATCCAGGTTCAAATTCACACCTTTCCATGAAAGCTTGTTGGTGACCTTGAGTGAGTCACACATTTTCAGCTTAACTGACCTCACAGTGCTGTTGTGAGGATAAAATGGAGAAGAGGATAATAGTGTAAGCTACTGTGGATTCCCGCTGTGTAGAAAAGGGTATAAATGAAGAAATAACAGCAATAAACATAGCCAAAGGTGGCAAGGCAGATATAAAGTATGCTAGTTGGTGGGTGGGAAGGAGACAAAGACACAGGGAAAAGATATGGGGATTGCAAGTAGGAGGGAGAGGAAATAGTGTGGGACAGGGTATACAGAGGGAAATGAGGTGCTCTTTGTGGAGTCCCCTACTGCAAAATTAGCTGTGTCCTGGTGGCTGGCACTGTACAAGTGGGCCATAGTTTTCCTAGGCAGAAGCTGCCAAGGGGAGGGAAGGAGGGAAAGATGAAGACACGGGGACAGACAGTGAAAGGTTAGCTGGTAGGTGGGAAGGAGAGAAGGAAGCAGGAAATAGGGAGAGGCTGTGAGCAGGGAAAGATAAAATAGTATTGGGATATTTGGTTAAATATAGCAGAGTTTGCCCAGTCATAGAAGCATGATACTGAGTGCAATAAATAAATATCCCAAGAAGTATATTGCAAAAAAGGTAAACTTAAATTTATTCATGTAGATCCAGTTCACATTCAAGTTGTGGTTGAAAGAAAAGAAAGAAACCTAGTCTAAAGAGTACTTTCCCTATTACAAATGGCCAGCTAACCTGGCATCATGTGTGGAGGAGTATGAGGGCATTGTCTGTACAGGAGAGACCTGTATAGACATGTCTCTTTATGGAAGGCCAGGTGAAGAGTGTGAAAGGACAAAGTGAGAGATTGGGGGGGGGGGCGGTCAGAGGGTAGCTCCCAGGTTAAGACAAAAAGAGGCATCTCATTCAAGGAGATAACACCTATACATACTTAGAGTGACAGAGTGCCCACCAGCGTCCTGGCATGCTGAGACACTCACTCCAACAAATAGTGGGGGATAGAGGAGAAAATGAGATCCCCACTCAAGTTCTTGCAGATCCTACATTTGTGATATTAGAAGTTTGTTGAGATTGTTATGCTAGTATCACAGGCACACGAGCCGAGCAAATGTTTACCAACAGAGACCACACTAATACCTCATTAAAAAAAATCTTGTCATATTATTTTGTAAAGGTTTTTAAAGTTTCATCCATAAGTTACATACATATTCTGGCATGACTATTCCAATATTAAAAATACCTCTTCAAAAATTATGTGTGTGTGTATGAACGTCACTTGGGCCGCGGTCAGATATGCCTTTAGATCCGACTCATCTGTGAATGCCTGATGGCTCTAAAGGTCACGATCAGACCGGAACATCTGGGAAAGGTCCCGCAGCTGTCAGCACCCCATACTGCTCTGCCATGGAAGCGGAGTTAAAAGACACCAAGGAAAGTCCAGTCCTAATGCTTGCCGATGGGCTATGGATGGACTTTCCTCTATCTGATCGCTCAAGCATGCTCTTATGCCATCGGGATAGTCTGCTTATTCCATCCCGACTTGGTGCTTTCTCCCCCCTCACTAAGCAATATGCGCATAACCGTATACCCCATGGTGAACCCTCAGTGTGGAGGTATGATTCATCATTTATGCGCATGGGAAGCAAAAGGCAAAAAACCACACCACTTGTCTAAATGTGCCGTCTGATCGGGCAGTGACGGGCAGAGCCCGCAGCTACAAAGGATGTGTGATCACGCAATGCTATGTCAGTTTCCACTGGCTTGCTTCCCCTCTGCACCAAATGGCACATCTGACCGCGGCCTTAGAAGATTTCATTAATGTCAGATTCTATAAGCACAGTATAAATTATATGCTAAATTTAACATCTAAAAATAATATTTTCAATTGGTCATGGAACAACTTTTCTTCCACTGTCTTCATTTTTGCCAGTTTGATGTTAAGTAAATGTATTGCTACTGGGTATGTGTTTGTGTGTGTGTGTGTGAGGAGAAGCATTCTGTACAAATATAGAATAAAGTGTAGGCATACATTTGATTTTTTATATACTAGATGGAAGAGAACAGTTTATGTTCTGAAGCTTTTTGAAATAATCATCTGGCTGAGGCAAGGACTGTGGAGATTTGTATGTTGAAATGTACTGTAATGACTGCAATTTTATCAGTTTTATGGGGGTTAAGCAATGCTTGGGGCCAGCAATTGGGCACTTACAGGAGTATCCCATTTCTGTTATATATATTTTCTGTAGTATTGCAATGTCTTTTCAATATGAATTGATTTTCACAAGTATTTCTATTCTTGTAAATCTTGAGATTTCAACTAAATTAATTGCCTGTGATGTCTTTGGAAGAAGCAGTAAAGATTTATAGCTTTTATCTCTTGATTGTACATAGCCTGTTTGTCATCATGCTTTCCTTCCTTCCATACTACCTTATTATACTTTCACATTTTTTTTTAAAAAAAGATCATCCATATTTTACACCTAATCTCCCATCACCACTCAATTCTAATACTATCATCTGTCATCTATAATCCACTTGGGCCTTACTAATTCATTCTGCCTTAGTACATTTTGCTTGTTCTGGGAGACAGTGCTACATTATTTTCAAAAACTGTTTTCCAAAGACTCCTCAAGAGGGATTTAAATGGTAACTCATTCCAACATCACTGTTGAGAATAAAGAAACAGCCAAAGGGGGGAGGGGGAGTTTTGTGTGTCTACAACTTTGTAATCTTTATACAAATCTATTTGTGTTATATAGTTACATGCTATTTGGTTTGATCCAAATAAACTATTAATTGTGCAAGGATGAGTCCACAATTTCCAGTTTCTAAACTATCTATATTTTAAGAATATGAACTTGCAGAGAATTCACACTATTAGGAATATTATCATTTTTTTTAAACTTCACTCAGGATATTTATAAGCATTTTCAACAATGTCTTTATTGTCTTTGTTTTATAATTTTGTTTTATAGTTGTTAGTAAACAAGCAGGTGACCCAGAAAGACTTGCATGGACATCACTTCCCTCCCTGTATCCCCCTCCCCAACTATTTCTTGTTTCCCATCCCTGGCAGCCCCTTTAGGCTCTCCCTTTTTCCTGCTTCCTCTTCTCCTTCCTGTCCACCAGCCAGCCTTTCTTTATCTTGCTCCCTCAGTCTTCAGCTTTTCCTCCTTCCCTCCTTCAGCAGACCATTTCTGGGAAAAGTCTGGCAGAGATTTGCCATAACCATTACGTGTCTATATAGGACTTTGTCTCACATAGGCAATTCACAGGGAACACGTGAGCAGCAAGAAATTGTTTATTTACTTATTAGATTTTTTTAGTCACCGCTCACCCGACAGGTCTTACAGCATCTTACAACATTAAAACCAATAAGGTAAAACAACATAAAAACAAGCAACAAATATAAAATATTAACATTAAAATATAAAATAGTATGCCACTATAAAGACAGCCCAAACACATGGTTACCCTCCAAAGGCCAACCTAAACAATTCAGCCTCACATGCCCTGTGGAAACTAAACAAGTCCAGCATCTGAGAGTGCATTTCACGGGGTAGGTACCACAACTGAAAAAGTCCTTACCCTGGTGGCAGCTAAGTTAAGGAGAGGGAGAGTTATACCAGCTATAGTTTTGTTTTGGAAGAAGTCTTGGCTTGCACTTGCTGCTAAAGCTTATATAAATGCAGGGCTCTTTTTGTGGCAGTAACTCCTTTGTGTATTAGGTGACACACCCTATAAAATACTGAGACTGAGGCATAGCGTAGTGATTTCAGCTCATACTTTATTAAAGCATAGGAGAACTTGAGATAACTAGCGTGGCCCATGGCCCACTTATATTCCCGTTCTTAACCACACCCAACACACACACCCGTGATAGGTTTATTTACAAACAACTTCCCCTATTGGTTCCTTTTAGGATCCAGGCTGACTGATTGGTGAGTTCTCAGATCCTTCACTGCTATTGCCTTTGGATGCAAAGCTTAGCCTGTTCGCATGGCCACATGTTAGCCCGACTGCATGCGCCGTCTCCCTTGGTACACAACACCCCTCCCCACTTGGTCCAGATCCCCCTAGCAAACATAGTCTCTGAGGTAAGAGGGTCTCTTCTGCTCCCTAGTGGAGCGGCGCATGTCCGGGGCTGTGGTAGGACTCTCTGGCATTGGTCTTGCTGGTTCTGGGGAAGGGACGTTGAACCTCTGCTGGGGCTGGTGTGTTGGGAGGCTCTTGGCTGCCTGTCGGCTCCACATTTCTAGTGTCCTCCCCTTCTGGTTGAGCGCTTGCCCGTGGTTGTGTTGGAGTGGGTGTTTCACTGTCCATTGTCCGCTGATGCATCTGGGTCAGTGGAAAGGAGGAGGCAGTGCGGTTGATCAATGAACCACCTCCACAACTGACCATCTTCACTAGATACCTCATAGGAGAGTGGGCCTGTCACCCGGATGGCTCTAGCCAGAATCTGGGTGGGACCCCAGGCATAATTTCGGGCATACATGGGGTCCCCTGGGAAGAACCCTCTCAGGGCCTCCTGATCCTCGGGGTTGGTGCTGTGATCTGGTGCCCTGTCAGGGTGGAGGCAGTCTAGCCGGGTCATTAGGTGCTGTCCCATGAGAAGTTCAGCTGGACTATAGCTGGTGGTGGTTTGGGGGGTTGTGTGCTGACCGAATAGGAAGGTGGCCAGCTTGTAGTCCTAGTCCCCTTTGTCCATACGGTGCAGGGCCTTCTTCATAGTCCAAACCATGCGCTCTACCTGGCTGTTGGTTGTGGGGTGAAATGGAGTGGAGTGCATGTGCCTTAATATTGCACGAACTCCTGAAACTCCATGGAGGTGAAAGCTGTGCCTTTGTCAGTTACCAAAGAGTCCAGTATACCGTGGGAGCTGAAGATCTGCCACATCACATGGATGGCTGACCGGGACAAGGTAGATGGGACTGGTATCACCTCTAGCCACTTTGTGTAAGCATCTACTAATATAAAGAAGATCTGTTCCTGGAAGAGTCCGGCAAAGTCCAGATGTAACCTTGTCCAAGGCTTGTGGGACGACTCCCATAGCTGCACCGGTGCTTTTGGTGGTTCAGGTCAGGACTCCTGACATTTCTGGCAGTGCTTTACCCTGTCCTCAATTTCATTGTCCAACCCCAGCCACCACACATAGCTCCTGGCCAGGGCTTTCATCCTGATGATTCCCGGGTGGGTCTCATGCAGGGTGGTGAGAACTCGGCTTTGCAGAGGTAGGGGTATCACCACCCGGCTGCCCCACAGCAAGCACCCCTTGTCAGAGGACAACTCGTCTCAGCGAGATGAAAACACTGAGAATTAGGGTTCCACTGGGCCAGCAGGCCACCCCCTCCCCACCCAGTCCACGACCCAGGAAAGGATGTGATCCCGGGCAGTGTGGTGTGACACCTCCCCTACCTGTACCAGGAGGTCAGGCAGGTCCTCTAGCATGGCGATGTGGTGCGCCGGAGCAAGATCAGGATCGGAGGAAGGCAGCAGAAGGTGGCTCAATGCTTCGGTGTGGCCCATCGCTTTCCCGGGGCGGTGGATGAGCAAGTACTGGTACCCCACCAGGAAGATGAACCATCGCAGCACCTAAGAAGACAACATCTGTGGGGTCTGACGGTCTGGGGTGAGAAGGTCCAAGAGGGGTTTGTGGTCCGTCACAATCATGAAGGCGCGGCCACAGAGGTAGTCGTGAAATTTCTTCACACTGGCTACGATTGCCAGGGCCTCCTTGTCTATCTGGGGATAGTTGCACTCAGCCACAGACAACGTGCAAGAGAAATAGGTGATTGGAACCTAATGGCCGTCAGCCAGCCTGTGCCCAAGGACCATCCCCACCCTGTATGGGGAAACGTGGCAAGCCAACACCACTGGCAGGGTCTCATCGAAGTGGGCTAGAACCTCATTGGAAGCCAACAGTTCCTTCACTTCCTGGAAGACGGTGAAGTGCTTGGGACCCCAGACCCAGGGAGTGTGTTTATTGAGGAGGTGGTGCAGACCTTCTGCTACAGCAGCCTTGTGAGGCAGGAATGAGTGATAAAAGTTTAATAGTCCTAAGAAGGCCTGAAGTTCTGCCTTGGAGGTGGGTGTGGGTGCATGACTGATGGCATGTATCTTATCCTGTGTAGGGTGAATTCTTTGAGCATCCACTGCAAACCTTAAGAATTCCAGCCACGGCACCCTGAGATGAAACTTTTCCTGCTTCACCTTCAGGCCGGCATTGTTTTTTTTTTAAATTAAATATATTTTTTATTTTTATACAACACAAGTTTGACACAAACCACCACCAAATAAACCACAATACAACACACACCAACACCAAGTAACACCTGCACAGGCTGGCATTGTTGAAGCACTGGAGCACTGTCCGGAGCAGTGCCGCAAAGGTCTCAAAGTCGGGAACTGCAATTAAAACATCATCAAAAAATGGCTGGACTCCTGGGATGCCTTTGAGGAGATAATCCATAAGATTTTGAAAAATCCCTGGTGCCACACTCACCCCAAATTGCAGCCACCGTACTCTGAACGCCCCCCTGGTGTGTAACTATAGTTTGGGTGTCGGCGGTGGCTTCATCCACTAGCAGCTGCTGATAAGCCTGGGCCAAGTTCAGCTTACTGAAAGCCCTTGCCCCAGCCAAAGAGGCCAATACATGACTGATCACCGGTACCGGGTACGTGTGGTCCTGAAGTGCCTTATTAATAGTACACTTTACAATCAGCACAAATCCTGATGTCACTGTTTGGCTTTACTGGGGTGACAATGGGGGTCTCCCATTGGGCATGTGGCACTGGTTCTAGCACCCCCTGCTCTACCAAGTGGTCCAATTCAGCCTCAATCTTTGGCCACAGTGCAAAAGGGGGCCACCTGGCCTTCATCCGGATGGGCTGCACTGAGGGGTCTAGCTCAAGTGAAACCGTGGGTCTGGAGTAGCAACCGAGTGTGCCATCAAACACCCCCAGAAACTCATCGCATACTGAATTAAAGTCCTCCAGCTGTACGTTGGGAACACCTTTCACCCCAAACCCCAGAGGCCCAAAACATGCGACTCCCAGCAGGCTTGTAAGCTTCCCTTCCACCACCAGCAGTTCTAGAAGTCCATCAAAGTCTCTGTATTGCACCCTGAATTTGCCTCACCCTTTGATGGCCATGGGGTTCTTCTGGAAGTCCCGCAAGGACAGGCCCCGTGGCTTCATTAGGTGGGGTCCCCCCCAGGGCAGAGCTTCTGCAAAATTTTAGCAGATATATCGAGAATGAGGACCCCGTGTCCAGTTCCATTCTACAGGGGGACCCCTCTATTAACATGGCAACATGCATTTTATTAGGGGCATCTGGGGGCAAATTCAGTACCTGATGCTGCTGGTGGTTGACGGTCAGGGTACGTAGATCTGTTGCCTCTTGATGTGCAGACATCTTCCGATGGGCCCCCCTGGAATGGCAGGCGTGGGTAATGTGTCTTTGTTTTCTGCATGACCGGCAGATGGCATCGCGGAAACAGCATGCCTTTTGTTCGTGTGCCTACCCGCAGCTGGCACAGGATTCTGGAATGGCTGACTTCTTGGGATGGGTGATCACAGACAATGGGGGTCGCAGATTCCGGTGGGCTGGGTGGTGTACTTGCAAGACTTCCTCCTCTTTGGATGCAAAGCTTAGCCTGTTCACATGGCCACGTGTTAGCCCGACTGTGTGCGCGGTCCCATGGTACACAACACACCCTAATGTAGCCAATCTTCCAAGAGTTTACAGAGTTCTTCTTACAGGGGCTTCTGTAAGTTCTTGGAGGATTGGCCACATTAGGGGTGTGTCGCCTAATATGCAAAGGAGTTCCTGCTACAAAAAGAGCCCTGTATAAATGATTGTGCAATACCTCTGTTGCAGCCAGAAGAATTGCTACACGTAACACCTGGAACATAGTAAATGTATAGAAAATATAATATCAGAAAATAAGAGAAGCTGTACTTGATGAGTCTACATTCTTTCCACAGCCTCTTTTGTTGTCTTCTGCCAGTGGGCGTAGAGTTTTTTTTTGGAAAAAACCCTCCTAAAGAGGAGAGGAGTTTATTCTTTTTATGGAAAAAGGTAGGGTATATAGAGGGATAAAGAAAAGAGCGGAGTGAGTATTCTGTTAATAAAGGTTAGTTTAAGTCAATGTAAATACAGTTTTTGGCAATCACCGTGATTAGAGAGTCTTCTTTTCATCTAACAAAAGTTCAAAATAACTCTGTTAATGAAGTTAGTAATGTCCTTTGGGGTTAGTTGTTAATCAACTCCTTTTTGACGCTTCCCGAACAGTTATTTCTTAATTTGTCTTCCTTTGGTATCCCTCAGGTTGTAGGATGGGCCTCCTTTGACTTTCACTTCTCCCGCTCCGGCACCTCCCTCCTCTGAGCCGCTGTCATCCTCACTACTCAAATCTGTCCACGTTGCGAGTGCTGCCTCTTCCTCTGAACTGGCGTGTCTCTTCAGAAATTCTTGCGCCTTGAAGATGGAGTCAATCTTTTCTCTTTTATCCTTGTACTTGAACAAAAGGCCTTCAGGGAAAGTCCATCTGTATATGATCTGTTTTCTTTGTAAAAAGGTGGTCAATCCTTTATAGGCTTTCCTTTTCATCCGGATTTCGTAAGGCACATCTTTCAATGTTCTAATAGTCTGCTCCCCAATTTTCAAGGGCACCGCTGAAACTGCACGCAAGATTTGATCTCTGGTACTCTGCTTAACAAACTTGACAACCACCTCAGCTGGCAGATTATTCTTCTTTGTAAATGTGGAGTAGGCCCTATAGACCATATCCATTTCTTCTTTTAGTTCACGTTGATCTCTGCCAGTCGCGGGTGCCAAGGCATTCGCAAGTATAGATCTGAGATCTTCCTTCTCTTCTTCTTTAATGCCCTGAAATCGGAGGGTCAGATTCGATTTCTCCAATTGCAACATCAAAATTCTTTTTTCTTGTACATCCTGATGCTTTTCTAACTTATTGACCCTTTTCTTCACTTTTCCGATGTCTTCCGACGAGACCAAACATTTCTGTGCGATCTCTTCCATCTTCTTTGACGTTTCTGTTAGTTGCTTCTGTTGACTGTTGAGAACACCTTCCATATTAGTTAAGGTTTCGCTGATTTTCTGTATTTGGACCAGCAGAGGGTGCAGTAGCTCGCTTGTCTGTTGACTGACAGTCGGCTCTGGAGGGGGAATACCCGGACCGGAAGTCCCGTCTCCCTTCTTTTCCATTTTCAAAGGGACCTTCTTCATGGCCGACATTTCTTGTATTTGTTTACTTTATAAAAGTTCGTGACGCGTCGCTCAGGAGACCTGCTAACTCTTTCGCTTCACTGGCACCCCAAAGGTAATTTCACCAACCCTTCTTCCCTTTCTTCCCCCTTAGCTTTTTTATACAAGTCCCGCTTCTCAATGGGGGGGGATTCCCCCTCCTCCCAGACGCTTATCCGCTTACGGGGGAAGGGCTCGGGTTTCGCTTCAGATTCAGACCTCCAACTCACGGTTCACTGCCGTTTCTTCTTTTGCTTTAATTCATCGCTGTTCCTCACTCCTGGTGGGAATCGGTGGCGTTGCTAAGTCCCATAACGGGCACGCCGCAGCGGGGCCGATTGGGGCGGGGAGAAAGCCTCAATTTCCCAGCTGTCTGCCGGCAAAGAGGCTACTCCCCAAGCGCCCCCGGTTCGGAGCCTTTGCCTAAGGCTCACTAGGGTCTTTCGCACATGCGAAGACCCCCCCCAACTGCGCGTGGGCTAACCGCCTCCAGGAGCGCCCCGAGAAGCAGCCGCCATTCACAACGCCCAAGCCCCTCCTGGGTGTAGAGTTTTTTGTTTGGTTTGGTGTTCCCTCACCAGCTCTTATTAGCCCTCCTCCCTATTTGTGTGTTTTTATGTGTTTATGAATTTTAGTTAATTGTTTTAAATGTTTTATATATACACACTTGCATTTTAAATGTTTTTTTAATGTTTGAAATGTTCTAAGTTTCCCACATTGGGAACCCTGAATTGAGTTGAAAGGCAACATAGAAATGTTTAAAGTAAATGAAAAGGAATATAAGAGAGGTTTTAACTGAAGCCCTAGACAGTGCCAAGAAACGTTGAGTTAGCTTAAGCATTTGGTCTAGTACAGTGGTCCTCAATGTGGTGTTCACTGATGGGTTTCCTGGTGCCAGCTTCCTTCTTCCTCAAAGCAAAGGGGCAATGTTGACTTCCCTCCATGTCATTGCATCAGGAGATGTTTCCAAAGAGCTCTGCAGAAATTATCTTTGTGTCTGCAGGGAGCATCCATTTGGAAGGAACTGTCTCCATCAGAAGAGGATATGTGACTTGGAAGGTTCCGATATTTTGTGGTTGGCCCCAGTCCCTCATAGTACCCAGTAAATGTTCCCAACTTTCAGGGGTGGAAAATGGTCAGTAAAATCAGTAAAAGTCAGTTTTTTTCACCTTGGTCAGTAATTTGTCAGTTTTTTAAAAAATTGGTCAGTAAAGTCAGTATTTCTTTGATTTTTGTGAATGCAGTTTGTGCTTTTCCATTTTCATTACTGCATTTTTGGGGAAGCATGATGACTTCCCAGTGAGAAGACAGATTATTTTCAGTTTAGTTATGAAGTACTTTAAGGACTTTGTTCCTAAGAGTAAAAGTGATATGGTGAAATCTTCCACAAAGTATAGAAACATAATTAACCTCTTAAAACATGAAACAATGAAAGTAGAGGTGATGGATATTGTGGGATTCAACATGGCACAGCTCTTGCTAGAAGGAGTTGAGAAAGCAATGGAAGAAGAGGACAAGGGAAAAAATGCTTGTAGACGCAGTGCAGAAAACTGTTGAGAAACAAAAGAGTTTGTGAATAATTTTATTTATTTATTTATTTATTCAATTTATACCTCGCCCTCCCCTCCAGAGCGGGCTCAGGGTGGCTTACAAAGAGATTAAACAAAGAGGTAACAAATTATATACAATCTTAAAACAAATAATAAAACTCTACATTATCATAGAGTGCTAACAAGTGATCAGGAGGGGACGAACTACAGCTTGCTTGAGTACCCTAGGGAACTGTCCCTCCGAGAGGGACTTGTTGATAATCTCCCTTAGGGCACCTCAAAACCAATCATGGCCAGCTTTAAATAGCCATGATGGGCATGGGTCAAGAGAGCACGTGGTAGGGCATACAGTTACGAGCAGTTTATCAACTTCCTCCAGGCTGAGCAGACTGAAATAATCCATAGCATGACTAGAAGACATGCATGGAGTCTTGAGTTCACTTACTGTCTCAACTGTGGTGGGGAGGTCATGGTGGAACAACAGGATTTATCTGCAAAATAGCTCACAAAGGCCTCACAGCCAGTGTCTAATTCCCTAACATTTGGTCTGCCTTGTGGCAGAACAGTCATAGACCGAATTATTCTAAATAATTGGGCTGGGCATGAGCTCGCAGATGCAATTGTGGCCACATAATACTCTCAGTGGCTTTGACACCGCTACTGTCTCTCTAGCCATCTTAGCCTTCACTTCATCAGCTGCAACTCCTGGGTAAACCAAGGAGCCAGCCTAGAGTGAGGGTGCAGAGGGCGTCGGGGAGAGATCTCATTGATGGCTGCCAAGAGTCAGCTGTGCCAATCCTCCACAAGTGCATCTAATGAGCTGCCAGGGGGCATCGGATCCTGCAGGGCCATTTGAAGCCACATAGGGTCCATTTGGCTCTGCAGGTGAGCTGAAATCTGCTTGCCACCCAAACAGGGTCGGGATGAAATATTCAGATGGGCCTTCAGGGCATGATGGTCTGACCATGGCACTGCTCAGGCAGTGACCCGGTCCACTGTGACCCCTGCCAGGAAGATCAGATCGAGCATGTGTCCAGCCTGGTGAGTGGGAGTCGTTATATATTGGGAGAGTCCCAGCGCCACCACAGATGACACTAGGTCCATTGGCTTAGTGGAGGTCAGGTAGTCTGCCAGGGATATCAAGCAGCTGGACGGTTCTTTTTTCATCAGAAAACCAAAGATAAAGTAAGAGCAAAGACAAGTCTTACCTTAGAGTAATTATGTTTTGTTGTCATAATTATTACTTTATGTTTGGTTTTTAATATTTTTTTGCTGTTTTATCATCTGCAGTATGTGATTATTTAAAAAAGGGAATCCTTCTTTGCCTTAAATTTTGTACAATAATGAAAACATTGTCCTCTATTCATAAAAAAATAAAATAAAAAGGTGTGCCATCCTTTTATCTGGGTCACTTCTGACTATGGGGCTGGCTATGGGAATGGTGGAGGCCAGATAATAATAATTTTTAATGAAGTCCTAATTTTACATTTAAAACACTAGCTTATCAGGAGGCTGACATTAAATTGTTCCGTAATTTATCAGTTTTTTGTCAGTACTTGGTCAGTCTTTTTGGAATTTTTGTCAGTAAAATCAATATTTTTGACCCTCTGACTACTGTCCACCCCTGAAATTTCCAAAAATACCTGCCGGAAATTGGCTGCTAGATCCAACAAACAGTTTTCACAATCTACCAGGGATCTCTAGCTTTTCTAGAATAATCTTACTTCAATTAAGAAACCTTTAAAAAGAACACATTTTATTCCTTTTATTTATTAATATTCCTATATTAACAAATAAAAGGTTTTTTTAAGAAATAAATATGGTAGTCAAAACTTTTATATGGCATGCTAAGAAACCGAGAATTAGTAGAAAATTACTCACAGATAAGAAAGAAAGGGGAGGCCTAGGTTTGCCAAATTGGAATTTGTACTACCAGGCGGCAGAAATGGGATGGATACGAGAATGGATCCAATTAGAAGATCAAAGAACATTGAAACTAGAAGGACACGATCTACCTATGGGCTGGCATGCCCATATCTGGTATAACATGGATAAAAGCCAACAAATTTTTGTAAACCATGCTATAAGGGGCCCCTTAATGAAAATCTGGAAAGAAATTAAAATGAGATATTATTCCAAAATTCCGACTTGGGTATCACCTGTCGAGGCTTTTACGCTACCGTCGCTTTGGTCCAAGGAAAAAAAACTAATTTATGAAAACCTATTGACAGAAAACAGAGAATTAATACCACTAGACTCACAAGAAATCCGAAATGCAAATTTAACCCCCTGGGAAAAAATACAGCTAAAATCTAGATTTGCTAAAGATAAAAAAACAAACTTCATGAATATGTACTCCCAATTAGACAAAATCTGGCTTTCCTCGGTGGATAAATTAATACAAAAATTGTATAATTTTCTTTTAACAGAGGAACTACTGGATGAAATTGTAAAACCTAATATGATTTGGTGGATGAAAGATATAGGGCAAAACATTACTCTAGAACAATGGTCCAGAATGTGGAACTCTCTTAAGCTGCTCAGAGCTACAATTTATAAAGAAAATATTTATAAGATGTTTTTCAGATGGCACTGGACGCCGGACAAAGTATCAAAATGCTATAAAAAAGCATCAAATGTCTGTTGGAGGTGCAAAAAAGAAGTGGGAACATATCTGCATACCTGGTGGAATTGTGAAAAAATAAGAAAATTTTGGAAAATGATTAAAAAAATAATAGAAGATTCCACCAAAGTGAAGCTAGAATTGGAACCAGAGGGTTTTTTTTGCTAAATATGATTCCGGTGAAAATCAATAAAGAAGACCAAAGAATTATCTTATATATAATTACAGCAGCGAGAATAAAAATAGCAAAATTTTGGAAAAAAGAGAATATCCCTAACGCAGAAGAAATTATAGATACCATACTGGAAATAGCCGAATTAGATAGACTAAACCTTACACTTTCCGGAAAAGACGATTTAGTTTATGAAAAAAGATGGAAAAAAAATTATCATTGGATAGAAAAAAAGACATGAAAAATAAACAAACAATCACATCCTTCCAATGCCACTCCTTTTTTATCTAGACAGTGTAACAGAAACAGACTTAATTAAGGTATATGCGCGATAATATACTAAGAATTTATGTAATGTCTCGCAAATCTTGTTGTAGACCGGGATTTTGTTTTTGTGTATATATGCTGGAAAATTTATAAATAAAAATATATATAAAAAGAACACATTTTACACGAGACTCTTCTGGTGGATTGAACCCAAAAGGACCAAACCTACCTATAAGCAGAATAGGTATTTCCCCTCTCCAATGTGAATGGAATCCTTTTCTCATTCTCAGAATGTATTATCATTTTTTAATCACATCTTTTCTTAAGTTGATACTATTCATCTTCTAAAACTTTCTGTTTCTGCCTCTTGCAGTGAGTCAAGGTGGGGATGCAGTTGCATCTGACACATGCCCTGATCCGGGTATTCCTGAAAATGGAAAAAGGACAGGCTTGGATTTTAGGTAAGAATTTTGTGTGGGTTCATATATGTGGAAAAGACACATTAAACTTGAATTCATATGTTCACATAAATAACCATGGTCAGTTATGCATGATGTACAAATCTGTGCTCTGTGTGACCCCTTGGCCGAATTGGAATCACACAGTCGGAGTCCAATGAGTTAGATGAATCTGTTTATTGTAATGAGAACAGGGAATACAGGGGCTGAGTACCTTAGCACTCCAGCAATTCCAAGCCGTATCTGCCATAACCAGGAAGGGCAGAAGGTCTTATACCCCAAATGACATCACGTATAGTTTACACATTAAAGGGTATCTAATTGGTACCAGGCAGTTAACATCATACAAGCATCATTTGACTTTAAACCTTATTATTGGATCATTTATGTCAGTGATTGCATTTGCTTATCTGGTCTCCAGAACAATGGGAACATTAGAGAACACTGGGTTCATTTCTGGCTTGCATATGGAGAGCTAGCTGATAAGGGCTGTGAATCACATTAAACTTCGCTCTTGGTGTCCTTGCAGCTTTCACATTAATACTTTTGTTTAATATGGCTTCTTATACAAAAAATGCAGTTACATATGTTCTGCTATAAGTTGCTCTAATCAGAAGATTCTAGGTTATATACCAAGATATGTATGTATTATGATTAAACGTTTGAAGGCACAGTGACAGCTTTCAATATATATCAAGGAGAGAGTGTCAGAAATCACATTCTGAAATCACATTCTTTCCCCCTTGTCCTACAATTTTCCCTCTTGGTGAAATGACCACCCTAAGGCTCATTGCCACCATCAAGAGCTGTGTCCACTGGAACTGAATACTCAGGATCCGCAGCCCAATATCTGGCAACCATCATCATTTGTTCAGCTCTTGAGCTGGGGGTTCTGGGGACTGCAGAAGCACAACAAGCTATTATGGTGGGGGTACATTGTATACAAAGACAAATCCCAAAGATCAGTAAAATTCCCACCAGAACAAACGTTAAAACAGTATAAACAGTAGATCCCAGACCGGTGAACCAACTCCCATACCAATTCCCCCACCCATGAGAAGGTATAATTGAGGCAAACCATGGGTGCATGAATTGCCAGGGCTGGGGATCCAACTTTGGCCCAGACTCCAGGGTTCACACCAGGCAGGGGGTCTATAGTTGGGTATATTGAGGCTGGGCATCCGGGGTGTCTGTCTTTGGTGGAGCAGAGGGCTACAAGGTAGTGGGGTCCAGACTGGATAGGAAGTTCCATGGTGATGCCATCTTCTCCAAAGGTAAGGTGGGCGCCCAACTTGCAGAGCAGATCATGGCCAAGAAGGGCTATGGGGCAGTCAGGAGTCAAAAAGAAGGAGTAGGAGATGGAGTGTCCATCTATGATCACATCACACTCTTAAAGAAATCATTTTAAAGTTGGGTTCCCATCCACTCCAACAATAGACATGGCACAGGATGATAGCTTCAGGTCTGGTGGTTTAAAAGGGATGGAAGAATGCAGTGCACCAGAGTCCACAAGTGCTGAAAAATTATTGTTTCTCACTTTTAGTTTTATCAAGGGCTTGGCAAGTGGGGTATTAGACAGTCCTTGCCCCTGACACCCCTATGCAAAGTCTGAAGAATAATCCTATTCAGACATTTGAAACTGAGAATTATAATATCCTTGTTGTCATTGCTGCTGCTGGAAGCGAGGTGGTGTTGTAGCTGTCTCAGCCAGGGAGCGATTCTGTGGAGGTGGTGTTGTAGCTGTCTCAGCCGAGGAGAGGAATGATTGGGGGGGGTACTGGGCTTCTTGCTGCATCTGGTATTGGCCGGGGGCAGGGGTGTGTAGGTTGGGGCAATTTTTCTTCCAGTGCCCCTTCATCTTATAGTACACACACTGGTTAGTGCCCAGGGGAGGTCTGCTTGCCCCTTGTTGCTGTTGGAGTTGAAATCTGGCTTGTCCCTGCTGTGGGGCTGGCCCTCCCCTGCACCTTCCCTGTGGATAGCTTGTGCTAATGTTGTGGTTTGGGCCAGTAACAACTACTTTGAATCCTTTTCTTCCTCAGTGTCTCAAGTATTCTGTTGGGTCCTCATCTTTTCCTTGTTTTACCTGCCAGACTTTGTTAAAACTGACAGTTTTGGGGATGGCTGTCTTCAGGGCATCTGTGAGATATTTTCTGTATCTATCCAGCTTGTCCTGTTTCTAGCTCTTGGGAAGGTGGCGGTGTCTGTGGTGGTTGGCACACATTAACAAAATAAGGCTTGAATGAAACAACCAGGAACAGAGATCCCCTAAAGCTTGGCCATTCTGACTGGTACACACTTTGCTCCTTTGCCATCTCTTACATGTGATCAGTATTAATTGAAGTAAATAGTAAGTCCATATATGCAAGAGCTCCATATATACATTAAGGTATCTATCTATCTATCTATCTATCTATCTATCTATCTATCTATCTATCTATCTATCATCTGTCTAGGTCTCTAGCTACCTATCTCATATGGAACTGATAAAATTGTGCTTGTTCTAATGGTGTTCATTCTAGTACCCTCTAAAATACTGTATACTACAACCACAACTTCTGTAAAGCAGACATGCCTGGCTTCCCTTTGCGATTTGCTTTGAGTGCCCTGCGGTTAGAAGGTCGCACAGGGAAGCCAGGCTGGCTGGAGACAAGAAGCGAAGCCCGGCAGATATGCCCTCCTTTCCCCCTGAGCTGCTCCACTTTTGCAGAGAGACTGGGGGGAGGGATTTAAAAGTCTGGCTTCCCTGCGTGACCTTGTCTAGCTTGGGAACTCACAGCCAAAGGAGGACATTTCAAATGTAAGCCTTCAAGCTCCTTTTTAACTGTTTCTGGGGGAATTTAGAACTTGGGGAAAGCAAACATACACAGAGGCTTTCCCTTTCTTTCCCTTTCTTTGCTCCCTTTCTTTCCCTTTCCCCCATTTCTTTCTCTTTCCCCCATTTCTTTTCTTTTCTTTTCTTTTCTTTTCTTTTCCTTTTCTTCCATTTCTTTCTATCCCTTTCTTTACATTTTTTTCTTTCCCTTCCTTCCTTCCTTCCTTCCTTCCTTCCTTCCTTCCTTCCTTCCTTCCTTCCTTCCTTCCGCTAATAAGTTAGTCTATAACCAGCTTAAATAAAGGTTAACAGTCAATAAACACAAAATGTGCCGAACAAAGCTTGAGTCCAGTGGCACCTTTAAGACAAACAGAGTTTAATTCTGGGTCTAAGCTTTCATGTGAATAAACTTTGTTGGTCTTAAAGGTGCCACTGAACTCAAACTTTGTTCTGTTGCACTGGAACAGATATTCTTAAGTACCACTGCTAATGAAACATTGAGCTGTTATCCTACCTTAAGCATGTGTGGACAGGAGGTGCTGGGTCTACCCTAGTAATTTGTTCAAGTAACTTTGTGAAGTCTTTTGTGCAGTGTAACCCTATTGCCTGTGTAGAAGAGCCCTCTTGAATAATTCTGGTTTGCATAGATTCAGGTGGGTAGCTGTGTTAGTCTGAAGCAATAGAACAAAGTTTGTGTCCAGTGGCACCTTTAAGACCAACAAAGTTTAATTCTGGGTATAAGCTTTCCTGTTCATGCACTCATGTTCAGATACATTGAAACAGAGTCATCAGCCATTACATGTAGGTAGCAAGTGAGGAGGATGTTGCCCATATCTGTAGACTTTTGCAAATATGGGAACTGTAGCCTCTGTTCATAACTGGGTCACTGGTCACTTCTTCAGCCATGAAGCATCTGTAGAAGATAGCACAAAAGCTGATCCCCTGCCACAAATTTTCTTTGTGCTTTTGTGGTTTTGAAGCAGTTTTTCTCCAGGTAGGCTTGCCAGCTCTGAGTTGGGAAATACCAGGAGATTTTTGGGGTGGAGCCTGAGTGGTGGGTGTTGCCTTCTGGTGATGTCAGAGGGTATGACATATGCAAATAGATTATGCTAATGAGTTATGCTAATGAGCTCCTGCACCTCTTTTTCTACAAAATGACCCTTGGAAGTTTGTATACACATCCAAAATCTGCTATGAACTATGAGTTCTTTGGTGGAAGGATAGATGGAATTAAACAACATTAGGCAGCTCTCCCAGAATTATAACTGCTCTCCAGAATACAGCATTCAGTTCCCCTGAAGAAAATGGCAGGTTCAGAGGGCAGACTCTTTAAGTATACCATGGAAGCTATGTGAAATCCTTTCCCAAATTCACTGCTCCACAGGCACTGCTCCAAAATTTCCAGGAATTCCCTAGGCCAAAGCTGGCACCTTGCTTGAAAAGGGGGGAGTAGGGGAACTCAACAGAGGCCAGTAGGTTTAGTTCAGCTCTCAGAATTAAAATTTTCCCAATTCCTATTTTTGGGATAATTAAGGAAGACATGCAGGAAAGTAAGCTATAAATCTGTGTTTAATCATAAAACAACAACAACACAGGAATGTTGTTTTAGTGTGTGTTTTTAAAATACAACATTAAAGGGTCCCCCCCAACAACCATAATAACGTGTGCAAAATTTGTTCAGACTGTGCTGATTTCTGTAAATTTGGAGAAGTTGCAATTATTTAGATTTCCAGCCTGTATCCTGCCAATTTATTTTGCTGTAGTCACAATGGCTCGAAAGCAGATTTGACAAAGATGCAGTGTTTTTTAGTCACCCTGCTAAGCAGGAACGAGCACAGGATTTTTATCAAACTTCAGGTCTCTCTTCAAAAGCTGGAAATCTCTCCTCCTTGTAGCAGGAGTGGAGAAAAAAGGTAATCTAGAAAGACCAAAGGATTTCATCAACTAGAAAAGAGGATGGTTTCACAGAAAGGAATGTTACTGACCTCGGCAATTTCTCTTTCAAGACGTATTGGGCCATAGGACAAGGGGAAATAATAAAACCTATGTCCTATTCACAGGTCCTACAGCAGTAATGTGTCCAAAAATCTAGTGAGCTGCCACAAGAAATAAATTGTTAGGTTTAAATACAAGTTCCAACAAGTTCCCATTCACCAAGGAGGCTATCCAGTGCATCTCTACTTAATTCATTTATTTATTCATTGAAAAATTCTGTTCTGCCTTTCAAAACATGGCATTCAAAGCAGCTTACATAAGTACTTACAAAAACAATTACCAACAAATGGAAGGAAGGAAGGAAGGAAGGAAGGAAGGAAGGAAGGAAGGAAGGAAGGAAGGAAGGAAGGAAGGAAGGAAGGAAGGAAGGAAGGAAGGAAACTTTACTGGACCCTTTGCAAGTTTTATTTGTGGGATTTATGGCTCTTTGGAATAGGATATAGAATTTTCATATGTTGATATTGGTGTATATATATATTTTTAGTTTTTTATTGTATTTGGCTTTTGTTTGTTTTCCATTTTTCTGCCCGGAGGAGATAAATAGGGTATATTTACTGCAATTTAATTAAAACCAGATACCAAATAAAGCAATTACGTCAAACAAACAAAATTCCAGATACACACTTCCCAATTCATTGTAGTCACCAATATTATAGGTCTTCAAAACTAACAACATCAGTGCACAACAACAGAAGTAGCAGATTAAAACCAATATAAGCTACATAATAGTTCACAAAGTTCCAAGTTAAAAATGGGAAGGAGGAGGGGAAAATCCTTCCAATTATTATGGTAAACAACAACAAAGACTTCATCCATTGTTTGGAAGATGTGAAATGGTATAGTACTATAGCCCAATCTCGTGAGAGTCTGAAAGCTAAGCAGGGTCAGACCTTGAATGGGAGACCACCAAGGAAGATTTTGCAAAGGAAAGCAGTGACAACACACCTTTACTTAATCACTTGCCTTGAAAACCTTGTGGGGTCATCATAAGTCAGCTGTGACTTGATGGTACTTTACACATACACAAATCCATTGCTCTAAGGATGACACTCTTCATGAAATTCCAATAAGAAAAAAAATAAATTCATAACTATGCTACTGATCTCCTAGTCCTGGAAACTTTACTGCCTACTAGACTTTATCTCTAAACTGAATGAAGATTGGCTAGTGATCCTCTAGGAATTTTCCCAATCTCTATTATTTTTACCATGGAGAGCAGGTGAAATCCTAGAGCATCAATGACATTGCTTCTGGGTTCCAGCCAGAAGTGATATTGATGCAACATCAATGTCTTTTTCTCCATGCCCCCTCCTCGAGTGAAGTATGTATTCATTTTTAATTTGGAATGTGCTTCAGGTTTAACACCCCTTCCCCAGTTGCAAATATTCCACAATCTTATTTACTTTGCAGGTTTCTGTATGGGATCCCAGGACGTAAAAAGAGATGGGGTATGGTGGGTTTCGGTGGATAAGTAACAGCCAGGGGGAAATGTTCAGCACTCTTTTTCTTCCCTGTCCCTTCTCCAGTGTGAATTTCCCCTTCCTAAACATTTTTTGCCAATGGCGATGGCACCATCAGCATTCATAACATATAATATTTATTTATTTATTTATTTATTTATTTCTCTGCAGTTTTTATGGACAGTCTTAATCACTTTGCCCCACCCCCATCAGTGCAGAAAAGACAAGGCAGATGTCATGCCCTGACTACCTCCTGTCCTTCCATGGGCAAGGCACCTGCCCCACTCTTGAGCCATCCTCTCAATTGGCAGCCTGGCATATTAGAAACACCCCTGCCCCCCCCCCCCAAGCTACACTGCCTGCAGGGATAAGCCAACCTGTGGGTTCCAAAGGGAGATCTCCATTCCTAGCCCTGAGCCACAAGGCCCAAAGGCCATTCCTGGAGGACCCTTACTTCCAACTGGAAAAATGCCCAGGTGTTCACCATTTATGCTTCCTAATCTGCACTACCCCACCCCCCAGGCTAAGTGACCAACCTATTTAACAAAACGGCCCACTGTAACCAATTTCCAAATCCACTGGCAACTGTGCAAGGTAGGCAAAAACACACTTTCCCAAACGACAATCAGGGAGAATGTGAAAACTACCTACCTGGCCCCCAAAAGAGCAACTGGTCTAAGCCTACACTGAAAACAGGGTGAGAGGGTGGGCTGAGCTCACCATGTGGTCTTCTTGGGTGGGGGAAGTGCTAGGGCCTAAATAGGCCGGCTCCGCTCCCGCCCAGCACCATGACTAGCAAACATCATGGTGCTGTGCCTGTCTCTTCCCCCAGCTGAGGAGGGAAATTGGCCCCCTCCCACCAGCACCAAGCTGCGGTGGGAGGTAAGTGGCCGCATTCTCATCCATAGTATGCAATGCTCCTGTTTGCTTTCTTTATATGTCTTTTTATTTGGTCCAAGAATGAATCCCATGTGGTACTTAGCGTTTCTTTTCTTCATTAGGTAAGTTTTCTTAGTCACTGGCACTGCTTTCCTGTGGTTAGAAGTCAAGTCAAATTTTACTGTTACAGTCAATGACCAGTGCACTCAATCATTTTACATAAAAACATTTGAATAATAAATATGAGATAAAATCAACAGTGGCATACTTAAATTTTTAAAACTGTGACTATAACATAGAGAAAAATAAGACAGCCATAAAATTTGTGTATAATTGAGATAAAAGATTGAAAAGTCTAATTGCCATACATTTTATGCTCCTTGTAAACCTAGGCACAAAATCTAGCCACCTGTCTTGTTGTCTGGTGGTTCCTGTCAGACAGGAGGTAATCAAGTTTAATTTTATTTGATCTGCCAGGAAACCTTTCTAACAGCGGACTAATAGTCTCCATACGGATCACCCTATGCTATACGCAGTTGAAAAAATATGTGTTCTAGAGAGTCTGTTTCATGGAGGGGGCAGGAGCAGAACCTCAGTGAGTAAGGGGTCCCTTTAAACCCCCCTTCCAATACTGCAGATGGCAAGGACATGCTTCTGGCTAATGTGAATGCCCTTCTTGAGTTATTGGATTCAAGAAAATGTAAATAGGCTGCAGGACTATATATATGGTATTTTCTGGAGAGAAATAGCCAGGAGAACTGAGAATATCCAATTGTCTTTCAGTGTCAGTCACTCTCTGCTTAATAAGTGATTTTGCCTGGTCTATACCAAGATGATCCAGGGCTCTTTTGTAGCAGGAACTCCTTTGCATATTAGGTGACACACCCCTAATGTAGCAATCCTCCAAGAGCTTACAGAGCTCTTCTTACAGGGGCTATTGTAAGCTCTTGGAGGATTGGCTACATTAGGGATATGTCACCTAATAAGCAAAGGAGTTCCTGCTACAAAAAGAGCCCTGCCAAGATCCAGAAGGGCTTGGGGAGAAAAGCCTAATTTCTGGATGGATTTCAAGACTGCTCTATGTCAATTGGACTGAAATTGGCCCTGCAAGATTAAAGAGAACAGGCCCCTGGGGTTTATATTTCCTGTTACCCATTTATAAATTGAGAGGATACAAATTCTAGCCTCTACCCAAAGCATTCCTGTTTCCAATCTGACCCAAGTGTTTGAAACACACTTAGGTACTTGTAATAATGCTCTAAGAAATTTAGACTGAACCAGGCACGTAGCTACAGTGGGGCATTCTGGGGCCCACCCCCCCGACTTTTCTTTGGGGCCCCCTGACTCACCACCTGGAAAGGCCCCCCAACTTATTTCTGGCACTGGCCGCCGCCGCTGCCAGGGCAGCAAAACAAGCCTAACACCGTCCTTCTCTCCCCCTAGCTCTCTGAATCTCTCCTCAGCAAAAAAAGGTGCCCCGCCCTAACATGCTGCTACTCTATCTCTTGCCTGCAGCCAAAGACAGCAAACCCCACCTCCAGGCTCTTGTAGCTGTTGCCCCTCTTTTGGTTTCCTCTTGCTGGCAGGCAAAGCCGGCAAACCCCGCCTCCAAACCCCAGGAGCTTGCTGTGAAGAAAGTGGGCCTGAATGTCTGGGTGCCCGGAGAAATGTAGGTTTTGGGGCAAGGGGATGTTTGTTTGCCTTTTTAAATACATGGTTTCTTCTGACAAAATGGAGAGGACCTCTGGGGAACTGGAGAGCTTGCAGGGCACCTCAGGGGTTGGTGCTAAGAAAAAGACTCTTTGCCTCTCTGGATCTTTCTTTTGGGCCAAGACGGCGGCCAGCAGCTCCCCTCCCAAGCTCATGCGGGCAGCGGGCCGGCCAGGGGACTCCTCGTGTGTGTGGGGGGTCTTGTTGTCCCAGGAGCTGGGCTGGGCCGGAACTTCCCGGGAGTCAGAATGCGAGCCCTTTCAGCCAATCACCAACTCCCCCTGGACAGAGCACCTCTTCTTATCTCGGGCTTGACTCCAGACCTCCCATCCATCCTGTGGGCAGGGGGAGATTGAAGCCTCCTCCTCTGGGTGGTCTGAGGGTGGGTTGGACACCCCCCACCCCCTTCCCTGGC
Organism: Gekko gecko; assembly: GCA_029375565.1. Classification (NCBI taxonomy): domain Eukaryota; kingdom Metazoa; phylum Chordata; class Lepidosauria; order Squamata; family Gekkonidae; genus Gekko; species Gekko gecko. The sequence goes on from JAPDNY010000001.1 coordinate 266,959,488, forward strand.
CAATGCCTTGCAAAGTCGTCTCTGAGGCTCTCGATACTTGACTTTTTTTGTTTTGTTTCTCTGACGGGTCAATTCCACCTTTGAGCAGTGTGTCCATCCTAGCCTCAGCAGAAAGTTGGGAGTACAGTGGAGGCAACCTGAAGACCAACAAGTTTTCATTCCTGGTATATGTTTTGGTGTGCACACACACACTTCAACCAAGAGCTTTTGGTGCTCCCTTGGGTGGGGGGTTGTCTGTGCAGGGTGCCCCCTGACTTATTTAAAGGCCCCCCGAATTTAAAAATCCTGGCTACAGGTCTGGACTGGACTCTCTGTAGTGGGGTGAAAGAGGAGGATGGTGGCCCCAGGAATGTTCCATAAATCAGCTGGGCCAGTGACTTAGCTTTAAACAATCTAAGATTGGCCGGGACATAGTGCCCCCCCCCACTACAGTGAATTGGTTAGAAGTCAGATTTGCTAGTCAGCCATTTTGAAACTCAAGGGAAAGGCCAGGCTTCTAGAAATGTCCCTCTTTTAGGAATGCCAGGCTCCAGGTGGGACTTGGGGATCCCTTGGAATTACAGCTTATCTCCAGACTACAGAGAAAGAAGTGTAAATTCATTTTGTTAAGGGTTGCTTTTTTTAACTATACAAACTATGTAGGCTTCAACATCTATACTACTGTAGTTGGATGATTTTAGCAGTCTTATGTTTTGTGAGACATACATTTAGTCTTTTTTTAAAAAAGTGTTAATTATATGCAGCCATTGTGGCAGAGAAATCTTTTGGCTCTTACTACGTTTTAAATAGATTTGCTCAAGCCTCAAAGTTTTAAAGAATTGCCAATATTGTCATCATCTTGTATCAGTCTAGAAGAATGACCGTCTTAGTGCATTATACTATGTTTATGTCAAATAATGACAATAGCAGGCATGGAATAGATTGAGATAACTACTTTGTAATGAGCTAAAATATTTGAATGATCAATTGGGTTCTGTTCTATGAAGCAAAGAATCCCAGCTCATGTATCCAGGGAAGCATCCACACATTATTACATATGAAACTATTGTTTTATTGTAGCAGTCATTTGAACCTGGATTATCTTCTCCACACTGTAAAGTCCATTTTTGAATGATTGTTGTAGTGCAACAATAGCACAAAATCCTACAGTGTGTGGATGTGGGCCATGCTATTTCATAGAACTTGAAGATCCAGTTGAATAAATGCAAAATGTAAATCCAAAACTATCAAAATTACCTTTTCCCCAACTTCCCCAAAATGACATAGCACCTGGAGATTGTTTTTAAATGGAGATTGTTTTTAAACTTGCATTATACATAACCCACACACATATGAAAATTCACTTCTGCTCTGGATAACTTTTCATTTTCTCACATGCAAATATCCCAATCTACAAAAAAGGAAGTTAGTAAAAGAATGCCATATTATACTAACATTCTCACTCAAATAGTTGAGAATATTTTTCATGACTTTGTTGGGCTCAGTCTTTGTCATTTATACCAAACATAAAGGTGTAAAGCTCATTTTGAAATTACTGTTGCCTTAGCAAAAGTGAATTGTCTTTAAAAATCTGTTGTCAAATGAGCTGGAGAACATTACCATCATCGAAGCCTGGTCCATGGAGCAGCAACTCACCAGCTCAGGCTGCTCCCAGCCCTCTCCTAACTGATTCCTTACTGTTCTCAACAGACAGTCCAATGTGTTGCAGACTGTCAGCTAAGTCTCTCTCTGTGTTATGTGCTATCCAGTAGCTTCGAGTTTATTGGAACTATCACCGTTTGACCCTATTATAGATAGTACATATGCTATACCGTGAGGTTCTGTGAGGTGGCTGATCAGACCTGCTTATACTGTGCTGACCAGTTCTTTTCTAAAAATAGTCTCTTCAGGGTTTGTTTTTACTTTATATCTCTGTTGAGGACCACTGCTAGGTATATTTGCTTGTTGCTGTTAAGAGTCAGGCACCAAGGCTTGTCCACTTCAAAACAGAATAGTAGTTTATTTTCAGAAAACACAACAGGGGGATGGAAGTTATATACACAGGATAATTTGTTTCTTTTCAGACTTGAACTTTTGGTTTGGCTTACACTTAGGCAATATGTTTGTTACTTTCCAGTTTCACACAGATGTTAAACAGTTCACTAAACATCCTAATAAGTACACCCTCCTGTACTGCTTTGTGGTTAACCTTTGGCTTTGGCTTTCTGGCCCCTTTTGAGCCCAACTGGCCACCAACCAGCTGTCCTGACTCAGCCAGACCGTTCCTCAGCCCTCTCTTAACCACCTCTCCCAGTTCCTTTAGGAGTAATGTTTTTGATGTTTGTGACCACTTATGTGTTTAACATTCCCCAGTCTATTCACTGTCCTCTCTCATTTAGAGGTACTCAGTAAATCTGACTATTCAGCCCTGGTTATCGGTTCCAACTGTTATTAGGCTGTTCAGTCATAGCTATATCGGTTTGCTTCCTCCACAGAGCTCCTCAGTAAGTTGACCCCTCTCTGCTAACTCCGAACTGCCAGCCCAAAACTGTCAGTTTTGCCTGTTATGTGTGAGTCCTTGAGTGTTCTGAGCCAAATGGCCCCCTCCTCACTCAGTCATGTGACTCAGCAGTGTTCCTTGTTTACATTCTGTTGGTTCCAGATCTTTAATTCCATCACAGGAACCATATGAATTAATAACCTTCAAAACATCCTGGCATTAATATTAAGCTTTGCTCAGGTCTTACAAACTGAATGCTGTGACTTCCTTGATTGAATCAATTAATCTAATATTAGGAATTACCTTTTTCCTATTGCCTTCAAATTTTCCTAGCATTATTGTCTTTTTTGCTATTCTTTTTTTATCTTGACATTCTCCCTACAGAAGCAGAGGATTTTCCTTCCCTTTTAAACCTATACCAGTATATTAGTTCATTGAGCAGAGAGCCATTTTTGTGGCTTCTTCTGAGCCCCTGTTTGGTCAATGGATCTGTGATGGATCAGCCAGGGCTCAGCAATAGTGAGGACTCCTCAGGAGAAGAGGAGCCCCATGTAGCCAGTCTTGAATTAACACAAGTTGACCAGCAAGAGGATGAAATGCAGGCTTATCAGGATTCACAGCCTTATTCCTAGTCGTTAATAATCTGTTGACCAGAACTTTCAATCTTTTTTCCTTGCTCAAGATGGTAGAGGCTGATCGATTAGGGACTCTTTCAGGTGGAAGCATTTTATGGCCACCAAAGCCCAAATGAATTAAAGTATTGTCTCTTTAAAGCCTCCATCCCCCCCACTCAGTTTCAAATCTGGTCTATTAATGAATCCAAGTTTGTTGAGGTGGTTTAAGATGCTCTTCTAATCAATCAGTATATACTACATTCTCCCCAAACCTGCAAGGGGCAACAGTTTTCTGTCACACAATGGTATGTGTCTCCCCAGTGAAAGTTTGCTGCCATAGAATAAAGACAGAAGCTTATTCTTTAGTTTAAGGGGAAGGGAAAATACTGGTCTTTCACTTTTTCCCTGGCTATGAGAAGCTGAAGGGTTATGGATGATAACTATTGTTAAGGTTAATGCTGATTGTGTTACAACACATTTTTCTCTCTCTCATTATAACATAGCAACATTAGAACATTGGGACAAAACAGGCAGCAAGGTTTCATGTAGCCTATTGTGCAATTACCCATCCCTGAATTTCCTTTCCTTTCCTTTGTGTGTTTGTGTGTGGTGGGTAGGTTTCGTTGCCTCACGCTTGTATTGTTTCCTCATTCTCCCCTCCCTTCTCTTCCCCTCTAGCAGGGGTGTCAAACATAAGGCCCGGGGGCTGGAACCTGCCCATTCAAGGCTTTCATGTGACCCACGAGCATCTGATGCAAGGGAGGGAGTGCTGGAGGAAGTGGTTTCAGCACAGCAGAACAACGTCATCTGCAGCAGTCAAGCATTGTGGGAGCATCTGCCCAGCACTGCACCGCTGCCTCTCGAATCTGCCCATGTGGGTTTTTCCCTTCTCACCCCCCTCTCAGCACATGGGGCTTTGCAGCAAGGATACACCAACTTGGAGCTTACCAGTTGCTGTCCTTTATACAGTTTCTATCTCTGGTATCTGGCATTACGTTTTATGGCACACATGGCCTGGTCTGACAAAGTGACATTTATGTCAGATGTGGCCCTCATAACAAATGAGTTTGTCACCTCTGCCCTATAGCTTCTGGTGTGTTTTTGATGACAATTCAGTCTTTTAAACATCTAAAAATAATAGAATTATATAATTGATTTGATAATCATGGAAACTCAACATGTGCAGTGTTTTCATTTGGTGTGCTGAATAGTTATTAAATGACAGTGTTATGAATTGGTGTATCCAGTTTGACGATTACTAACAGAATACTATTTTCATTAGGATTTTGTTGGAATCTTTGCTGGCCATTTTCTTAGTTGGCCACTAAAGAAGAGTTGGGTACTTCTGAAATGGTGCCAACCATGCTGGTTCCCCTGATACATCCAGTCTTTTATTTTTTTACGTTATGATGTTATGCACACACATGCACACATGCAAAAAAAGAGCTCTGTCACTGATGAAGTACATGATGACATGGCCACTCAGCCCCTTTTCAAAATGTGTGGAACACATGGAGAGGGTCAGACCTGCATTCAAGAAAAAAAAAGTTTCCCCAAAAATGCCCTGTTGTGGAAGAGGTGCCGCAAAGCCATAACATCAGCTGGGGATTCAACTCACCGGGAAACAGTGGCAACACTGAGGTACAGAGAAGGTTTCTGTCCCAAATACAGATTTCCTTTTCCAAAAAAACCCAACTCTCTTTCAGGTGGTAATCATATAAACATTTGCTTGAGAGTGAATCCTAGTGTATATAGAAGGACATAGGTTCTGATTGAACAAGGTCTGTACATGCTCTAAATCATGTTGTTTCCAGAGCTTCCGAACAATGTTGTCACATGAAAGGAAAAGTTGGGACTCCTAAAACTATCTTCTCTGAAACCATCAGCCTTTCATTTGCTTTCAGCTAGTTGTCTGTATTTAATTTGCTGAAGGTAGATGATTTCCTTTAACTTCTTCATGAAACCAAAGGCAACTTTGCTTTGCATTATTTTAAAACATGGACAATCCATTTTTAAGCTGCCTTTCTAACTGGAACATTGAGTAGTGGGTTTTTAGGAAGAGGGGCATGTGTCAGAGTTTCTGTCCTAGATTGGTTCCAGGTGGTCAGCCGTGTCGGTCTGAAGCACTAGGACAAATTTAGAGTCCAGTGGCACCATTAAGACCAACAAAAGGGGGCGCATGGTGTCGGTGCTGATGAAGTTAGAAGCCTAGGGACTCTGCTCCGAAACCTCATGCTGTTAAAATGCTAAAATTGGCGGCCTACAGTTCTTTTCTCTTCTATAAAACATGGGCAAACAAGACTCTACCAAGGCAGCATCCACTGTATCTTCTCCTAAAGGGATTCAAGACTTCTTCCCAAAGCCACAACAGGACAAAAATCCTAAGGAAAGCCTCAATGACACCAACAAGATAACAAGAGAAGACACAGCTACCTTCCCGCCAGAATTTCCACAGCCAGATCTATCCCTAACAACTCTGCTTGCAAATATAGAATGGAAAATACTAGAGTGCATGATAGCAGTTATCACCCTGCTAACCGAACAATTCACGGACTTCAAACTCTTTCTAAATAAAGTCAGTCAAACAGCTGAATGCACTAACAATCTCAGTCTCACACTGAAAAATGAGGTAAGCTCTTTACAGAAAGAAAATGGATGCCTCCGTGATTGTGTTCTCAGCTTAGAGACATCAACTTGCTGAACCAACCTGAAATTCAGAGGCTTTTCAGAGCAACTCAACATAAATACTGACTTACTGATTTTTTTGTGAGGGAATTATATCTAGAAGAAGGCATAGCTCCCTTAATTTCAGCTGCCTGTTACCTGGGTCCAGCAGGTCATCCACATCACTGGGGCCCTAGGGATATCCTGGCAGTCATACCAGTCTTATGTACCAGGAGAAAAATTGTAGAAGTATCCAGAATCCATGGCTCCTTAACTTTTAAAGGCAACCCAATACAAGTCTTCCCAGACCTGCCACACAAAGTATTATCCAGACACCGAGAGCTGTGACCCATCACAGAAGCCCTCTAACAAGCAAAAATCTGCTACAAATGGTCAAGCCTAATTAAACTGCAAGTCTCAATTAAAGACAAATACCATTATATAGAAGATCTTGATGAGGGGACCAAGCTTCTACAATCACTTAACATTGTGCCACTGACAAATCTTAACAAACTGATGCAAAGGAGGAAGCTGCCACTATCAACAAATAAGGAGAGTAAGCTGGTTATTTGGTATGCCTAAATGCACGGACATTCTCTTCTTCTTCTTCTTCTTCTTCTTCTTCTTCTTCTTCTTCTTCTTCTTCTTCTTCTTCTTCTTCTTCTTCTTCTTCTTCTTCTTCTTCTTCTCCTTCTCCTTCTCCTTCTCCTTCTCCTTCTCCTCCTCCTCCTCCTCCTCCTCCTCTGCCCCTTCATACTATATTGACTCTAGGTCATAGCAACTTTATTTCCATTAGCTTCCTACCAATGAATTTAACACTTTTTAAAAATCACATCAAAGGTTCAGGGAGGAAGGAAGGGACGTTTCTCAAGTTAGCTCTCTTACTGGTTGTCAGTCCCTTGATACTGGAGTATACTCCATTAGCCTAAGCAGAATGCTGGGCTTGCGTGGTTAAGTGAGATTGCTCTTTAAATCCTCTTGGCATCACAATATTGCATAACCAATTTAACACTAAAGCTCTTTCGCATATTATTATTGCAGTGAACACTCTTTTTTAGCAAATTCAATTAAATACTTGAATATAGATTTTAATTTTATTTCTTTTTCTCTTCAACTATTCAACTTTGATAACTCTATGTCATGCCAATAAAGGTCTATGTATGATGATGATAACTCTATTGATTAATCTCATATAATTCCACCAATTGGTTTTCCAACTATTAAAAACAAGAATTGAATCAACATAAATTTTATTTTCTTGTTAAAATTAATTAGTGATTGTTTTCTTGGATAAATAAATTGCACACTTGATTGTTATAGTAGGCAGAGACATATATAGCAATCTTTCAATTGCTACCACAGACAATCTTGTAGGCAGATTATATCTGCTTGCAGTTTTTTCAATTGTTGGAATATCCATCTTCTTTTTTGGGGTCCATTTAATCCATTCATGTTAATTGAAACTATTTTCATTTTCTTTCTATCCATCTTCTGACTGGGTCTGTGATTCCGAATCTTGTTGGTCACTCTTTTGTTTCCTTGTGTATATACAAGATGTTGAAGCTTTTGGAGTTTTTCGGGATCCTGTTTTCTTAGTTGTAGTTGATGTTGTAGAAATTCCTCCTGTGGCACCTTGGGAGGTTTGATCGTCTTCTTCACCTGTAGATGCTGAACTTTCTTCTTCAGTTTGGAGATCTGCCTTGTGGGTCTGGAGCAAATTTTCTGCTTTGAAAGTTGAATTAATTCTGAACCTCATAGCTTTATAAGTAAAAAAAATAGGACTCCTGGCAGTAGCCATCTGTATGAAAACTCATTTCTTCTCAAGGTTTCTGTAAGCTCCATATATTCTTTCTCTCTCTCTCCAGGGAATTTCTTTTAGAATCTGTATTTCTGTGTTTTCTACATATAAAGGTGTTCCATTTGATGCTTTAAGGATTTCATCCCTGAATATCTTCTTGTGAAATCTCATGTGTATCTCTCTGGGGAGTTGATTTTTCCTTGCGTAAGCCGAGTTCATTCTTAATGCAGTATCAGGGTGATCTTCTTTAGTCCCAAAAGAGCAAGGTATAAAATCCTTTACCACTGGAAAAGGTTACAGTCAATAGGCTCCAGCCGCCAGTCAAAGAAAGGTAACACCAAAATATAGAAAGGTAAACAAAGACAATCACTATAATCCAGTTGTTTGGCAATTAAAAGTTATTGGAAGTGTATCTTCTTTTTAGCCCTTGTAAAATATTGGGCAGTGCTTCTCTGATCTGTTGCTAGCCGCTGTAAGAGGGGGCAAATCCTCCCCCCCAATCTTCTGTTTTAACTCTTTAAAATTTAAAGGGGATTTGCTGTTGGTAGGAAAATCTGGATTTTGCATAAACAAGTACTCACAGTGATCTTCTTTGGTGCAAATAGGCAGGGTTTAAAGAGTCCCCCTGAATGGGAAGCATCAGCTAATTGTTAATTACTCATGGCTGCCATGAGCAATCTCCATAAGCCTCTTGCTGGGGACAATCCTAGCTTCCACCCATGTGCTGTTGCACTACAGGGAACCCAGCTCAAGTCCCTCCGGGGGGTGCAGTGGAGTTTCGGGAGCCCCCAAAACTCTTCTATAAAGGCTTCAAAGCCATTGGTTTGCAAGGAGCTAGCCTCGGCACCGTTCATACTGTCACGCTGTAACCTAATCTCCCATGCTGTAGTAATCTTAATAACATGAAACATCCACTTCCAGCATCAGAAGACAAGAACAGATCCTCATGGTTGCTTTATATTTATTAAGGATCTTCTCAACAGGGACTTGGTCACGATAGCTTCGATATATGCCCCAATGCTAATCAATTAACATTCTTAGAGGACACCCTAACCATCTTAGAATCATTTCAGGAAGGTGAAGTAATCCTAGGAGGGGACTTCAACCATATAGTAAATCATAAGCTTGACTGCTCCCACACATCAAAAAAGAGAATCAAGAGGACTTGGCAAAACATGGTACTAGCTGATATTTTCAAACATTTTCATTTAATTGATATTTGGAGACATATTCATGCAACTGACAGAAATTACATGTTCTATTCATTGTGTCACAACATCTACACACACAATTGGTTCCATCATCTGGTCTGATTGTGCCTGGGTAAGCTGAATGTTACGGATGACCTCCTATCAAGACAGTGTCCCGGCTCGGGACTTGGGGAACCCCCCCCGGGCAATGAATGCCGAGGTCCACAGGGCGCCTGGCTCAGGGAAACCCCCAACGCCGCGGCCCGGCACCTGCAACCCCCCAAGAACCCGGCAACCTGCGGAGAGATCGTCGTGGAGCCCGCCGGCTTACCAGGAGATCCCAAAGACCCCGGAAGGGCGAGGAAGCGGAGCCGCGCCCCGAGGGACGCCAGGAGCAGCGGCACGGGCGACGGAGGCCAGAGAGCAGAGACGGGACCGCGGAACCGGGGCGAGTGGGCGAGCTGGAGCGTCCCGGAAGCGGCCCCCGCCCAGGAGCAACGGCACACCCTGGCCTCGGAGGACCCGCCCCGCAGACGCCCGGGGGCCAATGAAGCCAATCAGGAGGCAGCCGCACCGAGAGATGGGTCGGGACACCAATGGGGAGGGAGAAGGGTAGCTGAAGGGGTGGAGCACGGTCTAAAGGGGGGAAATAAAAGGGGGAAGGCGGATGGAGGCCGGGGAGGAGTAGTCAACCTGGAAAGTGGAGAGGTTGGAAGGGACTCCGCTGCCAGCAAGAGAGAACGGGGCGGGGTCGCCAACCCATGACCCACAGGTCGACGGAGGTCCTGTCCTGATTGTGGTGAGGCAACCCGAGAGAGAAGGCAGGACTCCACTATCTGAGGCCTCTGGGACGAGAACCCTTTTGCTCCCCAACAAGAGGGTCGTGCTCCTCCCCTCCCCTGAGGAAGTCAGACCAACGCAAGTGGGGAAAACGCCCTTGCGGGGCGCCACAACGTGGTGGAGAATGCGGGCACAAAGCTCCCGCTAGCGCGCCCGCCACCCCGCCTCCCGACCCCACCTGGGTGGCGCCCGCCGCCCCGACGACCCAGCGCGCTGGAGTTTGAAGAGGAGGAGAGCAGCCCGACCGATTCCAGTTCCACGGGGAGTCAGGACTCCGTGTTGAGACAGCCGGACCTCCCGGACCAGAGCCCCGCCCCCATGGATCTGGCCCAGTTCGGGCAGTGGCTGACGGACCACAACGCGCAGTTATTACGGGAAGTGACACAGCAGCAACAAGCCTCCCAGGCCGCGTTGGTGCGAGATCTCCAGCAGACCATCGCAGCGGGTGCCGGGGGCACTTCCCAAGGAGCCAGTTGGCCAGGGCGAGGGGCGTGGGCCCCATTGACGAAGTTGGGGCCGGATGATGACGTGGAGGCGTACATTGAGACCTTTGAGAGGGTGGCGGAGGCCGCCCAGTGGCCAGCCGCTCAGTGGCCTTTCATACTGGGTCCCTATCTAACAGGGGAAGCCCAGGCGGCTGTAAAAGCTCTTACGAAAGAAGAGGCAACGGACTACACAAAGGTAAAAGCAGCCATTTTTTACCGTCTTGCAATTACCCCAGAATCGGCACGATGGAAATTTAGGACCATCACCTGGCAGAGTACAGACCGCCCGAGGGCCGTGTTGGCGACCTTGAAAGACGCTGCCACTAGGTGGCTACAACCCAAAACGGAAGAAGCCCGGAGGGTGGTAGAACAGGTGGTACTAGAGCAGCTGTTAAACATCCTTCCACCCCGTGTTCGGCATTGGGTGGCGTGTTGGAAGCCTCAGACCCTGACAGTGGCTTTGGAGTTATGGGAGAACTTCCTCACGGCAGAAGGAGCGACGGTTAGTCGGGACCCGAGCAAGAACCCGAGTCCCGGGCTTTCTGGAGCCACACGGGCAGGCCTGGGCGGAGGAGGAAGGAGTATAGAGGGGCCCCGAGGGGGACGTGCTCGCCCTCCGATGCAGCCGCGTCTGGGACCAGGCCCGGTTGGTTCACGTTGGAGAAGCCCAGTTCCCATGACCGGTCCTCCAATACGAGAACAGCGGATGGAACAACCCAGCCCCAATAGCGGAGGAGCCACCTCACGACCCCCGGGCCCGGGGCCCTGTTATACCTGTGGACAATTGGGACATTACCGCCGGGATTGCCCTTTAATGGAATGCGACGCGGGATGGGAAACTTCGTACCAAGTGTCGGCCCCCAGCATGGGACCTCCCCCATTCACTATCCCGGTAGAGGTGGGTGGCCGTTTGGTGCTGGCACTCCTTGACAGTGGGAGTTCGATCTCCATGGTCCGCAGTGATTACATGCCGGAGAAGCTGCCCTGGGTGCGTGATACGGCTATAGCTTGCTTTCACGGGCACGCTGAACGGTGCCCTGTTGTACGGGTTCCCATACGATACCAGGGACAGACGTACTGGGTCCCCATGGCCCGGGTCCGAGCCTTGCCATTCCCTGTGTTACTGGGACGAGATGCACCCAGCTTCGCTGCCCTTGTGAGTCGCACGTCCCAGGAGGGAACTGAGGAACGGCAGGCTGCCAGGAGTCACGCCGCCGAGGAAGCACCCCCGTCTCAGAGCTCCGGGGAAAGAGCCGACCCTGAAGACCCCTCCGCTGAAGAGACATCCTGGAGTCGCGATACCGAGTTCCAGACCGCTCAGGCAGAAGACCCGTCGTTGGAAGCACTGCGAACCCGGACAGCGGTAAGCGAAGGGCAAGTGGTAGATATGCGATTGAATACCAGGCAAAGCCGCATTCTCCAAGAGGGGGGTATGGTTCCGTGAGTGGCTTCCCCGGGGAAGCCGGCCCAGCGCCAGCTGCTGGTCCCTATATCGTACCGGACCCGAGTTCTAGAGCAGGCCCATGATCATCCTTGTGCCGGCCACCAGGGGCACAAGAACACATTAAATCGGGTGTTGGGGCGGTTCTTTTGGCCCTCGGTGTCCCGGGATGTTAAGCAGTACGTGAAGTCTTGTGTGGTGTGCCAACGGATGGCCCCCCAGCGAGGGGCCAAGGCCCCTTTGAGTCCCCTGCCCATCATAGGAGTCCCGTTTGAACGAATCGCTATGGACTTCATTGGGCCGTTGGCTCGGACACCGAGAGGAGCTCGATACGTTTTGGTGCTGATGGATTATGCCACCCGGTATCCAGAGGCCATTCCCCTTCCTAGTATGAAGAGCCCCGGGGTGGCTCGTGCTCTCATGCGATTTTTCGCCCACATGGGATTACCGAGAGAGATCTTGACCGATCGGGGAACTCCTTTTACAGCCCACTTTATGCGACAGGTTTGTGCAGCATTGCACATTAAACAGTTATTCACAGCAGCCTATCATCCCCAGACCGATGGTCTGGTCGAACGCATGAACCAGACCATAAAAGGCATGCTACGGCGAATTTCTTACGAGCATACCCACGACTGGGACTTATACCTTGATCCCTTGTTGCTGGCCCTGCGAGAAACCCCGCAGGCCTCGACGGGGTATTCGCCCTTCGAGTTAGTGTATGGGAGAAAGCCCCGGGGCATCTTGAGCCTATTAGAAGAGCAATGGGTGACCCCATCCACCCCGGTCCCGGTCAGGGCAGGAGAGCATGTGCAAAAGCTGCAGGAACGCCTGGGCGAGGTGCGCCAGGTCGCCCGACAGAACATGCAGCGAGCCCAGGAGGTGATGAAGCAGCGGTATGACCAGGGCACGAGGCAACGCTCTTTCGCCATTGGGGATAAGGTCTGGGTGGCCCGACGGGTGATGGCTCGCAATACTGGAGACCCGTGGGTGGGGCCCTTCCCCATCATCCAAGTCCTAGGACCCTTGACATATCGGGTGCAGTGCGGGTCGTCTCGACGCCAGGCTAAGACCCTCCATGTTAATGACTTAAAGGAATGGGTGCACCGAGACGAGGAAGGTAGTCAGAGGGACAGGACCTGTGCCCTGGCCCAGGAACCGGGGGAAATCGAGGCGTTTGGAAAGCCATGGGAGGAGGAAGGAGACCAAGGGCAAGAGCCCCTCTTGGATCAGGAGCTGGCACCGGAACAGCAACAGGACGTACAACGGTTGTTACGCCGCCTACCTCCAGTCTTCTCCACACAACCAGGCTGCACCTCGCTGACGGAACACCGTATACCCACCCCGGAGGGGGTGGTCGTCCGGCGCCGTTGGCGGCCGATACCTCACAAAAGGATAGCAGTGATTGAAAAAGAGGTGGATGAAATGTTACGCATGGGGGTGATTGAGCCCTCCCAAAGCCCCTGGTGTAGCCCCATCGTGCTAGTTCCAAAGCCGGACGGGAGCGTGCGGTTCTGCATCGACTATCGGGAGGTAAATAACGTGGCTAACTTCGATGCATACCCCATGCCTCGGGCCGAACACCTCATCAATCAATTGGGACAAGCGCGCTTTCTGTCGGCCTTGGACCTCACAAAGGGGTATTGGCAGATCCCGGTACGGCCCGAAGATCGCCCTAAAATGGCCTTCGCCACCACCCGTGGGCTGTTTCAGTTTCGACGTATGCCGTTTGGGCTCCACGGGGCTGCCGCGTCTTTCCAACGCCTTGTTAACCAAGTGTTGGCACAGTGTGGACACTTCGCCTGGGCTTACATCGATGACATCATTATCTGCAGCCCAGACTGGCCCACCCACCTGCAACACCTGGAAGCCGTGTTGCAAGCCCTAGCACGAGCCGGCCTGACCGCCAACCCCCGGAAAAGCCGGATCGGCTTTCAAGAACTGAAGTATCTCGGGTTCCAGGTAGGCCGGGGGCGGTTACAACCCCTCCCCGAGAAGGTAGCCGTCCTCGAACAGATGGCTCAGCCAGTGACTAAGCGGCAGCTGCGCCGCTTCTTGGGGTTCGTCGGGTATTACGGCCGCTTCATCCCTCATTTTGCCTCGATAGCAGCCCCCCTCTCCGACTGCCTACACAAAACGGAGCCAAATAACATCAGGTGGGATCCCGCCCGACGCCGAGCCTTCGAGCTCCTCCGAAGAAGTCTTTCTCACGGTCCGATTCTTCGGAACCCCGACTTCACAAAACCCTTCACGCTGTTCACAGACGCTTCTGACACGGGCATCGGGGCAGTGTTAGCACAGGAGGTAGACCAGGAAGAACAACCCATCTTGTTCCTGAGCCGCAAACTGCACACCGCTGAGCAGCGGTATTCGACTGTCGAGAAAGAAGCGCTGGCTCTGAAATGGGCCGTGGGAGCCTTGCAATTCTACCTGGCCGATAACCCGTTTGTGCTAGTTGTAGACCATGCCCCTTTATTGTGGTTGTCCCGTATGAAGGATCATAATGCCCGCATAATGCGCTGGTATGTGTCTTTACTTCCATACAGATTCACCATACGGCACCGCGCTGGTTCCGCTCACGTCAACGCAGATTTTCTCTCCCGCCTACACGAAGGCTCCGGGACAGCGACGATCGGCACGCCTGGTGGGGGGGTATGTCCCGGCTCGGGACTTGGGGAACCCCCCCCGGGCAACGAACGCCGAGGTCCACAGGGCGCCTGGCTCAGGGAAACCCCCAATGCCGCGGCCCGGCGCCCGCAACCCCCCAAGAACCCGGCAACCTGCGGAGAGATCGTCGTGGAGCCCGCCGGCTTACCAGGAGATCCCAAAGACCCCGGAAGGGCGAGGAACGGAGCCGCGCCCCGAGGGACGCCAGGAGCAGCAGCACGGGCGACGGAGGCCAGAGAGCAGAGACGGGACCGCGGAACCGGGGCGAGCGGGCGAGCTGGAGCGTCCCGGAAGCGGCCCCCGCCCAGGAGCAACGGCACACCCTGGCCTCGGAGGACCCGCCCCGCAGACGCCCGGGGGCCAATGAAGCCAATCAGGAGGCAGCCGCACCGAGAGATGGGTCGGGACACCAATGGGGAGGGAGAAGGGTAGCTGAAGGGGTGGAGCACGGTCTAAAGGGGGGAAATAAAAGGGGGAAGGCGGATGGAGGCCGGGGAGGAGTAGTCAACCTGGAAAGTGGAGAGGTTGGAAGGGACTCCGCTGCCAGCAAGAGAGAACGGGGCGGGGTCGCCAACCCAAGACCCACAGGTCGACGGAGGTCCTGTCCTGATCGTGGTGAGGCAACCCGAGAGAGAAGGCAGGACTCCACTATCTGAGGCCTCTGGGACGAGAACCCTTTTGCTCCCCAACAAGAGGGTCGTGCTCCTCCCCTCCCCTGAGGAAGTCAGACCAACGCAAGTGGGGAAAACGCCCTTGCGGGGCGCCACAGACAGTATGAAGCACAGGTCTTTAAATAAATCTATCCTTTATAATGAAGAATACCATAAAACCATAGAACTTCATATCCAGCAACATTTGAAGAACAATTGCAATGGAGAGACTTCTCTATCCATGATTTGGGATGCACTCAAAGTAGTACTCAGAGGTCAAATAAGCTCAGTGGTGTTGTATCTGAAAAAAGAAAAATAAGCTTTTAGAACTGAGTTGATAAAGAAGATATCACTTCTGGAGAAACACCACAAAGACATGGGAAGGAAAAGTACCTACCGTAAACTAATCACATAATGCAAATTATTAGAAGCACTGGATAGTTCCCAAATTCAAAAGAATATTTTATTCATAAAACAGAAATACTGGGTTAACTCCCCCAAATCTTTGACGCTCCTGTTCTGGTAGGTAAAAGACAAAAAGTCCTCCAGACTTGTAATGGCAAACTGAGATCCCAAAGGAAAACTACACACCAGCTCTTCAACAATAAACAAACTCTTTGCTGACTTTTATCAATCTCTTTACACTTCAACATATCTGACCTCTGAGGCCATCTTATATTCTAATCCCAGACTTTTTTTTTTCTGTGCGGATACCTATTCCCTCCAACAGGGGCCTCACTGTCCCCCAACAGCTTTTCCTACATAGTCAGTAGACTTCCTGGGTTTGTAGAAAAATCTGAAAAGTAAGGAAATCCCTTCAGGGACGGTTGAATTCCCCCCAAAAGCCTTTTGAAATGGCCTCTGCAGGGACCTGACTCCAGGCAGCAACGGTGAGAGATTAGAACGTTGGAGGGGAGGGGGGAGAGGAGGCTTCTGACTGGCTCTGTCAGTCAAAGGGTGGGGGAAGGGCCCTTTCTTTCCCGGCCTCTTTCGGCCTTGGAGGGAGGGAGGGAAGGAGGGAGGGAGGGAGCCTTGGGGCCAGGCTGGGGGATTCCTAGAGGTTTTGGGGTGGAGTGCAAGGAGGGCAGGATTTGGGGAAGGGAGAGGCCTCAGCTGGGCATCATGCCACAGAATCCACCCTCCAAAGCAGCCATTTTCTCCAGGGAGACAGATCTCTGTTGTTCACAGATCTCTGGAGTTCACTCTCCAGGCCCCACTTAGAGGTTGCCAACCCTAGGCCTGGCAGCAGTATAGGGTTGCCAGGCACTGGCAGGGGATGGGGTAGTGGGGTTGCCAGCTCCAGGTCTGGAAACTCCTGGAGATTTGGGGATGGAGCCTGGGGAGGACAGGGACCTCAGTGGGGTACAATGCCCTAGAGTCCACCCTCCAAAGCATCCATTTTCTCCAGGGGAAGTTATCTCAGTAGTCTGGAGCTGAGCAGTAATTCCAGGGGATCCCCAGATCCCACCTGGAGGCTGGCATCCCTAGGCAGCACCCTCTGGGTGACTTGATACCACCTAATTTGCATGACTCAACTTGGCCTGGCTGCTTGCTGCTGTTCAGCAGCCACCCGATGAAAGCCAGCAGTGATGCAGCAGTTAGAGCCTCAGAATAGGTCTGCAAGACCCAGGTTCAGATCCCCATATTGCGGTGGAAGCTGACTGGGTGATTTTGGACCAGTCACATACTTTCAGCCTAACCAACCTCACAGGGTTGTTGTGCAGATAAAAAGGAGGTGAGAATAATGTAAGCTGCTTTGGTCCCCACTGTGGAGAAAGACTATAATTTTCCTTGGTAGAACCTGTGGGGGAGGGGGTGGAGACAAAAAGCTGAAGACAGATAAAGGCAGATAAAGGTTAAGTTGGCTGTTGGGTGGGAAGGAAATAGGGTTGCCAACTCTGGATTGGGAAACTCCTGGACATTTAAGGGGTGGATCCTGGGGATGGTGGGGTTTGAGAAGGGGAGGAACTTCAGACCAGTATAATGCCATAGACTTCACCCTCCAAACCAGCCATTTCCTCCATGAGAACTACCATTGCCAGCCTCTGGGTGAGGGCTGGAGATCACCCAGAATTACAACTGTTGTCCGGGTGACAGAGATCAGTTCCCCTGGATAAAATGGCTGCTTTGGAGGGTTGAGTCTATGGCTCCACCCCCAGAAGGGAGAAAGAGTGTGAGATAGGTAAGGGTAGAGGGGAGGAAGCAAAGGTGTGAGGAATGGGATGACCATCCCGCAAGTTTCTTGCGGGTCTCCACTTGTTCAAGCCTATTATCGAATCTACATATCAAAATACTAGACAACTCTCACTGTGCAATCTTAGAGAAACCAACTGAACTCCAAGAAGTTCTTGTAGTCATCAAACACCTGAAGAATAATAAGTCTGTGACTTCCGGTTAATGGCGACTCGTTAGCAGATGTCTCTCCTTGAGCTCCTGGGAGACAAGCTGTGCACCAGCGGCTAGGAGGGGGGGCGATTGTCTGCTACCCTCCAGGAGCCTATGGGTTTGGCTCATAGCCATGGGGCTTTTGAAGGGTGGCCTCTTCGCCAGCGTGATGCTGGGGAATTGAGGCGCTCTTCCCCCCCAATGGTCCAGCTGCTGTGTGTCTGTAATGGAACCTGAGCCACTGACCGGAACAAGCATTGGAGACCAGGCACTTTACATGTCCTTGGGCGAGATCTTTGGATCGACATCGAACAATGAGTCGAGTTAAGCGAGACAATGGACTATAAAAAGTAAGCTCCCCCAAGAATGGCGAGGCTGGCGAGCTGGGGGAGGAGCCCCTCCCTTATGCATAATTAAAGCATTAATTCTCAAAGGGGGAGTTGAAGTACAAATGTTAAAAACCATTTTCGGAACTATACCAGAGTGCCAAATAGCAGTTGGGCGACTAGCAGAGACATTATCAGGTCTTTTGTAAAAGTAAACAGATTACTAACATAGTGGGGGAGGGGAATGGAAAAGGACAAGCAAGCAATTTTTTTTTTTTTTTTATCAAAACCCTCCTAAAAAGGAGAGGAATTTATTCTTTTTATAAATGGAAAAAGGTAGGGTATATAGAGGGATTAAGAAAAGAGCAGAGTGAGTATCCTGTTAATAAAAGTTAGTTTAAGTCGGTATAAGTACAGTTTTTGGCGGTCATCGTGATTAGAGAGCCTTCTTTTCATCTAACAAAAATCCAAAATAACTCTGTTAATAAGGTTAGTAGTGTCCTTTGGGGTTAGTTGTTAATCAACTCCTTTCTGATGCTTCCCGAACAGTTATTTCTTTGGTTGTCTTCTTTTGGTATCCCTCAGGTTATAAGATGGGCCCTCTTTGGTTTTCACATCTCCCGCTCCGGCACCTCCCTCCTCTGGGCCGCTGTCATCCTCACTACTTGTCCAAGTTGCGAGTGCTGCATCTTCCTGCTTTTGTTGACTGCTGAGAACACCTTCCATGTTAGTTAAGGTTTCGCTGATTTTCTGTATTTGGACCAGCAGAGGGTGCAGTAGCTCGCTTGTCTGTTGACTGACAGCGGGCTCTGGAGGGGGATTACCCGGACCGGAAGTCCCGCCTCCCTTCTTTTCCGGTTTCAAAGGAACCTTCTTCATGGCCGACATTTCTTTTATTTGTTTACTTTTTCAAAGTTCGTGATGCGTCGCTCAGGAGACCCGCTAACTCTTTAGCTTCAATAGCACCCCAAAGGTATTTTCATCAACCCTTCTTCCCTTTCATCCCCCTTAGCTTTCTTTTATAAGTCCCGCTTCTCAATGGGGGGGGATTCCTCCTCCTCCCAGACGCTT
Organism: Gekko gecko; assembly: GCA_029375565.1. NCBI lineage: Eukaryota > Metazoa > Chordata > Lepidosauria > Squamata > Gekkonidae > Gekko > Gekko gecko. The sequence goes on from JAPDNY010000001.1 coordinate 266,978,098, forward strand.
ATTCGCTTACGGGGGAAGGGCTCGGGTTTTCGCTTCAAATTTAGACCTCCAACTCACGGTTCGCTGCCGTTTCTTCTTTTTACTTTAATTCATGTCGCTGTTCCTCACTCCTGGAAGTACAAGCAAGCAAAATTAACCCCCCCCCCCCGGAAGTATGAGCCCCTGCCTGGAGGATCCTACTATCGAGTTTTCTAAGATGCTAGCTGAATCTTTGCGCCCTCTACTGGACCATATGATGAACATCAACCAACAACATTAAATCAGAAACAACAGCTCCAACTGAGTGAAACCGAAACATTGGCAGAGCAAATAGAGGTGAAGGAAATGGACACCTCATCAAAGAAGATAAAAAAAAGGGTGCAGATGCTGGAAAAGAAGCAAGTCTCCTCTGAAATGCAGCTATGGCAAATGCAAATGGAGAAAGCTAATTTTGTCCTTCGCTTCCAAGGAGTTCCTGAGACCAAAGATGAGAATCTTAAGCAAATTTTGAGCGAGGCATTGGCTCCAATGGCGAATTTGAAAGTGGAAAAGCTTACAAACGAAATGGATGTGGTCTATAGGGCCTATTCCATCTATATTAAAAAGAATAATCTGCCAGGAGAGATTGTGGTAAAATTCTCGAAAAGACATGTCAGGGATCAAATTTTGAAAGCTACATCAGGACTTCCCTTGAAAATTGGAGGGAATAAGATCAGGATTTTAAGACATTTCATTTGAAATAAGGAAGAAGAGGAAGGAGTATAATGACTTGGTTGTGTTTCTACAAACGAACAGCATCCTGTACAGATGGCTGGTACCCAAAGGGGTCCTTTTCAAAGATAAAAAAGAAAAGATTGACCCTGTCTCTAAAGCACGAGAGTTCCTGAAACTGCATTTGGGAAAGTCCAGAGAGCAGGACAAAGAAGACAAAGACAGTCAATCTAGCAGTACAGCTACTTCATCGAACTGTTCCTCTGATGAGAACTCTGCTTCTGGGAAGGGGGCAGTGGCCCCTAAACATGGATATGATTTGAGGGATAGAAAGGATAAAAAAAAGATGAAGGCCATTGTTTTATACTTTGTATGGGGGGATTTAAATGCCTGGGTTCCCTGCCCGATCTTCAGGTGCCCCGCAGCTGCAGGCCAACTGGAGAAGATCAGGCAGGGAATTCAGGCATGGTTACATGCCTGTCCTTTGCAAGGGGGTGTGGCATATACAAATGGGTTATGCAAAAGAGATCCTGCACTTCTTTTTCTACAAAATGACCCCTAATTACAGCACCATACACAACAGCAAACTTACTAAATAAAGGCTCATGAGAGTGCGCGTGTGCACATGTCTAAGTACTACTAGAGGTATGCCATTAATACAGATCATTTTGCCTTAAAATGGGAAATACTCACAGTAATGGTAACATCCAAATAACATGTATCATATGTTTGGAATTTGTACCATTGTTAGAATTCCATATTAGTTTTTCAGAAGAATGTCTCCAGCATACAGTATCACTATTCAGTAAGGTGGAAGTATCCACTTGAAAAAATAACACTTACCTAATATGTATTTTATTGGTGAGGTTCAAGTTCAAACCTGCCATTAGAATCAGCATCTTTCTCTTCCGGTTTTTGGTTCAACAATGGCAGTCACTCTCCCCTTCGCTCAGGGGAGTGACATGCACATCAGCAGTATGGAGAGAGGCTGCCGACACAGTTTCCCCATGGAGCCTTAGGGTAGGGCTCCGAGCCTTAGGGCTTTTTAGGGGTAGCCTCTTTGATGGTGTAATGCCAGAGAATTGAGGCACCCCTCCACCCTGATGGTCCTGCCACTGTGTGGCCTTCAGGCACTAGCTGGGCTGGCCGGAACAAGCGCTGGAGATCGAGCAGAATTGCTATAACAAAACTGAGGTCGAATGGGACTGACAATGAACATGAGTTAGACTTAAACAGACTATAAATCAAGTGGAAACCGTTATACCCCCCCTATCTTAGGACGGGAGAGAGGAGGGACACCTCCTGCTTACATAAACTGATAAGTGAAAAAGAAGGGGGGGGGGGATGGGGATTACAAGCAACTGACTTGTTTTGAGAGGCTTACCAGAGCAGATTCATTCCAAAAGTGATTTTCAGAGGTGGTGAAACAACGATTGGCTTTTGTAAACAATTAGCCATAATGGCGGGTGCGGGGAAGAAAGGAGTGAAACTGAAACCAGCAGGTGGCCAAAGTCTGAGGCTGGACGAGGGAGTCAATGTCATAAAGCTCCTAGCGGATACTCTCAAGCCTGTGATGGAACAACTTGCTAGTATTAACCAGCAGTTGGCCACACTTAACCAAAACTTTGCATCACAGCAACCCCAGCTGGCAGAGATGGTTAAAAAGATGGAACAAACAGAGGAAATAGTTAAAGAAATATACTCTGTAAACATGAACATGAAGAAAAAGATGGGAGAATTAGTGAATAAGCAGAACTACCAGGAAAATTGTTTACTGCAACTACAAATGGAAAAGGCAAATATGGTTCTCAGATTTCAAGGGGTTCCTGAAGCACTGATTGAAGACCTGAAAAAAGTGCTCAGCGAAATTATCGCACCAGTAACGGGCTTGAAAGCGGAAGAAATCATCCACGATATGGAAGCAGCATATAGGGTGTACTCTAACTACACCAAGAAAAATAGCCTGCCTGGGGAAATAACAGTCAGGTTCTCAAGAAGACAGACCAGAGATGTAATTTTGAAAGCAACGTCAGCAACTCCATTGAAACTGGGAAGCACAATCATTAAAACTCTAAAGGACATTCCATTTGAAATTCATCAAAAAAGAAAGAACTACAAGGACTTGATTCTTTTTCTTCAAACTAATCAAATCTCATATAAATGGGCAGTGCCAGAAGGGGTCATTTTTAAATTTAACAATAAAAGAGAGAAGATTGACTCCATCTTTAAAGCTAAAGACTTTCTAAAACGCCACCTGGGAACAAAAGAAGAAGGAGAAACCGGGTCGAGTGGCTCTACTCCCTCAGAGATGGACGAAGACCTGGCCGAGGAAGAGGGTGCTGCAGCCATTAAAGCATCTTATGATTTAAGAGATAGAAAACCTAGAAAAAGGCAGAAGGACTCTGATAATTGCCTTTATGAAGCGAGCTGATGGGATGCTCTGGAATTCCCTCATAACAAGTAACAAATTAATACAGTAGCTGAGCTAGATAGGAACTTACAGTTTGCATTGTTTACTAACACTAGAGTACTAACATTTAGATTAACAGGGATAAGATCTCCTTCTCTTGGGTTTTTAGTTTAGTGTGGGTTTCTTTTCTTTATCCTTTGTTGTAGCTCCCCCCCATTTTTATTTTGTAGTTTGTAGTGTATAAGCAAAAAATCAATTAAAAAATCACCTTCGGGAGGCCAAAAAAAAAAAAAAGAATCAGCATCTTTCTGAGTCTGTCACTCAGCATTGCGTCTCTAGAGTTGTCTTTTGTGGTCACGGTTATTACCTCTAAGAGTTGACCAAATGGCATTGCTTGTCTTTCAGATTCCTTTACATATTGCCTGAAAAATTATGTCCATGCTCGTGTTTCAGTGACTATGTTAAGAAGCAACCTTATACATAAAACAAACAAAATGCTGCACTAGTTTGATGGTGCAGGCATATATGTGTTTTCTCTGTTCCCAAGAATAAAACACTATTCTTTATTTTACGTTCTTGAGTGAAATATTCCCTAGAGTGTACAACAAAAGACAATGATTTGTTTTCATAAGTTCAAGTCAAGACTCTAGAAAAAGCTATTGCTCTTGTCAGGAGAATAATGACTATGGCTATTAGGCCAAATTGCAATACATGAGCAAGCACATTATTCAAAACCTCTCCAAGTCTGGAGAAAGATGTTTAGTGAACTGGATTGATGGAAAAGGGAGAGAGTTCATTTTGAAGTTTGTCTAACCACTGCTGAATCAGTATTAGCAAGTTATTTGAAAAGGTTTTGTAGTTTTAAATATAATGATTATTTTAACTTAATCATTTCAATAATATTTTTATATTTATGATTTCAGCATTTTTTCCTTTAAAAATTAAAAACATAAAATTTAAGTAAGAACACTGGGGGATGATTGTAACCTCCATCATGTTGTGAGGTAAGACTAACCACTGTCTGTCCCCCTTTTCACTGTTGCTGCCCACCACCTTGGGTGAAATTCAGCCCCCTCTCTCCATGGGTTGCCCAAGGCCTACTCCACAGGGGGTATCTCTGTAGCATGTCAAGAAGTCAAGGTAGGTAGGTAATGGCTTGTAATGTAATTTAAATTATGGTATGGCTCACTGATGGCTAAACTGCAGCCCAGGCCTTCCAATTACATATAAAATTACAAGTGATACAATTTGAGATGTAGTCTTAGCGTTGTTGATCCATCCCAGCTTCCTAGATCAGTGATCCCCAATGTGGGGGATGTGGGTAGCTTGCTTGGCTTGCACCCATCTAACATTTTAAGAAACTTCCCAATGTCTTGTGATTGGACCTAGCCCACATTGCAGCCATTTCATGATCGATCTCACACCATGACAGCTATTTTTAATATAGTGTCAACTACCTTTTCTCAAATTTCCCAGAGTTCAACAACATTGGAAATCTCTGTCTTAGAATATGGGCTGCAGACATATGCTGTAGCAACACTGCTGAACCTAAGCACATCTGGAACTTTTCAGTACCTGAGTGGAAGAGTGCAAGAAGATCCAGTGGGAAGGCCAGTGGAATATAAATGGAATGAGATAAACTTTATCTTTATAGTTTCCTTAGGTTCAATTGGGAATACTCAGGTCTTCAACATAGGCCTCTGACAGGCATAGCCTACAGAGGCCATTAGAATATCCTCTATTTTCTGACTTTTAGGAAACAAATCTGGTTGCTTTGTAAATCTGGATGTCTTTAGCAAAGGTTTGTGGGAATGTTCAGGGTTTATAATACAGAACTGCCAACTGTATGAGTTGGTGACTCCTCACATGAGCTGCATCCATAGCTTCTGTGATTTTCACAGCTGAAGAATATTTTAAAACACCTTTGGTGTTCTGTTTTATTGCAGGGCATTGGTAATTATGAAACTGGGGGGAGTATGTATACAACTTTCTTGGAAAACCCTGAGTTTATGCAACTGGCATCTCCATATAATCTCAGCCAAATGCTGAATTTGGAATACTTTATTCAATTCTGGTCAACACTCAAGAAAGGAAGAAGAAGAAGAGGAGGAGGAGGAAGAGGAGGAGGAGGAGGAGATTGGATTTATACCCCATCCTTCACTCGGAGTCTCAGAGCGGCTTACAAACTCCTTTCCCTTCCCCTCCCCACAACAGACACCCTGTGTGGTAGGTGGGGCTGAGAGAGCTCTGACAGAAACTGCTCTTTCAAGAACAGCTCTGACAGAACTATGGCTTGCCCAAGGTCATCCAGCAGGTGCAAGTGGAGGAGTGGGGAATCAAACCCATTTCTCCCAGATTAGAGTCCACACACTTAACCAGTACACCAAAATGTGTTAATAGATCCAATCAAAAGAATTAACTGTTGAAGTATCTTCATGGCAAGGAAAGGCTATTTACAATGTTATAGGTATCTAAGTTATTCTATGAAAGAAAACATAAAACAAAAGTTCTGTAATACTTTTTATTGACAACAACCACATTTCTAGATATAATGGTCATCCACAAAGCTAACTGTCAATTAGGTCACAAGGTCTACAGAAAACCAACTCACATGGATCGTTATTTACACAAAAACTCCAATCACCACCCTTGGCAAAAAAAGAGGCATAATCAAAACATTAGTAGACCATGCAAGATGGATATGTGAACAGCACTTTTTCAACGATGAACTAAATCATCTAAACTACTCACTTCAAGCAAATGGCTACTCCAAGGATGAAAACAGAAGAGCAAATTAAACCAAAGCAGTGGTTCAAGTGGTTAAGATGCTGAACTGCAGACTGGAAGGTCAGTAGCTTAGCAGTTCGAGACCCGAGTGCCTCATGACAGAGTGAGCTCCTGTCTCTGGTCCCAGCTCCTGCCAACCTAGCAGTTTGAAAGCAAGAAATTGCAAGTTAATAAATAGGTACTGCTTTGGTGGGAAGGTAACAGCATTCCATGCACCTTGGCATCTAGTCATGCCAGCCACATGACCACAGAAATGTCTTTGGACAGTGCTGGCTCTTCATCTTGGAAACAGAGATGAGCACCACATCCCTACAGTTGGATTTGACTGGCTTTTGATCAAGGGAAATCTTTACCTTTACTAAAACAAACAACTGAGGAAAAGTGTTTTTGCCATATATCAAAGGAATCACTGATCAGATGGGAAAACTTATGAAAAAACACAACCTACAAATAGTATTCAGTATTCAGACCTACCAGAAAAATACAACAGATGCTATGATCAGCAAAAGACAGAAGAGACCCCCTCACTTCTGCAGGAGTATACCGCATACCATGCAGTTGTGGACAGGTTTACATCAGGACCACACAGCGTAGCATTCAGATAAGAATAAAAGAAAATGAAAGACACTGCAGACTGGGCCAACCTGAAAAAGAGCAGTGGCTGAACATAGCCTAACTCAAACAAGCATTTTGTCTCAGGACACTGAAAGGCTGGACAACACATCCAATTACCATGTCAGATTACACAGGGAAGCTATTGAAATTCATAAACATAAACAAAATTTCAACAGGAAAGAAGAGAGTTTTAAAAATAAACAGGGCATGTTTTCCTATCCTGAAAAACACAAAATGCTCTACATCTTACAATTTCAACAGACAATCCATATGCAAAAGAACTTCCTCAGGAAAGCTCCTACCCCACCTTCCTGAGTAGATATAAATTACCTGCCTACCATTTTTCTTCTCACCTTGACACAGAGAGTACTCCATCTTTCTGTGTTATACCTCTGAGGATGCCAGTCATAGCTGCTGGCGAAACGTCAGGTCCTACAATGCCAAGACCACAGCCATATAGCCCGGAAAATCTACAACTAACCATAACATCATCAAACAGTTTAGTAATCATTATTAAAATTAATTATTAACCCAGTCATTAATTCTGATACAAAATTAAATGAAACGCAATTCATTCCAATTTCTCAGTGACAGAATCAACTAGTTTAAAGTAGCTGTATAAGATGCAGTTGCTTAGGTAAATTCCAGCTGTCTCCAGGCAAGCATACTGCTAGGAAAGATCCTACCTCACCCCATTATAGCATGTTATTCATCTTCCATATGGCAGATCAGTGTTCATCCCGCTTCCTTTATCAAAAACAAAGAACAACAGAAAACCCAACAACCAAGCAAGTATTTAAAGCTATTTGAGAGAAAGATGGGGGGGAAACCCAGCCCACATACCTTCAAACAAAAATCCAATTAGTTGTTGGTATTATTAAATAGTAATGAAAACATGTGTTCACAATAATTTAATAATACTACCACAAACCAACTGGATTTTTGTTTCAAGCTATGTGTGAAGTATATTTCAAACATAGTTTCACTTCAGGCTCAGTACACCAAAGGATAACCTTTGCTCATCTCTGTTCTTCAACGGTTAACTTTCACAGCATGATACTAAAACGGTTTTTCTAATTGCTACTTGTCAATGCAGCCATGAAGACATAAGTGGTCTGCATTTCAGTTCCTTGGTTTATTCTGCGAAAGGTCATTGAGGAAGCCTTGTTGTTGGGCATTCTCATCCAGGAGAGAGGGGTTCTTTAGGTATTGTCCATATAGAACCTGTGGATGGGCTTTAAAAGTGCTGATGACTGATGCTTTCAATATACACCTGGTGCTCTAATTCTTTATTAGTCTTCTACACAATAATTTATAGTAATCAACTTCAGACTCTTCAGGGAAGCATTAGGGATCACCTGCTGATTTGTAAATTATTATACTTAAGGGGACAGAGGAACATAAGGCTTTGAAACAATGAGGTAGAGGGGGCTGGTTGATCCTATTTGATTTTCAGTTCTAATTGCAATTCTTCCATTACTGAAATCACAAGGCACAGTCTATTATATTTCTACCTAGCTATATTCTACCGAGTTCTTGTACTTGAATGTTTTAAAGAAACAGTATAAGGAAGTGTCACAACATTCATTAATGTTGCTTCCTATAACACTTATGACATCTTAAACTGAAATTTAATCCTGACAAGACCAAGGTTCTTTGGGTTAGCAGAAATGCGTAACAGGAACTTGAGATCGCTCATGTCTTGGATGAAGTTATACTCTCCTTGAAAAGCCAGGTTTGTAGCTCAGGAGTACTACTCAATACAGCAGATGCCTTGGAAAACCAAGCAGCTGGGGTGGCTCAGAGGCCTTTCATCCAGCTTTGGCCAGTGTGTCAGCTGTATCTGTTTCTGGGTCAGTCAGATCTACCCTCAGCTATCCATGCCTTCATTACATCTAGACTGGACTATTGCAGTGCACTCTACTTGGGGCTATCCTTGAAGACTGTTCAGAAGCTGCAGCTAGTGCAGAATGTGGTGGCTATACTGCTTGTCAGGGCTAACTATTGGGAGCATGTGACCCCAATATTAAGCAATTACATTGGCTACCAATCTGCTCCCAAGACTTTAAAGCCCTACAAGACATGGGACTGGGGTATCTGAAGGACCACCTTCTCCCATACCTTCCTGCCTGGCAGTTATAATCACAGGGACAGGCCCTCCTGAGTGTCCCACCAATCAAAGAAGTTCATCTGGTGGGCTCACAAGAGAGGGTCTTTTCAGTGGCAGCCCCACAATCATGGAACAGCCTCCCCAGGGAGGTGACCCTGCCCCCTTCACTCTCAGTCTTCACGAAGACAGTTTTATTTAACATTGATTTTGACTAATTTAGTTCTTATTTATTGGCAGTCCTAACTGAGGTTTTAAATTGTCATCTTTTATGTGTGTTATAGCTGTTGTTTTATTTTCTTTTAAGCCATCTTGAGTGTCACAATGTAGAAAGATGGCTAATAAATATTTTAAATAAATAAAATATTATTTGGCTGCTGGTGGTGTCACAACTGTCAAGTCACAGCCAACTTACGATGAATCTGCAAGAGACTTCAGAGGTGGTTTGCCATTGCCTTCATTTGCGTGGCAGCCCAATATATCCTTGGTGATCTCCCATCAAAGTACTAACCAGGTCTGATCCTACTAAACTTCCAAGATCTGATAGCCTGAGCTATCTAGGTCAGCACCTTCTTAGGCTCGTTTGCCTTATTTTCTTATATCACATGTCAGTGCCTAATTTCAAGCCAGTGTGATTCTGTTCTGGTAGGGCATAACTAGATGTGATACTTGACATGTGCCCACTTACAAGTAACTGGGCAATATCTCTCTGTTCATGGCCACTAGCATGAAAGTAGCATGGAGGGGGGTGGGAAGCAGAGCAAGAAAAGGAGACATTATTTTGCCATTTGGAAAGAAAGTGGATAAACTTTGAAAATCCAGTTGGAGGCAAGAGGGATCTGGGGATACGACAAAGAGAAAGGGAAGAATAAAAGAAGATGGAACATGTACTGTTTCTTCCCTCCCAAAGCTGGCTCATATTGTAAGGGAGAGAGAAGGAAAACGATGAGGGCAGTGATGGCAGTGGGTGGCACTTTGTCCTCCCTGTCCACTTGTCCTCCTCTCTCACCATCACTGTCCTCCACTTCATCCTTGTTCCTTTATCCTCCCTCTCACATTCTCCTCCTCCTCATTCCCTGCTTCTCATAGTAAGATTCTCAGTGTTTTCCTGATTTCTTCTTTCAATGGCACTGGCTTTTACCACCATGCCGATCTAAAATGTTTTTGTGTAGTCCCCCTCCCCATTCTGCCTTCATGTTGGTGGCCATAATCATATGATAATCAACATGATCATATCATAATCAACATGAGCCTGCAGTACGATGTGGCTGTGAAGAAAGCTAATGCACTCTTAGGATGCATTAACAGAAGCATTGTGTCCAGATCACAGGAGGTGGTAGTTCTGCTCTGTTCTGCTATGGTCAGGCCTCACCTGGAGTACTGTGTCCAGTTTTGGGTACTTCACTTTAGGAAGAATGTTGACAAGTGTGAGTGTGTCCAGAAGAGGGCAACCAGGATGGTAAGAGGGTTGGAATCCAAGTCTTATGAGGAAAGGCTGAAAGAGTTGGGTATGTTTAGCCTGGGAAAGAGAAGGCTTAGAGGGGACATGATTGCAGCCTTCAAATATCTGAAGGGCTGTCATGTAGAAAATGGAGCAGATCTATTCTCTCTTGCTCCAGATTGCAAGACTAGATCTAATGGATGGAAATTACAAGGGAGTCGTTACCAGCTAGATATCAGGAGAAACTTCCTAACTGTAAGAGTGGTTGAGCAGTGGAACAGTCTGCCTCGGGAGGTGGTGGATGCTCCTTCCTTGGACATTTTCAAGCGGAGGCTGGATGACCATCTTTTGGGTATGTTGTAGGTATGTAGGGCTATCTTTTGTCTATGCTCCTGCAGAGTGCAGGGGGTTGGACTAGATGACCTGCAAGGTCCCTTCCAACGCTAACATTCTATGGCCGAGGACAGACTGGCAATTTGCCGCGGGATGGGACCCGGGCTGACAGCGACTCAATATCGGAGTAAATGGAACGTTCACACAGGCACATCTGCCTGGCGTCTCCCACCCGGAGCTTACCAGAGCCCTCGCGCTTCAGAGCCGGTTTAAAAAAACACCTGATAAAAGCCGTCGCAAATCGTGAAAGCCTGTGTTCGTCGCGCGTTTCCCCGCTTCCGGGGAGTCTGAACGCGCAGCCGAAAAGCCGGGAGCAACCCGCGTTGGGCATGAGGCAGCAGCGGCGTGATTGGCTGAGCTCCGCTCCACTGCCCAATGCGGTGCCGGCGTTGCAGGGCAAAAAAAAAAAATCGCTGAAATGCGCTTATGCGCATGACCGCATGAGCGCTCATGCGCTCATGCGCACATACGCCCACAGCCGAAATAATGGGGGAACAGCGAATATAGCGCGCCTCCGGCGCGGCAGTCCGAACAGTCCCGCGCGCCTCCGTCCCGTTTCTTCCGGCAGAGGCCCCCGCTGTGTGGACGGGAAAACCCGGTATCGTTTACTCCGGGTTTTTTTTGCCGCGACTCGATACCGGGGCAAATTGCCAGTCTGTCCTGGGCCTATGATTCTATATGGACACAGCTCTTCCAAGTGATCTGTAACATGGAAAGTGACACTTCTGATTAGGCAGTATCCAGATGTGGATATATTCCAAAATATTCCCAGTCATTTTAACTTGGGTTTGTTCATCATATGGGGCTAAAACAGTTCACATTTGGCTACATCCTTCACCCAGCAAGAAAGGACATGTTGTAGCCCAGAGATGCTGCCTTACTCATGGGTAGCTCCAATAGGAGGCACCCCACTTCTGACCTGAGCCAGAAATCCACCAAGTCAGGCCAAAGAGGATACTCTTGCTCTGAGCCACAGAACTAGCCAAAGCTTTGCATAAGGGTTTCCATTTCAGGTTGCACAAGGCAGCCCTCAAAGCAGTCTGCAACTCCCCTCCACCAAGTAAAGTTATGCATATGAAACAATTGCAAGTTCCTTCAGATAATGTATCTGCATTTCTATAACTATCCAATAGTCACCTGGCAAATAGCTTGTCTGTCTCCAAATCTTTGTGTAGCCCCTTTTGAGATACCTATGGCAATTAGAGACATTCCTAAGTGCTGGGGTTGCTTTCTAACTCTTACATTGCTTCTCTGAGTCCATAAGTGTTATTTTTACAAAATGAGCCAAGCATGTAGTGTCTTTTACTAAGTGTCTGGATCTAAGCTCAGAGCCTAAATGTCCTTATTTTTGGGTTCTTAGAAGAGAGCCAGGCACTTAAAGAACTATCACCACCTGCCGGGATTGTATCTCAGAATCAGATTTGGTTGGAGTGCTCAGTGGGAGTCCTTGGAGTGGGATTTAATATGCTGAACAGTCCAAGGAAGTAGGGGTTCTGTTTTGATTGTAAATCATCAGTATTGCTTTTCACTTGGTGATCCAATATTTTCTAACAAATCAATCTTCTAGTTCTCTGGTTCTTGACCAGATTGAAAGGTGTAATAAATATATGAATTAAAAAATAAAGATAAGAAAGGAATGCAATTACTATTGTAGGCACAAACTAAATGAAAAGAAAGGACATGGCACAAACCTTTTTACAAAGCCCTAACACATCTTTAAGTTCACTAGAAATATAATGTTTATGGTTGACCCTGCTATGGACCACTATTTGTGTCTTTCCACTCACACAATGAAGGGCAACCAGTTATCATTTTTCTGGACTCCCTCCCACCATAAGAATGCATCTATGGAGGCTATGAGTTAAAAAGTTGGACTGGCATGGGGGAGCAGTTCATTTAACTTCTTTACCTTGTACTATTTCCCTTTGCAAATCACCAGCCACAGATGGTTTTATACCTTCAGGGAAATTTATACGGCTGCAGGGAAATGAAGGCAGCTTGACTGGGTAGCTGATGCTTCATAATGTCCGTGCTACATACTGGATGCTATTCCAGTTTCCTGTTGTACCCCCTGACTCACCCCCATTCTTTATTCATACCCTTGCTATTTCTGGGTAACAGAAGTACAAAGGAAGAAGGAGGACAGCTTATTTCTACTAGTAGCTACATGTTCAAACTATAGTGATATGATTCTGGGCTTATGCATAATAGCAACATGTTGAATCAAGAACACTATTGAGAAATAGACCTAGCCACACATGGGACAAGCAAATTCTTTCCACATTGTTACCACCAGTGGCCTGCCTTATTGTTGGGGGAAATTAGCTATGAGGCAGAGGAAGCCAGAGAGGTACCAGGGACCACACACCTATATCTGCCAAGGTCCAGTCCAGTAGGAAGACTCCAGGTTTGAAGAGTAAATCAAATACTTTTTATTAATTTATTATTTATCACACTAAGCAGTCAAGAAAGAGCACACAATTCAGAACTAAGAAATAATGAGGTGAAAATAGTGATTTTTAGGCACAATTACAAGGATTATATTACCTGTCCAGGTGTGCAGAAGCCTGTGAAGAGGATAGTGCAAATGGCCAGCATTCCATGCTATGGAGAAGGAGTCCAAAGGGGAGACTTTGGAGGTGAACTCAAATATAGGTGCCCTAAGAGTGCACACCAAGGCAGGGCATGCTCTCTATTTTTATAGGAATTCTGGGAGTGGTCTCCGGGGCCAGAACTTGATGGGATGAATGCCTGTTGATGGTCCTGCCAGAGCTAGCTGAATGGGTTTGATGACCATTGATGACCAACCAGGATAGGCTGAATAGGTTCCCAGGCTTAGAGAAAAGGTCAGGAAGGATTGTTGATGAAATTAATGTTTGATTAGTTCATCTTGGTATCCTGCAGGAGCAGGCAGGAAGGACAGGTGTTGGGACAAAATATTTCCACACAGGCATAGAATCCCACCTTCCCCATGCCTAGTGTCCATAATTTTTGCAAACATTATGGAGAAGAAGGCAAAGGGTGGGGGAGTCAAATGATAGACATTTTATACCTTTGCCACTCTAGGGGTTTTTGTTTTGATTAAATTTGCAGACTAAAATAGAAGCGGAGTTCCTGGGATGGGCAGCAATTAAACCTTAAATGGGATGGAACTGTGGGGATTACTTTTCCCTGAGAGAGAGAGAGAGAGAGAGAGGGAGGGAGAGAGAGAGAGAGAGAGAGAGAGAGAGAGAGAGAGAGAGAGAGAGAGAGAGAGAGAGAGAGAGAGAGAGAGAGAGAGAGAGAAATAAACTTTACTTTGGACATTTTTGTAAAACAAGAAATTCAGCTGTCATACTTCTGCCTGCCAAAGCTCTCCTGCCCATTCTGCTAATTCAGGATCATTAGTGCCATTCAGAGTCAAGTGTTGACAATCCTGCCTTGAATCATAATTCACTTTCATGATGTTTTGTCATATTAACATAATTTCATTGTTAGTCAGGACTTTTCCTGTGAGCATGAGGTTGTGCTGTATTAAATATAATATCTGCTAATTTAATCAGTACATTGTGGAATGGAAATATTATATGTTCGTTCTTTTCTGTTTATATTATCATTGATCTTGGATTTTAAAACATTTTTTTTTCATTACCAAGATTGTACTATTAGCAGGCAAATTTTTCTTCTCTATTGTTCTCCACTGAATGCAGGATTTATACAGAATAGTTGATTATAGAATGATTGTTGGCATCTCAAGAGTAATCCTTGGTTTGCATCATAAATGAAATATATAACCTCATAAAACTTTATCTGAAACATTTCCCTATTGTTTTCTTCTTTCCTCAGGGTTGGTGCTAATGTACAATTTAGTTGTGATGACAATTATGTGCTACAGGGTACAAAAAGCATCACTTGTCAAAAGGTGACCGATACTCTGGCTGCCTGGAGTGACCATAGGCCAATTTGCCGAGGTGAGTATTGTCCATTGGAGTACGTGCTATTATGAATGAACGAGGACATTGGAATAGAAACTGCAGATGGAAAGACCACCTTTCTTCAGTGCAGTTCTTAATTTGGAGCCAGTGTGGTGTAGTGGTTAAAGTGTCAGACTAGGAACTGGGAAACTCATATTTGAATCCCCACATGTGCCATGGAAGCTTGCTGGGTGACCTTGGGCCAGTCACACACACTTAGCCTAACCTACCTCACAGGGTTGTTGTGAGAATAAAACAAAAGAGAATGATGCAAGCCACTTTGGGTCCACACTGAGGAGAAAGGTGGGATATAATTAAATGAATAAATATTCTGCTTGCCCCTGGCACATGCTGGACTAGATGTGTAAACCTAAACATCAAGTAATTAGTGAGCTATGCACTGACAGTGTTCTGTCTCCAAGCATTCAGCATATTATCTTTTATACTATCTAAAGAGGTCATATGCATTCATAACTAATGTATAGGATCTGTGTACACCAACTGATTTTAAAGCTGAAGATCATAGTGTAGTGATTAGGAGCGTGGACTCTAATCTGTGAGAAACGGGTTTGATTCCCCATTCCTCCACATGCAGCTGCTGGTGTGACCTTGGGTCAGTCATAAATTCTGTCAGAGCTCTTCTATCAAGAGCAGTTCTCTCAGCTTTCTCAGCTGCACCTAACTCACAGGGTGTCTGTTATGGGGAGGGGAAGGGAAAGAAGTTTGTAAGCCACTCTGAGACTCCTTTGGTAGTGAAGGGCGGGGTATAAATCCAGTCTCCTCCTCCTCCTCTCTTCTTCTTCTGTCTAGGAATGTGCATGCACTAACCACTTTACATGCTATATTTAACCTATCATAGGAACTTTATTAAATATAATTCCACTGCTCTGTTATATGTTTGGTACAAATACGGTAACATTTCATATGGTGCCAACCACACCCATAGGTCTTTGTGTGTCATTTGTTTCCTGTTTTAATTCAATGCTTCATATCCCTCTAAAAGTTTCATATCCCTATAAATAAACATGTAATGTGCTATGGTGAATATCCATTGGTATAATTCCAGAAATATGTTTCATAGAGATACAATTTACTAAGTGACAAAGCTGTTTAGCAATATAATATCTTTAATAACAAAGAAAAAGATGGATTCTTTAAGTAAAACTGAGTTTCCTATGCAGATAAAGTCAAATTATCATTGTATCTCTATTGAACATGCTAATAACACATGTTGAGATTATGTTACAAACTGTTCAATATACTTTCTAAAGCATTTTTAGGATGTATTGATCCTCCATGTGTCCAGTCCAGTAAGATTAGTGTGTCACAAATCCTGTTGAAAGGGGTTTCATTTTTATTTTATTATTTTTTGCTTTCTATTGTGGGGAAAATGTTTAAGAGAATCTAACTGGAGTTGCTATACAGGCTTGCCTACAGAGTACATTGTATTCCCAATGCACTGCTCTAGCCCCCAAGTTTTCTGTTTGGTGGATTCCAGTATTCTCTATCCAGTAGCATCTCTTTGTCTCTTTCTTCTGCCCCACCCCTCAGTTATCCATTTCTTCTGTCACTAGTTCATTTTATAAACTCATCTCATCCGAGTTCTTAGTATAACACACTTGTTTCCATTGTTTGCCTCCAGCCTGCCTGGTAACAGTGTAGGGTTTTGTGATTGTTTTCTATCTGAGTCCAAGGATCAGCAGGAGGACAACTCTCAGCTAGACCTACTTCATAGGGTGTCTGTTGTGGCGAGAGGAAGGGAAGGTGATTGTAAGCTGCTCTGAGACTCCTTCAGGTAGTGAAGACTGGGGTATAAAACCAATTCTTCTTCTTCTTTCTTTCTTCCTCCTCCTCCTCCTCCTCCTCCTTCCTCTGGCAGGGTCTTAACAGCAGTTAACAGTAACTTCTGTTCTCTTGAAATCAGTGGTATTTTAATTGCTTAATTTTTGCGGCATAGTGTTTCCACATATGAATTTTGAAAAATAAAATTAACATTATCAATATTGATTTGATTAAGTAAGTTAGAATGCTTGAGTAGATCCATTTCATCAACATTATAAACATTTTTAATTCTTTGTACTTTCAACAAATTACATTTAAGTTATGTGTGTTCATATTTAGTAGATTTTTGTTTAGGTTTTTGCACACAATCTACTGAAATGTGCAGGACCAACATCTTGCTTTTTCCTCTTCAGCTATCCTAATGCATATTTTTCACATAAAGTATATTTTGGTTCCCCTCTCTTTCTAATAAGGGAGAGAATTGTCTAGATGTTGTTACAAATACACAGTGAGGAACATGCAGTTTCAAAAAAATAGAATAGAATCAAACTAAACAAATATTCAACAAAATGGCAGGACACTGCTGTGTGGCGATGTGAGTGTGTAGCTTCATTATTGCTGTTCAGTACTTTAAAAATAGTTTGAGTTTGAATTTGTATTTGACTTGTAAATTAGGGGAGATGCACAAATTAGTGCTGGCATATGTAAGAGACTTATCACTAACTCTCTCTCTCTGACATACACACACATATACACAATACTGGCCAGCAGCATCATGCTTGAGTTGTTCAGAAAACAGTGTTCAACATAGCTGATGCAGTAGCAGTGGATATATTCTATATCCTCTAGAAGAACCATCACTCTTACAGAAATTACAGAGTATATCCATTGTTGTACCAAGCATTATCTATTGTGTACTGCACATCAGATGGTCTAAAAAACCAGTGTCATTGCAACAGAAGTGCATCCATGGTATATGTCACATTGTACAGCCGTTAAAAACACATGCAGATCACAGGGTGTGGGGAGGGAATGATCACATGGGGAAGAAGTCCTAGCTATTTCAAGAACAATGAAGTTTGCAAACTGTGATACTGTCCCCAATAGTAAAGACACAGGCGTTGTTGAGAGTTTTGCCATTTATATTGGTAAGAGGTGGATTGTATGTATGTTTGTTACATAATTATACATTGAGTTAAAGTGGTACTGAATTTGAATTTTACCCTTTAAATAGCCTAATTCTAAATCCTGTTTGCCATGTTCCTCTGATATAATTTCTGTGTGTATAACAAATTGTTTCATTTTGCCATGTATACTTCTAGCTAGAACATGTGGTTCCAACCTACGTGGACCAAGTGGAATTATTACATCTCCTAATTACCCTGTTCAGTATGAAGACAATGCTCATTGTGTATGGGTTATCACAACACTAGATCCAGAAAAGGTAAGTTTCTTATCTTTTGTCTATTTTCAGATAATTTTTGTCTTTTGTCTATTTTATCTTTTGTCTATTTTCAGATAATTACACAAAGTTACCTTTAAATATGAAATAAACATTTTTTACAAATAAAACATATGACTCTGATGCAGATTCATTGTCTATTGTATTTACATGAATTATGTACAGTAGAGCAAGTGAAACTGGAATAGTAGTGAATAACATTTCAAGAAGCTTGTATGATTTTGACTGGTACATGGTATGTTGTTTAAAAAAGTACAGAGAAAAAGCATTTTCTTCTCCTTTGCTTTGTACATTACTACATGTCTATTTGTTTAACATGCACAATACTGGGTAATGTTAAAATTAATTGTAATTAAGAAATTTGTACATACGTTTGTCTGTCTCTTATTATTTGGGCTGAATTTCAGATTGTCCAAGATAATTAAATATTTTAATGTTTTTTACAAACTTCCAACACTTCTGTAACATGAAAATTTCTATTTTCACTGAGTGTATTTCTAGGAGGAGATGTATTTTATCATGGTTTTACAATGAAGATGTTAAAATATGTAACTGCTACCATTGCATTACTTTACAAAAAAATAATTCTGCAATCTCTAAATGCTAATGAAGTGAGTTTAATTTTAGTTGTTAAGTAAATGGGTAAAATTATTTCCACTGCATTTAAACACATTTTAGAAAATGAGATTTTCTTCAGTATTGGAATTTTAGTGTTATATGTTAAGAAGTAACAAAGTTGTAACAAGGTTCCAAGAGGTTTGGTATGAAATGTGATATCACAGTCATATACTTATTTTTTCAATTCATTATTCAATAAGTATTTTTTCAAGTTATTTTCCTGGATTCTCATATAGTAGTGGCCTTTAATGTTTTCAGACATGGGTTTGCCTTTAACCTTACCCTTGTAACATTGGGTGGGGCCCACTGACTTGTAGCATGTGATAGGAACTAAGTTGATATCATAGTTATGCAACAAGAGAGAAGATGTCCTGTCTGTGATATAAAAGGAATTCCCTCCACCAGTGACTAACCTAACCGTGCTGATCTTCAGTTCCTCTTAATTTTCATGTAAAGAGGGCAGTAATGTGTAACACCTCTGTGCTATCATGTGTACTAAGAACAAGTCCTTCTAAAAAGCAACAAAAAAATGGTGGCTCTGTAGAATCAAGTGTGTAGAACTCTGCAACCCTCTTGCAATTTGGATGTTATGCCTCTGTTGATACACCCCAAGATCACATTAACCCTTTTTGTCGCTGCATGGCACTGGCTGCTCATATTTAACTTATGATCCACCTGTACCCCAAGATCTTGTTCACACACACTGCTACTCAGAAGTGTATCCTCTGTCCGGTCTGTGTGCTCCTCATTTTTGTCACCCAGATGTAGAACTTGGCATTTGCCCTTGTTAAATTGCGTCTTGTTCACATTCACCCACTTTCCCAGTGTGTTCATATCTCATTGAATTCTATCTCTATCTTCTAGATGGGCCTGTTCTCTTCTTCCCTGGGGGGGGGACTGAGGCAAAATAGGCATTGAGCCCTTCTGCTTTCTCTTTCTCCTCAGTCAGAGTTTCTTTATTTTCACCCAACAGTAAGCCCGTCAACTGTTTTATCTTGTGTTTGTTCATCACATATCTGAAGAAGATTTTCTTGTTGTAGTGAGCCTCCCTGGCCAGCTTTCACTCACTGTGAGCTTTGGCCTTTATGATGGCTGACCTACAGTGCCTAGCAACACAGAGATACTCTTCTTTAGAGGTATGTCCTTACCTCCATTTCTTGAACATTTCCTTTTTCTCCCTTAGCGAGGGGTCATTTCTGGATCACTTCAGCCTGCTCAGTCTGGAGAAGTTGACAGATTGCTCATAGCTGTACACCCAACCACGTGCAGCCTTGATCTGTGCCCTTCCTGGCTTATTAAAGCAGGCCATGAAGGGTTTCGAGGTGCTCTAAGGGATATTATCAACAAGTCCCTCTCCAAGAGGCAGTTCCTGGGGGCACTCAAGGAAGTGCTGGTCCACCCTCTTTTGAAAAAGACCATCTCTGGACTCGGCCAAATTGGCCAACTATCGGCTGGTGTCCAATTTGCCCTGTTTGGGCAAATTAATTGAGAGGGCAGTGGCGAAACAGGTGCAGGGCTTTATGGATGACACTTCTGTACTTGATCCCTTCCAGTCTGGCTTTTGCCCGGGACATGGGACGGAGATGGTGCTGGTTGCCTTGATGGATGATCTCCGGAGATATCTGGATCGGGGTGGTGTGGCAGTACTGTTGTTGTTAGATCACCAGTTGCTGACCCACCATGTCGCTGACATGGGGATTCAGGGGCTTGCCCTGCAATGGCTTGTCTCCTTTCTTCAGGGTCGGGGACAAAGGGTGGCACTAGGGGAACAGCAGTCCACGAGACGCCCGCTGGAGTGGAGTGTTATTTAACATCTACATGCTCCCCGTTGCCCAGATTGTCTGGAGGTATAGGCTGGGGTGCCACCAGTACGCTGATGACACCAGCTCTATCTGATGTTGGGCGGCCAGTCAGACACCAGACCGGAAGATCTGGACTGGGCACTGTAAGCCATGGCTGGTTGGCTCTGACTGAACCAGCTTAAGCTGAACCCTGTGAAGACGGAGGTCCTGTGCCTGGGTCGAGGTGGCCTGAGGGCAGGGATCCCACTCCTGGCCTTCGGTGGGGCACGATTGGTGCCAGTGCCGGAGGTTAGGAGTCTGGGAGTGCGCTTGGATGCCTCCTTAACTATGGAGGCCCAGGTAGCAGCCACTGCTAAGTTGTCCTTTTACCATCTTCGGCTGATTTGGCAGCTGGCCCATTCCTTGGCCACAGTGACCTGGGTACAGTGATCCATGCAATGGTCACCTCGAGATTAGACTACTGTAATGCTCTCTACATGGGGCTGCCCCGTTGCAAATCCGGAACCTGCAACTAGTGCAGAATGCCATGGCCAGGCTCCTGATGGGCCTCCCTAAATGGGAGCACATCTGACCTGCACTGAAGGCACTGCACTTGCTGCCAATAGCATACCAAGTTCACTTCAAGGTGCTGGTACTTACCTTTAAAGCCCTATATGGCCAGGGTCCAACATACCTGAGGGACCGCCTTTCCCCATATGTACCCCAGAGAGCACTACGTTCTGGGTTGCAAGATCGATTGACCATTCCAGGCCCGAAGGATGCCAGACTTGCAGCCACTAGGGCCAGGGCCTTTTCTGTTGTGGTGCCACACTGGTGGAATGAGCTCCTGGAGGAGATCAGGGCCTGCAGGATCTTTTAGAGTTCTTCATGGCCTGCAAGATGGAGCTCTTCCACTAGGCGTTCAATTAGGAGCCGCCACCCCATTACCACCAACATATGTGGCTATGGATTGGCCCCAAACTGGAGAAAGTGCCACACTATCACGCAGTGTGGAAGACCATGGAAGCAGAAATATCGGTTGTATGCTATATAATATGCCATCTAAACTACTGAGAGACGACCATCAGCACTAGCACTTTGCTTACTGGACCGTTTTAAATGTTTTTGGGATGTTTGAATCTTTGTATGGTTTTATGGTACTGGGTACCAATTTTGTAAGCCGCCCTGAGCCCACTTGCAGGGAGGGTGGGGTATAAATAGAATAAAATAAATAAAATTAATAAATAAACCTTAAATTTACCGTGTAAATCAGCCAAACCAACAAGCATTGCCTTTCTCTACATCATTAAACATCTGCTACACTTCCAATAGCATTGTCTTTTCTGTTCAATACTAATTAGCTCTTAAAGTTTGTTCTCTACCTGTTCAAAAGTGTCCTCTTTTAACGCTCTGCTTATTTTGAAGACTTGCCACCAATTTGTTTCCTTGGAGTCCTACTAATGTATCACTGATCACTACCCTACTGAGTCATTTCTTAGAGTTTTGCTCTTCACAAATAGCTACTTTGTAGCTATAAATCCAATCTCTTCTTCTTCTTCTTCTCTTGTAGAGTGTGTGTGTTTCCCCCTAATGGCTTCATCTAGATTGTGCTGCAGGTGTTTTAATTTGTCGTTAATTCCATAGGCATTTTAGTCTTCACTCCTTTCTGTTCTGTTTCTCGCTTTTTAATATTTGTCACCTTTGGATAATTTCCAAAACCCAACTTCAGTTGTTATTACTCTAAACTTCTCAATGTTCAAGCTGTACTTCCAGCTTGCTTTAAACATGCCCTTCCATCACCTACTGTTTTGGTTCATTCCTCCTACCTGATTGAAGAAGTTCCTGCTGCTTTCGCCATTCCATGATAACTTTGCTAACCAGTGGGGCTCTCTCTTTGCTGTCTGTAGGAGGGCCAGGTGCTGTGTCATTTTTGGCAGTGATTCTCAGTCTAGCACATTACTCTCCTGACTGGTTAGAGACTATGGGATCATTTCAGCTGCTGTGGGCTACAGAGATTCTTGGTTTAATGATCTGTTAAATAAAGGTATGCCCTATTTAGAGGTTTGTTTAAAGACTGTACCTGCTGTAGCATAAACCGTGCATGCCAAGTAAATTCTATGACTTCTAACAAAACTTTATTTCCCTTTATGTATGTTGTAAATACTTTGCTTGTCCTGATGGGAGCAGCAAAATTAACTCTACAATGATTTCCTGTAGCACATTAACCCATCAAGAAATAACCATAGAAGGAGGCCCCTGATGAGTCCCTAAACTGGACTTTAGGCCACAACCTGGAAGAGTTACAAGAGGTTCCATAGGTGTGATGTGATTGAAATGATTGGGAGATATACTACTTCTCTGTAAAGCCTTGTATCACCAAAATGGGGAGTTAAGAGTGTGATTAAGTAGACAAATGTTAAGTTATTAAAATTAGATACCATAAATCTGATCATTTCACAGCACAAGTTTGCAACTCAATCCATATTTATGTTGCCATGCTAAATATGGATTTAGTTGGGATCTTTTTTTTTTTTTGCTGAAAAGTAGGGTAACAATGCAATAAACAAATCATGTGACCTCTTGCCAATGTAACCTGTATTCATCCACTCAGCTAGCATTCATCCAGACTCTATATTGATCTACTAAACTTTGTAAACATAGTTTTCAAGCATATGTATATGCAACAATTTACACTTGGGTTTTTTTGCATTTTGTTTTATTGAAGAACTGAATTACAAATAGAAATTACAATTTTAGCTAGAAATATATACATACTTTTTACATCACAATTTCTTTTTTTAAAAATAGATAAAAATATACATTTTAATTTGCTTTAATAATCTACAATAAAAGCTTCTTTTCTTTCTTCTATCTCTTCAGTTCTTCTATCTTCTCAATATTAACGTATGCTGTGTTTTAAGTATTTTAAGCAAAATTTTTCGATATAACCACAAAATTAAAACAATCATAGTACTTCTTACTCTATTCTTCTTTGAACCTGAATTCAGTCTGAGGGAGGCCCGTGGGCCTAAAGGACTTGCCTTTCACCCAAGGACTGTTAAAGGGAGGGCACATACCCACATTCACTCACCGCTACCTGGTCACACTATTTCAGATATAACAAGGGCAGTCCTCAGAGAAAAACATGAAAGCTTGTTGTTTAAAAAGGAGTCTATATGTTTATCTGACTCTTCTCAGTCTTCAGAACAACAGATTCTGGTTGCCTTAAAGGGAGTGGGAGGTGATCTTGTTTTCCTTTCATTGTCTGTCTTCTTCCATAGTTCACCTGGTGGTTTATTTAAAGCAGCCAGCAATTGCTCTCTGGATAACTGGTCAAAAGCTCTCTGGATAAGTGGTCAAAACCTGCTTATATTCCACACAGAGTTTGCCCATATTCAGCCAATGATACTTGATGTCTAACTCCTGGAGTTTAGTCATAATTGGTTTCAACTCCCTTCTTATCTTAAGGAACTCTGGTGGAAGATCAGGGAACACTTGTATCTTTACATCTTGATATTCCAAACCATTTTTTTTCTCTTGCCTGTATTAATTTCCATTGTCTGGTTCTGAAGTCCTTGAAAACTACAACAATGACTCAGTAAAAAACTGAAGCATTCACTGTTTCCTCTTGTCATCTGTCCACCCAATAAGCCTTTTGAATTAAAGGAACCACACCGTCTTCCAATTTTAAAATGCCAACCAGCCTATTAGCAATATTTTTTTTAAATTCCATTCCTTCTTCAACAGTTGGTTTAAATCCTCTGAATTTCAGATGCAGCACACGGGGATGATAATCCAAAGAAAGAATGCATTCTCTAGCCCATAGATCAGGGGAGTTGCAGGCAGTTTGTTTCTCTAACACAGATACCTTCTTTAAAGCATTATCAGCTGTTTGCTTAGTTTGCTTAAACTGTTCTTCTAATTCATCCATATGCTGGAATGCTGGTTTTAGCATTTCCACAATGTCCATTCTTAACTCTTGTTGTTGTTTAGCTAAGGCTTCTAAAAGAAAATTTGTTGTAAGAGTAGTCCCTTCCTTATCAGTATTTCCTAAGTCCATTGTGGAGGAGGCTCCAGCTTCAGCTTCAGCTTGCGCAAAAAACTCTGTCAAAGAAGATATATTATCCGTTTTTTGCTTTGCCTACTGCTTCCCCTTCTTATCTTGCCTCAGAGGCATGTTTTCAGAATCTCAAATAAATTCAAAAGAGTTGAAAATAATAAATTAAGAGCGAGCAGATGGCGAGCGGCGGGTAATGGCTGCCAACCACCACTGGTTGTAGCCCCGCCCCCTGCAACAATTTACACTTGTGATGATCACCACACGTGTTTATTTAAATGCAGCTATGAAGCCTCAACCACTGTTGCAGAAGAGGCTGAAGTGGACCAGTTCTATGAAGACCTACAACACCTCATAGAACTAACACCAAAAAATGATGTCCTCATCATCATAGGGGAATGCTAAAGTAGGAAATCAAAAGGTAACCGGAATAACAGACAAGTTTGGCCTTGGAGAGCAAAATGAAGCCGGGCAAAGGCTAACAGAGATTTGTCAAGAGAACACGCTGGTCATAGCGAACACCCTTTTCCAACAACCTAAGAGGTGACTCTACACATGGACATCACCAGATGGGCAACACCGAAATCAGATTGACTATATAGGAGCCAGTTTGGTGTAGTGGTTAAGTGCATGGACTCTTATCTGGGAGAACCGGGTTTGATTCCCCACTCTTCCACTTGCACCTGCTGATGTGACCTTGGGTCAGTCACGAGCTCTGGCACAGCTGTTCTCTCAAGGACAGTTTCTGTCAGTTCTCTCAGCCCCACCTACCTCACAGGGGGTCTGTTGTGGGGAAGGGAAAGAAATTTGTAAGCCGCTTTGAGACGCCTTTGGGCAGTGAAGGGCAGGGTATAAATCCAATCTCTTCTCTTCTTCTTCTTCTAATTTGCAGTCAAAGATGAAGAAGCTCTATACAGTCAGTAAAAACAAGACCTGGAGTTGACTATGGCTCAGATCATGAGCTACTCATTGAAAAATTCAGACTTAAACTGAAGAAAGTTGGGAAAACCACTAGGCCATTCAGATTTGAGCTAGATCGCATCCCTGATGAATATACAATAGAGGTGAAGAATAGGTTTAAGGGACTAGATTTGCTAGACAGAGTGCCTGAAGAACTATGGACAGAGGTTCATGACACTGTACAGGATGCAGCAATCACCGCCATCCCAAAGAAAAATAAATGCAAGAAAGCAAAGTGGCTGTCTGATGAGGCTTTACAAATAGCAGAGGAAAGAAGGGAAGCCAAAGGGAAAGGTGAAAAGGAAAGATTTACCCAACTGAATGCAAATTTCCAGAGAACAGCAAGGAGAGATAAGCAGGCTTTCCTGAATGACCAATGCAAAGTAATAGAGGAAAACAATAGATTGGGAAGGACTAGAGATCTCTTCAAGTAAATTGGAGAAATCAAGGGAATGTTCCAATGCAAAGCTGGCCATGATAAAGGACAAAAATGGTAGGGACCTAACAGAAGCAGAAGAGATTAGAAAAAGATGGCAAGAATACACAGAAGAACTATACAAGAAGGACCTCAATGTCCTTGACAACCACAACGGTATAATCACTGACCTCAAGCCAGACATCCTGTAATGCGAAGTTAAATGGGCCTTAGAAAGCATTGCTAACAACAAAGCTAGTGGAGGTGATGGTATCCCAGCTGAACTATTTAAAGTCTTAAAAGAAGATGCTGTTAAAGTGCTGCACTCAATTTGCCAACAAATTTGGAAAACACAACAGTGGCCACAGGATTGGAAGGTCAGTATACATTCCAATCCCAAAGAAGGGCAATGCCAAGGAATGTTCAAACTATTGCACAATTGCACTCATTTCACATGCTAGCAAGGTCATGCTAAAGATCCTACAAGCTAGGCTCCAACAGTACGTGGATAGAGAACTGCCAGAAGTACAAGCTGGGTTTCGAACAGGTAGAGGAACTAGAGATCAAATTGCCAACATTCGTTGGATTATGGAGAAAGCAAGAGAGTACCAGAAAAACATCTATTTCTGCTTCATTGACTATGCTAAAGCCTTTGATTGTGTGGATCACAACAAACTATGTCAGGTTCTTAAAGAGATGGGAGTACCAGACCACCTCACTTGTCTCCTGAGAAACCTGTATAAGGGTCAAGAAGCAACAGTTAGAACCGGATATGGAACAACTGATTGGTTTAGCATAGGAAAAGGAGTACAACAAGGATGTATACTGTCACCTTGTTTATTTAATTTATTTGCAGAGTACATCATGTGAAATGCTGGCCTGGATGAATCACAAGCTGGAGTTAAGATTGCTGGGGAAAAGATCAATAACCTCAGATATGCAGACAATACCACTCTGATGGCAGAAAGTGAAGAGGACCTAAAGAGCCTCTTGCTCAGGGTGGAAGAGGAGAGCGCAAAAGTGGGCTTGAAGCTCAACATCAAAAAAACTAAGATCATGGCATCCGGCCCCATCACTCCTTGGCAAATAAAAGGGGAAGTCATAGAAGTAGTGACAGACAGATTTTAAAGTGCAGTTTGTCACAGCAGGTTTAATTCAATTTCTTAGATAGGAATGGCTTCCTTGTGACAACTTGGTAATGTGTAAATTGGCAGAAAATTACCAGAAAACCCCCTTAGGAGGAAAGTATGAATGCAAAAATGGAAATGTTCCAGGAAAACATATAACAATTACACAATGCAATAATGAAGCATATACATATCTATTCAACAAAACAGTGGATTTTTAAAGTTTAAATACACATAAAAATACTATTATAATGTTTCTAAATATGCATGTAAAATACATGTAAGATAAAAAAAATAAAGATATTGAGCCTGTCAACCTATTTCACAGGCTATAGGGAAGAGCAGTCAAAACCAAAGAACAAGTGACTAGTCTACTTCTATATAATGTATGAATCAGCTCTGCCAGTCTGCAGAGCAAACTACCTAGAATTTCTTACACTAAAACATAATTCCCCTGAATCAAATAATTTCATGGCACCAATCTTTTTATCATGGTAGTTAACTGCTCTGTTTCTCAGATCCATGGAAGTCAAATGATTACTATTGTGTTCGATGATTTACATAGTATTGAAGTTGAATTTTTTTACAGTCTTTGTGACTTTGTGTATATTGGTTTATTGTGAGCCTCTTCAGAGTTCCCTTTGTGTCAGAAAGGCATTCTAGAATTTTTAAAGTAAACATATTACAGGAATATGTGCAATGTCTGAGCTCTGATTCTGTTGGCTCATGCCAACACAATCTGACAGGAAGGAATGGGAGATGAAAGAGAGTTTAAAAAAATATTACAAGCTGACAGAAAGAAAGTTGATTAATTTGAAATGTGGTGTTGGAAGAGAGTTTTATGGATACCGTGGACCACCAAAATGACAAATAAGTGGGTTCTTGATCAAATCCAGCCTGAACTCTCTCTAGAAGCTAAAATGACTTAACTGAGACTATTGTACTTTGGTCACATTGTGAGAAGACAAGAGCCACTGGAAAATATATTATTGCTAGGAAATGTTGAAGGCAGCAAGAGAAATGGAAGACCCAGCGTGAGATGGATTGGCTCTATAAAGGGAAGCCACAGCCCTCAGTTTGCAAGACATGAACAAGGCTGTTAATGATAGGATATTTTGGAGCACATTAATTCATAGGGTTGTCATAAATTGGAAGCGACTTGATGGCACTTAACACACACACAAAGACAAACAATGTTTAATTGCACAACAGAAACGTAACACCAACAAAGGCAGGACTACACATAAGCATTTATAAAAGGTTTCCAAATATATAAAAAAATATGTCCATGAACCTTTGTTGTCTATATGCCACAGAGTCAAATGTTGATAAGATTGTGAGGTCCTCAGCCCACTGGATTACTGGAGGCAGACATTCATCTCTTCAGTGATGTAATTGATATTGAGTATTCCTATGAGTAATTACTTCCTCCCAAAAAGACAGAATAACTGGACAGGACCAAAACATATGTTCAAGAGGTGCATCTTGTAAGTTACATCGCCAACAATTAGACTCTTTATTTAGCCCTTTACTGAAAAGGCACTGTGGTATGTTCTAAAGATAATTTTGTTGCTGCATAAGGCACAGCTTAAGGTTCATAGAAACAAGAGGTATAAAATTTAAGGGCAAAAAAGGCAAAATATCTAGCTTGTTATTCCATTTATTTTTGCATATCATATATATTGATCAACATCAAATGTTTACCATCAAGTATTTGTAAGCAAACGCTGTAGGTTCCATTTTCTTCATTGATTCAATGACAGTTTCCAAGAGTAAGAAAGATTCTGAAACAGTGCTGCAGGGCCATATTTAGATAACAGCAGATGTTGTGGTTGTAAATATTGACATTCAACAGAGGCTGACAGGTCATATCTAGACCTCAACCGATAAAATAGTAAAAACTCATTAGAACATAAGAACATAAGAGAAGCCAATGTTGGATCAAGCCAATGACCCATCTAGTCCAACACTCTCACACAGTGGCCAAAAATACCAGGTGCCATTAGGAGGTCCAGCAGTGGGGCCAGGACACTAGAAGCCCTTCCACTGCTGCCCCCCCCAGCACCAAGAATAGAGTGCATCACCTGCCCCAGCCTGAAAGTTCCTATCTATACCTTGTGGCTAATAGCCACTGATGGACTTCTGCTCCATATGTTTATCTAATTCCCTCTTGAAACTGTCCATACTTGTACAGTTTCCTCCTGTGGCAGTGAATTCCATGTGTTAATCACTCTTTGGGTGAAGAAGTACTTCCTTTTATCTGTTCTAACCCCACTGCTCAGCAATCTCACGGAGTGCCCACGAGTTCCTGTATTGTGAGAAAGGGAGAAAGTACTTCTTTCTCTACCTGCTCTATCCCATGCATAATCTTATAAACCTCAATCATGTCACCCCTCAGCCATCGTTTCTCCAAGCTAAAGAGTCCAAAGCATTTTAACCTTTCTTCATAGGGAAAGTGTCCCAACGCTTTTATCATTCTAGTTGCCCTTTCCTGCACTTTTTCCAGTGTTATAATATCCTTTTTGAGGTGTGGCGACCAGAACTGTACACAGTACTCCAAATGAGGTCGCACCATTGATTTATACAGGGGCATTATGATACTGGCTGATTTGTTTTGAGTTCTCTTCCTAATAATCCCCAGCATAGGGTTGGCCTTTTTTATTGCAGTTGCACACTGTCTCAACATTTTCATTGAGTTATCTACTATGACTTCAAGATCTCTCCCTTCGTCAGTTTCTGCCAGTTCGGAGCCCATCAATGTGTATTTATATTTAGGCTTTTTGGTTCCAATTTGCATCACTTTGCACTTGGCCACATTGAACCCCATTTGCCACATTGACGCCCACTCACCCATCCTCAACAGATCCCTTTGGAGTGCCTCACTGGTTCTCACCACCCTGAACAACTTCATGTCATCTGCAGATTTAGCCACTTCACTGCTTACTCCCAACTCCAGATCATTAATAAACAAGTTATAAAGCATCAGACCCAGTACTGATCCCTACGGTACCCCACGGCTTACCACTCTCCACTGAGAAAATTGCCCATTTATACTCACTCTCTGTTTCCTATTTATTAGCCAGTTTTTCATCCAGAAGAGGGTCCTTTTATCCCGTGACTATTGAGCTTACTTAGAAGCCTTTGATGAGGATCTTTATCAAAAGCTTTCTGGAAGTCAAGGTAAACAACATCTATTGGGTTCTCCTTGTCCACATGTTTGTTCACTCCCTCAAAGAACACTAACAGGTTAGTGAGACAAGATCTTCCCTTACAGAACCCATGCTGAGTCTGCCTAGTTTTTGTTTGTCAATGTGCCTACTAATTATTTCCTTAATAACAGTTTCCACCAACTTGCCCAGTATCGATGTCAGGGTGACTGGCCTGTTATTTCCCAGCTCTCCTCTGGAACTCTGTTTAAAGATGGGAGTGACATTAGCTACTTTCCAGTCCTCAGGAATGGAGGCAGATTTTAATGAAAAATTACATATTTTTGTCAGGAGATCCACAAGTTCACATTTGAGTTCTTTCAGAACTCTTGGATGTATGCCATCTGGGCCTGGTGATTTATCAGTTTTTAAGTTATCTGTCAGTCATAGGACCTCCTCTCTTGTCACCTCAATCTGATTCAGGTCTTTCAACACCCCTCCCGGAATCCGTGGTTCTGGAGTTGGCAAGCACTTCTCATCTTCCACAGTGAAGACAGAGGCAAAAATGCATTCAGCTTCTCAGCCATTTCCCTATCATCCTTCAGTACTCCTTTTATCCCTTGGTCATCCAAGTGCCCCACTGCCTTCCTGGCTGGTTTCCTGCTTCTAATATATTTGAAGAAAGTTTTATTGTTGGTCTTTATGTTCTTTGCTATATGCTCCTCATATTCCCTTTCTGCCTGCCTGATCACAGACTTGCATTTTATTTGCCACAGCCTGTGTTCCCTTTTATCAGCCTCACTGAGACAATGTCCATATTGTCAGCCACAGTCTCAGTGGACAATTCTAATCCATTTCCTTGTAGAGAAGTAATAGCTACACCTTCATCTCTTTGAGATGAGCCATCCTGAACCAGAGACTTCTCATCTCCTGTTGGCTTTCCCCCAATATTCAGTTTAAAAACTGCTCTGCCACCTTTTGACTTTAAGTGCCAGCAGCCTGGTTCCTTCTCGGGACAAGTGGAGACCGTCTTTTTTGTACAGCTCCCTCTTGTTCCAAAAAGCATCCCAGTGCCTAACAAACTTGAACCCTTCCTCCCTACACCATCGTCTCATCCACGCATTGAGACTCCTGATCTGTGCCAGTCTCTCCAGCCCTGCACATGGAACAGGTAGCACTTCTGAGAAGGATACCTTGGAGGTCCTGGCTCCTTCTCGGGACAAGTGGAGACCGTCTCTTTTGTACAGCTCCCTCTTGTTCCAAAAAGCATCCCAGTGCCTAACAAACTTGAACCCTTCCTCCCTACACCATCGTCTCATCCACGCATTGAGACTCCTGATCTGTGCCAGTCTCTCCAGCCCTGCACATGGAACAGGTAGCACTTCTGAGAAGGATACCTTGGAGGTCCTGGCCTTGAGTTTCCTGTCTAGCAGCCTAAATTTTTCCTCCAGGACCTCACGACTGCATTTCCCCACATCGTTCGTGCCAACATGTACCACGAGCACTGGCTCCTCCCAACACTATCTATCAGCCTATCTACGTAATGTCTGCTACCTTTGCACCAGGAGGCAAGTCACCATATGGTCAGTATGCGAGTTTTCCACTCAGCTGTCTACCTGCCTAAGGATCGAATCACCAACTACCAAGAGCCCCCCTCCCTCCTTGCCTTGGTGCAAAAGGATACCCGTTCACCAGCTGAAGAAGAGGTCCTTTCTGATGGCACATTCCCCTTATCTGCAGCACAGTGCCCTGTTTCCCCTCGACTCTCATGTTCCCTGCCACTGGCAGGGCTGCCATATTCAGAGTGGGACATATCTAACAAGTCCCCAAGAGTCTTCTCCATGTACCTAACTGACTGTCTCTGCTTCTCCAGGACTCATGAAAGCTCATACCCTGCCACAAATTTTGTTAGTCTTGAAGGTGCTAGTGGATTCTTTCTTGTTTCTCCTGCTACAGACAGACTAGCATGACTACCCATCTTAATCTATCCCCATAAAGAAAGGTTTAAGATTGCCTATCCATCCAAATCCAAGGATGTATCAGTGATCAACTTGTTAAAATTTAGCATCATCGTGTGCTTAAAATGTCTATTAATCAATATTCCGTGACTCCTGGGCACCACCAAAAATATCCATCAGCATATACACTCTGCAACATATTGCCTCCCCATGACATCAACTCAGATTTTGGCCAGTTAACTGAATAGCCAGACAAATTATCAAGAGTATTAATTACATTCATTAATACAAGAATGGAAGACTGAGGTTCCAAAATAAACACTGAAAGATCCTCTGCATAAAGAATAATTTTAAACTTAAAAGTTGAAAGAGAAATAATGGAAAGGTTTCAGTGACTGAAAGGGTCAGGAACTGAATGAAGTTATGGGTTGAATTAGAAAGGAGATAGGTAGAGGGAATATATTTGCACATACCTGGATTTATCCTTGGTGACTAAAGGTCAAGGAAGAACTCCTGGTAGGGGTTTGCAAAAAACCTCCCAACAAGCATTCTTTGTTTTGTTTTGTTTTGTTTTGTTTTTCATATTCAAGTATATTGAACCCGGAAAATACCAGTATTTCCTGATATTCCTGAATCCCAATACTAGTATGGTATTTGGATTTGGTAAATATTCAGGTTTCGTGAAATTTTTCGGCTCCATTATGCCCTACAGGGACCTTTATAGTCAATGGTCCCTATAGAGTATAGTGGAGAATTGGTCTGGGGGTATCTGGGGCTTTTTTTGGTAGGTAGAATCACCAAATTTGCAGCATAGCTGCTGGTGCCTCTCCTCAAAAAAACCCCCTCCAAGTTTAAAAAAGATTGGTCCAGGGAGTCCAATTCTATGAATCCCCAAAGAAGATGCACCCGTCCTCCATTATTTCCAATGTAGGGGGAAAGGCATTTAAAGGGGACGTGGCCCCTTTAAATTACTTTTGCATGCCATGTTGCAAGTGAACTTCAAAGTGGTGAGTTCACCCAGAAGTTGTTTAAAGGGAAGGCAATTCCTTTGAACACCAGCTATCTGACATCCCCTCCCCATCCTGAATATTTTTTTGATTTTTTCAGGCTTGGCCATTTTAGATAGCTTTAGGCAATACTGAGCTTTATATTTGGTTGAAAAAATAGCCAGAAAATACTGATTAGGTATTTTCCATGTGTTTTTTCAGCTTGGTATTGCTGAATTCACACCCCTAACCCCTGATAAAGAGTTATAGCTTAGAAATGGCAGACTGTATCAGTTCTCTGGTTCTGTCCCTCTAGATGTGTGGAAAGGAGAGGTACCTAAGAATTTTTAAATATTCTCTCATTGCAACAAAGCTTTGCACTGGAGAGCATTGCTATTTGAATCTTGTTCTTGAGCGTCCCTCAACTCTAAGAACCAGTTTATGAAGGATACAAGTGGCTGCTGGGGAAAGGGAAAGGTGAGAAAGATCTGTGTCTGTATGCAGCAGCTTAGGTCCAGTACACTCATGTTATTCACAAACTGACTATTACATCCTTATTCTAATTCCAGACTTTTTTTTTTCTGTGCGGATACCTATTCCCTCCAACAGGGGCCTCACTCTCCCCCAACAGCTTTTCCTACATAGTCAGTAGACTTCCTGGGTTTGTAGAAAAATCCAAACAGTGAGGAAATCCCTTCAGGGACGGTTGAATTCCCCCAAAATGCCTTTTGAAATGGCCTCTGCAGGGACCTGACTCCAGGCAGCAACGGTGAGAGATTAAAACGTTGGGGGGGGGGAGAGGAGGCTTCTGACTGGCTCTGTCAGTCAAGGGTGGGGGGAAGGGCCCTTTCTTTCCAGGCCTCTTTCGGCCTTGGAGGGAGGGGGGAGGGCGCCTTGGGGCCAGGCTGGGGGATTCCTAGAGGTTTTGGGGTGGAGTGCAAGGAGGGCAGGATTTGGGGAAGGGAGGGGCCTCAGCTGGGCATCATGCCACAGAATCCACCCTCCAAAGCAGCCATTTTCTCCAGGGAGAGAGATCTCTGTTGTTCACAGATCTCTGGAGTTCACCCTCCAGCAGGCCCCACTTGGAGGTTGCCAACCCTAGGCCTGGCAGTAGTATAGGGTTGCCAGGTCCCCCCACGGGCACTGGCAGGGGATGGGGGTAGTGGGGTTGCCAGCTCCAGGTCTGGAAACTCCTGGAGATTTGGGGATGGAGCCTGGGGAGGACAGGGACCTCAGTGGGGTACAATGCCCTAGAGTCCACCCTCCAAAGCATCCATTTTCTCCAGGGGAAGTTATCTCAGTAGTCTGGAGCTGAGCAGTAATTCCAGGGGATCCCCAGATCCCACCTGGAGGCTGGCATCCCTAGGCAGCACCCTCTGGGTGACTTGATACCACCTAATTTGCATGACTCAACTTGGCCTGGCTGCTTGCTGCTGTTCAGCAGCCACCATATGAAAGCCAGCAGTGATGCAGCTGTTAGAGCCTCAGAGTAGGGTCTGCAAGACCCAGGTTCAGATCCCCATATTGCGGTGGAAGCTGACTGGGTGATTTTGGACCAGTCACATACTTTCAGCCTAACCAACCTCACAGGGTTGTTGTGCAGATAAAAAGGAGGTGAGAATAACGTAAACTGCTTTGGTCCCCACTGTGGAGAAAGACTATAATTTTCCTTGGTAGAAGCTGTGGGGGAGGGGGTGGAGACAAAAAGCTGAAGACAGATAAAGGCAGATAAAGGTTAAGTTGGCTGTTGGGTGGGAAGGAAATAGGGTTGCCAACTCTGGATTGGGAAACTCCTGGACATTTAAGGGGTGGATCCTGGGGATGGTGGGGTTTGAGGAGGGGAGGAACTTCAGACCAGTATAATGCCATAGACTCCACCCTCCAAACCAGCCATTTCCTCCATGAGAACTACCATTGCCAGCCTCTGGGTGAGGGCTGGAGATCACCCAGAATTACAACTGTTGTCCGGGTGACAGAGATCAGTTCCTCTGGATAAAATGGCTGCTTTGGAGAGTTGAGTCTATGGCTCCACCCCCAGAAGGGAGAAAGAGTGTGAGATAGGTAAGGGTAGAGGGGAGGAAGCAAAGGTGTGAGGAATGGGATGACCATCCCGCAAGTTTCTTGCGGGTCTCCACTTGTAGTTACTATTATCTGCATTTAAATAGTTTAAATATAGGGATATTTGGTTAATATAGCAGAATTTACCCAGTCATAGAAGTGTGATACTGAGTGCAGTAAAAAAATCTCCCTAGAAGTATATTGCAAAACAGATAAACTTACATTTATTTAAGTACATCCAGTTCACATTCATTTTCCAGTCAAAAGAAGAGAAAGGAGCCTAATCTAAAGAATGCTTTCCTATCACAAATGCCCAGCTTGTCCAGCATCATGTGTGTGGGAGTTTGAGGTATCTACAGGAGAGACTTGCAGAGAAATGTGTCTTCATGGAAGGCCATGTGAAGAGATAGTGAGAGGACAAGTGACAGAAGAGGGGTCAGAGGGCAGTACCCAGGTTAAGACAAAGAGAGATATCTCATTCAAGGCGATAACACCTATACACACTTAGAGTGATGTAGCGCTCCCCAGTGCTGAGTTGCTCCCTCCAATATTTCCATGGTAAAACATTTATATTACAATAAGTATCCAGAATTTGTTAAATTTTTGACAACCTCAGATTATGTATTACTATTTTATGTAGAAAATGTGTTTGCCACCTCTCTAGAAATCTGCTTGAGGCAACTGACAATGTTAAAAGGAAATTCAGTGAAATCATAAAAAACCAACAGACATAGCAATTATCAATATTAAAAAAAAACATAAAGCCACATGCTTCTAAAACAACGGTCAGGGTAGATGTAGACTATAAAACAGTGTTAAAAGATGGAAACTTTCTATTGAAAGCCCTAGTAAAAGAGAAATGCTCTGGCCTAGTGTCTGAAGGACAATAACAAAGTATGTATCCAGGGAGCATCAATGGGGAGGGCATCCCAATGGGGAGGGTCCACTGCTGAAAAAGCCGTGTCTCTGATCACCACCCATCTCACTTCTGCAAGCCGGGGTGCACAGAGAGCAGCGCTAGGGAACTGGATATTAATTAGCAGATTAGACGGTATGGGATGAGGCAGTTTTTCTGCTCAGAAACAGCCAGTGCAGACATTTCAGTACAAAGGTAATGTGATCCCTGCATCCAGATCCTGATAATTGCCTGGATTTGAACCTATTAATGCTTTGGTATAATTTGGGACGGCAGCTGCATATAAAGTGCAAAACAGTAATCTAACTTGGATGTGAGCTGAACATGGATCAACATGGTCAGATTACATTTTTTTCAAGGAACGATAATCTGTCTCTTCCAAGATTTCTGTTTGGAGTGCCTGTATATGTGTAAAATGACAAATATAAATCCAGCCATATAAATGGCTGCCAACCAGGGCCATAACTAGATGGTGGGGGCGGCACCCCTCCTGAATCTGCAATGCCCCCTCGACCTCCCCTCTCCCCTCCCCCGCTGGCCTGAATTACCACCAGAAGTGACCAGGGCAGCACAGCACTGGCCAGCCACATGCTTCTTGTGCTTCTTTATCAGGAATCACATGTCTACACAGCTGACTCTGCCCCCTGCAGCCCCAGTATGTGCAAAGGGCTGGCCGGCCAGTGGAGTGAGTGATGAACTGGCTGGCTGGCAGAGCAACCAGCGAGCTGGCTGGCTGGGCTGAGAGGACTGGGAGGCATGCAATGACACAGGGAACAAGCTGCCAGCAAGCCAGCCAGCCAGCCAGCCAGAGAGAGGGCCTGCCCAGGGCTCCAGCAGGAGATAGCCAGCCAGGTGTGCCAGGAATAATCAGTGCCACAGGGGAGCATTGTTCCCCCCTTCCTCTCCCTCTCTTCAGCAGCATTCCTTCCCTGTTCTCCTACTTATTAAGTACAAAGGTAATGTGTGGAGAAATTACACAATGGGCACCCCCCCCCTCTGGGCCTGAGGAATGGGTTTCCAGAGCCCATGAGCTTGCACTTTCCACCCGGTACTTCTGGTTTCTTTTCCCCAATTGCAGCAAATGCACAGCGCCTGAATGAAATTCCACCGAGTTCTTTCCTTCTCCCCCTGGGTGCACTTGGCAAAAAGCAAGGATCCACAGCGAGCTTTTTAGCTGCAAGATTCATTTTCCCCCTTTTCTCTAGTTGCAAACAGATACAGCCTCCCTTCTTAACCTCCCCAAGCGACTTCCCTGTCCCAGGGTTACAAAAACCAGGGGAAGTGCAGCTAGCTGGTGGATAGCTGGGGGGAGGGCTAGGAGAGCACTCTCCTATTTTTGTTTTGTTTTATTATTTTTGTGATGTCAGAAGTGATGTCATGCCCTCCAGTGCCTCCCTACCACAAATCATATAGCTACTGGGCTGCTGCCAACTAGTTCTGTTCACGCAACAGATGTGACCATAGGGATAGAGCTGTGAACATAATTTGTACACTCATAGGTATTGTGCTCATGTTCTGCTGATTGTGTGTAGATAGGAGGTAGGACTAGCACAATCCATCCTGGATATGTCAAGTGAACAGGGCGAGAGTTTTAAGACATTCAGAAAATTGAGACTGTCAGCATTCTAAGTAGTATAACCTATCTGCAATTCATTTGTATATGAATTCATTATGAAATTATATTACTGCTAACAGTTGCTTTTTCATGTGAGTTAATTTTATGCGTATCTCTTGTGGAATAAAGTTTTATTCTGTAATGTAATTTTTCATTTCTGGTATTGGAAGTGTCTTGGAGGTATATTTTATTATAATTATTTGTCAGGCAGAGGACAGCGGAAAATATGTGCCAAGTCATATTCTCTGTGGCTATGTTAGTGTAAGGATTTCTGTAACTCATGCATATTCACTTCTGACTATAGGCAAAAATTTGTTTTAGTCACTTTAAATTAGTAGTAATAATCACTTTCAGGTTATCTTCAGGATGCTGCCTGCATTCTTATCAACCAGACTATGATTGTGTTAATGCCATGCACTTTTCTTCTGGTTAGACTCTAGTATAGCCATCAAATAAAATCACTGTAAATTTCTTTATGGCTGATTTTAGTAAACTAAGAAGAAAGGTTAAGGCAATGAATATTTTTTATACTTCAGAGAAGATGGTCATCCTAAATCTCAGTAATATTAAATAGGAAAACCAGTATGATACCAAAACTTCATTATACTGAATGATACATTGCCTTGAAGGCCCTAATTTGATGGAAGTGTGGGATTATTATGTTTTGAATAGATAAGCAAATAAAATAAGGCTATATAATATGATGTGGTAGCAAAATTAGAGTTCGAAGCAGTGATATTTTTTTTAAAAAAATCTCTACAGCAGTGTAAATATTTTAGGAATTACCGCACGTAAGAAATGTTATATCTGGGCTCTGGCAATACTGGAGATTAGGGTGCACAGAACAAGAATTAAAGTCTCCATGAATTTTTACCTTATAGTTTATGATTTGTAACATTTTGCTACATAAATATTTTGTATGTGTTTTATTTCTGTGAATTAATGTGGGGTTTTATATGTATGTATGCTATGGTTTAAAATACAGTCCTCTAGAAGGAGGGGTGCTGGATGGGTGAGTGAAGTGTGTTATGATTGGATGATAGCTGTACCCCAGGGGACAGAGATGGTGGCTTTTGTGTAGAACATTTGTGTGAGAGAAGGAGAGATAAGGGAGGTGGAAAAGAGACTGAGTGAAATGCTGTGGAGAGCGAGAGAAATCCTGTGTGGGGAAATTTTTAGCCTAAGTCTTTAGGTTTTTTTAGGGAACTTTAGAGAAAGAAGGAGAACTGTACCTATCTTGAAACCAAGAAGCTAGTAGTGTAAAGGAAACCACTACACTTTTGACCCACTCTGAAACAATTACATTTTTTATACTTCTAAATAAATTCTATTTTGTGAGTGTATACATTATTGTTTAGAAGAAGACTTGTGCTGAAATGGCAGAACATTCCGGAGATCACCATCTTCACCTATATTTGATATGTTATGTAAACATTATACACTTTTTTGTATGAAATCTTTTTGATCAATAGTTAAAATATATTAGCGCAAATTCTGCACAGTTTTTTTGTTATCACTTTGGTCTATTCAGGGACTGTGGCCATCAGCTTGAGATATATATGATACTGATTCAGTATAAGAACATCTTAATCTTCCAGGACATTCAAATGCTAACAGAGTGACAGTTCTCCTACAGAGAATGGAGATTGCCAAATTACATTGCATTAATAAGTTCAGGACAATAGAAATAAGTACATAAGAAGAATCTTGCTGGATCAGATCAGTGGTCGATCTAGTCCATCATCCTGTTTCACACAGTGTCCAACCAATTCCTCTGGAGAGCCAACAATAGGGCATGGAGGCAAAGACCTTCCCCTGATGTTGTCTCTTGGCTCAGGATTCAGAGGTTTAGTGCCTCTGAATGTGGAGGTTCCCCTCAATCACCATGATTAGTGTCCACTGATAGACCCATCCTCCATTAATCTGTGTAACCCCTTTTAAAGCTGTTTATACCTGTGGCCATCACTGCATCCTCTGGCAGCGAATTCCACATTTTAACTGCTGTCTGTGTAAAATAGCATTTCCTTTTGTCTGTCCAGAACCTACTGTCCATTAGCTACACTGGATGCCCGTGAGTTCTTGTATTTTGGGAGAGGAAGAAAAATTTCTCTTTGTCAACTCTCTCTACCCCATGCATCTAATATATATAAAACCCCTAAAGTATTGGCACATTCCAGCTCTCCCATTGGCTGTCCTATGCGCTCTATCAGCCATTGGCCCATCAACTGCCACTCAAGAATACTTGCATGCCATTGGCTGGGTGCTGGGTCTGCTCCTCTTGCCCACCCAATGCCAGCTTGGCCATTCTTCCTTGTCAGAATAAACTGCCCAGATGGCTGTCTCTCCTGATGAAGACATTTCTTCTGCTTGGCTCCTCTGCAGCTGGCTGGCTACTGAGATGACTCACCAGCAGTCAAACCATTCTCTTCTCCTCCTGCTGTGGGGCTAACTTTCTCCTCAGTGGCTGTTGCTAGGCAACCAAGCTTGGTTCTGTCAGTAAAAAGACAAAGGCAGGAGGGCCCTTTCCAAGCCTACTTTAGTCTTTGTGGGGAACTCATTGGGGCCAGTCCTTACTAGGATTGCCAGCTCCAGGTTGGGAAATTCCTGAATATTTTGTGCTGGAGTCTACAGAAGCCAGAGTTTGGGGAAGGGAGAGGCCTCAACTGAATAGAATGCCATAGAGTCCACCCTACAAAGCAGTTATTTTCTCTTGGGGAACCCTTGCTGCCAGTCTCCAGGTGAGGGCTGAGGATCACTCAGAATTAAAACTGCTGAGGTCGCTTTCCTCTTGCTTGGATCCCTCCCCACTGTGGAGAAAGACTGTACTTTTCCTGGGTACAGGCTGTGGGGGAGGGGGAGATGGAAAGCTGAAGTCAGAGGGACAGATACACATAGGTTGATGGTTGGCTGGGAAGAATAGGGTTGCCTACTCCAAGTTGAAAAATTCCTCGAGATTTGAGGGGTGGAGCCTGGAGAGGATGGGGTTTGAGGAGGGGTGGGACCTCAGACAGGTAGAATGTCATAGA
The DNA here is from genome assembly GCA_029375565.1 of Gekko gecko. NCBI lineage: Eukaryota > Metazoa > Chordata > Lepidosauria > Squamata > Gekkonidae > Gekko > Gekko gecko. The sequence goes on from JAPDNY010000001.1 coordinate 267,018,401, forward strand.
CTCCCCCCTTCAAAGCAGCCATTTCCTCCTGGGGAACAGTTGTTGCCAACCTCCAGGTGAGGACTGGAGATGTCAGAATTACAACTGCTCTTCAGATGGCAGAGATCAGTTCCCCTGGAAAAATTGTGGACTCTGTGTCATTATATCCTGATGAGGTCGTCACAGCAAATTGATGCTGAGTGCTCAAGGCTGTGTCACCTGCCCAGAGCCTCTTTCTAGAGCTCGTTGTATTTATTTCCACAACAGACCTTATTCCTAGTCATTTTATAAACCTCTATCATGTCCCCCTTAGTTGTCTCTTTTCTAAACTGAAAAATCTCAGACTCTTTAGCCTTTCCTTATAGCAAAGATGCCCCAACCCCCAAAATCATCTTGGTCACCCTCCTTTGTACTTTGTCCAGCTCTGCCATGTCTTCTTCTTCTTCTTCCTCTTTCTCTTCCTGTTCCTCCTCCTCCTCCTCTTCAGATAGGGTGACCAGAATTGTACACAGTGTTCCAAATGAGGCCACACCATAGATCTATACAGGGGCATTACAATATTGGCTGTTTTATTTTCAAACCCTTTTCTTAATAATCCCTAACGCAGAGTTTGACTTCTTTCACTGCTGCAGTACACTGGGTTGACACTTTTATTGAGCTATCCAGTATGACCCTGAGATCTTTTTTCTCTGTCAGGCTCAGCAAGTTCAGAACCCGTTAGCCTATACTTGAAGTTGGGATTTTTGTCCCAGTATGCATCACCTTACCCTTACCGACACTCCATTTCATTTGCAATATTGTTGCCTACTCACCCAGTTTGTGGAGATCCTCTGGGGAGATCTTCACAGTAAGCCTTGATTTTCACCATTCTGAATAATTTTGTGTTAGCTGCACACCTGGCAACTACATTACTCACAGATCATTTCTGAACAAATTGAATAATACTAGCCCCAATACTGATCCTTGTGGGACCCCACTGCTTACCTCCCTCCATTGTGAGAACTGTCCATTGATTCCTACTTTTTGTTTCCTGTCATTTAAACAATTTTTAATCCATAAACCTGTTGTTTTATCCCATGGCTGTTTACTCAGGAATCTTTGGTGAGGTACTTTGTCAAAAGCCTTTTGAAAGTCCAAGTATATAATGTTTACTGGGTCACCATTGTCTACATGCTTGTCCACTTTCTCAAAGAACTCCCAAAAGACTGGTGAAGCAAGACTACAGAAGCCATGCTGATTTTTCCTCAGCAGGTTTATTCCTCTATGTGCCTAATAATTCTGTCTTTGAATACAGTGTCTACTAATTTGCTTGAGACAGACATTAGGCTGACTGGCCTGTAATTTCCTGGTTCCCCTCTGAATCCCTTTTTAAAAACACTGTAACAGTTACTTTCCAGTCTTCTGGTTCAGTGGCTGAGTATAGAGATTGGTTACATATACAGGTTAATAGGTCAACTGTCTCCAGCCTGAGTTCCCTAAGAACTCTTGGGTGTGTGCCATCAGGACTTGGAGTGTGTGCCATCAGGACATCATTTTTTAATTTCCCCAGTAGATCTAGAACTTCATCTCTGGTAACCTCAGTTTGGTTAAATTCTTCAGACTCCTTTCCTGAAAATAATGGCTGTGGCATGGGTACATGCCCCACACTTTCCACAGTGAACAGCAAAAAATTCTTTGAGCTTCTCTACCATCTCCCCATTTTGCTTTAGCAGTCCCCTTATTCCTTTGTCATCTGAAGGCCCAACTGTTTTTCTGGCTGGTTTCCTGATCCAGATATATTACAAATATATATATTGTTTGCCTTGATGCTTTTAGGAAACCACTCCTCAAAATCCCTTTTTGGGTCCAGTCACATGCAGAAGTAGGGATAGACACGAATGCCGGGCGGATTTTAAGGGTATGCTCACGGGAACATCTGGCAAGCATTCCATACCCATCGGCAACCTGTCGCACTCCACCAAAGAAGCGGAGTTAAAAAATACCAGGGAAAGTGTTTTATCAAACGGGTTTGCAACGGGCCGCAGACGGACTTCCCCGTGTGATCGCTCCGGCGTGCTCCCATTGCATCAGTGATCCCTTGTTGAAGTGCACCGGAAATACGCGGTGACAGAAAAAACCTGATTCATCTACTGATGCATCTGATCACGCAGTGGCAGGTCAAATTGCTGCAGAGCAAATAGCCTCACTTCGCCACACGTTATGTGGCACGTGTGACTGGAGCCTTTGTATACCTAATCATTGACTTACTTTTTTTTTTTGTCAGAATCTGTGGTCTCTCCACTTCACTGGGGCAGACCTTCCACTTTTAACAGGAAGCTTTTGCTTTTTATAGCTAACTGGTTGACTGCAACCAACTGTTCCAGGGCACAGTCATTTATGATGTCTAGGAATCTCATTTCTAAAGCACGACACAAGCACATGTTTACCCAGTCAATGTGAGGGTAGTTGAAGTCTCCTATTATCATAGCATTATCTGCTTTAGTCACCTATCTTATTTCCTTCTCCATCTCAAGATCAACCTCAAGAGTAACCTTCTCCCCCCCCCCAGGACCACACAACTACATTTCCCAATGTCACTGGTGCCAACATGCACCATGATTGCTGACTCCTCCCCAGCACTATCTATTAACCTATCTAGACAGCACATGATGTCTACAATCATTGCACCAGGGAAACAAGTCACTTTGCAGTCAAAATGCCTGTCACAGACCCCACTTTCTATATTCCTAATGACTGACTCACTCTGTCATGGGTCAGCCAGAGGTCAGCAATAGGGAGGACTCCTCAGGAGAAGAGGGGCCTTGTGTAGCCAGCCTTGAGTTAACAGGTGAAGCTGACCAGCAGGAAAATGATCTGCAGGCTTGTCAGGATTCACAACCAACAGTTGGTGCAGAGCCACCAACACCCTCCAGCCCTGATTCAGCAGGTGAATCTCAGTTGGCCATTTCCAGCCCAACAGTATCATCCACACCCTTAGAGCACCACAGACAGAGGCTGAGAAAAGAGCTACAAACAAGATGGCAAAGTGCACACCTCCTGGCCTGACACCAGCTGATTGTCGATAACAAAGATGAGTAGTTGTAGGATTGCTTCTGAATAGCTTCCTGCAAGCATGACCCTTAGGCATGGGCCTATAAAAAACAGCCAAGAAAGGCTGTTAGGCATGGATGCAACATGTACAATAGACACAAAGCCACTAACTCTATCTTACCTGACTTCTGGACCCCTGACCCTGGACTGAACAACCCTTTCTTGCCTGACTTCTGGCACCTGATACTTGGATCCTGCAAACCGGTACACACCCACTACCAAAAACCAACCTCGTCCCAACTCCCCAGGGGAATATTCAGTATGACAGGATATCAGTCCATCTCCCAAGGAAGGGGATCCTTCTAAGGTATCACATACCTCCTTCTCAGACTGATGCTCTTCAACCTCGAGGCTCTCACTCTCCATGATAGCAGAATAGCTGTCAGCACAGGATTGTTCTGGTAGGTCTCTTCCCCAAACCTCTCCTTCTGCCTCAACTTCTCCAGGTCAGCAACCCTAGCCTCAAGGGAATGAACCTGCTCCCTGAGAGCCATGAGCTCCATGTAGTGAGCACACATTCATGATTTCCACCCAGTGAGTAGATAATCATACATGTGGCAGTCTCTGCAAAACACTGGATGGACCACAGTCTCCTGCTGGCTCTCTACCTTCATAACTGGTTAGTTGTTTAGAAGTATCTTAGAGTGATACAGGATTCCCATGTCCAATCCCCAGGCTAAGAGCCACAGGCCAAGAGCCTCTGATGAGGAGAAGTCTTGGAGTTCAGAGGCCCACAACCCCTGCTTCTCAGCAGCAACAGCAGAGGGTGCAACCTTTCAATCAGAGCCAGGCAAACAGAAAACAGACCTTGCTCAAGCAGCAACAGACCAGACAAAAGACCCAAACAGACCCAGACCCACCACTCTTCAGCAGGCTACAAGCACCCACTCACCCTCAAACTCTATCCTCTCACAAAGTAACCTCAGCTAATGCTCCCCAGCAGTTTAGCAGATTAGGAAAGGCAAAAAGCAAGCAACCAGCCAACAAAAACAAAAACCCTCACCTTCCCAGCAGCTCTCTCCTGAGCTCCCAGGGCAGAAGAGGGGCATAGGACTATGATATCATTACAGGTGCTAATTTTCTGCATTTCTGCATATTTATTAGATTTTGCATTGTACCTCTGCATCCTCACTCTGCTCTGATTGGTATTTATTTTTAGCAGAGCACGAATCATATCTAATTGAATTATATAAGATTTTTTAATCCCAGGGGGCACCTTGATATTTGCAACTAATGGTTTAGAATTGCCACCAATCTGTGAAACGGCTAGATATCTTGGTCTATTGCAAAACCTCTCTAAAGTTGTAACATGCTAAGCTGTTAACATCCCTAGGCTCATACTATTAAGTGGCAATTTCAGATCACTGACTGGTGGCATCATAAGAAAGAGACATATGGCCTGCCCCAAGGCTTTTTACTAGCTGTGAACTTGTTTTACTTGTATGTAAACAATGCACAATAAACTAGGTCTCATGTTAATTTATGTGGAAGACATCTGTTTCACTTTCTGATCTCAGGCTGTATAGCTGTAGTGGAAAATGCAAACTTCGCCATCAATGGTGCTTGTCTATAATTGTATCAAGAGGATGTAGAAACAATTCCATATATGTGAATCATGTTGTCTTGCTACTGATTTTTTTTTAAATGGTTGGATCTCATGGATGATTGTGTGTGCATGAAATTCATAGTGGATATTATAATTTGTGTTCCATTCCTGAAGCCCCTTCATGAGACCACTTGTATTGTAACACCTAAAATGGCACCACTCTGTAATGCTCTAATATGATCTGTATTATGCTGTCTCCTTGACTTCCTTAGAATTCCCTAATAGTTTTCAATGCCACCAGTGCCTCTTGCCTTAAATCTCTTTCCCCCAAAGAATAGGTTGGCTTAGTTATAACTGGTAGAATGACAGAATGGTCACCATATAGGCTGTGAGGTTAAAAAGAGATCTTCTAAAGAAAACAGGTTTTTTAAAAAATTATACTGATAGTATGAAACGTTTACATTAATGTGAAGGAATCTCAGGTAAGTATACAATCAAATAAAAATAAAACTGATGTGATCACCATCTTCACCTACATTTGATATGCTATGTAAATATTGTACACTTTTTTGTATGAAATCTTTTTGATCAATATTTAAAAATTATTAGTGCAAATTCTGCACAGTTTTCAGTCTTATACTGAATCAGACCAATGTTATCTACTTAGCTTGGCAGTCACTTTCCAGGGTCTTAGCTGGAATTCTTTTGTATCGCTTACCATCTGATCCTTTTAACTGAAGCTGGGAGCTTCTGCCTGCCAAACAGGTCCTCTGCCATTGAGACATGGCCATATCCCATGTAATGATCTAATTAATATGATGATTCTCTACCCTCTCTTTTTTTGGGGAGGGAGGGGAACTGCATGAATTTGGCCATCATACATATAATGGCAGACTTACACAGGCTGAATCTGCATCTGCTGTGTAAAGCAGTCTTGGTCTGTTGTGGCACCATTGTACATTGTTCCCCTTTCCCTCCCATTCTTGCTCAGGATAAAAGCTTGCTGTCTGCATCAGACCTCACCATGGCAGCTGCAGGGGTGCATGGGAGGAAGTGAAGGGGGGGAAGAACGGCCTCCCGGGGCACCGGCAGGGCACCGTGCTGTGGGGAGGAAATGGCACCCGTGACCTCCCCCATAGAAAGTAAAGAGGGGTGACCTGGTAGAGGGGGAGGTGGAGGGGGGCTGGAAAGTGAATGAGCTGGGTAAAAAACCACAAAACACCCATTGGTTGCCAGGCAGGGCGTTCTAGGGACTGCCCCAGGAAATAACATGGTTCAGGGGTGGGCATGCTTCTAACCCACCAGCAAAGAAACATGATCAGAGAAAAACTGGAGGGGCGGGAAGGATTTGGCTCCAGTTGTCGCTTACAGTGGCTCAGGGGTGGGGAGGAGCAAGTGCTCCAGCTGAAAACCAGATCCACATAACTCAGTGAGATGCCATATTGACCTCAGAATCTCCACTATGGGGCAATAGCATGATGCAGACAGCCAATGCTGAGTCGATACAATATGGGAATGACTGCAGTAAGCAATGCAGACAGAGATTTGTGAAACGATTTGGGACTGCTGGTACAGTGGCAGGAAAGACCAATGCAGATTGGACCATAGTCAACTCTGACATGTTTACTAGAAAACAGCATTTCTGTCCCTACTCCCTGTAGTTTTCTCTCTCTTTTGGTGACAGACCAAATCTCTGAGAACTGGTGCTTGTCAGAAAGTCTGTCATTTGAACTTGCAAAATGCACTGCCTTACAAAGAACAAATTGCATGAATAACCCATTTCACGCAGCAATTAGCACATAGAGGAGAATGTGGGATTACAGATACCAGCTACATCTTCCCTATTTTCATATGTTCACTTGACCTCATACCTCAGTGTATAAACCAGGAGCTTCACTCTCAGTTCTTCTGTCAAAGTCTACAGGGGCTCCAGGCCTCAAGTTGGCAAGGAGCAGCTTATTTATCAGGACTCAAAACACTCTGCTCTTTAAAGGCTCACCTTTTCAGTCTCTGGTTCAGCTCTGGGGTAGGGGAGGGAGGCACCCATTAATGATACTGTTCCACACTTTAGCTTTTAGAAAGCCTGACAAAATTTATTGAAGATTGGTTGAAGAAAAATAACAAATCACTGTACAGCAACAGTAAGAAAACAAACATAACAGCATCCAAAAAGTTTCATGCTGTCAGACCCACATGATCTGAAAGGTGACTTGGTACCCTTCTGAAGAAAGGCCTCTGATACTAAACAACCTGTCCACCAATCAAGGCTAGATAACTAACTATTATTTGCAGTGCAGTGTACTTAAAGATAAAACAAAACAAAACACCAAGATCTTCAACCGAAACAGTTCACAGATGTTAATTAGAACTCTTTTACAGGCCTCAAGCTGAAACAACTTACAGTCTCTATTGTAAGTTAAACATCTAAAAGGGAAAGAAAAATACCACATACTACTTCCAGGACCTACACATGTACAAGTTTGTATGCACATATGCTGTAGCCATGCTTGTGTGCCCTGAAAAAATGTAAATTACACACTCTACATATATACATCTTTCATGCACTTAACCTGTCTATGGCTGCGGTCACATGGGCAGTTTGTGGTGCTACAGTAGCATTACCTGAGCAGAATAAATGGGCCCATCCAGATGAGAACATCTGCCTCCCATGGCACAGTTGTTGGCAACCCATACTGTTCTGCAATGAAAGCTGAATAAACAGATACCATGGAAAGTCTGATATTAACGGGTTGTTTGGGGTTCCCTCCAAGTTTTCCAACATCTGTACTCTCCTCCAGTGAAAGGAACCCAGAAGGGACATCTATGATCAGTTTCTGCCACTGGAGTGTTTTTTTAAAAAGTTTTTGCCTATAGGTGCATGTGTGCACATGCACACATGTGCATGAGTGCATATGCATGCACATAAGCACACATGCATGTGAATGGGTGTATATGCGCCCACCTGCATTAAAAAAAAATGATTGGGCAGCACACTCCATGGCTGAGGCACTGCAGTAATGTGGATGCTTTGCCATGGGATGGCCATGTGGGTAGCCTGCAGCAGGGTGTGCTTTCTGGATGATATGGCCCACAACACTTTAAACCGGTACAATTAGAGGTGCCACCATACTACGCCAAGCTGCCAGTGTGACTGCAGGCTATATATATCTAATAACAACATAGAGGTAGGGGGAAGTCAAGGATTCACTATACTCTGCTGCCTCCTTTCAAATATTGGTTGCATAGGAAATAGTATGAAAATAGGCTAGTAATGCCAGAATTAAACCCACATTTCACAGGATGTGAAAATAACATTACAATTCCACATTGAAGCTTTCAGTAATGTTAATTGTCTGTATTGATTAATATTTTCTATAGATACGTACTGTTTAATAGAGTATATATTTGCATATATTTGTACTGTAGGTACTCTTTTGATTGATAGACTGGTATACCTGTTCCATAAGTCTAGTCTCTTGTGATCTTATTATTAGTAGTAATGAATGAGAACTCTTCCAAAACCCAGTTCCACTTTCTGTAATTCCTGTATGTAGGTCATCCTTAATTATTTTGGTAGTTTGCTTTTGAGCTGTTGACTGGTAACTAGGACACTTAATAAGTTATATCTACAGGCAAAAAATGCACTATATTTAAGTTTATTAATTGTTGTTAATGTAACTTTTGGTGTAGTGCTGTGTTAAAATTAGATATTTCAGACTTCTAGACCTCTGTCTACTGCAAGTACACAGGTAGCTGAGTTAACTAAATAACATTTTTCTTACCTGAGGAAAGTGCATCTTTAAATAGTTTCATGATCTTACACAGCATTTAAAATGTGGATGGTCCTCCTCTGAAGAATAAATGAAATACCCTGGGAATTATATTACAGAATGTCAGAGCTCTTTTTGTAGCAGGAACTCCTTTGCATATTAGGTGACACACCCCTAATGTAGCCAATCCTCCAAGTGCTTACAGTAGCCCCTGTAAGAAGAGCTCTGCAAGCTCTTGAGGATTGGCTACATTAGGGGTGTGTTGCCTAATATGCAAAGGAGTTCCTGCTACAAAAAGAGCCCTGCAGAATGTATATTCTTCACCAAACGTAATAATGAAATGGTGACATAAAAAGGGTAGCTTTGCTGGCAGTAGATGGCAGGAGATTGAGGACCGGAGATGGGGCAATTGTATAGCAATTGAACAACACTCTGAGGGCAGATTTTCCTTTAATGTGGTGTACCCTATGGTCTAAGGCAGTGGCACTCACTCCATGGCTCATGGAGAGCCACATTTGCAATTACCATCAACCAAAAGACCATCATGATTGCTGCATGCTCTACGTACCATCCCACCAAACACACCCAGACAATAATATTAAGGCATAACTATTTATATTAAAAATGGAATGATAACCTTTTAATTTACCAGAGTATATCTGAGCATATTGGGTTGTCCGACCCCATCAGTGCTGAAACTTATCCGGCCCTTGTGTATCTGGAGAGGGGAAGAGAGCAAGAGGGCCTGGATGGAAGGAAAGGGCACTCAGGCTTCCCATTGCAGGAGCCTGCTCTGGGCCAGCCAGCAGCACAGTGAAGCCTCTTTTTGCAAGAAGCCTGCATACCTTCTATTTCCTCGCATGAAGCACAGCAGGTTGGACATGAGATGCACCCAAAGGAGAGAATGCTGGCTATGGATGAAGGAGAGTAAAATCAGTACCAACCCAATGTGGCCTGCTTGCACTTTTCCTGGGTGGCTGTCATTATGATAGTTTTACTCTCTCTTCCCTGTAGCCAGCTTGCTCTCGCCCTCAGTGGCTGACTGGGTCCTGGGATGAGAGTATGGAGGTTATGAAAAAGGGTGTGGGCTGTTGGAGAGGATGAATCTTTTACATTCATCCCTGACAGCTCAGGGGGCTGCCAGATTACCCATCCTCCAGGCTCTAAAACCTCAAGCCCTACTGGGCAATGGCCTTGCCCATTTTCCTACAATGTAGGCTGGGTGCCAGAGTGGGGAATGGTGCGCAGAAGAGCCTCAAGAGGCATGGCAAAAAGCCACATGTGGCTCCTAAGACACTGAGTATCACTGGTCTAAGCACAATGCTTTATCTGTGCATTCATCCACAGGTTCTTTCTTTCATTCTTTTAAAAAAACATTTTTATAGGTAATGTACAGTCTTCTATGCAAATCAATCTCATACAAAAATCATACAATTCTGATCTTGATATTGCTTAGTTTTTGTTTCCTATTCAGTGATGCTTACGGTTGTCAACCTACAAGTTAGGCCTGGAGATCTCCCAGAATTGCAACTGATCTCCAGCCTACAGAGATCTGTTCCTCTGGAGAAAATGGCAGCTTTGGAGGGTGGACTCTCTAGCATCACATCTCTGCTGAGCTCCATCCTTTCCTCAAGCTCCACCCTCCCCAGGCTCTGCCCCCAATTATGCAGGAATTTTCCAGCCTAGTGTTGTCAATCCTAGTTAAAGCTAAGCTGAAGACACAGGCAGAATCACTTGTGCAAAGAGAACTGAACTATTGTTTCTTTCTTTTAGTTGTTATAAAACTCTTTCTCCTATACTGTTTTTATCAAAAGCTAACTTTTCTTTTACTAGATATATTGAAGTCCTTGGAACAGATCAAAGGAATAATTGTTAGGACACAATTATCTCTACCCATTCTTTCTCATGATAACTATTTCATGGACAATTATAAAACATCTCAATTTGGCCCTAGGTGCTGGAGTTGTTCTAATGTGTTATCTCTAAAAGATGATAAATTGCTAAGCAGATAACTTGATTTGAATATTTTTGTTTCTGAATACTTATTAATGTGACATCTGGTGCAGTCTTAACTAGAAGAAATGATTATGCTAAATACCATCAAGACCTATTCTGAATGCAAGGCTTTAGGAATGTTAAATATTTTTGGTGGAAATATGCAGCTGTGGTAACAATGAATTATTCAGTATTTGCTCTTGGATTGTCTTTGCTTCCAGTCATTCCTTTTTCCTTTTTTGCACCTAGCTTCTGGTCTTCCACTCCTCTAGTAAAGTTTTGTAAGGTATAATTCCAGTTCTCCCCTCCACACATCACTAATTAAAAAACAAACAAACAACTATTTGTTTTGCCAGGTGAAAATGGCTAGCTAAATGGCCAATGGAGAATTCTAAGAAAGGAAACATGAAGCAAATGCTAATTCATTTAGAGTAAAAGCTTTAATGAGCTTTAATAGTATCACTGACTTTGTTTTTTCTTGAAAGCACAACACTGTAGGAATTCTTCAAGTTTTGCACAGATACAAATAAAAATCTCCAGACATTTGCATAAGAAATTAGAGTTAGCACCTAATTTAATGAATTCACTTTGACGCATTGTTAAATAAATGCTTCTATTTAAAGGCATGTGGGGGGAGACACTAAGGAACAGTTTTTGATGTTGGACAATTAGCACCAGGACTAATCACATAAGAGTGCAGTGATAAGACCACTGTACTCAAATGCAAGAGACCAGTGATATAGCTGAAGAGGATTTCATAGATCAGCTGGAAATTAACAGAAGTCAGAATCAGGGGCTTGGCTAGTTATGAAATGCCTCTGGAATAAGTGGCAAATGCCATACAGGTATTTGGGTGGTAGAGGAGTAGGTGAGATATACTTTCCAGTAGGGATATGGAATAAATTGCACTGCACAGGCGTTTGGGAAAGTTTGATTTGCAATGCTGTTGCCAGTTTTGGCCACATCATTCAAGAAGCATAAACTCAAACAATGGAGGCAAATATCATCAATAGAACGAGTACAATATGAAATTACCTTCTCATATGAACCTGCCCATCCACTCAGGTCATATTCAGAGGCTCTGCCACACATGCCCCTGCCATCTGAGGCTAGACAGTTGGCAACCAGTGAAAGAGCCTTCTCTGTTCTAGTGCCAAAACTTTGAACTCACTCCCAAGGGAGGTTCATCTGTCTCCCTCTATTGTTGTCTTCCATCAGCAAGTGAAGACTGTTCTGTTTTATTTGGCATGCCCCCATAACTGCTATTGATCTTCCTCCTTGGTTTTGGCATTATGCGTGTATATTTTTTTATTGAATTATTTTATATATGCTTTATTTTAAACATTTTTATTTTGAAATGTTTGATGTTTGCTACCTTAGGGTCTCTATTTGGTGGAAAAGTGGCATAGAATTTTTTTTTTTAAAAAAACAGATATAATAACTGGATCCCATTTGCCTGAGAAATATTGTATTATCATTGTTCTATAGCAGTTAGAGCAGCTCGGTCTCCTGCTATAGCAACACATCACCTACATCCTTGTTTGACATGGCAGTGGGAGGGGGATTCAGCATTGCACCAACACCACAATATAACTTCTGGTGTGAATGGGAAGTAATGTTATCACAGTGGCTCAATTCTCTAGGATTTACAAAAACCTCTATGGTAAAATCTCAGTGTTCTTGATGAGTCCAAGAACTTCATGCTGACACAATAACATCAGTTCTGATTCACACTGTAAGTAAAGTTACAGCACTGAAGAGATGCCTATCAGGTAGGTCTTTGCTAGAGATGGGCACAAACTGGCTCACCAATTAAAGTTTGTGATGAATTTTGGCTAGCTAGTGGTTCACAAACTGAAGTTCATGGCAGGTCAACTGGCACAAACTTTCCACAAACTTTCAAGTGGTTCATAGTGGTTCGCAGGAGTTCATGAATGGATACATTTCCAGATAGACTGTCTCCGCTCAATCAAAATGTTTACCAAACTTCAAAGCAATTGTGAACACCTCTTCTGTGCCATCAGGATGACAGTGAGTACAAAGGGTGCTAGTCATGGGGGGAAGAAGTCCTCCACCCCCTGCATACCACAGGCCCCTGTCCCTGGGTACCAAACCCATCCTGCCAGGTCATTAGAGCCTGGCCCTAGCAAAGCATCACCAGAGGTCTCAGAGCCTTCTTCCTCTGATGTGTTCCTGGGGCTCTCCACAGAGGCAAAAGAGTTGCTTCCGCAGTCCATAGATGCCAGCAGTTGCTAAAACTGTTTGGAGAGGAGAACTGTGACAGCAGTGATTCAGAGGGTGGGGGGAAACATCCTTCTCTTCCACATCCCAAATCCCTATTGTTGCTTCTGCCTTGAGATGCTGCTTCCCTCTGTGGCCCCACCCAGCCCAGAAAGCATCTGTGTGTCCCCCCATCTTCTCCAATCCTGGGGCCCTGTTTCCAGCCCACAGTTTGGAAACATTTCTGCACCCTCCCCTGTGATCCCTGTGTGGCAGAGCGCCAGGGGCGCAAATCCCCAACACCTGTCCTCCTCTGTCCTCTGCAGGAACCTACAAAGGGTGCACCCAACTATGTTGTTTCAGAGGAAAGAATGGTAGCCAGTAGGAGGAGGAAGAAGCCCACTCCCTCTCAGCAAGGAGAAGTGGAGAGGGAGCAGGAGGTCCCCTCAAAGGAAGGCTCCCTCCAGTTGGGCTGTCATGGATGGGACATCAAGGCAGGCCATCCTCCAAGAGGTCATTCACCTGAGGATGCTGACGCTGCCATCCAAAAGGGCTATGTGGAGGGCCCAGGAAGTAGTCACTCACTTCATCAGCGAAATGATTGCTGTGGATGGCTAACCCTTTTTCCTCATGGAAGAAGTAGCCTTTTGCCGGCTGCTTAACACCTGGCTCCCTGGTACTCTGTCCCTCACAGTGAACTGTGAGCCGACAAAGCTTGCCCACCATACACTACTCCGCAGTGGCAATGGTCAAGACTCAGCTCTTCAGAGCTCTAGTAGAACTGTGCACTTCACTGCAGACTTCTGGAACAGCCATCAGCATAGCTACCTCTCCCTCACCACCCACTGGTGGCAACCAGGGGACCTCTCTGTTTGGCCTGTTAGGCCATGGTCCAGGCCTCAGGAGGGGACAGTCCTACCACAGGGCTACAAAGTGGTTCCACTCCATGCACAGGGAATGGATGCAGAACACATGGCACAAAACATCACCACTGTGATACAGAATTGCTTGAGGGAGTGGGTAGGCAGCAGCAGCAACATCATCATTGGCTACATGGTCACGGATGCTGGTGCCAACACGCTGGCAGTGGTGAAGGCTGTGCACCTCAAGGACATAGTCTGCTTGATCCACATGCTTCACCTAGTGGTGAAGGATATTCTGGGGAGCACTGTCAAGACCACCTGGGACACTACCGTCAAGATGTGGTCTTTGCTGGAGACCTGCTGGTGCCTGGCTGCCCACTTCTTGTGCAGCATCAAGTCTGCCTGTCTGCTGCACAAGAGGCAGGGAGAGGGTGATGAGCGTGAACACCAGCTCATCCTTTACTTACCCACCCACCTACACCATGATTATGTGTTTGATGGAGCAGAAGAGTGCAGTGCAGGAAGCTGTCTCCTCCGTGGCCCTCCTGCATGGGGAAGAGGAGCTCAGCGTCAGCTCCAACAACTGCCTGACCCTCTCTGAAATGGTGTGTGTCCTCAAGCCCTTCCAGGACACCACTGACAGGTTCTGTGCCCATACAGCCAATCTGGGGCAAGTCATCCCCCTGATTCAAATTCTGGATCGGGCGCTGGCCTCCAAACTGGAGCCAGGCCCTGAAAGGACAGCTGTTCCCTCACAGGTCAGGGTCTTGGCAGGGAGGTTGCAGGTGGACATCACCATCAAGTTGCATCTTCTCTGCAAAGAACGAGATACATGCTGGCATGGAAGCATGAGTTCTGCAAAGATGTATGGAGGCTACAGGCCAACAGACATGGCCAGAGGGAGCAACATGTGGGAGAGGCTGGGGTGGAGAAGAAGCTGCAGCTCAGCACCTCTGCCTCATACACCCCAAACAGGGAGAAGCCTCACTACTGGTTATCAGTGGTGAACTGGGAGGTCAGCAGTGGCAGGGATGCCAGGCATGCAATGGATTTGGCAGAGGTGATGGTGAGGGAGTACCTTGCTGAGTCCCCTGAGCTCACCAGTGCTGATCCCCTGAAGTACTGTCATTCAAGGCTGTCATCTGGCCTGACCTCTCTTGCATGGCCATGAGTCTCCTGCCCTCCCACCAGTGTCCAGAGTGAGGAGGTGTTCTCCCACCTGGGAGACTTTCTCAGCCCTCACTGCTCCCAGCTGGAGCCAGCCAGGGTAGAAAAATTGGCTTTCCTCAAAGTCAACCTCCCCATGATGGGCTACCCCTCTCTGGACCTGACAGGGTAAGATCCAGGTCTCCTGTTGTCCCCCTGTGTCCCCCCCCATTCCTCCTCCTCTCTGGGTGATCCGGCTTGTGGGTTACATCCTTGGCACTTGGGTGGGAGGATGGCCAACTCTGCTATGTGGGGGGGGCTGGCCCCACACCCATCCTTTCTCACTGAAATTCCCCCCTGAGAAAACCGTTGGACCCCCATTTACTTTTACTCTCCAAAGAAAAGCTCCCTCACCCAACATACCCTTCATGAAACAACATCTATCTCATAACCAACACCTACCTCATGGAACAACATCCACTGCTAAAACATCTACCTCAACAAATATCTGCCTGTACCAGCAAGTCTGTGTTCGACTACCCCTTTCCATTGAATTTGTATAATTCACAACATGTGATTTCTTATCTGTACAATGTATTCTGCTTATGGTGAATAACCAGAAAAATCACCTAGGTTTGGGCTGCGACCAGAGGATCTATGTGTTTGGGCCCAAGAGGGCCTGAAAGCATTGTAGTCATGGCTCACTGGGTGGGTTCCAGTACTTACTAGGGGTCTTTGCCAAGATGCTATGGAGTTACTTTGGGGAGCCCCTGTTGAAACTCTGTGGATGTCTTCCTTTCTGTCCTTCAGAACCTGCCTTTGGAGACTTGGGTATGGCCCTGCCACCTCAACATGTGTATCCATTCCTTTGCTGCATAGAAGAATACATCCCAGTTGATGGATGTGCTCTAGACTTATATATGTCAGACTGGGGGCGGGGGGTGCTGTGAGAGTTGTGAGCATACTTCCCTTGTTTGTGTTGTGTGGCTAGGGTGCCTGCCGAGGTGCCGTGGGGTTACTTTGGGGAGCCTTTGTCGAAACTCTGGGGAATTTTGCCATTCTATCCTTCAGAACCTTCCTTTGGAGACTGGGGGGTTGCAAGCATAGGGGGGTGCTTTCTGCCTTGCTTCCAGTGTCTGGCTGGTGGGGTTTGCCCATGTGAAGTTTACCTGTGAGTTTGGTGTCATGGGCTTTTTCCTGAGCTGTTCCATAGACTCCTGTGACTGCAGCTGTCTTTTCCAGAGAAAACACCAAGGAGACTTTTTATGGAGGTCCATAACTGGGACCTCAGAAATATAATCTGCCCCCATCTTGTAGTGATTGTAGAGGAATGGAGCAGGGTGAGGTTCCCTGTACATTTGGTGTGTGTAGCTTGCAGGGTGTCTATTCTATACACTTTTGAACCTGTGCCTGACATTCCACCCAAAAGTACTTTCCTGGGTGCATTTTTGGAGGGGGGCATAACTTGGACCCCCTAAGTCCAATTTGCACACAACTTGAAGGACATGTAGAGGAGGATTGGGGGTGGTCCTCTGTGAACAGTGTCCATTCTATACACTCCTGAACCTCCTGAACCTGTTCCTGTCATTTACCCAGAAAGAACTTTAGGGGGGGCATCTTCTTTGGGGGGCTGGAATTCAGGCCTCATAAATCCAAATCCTTACCAAGCTTAGAAGGCAGGTAGAGAACAGTCATCTGGAGATTTTCTTTGAGTTTGGTGTCTCTAGCATGTGGGGGGGGGGCTGTTCTACCATGGCATGAACCAATCCGGCACCTGAAAGTTCTTGACAGTTCATGGCTCAAGAACTGGGCACGGCACGATCCACTAACTGAAATGAACCACATTTTCTAGTTCTTCCCCAGCCCAAGTCTTTGCCTCCCACAATCTCCTGCTGGGTGCCAGCACAGTTTTGTCAACTCTAGTAGCAATTATTCACAACAGAATTATCCTGTCTAGACAAGCCAGTCTAGTTGTGGGATGTCACTATTGTGCATAAACTTCATCATAATAAACTTTATTGCATTAGCTCATGGCCTTATCAAACAGCACCAAGAACAGTGTCAAGAAAAAAAAATACAGTAATCACAATACCAATAAAAATTCTTATTATCCATTTAAAATTTATAGCAATCATTAAAATCAAGTTAACTATTTAAAATTGAACAACTAATCAATAAAACCATAAGTATTGTGCAATAATAATGTAGTAAAACAACAATCTAAGAAAGTGTAGCTGTATCCCTAGATAGTTTAAAGTACAAGTATACCAGAGTGAGTCAATGCAGTAAACAGACAATATTGTACGGATCAAGAAAGGCCATGGGCCTGGAACAAGTAACCATAAGCTTGTTACTTTATATTATGGCATGGCTTTTAAAAAAATGTTTAGAGATTCTGTTACAGATAGTCTCTGATCAACATTATTGGGGTCTTTTATGATGTCAGGCAGACATTAAAAAGAATAATGTGTTCAATTCTCAGCCAATCTGTCACTGAAAGATGTAGATAAATTATACTGATGCTGTTAATTAACAGTAATGACTAGGTAGTTGGCTAAATTTAATCTTGAAAAAGGTTGGGCTGTGAGAAAAAGAGAAAAAGCAACAGATCATGTCTCTTTGTATGTAAATATACAGGAGATTTTCCAAGCCAGCTTCTTTGACACTAGCTTACTGAGATTACAGGTGCAGATCTTCTTCATGGTCTCTGTGCATCACACCTATGGGATTATGCGCCTGCACTGATCCAAAACGGTGATGTACAAAGCTCACAAAGGGATTTTCGCACCTTCCCCTCAGGCATGCGCAGGATCCCACCTTGCATACCCAAGGTCTGCCGCGCTGTTAACAGCTCGTTTTCTGCCAGTCTTACGAGGAATTGCTCACTTCGTTTTTCTTTTGTTTTTTTGCCTTTTCATCTTTAAAATAAAAATATTTTTAAAAAGCTTTTGTTCGAGGGTTGCCGCTGCCTCCGGCGGCTTCCTCCCCACCCCACCCCGCCTCTCTGAGGTAAATCTCGCTCTGAGGTAAATTTTCTCTCACCTCAGTGTAGGTATTTTTTCTTTTCTTTTTTTTGTGCCTCTCTTTATGGCCAAACAGTGGGGGTGCTTTAAGAGTTGTGCCGGCTGTGGCAGCAAACTAGCCCTTAGAGACGATCACACTCTTTGTATTATTTGTCTTGGGGAAGCCCACTGTCCAGAGACTTGCCGGCACTGCTCCAAGTTCTCTAATCAGACCCGCAAGAACAGGGCCACGAGGCTCTGACTAGCTCTCTGGGAGTCTGCTTTGGCTCCTTTACCAGCCAGAATGATGTCTGCTGAGAAGTCCTCAGAAGCCCATCCAGCCGAACTTCTGTTGACATTGAAGACCACGACATCAATCCAACCTCCCCACCCCAAGGTAGCATCGGATGAGGGTACGTCTTTGAAGCGTACGGCACCAAAACATGCTTCTTCAGCCTTGACCCCGCTTAAGAGGAAGAAGAAGGAGAAGCACGACAAGGAGCAGTCTGCTTCAAAAAAGCCCCACAGGAAGAGTGGTGTTGGCAAACAAATGGGCTCTGCATTACCTCCTCTGCAGCAGGCGCAACCCAACTTGGTCGACCCTACCGAGCCAGAGCTACCTGTGTTACCACCAATCAAGTTACTCGACTTGTGTATCCAGCAGCTGAATACCCCGGTATCGGAGGCTCCCAATGGTGCCGGACCTATCTTGCTCTTGCTGTACAATGTGGAAGAAGTAGTCCACAGATCTTGTGAGGATCGTTCACCTTTGGTGTCTTCCTAGACACTCCCGAGTGGACTCCCGGTATCAATCCAGATCCGCTAGATGTGGGGACTGTCCACCCAAGTCTCTCAGGCAAGAAGAACATCGGTATCGAATGGAAGATTATCATCCTTTCAGGTCGAGGTTTTCCTACTCACCCAGATGAGAGTCGAGACCACATTCCCCAACCTATTTTGAGCCACCTATGCTGCCTCCATTGGAAAATCGGCAACATATGCCTTATTGGTTCTCATCATACCCGGGGGGCCCGTGTACCGACCTAGAGACCTGTTGAAGACAGACAGAAACTCATGGCACACTGCCACCGTTGTCGCCCTCTGGATCTTCGGGCTCCGAGTCTGACACCAACGCCTCCAAACATCCCAAGTCCCCTGAAGACTCTTCTCCAGATCCTGTGGTGGCTACCTATCTGCCCATTTCCCCTTCCGAAGATCTCTCTTCATATGGGGATATGATCAAATGAATGGCTCATTCACTGGGACTTTCGATTGTCCAGCCTCAACCATTGGTATCAGACATGGTCTTCGATGTTGTACAACTAGATACCTCCACATCAATCACCCTTCTGATGTCGTCTGTCCTGCTCCAGGCTGCTAGGGCCCCATAGGACAAACCATCTTCTGTTCCAGTATCCTCTTGGCGCTTGGACCATATGTACAGGGTTCAGGAGACTGACACGGAATTCCTTCATGTTCATCCGAAACCGAATTCGATGGTCATGTCATCCTCTTCGAAAAGCAAGTGGACTTTGTCTACTCCTTCAGATAAGGAGAGTAAGAAATTGGACTTGATGGGCAGACGCTTCTATTCTGCGGGAGCCCTTGGAATCAAAACTTCAAATTACATCGCCTGCATGGGACGGTACGACTATTCTCTCTGGGAGCATTTTACCGAATTCTTGTTGTCACTTCCTGCAGACAAGCTTCAGGAGGCCAGGAAGTTACAGAAGGAAGGGCTGTTACTCTCTAAGCAAATTATTAACTCGTCTAAGCATGTTCTGGATACATTTTCAAAGATGATGTCTTCAGCAATTAGCCCTCCAAAGGCACTCTTGGATTAGAACCACCTAGCTCCCTACGGATACAAGGGCATACATTGAGGACCTACCTTTCGACGGCCAAGGTCTCTTTAATGCATCCATGGATTCTGCCCTGCAGGAAATGGATAGAAGTATCAAGGAGTCTAGGTCATTGGGTGTCACCGCTCCATCAAAGTCTTTTTGTCCTTGTTCTTGGTCCAGGAACACCTCCAGGTGACAGTATACTAAGCCATCGCCAGAGGGAGGATACAGATCATGCCAGTCTATGTCTGGAAACAGCTGTATCAATCCAGACAGAGGTTTGGGGCAACACAACAACAGCCCAGACCGAAACAACCAAAGTCGAACAAACAGGGCCTTTGACTCCCACCTGCCTTCCACTTCCATTCCTACCTGACTCTACCCATATCTACATGCCTGGACCGCCATTACATCAGACCAATGGGTCCTTTCTATCCTGGCCAATGGCTATTCCATAGAATTCCTGGATTTTCCACCTCTTCCTACAGTGATTACCACTCCACCATCACACTTCCTCCCGAAGAAGTTGCCACACTCCTATCAAAAGGGGCCATAGAACCTGTGCCTCTAGACCACCAGGGCAGAGGTTTTTACTCCCGGTACTTCGTGGTTCCCAAAAGGGACGGCGGACAGAGGCTGATTTTAGACCTTCGAGGCCTCAACGCTTTTATACAATACTGGAAATTCAGGATGACATCTTTACTGGTCATTCTGCCCCCTTCTGTCCAAGGACTGTTGGATGGCTACTCTCGATCTCAAGGATGCATATTTCCACCTGACCATCCACCCCTCCCATCGACAATATCTCTACTTTGCAATAGGAGGCAGCCATACCAATACTGTTTGGCCTCAGTACGGCACCTCGGGTCTTCACCAAGACCATGGTAGTCATTGTAGCATACCTTTGCCTCTATGGCTTGATGGTGTTCCCATATCTGGACAACTGGTTTCTCATGGCACCTTCCAAGTACCTTCTCACATGTCAAGTGTCTCAAGCTCTAGACGTCCTTCAGAATCTCAGCCTCCAGGTCAACCACAAGAAATCACAGCTGGTTCCTTGTCAGAGAGTGCAGTTCATAGGGGCAATACTCGACTCCAGGGAAGGCAAAGCTTTCCTGCCCTGGGACAGAGCCCTTACTCTAGCTGCTCTTGCAGAACAAATCCAGGACACATCATCTGCTCTCCAGATTCAACACCTTTTGGGCGTGATGGCAGTGACAACAGATGTTCTTTGCTTTGCAAGGATACACATGTGGCCACTCCAGCTCTGGATCCTCCAGCACTTCAAGCCCCTCAGGATGTCCCAATCAATTCATCTCTCTCTGTCACAGGACACCCGCAATTCACTTCTTTGGTGGATGCTAGAGGACAACCTGATGGAAGGAGTTCCCTTCCATCCCCTCACTCCTCACTTCACTCTTACAACTGATGCCTCATTGTGGGGTTGGGGAGCCCACCCCAATGGCCTCTCCATAGGTCACAAGTGGAATGCCTTGACCTCAAAGAACCATATCAATTTTCTGGAGCTTTTGGCTATCAAACTGACCCTCCAATGCTTCCAGCCTCTTCTCTTGGGGCAATGTGTGACTCTGTTAACAGACAATATGACAGCCCTCAGTTACGTCAACAGGCAGGGTGGAACGGTTTCCTGCAGTCTCTACTGTCTAGTGTTGGAACTTTGGGCTTGGTGCATACCTCTGCACATTTTTCCCATTGCCTCACACATTGCTGGCAGTGCCAATGTACAGGCAGATCTGCTCAGCAGGGGACTATCTCACCATCATGACTAGGAGCTGAACTGGGCTTACCTATGTCCCATCTTCAAAGAATGGGGCACGCCTTGCATCAATATATTTGCCACCCAGCACAATGCGAAGTGCAGCCTGTTCTGTTGCAGAGGAGCTCAGGCTCCCAAGGCCTTGGGAGACAGGCTCCTTTATCCATGGAACAACAGTTCTGTACATGTTCCCCCCTCTACCGTTGTTGTTGAAGACAGTCCAAAAACTCATGGGGATACGCACAAGGTGCATTCTCATTGCTCCTTGGTGGCTGAGACAACCTTGATTTACCAACCTCCTCTCCCTGATCAAGGCTCTCCATCTGCTTCCACAGGTGTCAGATCTCCTCCTAGCGGAAGACGGTGCTCTACTGTTCCACGAGGTCCACAAGTTCAAACTAATGGCCTACCTCGTGGACACATGACCTTTTTGAATAGAGTCAACACTGTGTTACTCAATGCCTGGAAGGACCCTACCAGTCATTCTTACAATAGAAAGTGGTCTCATTTCTTGATGTTCTTACAGCCCTCCGACGCATCCCCGTTTTCTGTGGCCCTGATCCGAGTCTTTGAATTTTTGCTTTCGCTGGCCAAGAAGGGCCTTTCACACTCCTCAACCAGAGTGTATTTGTCTGCCATTTCGGCTTACCATACTGATGTCGAGGGCTGCTCGGTCTTCTCTCTCCCGATCTCAAAGAAGTTCCTGAAGGGTCTCCTTCACTTGTATCCACCAATCCGTTCGCTGGTACCCGTGTGGGACTTGCCACTGGTACTGTGACAGCTGATGGGGAGACCGTTTGAGCCTATGGCAACTTATGATCTGAGGCTTGTGGCATGGAAAACTGCTTTTCTCATTGCCATTACCTCATCCAGGAGGGTGGGCGAACTTGTGGCCCTTCGCCATGACCCACCTTTCCTTGTCTTCCTGCTGGATGGAGTTAGATTGATGCCTGACATCTCTTTCCTGCATAAAGTGGTCTCCAAATTTCACCTCAGCTCGGAGATCTTGCTTCCAGACTTCTTTCCTGATCTGAAGGATGGACAACAGCAACTCCTCCACACTCTAGATGTAAAAAGGGTGCTGCTCTTTTACCTGAACAGGACATGTTCAAGTAGGAGGGACAAGAACTTATTTGTCTCCTACTCCAGTCACTCCACAGGTAAAAAGATCTCAGCACAACGTCTCTCCGAATGGATCGCTGAAACTATTAAGCTGTGCTACCTGTTGGCTAAACACCCGTTGCCCTTGCATGTGTGAGCACACTCCACAAGATCAATGGCTACGTCTACAGCCTTCTTGAAGGGTGCTTCCCTGTTGGTGATCTGTGGGGCTGTGACATGGTCTACTCTGAACACTTTCATTAAGCACTACGCTGTCGATGTTCGTGAGCACCGCAGAGTGGGCCTTGGTCTCCTAGTCCTTTCGTCGGCAGAGCATTGAATTTGTGACAGCTCCCACCTCCAGGTGAGCCACTGCTTTTTAATCTCCCATAGGTGTGATTCACAGAGACCATGAAGAAGATAAACAGGTTGCTTACCTATAACTGATGATCTTTGAGTGTTCATCTGTGCAGTCACACCACCCACCCGTCCTTCCCCACTGCCATTGCTTCAGTACGTTTATTTGTTTATTGACATGACAGCGGTCAGAAGGAACTGGTGGGATGTCTGTGCCCCACCCCTTGGGCATGCATGGTGGGGTTCCTGCACATGCCTGAGGGGAAGGCGTGAAAATCCCTTTGTGAGCTTTGTACATCACCGACTTGGATCAGCACAGGTGCATAATCCCATAGTTGTGACTGCACAGATGACCACTCAAAGATCATCAGTTACAGGTAAGCAACCTGGTTTTTTCCCCCATAAGGTGCCTCATTTTCTATTCTGTGCTATAGCCTAAACTATGAACTTGCAGGTACTTATTTCAAATATTAAATCAGCTGTGAAATCATGAGGTGTCCTTTGGAAAGCCAAGTGAGATTTGAACCTTGCTCTTTTCAGACCTAGTCTGACATTACCACACCACCACCCTGTCTCTCAATAATGGAAACTGTCCTTTTGTAGAAGAAGAGGAGATTGGATTTATACCTCACCCTTCACTACTGAAGGGAGTCTCAGAGCGGCTTACAAACTCCTTTCCCTTCCCCTCCCCACAACAGACACCCTGTGACTTAAGTGGGGCTGAGAGGGCTCTGACAGAAACTGCTCTTTTTTCAAGAACAGCTGTGCCAGATCTTATGACTGACCCAAGGTCACACCAGCAGCTGCATGTGGAGGAGTGGGGAATCAAATCTGGTTCTTCCAGATTAGAGTCCACACACTTAACCACTACACCAAGTTCAGGTTTGGATCCAGCACCACCTAGATCTCTCACTTTAATGCATATATCTACAATATCAGGATAATATGAGTTTACGTATGCTGTCTGCAATAATTGCTAGAAAGTCCAAACAAAACATCTGTGACAAAAATAACAAAGAGTCAATAAAGATATATGTGAAATTGTTTACTATAATAATTATAATTCTGTGGAAAACTCTCTTCTTTTATCGCTCACATGCAACAAATTTTGCACAATAAAAATATCTGTTTCACAAGGATTGCTTTGTCTGAGCGTGCAATAATTACAATTCTTATCAATTTCCACTTATCAACTCTTGAAATAAACATCCCATGTTGACTCTCTGATATCAGAATCCAAGGTCTTCAAAAAGAGTTACAAAGGTGGTTTTTTGATTTTTTTTTTACTTAAATCAATCTTCCATTAACTACTTCTGGTGCTTTGTGAGCATACTTAGGTAGAAAGAGTGTGACTCAAGATGGTTTTATATAATATGTAATTGAAACATTTCATTATGATGTCCCAGCTACTATATGGCCCTACTCCAAATTGGGGTGATAGTAGAAAGTACTCAGTAATGCTTCTGTGTATATAAACAGCCCAACAAATGAGACAGAAGCAAAAGTAGATCGAGTCAAGTGAAGATACATTGATGCCAGATGTCCAGAAACATATTGAAATGCCCTTTTTAGGACCTTGTGTAAATATATCCTGAAGTTACAACAAGAAAGACTTAAAGTGATTGTAATTACATATTTGTGATGGAGAATGCAGCAAAGGAGGAGTAAACAATATTTTTTAAAAATCTTGTATGGTATTAATTATACCATATCTCCCTTTATTAATCTCTTTATTATTGTGGTGAACCCACAAATGAGTAACAGCAGCAGTTTGCATATTTGTGGTGTTCTTGGTGTTTGGACTAGAATGGAGCTAATTTTTAGAAAAAAATCCATTTTCTGGTTGGAATATGTATGTTCACTGAGAAAATATTGTTGGTAAGTAGCTAAATAAATCCCACAAATTTGCCTGCTTTTTGTACAAGTCCTTTTGTCATGACCCCCTCTGAGATGGCTCTGGACTCCAATTCCAAAACCTCAGGAGGAGTGTGAGCAGCCAGAAATGTGGTGTGGGGAAGAGCAGGGAACTCCGGCAGACCTTTGCATGGTTGATGGTTCATCCCATTTGCCCCCAGGGACCTACAGTTGGAACTCTTCCACCAGACCTGCAGAATCTATAATCTCTTTAAGTACTTCCTAACTTCAAACTCATGGTTTGTGGAAAGGTTTGTAGAGAGTATATAAAGCACTTTTTTAGCTTTATGTTATTCACGTCAAACAGCTTCTGTCCATAGCTTGGTCAGACAAGGTCAAAGATTGCACAATCCCCTTCCTTCCAGGGTTCAGTAGCTTCTCAGAACTAGTGTAATCTAGTCAACTAGAGACTGCACAGTTCCCAGGAGCCTTATGATTCAGTCTTCCAGGTTTTTGAATAGCTCTGTCAAAGTTATGATTGATGTCCTCAACTTGGATAAATAACAAAGACAATCAAGGGACAATCAAATAAGGTACAGTCATAACCCACCAAAATTGGAGGCATTCAATAATGAAACTGAAAAAGGTTTTTTCCCCCTCTTCCTGTTTCAGTATTCATATGAGCCATAAAGCTCATGTCAGCATTTGAGTCATAAATAGGGTTTTCAGCCCATGGCAAGCAACTGGTAGGAGATTGCAGGGCCTTTTCAGTGTCATGCCAGTGCCATGACATCACTTTCAGTGTGACCCTGGGCGATGGTTTACAATTCATCCGAAGCACAATGTTTTAACTATAGATATTTTGGCAAATGATAGAGTGTTGCCAGATGTGATTACATTAATTCCAGGTCATACTGGAAGTGGTATCATAAGAACAAGAACATAAGAGAAGCCAATGTTGAATCAGGCCAATGGCCCATCTAGTCCAACACTCTGTCACACAGCGGCCAAAATATACCAGGTGCCATCAGGAGATCCAGCAGTGGGGCCTGGACACTAGAAGCCCTCCCACTGCTGCACCCCCAGCACCAAGAATAGAGTGCATCACCTGCCCCAGACTGAGAGTTCCCATCTATAACCTGTGGCTAATAGCCACTGATGGACTTCTGTTCCATATGTTTATCTAATTCCCTCTTGAAACTGTCCATGCTTGTAGCTGCCACCACCTCCTGTGGCAGTGAATTCCATATGTTAATCACTCTTTGGGTGAAGAAGTATTTCCTTTTATCTGTTCTAACCTGACTGCTCAGCAATTTCATGGAGTGCCCACGAGTTCTTGTATTGAGAGAAAGGGAGAAAAGTACTTCTTTCTCAACCTGCTCAATCCCATTCATAATCTTATAAACCTCGATCATGTCACCCCTCAGCCGTCGTTTCTCCAAGCTAAAGAGCCCCAAGCATTTTAACCTTTCTTCATAGGGAAGGTGTTCCAACGCTTTTATCATTCTAGTTGCCCTTCTCTGCACTTTTTCCAATGCTATAATATCCTTTTTGAGATGTGGTGACCAGAACTGTACACAATATTCCAAATGAGGTCGCACCAATGATTTATAGAGGGGCATTATGATACTGGCTGATTTGTTTTCAATTCCCTTCCTAATAATCCCCAGCATAGCGTTGGCCTTCTTTATTGCAGCTACACATTGTCTAGACATTTTCATTGAGTTATCTACTACGACTCCAAGATCTCTCTCTTGGTCCGTCTCTGCCAGTTCACACCCCATCAACGTGTATTTATATTTAGGATTTTTGGCTCCAATGTGCATCAATTTGCACTTGGCCACACTGAACCCCATTTGCCATGTTGACGCCCACTCACCCATCCTCGACAGATCCCTTTCGAGTGCCTCACACTCCTCCCTGGTTTTCACCACCCGGAACAACTTCGTGTCATCTGCAAATTTAGCCACTTCACTGCTTACTCCCAATTCCAAATCGTTAATAAACAAGTTAAAAAGCATCGGACCGAGTACTGATCCCTGTGGTACCCCACTGCTTACCACCCTCCACTGAGAAAGTTTCCCATTTATACTCACTCTCTCTGTTTCCTATTTATAAGCCAGTTTTTGATCCACAAGAGGACTTGTCCTTTTATCCCATGACTATTGAGCTTACTTAGGAGCCTTTGATGAGGAACTGTA
Organism: Gekko gecko; assembly: GCA_029375565.1. Classification (NCBI taxonomy): domain Eukaryota; kingdom Metazoa; phylum Chordata; class Lepidosauria; order Squamata; family Gekkonidae; genus Gekko; species Gekko gecko. The sequence continues at coordinate 267,045,146 of JAPDNY010000001.1, forward strand.
TCAAAAGCTTTCCGGAAGTCAAGGTAAATAATATCTATTGGGTCCCCCTTGTCCACATGTTTGTTCACTCCCTCAAAAAACACTAACAGGTTAGTGAGACAAGATCTTCCCTTACAGAACCCATGCTGAGTCTGACTCAATAGTTTTTGTTCATCAATGTGCCTACTAATTCTTTCCTTAATAACAGTTTCCACCAACTTACCCGGTATTGATGTCAGACTGACTGGCCTGTAATTTCCCGGATCTCCCCTGGAGCCCTTTTTAAAGATGGGAGTGACATTAGCTACCTTGCAGTCTTCAGGAATGGAGGCAGATTTTAAAGAAAGATTACATATTTTTGTCAGGAGATCCACAAGTTCTCATTTGAGTTCTTTCAGAACTCTCGGATGAATGCCATCCGGGCCTGGCGATTTATTAGTTTTTAAATTGTCCATCAGTCGGAGGACTTCCTCTCTTGTCACCGCAATCTGATTCAGGTCTTTCAAACCCCCTCCCGAAATCAGTGCTTCTGGAGTGGGCAAGCACTTCTCCTCTTCCACAGTGATGATAGAGGCAAAAAATGCATTCAGCTTCTCAGCCATTTCCCTATCACCCTTCACTACTCCTTTTACCTCTTGGTCATCCAAGGGCCCCACTGCCTCCCTGGCTGGCTTCCTACTTCTAATGTATTTGAAGAAAGTTTTATTGTTGGTCTTTATGTTTTTTGCGATATGCTCCTCATATTCCCTTTTTGCTTGCCTGATCACAGACTTGCATTTTATTTGCCACAGTCTGTGTTCCCTTTTATCAACCTCACTAAGACTAGCTTTCCACCGCTTAAAGGAATCCTTCTTACCTTTTACAGCTTCCATTACTTTATTTGTTAACCATGCAGGCTTTTTTCTATACCTATTTGTACCTTTCCTAACCTGCGGTATATATTTTTTCTGAGCTTCTAGGACTGTATTTTTAAATAGTCTCCAAGCTTCCCCAATGGTTTTGACCTTCTCCACTCTTCCTTTCAATTTCTTCCTCACATGTCCCCTCATACCAGAGAAGTTACCCCTTTTAAAGTTAAAAGTGGTTGCGTCAGTCTTTTTGGGCAACTCCCTATCTGTACAAATGTTAAACTCAATGACATTATGGTCCCTGTTCCCAAGCGGTGCAATCACTTTTACATCTCTCACCAGGTCTTGGGTGTTACTTAGGACCGAATCCAGGATTGCCTCTCCCCTGGTAGGATCTGTGACCATCTGTTCCATAGCACAGTCATTGAGAGTGTCTAAAAACTCAATCTCTTTTTCCCGACTAGAACTCATATTGACCCAATCAATGTGTGGGTAGTTAAAGTCGCCTATTACGACACAGTTATTTTGTCTAGCCGCTATCTTTAATTCATTCATCATTTTATAATCCTCCTCTATCTTTTGATCTGGTGGGCGATAACAAACTCCCACTGTTAAGCTTCCTTTTGGACCCACTATTTCAACCCATAGCATTTCCAGAAGCGAATCCAATTCTCTTACCCTCTCAATCTTACTGGACGGTATACCCTCTCTGACATACAGAGCCACCCAACCTCCAACCCTTCCCCCATCCTTCCAATATAATTTATAACCAGGAATCACCGTATCCCACTGGTTTTCCTCATCCCACCAAGTTTCTGAAATACCCACAATGTCTATTCCCCCCCCAACACCAAGCATTCCAAATCCCTGATTTTACCTCGGAGACTTCTAGCATTTGTGTATAAATACTTATAGTTTCCAACGTTTGTTAAGCCCACAGCCTTCCTCTTGCTGCCTCGAGACCTTGCCAGGCAGTTCCTATCATTAGCCACAGTCTCAGTGGACAATTGTAATCCATTCCTTGTACAAAAGTAGTAGCTACTCCTTCATCTCTTTGAGATGAGCCATCCCGAACCAGAGACTTTTCATCTCCTGCCGGCTTTCCCCCATTATTCAGTTTAAAAACTGCTCTGCCACCTTTTTGATTTTGAGTGCCAGCAGTCTGGTTCCTTCTTGGGCCAAGTGGAGACCGTCCCTTTTGTACAGCTCCCCCTTGTCCCAAAAAGCATCCCAGTGCCTAACAAACTTGAACCCTTCCCCCCTACACCACCGTCTCATCCACGCATTGAGACTCCTGATCTGTGTCTGTCTCTCCAGCTCTGCGCGTGGCACTGGTATGATGTCAACCTTCACCCCCTTTCCGGCATTTCACCCACCATGCAGCAGGGGAAGCTAAGAGGCTAGAGGTAGGACTCCCGCTGGTCTCCCTGCCATAAAGCTCATGTCAACATTTTCTTGTGTGTCCTTTCTGACCTCTCTGTCCCTTGTATAAATACAGTGAGGAAAGTCAAGTCCTCCTGTTCCTTCTGCCTTCAGCAATCATCTCTGCTTTACACCCTTCATTTAGTTTACAGACAGTTTTTATCTCTGCTCTGTCTTCTTGCTTGGAAGTGTGACAAAATAGGCTCCAATAGACTCCTGATAGTTCTTTCACAAAAAGGGCAGCAGAGGGATGCTTAACCTGTAGATTGTTTCATGGTTTTCCCCTGTGGTTAAATCATATCATCTGCAATTAATCTGAGATTCAGTAGTGTGAATTTCTGCACTGATGCTTAATCAGACTACTCATATATAAAGCACTGCTGTGTCACAAACCTAATGAGTAGGCTGAACAAAAACATACGAACAGTGAAGATAGGATCTACATTTTCCCTCTCCTTTTTAATTGCCAAATGTCAGGCTGTGTAGAAATTGTCTTCTAGCATTTTGTTTTCCAATTTTTCAAACACACTATTTGCAGATTTCAAAGATTAATGAAAGATTAATGAAAAACTAATAAAGGGGGGGGGACCCACAATCCATTCATCCATTTCCCTATTTTACCATTATATCTAAAACCAAATAGCTATTGACTTTAAATTCTTATAAGTATACCATTTAGCTTGGAGGTTTCTGATAGGATTTGGGGAGTGGGGTTGCCAGCCACAAATCTGTGGAGGCAGGGACTTGGGGAGGACGCTGTCAGCACTTTGGTGTTATGTCACTTCTGGGGGAAACTTGCAAGTAACATCATGCCTCTGTAAAACGTAAAGGTAAAGTTCCAAGGAGCCTTAAAACCAGTCAAATCTGACTCTAAGGGGCAGTGCTCATCTCTGTTTCCAAGCCAAAGGGCCAGCACTGTCTGTCCGAAGACTTTTTCCGTGGTCATCTGACTGGCATTGCTAAATGCCAAGGCACATGGAACACTTTTACCTTCCCACCAAAGCAGTACTTATCTAGTTGCAATTTCTTGCTTTCAAACTGCTAGGTTGGCAGGAGCTGGGGCCAGAGACAGGAGCTCATTTTGTCACATATCACTGGGGTCTCGAACTTCTGAGCTACCAACCTTCTTGTCTGCAGCTCAGTGTCTTAAGCTCTGAGCCACTGCTATTGACACTCCTTCCAGGATGACCCAGAGTGCATCTGTGTCATGGGACATTGAAGTTGAACATCTCCACAGGGAGTTCAGAGGCAAGGCTGAAGAGATCAGGAGAGAGATGCAAAACGTGATGCTGGATATACCAGGCATCATCATGGATGCCATCCAGCAAGAGTTCAGAAATCATGAATGGACCCAAGATGGAACTGGAGGGGCACTGCTGGCCCCTCCACAAGAGCCCCGCCTCCTCTCCCGGTACCCCCAGCCATTCCTGCTTGCCCGGCTGGGTCAACCAGGCTGGGTCAACCAGGCAACTCTGGAGCAGCCTGGAGAAGCTGGCATTTTTTTCTGCTGCAGGTGCACAAATTCTTACATGATTGGGCCCCACCATGTGGATTTTATTGGGTCATGACTCTGGGACCGAGCAGCCGACTGGTAGGTGAGTCTCCACAATGTCCAGGGCCCAGAACTCCAAGATGTGAATGCCTTCATGTGGGCACTCCAACACCAATACGAGGACCCCTTGCAGCTAGAGAGAGTGCACACCCACTTGGGGGGTCTACGCCAGGGTGGGTGCTTGGTGTGGGAGTACTGTGATGAATTCAAAACACATGCTGCAAAGCTCCAGGGCTGGCCTGAAGAAGTCCTCATTGAGTTCTACTGGGCCGGGCTGAATCACTCAATTCTGGATTGGACCCTGGCCCAGGGCAACCCACTAACCCTAAATAGGTGGATACAGGTGGCCTGCGAGGTGGAGAACTGCTTCAACCTTTTGGGGATGTACCAGCCCCAGGCTCCCATGAGGGCAGCAGCAGCGGAACAACAGGGGACAAAACCCAAGATGAGAGAAGCTGGCAGAAACCAATGTATGAGAGAAGCTGGTGGAGAGCAATGTATGTGGCAGGTCCTGTGCCTAAGATGTGGGGCACCAGGGCACTTTGTGGCCACCTGCCCGCTCAACAAGAGCCCCAGGGATGGGAAGGCAAGTGAGTGCAAGACCTCTGAGAAAAAGCCCAAGTCGCAAGGGGAGCAGATGAAGCATCCCAAAGAGCTTCAAGCAGGAGAGTGGGGAGAGTCTGATGGCACCTCCTCCAGTGGAGACAAACCCAACGTACCAGCAGGAAAAGATTGGGACCTGCTGTGAAGGGCGCAACCTGGCAGGTCCAAAGGTCCCATGTGCCAAGTTTGGTGAGAACCTCCCCCCCTTTGTTCAATTTAACTGTGACTGTAATAAACCCCAAGCAGGGCACCCAGATATGGGTGAGAGCCCTGATCGACTCTGGGTGTGCCCAGGGCTAGGGGTACCCATCCAAGTATTGCCAGAATCTATCATTTCCACCCAGATTGATGGGTCCCCCATGAAGGAGGCATGCAAGTATCAAACTGTGCCCGTGGTGATGGGGATGGGGCCCCATTGGGAGCAATGCTCATTCATTATTAACCCTGCTGCAAAATTCTTGATGGTGCTAGTCAACCCCTGGCTCCAAGATCATGATCCATACATTCAGTGGAGTGGAGGGGCCCTGCACTTCCCAGATCCCCAATGCAAAGCTCATGGGTGGAATCCCAAGTGGGGGAAGGCACCAGTCCCCATTCTGGAGCGTATTTGCTTGGTGCAGGGAGAGCTCGATCTCATCCCTCCTGAGTACAAAGACTTGGCTAGAGTGTTCGAAGAGGAGGAGGCAGATGAGTTCCCCCCCACCGAAAGTCAGACTGTGCTATAGAGATTTTTCCAGGACACAAAATGCCTAAAGGGAAGTTGTTCGCAATGAGCCCAGCTAAGAAAGAGGAGCTGCACAGGTTTATAGATAAGAACCTTGCGGGGGTTTCATCTGCCCGGCCTCCTTCCCCTTTGCTGCCCCCATCTTCTTCCGAAAGAATAAGGACAGTGGGCTGCAGCTGTGCACAGACTACCGGGGCTTAAATGCAGTGTCTATGTCCAATGCCTACCCCCTCCCGCTCACTAAAGACTTCCTGGCGGAAGCTTCCCAGGCGCACATTTTCACCAAACTTGATTTGTGAGCTGCTTATTTCAGAGTGTGCATTTGGGAGGGGGATGAGCACAAAACAGCTTTCAATACACCGTTGGGACAGTTTGACTACCTGGCAATGCTATTTGGGTTAGTGGGAACCCCCAGAGTTTTATGAACTTAATCAATGAAGTGTTACACAAGCATTTATCCAAGGGGGCACTGGTTTATCTGGATGACAACTTGTTCTATTTGAAAGATAAAGACTCGCATGTAAAGTTGGTCAGGGAGGTGCTCCAAACACTTTATAAGTAACGACTCTTTGTCAAGCTCTCCAAGTGTGAGTTTCATAAGGATGAACTGGATTTCCTGGGATATCAGATTTTGGGGGAGGGAGGACCCCCATAAAGTGCAGGGCATAGTGGAGTGGGAGGCTCCTCGAACCTGGCGCCAGCTCCAATCATTCCTCTGGTTCACCAATTTCTACCACACATTCATCCCAAACTTCGCCCAGCTGTTTTTGCCCCTTACTGACTTGTTAAAAACCAAGGGGAAGGGTCCCAACAGTAGCAAGCCAAGTACCAAGCTGGACTGGACCCTGGAGTGCCAGCAGGCATTTGAAAGGCTCAAGGAGCTGTTTACTTCTGAGCCCATTTTATACCATCCTGACAAAAACAAGCCGTTTGTGATGCAAGTTGACGCCTCCAATATGGCTATGGGGGGGGCAATCCTGCAACAGGAGGAGGATTGAAAGCTCCACCCCCTGGCATAGGTGTCTAAGAAGTTCTCCCCTATGGATTGTAATTGGGCTGTTTGGGATAAGGAAGCAGCTGCCATCAAACTGGCCCTTACGACCTGGAGGCACTGGCTGGAGGGGGCAAGGGTGCCATTCAAAGTGTGGACGGACCACAGAATCCCTGGAGGCATTACACATGCCCAAGTGCCTAAATGCCAAGCAGCTCCACTGGGCGGAGTTTTTCTCTAAGTTTCAGTTTACACTCCAGCACCTCTCCAGGAAGTTGAACTCTCTGGCTGACACACTTTCCTGCCTCCCGCAACATGACAGCCAGAGGGAAGAAGTCATAGATTCAATGTTCACACTCACCCAGTGGGGGGGAGCAGTGGTAACTCACACTGAGCGAAAGCAGAAACCCCCATTAAAGTTGAACCCTTGATTTGAAAATTTAAAACAGCTTTTACCGAGGAGGACATGGAGGACATTCAAACTGACAATTCAGTGAAGCTGTGTGGGGATGGCTGTTGGTATAGGGGCAGGAGGCTGTTTGTGCCTAAAGCATTGATGGGGGAAATCCTGACTTGGGGGCACGAAAATAAATTGGCGGGGCATTATGGATACCTGAAAACCCTGAACCTCCTTCAAAGGCAATTCTGGTGGCCGTGTATGAGGGCAGATATTTCCCAATACGTGGGTTCCTGCCAAACCCGCCTAATGGGGAAACAGAGACCACGAAAGCCCCCTGGGACCTTACAACCCCTTGAAACCAGAGAGACCATGGGCAGTGATTTCTATGGACTTTATAATTGACTTACCACCCAGTGAAGGTAAAATGGTGATTTGGGTGGTGGTCGACATGTTCTCCAAACAGGCACATTTTATTCCTTGCAAACAACTGCCCTCAGCCAAGTCACTAGCCAAGCTTTTCATGCACCACATTGTGAGGCTTCATTCCCTCCCCTGCAAGATAATTTCAGACTGGGGGTTGCAGTTCATCACTAAGTTCAGGAAGGAACTGCTGCTGGTATTGGGGGTGGAACAAGGTCTCAGCAGTTCCCATCATCCAGAGACGGACAGGCAGACAGAGTGTGAATCAAGTGGAAGAGCAATTCCTCTGGTGCTTCACCAATTACCAGCAGGACAACTGGGTCAACCTCCTCCCTTATGTGGAATACAGTTATAGTAACTCAGTACACATTTCCACTGGCCTGTCATCTTTTAAGGCATGCACAAGTACGAAGGGGCCCCCCTCCCCATGATGACTACTCAAGAACTCAAACAGAGAGATTTGCAAGTATGGTGGTGGGACCTAAAAGATCAATAGCATTGCGTTTATATTGTATATTGGTTTTAACTGTTGTAAGCCGCCATGAGCCACCTTGGCGGGAGGGCGGGATAAAAGCCTAACAAATAAATAAATAAATAAATAAATAAATAAATAAATAAATAAATAATGGTCCACGATCCAAGAGACTCTGAGAAAGGTGAAAGAGGACTACAAAAAGCAAGCTGAAAAAGGGAGAGCTTCTGAATGGGAGTTGCAACCTGGGGATATATAGTGTACCTCTCTACAAAAAAAATCTGAAGGGGGTCCAGCCGGGGAGGAAATTGGGGTGGAAGTATATTGGCCCATTCAAGGTGCTGAGATTCTTGAACAAAGTGGCTGTGGAATTTGATTTACCCAGGACTCTGAGGCATATTCACCCTGTATTTCATTTCAGTTTACTAAAAAGGGATCCAGGCCCAAACAAGTGGAGACCTCATCCAGCTGCTCCACCTCCTCTAATGGTGGATGGTGAACCCACCAGGAGGTGGAAGAGATCCTCAATTCTAAGTTCAAATGGAACCAACTATACTACTTGATTAAATAGAAGGACTTTGATGAATCACATCATGAGTGGGTAAAATGTGAACATGTTAGAGCCTCCTCTCTAACCCGTGCATTCCATAACAAATACCCTCACAAGCTGAAGGGGTGAGGGGTCTTGGGCGAGCAGTATGTCAGTATCCATTTTATAGTTTTCCTGCCATAGAGGAAGAAGGAGGGGAAGAGGGGTGTGAAAACCAAATGCTTTCATCATCCTAAATGCTTTGATGTGTCACAGAGACCTGTTGTTTTGCTTTATTTCTGTAGAGGGGTATGTGCTTAGTTGGGGGGTAGTTGACCATTATTTGTGGCGTGCAAATGCCGTGGTGTGATTGGGTCCTGATCTTTAGTGCCTTTGCTTGAACACAATATATCTGCAGTCTCCATGCTTTCACCTTCAGTCCTAACAAAGCTCATGTTCAATATGGTATTCTTCAACGTTTCAATAAACTAAACTTTCTTCGAAGTGAGAGGTGTTGAGAACTGATTTAACCAGGCTTCTGACAACTCCCTCCTCCCAGTCTTTCCTGCCACTTGTCCTGCATCCCTTATCAGCTGTCACCCTACTCACTCCCCTATCCCCATAAAGATCCCCGTGGGTGGATTTATAAGAACTAGACTTAAGTAGAATACATCTTTAGTGGATACATTTTTAATATGCCTTCTTTTCTTGCATTTCATATTTCTTGTCAGTAAAGTCAACTTTCTATTTCTATTCTGTCTTCTGAATAAACACACTTTGGTTTGCCATGTAAAGTGTTTATCTTTGGCCAGATCATACCTTTTGATAGGAATACCATTAAAAGCACAAATTAAGATGTCAAACAATTATATTAAACCCAGGCCCCTTTCAGCATCCAAGTGCTTGCTTGAGCGATGTGATTGGCAGAGGGAGGTACATGGGGGAAGATGAATGCTGTGGTTTTTGTTAGTTGTTACTACTCAGACCTGTGCTACTGCTGCTTGGATCAAAAATGTACTACAGAAGTCCTCCTGCATCCTTCCTTGAAGCAGCCAATGGTAGCATGGGACAAGGCTACCACTGTCAGGCACAGGAGTAGGGAAATTCGGGTGCTAGAATTCCACTGGCCCTAATTATGCCACACACAAAAATCACAAAGTATCCTTTGAGTTGGTCTGACTAGGGGCTACAGTTTCTTCGTAGCCCTTAATTTGAGAATCCATTTAAAATAAACAAAGCTAGCAAGACATGCTTGCTATTCCAAATACTGAAAATATTCATAGTGCTTTAGCTCCATTGTCCAGTTGTGATTTTTTTTTTTCATCTCTCAAAAGGAGGATCACTTATCACCACTTGTACAGGGAAAATAATCTAGGATTCCAGGTTTTGGGTTGTTTAGAAAATTACTTTTATTATTCAGCTTAAATTTATTAATGGCTATTTTTATTCTAAAGGTATGCCAGTCAACAAAGTACAGTTTGATATTTCCTGTTCTCTCTTCGTCTTGATCATCCTGAAGTACTTGTTCTGTGTCTTTTGTGAAACTGTTTTAATTGCACTTGGTAGCCTCTGTTTTTAGAACTGCTTCCACCACATTAGATCCAATGGTGCTTCAGGAGACAGCAGGCGGCATCACCTTTGGGTCCACAGAGCTCCCCTTTCAGAAATAGTGTAACAGCCCTGACCTGGATAGCACAGGCAAGCCTGATCTCATCAGATCTCAGAAGCTAAGGAGGGTCGACTCTGACAAGTACTTGGATGGGAGACCTCCTTGGAATACCAGCAGTCGGGAGGCAGGGGCAAGCTTTATTCAGCCACCTCTCTGAATATCCTCCAGGCCCCCAGTAGGGGTCAGTCACCAAAGGACACCATGACTTCCAGGTGCACACACACTCATATGGATGCACATATTAAAAATACACCCCCAAAAAAAGAAATAGTGTAACACACTTGTGAAGAAGCAGTCTCTAACAAAAAGGATTCTCAGCAGTCTCCAGCACAGATCTTAAAAACAGTTACTACAGTAGCTAAACAGTCAAATTCCACAGAACACAGAACAACAACTAGAACTGAGGCCCCGGTCATACAGGCCAGAAAATGCGGGGGGGGGGGAGGCATGTCAGTTCACCCCGGAGCAAAATAAGGCACAGTAGCCTGATCACACGGGCCACCGGGTTGCCACACTCCAGCTTCGAGTGCTGATCACACTGAGCTGCTGCAGCGTGGCAAAAAAGCCATGCAGCAGACCACACAAGCCGCGCTGTTGTGAAGTGCACATGCGCCATTGGGGGGGTGGGCCACTGTCGATGTCTTGCATGTGCACATGCACTATTCAGCGTTGGTGCACATCCCATGGAAACTTACAACATCCAGGAATCCTGGGACATGGGCGGGCATTGGAAGCCGTGGGATACCAGTGCTCTCGTGATCAGATACCGGCCTTTGCCCCGGGGTTTCCGGAATCTAGTGCTTTGACCCTAGTAGTTTTTTACTCCGCATTTTCCATGGGAAGCCACAGGTTGACCACGGGAGTGCTACGCCTCCCAGATGTGCTGGTGTGATCATGCATGGAAAGTCCGCAGAGCTACCGTGCCTTCAGCGGGGCAAATGCTCCGTGTGAATGGGGCCTGATAGAGCACCAACCCTGGCACTCAGATGCAGCAGCACCCCCACTGGTAGGAATGGTAATATAATCATTACAACTCTCCTCACCCTTTAAATATACCTATAATATAAACCAAAAAGGGTATGGGGTGTGTCTTCCTTCAGTTCTGTATTCATAATCCAAGCTCAATCATTGATAACTAAAGCTTGGGTTTTAGGGCATTTTGCTAGATCTAGAGCAGGGGTGTCGAACTCATTTGTTATGTGGGCTGGATCTGACATAAATGAGACCTTGCTGGACCGGGCCATGTGTGTCATAAAATGTGATGCCAGGTAGCAGAGATATAAACTTTATAAAGGACACAAACACAAAGGGTTTTTTTAACTTAAAAACATGCTTAAAACATTAGCACTCTTGCAATATTTTGTTTATTTAACAGTGTCTGATAACTGACACATTTTGCTCTGAATTGTTACATCAAAATGTCTGTGCTGTTGCTATCTTGAGTATGTTGTTCAGGTGTGTATTTGTAAGCTGCAAACCTATGATGATGCAGCAGCAGCAGAACTGGAAGAAGAAGAAGACAGCCAGTTTCACTGCAGGCCTGATAGAAGCAGTCCAGGCGCCTGTACCAGCCCCTGGGCCATATGTTTGACACCCCTGATCTAAAGTCTTCACTATGGGCATATGGTCTTTTGCCTGTAGTGTGGTATCAGAGACCTCAGAATTTCCTGGTATGTCTTCCTAAAGTACCGGATGCCATCAGAAGGTACAGGGGCCTGTAGTAACGTATCAGCCACATCTTCCTCCGCTATGTTCTCTTGAGTGTGTTGTTCATCCTTCCCTCACCAATTCCCTCTCTTATAGTTCATTGAATTGGTGGACCTTGTCTCTGTACTACAAAGGGGTGAGAGTGACCTTTTTTGATCAGAAAGGATGGGTTGTTCAGTTTCTTAACAACTGTATAAGTCCCCTTACAAAAAGGCAAAAGTTCTGGAATTTGTCCAGGCTGTCCCCCCCCCTCCCCAGTTTTGAAGCAACACCTTCTCCACTTTCCAGACTAGAATGTATTTCATCTTTTCCATAGTATCCTGTTTTGATACATTTCTACGTCATCTCTGGGCTTCTACTTTTTCCGAAGGGTAAATCACATGAGATCATGGATTTACAAATTAGAAAGAAAAGAGAGAGAGAGAGAGAGAGAGAGAGGGAGGGAGGGAGGGAGGGAGGGAGGGAGGGAGGGAGGGAGGGAGGGAGGGAGGAAGGAAGGAAGGAAGGAAGGAAGGAAGGAAGGAAGGAAGGAAGGAAGGAAGGAAGGAAGGAAGGAAGGAAGGAAGGAAGGAAGGAAATCTTCATAAAGTGAGTATTAGATTGTTGGATGAAACAGCATTGACATTTCCTGGCCATCAATGTTCTCATTCACATAGTAGCAAGTGCCTAACATCCTGTTCACCAGATGTGTCATATAGATGCTAATGATGGCTGTCTGGCATTAACAGCTTTTAGTTTCCCTGGTGCATCTTTCCTTTGCTTGTACAATTCTGCTTCCAGTGACCTTTCCCCCACCTTGTTAACCAATGTTGCTTGGCTTGGGACTGCCTTGGGGAAGTGCTGTTGCTTGTTTACTCCAAGAATCGCTTGCAAGTGGGCCATCCCTAACTGCTCAGCCACCACTATTGCAAGTTGTTCCTGGAAGGCTGGTAATGCCATGAAAGAGTCACTAGAATTAACAGCAGGTACCATTAAGAGAACCATCATTTCCATTTCCACTCTGTACTCTGTGCACAGTATAATCCATTGACTTGTTTAAAATGGCATCTTCTTTATCAAGCAGGCTATGAAGCTGCTGTTAATCCATATATAAACAGGCTTTTCACACACAATCACTTCATGGCCTGCCACTGGATATAAGCCACTCCTTCCATTGCCAGCTCCACATTTGGTTAGGCAGGATCAGCTTTATTAAAATTGTTACTTGGACTCGAAGGAACAGGGAAAGCTCTATCAAGTAGCCTTCTCAGAGCACATAAATAAATATGCAGAGGTCCCCCTCCCTCCTCCTTGCTTGCCATTCCTTTCAGTACTTCATATGGGCAAGACCACCCTTACACTGGCCTTATAAATGCTTGCAGAACTGCTTGTAGAACCATGTTCTACAAAGGCTTGGCATCCCTCTCTAAAAAAATGGCCAGGTACTGTGCTGTCTTCTGATCACTCCCATTGTTCAGAGAGAGCAGAAGCTCATAATCAGTGAGGTACTTACTGATTCCAGGCCCATCTGAGTGACCAGTAAGTTTCTTCTCAGGCAATTGAGATTTTGCCATCTTGAAGTCGCTGCCACCAGTTCTAGCACACTTGTCAAGGAACAAATTTTAATAAAAGGTTTCCAAGTGATCTCTAGCACAGCTTCCAGCATAGATCATAAAACTGTCACTACAGATCAAACGTAAACATCCACAGAATAACAACTAGAACCAATACAGAACAGACCCAGGCAGATGCTAACTATCCACTGCTAGGTATGGTTATGTAATTATTACAATAGCAGCACCATTATGTGGTGGTAGAAACTGTCATGTAACTGATTTATGGTGACCTCATATGGTTTTCAAGGCAAGTCATTCAGAGGTGTTTTGTCATTGCAACCCTGGATTCCTTGGTGGTCTCTCATCCAAGTTCTGACCAGGGCCAACCCTGCTTTGCTTCCAAGATGTCTTGAGATTAGGCTGGCTTGAGCTAGTCAGGTCAGGGACCACAATCAGAGGACATTGTAATTATAGTCATAGTCATAGTCAGGTTTATTGTGTTTAGCCATAGGCCATTACAATACGGTACAACGTTAAAATTGAATAAGCTAAAAAACATTTAACAACATTGTAATTCGAATACTCTCCAGCTGAGAGATGAGATTCTCTGTCTTCTTTTTTTGTTTTTGTTTAAATGCTTTGTAATATGCTTCCCTTTTCTTATTTGTGGGGAGATTTGTAATCTCTATGAGCACTCCTACAAAAGAAGCAGAATGAGTGCACATGCTGAAACCTGATGTAGGATTAGGGAGACAGGGAGGGAGAGACCACTTGCTTCTGAACCTATTTGATTATCTTGGCAGGTTAAATCCTTATTTTTAGTTTTATTTTCTGCATTTTCAATTAGTTCTTCATGGTTGTTTATTTCTTCATCAAATTAACTTATAGTAGTGGCATCTATTATCTTCAACTATGGACCAGCATAGCTGTCAAAACATGGCATTTATTATTACCTACCTTATACAAATGTTGTCATGCTAATAAATAATAATAAATGGCAATGCAGCCACATAGCCTCGACAAACATATTGTCAGTTGACATTTAGCTAGTGGTATGGAAAGGCAAAACACAGACTAGGGGCCTGTTTGTAATCACTCATCAGTTTCACATCAGTGAAGTTCTGCTGACTTGATTAGAATTATGTCTGACAAGTGGAAACTCACAAATTTGTGGAGAGGGTTTGGGTTTTGTTTTCTTTAACTCTTGTGATCCTGTTTGAAGTCAGCTACTGGTCTTTGGGCCACCTGAAGCCTACCCAGTCCCATTGCTGCCAATACTGGAACTGTTAAGGCTCAACTTCTCTATCTAGGAGGAGTCATGAGTGGTGTAGAACAAAGGCAAGGTAGCTGAGATACCTGGGGAGCTGCCTGACAAGTTAGCTAACACTTGAGACAGGAGACAAGGAGACTGTTGCACCAAGAGCATCCAGGCGGGAACTGATAGTTCATATATCTATCTTGTATCTAATTCTGAGCTAGGACCTCAGCTTGCGGATTAAATCCACACACTGGGATCAGATATGGAGCAGGGGAGTGTTTGTACAAACCTAGGTGAGCCCTGAGGTTTTCACAGAAATAAAAACCTCCCCGCCCCTTCGGCCACGGTAGGAGCCACTCAGGCAATAGTATGGCACACAAGGCGGGAGAGGGAGGAGCAGGAGCTGCAGGACCTGCCACCCAAGCAAGTTGGGTGATACTGTTGCATTGTGGGGGGAGGAGGAGCTGCCACTACCACCACATGAGCTGGGCAGGCAGAGAGAGGGGTCCTGCGAATGGACATATGGACCTGTAAGTGTGTGACCTGGAGAGCAGGTGACCAGCAACTGAGAGTGGGAAGGGTGGGATTTCCTCTTGCAAGTCTTGTAGGTCTCCTGCTTGTACTGATGTATCTAACCTACAGCTCCACCTTTTTGGGTGCCCAAGAAAGGAAATTATCCTATCTCCTCCACCAGAATGTTTTACTTGTATACACGTTTACAGATAAGTTGTGCCATTCTTGTGCCCATCTACAATTTCTGTCTTTTCAGTTCATCACTCAGATTCATATATTTAATACACTGGTAAGTGTCCCAAAAAAATCCATAGGGATATGGGGATGTTTTGGAATTTGGATATGAGGAAGAGAAGACTTAACATAAGACAATGAATGAACATCCCAGCTATTTATATTGAGATAGAAATTTAAAGTGGATTTGCATAGAGGAAGAGAAATTGAGTTTTAAAACCTCTGTGCTTACCCAGATGAGAATGCAGATGGGGCAGCTTGGCTTTGTTTTGCCACTTTAGATGCATGGAGAAGCATATGCCACTCCAGGCAGACACTGCTGTTCCAACAGATTTTGTCACAAAGTGCTATGAAGGGCTCCTCTCCCATCTCTCCCTCGCTCTTCACTGGGTCCCCAGCAGCATATTCTGTGCTCTGCTTCTGTTTGTATGAAAAGCAACATGTTAATGACATGAGCCTTCTCATACATGGGCAAAGGTAAATTCCAGTTTTATTGAAATCTTTGTACCAAGAAACTAAAATAACTTTACCATTCATTTTTCTGTTATCCAGGTGCACTGTTTTAGGTAACAGAGCATGTTCTAGGAGCAAAATTAAAAAGCAGTGTTTTTAGTCTTCTTTATTACATCATTGTTTCATTAAACACTTTTGCTTCTGCTTCTTTTTTTGAGAAGCCTGACATACTTTGAACAATTGTGAGGTATCTAGTAACTCACTTTATGAGGTGTTATAGTTACTTGCTTTATGGACACAATACTTTGAATTCTGTTTGGAATGAAATGACTGCGAATCCTGTACAATATTATGAATAAAAGCCCATGTAGTTAGTACAACTTTAAAAAGTTCTACCATTTCACGGTGATCACATACACAAAATAATCCACTTTCAATCTATTTCCAATGCACTTTCAAATTGGATTTTGCCAGTTCACACAGTAAAAATCTAGTTGGAACATGCACTGAAAGTGGATTATTTCATGCGTGTGATCGCCTCCTAAGAGAGAAGGTTTACATCAGTTGGGCAAGTTGCAAAGAAAGATCCTGCACTGCATACAGCTTAACTTTACTCCTCTGCTTTTTCCCACATGCTGATGGGAAAGTGTCAGTAGTTCATTTTTTGGATAATGTACAAGAACATGGCATAATTATTTCTCCTCAGAACACTAATTTCTTTTCTTCTACTTCATCACACTGGTCAGTCTGCTACCTTCAAATGGCAAAAGAAAGAAATTGAAGAGACATGGTGTTCCCATTTCTTCCTCATGTATTTCTTCTTTTTCCCCACTAGTACTGTATGTATGGGAGCCATGGTGACTCAGAGTTAAGGCGCTCTGAGTTGCAGACCGGAAGGTCTGTAGTTTGGCCCTTTGAGACCCTAGTGCCACATGACAGAGTGCGCTCCCGTCTCTGGGCCCAGCTCCTGCCAACCTAGCAGTTCGAAAGCAAGAAATTGCAAGTAGATAAATAGGTACTGCTTCGGTGTGAAGGTAACAGCATTCCGTGCTCCTCAGCATTTAGTCATGCCGGCCACATGACCACAGAAACGTCTTTGGACAGCACTGGCTCTTTGGCTTGGAAATGGAGATGAACACCGTCCCCCAGAGTCAGATTCAACTAGCTTTCAAGCAAGGGAAACCTTTACCTTTACTGTCTGTATGTATGGCCTAATATAGTTTCGTTTTAATGTCACAAGCCTGATTGTGGCTATAATGTTTTAAGCACATACTCCCATATGTGCACTAAAGCCACAAAACTCTTTTATTGTTGAACAAATGTTAAAGAACAAGCCTGAGAAGTTCCAGTATGCTTTCATCTCCAAATTCTTCCACAACAAAACAGCATTCATGGAACATACTGATTTAAAGCACACACCCCAGCAAAAAAATTTTCTGTCCTGTTAAGTTAACATACTATACAGAGGCTTTTTTCCCCCACCCCCTTAGTTCTATTTCATTAATTTCATAAAGACTGCTCTAGCACTACCCTCAAAATTTCAAATAATGTTTCTCCTTCGTAACTTATACTGTTCACAAGAGACAGAATGCTAGTCTGATTTTTGAAGTCCTATTTATATTTTTGAAGAAATACAACACATATTATTTGTACTTAATTTATTGTTCCCCTTTTATTTTATTCTTTTTGTTTTTCCTTTTTGCTCTGGATGCTTTTATCATTGTGAAAAACATCACTCTGTCTTTAAATCTGAATTTAGGGAAATAAAATATGCAAATACAGCCATGTTGCTTTTTGAAAAATCAAAGCATTAGCTTTTTAAACTTTAAACTCGGCTGGGCTGCTCTCTCTTGCCACCCGGCTTCAACCAGGTGGTGGGAGAAGGCAGTGCAGAGCCATGCGTATGAGGAGCCATCAGCTCCCTGCAGGTACAGCGAGCCCAGCTGGGCTGCCCTCTTGCCACCCAGTTTCAACCATACAGTGAAAGAAGGCAGCACAGAGCCATGCATATGAAGAGTCATTGGGTCCCTGCATGCACAGTGAGTCTAGCTGGGCTGCCCTTTCTTGCCACCTGGTTTCAACTGGGTGGTGGGAGAAGATAGTGCAGAAATTTTTCCTGCATGCACAATGAGCCTGACTGGTCTGCCCTCTCTTGTCGCCAGTTTCAACTGGGCTGCAGGAGAAAGCAGCACAGATCTGGGTGGGAGGGGGCAGCGCAGAGCTGCACCTGCAGGGAGCGATCAGGTATTGTGGAAAGTCAAGGTATATATAAAGTACTGGGTTCACCTCATGGAGACTCGGACTACAACATGCGTTCAGACTTATTTATTGTACTTCACATAACACACACAACACAAATGGCCCTGCAAGGGCCAACTATATACACCTCCACCCGGTACCCCCATAGTCCCATTGGTAGGTTTGAACTTCCCGCCAATGCCTAATTGGTGGATTCCAGGTGGGCTAGGATCCTAGGTCTTATTGTCTTTTTGTACCAAGCTCTAGGACTTAGGTGGCAGACCCTAGTGGCAGTCCACATACACAACACCCCTCCCCCCATAGTTCCAACCCAACCTATGGCACATAGTCCTGCAAGTAGGCTATGTTCTCTCTGGGAGCGCCGGGGTGCTGGGACGGGCTCGCTTGCATCGGGCTCGGGGTGATTTTCCAGGAGGGTTGGTTGAGGTGGCAGCAGCAGTGGTTCCTCGGGCTCTGGTGTCTCTGGGGTCGCCTCTCCTGTTGGTGCCTCTCTGGGGGTTGGAGGGTTTGGCTGCATGCCTGCCTCTGGCATGTAGAGCTCTGGTACCCTTGGCTGCAGGGGAGCCTCTCCTTCTGCCAGGAGCTGTCAGGTCCGTAGTTGGAACACATGTTTTTTAAGGAGTTGACCGTCCTCCGTTGAGACTTCATATGATATGGGACCGGTGGCTCTAATGACCCATCCCACCAGCCATGGGGACCCCTTACCAAAGTTTTTGATGAAGACGGGGTCTCCCGGGAAGAAACCCCTGAAAGCCTCCCTTTGCTCTGTTAGCTTCCTTGAGTCGGGCACCTGGTCCGGATGCAGCTGGTCCAATAGGATAGTGGGGTGTCATCCCATCAGGAGCTCTGCAGGGCAGCAGCCGGTGACAGGTTTGGGCGTCATTCACTGAGTTAGGAGGAAGTGGGCCAGCTGAAACTACCAGTCCCTGTCTGTGATTTGGCTGAGCGCTTCCTTTGTGGTGCGCACCATGCGCTCCGCTTGCCTATTGCTTGCGGGGTGGAAGGGGGTTGACCTTACATGTCAGATCAGGTTCCTCTGGAGATAGTCCTGGAACACTGAGGACGTGAATGCCATTCCGTTGCTGGAGACGATCGTGTCTGGCAGGCCATGGGTCGCGAAGATCCGGTGCAGGACGCAGATGACCACCTACGTGAAGGTGGTGGAGACTGGACTTACTTCCAGCCATTTAGAGTAAGAGTCCACAGTGACTAGGAAGATAAGTCCTTGGAATGGGCTGGCAAAATCAATGTGGAGCCGGGACCATGGTTTGTGGGTGGACTCCCATGGTTGCAGGGGTGTGCTCAGCGGGTTTGGTCTGACGGCCTGGCAGGTCTGGCACCGCTGCACCCAGGACTCAATTTCCACATCTGTCCCTGGCCACCAGACATAGCTCAAGCCCATTGCCTTCATCTGGACTATTCCCGGGTGGGCCTCATGAAGTGCGGTGAGGACTCTTTGTCTCAGGGCATGGGGGACTACCACCCTTTCCCCCCATAAGAGACACCCCTTGAGAGCAGACAGTTCATCCCTGTGAGTACTGAATGCTGTGAATTCTGGGCTTGCAGCGGCTGCAGGCCACCCTCTCACCACCCAGTCTAAGACCTGGGAGATGACCAGGTCACGAGCCAAGAGGCTGGTGATGTCTGCAGCTTGCAGGGGCTGTTCTGGGAGGCCTTCGAGCAGGAGGACCCGGGGGCCAGGGCAGGGTCAGTGTGTATGAAGGGGAGTGGGAGCTGACTGAGGGCATCGGCATGCCCCATTGCCTTACCCGGGTGATGTTCCAGGCAGTAGTTGTAGCCCACCAGGAAGAGAGACCAGTGGAGGACTCAGGGTGAGAGCACCTGGGGCAGTCTGCTTGTCCACTACAAACAGGCCAAGGAGCGGCTTCTGGTCAATAACAATAGTGAAGGGGTGCCCGTACACAAAGTTCTGAAACCTTTTTACCCCCACCACTATCTCCAAACCCTCCCGGTC
This sequence comes from Gekko gecko, assembly GCA_029375565.1. Lineage (NCBI taxonomy): Eukaryota > Metazoa > Chordata > Lepidosauria > Squamata > Gekkonidae > Gekko > Gekko gecko. Next base: position 267,064,689 of record JAPDNY010000001.1, read on the forward strand.
TATCTGCGCGTAATTCATCTTGGCGGCCGACAAGGTCCAGGAGTAGTAGGCCACTGGGACCTCTTGACTGTCAGGGAGAATGTGCCCCAAGACTGCACCCACACTGTAGGGGGAAGCATCACAAGTGAGAACCACAGGCAGGGATTTGTCGAAATGGGCTAGCACTTCATTCAAGATGAGGAGGGCTTTTACGCCTCAAAAAGTGGATGCTTCCCAGGGGCCCCATGCCCATGGCGCCAACTTCTCCAAAAGCCAATGTAGAGGTTTGGCTACTGTCGCCTTGTGGGGGAGAAAGGCTTGGTAGAAGTTCAATAGTCCCAAAAACGCCTGAAGCTCTGCCTTGCATGACGGCAGAGGGGCTTCCACGATGGCCTTCACCTTGTCCCTCGCTAGATGAAGGCCTAATGCGTCGACCCAGAAGCCCAAGAATTCCACTTCTGGGACTCCAAGCAGGCATTTCTCCCTCTTGACTTTCAGCCCCGCTCTGTCAAAACGGCTGAGGACTGCCCGGAGATGGGAGGCAAAGTCGTCTGGCGTTGCTGCAGCTATGAGGACGTCAGCAAAAAATGGCATCACCACCGGGATCCCTTTCAACAGCGAGTCCATTAACTGTTGGAAAATCCCTGGGGCCACACTCACACTGAATTCTAGGCGCTTCACCCTAAATGCACCCCTATGCATCACAATGGTCTGGGTGGTTACGGCAGTTGTTGGTACGCTTGTGCGAGATCCAACTTTCCAAAGATTTTGGCCCCCACCCAAGTGGCCAGCATGTGACTCACAACTGGGACTGGTTGGAATGGTCATGGAGGGTCCTATTCAATGTGCATTTATAGTCCGTGCAGATGCGGACATCACCATTGGGCTTTAGGGGGTTACAATGGTGGTCTCCCATGGCACATGCAACACTGATTCTAGGACCCCTTGCACCACCAAATGTTCTAGTTCCCCATCTATTTTGGGCTGTAAGACTATTGGGGCATGGCGAAATCTCATGCAGATCGGGGCCACCTGAGGGTCTAGTTGCAAGGAGCCCGGGGGCCCTTTATAACAACCCAGAGCCCCATCAAAAACCCCAGGGAATTCCCCACACACATCGGCATAATCCTGAGACATGCAGTGTCTCACCCCCCAATGGTGATGCCCAACAGTATGAATCATGCCTGCCCCAACAGACTGACCAAGTTGCCCTCCACCACAATCAAGTCCAGTAAACCCTCGAACCCCCAGTACTTCACCCGAAATATGCCCATGCCCCGGATCAGAACCTGGTTCCTTTGAAAGTCCATGAGGCTCAAGGGCAATGGGCGCAGGTGGGGTTGCCCATTCTAACTGCAAGTAATGGTATGATGAATGGAGGAAATTTGGAAGAACTCAGAGGAGTACATCCTGGACTGTAGTAATTTCTCTGATGATTTCCTTCCCTGAAGAAAAATTTGGGAAGCTATGGGACAGCAAGCTCTCCAGAGCTTCTGCCAGAGGACTACTCCCCATACAAATTGCAGCCCTGTGCAAAGTGTGGTGGAGTTGCAGTTGACTTTGCACAGGCACACACACACACAAATTGCTAACGATCACAGCTTGCAGTGTCAGTGGATTCTACTGTACATTATGTACAGTCAACATGTTCCCCCATACTATGAGATTGTGTCACTCTTCCCCATTTTTCACAGTTTCTGATAACACAGCAGAGAATCCCCTATTGCTTGGCAGTATGGAAATCGGGGCTTTGCCACTGCTTGTCACTTGCAGAAAAAGTCTGGTCAATTTCAACAAGGAGGTGTCCCCCTTTGCCTGGATTCCTTTCTGTTCCCATTCATTCAGCCAACTAATGCTAAAATGCATGTACAGAACCTGAACCATGAGGCTGTAAATGGAAGGTGCTTGCTGGACACTATTGCATAGCTGTGATAGGGCAATCGCGTAAATTAAAAAAAAAAAAAACACTCAAACTTTGGACACCCCCCACACACATCACAAGTGATGTTCCACCCTGATTTAGAAGAAGTATGTGTTTTTATTGTAGCTGCTGAATGAATAAACCGGGGGGGGGGAATGGTGCATAAGGCGGTAACAGAGTCTGAAGTCAAGCTTAAAGGCTTACTGCTTGGGAAATCTGCAGTAATCTCTGCATGCATAATAGGCTACTGGTTTCAAGATAACTGACGTGGGGTGGTGTTGGAAGGGGCAGCTAAGGGAGAGAATTAGCAGATATGTGCCTGACTGGAGATATCATAGAATCGTAGAATGTTAGAGTTGGAAGGGACCTTGCAGGTCATCTAGTCCAACCCCCTGCACTCTGTAGGAGCGTAGCCGAAAGATAACCCTACAACATACCCAAAAGATGGTTGTCCAGCCTCCGCTTGAAAACATCCAATGAAGGAGCATCCACCACCTCCCAAGGCAGTCTGTTCCACTGCTCAACCACTCTTATAGTTAGGAAGTTTCTCCCGGTAACGACTCCCTTGTAATTTCCACCCATTAGATCTAGTCTTGCAATCTGGAGCAAGAGAGAATAGATCTGCTCCATCTTCTACATGACTGCCCTTCAGATATTTGAAGACTGCAATCATGTCCCCTCTAAGCCTTCTCTTTCCCAGGCTAAACATACCCAACTCTTTCAGCCTTTCCTCATAAGACTTGGATTCCAACCCTCTCACCATCCTGGTTGCCCTCTTCTGGACACGCTCGAGCTTGTCAACTTCCTTCCTAAAATGTGGTGCCCAAAACTGGACACAGTACTCCAGGTGAGGCCTGACCATAGCAGAATAGAGCAGAACTACCACCTCCCATGATCTGGACACAATGCTTCTGTTAATGCATCCTAATACTGCATTAGCTTTCTTCACAGCCACATCGCACTGCAGGCTCATGTTTAGCTTGTGATCAACCATAACACCTAGATACCTTTCACATGTGCTGCTGTCAAGCCAAGTCCCTCCCATTCTATATCTGTGCCTTTGATTTTTTGTACCTAAGTGTAGCCAACTTCCCCACAAAATGGGTTTGCAGCAGTTCTGTGCATGGAGTTTCCATCTTACACCATCATTTCATTGCCTCACCGGCTGTGGAAGGGTTTTGTGATTGAATTCGAGCACATTGGAGACCCAGGTATTCATCCGTTTCTGTAAGTGATTCTGAAACCTCCTCCCCATATGAAAGCATATTAACTATTACAAAACATACATAATAGAAATAAGCTGTAGTGCCAGCATTTGGGAAACAGCCCCAGCAGCTATGTCACTTCCACTCACTCTTCTTTGAAACCCACCCTTATCATACTATTGAAATCATCTACATTCATTTTCTATTTCATTGATATATGCTGAGCTAGTGGTTTTGCTTTATTGCTAGCAAATTACCATTTTAAATAAAATAACATTTTTTCCACAAATTAAAAATTTATAAATTGCAAATTCTTCTTTAAAAGTTAGTCCCATAATACTGCAGGGGGAAAACCACAGGGGCTCTGTTCTGTGACTCTCTTTATATTTTAATGCAGATTTTTTTTACTGAACATCTTCATTGCATATTCATTGTTCATGACATCTAAGTGAGCTGACAGGAACTCAACTGTTTGTGAATGCAAACAGACCAAACTTTGCATTATGTCCCAATATTAGACTATATCATGTCCTAGCATATCATTACATGGTCATATGCTGCATATATTAGGCAAAACACTATGCATTTATGAGAATAATATACTGTAATATTTGTTCTGCATCAAAACATATTTGTAGCCATGAAGGTCAAGAGACATATTACTAATGAAGTTAAGTAGGTATAAAAAAGAGGTATGAGTTAGTAGAGAATCCAGCTTCTCTCTCTTTTTATAGATCCTTTAAAGGTCCTTTGTGATGTTAAATTTGGAACATGGCAGCCATTGAACAGCATGCTTCTACTGTGGTTCTTTGGCAGAAGATCTGGGCTACGTGAAAGGAACTCATAACAATGTGGATATTTCACATATCAGTGGCTCTGCCATTTTCAGGCAAATGATGTTGCTTTGAATGCAGCCTTAGCATGGGTTCTTCTCATGTAGTCCAGAAGTAGCAATTTCCACAACTTAAAGGCCACATCAGCAAGAACCCTTAAAATACAGACTTAGTTGGGACGGAATTAGAGCTTCCATGTTATGGAAATCAAGCAGGGGACCTTTGGGGCATCTCATTTTCCCTCCCCTCCTATTTTCTGTTTCACTACCCTGAAAGCCCTCATAGCTCCTCCCATTTTCCTGCTTCCTTCTTTACTCACCTGTCAGCCAATCTGTCTTTATCTTTCCCCATGTCTTCAGCTTTTCCTCCTTCCATCCCGCTGCCTCTACCTGGAGAAACACAGACAAGTTGCATTGTGTCCACTGGGCCAGGTCAGGCCTAGTCACATAGTGGGGAACTAGCAGAAATTTGTAGGACATCTCATGTTCCCCTTCCCCATATGATTTCGTATTTTCCTCCTCCAGGCACACCATAGTTCACTTTTCCCTGCTTCCTCCTCTCCTTCCTACTCATCAATCATCCTAACTTTAATCTGCCCAAATCTTCAGCTATATTTATTATTTCTTTTATAACACATCTTTCTATACAATGGGAAACCAAAACATTTTACATCATTATCCTCTCCTCCATTTTATTCTCATAACAACCCTCTGAGGTGAGTTAGGCTGAGAATGTGTGACTGGCCCAAGGTCATCTAGTGAGCTTCCATGGCAGACCGGGGATTTGAACCAGAGTTTCTCAGATCCTGGTATGAAACTCTAAGCACTACACCACACTGGCTTTTGTGGGGTGGCTGCTGTTGAACAGTAGCAAGCAGCTGGGCCTGGGTGAGTCATGCAGATCAGATGATAGCAAGTTGCCTGGTGGTTGCTGGTGGGTCTGGCTCCAATGAGCCCTCTCTCAAAACCCCAAAAAGCCCTGGAAAGAAACGTACTCCCTTTCCCTGCTTCTTATTGATGGAAATCAAGAATAGAAGACTGGCCATGTCAGGGGGGCACGGCATTGAGGGTAATGGCAGTGGATGCTTAACTTGTTGCTCCGTTCTCCCCTCCTATCTCCCTACATCCTCCTTGAGACTTTTTCATTTTGAAAGGCATGGGTAAACCTGGGGGAAGTAAAACGTCACCAAATACCTCAACATAACAACCTTTTAAGCCCATTTTTTTGCAAATGCCACTAAGGCCTCTTCATCACAACATTCAGATGAATCAAAGATGGCTGCCGAACAAGATGGGAAAGCTCCAGGAATTACAAAACAGGACTTAATTGATTCATTTTGTTCTTTTGAAGCTGGCCTTCTAGAGAAAATCAATAGTATGTTATCACCACTTTCTGAAAGTTTGGAAGAAATTGGGACTGCATTGCATAAAGTGGCAGGTACAGCTGAAGCAGCAATGGAGACAGTTCTCTTTCTTCAGGAAGATGTTAAACATTTGCAGTGCAAAAGTCTTTAGGCAGGAGATAAGATTATACAACTTGAAAATACCCTTTGGCAGGGTAAACTAAAATTTAGAGGCATTCCCGAAGGTGAAGAAGTTACTATGGCTATTGTTATTTTTTATCTACTTGAATAACATCAGCCTTAAACTTGGAAGAGAAGATAGCTCCAATTATTCTCAAGGCATTTCAGCTTGGATCACTTAACCACCCACAATTCAAAGGTCCCCGAGACATCATAGCCGAATTTCTAGATGATTGTACTAAAAAGTCTATCATGCAGGTAGCCAGAATCAATGTTTTTTATTATTTAATGATATTTAAGTTTTAGTTTTATCAGATCAGGCACCAGAAGCCCTCAACAAATGGTGTGCTTTAAAGCCTATCTCCTCTAAGCTGAATGAAGCTGACATCAGATTCTGTTAGTCTCCTTCCAGTAGTATTACTGTTTCACACCAGGGATCCATACTTATGGCTTCAGATACTGAAAGTGGCCATCTACCCCTACAAGCTCTCAACCTGGAACCAACAACTGATCCATTGAAAAGATCCATCAAGAGAAGACTGGATTTTACCATCACTCCCCCAAAATGGAATAAAGTTTCAGCATGACACTGTCTTTGATCTACCTTCTAAATCAGGCAATGAGACTTTAGTTTCAGGTCTTCTCTCAGCTATTTTGGGTTTACATCTTAAGAACATAACATTAGAACATAAGAGAAGCCAATGCTGAATCAGGCCAATGGCCCATCTAGTCCAAAACGTTGTCACACAGCGGCCAAAAATACCACATACTATCAGGAGGTCCAGGAGTGGGGCCAGGACACTAGCAGCCCTCCCACTGCTGCCCCCTCCAGCACAAAGAATAGAGTGCATCACCTGCCCCAGACTGAGAATTCCCATCTATACCCTGTGGCTAATAGCCACTGATGGACTTCTGCTCCATATGTTTATCTAATTCTCTCTTGAAACTGTCCATGCTTGTAGCTGCCACCACCTCCTGTGGCAGTGAATTCCATATATTAATCACTCTTTGCATGAAGAAGTATTTCCTTTTATCTGTTCTAACCCGACTGCTCAGCAATTTCATGGAGTGCCCACAAGGAGTTCTTGTATTGTGAGAAAGGGAGAAAAGTACTTCTTTCTCAACTTGCTCAATCCCATTCATAATCTTATAAACCTCGATCATGTCTCCCCTCAGCTGTCGTTTCTCCAAGCTGAAGAGCCCCAAGCATTTTAACCTTTCTTCGTAGGGAAGGTGTTCCAACCCTTTTATTATTCTAGTTGCCCTTCTCTGCACTTTTTCCAATTCTATAATATCCTTTTTGAGATGTGGTGACCAGAACTGTACACAGTATTCCAAATGAGGTTGCACCAATGATCTATACAGGGGCATGATGATACTGGCTGATTTGTTTTCAATTCCCTTCCTAATAACCCCCAGCATAGTGTTGGCCTTCTTTATTGCAGCTACACACTGTCTAGACATTTTCATTGAGTTATCCACTATGACTCCAAGATCTCTCTCTTGGTCTGTCTCTGCCACTTCAGACCCCATCTACGTGTATTTATATTTAGGATTTTTGGCTCCAATGTGCATCACTTTGCACTTGGCCACACTGAACCCCATTTGCCACGTTGACGCCTACTCACCCATCCTCAACAGATCCCTTTGGAGTGCCTCACAATCCTCCCTGGTTTTCACCACCAGGAACAACTTCATGTCATCTGCAAATTTAGCCACATCACTGCTTACTCCCAGTTCCAAATCGTTAATAAACAAGTTAAAAAGCATCGGACCGAGTACCGATCCCTGTGGTACCCCACTGCTTACCACCCTCCACTGAGAAAGTTTCCCATTTATACTCACTCTCTGTTTCCTATTTATAAGCCAGTTTTTGATCCACAAGAGGACTTGTCCTTTTATCCCATGACTATTGAGCTTACTTAGGAGCCTTTGATGAGGAACTGTATCAAAAGCTTTCCGGAAGTCAAGGTAAATAATATCTATTGGGTCCCCCTTGTCCACATGTTTGTTCACTCCCTCAAAAAACACTAACAGGTTAGTGAGACAAGATCTTCCCTTACAGAACCCATGCTGAGTCTGCCTCAATAGCTTTTGTTCATCAATGTGCCTACTAATTCTTTCCTTAATAACAGTTTCCACCAACTTACCCGGTATCGATGTCAGACTGACTGGCCTGTAATTTCCTGGATCTCCCCTGGAGCCCTTTTTAAAGATGGGAGTGACATTAGCTACCTTCCAGTCCTCAGGAATGGAGGCAGATTTTAAAGAAAGATTACATATTTTTGTCAGGAGATCCACAAGTTCACATTTGAGTTCTTTCAGAACTCTCGGATGAATGCCATCCGGGCCTGGTGATTTATTAGTTTTTAAATTGTCCATCAGTCGTAGGACTTCCTCTCTTGTCACCTCAATCTGATTCAGGTCTTTCAAACCCCCTCCCAAAATCGGTGGTTCTGGAGTGGGCAAGCACTTCTCCTCTTCCACAGTGAAGAAAGAGGCAAAAAATGCATTCAGCTTCTCAGCCATTTCCCTATCATCCTTCACTACTCCTTTTACCCCTTGGTCATCCAAGGGCCCCACTGCCTCCCTGGCTGGCTTCCTACTTCTAATGTATTTGAAGAAAGTTTTATTGTTGGTCTTTATGTTTTTTGCGATATGCTCCTCATATTCCCTTTTTGCTTGCCTGATCACAGACTTGCATTTTATTTGCCACAGTCTGTGTTCCCTTTATCAACCTCACTAAGACTAGCTTTCCACCGCTTAAAGGAATCCTTCTTACCTTTTACAGCTTCCATTACTTTATTTGTTAACCATGCAGGCTTTTTTCTATACCTATTTGTACCTTTCCTAACCTGCGGTATATATTTTTTCTGAGCTTCTAGGACTGTATTTTTAAATAGTCTCCAAGCTTCCCCAATGGTTTTGACCTTCTCCACTCTTCCTTTCAATTTCTGCGTCACATGTCCCCTCATACCAGAGAAGTTACCCCTTTTAAAGTTAAAAGTGGTTGTGTCAGTCTTTTTGGGCAACTCCCTACCTGTACAAATGTTAAACTCAATGACATTATGGTCCCTGTTCCCAAGCGGTGCAATCACTTTTACATCTCTCACCAGGTCTTGGGTGTTACTTAGGACCGAATCCAGGATTGCCTCTCCCCTGGTAGGATCTGTGACCATCTGTTCCATAGCACAGTCATTGAGAGTGTCTAAAAACTCAATCTCTTTTTCCCGACTAGAACTCATATTGACCCAATCAATGTGTGGGTAGTTAAAGTCGCCTATTACGATACAGTTATTTTGTCTAGCCGCTATCTTTAATTCATTCATCATTTTATAATCCTCCTCTATCTTTTGATCTGGTGGGCGATAACAAACTCCCACTGTTAAGCTTCCTTTTGGACCCACTATTTCAACCCATAGCATTTCCAGAAGCGAATTGTTAGCCGTACTGCTTATCTACGCAATGGCTGACTAACTTTTGAGGTCTTTTTGCCAATGTATACAGAGAAACCGGTGTCCGTCGGCTGAGAAGCCTATTTCTTCAAGGAATGATGCTTGACAAAGGTTTCTTAATTTGAATCAAGATTCTCTTTACTGAAGGTTCTTATCATTACAGTCATACAAAAACAGATACACACACACATACATTCAAGTTCCTTTTAGATACAGTAGAAATGGAAAACAATATTGGGATTTAAGCTAAAGGTATGTCTTCAGGAGGGGGAAAGCAATTATACTTATCTGCTTCAGGAGATGTTGGTTCTTCCAGTGCTCAGGAACAAGGATTGTTTCTAACTAAGGATTCCTTACTTTTGCTACACACAGATAGGCCAGCTATATGTGTGATGGTTCCTTGGTCGCGACTCCAAGTTACCACAATAAGTTACCTTAGCTATCTTGTTGATATGAAGAAGGAGCAGCAGCTGCAGAAGTCAGAGCAAGCAAAAAAACCCCTTAACAAAAGGTTGCACCCCCTCTTATCAGTTAGTCTGGGGGCTGGCTTGGGGTGTTTCTGGGTCCATCCCATCCCTATACCATTGGCTAAAGGATGTGGGGGTTCCCTCCTCCTAAGGTGGGGCAATGCTGAAAATCTACACCTTTCTACAAGGAAGGATTTTGGTCCAGGTCTCCAGATAGGTTGGCATGGAAACCTTTAGGTATGTAGATGGATCTGGCCGGGTCTTTATACATGCAAATGCCAAGCATCCTGTGGGTACATGCGAGGTAGAGTTTCCTCAATGGTGGAAAGTTGTTGTTTTTTTACATTCTGTGGAAGGGCTGTAATGGAGATGCTTCTTGTTCCCAAAGGCTGCTGGGTAAATGTGCAAGAGACGTCTGTGACCTCATTTGCATGGAGATACAGGCTGTGTGGTACCTCATTTTACAGAGAGAGTCACATTAACTCATGCATACATTCTCCCAAAGCAAAGACACTTGCTGGCACCATTCCTGGTGTGCATGCAGGTCAGAAAATAACAAATAAAAGCATTTTCAAAGTTCACCTCCTAACAGTCCCCCTTTCATGGCTTCACTGAGTGAAACGGTGTGAACGCCATGACTTCCATACACGTGGGGTTGACGTGTGTAACGGGAACACGTCAGATAGTCCATGATGAAACAACAATAAAAGTCCAACAGTCCAGTATCGTTGGTAACCCATTGCTTGTGGCGATGTAGTCCCGTCTGGTCTGGATCCAAGTTGGAAAAGGTTTTCCTTCCACCTATGACCATCTATCTAGTCTACTCGTTGGGGATGGACCAAAAATTAAAAATGCCTAGCCCTACAAAAAGCCAAATTGTCACTGTGAATACCGGACACCGGAAGCAAACAAGCATATGACTTTTCCATAGGCTATGTGCATTAACACTGCTAAGGTGAGGCATAACAATTATGTGCTTTAAACCAATAGCATTAATGAGGTAGACTATTATTCATTACTATTTGTACCAAACATGTAAAACTAGAAAATTAGTTATAAAAATCAGTAGCATAAACTATACTGCATTGATACATATATCCCTGAGGGCAGTCCTCATTATGGGAGGTAGTTGTAAACATTTGAAATTATTTACAAACAAGAAAAACATGCAAGAAATACAATCATGTTTCTTCAGTGTTTAGTACACCATCTTCAATTCTTCAGATCACTTTTCTTGACATTAGCTGTGTCAACTCAAAGCGAACCAAGTTGGTTATTTACACAACAGGTAAACTGAAAAAGTCTTCAATTTTCTTCTTTTCTTCCTACAAAAGAAGTTTCCATTCCTTAATGTTACTGAACTATGGCATGTCTGTCTAGAACTTGCACATGTTCAATGACAAAAGGAAGGGGGATGTCTTTGCATAGCAAACCAGTTTCTTCCTTCACATTGTTGTACGCATTGTACCATGGGAGTACAGTTAGCAAAAATAACTGCATTCCATGAAATTAAACAAAGCATTTTGGCTGTTTTTCAAGCATTTTGCATTCATAAATCCATTCAGACTCATAATAAAAATTATTAGTGGTCATTCAAGCATTCATACACTAATATTGGCAGCATTTTCAGAAATTTTTACCCTGAGAATATTCTGAATAAGTTAAGCTAAACAACAAATCCAAAACGTAGACCTTCCTATACACTTGTAACACATGGTATAGTCCAAAGAGGTCTTGTTTGTACTAAGATGAAAGCTAGACATGTTCTGGAAGAATACGCGTATAGATAGACACACTCTGCGCATTGTCTTCTAGATTTGTGTAGCCAGACTTACAATAAGAATAAATGTTACTTGTTGTTTGTCTTGTTAAAAAAATAATGAACTTCCACGCAAGGGTTGCTATTGGAGTTACAAAAAATGGCAAGTGAACTCTCTCCTTGTCCAGAAAAATTGGGGGAAAATGAGTAAAGCAGACTCCAGGCTGCTGACTGTATCAAGGGTTCCTTTTCCCAAAAGAAAGGGGAAAAGGCTGCATGTCCTTGACTTAAGCTGGCAATTCAAACCTGAGCCTTTTCTAATAGAGCAATTTCAAAAATGAACAAAAAGAAGAGCAGCCTCCAAAGCTGCTTTCCTCTGGAAAGATAAAAGTTTTGTTTTAAAAAGAAAACTTTCCCAAAAATGAATGAAAACAAAAATAATTGTTTTGCAAAAAGATTGATTAGATAGAAATGAGATAAGGATGATCTCTAAGTTTCTAGTTTCTCTAAGTTCAATGCTTACTGCTAGAACTTTAAATACAGAGTCCTCCTTTGGGTTTTCCCCTGGAAGGTGGCAAGTCAGCGGGTTCATTTGAATTTTAAATGGAGAGTGAGAGTCTTACATTTTTCTCTTCAATTTGAGACAGAAAAGTCAGAAGAAAATTAGTACACATTAATCATTAGTACATTCCCTACATATTAATACCTTTAGTAGTAATTAGTTAGAAGGACAAATCTTGATCAGTAAATGCTCTCTCTCTCTCTCTTGAAGCTGTATTCCTGCGCTGACAGGCACAGAGACAAAGTTGGGCTCGCCTCGAGGGGCATCTGGCTCTCTTTTGTCTTCCTGTGCTGATCACAGTGAAGAAGGGGGGTCCGGTTGAGCGTGGCGAGTTGGTTCCCAGCTGGTTGCTGTAAATGAAGTCAAGTTAATGAAAAGGGGGGGGAATTTGCATAGTTCCCTGAGCTTTTGCTTTGCTGTGCCCAACCACAGAGAGAGAGAAAAAGGGACCTCTCTCTCCTTTTTTTCCTCACAGCAAAATCTTTTGAATGTTGCTATCTAAAGATTGGTGGCTTATCAAAACCTGTCTCTTTAAAGTTTGAAGTGAGCACAAAACTTTGTGTGAGCGCTCTCTCCTTTTCCTGGCGCTGATGCACTCTTTAAATACAAACTCTGCAAGCATCTAGACCACATGGCTTGAAAATATCTTTTGCATTTCTCCTGCCCAGGAGATGGCATTGGCTTGGCTGGGGTCAGGACAGTCCGTGTGCCTTCCAAGCACGACAGCTGTTCCATTTTACCAGAAACCTTGTACTGCTGAAATTTTTGGAGGGATTCCCTGTGTTTAAAGGGGAGTCCCGACAATTGTGTTAAAGAAAAGATCTTGCAAAGACTTACAGTAACTGGCTGCCTGTCGGACTTCTGTTTGAACCAAGCTGCAAAACTTGAGTTCTTAGGCTGTCAGCTGTTCAAAATTACTGTCTCAGTGAAGAGGGGGTGGAATTTCCTGTGTGCAATGTACCTTACCTGGAGATTCCGGGAGATTCCGGGAGATTCCGGGAGATTCAAAAATTAATTCTTCTGCTCCCCCCTTTGCTTGTGGTTGTGTCAGTGAGTGCCTTATCTCCCCCCTTATGACACTTTCTGATTTTTATATCAGGAAGGTGTCATTAAAGATAGTAGAGAGAAAAGTTTCACTCAAAGCTTCAAAGGGTGAAGTATTGTACACCTTAGTGGTTGTCAGTTTGCTCACAGGGTTCTGCTGTTGTTGCAGGGGCTGGGAGACTGGTTCTCCTTTCCATTCCTTGAGCTGTGAGGAATGAAAGAATTTTTCCCAGAACTGGCCATTCTTTCTTGGAATAGCTACCTTATACACAGCAGGGCTTATCCTGGCGACAATTTCCACCGGTCCAGCCCACTTAGCCATGAGTGCATGCTGTTTCCTTGAGAATTTTCTGTAGAGCACCTGTTTTCCTGGATCCCAAATCCTTGGATTCCTGACCCATCCTAGCTTTTTGTCTACAGCAAGGGTGCTTCTTCCTATCTCTTTGGCAACCTGCAGGTGGATTTTTAATAGCTCAGCAAGCAGCTGGCTGATCCATTCATCATTGACAGCTCTGGTTTCTTGCTCTGGTGGCAGATCTGTCTCCATCCAGAAAGCCTCTGGTAGGCGCATTTTCCTACCAGTCATCACCATGTGCGGACTGTACCCGTGATTTGCCATGGTACCACGTATGGCCATGAGTATTAGGGGGAGTTTTTCATCCCAATTCCTTCCTGTGGACTTTACAACTTTAGAAAGGGCTTCTTTCAGAGTCCTGTTTGTGCGCTCAATAGCACCTGATGATTGTGGTCTCCCTGCTATGTGGAAGCGTTGGGTGATGCCCAGTGCCTTGCACAGTTCCTGGGTAACTGCCCCACAGAAGTGACTCCCTAAATCTGAATCTATTACCCTGGGTAATCCCCAGATTGGCGCTAGGCGGTTGAGTATTAGCCTTGCCGTTGTGCGAGCATCATTGGTCCTACAGGGGAGTGCTTCTACCCATTTAGAAAAAGGGTCTATGACCGTCAAACAGTACTTATTACCATTTCGAGTGCGAGGAAGAGGACCTATAAAATCTATTTGGATCCGAGCCCAAGGACCTTCCACTCTTTGGTGCTGAATTGGGGCTTTTGGGCCAGAGGAGTCGGCATTGACAGTGGCACACGCAAGACAATTGTCCACCCAGCGGTCCACGTCGTCACGGACGCCTGGCCACCAGCCTACTTCACGTACCCTTCCAAGTGTTGGCTCTTTGCCTCTGTGACCTTGCTCATGGATAAATTGTATAAGGTCTCCTCTAACTTCTACTGGCACTACCCAGTGGCGTTTTCCTGATGAATCTATAGCCCATATAACTCCTTCATGCTCTTCAATTTTAAGCTTACCCGTGGGATCTTTCCCTTTGGATAACAGGTCCAAAGTATCTGTGTCATTCCTCTGCAGTTCACCCAGGTCCACGTGAATGGGAGGGAGGGGTTCACGGTTGTGTTGGGACTTTGTCTTACTGCGTGTAATTACAGCAAAAATTGGCTGTGTGTCTGCTTCATCTGACAGTTCGTTTGACAGATGATTTGACAGTTCGTTTGACAGGTCTGCGGAGTCTGCGCTTGCTCGCAGCTCTGTGTGCTTCTCAAGCGGGGGAGTTTTTATTTCAAGGCAGGCTGCCTCTTTCGCTAATTTATCTGCCTGCTCATTCCAGTAGGCAGTTTTGGTGTTTGTCTTTTGATGTCCTTTGACATGGGAGATCTGCGTGGGAGCCCTCCTTTCATGGAGGATGTCAGCTACTTCCTTCCATAAATCTAGATGTGCTATGGGCTTCCCTTCTGCATTCTTCCATTCATGCTTGGCCCAAAATTTTAGCCAAATTGTCGCTGATTTTGCGGCCCAATCTGAATCTGTATAAATTGCTAAGGGGCAATCTAGTGGCTCAAATTGTAAAACTGCCTTCAAGGCTGCGACCTCGGCTGCTTGGCTGGAGTGCGGGCGAACAGGGGCTTGTAAAGTGTACCCGTCATGAATTCTTACTGCTCCAAACCCTGTGTGTGCCTTGCCTGCTACATGGAAGCAAGACCCGTCACAAAACCAGCAGGTGAATCCTTGCTGCTTGGCTTCTTCAAGGCTTACTCCCCAGGTAGCGGGCCAAGGTTCGTGGTCCACTGTAGGTATAGGGCATTCATGTTCTTCCCCAGTGACTAAAAGCCCGTAAGGTGCTGGAGGCTCATTTTTCTCCTTTTTGTACTCAATACCTTTATTGACAAGCGCAAGTGTCCATTGGGCAATCCTGGTATTGGACACCTGGCCGTCTTGTACCTTCCCAGAAAGAATGTATTTTAGGGGAGTGTGCGTGGTTTGCACAATGACTCTGGCTCCTCCTATTATGAATTCCCAATGAGACAAACTCCAAACTAGTGCAAGACAGACTTTCTCACAAGGAGTGTATTTTTGTTCTACTGAAGAGAGATTTCTGGAGGCATAAGCAATGACTCTTTGTCCTCCGTTTTGAAACTGACTCAGTGTGGCTCCGATGCTTGTCTCTGAGTGAGCCAATTGAATGTAGAAGGGCTGTGCGGAATCGGGATGCGCGAGGGCAGGGGCTGATGCCAAACTGTCCTTGAGAGCGGCAAATGCTCGCTGCTGGTCAGGTCCCCATTGCCAAGAGGCATTTTTCCTTAGTAAGGCATAGAGAGGTCTTGCCTTATCTGCAAAGGATTCTATGAAGTCTCTAGAAAAATTAAAAGTGCCTAGCAGCGCCCTTAAGGAAGGAACATCTGTAGGGGCGGGCAGGCGTGAGATGACTTCCATTCTCTGTGTGTCTGGGGCTCTTCCGTCAGGTCCTAGTGCTAAACCCAAGTATTTGACATGCGTTTGAACTAGCTGCGCTTTCTGGCGGCTGGCTTTAAACCCAGTGTCTCTGATTATACCAAGCACTTCTCTAGTGATTTCCGTGGCTTTCTCGGCTGTAGGTGCGTGGACCAACACGTCATCAACATACGAGATCACGTGTTTGCGTGACTCGGGTTTTAGACGGTCCCACATCTGGACCACGTGTGAGTTGCATATTGATGCACTGGAATGGAACCCTTGGGGGTCCTTTTGAAAGTGTACTGCTTGCCACGAAAGGTGAAGGCAAACTTGTACCAGCAAGACTCGTGGAGCCTAATTGAATGGAATGCATTCGCAAGATCCACCGTGCTGTAATAGCGTGCTCCAGCTGCAATGGCGGCTAGGATCTCGTTGTACTTTGCTACTACGGGGGCAACTGCAGGGGTTACAGCATTTAGAGCTCTGTAATCTACTGTCATCCTCCAAGTCACTCCGTCTGCTTTTAAAACGGGCCAGAGGGGTGCGTTGCAGATGGACTGCATTGGGGTGATAACATCCCATTTCAAAAGTCCCTGAATGGTTTTGGCAATTCCTTCCTCTGCGTCTGCAGGGAATTTGTATTGCTTCTGTGGTTTGGGGTCTCGACCTGTAATGAGAACACACGCGTCCTTCACAGTCCCACACTCTGCCTTGTCCTTAACCCATACTTCTGGGAATTCTTCCACCCAGGGGTCTCCAGTGATTGGGGAGAGTGGCATAGGGACTTTAATGGCTGAGCATCTGTGTATGGCGTTTATTTCTCTGGGTCCTTCCGGAATTTCCCATAAAAATCCGTTGGCTAGATCTACTGTGAAACAGTGCTCTTTCAAAAACGGGGCGCCCAAAATTCCATCACTGTCATCTTTGCTTGAGCAGGCAGAAATCCTGGTGGAAACTTTCCCAACTGTGAGGGGAATATTTTTCCAAATTGGGGCTTTCTGGCTGCCTCCAGCAAAACCTGAAAGTGAAACGTTTTTTCCTGTGGGCTCACCTTTCTTAGCCAAATGTGGCTGCAGAATGTTCGTAGCAGCACCTGTATCAACTAACAAAGTGGCAGGGGTCCTGTTCCCGAGATCGCCAATCCCTGCTTCGATCGTGGGCCTACCCCATCTGTCCGGCGTAAGTTTTGCCACGACATTCTGGGGGAGATCCATGCGACTCGGGCACCTCTAGGCTGTGGGTTCGGGCGATTCCTTAAAGGGGCTTGTGTCCTCTAAGGGATGGCGCGTTGCAATGGGAGTGTTCTGGTTCCTCCCAGCTCTCTCTTCCTCCGCAAGCGCTTGGAAGAGGATGTCATTAGGCTGGCCATCAAAATGAGTCATGTCATGTCCCCAGTCCTTCAGACGCATCCACGCATGCCAGCGAAGAGGATCCATGGTTGGTGGACAGCCTCCTTCTCTTTGGTCATACTGTGATCTGGTCTGAAAGGCTGATCGGGGAGGGGGAAGAGGAGGGGGAAGAGGAGGGGGAGAAGAGGGAGGGGAGAGTTGGAAGATCTTTGGTAGGTTCCCTGTGCTTGGGGTTGGCTTCGATAGGACGAGGGCGGCGCGGATGGAAGAGGTCTTGTGTACCCAGCGTCTGGAGCTGGGCACTCTCCCAGTCTACCGTGGTACACAGTGTCTCTGTCTCTCCACGAGCGACCGCGTCCTCTCTTGCCCTGGTACCCTTGGTTAAACCTAACCTTTTTGGTCCCTGGCTCCCCTGTGGGGTTGTTCTGGTTCTGTGGACCAGGTCCATTGTTGGCATACGTGACTGTAAAAATTGCTGCATCTTCCTCCTCCTTGTCTTTTCTTCTCCCTGTCTTGGGCGGCTTGAAATCGCCAGACCTTCTCATAATTGCTGCCACTCTGGCAATGTCTGCTCTTAACTCGTCCCAGGTTCCTTGCGCGATATCTGAAGTGCGCAGAGCTAATTGAGTCTGTCCATTGAGTCCCTTCACTAATGATTCCCGAAAGGCGGGTACATTAAAGTCAAGGGGGTCAGTGGAGTCATCAATTATGTTTGCCACCACCCCTAGGAGTTGTTTGCGAGCCATGTAAATCTCTGGATCCTCATTGGGACCTTGCTTTTCCAAATGAAAAAGGGCGCTTATGGTGGTTGCAGGATTTAAATAGCCTAGCACTTGTCTAAACCAATTGTACTTCGTCTCAGCTGTCAGATCCTTTGCTGCGACTGCAGAATTAACGGCAGCAAGGTGAGTTCCAGTGGCACATTTCCTGGCCACTTGCGTTAAGTCCTCCCCACTGAGACCCCCATATGCAGTGTTCGCTGCGGTCATCCAGTGTACCACATTGTCTCTGTGAAGGGGACCTAGCTCCTCTGCGACAGCTTTCACCTCCTCAGGGTGCCAGAGGCGATTTTCAACAATGGTGGTCGTGGTCGTCCGGCCATTCCCACGTACCGTGCGTCTGGTGGTACTGACTGGGTTCATTGGTAAAGGGGCAGGGATTCCTAAACTGTGAGGGCTAGAGGGAGGGACCTCCTGGTTCCGAGGGGTTTCCACAACATGCGTGGGTTGCCTGACCTCGTCGGAGCCCGACTCCCAATCCTCTAAGTCCACCATCCCTTCAGGATGTATGGTAGAAATGATTGCTTGCTGGAGCCCTAGTTTTTCCTTTAGGTCATTAATGGTTTTAAGACAGGCATCATGAGAAGCTAGCTCTCTTCGTTTCTGCATCTGTTCTGCGAGGTATTTGGCGGCCTTTTGGGCAGATGCAAAATTATCAGTCATGCTTTCTAATGCCAGCTCTGCCTCTGCTAGTTTCTCTTGTGCTTCTGAGGCAGAGAGTCTAGCTTCCTTCAAGGAATCTGCCATAATCTGTTTTTCCATTACTAAATTCACCCTGTCCGCCTTTAAGCGAAAGAGTTCTTCCTCTGAGGCTTTTTGGAGCTCTTCCATCTCTAATTGAAATTCTCCCCTTTTCTTTTCTAATATCATCTCATAATACTGTCTCTGGGAATCGACTTCGTGCACGTGTCCTGATCTTTGCTTTTCTGCGTCTGCCAAAATCGCATCCTTTTTCCTTTTATAGTTTTCCTTTAGTGACTCCAGATGTTTAGTCTGTTCTGCTCTCAGTACTGCTAATTCCGCACTGTGCGTGTGGTTCATTTGTGCGATTTCTTGTGCATGTTCTGTGATCTGTCTAGTCTGCAGTTCTAAAATCTTTTTGAGTTCACCTAGTTCCTTCCCTAAATTTCTCCTGGTTCTCTCGGCTCTGCGCTGGCATGCCATGAATCCTATGAGAAAGCATACCACTCCAGCTAGTCCATGCCAGAGAAACACGTTTCCCACTGAAATTACATCCTGCACATTTGAGTGTCCTCCCATATCATCTAGGGTGGATGCACCGAAATTCATTGTCCACTTCAGCATTTCCATGATGCTTGAGAGCAACTGTGCTCTGACAGGTCGCGACAGGGGCTCCGCGGAGTTTAGCTGCGGATCCTGATCTCGACCGGCTGGTCTTAGTTTTGGAGCGGGAGTTCCCGTCCGAGAAAAGGTGGGGGCCAAGGGTGAGCTGCAGCTCAATAACCCTTAAACTCCCGACAGGTTTTCACCCAAACAAACGCTGGCTTGGGAGGAGGGGCCTGGTAACCTTAAAGAAAGTGCGTTTGTGTGCAGAAGGACGCCTCTTCTGTCCCCTGTTGCTATAAAGGAATCTCACCTTCAGGAAGAGCTTGTTTTAGCTCACTCCTGTAGCAGGAGACCTTTATATGCAATCAGTAACAGGCCTGCGGTTCTGCCTCCACAAAGGCGAGGGCAGATTTTTGGGAAAGGATCTCTCCCTTCCGTGGTTAATCTGATAACCAAAGCTATAGGTTTTGGAAGTGGGGGCTCTACCTCTCTCACTTCTGGAGTACCTAGAAACCAGACTACAGGTTTTAGGGCTTTCCACCCTCTCTAGGATGACCTGGGAACCAAGATGCAGGTTTTTGCAGGGTGGGGACTGTCGTCCTTCCCACTGGCGATCCTGTTAACCAAAAAGCTATAGGTTTTGGAAGCGGGGCTCTACCCTCTTACTTCTGGTTTACCTAGAAACCAAAGCTTGGCCACGGGTACCCTCTCGGTCCCCGCGCCGCTCAGTTCTGAGTACCTGGCCCCTTCCGTCCTGGTCTCAAGGTCTGTACTAGGGCATTCCAGCTCCCAGACAGCCTGGATGCGGGTTTTGGCTAAGCAGATTGATCAGATCTACCGCCTTTGGGTCACCCACTGAACCAAATGAAGAGGTTTCCAAAAAGCAACCCTCTGGCCACTTAGGAGGGGGACGAGATTTACCTCTCAACTCGACTTCCCTTCCTTTCCGTTCCTAAGTGCTTTTAAAGGGAGGGGGGGATTATATGTGCCTGCATGTATGTGCGTGTGTGAGCGTGTGTGTTTGTGCTTGTGCAAACATCGGGGCTCCGCCGTCTGGTCCTCTTCGTGGTCGCGCCTCGGTTCCACCCAGAGCGAAAGAGAGCGGAGCGCGGCGCGGGATGCTCCAGGGGGCAGAGAGAAAAGATGCGGAAACTCCAACCCACGATAGATTGCCTTTCTAACGGCCAAACACGCAGACAGAAACCTTTCACACTCTAGCTGACTTCTCAGCACGACGCGGTCTCTCCACGTCCTTAGCTCAGAGAAGGGGTGGGTCGGGTCACCTGTTCTCAGAGCTCAAGGGGCAATGCCTCAGAGGGGGCACCAATTAAATCTGTTAGCCGTACTGCTTATCTACGCAATGGCTGACTAACTTTTGAGGTCTTTTTGCCAATGTATACAGAGAAACCGGTGTCCGTCGGCTGAGAAGCCTATTTCTTCAAGGAATGATGCTTGACAAAGGTTTCTTAATTTGAATCAAGATTCTCTTTACTGAAGGTTCTTATCATTACAGTCATACAAAAACAGATACACACACACATACATTCAAGTTCCTTTTAGATACAGTAGAAATGGAAAACAATATTGGGATTTAAGCTAAAGGTATGTCTTCAGGAGGGGGAAAGCAATTATACTTATCTGCTTCAGGAGATGTTGGTTCTTCCAGTGCTCAGGAACAAGGATTGTTTCTAACTAAGGATTCCTTACTTTTGCTACACACAGATAGGCCAGCTATATGTGTGATGGTTCCTTGGTCGCGACTCCAAGTTACCACAATAAGTTACCTTAGCTATCTTGTTGATATGAAGAAGGAGCAGCAGCTGCAGAAGTCAGAGCAAGCAAAAAAACCCCTTAACAAAAGGTTGCACCCCCTCTTATCAGTTAGTCTGGGGGCTGGCTTGGGGTGTTTCTGGGTCCATCCCATCCCTATACCATTGGCTAAAGGATGTGGGGGTTCCCTCCTCCTAAGGTGGGGCAATGCTGAAAATCTACACCTTTCTACAAGGAAGGATTTTGGTCCAGGTCTCCAGATAGGTTGGCATGGAAACCTTTAGGTATGTAGATGGATCTGGCCGGGTCTTTATACATGCAAATGCCAAGCATCCTGTGGGTACATGCGAGGTAGAGTTTCCTCAATGGTGGAAAGTTGTTGTTTTTTTACATTCTGTGGAAGGGCTGTAATGGAGATGCTTCTTGTTCCCAAAGGCTGCTGGGTAAATGTGCAAGAGACGTCTGTGACCTCATTTGCATGGAGATACAGGCTGTGTGGTACCTCATTTTACAGAGAGAGTCACATTAACTCATGCATACATTCTCCCAAAGCAAAGACACTTGCTGGCACCATTCCTGGTGTGCATGCAGGTCAGAAAATAACAAATAAAAGCATTTTCAAAGTTCACCTCCTAACAGAATCCAATTCTCTTACCCTCTCAATCTTACTGGACGGTATACCCTCTCTCAGGGGTCTTTTCGTAGAAGAACAGCTGCAGGAGCTCATTAGCATATGGTATGCTAATGAGCTATTAGGCTATTAGCATATGCCATGCCCCCTGGCATCACCGGAAGTGATGTAAGAAGGGGAAGCAAAAGGGGGGGCGGCATCTTCAAAAGCCTCCCCTTCCCTTCCCCAGCTGGCCTGGGTGGGGGAGCTAAGAGAGAAGGGGTTTAAAGTTTAAACTCCTCATGAGAGTTGGGCCACAGAAGGAGGAAAGAGGGAAGGAAAGAGAGAGAGTAGAAAGAAGGAAAGAGGGAAAGAGGGAAAGAAAGAGAGGGAAGAAGGAGGGAAACAGGGAAAGGAGGAAAAAGAGAAGAGAAGAAGGTGGGAAAGAAAGAAAGAGAGAAGAGAAGAATGAGGGAAAGAGGAAAAAGAAAGAAGGAAAGGAGGGAATGAAAGAAATTTGGCGGCAATTCAGCCCCATTATATCCTATGGGCCATTGAAGTCAATGGTGAAAACATAGGGTATATTCTGGGGGCTGGAGGGGAGGGAGTTTGAGGGGAGAGGCTCCAAACTCACAGGATGGCTGTTGGAGCCTCTTCCCAAGATACCCACAAAGTTTCAAAAACATTGGACCAGGGGTTCCAATTCTATGGGCCCCCAAACAGGTTGCCCCCATTCCCTCCATTGTTCTCTATGGTGGGAAAAACAGTTAGATTTTTCCCACCATAGAGAACAATGGAGGGAATAGGGGCAACCTGTTTAGGGGCTCATAGAGTTGGACCCCCTGATCCAATGTTCTTGAAACTTGGTGGGTATCTTGGGGAGAGGCTCCGTCAGCTATCCTGTGAGTTTGGAGCCTCTCCTCAAAACCCTCCCTCCAGCCCCAGAATATACCCTATGTTTTCACCATTGACTTCAATGGCCCATAGGATATAATGGAGCTGAAATTGACATTCGGTTGCCTGAAAGACTCTCCCTAACGCCAGCTGGGGGCGGGGCTTGGCTCCTGAGCTCCCGGAGCTGCGCTCCGGTGCACTCCCCCCAAAAAAGACCCCTGCCCTCTCTGACATACAGAGCCACTCCACCTCCAACCCTTCCCCCCCTATCTTTCCGATATAATTTATAACCAGGAATCACCGTATCCCACTGATTTTCCTCATCCCACCAAGTTTCTGAAATACCCACAATGTCTATTTCCCCCCAATACCAAGCATTCCAACTCCCCGATTTTACCTCGGAGACTTCTAGCATTTGTGTATAAACACTTATAGTTTCCCATGTTTATTAAGCCCACAGCCTTCCTCTTGCTGCCTCGAGACCTTGCCAGGCAGTTCCTATCATTAGCCACAGTCTCAGTGGACAATTTTAATCCATTTCCTTGTACAAAAGTAATAGCTACCCCTTCATCTCTTTGAGATGAGCCATCCCGAACCAGAGACTTTTCATCTCCTGTCGGCTTTCCCCCATTATTCAGTTTAAAAACTGCTCTGCCACCTTTTTGATTTTGAGCGCCAGCAGCCTGGTTCCTTCTCGGGA
The DNA here is from genome assembly GCA_029375565.1 of Gekko gecko. Lineage (NCBI taxonomy): Eukaryota > Metazoa > Chordata > Lepidosauria > Squamata > Gekkonidae > Gekko > Gekko gecko. The sequence continues at coordinate 267,087,565 of JAPDNY010000001.1, forward strand.
CAAGTGGAGACCATCCCTTTTGTACAGCTCCCCCTTGTCCCAAAACGCATCCCAGTGCCTAACAAACTTGAACCCTTCCCCCCTACACCACCGTCTCATCCATGTATTGAGACTCCTGATCTGTGCCTGTCTCTCCAGCCCTGCGTGTGGAACAGGTAGCATTCCAAGAAGTCTACCTTGGAGGTCCTGGCCTTGAATTTCCTGCCCAGCAGCCTAAATTTCTCCTCCAGGACCTCATGACTGCATTTCCCCACATCATTGGTGCCGACGTGCACCACGGCCACTGGCTCCTCCCCAGCACTATCTACCAGCCTATCTAAAACATGCGTAATGTCTGCTACCTTCACACCAGGCAGGCAAGTCACCATATGGTCAGTACGCAGGTTCGTCACCCAGCTGTCTACCTGCCTAAGGATTGAATCACCAAGTACCAAGAGCCCCCCTCCCACCCTTCCCAGGGACGGTTCCTTGGTACGAAAGGATACCCGTTCACTAGCTGAAGAAGAGGTCCCTTCTGAGGGCACATTCCCCTTATCCTCAGCATGGTGCCCCATTTCCCCTTGACCCTCATGCTCCCTGGCAGCAGCTAGGCTGCCAGATCCAGAGTGGGACATATCTAAGAAGTCCCCAAAGAGTCTTCTCCGTGCACCTAACTGACTGTCTCTGCTTCTCCAGGTCAGCCACCTTGGCCTCAAGGGAGCAAACTCGCTCCCTGAGAACCAGGAGCTCCTTGCACAGAGCACACACCCAAGACTTCTGACCAGGAGGCAGATAGTCATACATGTGACACTCCATGCAAAACACTGGATAGCCCCCAACCCCCTGCTGGCATTCTGGCTTCATAACTGTTTTTAAACAAATACTTTTCTATAACCCCCCTTTTAAAACCCTTTGTATTTATATGGTTACTGTTGTAGAAGTCTACTTACCTTACTGGGAATCCAAGGAGCCAAGTTTCGTGGCCTTCTGGCTCTTCCTGGGCTTCTTACAGAGCCCCTAGGCCAAGAGCCACAGGCCAAGAGCCTCACCCTTTGGCTCATGCTAGAGGCTTGTGCCTCTTGCAAGCTTCCTGCCTTAAATAGAAGTGTCCCCCAGGAGAGGGTGTGGCCAACAGCTACTCAAATTCACCCAAGGCACTTAATGACAGGCAAACAATGACCCTTTCACACCCTAACTCCAGCAGCCAGGAGTCTGCTATTCAATTTCACACAGGCACTTAATTACAGGCAAACAATGACCCTTTCACACCCTAACTCCAGCAGCCAGGAATCTGTTACAACTCACCCACACACTCCCAAATACAGTCCCCCACACAGTACCTTCTCAGCTAAAGCACCTCAGCTGAAAGTAAATAAATAAAAAAACCACTCACCCCTCTGGCAGCTCAAACACCTTGCTCCTTCTCAGAGCTCAGCTGGGTCAGCTGTTTTGTTTTTGTTTTTGTTTATTCTAGATTATTGTATTAATGCTTAAACTTCCTTGAAGCACTCTGAACAGATGGTGGAGTGGGGGAGGAGGGGGCAAAAGTTGGATGCCTCCTTTTGGGATTATGTCTCAGCACTGCGATTTATACCCACTTCCTGCAGGAGTTGGTTATTTTGCAGGTTCTGTAGACATTTTTTTTTGCTTTGTTTTGATTTTGTTTTTTCCCCCTCAGGGGTTACTATAGTTCTCACAGTAACAGTCATGAAGTACATAACTTATTACTGTTCGTTGCCAGTTTTAAGATTAGTCTATGCTGATATAAAAGGCTTACTTCTTTTTTTTCTTATTTTTTGGGGGTGGAAGCTTAAATTTCTTAGTTTTAACCTTCTAGATATGTACATTTTAGTCTTAGTATTAGCAGTTTTAAATGATGTGCTGGTTTGTCTTTATGATTGTTGATATCTTAACAGAGAGAGGTAGAAATGAAGAATAGAAGACTGGCAGTATTGTGTGGTTGCCTAACAATGGCCACCGAGGGCATTCATTTGTTAAAGCTACACGTGTTGCTTCTGTTTTTTTTGGGGGGGTTAACCCCCAATGTATTTTTTTAAGGTTTCAGACATTTTTCATGAAAATCTGGGTGTTTTTCAGGTTTGTAGAAGGATCTTTCTTGTCTGTTCATGCTCAGTCTTTGCATTTAAGTATCTGCAAGTTTGGCCGCATTGAGAATTAGATATAGTGATTTGCACAGCATGCTTTCATTGTATATCTTCTGATTTTCTCTGCCAAAATTGACCTAAGGAAATGTGTTATGACTGAAAGGACTGGACTATTCATTAGACTTGTTCATTTTTTTTTCCTGTCTCCAAACATTAAAATCTGGCAGAGTTGAAATGGGATGGCAATAAACTGTAACAAATTGAGTTGATAGCTTTGTATTCTTATGGGAATTATTGTGATTCTCTCCTATAAATTATTATCAATGAGATGGTTGAATTAATAGTTGTTTTATTATAGTTAAATTTAAATTACATCCTGTTACATTTATGGAAAATTGATTTACAATTTGCTTTAATATGAAGCTTGAGACATCAAAAACAGAGAATCAAGGACACGAGACAGGCTACAGTCAGCAAAATGTAGAAAGTATGAACAAATCTGTGTGACATTAAATATCTTCAGAAAGTTCCTCCACTTGATTTAGCTCCTATTTCTGGAGGGAAATACTTTTAGGTTGATCACAGTATGCTTTTTGAGAGGAGTTGTTGCTTTGAACATTCCATCTTCTTTCAGTGTTTGAACTATTTGCAATGCCATCCTAAGCAGAGTTACACCCTTCTAAGTCATTTAACTTCTATGGACTTAAAAGGGTGAAATTATGTTGTGGATGGCACTCTTAACACTGCAATCCTAAAACCACTGAGTAAGGAGTAAGAGCAATTGGCCTCATTAGGATTTGCTTCCAAGTAAGCATGCTTATGATTGCTTTTGATCATAAATGAAAGTATAACTTCTTGCTGCTTTTTTTTAAAAAAATACTACAATATATGGAAAATGAATATATGGAAAATGAATAAGGGTGGCTACCTAAAACTTTGGTAGGAAATTAGGCCACATTTATATGGACGGTTACTTCTTTTTTAAAAACCATTAAAATTCCTCTCTTAGTTTCATCAGCGACCCCAAATAGTTAGAGAGGGTCATTGTTGTACTGAGCCTAAAACAGGAGTCTAAAACTCTCCTAATCCAGCTTTCTTTATGCTTACCTTGATGCAAACATAAAGTACAAAGAGGCAAGTATTACCCAAGATCATGCCTGGCAATAATGAGTTTCCTATTTGGGGCTTACAATGTAAGAGTGACAGGAGTGTTCTCTCTCTCTTTCTCTCTCTCTCTCTCTTTGTAGTCACACAAATTAAGATGCCCTATGACAAAATGGTTCTTGTATGAACTTAATCTTCAAACTTTATTTTTCATCCTGTTCATTAAAACCAGAATAGAATATACAGTATAATCCTCATAGTGAATTCTATTATGCATCTTGATATCAGTATTTGTAATTTTCAGCATGGCCAAATCTGTAGATACTTAAATCCAAAGACTAGAGCCATGAACAGACAAAACAGATCTCCCTATAACCCTGAAAAACACACAATGTTTGCAGAAAAATCTGAAATGCATTATACCTGGTCTCTCTCTCTCTCTCTCTCTCTCTCTCTCTCTCTCTCTCTCTCTCTCTCTCTCTCTCTCTCTCTCTCTCTCTCTCCCCATCCCCTGTAGCTCAGTGATTATACTATTATGCCAATATAATGGGTAATGTAATGGGTGTGGGGAGTTGTATGGGTACTTGAAAAGCACCTAAGTGGTTCCAGTCTCTTGTATCCATAGCTCACACCATGTGCAGGGTCTACATGATATCTGTTGAAACTGCTGAACGTTATTCATTTTTCCTGTCTCTTGGCTCTTTCTGGATAATCCTTCGACAGGAATGAGGGCAAGGATAGATTCCACTCATCATTGGAATGTGACTGAGACCAAAGTTTACGGCAAGACCAACAGTTATAGTAACCACTGTCTTGCTCTGCTGTGGGATTGTCAGATCTCTTTTTAAAGCTTGGCACCAGTGCTAATGCAAGCTGCTTAACAGGCCACTGTTTAAGTCATAAAGTCACACCTATCATGAACATGCAGTAGTAAAGAGGAAACTGCTTGTTATCCTGCTGTCTGTTAATGTGGCTTCCAGAGGCACAGGACCCTTGATAAAAATGGCAACCCTGTTCATCTGACAGTTTCAGAACTCCATTCACAATGCCTTCAATAAATATTTGGATAGTTTCACAGCTGTATTTCTGTGTTAATGTGATTTTACAGAAAGAGATGTGTACTCATTCACTGTTCATGACTAACCTTTGCTAATTTCAGAAGGGAACAGTTACTGAGAGGAGATCTTGAGGGTTCTCCATGGTCTGAACAGCTGTGCTATGGCAATTAGCTGACATTTTTCACCCTGGGCCCTGCTGTTCCCATTGCTGCTCAGTGCTGCCCCCTGACATCTCCCACTGTTTGCCAGTGCTTGGCTGGCAGCTCTATTTCCCACATGTATTTTCCTGTCCTGAAATAGCTGTTTTAGTACATTAGGCAAACTTGTGTCTACTGATGAGTTACACATATGTTTCTTCAAAGGAGCAAATAGTAGCTCTCTATAGCCATTTCAAGTCAAGAAAATGATTCAAGGGCCCTGACCCAGATAGACCAGGCAAACTCGATCTTGTCAGATCTCAGAAGCTAAGCAGGGCTGACTCTGGCAAGTGCTTGGAAGGACAACCTTCAAGGAATACCAGAGGCAGGATGCAGAGGCAGGCTAATCAAGCCACCTCCCTGAAAAACTTCCAAGCCCCCAGAAGGGATCACCAGAAGTCAACCATGACTTCCAGGCAAGCACACAAAAACTCTAATCTCTCTCTCTGTCTCTCTCTGTGTATTTATATAGAAAATGATTCAAGGGATGAAGACATATGCCTCTTCTCCCTGTGCATCAGGATTCCAATCTGAACTGAGCCCCCACACACCTGGGAATTAAAACATGGATCTCAGTGTACATATGGCTTGACAGGACCTAGAGTGTGCCCAGAAATGGTGTAACGTGTCATTACTATTTTGAAGCAGCCCTTCTACCTGAGGGGTGCATTTCCAGCTGTTGGGTCTAACAGATGCAGATTCAAGGCCTTTCTGGCAGCTAACCTCATATTAGTCTTCAAAGTGGTCCCACCGGGTCTGCTAAGCATGTGCTGTTCCACAATGCTATTTATGCCTTTGTCTGCAGTCTTTCCTGCCTTCTGGTATATGTTGCTGGTTTTGTCACATGCTATAGAGAGAGTCCCACAGGAAACCAGACTTAGAATAAAGAAAAAGAAAAAAAGGCCTTTGGACGACCCAATTGAATATGACAGCAAAACTCTTCAATCCAAATACACAAACAGTAAACGGCAAACAGCTCAAACAATATCAAGTCCACAATATATATGGACTTGTATATTGTGGACTCTATATTGTTTGAGCTGTTTGGCCTTTACTGTTTATGGTTTTGTCACATGGGCAATGAAGGATTAGAAGGTTCTGTTACTTGTCTTTTGTGTCTGTGTGCCCAGCCTCTGTGTAGTTAGAGGGATGCTGTGCATAGTGTCATGTCACTTCATTTTGCTTTGCTGCTAATAGGACAATTGCTGTTCAAAAGATTGTTTATGCCCATCTTATGCCCATAGTGGGATTCTAACTACAAATTCCTGTTTTCCTCTTTAGTGTTTTCTCAGCATCATTGGGGCACCAGTGTAGCAAGATCTTAAGGCTGAGCTGTTTAAAGTCCTAAACTGTCTCCAGTTGCCCTGCAGGATTCAAGAAATCCTGTGTTATTAATCTTTAAATGTTATTCATAACCAGCTTGAATGATCTAAATGTGATTATGCCCTATAGCATTTTCCCTGTGGTTAGTTAAAATTGTTTTCTTTATATGAAAATGTCTATTACTCAGAGGCAACAGCTGCATTTTATCTCACTACCTACTTTTCATGTTGTTCTTTTAAAATTCAGTTGCATTAGAAATGATTCTGCCCATTAATCATTACCCTTACCTAGGGAAACAAGGAGTGTACACTATGTATTATTCAATCTTCTTGGTATTTCCTTTAAGGTTACTGGTTACTGATGCAATAATTAAGTCTCTGAAAAGAGTGGGTTTACAAATATAGACCATACAATTCTCAAATGCAATTGATCAGTGCACTGGGGCTTATGGTCAGATTTGAATATGGTCCATTTATATGAATTAGTTTATTTTGTGCCTGCTAACAATCTGATATTGATGGAAATGTTTGAGTTTCATTCAAAAAATCTCCGTTTTTTATTCCCTTCCTTCCAATTGTAAATATTTGTTTTGTGTACAAAGGAGAATGAATGGCTCTGGGCACATTTTAATTCAGTTCCTAAAATTTTTATCATTTTGAACCATGAATCAGTACAGCAGAGTTAATAACCAACTAGAAATTGGTTTATTATTATTATTATTATTATTACATCACTTACTATGAATTAAAAAAATTGGATTCATTTTACACACACACACACCCCATATATACATGCACACACACGGTCAATTCATGGTGTTTATATGATCTGACATTAGATAAAACTTACTCTTTGAAGTTATGTATTTCTTTGGAATTCTATGGAAAGGACAGAGGGTTTGTATATTTTCAAAGATTAATAGCAAGATTGTACAAGAACCTGCAGTTGATCTGCCATAACACAAGCTGTTGAAAACTAGCTCTAATCATCTGCTATTGTTTGTCTGGTCATATGTTCCATTTGGTCATTCATTCACTGTTTTTCATTGACTATTTTTCTTTTGTCTTTTTAGTCAATGAATGAATGGGGTGGGATGTATGAATCCATATAAATGACCAAACATCTCCATTCTAAGCTAGGTCATCTGTAGCTTTAATAAGTACGAAGGAAGGAGGATTTTACTATGTATCAGGTACTGTTGCTTGGCTTAATCAGTGGATTCTATTATGAGTGTGAGGATTCTTCAGTTTACATGTCTCTCTTTGTTTTTTAGTCATGTTTATTGTCATGATGTTGTACTTGCACAACTGGAATCTTTGGTTGTGGCAACACTGAATAGCTTGGTCTTTTATTTTGATTTATCCCATAATTTCAGAGAAAGTAATGGCTTTATGCATTCATTTCACTACAATAATCTAATTATAGTAGCATTGGTTTGTCATTTTTATTTGTTTAAAACCTGTTAGTTATCACTAACATATGTATGACCAGGAGAACACAAAGATAAGACTCAGATATTCCAATAGGAGGAAAAAAATGACAGTATTCATGTTCAAATTATTACATTTATATCTAATTCAGAGCATTGGCTATATACTCAATGGTTTTAGTATTATTTATTTATTTATTTGATTTATACCCCGCCCTCCGTGCTGAAATATGCTCAGGGTAGCTTACAAGCCATTTGGCAATAAAACATTAAAACAATAATCATAAAAACACAGTAAAAAGGAACAACAATGGACTTAAAAACTTATGCTGAAGATTAATTTAATCAACTGAAAAGCAAACAAGGGTATACTAACATATTTATCCTAGCCACAGATCAAAAGCCAAATTTTATTTGTATTAGTAAATTCAGAATAAATAACAAGAATATGTATCAGAAATCTTTCTCTGGGAGCATCATATGAGGGAACAGAGTAACACATAATGTATGCTGGTTGGATCCTGTTAGGCAGATACACATGTTCTGGGAGGGGGTTGCTAATGCCCCCCAATGCTTTTGCTGGGAGACACCTACACCCAGGGTCAGCATTTTGGAAGGAGGCATTTCATGGTGCCACAGGAGTGGGAGGCAGTGGAGTCATGCTTCCATGCATGGAGTCTTTCTGTTCATTGATCCAAACCAATGTATTCAATCCCTTGCTGGCCACAAATACATCAGGGTTGATATAATTATATTGTGCAGTACTTTTGTCTAGATGAGCTTTTTTCATGTTCTGGAATATAAGTGTCATGAAAACTTTTGGAGTAGGTTAAAGGCTAAATCTGGCAAATATATTTGTTGGATGTGGTCACACTTAAGAATACAGATATCATAAGTGGGGATTCTGAAAAATCTGCAGGTTATAATAACTTGCATTGGAAGATGTTATGGTGTAAAATTTATCTTTTTATTTTTTAATTTTAGGTTAAATGAAATAATACATATGATGTTACAAATTCACCAAAATTAGTATTCCAACATCCCTTTAAAAAAAGGCTCACATTAGAAAATGCAAGATTATTAAGACTTGAGGGTCATGATTTACAATTAGGGTGGCATGCTTTTGTTTGGTATAAGAAGAGTGCTGTTCATAAATATTTTAAACAACATGGTGTAAGAGCAGCCTTACTGAAATCATGGGAAGAGATACAATATGTTTATTATACCAAAATATCGAAATGGGTTTCTCCTTTAGAAGCATTTACATCCCCCACATTATTTACAAAAGACTTGATGTGGAAATTTGATGACTTATTAAATAAGCAAAATCAACTTTATAATCAAGAGGAACTTAGAAGAAGAGGTATCTGTTTGAACTGGTGGGAAAAAGCAAACATAGATTCTAGATTTACTAAAGACCAAATAACAGGGCTTTATGACCTACTTTTTGAACTGACAAAGTCTTGCTTGGTGTGGAAGGGAAATATATAAAGCAAATTTATACTCTCTTGTTAGATATGAAAATGCAGGATGAAATTGTGAAAGAATCAATGATTAAATGGGCTCAAAATCTAGGGTATAATATTCAATTAGAGGGATGGTCTAGAGTGTGGAAGTTGAATATAAAATTTAGAAAAGCTGTCTCTTATAAGGAGAACATGTATAAAATATTTTATAGATGGCATATGACTCCTGGAAATTTAGCTAAATGGTATCCTGGTATATCAAATTTGTGTTGGAAACGTAAAAATAATATTGGTTCTTATTTCAATATGTGGTGGACATGCAAGGTAGCCAAAACATATTGGGTATAGATATATGAAACATTACAGAAAATACTGGAAACAAATATTCCATTTAAACCAGAAATGTTTTTATTGAACATTATCCCACATAATTTTACAAAGCATTATATATATGATTGTACATGTTGTGACAGCAGCTAGAATACTTTATGCAAAATATTGGAAGAAAGAAGAAACACCAACGAAAGAAGAAATAATAAGTAAGCTGTTTGAGACAGCGGAAATGGACAAATTAACATTACAGCTACAATGGAAGAACAACAATTTGTTTGAAGAAACATGGATTAAATTTTATAGATGGATGGAACAAACTGTGTAAAATTTAGAAATTGACATGAATGTAAAGAACCTAGAAGGTAAAATCAGCCAAGGTGTGTACTATAGGATAAGATTCTACCATTTCTTATTAATCTGAGAATAAGTATGAGCTCCACTATTATAGTTTATATTATGTTTGTTATTCCTTGTTGCTATTGTCATCTTTATGTCTTTTGTAGTTTTCTTTTCTTTCTTTCTGAAAACAATAAAATTCCCCGGTCAAATGGGGGCTTTAAAAAAAAAAAAAAAAAAGCTTGCCTGATCTTGTCAGATCTTGGAAGCTGAGTATTTGGATGGGAGAGCGCCAAGGAATACTGGGGTTGCTAGACAGAGGCAGGCAATGGCACACTACCTCTGAATATCTCTTGCCTTGAAAACCCTATGGGGTTACCATCAGGCCCATAGCTAACAACTTTTTGCTCAGGGGGCCAATGTTTTTCTCGGGGGCCTGCCATTATATGTCTGTGTGGTACTGCCGTGCCATGCCCATACTTTTAAATAATAACTAAATAATAAATCATCTTCATTTTAATGCATTTTAGTGTATTGGAGGGGAGAGAAGAAGCAAGGTGTTGCTGAAGTGGCTTGGATCTCAAAGATCCAAGAAACTTCAGCATTGCCTTGAGCCCCTTTATCTCTTGGGGGGGGGAGAGAAGAAGCAAGGCGCTGCTTAGTGGCTTGGATCGACAGCCTGGCTTCTGTTGCTCCTTTGTGTAAGGCTGGGGAGGAGGGGGCGGCGCCGGTGCCCTTGGGACGGTGCCCATGGTCTTGGCTTGCCTGGCCTTCATCGTAGCTGGGGAGGGGGTGCAGAAAGGTTGAGAGGAGGAAGAGGTGCATGGGGCAAGCAGTTTGCTGTCCCCTCCCCCCCAGCCGCACATGGCCTCTGTAACTCAGGCAGGACAGGAATGGCCCAGTGCCTCCATGCAGCGGCCCCTCTCGTTGTTGCTCCCCTCTCCCCCCCACCAGGAGAAGTGCTTGGTGTCCCCTCGCAGCCTCCACCGCCTTGGCTGGCCTTCCTTATGGGGGTGGTGCAGCTACTGTGGCACTGCTACTGCTCCAAGCCACCAGGGACACCCTGCCTCCCTCCCACCCACCTTGCCCCACCCACGGTGGGCACAAATCATCTCGCCACCTGGGTTGGAGTCCCTGGCCTGCTACTCAACTGCTCAGTGCTGCCCGGCAAGAAGCGCTGGGCCAGGCCTTGTCCTGCCCAGCCCAGCCCAGTGGAGGCCGACCCAGGACCAAACGCCACCGCCTGGCTGCTCACTTGCTCACTCTCCTGGGCTGCAGCTGGCTTTACCTTGAGCTCAGCCATCTAGAGCCAGGGGGGAGAGAAGTGATCGATCAGGGGTGAGGGAGCCGTGGGCGCTGAGGATTGGGGGAGGGACCGGCTAGTTTGTCTTCAATTTTTAGCTACTTAATAAGCTATGAGCTGATCACTATGCCATGCGTCTGAACTCAGTTGATTATAGGTCTGCAGAGAGATGCTGGAATTCCTTAAGTAAAATTTAAGAGAGCCCTAGGAGAAACTGACCTTGGATGCCCCCCCCACTGGTTTCATAGCTCATCACTATGAATAGTAATAATTTATTTTCCCAGATTAGGGTCTGAGAAACCCAGGTTCAGTTTCCCGTCATCCATGAAACGCATTAGGTGACCCTGGGCCATGGAATGTTTCTAAGCCTAACTTGCCTTCTAGGTTTGTTCTAGCATTGTTATGGAGAGTGGAATTTCTTTTTCCAAAATTTGCTTCTTCTTTTTAGATACAGCCATTGATTCATCTTACTCCCATTTACTCTTTCAAAAAAGGAATTTCTCCTTAATTTCTCTTTGACTTTTCTATGTGGTTTTCTGCTAAGCCACATATGCACTTGTTATGATCGTGGGTCTATAGTGGTGCAACCTACAGGCTCTAGGGAGGTTTAGTGGCTCCAGGGAAGCCTGTATTGGAGTAGTTATCAGGGCCTACATCTCCCAAGTTCCTTCTGGACCTTATGACTGGGTAACAGAAGATTTTGGAGTGAAAACTGCACCATCAGGGGAACAGGGGGTGGTGTCTGGGAAGAGGAGTTAAAAGGCCTTGCCCAGAGTGGGGGAGGGTGTGCTCAAATCAAAATTTATTGTTACAGTCAATGACCAGCGCATGGGAGGGTGTTCTCTCTCAGGAGCAGGCCTGGTAAAGCTACTGCTGAAAGAGGTATCCCTCATCCAAAAGGGGTGAGTTAGTCTGTGACTAAGTAACTAGGGAAAGCTTTGACTGTATAGACAGATGCATTAAGATTTGTTATTTTACTGGTTTACCTGCCTTTACTTTGCTCATTTTCCCTACTTGTTATTGATCTAAAGCTGTTGTTAAATCTCTTAATAAAACTAGTTGTTAATCTGCCTCATGCCTCATTTGGCCATGTACAAGGGGAAACCTGTTGTAAAAGTACTGTAAAAAGGGATAGGGTGGGTGCTCTGGGCCCTCTCAAGAAGGCCCATACCAAGGTGGTGGCAGCCATTAGTGAACCTTCCTAGCCACTGCCCATGACAACACCCTTTTATAAATTCAGCTCTTGCAGGGTTTGTTTGTTTTTTAAAATGCAGCACACCACAGGATGCTCTAGGAGGAAGACAGGAAGGTTTGGGAAGACATTGCCTGCCCCTGAGCATCTGCAGAGTGAAAGTGTGAATTTTACAGGACTTCCCTTTCTGAGCCATCTCTCTTCAAACTTCTCTTTTCATCAAAAAAGAATTGATTCAAAACAAACTCCAAATGCTTAAAAAAGAGGAAAATTTGACAGAAAAGTGACAGAAAAGAGAAGAATGAACAGGGATGAACAGGGAAAACAAGATGCAGAGCACAGATTGCTTATTATAATGGCTTGAATTCAAAGTACTATGAGCAGAATAATTCTTGTGTAACAGGGCTTCCTACTGCATCCTTTTATAAGAGGAATAAAGCTGCTTCTCCAAAACAGAATGCATGAGATGGGGGTGATCTACATGTGGAAGGGAGATTTGCAAAATGATAACACAGACAAACGTATGAGAGTAAGCATGCCATTTGACAGCTTCTGGTGGGCATTTTCTCATTGATTGGGCCCTCCCACCCTTGCATGTAGGCCAGCGGGAGAATAGTGGGGGTGGAAATGCTGTTGCACAATGCTTTAATGTCACATCTGCCTTCTGCCTTGCCCCCAAAGCTTAGGGAGTGCCAGGTCTTGGCATCCGTATATGAGAAGAAGGAGCCTTCTTTCTCAAGAGGTGATCTCTGGATTAAAGACAGCATAATTTTCTTTTGTTCTTTTTGTTTTATCATTATTAAATAATAAATAATTTTTTATATACAATATGTCTTTTATATTTTGCTCCAGACATGATAATATATATCATTCTGTTACTCATTTGATGCCATGATTTTGCTTTATACTGTACATTTCAGTACTTGGACAATCCCAAAACATTAATCTTCAACAATGCATTTCTCTGTATGTATTTTTACTACTCTGTGCCATGGGGAGAAAAACCAGAAGCATCTTCATTTCTCAAATATCTCAAATTAAATACTGTAGTGATTAGTGATCAGACATATTCTATACTCCAAAACACACTCAGTAACAAATGTATACTTTTCTAATTATGTTAGGTCATAAAGCTTGCCTTTGAAGAATTTGAGCTGGAAAGGGGGTATGACACGCTTACTGTAGGAGACGCTGGGAAAGTAGGAGATACCAGAACAGTGCTGTATGTGTAAGTACATGATTTACTAGCAATTTCTGCATTTCCTCTCTTGCTTCCTTTTTTTATAAAGATCAGATACCTTAAAAAAAGTTCCTCTATCTCTCTGGCTAAAGAGCTTCAATAATTTTTATTTAAAATTTCATAGAAAAGCAGAAGCATTTCATTTGGATAAAATAACCTGGAAAATGTAAATTTAGACCAATAATAGATAAGTCACCATTTGCTAGAATTGAATAGATCATGTTTTTGAGTGGGTATGATGCTTCTTTGTTTTTGTCTTGGAAGCAGATGTATGTTTGAGTTTATACAGACGTATATGGTTTAAGCACTGATCCTGCTGAGGAAGCACTCTCACCTAGTTTTGTTGAGGTGTGCAATCTTCCTTTAAGGATCAAGCTTAGATGATATCCATATGTATATAGTGTGTATGTTGTTTTTTTTAATGAGGGGAAAAGTGAATAGATATACAATTCCATGTACATATGATGTACATAATACGCTTAAAAACTAGACAGCGTGCTTTGAATAAACGTATGGTTGTCATATTCAAGTCCTCCAAATCTGTGTAATTTAATATGTACATTATGCAAATAGTTCCCTAATTATGCAAATAAACACTTCAGTTGTGAACTACCAGTTGTTTTGCATCTCCTCCTCTTAACTAACAGAAAAAAGAGATTGGGAAAGTTGATGGAAAATGTCTCTTTATCTTATTTGTTTGTTTGTTAAATTGGACTTCTAGCCTGCCCTCCCCTGCATAGCAGGGCTCAGGGTGGGTTACAACAACAGATATATACAACTAATATAAAAAAATTAAAACATAATTACACAGTATTAAAAACCTATACAAACATCAAATGATGCAACTCACGATGGTGGTCAGGTACAAATGAGTAAGTTTCCCCAAAAAACTATCTGTATGTGTGCACAAAGATGGAACCAGGTACTGAGCAGGTGGGCAGAAAGCCACAACAATAACACAAAATAAATGGTGCAAAGCAGGTAGGGGAGGCAGATGTAAGTAGACTTCAGCCACCTCAGCCGTAGGCCTGGTAGAACATCTCAGTTTTACAGGCCATGAAGAATTGCAACAAATCCCACAGGGCCCTGATCTCACTTGGGAGAGTGTTCCAACAGGCTGGAGCCAGGGCTAGGGACCACCAGCAGATGTTGATCTATAGAGCGTAAGGCTCTTCGAGGGATTTATAGGGAGAGACAATCCTGCAGATGTGTCGGACCCAGATTGTACAGGGCTTTAAAGGTTAATACCATAATCTTGAACTTGATCTGGTATTCGATTGGGAGCCAATGCAGCTGGCAGAGCATTGGTTGTATATGGTCTCCTAAAGATGTCCCAGTAAGGACACATGCCACTGCATTTTGGACCAGCTTAAGTTTCTGAATCAATTTCAAGGGCAGCCCCACATAAAGCAAGTTATAGTAGTCTCCTGCCTGGAGATGACCACTGCATGGATCTTTATGGCTAAATCATAAGGAGAGAGATAGGGGACCAGTTGCCTGATCTGTCAAAGATGGTAGAATGCTGATCTGGCAACATTTGTGATTTGGGCCTCCATTGATAGTGAGGCATCCAAAATCACACCCAAACTCCTCAGAGTTGGTGTTAATAATGCTCCATTGAGGGTTGGGAGTTGGATTTCCACCCCCACCCCCATGGGTCAGGCACAGGACCTCCATCTTTGATGGATTTCGTTTTAGTCAACTCTGCTTCAACCAACCAGCCATGGCCTCCAAAGCTCTGGCCAAAACATCTGGGGTGGCATCTAGCTGGCCATCCATCAACAGATACAGCTGGGTGACATCACCATATTGGTGACAGCCCAGCCCAACCCCCCCGGACCAGCTGGGCAAGGGGGCACATATAGATATTAAATAACATCCTCTGATCCTCTTGTCAGGTCATATGTCTGGCTCTCTTCTCAAACAACAGCAAACAGATAAGGAGAAAGACGGATGGATCAAGCCCTCTGACAGTTGGTCGCTCTCCGATACTGACTGCCCATTAGTACCCAGAAAAAAAGGGGGGGATTCAACCCAAGATATGGCTGTGATATATGAGGGTCAAGTTAACAAAATAAGTTATTATAAAATTACAAATATGTATTATTTATTTATTATGGTGTACACATTAGTAAAAGATAAAATAGGTTAAAACAAATGATCCAAATATCAGATTCTTAAAACTTTTTACACACAGAGCTGAAAGTTTTACATATACAATTGATGGGTATATCTTGTGACCAGTAGACCATACGTGTTTTGGCCCCTTAGGGCCTTCCTAAGTGGTCAAAATTGCTATTGTAAAACAACACCAGAAAATTTTTGCTGTTGTTACCTCATATGATGTGCAATTGGTAAAAGTTTATGTAGTTGCATACTGCTAACGTTACAGCAATATTTAGTAGGACCCAGGGATGATGCAATCACCCACATGCATTGCATAATACTGTTGCCAAGGGAGGGTTTTTTTTATTTTCCATAGTGGGAGGGGGTAATGAGGAGCAGTGTGCAACTTGATTACTACCTTTGATGGAAGAGACACACATCCAGACACACTGGATATTTGTTACCAGGTTGGTTGGTTAATTTAAATACTTTATGGCTAAAAATTATTTGTATAATTATACTATTTATAAATACGAACAATTATATAATTTCCACTCTGATGTAGAACAATTTGGAGAGCATGTGCTTTTACCATGAGAGATTATCCATGGCCTACTATGTAAACTTTTAGCAATTGTACATCACATGAGGTAACAACAGCAAAAAGTTTCTGGTATTTTTAAATTTTCTATTATACACATTTATTATGTGCAATTGATATATAATAATTTGGCTTTTTCCCTCTCCCTTTTGGCAATTCCAGAAAGCAACACCTGTCTCTGAAGAAAATCTTTGTTCAGATATTTATTTCTCGATGTTTGTTGTTTTACAATAGTAACATTATCCCAGGTTTGATTCTTGGAATGTCTGGCATTTCATTTCAAAGATTCTCGGGGGGGGCAATGACACTGCTAAGTCACTTTGTAATTCAGTGAATAGAAGTTGTGAGATCATAATCCAAGCATGACAAGATGACATTTGTAAATGGCTCTACTGTCCTCTTCTCCTGTCTCCAGGCTGACTGGCTCTAGTGTTCCTGACCTTATTGTGAGCATGAGCAACCAGATGTGGCTCCATTTGCAGTCTGATGACAGCATTGGCTCACCAGGATTCAAAGCTGTTTATCAAGGTAAATCTCAGATGTGAACTGATACACAAGGCCCAGCTAGAGAACATGCTTCCAAGTTTGGCATACTCATAATAAAATACATGGACAAATACACTAAAAGTTAGTGTTAAACCATACTGCTTTTTCATGAGACCCAGTCCGATTCCACAAAAACAGTTGTTCCACCCTCAGTCTCCCATTTCCCCCAGTTGTACTGCTCAGTTTCCACTATTTGCTGTGTGGCCACATTTTGACCCACATCTCCCCCGATTCCCCCACATCTTCTTGATCCTTATTTTTTAGGATCAAGAAGACATGGGAGAAATCGGGGGAGATTTGGGTCAAAATGTGGCCCTGCAGCAAATAGTGGGAAATTGAACAGTACAACTGGGGGAAATGGGAGACTGAGGGCAGAACTGCCTTTGTGGAATCAGTCTCACATATGTACTGAGATGGAGTTTCTTGCAGGTGCAGACTGACATTACAAACCTGTGTATCTTCAAGGATGGAAACATTCTGAAAATTGGCTGCTGCTTAATCTTAATACCAAATATGGAATTCATGTTATGTTGTCTGATGTTCAGGTTCATAAATTATGCAGATAAATGCTCACAAACATCTGGGATTCAAGCATCCATCTAATAGTTTTTGTATTTTTCAATAATATATGTCCTTATGTAATTAATTGTTTACACAATTCTTGTTGATGCTGATCATACAAAGATCCATAATAGAAAATTTTGGATTTGTAGTTTTTATTAGTGGATTGAAATTTTCCAGTGCTCAGAAATACATTATATTCCAATTTTTAGAACATATTTTCCTAGGAGATTATGGCATCTAAGGGCCACCCCCCTCAATGATGTAGTCCTTTTTGTTTTGGTATTCCGATGAGTAGATATCACCTGAAGAAACTGTGTATCTGTTGAATTCTGCTGTGAAATTGGTTCCAGCATGCTATATTTCTGCAGCTCAGAGGCTTTGGTGTTAGTGTTCCTCAGTTCTGGAAAAGATCTAAAATTTGCATATAATAATCAGTTATGTCAAGGGGCCCACAGATATTATCCTTGAAGTGCTCTTATACCTCAGATAAACTAGTTTACAAAGTGCAGTGTAATCTGGGGTTAAAACAAAATAGAAGTGTCTAGCCATGCGATCAGGATTCTGTGTACTGGCCTTGTGTTCTGCAAACCAAGTGACACTTGTGTGTGTGGGGGGAAATCCCTTAACCAATTCACCAACTATTCTCAAATATTTTAGATTTGAGAACTTTGGCATAGGCATCTTTATCTGGCCGTTCCTTAGAGGAAGAAGAGCTTTGATGCATACGCTTAGCTTTCCCATCCATAAGGGCTTCCTCATTAACTGAGTAGAAGGTAAAGTTTTGACCTTATAAACTGAATTGTATTAGGAACCAAATGTATTGTAGACTATGGTTTGAAAAGGGTTTTGCTTTTTGTTTTGTTTTTGCTTGTTTTGTTTGTTTTCTTCTGTTTTAAGGTTTCTTAGTGTGAATAAAATCCTCAGTGGGAATTAAAATACAACTAAGCAGGATGTGCTTCCTTCATACACTAGAGAAGCCAGCCTCCAGTTGGGACCAGGGGATCCCCTGAAATTACAGCTCATCTCCAGACTGCAGAGATTGGTTCCCCTGGAGAAAATGGCTGCTTTGGAGGGTGGACTCTATGGTACTTTGCCCCACTGAGGTCTCTGTCCTCCCCAGGCTCCATCCCTAAATCTCCAGGAGTTTCCCAACCTGGATCTGGCAACCCTACCCACTCATCCCCCGCTAGTGACCAGGGTGGACCTGGCAACCCTATCATACACATGCATATTAATTTCCTAGAGCATAACAAATTTGTAAACACAACTATACAAAATGGCCTTCATTGACACATCATAAATAAGTTTTCCGTATCTCTCTATAATATAATATAATTCTGTTTTGGTCATAGACTCTCCTGAACATTTCACACGCTGCCAAAATCAGTTGGCTCAATGATCTGTCACTCAAAACATGTCCCTAGCCACTGGCTGCGTTGCCTGAGTCCCACTCAGCCGCCACTCAAGAGTACTCGTGTGCCATTGGCCAGGTGCTGGGTTTGCTCCTCTTCCCCACACACTCCTTCAGCCTCTGTGCCCTGTCAGAATTTCTGACAAAGATGCTTACCTCCTGTGTGAGACAAACATTTTCCCTCAGTAGCTGTTGGTAGGTGTAACAAAATGGCACTTACCTGTGTCTGTAAGATGGCTGCCATCTCTGAGTCTAAAAATGTTCCCCCAGAAGGCTTGAGTTGTAGTTCCAGAGGGGGCCTGCAGGGGCTTCCTCATCTGCTGGCTTAGAGTTCCCAGCTTCAGCGAGGCCAAAAAGTGCGGGAAAAGAGGGACCGTCCCAAGGGGTGGGCCAGCATCAATATAGACTCCAGCTAGGCCATGAGCCAGAGATGTGGGGGAACCCTGGGAGGCAGCAGAAATTCAGCCACTCCACAGTTGGCTGTACTGGGGAATGAATAGAAGTTTCCCTGCTCTCTTGGACAAGAGAGAAAGAGGCTGAAGCAGAGCCAGTCCAAGGAGAGATCCTATCCTGAGCCCACAGCCTCCAGAGCTAGAGTGTTGTGTGTAGGGAAAGAGGATTGTGTGTAATCCCTGCTGATTTATGCCATGATGGTTGTGCCTTATTTATTTAGTGTGTGTGTGCGCTCCATAATTGTGTAAATAGTTAAATAAATTATTTTATTTGGGCTAATAATCTGTGTTGTGCTCTGACCACATAGTCTCCACTGCTCTACACAACACCAAAGATAGGGGGTAGCCCAGGAAAGCAAGGAAAGGCCAGACCTTGGGTTGCCAACTTTCCAGGGATCCCCCAAATATTGGGGATTCCATCTCCAAATAGGGAGATTTGGCCAGAGGGGTCTCACTGTCCCTCTAAAAAGGCAGTGATAATTCAGTGAGTCATGGCAACAAACTTAAGGAGTGAGATATGCCCATGGAATGGGAAACAGCTGAGTTGTAAACTGAAGCCCGTTTCGCTTGGTTCAAAGGAAGGAAACCCTTCGCAGGCCTTTGTGAGGAACTCATTGGGGCCAGTCCTTACTCAGATTGCCCGCTCCAGGTAGGGAGATTCCTGGAGATTTTCTGGTAGGGTCTATGGAAGCCAGGGTTTGGGGAGGGGAGAAGCCTCAGCTGAACAGAATGTCATAAAGCCCACCTTCCAAAGTAGTTATTTTCTTGGGGGAGGGGGGAGATCTGTTGTCTGGAGTTCAGTTATGATCAAAAGGCAGAGAGGAGACTGATGTAAGCTGCTTTGGTCCCCATTGCAGAGAAAGACTATTTTTCTCCTGGGAAACCAGTGTTGCCAGTCTCCAGGTGAGAGCTGGAGATCACTCAGAATTACAACTGCTCTCCAGATGGCTGAGATCAGTTCCCCTGGAGAACATGGTGGACTCTGTGTCCTTATACTCTGTTGAGATGGCCCCCCCATGACAGCCAATGTGATGTGGCAGTCAGGGTTTCAGAGCACTGTAGAGGCTGCAGGTGGGTCTGTGGGGGAAGATGTTCCCTTTAAATGGTTGGGAAAAGGTGGGGGTGTGCATGAGCTGCATCCAGGAAGTGATTGCATCACTCTGTGTCATCACATCAGGGATGGCCACACCCCTCTTGGAATGCCTCCTAATCCTCCCACTGGGGAGGAGATTGGACCTGGCAACCCTATCATACAGTTATGCTTTTCCAATGTTTTTTCCAGGTGCAGGGGTCTTTAGGGGGGGGAGCACACCGGAGCACAGCTCTGGGAGCTCAGGAACCAAGCCCCGCCCCCAGCCAGCATCCCGGGGAGTCTTTCAGGCAGCCGAATGTCAATTTCAGCTCCATTATATCCTATGGGCCATTGAAGTCAATGGTGAAAACACAGGGTATATTCTGAGGGCTGGAGGGGAGGGGGTTTGACAGAGAAGCTCCAAACTCACAGGGTAGCTGTTGGAGCCTCTCCCCAAGTTACCCACCAAGTTTCAAGAATATTGGATTATAGGGTCCAATTCTATGGGCCCCTAAACAGGTTGCCCCTATTCCCTCCATTGTTCTCTATGGTGGGAAAAAAGTAACTCCTTTGACTAATCTTAAATTATTTCTACTCCCAGACTGCATTTCTGCAGCCTTTGAGGAGCTTAAATTGTCTGCTTACTTTATTTGGTGATAAACTATAGCAGTTTTGTCAAACTATGGGTAAGAAGGTATTCAAAAGGGGGGAGAAATGCTATTTTGAGTATATTTTGAATTCCTAATTGTTATTAATAACAGCTATTGTGCTGTCTGCTTATTTAATTAATTATTTAACAATGAATGAAATGACAAGTTATGCTATTTTAAAATGTGTCTGTAGATCTGATCTCCTGATGTAAATTGTTTGTTTATTTATTTATTTATTCAATTTTTATCCTGCCATTCCCGCCAAAGGCTCAAGGCGGTTTACAATAAAAAGTTAAAAATATATTAAAACACACATGCTTATACAATACAGCATCATAAATACAAAACATACCAATTCATAATACAAAATAAAATAAAGTGCTGGTAACGATGGCGTCTCGGAGGCCATGATGGAATATGCCCGAAAACGGCCCCCATCAACTTCTGGAACAGCTGGCTATTGATGTCAATATAAGGGCCTTAACAGTTCAGTTAGCGTTGTTGGTGTTGTTGATGTTATTAGTGGCAGCTCCTAAACAAAGGCCTGGTGGAAGAGCTCCGTTTTACAGGCCCTGCAGAACTGTAAAAGGTCCCGCAGGGCCCTGATGTCTTCCGGGAGCTCATTCTACCAGTATGGAACCACTATTGAGAAGACCCTCACCCTGGTAGAAGCCAGTCTGGAATCCTTCAGCCCAGGGAGGGCCAAATGGTTTTGTGACACTGACCTCAGTGCTCTCTGGGGAACATGTGGGAAAAGGTGGTCCTTCAGGTAGGTAGGCCCCAGGTCATATAGGGCTTTAAAGGTCAAAAACAGCATCTTGAAGCAAATCCAGTATGCTATTAGCAGCCAGTGCAGTGCCTTTAGCACAGGCTGGATGTGCTCCCGCATAGGGAGACCCATCAACAGTCTGGCCGCAGCATTTTGCACCAGCTGCAACTTCCGGAGTTGTGACAAGGGCAGCCCCATGTAGAGAGCATTGCAGTAGTCTAATCTCGAGGTGACCATTGCGTGGATAACTGTTGCCAGATCATTGCATTCGAGGAAGGGAACCAACTGTCTGATCAGCCAAAGATGGTAAAAGGCTGCCTTGGCAGTGGCTCCTACCTGGTCCTCCATTATTAAGGAGGTATCCAGGAGCACTCCCAAACTCCTAACCCTTGGCACTGGTACCAGTGGTGTTCCATTGAAGGCCAGTAGTGGGATCCACTCTGACTCAGGGATAGGAGCTCCATCTTCATTGGATTCAATTTCAGTCAGCTCAAGTCTAAGCCAGCCAGCCAGCCACGTCCTGTAGTGCTTGGTCCAGATCTTCCGGGGTAGAGTCGGACCGGCCACCCAAGAAAAGATACAGCTGGGTGTCATCTGCATATTGGTGACACCCTAGCCCATGTCTCCGGGCAATCTGGGCAAGGGGGCGCATGTAGATGGTTGATTGCTGAGATTTGCTTATCATCTTTGAAAAGACTCTTTATCTTTAAGGTAAAGGCTTTAAAAATATTTTCTTTCTTTTTATGGGTAAGCAGCAGTTTGGTAAAGCATCTATAGGAAACAATCTGGAGATCCTAGGAAGTAAGGAAAAGACCTTGTAAAGGTAGCTATAAACTAGGGAAATGCTAAAACCCCAATGACCCAGTCACTGTGCAGAAGTGTCAGCATTTTATTTATTTACTTTATTTATACCCCACTTTTCCTCACAGTAGGGAACCAAAGCAGCTTATACCATTATTCTGTCCTCCATTTTATCCTCACAAAAAGAAAACAAAAAATCCTGGGGCAGGTCAGGCTGAGATTCTGTGACTGGCACAAGATTATCCAGCAAGCTTCCATTGCACAGTGGGGATCCAGGCCTAGGTCAAGATCTTAATCCATCTCTCTGAACATTACACCACGCTGGCTCCAACATGAAGATTGTTTTTCTCCTGTTGCTTAAGAAAGGAGCACTATGGTTATAGTGATACTCGGAATGTGATTGTTGTTGATTGGGGAGGGTCTGTTTTGGCTGGGGCTGACTGCTGACCCCACTTTGCTGGGTGAGCCTTGAACTGTGTATAAGGGTTTTTTTAGTTTTAGTTTTATTTACAGCCGAAGCCAGCAATTGACATTTGAAAAACTACAAACTTAGTAGTAAAAACACCTGTGAATAAAGGTAAAAAGACTTAACAGAACAGTAAGATACATTATAAAATATATTATAAATTCCTTAGGAGGTAGATGGTTAACAATAAAACAGTTAACATTTAACTTGCATTATTATTATAGATTTTCTAATTCTTAAAGCACTCCATCCATATCTAGCCACATGCTGTGTTACCTCCAAGTGCCTATCTGTGAGGAGATTTTTCATAATATGAGCTCTTTGCCTGCTGGTGAGAGGTAAGAACTTGGGGAATAGAAGAAATTTTCGGAGATTATTATAGGCCTCACAGTCGAACATAACTTGTTCTAGATTTTCAATGCCTACATTACAGCAGTGGCATATGCATTCCTCAAATGGGATGTTCTTGTACTTTCCCTCTGCATTCGCTAGGGGAAAAGCATCCCAGTGCATAAGTGTAAATGTTCTCCTATATTTGTGGTTTGACAGCTGGTGAAAATAGGTCATAGGAGTTACTTTGTTGATGGGATCAAGAACTGTGTGCCATTTCTCTGTTCTACCTACATCGTCCTGCCTATCAATATCCGTAATCCTCTGTTTTATCATTTCTCTAGCTTTGTCATAGGCAAGGGAACACAGGTATTGTTTTATGAAGCCAAAATAAGGGAGTTTCTCCTCTATAGCCTTAAGCCAGGGGGGGTATAAAGGTGTCTTGTAATATTAAACGTGTCACCATGATCCATAACCTTGCCTCCACAGTAATCATTCCAGTTTCAGTTTGAATAAGTGCATTTGGAATGCCACTGGGTACCTGAAGAACAGATCTCAAAAATTTTGCTTGGACTGTGTCCAGTTTCTTGTAATTAGATGTAATATTGATGGGGGCTCCAAAGGTAAGTTGAGTGAGAGATTTGGCCTTAAATAGTCTAAGGGCAGCTACAAGACATTTTCCACCTTTGTGCCAGTGAATTTTTTGGATTGCCCCCACACTCCTTTTGGCATTTATGGTAACAGAATTTATATTTACAGTTCTTGAGCCGTTTGCCTGGAAATTAACTCCCAGATATTTGAAACAGGTGACTTGTTCAATGGGAACAGAATTTAAGCGCCAATGAAGTTTTGAGGGATCTTTTAGTAAAGGCCATTAGTTTAGTTTTTGAATAGTTGACCTCTAATTTGTTCTTCTGGTAATATTGGACAAAAGAACTCATGGCTCTCCTGAGACCACTGGAGATCCTGACTGCTTACCCTGCTCTGCTGGGTGAGTCTTGAACTGTGTAAGGCTCCTCTTCACCAGAGGCAGACCATAGTCAGCTGGGCTCTGAGAAGGAGCAGAAAAGAGAGCTGCTGGAGTGGTGAGTATTTGTTCTGGCCTTTCTTTAATTGCAAGAGAGAATTAGCTGAGGTTACTGTGTGGGAGGATAGTGTTTGAGGGTATGTGGGTGTGTATAGCCTGTTGGGGAGTAGTGCTTGTTTGAGTAAGTGTT
Source organism: Gekko gecko (assembly GCA_029375565.1). NCBI lineage: Eukaryota > Metazoa > Chordata > Lepidosauria > Squamata > Gekkonidae > Gekko > Gekko gecko. The sequence continues at coordinate 267,111,615 of JAPDNY010000001.1, forward strand.
GTTTCTGTTTGTCTCTTTTGCCTGGATTGTAGCTGATTACAGAAGGTGATTGTTGCTGATTGAGGAGGGTCTGTTTTGCCTGGGGCTGACTGCTGGCCACACCTTCTACTGAATGAGCCTTGAACTGTGCAAGGCTCCTCCTCACCAGAGGTGTGAGCCTTTGGCATGAGTCAGAAGGTGACAGCTCAAGGGCTCTTGCCCTCTGGCTCTTAGCCTGGGGGGGGGTGGTCAGGCCTGGGGGCCCTGTAAGAAGCTGAGTAGCTCTTACATCCTATATGTGTTAAGCTTTTTTGGTTCTGAAAGCCTTTCACGTGTAGTCTTGTGAGACAGTTTGGCAGATGAGTTATCAGAGAAGTGCAAAAAACCCTGAACCACTTCTGCGATGGATTGCAGCAGAATGGCTGGTGAGAGAGCTGAGGCAATGACATGCAAAGTCTGTGGCATGTTCGTATTCTTACCTGAGGGTAACACCAATTACACTTGCAGCAAGTGTAAGATGGTAGCCCAACTGGAGGAGAAGATACAGGGACTTGAAGCACACTGTCCACACTACATTTTATAAGGGAAGTGAAGAGTTCATTGGCAGAATGCATGAAGCACTCTTGAGAGGGCAACAGGAAGAGGAGGGAAAGATATCTTAGCAAATGGAGGCAAGCCCAACACAGGAGGAGGGCACATGAAAGAATGTAACCCACAGGAGCAGGAAAATCAGAAGACATTCTGAGCCTCTGTTGCTAAGCAATCGGTTTCAGGATCTCCCTATAGGTATTGATTCTAGAATACTGGAACAAGGGCTACTCCTACAGCCTCCCTGAAGCTTGAAAGAAATTTTTCAGGCCCCTGTGGATGAGGGGACTCAAGGTTCTACTCCCCAGTATAGGAGAAGGCATGTGCTGGTAATTGGGGATTCCCTACTGAGAGGGGTAGTAGCTAAAGTATGCCGAATGGACGTTGTCTCATGGGGTATGCTATCTACCAGGTGCATGCATCCAGGATGTGACAGAAAAGGTAGGAAGACTCATCAAGCCCACAGATTATTTCTTCTTGCTCATCCACACGGGAATAAATGATACTACCCAGCACAGCCTAGAACATATTAAAAGAGGCTGTGTGGCTCAGGGTAAAAAGGTGCAGGACCTGGGAGCACAGGCTGTGTTTTCATCAGTTCTTCCTCTTGAAGGCTGTGGCTTAGGAAGGGAAAAAAGAATACTACAAATAAATTACTGACCATGTAGATGGTGTCATCAGGAAAGGTTTGAGTTTTTGTACCGTGGCTTATGCTTTTAAGATGAAGTTCCTCTATCAGGAGATGGCTTGCACCTCACGAGGGAAGGGAAAATGTGTTTGGTAATAGCCTTGCAAACCCGATAAGGAGGGTTTTAATCCTATGGGGGAGCGAGACAAAAATTCAAAGCCTAGTAAGATGCCGATAACTGGAGATAAAAAAACTAAAAATGGGTGCAGAGTGGCACATATGCTAAGAAACATTAACTCACAGGTAAGTATAGAAAGGAAAACCTCAGGGCACATGAACCATGGATTCCAATGTCTCTACAGTAATGCACAGAGTATGGGAAACAAGCAGGAGGAAGTCCTAATACAGGAAGGGAAATATAACCTAATAAACCAGGGGTGTAAAACATGCGGTCTGGAGGCTAGATCATGCCCTCAGAGGGCTTCTGTCAGGCCCTCAGTGGAACTGGCTGTCTTCTTCTGCTTCTTCTTCCAGTTCTGCTGCTGCTATGTCATTGTAGGTTTGCAGCTTACAGATACGCACTCGAACAGCATACTCAAGATTGCAACAGCACAGACATTTTGATGCAATAATTCAGAGCAAGAGGTGTCAGTTATCAGACACTGTTAAATAAACAAAATATTGCAAGAGTGCTAATGCTTTAAGCATGTTTTTATTTTAATTAAAAAAACCCTTTGTGTTTGTGTCCTTTATAAAGTTTATATCTCTGCTACCTGGCATTACATTTTATGACACACATGGCCTGACCCAACAAAGTCTCATTTATGTCAGATCTGGCCCTCATAACAAATGAGTTCAGCACCCCTGTAATAGGCATTACTGAAGCTTGGTGGAATGTCACAATTGGAATATTAGGACTGAGGGGGACAACTTGTTTAAAAGGGATAGATAAATAAGGAAGGGGGAGGAGTAACATTATGTAAAGGAGGTTTATACTTGTGAGGAAATACATGTATCTAAGCATGGAAGTTCAGTTGAGAGTCTTTGGGTAAAAACTAAAGGAGTAAGAAATAATACTGATATTATGGTGAGGGTCTGCTATAGACACTCCCAGAACCGATTACAAAGTTCTCAGAGAGAAAGGACACAGTTGTCATGGGAGATTTCAGTTTCCCAGATATCTGTTAGAAGACTGATTCTGCTAAAAATGAAAGGTCAAATAAATACCTGACTTCTGTTGCTGACAACTTCATTTTCCAGAAAGGGAAACAACGGGATCTGTTATCTTGGACTTGATTCTCACCAACAGGGAAGAACTGGTTGATGAGGTGAAAGTAGTGGGCATCCTAGGTAATAGTGACCATGTAATTTTGGAATTTAAAGTCTTGGGAAAGGGAGAAGCTGTACGTATTCAGACAAATAGGTTGGACTTCAGGAAAGCAGATTTTAACAAACTTAAAATTATGCTGGGTAGAATCCCATGGTCAGAAATACTTAAGGAGAAGGGAGTTCAAGCAGGGTGGGAGCTTCTTAAAAGCCAAATATTGAAGGCATAATCACAAATGATGAGAAGGAAAAATGAGAAGAGCCTAAGGAAGCCAAGATGGCTCCATAAACAGCTTCCTGAAGATTTGAGAAATAAAAAAGACTCATTCAGGAAATGGAAGGAGGGCCTTATAACCAAGGATGAATATAAACAAATAACCAGTGGTTGGAGAGAGAGTGTTAGAAAAGCTAAAGCTCATAGAATCACAGAGTTGGAAGGGGTCATACAGGCCATCTAGTCCAACCTCTTACCCAATGTTGTACATATTTGATTCCATGTCAAAAATGAAGTCAAATGAGGAGGGAGTTCTATGTTTTTATTACAATTAACAGGAAAACAGTTGGACCAAATAGTCCATCCAAAATTGACTACTTTCTTCTCAGCATATTTGGGAGATAGGCTTCAATTAACAGGAAAACAATTAGACCAAATAACTCATCAAAAAATTGACTACTTTCTTCTTTTTCTTCTTCTTCATCTTCTTCTTCTTCTTCTTGAACATATTCTGAGCATATTCAGGAAATACATGATATTTTATACATGGACTGACATCATCAAAAAAACAATATTCAAAAAGCATAACTGGTTACAAAAGACAGCGGTCATTTGAATAATAAGCCTCTGATCGCTCCTTGGTGCCCTTTGCGCCCCCACTTAAGACTCACTTCATGGTATGCACAGGAGCTGAGGGCGATGAAGCAGGAGCTTAGACGGCTAGAGAGACAATGGTGTCACGTTTGCAGTGAAGCAGGAAGAGCATCCTATAGGATGTTTATGAGATCCTATGAGATGACAGTCAAGGCTGTCACAACCTCCCTGGCACAGTTGAAACAGTAACAGAACTTGAGGCTCCGTGCGCGTCTTCTGGGACTCAGCAGGTCTTGAGCTCACCTTGAGTCTATGAGGGCCCTGATTCTAACTTGGGTCCCCGCTTCGGGGTTCAGAATAGTGAAAGTAAAAAAAAAAAAAGATGGAAGAATAGGTTCTCACTGGTTCTCATGCTGGGGTTTTGTGGACCTGCTGGTTGGCACCCTTCCCAGCAGGTTCCGGCCTTTTCCCTGTATCTGAGGCTCTTCTGCATCGCTGGAGGAGGTCCCCTCTGAAGAGGTATACTCAGCTGCTTGCAGGGCTTTTGGCAACTTGGGTCTTTTCCCCACTGGCTAGGCCTTCTTGTTGTGTTGCTCCTCACAGTGCTCCCTCTCTTCACTCCAAGGCTGTGTGCATTCTGTGGCAAAGTGCCCAGCTTTGTTGCAGTGAAGGCACAGCCCCTTCTTCAGCCAATGTTCTTGGTCCCCTCTTCTAGCCTGAAGCATCCTCTGGGCAGCCCAGCTGCATGCGGGCATCTTGTGTTGGTAAAGCTTCACCAGGTTATGCCAGTTGTCAGGCTTGCAGGCCAACCCACTAATGTTAAGGGGTTGTCTTAGGCCAGCGCCTTCTCTAAGGTGATGGTGTTCAGGCCAGCCCGGTAGAACTTGATCAGGACCTCTTCCATCCAGCCTTGGAGTTTGGCCGCAGTAGCTTTGAACTCTTTGGAGTAGTCTTGTATGGACCGAGCTTCTTGGTGCAGGCTCCAGAGGCGCGTACATGACTTCTCCAGTTCTAGCAGGTCCTTGAACTGGTGCCGCAGTGCTTGCATGAAGGTGTCCACATTCTGAAGCTCCAGGGCTGCAACATTGTAAAGCCACATGAACCAGTCAGCCACCCACTCCCGAAGCCAGGAGCCCACATAATCCACACATTGCTCATCAGAGGCAAAGGTGTCCCCCACTCACACAGCATCTTTCACACCTGGATCACAAAGAATGCCAGCTTCTCTGGGCTGCCATCAAACATGGCCTCTAAAGGATCCAGGGGCTGGTCTCACTCCCCCTCGAGTCTTTGAGGAAGAGGTGGGGGCCTCTCAGGTTTGCTCTCACTCTTCTCCTCTTCTTTGGATTCTTCCGATTCCTCCTTCTCCATCAGCTCCTTGACTATCTTGGGGAGATTCCTCACGAAGTACTGAAGGCCTTCCCTGAGCTCTTTCACATTGGCTTTGAGGGTGAACTGGCCTCTCTCCATTGCTGGCTCATCTTCCCATTCCTCTTACATCTTGCCCAGTTCCAGGACATCATGGAAGGTATGGGAGACACACCACTTCTCGTGATCAGCCTTTCCTCAGGTGCCATGGAACCCTGGGGTACTCGCCAACCGGGCCAAATCATCCCAGAGATCGGAGCTGTTGCATCTCTTAGGATGATGGAAAAGAATGTGCTTTTTAGGCCTAGCACCAGTGGCCTTGCTGTCTTCCTTCTTCGCAGGGTCTTGCGCGGGAATCTCGGGCTCAGACCCAATACTCACACTCACCCCATCATCTCCATCTCTGTTCCCTATTGTAGGTTGGGAGTCCTAACAATCTGTCAGGTCCTCAGCTAATTCACTCTCCACACACACTATTGGCAGTGTAATGCTTTATTAGAGATATGAAGATGTCAGTTCAAAAGCTTTTGCTAGGACTGAGGAAATACATAGGAAATTGCAAGTTCTAGGTAAAAGCATAAAATTCCACACCCACCCACGTCACCTCTACCCCTGGCGTTACTATGGCAACACAGACAGATATATGGTGCCCCATATAAACTAGGCTGGTAGAGAAAGGTACTCCAAGGTTAGTCTCACAGAAAACTGACTTGGGGTGCTTCTTCAGGAAAGTTACAATGTCTACTCCCATGCACTCCAACAACATACCCCCCCCCAAGGTTTCAAAATGACAAGTGAAGATATCGAAAAACAGAGTTAGAAGAAATTGAAAGTCAGCAAACTTAGCCTGAGCTTGACAATAACGCCCCTGTATAAATTGATGGTGTGACCTTATTTGGAGTACTGTGTACAGTTCTGGTCACCACACCTCAAAAAGGATATTATATCATTGGAAAAAGTGCAGAGAAGGGCAACTAGAATGATAAAAGGGTTGGAACACTTTCCCTATGAAGAAAAAATGCTTGGGGCTCTTTAGCTTGGAGAAATGATGACTGAGGGGTGATATGATCAAGGTTTATAAGATTATGCATGGGATAGAGCAGGTTGAGAAAGAAGTACTATTCTCCCTTCCACACAATACAAGAACTCGTGAGCACTCCATGAAATTGCTGAGCAGTTGGGTTAGAACCGATAAAAGGAAATACTTCTTCACCCAAAGAGTGATTAACACATAGAATTTACTGCCACAGGAGGTGGTGGCAGCTACAATCATGGACGGCTTCAAGAGGGAATTGGATAAACATATGGAGCAGAGGTCCATCAGTGGCTATTAGCCACAAGGTATAGGTCTGGGGCAAGTGATGCTCTGTATTCTTGGTGCTTGGGGGGGCAACAGTGGGAGGGCTTCTAGTGTCCTGGCCCCACTGGTGGACCACCTGATGGTACCTGATACTTTTAGCCACTGTGTGACCGAATGTTGGTCTGGATGGGCTATTGGCCTGATCCAACATTTGCTTCTCTTATGTTCTTATGTCCCCAGGTCCCTGATCATCCTATGCACCTGCTCCATTCTGTCCACATCATTTTTGAAGTGAGACCTCCAGAACTGCACATAATACTCCAGGTGTGGTCTTACAGGATCTACTGTAAGCTCTTGGAGGATTGGCTACATTAGGGGTGTCACCTAATATGCAAAGGAGTTCCTGCTGCAAAAAGAGCCCTGGAGTGAATGCTTATTAAATTGGCAGATCATTCTAAATTGGGAGGGGCAGCAAATATGGTAGAAGACAGAGTCAGGATACAGGATGATCTTAGGCTGGGAAATTGAGCTAAAACAAATAAAATGAATTTCAGCAGAGATAAATTTAAAGTTCTGCATTTATGTAGGAAAAATCAAATGCATAACTTATAGGATGGCAGAGACTTGCCCTGGCAGTAGTATGTGTGAAAAGGATCTAGGGGTCTTAGTAGACAACACACTGAACATGAGTCAGCTTGTGATGTGGTAGCTTAAAAGGCAAATGTGATTTTGGGCTGTATCAACAGAGGTATAGTGTCTAGATCATGCAAAGTGATGGTATTGGTTTACTCAACCCTGGTTAGACCTCACCTAGAGTATTGTGTTCAGTTTTGGGCACCACAATTTGAGAACGATATAGTCAAACTGGAAAGTATCTAGAGGAGGGCAATGAAGATGGTGAGTGGTCTGGAGACAGGCAAAAGGTTGAAGGAGCTTGGTATGTGTAGTGTGGAGACAAGAAGAATGAGAGGTGATATGATAACCATCTTCAAGTATTTGAAGGGCTGTCATATAGAGGATGGTGTGGAGTTTTTTTCTGTTGCCTCAGAAGGTTGGAGCAGAATGAACGGGTTGAAATAAAATCAAAAGTTTTTGGCTAAACACTATGGAGAACTTCCAGCCTTCCTTGGGAAGTGGTAGGTTCTCCTTCTTTGGAGGTTTTTAAGCAGAGGCTAGGTGGCCATCTGACAGCAATGTGAATTGTGTGAACTTGGGCAGATTGTGAGAGGGAGGGCAAGGAGGGTTGCCTCAGCACTTAGTTCTTGTGGCCCTTTCTTACACACCCAAGGAAATGTCAATCTCCACTTGGGGTCAGGAAGCAATTGTTCTCCAGGCCAGTTTGGCCAGGGATCCTGGATTTTTTTTTTTTTTTGCCATTTTCTGGGCATGGAGCAGGGGTCACTGGGGGTGTGAGGTAGTTGTGAATTTCCTGCATTGTGCAGGGGTTTGGATTAGGTGGCCCTGGAGGCCCCTTCCAACTCTATGATTCTATGATTCTGCTCTCTGTAAGTTATAGAGTGCACTGTACCAATGTCCTGTCTTGCTTCTTTTGGGTTCCTTAGCTGAAGATATGCTTTTATTGAATAGTTCATCTTGGTTTGACTCCTGCTCTTTAGCTGCACAGATTGCAGTCAGTTGATTTTCTGTCTCATTTGCAGCTTCTAGTTGTGAAGTCAGCATCTTGGTAAATAGTCTTTGAAAATTATTCTGGATCTCATGTTGAATTGTAGTCTGCAGTACTTCTAAAAATGGTTGTAAGTTGAATTGCATATATTGTATGTCGTATAAGTCTTCTGGCACATCCTCTTCTTTACTTTTTTGTAAATCCATTTTGAGACTGAGTCACAGATTCAGTCTTTTGCTCAAGGTCGACTCTCTCTTGTTTACTTTCTCAGCAGACTTGTTCAGCTGCCCACACCAGACTCAATAATAGTATTGAAATCCGGAAGTCTTTCCATATGTCCCAAACAGTATGGAGTCTCTTTATTATTTCTCACAAGCAGTTACTTTTAGGTGAATGTCTCAAGTTAAAACACAGTCTTAAAGGTAGTCACTCCAGCAAATAGTAGCCAAAGTCCATTTAACATGAAATTCAGTTAAGCGTGTTAAATAAAGCTGCTTATATTTTATTTTTAAATCCCTTCTGGCAGACAGATAAATTGTTGCATTATAAAGTAAAAAATATGGATTCCAGGTAGTAATAAAAATTAAAGCTATTGCAGTATTGAGATAGTAGAAGTTGAATCTTTTTGGAAGGAGGGGGAGCAACTCCACGTCTCATTCCCTTACTTTTTTTAAAAAAAGAGAAATTTAAAGGGGCGAGTTCAAGATATGTTTACATTTAGGTCATTGTAGTTGCAGTTGCAGTTACGAGTACTCACAGCAAATCTTGTCTTCACCAATGTTGTGGTGAGGCTTGAGCTCTCTTAGCTGGGTGAATGCAGCTTATCGCAGTCATGGCTCCGTGACTGCACCATACCGTGCCGTGCTTCGGGACAGTCTTGGTCATCCAGCCGGTCGCTGCCACTCGTGGGGCGATGAGGACAAGTCCCCTGCAGCCGCCTCACTGTACAGGAGAGTCAGCAGGGTCTCAGCAACCTGGAGCATCCCCCTAAAGGCGCGGAATGTCGGTGATTCTTGGGAGCTTGCCTGAGTCTCGACCTCCTCACTCCACCACAACCCAGAAGCTCCCTGGATTTGATTATTCTAATCTGATTTGTTAATTTTTCAGCTATTGCAATCTGCCATAACTCAGAATACCATGAGTGTAATGTTAATAATTCTGTAGCTTTTTAGCTTTTAGCAACTATTATTTGTACCGCCATTAACATAAACACTATTAGTCCTTTAGAAGTCACCTTTTCATTTTGTTACTCCCATATTATAATAGGGCCAAAGCTGGTGTAACACAGATGGTTTGACATGTGATTTTTGCAATTTCTGCAAAAATTTTCTCCCAGAACTGTGACAATACTGGACATAGCCACCACATATGAATATAATCACCTTTCTGATTACAATTTCTCCAGCATTTTTTATTATTTGTTTTGGTTATTCTTGCAAGGTGAACTGGGGTGAAATACCACGTGTGTAATAATTTCAAGGAGTTCTCTCTAAGAACTATTTAATATAGTTTTCCTTGTTTGGGTAAACCATATCTTATTTCAAATATTTTGCTCAATCTTTATTCCAATATCTTTCTCCCATGTTATTTTCAACCATTTAGTGAACCTGAATCTGTCTCAATTAAATATGCATATATTTTAGTGGTTACTCCTTTTAGACTTGTCATATGTTGCATTAAAATCTGTTCAAATTTCAAAAGTTTTCTAGTCATAGTTTGCTTTACCATAGAGTTTTCAATTAGGTAATGCAGTTGATATAGTGAAAACCAGTTTAACTCTCCTTGCAATTTTTCTTTTAATTGCATCACAGTAAAGGGAGTCTCATCTACATACAGATCTCTCATTCTATAGATCCCTTTTTCTTTCCATCTAATATAGCTTTCTGATTTATCCAGACATGAAAAATTGGGATGTAGTATGATAGGAATCAATGGGGATCTCTGGGATCAATTTGTTTTTCCATTTAATTCAAGTTTTTAATGTAGTATATAGGAAAGATTTCTCTACTCATTTAATTTCTCTTTCTTTTTTCCCTCCAAAAACAATTTTCTCATTTAAATTCAGATGTTTCCCATCTGCTTCCATGCTCACCCAAAACTTATCAGAAATTCCATTTAAATATGACACCAAGGCTCTCAATTGGTTTGCCTCATAATATTTGCTTATATTTGGTTCTCCCCATCCTCCTTGATCCACCCTTTTGTACCTCATAGCCTTCATAAGTCTTGGTCTTTTACCTTGATGAATAAAATTGGTAAAGATTTTTTGCCAGCAAGCTAGATCCTTTGATGTGATATATATAGGAAGTGTTTGAAAAAAAACATGAATTTTGGGAGCGCCATCATTTTTATAGCGTTGATTCTACCCATGATTCTCAACTGTAACTGGGACCATCTTTTAATATCTCTTCTTATTTGTAGAATAACCTTGTGGAAATTTAGCTGCTGTAATTTATTTAAATTATTTGAGATAGTAAGTCCCAGATATTTGAATGATTTATGATGTATGGAGAATCCTAACTCATTTCGAATTTCAAGTTGCATTTTTGGATGTATATTTATGTATAGTATTCCAGACTTCTTATAATTAATATGTAATCCTGTAATTTTTCCATAATCGTAAATCTCCTTCATTAATCCAGGTAGTGCTTCTTTAGAATGTACCACTAATACAGCTACATCATCTGCAAACATATTAATTGTATGTACAAATCCATTTATCTCTAGACCTTGAATTTGCTTATTATCCCTTATTGCAATTGCCAGAGGTTCTAATGAAAAGATTGAAATCAAAGGTGAGAAGGGACAGCCCTGTTTAGTTCCTCTAGTCAGGGGGAAACTACCAGAATCGTACTCTGTCTTTGGATTTTTGATATACTGACTGGATTGCATTCATAAACTGCTGACAAATATTTAATTTTCTTAGCAGTCTAATGATCAAGTCCCAATCCAAATGATCAAAGATTTTCTGTGCATCGAGGGATGCTATGGCTAAGGGTGTCTGATTTTTTTTTTTTTTTACTAATGTAAATGGCATTCAATATTCTACATATTGGATCTGCTATTTGCCTTTGGGGTATAAAACTCGATTGATCTGGAGAAACATAATTCTCGATTATAGTACTCAGTCTAGATGCAAGGACAGCAGTGAAGATTTTTGCATCTTGGTTCAATAATGCTATTGTTCGATAGGGATGCCCCTTGCCTGCCCGAAGAAGTAGGGAAGGGAAGGGAAAGAAGCCCATCAACACACACTGCAGGCATTTGTCTCTCTTTTCCCCTGCTTACTGGGAAATTGGAGTGGACCCCCCCTCACTCTCACACAAGCATACACTAAAGGGAAGGGAAAAGAGCCCCTTGCAACCACATCACAGGCATTTATCTCCCCCAGCTTATTGGAAATCAGACTGGACTCCCCACTCACCCACTCTCTCTCTCTCACACACACACACACTGATGCACCAGGCCTCTCTCTCACCCACCCAAAGCAGCAGAGAAGGGAAAGGACCCCCCTAAAAAACATACACCACAGGCATTTTTCTCTCCCCTCTCTGCCCCGGATACAGCATGAGGCACTTCCTTCTGCTCCCATCCACTCTCTTCCCTTGGTATTGTGCACCTGTCAGAGTCCTCAGTTAGTCAGCCAAACACCAGGCCTTATTCATTGAAACAAGAATAGTGTTTATTAAGCTGCAATACCAGGTCACTAGAACAGAAGCATTATTAAGAATAACTTGGATACATGAAGCATTGAGTTATACTCTAAGGGGGGGGAAGGGTCCCCACCTTTCTACCAATAGATGGGTAGCGCACGTGCGGGAACACCAGAAAGCAGTAAATAATCGTATACCCGCCATCCCACCTTTCCCAGGCCTAGCTGTTGTCTTTAGAAAGCGATAGGAGACTCACAGCCTGGCATTCAAGGCCATTTCTGGCCTGAGAGAAGAGATATAGCCCGGTTGCCCAGGCGACATCGGCATCTCCCCACATTCCATCCCAACAGTCCAGAGACATCAATCAGCACACTACAGTCCCCTCCTCCCCCCTCCTCCATCCCTATGGCAGGGATACCTGACATTCTGCCCTCCTGATAACAAATCTATCCCCCCGGTTTTAAAGGGTACAATTTATGAAAAGCGCAGACTAACTTCGGGGCAAGAACATGTTCCGCCCTCACCCACTCCCTCTGTTCTGGCCCAAAGTCCGCCCAGTCAATAAGATAATACAGCCAATTGCGAGAAATCTTTGAGTCCAAAATCTGTGAAACTTCATAATGCGGCTCCCCCCCCACCATAAGCGGAGGCGGGGCGGGGCGATGAGGTCTCCATGCTTTCTCCGCAGGCGCACGTCGTAGGAGCCTTACATGAAAGACAGGATGAATAGACTTTAGTGATTTAGGCAAGTCAAGTTCAACAGTGACATTGTTAATGACACGTATAATTTCAAAAGGTCCCACATATTTCCAGCCAAGTTTGCGGCTTGGCTGCACACCTCGTAGGTTTTGTGTGGAAAGGTAGGCAAAGTCCCCACACTTTGGAGTCCATGAAAGGTTACGTTTCTTATCAGCTTGAACTTTATATGCAGCCTTGGCCCCTTCGAGAGCTTTAATCAGCAAGGGCCACGCCTTTTGCAAATGTCTGCACCAGTCACCCGCATCTCCCGCCGGGAGGTCGGGAGAACTCAGAAATGGAAGCGGCGGGGCCTCATAACCGTGCACCGCCATGAAAGGAGACATCCCTGTTGAGGAGTGCTGAGTGTTATTGTAGCAGAACTCAGCCAAAGGTAAGAGGGAATGCCAATCGTCCTGTTGAAAGTTTGTGAAGCACCTGAGGTATTGTTCTAGGGTTTGGTTGACCCTTTCCGTTTGCCCATCAGTTTCTGGGTGGTATGCACTGCTGACCCCCCTCTCCACCCCTAGCAGAGACATCAACTCTCCCCAGAACTGGGACATGAACTGCACCCCCCTGTCCAAGACCACTTTGGATGGCAAAGTGTGTAGCCTCACCACGTGTTGCAAGAACGCGGAAGCTAATTTCTTAGCAGAGGGGATGGAAGCAAACGGGACAAAGTGAGCCTGTTTAGTGAACAGGTCGACGATAACCCAAACAACAGTTTTCCCCCCACTCGGAGGCAGATCAGTAATAAAGTCCATGGAGATCACCTCCCAAGGGCGAGTCGGAGTGCGGAGGGGTTGTAACGCTCCCGGGGGCTTTCCCGGCCGGGGTTTGCTCATTAGGCAGAGTTGGCAGGCATTAGTAAACAACGATAAGTCCTTACGGAGACCAGGCCACCAAAACTGCCGTTGAATGAGTTGGAGCGATTTAACAAACCCTGTGTGCCCGGCAAGTTTCGAGCCGTGTGCCCACCCCATCACCTCCCCCGGAGTGATAGTGGCACAAAAAGTTTCCCATTTTTCCGCCAACAGTTCTGTGCATCCTGCACCACCCCCTCCTCCCCGTCAAGCGTCTCCCTGTCGGCCTGAGACATAGCAGAAGCGAATTTTGACTCCCAGTTGGAGGGAGGCGGGGTAGGGGGAAGTTGCCTCGTCTGCTTGCGTGTGGTCACTGCCCCCCCCCCCCCAGCTGGGAGGGAGTAAAGACGGAGTCCCGGACCTCCTCCCTTTTGCTGTCGTGTTGTGGGAGGTGGGACAAAGCATCTGCCAGCGAGTTAGCCTTTCCCGGGAAATGGTGCAAGGTGAAATTAAACTTAGAGAAAAAGTAAGCCCAGCACAACTGCTTGGCGTTCAGTGAGCGGGGCGAGCGGAGGAGTTCTAAATTTTTATGATCAGTCCACACTTCGAATGGAACTCGGGCCCCCTCTAGCCAGTGACGCCATGTTGCCAGCGCTAAGCGGATCGATCCTGCTTCCTTTTCCCACACCGACCAATTCCGTTCAGTATCATTGAACTTTCTAGAAACATATGCGAGGGGGTGAAGCTTGCCATCCTCCCCCTCTTGGAGGATCGCCCCCCCCCATGGCGACGTCGGACGCGTCGACTTGGACAATGAATTTCTTTAGTTCATTGGGGTGAGCCAGCACGGGCTCCGAGGTAAAGAGAGCCTTCAGTCGTTCAAACGCAAGTTGGCACTCCGGGGACCAGTCTAAACGTGTACCCGGTCGAGTGCAGTCAGGGGCTTTCCCCTTCGTTTTAAGCAAGTCAGTAAGGGGGAGGGCCACCTGTGCAAAGTTCGATAAGAATGATCTGTAAAAATTGGCGAATCCGAGGAATGCTTGGAGTTGCCTCCTCGTCTTGGGGGGTTCCCACCCCACTACATCCTTAACTTTGTCAGGGTCCATCTCAATCCCCCTCTGTGAGATGCGGTAGCCCAGAAAGGGGATTTCCGACTTGTGAAATTCACACTTTGAAAGTTTTGCAAAGAGTTTGTGCTTGTGCAACGTTTGGAGAACCTCCCTCACCAGTTTCACATGTGACTTGAGGTCAGGGGAGTACAAAAGTATATCATCAAGGTAAACAAGGACCCCTTTGAACAAATACTTGTGCAAGACCTCATTAATTAAATTCATGAAAACCCCTGGTGCCCCCTGAAGTCCGAAAGGCATAACCAAGTATTCAAACTGCCCCAAGGGGGTATTAAATGCGGTTTTGAATTCATCCCCCTCTCTGATGCGCACCCGGAAATAGGCATCTCTCAGATCTAACTTGGAAAACACTTTTCCTCCAGCCACCGCCGCCAGGAGGTCTTTGATCAGGGGCATGGGGTATGCGTTTGTGTTAGAAACAGCGTTTAGCCCCCTATAGTCTGTACATAGCCGTAACCCCCCGTCTTTCTTTTTCCGGAACAAAACGGGCGCGGCAAAAGGGGAGGAGGCGGGCCTGATGAACCCCCTCTCCAAGTTTTTGTCAATGAACTTCTGCAGCTCCACCATTTCGGACGGGCTCATGGAATACAATTTGCCCTTAGGTAACTTCTGGTTTGGCAATATCTCAATAGCACAGTCAGAGTTCCTGTGGGGGGGCAATTCATCCGCCTCTTCTTCCCCAAAGACAGCCGCTAAGTCCCGGTATTCCCGGGGGATCGCCTTCAGTTCTGCTTCCGCCACCCCCATCAGTACTGGGTCGCTTCCCAAGCGCCAAGATCCCCAGCCCCCTTGCCACACGTGGTCTCTGCATTTCTCAGAAATGAAATTGACTTTCCCCTCTTCCCACAAAATGTGCGGGTCGTGGTCAAAGAACCACGCACTGCCCAGGACTAGAGGGAAGCGGGCCGCAGGGGTAACGACGAAGGGTCTCACCTCCCAGTGATCCCCAATCCCTACGCGTAATAGTACAGTCTCGTATTTACACGGCTCTTTCATCGTGGAGCCATCCATCTGGGTAAACACCAGTGGCTCAGACAGTTTGACAACTTTCGCCCCCAGTCCCGTTACTAGCGAGGGGTTAATAATGCCTTTCCCGCACCCGGAGTCAATGAGGGCTCGCACTCTCACATGGGTCTGTAGACCCGGGTCCATTAGAGTCACAGTAAGAAAAAAAAGAGAGGGAGATCTGCTCACCGGGTTTAGCGCTTGCGAGTCCGGGACCTGCTGTTCAGCGCTGTTTACAGCAGGTCCTTCTCGTTTCCCGCCTTCGCTGCTTCCTCCTCCGACAAGTCGGAGGTTTCGCTCAACGGGGTGATTTGTAGAGCTCTCGCCCCTCTCGGCTTTGCCACCGGCTTGGGTGTGGAAGTGTCGAACTTCTTGGTTCCTTTCGCCCCTCCGGGTGGCGTAGAGGCTCCTGGGCACCTCGCTGCGAAGTGGTCCGCCTCGCCGCACTTTAGACAGAGTCCTTGTTTCATCCGGATCTCTCTCGTGCCATCTTTGGGTCGGGGTCCCGTCGGCTGGGTCTTCCCTCTTGGAGCCGGGCTCGGGCCTGATTGGCCCCCCTTCCCCAACGCCGCCGCATCGTCCAGTCGGATGGTTCTCAGGTGAGTTTCCATGGTGATTGCTGCTTGCATCCAGCCCGCCAACGTTTCTGGGTCGTGTCCGCGCGTCACTGTGCGGTGGATTTCGGAGTTAAGTCCTAGTCGGTATTGCTCCGCCAGGACTCCGTCGGGCCATCCCCGGATTTTCACGGCTTGTCTGCGGAACTCCGCGGTGTACTCTCGTACAGACTTGGAACCTTGTTTGAGCGCACGTAAAGCCGCTCGGGCTGTCTTGTTTGCGTTGACGTCTTCAAATTGCTCTTTCATAGCCCACATAAAGGCGTCGATCTCCCGCAACTCCCACCCGTCAGCTTGGTGTAGGGCCACGTACCAGTCAGCCGCCTCCTCCTTCAGGTGTGAAGCGATAGCGTCTACCATACGGTCTTCGCTCTGGAACAGGTGGTCCCAGTTCTCGATTAATTTTTCAGTTCTTACCAGGAAGAACGAGAACTTCTCAGGGGTCCCATCAAAGTCAGCATCGAGGAGTTCTGCCGGTTTTGGTGGAAGGAACCCCCAGGGTCGTTGCGGTCTCGGCACCGGCGGCTCCTGCTGTGGGGGCCCCGCTGGCTGATCCAGGGGTGCCCCCGGTTGCCCGGGCACACCCCCAGGCGGCCCCGCAGGCACGATCCTCTGGTCGGGAGGTGGTTGGGCAGGGGGCGCCTCTTGCTGTCTCCAGTCCATTTCCTCCCGAATGCCGTCCGAAATCATCTTGGGGATGCGAGAGAGGGACTCGTCCAGTATCCGGACTAGACGATTGTGGCTCGGGTCGCCGCTCCATCTTCAGCTTCCCCCGGGTCCCTCTCCGCCTCTCGACTCTCCGGTCAGGTCTTCCACCCCTTCCGCCGTGCTCAGTCGGTGGACCGATCTTTCGAATCGGCTCTCCCTCACCGAAGCTCGCGGGGTGAGGAACCACGTCTCATGCGTCTTGGCTAACGGCTTCACCCAATCCCGTCGTTGCTTGGGTCAGGTTGTCACGCTGCTGTAGGCCGCTCCATAAGGGTCCCCATAGGGCCCCCCCCAGTCGAAGTCTGAGCCCCAGGTTACCGGTACATAGGTATTTGGGACTTCCACTGGCACGACTGCAGTAGTGCTCGGCACCGTCGTCACAGGAGGCTTCTTGTCCTCCATTTGCTGGTCTTCCTTGATCGGGAGAGTGTCTTCTTCACCGTCACTCATTTTGGGAGCAGCGGGTTTCAGACCAGTCCCGACTAAAAGTGATTCTTAACAAACTGTCAGAGTCCTCAGTTAGTCAGCCAAACACCAGGCCTTATTCATTGAAACAAGAATAGTGTTTATTAAGCTGCAATACCAGGTCACTAGAACAGAAGCACTGTTAAGAATAACTTGGATACATGAAGCATTGAGTTATACTCTAAGGGGGGGGGAAGGGTCCCCACCTTTCTACCAATAGATGGGTAGCGCGCGCGCGGGAACACCAGAAAGCAGTAAATAATCGTATACCCGCCATCCCACCTTTCCCAGACCTAGCTGTTGTCTTTAGAAAGTGATAGGAGACTCACAGCCTGGCATTCAAGGCCATTTCTGGCCTGGGAGAAGAGATATAGCCCGGTTGCCCATTCCATCCCAACAGTCCAGAGACATCAATCAGCACACTATAGTCCCATCCTCCCCCCCTCCTCCATCCCTATGGCAGGGATACCAGACAGCACCCTGAACTCACACACCTCAGCCAGCCTCCATTACTAAATACACCATAGGAGTCCCCAGCACAAGGAGAGCAGTAACCACTTTGGTTTTTTTTTTCCTCTCCTCTCTTGTCTTGCCACATGGAAAAGCCCTTTTCCAGAGGACTGGGAAACTTTTTCCTGCCTCATCCGGCCCGCCTCTCTTTTCACCCTTCTGCCCGCCCTCCTGCTCCAGGAAAGCCTATTGGTGAGCACGGGGATGGTGGGAGGGAACAGGAAGAGGGCAAGACAGAAAGAGGGCAGTCCTCTTAGAACCCAGGCAGAAGCCACAGCAGCCCAACATCCTTGGCAGGGGGATTCTTTGGGGTCCTGTGCTGGGGGAAAAAATAACTGCACTACATCGGGGAGAGGCAAAGCACAACTGGCTTGCAGGGGAACAGGGGCTGTGGCTGGAGCAACACTGACAGGCAAGTGATCGATCAGGGGGAGGGGCCCGGGGGGAGGGAGGGGGAGCCAAGGATCAAGTGAGGGGCCCTTAAAAATGGTGGCAGGGTGGGCCCCTTGGGCAACATGGTAGCTACAGGCCTGTTCTCAGTTTCTTGATTTTCTCCTGCTGTGCTCTGCTGATAGCCAGAGCTCACTAAGCAGACTCAGCCACATTTTTAACATTATCTGCTAGTTCCTTTAATTGGCTGTTTATAGGTTTTAATAAGTCTCTCCATCCATCCATTAATTCTTGTTTTAAATCTTTTCATAGAAGACATAGTAGTTTTTGCATACCTTTTAAAATGTTTTTGACATCTCTCTTGGTGTTTTCGTTCTCTGCGCCTTTGGCAGCCATCTTATCACCTTGCTTCTGTAGGAGGGAGTCTGATTATTATGATATTCCTCCAAACCCTTAAGGGAGTATCCACAGACTCTCAATATTTGGATTCTTTAGGTCTTCTGTTTTCTAATGCAGCTGAAATTTCATCTGTTAAATGCCATTGTTTGTGTTTTAGAGCCCTCTAGCCACAGGAATGAGACCCCCAAGCCCCATCAGCCCAACCCACAACACCCAGCCGACCCGACCACGAACCCCAGCCCACTCACCTGGGCTGACCAGAAGTGGGACAGAGTGGTCCACAAGGTGATGGGGACCAGTGGGAAGTGGGACCAGCTGCCCCTGACAAGCCTGGCATGCTCTGGGCCCGGAGCTCAGCGCCAGCCTGACAGTGGTGCAACCCCCAGCCGGGCGCAACCATGGCCGCAACAGGAGTGGCTGGCAATCACAGAGAAGACCACGGAGGCCCTGAGGAGCAGTGGTGACCACAGAAGGACCTGCCCCAAAGTGCCAGAAGTCCTGGGAGGGCCCAACAGCATGGCAGAGAGTCAGCAGGCATCGGCATCTGTGTTTTTGAGTGGGGCAGGGCCAGCAAGGGGGAGGAGCCAACACTGGGGAGAGAGGAGGGCTAAATGAGTGGAGGGTATATAAGGAAGAAAAAGTCCACCAGAGAAGCCAGAGAGAGGGACCATGGTAATAGGCTGACTCCAGGGCTAATCAAGGGACTGGGTGACGTAACCCCCCTGATAGCCCACATCTGAGGAGACTCCAGGTTCCTTAATCTCCATCATGTGGTCTCGCCCCCCAACTTCAAAGAAAAGGCAGAACAGCAAGAAGGCATCAGAGGGCATCGTAGTGGCTACTCACGGGCAGCCACCAGAAGACCAGGGGGGTGTTGACACTTTTCTTATGTATTTAGGTGTGCATTGTACATTATCTGTGTGTCTTTGTAGCTGAGTGCTCATGAAGGATTTTCCCTGATGTAAAAGAGCTAGGAAGCTATTGCTCATTTAAGTTACATAAAAATTCTACAATACTGGATTTTTAAAAAACAAATAATATTATTTATGCTGTTTGTACATTTAATAGAATGCAAAAATGAATATTCATCATATCTAAATATGTATTGTTTGTAATTTCCATAAAAACAAAATACTTCCTGCCTATAATGGCTAGTAATCTTCCACGTACTGTAAATGAAAAATCATTTTTAAGAAGAACAAATAGAATGCAGTAGAATTTCTGTCAATAAAAATACCTTTTGAGCTGTCAGTTTCTGAATCCATTGCACCTGTTGATAAAATGCATTTCTCCAAATCATGTTTTTTTACAATTTACCATAGCTATTTAAGTAGCAGTGGGGGGTAAATTAAAGTAGATTTTCTTCGTGCTGTGCTGCTGTGTAGCAAAAAGCAAAACTATTTTTAGATACATAGCTAAAGGATTTTTTTTTTGCAGAGGGTGGCTCACATTTGCTTGTAACATTTGCAGATAAATTCATGTTCTACAAAGAAATTATTTAGCTTTGTCAGTTCCTTCCATTTTAATAAGAATGATCAGAAAGCAATTTCAACTAATCTAACAAAATGATGTGTTTTTTAAAACTCTGTTCCCTAAAGTTAAAAAAATCACTATCTGTTTATCTGTTAACAATATCTGTTTAACTATACTATGTGATAAAACATGCACTAATAAATTCACAGTGACAGAGGACTGAAGAAATGTGTAACTATTGGTAAAGGGTGAGGCTTTTTGTTTACATATTCTGTAATCTGTGAATTAATTTCATATATCTAAAATGGTAGGCCCAGAGAGGACTTTTCTGATAAAGAAGTTTTACCTTCAGTATAATCAGTCTTGCAGTTAGCATATGCTAATAAGGTGGTGGAGGGTGCTGATGACTTGGAAGGATTTAAAGTGTTGGGTTTGAAAAAATAATTATATCTAGTAATTAATCATTATATCTTCTAGAAAATATTTCTAGTAATTAATTGTCATTATAATTAGAACAATTCCATGTACCTGTCTAGGTGTAATTGTTATGTGAACATCATTTTGCTTTATAATTTTTCGAGTGTCATAACTATACAAGCAGGGGACCCTCAAGGACTTGTAGGGTAGCTTAACCTTACAGTGTTCCATGGGCCAGCTCCTATTTTGCTCTGTGAAGCAGTGGGAAGGGAAAATGGAGGTGTAGGTATTTCTCCTCCTGAGAAGTCCTAGTGTTGTGGGTCAGTCAGGAGAGATGGACTCCTCAGGAGGAGAGGACTCCTCAGGAGAAGAGGAGTCCTGTGTAGCCAGCTCTGAAGCAGCAGAAGCCAGCAAGCAAGAAGCTGAACTGCAAACATGTCAGAGTTCACAGCCGACAGCTGATGCAGAGCCACCTTTTCAGCCCCGAACCCCAGGTGGTTGTTACCAGCCCTCCAGTTTCACCCACACCCTTTGAGTGCCGGAGACAAATAATTAGAATGGAACTCCAGAAGAGAAAACAAAATGCACATGCTTGCTGATGATGAGTAGCTGCGGGGTTACTCCCAAGCAGTTGGCTGCAAGTGTCCTTGCAACAGATACCTATAAAAGCTAATCAAGAGAGACTGCTTGCTGTGGAAGCCAGTTACCATCCAGTGAATTCTGTGAGCACAGGTCTTGAGTCTGCTCTACTCTAGTGACCTTTGGAGCAACTTTGGACTTGGATATTGGACCTGCTTGCTCTTGTATATTACCTTGGACTGCTAGACCTTGCTTTCTGGGTCACATTCTGAATTGGACTCTGCTCTCTGGTAACTGACCTTCTGGAATGAATTTTGACTTTGACTTTGGACTCTGACTTGGCTTGCACCGGACTCTGACTCCTAGACAGGGTCCTCTTGTTGGGGGAGAGTGTGCCCTCTGTGGAAATAACTATCTGCATGCAAAGGGGATTTTTGAGAATTAGATATATAGAGTCCAGTTTTTTCAATAAAAAACTTAAAAAAAATTAGATATATAAATTATAGTCTGTGCAGAAACTGATCTCCAAACCTTCTTTATGAAAAAGTGACTATTATGGATTTTACATGGTGTCCTTCTGCAATTAAGAAAAAATAGAAATAGAAAGAAAACAACAAATACTGTACAAGAATTACAGAAATGAGAGTATACTAGTTCTGTTGTTGTTATTTTATTTTGATAGTTCTATGATTCAAATACCATACATGTAAAACTGGTGTATTTTTCAATTGTTTTCAATATCATTTTCAAACAAAGTAATACAAGGAGAAAGACACACAAAAGAAAAGACACAGAAAATTAATGGTGACATATTATGTGGTAGATGCAGTTCACTCTTGAGCTTTTGAATGGGAAAGGACAAAATGTGTAAGCCACTTTGAGCCCTCATTAGGGAGAAAGTGTGATATATACAGAACTCTGTGTGTGAATACCCCCCACAGTTATATATGGCTGATAAATATTATAGTCTTACATAGTCATACATAGCCAGTCTCTCCTTTTTCACTTGTCTCATTTTCAGTTAAGTACAATGACATTCATATTGTTTGAAAGTCAGAATTAGGGACCAGGAATAGTTCCCCCACAACAAAAATCACAAAATTGCCTATGTTTGTTTGTGGGGGTTCTGTTCTTTTTTGTGCAGAAGTCTCTGGCCTCTTTGAGCCTGTGGGAACCTTTGGAATTTTGAGAGGGGGTGGAGGGCACTACCCTAAAATGGCCGCCACAGGAGGTAGAACCAAATGGAATATCCCCCTCCTCCTGGAAAGAAAAAAAAAGCATGGCAGGTGGGTGGAACCACACACTGACTAAGGAAAGCCTAGGTGTTCACCAGTCATTCTGATCCTCCCCTGTGAAAAACCCTTTCATTTAAATAAGGGCAGGCAATAACAAACCCTGCATTAAATAGCCCTGCCACTTTCTGAAAAGCTCATTGAGTGTCATTGGAAGTACTGGTAGGTGCCATGGTGCCCATGGGTACCACTTGGGGAACCTGCCCTTGTGTTCATCTGCTCTTAAAGAAATCAACTTTGGAACCAATGGTCCTAGCCAATTTACCACCAAGTTTCAAATTTACCATTTCTGGGTAAGGTAGTTGAGAGAGCAGTGGCTGAACAACTCCAGGCTTTCTTGGATGACACATCTATCCTTGATGCCTTCCAGTCTGGTTTCCTCCCTGGTCATGGGACAGAGACATTGCTCGTTGCCCTTACGGATCTCCAGAGGCACCTGGATCAGGGCGGGTTGTGCCCTGCTGTTATTGTTAGTTCTGACAGCGGTGTTGGACATGGTTGACTACGATCTTATGACCCACTGCCTTGCTGACATTGACGTTCAATGGACTGGCCTTCAGTGGTTTTCCTCCTTTCTCTATGGTCAGGGACAGAGGGTGGCACTTGGCAAGAGGATCTCCCTGCAACACCTGTTGAATGTGGTGTGCCATAGAGGGCAATCCTCTCACTAATGTTGTTTAACATCTACAAGTGCCCCTTTGCCCAGTTGGTCTGGTGGTTTGGGTTGGGGTGTCATCAATATGCAGATGACACCCAACTCTATCTGTTATTTCATGGCTGCCCAGACTCTGCCCCAGAAATTCTGACTGAGGCATTGGAGGCCGTGGCTGGCTGGTTGCAGCAGAGCTGGTTGAAACTCAATCCGACAAAGTCGGAGGTCCTATACCTGAGTCGGGGTGGGGGTAGAATGGGGATTAGGCTGCCCACCCTGGATAGTGTGCCACTTGCCGGCCCAGAAACTGAGGAGCCTGGGGGCGATCCTGGATGCCTCACTTTCTATGGAGGCCCAGGTCACCACAGTTGCTAAGTCTGCCTTTTTCCATCTCTGGCAGATCAGGCAATTGTCCCCTTACCTCTCCCCCCAGGACTTGGCTACAGTGATCCATGCAATGGTCACTTCCAGGCTTGATTACTGTAAATCGCTTTACGTGGGCTTGCCCCTGAAAGTGATCTGGAAACTCCAAGTAGTACCAGATCCATTTCAAGGTGTTGGTACCAACCTTCAAAGCCTTACATGCCCTTGGACTGACATATCTGAAGGACCGCCTCTTCCCATATGTGCCCCAAAGAGCCTTACACTCACAGGATCAACATTTACTGGTTACCCCCAGACCAAAGGACGTTTGTTTAGCCTTGACCAGGGCCAGGGCCTTTTCTGCCCTAGCCCCAGCCTAGTCAAATCAGCTCCCCCTGGAGATCAGAGCCCTGCAGGACCTTTTATTGTTCCATAGGGCCTGCAAAACGGTGCTGTTTTGCCAGGCCTTCAGTTGAGGCAGTGGGCAGTCACCTCAGTTGACTTCCGTGCTTTAGTTCCCAACCTGCCAAAAGGGCCCATCTGATTCCACCTTGTGGCCCCAACAGATTTATATTGCTGCTACCAATTTTATTGTTTATTGTTTTCATTATTTTAATGTGAAGTTATTGTAACAAGTCTTTGACTCAATTTGTTGTGATCTGCCCTGAGCCAGTTTGGGCAGGGTGGAATAAAAATCCCATAAATAAATAAATAAATAAATAAATAAATAAAATATGCATATTGTATTTCATTCAAGCTTCTTTTGAAAACCATCTTCCCTAACTTAAGTAATACCATCGGCCTCCCCTGCTTCAAGCACTCCATGGTGCCATTTATGTCATGGGCACTAGATACGGTTGATTTAATTCCATCAGAGTTATCCACCAGCCCTCCTGGTATGAAGTTAGTGTTCACTAGAATGGAACTAACCACTGAGCTGCCATTAGGTACACTTTAAATTACTTGCCTAAAATTTTAATGTTGTTGTAATTAATGTCTTAATGCACTATAATTTTATGGAATTGTTTATGGACTTTGTAATGTAAGCCTGCTTGAAGTATAGGGCGGGATAAAAAATAAATAAATAAAACCCAAACACTGTTATGCAGGAGCTCTGATGGATGCACGCTCATCTTAGAACAAATGAGGAAACCTCTGCCAGTCTGACATTCTACATAAGCTGCAAAGAACATAGGTTGTCTGCCATATAACAAAAAGTTTGATTTAATATAGTTCAAAGAGACATACAATTTTTCACATATTTTCAACCTGGTTAATTGATTGACATCAAAGTAATTTATTTTTAGCCTGCTGGCCACTAGATATAATGCTAATCAAAATTTAGTTAAACAATTAACATGCCTTGTTATAGAGATATAAAGGGGATGTTAGTCGAACAACTCAAATCGGCTTTTAAAAAAACAAACAAAAACAAATTGGCACCTGTAATGATTCCATGTTTTGCTGTGTGTTCCTTTAAGTGTTTCGTTTGAATGCAGTAATATGAGAAAAGTGATAGAGGGCTACAAGTGTGATTTGATTGGCTGTTGACTGAGAGTGTGGGAGGAGTGTCTGAGAGGAATCTCTGTGTGTTTCTATGAAGAGATTGTGCAATATGAAAGAGACAAGTAGGGAAGAGTTTTGAAGAGAGTCTTTGTGACTCTGGGAGCTATGAAGAATTCTGTGTGTGAAGCTTGAAGAGAGAACATAGTCTGTGTGACCATGGAATTCTGCATCTAATTCTGTGTGGGAATTTATTGCAAGTCCTTCATTTAGAAAGGCATATATTCTGATTTTTATTCAGATGCCTTTTAGTGCCACAGAATGAAGACAGAATAGCTGCCCCCCAAGCAGTATTTTCCCACTTTCTTTTCTCTCCTGTGTTCTCTTAAAAACAAATAAAGATATAACATCTTTGTGTTACAATGTTTTCTGTCCCAGTCCTCTTCATTGACTGAAGCAGCTCCCAACGAAGTAATTATTTCCTATTGCCATGTTGTTTTATTTGGTGTTATCAATGGGGAGAGTGGGATAAAATGCACTTCTTCTTTTTTTTTAGCATCCAGACAAGTGGCATTCGTCTAATTCTGTCCTGAAACCCACAAAGAAATAATAATCAGAACAATTCCACCAGGTGGTTACCTAGACTTTTACAAGAGTCTTCAACAGATACAGATATTTAAAATCAACATAAAAGAAGGAGCATAACTGGTTGGAAACATGAAGATTTTTCTTGTGATATTTGAAAACCTGTAAAACATCAAACAGAACCATTGCTTGCTTATTCTGGGTCAATCTTGGAATTGCACAGGCCGTAAACCCCCTACCTTGTGATGGTCCCCTTAGTTAATATTTTAGAAGCCTCCAGGGGCAATCATTTGGCCCATCTACCTTTATTCAAGAATGCCACAAGGCCTCTTGCATGATCATTCCACCATGGGCCAAACTAGACTTTACATTTTCCAGTGAGTTGTGTCTGGGTTAACCTGACCCAACATGCTTTTCTTGCACTTGCATGGCGGCTGCAGGGAATAGTGATTTGAAGATCAGATTGTGCCCTTTTGCACATGGAACTGTGGTATGTGGGAGGAGGGGCTCCTGACTCCTCCCAGTGATATTTTAAGAAGCTGAAATGGATGGCAGGAAATTATTTACATAACATTAAAGCAGCATGTGCTGGAAATACTCCATGTGCTGCTCCAAAGGTATGCGAGTTATTTCAGCTTCTCAAAACATCATGGGGGTGGGAGGCAGAGCCCTCCTCTCTCCACACCACAGTTCCAAGTGCAAAAAGGCTCCCTTTGATCTATAATATGACATCCCCTGCAGCTGCTGTGTAAGGGCAGAAAACAGGAGCCTGTAGGAGGGAAGGCTGAAATCCTTCCTTACCCTGTGCCATACTCCTAGCCCAAACTGGGTCATGGAGCACTTGGGAATGTTAGTTCACTGAGGTTATGCATGGCTATAAGTCTGACTTGTGTCACAGATATTGTGTAGTTTGGCTCTAAGATTATTTTTATTTACTTCATTTATAGCCACCTTTCATGCTGGAACTCAAGGTGGATTACAAAATTTAGAAACAATTTGATCAGACAACAAGGACCTCTGATAAACAATGTGGTATAACAACAGCAAAACTCAGAACACAGATTAAAGGGTGTTTAAAACATGGAAATATGGAAATTGAGTTGCGAAGGTAGAAGACAATGCAGTAAAAGATGACGATAACATACAATAAATCTTGCAGTAGTCTGTTATCTGATTCCCTTCTAAAAGCAATCTTATGAGCCATTTCTTTATACTACAGTTCTAATCTCTTTATAAAAATGCCCCCTTAAACATTTCTGTTTTAAACATTCTGTGATATGACAGAATTGTGGGAGCCTTCCTGACTGCCTCAGGCAGGCTGTCCCACATGAAATGTCTATAGAATGGGTGCGGTGTTCTGTCTAGCACCCAACAGTAACTGGGCTGTGGCATTCTGTTGGATATGCTGAGCAGAGTAATGTTGCACAGCAGAAAAAAAATTAAGTGGACACATGTGTAATTCGCTTCTAATACAAAATTACTAAATACATTCTGAATCAACTAGAGCTCCTGAGTTGTCTTTAAGAGCAGACCCATGTAAAGCACATTGCAGTAGTCAAGCTACAAGGTAATCATAGCATGGATCCATGTGGCCAGAACAGCTGAATTAAGATATGGGGGCATTTTCCAGGCTAAATAAATCTGGAAGCTGCCCCCCCTTTTTTTTGCAAAAAGCCTCAATGCAAGCAAGTTTTGTGTGAGAATGAGAAGGAAACAGGTTCACTTGTTTGCTGACAGCCTGTAAGAATGTTGTGTAAAATGATGGTGGGAAAATTCTGGGCCTATATGGATGGGAAACAGAAATATTTCCAGTTAATTATTGCACTCTCTCTCTTATTATATATTAACAAGTGGAGACCCGCAAGAAACTTGTGGGATGGTCATCCCATCCCTCACACCTTTGCTTCCTCCCCTCTACCCTTACCTATCTCACAGTCCTTCTCCCTTCTGGGGGTGGAGCCATGGACTCAACCCTCCAAAGCACCCATTTTATCCAGGGGAACTGATCTCTGTCACCTGGACAACAGTTGTAATGCTGGGTGATCTCCAGCCCTCACCCAGAGGCTGGCAATGGTAGTTCTCATGGAGGAAATGGCTGGTTTGGAGGGTGGAGTCTGTGGCATTATACTGGTCTGAAGTTCCTCCCCTTCTCAAACCCCACCATCCCCAGGATCCACCCCTTAAATGTCCAGGAGTTTCCCAATCCAGAGCTGGCAACCCTATTTCCTTCCCACCCAACAGCCAACTTAACCTTTATCTGCCTTTGTCTGTCTTCAGCTTTTCGTCTCCACCCCCTCCCCCACAGCTTCTACCAAGGAAAATTATAGTCTTTCTCCACAGTGGGGACCAAAGCAGCTTACATTATTCTCACCTCCTTTTTATCTGCACAACAACCCTGTGAGGTTGGTTAGGCTGAAAGTATGTGACTGGTCCAAAATCACCCAGTCAGCTTCCACCGCAATATGGGGATCTGAACCTGGGTCTTGCAGACCCTACTCTGAGGCTCTAACTGCTGCACCACTGCTGGCTTTCATAGGGTGGCTGCTGAACAGCAGCAAGCAGCCAGGCCAAGTTGAGTCATGCAAATTAGGTGGCATCAAGTAACCCAGAGGGTGCTGCCTAGGGATGCCAGCCTCCAGGTGGGATCTGGGGATCCCCTGGAATTACTGCTCAGCTCCAGACTACTGAGATAACTTCCCCTGGAGAAAATTGATGCTTTGGAGGGGCATTGTACCCCACTGAGGTCCCTGTCCTCCCCAGGCTCCATCCCCAAATCTCCAGGAGTTTCCAGACCTGGAGCTGGCAGCCCCACTACCCCATCCCCTGCCAGTGCCCGTGGGGGGACCTGGCAACCCTGCCAGGCCTAGGGTTGGCAACCTCCAAGTGGGGCCTGCTGGAGGGTGAACTCCAGAGATCTGTGAGCAACAGAGATCTGTCTCCCTGGAGAAAATGGCTGCTTTGGAGGGTGGATTCTGTGGCATGATACCCAGCTGAGGCCTCTCCCTTCCCCAAATCCTGTCCTGCTTGCACTCCACCCCAAAACCTCTAGGAATCCCCCAGCCTGGCCCCAAGGCTCCCTCCCCCCTTCCCCCTTCAAGGCCGAAAGAGGCCTGGAAAGAAAGGGCCCTTCCCCCCACCCTTTGACTGACAGAGCCAGTTAGAAGCCTCCTCTCCCTCCTCCCCCTCTCCAACGTTCTAATCTCTCACCGTTGATGCCTGGAGTCAGGTCCCTGCAGAGGCCATTTCAAAAGGCTTTTGGGGGGGAATTCAACCGTCCCTGAAGGGATTTCCTTACTTTTCGGATTTTTGTACAAACCCAGGAAGTCTACTGACTATGTAGGAAAAGCTGTTGGGGGACAGTGAGGCCCATGTTGGCGGGAATAGGTATCCGCACAGAAAAAAAAAAGTCTGGGATTAGAATATAAGATTATATATATTATTGCTACCATCTTGCTGTATTCAAGCCAGGCTGCCTTCAGTGAAGTTCTCAGTATTGTTAAAATATATCATTAAGGTAGATGGGTTTTCTTCTTGATGCACTGTGCAATAGTACAGACTGCAGTTCTGTTCACCTTGCCTCACATAGTGATCACCTTGCCCAAAGATGGGTAGAGTTTTTGTTTGTTTGTTTATTCTTTGCTGAATGGAAAGTGGGTAGCATTACTTTCATTGGTGGTATACTATCATTGTGTGTCATGGGGTTTTAAACTCAGAGATCTTCTTATAGTTAATATCACTGATGTAAATGATACCTGAGAGTAAGTGCTTTACAAATCATTATTTTATTTACTTCATTTTTACTCTTTCTCCTGAATGGGAACCCAAATAGGCTTTCATCATTATCCTCTCCTCCATTAATCCTCATGATCAAGGTAGAAGCTAAGGTATGCCTTGCTTCCCACAACTATTGGTTGAAAATATCTCATAACCCATGGGGTTTAATGGCATCAGTCTTGCAAGACCATTTTCAATCCTCTTGGGGAAAGGCCATTTGTCTTAATTTGCAGAATTTGGGTTTCTCTTCTAGCTTTGTTCTGCAATTGGGTCTTGACCAAGCAAAATTAATGATCAAACAAAGGGTGTTGGACATAGAGCTTCAAAGAGACATTAAGTATGTTCCAAACTTCCTGACACCAGAGAAACTTAAATATGTAGTTGCCCCGGCACCTTATATCTCTGTCCTGGAGGTACCCAGTCAATGGAGAGCTTTTACTTTGGTGAGATGGCAAGTCCTCCCCTCTGCAGTCCTAAGGGGAGATACAAAAAGACTCCCATGGAGGAGAAGATTTGCCTGTGTGGTTCCAATGAGGTGGAAACAGTTAAGCATGTAATGTTTTATTGTCGCTTCTATCAGGAAGCTCATTTAAATATAATTTCCCCTCTTCTCAATAATTTTACAGGATGCTCAGATAAATTCATCTTAAAGAAATTGTTAACGAGTGCTAATCAAAAGGTCACCATCAGCTGTGCCAAATTTTTCTCCAGAACCCTTAGAATTCGCAGAGAAATTGTATGTTCAGATTTCAACTAATTGTTGCCAATAGATCAGATCGATTTTATTTTTGTATGAATTCATTGCAAAGTTTTAACTCTGACATGTACTGGTCATTGGCCGAATAAAATTTGTCTATCTAATCCTCATGATAACCCCATTATGTAGGTTGGACTGAGTGTGTGATTGGACCGAGGTCACCCAGCAAGCTTCCATGGCAGACTGGGGATTTGAGGATCTCCCAGATCCTAGTCTGGTACTCTAAACTACACCACAATAAATTAAATATCACAGTACAATCTAAAAACAGACAAAAGACTGCTAGAGATTAATCTGTTGCCCTTGGACTTCTCTGGTATTTCCTTATTTCTTTTCTATCTGGCTGGTTTCCTGTTAATCCAGATTGATCCTCCCACCAAGGGGATGTTGATTCTGGGTACAACATACTCATTCCATGATAGCAGAAGGGAACAGAACATCTCCCAGGGCTGCTAGGCAATGTGGGATGCTTCTTTCTCTTCCCACTCTGTTGTAGCCACTTTTCAGACTGTCAAATACGTTTGGACCCAATGACTTCCTTCCATTAATAAGATTTTTTCTTTAATGCATGTTGCTTTACCCCATATAGAAATGCTGTTTTGCCACAAGGAGACTCCTCTCCTAGCAGAAACAAGTAATTGGATTCATCATCAGTATATCTGATTTTCAAAATGGCCCCATCTGTGGATACTTAAATCTGGACTCATGAACAGACAAGAAAGATTTTTCTACAAACATGAGGAAAACCGCAGGTTTTCAAAAAACAAAACAAAACCCAACCCACCCTGAAATCTTAAAAAAACAAAAAATACAATGCATTGGGGAGGGGGGGCTAATCCACTGCCCAAATAATAGAAGCAGCACCTCTAGCCTTAAGAAATGAATGCCTTGTTTGGCAACCACAACAGTCTTGCTACCCTTCCAGCCTTGGTTTCTGTAAGTAAAAGGCAGGGGGACGGGCAGGGCTGTTTTTGGTCTTTAGGGGAAGATTAATCAGGGCCAGCAGCAACCACTGGCCAGCCTGATAGCACATGACTTGCATGACTCACCTGGCCTGACTGCTTACCACTGTTCAACAGCAGCCACTCTGTAAAATATGGTGTGGTATAGTGTAGTATAGTAATTAGAACTTCATACTAAGATCCAGAAAATCCATTCTGCCATGGAAGCTCACTGGTGATCCTGGACCAGTTATACATTCTCAGCCTAACTTGCCTCACAGTATTGTTATGAGGATTAAATGGAACAGGGGAGAATGTTGTAAACTGTTCTTGTTCCTCATTGTGGAGAAAGGTAGTATATAAATTAAATATAAATATTATGTACTGAGATCGAGGCAGCGTTCAAACAAGTGATTTCTTTATTCAGAACACAACAAACAGCACACAGAACAAGCCAACTATATACATTTTGAGCAAGGAAAACCACACCTCCTGAAACAATAACGTCCAATCATAAAACAGTGCTTGGGACCAATGAGAACTGTTCCCGCTGAAAGTCAAGGTCTCTCCGGATTGGCCTGTTTGCAGCATTGACCAATCTGGTTGCATATTTTAGAATGCTGGGCTTCTATGGAGCTATGACTTAAGCTCACATCTAATAACATAGTAAACTGAATACGTAACAATGAAAAAGAAAGAGGGCCACACCAAGGCAAAACAAAGATGAAAAGACAAATGGTGCAGAGGAAAATAACCTTTAATGATTGTATAACCCCTATGCATTTTGCATGGAGCTTTGTCTGGGGGAATCTTCCAGATTCTTTTAGTTCCATTCCCACAGGCGAGAATGGAAGTAAAAGAATCTGGAAGATTCCCCCTGATGCAGCTGCACGTAAAATGCATAGGTGTTATACAATCATTAAAGATTATTTTCCTCTGCACCATTTGTCTTTTCATGTTTGTATAAATTAAATAATCAATATAGCTGAAGATGGGGGTCAGATAAAAGATTAGTTAGCTGGGGGAAGGAGAAGAGGAAACAAGGAACAATGAGGACTTGATGGTTGCCAAGAGGAGGAGAAGTTGAAATAATATGTGGAGGGGGCTACAGGGAAAGTGAGATGTCCTCTGCAAGTCTTTGCAGGATCTTTACTATACAATTGGGACTGGCCTGGCCCAGCCCAGCAGCTAGTACTGCATAACTGGGTCTAGCTTGGCCCAGCAACTGGAACCACACAGAGTTCCCTCATGAAAGACTGCCAGGGGGAGGGAAGGAGAGAAAGCTGAAGAGAGGAGAGCAGGTAATGGTTGAATAGGTTGTGGGTGTTAAGGGGAGAAGGAAGCAGGAAAAGGGAAGAGGCTATGAGGGCTTTCAGCAAAAGGAAAGAAGAACTAGGGAGGGGAAATGAGATGGCCCCCACAAGTGCTTGAGGGTCCCCTGCTTGTTCTATTATATTTTAGAAAATTGTGATCAGATTGAGAAACTGTTCCTTGCTTTGGGTCCAGACTTAATTTTCGGCCTACGCAAAGCATCTCTGTCAATGGAACAGCATGTTCCTGCCTTTCTCCTCGTATTGCAGCTCCCTGTTCTAACTGAATGCTGTTCCTGGGGCCAGGAGATCCTCAGGAATATGAGAGGCAAACTGAGGGTCTGCAGCATGAAGAGAGAATTGGTGGGGAATATATCACTCCTTCCATTAGTGGAAACTTCAGTCTGGATTCAACCCCTTATGTAGTTCATCCCCCTTCCCATTAAAGCTGGGCTATTGTATAGATAATCAAAGAATGTAGTGGTTACTGTATATATATATTTAGACAGATAAAGAGTTTAGCAGATTAAAAACTGAAAGTGCATAAGTACTGACTAAGGCTAGGGTGCTATGCAGCCTTTGAGTAACTTACTGGAACTTACTTCTGCGTAGATATTGTATATTCTATTTCTTTAGCTCATACCCAAATTTGCTTTTTTTTAAAAAAAAGTCTTCCATTTAAAAATATACTTTCCTCTTTAAATGATGGTATCCTTGTAAGATAAATCACAGCAACTGAAGTATAGATGGGCTTTTATGTGCTTTTTCCCCTTGAACAGTATTATATTAAAATTCCTACAATAGTGTTTGAGTTTTGTGATGGTCTTTTTTTTTTTTCATTAGGAAGAGTGAGCAAGGGAAATTAGTTTGCCCTTCAGTCTTTGAAGCTTTTTGATGCATGACACCTACATTCTGATGATAAAAATCAAATACTACACTTCAAATAAGTAGTACACTAGCCTTTCATATTGTCTTCGCAGTTGTTCCCTTACATTTTCATTTTCCAAACTATGCTACTTCTAGTAGTCAGCCTTTCAGTGAGAGGCACTGAGTGATTTGACTAAATGAGATGGGTTACTGATACATCACTACTTGTTCTTCAGGCCTGGATATTTTCTTTAAGAATAGTTCTCTTAGGAAATTGACAAATGAATCTGTAGACTGTGAAAAGATAGCATAATTTAAGGGCAATGGATTTCTGAAAAAAGTATACTCCTGAAAGGGGGAAGGGAAAAAAGACCACTTTTGAGGTCTTACTCAATATCTATCAAAGTCTTACTCAACAACTGTGGAAAGTTGTAACACTGCTGCTAAAGAGTCCCCCCCTCGTACATAAATAATTAATTGTGTGTGTGCTTTTTTCATAAAGAAAAGTGCTACATAAGAAATTATAACTGTGTATATGTATAAGGTATGTCACGTGGATTCAGAGGGGGTGGCTTGGAGTCCTCAGATAGGGTGTAACTAAACTAGTCCCCCGACTCCCTCCATACATGAAGGGGACTGTCTTAGCTACATCCCATTTGGGGACTACTAGCCATGCCTCTAGAGGCATGTTGCCAGCACTGCTCCAAGTTCTCTAATCAGACCTGCAAGAACAGGGCTGTGAGGCTCCGACTAGCTCTCTGGGAGTCTGCTTTGGCTCCTTTACCAGCTGGATCGATGTCTGCTGAGAAGTCCTCAGAAGCCCGTCAAGCCGAACTTCTGTTGACATTGGAAACCTCGACATCGATCCAACCTCCCCTCTCCAAGGCGGCATCGGATGAGAGTACGTCTTCAAAGCATCGAGCACCAAAACACACTTCTTCAGCCTCAACCCCACTTAACAGGAAGAAGAAGGAGAAGCACGACAAGGAGAAGTCTGCTTCAAAAAAGACCATGCATAAGCCTCACAGCAAGAGCAGCGTTGGCAAACAAACAGGCTCTGCATTACCCCCTCTGCAGTGGGCAGAACCCGACTTCGTCGACCCTACCGAGCTGGAACTGCCTGTGTT
This sequence comes from Gekko gecko, assembly GCA_029375565.1. Lineage (NCBI taxonomy): Eukaryota > Metazoa > Chordata > Lepidosauria > Squamata > Gekkonidae > Gekko > Gekko gecko. The sequence continues at coordinate 267,145,288 of JAPDNY010000001.1, forward strand.
ACCACCAAATGAGTTACTTGACTCGCCTATCCAGCAGCTGAATCCCCCAGTATCGGAGGCTCCTATCTTGCTCTTGCTGTCCAATGTGGAAGAACTAGTCCACAGACCTTGCAAGGATCGTTCTCCTTTGGCGTCTTCCTGGGTGAGTAGACGCTCCCAAGTGGACTCTCTGTATCAATCCAGATCCCCTAGACATGGGGACCATCCACACAAGTCTCCCAAACGAGAAGAACGTCACTATCGAATGGAAGATTACCATCCTTCCAGGCCGAGGTTTTCCTATTCGCCCAGATGAGAGTCGAGACTACATTCCCTGACCTATTTTGAGCCACCTATGCTGCCTCCATTGGAAAATCGGCAACATATGCCTTATTGGTTATCATCATACCCAATGTTGACATCGATGCTGTGGATGACTCCTCGACCACAGTCGGACTGGGATAGGAGGTCGCATCCTTCCTGCTCTCCACAATGCAGAGCTAAGCCTTCCGTGATGGTTTCTAAGCCTCCAGAAGAACCTCCATGTCCTCCATTCCCTTTATGCCCGAGGCCCTCCGTACCTTCTCAATCCGCTCCGATATCGGAGGCCCCGCCTTTACTGCCACCACCATTGTCGCCCTCTGGATCTTCGGGCTCTGAGTCGGACACCAATGCCTCTGAATGTCCCAAGTCCCCTGATGACCCTTCGCCAGATCCTGCGGTGGCTACCAATCTGCCCATTTCCCCTTCCAAAGATCTCTCTTCATATGGGGACATGATCAAACAAATGGCTAATTCACTGGGACTTTCGATTGTCCAGCTTCAACCTTTGGTATTGGACACGGTTTTTGATGTTGTACAACTAGCTAATTCCACATCGATGGCCCTTCCGAAGTCGTCTGTCCTGCTCCAGGCTGCTAGGGCCCCATGGGACAAACCATCTTCTGTTACAGTATCCTCTCGGCGCTTGGACCATATGTACAGGGTTCAGGAGACTGATGCGGAATTCATTCATATTCATCCGAAACCGAACTCCATGGTCATGTCGTCCTCTTCAAAAAGCAAGCGGACTTTGTCTACTCCTTTGGATAAGGAGAGTAAGAAATTGGGTTTGATGGGCAGGTGCTTCTATTCTGTGGGAGCCCTTGGAATCAAAACTTCAAATTACATCACCTGCATGGGACGGTACGAATACTTTATCTGGAAGCGTTTTACCGAATTCTTGTCACTTCCTGCAGACAAGCTTCAGGAGGCCAGGAAGTTACAGAAGGAAGGGCTGTTACTCTCTAAGCAAATTATTAACTTGTCTAAGCACACTCTGGACACATTTTCAAAGACGATGTCTTCAGCAGTAGCCCTCTGAAGGCATTCTTGGCTTAGAACCACCTAGCTCCCTACGGATACCAGGGCATACATTGAGGACCTACCTTTTGATGGCCAAGGTCTTTTTAACGCGTTCATGGACTCTGCCCTGCAGGAAATGGATAAAAGTATCAAGGTGTCTAGGTCATTGGGTGTCACCGCTCCACTGAAGTCTTTTTGTCCTCATTCTTGGTCCAAGAACACCTCCAGGCGACAATATACTAAGCCATCGCCAGAAGGAGGATACAGATCATGCCAGTCTATGTTTGGAAACAGACAGCCGTATCAATCCAGACAAAGGTTTGGGGCAACACAACAACAGCCCAGACTGAAACAACCAAAGTCAAACAAACAGGGCCTTTGACTCCCACTTGCCTTCCATTTCCGTCCCTACCTGACTCTACCCATATCTACATGCCTGGACTGCCATTATGTGGGACCAATGGGCCCTTTCTATCCTGGCCAATGGCTATTCCATAGAATTCCTGGATTTTCCACCTCTTCCTACAGTCATCGCCCTTCCTCCTCGAAGAAGTCGCCACACTCCTATCAAACGGGGCCATAGAACCTGTGCCTCTAGACCACCAAGGCAGAGGTTTTTATTCCTGGTACTTTGTGGTTCCCAAAAGGGACGGTGGACAGAGGCCAGTCTTAGACTTTAGAGGCCTCAACGCCTTTATACAATACTGGAAATTCAAGATGACATCTCTACCGGTCATTCTGCCCCTTCTGTTCAAGGACTGTTGGATGGCTACTCTCGATTTTGAGGATGCATATTTCCACCTGACCATCCACCCCTTCCATCAACAATATCTCCACTTTGCGATAGGAGGCAGCCACTACCAATACAGGAGTCTACTGTTTGGCCTCAGTACGGCACCTCGGGTCTTCACCAAGGCCATGGTAGTCGTTGTAGCATACCTTCGCCTCTGTGGCTTGACGGTGTTCCCGAATCTGGGCGACTGGCTTCTCGTGGCACCTTCCAGGGACCTTCTCACACACAGGTGTCTCAAGCCCTAGATGTCCTTCGGAATCTCGGCCTCCAGGTCAACCACAAGAAATCACAACTGGTTCCTTATCAGAGAGTGCAGTTTATAGGGGCGATACTCAACTCCAGGAAAGGCAAAGCTTTCTGGCCCTGAGACAGAGCCCTTACTCTAGCCGCTCTTGCAGAACAAATCTGGATCCAGGACACATCATCTGCTCTCCAGATTCAACGCCTTTTGGGCCTGATGGCAGCGACAACAGCTGTTCTTTGCTTTGCAAGGCTACACATGCAGCCACTCCAGCTCTGGTTTCTTTGGCACTTCAAACCCCTCAGGATGTCCCAATCAATTTGTCTTTCTCCGTCATGGGATGCCCACGACTCACTTCTTTGGTGGATGCTAGAAGACAATCTGACAGAAGGAGTTCTCTTCCATTCCCTCACTCCTGGCCTCACTCTTACAACCGATGTCTCATTGCGGGGTTGGAGAGCCCACCCCAACAGCCTCTCCACAAGTGGAATGCCTCAACCTCAAAGAACCATATCAATTTTCTGGAGCTTTTGGCCATCAAACTGGCCCTCCAATGCTTCCAGCCTCTTCTCTCGGTGCAATGTGTGACTGTGTTGACAGACAATATGACAGCCCTCAGTTACGTCAACAGGCCGTCTCTGCCATCTAGCATTGGAACTTTGGGCTTGGTGCATATCTCTGCACATTTTCCCCATTGCCTCACACATTGCTGGCAGTGCCAATGTACAGGCAGACCTGTACACGACTGGGAGCTGAATTGGGGGCTTATCTACATCCCATCTTCAAAAAATGGGGCACGCCTCGCATCGATATATTTGCCACCTGATATAATGCGAACTGCAGCCTGTTCTGTTGCAGAGGAGCTGTGCTACCTGTTGGCTAAACGCCTGTTACCCTTGCCTGTGTGAGCGCACTCCACAAGATCCATGGCTATTTCTACAGCCTTCTTGAAGGGTGCTTCCCTGTTGGTGAACTGTGGGGCTGTGACATGGTCTACTCCAAACACTTTCATCAAGCACTACACTGTCGATGTACGTGAGCACCGCAGAGTGGGCCTTGGTCACTTAGTCCTTTTGTTGGCAGAGCATTGAATTTGCGACAGCTCCCACCTCCAGGTGAGGCACTGCTTTTCAATCTCCCATAGGTGTGTTGCATAGAGACCACAAAGTAGATAAACAGGTTGCTTACCTGTAACTGATGATCTTCGAGTGGTCATCTGTGCAGTCACACCACCCGCCCGTCCTTCCTCACTGCTGTCACTTCAGTGTGTTTATTTGTTTATTGACATGACAGCGGTCAGAAAGAATTGGTGGGATGTCTGCGCCCTGCCCCTTGGGCATGCATGGTGGGGTTCCTGCACGTGCTTGAGGGGAAGGCACGAAAATCCCTTTGTGAGCTTTGTACATCACCGATTGGGATCAGCGCAGGCGCATAATCCCATAGGTGTGACTGCACAGATGACCACTCGAAGATCATCAGTTATAAGTAAGCAACCTGGGTTTTTTTGTTCCCTCTACTTGTATGTTTTATCCTTGTGTTATTTTTGTAAATAAGTTACTGAACCCTGAGAACCCACACTCATGCTACCAGAGAGAAATTAAGGCACTACCAGAGATTTCCCCACCACCAGACTGGTTTAAACATCCCAAACCTTGAGGCATAGGCCCCTGGGTATGTGGAACATGTGACATAACTTATATGCATGTTATTATTTTCTTATGTAGCACTTTTTGTTAACAAAAAAGTGTACAGATAAATTTGCTTTCAGACAATTAAAAAAGGAATATTGGTGACAACACTGTGAGACATTAATGAGCTGGGGTGCTCTCTCTGGTCTTGCTGGGTACTCCAGAGTGTAGTCCCTGCAGAGGTTGTGGTATTTCAGTGTGAAGAGGTGGGCCTGGTGGGCCAGAACGTCTAACTTGGGATGGACCATCATTATCCATGAAGGGCTACTGGAGGGTGTCAGCTGTAGGGGGTGAGTCTAGAACTGCTGGGGTGAAATCCAGACTCACAAACTGGAGCATGAAAGTCAGGCTGAGTCTTATTTATTAAAGCAATACAGAGACAAAAATGATATATTTCTGCAATCAAGCATAGCAATTCAGTATAGTAATAAATTATATTTATTAGCTCATTTCAGTATTACGGTTCTTCTCAAAGGGACCCAAAGCAGCTTACAGAAGTATCCAAAACAATCAAAACTAAAAGCCTCAGACATGGCAAGGAAGCTATATTTCCATCTGCTGTTTTCTACATCAGAGCTCACAGGGGGCGGGGCAACTAATGCAACTCAGTTCACACATCCTTCTAAGAATTCATTTTTGTGTGTGTGTGTGGGTGCTCGCCTTCCTGTCAATCAGTAAAGGAAACCCAGTTCCCTGGCCGCTGGCCCTCATGGCCATACGGCCTGGGGGCCACCTTTGCCTCCTAGTGAGGAGAGGAGGCAGGCATGATGTGGCAAAGCTGCATCTGGTGAAAAGAGGGTGGGGCCAGAGGCTTTATAATCCAGGCTGCGCTTTCCAACTTCATTCTTGCCTCACACTTGGTCACATAGGAGCTCCTGTGAGCTCCTAGTGCTTCAGAGGCCTTGGAGCGTCGGGAGGTGGAGCAAGGCCTAGTGTGCAGTGGTGGGCTTGGCAAGTGGTGTATGAGCTGCACTGGTTGGCCTGCCACGCGACGAGGGAGTCAGTGTGATCAGCGACACGGACACCGTAGCACAGCAGGACACTCAGTGGCAGTGCAGGCCACCCAGCAGTGGTGTTTTGGGCATGGTGGCGGCTTTGCAGTGGGGTGGCAGGAGCAGTGGCAGGCTTTTCAAAGGTCTGGTTTCCATAAGGGTGGTTGCTGGGCTGGCGGGGTCCCTATAGGGATGGCTGTTGCTGCAGTAGGTTCTGGGCTGTGTGAGCAGCTGGTGGCTGCTGTCAGGGGCCTGGTTTGGTGAGGCCTACTCCGGCATGGACCTCTCAGTGGGCGGGGCCTGGGGCCTCACAGAGGGTAAGCAGGGAGTTGCATAAGGCAGGGCTCCCGGGTGGGATCATTCCCTGTCTTTGCCTGGGGCCTGCTTGGCATGCCTTTCCCCCCACTCCCCCCATTTTGGCTAGCCCCCCTTTTCTCTTTTCTATTGGTTTGGGGGTATTCCTGGGGCTTGGCCTGGGGAACTGGCTTTTGGCCAGTTGTCCAGGCGGTTACTTTTGAGCAGCTCTTCTAGGCTTGTTTAGGCTTGGATAGCCCAAGCTGGCCCATTCTCATCAGACTTGGGAAGCTGAGTGGGGTCGGCCTTGACTGGTACTTGGCTTGGGGCTACCAAAGAAGCCTTGGGCAAATATAGGGAACAGTGAAACATATTTGAGTGCCTTGTGGTGCCAACTAATTGGGGTGCACCCATTTTAGGGCCTTCCAGTGGCTTCTTTGTAGGCGGTGGCCATTTTGTGGGTCCTCAGTGGCCATTTTGTGGATCCTCGGCAGCTATTTTCTGGTTTTGAGGTGTTCATTTTGTAATTTGACCACCATTTTTCTTCAGTATGGCTCCTAAGAAGGGCACAGGGCTAGCTAAAGGGAAACAACCAGCCCCTAAGGCTCCACCAAAGAGGCCTGCCCCTGCCCTCTCTTCATCAGAGGATGAGGGAGGGGATGAGGTACAACAGGCTATCCTTGACTGCCTGATAGCTGTAGAGCAGGCCTCAGGGCTAGCTATTCTCTGTCCTCCCCCAGCCCAAGGGCAGGTTGGGTGGAAAGACACCCACTCATCATCTAATAAGTGGTTCCAGGACGAAGTTTTAACCCGTCTGTCTTTGGTGGAGGATAGAATTTTGACAGGTGCTGGGAGCAACACCGGAGGTGCGGATCGATGTGATGACTCAGCTGCTGGCCCTTCAGGAGCCAGGCCTTCCCAAGTAGCAGTCGCACCAAGTTTACCCACGGCTCCGTGAATGATGCCTTGGATAAGTTGGCAGCTGGTCAGCCAGCTGGGGCTTCGTGGCCATGGGGTCCTTGTGGGGCTCCCGCTACCCCAGGGTCAGGTACAGCTAATGCTCTTCACACTCCGGGAATGGGGCAGCTCTGGGTTTGCCCCCCACTCATCCTACAATGCAGGGACCCCAGGACGCATGGTATGGCCAGCTGCCTGCTGGTCATGGTCAGTGCTGGAGTTCTCCTTCCTCATGGGCCACATCTTATGCTACCACACCTGCTTCTGAGCTCCCTTTTGGAGATGTGGCGTTACTCTTATGTGATCATTTGTTACCAGCCACTAGGGAGAAGATTTGCAGGGGTGAATATGTGGACTTCTTTTCCCTCCTTTTCCGGGAGCTGGAAAAGAAGGATAAGGATGACCTAGATGATAAAGAGAAGGAAAAGCTCAGGAAGATGAGAATGGATCGGAGCTGGGCCAGTTGCGTGGCTGGATTCTTGGTCTACGCAGGTATCCTTTCTTTCTTTCTTTTTTTTTTAATGCCCCCCGAAGGGGATTTTATTGATTTTGCTTTACTACGGGATATGGGGAAAGGTTGCTAATCTCTACCTCTAAAAATTTATGGGACATGGGTAGGGAAAACTAATACACAAAAAAAACTCTACCAGGATGGGGGAAGGAAACTAAACCCTACTTGTAAGAGAAAAAAAAGAAGGAAAAAAAAAACCCTACTGGACACGGGGAAGGAAAGACTAACAAGGTGACACAATCTGGTTACATTTGTATCATTTGTCACCTGGTGTTACAGAGCCTTATAAAAAAGTTAACAAAAAATTATAAAAGTAAAAAATTGTAAAAACCGCTTAGTTAATCAAAAACTGCATCTTCCACGATTATCTTGGTCTTAGGGACCCTTCTTCTTGTATTTCTTCTTTCTTCGGGGTTTGGAAGCGGGTGCTCCTTTCTCTGATTTCTCTGATGCCTGAAGAACTAAAGAGTATTGGACTACTTCTTTCTGAATCCTGTAAGTAGGATTCCTCTTCTTCCTCTTCTTCCTCCTCAACTTTTCTCGGTTTCTTGTCTTTGTTGTGCTGCTTTGGATTCAAGTGTTGCTCCACAAATTTTTTAGCCTTAGGAACAGAGTCAATATTGTGTTTTCTGTCTCCGTATGAACTCAGTCCTTCAGGAAACAGCCATCTGTACGGGACCCCCTTCTTCTGTAGAGAGAGAGTAAGCTCCTTGTAGAGTTTCCTCCCCTTTCTAACTTCGAAGGGGATATCCTTCAAGATCCTTATTTCTTCATTCTTAATTTTTAGAGGGTTCCCCTGCATGGCTTTTAGTACTCGATCTCTGGTAGATCTTCTCATGAATTTCAAACATATTTCTCCAGGGAGTTTATTCTTTTTGATGAAATCCGGATAAGCCCTATAGGCCCAGTCCATCTCCTTCAATAAGTCTTCCTGTTTGTAATCCATTATTGGAGCCAAAGTCTCTGACAAAATGTTCTTCAAATCCTCGTTCTTTTCTTCTGGAACCCCTTGGAATCGTAGAATGTGCATAGATCTTTCCAGCTGTAGCTATATTAGTTGATTTTTATTGGAGAGTCTCTCCTTTCTGCTTCATCCGCTCTTTTATTAATACTCTCAGTCTGTTTTTTCCATTTTTTTTAAAGTCTTTTCCGTTGTTGAGGTCCTTCTATCCATTTGAGTCATCTGCTTTTGCAAATTATCCATTTTCGTGTTGAGATTAGTCATCTGCTCCATTAGGGGGCGCAGTGCATTCGCCAGCAATGTAGACATCTCTGCAGCTACTTCCTGGTTGTGGGAGGGAGTCGTTGGTATACCATTTCTGGTTGACATTTTTTTCTCCAGACCCGGCTTCCGCCCTCTCCCAGCCATAATATCAACAAGAAGTAAGTTTCCCAAAACAAAATAAAAGTTAGCAGAAATTAATCTGCTTTTCTTTATTTTGCAGCTTTTGTTTTCGCCAATACTCTTATGCGCATAGCTTAATTCCAGGTTGTTCTTAAAGATCGCTTTAAAATCGCGTTGTTTCAAAAGGGGGGGTGAACTCTTGAGCGTCTCCCTCTCCCCTGCCGCTTTGCCCTTAGGCGCTTCTAATTACTACCAAGGCTTTTGTTCGCTTAGATCACCTGAACAATGCTTGACTCACGCTTTGCAGCCTTGGAGATCTTTTAGAAGCTTTTCAGCAGCTGTTGATCGTGTCCGCTGATCCGGCAGTCATCTCTCGGCGCCATGCTGGCTCTTCGGCGACGGAACCTTTCGGAGATAAAGGTGAGCCTCAATTCCTTGGCTGTCACCTTGGAAGAGGCTCTCCTCAGCTCTCCAGGCTGGGGGTCTCCTACAGAGACCCCAGGAGGGTCTGGGACCCGCTCGGACCCTTCCCGTCAGCCGAGTCTCAGCACAACCCCTTCGGAGTGATACGGGGATGTGACCGAGCAGCGAAACGCTTAAACCGGAAATCCCGCAGGTATCCTTTCGAAGGCACAGCCATGGCAGGCTGCGTCTTTATTTTGGTACTTTGATATTGTGTATCAAGGTTATACAGGCTTTACTGGATTGGCATGGCTGCAGTATGACGAAGAATTTCATATGTGGGCAGCTATGAGCCTCTCCATGCGGTGGGACCAGGTGCATGGAACTTTAATTATCTGGTCCGCAATGGTTCCGCACTTGGTTTGGCATGGAACTTGCAACTCGGCCATTGATAAGGCTCGCCACAAGGCCAACTGGGAGATATGGGTTGTGCTTGAAAAGGGCCTGGGTCTGTATTTGCCTCACCTTGGCATACATGCAGGTTCGGCCAACCTGTTCAGGAGTGATGGTGTGCATTTGTCAGAGATCGGCTTGGATCTCTTTCTGGAGGACTTACGGCAAGGGCTTGGTGGTACTTTGGGCATCCAGATGGGTGCAAGAGTCTAAGCAGGGGCTTGGCCCTTTGTGATGGCAGGTTTTCTTCGATAGAGATTGCAGCATGGTGAGCACCGGCTGATAACCCTTTTGGGAGCATAGGGGTCTTGCTGGTACAGTCCTTGGACCATGAAGCCTGGGGTGGGGAAAGCAGACTGCCTACAGGATTGCTGGGGTTCACCTCCCTTTGAGCCTTGTGGCCTGGGGGTGGTTCTCCAGTAATTACCTGCTTGTCATGCTGACCAGACGTGAGCCATATTCTCTTGGCTGTCGTCTGGGGCTGGGTGGCTCGCCCTAGTTCTCATGGCAAGGGAGGGGTTGTAAGTCCCCTGGCCTTGGCCATGCTGCGACTGTGCTGCTCTTGCCATTTGTGTTTTGTTAAATAAAGTGGCCTGTTAGTACCCAACTTGTTGTCTGTCTCCTTATTCTGGCTTGGGGGGCAAATGTAATCTGTGAAGTGCCCCTTTGCTCTAAAGAACTGTTTCATAACTCCTCACTTCTAGATTATTGAACTTCTTTCCTTATTGCTTTCACCAGCTGTGGTATTTAGCAGTCCATTCAACAAACAGCTGTTAATGTCATTTGAAAACACCTCCACCTATTACAGACTACATTCTCAAGAGCAGCATTTTTAAATTTCTTTCTCATTTTATTGGTGTGCCAATTAAAAACTGTTGATATTATTGAAGCTGAAATAGCTGTCCCTCATTACCTCTTCTAAGTAAGCAGTAGCCAAATAATTAACTGATAATACACATTTTAAACCATTTTCAGACTTAATTATTTCTATCCCAATAGTTTAAACGGTTAATGAACTTGATGTCCAATTGCATTTGAGGCAAAACACCAAGTGATCTATTTGAGGTAGTATGCCCCTTTTCTCTGTTAAACACTGCTTCAAAAACATACCATGTGGTTCATTTTCCATGTTAACAGGCCAGTGTATTGGGCCAGTGTATTTCCTTTTCCTAGGAAGATTTATTTCCTTCTGGCAAATCTGAACTGGGAAACAAAGATATCTGGCCCAACAAACAAAAGTATCTACATGTGAAGGGTAATGAACTGTGATGAACAGAATGTTTGTGAAATTGGGGACCTGCTGTGTAGGCAAATAATTAAGAAGGCTATGTCATTTCAGTGTTCCAAATGATGTGTGTGAGTTTGAGAGAACAGAGATTAAGGTTTCACATTCTGTGGCTCTGAAACAAACAGTGCAATCATGCAAATTAGGACATATTAGAATAATTAAATATAGATAAAATGCAAAATTTTAAATTCAAATATATGGGACCTTCCTAAATTGATGTAAATACATGCCACTTTTTCTGTATCTGTAATACTGAAGTGTCAGGTTCATGGTTCAAAATAATAAACAGGATGAATGCATATTTGTACAATGAATTTCAGGAAAAATGAATTTAAAAACTTTTTTTGTATGTTCATACTTTAAAAATGAGCTTGAAAATTATGCAAATGTTCCAACAATTCAGTCTGACCCCTTACATGATGACATGATCATGATGCTCTGCACAGACGACATCCTTCCACTGTGAATGAAGCATAAATGCCTCAGTGATGCAGCAATGAGGTCTAGCCTGTGCTGGAGCAATGGCCTCTAGATCTTGGTTCTTAGGGTGCAATTAAACAAGTTGCATTTGACAAGTTGCATTGAGGCTCCCCAGATCCAGCTCTCTGAACTTATTTGCATAACTGTGCAGCTCCAAAGTTATGCAAATAACTTCCTGCTGGGTCCGTTTCAGCTTGGGAAAACAGAGTGGAGGAGAAGGCAAGAGCGTCTCCTTCCCTCATGCTGCAGTTCCAAGCTGAATTAGGCTCCTTGGGACTTTAAATATGCCTTCCCCCACGGTTGCTGTGTGACTGCAGGGAAAGCACATTGGATCTGGGCTTTGATATTTCTGACCTATGATCTTGATCTATATAAATTTTGTGTATATCATATACAGTGACCCTTCCGAATGTGTTTCCAAACCCTGTGTTGAGCAAGGCAGGTTTAAACTGATACTTATAAATGCTCTCAGTTATACAGATTAATAATCCTATCACCTAAACCTCTTGTATGGCTGCATCGTATGGGAATCATACATTATCCTAGATAAATGCAGCTTCATTCTTTATGCCTGATTAGCATCTTGAAGGTAGTTGTCACAAGAGGAGTGCTCTCCAAGGTCTGGTCTATTAGATTTCTTGTGCTGCTATGCAGTTAAAAAATGAAATTTTGAACTCCAATGGTGCTTATAAATAATTTGGATACAGCTAAAACTGTGCATGAAAAATGGTACTTTCATATTCTCTAAGTAATAGGAAGAAGATGAGTAGCTGTAACATTTCACTTCAGTAGATGCATATCGTGCATTTGTGGGATCCTAGTATTTTGCAATGTGCAGAGAAATAGAAATGGAAAGCTAAAATAACAGACATTCTTCCTGTAACACTTGAGCTGTCAAATATCTTAATAGCTGCTTACTTTTGACCAGATGCTGCAGATGGCTTTCACTGTGCCATTTATTTTTAATGGTGTGTTTATTCTACACCCTGACCTGGGCAGCCCAGGCTAGCCTGATCTTGTCAGATCTCAGAAGCTAAACAAGGTTGTCCCTGGTTAAATTTGGATGGGAAACCACCAAGGAATACCAGGGTCACTACTAAGCAGAGGCAAGCAATGGTAAACTGCCTCTGCCTTGAAAACCCTAAGGGGTTGCCAGAAATTGGCTGTGACTTGACAGGGAAAGAAAAGAAAGAATAAATCTAAATGCTACATAATTGCAATAACCACAGGTGTTTGCTTTAAAAAATGTGACTTGGATGATACAGAATATACATTTTCTGCCACCCAATCTAGTGGGAGAGATCCATACGGAAGGAGGCTTTTGTACAATATATAGCACACAACTGATTAGTGGTGGTAGTGATTGATATGCAGTCATGTACACCACTATTGATTCTTAATTTAAATCTCTTGAATAGTAAGAAAACACACACACGTATGTAACAAACATCCTCCATTTGCAAATATACACAATTACTTTTTGTTGTTCATTATTTTCAAAATAAAAGACAGAGTGCTGCAGGGCTGGCATCAAAACTGGGCTTAGTTGGTCATTTGCCAACCAATGAGAGCTGCCAGTGGAAAATGAGAGTTACTACTGTGGAATAATCCCCCCCCCCGCAAATGGCAACTTTATTACTTTATAGTGATGGATGCTAAGCTCTTACTAAGATGCCTAGAGAACAAATTTAGAGTCCAGTGGCACCTTTAAGACCAACAAAGGTATATTCAAGGTATGAACTTTCATGTCCATGCACACTCTGTCAAATATATTGGACAGGAACCTAGATTTCAAACATATAGATACAGGGACAAATTGCCCACTTTAATGACACATACTTTCCTGCTCTTTGTTAAGAGCAGATCAGTGGACATCAAGGAGAATTTTTTTTTAAAAAAAATTCTGCATATTATAGATACAACACGAAAAAGGTCTTCCAAGCACTGTGTTGGAAAGGGTGACAGAAATGTGTAGATTGTTGGTACGTAATATTTGCAGCTAATACTGTGATAATGGTGCCAAAGGAGGACAAGCTATTGTTCTATAAAAAAAGATCCCCAGGCATTCTTTGTACCTTGTTCTCGCTACAACTGGCAACTTGTGTTGGTGCATACTACAGACACTTTTGGCTGGGCAAAGGATTATATTTTGTAAAATTAAATCACGTGTATTCATTTTTTTCCCCTGAAGTAACATAATTGTCAGAATCCTGCTTAAATCAGTTCTCAACACCACTCACTTTGAAGAAAGTTTAGTTTATTGAGACATTGAAGAATACCATACTGAACATGAGCTTTTTTAGGACTGGAGGTGAAAGCGTGGAGATTGCAGATATATTGTGTTCAAGCAAAGGCACTAAAGATCAGGACCCAATCATCCCATGTCATTTGCCCATCAGAAATAATGGTCAGCTACCCCGCCACTAAGCACATACCCCTCTACAGAAATAAAGCAAAACAACAGGTCTCAGCAATACAGTGTCTGATACATCAAAACATTTAGGAAACTGAAAGCATTTGGTATTCACACCCCTCTCCCCCTCCTCCTTCCTCTATGGCAGGCAAACCATAAAATGCATACTGAGCCTGACAATAATGCTGGGAAGTGGCCCTACAGCATTTGCCTGAAAGCCCTATCTCAGTCATCTCTGAGTGCTACATGTTGGAGCAGATGCTGTCAAATCAGTTTTGTTGTGGTTGCCGCAACTAGTCAATGCATTAGAGGTGCTTTCTTGTGGTACACATCTTGATTATTATGGGTACATGCACATAGGCAAAGAATATACTTGGCCACCTTGGTACCCAATTAGGGCCCTTAAGGCAGTCAGCAGTTTTAAAACATCAATTTTAAAATCAATGCATATGTATATAGTTTTCTTCTATTTCTTAATTTATGGATTCTTTGATCCAGTGTGAGTGATGAAATTAAATTCCCTCCTTTCCATCTGATGTTTCCAAATGAACTTCATCATCATATTAGGATTGTTCAGTTGCTTAAGCATTTTGGATGGACGTGGATTGGCCTCCTCACTTTCACTAATGAGAGTAAAGAAAAAAACACTTTTCCACAGACCTTGAGACTGACGTTCCTTCAGATTTATATTTGTACTAGGAGTAAGGCCCATTGTGGGAAGAAATACAATAAGCTCCAGAAGTAAGCTCCAGGTGAGTGTCCCAGCCATGGCTGGTGGGGTGGCAAAGGGAAGGAGAAAATAGAGGGAGGCAAGCCATGTTTATTTCCTTCTGCTGAGCTATAAGGCAGGTTTGTCTCAAGTCATTTTGCTGCCCCAAGTGGGTAGTATGGGAGGACAGCCTCATGGTAACAGATATGGTTCCCTCCACCCCTGACTTAGGCTGAGTTCAGACTGGCAATTTGCCCCGGTAGGGACCCGGGCCAGCGAGAATTCAATTCCGGAGTAAATTGGGCGTTCACACAGGCACATCTGCCTGGCGTCCCCCACCCGCAGCCAACCCGTGCTGTTGCGCTTCACCGCCGGATTAAAAAGATACCTCATAAAACTGGTAGCAAATCCGAAAGCCCGCATGTGTTGCACGTTTCTCCGCTTTCGGGAAGTCTGAACGCGCAGCTGAAAAGTCGGGAGCAACCCGCGTTGGGCAGAAGGTAGCAGCAATATGATTGGCCATGCTCCGCTCTACTGCCCAATGCGGTGCTGGCACTGCGGGGTCCTCCCCCAATTGGCAAAATGCCTGGAGAGGGCAGGGTTTGGGGTGCAGAGGGACTTCAGCAGGGTATGCCATAGAGTCCATTGCCCAAAGCAGCCAGTGTAATAGCTGGGAAATTTTCTGTAGGGGAAATGATGTGTTGTGGCTGGGAAGCACGGTGATTTCTGGGAGATCTCCAGGTCCCACGTGGAAATTGGCAACTCCAGTGACCGTTTAAGTGAAAATTGAGATATTTATTTTACCCCAGGACACATTCAATGACTCCCAAGAGCAACAGCAAACTGTTTAGAATGTTAGAGGCAAAGGCCAATCAGGCCACATATGCAAATGACCTCTGTGTTCTGACTGGCTATTGGGGAGAGAGGAACAGCAAACTGTTTAGAATATTGGAGGTGAGACTCAGGCAATGCAGCCAGTAGATAGGGACAGCTTCTGAGTGACAGATCAGGGAGCCAACTGATTTGGGAGTGTGTGGAATGTTCAGGAGAGTGTCACCATCAAGACAGAATTATTATATAGGGAGATTCTTGGTGAACCAGAGGAAACCTGTGTTAATTCTGAACAGTAGAACTTTGTAGCTTCATGTAGATCATGCAGATCAAAAGGATTTGAGATTGAATTGAGTACAGAAAATAATCCTGGAGAGGGTTTTGTTTAAATTGTCAGTTTAAGTTGGTTAAGAAAACCCCAACAATCTAGATGATGATGATGATGATTAATATTGTCATAGTCAGATATTTGAGTGGTAGATGGTGTTCTGCAATTTGAGATCTAGCCAAGTTCTTGGGAATTGCAGATGTATTACTGTTATTGTTGTTGTTATATAATATTATATTTCATTCAAGTAGTTTTTTATGCTAGTGGTAACTTTAATGCTAAGATGGCTTTCTTCCTGAGGTGTTCTCCATCCAAATCTTATTAATTTGTGCAGGAGGCAGCTATTTCTCTTTCAGTAAGCTGTCAAGGAGGGCAGGTTTAACTATAATGTGGGCCACTGGCTATTTGACCTGGGAGGCATTGTCATAAATTTACTGGCTAGCCCTGGAAGAAGGATCCTCAGTTCTAAAAATGGAATTTTGCATAATATGCATGAGGCACTATTACTTCTGACCCTCATATCTAGAAAGTCTGGGAATCTTTGTAAAACAGTATGCAAAGATTTAGTTGCATTCCCACAATGTCATAGGCCCAAAGAACTGTGCAACTAGATCCATGTGTCCAAGGAGAGTTTTATTGTGTGTTTCTTGATTACCATCCTTTCATATTGCTTTTCAAACCATTTTGTTTTTGAACTGAGAAGAGTTTCAAAACAAAGCTGTGATATGGAAAGGGTCCATGTCTACAAGCAAGAGAGGGACTCAAAGATCTAAGTAGTCATGTCCAACTCTACAGCAGAAATAAGGTAGCTTTTTAGTTCCCAACCAATGAGCTCAATTACATTTTGTTCCATTTTTAGATTATTGACCCTTTGCAGTCATGCAGAAGAATGATGGAAAGTATGGAGCGCAAGAGTTGCTGGTCAGACCAGGGCTATGGACCGATGGTCATCTTTTATCAATGGACTCCACCAATCTTTAACAATTGCCAATAATTATTAATAGTAGGAATGAAGTCCAATGATGGGGCATCATTGCAGCAATCAAGTTTATTATTATTACTTCAATGCATAAAAATCAAGAAGTGAATTTGAAACAGTGCCCAAAGGATTTTCCTCTGGAACCTGTTTTCATTATTAGGGTGAATGATAAATAATGAAGTAAGCACGTATATATTTTTTTCTTTTTTTCTTATGTAGAAATAGAAAAAGGTGGCTGTGGTGATCCTGGAATTCCATCGTATGGGAAGCGTACTGGCAGTAGTTTCCTGCATGGAGATACACTTACTTTTGAATGTCAAGCAGCATTTGAACTTGTGGGAGAGAGAATGATCACATGCCAACAAAATAACCAGTGGTCTGGCAATAAGCCCAGCTGTGTTTGTAAGTTCTAGCTTGCTTTATTTATTTATTTATTAACTTTCTTCTGTTACTTTACATGACCCTTACAAATAGCATGCACTATACCATTGATCCCTAATGTGGTATCCCTGGGCACCAAGGTGCCATCCAATGTGCTGCTGATGCCCATTTGCTTTTTTCCCAGTACACTTTCTGTCCAAAGGAAACAAATAATACTAGCTTTCTTCTACCTCATTGGAGCAGCTGTTGCTTCAGAAGACTGTAGGAAGTACCATGTTTGTCAGGGAGTGCCTGCCACAGGAGGAATCTTGGTTAGAAAACACCCAATATTTTGCAATTGCTGCCTCATGGCAGCCCTTTTACAACTGATCCCATGTCCAATGACAGCTATTTTGTGGTAGCTCCCACTACCATTTTCTAAATCCCCTAAGTGCCCACTGGCTCATCAAGATTAAAGATCCCTGCATCATTTTAAATGTCCCTGTGAGGGAGGAGGGCCATGAGAGCGACATGTAAGCCCTGAATTTAAAAAATAGCTGGCAGGGGGGCTGAGGCAGCCAGGATGGCCTCCCCTTCCCCAGTCTGGAACTTCATAAAGAGGTGGGAGAGGGGAGAAAGGATTGCAAGAAAGGAGGCTGCTGAGGGCAGGCCAAGGAAAGACTTTCCTGCAAGTGGCTTTCTCAAGGAAGGAGCAGAAACAGCTCTCAGGGAAGAAAGACGCTCTGGGACTAGAGGCAAAGAGAAACAAATAGAAGAGAGCAACTCCAAGTGGAGCCATTCCCTAGGGAAAGTGGGGCCAACAGACAGGCTCCAAACTTAATTGACTCAAATTAAAGGTACAATATTCATTAGCTGTGTGTAAAGGAGTAAGTAAAAGGCTTGTGGCTAGGGTCGCCAACTCCAGGTAGCACTGGGAGATCTCCCACTATTACAGTTGATCTCCAGATGACCAAGATCAGTTCACCTGAAGAAAATGGCTACTTTGGAGGATGGACTCCATAGCATTATACCCTGCTGAGGCCCCTCTCCTTCCCAACCCTGCCCTCTCCAGGCTCCACCCCCAAAATCTTGAGGTATTTTTCAATCCAGAACTTGGCAACCTTACTCATGGCAGCTGATGATGAAGGTGGGCAAAAATAGGAACACCAAGTGGTGGGTGCCCCTGCCTTCTCCCTTCACTCATGGAGGTGTGCCACCATAGTGGCGTGACTCAGGAGTGAAGGGAAGTCATTTAAAAATTCCTTCCCTTCACTCACAGAGTCATGCCACCTCAGCAGCATGCCTCCATGAGTGCAGGGAAGTAAAATGCCTTCTCGCTCCACTCAAGAAGCCACATCGTGGTTGTGGTGCATTTAGCTTTGAATTGTGCTATGGATTCTCAACTTATAGCAAATGTTTCTGTATTTTTATTGCATCCATAAATCAGCAAACAGACAAATATATTAATTCAGTGAAGACACCCCCCCTTTTAAAATTATGCAATAACATTTAATATTTCTAGGAAAGCAAATTCCTTCATGCCGTATGAGAATCATATAAGTGTGTGCCATATCGGTGTAATAAATCTTTTTTTTAATAAGATAAATGTCATATTATCCATGTAAATTATAACTGCCTCCATTGTTTGAAATGAAATCTAACAATGTAGCCAAGTAGTTCTGGGTAAACCAGTTATCTGTATTTGAGTACATAAATGCACCATGATATTTTTAAAAGTGACATTCCCCATCTGAAATTACTAATAATCTCATAACTCACTGGATATTTGTCATGGTCTCTACATATCATACCTATGGGAAACTTCTAACAAGCTCAGAAATATCTGGAGCCCCTCCCCAAGCATGTGCAGGAACTCCACCATTCATGCTCAAAAGGTGGGGCTCCAGCATCCTGCCAGTTCTCTTCTGGCTGCCACGCTGATCAGTCAATCTGCTTTGGTCTGGGAACTTCTTTTGTGAAGGAAAGTCTTACCTTTAGTTTTTCTATCTTTTCTAGCTCAGTTCTTTCTTCTTTTTTATTTTCACTTTAAAAAAAAGTTAGATTTTTCTCCCACTTTGACTTCTGTCAGATCTCCCCTCCCCCGACTTCTTTTCCTCTCAGGTTTGCCCTCTCATCTATGGCAAATTGTTGGGGTTTTTTTTAAGCATTGCACCCAGTGTGGGTACAAGCTTGTTCCACCAGACAGCTGCACCTTGTGTCTCCTCTGTCTCGGGGAAGTACATAGAACAGATACCTGTGTTCACTGTGTGAAGTTTTCCAACCAAACCCGAAAGAATAGAGCAGCCAGGCTTCAAGCGGCCCTACTGGAGTTGGCACTCTGATCCAAATCCATGGCTTCTACTTCTGCTGAGGTAACTCTGTTATCAATATGGGTGGATTGGCCTCGGTTGGCACCGACTGACTGGCATTGGTCAACACTGAAGAATCGTCCCCAATCATCGGATGATAGATTGCTACAGTCTCTGAAGTGAGTTCTTCCACGTCGAAGTTTGTGACACTGACGGCTCCATTGGTATAATCAACACTGATGTCTAAAAAGAAAGACAAGAGCCATGCTAAGGTTAAGTGTAAACACCTTTAGACTGGCTGTATGAATACTGTGGTGAGTGCTGCTATGAGCCCTGATGCACCTGCAGCCACTTCCCTTGTCTGCTTGACTTCACCTGACCTGATACACGTTCCACTGATTCCACCTATTATGCTACTGAATTCACCCATCTGTCAGCTGGATCTTCCAGTAGACCGATCGGTGCCAATGGGCCCTTCATTTTCTGGGTCAGATGTGGAAGAGGTGCCTATCCCACATCACACTGCTGTCCAGCAGGGCTCCCACTCCTCTGCCTCCAACCACTCTCAATCCCGATCTCTGATTGGTGCCATTTGTTGACATTGATAGAAGCCCAAGCGTAGACTGGACCACTCACCTTCCTATCATAGCAGTTCCTTGCCGAGGCCTTGGGAACGATCTCCTCGCAACAGACCACCAACTGCCTTCTCAGTGCTGCCATCTCCCATGATGGTTCCTTGGGTTCAAAGGCAACTACAGTACCTTTATAGTGCCTTCCTGTTGGCTTCAGCACTCCCCTGGCTGACCCCGGGTCACCCACTGAATTGGGATTAATGCTCTCACTGGGCTTGCTCCCCACCACTGGACCATTCTCTGTCAGCCCCACGATTATTGGCCATCCCTGCTAAAGCTTCAACACCGATGGCCCCTCCTGTTCTGCGAGCATCAACACCGATGGCATCAATGCCAATGGCCTTGAAGCAGCTAGGCTCACTGAGGCCTCCATCATGCCCTCTTTGCGATAGTCCGCCACCACCTGATTTGTCCAAGGCGGGAGATTTGTCTCGCTCCTCTGGGAGTGAATCTGAAGAGGAGGGCTCTAGGGCTCCCACTACTCCATTGGATCCTTCTCCAAATCAACATGTCACAGATGATCTTCCTATTTCTCCTTTGGAGGATCTGCGGTCTTATGGAGATTTAATAAAGAGGATGGCACATTCCCTGGGCATTGCTGTTACTCAGCCACAACCCCAAGTAACTGATCCTGTGTTTGACATTATCCAGTTGAATACTTCTTTGGCAACTGCACTGCCCATGACTCAGGTCCTTCTTCTGGCGGCCAAGTCCCACTGGTATTGCCCATTCTCTACTCTCATCTTCACCAGAAGACTGGACCACATGTATAGAGTCCAGGAAGCTGGTGCAGAATTTCTTTGTGCTCATCCCAAACCTAATTCTATGGTTGTCACTCTCTCATCTAAGAGTAAAAAGACACACTCAAATCCATCAGATAAAGAAATTAAAAAGATGGACACTTTTGGTCATCGTTTTTACTCAGCAGGGGATTTAGGAGTGAAGACAGCAAATTATGTAGCTTGTACGGGGTGCTATGAATATTCCTTGTGGGTACAGATGTCACCGTTCCTTGCGCTTCTGCCTGAACACTGGGATGAAGCCAGGAAGGTACAGAAGGAGGGTATGATCTTATCAAAGCAAATAATAAACTCTGCCAAGCATATCCTTGATACCTGTTCTAAGACAATATCATCTGTGGTGTCTCTTCATCGCCGTTCCTGGCTTCGTACAACATTTCTTCAAAATGATACCAGGGCCTATATAGAAGATTTACCATTTGACGGCCAAGGCCTCTTCCACTCCACTACTGATTCTGTCTTATAAGACATGGATAAAAGTCTGAAAGCCTTTTGAAGCCTGGGTGTCTCCCATTCCTATCGGCCTCAAAGACCCAGGTCACCACCGCAACTATGTGCAAAATACCAATCAACACACTCAACCCCTCCTCAAGTCCTGCTACCCACTCATCCTGTCCTTATATATATTTGAATTCTGGTTCCACTGCATTCTATGCTTGCCATAATTGATTCGGCTCAAGAACTGGCAGTCAGAAGACACAGGCCAGAGCTGACTGGCTGCTTTGCAAAGTCCCACCCACGTCAGCCCCGATCAGTGTTTTCAGCTCAGTCTGCTCCAGTCCTCCGACAGGAGAGGACCCTCTGGAGTGTTAGCGCAGGGACAGGCCCTCAAGGCTGAGGCAAGTGAGAGAATCCCTTTTCCGCCCCCCACACCATCCCCTCGGCCTTCTATAAGGGGAGTAGGCCCAGAGAAGCCCTTTTCCACCCCCACACAACATCCCCTGGGACTTCTATGGGGCACTAGGCCCAGAGAAGCCCTTTTCTGCCCCCGCACACGCCATCCCCTGAGCCTTCTATGGGGCAGTAAGCCCAGAGAAGGCCTTTTCCGCCCCCCCATCCCCTGAGCCTTCTATGGGGCACTAGGCCCAGAGAAGGCCTTTTCCGCCCCCCACGCCATCCCCTGAGCCTTCTATGGGGCACTAGGCCCAGAGAAGGCCTTTTCCGCCCCCCCACGCCATCCCCTGAGCCTTCTATGGGGGCACTAGGCCCAGAGAAGCCCTTTTCTGCCCCCCCCACACCATCCCCTGGGCCTTCTATGAAGGGACTAGGCCCAGAGAAGCCCTTTTCCGCCCCCCACACGCCATCCCCTGGGCCTTCTATGAAGGGACTAGGCCCAGAGAAGCCCTTTTCTGCCCCCCACACGCCATCCCCTGAGCCTTTTATGGGGCACTAGGCCCAGAGAAAGCCTTTTCCGCCCCCCACACGCCATCCCCTGAGCCTTCTATGGGGCACTAGGCCCAGAGAAGGCCTTTCCCGCCCCCACACGCCATCCCCTGAGCCTTCTTTGGGGCACTAGGCCCAGAGAAGCCCTTTTCCACCCCCCACATGCCATCCCCTGGGCCTTCTGTGGGGGCAGTAGGCCCAGAGAAGCCATTTTCTGTCCCCCACACACCATCCTCTGGGCCTTCTATGGGGCAGTAGGCCCAGAGAAGCCCTTTTCCCCCACACACTGCTTACTGCCCCCATAGAAGGCCCAGGGGATGGTGTGTGGGGCACAGAAAGGCCTTCTCTGAGCCCAGAGAAGCCCTTTTCTGCCCCTCTTTCCTTCCTTTTCCCCCTTTCCTTTCTTCCTCTCTCCTTTCTTTCACTCTTCCCCCTCTTCCTTCCTTCCTTCCTTTCTCCAACCCTCTCTCCCTTCCACCTCCCTCTCTTCCTTTCTAGGGCCCGTTGTCTTCCACCACAGCGGGCTTTGCTCCCTAGTCAGCTATATGGCAGAAGATGATGTAATTCCAGTTAACTCTACATATAGCTCATTGGTATACTTTTGAAAAAAAATGTTCCTAAGACATGATAGATTAGACTCCAGAGTACCGAACATTGACATTTCCAGATCACTGACTGCTTTGTTATATATTGCAATATGTTATTGTATGTTGTGTATTGTTAAGCTTTGTATATTACTACTGACTGCCTATATAGATTATAAAATATAAGCTATATTGCAGTATATTCTTGTACTGACTAAATCTTCCACAGAGATAATTTCACTGACTGTTATTTTCTCTTCTCATCCAACTTTATGTATACTCATTAGCTGTGTTACTTTTTACATCTTTGTATTTCTGGTATTTGCTTCAATTTTTTTTTTTTGGGGGGGGGGTCCTATGACAATCTCCAGAGGATTTTTTGGAAATCCAAGCAGACTCAGTCATTGTCGAGATCCCATTATGCCCCAAGTTCCAACAGGCATCTCAGCAGACCAAGTTCAAGACAGGCAAGAATGCCAAACAGGCCCTTGACCTCCACCACAAGCCAGCTGTCAACCCCCTCTGCCTACTTCTGCTCGTCTTCCATCACCAACCGCCTGGGGCTCTTCTACCCTGCCTGGAATCTAATAACATAAGATTATTGGGTGCTTCCATCATCACCAGAGGCTATGTGATAGAATTCATTCGGATGTCTCCTATTCCTCTGTTTGTCAGGACTCCAAAATCAGTAATTCTTCATCAAGAAGTTCAATAATTACTGGCCAAACAAGCAATAGTGTTGGTTTCCTCTTCACAATGGGGACAGGGTGTTTACTCCCGGTATTTCACTGTTCCAAAGAAGGATGGAGCTCATCGCCCTGTTCTGGATCTCAGGGCTCTAAACGAATTCATTGCATACTGCAAGTTCAGAATGGCATCTCTTCAAACCTACTGCCTTGTTGGACTTCAGGGTGTGGATGGCCATGATCAATTTGCAAGATGTTTATTTCCATCTCAACATCTTTCCTCCTCACAGATGTTTCCTGCAATTTGCAGTTTGGGGGGCCACTACCAGTACAAGATCCTGCCTTTTGGCCTCTCCACAATGCCCAGGGTCTTCACAAAAACAATGGTAACAGTGGCAGCTTACCTCCAGCTTCAGGGCATGATGTTTTCCCCCTATATTGATGACTGGCTCCTGGTGGCAGGGTCCAAGAACCTCTTGGACAATATTCACCTCACCTTAAGGGTCCTGTATGACCTGGGCCTTTGTGTAAATCACAAGAAATCAAATCTTGTTCCTTCTCGAAGGGTGGACTTCATTGGGGCTACCATCAATTCCATTCTCGGGAGGGTGTTTCTTCCATTTCAATGAGCACACACTCTGGCCATATTGGCATGACTTCTTTGGGTGTTATCCGTTGTCATGGCTCTCAAGTTCCAAAGATTTCTAGGTCTGATGTCCGCAATGACAGGGGTACTCCCCTTGATGAGGCTTTCCATGTGGCCTGTCATGACCCCAGGGGGTTGCCACCTTCTGTTGCCACCACCCTGGACTTATGATCTCTTGAGAAGGCCCAGGGTAACCTCTCAAGCCCGTCCAAAAATGTCCCTTTTACAGCCAAGAAAACACAGTAGTGATTATCAGGCAGAGTACTTAACAATGGTTTATTAAGAACAATACTGGGGCAAGGCAAATAAGGCAAGGTGCTTCAAAAGATATAACAGTGTTTAAAAGGCAAAATAAACAGAATTTAACGCAGCTACCTATTACTCCTTAACTGTTACTACTTAAGGCCTATAGCCTTCTTACCAGGCTTCACTACCTGTACAGTCACTCTGACTAGTGAGGGACCTTCTCCTCTCAGACCAGCCTTTCTCCCTCAGAGACTCTGTGAGAGCGAAAACTGCAGAGAGACAGCAAGATCCATTTCCTCACAACACACAGAGTTTATCACAGTCCCCTTCAATTCACTTCTGTGTGAAGAAAGACATCATTTTCCACAGCCTACAGCTTAAGACACACCTCCACAAGAATGCAACAGTCTCCTCCCAGAATCCCTGCACTCCCATTGGCTAAAAACCATCCCCAAGCATTGTGGGGATTGTAGGCTGTCTGCTTTCCACTGCCAGACAGGCCCTCCTATAGTTTAGGCCTGTCTCTGTCTTGCACAGATCATGACATGGCCTCTTCAACTTTGGTTTGTCTGGGCTTTCAAGCCTATCAAACACCCATAATGCCATGCAACATGAAGGATGTTCTACTATGGTGGGAACATGTTCCCAACCTTATGACTGGGGCCCCTTTTCATCCACCAATACCTGCAGTCACTGTCACCATGGATGTGCCCCTGTGGGGTTGGGGGGCACCTCTGAACAGTTGTTGTGTGGGGACCCCATGGGAACCCAAAACTCAGGACCCCCACATCAATTTTTTGGAACTCCTGGTGATCAAGTATGCTCTCCTCTCCTTCTTACTGATGGTTGTGGGAAAGACAGTGGCAATTCTAACAGACAAAACAACCACCCTTGCCTACATAAACAGACAAGGGGGCACTGTGTTGTACCACCTTTGTCTTCTGATCCTGGCCCTGTGGGACTGGTGTCTCATTCACAACATTGGATGTTGGCATCCCATATTCCAGGTGTCCAGAACTTTCAAGCGGATGCCCTCAGCAGAGGCGGTGCACAACTAGACAAATAGGGACTGAATTGGAGGTATCTTTGGCCAGTTTCCCAACAAAGGGGACACCCTCAAGCGGATGTTTTTGCGAACTCCAAATTTGCCCAGTTTTGCTGTGTGGGACAGGGGGAAACGGACCCTCTCTCTTTGGGGGATGGACTTTTAATCCCCTGGACTGGGAAGCCTCTTTTTCTTTTCTCACCAATTCCACTTTTTACAAGGGTACTGAACAAGGTTTTATGGCAAAAGCCGGACTGTATCCTCATAACCCCTTGGTGGTCACACCAACCATGCTTTCTGCTGTTCCTTTAGCTCTCCAAAAAGATTTTCCTTTACTTTTCACGAGTGTACAACCTGCTTCTGATTTCAGGGGGTCAGGTTCTGCACCACAATGTATCTCATTTCAAACTAACAGCCTGGAGGATACATGGAGAGGGTTTTTTTCAGACAGAGTAGCAACTGTCCTCTTGAATAGTAGAAAGCCATCTGCTCGTTCCTCCTACAGTTATTAATGGTCTAAATTCCTTAGTTTTCTTTAACCACATATGGGGGACCCCACATCAGTTGGCCTATCCCACCTTTTTTATTTTTTTTATCTCTTGCCAATTCAGGCCTTAGTCACTCTTCGCTCAGGGTTTACTTAGCGGCCATCTCAGCTTAGTAAGAGCCAGTTTGGTGTAGTGGTTAAGTGTGCAGACTCTAATCTGGGAGAACCAGGTTTGATTCCCCACTCCTCCACTTGCACCTGCTGATGTGACCTTGGGTCAGTCACAAGCTCTGGCACAGCTGTTCCTGAAAGAGCAGTTTGTGTTAGAGCTCTCTCGGCCCCACCTACCTCATAGGGTGTCTGTTGTGGGGGGTGGAAGAGAAAGGAGTTTGTAAGCCACTCTGAGACTCCAAGTGAAAGGCGGGGCATAAATCCAATCTCCTTCTCCTCTTCTTCTTCTTCTATCAGAGATTGGACAATACAACAGTTTTTGCTTACCCTGACTCTAAACGGTTCATGAGGAGTTTGTTGCATCTTTATCCTCCAGTTAAACCACCGGCACAGATTTGGGATTTGCCACTGGTGTTATGCAGGCTTATGTGTAAGCCCTTTGAGCCCATGTTGACACATGAGTTGTGCTTGTTATCATGGAAGACTGCATTCCTGGTGGTTGTTATGTCTGCATGCAGAGTGAGTGACCTAGTGGCTTTCCAGCATGATCCTCCCTATCTCACTTTCTTAGCAGGTGGTGTAACCTTGTTACCAGGCATTCCCTTCCTACCAAAGGTGGTTTCGGAATTCCACTTGCATCAACAAGTTTTTTGCTGGATTTTTATCCACATCCTAAAACAGGGGTGATTTCTCACTAAAACTGCCGCGGGGTTGTGCTGCCGTTTGCCCCGAGATTTTTGTCAATTTCACACCGAAGCCGCGGGGCTGCATTTTGACCCGCGGCTTCGCCCGATTTCCCCCGCAGTTTCGTAATCCTGTTTTTTGAGGATTACGAAACTGCGGGGGAAATCGGGCGAAGCCGAGGGTCAAAATGCAGCCCCGCGGCTTTGAGTGTGAAATTGACTAAAAATCTCGGGGCAAACGGCGGCGCAACCCCGCGGCAGCTTTAGTGGGAAATCACCCCAGATGTTGAGCACCTGTGGCATATTCTAGATGTGAAGAGGGCGCTCTTATTCTATCTGAATAGGACATGTAAGGTCCGTAAGGACCTGCACCTTTTTGTGTCTTATGCTCTACATTCATTCGAAATGAAGATCTCAACCCAAAGACTACCTAAATGGATCGTTAAGACCATTCATTTTTGTTACCTCTTGGAGAAGAGACCTTTGCCTGTTGCACCTAGAGCTCATTCCACCCATGCAATGTCAACTTCTATGGCTTTCCTTAGAGCGGTGCCTCTACAGGACATATATCAATCTGCTTCCTGAGCAACTCCAAATGCATTCATCAGACATTACACCTTAGATGTGTGTGCACAGCAATGTTCCCACGTGGGGCGTTCAGTACTTCAATCCATGGTCTCCTGAGATGCTGCCAGCACCCTCCTCCAGGTAGGCCTTAGCTTGCAAATCTCCCATAGGTGTGATGCATAGAGACCATGACAAAGGTAAACAGGTTGCTTACCTGTAACTGATGATCTTTGAGTGGTCATCTATGCATTCACAACACCTGCCCTCCTTCCCCACTGCTGTCAGCCTTCATCACCTGCTTTTTCTTGGAGTTTGCAGTGGTCAGAAGGAACTGGTGGGATACTGGGGCCCCACCCTCTGAGCATGCACGATGGAGTTCCTGTGCATGCTTGGGGAGGGACTCCAGATCTTTCTGAGATTGTTAGAAGTTTCCCGAATTGGAGCTGGTGCAGGCACCTTAACCCATAGGTGTGAATGCATAGATGACCACTCAAAGATCATCAGTTACAGGTAAGCAACCTCTTTCTCTGAAACTGGAGGACAATTCCATATTTGGAAGGTGGGGGAGACATGGGATACTTGAAAAGTGTGCACAAAGCTTTGAGGAGGGATAGATCCTCCAGCTAGTGGTGTCTTCCTTCCATTCATGTAAAAATCTAGGTAGGAGGCAAAGGACCTTCACTGATCCGCACTATACTTGTGTAAAATCACTATGTCCATCCTGTTGGAAGTGAAGGACTGTTTACTCTATCTCCTGCCTCAAACTACATAGGAAGATTGCAACAGAATCAGAAGGATAGGCTTGGAAAATAAACATTGTTTTCTTCTCACTCTGATGCTACACCCTTTGACATTTAGATTGCTGCTCTTAGGGAAAAGCTTCACTTCTTTCTGCTTCTTCTCTCTTATTCTCTCTGAACAATTTGCCTGAATCCATCTTGGCAACATGAGAGAAGGATGGTTTCCTGTATCTTAGCCCATCTAGCTAGTTAGACTAGATTAGAGAATCTATCTCTCCTCTTTCCTATCTAAAGTGGAGTTTATTATATTATTACTTTTCCAATATAAAGTGCCTCCCTGTAACTTTTGTTTCTTGCTTGCACATACACACCTCATGATCAGATGAGCTCTGCTGTATTAAAGCCTAGAGCACTCTCCTAACCATATATACCAACTAGGGTCACCAGCCCCTAGGTTCCATGGGGGTTCCCCTGCTTTGGGGGGCTGTAATCTGCCATTGGCCAGCTGGCTAGTGGGAAACCCCACCCCCAGATAGGGATGTCATTGAACAACATTCTTGACACAATGATGTCACTCAGTGACATCATTGCATTGGTGATGTTGTGCATGATGCTCTGTTTTGGGTTGGCAAACTCTATGTTTTGAAGCCAAAAATAGAGTTTTGCCCCCCAACCAGAGTGTTGTGCATGATGTCACTGACACAATGATGTTACTTCAAAGTGATGTCATTGTGTTGGGATGTCACCCAACAATGCCCCGCCCACCCCTGGAGTGCCTCCCAAATCCCCCTGCCACAACAGCAAGGGGACCTGGGAACCCTAATACCAACAGATCCTGTCATGAAGTCCTAATGTGACTTGGGAAGCTCAGAAAGAGCTGCTGCCTTTATTCATATTTTGTTTCTCTCTGCCTCATTTTAGGACAAATACCATATTCTATTCCAGTGTTGAAATGAGTGTTGCAATCTATATACAGCAACAGGGAGCTGTATGAATGTAATTGTGAGCCAGGATCGCTCTGCACTTTTCATTTATAGAATACACACTAGAGATGGTCACAAATTTTAGAATTTGTTGGTAGCGAAAATATTTAGTTATATCCTATCTATTGTGTTGCTCTAATATGGTAGAAACAACAACTGTAGAGATGCACTGAGACATTCTGTCGTATTGAACTGGAGCAGAACCAATGAAACTTTGTGTACAAGGGCAAAACGTGAGGAATGGTAGTGAAATCTAAATTGTTTACACACACACATGAATACAAGACTGTATGGTATTCCTACGATATGTATGTTTTTATATAAGTCTAGGAATAAGGCTTGTTGTGGAAATACGTACAACGAGCTCTAGAAAGAACCTCTGGGTGGGTGCCCCGGTCTTTGGCACTCAGCATCAATTTGCTGTGGTGACCTCATCAGAGTATAATTATACAGAGCTTACTGTTTTCTTCAGGGGAACTGATCTCTACCATCTAAAGAGCACTTGTAATTCTGAGTGATCTCCCGCCCTCCCCTGGAGATTGGCAACAATGGTTCCCCAGGAGGAAATGGCTGGTTTGGAGGGTGGAGTCTATGGCATTCTACCAGTCTGAGATCCCACCCCTCCTCAAACCCCACCCTCTCTAGGCTCCACCCCTCAAATCTCCAGGAATTTCCCAACCTGGAGTTGGCAACCCTATCTCCTTCCCAGCCAACCATCAGCCTACCTTTATGTGCCTCTCTGACTTCAGCTTTCCATCTCCTCCCCCCTCCCTCCTGGAGAGCAACTTTATCTCCTCCCCTCTCAGCAGCCTCTTCCTAGGCAAAGTTTTGTCTTTCTTGTTAGTGGGGAGCCAAGCAGCTTACTTCATTCTCCTCTTCCGCTTTGTGATCTGTACAGCAAGGTGGGTTAGGCAGAAAGTATGTGGCTGGTCCAAAATTACCCAGGCAGCTTCCATAGGGAGACTCCTGCTGAACAGGAGCAAGCAGCCAGGGCTAGTGAAGTAATGCCAGTCAGGAGGCATGAAGTCACCCTGAGAGTGCTGGCAGGCCTAGGGTTGCCAACAAAGACAGAATGATGCAAAGGAGGATGGGAAAGTCTCCATATCTCTATTTTGCCTTAAATTGGTTTTGATGCCAGCAGAGTGAGAAAATGCCAGAGGCTCTGGATGGGTGCCCCATGGTAAATGGACCAAACAATTCCTAAAGATTTTCCAAAACACTACTCTGGCCACATTCATTTTCTACACTCACAGTGTCCCCTGCCAGAATGCAACACATACCCAGCACTTTGAATTAGCACCAGAGCTTTAAGACCCCTGCTGTCACCTGGAGATTGGCAACAGCTTGTTTGGAGGGTGTGGTCTATGGTATTGTATCTGTCTGAGGTCCCCCTCTTTCTCCTCCTCAGACCCCACCCTCAGCAGGCTTCATCCCTAAAATATCCTGGAAGTTTCCAACCTGGAGCTGGCAACTCTATGTCCTTTCCAGGAAATCATCACCCTACCTTTATCTGCCTGTCTGTCTTCAGGTTCACATCCCCCCCCCAGCCTCTGCCTAGGGAAAGGGCAGTCTTTCCCTACAGTGAGAACTAAAGCAGCTGACATCATTCTCCTCTCCCCTGTATGATGTGCACAACACCCTGTGAAGTATCTTAAGGTAGAAAGTCTGTGAATGGTCCATAATCTCCCAGGCAGCTTTTATAACATGAACCTGGGACCTGCACACCATGCTCTGAAGCACTCTCAGGTACATATCTGTGGCAGTAATGGGGTGACTACTGGCACCTTTTCCTATCTTTTTTAGCCTTTTGGTATTCTGCTTGTGGCATGATCTGTCTTTTTTGTGGCGTGGCATGGTTGTGTTATTGGGTTTGTTTCTTTTGAAGGCAAAGTGATGTGCTGTGGGTGAGGACATATTTTACCTCAGAATACACCAGGTCGCATATGCAAACGGGGGGCAGAGTTTGAGGTGCAGAATGGAGTGAAGTCCAATCAGCTTCCATATGCAAATTACCTTGAAACGCTGGCCCAATCAGAGAAGAGTGGTCTAGGCTGCAGTGGGTGAGAGAGAACTCAGCCAACGCAGCCAGTGGATAGAGACTCCTTGGCTGAGTTCAGACTGGCAGTATGAAGCGTGAGGGAGTCATGGCAAAAATACCCGGAACAGATTCCCCGGTCACACTGCACTGACTGATGCAGGAGCATACCGGGGAGGAGGTGCAAGGGAGCGTTCACACTGTTGGCCCGCCCCTTCTGGGAAGCGGGATAAACATGCTCTTCAGGGTTTGCTACCACTTTCACCTGGTACTTTTTAAACTCAGGAGGGAAGCGTTACAAGACCGGTTGAATATGACTGGGGAACACCTGACAGCTGTGCCTGTGTGAACCGGCCCCTTTAATCCATTTGTGAAATGTTTCTGAAATGTGCCCAGGGGTCTTTTCGGGGGGAGCGCACCGGAGCGCAGCTCCGGGAGCTCAGGAGCCAAGCCCCGCCCCCAGCCGGCGTCCCGGAGAGTCTTTCAGGCAGCCGAATGTCAATTTCAGCTCCATTATATGCTATGGGCCATTGAAGTCAATGGTGAAAACATAGGGTATATTCTAGGGGCTGGAGGGGAGGGGGTTTGAGGGAGAGGCTCGAAACTCACAGGATAGCTGATGGAGCCTCTTCCCAAGATACCCACCAAGTTTCAAGAACATTGGACCAGGGGGTCCAATTCTATGGGCCCCTAAACAGGTTGCCCCTATTCCCTCCATTGTTCTCTATGGTGGGAAAAAAATAACTTTTTTTCCCACCATAGAGAACAACGGAGGAAATGGGGCAACCTGTTTGGGGGCCCATAGAATTGGACCCCCTGGTCCAATGTTCTTGAAACTTGGTGGGTATCTTGGGGAGAGGCTCCATCAGCTATCCTGCGATCTTGGAGTCTCTCCCTCAAACCCCTCCCCTCCAGCCCCCAGAATATACCCTATGTTTTCACCATTGACTTCAATGGCCCATAGGGTATAATGGGGCTGAATTGCCACTGAATTTCTTTCATTCCCTCCTTTCCTTCTTTCTTTTTCCTCTTTCCCTCATTCTTCTCTTCTCTCTTTCTTTCTCTCTTTCTCTCTTTCTCTCTTTCTCTCTTTCTCTCTTTCTCTCTTTCTCTCTTTCTCTCTTTCTCTCTTTCTCTCTTTCTCTCTTTCTTTCTTTCTTTCTTTCTTTCTTTCTTTCTTTCTTTCTTTCTTTCTTTCTTTCTTTCTTTCTTTCTTTCTTTCTTTCTTTCTTTCTTTCTTTCTTTCTTTCTTTCTTTCCCACCTTCTTCTCTTCTCTTTTTTCCTCCTTTCCCTGTTTCCCTCCTTCTTCCCTCTCTTTCTTTCCCTCTTTCCTTCCTTCTTTCCTTCTCTCTACTCTCTCTCTTTCCTTCCCTCTTTCCTCCTTCTGTTGCCCAACTCTCATGAGAAGGAGTTTAAACTTTAAACCCCTTCTCTCTTAGCTCCCCCACCCAGACCAGCTGGGGAAGGGAAGGGGAGGCTTTTGAAGATGCTTCCCCCCCTTTTGCTTCCCCTTCTGACATCACTTCCGGTGATGTCAGGGGGTGTGGCATATGCTAATAGCCTAATAGCTCATTAGCATACCATATGTTAATGAGCTCCTGCAGCTGTTCTTCTACGAAAAGACCCCTGAATGTGCCTATATCAGGCCAAACTACCAGTCTGAACTTGGCCCTTGTGACTGATATATCACAGAGCCAACTGATTTTGGTGGGCACAGAATGTTGCGATGCGAAAATGCTTTTATATATAAGGACAGGATTGATCTCTACACTATGGTTATTCAAAAGAAGATACAGTTTATTTTCTTCTGGGCAAATAACATATATTTCCTTAATAGTGGCTTGGACCTGCCCAAGAGTTTCCATGGCCAAAATAATTTCTACCTATTGCAGCACAACTTTCTCACTTCCTCTTTCCAGCTGCAGCCCCAAATTCTTCTTGAAATGCTGTTCCTGGTTGTGGGGAGCAACATTTTAGTCTGCAATGGGAGGAAGGCAGCAAGAAAGTCACCCTAGGCTGCACAAGCAGAAATCAGTCCATATATTTGGACTCTCTGGTGACTCAAAATCAGAAACTTAGTTTTACTGATAATGGTTAAAGGATAGTGACACTGTTAATTTGTGAGATCAGTTGTGAGCTGCCTCTACCATGAATCTGTATTTGCTTAATCTTCTCTTTTCATTTATTCATGCTTATCTAATGTGATTTGTACATACATAGGCCGAGTTCAGACTGGCAGTTTGAAGCATGAGGGAGTCGTGGCAAAAAAGACCCGGAACAACCTGTTCCAGGTATTCCCTGGTCACACTGCACCGACTGATGCAGGAGCAATCCAGGGAGGAGGCACAAGGGAGCGTTCACACTGTTGGCCCACCCCTGGTGGAGGCGCAGCTGCAAGCAGCTTTTTGTAATGGAATCTGACAATATGCGCTTATGCGTTCATGTGCATAAGCGCTCATGCACATAAGAGCATCCCTACTGGATCTGCTTGTTCGTGTTCACACTTCTGGGAAGCGGGATGAACGTGGGATGAATGCACTCTCCAGGGTTTGCTACCACTTCCAACTGGTATCTTTTAAACTCGAGAGGGAAGCGTTACAAGATGGGTTGAGTATGGCTGGGGAATGCCTGACAGATATGCCTGTGTGAATCGGCCCTTTAGTCTGCTTGTGAAACGTTTCTAAAACATGCCTATCTCAGGCCAAACTGCCAGTCTGAACTTGGCCATAGATTGTGAGACAAATGGGAGAGATTCTGTTCTTTCCTTTTATGTATTAAAGGGTCTTTAGTTTAAAGCTCTTGTCCATGTCTCCATTGTTTCTTTCTTCAGTGCACCCTACAGCTCTTTGACACTTGGGTTTTTCTTAGAAGTAGCTGCCACCACTCTTTTCTTCTTTTTCTAACAGTGGAACACCAAGAAAACACAGGGAACTTCAGAAGAAGATCCTGATGATATCCACTGCTGCTTCTTAGTGTTATTCTTTGAGCAACTTCTGTTAGAAAAGAAGGGCTTGCAAAATTACCACCAAAGAAAAACTAATGTTGGGTTCCCACATAAGGTGTTGCCTTTAACAAAACAACCAGTGGGATTCTAGCATGGATGGTATCCTTCCTTATATATATTTGAGTTTTGGTCATACCTTATATGGTCAAAATGCGCGCCGGAATCAGTTGGCCGAGGGACTTGCCAGTCAGAGACGGAGTCCCTCGCCACTGGCTGCTTAGCCTTTCGGCGTGGCTGTGCGCCCTCCCACTCAGCCACCGCGCAGCCTCATGCCCCCAGTCTGCTCCAGCCGCCGATCGCTTCGGGCTGGGGGGCGGCGGCGGCTACCGGCTCGGAGGGACTTCACCCAAAGCTGGGTATGGAGGCTTTGTTGGGGAGGGCGCAGCGGGCCTCGGGAGCGCTGCCCGGCCATCCCTCCCTGAAGACTTTTGGGAACGCGATGTGCGGGGGCGGGGTTGCCCATTTCGGAGGGCCCTCCCGAACGGCGGGGCAGGGAGGCTTGCGCGCGGAGTCAGCGGCGGGCCTCAGACGCTTCCCTTGCCCGGAGAACACCGCCCCTCCTCCCTGCGTGACGGGGCCAGCCCAGCCGCCTTGCCCACCCCCAAGGACTCTCCCTAGGGCCCGTTGCCTCGGCTGCAACGGGCTTCCCCCCCTAGTTTCTTATAAAGATCTTCATACCAAAATTAGATAACGAGCTCTCCATGTGTAGATTTTGTTTATAACATAGTAATAAACATGTGATTTAAGCCTGCCTTATTCCATATACTGGCTAGAATCGTTTTAGAATACTGAAACTTCTTAATATGAATGAATATGTTTTGCAGGAGGTATTAATTGATCATAAAACTGTAATATTCTCATAGGCAGTTTTACATGTTTGAATGCGAGTTCAAAGTGTTTCTTTTCTTCTTTTTAATAGTCTCATGTTTCTTCAACTTCACAACACCTTCAGGAATTATTCTTTCACCAAACTACCCTGAAGAGTATGGAAACAACATGAATTGTATATGGCTGATTATTTCAGAACCAGGAAGCAGAATACATCTTATTTTCAATGACTTTGATGTGGAGCCTCAATTTGACTACCTGACAGTGAAGGATGATGGTATTTCTGATTTGCCAGCTCTTGGCACTTTTTCTGGCAATGATGTGCCTTCTCAAATAGCTAGCAATGGGCACATAGTACGACTTGAATTTCAGTCAGACCACTCCACTACTGGAAGAGGTTTCAATATAACTTATACTAGTAAGTACCTATTTTATGCATTTTATACTTAGCATAATGGGTATGATGTGGCCAAAGGAAGGCACTCATAAACCCATTGATTCTAACACAAAAAAACTAAGCACAGGATTAAATTTTCAATTGAAATATCTGGGATTTAAAAGTACTAAAATTTGGTGGCTAATGACTATAATTTCAGTGAAACTGTAAGAAAATAAGGTTATGTCTGGCTTTATATTGTTGTATTGTTCTCTAAAATTTTTAAAGCTGATCTTTCATTGTAGGTTCTGCAATCATGTGTTGCTAGATTGTGGGACTGTCCACTTTGCATACTCTCTCTCAAATGATAAAAATAATAGCTTGGTATAATGCAAAAAGTGTCAGTGTAGCAAGAATTATATTAAATAAGGACATAAGAAAAGCCCTGCGGGATCAATTTAAGGTGGACGTGGGAGATTGCCTAGGTTGCCAGAGTGGGAATGGGAGTGCCGGGGCAGCAAGTGGCAACTGGCAACCCTGAGAAGCAACCCTAGTCCCAGCGCTACCACCCAGTTGATACAGTTCAGGGCTTGCTCACCTTTCCTGCCTCCTTTCCCCCTCTTCTCCCACTCTATCCTATGAAGAGGGTGTTGGAAAATTGGTAAAAATAGTTATTCAGAGGTTACAATGAATCTTTGTTCACTGGAGAGGAGGCGTTTTCTTTCTGTGTAAAAACCTTTATTTCTAAAGGGAAGGGTATACAGGAAATCTACAAAACAACAAAGACTTAAGACTTAAGTTTAGAGTATCCCATACCCTTCTCCCTGTAGTGAGTAGTGATAAAATAAAAAAAGAAAAAAGACTTAAGATTACTTGTTTGCTGTTACAAGACAGACTGACCACACTGACCACATGGTTGGTAATGGAGATTCTTCTTTCTTCTTGACCCCTAGAAGAAAATCACTTGAATACATTAACCAATGATTGTTAGTAAATAGGCTTCAGTTTCCCGGGCTTTCTTCCCATTGGCTCTGTGCCAGGTTCCCTTCCAGGTCAGGCTAAACAATAGCACACAAGATAAACACATTAACCCTATAATGACTGAATTTAGACTTTGCAACGCACATATTTCCAACAGAAGGGAAGGAGAAAGAAGGAGCAGGGGGCTGATTGTTTGGCTACCACCGAACTCTCCACCCACCTAGCTTGCAGTGGCTCCTTCTCTCCACCCAGGTCTGGGCATGGTGGCTTGGGGTTTACCCAAGTCTGTGTGCACTTGGTTCAAGTGCAGTGGTTTGGGGCATGCCTGGCCCGGGTGTGGAAGCTCAGGGCATGCCTGGATTTCTGTGGGCCTGACCCAGGGCATGGAGACTTAGGGCACATCAGCTCCACATACAACCTGGCTGTGGAGTGGGGTGCTGGCTAATGGTGGTAGGGATCAGGCTAGTAGTTGCCCTAGGGTGCTCAAACTGCTCCTGGTAATGAAGAGAACAGGCACGCATAAGTCTGGGGAGGGAACTCCCATTGAACATCTGCTTCAAAGTCTTTGTGTTGTTGCTCAAGAAACATAAAAACTTTGTAATGTGCAAGTTAGTCTTTAAAAGCCCAATATGCTTTAGCTTTTAATTGCTTTATCTTTTTTCACTTCTTCTAAACCTACAATTCCCTTTTTTCTTTTTCACCTCTTCTAAATCTACAATTCCCTTTTTTGAGATAGACAACCATATCTATACACTTTATTCCAAATGTTTCTGTACCATAAGTTTATATAATGGCATGATGTACTATGATACTGGTGACAGTTGTAGGCAGTCTCAATCAACAGCAAAAGAAATAAAAACACAGCTGTACTTTGTGAGGAAAGGGGTGGTATTTCAGTACCATTTCCTAAAGTCACCTGCTGTCAAAGTATGTTGACATGGATGACATTTCTTTACCTCTCTTTTCCTCTAGAATGGCAATTAAGGGGCCAGGTCACACACCTCAAGAGCCATATTTGGCCCTGGGTCTTCTAGCCGATGACATTTTCTCCCTTATTGTACTGTATTCTTATCTGGAAAATATTTAGCTCAATTTGGCCATACAAATCTTGTAACTGACCCACACTGTGTTCAGAAGACTTTAAAATTGGAACTGATAAGGCTGTTATTTAGCCATAACAAACTAAAACCAATGCAAGTAAGTGCATTAATATTTTTACTCTATCTTGAAGAATCCTGGAAACAAGAACAAAATTGGATCTAATTGTGGTAGCCATTTTAGCAAATAAGGCTACTTTACTATTTACTTTTTTGTGACCATTCTATTCAATAAGAAATTGTTTTTACAAGAAGTATTTTGTGAAAAGAATCTGTTTTGAATTGGAGAAACAATTTGTTCTAAAATTTGAATAGATGGTGTACGACAAAAGACAATGAAGAAGTTTTTGCTTATGTCAGCATTATAAAATCTTGTTTAATACTCACTGTTTGGATGAAGACAGATGTAGCTTTCTGTGTGTGGTAGTGGTGGTCTGAATGTCCATTTGCTGCATCCCCCAGGGTTTTCAGATCAGAAAATAGGTGTTCCATCCACTTTCATGACACTTAGAATATCTGACAAAAACCAAGAAAAAAAAGGAGGGGGGAGTTACCCATGATATGGCCGTGATATATGAGGGTCAAACTAACAAAATAAATTATTATATTTTTAAAAAGTTATTATAAAAATACAAATATTTATTATGGTGTACACATTAGTAAAAGATAAAAGGAATGATCCAAATATCAGACTCTTAAAACTTTTTACACACAGAGCTGATTGTTTTACATATACAATTGAGGGTTATATCTTATGACCAGTAGACCATACACATTTCGGCCTTCCTCAGTGGTCAATATTACTATTACTTTTGTAAAACAACACACATCCAGAAATAAATGTATGAAAAAAGATTTTCCTTAGAGCCAGGTGTTGCTTTCTCATGTGATGTGCAATTGCTCAAAGTTTACACAGTAAACTTTGATGGAAGAGACATACATCAGACACATTGGATATTTGTTACCAGAACAATTTGGAGAACATGTGCGGTTACCATGAGAGATTATTCATGGCCTACTATGTAAACTTTTAGCAATTGCACATCATATGAGAAAGCAACACCTGGCTCTAAAGAAAATCTTGTCTTCATATATTTATTTCTGGATGTCTGTTGTTTTACAATAGTAATAGTAATACTGACCACTGAGGAAGGCCCTAAAGGGCTGAAATGCGTATGGTCTACTGGTCATAAGATATACCCATCAATTGTATATGTAAAACTATCAGCTCTGTGTGTAAAAAGTTTTAAGAGTCTGATACTTAGGATATCCGTCCATCTTCATCCATGCAATGAATGGTTTGAAAACTGAGGGTAGAAAAGCCCTTCTTAATCTCCAACCAATTAAATAACCATATAACTTCTATCATAATTCAAGTGGTCAGATTCAATGAATTCCTGCTTGCCTTGACAGATGACAACAATTGCACACTGTCTCTCTTCTTAATTGGATGCACTTAAGAGCCAGCTTTCATATTTCCCATTTGCAAAGATGTTTTGCTCAGTAATTCAACCAGAACTGGCTTCCAGGAAAATGATGGACCATCAATATAATTAATAGAAACTAGCACATGTTCAAAAAGTAATGTACGCTATTGATAATAACAGGATGGTCATTCACTGCACATTCTCTAGTGCTTTGAGTAGCCTTTTCTTCCAACTTCAAAGCCACAGAAGGACATTTACTTCTCTATCTACAGTTGTTCACTGTGGACAGAAATATAGATGGCAAGCAAGGACCTGCAAAGACTTTTGGGGTAAATTTCCCTCTCCTCTACTATTTCCTCTTTCTCTTTCTTGAAAGCCCCCATAGCCTGTCTGCCTTTCCCACCTTCTCTCCTTCCCATCCACCAGTCAACCTACCTTTATCTTCTACCCTCTTAATTTTTTTGCCTTATCCTAACCCTGGCACCCCCTCCCAAGGAAAACTGCAGTCCAGCTGTGCAGTACCAGTTGTCAGGGTGGGCCCAGTTGCACAGTGGGGAACTTGAAAGTCCCCCTGTCTCAACTTCACTCTATTTCCTCTTTTCCACCATGTGACAGCCCCCATATCCTCAACCTTCTCTCATTCCTGCCCACTCAAAAACCTTGTATGAGCCCTCCACCTTCAGCTAAATTTATTATTTATTTACTTCATCCATAGCCTACCTTTCTCCACAATTAGGACTCAAAGCACCTTACTTCAGTCTCCTCTCCTACATTTTATCCTGAGAAGAACCCTGTGAGCAGGGGAGCACTGAGAGTGAAAACTCTGGGAAAGGGCCCCACCCCCAAAGAAGGGAGAGGAGAGGAAGAAACATTTCTTCTGACCTTGCCATCCCTCTCAAAGGAAGGGATGGAAGGAAGGAGGAAGACGTAGTCTGCCTGACCAATTGGTCAGGTGCCTCACCTCAGACAGGCCTCAGGCAGGTCAGGCACTGCTTCTTTGTCTTATGCAGACTGAGCACTGCCTCCCTCACCTTGGCCGGGCTGACTGGGTGCCTCCCTTGTCTTGTGTGGGGCTTGTCTAGATGGTTTGCTGCCTTCTGCCTCATCTTGCATATGGCTCAGCCAGATGCCACCCTGGTAGGTCTCTGCTGGGCATTGCCCTCTGCCTTGTCTTGCCTTATCTTGTGTATGGCTTGGCCAGACCAGATGCCAGCCTCTATCTTGCTTCACCTTGTGCAGGGCTCAGCCTGGCCTTGCACAGGGCTTGGCTCAGTCAGGCACTGTCCTCTGCCTCGACCCGCACTGGGCTTGGCTCTGCCTCTCCTCAATAGGGATGAGCACAAACTTGCTCATGAAGTAACGTTTGTGATGTATTTTCGCTGGTTCGTGGTTTACAAAGAGAGGCTTGTGGCAGGTCAACTGGCATGAACTTCCCACAAACTTTCCAGTTGTTCATGGAAGTTTGTGGCAGTCCATGAATGGTTGTTTCTCCAGAAAGCACTTTCCTAGGGGCTCCTTCTTTAGGGGGCTGTAATTCAGACCCCATCAATCCTCACCAAACTTGGATGACAGGTAGAAGAGAATCAGATGGAATCCTGTGCAAGTTTTGTGTCTCTAGAATGCCGGGGGGGGGAGTTCTACTGGGTCACAGACCTCACAAAAAGAACCAGTTCCTTTGGCCCCTAAAAGTTCATGATGGTTCATGATTTGCAAACTGGGCACACCACGAACTGAACCACATTTTCCCAGTTTGTGCCCATCCCAATGCCTCACTTTATGCAGGGCTCAGGTGGGCCAGGTTCTGGTGTCTGCCCCACCATGCATGAGGCTTGCCCAGGCTAGGTGCCACTATTTGCCTTACCTTGTTTGAGCCTCAGCCTGGGCCAGGTGCCACCCTCTGCCTCACTTCAACTTGTGTGGGGCTTGGCTGGGTTGGACACTAGCATCTGCCTCACTTTGTGTAGGCAGAGCCAGGTGTCTCCACCTCCCCTCTCTTACCTCTTGCATGGAGCTTTGGTGAACGAGGCTTCATCCTCCCTTGCTGGACGGATTCCACCTCTCCTGCCTTGTGCAGGGCTTTGGTTGGTTGGGCTCAGCCTTTCTGTTCAAGGGCTGTCTAGCCCAGGTGTAGAGGGAGGCCATCGGCCCACCAGGAGGTGTACAGGTGCTCTTAATGGTCAATCTTGGCCCTGCCTGTGAGGTATGTTAGGCTGAGGATGTGTAAACGGCCCAAGGTCACTCAGTGCAGAATGAGAACTTGAGGTTCTTATCTGAAACTGTAACTACTACACCAAACTGGCTTTTGCAGTGTGACCACTGTTTAATATTAGCAAGCAGCCAGACCTAGATGAGTCATGCAAGTCATAAGGTATCAGATTGCCCTGGTGAGTCCTCCCTCAAATGCCAAAAGGGTCCTGGAATGGGCCCTGTCCCTTCTCCCTGCCTTTTACTGAAAGAAATCATTCCTGTTGTGATTGCCTAGCAATGACCACTGAGGGCATCCATTTTTTAAAGCTACAGGGACTCCTTTTATCATTTGGAGGTTTTAAACCCCCCTTAAGATTTCAGATTGGGATGTTTTTCAGGTTTGTTGATCTGTCTTGGCCATTCATGATTCCAGTCACTGGATTTAAGTATTATCAGATTTGACCAACCTGGCTATTAGAATGTATAAGTTGGAAGCCTAATGAATCCTCCCTCCAATGCCGAAAGGGCCCTGCCCTCACACTCTGCCTTTTACTGGCCCTAGGGAGGCCAGGCTTGCTGCAACTAGAGCCAGGTGCTTTTCAGTGGCGGATCCTACCTGGTGGAATGACCTCCCAGAGGAGGTCAGGGCCCTGCGGGACCTTTCGCAGTTCCGCAGGGCCTGTAAGACAGAGCTCTTCCGCCAGGCCTTTGAGTAGGAGCCGCCACTACCACCACCACCACCACCGACACCGGGACCAACAGGGTAAGAGGACAGCCCACCGAACACCTGCTGGATGGGGACGAGTAACATCTACGGGACATATTTTCCTTGGTGAAGGAATATTGTTGCTTTTAAGATTTGATATACCATCTTGTTTTATAGAGAGATATACCATCATGACATATAGAGAGACTGAAACTTATGAGCACTTTATTTTATTTTGTTAAATTGATTGTCTCTATTGGTTTTATTGTTTTTACTAGGGAGCAAAGCCCGTTGTGGAGGAAGACAACGGGCCCTAGAAAGGGAGGGAGGGAGGAAGGAAGGAAGAAAAAGGGGGGAGAGTAAAAGAAAGAAGGAGAGAGGAAGAAAGGAAAAGGGGGAATGGAAGGGAAGAGGGGTGGAATGGGCTTCTCTGGACCTACTGGGCCCATAGAAGGCCCAGAGGATGGTGTGTGGGGGTGGGCGGAAGGGGCTTCTCTGGCCTACTGGGCCCATAGAAGGCCCAGAGGATGGTGTGTGGGGGGGCAGAAGGGGCTTCTCTG
This sequence comes from Gekko gecko, assembly GCA_029375565.1. Lineage (NCBI taxonomy): Eukaryota > Metazoa > Chordata > Lepidosauria > Squamata > Gekkonidae > Gekko > Gekko gecko. Next base: position 267,186,839 of record JAPDNY010000001.1, read on the forward strand.
ACCTACTGGGCCCATAGAAGGCCCTGAGGATGGTGTGGGGGGTGGGCGGAAGGGCCTTCTCTGGCCTACTGGGCCCATAGAAGGCCCAGAGGATGGTGTGGGGGGCGGAAGGGGCTTCTCTGGCCTACTGGGCCCATAGAATGACCAGAGGATGATGTGGGGGGGCGGAAGGGGCTTCTCTGGCCTACTGGGCCCATAGAAGGCCCAGAGGATGGTGTGGGGGGCAGAAGGGGCTTCTCTGGCCTACTGGTCCCATAGAAGGCCCAGAGGATGGTGTGTGGGGGGCGGAAGGGGCTTCTCTGGCCTACTGGACCCATAGAAGGCCCAGAGGATGGTGTGTGTGTGTGGGCGGAAGGGGCTTTTCTGGCCTACTGGGCCCATAGAAGGCCCAGAGGATGGTGTGGGGGGTGGAAGGGGCTTCTCTGGCCTACTGGGCCCATAGAAGGCCCAGAGGATGGTGTGGGGGGGCGGAAGGGGCTTCTCTGGCCTACTGGGCCCATAGAAGGCCCAGAGGATGGTGTGTGGGGGGCGGAAAGGTCTTCTCTGGCCTACTGGGCCCATAGAATTCCCAGAGGATGGTGTGGGGGGCGGAAGGGGCTTCTCTCACCTGCCTCGGCCTTGAAGGCCTGTCCCTGCGCTGTCTCTGCAGACGGTCCTCTCCTGTCAGAGGACCGGAGCAGACTGAGCCAAAGATACTGCCCTGGGCTGACGTGGGCGGGACTCCGCCAAGCAGCCAGTCAGCCCCAGCTAGCATCTTCCGACTGCCAGTTCTTGTGCCGAATCAATTATGGCGACCATAGAATGTTGTGGAACCAAAATTCAAATATATATATAAGGACAGATATGTAGGCACTTGGTGGCCTTTGTAAGCCGCCCTGAGCCTGTTCGCGGGAAGGGCGAGGTAGAAATACAATAATAAATAAATAAATAAATAAATAAATAAATAAAAGAAGCCTAGAATGCTTGCCTAGCAATGGCCACTTTGAGCTTCTGTTTCTTACTGCTGCAGGTGCCCCTTTTATCATTTTGTTGTTCTTGTTGTTTAAACTCCCAATGTTTTGTTGTTTGTTTTTGTTTTTTAAAATTTCAGATTTTTCTGCAAACCCTGTGGCTTTTTCAGGTTTATAGAAAGATCTGTCTTGCCCATTCACAGCTCTAATAACTGGATTTAAGTATCCTAAGATCTGGCTGACTTGGATATTAGAATAGACAGGCAATGACCTGCAAGAAACTTGTGGGGACGGTGCATCCCATTGTCCTACCTTTGCTTCTTTCTCTCTTCCTCCTTCTCTAACAGTCTTCTACCCCCTTCCCCCCTCCCCTTTCCCGACAATCTTATCCCCCTTTCTCTCCCCCATCTCCATCAATCTCCCCTATTTCTTCCCCTCCTCTTCTCTGCCAATGCACTCCTTTTCTCACCCCTGTTTGTTAATAGTACCCCCCATCTCTCTTACTCCCTCCCCTCTTTACCTTGACCTCCTCTTCAGCTGCAGTATTGACAACAGGTCCCAAGGCAACCAGCAGAGCTCCTGGGAGCTGCCACATTGGTGGCAGGACCCCGGCAGCTGGCTGGGCCCCCAAGAGCCACCACATCTGTGGCATGGTCCCTGGCAGCTTGCATGGCTTCCAGGAGCTGCTGCACTGGCAACAGGGCCCATGGAAACTACTGTGTCAGTGGCAGGGCCCCTGACAGCTGGCAGGGCCTTTAGGAGCCACCACATTGGTGGCAGGGCCCCCAACAGCTGGCAAGCTTTCTGGAGCTGCCATGTCAGCAACAGGGTCCCAGGAGCTGCTGCACTGGCTGCTCAGGTAAGTAATCTGCAAATGCACAGATAATGTTATTGTTGGGTGGGGGCAGCAACCAAGAGCAAAGAACCAAGAGCTTTCCAGACAGTCTCTTCACGCAAGTGAAAAGCTTCTTAGATTGTACAGCAAGCTGTTAGTCTAGTCTAGGTGCTTGTAGAACTGGGATGTGCATCCTTCAGTGCCAGCTGATTTGAATGCCCAGACAAAACTGGCATGGCAGCCTCTATGGATGTCTTGAAGCACAATCTTTCAGGTTCATAGTGGAATTAAGGTGCTGATTTCACAGGAGGTAAGAAGAACCTGGCAATGTGTGTGGTTCGAGACACCCCTGGTGCTTTATGAAACTGAATATTCTTCCATATCCACACTTTAAAAAGGAGGTACAAGGGTGGTGGTAATTTGGTTTGATTCAAATGCACAGTGATCTATTCTCTATATTTACTTCCTGCATCAAAAGAGTATTAAGATGTCCGTTAGTGTTTACTGTAAGGCAAGCACCTGAACAAATGAATTATGAAGACTAACTTTTGCATCAAGAATATACTTATACAAATCTAACTTGTTGTTATGTGTTTTTTTTTTTAAGTGTGAACAAAAATATGTATCAACAGTTAATGAAATGTCCTATTTATTTACTTTTAACACTTTAGCATTTGGTCAGAATGAATGTCATGATCCAGGAATCCCCATCAATGGAAGGCGTTTTGGAGACCGATTCCTTTTAGGAAGTTCTGTTTCTTTTCAGTGTGATGATGGCTTTGTAAAAACCCAGGGCTCAGAGACCATAACTTGTATTATGCACGATGGCAATGTTGTGTGGAGTTCGACTGTTCCACGTTGTGAAGGTATACAGTGCCTCTTACAAAACTAGTTTGTATATTTGTTATTTAAATGGATTGTGTATACAATGTATATGTGTGTATGTGCATATGGGCATACATACACACACACTTCAGATGTTTTAAGTTGGGGTGTCCAGGCTATTTTAACTTCCAAATGATCTATGAAATGTTTGCATGAATTAAAGTTCTGTGGAGAAGGGAATGATGATATTTGTCCAATAAAATATTCATTTGGCACTACCAGTTGGATATCATAAACGGATTTTTATAAATTATTTAAATATCACTATTTCAAAGATGTCCAACGATGAAAGACCATTGAATGAGAGACTTCCTTTTTCCCTGAGGATTTTAGTGTGGTGTAGTTCCCCAGTGATCTGAGTCCACCTGGGAAAGCCAGGTATTTGCCAGATCTTTGAATAAAAAGTCAGCAGTGCTATTTCCCAGTATTTCTGATAAATCTTCAAGCCAGTAAAATACTTTCAGGATTATTGATTTAGATCAGACTTTAAGAGGTACTGTGCTCAGCTAGAAAATGTGAAATCCCAAGTAATGTTCCACTAAGAATAATAATAATTAAAAAACAAAACAAAACAATGTGATGGTGGGGGGTGTGTGTGCTCAGACAGAAGGAGGATACATTTTGTGAACTGGTCCACTTCACTGAATCAAGTCCACAGAACAAATAAATAGGGGAAACACTAGAACAGCAAAAAATAATAATCTGCAATCAGCAGTGAGGGCCAGAGGAGAGAACATTCTGATATAATGTAATCAAGAGGAAGACAAAACAAGATGTATTTTCATTGCTTAAACAGGAAGGCTCAAACGGAATTCATTTTACAGTTAGGTATATGTTGTGTACTATTTATTCAGTGTAATATGAGAAGGTTCAGAGCAGCAGTGTAGATTATAGGGTTCCCAACTCTGAGTTGGGAAATTCCTGGGCAACTGGAAGTGGAGCCTGGGGAGGGTGGGGTTTGGGAGTCCTCCTCCAAAGCAGCCATGTTCTCCAGGGAAACTGATCTCTATATTATAAAGACTGTATAATTCCAGATCTCCACCCCCCACCTGGAGGTTGACAACCTTAGGCCCTGGTCACACGAGCGGGATACTGCGTGGCTGAAGGGAGGCAAAGTAGAGCCAGAGCAAAAAGATGCACGGTAGTGTGATCAGAAGGTCCCCGAGATGCCGCGCAGACCCTGGTAGCCAGTGATCACACGGGTGATGTTGAAGCGCATCAAAGGGCTTTGCGCATGCGCACTCTGATGTTTCTTCGTGTACTGTGGAGGCTTGGAAAAAACACATCTGGTGTGATGGGACGCATGCGCGTGCTGGATGCACTGGATTAACTCCGCTTCCGTGATCCGATGCTTGCCTGTGACCCACGTTTTCCGGTTGCTACTACCCTTTTGCTGGTACTTTTTAAATCCGCTTCTTCGGGCCAATGGTACTGGTTGGTGCTGGGTGCGCTACGCTTCCCAGATATTGCCGTATGATCCTGCCCATTTGATGCACCCTCAACCCATTCGTTTTGCGGGGCAAATCCTCATGTGACCAGGGCCTTAGTTGATTATAACCAAGAAGGATTTTAGTCCCTATTCCTTCATGTTGCTCACCAGGTGACCTGGAGCCAGTCACTATCTTTCAGTCTAGCCAGCTCAATGGACAAATAAATGTGCTGTGTGATGTTTACCCAATATTAAAACCTACCTCATTCACTTGCAGTGGAGGGTCTGGATCAGGTGGCTTTTTTCCTGTTGAAAGCACTGAAAACTATTGTGATCAGATATAGCAATAAAAAACATGGTGATATGTTGTGTTTCAAAAATGAACTGGACAAATCAACTTGTGTGAACAGAATTTATTTAAAGAATTCATGTGTGATGTTTTACTGTTCACTGGTTAATTTGTCACTAATTTCAATAGGAACTAGATTACTCCCTGTTAATTTTCAAATAGATGATTTTTCTTTCATCTAGGTGTAGCTCTTCTCAAATTAAATGTGCTTGTCTTGGTGAGAAGATCTCTTCTGATCACAGCCATTCTCCTCTCTTAAGCCAACTGAGAACCAAATACCCATTCCTTCAGGATAGTTGAAAGATAATTTGGTGTGATTATGCTTGTCTCTGGGCAGATTTGAATATTACATAGAATCTGGAGAAGAGGAAATGTGCCTTGAGTGAAATGCATCTCTCCTCTTGTTTTTTAGCATGAAAAGCAGAAGCTATCGCTACCTTCCCCCCCGGTTCAGTGTAATGCCCAGACCTACTTTCTGTTTTATACACTGTTGTTATAAACATGATTTTTAAAAGCCCAAACCTTAATGCTGAGGGTAATAATTTATATGGCATATTCAGCATATAGCAGGTTTGGAAACATTTTCCATTTTAAACAAAATACATCATAGTTTACCTCTGCTCTAGAGAGTACAATGTAATCTAACATGCTGCTTTACTGGTTATGTAAACGAAGGCTTTTGGATTTAGGTGGATCATTTGACATTCTTTTTGTCAGCTGGCTTGTAACACAGTAACTACACGAAACCGTGAGCACATGAAGCTATCTTCTATTGAGTCAGACCATTTTTTTTCTATCCAAGTCAGTATTGTCTGCCTCTAGGTTTGCCATAGAGTTGCCAGGTCCCCCCTGGCCACTGGCAGGGGATGGTGGCGTAGGGTTGCCAGATCCAGGGGATGGAGCCTAGCAAGGACAGGGATCTCAGTGGGGTAAAATGTCATAGAGTCCACCCTTTGGGGATTCCCCAGGTCCCACCCTGGCATCTCTAGGTTGCCAATTGGCCTGGAGAAAAATGCCCTGTCCCTTTAACAGAGGTATAATGGAATGTCACAAAAAGCTTGAATGGCCTATTTCCGTAAAGTAGTTCTATGTTAGAGAGAGAGGGCATTGTTCTCCAGGCCTGTTTGTAACTCTTACTCTGACTGGCAGCAGCTCTCCAGGGTTTCAGTTCAACGTCTTTCACATCACCTAGTATCAAGTTCATTTTAACTGAAGATACCAGGGTTAACCTTCTACATGCAAAGCAGTTTTTCTACCACTGACCCATAGCCTCATTCCCTAACTTTGAGATATCAAAATGAAATTTGGTGTGTGTACTTGTTATAACATTCTATGTAATTTCTTTAAAATTAGGAATGCAGTATTAGGGATGTATTTTGGGAGTGTTATTTCCCAAAGTATTTATTCATTTTCCTCTGGTGAGATGTTATGGGATTTAAGTCTACCTTAATATTATGTCCCATCAGCTCCTGAGCTCCTGCAGTTAAGTTCTTTTTTCTGTAGTGATAGATTCTGCATCTGAACCTATCTGAGCATTGTGCCTCTTCAGTTCCGAGAGCCAGTTTGGTGTAGTGATTAAGAGGGGCAGACTCTAATCTGGAGAACTGGGTTTGATTTCCCACTCCTCCACATGAAACCAGCTGGGTGACCTTGGGTCAGTCACAGTTCTCTCCGAGCTGTTCTCTCAAGAGCAGTTCTCTCAGAGCTCTCTCAGCCCCACCTACCTCACAGGGTGTCTGTTGTGGGGAGAGGAAAGGAAGGACAATGTAAGCCACTCTGAGACTCCAAGTGAAGAGCAGGATATAAATCCAGCTCTTCTTCTTCTTTATCCCTAATCCCAGATTTTAGAGGATATGAGGATAGGAATTTGATAGTAGTAATTCAGTGATGAGTTAAAAGCACAGTGTAAGAGTTCTGAGGCATATATTCTGTCACACACAAAAGTTACAGTGAGGTGGCTTGCAATTAATGATTAAAGAGGTACCAAGCTGAGTGAAACTAGGTATTCATTTTGTGGATCATGCCCCCCCATGGCTCTATGTATTTCTAAGGCAAATTTCCCAGTGCAAACAAAGGAAGCAATACAAAGATAGTATAAATTTCACTTCAGTTTTCTGCCCGAAACTGTCATATTTCACAATGGGCATTAAAGAGGAGAGAAACAAAGAAGAAAGAATTAAAGGCTTCAGGTATAAAAGGGCAGAAAAAGATACAAATGTATTTGGTCAGCAAGGAATCAACTAAATGAGCTCCAGCCAAATTTCTTCCTGGGCCACAACAAAAAGACTTAGAGACTTATTTAAAACTAAATCCAAGAATTCAGGGAACTGACATGATGTACGGGGGGGATGCCCCCTGTAGCCAATGCTCCCTCTAAGCTGTGGAGTCTTGTGAGCAAAAATTCTACTTTGTGAGCAACTGGCATTAAAGTTGTGAACAAATGATTTGGCTGCTGCAAAGGTTACTTCACTCTGGAGCCATCCTTCCTGAACTAAGACAAAAATATATGAGCCGGAGGCTAAAAAACTGTGAGCTAGCTCACACTAACTCAGCTTAGAGGGAACACTGCCTGTGTCTTCAGATCTTCCAAATAACTTGTATCTGGAGTATTCTCACTGATTTTAGTGACGCAATAAACAGCGAAGTTGGAAAACCATGTTTTTTACCACCACCACCCCATTTGTTTATCCTCTCCTCTCTTCTTAAGGCTTGTTAAAAACTGAGAGCAATTAACAAATATTTTGAGTGACATAACATCTTCTTTTGAATAATTACTGAAGGATGCTTTTCTCTTTCTGGTTTTCATGTAATATAAATCAAGACATACTAGAACCTATATTGAACAATGCGAAGTGGGAAGACTGTTTATGTCATTTTATACCCATGACATTTACTGATCCACACTTACTGTGTTGGATCCAGCAAAATAAATTAATAAAATCTACTTACCCTGGAGCTCTTGTGGAAATGGAAATACAAGAAATAGGCCATTTGTGCCAAGTCAAGTTTACTATATCCCCACTTGTGTTGCCACTCAAGCAAGATCTTGTATTACCAATTTCGGGGCATTATGATATGTAAGGAGGAAAGTGTTAGGTGTTGCCCAAGATATTGTGCAAGTGGAACTGAACTAGTTCCATTTATGTTTCCAGTTGTCCATTGCTGGATCCAAGCCAGAAGAAAAATTGTTTTAATGAAATATTGTGTTGTTTAATTGAAACATCTGCATAATGATCTCTGTGTGTGTGTGTGTTTTAAATCTCTCAGCACCATGCGGTGGTCATCTTACAGCATCAAATGGAGTTATCTTGCCCCCAGGATGGCCAGGGTACTACAAGGACTCATTAAATTGTGAATGGATAATTGAAGCAAGACAAGGGCATTCTATTAAGATCACCTTTGATAAGTGAGTATTCAGAAAACAGGCATAAAGAGCCTTCTCAAATGAATTTTGTAACTATGCGGAACAATGATAGAGTATGTTCTAATTTATTCATATAAAATGTTTCATCTAGTTCCAAGAAAAATATCTTCCAGAATTTAGGCTGTGGACCTCCAGCTTTTAATAAGGTCAGATGAGCCTGATCTTGTCAGATCTCAGAAGCTAAGCAGGGTCAGCCCTGGTTAGTATTCGGATTGGAGACCATGAAGAAAGAATTGCAACACAGAGGGAGGCAATGGCAAACAACCACTGAATATATATTGCCTTGAAAACATATGGGGTCAGCATAGGTTGGTTGTGAATTCACAGCACTTACCAGCACCACCATTCCTGATACTGCATACCCTTGTCCACCTTCTTTTCATTGATTTTCTCCCCTTATATTAGAGCTCTTTTCTTAGACTCTAGGCCAATTATACTGTTTTCTTACATATATCTTACTGTAAGTTTCTATCAAATTCTTTACACTCCTTCCTTTCTTTAATGTGTCTATGAGTTAGCTATCAGCTACCAGTGATACCAGTAGTTTTGATACCAGGTAAAGACTGGGCCTTACAAGTCTTAGCAATTCACACACATGGATATATATGTGTGTGTGTGTGTGTGTGTCTGGCTGTCTGTCTCTGTATACATGTATATATTTTTAAGGTTTAAATATATATTTAAAGGAACAGCAGATTTATGGAGGATACATGTTTTAACTGCTAGTAACTATGGTAGCTTAAATGGAACTTCCATATATAAAAGCCATATATTCTTGAATATCAGATGCTGGGGATTATCATTTCATGCTTTGCTTTTGACTCTTCAGACAAAATTTACTAGCTTCTGTCGAACATGGGCAGAAACCTCAGACTGCATGACCCTGGACCTTTCAGAAATTTTGATGTATACATATAGAGGAAAGGGGGATCATACCTTTTGGTCTTGCCTCCCCCACTATTTATCCCCTTGCACATCTCAGTTTTTGTTTTCAGAAGGGCTGTGCAGATACTCAAAAATACAGATAATGAGCGTAAGCAGAGGGCTAGTATGAGCACAAATTCAGCAAACTCAAACTGTAATCTCCCTTTTAAACATCTCTATTTGAGGACTGTCACTCTTAGGTCCTTTCTGCACTAGACCTTAAATCCTGGTTCAACCCTGTCCCTGAACTTACATTCTACACTACACATGATTTCACTCCTGTAATTATCTTGGGGTATTTTTTGTTTCTGCATTACATTGAGGTCACCCCAATTTCGCCCCACATTTGTTCCAGGATAAACAGATGCTTTTATAACCAGAGATAAATGCAAGGTATTGTGTTGCAAGTTGAACTCTGATAAAACCAGGGATGAGATCCAAGTGAGGAAAGGACCTTAGGTCAGCAACAGAATGAACTGAAAGTTTAAAATGTTCTCCCACATGTTTTGAGTGTTGTGTTTTTTAGTGTTGGATTTATGTCCAATTATTCTTTTGTGTAGGGACTAGGTTTGTGCGCTCGGTATATACTGAGCCGAATAAAAACCCAAAAAATACCTTGATTTTTTTTTGGTATTTATTCAGCTGAGTCAGATCCACTAATCTGATTTGGCCATCAATCTAGCTGAACCCAAATAAAAACCAATATTATTTGGCTTTTATTCAGGCTCAGCTTCACTTGCTGAAGGGGCATGAGTTCACCTACCTTCTGGGTGAACTTATGCTGCTTCCAGGTTCCTTTGCAAAAGCCATTTAGAGGGAAAGTTCCCTTTAAATTGCTTTTGAAAAACCAAGCTGCAGAAGGGATTGATTATTGGCTTCCAGACATGCCAACAAGTCCTCTTGTTGGATCAAGTCCTCTTGTGGATCAAAAACTGGCTTATAAATAGGAAACAGAGAGTGAGTATAAATGGGAAACTTTCTCAGTGGAGGGTGGTAAGCAGTAGGGTACCACAGGGAACAGTACTCGGTCCGATGCTTTTTAACTTGTTTATTAATGATTTGGAATTGGGAGTAAGCACTGAAGTGGTGAAATTTGCAGATGACACGAAGTTGTTCACGGTGGTGAAAACCAGGGAGGAGTGTGAGGCTGAGACTGTGGCTAATGATAGGAACTGCCTGGCAAGGTCTCGAGGCAGCAAGAGGAAGGCTGTGGGCTTAACAAACATGGGAAACTATAAGTGTTTATACACAAATGCTAGAAGTCTCTGAGGTAAAATCGGGGAGTTGGAATGCTTGGTGTTGGGGGGGAAATAGACGTTGTGGGTATTTCAGAAACTTGGTGGGATGAGGAAAATCAGTGGGATACGGTGATACCTGGTTATAAATTATATCGGAAGGATAAGGGGGGAAGGGTCGGAGGTGGGGTGGCTCTGTATGTCAGAGAGGTATACCGTCCAGTAAGATTGAGAGGGTAAGGGAATTGGATTCGCTTCTGGAAATGCTATTGGTTGAAATAGTGGGTCCAAAAGGAAGCTTAACAGTGGGAGTTTGTTATCACCCACCAGATCAAAAGATAGAGGAGGATTATAAAATGATGAATGAATTAAAGATAGCGGGTAGACGAAATAACTGTGTCGTAATAGGCAACTTTAACTACCCACACATTGATTGGGTCAATATGAGTTCTAGTCGGGAAAAAGAGATTGAGTTTTTAGACACTCTCAATGACTGTGCTGTGGAACAGATGGTCACAGATCCTACCAGGGGAGAGGCGATCCTGGATTTGGTCCTAAGTAACACCCAAGACCTGGTGAGAGATGTAAAAGTGATTGCGCCGCTTGGGAACAGTGACCATAATGTCATTGAGTTTAACATTTGTACAGATAGGGAGTTGCCCAAAAAGACTGACGCAACCACTTTTAACTTTAAAAGGGGTAACTTCTCTGGTATGAGGGGACATGTGAGGAAGAAATTGAAAGGAAGAGTGGAGAAGATCAAAACCATTGGGGATGCTTGGAGACTATTTAAAAAGACAATCCTAGAAGCTCAGAAAAAATATATACCGCAGGTTAGGAAAGGTACAAATAGGTATAGAAAAAAGCCTGTATGGTTAACAAATAAAGTAATGGAAGCTGTAAAAGGCAAGAAGGATTCCTTTAAGCGGTGGAAAGCTAGTCTTAGTGCGGTTGATAAAAGGGAACACAGACTATGGCAAATAAAATGCAAGTCTGTGATCAGGCAAGCAAAAAGGGAATATGAGGAGCATATCGCAAAAAAACATAAAGACCAACAATAAAACTTTCTTCAAATACATTAGAAATAGGAAGCCAGCCAGGGAGGCAGTGGGGCCCTTGGATGACCAAGGGGTAAAAGGAGTAGTGAAGGATGATAGGGAAATGGCTGAGAAGCTGAATGCATTTTTTGCCTCTGTCTTCACTGTGGAAGAGGAGAAGTGTTTGCCCACTCAAGAAGCACCGATTTCGGGAGGGGTTTGAAAGACCTGAATCAGATTGCGGTGACAAGAGAGGAAGTCCTCCAACTGATGGACAATTTAAAAACTAATAAATCACCAGGCCCGGATGGCATTCATCTGAGACTTCTGAAAGAACTCAAATGTGAACTTGTGGATCTCCTGACAAAAATATGTAATCTTTCTTTAAAATCTGCCTCCATTCCTGAGGACTGGAAGGTAGCTAATGTCACTCCCATCTTTAAAAAGGGCTCCAGGGGAGATCTGGGAAATTACAGGCCAGTCAGTCTGACATCGATACCGGGTAAGTTGGTGGAAACTGTTATTAAGGAAAGAATTAGTAGGCACATTGATGAACAAAAACTATTGAGGCAGACTCAGCATGGGTTCTGTAAGGGAAGATCTTGTCTCACTAACCTGTTAGTGTTTTTTGAGGGAGTGAACAAACATGTGGACAAGGGGGACCCAATAGATATTATTTACCTAGACTTCCGGAAAGCTTTTGATACAGTTCCTCATCAAAGGCTCCTAAGTAAGCTCAATGGTCATGGGATAAAAGGACAAGTCCTCTTGTGGATCAAAAACTGGCTTATAAATAGAAAACAGAGAGTGAGTATAAATGGGAAACTTTCTCAGTGGAGGGTGGTAAGCAGTGGGGTACCACAGGGATCGGTCTGATGCTTTTTAACTTGTTTATTAATGATTTGGAATTGGGAGTAAGCAGTGAAGTGGCTAAATTTGCAGATGACACGAAGTTGTTCAGGGTGGTGAAAACCAGGGAGGAGTGTGAGGCACTCCAAAGGGATCTGTTGAGAATGGGTGAGTGGGCGTCAATGTGGCAAATGGGGTTTAATGTGGCCAAGTGCAAAGTGATGCACATTGGAGCCAAAAATCCTAAATATAAATACACGTTGATGGGGTCTGAACTGGCAGAGACGGACCAAGAGAGAGATCTTGGAGTCGTAGTGGATAACTCGATGAAAATGTCTAGACAGTGTGTAGCTGCAATAAAGAAGGCCAACACTATGCTGGGGATTATTAGGAAGGGAATTGAAAACAAATCAGCCAGTATCATCATGCCCCTGTATAAATCATTGGTGCGACCTTATTTGGAATACTGTGTACAGTTCTGGTCACCACATCTCAAAAAGGATATTATAGCATTGGAAAAAGTGCAGAGAAGGGCAACTAGAATGATAAAAGGGTTGGAACACCTTCCCTATGAAGAAAGGTTAAAACGCTTGGGGCTCTTTAGCTTGGAGAAACGACGGCTGAGGGGTGACATGATTGAGGTTTATAAGATTATGAATGGGATTGAGCAGGTTGAGAAAGAAGTATTTTTCTCCCTTTCTCACAATACAAGAACTCGTGGGCACTCCATGAAATTGCTGAGCAGTCGGGCTAGAACAGATAAAAGGAAATACTTCTTCACCCAAAGAGTGATTACCATATGGAATTCACTGCCCCAGGAGGTGGTGGCAGCTGCAAGCATGGACAGTTTCAAGAGGGAATTAGATAAACATATGGAGCAGAAGTCCATCAGTGGTTATTAGCCACAGGGTATAGATGGGAACTCTCAGTCTGGGGCAGGTGATGCACTCTATCCTTGGTACTGGGGTGGGCAGCAGTGGGAGGGCTTCTGGTGCCCTGACCCCACTGCTGGACCTCCTGATGGCACCTGATATATTTTTGCCGCTGTGTGACAGAGTGTTGGACTAGATGGGCCATTGGCCTGATTCAACATTGGCTTCTCTTATGTTCTTATGAGGCACTCCAAAGGGATCTGTCAAGGATGGGTGAGTGGGCGTCAACGTGGCAAATGGGGTTCAATGTGGCCAAGTGCAAAGTGATGCACATTGGAGCCAAAAATCCTAAATATAAATACACATTGATGGGGTCTGAACTTGCAGAGATTGACCAAGAGAGAGATCTTGGAGTCGTAGTAGATAATTCAATGAAAATGTTGAGACAGTGTGTAACTGCAATAAAGAAGGCCAACACTATGCTGGGGATTATTAGGAAGGGAACTGAAAACAAATCAGCCAGTATCATCTTGCCCCTGAATAAATCATTTGTGTGACCTCAATTGGAATACTGTGTACAGTTCAAAAAGGATATTATAGCATTGGAAAAAATGCAGAGAAGGGCAACTAGAATGATAAAAGGGTTGGAACACCTTCCTTATGAAGAAAGGTTAAAACGCTTGGGGCTCTTTAACTTGAAGAAACGATGACAGTTTCAAGAGGGAATTAGATAAATATATGGAGCAGCGGCCCATCAGTGGCTATTAGCCACAGGGTATAGATGGGAACTCTGTGGCAGGTAATGCACTCTATTCTTGGTGCTGGAGGGGGCAGCAGTGGGAGGGCTTCTAGTGTCCTGGCCTCACTGATGGACCTCCTGATGGCATCTGGTATATTTTGGCCATTGTGTGACAGAGTGTTGGACTAGATGGGCCATTGGCCTGATTCAACATTGGCTTCTCTTATGTTCTTATGTTCTTAACCAAACAGCGGGGCGGGTTCACCCACCCCACTGTTAGATTTAAATGGTTAAAAGTCATGTCATCAATCTCTTTCTCCCCTCCCCCATGCTTGGAAGCTGGGGGAGCGAAGGGGATCAATGAATTGGCTTCCAGCCATGCCAGCCTAACAGTGGGGTGGGCTCACCCATCCCACTGTTAGGTGAAGTTCAGAATAGGTTTAAATGCCTTCTGAACTCCCCATAGGCTATAATGGAGCCAAAGAAATTCGGGTTTCCCAAATATTTACCTGAATCCCAATAGAATACTGATATTGTTACTACATTTGATCTTTTTAAAGTCTTTTTTAACTTTTGAGTATATGAATTCTGTTACTTTCTGTGCTGGTCAAGGACCATTTTAATAAAGATTGATTGATACTGATATTGGGATCTGGGGATATTCGGGAATACTGATGTTTTGGGGGTCCAATGGACCCGAATTGAAAAAATACCGATTTTTTTTTTTTTTTTGCACACCCCTAGTAGGGACTGATCTGTTTGTCTGATGTAGTGAGTAGAAGGGTATTACTGACATTTGACAGCACATATAACAATGGAAGATGAACAAGTGAATAAACCTCAGATGGTATGGTGGTGGTGTTAGATTGATGTTGTTAGGCCCAATCATTGTGTAGTCATATGGGGATAGAGTTGGCCTCTTGGTTTGTTTGCTTGTTTATTGGTTTTATAATACTACATCCTATAGGGTGGGGGACAAGGGGAAAAGACTACAGCTAAAATATAAGACAAGATTCAGACATGGCATTACAGCTGTATATATCACTCCTGCAATGGAAATAGGAAGAAAAAATTCAAACTTCTGTAAAATGGAATTTGGGTACACTAAGTTCAGGTATTTTGTAGTCCTTTACATTCCATTTATCTCTTGCACTTCTTCTTCTTGTGTTTAGAGTTCGCTTTTAATATCTTGGGTGCTGCTGCTCCTTTCTCAGACTCCAAAGTTTCAGTTGTACTGCTAGAGGCACTTGAGATGTTGTCCATTTCTCCATCGCTGGGTTCTTCCTCTTCATTCGTAGCTGTTTTATCATCTTTATTTGAGCTTTGTTGTTGTTTCAAAAAACTTTTGGCCTTTTGGACAGAGTCAATTTTATTTTTCTTATTAAAGTTGAAAACAAGTCCCTCTAGAAAGATCCATCTGTAAGAGATTGATTTATTTTGAAGGAAAAGAATTAAGTCTTTATATTGTCGTCTTCGTTTCCAGATCTCAAATGGGATGTCTTTTAGAATTTTAATTTCTTCATCTTTTACTTTTAATGTTTTCCTCGATGTAGCTTTCAAAATGTTCTCTCTAGTAGTTCTCTTGGAGAATTTCACATATATTTCGCCAGATAGCTTGTACATATATATATATATATATATATATATATATATAGATATAGATATAGATATAGATATAGATATAGATATAGATATAGTCAAAATAAGTACGATAAACCGTGTCATTTTGCAGGTCATCTTGCTTAAGATCCGAAATTGATGCTAGTGCTTTGCTTAAAATTGTTTTTAAGTTTTTCTCCTTCTGTTCAGGGACTCCTTGAAAACATAGAACATGCATTGATTTTTCCAGTTGAAGTTGCAGTAGTTGGCCTCATGGTTTGTTAAACACCCTGTTCCCAGAGTCTGTGTCCATGTTAGGAAGTGCACTATTGTGGGTGACAAATTGTTTAAGGTTAGGAGGCTGTCTGTGGCCAAGAAAGAGTTTGCCTCACAGTGCCTGTAAGAGAGGAGTATCATTGTCCAATATAGGTTGTAGGTCATTATTGATGTGTTGAACTGGTTTGAACTGAAAACTGTATGTGACCACCAATGGTGTTCTGTTGTTGTTTCATTTGGGCCTATCTTGTAGCAGGTGTCCCCTAGTATCATTCTGGCTTTGTTGATCTGTTTCCTTTCTACAGCAGGTAGGTATTTCAATTCCAAAAAGTCTGTTGTAGATCCTGCAGGTGAGAATCTTTTTCTGAGTTATCAGAAAAGATATGGCTGTAGTGTAGAGCTTGGCTGTAGATGGTGGATCATTTGGTGTGTTTAGTATGGTGACTGGTGGCATGTAGATATGTTTGACAATTAGCAAGTTTCTGGCATAAGGTGTTTTTATGCTTCCATTATGTATTTGTACTGTGGTGTCTAGAAAATGTATTTCTTGAGTTGATTGGTTCATAGGTTGATGGTGGAGTGGAAGTTGCTGAAAACCTGGTAAAATTCCCCCAGTGCTTTTCCCCCATGTATCCAAATGATGAAAATGTGGGAGAACATTTTAATTTTCCAGATCATTACATTGTTAGTTTAGGAGTGGCAGTCCTCAAACAGAGAAGCTCCAAGGAGAGATCACAATGTGAGATTGCTGAATTTCAGTTCATTCACAGGTTCTGAACAATAAACCCTCCCCCCCAGGGCCGGCTCGCCCACTAGGCGAGCTAGGCGTTCGCCTAGAGCGTACCAGCCGCAGGGGCGCCCAAAAGTGCCCCCCCGCGAAAAGCCCCCCGCCTCTTCCCAGGCTTGCTTGGGCGCCCCGCAGAGTGCCCAAGCAAGCCAGTGCTAGGAGGGAGGGGGCAGCGGTTTAAACCTTCCCAGCTTTTCTGGGGGTCCTGCAGCCACGGAGCCCCCAGGAAAGCCAGCACTGGGAGGGAGGGGGCGGCGGTTTAAACCTCCGCCCCCTTCCCAGCTTTCCTGGGGGGCCCCCAGCTGCGGAGTGCCCAGGAAAGCCAGCGCTCCATCGCCACCCTCAGTCTCCAGGCCCCACCGGGAGGTTGGCATCCCCGGTGGGGGGCGCCCCAGGCTGTCCTGCCTAGGGTGCCCAGACACCTGGAGCCGGCCCTGCTCCCCCCGCAAGGCTGAATGGGGACACAGGATTCTTACCTCACTACAGAAGCTAATTTTATGCCCCCAAACCTTTCTCCTCTGCCTTAATCAAGCTGATTACAGAGTGCATTGTACTTCTGCATCCTTGGTTCCTTCTTTGAAATACCCCTCTCATCTTTTGACTGTGATATAAGGACTCCAAGATCTCCATTCAGATTTGTATCTGACAAGGGGAGCTTTGACTCTCAGAACCTTATATCCTGAAAATCTTGTTGGTTTCTAAGGTGCTACAGGACTCAAAAGTAGCAGGCTATAATCTGGGAGACCCAGGTTCCAAAGCCCATTCTGCTATGGAAGTTTCTATTTTTTTGTTTATTTAAAAGTTAGCTGTCTTTCCATCTTTTGGAACTCAAGGCAGTCCTAAATAAAAACATCTTCAACTATCTCCTAAAGATGGAAAGTGAAGTGGCTGGGTGCACCTCCCTAAGGAGGTTGTTCCATAATTGTGGGGTTGCCACTAAACAAGGCCCTCTCTTGTGTACTTACCAAATAAACTTCTTTTGTTGATGGGACAGTCAGGAAGGCCTCTCTATGTGATCTTGATTTCCAGGCAGGAACATATGGGAGAGGGCAGTCCTTCAGATACCCCAGATCCAAGCCATGTAGGGCTTTAAAGGACAAAAACACTTTGGATTGGAATCAGTAGCCAGTGGAATTGTGGCAAGGTCACATTCTCCTGATAGCTGGCCCTGACCAGCAGTCTAGCTTCAGCATTCTGCACTAGTTGCAGCTTCTGAACACTCTTCGAGAATAGCCCCAAGTAGAGAGCATTGCTGTTGTCCAGTCTAGATGTAATTAAGGCAAGGATCACAGTGGCTAGAGTTGACTTGAACCAGGAACAGACACATGTACCAGTTGAAGCGGGGCAAAAGCACCCCAAACCACTACAGTCACTTGTTTTTCTAAAGTGACTGCTGTGTCGAGTAGTATCCTCAAGCTGTGATCCTGCCTCAAAGCAACATTGCAGCCATGTTGGTCTGAAGCAGCAGAACAAAGTTTGAGTTCAGTGGAACTTTTAAGATCAACAAAGTTTTATTTAAGGTATAAGCTTTCTTGTGCATGCACACTTCTTCAGATACAATGAAATGGAAATTACCAGTCCATACATATAAGTAGAGGGTGAGCAGTAAACTAGCATACAGTATAATGAAGATATTTAACAGATTCAAGGACGAAACAGGAATAACAAGCTTGGTTTATATGGTTCTCATTTGTTTGTGTTAAATTCCAGGGGAAAGCATAGTGAAGGAAATAAATATGTCAAAATTGGAGATTGATGGGCAGATGTGGAATGCTGAGAGTAATGGATTCAGTTAATTACTCTTAGCAAACCACAATTAAGAATACATCTGTCCATCAATCTCTAATTTTGACATATTTATTTCCTTCACTATGTTTCCCCCTGGAATTAAACCCATCGATATATTTATTTGTGTCATGGTTGTCATAAAAATTCATCCTTCAAGAGGGTAGTACAATAGTCTTAGGTCTCTGACCTATGGTATTATAAGAACTTCCATTCTTTTGTGAATTGTTTAAAAACATTTGTCTAGGCTGAATACCATTCTAAACTAGTTCACAGCTGCAGTTTTGATGTTGCTAGATCAAACATACCTTATATATAAAAATATATTTTAGAAAAAATTCTCTAAATCGGGGTCCCCAGTGTGGATGCTATGGTGCCAAGCAATACATTTCCTGGTGCCTGCCAAGAGTTTTTTAGAAAATGGGTGGAGCCAGATGGGGCTTTTGCCCAGCAGGGCTTCTGATGAGCTTTGTCAGCAGCTGCCACCACAGCACAAGGATTTTTACTGTGAGACTAAAGATAAGCTGTGTATATGGGGTGGGGGGGAAATAAAACTATATGTGTATTTTCAAAGTAATCTTGTTAAAAAGAGCTACAGCCTGAAATGTTGAGGATTTACTGTCAGAATTATGCACAATTATTCACTTCCTGACATGTTGTGGCTAGCTCTACCTTTTGTGGCAGCCATTTTCTGGACATGTCCACCATCCTGTAGCAGAATTCCAAAGGTGTGCATAGGATCAAAAAGGTTGGGGACCCCTAGTGTAGATAATCAGGTTTATGCTGGACATCATAATATTCTCCTACGGAAAACAAAACAGAGCCCGATAATTCAGATAAGTGATGTAAAGCAGAATGCATAATGTTCATACTAGAGGGGACTGTGGCACATGTGTTATTTCATTAAAAAAAGAAGAATTAATAGCAGCAGCAGGAAGGTATGGCTGGTGAAAGCCAGCAGTGAGAGACTACAAAGTTACATGGAAGACATCAATCTGTCCCTGGGTTCAGGGGTCTTTCTAGTGGGACTGAAGGAGGCAGTGGCTGTTCTGCTTTCCTATGGATCTGGCCAATCACCACCCAGTCTTGAATCTTTCATTTCTGGGTAAGGTAATTGAGAGAGCAGTGGCAGAACTCCTCCAAAAATTCCTGGATGGCACATCAGTGTTGGATCCATTCTAATCCGGCTTCCACCCTGGCCATGGGATGGAGATGGTGCTAGTCCCCCTCACAGATGATCTCTGCAGACAGCTGGATCGAGGTGGGTCAGCACTACTGATATTACTCAATCTTAGAGCAGTGTTTGACACGGTCAGCCACAATCTACTGACCCATTGCCTCTCCGATGCGGGAGTCCATGGGGTAGCCTTGTAATGGTTTACCTCATTCCTCTATGGTTGGGGATAGAGGGTGGCACTGGGAGAGACAGTGTCCTCAAGGCACCCACTAGTATGAGGGGTCCTCAAGGAGCACTTCTCTTCCCAATGTTATTTAACATCTATATGTGACCCCTTGCCCAACTGGCACAGAGTTTCAGGCTGGGATGTCATCAGTATTTCTCTTGATGGGCAGCCAACTTGACACTGTTCCCGTGAACTTAGCTGAGGGTTTGGAGGCCATGGATAGGGTGGTTAAATCAGAGTTGGTTGAAACTGAATCCTGGTAAGATGGAGGTTCTGTGGCTGCGTGGGTGGGTGGGCTAAGTTGCCAATTCCCGACTCTTGATGGAGTGCCCCTTACATCGGCATCGACCATCAGGAGTCTGGGCATAACTTTGGATGCCTCCTTATCAATAGAGGTCTAGGTCGCAAAAGTTGACAGGCTGGCATTTCTCCAAATGCACCAGGTCAGGCAACTGGCTCCCTACCTGTGTCGCTCTGACATAGCCATGGTAATCCATGCAACGGTCACCTCCAGGATAGACTACCATAACTTGCTCTATGCGGGCCTACCCTTGAAACTGACCCAGAAGCTCCAACTGATCCAGAGTGCGGCCACATGGGTCCTTACAGGGAATCCTTGGATGGCACATATTCAACCTCTGCTGCATGAGCTGCACTGGCTTCTGGTGGAGCACCAGATCAGGTTCAAGGTGCTGTTTTTGACCTTTAAGGCTTTTAGCAGTCAGGGACCCAGATACCTTCTGGACTGCCTCTCTCACTTTCCCCCCAGAATATCATTACACTTGGGAAGTAAGAATCTCCTGGTGGTCCCCAGCCCAAGAGAGATCCAGCTGTTCTCAACCAGGGCCAGGGCTTTTTTGGCCCTGGCTCCTACCTAATGGAACTCTCTGCCTGAGAACATCCATGCCCTGCAAAATTTCTTCCCTTTCTTCATGGTATGTAAGGCAGAGATGTTCCACTAGGCATTTGGTTGAGGACAGCAATGGAACAGCCTGTAGTCTGGCATTCTCATACCCTCCATTTTCCACAAGCCCCCCCACCCGCTTGTGAAATCTGATATTTTTTCGACATCTCTGAATGGATTGAATTATTGCTGATGTATGCACTATGTATTTAAATACCTTTCGATTTATTTAATCGCCCAATCCGGCAGAGCTGCTGGCCCTGAGCGATAATTACAGTTAATCATATAGACAGTGGACTAACAATAATTCATAGGGGATGAGGGAGGACACAACATATAAATCTTTTTAAATTGCACATATTTGCAGCCAGCGGGTCATGTTCAGCTGAGGGTCAGATATATTCCAGAGACATTTCAGAGGTGTTCGGAGATGTTCAGATGGCTCGGCTGGATGACATCAGTTGTTCTTCCAGGACTTCTTCAAGTTGTGGTGCCGCACTGCCACCACCTGGCCGGGTCGACCCATCACAGGCTTCCAACGCCGCAGATTTCTCTCTTAAGCTTTCGAGCTCACGACCTGGACATTCCGATTTGCCGGCTAACACCTCCCCCACTGCGGGGGGTTAGTGTGCCCACCCTCTCTAAGGAGTGGTACCCATTTTATCTACTTGCCGAAGCTTTCGAACCACTGGGTGGGCGGCAAGCTAGGGACAGGGCTGGTAGCTCACACCAGCGCGGGGCTAGAACTGACAGATGTTCAGTTCAGTTCAGATGTTACTATAGCCAGAGGATAAATCCTCTGTGCCACCGCTCTTTATTTGTACGATTTTAACTTCTACTTATTTATTTATTTATTTATTTATTATTAGATTTATACCCCGCCCTTCCACAAGGGCTCAGAGCAGCGAATAAGAGGCCACAAGCCATACATTGCCGACAACACATAGGGCAATGACTTATAAAATACATAAAAACACTAAAATAAACAACAGTAAAACCATTAGAACAGTGGCAGACAGAACAAGTAAACTCAATTAAAACCAGTCAACTCAACACTCTGGCGGCATGTTACCCCTGCCCTCCAAAAGTCCCACCAAGTTATAATCTCATCCCAGGGCCAGGATGCCTCGTGGTATCCCATGGTGATGGTCCAATCGTGGTGGCAGCCCCTACTCAAAAGCCTGTCGGAAGAACTCCGTCTTGCAGGCCCTGTGGAACTGCACAAGGTCCCACAGGGCCCTGATCTCCTCTGGGAGCTCATTCCACTAGGTAGGAGCCGCCACCGAGAAAGCCCTGGCCCTGGTAACAGCATATTTGACCATCTTGGGGGCTGGAATAACCAGCAGGTGTTGTCCCCTGGACCATAGCGCTCTTGGGGGAACATATGGGGAAAGGCGGTCCCTCAGGTAAGCCGGACCCTGACCATATAGGGCTTTAAAGGTAAGCACCAGCACTTTGAAGCAGATTCGGTACGCTATTGGCAGCCAGTGCAGAGCCTTAAGCACCGGCTGGATGTGATCCCACCTTGTGAGCCCCATCAACAGCCTGGCTGCTGCGTTCTGCACCAGCTGCAGCCTCCAGATCTGCGACAAAGGCAGCCCCATGTAGAGAGTGTTGCAGTAGTCTAACCTTGAGGTGACTGTTGCATGGATCACAGTGGCCAGGTCATCACGGTCGAGGTAGGGAACCAACTGTCGCACCAGCCGAAGATGGTAAAATGTTGACTTGACAGTGGCTGCCACCTGGGCCTCCATCGTTAAGGAGGAATCCAGGAGGACCCCCAAACGCCTAACCTCCGGCGACAGCATCAGAGATGTCCCTTCGAAGGTCGGGAGAGGGAGCCCCAACCCCAGACCGGTCCGGCTCAGGTCCAGGACTTCTGTCTTCACCGGGTTTAGCTTCAGTCGGCTCCGCCTGAGCCAACCAGCCACGGCCTGCAATGCCCTATGCAGGTCATCAGGGCTAGAGTCCGATTGGCCGCCCAGCATCAGATAGAGCTGGGTGTCATCTGCATATTGGTGACACCCAAGCCCATTACTCCGGGCAATCTAGGTGAGGGGACGCATGTAGATGTTAAATAACATCGGAGACAGCACTGCCCCTTGTGGCACCCTGCACTCAAGGGGGTGCCTCCGGGACCGCTGACCTCCAATCACCACCCTCTGTCCCCGACCTTGGAGAAAGGAGGCAAACCATCGAAGGGCAAGCCCCTGAATCCCCACGTCAGCGAGGCGGCGGGTCAGCAGCTGATGGTCGACCGTATTGAACACGGCTGACAGATCTAACAACAGCAATGCCGCCGCACCGCCTTGATCCAGATGCCTTCGGAGATCGTCAGTCAGGGCGACCAGCACTGTCTCCGTCCCATGACCGGGCGAAAGCTGGACTGGAAGGGATCTAGGACTGAAGCATCATCCAGAAAGCTCTGCAACTGTATCGCCACTGCCCTCTCTATCAATTTGCCCAAATAGGGCAAATTGGACACCGACCGATAGTTGGCCAATTCGGCCGGTTCCAAAGATGGCTTTTTTAAGAGAGGACGGACCATCGCCTCCTTGAGTGCTCCGGGGAACTGGCCCTCGATAAGGGACTTGTTGATAATATTCTGCAGAGCACCTCGAAACCCCTCATGGCCTGCTTTAATAAGCCAGGAGGGGCACGGATCAAGGTCGCATGTGGTTGGGCAGACAGCAGCCAGCAGTCTGTCAACTTCTTCCAAGCTGAGCGGACTGAAGCACTCTAAACCTGGAACCGTAGACATGCAAGGGGCCTCGAGTTCACTCACTGTCTCAATCGTGGCGGGGAGGTCACATCGAAGTGTCAAGACTTTATCTGTGAAATAGCTCGCGAAAGCCTCACAGCCAATGTTCAATTCCCTATCATTTCGTCTGCCCTGTGGCAGATCTGTATGTATGTTCTTTTCTGTGTTAAGCCGCTCTGAGCCCTGCTTTCAGGGAAGGGCAGCCTAAAAAATTAATTTAATAAATGGTCTAGGCTTGTGAAATGTTCCAGATGAGCCACTGTGTTAGAGTACTGTAACAAAAAGAATATAACCATACTAGTGATTAATTGCTAGACATGCTTTTATACACAAGTATCTCCTTGATATGATAACTCGGTCTTGCATAACAGCAAATAGACCTTCCAATTGTTTCTGTGTGTACAAGGGAAGAAGGTTGCTGATTTTGCCCTCCTGTGTGAAACCTCCCCCTCACGCTGTTCCCAGGGGTCCCCTGTCCCTGAAGAGCAGTATTTGAAGCGGGTGTCTGTAGCAGGAGAGGAGAGGTTGAGAAGCCTCACTTTACTGGTGGAAATCCTTCTGTTAACAGAGATTTTCTGCAGGATCCAAACCAGTGGTTACCTGTTAAATGATACACTTTAGACTGGTTTGGTCAATTTATCCAGCCTGTACAAATGGATAAATTGTATTTCTGTTTACTTTGTATGTGTACTTACTTTGTATGCATATTTACTTTGTATGTGTATTTACTTTGAATTAAATCCAAAAGAGTTCAGGGGAGTTTAACTCTCAAAAAAGTGTTCAGGATTGCAGCTTAGCTCTGGGCCCTTCATCTTTTCTGAAAGATTTAATTCATTCCTGCTACCATGCCTCTGCAAGTATACAATGTGTCAGGGGAAAAGCCCTAAATGGCTATTTTTTACTTCAGTCTATTACTGTTTGAAGGGTCCTTGGGAATACTCCAATAGATTTGTGCTAATTGTTGCATAAACTATAATGGCAGCAGAGATTTTTGTTTGTTTTGCTTTTGTTATTCCTTGCATGATGGTGTTATGTACAAAGAAAGCTTATTACTCCGCTCTTTGGAGGAAAACTTGAACAAAATAGGGCATGTAAGAATACTGGTCTGAGGCTGGTATTTGAGATATGCCATTTTTAGTCTATTTATGATGTGTGTGTGTGTATATATAAAATAGCTAAGGGTCCCTCTGCATGTGGATATCTAAATCCACACATTGGGAGCACATGGAGGGTAAACAGATTTTTCTGCACACTTGGGGCACTCCCAATGTTGAAATGTTGAAAAAACCTATATGGGGGATGTAAAGTACTGGGTTCTGTGCCTCATGACTCGGACGACGACATAAGAGAAGACGCGTTTATTCGTACTTCACAACAAAGACAAACAGTAACGGCCAGAGGCCAACTATATACAGTACGGGGGGGGGGGGGAACGCCCTACATTCCTATTCGCGGGTTTGAATCTCCCGCCAATGCTCCCATTGGCTTCCTTTTGGTGAGCTCAGGAGCCTAGTCCCTATTGTTCTCAGGAACGGAGCTCAGCTGCTTTCTGCCTGCTCTTGCTCCTGGTCATAGGACATAACACCCCTCCCCCCATAGTTTGTTTCCTATCCGGTGACATAGTCTTTTAGGTAGGCTGGTGCATTCTGCTCCCTGAGCAACCTTCGGGGGGCCGGCGTCGGACTGGCAGAGGCCCCTTCCGGTTGCCCTACCGCACTTGGAGCCTGGATTCCTGGCGGCGGTGTTGCTGGTGGAGGTGGCACGGCTTGCTCTGTGTCCGGCCTGGCATCCAGCGGTCGTTCCAGCTCTTGTTCAGCTATCAGTGCTTGCGGACGTTCAGGTGCCGGGGCGGCCTCTGGGTATTCTGGTTGTGAGGCCATTATACCGGTGTCGGGGTCTTGTCGCCTCCAGAGTTGGTCCACATGTTTTCGTAGGACCTGGTCCCTGCCAACCAGGACCTCATAAGAAACCAGCCCAGTGGGTCTGAGAATGCGGCTGGCCAGCCATTGAGGTCCCACCCCGAAGTTTCTAAAATAGACCGGTTCCCCTGGGAGGAAGCCCCTGGGAGCCTCCCGGGTTTCGACCAGCTTCCGTGACTCCGGGGCCCAGTCCGGGTGGAGTCAGTCTAATAGGGTTGTGGGGCGGCAGCCCATTAACAGTTCTGCTGGGCATCGCCCCGAGACAGGGTTCGGGGTGGTGTGCTGTGTGAGGAGGAAGCGGGCCAGCCAGAACTCTCATTCCCCATCTGTTATGCGGCTCAAGGCTTCTTTCGCGGTGCGGACCGTTCTTTCCGCCTGGCCATTAGTCACAGGATGGAAGGGCGCGGAGCGTATATGCCTGATTAAGTTCCTCTCAAGGAACTCTTGAAACTCCGCACATGTGAACGTGGCCCTGTTGTCCAACACGATCGTGTCTGGCAAGCCGTGCATGGAGAATATTTTGCATAGGGCCCTTATTACTGCTTTGCCTGAGGTGGTAGACACCGGACTAATTTCTACCCACTTAGAGTAGGAGTCTACCGTTACTAGGAACAGGAGACCCTGGAACGGCCCGGCAAAGTCGACATGTAAGCATAACCACAGCTTGCGGGCGGACTCCCAACTCTGTGTCAGTGCGCTCAGGAAATTGGGGTGGACCTCCTGGCACCTTGTGCACCCCCAGACCCAGGTTTCAATTTCCGCGTCAATCCCGGGCCACCACACGTAGCTGCTTGCCAGAGCTTTCATTCGTACAATGCCTGGGTGGGCCTCGTGTAGCAAGTTAAGGACTCCTTGTCTCATTGGGCCCGGGATCATCACCCTGTCCACCCATAGCAAACATCCTTTCAGTGCGAATAACTCATCCTTTCTGGCTTTATATGCCGTGAACTCTGGCCCTGCCTGTTCCACTGGCCATCCCCTCACCACCCAGTTTAGAACCCGGGAGAGAACTGGATCCCGAGACAAACGGGCGGCCACGTCCACAGCTTGAAGGGGGGGGTTGGAAGCCCTTCCAGCATGAGCACCGTGGGGGCTGAGGCCGGGTCCTCCCCTGTCTGTGGCAGCGGCAGGTGGCTCAGGGTGTCGGCATGCCCCAGCACCTTGCCCGGCCGATGCTCCAACCGGTACTGATATCCCGCTAAGAACAGGGACCAATGTAAAACCCGGGGGGACAGTACCTGCGGCGTTTGTCGGCCGCGAACAACCCCAAGAGCGGCTTATGATTGGTGACGAGCATGAAGGGCCAACCATACACAAAATTATGGAATTTTTTTACACCCGCCACCAGTGCCAACCCCTCCTGGTCTATTTGTGCATAATTGCGCTCCGCGGGAGACAGCGTGCGGGAGTAATAGGCCACCGGGACTTCCCTCCCATCCGGCATTTGGTGGCCCAAGACTGCCCCGACCCCATACGGTGACACATCACACACGAGAATCATGGGGAGCTTTTCATCGAAATGGGCGAGTACCACATTAGAAATTAACAGAGTCTTAACCCCCCAGAATGCCGCCTCCTCCCTCGGCCCCCATGCCCAAGGGGCCGATTTGTCCAACAGTCTGTGAAGGGGTTCTGCCACAGTGGCCTTGTGTGGGAGAAAGGCGTGCTAGACATTTATGAGGCCCAAGAACGCCTGGAGCTCTGCCTTGGACTTTGGGGTGGGGGCCTCCACGATGGCCTTCAGCTTGACCATCGCTGGATGTAGGCCCATCACGTCGACCCGGTACCCTAAGAATTCCATCTCTGGAACCCAGAGAAGGCACTTTCCCCCCTTCACCTTCAGTCCAGCGGAGTGGAAACGTCCCAAAACAGTGCGGAGGCGGGCGGAGAAACTCTCCGGGGTGGCCGCAGCAATGAGGACATTGTCAAAGAATGGTGTCACACCAGGGATCCCTTTTAACAAATTGTCCATTAGATTTTGGAAGGTCCCTGGGGCCACACTGACCCTGAACTACAGCCGCTTTACTTTGAAGGCCCCCCTGTGTGTCACTATCATTTGCGCCTTGGCCATGGCCTCGTCCACAGGGAGTTGCTGGTACGCCTGTGCGAGATCCAGCTTCCCGAAAATGTGCGCCCCTGCCAGTGTGGCTAATACGTGACTCACCACGGGCATGGGATATGAGTGCTCCTGCAGTGCCTGGTTAATAGTGCACTTATAATCTGCACAGATACGGATGTCCCCATTTGGCTTAACCGGGGTCACGATCGGGGTTTCCCATCGCGCATTCGGGATGGGCTTAAGAACCCCCTGGGCCACCAGCCAGTCTAGTTCTGCTTCGATTTGCGGGTGGAAGGCCAGGGATGCCATGCGAAAGAGCCGCTGGATTGGCGTCACTGTAGGGTCTAAGTGCAGTGACACCGGGGGCCCCTTGTAGCAACCCAACTTCCCGTCGAAGACCTCGGGAAACTCCTGGCAGACCTCGCCCCAATCCGGTGGCCCACATTTGTTCACTCCCCCAATTGTAATGCCCAGGGCCTCGAACCACGCCCGCCCCAGGAGGCTCACAAGATTTCCTTCCACCACCACCAAGTCCAGGTCCCCCTCAAAGTCTCGATATTGCACCTGGAAGGTGCCAACTCCCCAGATGGGTCCACCTCCATGCAACAGGGGGACCCCTCGATCTGCACGTGCACTTGGATCTTCGGGGTGGAGGAGAGGTTGGGGTTGGGAAGGCGCAGTACCTGCAGTGGTTGATCCATGAGATGATAGAGATTGGTGACCTCGTCAGCCGTCTCGTGTGCGGTGGCCAGTGTCTGGTGATTCAGGCCCGCCGATCTCGCGCTCTGGGGGCCCTTGGACCTGCAGACCTTGGCGAGGTGTCCCGGTTTCCCGCAGCCATGGCAGATTGCATCCCAGAACCGACAGGTCTTCCTCCCATGGGCATCTCCGCAGCTGGCGCAGGCAGTCCAGTTGCCGAGGGACTTTGCTGGTTTGCGGCTGGGCTGTTGGGCCAGCGCCGACTGGCGGGGTTGCAGCCGGAGGGAGTACACCTCCTCCGAATTCACTGGGCTGGGACCCGCTCCGATCAAATAGGCTGCTGAGGCCTGGCGTTCCCACGTGGAGGCCTCGTGTGCGGTCGCAATTTGCATGGCCTCATCCAGGTTAAGCTGCCGGTTGCCTATCAGCTTGCGTCACAGCTTGGAGTCCGTCAGGCCCCACATGAACTGGGTCAACAGGTTGTCCTCCACCTTTGGGAACCTGCAGTCCACAGCGAGCGCCCTCAGTGTGGCCAGAAAGGCGGCAGCGGATTCCCCTTGGGCCTGTACGTGCCCCTGGAACTCCATTCTTTTGGCCAGGAATGTGGGCCTGGGGCTGAAATAAGCGTTGAGGGCATCCATTATGTCCCCGAACGAACACTTGAGGGCAGTGCGTGGCACCAGGAGGCTCTTCGCGAGGCGGACGGTGTCGGTCCCGCACGAGCTCAGCAAGATTGCCCTTCTCTTTTCAGGATAGCGTATTTCGTTTAGCTCCATGTAGCAGATGAGCTGGTTGGCCCACACGTCCCATGTTTCCGGCCGGGAGGGATCGAAGCACTCCAGTCTACCACGTGTTGCGGCCATGACTACAACTGGGGTGCAGGGTTTGCCCGACGATTTGGATGCTGCGAGCGGTGCGGGGCTGCTCTCGGGGTCAGCGATGCGATGCTCGGCGAGCGGTGTGGTGCTGCTCCCGGGGTGAGCGATGTGATGCTCATGAGTGGCCTTGTTGTCCTTGTCATCGCTCATGGAAGGTGTTAGAATCCCACCTTTGTTACCACTGTAAAGTACTGGGTTCCGTGCCTCATGACTTGGACGACGACATAAGAGAAGATGTGTTTATTCATACTTCACAACAAAGACAAAGACAAACAGTAACGGCTGGAGGCCAACTATATACAGTACAGGGGGGGGCGCCCCACATTCCTATTGACGGGTTTGAATCTCCTGCCAATGCTCCCATTGGCTCCCTTTTGGCGAGCTCAGGAGCCTAGTCCCTATTGTTCTCAGGAACGGAGCTTGGCTGCTTTCTGCCTGCTCTTGCTCCTGGTCATAGGACATAACAGGGGATACTTAAATACCCCCAAAAGTAAAAGAGCATTCCCTGCACATGCACAGAGAATGCACTGGGAACTGTGGTGGAAGTAGCAAATGGCAGCTGTAAAAAAGGTTGAAGGCTGGGAGCTGGGGGAAAAGACTTGGCAAACTCACTGCCATTGCCGGTGTCAGGGGTGAGAACCCTTGGTGGGCCGGGTGGCTGGGAGCCGCGCAACGCTCGCTGCCATGGCTGCTGCCGAGGGGAGAAGCCTTGGTGGGCCAAGTGGCCGGGAGTCACACAGGACTCACTGCCATGGCTGCTATTGGGGGGGGGAAGCCTTGGTGGGCCAGCTACTCCTGTCTCCTTTTCCTCCTCCATGCAGAGCTCCTGCTGCTTCAGTGGGGGAGCTGTGGGGAATACTCCCTCCATGAGTATCAAGGGTCCCCACTTCTTGTGTGTGTGTATGTATTGTGAGAGGGGTGAGAGGTGTGATGTTGTCCATATGTGTGTATATACACACATACATACACACAAAACCTTCCAATCGATAGTACTTATACACAATGCACAAATTCATTCACCTACACCTCAACAAAATTTCTTCTTGCTTACATAGTCCTTCTTTCTTTCATGTAATCCTTCCTATTTGCATAATCATATCAACTGTCTTTGTTTTCTGTCCAAATAATAGCATTGTAATCCATCTTGAATCTGTTGTTTGAGAAAGGCAGGTCAAAAAATACAGATGGTTGCCTTTTAAAATAATGTTCACACAAACATACTGTTTTTCAGTCTGTTGTGTATTTTCTGCTGTCAGTTTTCTGCTATAACAAATACACATTTTTTTTTCTCCTTTGACCATATTAAACATACATCTATCTCCCCTTTTATTAGGACTTTTGCAAAGCATTTGCCTTCCAAAGTGCTGTTCTGTCCTGGATGTGAATACAAGTCTTTTGTAGCCATTCTGTGTCTTTGAAGACCAAATCAATCTGCTCCATAGTAGCTGTAAAAAGTCCCATTCATTTGATAGCAGAAGCTTTTTTTCACAGCTGGTCCAGAAGGCTAGTGATATACAATGAGAATGTTTTGTTTCTACGTGAATGCTTTCAATATCTGTTCTGGTGCCTTTGTAAAAGGGGTGGTGGTAGTGTTTGAAAGTTTTCTAGTTCAAAAGGCTGTCAGATGTAAGTACAAATATTTAGGTACAATTATATTGTGTTGCACATCAGTCAAAATTGTAGCCAAGCCACAAAATTGTGGAACCAAATGTATTTGATGAGGAAGTGGCCTGTTCTGAATGATTTTATGCTTGGCCAATTTATGTGAATCTGGAGTTATTACACTGAGTTGCACTGTTTCCCAAGGGGCAGGGAAATATACTGGAACTGAGGTGGGGGGGTGTGTGTGTGGATAGGCCCTGGTTCTAATCCCAAACTTGCTGCTGGCCTGGTAGGTGTAACCCTGGAAAAATCACAGTAATTTTTTCCCTCTCTTTC
Source organism: Gekko gecko (assembly GCA_029375565.1). Taxonomy (NCBI): domain Eukaryota; kingdom Metazoa; phylum Chordata; class Lepidosauria; order Squamata; family Gekkonidae; genus Gekko; species Gekko gecko. The sequence continues at coordinate 267,217,375 of JAPDNY010000001.1, forward strand.
TACCCTTACTCTTTACTTTTGAATACCATTGATGACAATGATTTATATTTATTTATTTCTATGACTTCTATCCCACCCTCCCGCAGAAGTGGCTCAGGGTGGCTTATGTACAACCATAAAACCAACATAAATATATACATAAAATGACTAAACTCCTAAATGATTTAGTAGCTAAGGCCTCACTACTACTGGCAAATAGTAAAATCAATAAAGTGAATGCATAAGAGTTAAGAAAAAGTTTTAAGGAACTTCTCTGGCATTACCTTAATGGCAAAGGAGCTGTTACATCAAGAGTCCTTCCTACACTGTTCCATATGAAGTTTATACTGAGTCAGACGATTATCCAGGCCTGTGGTCATGAGGGGTCTGACAAAGGTGACACCCCAACCCGAATGTGTCCTGCCCCCTGTCATGGGTGCTGAGGAAGGGCCGTTGCCAGCTCCAGCAGAACCCACAGCTGGCCCCTCTGAAGCTTCAGAGATTGGCAATTTGCCATCACCGCCCTCAGTGGCACCTGGCTCAGAAACAGCTGACGAGGAGCAGCCACAGATGGAAAGCCCTCCCGACTCACCCCCCAAGAGTTGCTCGCTTACGAGACTGACTCCGGCAGGACTTAGCAACGAGATGGCGTATAGCTCGTTTGCAGAGCAGACGTTCCGTTAGTCCTGAGTTTTGACAGACACTTGGATGCTGGTGCCGCTGAGCTAATTGGAAACAGCAGCAGAGGGCTATTTAACTTCAGGCTGTAAGCTGGCTCCTTTGTGGAAACAAACTCGTCAAACTCCGTGATGCCTTGCATTCACCTCCTGTTTCTAGACCTCATTCCTGCTCCTCTCCTCCAGCTTCTGACTCTGGCTTGAATGACCTTGCTCCTGGTTTGTGATTTGGACTTGCACTCTCAGTTCCTGCTCCACTCCTTTTGGCTAAAGATCCCGGACTGAACTCGGACTTCCCTCTGCCTACACCCCAGACTTTGACACCCCCTCGCCAAACAGCTATAGCTTTTTTTGTTCTTGTTGTTGTGAAGAAGTGCCCTTTTCTCCTGGGAGGTTGGAAAGCAGCAAAACCTCCTATTCTGTGCACTTCAACAGTTCCCCTGCCCCCTTTGAGGCAGAGAACAGACAGGAAGGAGAGGGAAATCAGCCTACCTTCTTACAAATGCTAATTGATCTATCAGGATAGACAAGAGGGATGGTCACAACATCCCCCTTCCCCCCCTCCTTTCTCCAAGCAGGGAAGAACAAATATTTGGAGGTATCAAATGCTAGAGAGGCTCAAGCTTTTTGGCTGCCAACAGCTCATGGAAATGGGTCTTTGCCGCTGGTTCCATTAGGGTCCCCAATGCTGCTGTCCCAGTGCTGCAGTGGGCCCAGTTGATTGGTTGGCTCCACACTCATCCCATAGTGACTGCCACAGGTGGTAGCCTCTGAGCAACACCTACTGGCCCCACCATGCTCCTCACTGCCCCTGGACACAAGCTGTGTGAGTGTTGTGTGGGTGGGGCATCCAGCTGCCATGGGACTCTACCAGGGGCACAGTCTGATACTACCAACCATGCCTGGGGCTTTCCCCCCCAACTTGGCTTCTTAACTACATCAAAGAGAGTACTTAGGAGGGGAAAAAAGCAAACAAAGGGAGAGCAACCACTGACCAGTGAATGATACTTTTGTAAGGGGGGACATACAATCTAGTTAAAGAGGTTGGGCAGAAACAAAAACCCAGTATGGAATCCTCCCCTCCTGTGTCCACTGAAGTAATCTAAGGAATTTTGGGCCTTAATACCCTGTCCCAAAAGGTGTCCCAGCATCCAACTGGATGAAATGTTCTGGAGAATGTGGAATCTTGCACAATCTGTTATCTTGTTTGGTGTTTATAAAAGTATTGCATGGCTAGGGGGTGAATTTTGCTAGGGCACAACCATCCACTTTTAAAAAGCATGCGGAGTTGGGGTTCAGGGTCATAGGGTCTGTGTTGACCTGTTCTTGAGCTTCAGGAGGTTTGGGCAGTCCTGAACCTGGGACGAATTGTTCCCTGGACAAAACATGTGCCCCCCCTAACAACAACAACAAAAAATTCTGGCTACGAGCCTGCTATTATATACTCTGACTAGCACTGACCTCAGGCAAAGTCATTCCCTCACTCCTCTCCTGCAAGCTCTTAGCTAGAGAAGCTGCAAATTGAATGTGGGATCTTGTGCATACAGAAAGGATGAACTACCATGTTAACCACTATCTGTATGTAATCAAAAGGAACAAGTTCATGTCAATCTGCCAAAAATGTGTGTCTTTTAAAAATCCCAGTATCTGACCTGATGAACTGTATTAGGTGTTCTTTTATTTTCTTTTTTTTCTTTTTTACAGATTTCAGACAGAAGTAAATTATGATACACTGGAAGTCAGAGATGGTCCAGCTAGTTCATCTCCATTAATAGGGGAATACCATGGTACTCAAGCACCACAATTTCTTATTAGTACTGGCAATTATATGTACCTGTTGTTCACCACTGATAATAGTCGTTCCAGTGTTGGCTTCTTAATTCACTACGAGAGTAAGTTTTGGGACATTTTTCCTAATTAAAATGTTCTAATTAAACAGAAGCATTTTGTGATAATGTGATCTTTGCCCAGCATTGTATCCTGTGAATTGGAGAAATGTGTAATGGAGTCATTCTCTGTGGGAATTAAGTACTACAAGCAGGAACCCACAAGGACTTTTGGGGGGCATCTCACCTCCCCCTCTGCCAATATTTCCTCATTCCCTTTCCTGGAAGCCCGATAGCCTCTCCCCTTTTCCTGCTTCCTTCTCTCCTTCTAGGGTTGCCAATCTGGAGATCTCTTGGAATGTCCCAACTACAGAGATCATATCCCCTTAGGGTCGCCAGTTCCATATTGGGAAATTCCTGGAGAATTTGGAGGGCAAGGTTTTGAGAGGGAAGCAACCTCAGGAGGGTATGATGTCATACAATCCACCCTCCAAAACAGTCATTTTCTTTAGGGGAACCTAGAGGAACCGGGTGATCTCAAGACCCCATCTGGAGGCTGGCAATCCTAGTTCCCCTGGAGGAAATGGCTGCTTTGGAGGGTGGAGTCTATAGCATTATATCCTTCTGTGGTCTCTCCCCTCCTCAAACCCCACCATCCCCAGGCTCCACGCCCCAAATCTCTTGGAATTTCCTAATCTGGAGTTGGCAACCCTATCTCCCATCCACCCAACAACCAACCTAGCTTTATTTGCTTCTCTGTCCTAAGTTGTCCCCCCTGCCAGCAGCCTGTACTGAGGAAAACTATGGGCTAGTTGTGTGGTGCCAGCCACTGGGCCAGGTCCACTTGCATGGTAGGGAAACCTCAAGGACTTGTATGTGGATAGGAGCCTCACATTCCCCTGTGTTTCTCTGCCTGCACTACTTCCTCTTTCTTTCCCCATGGCAACCCACATATGTTCTCCCCTTTCCTGGCCTCAATCTCTCCTGCTCAGCCATTCACCAAGCTACCTGTTATTTGCTTCCCATCTTCAGCTATATTTATCATTTATTTATTTCATTTATACCCCAACTTTTCCCACATTGGGGACCAAAGCACTTTATATTATTCTCCTATTCTCCTTTTTATCTGCACAACAACTGTGTGAGGTAGATTAGGCTGAAAGTATGTGACTGGTCCAAAATCACCTAGTAAGATGTAGATTCAAACCTACATCTCCCAGACCCTACTCTGAAGCTCTAACCACTATACCACAGTGACTTTCATGGGGTGGTTGCTGTTGAAGTGAAGTCTAGCTGAGTCATGCAAGTTGCCTAGAGATTGCTGCCAGGCTTAGGGTTGCCAGCCTCCAGGTGGGACCTGGAAATATCCCAGAATTACAACTGAACTCCAGAAAACAGAGATCTGTCCCTCTGGATAAAATGCTTGCTTTGGAGGGTAGCCTCTATGTCATTATATCCAGCTGAGGCTCACCCCAAACCTTGCCTTTCTCAGACTTCACCACAAAATCTTAAAGAATTCCCCAACCTGGAACTGGGAACCCTAACGCTCAGGCCTGGCCCAAGAAGTCCTCCCGTAGAGGCCAAAATACATCTATAAAGGGCCCTGCCTACTCCCCTGGCTTTTATTGACAGAACCAAGCCTGGAGTTCATGGTTGCCTAGCAAAAGTCACTGATGGAATCTGTTGCTTAAAGCTACAGATGTTCCTTTTAACATTTTCAGATTTTTTAAAAAATAGACAGATATCATATTTTTCTGCAAACCTGGGACATTATTCAAGTTTGTAGAGGTGACAGCCTTGCTCATTCACAGCTCCAGTCACTGGATTTAAGTATCCAAAGATTTCACTGACTTTGCAATTAGTATATAGATTTAGTGTCAACACTGGGATATGATACAAGAGATTTGTCCCACTCTGGCTCTTTGCTGTCAATGGAGTGGCTCTACTACACACAAAGACTTCTCCCAACTTGCATCCCTTGTGGATGTGCGGAGTTGCCACCTTCACTGGAAGTGAATTGGATGGCCAGCATTTGCAGGATTATCTGAACAGTGATACATATTTGGGATTCTGAGGTGACTGTCTAAGTCATTTTACATGGTTCATAAACTACTACCAGTGCCAAAACAACTCATATTTTAACCATAATGTCAGCAGGTCTTTATACTGATTCAGGTGAGAAAATGTTGTAGGCTCATATTTCCTTCCCTTATGGTCACATGCACCAATTTTCCACATAATTTCTTAGTTCATGATAACCACAGCCTCTTTGATTGTGATACTGTAGCAAAAAATGCTTGGTTACCACTAGGGATGGGCACAAACTGGCTCCCAAACCTTTGTTTGTGATGAATTTTGGCCAGTTTGTGGTTCATGAACTGCAGCCCAGCCACAAACTTTCACAAACTTTTAAAGCAGTTTGTGGAGATTTAGGGGGCGCAAAAAGCAGGGGTTTAAACTCCTTTTTCCTCCCCGTGAAAGCCACCAAAACATCCCTGCAAAAGCTGCCAAAACATTGGAAATCCAAAAGCTGGGAAACCTAGCATCACAAAGATCCCAAAAAAGCAAAATCCGCTAGGGAAAATACCATAAAAAATGCCAAAATATATAAACTCTTTCATTGTTGTAGATTTTCCAGGCTGTATGGCTGTGGTTTTGGCATTGTAGGACCTGATGTTTCACCAGCTGCTGGTGAAATGCCAGGTCCTACAATGCCAAGACCATGGCCATACAGCCCAGAAAATCTATAACCAGGGGTCTTTTCGTAGAAAAACAGCTGCAGGAGCTCATTAGCATATGGTATGCTAATGAGCTATTAGGCTATTAGCATATGCCACGCCCCCTGACATCACCAGAAGTGATGTCAGAAGGGGAAGCAAAAGTGGGGGAGGCATCTTCAAAAGCCTCCCCTTCCCTTTCCCAGCTGGTCTGGGTGGGGGAGCTAAGAGAGAAGGGGTTTAAAGTTTAAACTCCTTCTCATGAGAGTTGGACCACAGAAGGAGGAAAGAGGGAAAGAAAGAGAAGGAAAGGGGAGGGAAACAGGGAAAGGAGGAAAAAGAGAAGAGAAGAAGGTGGAAAAGAAAGAGAGAAGAGAAGAAGGAGGGAAAGAGGAAAAAGAGAGAAGGAAAAGAGGGAATGAAAGAAATTTGGCGGCAATTCGGCCCCATTATATCCTATGGGCCATTGAAGTCAATGGTGAAAACATAGGGTATATTCTGGGGGCTGGAGGGGAGGGGGTTTGAGGCCCCAAACTCACAGGGTAGCTGATGGAGCCTCTCCCCAAGATACCCACCAAGTTTCAAGAACATTGGACCAGGGGGTCCAATTCCATGGGCCCCCAAACAGGTTGCCCCTATTCCCTCCATTGTTCTCTATGGTGGGAAAAAAACGTACTTTTTTCCCACCATAGAGAACAATGGAGGAATAGGGGCAACCTGTTTGGGGGTCCATAGAATTGGACCCCTGATCCAATGTTCTTGAAACTTGGTGGGTATCTTGGGGAGAGGCTCCATCAGCTATCCTGTGAGTTTGGAGCCTCTCCTCAAACCCCTCCCCTCCAGCCCCTAGAATATACCCTATGTTTTCACCATTGACTTCAAAGGCCCATAGGATACAATGGAGCTGAAATTGACATTCGGCTGCCTGAAAGACTCTCCGGGACGCCGGCTGGGGGCGGGGCTTGGCTCCTGAGCTCCCGGTGCGCTCCCCCCCAAAAAGACCCCTGTCTATAACAACTAACGAACTCTGGCCATGAAAGCCTTTGACAACATATACAACCTCTATTTAACAATTATAAAGTTAGCCACAATGTCAAATTAAGTGCATACTAATACTATAAACAAGGCATAGAGTACAATGCTTTCTCCTTCAAAGATAAATGTAAGTCCATGCAGTCCATTCAACTCAGTAGGAGGAATCCATGTTTTCAAAACATTTTCAAAAACAGCCTTCGCAAAAATACCCATTCCAGATACTTAAAGGAAACCTTTCCCTCAACTTCTTCAGTTTGCCAGCTGTGTAGTTGGAACCTGATTTTAGCAATTTTTCCTGATGACAAGGTTCATAGTATGAAGAGTGAATCATAACATGGATTCCTCCTACTGAGTTGAATGGACTACATGGACTTATATTTCTCTTTGAAGGAGGAAACATTGTACTCTATGCCTTGTTTATAGTATTAGTATGCACTTAATTTGACATTGTGGCTAACTTTATAATTGTTAAATAGAGGTTGTATATGTTGTCAAAGGCTTTCATGGCCAGAGTTCATTAGTTGTTATAGATTTTCTGGGCTGTATGGCCATAGTCTTGGCATTGTAGGACCTGGCATTTCACTTAATTTGATGTTGTGGAACCACCAACTTTATAATTGTAGTGGTTAAGTGCATGGACTCTAATCTGGGAGAACTGGGTTTGATTCCCCACGCCTCCACTTGCACCTGCTGGATGACCTTGGGCAAGCCATAGTTCTGGCACAGCTGTTCTTGAAAAAGAGCAATTTCTGTCAGAGCTCTCTCAGCCCCACCAACCTCACAGGGTGTCTGTTGTGGGGAGGGGAAGGGAAAGGAGTTTGTAAACTGCTCTGAGACTCCTTTGGGTAGTGAACTGTAGGGTATAAATCCAATCTCTTCTTCTTCTCTTCTAAAATAGAGCTGATATATTTTGGCATTTTTGATGGTGTTTTCCCTAGCAGATTTTGTTTTTTTAAAAACATCCGAAATGGCTTGGCTGTTTTGCACTCAAAACAACTGAGCCTGCTCTTGTGGCTCAGCTGTTTAAAGAGGCTTTCTTGGGCAACACTGGCCCCTTTAAACAGCTTCACCATGGGAGCAGTTTGCTCTATGTGGCTCATCTGTTTCCGATCTAAGCAGCTGAGCTTTGGGAGCAGCCTGCTCCCGTGGCTCAGCTGTTTAGAACCCAAAACAACTGAGGTGCAGGAGCAGGCTGCCACCATGGCTCAGCTGTTTTGGACATGAACCTCACAAACCTGGCTCAGTTTGTATGGTTTGGTTGGTGTTTCGCCCATGAACCAAACTGCATTTTTGTGATTCATGCCCATCCTTAGTTACCACAAACCAGGAGATGGAGAAAGGAATTAACATTTACAAGGACAGAAAGTCAGTCGAGGAGAGAATACGCAAGCATACAACATATTACTGTCAGCCAAAGCATCATTTTTCAGTGACCAGACTGAGTGTGGGAAAGGCTAACCTAAAAAGTAAAGGAATAATCACACACTTATTCAAGTACCAGTATAAGTATAAGGTTGAATCCAGACAGCTTTTTTGCTTAGTCTCAACAAATTTGCCACCTTACTTAAGCCTTCATTTCATGTGACTTTTGTTCATGCATATCCCATGATACTCAGCATAGTGGGTATGTTTGTTTGTTTGCTTGTTTCAGTTTAGTTTAATTCAGTTCTATTCCTCAAAAATGGTTGATGTCTGTTAAAGCAATAATCCCTATAAAATGATATGACATTTTACATAAAGCTTAGCATTGTTCCTAAGCATAGGTAATGATTTTTAAAATTATACCATGTCAAAGCTTCACTTCTAAGTAGTTGTTCAATACTGGTAGCAGGATGGTTTGGTTCTTGTTGTTGCACTGATTGACTATCAGTTCACTCAAGGAAATATTTTCTAATAATTTGCAGCAATAAATATAGTTGATGGCAGAGATTGTCACTTTCCTCTTCTAAATTTACTCTATATCCTCCTATAAAAATTAATAAGTTGGATCCCAGCATTCCGCTCAGCGAAGTGTGCTGCCTTTATCTGGCAACTCTTTCTCCAGAGTAGATGGATAGAATCTAACACATTAAGTTTACCTGCAATTAATACAGGTGAACTTTGATTTATTTGATATGATAATATAGTATCCTTCCCTGACGAACTGCAGGTTATTCTCACATAGATGGTCAGCTGCATTCAGCTCAGTGAGCCTTAATCTTTCGGCACATCTAGTTAGAGTTTGGTTTCCCCCAAAACAGGGTAAATCTATGGGAATCACACTCATTGACTGTTCAAGAAACATTACACCAATTGTTTGGCTTTCCCAAAGGCTGAAGGCTGTCTAGAATCAGAATATGCTCTAAGTTCCCAGTTGCGAGGCTGGAAGACATTTAAAAAGCAGGAAGTACAGCCTATGGAAAATACCATACTCATTACAAAAGCCTGATTAAAAGAAAATGGGGAATTGTCCCCGGTTCTGTAGAACATGTGAACAGAGCACCTACAGAAGGTAAAATAGAGCTATACAGAAAAACAATTCAACACATAAGAAATAGACCAAAAAAAAAATCATTACATCTATTAGGTATACTTAGTACTCCTGAAATATTCCCCTTTGCTGTCTGTATTGAGATTTCTCATTCTCCTTTTCAAACCACCAGTATATTTTTCTTTATTTTCTCTTTTAAGTTTTGCTTCCAAAAGCAAAAAAAATAAATGAAGGCTTATTTTTTAGTGCTATTTTAGTTTTAGTATTCATTTTCAATCGTCTTCTATCTTTCTCACTTCCTTCCCTCCAGGTGTTACACTAGAATCAGATTCCTGCCTTGACCCAGGAATTCCTGTAAATGGGCATCGCCGTGGTAATAATTTCAGCATTCGATCTACAGTAACGTTTAGCTGTGATCCAGGTTATACCCTCAGTGATGATGAACCTCTTGTGTGTGAAAGAAACCACCAGTGGAATCATGCTCTTCCTAGCTGTGATGGTAAGGGTGGCCTACTACAAATGCATACTGTTGTGAGATAACTGTCTGAATATGTTGTATAGGAATGGTAGCTACATTTGCCTAAATTAATTTTGGTAGGAACTAGGACCTTTGACAAATGAATGTACATGTTCTTTTAAGAACATAACAACATAAGAGAAGCCAGTGTTGGATCAGGCCAATGGCCCATCCAGTCCAACACTCTGTCACACAGTGGCCAAAAATACTAGGTGCCATCAGGAGGTGCAGCAGTGGGGCCAGGACTTTAGAAGTCATCCCACTATTGCCCCCCAACCAAAGCAACAAGAATACAGAGCATCACTTGCCCTGACTGAGAGTTCTTATCTATACCTTGTGGCTAATAGCCACTGATGGGCCGCTGCTCCATATGTTTAGCTAATTCCCTCTTGAAACTGTCCATACTTGTAGCCATCACCACCTCCTGGGGCAGTGAATTCCATGTGTTAATCACTCTTTGGGTGAAGAAGTACTTCCTTTTATCTGTTCTAACCCGACTGCTCAGCAATTTCATGAGTGCCCACGAGTTCTTGTATTGTGAGAAAGGGAGAAAAGTACTTCTTTCTGTACCTGCTCTATCCCATGCATATTCTTATAAACCTCGATCATATCACCCCTCAGCCATCATTTCTCCAAGCTAAAGAGCCCCAAGCATTTTTTCTTCATTGGGAAAGTGTTCCAACCCTTTTATCCTTCTAGTTGCCCTTTTCTGCACTTTTTCCAATACTATAATATCCTTTTTGAGGTGTGGTGACCAGAACTGTACACAGTACTCCAAATGTGGTTGCACCATTGATTTATGCAGGGGCATGATGATACTGGCTGATTTGTTTTCAATTCCCTTCCTAATAACCCCCAGCATAGAGTTGGCCTTTTTTATTGCAGTTGCACACTGTCTCGACATTTTTATTGAGTTATCTACTATGACTCCAAGATCTCTCTCTTGGTCCATCTCTGCCAGTTCGGACCCCATCAACTTGTATTTATATTTAGGATTTTTGGCTCCAATGTGCATCACTTTGCATTTGGCCATACTGAAAGCCATTTGCCACATTGATGCCCACTCGCCCATCCTTGACAGATCCATTTGGAGTGCCTCACAATCCTCCCTAGTTCTCACCACCCTGAACAACTTTGTGTCATTTGCAAATTTAGCCACTTCACTGCTTACTCCCAACTCCAAATCATTAATAAACAAGTTAAAAAGCATAAGACCTAGTACTGATCCCTGTGGTACCCCACTGCTTACCACCCTCCATTGACAAAATTTCCCATTTATAGGAAACTCTCTGTTTCCTATTAATTAGCCAGTTTTTTATCCATAAAAGGATTTGTCCTTTTATCCCGTGACCATTGAGCTTACTTAGGAGCCTCTGGAAGTCAAGTTAAACACCATATATTGGGTCCCCCTTGTCCACATGTTTTTTCACCCCCTCAAAGAACACTAATAGATCAGTGAGACAAGATCTTCCCTTACAGAACCCATGCTGAGTGCTCAATATGCTCAATAGTTTTTGTTCATTAAGGTGCCTACTAATTCTTTCCTTAATAACAGTTTCCACCAACTAACCCCTATCGATGTCAGACTGACTGGCCTGTAATTTCCCGGATCTCCTCTGGAACCCTTTTTAAAGATGGGAGTGACATTAGCTGCCTTCCAAATCTCAGGAATGGAAGCAGATTTTAATGAAAATTTACATATTTTTGTCAGGAGATCCACAAGTTCAGAACTCTCGGATGTATGCCATCCGGGCCTGGTGATTTATCAGTTTTTAAGTTGTCTATCAGTTGTAGGACCTCCTCTCTCATCACCTCAATTTGACTCAGGTCTTTCAACACCCTTCCCGAAATCAGCAATTCTGGAGTGGGCAAGCACTTCTCATCTTCCACAATGAAGACAGAGGTAAAAAATGCATTCAGCTTCTCTGCCATTTCCCTATCATCCTTCAGTACTCCTTTTACCCCTTGGTCATCCAAGAGCCCCATGCCTCCCTGGCTGGTTTCCTGCTTCTAATATATTTGAAGAAAGTTTTACTGTTGGTCTTTATGTTTTTTGCTATATGCTCCTCATATTCCCTTTTTGCCTGCCTGATCACAGACTTGCATTTTATTTGCCACAGCCTATGTTCCCTTTTATCAGCCTCACTGAGACTAGCTTTCCACTACTTAAAGAAATCTTTACCTTTTACCGCTTCCATTACTTTGTTTGTTAACCATGCAGGCTTTTTTCTATACCTATTTGTGCCTTTCCTAACCTGCGGTATATATTTTTTCTGAACTTCTAGGATTATAGTTTTAAATAGTCTCCAAGCTTCCCCAATGGTTTTGACCTTTTTTCCCCTTTTTTCCTTTTTTTTTCTCCTCACATGTCCCCTTGTATCAGAGAATTTACCCTTTTTAAAATTAAAAGTGGTTGTGTCAGTCTTTTTGGGCAACTCCCTATTTATACAGATGTTGAACTCAATAACATTATGGTCACTGTTCCCAAGCGGTGCAATCACTTTTACATCTCTCAACAGGTCTTGGGCATTACTTAGGACCAAATCCAGGATCACCTCTCCCCTGATAGGCTCTGTGACCATCTGTTCCATAGCACAGTCATTAAGAGTGTCTGTAAAACTCAATCTCTTTTACCCTACTTGAACACATATTGAACCAATCAATGTGTGGGTAGTTCAAATCACCTATTATGACACAGTTATTTCATGTAGCCGCTATCTTTAATTCATTCATCATTTTATAATCCTTCTCTGTCTTTTGATCTGGTGGGCGATAACAAACTCCCAGTGTTAAGCTTCCTTTTGGGCCCACTATTTCAGCTCATAGCATTTCCAGAAGCGAATCCAATTCTCTTACCCTCTCAGTCTCACTGGACTGTATACCCTCTCTGACATACAGAGCCACCCCACCTCCAGCCCTTCTCCTCCCCCAGTCATTCTGATATAATTTATAACCAGGAATCACTGTATCCCACTGATTTTCCTCATCCCACCAAGTTTCTGAAATACCCATAATGTCTATTTCCCCACCACCACAAAGCATTCCAACATCCCTGATTTTGCCTCAGACACTTCTAGCATTTGCCCCCCTAGACGGAAGAAAGAGTCATACAACAGTAGTTGAGAAAACTAAAGGCCATTTTATTTATTAATAAAACATTGGCAAGGGCTAACAGTATGAAGTGGCATGGTCAAGGCCTGAGGTTACAAAACCCCAGCCTTGCCATAAGACGGGCAATGGACCTGGCCTCTGATGCGTAGCCCGCTGTAAGTGGCTTGAACCTGGCATCCCAGTCATGGAATATGCCATGATGATCCATGGATGCCATCAGGACATGCAAAATCAAGGTCAAAATGAGTAGTATGTTTATTGACAGAAGTACCTGTGTCTTGTCTGGATTTACGAAGGACAAGGTAGAACCAAATGGCACTAAATAGCATGGTGCAGAACTGAAATCCCAAAGCAGTATCTTCTATAACTTTCTTGCCATGTAGAATAGAAATTGGTAGAATGTAGAACCATGAACTCCCCGCCTGGAGAGGTGGCCCAAATGATCAATGATGTTGAATGTCTCTGAAAAGTCCTTGATAATCATCAAGACTCCCGTATTTCCATAGAATACTATATTAAAAACTCTTCATTAGTTGCTTGATATCTATCTATATATAGTAGATTGTGACCCTGCCTTTTTCAAGAAGCTCAGGGTGACATGAATTGTTCTCTCCTCACAAAACCCTGTTTAGTAGGTTAGTCTGAGAGAGAATAACTGGCCTAAGGTCACTCAGTGGCATTGGGTGCGTTCAGACGTGCCGTTTGAGCCATTTTCGGCACGGCTCAGAAACGGCTTTTACCTGCGCATTCACACGCCCAACATCTGCCCACCGTCCCCAGCCGTCGCTTTCTGGAGCAAACCCTCTGTAAACTGGAGTATTTTGACACCACTTACCCAAGTGGTGTTTTCCTGATTCTCTGTTTCAAGCCGCACTTTTCACTGTCTGATCGCTCCATCCAGCCACTTCTGGGTGCTTCAACCCCCCCTCCCCTCTGGGAAGCTGCCTCCGGGTTCCGGTTTTAGTCCGCCATTTTTTTTTCCTTAGCGGTGTGCGCTTGAGCGGAGCTCCGTACTTAAGTTAAATAAAGAAAAGCTTCACTGGTGCCTAGTTTAGGCATTTAGATGAGTCCGGGATCTCGGGGAGGCCATTTTTGGGGAGAAAATGTAAAAAGGAGTCTTCATTTAAACTCTAAAGGGACTGGTTGAGATCGTTCTTCTGCGCACGCGCCAAACTTTCTGTTCGGGAGAGGGCTGCCTGTGCGCATGCTCAAAGGAGAGGGGAAAACCCCCCCACCTGCAGGAGAATGGCGGGGAGCTCCGAAGGAGGAGGTGTGTGATCGCGATTCTCCAGTTTAAAAAAAAAACATGCAACGTACTGGAGCAGTTTAAACCACTCCAGCACGCTGTCTAAACGCACCCTTCGTAATGATTTGAACTTGGATCTCCCAGATCCTCATATGACATTGTACTGGCTTTCTGAATATCCTCTTGTGCAGCCAACATTTTGAGCATAGTGTGTAGAAAAATAAACTATAGACCAAACTAAACTTATACATATTGCCCTAAAATGCTTCCATCTAAAGGAACATGAGGGATTTTATGATTAATAAGGTGGGACAGAGTAATGCTCTTTTTTAAATTCCTAAAATTTGCAGGTTTCTATATGCTTCTGCTCAAGGCATATAGATTTCAGACAAAGGGAAAATGAGATTTTTGCTTGTGCTGATATTTCTAAGTGCTGAACTATATCATGATATAGTTCTTGAGATACTTTTATTGATACACTGCAATTTCTTTCTGCTTTATTTATAGTCCATAAGCTATACAGCACAACCCTAAACAGAGGTAGAAGGGTATAAATCCACTGATACTATTGCATTTAGAAAGGGGTAACTCCACTTAAGATTGCACTCTCAGTGCTTTACTGGATAAGATGATTAGTTCTGAAAATCACTGCTATCTGTATTATGAGATGTGAGTTTTATAATTTTGGATGTTCAGGGATTTTTACCACAGTATCCTTTGCCATTTAAATATGCCTATGGTTGAAAATGTTTATTCAGTTGGATCCTATCAAGCAAAATATGAACTGATGCTAATATATTATAATTGTGATTGTTAAATAATTAATGTGTTAAAGTGTTTAAAATGTTTTTTTAAAAATCTGAAATGTACCAAAATGAAACTACCAATTCACTGTAATCATGCAATCATTGTGTGATTTAATCATATGTAGAATGTATGTCATGAAGATTTGTATAGTCTGTTGTGACTTTTCCTTTGTCCTAATGTGTTTCACCTGTCTTTTTGTTTAGAAGTAATATGTCTGTGGGGGAAAATATATCTGTGTGCCTGCAATGGGAAAATTACTTTTTGAAGTAAATACATTGCACAATCCATCAGCTCAAATAAAATATAAGAAAATTAGCTAGTGTAATAGATATCTATATATGTAATTTTTTTTGGCCCTCCAAAGGGGATTTTTTTATTGCTTTTCTAAATCTACATAAAAAAGAAAAAGAAAGAAACTACAGTACAATGAAATATAGGGAAGGGGAAATTACTCTCTACTGGTGAAAGAAAAGCCTCTAAAAACCCAAGAATCGGTGATCATACAAAGCTTTTAAAATAATATACTGCCTCACGAATGCAAATTGACTTTCGCCAAAAATGATCATCTAGCTGATAAAGCATTTCAGTATTTCCCCCGCAATCCCAGTTTCATAAAGAGCTGTATCCTATAATAAACATAATAAAGTACTCCAGAGAACAATAACAATCTACTTTTTTCCTCTTTCCCTTCTCAAATGATAGCCTCATTTAGGGGCTACTGCCCCTAACTTAGAGTCTGAGTCCTCATCAGAAGATCCAGTCTATCCTTCCTCTTCACTCTCCTTGGTGCCGTTGGGGGTTCCTTCTCCAGCTCCTGGTGGCCGACCATGCTGACGCAAAAATTCACAAGCCTTTTCGACTGAGTCTAGCCTTCCTTTGCCATTTGCATATCTGAAGATAAGTCCCTCGGGTACCAACCATCTGT
The DNA here is from genome assembly GCA_029375565.1 of Gekko gecko. Taxonomy (NCBI): domain Eukaryota; kingdom Metazoa; phylum Chordata; class Lepidosauria; order Squamata; family Gekkonidae; genus Gekko; species Gekko gecko. The sequence continues at coordinate 267,232,685 of JAPDNY010000001.1, forward strand.
AGGCAACTTTGTGGTTTTGTAAAAATAACACCAAGTCTCTATATTTCCTTCTCTTCCTTCTTATCTCAAATGGAATATCCTTCAATACTTTAATCTCTTTGTCTTTCAGCTTCAAGGTAACTCCGTTAATCGCTTTCAGTAGTTGATCTCTCACTTTTCTTCTGAAGAATCTTACTGTAACTTCCCCTGGCAGATTATTCTTTCTGATAAATTCAGAATATGATCTACAGATCGTATCTATTACACTTTGAAGTTGATCCGACGTCACCTCTGCCAAGGGAGCCAACAAGTCCCCCACAATCTGTCTCAGATTCTCCCCTTTCTCTTCCTTAATCCCTTGAAGTCTCAAGACATAGCTTGCCCTTTCCATTTGCAGCTGTAACACTTGACAGTCTTCGATTTGACACTTCTTTTCAAGCGCCTGTAGTTTTTTATTCACCTTTTTCATGCTGAAGCCAATCTCTTTAAGCTCCTGCTCCGCTTTTTCATTTTTTTGTGTATTTAACACTGCACTTGGTGTGCATCTGGCTTATTGTCAATAGCTGTGATTTTCTCCAGCAGGGGGCTCAGGGCCTCTGACAACAACCTTTGGAGTTCTGCAGTTGAGTCCTGTCTAGGCACAGAACTTGAAGGGCTGGAACTTCCTGAAGAAGGTTTAACTTTTGCTAGTTGCTTGCCCACTCCAGAACCACTGATTTCGGGACAAGAGAGGAAGTCCTACAACTGATGGACAATTTAAAAACTAATAAATCACCAGGCCCGGATGGCATTCATCCGAGAGTTCTGAAAGAACTCAAATGTGAACTTGTGGATCTCCTTACATTAATATGTAATCTTTCTTTAAAATCTGCCTCCATTCCTGAGGACTGGAAGGTAGCTAATGTCACTCCCATCTTTAAAAAGGGCTCTAAGGGAGATCCAGAAATTACAGGCCAGTCAGTGTGACGTTGATACTGGGCAAGTTGGTGGAAACTGTTATTAAGGAAAGAATTAGTAGGCACATTGATGAACAAAAACTACTGAGGCAGACTCAGCATGGGTTCTGTAAGGGAAGATCTTGTCTCACTAACCTGTTAGTGTTTTTTGAGGGAGTGAACAAACATGTGGACAAGGGGGACCCAATAGATGTTATTTTCCTTGACTTCCAGAAAGCTTTTGATACAGTTCCTCATCAAAGGCTCCTAAGTAAGCTCAATAGTCATGGGATAAAAGGACAAGTCATCTTGTGGATCAAAAACTGGCTTATAAATAGGAAACAGAGAGTGAGTATAAATGGGAAACTTTCTCAGTGGAGGATGGTAAGCAGTGGGGTACCACAGGGATCAGTACTCGGACCAATGCTTTTTAACTTGTTTATTAACGATTTGGAATTGGGAGTAAGCAGTGAAGTGGCTAAATTTGCAGATGACATGAAGTTGTTCAGGGTGGTGACAACCAGGGAGGATTGTGAGGCACTCTGAAGGGATCTGTCAAGGATGGGTGAGTGGGCGGCAATGTGGCAAATGGGGTTCAGTGTGGCCAAGTGCAAAGTGATGCACATTGGAGCCAAAAATCCTAAATATAAATACAAGTTGATGGGGTCTGAACTGGCAGAGACTGACCAAGAGAGAGATCTTGGAGTCATAGTAGATAACTCAATGAAAATGTCGAGACAGTGTGTAACTGCAATAAAGAAGGCCAACGCTATGCTGGGGATTATTAGGAAAGGAATTGAAAACAAATCAGCCAGTATCATCATGCCCCTGAATAAATCATTGGTGCGACCTCATTTGGAATACTGTGTACAGTTCTGGTCGCCACATCTCAAAAAGGATATTATAGCATTGGAAAAAGTGCAGAATAGGGCAACTAGAAGGATAAAAGGGTTGGAACACTTTCCCGATGAAGAAAAAATGCTTGGGGCTCTTTAGCTTGGAGAAACGACGTCTGAGGGGTGACATGATCGAGGTTTATAAGATTATGCATGGGATAGAGCAGGTTGAGAAAGAAGTACTTTTCTCCTTTTCTCACAATACAAGAACTCGTGGGCACTCATGAAATTGCTGAGCAGTCGGGTTAGAACAGATAAAAGGAAGTACTTCTTCACCCAAAGAGTGATTAACACATGGAATTCACTGCCCCAGGAGGTGGTGATGGCTACAAGTATGGACAGTTTCAAGAGGGAATTAGCTAAACATATGGAGCAGCGGCCCATCAGTGGCTATTAGCCACAGGGTATAGATGGGAACTCTCAGTCTGGGGCAGGTGATGCACTTTATTCTTGGTGCTGAAGTGGGCAGCAGTGGGAGGGCTTCTAGTGTCCTGGCCGCACTGCTGGACCTCCTGATGGCACCTGGTATTTTTGGCCACTGTGTGACAGAGTGTTGGACTAGATGGGCCATTGGCCTGATTCAACATTGGCTTCTCTTATGTTCTTATGTTCTTATGTTAGTTTATCCTTAGCGTCTTTTGGTGGTGCCGTGTTTGAGGATTGTTTACTTTTATAAAAGTTCGTCAAAGTCTCTGGAAGTTCTTAGTCAAAACAGTAAGCTTTTACAGTCTCTTTTTTTCCATTCATCCTCTTTTTAGTGCCCCCCCCCTTTATGGCTTTAAAATCATTTGCGAACAGTCCTTAGTGGGGAAATCCCCTCCCCCTCATTTCCTTTTGAGGGAGCACAATCTTTGCGGGTGGTTCTTGCTTATGCTCTGACTCACATTTTTTCTCTCCGTATTCATAATAGCTTGATCACCATACGCTTGCTCCGATGTGCTGATCTTGTTCCCATTTGGGACGCTCTACGGTGGGCCCATTGGGGCTTGGAGGACCCCCCCCCCTCTCCGGCTTGTCTCGCCAGGGGGGTTCTCTAGCGCCCCTTGGCTTGGAGTCCAACCCAAGGACTCCTGGGGTGGTGCAGACAATCGCACCCCCACCCAGCTGTGGGTGCTGGCAGACTTCTCCCAGAGCTCTGAGAGAAGACGACTCCCATGGTAATTGCCAAGACCGGATGATCATGTAATTTTGAACCTGTACCCAGAGTGCAGATCAAAATACCTATACAATAGGCCTAGGTATGGATAAGGATGTTCTACAAATTGGGGGGCCACTTCTACAAATTGGGGAATCCCCAGATTTACAGAAAAATCCCAAAAGTAAACTAAGAAATTTGAGGGACTTTATGACACCCCCCCAACCAGAGAAGTGATATGTGTACAGGTGAATACATTGTGACTTTTTAAAAAATGTCAACCAAAACCTCATGACATCATAGTTGGTACTGTGGGGTTGCCTAACAACTCTGTATTACATCACTTTCATTGTGATGGGAAAGCAGGGAGTGGGGCAAGAAAATGTTAGTGGGAGTTTGGGAGATGAGAAAATGGGAGGTGCAAAAGCAGGAGCAAGAAGAGAGAAATGCAGTGGGAATGGGGCATGAGAAAATGGTGGTGGGAAACTGGGGAAGAGAAAAGCATTGGTAGGAGCATGGGAGATAAGAAAACAATGGAAGAAAGTTATGGGAGAGAAAACTGGCAACAGGAGTGAGGTATGAAGAGGTAAGTAATGAGGAACAGAGCCATTCCTCATGGTTCCTGGCTTGATCTATGCTATTCTTCTGAAACACTAGTCCTTAAGCCTAGGTCAAGGAATCTGTATCACCATCACACTGTTTATTATTATTATTGAGCTGTAATTCAGAATTCTTACCAACATTCTTTCTGTATTAGATCGAAATGGGTAGCTCTGTTAGTCTCTTTGTAGCAGTGGAAAAGATCAAGAGTCCAGTAGCACCTTAAAGACTAACAAAATTTGTTGCAGGGTGTAAGCTTTTGTGAGTCACTGCTTACTTCTTCAGAGTCACAAAAGCTCATACCCTGCCACAAATTTTGTTAGTCTCTAAGGTGCTACTGGACTCTTATTAGGGATAGGCATGAATAGAATTACGAACCAAAATTCATCATGAGCCAGGCCGAGTTTGTGGATTGCAAGCCTTGGTTCATGTGATCGAGACTCCCACAAACTGCCCATGAACCGCACCATTTTCCAAAGATGTTTGTGAGGTTTGTGGGAGCTTTTCATGGACGAGACATGCTGCTGCCAATGAATCAATTGTCCAGGCAATGGGGGAGGACTTCTGCAGCCCTTCTGGAACCCTGGAAACTCCAATAGTGGTCCTCCAAAGCTTGATAGGCAGCTCTGACTTCCAACCAGAAAGTTCCTATTCTGCTGTAAGCCTCTAGTTTGCAGGGGGTCTGTTCTACACATTTCTGAACCTGCAGCTGCTGTGATTTCCCCAGTGTTATGTATTGTGCATACATACAGTGCCTGAGTTTCATACATACAGGCTGGTATCATAAATTGCACGTTCTGATTGGCTACTCTGCACAGTAGACCAATCAGAGCATAAGAAAAGTCCTGGAGGGAACTGCAATCATTGGTCCTTATGTAAGCATTAAGATTGGTTATTATTTCACTATGGGGCATGGTTTTACATGCCCAGAAAGTTTAAAAGAGAGCCTATTGGCTCTCCTTTTTGTTGTTGGTTTCTGTCATGTTCTAATAAAGCTGAATCACTTGTTAAGAGCTGACTGCCATCTCATACTTAACACGCAGAGAGCACTTTCCTAGGGCACCTGGTTTTGGGGGGGCACTACTGCCCCCCAAGTCATTCTGAACACAACTTGGAGGACAGGTAGAGGGGCATCCTAGGGAGGTCTGCTGTGAATTTCATGCCTCTAGCTTGCAGAAGAGCAGTTTGGCACACTCCCCCCTTTTCAGATTGGACCCTGGGATCTTCCCCCCAAACTAATCTGTACACAACTTGGAAGGCAGGTAGAGGGGCATCCTGGGAGGTCCATTGTGAGTCTGATGCTCCTCTAGCTTGCAGGATAGCCATTTGACACACTCTGAAGCTGCAACTGTGATTTCCCCAGAGAGTACTTTCCTGGGGGCATCTGCTTTGGGGGCCTGTAATTTAGCCCCCCTAAATCCAACCCTCACCAAACTTGGATGGGGGGTAGAGGAGAGTAAGTTGGAGACTAACTGCGAGTTTGGCTTCCCTAACCCATGGGAGGGGGCATTCTGCTGTGCCATGAATCTCACAAACCATGGACCTGTTCGTTAAATGTGAAGGTTCATGGAAGTTCATGATTCATGAGCAGGGCTCTTTTTGTTGCAGGAACTCCTTTGCATATTAGGCAACACACCCCTAATGTAGCCAATCCTCCAAGAGCTTACACAGCTCTTCTTACTGGGGCTACTGTAAACTCTTGGAGGATTGGCTTCATTAGGGGTGTGTTGCCTAATATGCAAAGGAGTTCCTGCTACAAAAAGAGCCCTGTGAGACCCCATGAACCACGAACATCCATGAACCTCCATTTTCCCAGTTTGTGCCCATTCCTAACTCTTATTCTTTCTCTATTGTATGCACAGGTTTTGTGTTTAGTCTTTCAGCATATGTGGAACACAACTCTTTCTTCCCATTAATTTTACATCTCTCTTACAGCACTGGTTTAGGTGTTTGCAGCCATCTGTCTTATCTGTACTTTTTTTTTTTTTGAGCCAGTTGTGGGCCTCATCAATGCTTTTCACTTTTCAGTCCTGGATCCCATTTTATGAAACCAACTGCCTGAGGAGGTCCTCAGACCTTGTCACCTCAAGTTAGGCACATCAGCTCTTTTCCACAAAACATTTAGAGAATGATGTTTACATGTTGCCCATGGTATTTGGTCTTCTGTTGGGCATTCAGAGTCATTAATGGCTGTGGAATTGTTTGAATTAGTGTAGACATCAGTCATACTTCAGCAGGTATTCTATCTATAGTTGACTATTTTAATTGATTTGTTAAAATTTTGTAAGCTGCTTTAAGAAAATGGATGTGGCAGGGCATACATTTTAAAATAAGTAAATATAAACACTCACCAGTGTTCTGCTTAACTGTCCTCTCTAAGTTGAAAAAAAGACAAATAAATACATGTAATCTATTTTTTTTCTTATTATCTCTGTCGATGCATAATTGTCAGAGTCTTTACTGTCTTTCCAGTTGCCAAGGAGACAAGGCTTTCTCTGGCAATTCTGAGTATATCTTAATGCAGATGTACATGTATTTCAATCTTATTACCACTGCTGTTAATCAGTTCATTTGCCCTGATGATGTTTACAACTTCTGTATTTCAGTAGGGACCTGTTATTTGTAAAACATCAACAGTGTGTGTGTGTGTGTGTGTGTGCACATTAAAAAAGTTACATTTAGCAAGTATTCAGTATTGGTTAAACTTATTAAAAAACATGTCTAAAAAGATAAAAGGCATGGTGCCTCCATTATAAGTGGGAATGCAGAACACCAGTTACTGATCTTTTCCCCCCTTTTCATTTCTTTGTTTAGCTCTATGTGGTGGATATATTCATGCAAGAAGTGGAACTGTACTATCCCCAGGGTTCCCTGATTTTTATCCAAATTCTTTAAATTGCACATGGACAATTGAAGTTTCTCATGGCAAAGGTAAAACATTATATGATCTTGCAGGATTTTCAGCTTCAAAATGGCTTCTGAAAACTGAATAAATTCATTTAAAAATCTGTGAAAGAAAAAGATCCCATCTACTGCTGGCATAAATACAAAATGTAACTAACATTCTAGTCTGCTTGATAAAGAGATCAAGAGAAAGTGAACGTTTTCATTTTTACCCCCTATGAGGGTTTCAGTCATTCAAGTTTATAGGGTCCCTTACAGGGTTTTATCCTCCTCTGCAGCGTCTCCAGGGGAAGGATTTAGTCAAAGGCTGAGAAATGAGATGCTAGGGGGCAAACTATTTTCCACAGGTCCAGTTCTCAGCCTCATCATTACCAAGTTTACACCACTTTCCTTTGCCTGCATGGATTTCTATTGTCTTTATCTGTAGAGAAGAATGATTGACAGATAGATACCAGTACAATTTGTGTACCTCTCCAATTCTCACCCTTTCTGTACCTCCGGTGGCCTGGAACTCTCTATGCTCTATGCTCTTAGAAAGTAGCAGAGTACTAAAGACTCACTGTCTGGAATGTTTAAAGAGAATGAGCTCAGAAGCATTTTCTCTGTTTTGTTAATTTATTATTTTTATTTTATTTTTCCAGAGAGAGAAGATGCATCAAACCTTTAAGTTCTAGCTGCTCCTGGCCTGCTCTTTCATTTGGTTATGGGATATTACTGTGACTTAGTCTGGTTTGGCCAAGAGAAAGGGGACACAGCTGAAAGACCATACCAAAAATAATTTCTTCAGGATAATCCTGCAGCAAATCTTACCTAAACCCCCCATTTGTTGAAAGGAAATATTTGAATCAGCTGTGCCACTTAACAAGCCAGATTAGTAAATAAACTATAAAATTATCTTGCTTAGGTTGTTGAATTAAACAAATTAATAAAATTAATGATGAAACCACCTGGAAAAGTAGAACTGTAGGAAAGTGTGATCCAGGTCAGTTGATTTTTAGAAACAGATCCATTTCTTTGTTAACCTTGATGGTATGCCACTTGTTTTTGTGAACATGGTTATACTACAAAAGATAATATGTTAGATTTCGCCCCCACACCAGTCTGAGTTAAGCACACAAAAGCCAGAAGGGTGAAGAGTGCAGCGTGAAAGAAAGGATGGGAAGATTATATAGAAATTTGTTCTTTAATCGATAGATCCTGCATTTCCGAGCTTCCAAGCTTAATTTTCTTTGGCAAAAGTTCTGTAGAAGGTGCTGCTGTTAAAGACCTTTCCATGTTCCTTTGCTTGTCATTATAGTCATGCCTATGTACTAAATCCCTAAATAGTGTGTTTCTCTCCCCCGACTCCCTTCATTAACACCATGTGAATTTATCAGGGCTACCATGTCCCATCTTGTGTAAGGTTCTGTGGCTTCTTCATGAGACAGTCCTTTCAGAACTTGAATCATGCATTTGCTTTTCCCAACTGTTACGAGCATTTTAGTCTGGATAAAAAAAAATGCTCACGGTATAAAATCAATGCAAGAGGGCATTTTTCAGTAACCTTACAGACAGTAAGCATTCAAAATCAGAAAATATGGTAGTTTATTGGCTCTGAAATATTCATTTTCTCTAGCATTAAATGAAAATATCTTGCTTAACAGTAATTTACCTGCCATTTTTAATAACCTATGAAATCATCCTACTTCTTTGTTTTGTTAAAGATAGATACTTATTAGACTTCAGTCAATAATAGCAGTTAAAGGATCTTTGTCTCAGCTGTTTTGCAATTACAAGTTGTTTCAAAAATAATTGGAAGGGGGGTTGCTTTCTGAATTTTCTCACTAGTTTAATGCATTCTTGAGCAGTATGGTATTTATTTAAATAAGTTGATTTATTTATTTATTTCTGCTCAGTTTAGATACCTTCAAGGATTGAAATGATGAAATAGGATTTTAAAAGCAGAGTATTAAAATTGATGTTTTGCTCTTCTGGTTGTGAAACTTTGAAATGTATGGTTTCTCTTTCCCCCTATCTTTTCTTTGTTCTCTTCTTATTATTCTTTCCTTTTGTGGGTGATTTTTTTCTAATGAAATGCCACTTCTGGGGTCAAAAGCAAGGACTTTAAGAAAACAAACACAATTTCTGATGCAGGCTAGCTTTTGCAATATGTATATTGAAAAATACTATCAACTTATTTTAGGAAACTGTATGAATTGTAGTCATTTTTCAAGGTCATCATATGTGTGCCCACTGTTTGTGTTTTAACTACAGTTTACTGTAGAGCATATGCATCTATTCTTACACTTTGGATATGGCTCTTTCTTGAGCTCACATTATCTTATATGGTGAGCTATATGGCCTACAGCCCTGACCTGAATAGCCCAGACTAACCCAATCAGATCTTGGAAGTTAAGAAAGGTTGGCCCTGATTAGTTCTTAGATGGGAGACTACCAAGGAAATCCAAGGTTGCTACTCTGAATGTCTCTTGCCTTAAAAATCCTATGGATTTTGCAGAAATTAGCTGTGACAAAAAAGTCCTAAAAGTCAAAAGGGGGTGGGGTAAGGGAAGGATGTATTCTGAATGGTACTAGTGGAAGGTGCTGAAAGAGAAAAAAATCCCCCTATTCCCATAGCAGTCACCTGTGAACATTAAAAACATAATGCTCATGTTGTAGTGTCCCACATGGCTTTTGGACTGGCGTAAGTGCTGTTCCATCTGCTTCCTGCCCACTTTTTAATAGTAATTTCACGAACTAGTTTTGATTGCCTGGTGAGTTTATTCACTGGCTCTGGAGAAGTGATAGCGGCCAAGGAGAGAAGGAGTAAGTTAATGATGACTAGGGTTAGCAAGGGGAGTAAGGGGAGGAGAAATGTGATTCCCCCCCACCTCCTCTGTGATTCCTCATTTGTCCCCCTTTTATGCATTTATATTGTCAATGGTTTGGTTCTTAATTTTTTCCCATGGGTTTTTTTTTGTATATTCATATTTTAACAGATTTCATGAGCAATATATGCATGCACTCTACATTATTTTATAATATTTGCATAATATGCATGTATGCTATAGAGCTAAGTAACACTTTTCAGGAGATTAAATTATAAATAAGCTCCTTTCCAGAAAATCAAATCTTATGCTTTATTCCTTCTTTCAAGGTGTGCAGCTAATCTTCCACACCTTTCACCTAGAGAGTTCTCATGACTATTTGCTCATCACTGAAGATGGAAGCTTCACAGAACCTGTTGCCAGATTAACTGGGTCAGTTTTGCCTTCTACCATTAAAGCTGGACTCTTTGGAAACTTCACTGCCCAACTTCGGTTCATTTCCGATTTTTCAATTTCTTATGAAGGCTTCAATATAACATTTTCAGGTAAAGACTGAAGGCCTGAGAGGTTATTTTTAGAAGACTGAGATGCGTATTGTTTACCCAGATAATTATATTCAACTGAACTGAAAAATTAATTCTTTATGGAAAGTTGTAAGATCTACTGTTTGGTAGAAATAGCATAAAGAGTATTAGTATAGTGAGAAAACCTATGTGTCTATATTAATGTTGTTATTGGTTCCTAGTGTACCTTTCCAAATGCATGTCTTCATCATGACTTGTGTATATTTTTAAAAGACTTTAATGGTCTGGTTACTGGAATTGTTCTAGATAATTACTATGCCACACAGTTTTATTGTTGTGTTGCTATCACTGGTGCTATCATTGCTATTAGCCTGATGAAAAGAGTACTATTTTAGAACATGGAGAATACTAATTTAGAACAAATATGTCTTCCATTCTGGTTATAATTTCTGAGGAAAGAAAACTCTCAGTTTATCAGTAGTGCTACCTGAAATTTAGCTAACTAGAGAGAGAAATAACAGGAATAACAGAACAATCTGATGCAGTTACCACTTTAAACTGGGTTTAAACTGGAGTAACTACATTGTTTGCACAGTTGGTTATGCATTAGAATGTCACACTTAATGTCAGTGTGGATTAACTGTGATGACTTCACAATGGGTAGACAGATGTTTGAGTAGATAGGTGTCATAGTGTTTCATTCACTTCCAACCCTCAGTAAACTTGCACAGGAATAAATGCCCAGTCTATGCCTGTTTGCAGTCTTAATCTGATACATCACAGTGCTTTGGTCCCATGGAAATCCCCCAACATGCACTGACAGTGAGGAAAATCTGTCTGAGGTGTAAGGTACTTCCGTCAATATAGATCAAAGTTCCATCTTCTCCTTGGTGGATCACAAAGCCCTTTTCAAGAAAATATTAAGTCAAGCAATCCAAGTAGCTTTTGTTAAGTGCAAGAACATTTTTAATATCCAGTTAAAAGCATGTGTAATTTATGACAGCATGGTGTAATTGTTCGAGTGTCAGACTAGGATCTAAGAGACTCGGTTTCAAATTCCTACTCTGCCATGCCATCTTGCTGGGTGATCTTGGGCCGGTCACACACTGTCAGCATAACCTACTTCACGGAGTCCTTGTGAGGATAAAATTGAGAATGGAAGAGTGTTGTAAGCAACTTTGGGTCTGTGTTAGGGGGAAAAAGTAGAGTACAAATGAAATAAATAATAGGAGCTGTCAATTAGACTACTGAAGTCATGCTTAGAAATGTAAATGTTCCTAGATTAATTTTTGAAGATACCTTACATTTACTGCATGCATGCAGCTTTTGATGTGATGAGTCAAATATCTCATGGTCTTTCACATTTTTACAGGCATTTTGTAGCCCTAGTGTATTGTAATGTGTACCAGTGGGTGGTGCTGTTGTACATCTTGAGTGTTTAGGTTGGGTCTATATTGTTTCTAGTTGTTCTGTGCTCTGGTTAGAGTTGACTGCTAAACTGTTTTTAAGTGCTATGCTAGATGCTGAGCAGGGCTGTGGTGGCTCAGAGATTAAGTTGAGCTGCAGACTGGAAGGTCAGTAGCTCGACAATTTGAGACCCAAGTGCCATGTGACGGAGTGAGCTCTCATCTCTGGCCCCAGCTCCTGCCAAACTAGAAGTTCGAAAGCAAGAAATTGCAAGTAGATAAATAGGTACCACTTCAGTGGGATGGTAACAGTGTTCTGTATGCCCCACCATTTAGTCATGCGAGCCACATGACCACAGAATGTCTTCAGACAGCGCTGGCTCTTCGACTTGGAAACGGACATAAGCACCGCCCCCTAGAGTCGGATTCCACTGACTTTTGAGCAAGGAAAACCTTTACCTTTTAGATGATGTGCAGTAGACCACTTGAAAATCTTTATTAAAGCTGGGTTTTTTTTAATGTATCTATTCAGTATTACTACATCAGCACCATTTTGTAAGGCTTCTCTGCTGTGTGATTCCAGGCAACCTAGCACATAAAGATGACGTGAAGAGGATGTGGTGATAAGATTTCACTATGTTACAATGGCGCAAGTCAGTTATCCTCTCTTACAGGACCAAACAACACTATACAGTTTTTTTTTCTCTTTCAAACATTTTATTAAGATTTTCAAGTCACAATCCATAAAACATTCAGCTGAACAAACATAGAGAAGTAAAAATAGAATACAACATAATTGTCAAGAAACATATGTGGTGTTTTTGATTTAAGCATATATTGAATATCTACAAAGGAAAGAAATATTAGACACTACACATTTTTAATGACCCTCAACCCAATTCACTTTCTCCTCAGTCACACAATAGCTGCAGGTAAAGCCACTTTTGAAGACTGCAGGAAATAATTTGACTCAGTACAGCAGCATGGGGGGGGGGCTTCTGCCTACGCCCACTTTTTCCTGAGCCTAAAAGTCTTCCATGGGGAGTCACTGCTATAATTTTGGGGTTGTATGTGTAGCCTGACCACATGCAGCTCCCAAATTATGCACATATGTTGGATACATGTAGCAGACCTCCTAACAAATAAGTTCTACATCTCGTTTGTTTGCTCAAATTTGTGTGGTGTATGGAACTAAGGAAAGGAAGTTCCCCCAAGGTTCCACCCCATGTGTATGGGTAAAACAGCATGGATCATCCTATTGATTATCCAAAAGTCAATCTAAAGCTTGTCTCATTAGCAATAATACATCCCCCTTCTTGGTGGGAAGATTCTACATGACATCTTATTGGTCCTATGCTAACTAACTAACATCAATGTACACAAACAATAGTTTAATTCTTTCATGACTGAAGGGTGACAGTTGCAAAAATCCCAACAACATACCTCCTTGCAGGCTCAGGGAAAAGGTGTTTGGTGGAGGCAGGAGCCCCCTCTTCCCTGCACAACACTGTCCTGATTCTTGTCTGTTTCTGTGGGCTTTGGGCTTTGAAAGCATGTAACTGCTGTGTGACTCAACTGAAAGTGAGCTGAATTGAGAGAACTCTAACCCAACATGTTTCAGAACATATCATATGGATTGGACCTTGTTAGCCTGATTGCGCGTTATTATGAATAATAACGAGGGGAATATGATTGATTATTAATAGGCAATCAGCTGCGAGAGCGAACACCTGTGTATACAGAGGTCAGCCCCGCCGGGAGGTGTTGGTACCAGACCAGGAGACTTTTTGTAGTTGAAAAATAAAGTCTTTTACTGAAGTTCTGCACAAGCAAACAATACACAAGCTCACACACAATTACTCAAGGCCTAGGAAATACAGAGAGAGGCAAAGCACATTTGCATTAGCAGGTAAATCGTCGGTGGGTTATATTTACCAGTCCCGTTGTGTAGAGCGTTCCTCAGGAAAATTGGAGGGGAAAGAAACTAAGAAAATTGGGGACCACGCGGCCTGGCCAGCAGGGAACATGTGGGAACTCGGCCTGCAGACCAGAGTTTAAAGATGGAGGCAGGGGTTGGGGATAGCAAGCTGGACATAAGAGGGTCAAAGATTCGATAGGGATCGGAGAGCAGAGAGAGCACTGGTGGTCAGGCGTCTCCTTATAAGCAGGAGGGTGGGGGCTGGTTCCAGCCTCTGGTCCCACCTCCTGGTAAGTCCGTCCCTGAAAATACCCTATTGGTTGGAAGGTGTAGGGGAGGTGTGTGGAGGTGTGCCTGAGGGATGGTCAATACTGAGAGCTAGAAACTTGCTCATGTCTGACACGTGGTAGCAGCTAGGATGAGTCACCCAGCCGATTCCATTGTCTTCTTGATGGCATTAGCCAGGCTGCTGATGGCCATCAATTAGTTACCAGGCAACGATGAATAGACTCTGCCAGGGCTACGTGAGGTGTTGCAGGTGAGGGGGGAGGGAAAGAGGCTGCCGCCTGATGTAGAAGGAACTCTCAATGGCATTTTTGGAGTTCCTAGTCCTTGTATTTTATTTAGCCATGGTGCTGTGTTTAGTGTATACTAGGTCTGTTCCATTTTCCTCCATGAGGAACAGGCTGGTAACCTATGCTGGGCACTGGAGCTGCTGGAAAGGTCAGGAGAACGTCTCTTGCCTGGGTGCAGTCTCTTCTGGCATCTTGGTGGGGTTACCATGTGGTTCAGTCCCTTATGCATACACTGGCACAGTTTATTATTTTATTACAGTCCATAAAGAGGCTCAAAAGCCTTGCAGGGCAACAACCTCAGATGCATCTTAGTATTTTGCTGTATTTCCATGATGTCTTATGCTTTCAGTGCCAAAAAAGGTTTTGTGTATGTGTGATTGGACCTCAGTGGGGGCTCAAAAATGTGTCCCTGCTGCTTAATTTACTGAACTGGCATTGTGTCTTGCAACACTGTATCATTTGTGCCTGCCAGGGTTGCATTTGAGTTTTGCTTTCATATCATCCTAGTCCTGGGTTGTTATGTGTGACTAGTTGTGGCAGTATGTGGATGAAGTAAGCATTTAGATGAGTATCTGAATGGCTGAGTTCAGACTGGCAGTTTACCCCACTATAGCCACATTTCAGCCATGTTTTACAAGTTGATTAAAGGGGGCGTTCACACAGGCACATCTGCCTGGAGTTCCCCACCCGTAATCAACCCATGCTGTTCCGTTTCACTCCCGCGTTTAAAAGATACCCGGTAAAAGCGGTAGCAAATCCCTGAGAGACCGTTTATCCTGTTTCATTGTGCTTCCAGAGAGTGTGAACGCCAACCTTTAAAAGCCGGGAGCAACCCGCATTGTGCATAAGGCAGCAGCGATATGATTGGCTGTACTCTGCTCTACCGCCCAATGTGGTGCCGGCGCAACAGGATCCTCCCCAAATCGGCCAGATGTGCTTATGCACATGAGCGCATAGACGCTCATGCACACATGGCCGAATTACCAGGGAAAAGCCATTTACAGCCGTGCCTCTAGGCCAGCAGTCTGAACGCTCCTGTGCGCCTTCTCCCAGTATGCTCCCGCATCAGTTGGCACAGTGTGACTGGGAAAATCCAGAACAGTTTGTTCCGGGGCTTTTTTGTCATGACTGGCTCCCACTTCAAACTGCCAATCTGAACTCAGCCAATGAGTATCTCTTTGAAAATAATTCAGCGCATATTCGTGATTCTACATTTACAGAACACTCCTATGCAAAATTACACTAGATAAATGTCATTGAACTAAATTGGCTTGAATTGGAGTAACTGCATCGAATTGTAGTATTAGGTATATATCTATATGTTTAATCATCTATCTGTCTTGCATTACCATCAATAGTATGTTCATTCTGACATGGGTCATCCCTATCCACATTCTAGATCACTTATAAATGTCTGTATTTGAACATGGGAGCATTAGCTTTATTGCCCTGGCAATGGGGCCATGTTCCTGTGAACATGTTTTGCATTTTCACCAAACTTTCTCAACAGTATGTCACTGGATTATAGTGGATTGTGCCCCTGTTGCCAAGACAAGTGTTTCCTCACTTGCTTTGGTAAAAAGGTCACAGTTCATCTCTCTCCTGTCTTTCATTGCACTTGTGGATACTTCTGCACTCTTGAGAATGTCAGGTAAACACAAAGAAATCTTTCTCTTTTAAAACAAGTCTTCCACTTCTGATAACCAGATCAGAGCACTGTTCCATGAATATAATAGGCCAATCATACCAATGTAACTAACAGCAACAGAACAAGGTTACTACACCTCATCTGTGTAACAGTTATTTCTAGCAATGACTAATAATGTCATCATTATCTCTTAACCCTGCATGTACCAGTGCCATTTTATTCTCTAGTATCTTTGCACAAAACCCAATGGTAATTGCTTATGAGGTCTTTGGATACAGCACAGATGAACAAATCAGCATCTCATTCATATTAGAAGAAAGGAAAATTGTCAGGAAAGCCTCTGGAAATCCATGAGACCATTTTGTACATTTTGAAACAATGTGAATAAAGATGATATAATACAGAGTTATGTACTCTGTGTAATATTATTAAAAAGATAAAAGCATTGATTCAGGGTCAAAAGATTAAATGGCCAGCAGAGTTGAAAAGAGAAGATGTAGTCCTTTGGTTACTTAGAAGCAGTCAGAACTGATAGCCACTTCAGAGGGAGAACTAAAGTTATTGGAACAAGACTGAAATCTTGCATAAAACAAGGTAGTGTAAAATTGAGTTGATATGGTGAATGTATTAAGCTGGATGAATAAAAGAGAGTAGCATATGGATGCACACAAAAATGGAAGTAGAAAATTAATAGATCAGAATAATAAGTTAAAAAACAAAATCTTTCTGTGTTTTTTTAATGTGATGCTTTCAGTCAGTGCTGTCCAAAGAAAGGGTATATGCTTATAAATCTGTTAGACTGTAACCTTAAAGTGTAACTCTAGGATTATAGTGTTAATCGGTTAAATATGTATTCTGCTCTGCATGCATTCTCCAAAAATCATTTCCTGTTACTGTGTTGTAAAATATACAACACAGGTGGTGGGTGGTGTAAGCATCCACCATGATTGCTAAACTGATTGCATGAATTTCTTCTAAGATGTGGTGGACCCTGTGTGTGTGTATGTGTGTATGAACATGAAACATTTCAGAGGGCTGTGGTGACTGAATGTATAAATAATTTAAATCGACCCAAATCTACTAGTCATTTTAATTCACCAACATTACTCAAACTCTCTACATTTCAAAAATGCTTGATTAAATAATTTCCATGCATTCTTGTTGCAATTTCATAGTTATTTTTTTTAATTCACATCCTACAAAAATGAAATTTGCAAAACTTGCCCCTTTCCCAAACACAGATTTGCATGTTGTTTCTACAGATAACACTAGGGAAATGTTCTCTGTTTAATCCTTGGGTTCTACTTATTGGAATGAAATCCCTGGATTAAAAATGGAATAAAAGTCTAATTGAGGTAAAACTGCTGGAAACTGTTCATCACTAGTTTCCAGCATAAAGATTACTGGGAATAGTGGTTTGCTAGGGCTTCTAGGACTTTATTGTTTCAGGGAAACACAATCCCCATGGATCTTTGTACTGGCAACATTCTTCTGGTAACACGTGCCTCAGGAGCAGTGCCTCCACTCCTTTGCTGATGGAGGGAGGTATGCTGTAGTGAAAGAAAAGAGGATGGGAGCAGCAAAATGGAATGGACTGAGATTATCTGCAAACTGAACCAAATATCAAAAGGGTTTTGGTTCAGGCCATAAAAGGTTTGTTATTTATAAAGTGGAGATATGTTTTTATTTATGACTATCCAAACCCATTTTTTTACATTTGTCTCTACCCTTAATCATGATCATAAATAGTCATTTCCTGGGTATCCTCAGGAATAGACTTAATAGAATTAATGCTTTTCCAAAACTTAATTTTGTAAACAACCTAACATTTATTTTTATCCCACCCTTTTCCCAAGGATCTCAAGGCAACATACATGAATTTCCCTTCCCCATTTTATCCTTACAACAATATTGTAAGCATGGCTGAGAGAGAATGTTTGACTCAAATTTATCCGGCACATTCTATAGCAGAATGGGGATTCGAACCCAGATCTCCCAGGTCCTAGTCTGACAGTCTAACCAGTGCATTCTGCAGACAATTCCTTATATTGCTGTGCTAATTAGATTGATAAAATACTGTACTATTTTTATAAACATAAAATATATGGTTATCATACGATATGACTTTTAACTAAACGATTTGGCTTAGAAGTAATATCCTTTGTTTCAGCAAGTAGAATGGTATTCTGCAAAATGGGTATTGTTTACTGAAGGGAGATGGCCTTGAATATATTATGAGCTGAGATAGCAGTTTGGGCAGCAGTAATAAACACTGCACTGACAAATATAATAGAAATCTATATCATAAAGAGAAAATCATACATTAAGCATGCAAAGCAGTGCCTTTTGCATTTCTTATCCACCACATATATGCTCGGTTCTACTTTAAAAAAGCCATTTTTCTTTGACTACAAAGGCACTGTACTCTGAGTTTATTCCTCAGTTCCTCTGGATGGAAAAAAATATCCTGCAGGGGTTATTTTGACTTCACTTTCAAAGACTGCAGTTTCTGTATTCAGTAAGATGATTCTGCACAGGCAAATTAATCCACACACTGAATTATCAGTTATATTTCCATGAACTACTAATGCTGAAATTGAGTTTTCTATAGACACTTTTTGAAATTGTAGAAGAAAATTGCAAATCTATAATCCAATTCCATCTGACTTAAATGACATGTTGCAAGATATTTTTGACTACTAATCAGTGTGTAGCAGAGACTTTCAGCAAGCTTTATCCCTGTAACCCATGGGATAAAACATTATATCCCCTTGCTAGGGCTGTGCCACAATTACTTGCTGTTTCACTCGTGTCCTTGGCAAAAACTGGCCTGGGTCCAGGAGTTGATGGAACAGATGCCATTGTGACAGGTCTTTTGGCAGATGCCCTGTGATCAGACTTGGCATAGTATAGTGTCATGCAAGGCTACTTAAGAAACAGGAAAAGAGGAAGTTAAGTTCTAAATGCCTGTGCTGTTCATCATTCTAATTGTCAAGAGGCTTCTAAAAACTGAGAAACTACTTTTGGAACTCATTCTAATTGCCAAGAGGCTTTTAGAAACTGAAAAATTGCCTTTGGAACCCTACAAAATTTCTCAAAGAGTTCATGTGGATTGTTCCTTCATCTTTACCTCACCTATAAATGCTACAGTTGCTATTAAAAAAAACAACATTTTTTTGCCTCACCTACTGTGCTCATCTAGAATACCCCCCCCACAACAGACAAGCACTTGAGAGTAGGTTTGCTAGCCAAGCACTGGCAACCAGTGGCAGATACTGGAAAGTGGTGTTAATGAAATCATTTTAGGTGAAATTCATTATCAGATCTCTAAATGCATTTTAATGTTAAAAAGCAGCCTGAGAGGTCTTGAATTTGAGTGTGTTGAAATGGCCTCTCCCTAGCTGCTAGTAGTCCCAGTAGAGAACAAACAACAAAGACAGGCACCCAGATTATACTTGTCCCCCTTCCCTAGCCAATAGAAGCACAGGGCTCTGTACTACACCCTTCCCCCAAAAGCTGAACTGCAGCTCACAGCTAAGCTATGTCACAGTTCCTACAAAACAAACAAACAAAAATATTGAAAAGTACTGAGGCCAGAGGCTCAGCATGGTGAAATCAGCAAGACTTTATTGATTACATAGCAGAACGAAGCAACTTTTAGCCAGTTCGTGCCCGGTTTATACGCATACCCAAGTACCACACGATAGTTTGGGCTTCAGCCGTGGCATTGTCAACTGGTAACTGCTGGTAGGCCTGGGCCAAGTCCAACTTCCCAAAAACTTTCACCCTGGCCAGGGATGCAAGAACATGGCTGACCACAGGAACTGGGTATGCGTGGTCTTGGAGCGCTTTGTTTATTGTGCATTTGTCATCTGCACAAATGCTCATGTCTCCATTGGGTTTCACTGGAGTGACTATTGGCATCTCCCACACAGCATGAGGCATGGGCTGTAACACCCCTTGGCTGACCAGGCAATCCAGTTCCACCTCTGTCTTTGGCTGGAGTGCTAACAGATGATGCCTGGCTTTCACTTGGATGGGGCACGCTGTTGGATCCAGGGCCAGCATTACTGGCAGCCCAGTGTAATGTCCAAGTGCCCCGTCGAAAACAGCTGGGAATTCTTGGCACACTTGACTGTAGTCCCGGTGCCCCACCTGATTGATCTCGGTTACCGCCAATCCGAGTGCATTGAACCAGGACAGGTCCAACAAGCTGGTGAGGGGGGCCTTGACAACAATCAGTTCTAAGAGGCCTTCAAACGCCTTGTACTGTACGTGAAACTGACCCACCCCCTTGTTTTCAACTGGGTTCCTCTGAAAGTCTCGTAGCCTGAGGCCGGCATTTCCTTGGGGAGGGTCTCCCATTAGGGCATATCCTCCCGAGGTTATCCTCAGAAATAATGGAAAGAGACGATCCTGTATCTAACTCCATCTCACATGGGGTCCCCTCTATTAGCACCATTACAGTCAGTTTGCGGGCCGACCCCTGGTTTTGGTTGACTGCGGTGGAGTTGAGTTTGGTCATCCTGTGGTGCGCCGAGGTGTTCTGGTGATTTCCCCGAGAACGGCAGGTGTGGGCGATGTGGCCCTGTTTGCCACACGTGCAGCAGATAGTGTCACGGAATCTGCAGGACCGTCGTTCGTGGGGATCTCTGCAGCTGGTGCCCAGAGTTGACCTGATTTGTTTTGTGGACCCTCGTGAGGACATGTGGCTGGCCAATGCTCTGCTCTTGTGGGCATCGGACCGGGCATGATGCCGAACCTGATGGGCTCCTATTCCTTCCTCCTCCAAGAGGTTGGAGTCCTGAGCAGCCATGGTCTGGTGTGTGGAGCATGGTTGTTGGTCCTTCTGTGATTTCTTGAATGCGGTGGCTGTTTGCAGCACCAAGTTGAGCTTCAGGTTGGTCTGGGCAATGGGTTTCTGCCGTAGTTTCGGTTCACTGACCCCCCAGATGAATTGGGTCAGCAGAGTGTCCTCTAGGGAGGGAAACTCACATTCGCTGGCGAAGCAGCGGAGTTTGGCAAGGAATTCTGCGGTGGACTCCCTGGGCTTTTGCACACATCCCAGGAAATCCATCCAGATAGTTGGTCAGGGCAGTGAGCAGCTCATCATAGGTGGTGGTCTCCAAAGTCTTTGGCACAATGAGATTCTGTGCCAGCCGGATTGTGGCGATGCCACACGTGCTCACAGCCATGATTTCTTGAATTCTGCGTTGGTATGTTTAAGAAGTGTTTCAGCTGGGTGACCCAGGCTCCCCAGTACTCAGGATGGGTCGGGTTGAAGGCCGAGAGGTGCTGTCCCATAGTGGAAGCCATGACTCGCTGTGGCAGAGCTGGGGCCAGTTGTGATGATGCGGAGGCTGCGTCCTATGGATTGCTGGCAGAGGGTGGTACAGAGCGGGAATCTTCAGGCTCCGTGGTGGTTGCCAATGTAGTGCTCATGGTTGTGGAGGAGTCAGACTTGCTCACGGGATCCCACCTTTGTCGCCAGTGAAAAGTAGTGAGGCCAGAGGCTCAGCATGGTGAAATCAGCAAGACGTTTATTGATTACATAGCAGAATGAAGCAACTTTTAGCCAGTCTGTGCCCGGTTTATATGCATACTCAAGTACCACACCCCCACACATCCTTCACCTATAATTGGCTATATTTACAAGTCTTTGTTTCAATAGGTTCCTTTTCGGATCTGGGTGAGCCCATTGGCGCGCCCTAGGATCTGAGGTGGCTATTGTCCTTAGGACCGAAGGTCCAAAGGTCTGTCTGACCACATGGCCCAGCTAGCAGGCCGTGGCCATCTTTTATATCTTAATACACAACAAATGTAAAAGGGATAAAAGGGGAGGGGGAATGCTGCAGCTTAGTGCCACTATTTTGAAGGTGGTGTTAAGCTCCATCTCTCACCCCCTCTCCAAAATTGGCTGTGGGAAGGCTTTCACATGGAAGCTCTGCCTGCAGCCAGGACACAATTTTCCCTTTAAATTGGAGCACAGGGAAAGCTCCAGGGGCTCAGAAATAGCATTGTGTCACATGGAAGCTCCCAAATAAAGCATGAGCATGCTATATTCCATCCAGGGGGGAAAAATATGGCCGGAAACAGCTTGGATTTCATCTAAGGAAATATAGAAAGAAAAAGATGTACTCTTAGAGCCAAACATCTTAGGCATTATAGTAAATACAAAGCTGCTATTAGAACTTCATTTTGATGTCTGAATGTGGTGTCCCCCCCCCATGTTAACTCTTGACAAGAGTAGCCGGAAAATGCAGAATACCATGATGTATGTTTTACTAAATTATATGACAGAGAAGAGGGAAGTAAATTTCGGTAGCTGCTTTGTATTTACCCTGTTTGGTCCTAAGCAATGGGAATGGATCAGTGGATATTTGCACATAATATATTGAAATATCTATGCCAGAGGTGTCAAACTCATTTGTTACGAGGGCCGGATCTGACATAAATATTACTTTGTCAGGCTGGACCATGTGTACCAGTGCCAGGTATTGTGTGTGTGTGTATATATATATATATATATATATATATATATATATATATATATATATATATAGGTATTGGAGATATAAACCTTATAAATGATATTGTTGTTGTTGTTCAGTCGCACAGTCGAGTCCGACTCTTCGCAACCCTATAAATGATATAGGCAAACCCAATTAATGATATTATTTGTAGTCTTTCTCCCCAGAGTGGCACACGTTTGCCTCCCAATCTATGTACCAACCTTCCTCCTCTCTCTTCTGCCGGTCTTGTTCCTTTGTCAGCAAACTGCAGCTTCGTGCACCCATTCTCATCAACTCCTCTCATAGTCACCATTGGGTGCAGGGGAGGCAGCACCAGCTGCTCGGCTCCGCCCCCATGTAATGGGTTCACCAATCCTCACTGAGCTGCAGTTGGAGGAGGTGGGAGGGGGGGAAATCATGCCTCCTCTTTCTCTGCCTTCACTGCCATTTCCCCCCACACTATTTTACCTCAGCTTCTTAGTCCCACCCCCAGACATTTCCTTTCCATTTCTTGATAGCTTCAACCACACACACCTCACCGCATGTGCCTGCTTGCCTACTCTCCCCCTGAGCAGTCTCCTGCCTTCCCTCCCTCACATCAGTTGCTTGCGGGCCAGATAAGAGCCCTGGAAGGGCTGGTTCCAGCCCCCAGACCATATGTTTGACACCCCTGGTCTAGGCATTATAATTGATTTGAACAGACGGGTTTTCCTGGAAATGATATATTATGGTTACATGTAGTTGTTATATTCTATTTGTTAAAAATAAAAATGAGACATTCATCTTTTTTCCCTTGTTTTTGATTTGTTGTCTGAAGAATATGACCTGGAACCTTGTGATGACCCTGGTGTTCCTGCCTTCAGTCGAAGAATAGGATTTCATTTTGGTGTTGGAGATTCTTTAACATTCTCTTGCTTCCCTGGATATCGTTTGGAAGGTGCAAGCAAGCTTACGTGCCTAGGTGGTGGTCGCCGTGTATGGAGTGCACCTCTGCCAAGGTGTGTGGGTAGGTGGTCACATGCTTTCATTTCATTCATCCAGTCAGGGTGGGGGAAGAAAGACAGGGAAGCTCTCAGTACTGAAGGTAAAATAACAGCTCTCTAAAATACTTTGATACAATAACTATTTTCTCATCTGTTTTGCAGTTCTTGATCCCTTGCTTTAAAATTTAGCACTAGGATTTGATAATAACTATATTCCATTCCTGAAATTAAAATATTTTTATATCTCAAAGGGATGGTGCTGTACTATGTGCTTTTGCCAATTTGATTCTGAATTCAGTTACCAATTGATATTGGCAGTCAGAAATTGGCAATGAAGTGCAATTGGAATTATAGTTGCTTGGAAAATAATTTACACTTACATCAAACTGTGTATGAAGGCATAAATCTTCCTGCTGATTTTGACAATAAAGAAACTATCTATTTGGATGTAATAATCCTAAATAGTCTTTCCATGGTTTAAGCCTTGCAGTTTAGATCATTTTGTGATAGCAAAAACTGGAATCAGCTGCAGTCTGGTGATTTTTTTTAATTTTATTTTGCTTTTGGTAATCAGCTTCTGTTCTGTTTTACACAATCTTATTTCTTATAGGGTTTTGTTTTGCTCTAGCAAAATAAGTTCCAGTTATTGGACAGGGAGTGTACTGTACCTATAGCACTGATCATATGGGGGGAGGGGTTGAATCTAACTTCCCAACAGAAGATGGACAATGTAAAACCATATCATCACGCAACCTGTTGCTGCCCATGTACAACTGTAACAGATGTCTTAAGAAAACAAGAATTACATTATAATGAAATTTTATACATGTGAGTTTTTCCATTGGGCCAAAGAACACCCATCAGGACCATTTCAGGTTGGTAAAGTGACATAATGGGTAACCTTGAAACCCCTTCTCCATATGAACCACTGTTGTGATCTGAATTGGGACACCACATCTGCAGGAACTGAAGACAGTCTACATCCCACATGTGAGTGCGAGTGTTACATAGGACACAGGATGGGACCCTAGTCTACATTCAGATATTCTGGAAGGCCTTAAACCTCTTATTATTTCAGTGTTTCAAATAATCCTGGATATTGCTGGGTAAGCAGGATGTTGGCACCCAGAATTTGCTCACATATAGAGTCCCCTCTCTGCTGTGCTATAGAAGTACTCTTCTCAGCAAGAGGAATCCCAACTGCTTTCATCTGAGCATCTGGCAGCCTGCATCTAGCTTTATCGTCATGCACAGTTCTGCAACAGGGAAGCTGCAACAGCCCAATTGTGGCAGCCAAGAGAGTTGATAGTTTTTGCTGCAAATATTTGGGGAGGGAGATTTAGGCTCCTACCAAGGGGTGTGCACTGAGACTTGCTCAGGGTGGTAGTCTTGTTTACTGAATCTAGTAAAGGGTGGTGGATTATCAGACACTGATGTTGTAAATAAGCAATACTTTTCTCATGTCTTGCAGACTTAAAATAAACATCAGCCTAGCATTCTGCAATGAGTTTGTACATATTCTTTCAAAGTGTTTGTTACATATTTTATAGACATCTACTTGTAGGAGGTATGGGATTAAAATGTGATAGAAGGATGGCTACTCAGAATAACATTCAACTAAACTTAATTTATTAGTCTGCCTGCTTTTTTGGAGGGGTGTCTTTTTGCAATGTAGGAAATTAATATTGTTTATCCCTAGGAAATTAATATTGCTCGACCCTGATATTCATTGGAAGAATTATTATGCATTCCTATGCAAATGTTTGTTTGCATTCTATTTTATTAAAAAGATAATAAAAAGGTCTCTGGAAGCTGGGCAAAGGCTTTGTTCCAAATGTCAGGCATATGAAAGAGGCATCATAAAAACTGCACTTTCTCTCCTGACAGAACTCCTTTAATTTGAATTTCTGATATGCATCAGCTGTTCTCTCTTTTGAATATAATTCTCTGCCCAGTGCTCTGTTTGACTTTTTAAAAGTGCTTTTCAGCTTATTATCTATCTGGTCTCAAGACAAAGGCGTTCCATTACTTTGCAGAAAACAGTTTCAAAATTATTTAATTTCATAATTAAATTGATTCTGCATTCTACTTCTTAGATTATGGCAGTTAGCATTCATCTCTGAGGATTATCCCCAAACTAAAGTTAGGTACAGATGATCCACAATGGTCAGTTAAATAAAAGAGTACTGTGTATTCAGATTAGGGTGTACATCACAACTCCCACCCTCCTTTGCTGAAATCCCTGCCCATTGTGGCTGGTTAAGGCCTGTGGCGATGAGGTGCAGACTCCCCTGAGAGAGATTATCAACTTGTCCCTCTCATCAGGGATCTTCCCAGGGGATTGAAGGAGGCAGTAGTTTGCCCTCTCCTTAATTTTTTTTTGTTGGACCCATTGTTCCTTAACAATTACCGCCCAGTGTCTAACTTGCCATTTCTGAGGAAGGTGGTAGAGAGGGCAATGGCAACATAGCTCCAGGCCTTCTTGGATGAAGCCAAGATCCTGGATGCCTTCCAGTCTGGCTTTTGACCTGCCCATGGGATGGAAACGGTGCTGGTTGTCCTGGTGGATGACTTTCAGAGACACCTGGATTGAGGTGGATTGGCACTGCTGATTCTTTTGGATCTATTGGTGGCATTCAATATGGTTGACCATGAGGTGTTAACCCTTCACCTCGCCAACAGCGGGATACGGGGGCTTGTCTTACAGTGGCTGACCTTCTTTCTCCAGGGTTGGGGACAGAGGGTGACACTTGGGGGGGGGGTGTTATCCCAACAGCACCTGCTAGAATGTGGTATGCCACAGGGAGCAATTCTCTCCCCCATGCTATTTAATATCTATATGCTCCACCCTCACCCAGATTACTGTTATTAAGGAAAGAATTAGTAGGCACATTGATGAACAAAAACTATTGAGGCAGACTCAGCATGGGTTCTGTAAGGGAAGATCTTGTCTCACTAACCTGTTAGTGTTTTTTGAGGGAGTGAACAAACATGTGGACAAGGGGGATCCAATAGATATTATTTACCTTGACTTCTGAAAAGCTTTTGATACAGTTCCTCATCAAAGGCTCCTAAGTAAGCTCAATAGTCATGGGATAAAAGGACAAGTCCTCTTGTGGATCAAAAACTGGGTTATAAATAGGAAACAGAGAGTGAGTATAAATGGGAAACTTTCTCAGTGGAGGGTGGTAAGCAGTGGGGTACCACAGGGATCAGTACTCGGTCCGATGCTTTTTAACTTGTTTATTAATGATTTGGAATTGGGAGTAAGCAGTGAAGTGGCTAAATTTGCAGATGACACAAAGTTGTTCAGGGTGGTGAAAACCAGGGAGGATTGTGAGGCACTCCAAAGGGATCTGTCGAGGATGGGTGAGTGGGTGTCAACGTGGCAAGTGGGGTTCAATGTGGCCAAGTGCAAAGTGATGCACATTGGAGCCAAAAATCCTAAATATAAATACACGTTGATGGGGTCTGAACTGGCAGAGATTGACCAAGAGAGAGATCTTGGAGTCATAGTGGATAACTCAATGAAAATGTCTAGACAGTGTGTAGCTGCAATAAAGAAGGCCAACGCTATGCTGGGGATTATTAGGAAGGGAATTGAAAACAAATCAGCCAGTATCATCATGCCCCTGTATAAATCATTGGTGCGACCTCATTTGGAATACTGTGGACAGTTCTGGTCACCACATCTCAAAAAGGATATTATAGCATTGGAAAAAGTGCAGAGAAGGGCAACTAGAATGATAAAAGGGGTGGAACACCTTCCCTATGAAGAAAGGGTAAAATGCTTGGGGCTCTTTAGTTTGGAGAAACGACGGCTGAGGGGTGACATGATTGAGGTTTAGAAGATTATGAATGGGATTGAGCAGGTTGAGAAAGAAGTACTTTTCTCCCTTTCTCACAATACAAGAACTTGTGGGCACTCCATGAAATTGCTGAACAGTCGGGTTAGAACAGATAAAAGGAAATACTTCTTCACCCAAAGAGTGATTAACATATGGAATTCACTGCCACAGGAGGTGGTGGCAGCTACAAGCATGGACAGTTTCAAGAGGGAATTAGCTAAACATATGGAGCAGAAGTCCATCAGTGGCTATTAGCCACAGGATATAGATGGGAATTCTCAGTCTGGGGCAGGTGATGCACTCTATTCTTGGTGCTGGTGGGGGCAGCAGTGGGAGGGCTTCTAGTGTCCTGGCCCCACTGCTGGACCTCCTGATGGCACCTGGTATATTTTGGCCGCTGTGTGACAGAGTGTTGGACTAGATGGGCCGTTGGCCTGATTCAACATTGGCTTTTCTTATGTTCTTATGTTCTTATCCGACACCCCAATATGGAATGACACCCAGCTCTCTCTGCTGATGGATGGCTGCCCGGATACAGCCCCAAGAGATCTGGATGAGGAGTTACAAGCTGTGGCTGGATGGCTGCAATAGAGCCGTCTGAAGCTAAATCCATCTAAGACAGAGATTCTGTACCTGAGTTGCGGGGTGTTGAGTCAGGGAATCAGGCTCCCAACCTTTGATGGGGCTCCATTGGTGACAACTTTGAAGGTGAAGATTCTGGGGGTGTTCCTGGATGTCTTTCTTTCTATGGAGGCCCAGGTCACCACCACTGATAAGTCGGCCTTTTTTATCTGGGGCAGATCAGGCAGTTGGCCCTGTATCCATCCCCCTGGGACTTAGCTACAGTGACCCATGCAATGGTCACTTCCAGACTGGATTATTGTAACTCTCTCTATGTGGGGCTGCCCTTGACTGTGCTCCAGAAGTCACAGCTGGTGCAGAATGCAGCAGCATGCCTATGCAGGCTCGCATCCACCCAGTGCTATGTGAACTGCACGGGCTGCCTATCAAATTCTAGATCTGTTTCAAGGTGCTGGCGCTTACATTTAAAGCCCTATATGGCCAGGGGCCAGCATATCTTAGAGACCGCCTCTCCCCATATGAGCCCCAGAGGTCACTGAGGTCTGCAAATCAACATCTCTTAGCAATCCCTGGCCCCAGGGACATCCAACTAGCCTCGACTAGGGCTAAGGCTTTTTCGCCCTGGCCCCTACCTGGTGGATGTCAGGAAGCGGTGTTAGGGTCTGGTGAAGCCCCACCAGTGCAGAGTGGTACAGCGTGCTGTAGAGCTAAGTCCCACAAAGTCCAATGTCCACACAGGTCGTGGGGAGGAAATATATACAAGGATTTATTTATACAGTTACGTGATGCAGGTATACACAATCCAATCCACGAAAGTGCTCCGCCATACATCCACATACAAAGAGAGAGTTGAATAGACTATACACAGAATGCTTATATACAATGACTGACCAATCAGCACTGACTGCTGAGTCACTCTGACACTTCAGCAGAGGTGCTGGTCAGAACCAGTTTGCTCCAGCTAGAGCCACTATCCTGCAGCTGTTAACTGTCACCTAGATGGACATGATCTGAATCTGACAGCTCATATCTTTCATACACTGAGTGGAATGAGCTCCCAGTTGAGATCTGGGCCCTGTGGGATCTTTTACAGTTCTACAGAGCCTGCAAGATGGAGCTCTTCCATCGGGTCTTTGGTTGAGGTGGTGGAAGTCCCTCTTCCCTCCTGGCTATCTTCCCTCCAGTGGCCTGGTCCCTGATATTGGGGCACTGCTGAATTTTTAAATAAGCTGATCATAGCCCCTCTGTATACTGCCTTGGTCAGGCCGCACCTTGAGTACGGTGTGCAGTTCTGGAGGCCTCACTTCAAAAGGAGGTGGACAAAATTGAGAGGGTGCAGAAGAGAGCAATGAGGATGATCAGGGGTCTGGAGACTGAGCCCTACAAGGAAAGGCTAAGGGCCTTGGGAATGTTTCATTTTGAGAATAGGAGATTGAGGGGGGACATGATTACTCTCTTAAAATATTTGAAAGGCTCTCATTTGGAGGAGGGCAAGGAGCTGTTCCGGTTGGCAGCAGAGGACAGGACTCAAAGCGACGGGTTTAAATTACATGCAGAAAGGTATCGGCTGGATATTAGGAAAAAATTTTCACAGTCAGAATGGTTCAGAGGTGGACTCAGCTGTCTAGGGAGGTGGTTAGCTCCCCTTCACTGACAGCTTTCAAGAAGAGGCTGGACGAATATTTGTCAGAGATGCTTTAGGCTGATCCTGCATTGGGCAGGAGGTCGGACTAGATGTTCTGTATGGCCCCTTCCAACTCTGTGATTCTATATCTTTGCTAACTGCTGCATGGTATTTTAGGGTTTTATTGTTTTAATAGTTGTTGTAATATTATTACTGTAAAATTGTTGTAAACTGCCCTGAGCCTGCCTACGGAGAGGGTGGTATATAAATCAAATAAATAAATAAATAAATATTCTTGCTTTTAATGAAAACATTAATATGGGTTTCTTTGTAAGACATTTCTGCACACTATTAACAGAATTTGAATTATCCTAAAATACCTTGAATGCATGTAATACTGCTTATTGAAGGAGGCTCACTAGGCATGCTGAGTGAACGTCCGGCATAGCTTAATATCACTGCTGCTGGAAATACAATCTCATTTGAGGATTTAAATGAACTACACCTAGAACTCTTAATTGCTAAATGAAATGTGGGTCTAGATAATTTGGGCTGTGATCACATTCACTAAATAATACACTTTCAATCCTCTTTAAATGTACTTTCCAGCTGGATTTTACTCTGTGAACTGGCAAAAGCCAGTTGGAAAGTGCATTGAAAGTGGACTGAAAGTGTATTATTCAGTGTGTGTGATCCCAGCCTCTGAATGGCTTATTACACCAAATGAAGACCTGGCATTATCAAAGCCACTGACAAAGATGCTGCTGATTTCTCTGGTTTTGCCTTTCAGAACATAAGGGATAGAATTAGATGAACTGTTTTTACCAAGAGGGAGTACTGAGCAATAATTTAATTTGAATATTCTATTTTTAGCCTAAAGTTTGATTCATTCACAATATGGTTCTCTTTGGCTATAGGGTTTTTATTAATCACTGCCTCTTCCAGTGCCAAAAAAATTAGGCCAGTTCCAAAACAAGCCTTTGTCTGATACAAATGTAGATCTCGTTTCACTCTGACTCAAGATCAGCATGCTGCTTTCTTTTTTTGCAATATTCTTTAAGACCACAGAATCATTTCCAACACATTAGTAGATACCCCTCTGTGGTCTCTGTGGAGCATTTCTGAAATGGCTGTGGCTTTGTCCTTTTCGATGCCGTTAGCCTTTCATTTATTTTTTACTTCTAGAAAGTTTTCTCACTGTGTCTGACTTCAGAACAAATTCCCCACTGGGTTTTAATATTTGTAGCTTATTTACATTACCTTTTACCTTGTCAAGATCTTTGCAAATTTTCTTTGTGTCCCTTTTGGACCAGAAACAGCGCCCCCCCCCATAACTTGATCTAATATACAGTATTGAAGAATCTGACAATATAGTTTCATTACAGTGATAATATTTGCTATAAACAGCCTTATTTCATCATAATAGCTTAAATTGAAAATTAATGCTAACATGCAGGATAGTTCTCCTTAGAGCTGTTAGCTGATGTATTATTTGCCAAGTTAATTCTTCAAAACTATGAGCCTTTGAGCTGTGTTTCTGAACACAAGGGAATTGCCATCGCTTGTATGTTTTGCTTTATTCTGAACAGTCATGCTGAGATGGATAATAATAAGGAGGAAACAGGAATGAAACAGTAACCTGGTATCTAAAAGTACAAGACAAAATGAAGTAGTAATAAAATGAGCTAGCTATTTTAATAACAGTGTATGTGAATACTAATGCCCCGAGTCAGCCCTTTCAGTTATCCATGTAGTAGAAATGCCTGACATACAACTTTGCTTCTAAACTTGTCATAGAATCAGTGAACTGCATTGTGAGACTAGAGATACACCTGGTAGCTACAGAAACTTACTGTTCTTCTGATAGAACTCTTTAAAGATAAAATTCTTGGCTTGATATTTTATTTAATCCTAGCTAATATTAAATTAAATCAGCATAATTGCCGAAAGGCTTTCTGCACACTCAACTTACTCCTGATTTTCTTGGCAGTTGATCCACAGGCACTGGAATTGGTTTAGGCAGGGTTCTTCTGCATGTATGCCCTCCCTCTAGATTTTCACAGCTGTGGAGTCAGTTTAATTTCTTCTGCACATACCTTTAATAACAAGGATTTTCAAGGGAGGGTGCTGTCATCAGTCGTGTCATCAGTGGTATTACAGCACTCCCCCTTTTAAAAGAAGGTCATAAAATATCGATATATTGCTAGAGTGTCATAACAGTAGGCTTAGCAGGTTCTCTGAACTCCCAGCTTCCTTACTTTTCTTTTAAGTAAGTCTCTCTCTACTTCCCTTGTGGAGATAAAATAAAAAGGCTTATCTCTGCAAGGAAAGGGACTAGAGACTTACTTTTTTAAAAGAAGCTGTTCAGTGTATTGTAACAATGCTCTAACAATGTATCAATATTTTAGAGCAGAAAATGAAATCATTCAACTTCAGGGTGGGGGGAGGAGACAGAGTGGTTTGACCAGCACAGGCAAATAATCAAAAAGTGGTCTAGATATGGGTGGAAAAATTGGCTTCCAAAAGGGGGGGGAAGTGGTCTCAAAAGAACCAGAAGAAACTGGGGAGGGGGGACTAAAGTGAAAACTAAAGGCAGAAAAATGCATGTGAAAATCAGTATCAAAGCAGTATGCGGCCAGACCTGATGGGAAAAAATAACATTCAGAAAAGCCCTATAATTATGTTGCAGAAATAATGAATTTTCTTACATGATCAAGTTAGTGCTTAGATGAAAATATGGCATGTTCTTAACTAGTCTGCCCTGAGTTACAGCAGCCTACAGAAAATGAGCCAGTTCATCCATTCATTCTCTCTCTCTATCTCAAATTTAAAACTTTTATGAGCTGCCTTTCTCTTTCATGGAACTCAAGGCAGTTTATACTATAACAATTATAAAATAACACATTAAAAACAATATAAATAAAACAATGATAAAAATGCATAAAAGGTCACAATTTAGATTTAAAAACTCCGATTGGGCCTGCCAATAAATAAAAAATCACCCAAATGAAGACCTTAATAAAACTATCAACTGCCTCCTCAAGATCAACAGATAGGAGGCCAGGTCCACCTCCTTGAGGAAGTTGTTCTATAATCATGGGGCTGCCACTAAAAAGCTCCTCTCTCGTGTGCCCACCAGACAGGATTCTATGATTGATGAGACAGTGAGGAGGGCCTCTCCCTGTGATCTTAATTCCCTGGCAAAAATGTATTGATTAAGATGGTTCTTCAGGTACCCCGGACCCAAGCCATCTAAATAATGCCTTGCATTGGACTCAGGAGAGGATTGGTAGCCAATGAGATTACTATAGTATCAGGGTCATATGCTCCTGATGGCTGGCCCCAATCAGCAGTCTAGCCATAGCATTCTTTACCAGCAGCAGCTTTCAAACACACTTCAACTATAGTCCCAAGTAAAGCACATAGTAATAGTCCAGTCTAGATACAACCAAAGCATGGATCACTTTGCTAGATCAGAATGAACCAGGTAATGGGCACAGTTGATTCACCAGCCGAAGCTGGGCAAAAGCACTTCAAGCCACCAGTTACCTAGTTTTCTAAGGTAACCTCTGTGTAAAGCAGCATTCTCACATAGTGAACTGGGCCTTTCAAGGGGAGTATAACACCATCCAAGACAGGAGAAATCTTGAGCCCTTTGTCTACCTTTCTACTAACCCAGTGATAAGTACTGAGACTGACGAGTGATTTCAGCTCTCACATACTTTATTAGTTGAAGAACAAGACAACTAAGCCGGCTCGCAGGCCGGCTTTTATCCCCAAGTGACCCACACCCCAAACACACTCACACCCGGTGATTCGCTATTTACATTGATTGGATTAACTCCTGCTCCTCCATTGGAGGGGAGTCAGGATCCACTAGTCCGTTGTCCTTCGGGGCGAAGCTCAGGCCCTTCGCCTGGCCACATGGTGGACTGGTTGGAACCAGTCCAAGCACATGGCTGCCCGGAGCCCATGTTCTCAAGTGGATACATTACACCCAGAGAACCTGTCTTGTCAGAATTAAGTTTCAGCTTGTTCACCCTCATCCAGCCCATTACTGACTCCAAGCAACCATTCTTGGAATTAGGTGAAAAAGAAAGGTAGAGCTAGGGTTGCCATCCCCCCGATGGGGTGGGGTTTCGTCTGCACTGGGGGGTGGCCCCAACCCACCAGCAGCCAGCTGGCCAGTGGGGGAACCCCACTCTTGAAGAGCCCTGTTGCACCCCAAAGGTGTCAAATGAGACGACACTCAATGCCATTAGAACTAAGGAATCGATTCCAGGCAGTTGCGATGGAGGCAGAGATGGAAACACTGCCAGTGGAAGTATCACAAACACAAGAAAGACAGAGGGAGGAGGATAGGGAGATATGAAGAAATGACACTGGAAAGAAAAGGAAGGTCATAGGTGACTCCCTGCTGAGGGGAATGGAACATCATGTGTCCAGGCCTGACCCCCTGGCCTGAGAGGTGTATTGCTTGTCAGGGGCAAAAATTAAAGATATTAGAGACAGGATCCCTGCCATCAAACCTACAGAGCATTACCCATTCATGATGGTCCATGTTGGAACCAATGACATGGCTGTGAACAACATCAAAAGCATTAAGGCTGACTATGAAGCTCTTAGGAGGAAATTAAAAGGAATGGGGGCACAGTTGGTGTTCTCTTTGATCCTTCCTGTCATAGGAAGGGGAATATGATAGGAACAGATGAGAATGGAGGTGAACCTGCTGGCTGTGTGGGTGGTGCCGGCAGGAGTGATTGGGATTCTGGGACCATGGGCTAGGTTTTCTGGATGACAACCTACTAGCATATGATGGACTTCACCTGTCAAGGTCAGGGAAGAATGTGTTTGGCAGAAACCTGGGGAAATTCATCAAACTGACACCACAAGGGGAAGGAGACAACCAACACAGGGATTTGCTTCCGGTTTGTGGTGCATCAGCTTCAGACAATCCCAGGGGAGCGCCCATAGATCGCCGAATCTCCAGGTCCTTAAGAGGGGATCCACAATGATCTGGACCCCACTGAACCTTCCTGGAGAGGGGCTTTTTGCAGAGGACTTGATCCGGGCTGCATGAGAAAGCCCCGGATCATCCTGACACAGGGACCTGTAAGAGAACACTCTTTGGCAGCCATTGAGTGAAAAGATGTGATCAACCGCTTGCAATGAGAGTTATTTTTTGCCTCATCCATAACACCGATGAAGATCTCTACCATGAGTGCTTGTAAATGCAACACTAGAAAATCTAATGATCATTGGGCCATGCCCCTTTAAGTTTTAAAAGGACAGAAGAAAGAGGGGAGTAAAACTCCCCACTTCCTTTTCTCTTTTTTTTGGTGGCTGGGATGAGTTAATAAAGAAAACTACACAAAATTTTTCTTGAGCAGGGCAAAAGAAATACAAAGGCTGTTGTATGAACCTTTAAGACTGTTTCTTGCAGTATAATTTTGTTTAAATCCTGTTTTCTGTGCTACTTCTGGTTTCTGGATATAGATGCTCTATGGAACTTTTACTTAGGTTCTTAAAGAGAAATAATCAAATGACTGTACTGGAGAACATATTTTGTTAAAAGGATTATAAACTCTTTTCTTTGGAAGAAAGAGGGACATTTCAAACTGATTCTCTTGATTTACAAAAGCTTTCTATGATATCAGCTTTACTGTGGGAAATAGAAAGCTTTATTGTGCGCAGACTTTATTATAAAGGCAAAGCATCCAACCTATGTTGAAGGATTCCTGGTGGTTGATATGTCTGCTGCAAAATTTATCTCGGAAATACAGTTAATATTCTAGGGCCTATTGAAGAAACAGTTTTAGAGACTTTTGCTTGGCTGGGCAGAGCAGGAATGGGATGTTGTGTTAAAATGAGTGTACAAGGTACGGATAAAAGACTGCTGAATGAGACAGCCTCAAAAAATAATGCTGACATTATGTTGACACAGATGTCTTGGGAGGAGCCAAAGCATGTAATCGTGGATACAAGTAATCTGAGGGTCCAAAAAGCTTTTGATTCAATACAAGACAAGAAAGGAAACATATAAACACAAACTACAATTGAGATAAAGATCTCCCAGCAAGATATAGAGACAGATAAAGATCAAAAAAAGCAAGATGCACCATATAGAAGGATGGACATACTAAAAAGAAAAGAGAAGACTATGACAGAGAAAATTATGACAGAGGACTACAATAGAGCTAGTAAAAAGCAGATCAATGTTGAAATCCTCGAAACAGCAAAGGGGAAAACTACTCCGAGAAAAGATAAAAAGTAGCCCATGGAATCCCCAACTATCTTTAGAAGGGGATACAGATGGAGAAATTTAAAAGAAAGGTTTTCCACCTATATAAACAAGAGGCATAGAATTAAGACATTGGTGAGGAGAGGGAACAACAACAAAAAAAGATTTAAGATTTATATATGTTTGACCTAAGAAATTTCTTTGTATGATTTTTTTTAAATTGAGATAGGCTTTGTTAGAATTTGTCTGTGTACATTTATAGAGTACGGATCTATATTAAAAGTATGGGAAGATAATTTCAAAATGTTTAATCCCTATTGTAATGATATTAGAAGTTTAAATTGTATAAGCAAGATTGTGTAACTAAAAAAGCTCAAGAGGGATCGGGGAAACATGTTTAAACCTCAAAAGGTAATTAAAATACGTACAGCGGTATGCGAGTGGACCCCTCATCACCCCAGAGCAGGGACCAGGAAGGGAGCTCTTATGGGCACCCATTGAAGCACAGAGGCACAATCGACTGCTTCTGGAGCTGTACTCTGACTAGAGAATCTTTCCTCATTGCACAATGTGAGTAGCTGAACTTCTTAGAGCACTGACTTATCTATTTCTGCTTCTTTGGAATGAAGAGGTCCATTTAAACTTTAAAAGTCCTAGGCAAAGAGAAGGGAAGGGTGGAAGGATTCCCCCTCACCCCCAGATTCACAGCTTGGAAGGGCAACCCAGGCTTTTTACTGCTTTGTATGGAGGCTTAAAGGACCTGGAAGACACTGGATAGTTGATTTTTATTAATCTGGGAACCTGATTTATAGCTTATATAGATACTGAAAGGCTATTGTTTTTCCCAGTGGAGACTGCTTTTTCTTGAAGGCTTTTAGACTCTTTTGTGTTGTATTTAGAAGGCTTTACACTGCTGACTGTAGCAAGGCTTGTCTCCTCTCTGTTTTTTGTTGGCTGTTGTCTCTACCTTCTCCCTCTGGAATGATTCGCAATGGCTTGTTGCCCCCCTTTATAAGACATACTAAATAACTGCTTTTTGTTGGCTGAGAGGTCTATTGGAGTGGAACACTGGACTAAACTGAAACTTCATTTAAAAATATGCTTGCATCAAGAAGAAATTTGAGACTGTGGGAACCTCATCTCCATCCATTGGACTTATAAATTACACTCTTGTGAATTTACAAATTATCCCCATTTGGAGGCCTTTCCTGCCTCATTGGATATAGGGGATATTCTTTACACCTGATGTAACAGAAGAAGAACAAGCAACAGAAGGTATTGGTAAGGCTTGGGAACTGTGCCAGAAAAAGAAGAAAAAAGTTTGGAACTGACTAGTGACAATAATAACATTTAAGGTGTAGATCAAAAAATGGTAGCAATTATTTAAACGTATGACATTTGAGAAAATGGTTTTTTTACTAGTGTGTTTGGCTTTGCTATAAAACTGTGAATCATTGTTTAGACTGTTCTTGTACTTATGTCATCAATTGATCAGACTGAAAGTAAACTGTGTTAATGTTTACAATTGGAGAATAGAAAATAGTATTGTGGTTACATCTGCTTTGGAATTTTTTGGAACATTTTGTTGAAACATTTTATTGTTTACTGGGCAAAGGAAGAAAAGAGAGGGAGGAGGGGATTTTGAAGTTTGGCTGTGATTCTAGCTGAAACATATTATTCTGGATCAAGCAGGTCCTCTCAAGGTACAGCCAAGACTGTAGCTACAAGTTTAGCCAAAATGTCAACACAAGAAATTCAGGCTTTAATTAAAGAGGCTGTTAACAAGGCAATAGAGACTGCAATTCCTCAAGCAGTAAATAATACAGTACCATTGGCTGTTGAGCCTTTGCAAGCTAAATTTGATGCCCTGGCCCTACAAGTGACTTCTCAAACTGAAGATATAAACAACAGATACTTGAGAATATACAACAAATTTCTACATTGAAACAGACCACTACCCAGTTACAAGAAAAAAACTGAGGACGTAGCTCAACAAGTACAGGATATGAGGATTAAACAAGATCTTCTGGAAGATACAGTGACAAGACTGGAATTAGTTAAAGCTGCTTATGTGCTAAGATTTCAAAATATTCCAGAAAAGAAAGGAGAAGATGTCAAAGAAGAGATGACAAAACTACTAGCAGAATATCTAGAAGATAGCACCCAAGACATCTCTGATGAGATAGATGTGGCCTATAGAATGAATTCTGTATATGCAAGAAGAAACCAAATGCCCAGAGAAATTCATGTAAGATTTCACAAGAAAATTATGAGAGATACCATCTTTAAAAATTCAAATAAAAAGACGTTATATGTGTAGGAGGTAGAAGTGAAAATTTTAAAAGAGATTCCATGGAGAATAAGGGAGAGAAGAAGAAGCTACACTCAATTTACAGGATTATTACGAGAAAATGGAATATCTTACAGATGGCTGTTTCCTGAAGGCATCTTATTTACCCATGGAGGGAAACGATTTAGGATAAATTCAACATTTAAAGTAGAGAACTTCTTAAAAACATATGGAGAGGAATTAGGAGCCCAAGAAGAAGAAGAGGGAGAGGAACATGAGGAGGAAGAAGAACCAGATGAAGAGAGTGGAGGACAACAGGTATAAGGAGCATCAGGACTAAGAACGGGAACTACTAAGAAAAAAACTAAGACAATACCACGCCATATGACAATGAGATACCAAGACAAAAAAAATGGATCTAAAAAAAATGCCAAAGATGGATAGGAAGAAGCGAAAAATAATCTCTATAAATGTTAACAGTTTGAATGCCCCACAAAAAAGAAAACAAGTCTCCCAACAAATTAAGAAGATGCAGGTAGATGTTATTTGCCTACAGGAAACCCACACCAAATATTCAGATAAGAAACTTTTAAAAGTTAAAAAATTTGGAAACACCTTTGTGTCTGCAGATAAGCAAAAGAAAAAGAGAGGAGTTGTTACCTATGTAAAAGAACATTTGCACCCAGAATTGATTTATGATTCAGGAGATAGAAGAGTTTGATAGTGAAAATACAAAGACAAGCAAAAGAGACTCTGGTAGTTAACATCTATGCACCAAACCAGCAACAGGAAAAATTCTATAAAACCCTACAGGAGATGCTTTCAACCCAAACATATGAAGAAATCTGTATTACTGGGGATTCCAATGCTGTATTTGATAGAGCCCTTGACAGGAAAAGTCAAACAGGGAAACAGAAAAGAGGTAATGAGTTACCTAACTCCTTCCTACATTTGGCTGAAGAATTTACTTTGGTGGATTCCTGGAGAATTAGAAACATAAATTAAGAAGATTATATGTTCTTTTCAACAAGACACAAATCTTGGTCAAGATTGGATATGGCTTGGATATCAACAAATATGATAAATGACATCATAGAAGCAGAAATCCTCCCTTCAGCATTTGCAAATCACAATCCTCTACAGTTGACTTTACAAGATACCCCGAAAAAGAACAGATGCTCCATGTATTTATGGCTTTTTAAAAATCCAGACTTTGTAGACAAGTCAAAGAAAACAATTTCAAGAATTTTTTAAGCTGAATATCCAACCTGGTATTTCTATGGACATAGTTTGGGATACTTTTAAGACATACGCAAGAGGTTGGCTTATTAAGCATGATGCATTATAGTGAATGGGGACCTTTCACAAAGCATTGAAATTGAAAAAGGAACGAGGCAAAGATGCCCATTATTTCCTCTCTTATTTATTTTTGCCCTTGAGACACTAAATAACATGATTAAAAAAAACACTGAAATAAAGGGACTTAAGCTCAAAGGAGAAGAATATAAACTGCAAGCATTTGCTGATGATTTGGTATTTATCTTGGAAGATCCACAAGCATCTATTAACTAATTTGTACACTTAATAAAAGAATATGGACAATATACGGGCTTAAAGATTAACTTTAAGAAAATTAAAATACTGACAAAAAATTGTACTAGATAACAAATATAGGCATCACAAGAATGCTCCGACACTGAAGTTCAGAAGAAAATAAAATATTTAGGAATAATTCTAACCAACAGATGTAGCCCACTGTTTAAGGATAACTATATGAAACTTCTAACAGCAATTAAAAAAGATTTAGAAAAATGGAAACAGCTACAACTATCTTTTATGGGAAGAATAGCGACTGTGAAGATTAATATCCTACTTATTTTTTTATTTCAAACAATTCCAATTATAAAAAATCAACAATACTTTAAAGACAATTTATTTGGCAAGGTAAAAAAACCAGAATTAAGATGAAAGCTTTACAAGATTCAAAGGAAAGAGAGTGGTTTGCATTACTAGTCTGGCAATTGTACCATAAAGCAGCAGTCCTCACATGGATGAAAGAATGGATTACATTGGGAAATCCAAGAGTATTAAAGTTAGAAGGACATGACTTAAAATTGGGATGGCATGCCTTTGTTTGGTATGGCAAAAGTGGTAAACATAAATATTTTAAGCAACACATATTAAGAGCAACACTAATAAAGGCATGGGAAGAGGTTCAAACGATTTGTTACAATAAAATACCAAGGCGGGTCTCACCATTGGAAGCCTTCATAAACCCAATGATATTTACAAAAGAATGGCTTTGGAGATATGAAGATCTGCTAGATGACCAAAATAAAATAATGCAACAAGATAAACTTATGGAAAAAGGTATTCATCTGAACTGGTGGAAAAGAGCAAAAGTAGATTCTAGATATGTAAAGGATAAAGTCACTGGGTTTTATGATACACATGTAGAAATACATTAAATATTGTTATGCTCTGATGGGAAATTTGTTAAATTATTTTATATGTTGCTATTAGACATGAAAATGCAGGACGAAGTGGTAAAGGACACAATGATTAAGTGGGCATAAAATATAGACCATAATATACGATTAGAGCGATAGTCTAAGGTATGGAAAGTTAATATAGAGGATACAGAGGATAGAGGATTATAAAATGATGACTGAATTAAAGATAGCAGCTAGACGGAATAACTGTGTCGAAATAGGCGACTTAACTACCCACACATTGATTAAGTCCATATGGGTTCTAGTTAGGAAAAAGAGATTGAGTTTTTAGACACTCTCAATGACTGTCCTATGGAACAGATGGTCACAGATCCTACCAGGGGAGAGGCGATCCTGGATTTGGTCCTAAGTAACACCCAAGACCTGGTGAGAGATGTAAAAGTGATTGCACCGCTTGGGAACAGGGACCATAATGTCATTGAGTTTAACATTTGTACAGATAGGGAGTTGCCCAAAAAGACTGACACAACCACTTTTAACTTTAAAAGGGGTAACTTCTCTGGTATGAGGGGACATGTGAGGAAGAAATTGAAAGGAAGAGTGGAGAAGGTCAAAACCATTGGGGAAGCTTGGAGACTATTTAAAAAGACAATCCTAGAAGCTCAGAAAAAAGATATACCGCAGGTTAGGAAAGGCACAAATAGGTATAGAAAAAAGCCTGCATGGTTAACTAATAAAGTAATGGAAGCTGTAAAAGGTAGGAAGGATTCGTTTAGCAGTGGAAAGCTAGTCTCAGTAAGGTTGATAAAAGGGAACACAGACTGTGGTAAATGCAAGTCTGTGATCAGGCAAGCAAAAAGGGAATATGAGGAGCATATTGCAAAAAACCAACAATAAAACTTTTTTCAAATACATTAGAAGTAGGAAGCCAGCCAGGGAGGCAGTGGGGCCCTTGGATGACCAAGGGGTAAAAGAAGTACTGAAGGATGATAGGGAAATGGCTGAGAAGCTGAATGCATTTTTTGCCTCTGTCTTCACTGTGGAAGAGGAGGAGTGCTTGCCCATTCCAGAAGCACCGATTTCGGGAGGGGGTTTGAAAGACCTGAATCAGATTGCGGTGACAAGAGAGGAAGTCCTCCGACTGATGGACAATTTAAAAACTAATAAATCACCAGGCCCAGATGGCATTCATCCGAGAGTTCTGAAAGAACTCAAATGTGAACTTGTGGATCGCCTGACAAAAATATGTAATCTTTCATTAAAATCTGCCTCCATTCCTGAAGTCAGAAGGCAGCTAATGTCACTCCCATCTTTAAAAAGGGCCCCAGGAGAGATCCAGGAAATTACAGGCTAGTCAGTCTGACATCAATACCGGGTAAGTTGGTGGAAACTGTTATTAAGAAAAGAATTAGTAGGCACATTGATGAACAAAAACTATTGAGGCAAACTCAGCATGGGTTCTGTAAGGGAAGATATTGTCTCACTAACCTGTTAGTGTTTTTTGAGGGAGTGAACAAATATGTGGACAAGGGGGACCCAATAGATATTATTTACCTTGACTTCCAGAAAGCTTTTGATACAGATCCTCATCAAAGGCTCCTAAGTAAGCTCAGTAGTCATAGGATAAAAGGACAAGTCCTCTTGTGGATCAAAAACTGGGTTATAAATAGGAAACAGAGAGTGAGTATAAATGGGAAACTTTCTCAGTGGAGGGTGGTAAGCAGTGGGGTACCACAGGGATCAGTACTCGGTCCGATGCTTTTTAACTAGTTTATTAACGATTTGGAATTGGGAGTAAGCAGTGAAGTGGCTGAATTTGCAGATGACACAAAGTTGTTCAGGGTGGTGACAACCAGGGAGGATTGTGAGGCACTCCAAAGGGATCTGTCGAGGATGGGTGAGTGGGCGTCAACGTGGCAGATGGGGTTCAATGTGGCCAAGTGCAAAGTGATGCACATTAGAGCCAAAAATCCTAAATATAAATACACATTGATGGGGTCTGAACTGGCAGAGACTGACCAAGAGAGAGATCTTGGAGTCGTAGTAGATAACTCAATGAAAATGTTGAGACAGTGTGTAACTTCAATAAAGAAGGCCAACGTTATGCTGGGGATTATTAGGAAGGGAATTGAAAACAAATCAGCCAGTATCATCATGCCCCTGAATAAATCATTGGTGCGACCTCATTTGGAA
This sequence comes from Gekko gecko, assembly GCA_029375565.1. Classification (NCBI taxonomy): domain Eukaryota; kingdom Metazoa; phylum Chordata; class Lepidosauria; order Squamata; family Gekkonidae; genus Gekko; species Gekko gecko. The sequence continues at coordinate 267,274,738 of JAPDNY010000001.1, forward strand.
TACTGTGGACAGTTCTGGTCACCACACCTCAAAAAGAATATTATAGCATTGGAAAAAGTGCAGAGAAGGGCAACTAGAATGATAAAAGGGTTGGAACACCTTCCCTGTGAAGAAAGGTTAATATGCGTGGGGCTCTTTAGCTTGGAGAAACGACGGCTGAGGCGTGACATGATCGAGGTTTATAAGATTATGAATGGGATTGAGCAGGTTGAGAAAGAAATACTTTTCTCACTTTCTCACAATACAAGAACTCGTGGGCACTCCATGAAATTGCTGAGCAGTCGGGTTAGAACAGATAAAAGGAAATACTTCTTCACCCAAAGTGTGATTAACATATGGAATTCACTGCCACAGGAGGTGGTGGCAGCTGCAAACATGGACAGTTTCAAGAGGGAATTAGATAAACATATGAAGCAGAAGTCCATCAGTGGCTATTAGCCACAGGGTATAGATGGGAATTCTCAGTCTGGGGCAGGTGATGCACTCTATTCTTGGTGCTGGAGGGGGCAGCAGTGGGAGGGCTTCTAGTGTCCTGGCCCCACCGCTGGACCTCCTGATGGCACATGGTATTTTTGGCCACTGTGTTGGACTAGATGGGCCATTGGCCTGATTCAACATTGACTTTTCTTATTTTCTTATGTTCTTAATATAAAATTTACAAAAACATCTCCTATAAAGAAAAAAATATATAAAATGTTTTATAGATGGTATATGATGCCTGAAAATTTAGCTAAATTGTATCCAAATATGTTGAATGTATGTTGGAAATGTAAACTAAATATTGGTTCTTCTTACATGTGGTGGACCTAAAAGGTTGCCAAAAAATATTGGATATGGATACATGAGGTACTACAAAAAATGCTAGATATAAATATACTGTTTATACCAGAACTGTTTTTATTAGATGTTTTACCACAGAATTACAAGAATCCAGAAGTACATATGATTATACAGGTTGTAACTACTGCTAGAATATTATATGAAAAGTATTGGAAAAAAGAAGAAACACCAACAAAAGAGGAAATGATTTACAAACTTATGGAAGCAGCAGAAATGGACAAATTAACTTTACAATTACAAGATAAAAAAGAAGAAACTTTTGAAATAAACTGGTTGAGATTTTATAAATGGTTGGAAAATTATCTTGGGAAAATTCCAAACTAAATACTAACTATGAAAAGAATTGCTACAATATTAAGCTATAAACTGAAATAGGTGTATAAGAACTTGATTCTATTTTATTATGTTATAGCTAAACTGAAACAAGAGAACATGCTCCACTGTTGTTGTTGTTTCTGTTATATGTATTCTTTCTCTTTGTAGTTGTCTGTTCTTACTCTTGCTGAAATCAAGGAGGAGGGTGGTGGAGGAGGAGGGTGACAGCTCAGTGGAAAGTATCTGAGTGAGGATAAGGGAAGGAAAGACAAACAGTATTGTGGCTGGAATCTGCTACAGACCTCCTGACCAGGATGAGGAGGTGGATGCTGCCCTCCTTGAACAGCTAGATAGGGTATCCAAACAACAAGAACCTGGTAGTCAGGCTCTTTTTTTAGCAGGAACTCCTTTACATATTAGGTGACACACCCCTAATGTAGCCAATCCTCCATGAGCTTACAGTAGCCCCTGTATGAAGAGCTCTGTAAGCTCTTGGAGGATTGGCTACATTAGGTGTGTGTCGCCTAATATGCAAAAGAGTTCCTGCTACAAAAAGTGGTAGTTATGGGTGACTTCAGCTTCCCTGATGTGTGCTGGGGGACAAACTGCAAAGCATCCACAATCGTACAATTTCCTTACCTGTCTGACCAACAACTTCCTTTATCAAATGGTGGAGGAAGCTACAAGGGGAATCAGGCATACTCAATACTGACCAACAGGCAAGAGATGGTAGATGTTTTGAAAGTGGTGGGAACTTTAGGGGGTAGTGACCATTTCATGCTGGAATTCCTTTTGCTGTGGGGGACCAAGGAAGTCTGTAGCCATATGTGTATGCTAGATTTCAGTAAGGGAGACTTTAATAAACTCAGAGGCATGATGAGAATCATTCCATGGGCAAGACTGCTGGAAGAGAAAGGAGCAAGTGAAGGGTGGGCTCTCCAAAAACAAGAGCTCTTACAAGCTCAAGCCATTGCTATTCCAACAAGAAGGAAACATAGTAAGTGAATAGAGAACTCTGTGATGTGCTAAGGGAGAAAAAGGAAATGTTCAAGAATTGGAGGCAAGGACATACCTCTAAAGAAGAGTATCTGCAGGTTGCTAGGCACTGTAGCTCAGCCATCAGAGAGACCAAAGCTCAGGATGAGCTAAAGCTGGCCAGGGAGGCTCACTACAACAAGAAAATCTTCAGATATATGAGGAGTAAATGCAAGATAAAAGAGGTGATGGGCCCAGTGTTGGGTGAAAATGGAGAAAATTTGACAGAGGACACATAGAAAACAGAAAGCCTTAATGTGTATTTTGCCTCAGCCCCCCCCCCCCGGAAGAAGAGAACAGGCTCATCTAGAGATGGTGGTAGGCAAGGCATGGTGTCCAGGCTGCTGGTTGACATGGACGAAGAGGTAGTTGAGAAGCACCTAGTTGCACTGAATGAGTACAGATTCCCCCGGGCCAGATGGTATGTACCCAAGAGTGTTCAAAGAACTTTCTAGAGAGCTTGCAGAGCCTTTGTCCATCATCTTCCAGACCTCTTGGAGGATGGTAGACATGCCACAAGACTGGAGGAGGGCAGATGTTATCCCAGTTTTCAAAAAAGGGAGGAGGGATGACCCAGGAAACTACAGGCCAGTCAGTCTGACCTCTGTCCCAGGGAAAATACTGGAACAGATTTCAAAGGGATCCATCTATGAGCATCTAAAGGACAACTTGGTGATCCAGGGAAGTCAGCACAGATTTGTCCCCAACAGGTCCTGTCAGACCAACCTCATTGCCTTCTTTGATCAAGTGACAAGCTTACAAGATCAAGAGAATGCTGTTGATGTTGTTTACCTGGATCTCAGTAAAAGCTTTTGATAGGGCCGCACATGATGTTCCGATGGGTAAACTAGAGGACTGTGGACTGAACTCTAGGACAGTTAGGTGGATAGGGAACTGGTTGAAACTGCACTCAAAGCGTAGTTGTCAATGGCATTTCATCTGAATGGAGGGAGGTGTCCAGTGTGATGCCACAGGATTCGGTTCTAGGCCCATACTTTTCAATATTTTTATAAATGATGTGGATGATGGTGTGGATGGGCTACTCGTTAAATTTGCAGATGACACCAAATTTGGAGGAGCAGCAATCACATCACAAGGTATAGAATTCAACTAGATCTGAACACACTGGAAAAGTACTGCCAAGAATTTTTCTGTTTGTCTTTCAAATTGATATGTACTGGTCCATGACTGTAATAATAAAGTGACTGACTGGCTGACACTGGAAAAGTGGGCAAATGTGAACAAGATGCAATTTAACAGGAATAGGTGCCGAGTTCTACATCTGAGTAACAAAAATGAGGAACACACATACTGGAAGGGGGATACACTTCTGAGTAGCAGTGTGTGAACAAGATCTTGGGGTACAGGTGAACCGTAGATTAAATATGAGCAGCCAGTGTCATGCAATGACAAAAAAGGCTAATATGATCTTGGGGTGTATCAACAGAAGCATAACATCCAAATCACAAGATGTGATAGTCCTGCTGTACATTGCATTGGTCAGGCCACATCTGGTTTATTGTGTGCAGTTCTGGAAGCCTCACTTCAAAAAGGAGGTGGACAGAATGGAGCGGGTGCAGAGGGAGCAATGAGGATGGTTGGGGCCCTAGAGACCAAGCCCTATGAGGAAAGGCTGAGGGACTTGGGAATGATTAGTCTGGAGAAGAGGGGGTTGAGGGGGGACAGGGTTGCTGTCTTTAAGTATTTGAAAGACTATCACTTAGAGGAGAGCAGGGAGCTGTTCCTGTTGGCAGCCGAGGATAAGACTCACAAGACTGGGTTTAAATTAAGGGTGGGAAGGTACAGTAAGAGTTGTGCAACAGTGGAATCAGTTACCTAGGGAGGTGGTGAGCTTCCCCTCGCTGGCAGTCTTTAAGCAGCAGCTGGACAAACACTTGTCAGGGATACTCTAGGCTGATCCTGCACTGAGCAGGGGATTAGACTAGATGGCCTGTATGCCCCCTTCCAACTCTGATTCTATGATGTCATCATGCAGGTACACTGTAGCATTTGGCTAAAAACTCTATGGTGACCATGGAGTTTTTGGCCAAATGCTAGAGCACCCCCTGCACGACATGCCCAGCACGATGATGCCACTTTTGGGTGGCATCATTGTGGTGCATGCACAAAGTGCACATGCTAGAAGATCTAGGAACCTGGGCTGGACCCCCCCTCCCCCGCCAGCAGCCAGGTAAGACCTTGCAACCTCAGGTAGAGCTTGGTGTCATACTACTTTAAAGGCCTTTATAATCCTCTAAACATCCTCATTGGGATCTAGATGCAAATATATAGTGAGCTAAATCTACCAAGCTTATTTGATCCAAATATAGATATGACTATTTCTGATTAATACAGCCATTTTTGTTTCTATAACAGTTGGTCCTGGAAACCTTAAAAGTGAAAAGGCACTATGGTTTTGTTTTTAAATCTGATCTCAAAATGATGAGTAAAAAATTAAAGAAGGCTACTGGATTAATGTAATTTATATGGATTTACTTAAAGGCAGTTTCAGTAGTGTTTATAGTAAAGCAATGAAGCCTAAGCACCACAAATAGGCAATCTTGGAGAGGACAGAATATTTCTTCTCCTTTACTATCATGTCTTTGCACTGATGTCTTCATTGTTCTAAACACCTTGCTAGTCATTTCACAATCCTTCTTTTCCTTTGATTACAAACTAGGCAGCGGTGGACTGGCTATATAACTTACAGAGAAGATCCTTGAAGGGCCGCTGCAGAGCCAAGCCCTAGCAACTTCGTAAATATTGCTGTGGTAAAGAAGGGAGCAATGTTATGCCAGCAGCCCTATAGTCCTCTAGGGCTTCAGGAAATAAAAAGGGGCTGCTAAAAGTCTCACTTTTATGCCTAGAGATGTCAAAAGGCCAAGGGGAAGAAGCCGCTTGATCAGACTCAGGCTCACTGGGAATTGTGAATATAATTCAAAACGTTGCAGAACACTGAAACATGAAAATTCAGCTGAGGAGTTCTGAAAGAAGAGGAAATTCCATACCTAGATACAGTGATTCAAAGATTCTGATATAAAGCCTAACATTTTTTTCCATAAAGAAGTTATAAGAAATAGCAAGTGCATTATTGTCCTAAAGTTGCCACCAGCTAAAAAGAAATGGAATTCCATACCTGTTGTACTAAAGTATTAGCAGAAGTTAGAAAACAATTACAATGTTTAAAATCTTTAAGACTGATAATTAACCCTATGTCTGGTTTGTTTGTTCATTTTAGCTGAATGTGGAGCAAGTGTTTCTGGAAATGAAGGAACATTGCTTTCACCAAATTTCCCATCTAATTATGACAACAACCATGAATGCATCTATAAAATTGAAACTGAACCTGGGAAAGGTATTAATTTGAGAGCCAGAACTTTTCAGCTGCATGAAGGGGACACTGTAAAGGTATTTTTTTTTCTTTTTTTAAATATTCCTAACATTACCTAATTCAATATTGTACATTAATCTTGGAAAAACAGGCATGTTGAAACTTGTGACAGGATCCTCACCTTCTGTGTGTGTGTGTGAGAGAGAGAGAATTGAAGCTAGATGTCAGTCTTGGACAAGGGACCTGAGAGATGATAGTTGAGTATATTTACCGAAACAGGAAACATTAGGAGACCTGCTATTGCTGACTGCAGATCATCTTCCTCAACTCTTTCCTCAGCCATAGAAGTTGGGTCTGATAGTATGGAGTGGATCCCAGCAGGTATTTATCTCAGCTCTTGCCACTGAAGTGGGGGCACTTTCTAGTATACTGCCATTCTTGAAAACCACAGGTCTCTTGCACTTCCTGTAGTGTAATCCATTAATTCTGTTCCTTTCTGGGCTCCCTGGGAGACATGAACTCATGCATTTTGTTGAGCTAGTCAGCACTGCAGGCCTGGAGAAGGGAGGAGGGCCTTGGGCTATTGGGCATGTCCAGTTATGTTGCAGCATTCATATGTTGTCATGGCTGTTAAGTATGGACAACTTAACAACGAAGTGATTTCAGCAAGTGCTTCAGCTTTATTGGTAACAGCAAACTCCAACTCAGAATGCAGCAAGACTTCAACTCAGGAACACACAAAAACAAGTGAAGCACAGCTCCCTTTTTTAAACTCTCCTGGACTGTCAAAGCCACACCCACAGTTAGCTAAAGGCCAATCACGACACAGAGATAAAGGGCAATCATAACACAGGGATAAAGGCCAATCAGGACCGTTCCCTCTTTGCAACATTCTCACACAGTGATTGGGTATTTACAATGGTTTCGCCGAAACCAGCCAATGGTAATGTGACAGCTGAAGAGCCACATTCACTACTCAAGCTTAACATGGAAATGTATAGCAAGGATTCACATCCCAATACATAACAATGGCTAATGTGATTCCTGTGTTCTCCTCTTAAATAAGGGAGGATTATTTCCAATGTGTTTAACTGCAGCTGATGTTAAATGAGCAGGAAAGCCAATCTGCATACATACAGGAATTCTAGCTACCATAAAAGATGAGCAACTGAAAATGTGTTTGTAGTCTGCTTGTGTTATAAAGCCCTAACATGAATTTTGGATTAAGTTTCAAAGAAAAAAAGGATCTTTAGAGACAGACTTTTATTTTAGGATATTACTTTGGCAGATACTTGTGGTAATGTCAATTTCTAAATTATTGTGGGAGGAGATTTTGGAGATGTGTGCTGGAAAATGTACATTACAGTGTGAGGGGTTTTCTTATTAGAAAAGAAAAGATTAAGTTAAGAGGCATATTGGTCAAGGCACTTGGGGATAACATACTGGATACTTAGCCGTCTCTTTAATCTAGTAGAGAATGTTAGAATAAAAATCAAAAGCTGAAAATTAAAAGTAGACAACTTCAAATTAGAAGTAGCTAAACTTCAAGTCAAGGTACAAAAGCTTTTGCTTTTGAAAACTTAGTCTTAGTGAGCCTTTCTGAGTCAAGGGCTTTTCCCAAGTGTAATGAAGATGAAGTAATGATGGCACAATTTATAGTGTTTGCTTTGTATAGAACTGGCAAATATATATATAAATCATATGGGATATATATTCAGTGTAGGAGACCGCTCAATGGTATATACACTGCTATTTGAAGTATCAACTGCCTTTGTTTCTTGGGGTAGTATGAGGAGGAAGGGTTCTCCTTATATTTTGGCACCATGGGTGTATGTGTCAGGCTTGGCTAAATCAGTTCTCAACACCAGCCAGTTTATTGAAAGCTAACTTTATTGAGACAGTTCATAACTACCATCCTGGACAAATCTATTGTTAGAACTGAAGGTAACCACACAAAAGTTACAGATATAGTGATTTCGAGTAAAGGCGCTAAAGATCAGGACCCAATCACCCTCCAGTATTTGCCCGCCAGAACTAACTGTCAGCTCCCCCCTCTACCCCCACAGTCATGTAGTCTCCACATAGCAAAAAAAACAGAATCAGACATTTCAGACTCTGGGACATTTGGCATCGCTAAGGTGACAAGCCTTAGGTACATCAAAGCGAAGAGGGAGAGGATCCTCTTCTCTCAATGACAGATGAGCTGTAAAATGCAAAAAAGGGCACAGGAAGCCTGACATGCTGCCCCCCTCAGGATCTCCTACCCCTTCGGTTTGTGAGGGTATTTGTTATGGAATGCCCGAGTCAAAGAGAGAGCACTCACTTGTTTACAGTTCATCCACTCATTATGCGATTCATCAAAGTCCCTCCATTTAATCAAATAGTACAGTTTGTTCTGTATCAACTTGAAATCAAGGATCTCTTCCACTTTGTGGTGGGGTTCACTATCAATCATCAGAAGAGGCAGAATAGCTGGACGAGGTCTCCACTCGTTTGGGCCCGGATCCCTTTTTAATAGACTGAAATGAAACACAGGTGTATATGTCTTAAATTCTTGGGTAGATCAAGTTCCACAGCCACCTTGTTCAACACCCTCACCACCTTGAACAGCCCAATATACTTCGACCCCAATTTCCTCCCCAGTTGGATCCCCTTCAGTTTCTTTGTTGACAGGTACACAGAGTCCCCAGGCTTCAAATCCCATTCAGGAGCCCTGCCTTTATCTGCTTGTTTTTTGTAGTCCTCTTTCACCCTTTTCAGAGTCTTTTGGGTAGTGAACCACTGCTCCTTCAGGTTCCCCCACCATGATTGTAATCTCCTGGTTTAAGTTATTGGGTGGTGACTGTGGGGAAAGTACCTATCAGGCTCCAGTTCATTTTATAAAGATGCACTTCAATAACATTGCATTAAATTATGTCACTCAGATTAATCATCACTAATCAGTTAATTAGTCTTTTGATAAGAATGACTAGATTAGAATAAGACATAGATAACTTTTCCAGTACAAATACTCTAGAACTTGCGTGCAATATCCTCTGTGCTTCCTTCTGACATTAGCCGGTTTGGATCTATTTACCTCAATAGGCCATAGTAAGATGCCTGCAACTACAAGTATAGTCTATGACATTCTTGGAATACCATATATTCTGTTAGGTAGATGCCTCTGTCACATATATGATATGCTTAAAAATGGAAATGAAATTTTCATTCACTATATTAAAAATCCACTACATAGTTTAAAAACCAAATATTCTTATTAAATGTTCTGTAACATTAAATATGTATTTCTCTGTATTAAAACAAACCAGTTTATCTAGAAATAGACTATTATTTATAGATCCTGCCTTGGTTAGATAAAATAATATCCATATAACTTATCTGCCATAATTGTCCAACCATGTTAAGTACAATTGAGAAGATGTTCAATAACTGTTGAATTGTGCATGATTACTACCGTTTAGGGACTCAAAAGCAGGCATGGTCTAACAGTATAATCCTAAGTGAAGTCAATGGGCTCAGAATGGTGTAACACTGCTTAGGATGGTACTGTAAAGTAATAAAATTATAAATTATAAAATTACCTATGTGAAATAAGAATTTGGCTCACTGCCATTCGGTAGCATACATACTGTATAATCTTAAATAGATTACACCTTTCTGAATCCATTGAAATCAATAGGGTTAGAAGTATGTAACTCTACTTAGCATTGTGCTGACAGAATGCTGGCAAAGGGATGGGACATTTTGAAGTGAAGATCATGAAAATGTTTACATTACTAGAACATCCAGGTCAATGTGAATTTGATTCTTTTATTCATTCCCACCCTCAGGGGTTGTTAAAACACCCACCCACACCCATATTTCCTGTGTGACCTAACCCATTTTAAAAGCATGTAAAAAATCAACAATATTAAAAGTGGATTCAAGTTTCCCAGTGCAATATTGTACACTAAAGGAAAACCTGTGTGCCCTTTGTTTGAAAGCAGAAGCTCACCTCTCTCTAAAGTGATATCAAACGGTATATTTCTTTTATTAAAAATGATTTGAAGACAAAAATCACCTCAGGCTCAGAATCTGAAATAAAAGGTGACAGACTAGCTTCACCACTTCAGTCCTACTTTTTAATACATTTAGTCAGGAGGGAACAGAGCAGCAGAGGTTATTCTTGCCTCTTCATCAGTGTTTTCGGAAGAGGCACCTTGACTGAAATGTCACAAACCTTTTCAGCCTTTATTATGTGGATTATAGGAAGGGTGGAATGAAACTATAATAGGCCTAGGAATAAAGCCATGAATAAATTTGTTTTATTGTGTATAAGCTTCATGAAACTTTTTTTTAAAAAAGAAGGGCAGCAAAGTAGTATACAAATGTCTTTCACATGAGTTTTCACCCCCACAGCAGGGGAGGTGCAGCATCTTTATTATATTCTAAATGGAAGTTTAGGTGGTTTGAAAATAAGTGGTGCTTATGTAGAAAGGGCTTTAGAATAGGTGTTTTTAAATGAATAAAGTCCATTTTAATGTAAAAAGCCAAATGTGATTATATTTTAACAGGTCTGTGATGGACAAGACAGCTCATCACGTCTCTTGGGGACCTTTACAAAAAGTGAATTGATGGGGCTTGTTCTCAATAGCACATCTAACCACTTATGGATAGAATTTAATACCAATGGATCAGATACAGAACAAGGATTTCAGTTTACATATACGAGTAAGTAGCCCTTATGGCAATAGCTTTTTGGTGGAGAGGAAGATTGGAGGGGGAGGTTACTTAGCTGGCATGATTTAACATAAAATCCTGAGGATTAGTTCTTACTACCTACTGTGTTTATGAGATTGAATTTTAATTCCTTTCATTGAAATTCAGGTGTACAGTTTAAAAGCAATATTTTCAACTTCAGCACATTACTTTGTGAGCACACCATTAGGGACAAATAAAGAGGAACCTCTGAGAAACAGTTGACTTGGTTTAGGTATATCTCAGTACCTGTTTTTAGGTATATCAATGACATTTTATAGCTAAATCTTACACAATTGGATGTTCTGGTGATAACAAAGCATCATTCATTGCTTTGGCAGTTGCATTATAGTAAGGAAGAATAATCAACCTTCTTTGTAGAAAAGAAATATATGACAAGAGAGCAGATATTATTTGTGTTCCACTTCTCAAATTGGTGAGACTTTCCAGTGACCAGCAATTAATTGAGTTGATTCCCCTTTGCAGGAGAAAGCACTGGAGGTTTATAGCATTTTAAGAACATAAGAACATAAGAGAAGCCAATGTTGAATCAGGCCAATGGCCCATCTAGTCCAACACTCTGTCACACAGAGGCCAAAAATACCACGTGCCATCAGGAGGTCCAGCGGTGGGGCCAGGACACTAGAAGCCCTCCCACTGCTACCCCCTCCAGCACCAAGAATAGAGTGCATCACCTGCCCCAGACTGAGAATTCCCATCTATACCCTGTGGCTAATAGCCACTGATGGACTTCTGCTCCATATGTTTATCTAATTCCCTCTTGAAACTGTCCATGCTTGTAGCTGCCACCACCTCCTGTGGCAGTGAATTCCATGTGTTAATCACTCTTTGGGTGAAGAAGTATTTCCTTTTATCTGTTCTAACCCGACTGCTCAGCAATTTCATGGAGTGCCCACGAGCTCTTGTATTGTGAGAAAGGGAGAAAAGTACTTCTTTCTCAACCTGCTCAATCCCATTCATAATCTTATAAACCTCGATCATGTCACCCCCTCAGCCGTCGTTTCTCCAAGCTAAAGAGCCCCAAGCGTTTTAACCTTTCTTCATAGGGAAGGTGTTCCAACCCTTTTATCATTCTAGTTGCCCTTCTCTGCACTTTTTCCAATGCTATAATATCCTTTTTGAGATGTGGTGACCAGAACTGTACACATTTTGTAGTATTTTATTTATTTACAAATATACAAGTAGAACACAGGTGAAGAGGCACCCCTACATGGCAGCAGATGCTATCCCAGATCAGATCTCTATAGAAAAAGGGAGAGCTGGCATACCACAGATGCCTTACCCAACTCCAGTAGTAGTAAAAGTAGTGAAAGATGATTAAATAATTGTTAGGAACACAAATGAGAACAATGCCTTGAACAAAGAACATTGATATGGGATAGACATCTTTTGTTAACCATTAGTTACCCACTGTTTGGGTATAATAGCAATATTAATTCTTGGGTAAGGCATGTAGCTGCTTAGGATGTTTAATTAGGAATCTTTGAACATATAATGTTACATAAAATTATATTTACAAAATTTCAGTTTAATATATTAGTGGATTGTGTTGTACTATTAAAAACTTCTGTACTATGTAACAGTGATGCACAGTGCTAATTCTATACTGAAACTAACTTCCATATTTTGTATTCCGTACATTCTCAACTGTAGAAACAGACAAAGGGTTGAATCCAACCAGCTTTTCTACTGTGACCACCAAAGGGCTATGCTGATGGTCATAGGACTTACATGGACAAAAGCCATATGAGACAAAGATTGTAATAAGGAGGGGAATTGAGATTGAGCAAAAAGGTTGATGGGATCCAATCCAGTGTTTAATTCATGTTAGCCCATATACCAAGTACAGATAATATTACCACTATTGTAATGTGTTAATCAGTTTTCTACTCAGGCCCCTCATAATTGTATATAATTAGAGTAGGCACTAAAACTAGTATTAAGCACTGTGTAACAAATAAAATAAGTGGTTTCATTAAGGACAGTGAGGAGATAATCATTACAGTACATTGAATGTACCAGTCATCCACCTAAATAGTTCAAAAGGAGCATTTAAAAATTTGTTTTACTTAATTCCATTTTCCCTATTCTTGTTAGATTATTTGTTTGTATTCTTCTCATTGAGAGCTGTGAACTTAATTGTGAACAACCAAAGAACCCATCAATTAATCAGCTCCCTGCTCAGAAATGAGCCAAACCAGCAGCTATTTGGCACCTAATTGTAGCAGGGGATCTGAAGCTGACTTCCAGCTAATCCACTATCAGCAGGGAGTCAGATTCTGACCTCTTGTTGGGGAAACTTTGCTGGGTCCTAGTATTGCTACAACCCAGGGAAATTTCTGGGGGAAGGAATTAGAAGCTGACTCACAGCTGATTCGGGTCAGAATTCTGCTTCTGACATCTCCCCCACCCCCAAAAAATTTATTTTGTCCCAAAAGGCTGAAATATAGCAAAGTTAAAGATATGAAGCCTCTGATGTCTAATTTTGCTGTGTCTCTTGTTGTTGTTGTTCAGTTGCACAGTCGAGTCCGACCCTTTGCGACCCCATGGACCACATCACACCAGGCCCTTCTGTCTTCTGTTATCCTCTGGAGTTCGCTTAATTTCATGTTTGTTGCATTGATAACAGTGTCTAACCATCTCGTCCTTTGCTGTCCCCTTTTTCTTTGGCCTTCAATCTTTCCTTCTCCAGTGAGTGGTCACTTCTCATTTGGTAGCCAAAGAATTTGAGCTTCCGTTTCTGGCCTTTCAGGGAACAGTCAGGATTGATTTCTTTTAGGATTAACTGATTTGATCTCCTTGCAGTCCAAGGGACTCTCAAGACTCTTCTCCGGGACCATAATTCGAAAGCATCTATTCTTCGGTGTTCGGCCTTCCTTATGGTCCAACTCCTGCAGCCATACTTTACTAATGGAAATACCATTGCTTTGACCATGTGGACTTTTGTTGGTAGAGTAATGCCTCTACTTTTTATTATGCTTTCTAGGTTTGCCATAGCTTTCCTCCCAAGAAAAAGGGATCTTTTAATTTCATGGTTGTAGTCACTGTCTGCAGTGATCTTGGATCCCAGGAACATGAGTTCTGTCACTGTTTCCATGACTTCCCCTTTTATTTGCCAAGGAGTGATTGGGCCGGATGCCATGATCTTAGTTTTTTTGATGTTGAATTTCAAGCCAACTTTTGCTCTCTCCTCTTTCATCTTAGCAAGAGACTCTTTAGGTCCTCTTCACTTTCTGCCATTAGAGTGGTATTGTCTGCATACCTGCGGATGTTGATGTTTTTCCCGGCAATCTTAATTCTGGTTTGTGATTCATCCAGGCATTCCACATGATGTAGTCTGCATATAAATTAAATAAGCAGGGTGACAATATACATCCTTGTACTCCTTTCCCTATGCTAAACCAATCAGTTGTTCCATATCTGGTTCTAACTGCCACCTTGACCCTTATACAGGTTTTTGAGGAGACATGTGAGGTGGTCTGGTACTCCCATCTCTTTAAGAACTTGCCGCAGCTTGTTGTGATCCACACAATCAAAGGTTTTAGTGTCATCAAGCAGAAGTAGATGTTTTTTTCTGGTACTCCCTTGCTTTCTCCATAATCCAGCAAATGTTGGCAATTTGATCTCTAATTATTCTACCTCTTCAAAACCCAGCTTGTACTTCTGGCACTTCTCTATCCATGTACTGCTGAAGTCTAGCTTTTAGGATCTTGAGCATAACCTTGCTAGTGCGTGAAATGAGTGCAATTGTGTGATAGTTTGAACATTCCTTGGCATTGTTCTTCTTTGGGATTGGAATGTAAACTGACCCTTTCCAATCTTGTGGCCACTGTTGCATTTTCCAAATTTGCTGGCATATTGAGTGCAGCACTTTAACAGCATCATCTTTTAAGACTTTGAATAGCTCAGCTTGGCTAACATCACCTCCGCTAGCTTTGTTGTTAGTAATGCTTTTAAAAGCCATTTGACTTCTCAGTTCAGGATGTCTGGCTCAAGGTCAGTAATCACACCATCGTGGTTGTCAAGGACGTTGAGATCCTTCTTGTATAGTTCTTCTGTGTATTCTTGTCATTTCTTCCTAATCTCTTCTGCTTCTGTTAGGTCCCTACCATTTTTGTCCTTTATCATGGCCAGCTTTGCATGGAACGTTCCCTCGATTTCTTCAATTTTCCTGAAGAGATCTCTAGTCTTTCCCATTCTGTTATTTATTACTTTGCATTGTTCAGTCGGGAAAGCCTCCTTATCTCTCCTTGCTGTTCTCTGGAAATCTGCATTCAGCAACCTCCATCCATAGTTCTTCAGACACTCTGTTTATCAAACCTAGTCCCTTAAACCCATTCTTCGCCTCCACTGTATATTCATAAAGGATGTGATCTAGGTCAAACCTGAATGGCCTAGTGACTTTCCCAACTTTCTTCAGTTTAAGCCTGAATTTTGCAATGGGTAGCTCATGATCTGAGCCACAAATCAGCTCCAGGTCTTGTTTTTACTGACTGTATAGAGCTTCTCCATCTTTGACTGCAAATGATATAATCAATCTGATTTTGGTGTTGCCTATCTAGCGATGTCCATGTGTAGAGTAGCCTCTTAGGTTGTTGGAAGAGGGTGTTTGCTATGACCAGCATGTTCTCTTGACAAAACTCTGTTAGCCTTTGCCCAGCTTCATTTTGTTGTCCAAGGCCAAACTTGTCTGTTATTCTGTGTCTCACCTTTCCCCAAATGCAGTGTTTCTTTATGGGGAGGGGGGTAGATTAGAAACCAGTATGAATTTAGGTAGGAGTAGGTTTCTAATTGACCCCCAATAAAAACCACTGTGTTCTGAGAAGTCTGAAATGCAAGGTAGTTAAAGATCTGAAGCCTTTGATCTCTACCTTTGCTGTGTTTCGGCTTTCCCAAAGTAAAGGGATTTGGGGGGAGGGTGGATCAGAAGATCACTCCCACTGACCTCCTGATCTTCCCCCTGCCTCATAAATAATCTTTGCTTTGTCCCAGCAAGACTAGTAGGCAGCAAAGTTCCAGTGCTAGGAGGTCAGAAGCTGGATGTCTGCTGTTAGCCCCAAAGAAAAATAGTCTTGCCTCCTAGGAAATTGTATATCTACCAGTGTATTCCAAATGTTGTTAGTTTTCATTGTGGTTTATTGAACCAACCAAGCAGACAGTAACCAGAATCTGCTTGGAAAACCCAGTTTGTCACTGCCACTTGGCAGCTGAGCCTCTCTGTCCTGGGACAGTGCTACTGAACATGCCAGGGTGAAGTCGGAATTCTAACATTTGGAAAAAATGACTAATCAGAGTTATTATGGAGACAATCTTGAGCAGGTCTACTCAGATCTATCAGATCTGTTTATCGGATAGTATTCTTAGGATGACACTTATAAACCAGAATTCTTATACTGGGAGGTAACTCTGATTAGGAACCCTGATTTGTGACTTTCTGTTTACCAGAGTTAATACAGCAGCAAGTATTTGGATCTCACATTAAACTGGACTTTAAGCAAACCTAAGTTTATAAATGTTGGGTTAGAATGATATCTGAATGTAGCCTGTTTGTTGTACTGGATTTAAGACTGAAATTTTAATGCCTGTGTAACCTATTAAAAATTCTGAACACCCCCCCACACACACACACAATAATTTACACTGTAGTTCTAAGCAAAAATATTTCCTTCTACACCAACCTGCATAGATTGGTGTCATTCTGTTTAGGGCTGTGTTGTAAATTACCATATCGATTGTCACTTTCTCTCAGTCTAACTAACTCACAAGGTTGTTGTGAGGATAAAATAGAGGGGAGAACCAAGGATGCTGGCTTCAGTTAACTGGAGGAACAGCAAGATGTAAGGGGGAGGGAGATAATTAAAAGAAGACAATATAATTGGAAAGTATTAAGGTTTAGTACATTTCTCAAAGTTGTGACCATGCAGTGGAAAATAGGCCCATGCCATCTGTCCCCCTCCTCCATGTTGACAGTAGATGTAGGAAATTTTGAAGTGTATTGTATTTTAGCTTCCTAGGCAATGCAAAGTACCACTGGAGTAATGTGAAATAAAATTTATGCCACAGTTTTTGAAAGAGAGTTGTACAGATTGCTCTCTTTTACATTTTTTAAAATAATGATTGCCCAGCCCAGCCCAGCCCAGTTTCATCAGTTCTTGGAAGCCAAGCAGGGTCAAACCTGTTTAGTACCTGAATGGGAAACTGCTAAGGAAGTGTAAGGTTGCGACGCAGAGGAAGGCAATCACAGACTACCTCTGAATGTCTCTTGCCTTGATAGCTCTATGGGGTTGCCATAAATTGACTGCAACTTGATGGCACTTCTGGCCATCAGTAATAAATTGTGTCTTTATTTCAGCTTCCTGAGTGATGAATTTATAACATTTTGGGGTAACTGTGGTACATATTCTTGGATTGAGGGTATTCCCTCACATATCTTACTACTTGTACCAAAATTCAGCTTCAAAACTCTTGTTGGCAGTATCTTAATTACTTTAGAATACGTTTTATATTTTATGTCTATATATTTGAGGGAAAGGCACACCTATGTCCAATTTTCTGACTTCAGTAACAGTTTTGTGACCTTAAACTTGATATCTGCTATGTTGCAGTTTTCTGGGTGTTATGGAAATACTTTCAGCATATGGGGGCAAACTTTGACGTAAAATTTTGAAGATGAGCTGTACAGATGTTTTCAAATCTATGTGTGCATGAACAAAATATGTGTAAAATTTAAGCATTGTAAGAAGTACAAGAAGCTTAATATCCTAAGAACGTTTAAAAAGCATACCTAATTAATCATCAGTATTCATTTCTTTTTTCACAAATGCATGGACTGTGTTCCATCACAGATTCTGTAGGCATACAAAATCAGCTACAGATACATTTCTACTGAAGTCCCCTGGAGCAAGAAATCATCTTGGGTTTCTTTTTAAAAATTTATGAGTCACATTTAGTTTGCCTTTAAAAAAAAAAAAAAAACAGAAACAAAGGACAAGAACAGAAAAGAAAAAGCTTTACAAAGGCTTTAAAAAAATCTGTGGGGGGGGGGAAATAACACCAAAAACTTGGGAGGTATCACTAGGTAAGTGTGAAAAAGAAACACAGATTACCTTAACAGAACTGCTGTGCTTTGGCCATTACTTCTTTGCGTCAAACCAAGAAAAGACAATGTTATTACAGCAGTTGCAGTTTTCATAATTTCCTGGATATTCCCTCCCCCCAATTAAAAGGTATCTTGCCGTGACACTTGTAGTTGCTGTGGAGAAAAGATGATCTAAACTCAGGCATCCCCACAGTTGGGCCTGTCTAAAGTTTTCAAACCAGTTGGAAGGCATTGTCACTGCAGCATAAGGTGCTAATATTCTGTGCTGCCTCGCTGACTACCCTGAATGTTAAAAATGACATATGGAATAAAGTTGTTGTTGTTGTTCAGTCACACAGTCGAGTCCGGCTCTTCATGACCCCACATCCCGCCAGGCCGTCCTGTCTTCCATCGTCCTCCGGAGTTTGCTTAATTTCATGTTCGTTGCATTGATAACACTGTCTAATCATCTCATCCTTTGCTGTCCCCTTGTTCTTTTACCTTCAGTCTTTCCCAGGATCAGGGTCTTCTCCAGTGAGTGCTCCCTTCTCATTTGGTGGCCAAAATATTTGAGCTTCAGCGTCAGTATCTGGTCTTCTGGGGAGCAGTTAAGGTAGATTTCTTTTAGGAATGACTGATCTGATCTCCTTGCAGTCCAAGGGACTCTCAAGAGTCTTCTCCAGCACCATAATTCAAAAGAATCTATTATTCGGCACTCAACCTAAAGTAAGAATTGTCCATTGAGCCAGGTGGCAGGCTCTATAGGAGATGTAACAAAAAGGTATTATTACTACCTTCATTTATAATTGTGCAGTCTATGCAATTAGGATTGCCAACTCCAGGGTGGGATCTGGAGATCTCCCAGAATTATGATTGATCTTCAGACTACAGGGGATCAGTTCCCTGGGAGAAAATGGCTGCTTTGTAGGATAGACTCTATGGCATTATACCCCACTAAGGTCCCTCCTCAGGCCTCACTTCCAGATCTCTAGGTATTTCCCAGTTGTCATGGGGGACGGTCATGTCTCTGGGCCCAGGGGCTTTCATGGGGTATCAAAGCTCCTTCAAGAGTATATTCTGGTATGGTGCAGGGGCAGCATGTTTGAATATGTGGTTATAGGTGGATGAAGATAACCAGTTCTGGGATAAGCCTTGGAGGTTAGACCTTTAGCACTTAGGTGTATTGTGGGGGGCTGAATTGTGTTATGTATTAGGTCTGGAACATTCCAGGAGACTGGCTGAGTTTGGAGCTCTAGAACAATAACCCACCAGGACTCTGGAAGTGACCATTGAGAAACTAATGCTATGTAAATAGCCTATCGTTGGGAGTTGGGTGTGTTTGGGTGTGGGTTTTGCATGCTATTTAAACAGGGCTGTTGTCCTGGAGTTTTAGTCTTGTTCCTGAAATCACTAAATAAAGTAGAGCTGTTCACTGCAATGCATCTGGAACCCAGTATTTAATAGATTGCTTAAATTTGATGTGCAGAAAATGTTAATGTGAAGAGTCAGGCAACCTCTTTTGCAAGTGCTAGAAGAAAGGGTCAAGGACCTGTAACCCTTGGCTGCAATGTGAGCCAGTGGTAAAGGGGCTGAATATGCACCAAAGTTTTGGCTTCAGTCTCCTCTGCCATACAGGAAAGGATATCAGCTTTCTGCAGAGGAGGTGAAGGGGAAGGTTAACGGGTGCTGAAACCAACATTTGTGAAGGCAAATCAAAACTGTTTGCCTGCAAGATGAATCTTGGCTTCACAAACCAACTTGAGTCAAAATTAACGTGCTGTGTCTGAACAAAACCTACAAGTATTTTGAAAATGCCTTGATGAACTGGATATGGCTCACAAGCCTTACCTCTCCCATTTAAGAATAATATCTAGATACATAACTAACCAGATGCTGATAAAGTAGATTTGCAATTCTTCGTTGATCCTAGTAAGAATTACCATATATCTGAACTATACAATAATACTGCTTAGCTGTACATATGAGCAGCACCATTTGGGGGAAATGTCAACTTTCCATCACAAATATCGAGAAGTGTGTCACATATACTATATTTGAATGCTATTATCTTAAGATGTACTAAGATAAGGTGGGAAATGGTATTTAAAAAATTAGCTGGGTTTTTCTTTTCAAGAAGTGTGTGTATATAAAGTGCCATCAGATTGCAGCCAACGCATGGCAACCCCAGCAAATGGCTTTCAAGGTGTCCTGACAGCTGACACACAGTAAGCACACAGACATGGTTATTTGATGTCAGAGTTGGTCAAAATACAGCTCCAAGGTTCAGGCACAGGTTAGGCAGCACTCACAGCTTCAAGTCTGAAGGGGGATCCAAGAGCAAGGTTTCTACAATACAACTCAAGGTCATAGAAGAAGAACTATGTCCCCGGTCATATGGGCCAGAAAACGCAGGGGGAGGCGTGGCAGTTCGCCCCGGAGCAAAATAAGGTGCGGTAGCCCAATCACACGGGCCACCGGATTGCCACGCTCCAGCTCCGAGCGCCAATCACACCACGCTGCTGCAGCGTGGCAAAAAGCAGTGCAGCAGACCACACAAGCTATGCTGTTGCAAAGTGCTCATGCGCCGTTGGAGGGGGGGCGCTGTCGGTGTCTTGCATGTGCACATGCGTTATTCAGCATTGGTGCGCATCACATGGAAACTTACAACATCCTGAAACCCTGGGACATGGGTGGGTGTCGGAAGCTGTGGGATACTGGTGCTCCCGCGATCAGACGCTGGCCTTTGTGGCGGGGTTTCTGGAAACTAGTGCTTCGACCCTAGTAGTTTTTTACTCCACATTTTCCATGGGAAGCTGCGGGTTGGCCATGTGAGTGCTACGCCTCCCAGATGTGCCGGTGTGATTGCGCACGGAAAGTCCGCAGGGCTACCATGCCTTCAGCGGGGGAAATGCTCCATGTGAACGGGGCCTATATCCAGAATACAGGCAACAAACAAGTTGCTTCCACACATCTACTCCCTTCTCTGTTGCTTTTAAGCCCCATGCGGCTAACCATCTGTGTTGCATCATGCACCTGCCGGCTGCCTCAGTCCTGCTTCTGCGAACACTCATCCTGGTTGTTGAAGCTGGGCTGATGCTTTGCTGCTGGGTGGACACTGCAACTTCTGGCTTGAAGGTCCTCCCAATCTTCTTCCAATGACATTCCTGGGGCTCTGGTGATGAGGGGGGGTGAACTGACTGGCAACTGGCTCTTTGTTCCCAGCCCAGGGTTGAGAAGCTGAGGGGCCAATGTACTGGTTCCTGGCTGAGAGTCTATAACTGGCCCCTCAGAGACTGCCTCCTCCAGCAGTATCTCTGCTGCTGGCTGTGGGCTTGGGTCAGGTATGCTGACCCCCTCTTCCTCAGAGGGATCCTCTGGGTCCCTTTGCTCTGCTGAGCTTGGCTAGCCCACAACACAAGGCAGGTGAGAAGCAGAGGTGGTTTGCCATTGCCTTGCTGTGCAAAGTCTTCCTTGGTGATATTCCTGCTTAGCTTCCAAGGTCTGACAAGATCCAGCTACATCATGCTGCCTTTTCTCCCTCCTTTCAAGGTACTCTAAACTGCCAAAGAAGTACTTTATCTTGTGCCTTCAGCTAAAATAAAAAAAATAAAAAATAAAAATGTAATCCTTAAATATACTCCCCATGGTGTCTTGGAACTATTTACTTTTTAAAAACTACTTTAAACAAAATCTGCCACGGGGTCCAATACTTTTGAGTTCCCTATATAATCTACTTGAAAATGTTAATCCTACACTCTAATTAATATGCAAAACTTCTGGACCCAGATCAGAGGCAAATGTGACTAAGGAGTGTATCTATGTAAATGCCATCAAAAATGTTACTATCATATCCTTAAGATACAAATTCAATATGCATGTAAAACAACACATGCTTTACTAAACCCTGTGATTATCTCCTTTCCTTTTCTTGACTTCAAAAATATAATTATATTAGAAATTGCATTGCAAGAAGGTTTACACATGCCAAAACTGAAAGTAAGTAACAACCGGAAAAACACCACTGATTTCATATTGGATTGCATTTGGCTGACCCTCACAGAGAAAGGTTGAAAATGTTGCTGCGAGGAAACGTTACATTAGATATATTCCTAAATATATTATTAGCACAATAAAAATGTCTTAACTTATTGTGTTGGCAAGGAGGATTTCTCCCCTTTCAGGAAAACTGTTCAATAGTGGTTGCTGGTGGGGGTGGGAGGCTGTATTCAGGCATCCAGTTTACATGTTTGCAATGTGAAAGAGGATGAGAGTGCTAAGGTTGCTCATAGGGACAATTTATGTAATTCCTTTTTGTTTTCACTGTGTATTGTAATTCATTGTATATTTTAGACCTAGTATCTAACTGTGTTCAGGCTGTGGGCACTTTGGAAATGCTGAGAACAGGTAGTGGGCACCACCACAAAATGGTTGCCATGAGAGCTGAAGCCAATCAAAGAATATTAAGAGGTTCCAATCCAAGTATCCTCCTGTGCTGGAGGCTTCTGTTTCTGCATGGGTGCTTCCTGCAGACAGAAAGATGATGTCTCCTGGGTTATTCTGAAGCATCTTGTGCACCAAGGAGGACAAGCCAGGATTGGCTCTTTGCTTTGGGGGGTGGGGGGCAGGGGTAGACTGGGAAGTTAAAATGGCCCTAGGGGAGAAAGCACCAAAGCGGTTGCATATATCTTTCATTGAGTATACAGGGGACTTACTTTGGAGTAAACCTGCATAGGATAATGATGTGACACAGCAGACTCTCTGGAACTGTTCTTTCTAAGCCCACTCCTATGTATAATTACCCAGAAGCTTCTGAATACAATGGATTTATACTGAAGTAAGCCAGCATACCATGACCTCCTCCCTCGACTGCTGGACGAGGATAGAAGATGTGGCTGCGGGGAATTACGTAGGGTATGCTGGATGTTTTTCTCAAGCCTGTCTCATAGCACTGTTAGCTGGGAAATGATGACAGAGGAAATGCCTTTGCACCCACCCCACAGTGGTATGCTCTTTGAAGACAAAAGAAAAAGAAGAGTTGGCTTTTATACCCTGTGGTCAGATGAGATGTTAGATCTGTCTTCGTTGCTGTTGACCTGCAGATTTAAAATGCATGTTCAGACAGCAACATCTGCCTCCCATCCCCCAGTCACTGGCACCCCTTACTCACCCGTCTTCCAACTGGAGTTCTTAGGTACCAGGGAAGGTCTGGTCTTTACAGATCTTCAGGGACTTACCCTGCATTTCTGGATGTCTCAGCATTCCACTATGAAATGAAGCCACGTGCACAGTTCCATTTGGCTGCCCTTATTTACTTCAGTTAGCAATGTGTGCATAAATGTGCATCTGTCCTGAGTTATTCTGTTGGTATCAGGAGCCCCTGGGGGGAGTTATGTTTGAGTGACAACTCCCCCCAAAGGATTCCTCTCTCCTGTTTTTTGGGTGGGACAGGGGTGGACATTGTCCCCATTTCTGCGGTCTTAACTTCCTGGTTTGCTTCTGTGCATGTTCAATTTTCTGAAAATGTAAAAAACAATGCCATGGGCTGCCCACTCCACAGATGCCACACAGCAGGCATCTGGATGGTCACCAACCAGGGTGAGTGCACAGTGAAGAGGGTAGAGACTCTGATTGAAAATCCCTGGGATTAAAAAACCTGAATCAAAAAAGAGGCGTGGTCACAACATGGTAACACACCAGCTGACCATAGCCTTAAAGAGTTTCAAAATGGCTTAAAATCCTCTTCCCTTTCTCTCCCCACAACAGGTACCTTGTGAGATAGTTGGGGCTGAGTGAGTTCTGAGGGAACTGTGACTGGCCCAAGGTCTCCCAGCAGGCTTCAGCATGTGGAGGAGAAGGGAAGCAAACCCCATTCTCCAGATTAGAGTCTGTCACTCTCTTAACCACTACACCATGCTAGCTCCACTGTCTCCATAGCAGCTTACCATCGTTCAGCTTGGTAGTACTGTTGCAAAGCCAGGCACTTCAGCTGCTGCAGAAGGGCTGGGCATGGGCTGATGAAAGGCTCCTGCAGCCTGGCATCATCCCAGGGGATAGAATGGGGCTGAGGCAATGAGGAATAGGGAAATGGGATAGTAACAGGATTTAGGTGTGGGGAGCTCAGGGTGCAGCCTGGCAGGGCTAAGCAGGTGCTCTGCCTCTGGAGAAGAGATACTGTGGAGCAAATGTGGCTGCCAGAAAATATATTGGTGGGCACCATGGCATACATAGACGCCATATTGGTCATTTTAGACAACATTAATATTACATACTCAGAATGAGGCCCGTTGTGGAAATAAATACAATGAGCTCTGGAAAGAGGCTCTGGGCAGGTGCCCTGGTCTTGGGCACTCAGCGTAAGTTTGCTGTGGTGACCTCAGTAGGGTATAATGACACAAAGTCCACCATTTTCTCCAGAGGAACTGATCTCTGCCATCTGAAGAGCAGCTGTATTTCTGAGTAATCACCAGTCCTCACCTGGAGATTGGCAGCAGTGGTTCCCCAGGAGGAAATGACTGGTTTGGAGGGTAGAGTCTATGTCATTGTACCTGTCTGAGGTCCTACCCCCTCCTCAAATCCCACGTGTTCAAGTAGTAGTAGTAAGGTTATTGTATATGGCCATTGGCCATTACAATATAAAATATAAATACAAAATATAAATTTAGGTTTCAAAAGTACTGTTCTAAAAACAAAGCCTTCAGAATAAGACTGTATAGCATTTGAACAAATAAAACAATCAAAGTTTTAAAAACATAAAAGCTATGCTACCAGTTTTGTAGCTCTAGGAAACAGCCTTGGATCTAACTTTTCTGGCTACAAGCGCAAAAAGTGCTACCTTGTGAGTAACCAGGGGATACATATCTGACAAGAGGAAAACCAACTTTTCATTGTCAGGTAAGTTGCGAAGTTGGCTTAAAATTCCAGATACAAATCTGCTTCTTAGGTCTGAATATAAAGGACAAACCATAATATAGTGGAATAGATCTTCCACTGTGGTACCACAAACACATACACATTGTTCCTGTGGTTTGTTGGTATACCTTCCAAGACATGAGGTAGGTTAGGCTGAAAGTTTGTGACTAGTCTGAAATCACCCACTCAACTTCCACAGACCCTGCTCTGAAATGCTAACTGCTACGCCACACTTGCTGTGGTATTACCTGGTATCACAACTGAACTCCAGACAACAGATCTCTCTCTCCCACTGGAGAAAATAACTGCTTTGGAGGATGGACTCTATGGCATTCTATTCAGCTGAGGCCTCTCCCCTCCCCAAACCCTGGCTTCTGTCAGGTAGGCCTCTGGCTATTCTGGAATTTTGACTTTTGTTTCTGCTGTGTTTCCAGTCCTTCTTTATCTATGTAACCGAAGCCTTTGACCTCGAGTGTCAGGTGTACTTTTCTCCTGAGAATTATTGCCCATTACTTTGGCGGTTTTTTACCTGGCCTCTGATTGGACCTGAGCCATCAGGGGATCCTCTTGAAGAATGTACATCTGCTTGCTTTGCACGCTTCAGGCCAGTTCTAACACTAAAAGCGTTAAGATATCTACATACTCTCAATGTCTCAATAAACTTTACTTCTTTGAATGAAAGCTGTTGGGAACTGATTGCTGCAGGAGTCTGACAGCTTCTGTAGACTCCACCAAAAAATCTCCAGGAATTTCCCAACCTGGAGCTGGCAACCCTAGTCAGGAGTGGCCCCAATGAGTTCTCCACAAAGGCCTGGAAGGGGCCTCCTGGCTTTGCCTTTTTACTAACAGAGCCACACTTGGTTGCCTAGCAACAGCCGCTGAGGAAAAGGAGCCACAGAAGCCAAGCAGGAGAAGTGTCTTCATCAGGAGAGACAGCCGTTTTGGCAGTTTATTCTGACAGGAAACAGTGGCTGAGGCAGCAGTGGGCGGGGAAGAGGAGCGGACCCAGCACCCAGCCAATGGCACACAAGTACTCTTTAGTGGCGGTTAATGGAACAATGGCTAATGGAGCGCACAGTACAGCCAATAGGAGAGCTGGAAAGTGCCAATGTGTTAGGGCAATTATATATATCAGATTGATTTCCCCTCCACCTCTCAGAGTAGTGAGAAGCTCTAGGGACCATTTCCAGGCCTTTTCATGCATCACTTCATGCAGTCAATTAATACAGTGGCAGTACCACAACTAGCAGCACTCTTCACCCATCAGGAGTGCTTGCTGTCTTCTCCCATAGTGTGTTATCTAGGGATCTCTAGTAATATGAAAACAGTGTATCTTAAAACAAGAAAAATAACTTAACTTTGGTCTTACATCATATTCGATATGCAGAGATAACAATTTTCCACCTTTCTTTATGCACATTTTACATACTTGCAATACACTCTTATTTTCTCAATCTGTTGCATTATTTTTTTGCCAGAGTGCACTTACACATTTTCCCACCTGTTCTCTAAAATGATTGATTTTTTTTGTTTCCTGCTGAACTGTTGTCAACTTATTTATGACTTTTTGAAAGTAAATAATGACCAGTTAGCATTAGTCTTGAAACACAAGCTTTTATTTTCTGAACTTAATAACATTAACACTAGTAGGTGTGGATATATCTGTGAAAAGTACAGAAAGACAATCTGCAACATTCAGTGGAAAAAGAAGTTTAGACCAAAATTAGCCTTTTGTTTCCTATTCTTTAACAACAGAGACCCAACCTATAGTCATATATTTCTTACTGAATAGTGAATCTGTGCTTCAGGTAGGGATATTTTTTCTTCCTGCCTTGCCTGAGAAAAATAAACACTTTTGACTCTGTGGTGGATTCTCAGATATAGGAGCTAAGGTATCACAGTAAACCAGATAAACATAAAAGGAGACATCTAAAAAAATAACAACCAGCAACCCTGCCCCCCCCCATTTATTACTTCTTTGTATCCACTGATGATAACAGGTTTGAGTTATTCTAATAGCAGTCCCTTAGGCATATGACATACTACTTTGGAACCTGAAGACTTTCAAACACAGCTTATTGCTATATATTTATTTATTACATCTTTTTGTTCTCTGTTTCTGCTAAGATGCTCAGAGTGACGTATGTGGTCTGCCCTCACAAAGGCCCTGTAAAGAAGGTTGAGTTGAGGGGCTCTAAGGTTATCCATTGAGTTTCATGACAGAGTTGGGGTCCGAACCTGGATCTCCCTGGTCCTAGTACTAGACTCCATATTAGTTCTCAAGTCACTATAGAATGGGTGCTTATGTTTTAAATGGTAAACAATCCCACTGGACATACTTAAATTAACTGATCCTGGGCAGCATTTTGAGGGGGGGGGTTGTTTTTTGTTTAAAGATGAACATAGTATGAATAGCATGAATTAGTAACATTCCCATTACAAACAATGAGATTTTGTTGCTAAAGTTTCAATCTGCTTTTTGAACTCAGGAAAGTTTAAAGTAGAGTTCTATGGGAAATGTTTCTGGCCCATAGCTAATAATGAGTACCTGAAGGGTTTCCATAAATAAGTAAACCTTTTTGTGTGTCCCACCCTAAACCCCTCGTTTTATGCAAAAGTAGCAACTTAATTTGAACTACTTGAACATGGTATAATATGAATCACCTGGTGGGTTGCTAGAGTAATGGGCATTTAAAATCAAGTGGTCACAGAAATTTTCTTTTTTTTTTTTATAAAACTATTATTAACAGGATATATTAACACGCTCCATATCTCAAAGTACTTTTGAATACATCCTTTTTACTTATCCCCTTCCCCCCCCGGCTTCCAGCAATGCTCCGCCCCGCTTATTGTTTCATTCAATATTCAGCAACAATAAAAACTTATCCCATATTCAATTCTTGCTTTAAAATATATTGATACATATAGTCTAACCCTTAGGTAACACTTTAACTAATTGTCAATCATTACTTTCTTTTTTCTATTCTTAATAGTTATCAGAGCAGAGTAACTTATTTCTTACATCCCAGTTCGTTTCGCCACAGAAATTTTCTGTTTAAGTACACATGATGCCACCAAATGAATATTTTACTTTTCCCCCCAAAAGAAGACAGGAGTGTGAGGGTTTCCATAAATAAGTAAATGAGGAGGAGAAACTATTCCTACAACTAAATAGTTGCTAGATGTAGAATGAAATTTGAGTCCATTGGCACCTTTAAGACCAACAAAGTTTTATTCAAGTTATTTTATTCAAGTCTTGACTTTAATTGGCCCTTCCTGGCAACTAACCCCCCCCCCACATCCTCTTTCTTCCAATATATAACAGATGCAGAAATTCTGTTTCACTGTATCTGAAAAAGTGTGCTTGCACACAAAAGCTTATACCTTGAATAAAACTGTGTTGGTCTTAAAAGGTGCCACTAGATTCAAACTTTGTTCTGCTGCTTCAGACCAGCACGGCTACATACCTAAATCTAGTCGCTAGATGTGTAATATATTGAGTAGTATTTGTAATATATTGAGTCATGTGTAATATATTAAGTCAATACATCTCAGACAGTATGTTCCTATATGTCAAAGCATACGAAATATTAGGAAGAACAAAGTACTCTGAACATTTAGTAATCTCCATAGTATTGTAAACCTTTATTTACGGAAAAGTGTGCGTGGGAGAGAGAACTGACAAATGTAATTCTGATGCCAGAGATACTTAACTTGTTATGTTCTCTGCAGTCAGACTGCATAACACTTCACCCCAGGTAAGCAGTCTGATCAGATTAGAATTTGAAATAAACTGACAGCAACCTTAACACCTCCCCCCCTTTAAATGCCCTCATAGAAGCTAAGGAATTAGAATTAAAATAGCAAATGCATTTTCTGGGAGGTACTTGATGAATTTTGACACACAGAATATCTTACTGTGCTGTTGGTATTCACATATATTTCCTTTATGGCCCTGCTACCTGAACTTGGATTTTTCTTGTTTATAACCTTGAAAGATATCTTGTCATTTGACAATACAGAAATACAGCTCATTTGGCATTTATATAGCACAAGATACCCTTAAAGGAAGAAATTGCATGGTGTGATAATAAAACACAATAGAAATAGTAATGCTGTAGACAAAAAATGCCTTTTGTCCTCGTTTGGTTTGTTCCCTTTGTTTTGTTCTGTATAAAAGAGTCAAACACTTACAACAGCCATTTCCAAATAAAGAGAGGCACCTTAAAAATATCAGTTTGGATTTTGTATCACTGTATCTAATTCTTAAATTGGCCAAATCTGTGAATACTTAAATCCAGAGAGTAGAGCCATGAACAAACAAGATACATCTTTATACTAACCTGAAAATGTCCCACATTTGCAAATAAATAAACAAACCTGAAATCTAAAGGGGAGTGTTAACACCTCCAATGATCAAAGGAGCACCTGTAACCAGGGAAGGAAGGACTCATTGGATCAGGCCTGGCAGCAACCATTGGCCTACTTGCTATCACCTGACTTGCATGACTCACCCAAGACCAGATGTGTGCTATTGTTCAACAGCAGCCACCCCATAAAAGCAAATGTGACATAGTAGTTAGAGCTTCAGACCAGGGCCTAGGAGACATAAATTCAAATCCCCAGTCTGTCATGGAAGCTCACTAGCTGACCTGGGCCAGTCACATACTATCAGCCTAACCTACCTCACAAGGTTGTTGTGAGGATAAAAAGAATGAGAGGAGAATGATGTAAGCTGCTTTGGGTCTTCATTGTGGAGTAAGTAAAGAAATAATATATCTGAAGATGGGGGCAGATAAAAGGTAGGTTTGTGGATGGCTGAGAAGGAGAGGAAGAGGCAGGGAAAGGAGAAAGAATACAGGGTTTGTCAGGAGGACAGAAAGAGAAAATAGGGCAGTGAGAAAGATACAGGGGAACATGAGGTTCCCCCTGCAAGTCTTTGCAGGTTACCTACCATTCATTTGGGATGGGAAAACTGAAGGGGGGTGGGCAGATAAAGGTACTTTGTCTGGTGAATGGGAAGGAGACAGGAAAGGAGGGAGAGACTATGGAGGTCTTCAAGGAAGAGAAAGAGGGAATAGTAGGAGAAGGAAGAATGAAAAGCTTCCCACAAGGCCTTGAAGGTCCCCTGCTTGTATTATCCTTATATTGCTTTAAAGCTGTGATACTATGGCATAATGGGAGTTCCGTGTGTAGACAGAAAACAGCTTTGGTACTATTCAAGAAAAGAGACAGAACCAAACACATCTCCCTTCTTCTCAGTGGGTTGGGAGGAGGCTAAAAGGCAAGGAGAGAGTCCTTCAGCCAATGAGTTGGATTTCCTGATTAGCGGCTCTGTTTGTAGATCTCTAAGCAGAACAGCTAAGGAGATGGGAAGGTAACTCGATACTGTGGGGGGAAATAAGGGAAGGAAATAGAATCTGCTAAAAGATTCTGAATATTCTAGGAGACTGAAACTTCAGAACAGAATCCACATTTCATCATTTCATTGCCACAGAAGCTAACCTCTCTTTACTGAAAGGATTCCAGGATATAGAATCACAATTTTAAAAATCAGGTTATAAGCATAATTTGAGACTTTCTCCACATCTAGAGAGGCAGTAAACTTCTGAACACCAGTGCTAGAAGGCAATATAATGGGAAGGGCTTGACCTCTATGCCTTATTTGTTGGTCTTTCAGGGTACTGCTAAGTCGCTTTGTGGAACAGGTAGCTGGACTAGATGTATTATTATCGATCTGATCCACCAATCATGTTCTTAAGGTAACTGTAACCACCACCTCCATTAAGAACTCATAGCCAATCAGTTGCAAGACAGTAGTGACAAAGATAATGGCTTATGCTAATACCAGATGTAATATAAAGTTACAGCTCACAGTTCTGTTAATGTGCTTTCGGTTGTCTTTTGATATGAACTTACATCTGTAGCTTGCCAGCAACAAGACTGTCATGATATTCTTACCATTATCTAGGGTTACCAGCAGCCCCCAGGTTCCAGCAGGGGTTCCCCCCCTTTTGGGGCCTTCAATCCAAACAGGAACTTCATCGTGCCAGGGATATCATGCAGTGATGCTCTGGTTTGGGGGCAAACACTATGAGCATCATGTGTGACATCACCAATGCAATTACTTCACTTCTAGGTGTTGTCATCGCTCATGTGACATCACACCCACCCCTGGAACGCTCTCCAGATCCCCCCACTGTGATAGCAAGGGGACCTGGCAACCCCACTATTATCTAACTGCTTGCTTGAGCAGTCACTGCTGCTGCCATTTTCATATTTTCTTACAACAGTGCCAGTGACAGCTGGTCCATTAGGATGATTGGAACACTGCTCCACCAACTGAAGCTGCTCTGTTCCCCGTCCCACCTGGCTCCTCACTGTCCTCACCAGGAAGCACCTGTGGTGTTAGGCTATGTCTGTCATTATATTGTCTTATCTCTGCACTGCAGGCAAGCAAGTCCCTCCATACAGAGGCAGAGGGCTTTCATACATACCCTTTAAGGTCTGTCCATACCAATACATTAATTAATTGGGCAGATAGTCATTCTTATTGCTCCTTCTGAGTCCTTCATTGGTCAATGGATCCATAAGAATGCATTGACCAGGCCTATCAATCTTTGTTCTTTCCCTGGGGAGGAAGGGGAAGAAAATGTAACCAGTCAAGGACTTGCTTAGATGGAGAACTGTCATGTCTACTAAGGCCCAAATGAATTAGTGAACTCTTCTGTTTTGTTTGTCTGCTTTGTTTAGCACATGTCCATTTTCCTCAGGACATTTAGGCCTGTCTCTTCAAACCCGGTAGAAGGCAGCATTTTCTGTTAGTGGTTGGGGAAAGCCAGGAAAGAGGATTAACACAGGTATTAGTCTCATTACATAGTAGAAAAAGGAGAGGTTGTATCTGGTTGGTAGCTGAATAGGGATCAGTGTTTTCATATTTTCTAGTATCATTGCAGCAGAAGAAGAGAAGGGCAAAACCAGAATTAGTCCTCGACCAGTCTTTTAGTGCTAGTTTTTATGTTAGAGTTCATTCTGTTAGTTTTCAGGAAATAGAGTAATATAAAAAGAAAACTGATGATGTATTCCCAGCAGTGTTAATGCTCTTTTTACATTACATTAATCTTCGGCCTTCCTCCAGTTTCCCCTGCTCAGTATTTCCAAGAGGGAAAGGGAATTTATAGCATGGGTGACTTGACCACTAATGGCTGCTGTGGCATATGTCTAGTTCAGCATTTTGCAGTTTTAAATATATTCTTGGCCACATATCCTTCCTTAAGGAAATTACCAACCAAGCATATTGTTTAGTGTCACCTTGCGGGCTCCAGCTCTTTTGGGGGAAGGGGAGGTTCTGCCAGCTGTATACAATCCACTATGGAAGAACCATGCACACACAACAGGTTTGGAAAATATATGGAATAAATTGGCCCGAATTTTGCGGGGCTGGGCGGGGGAGGGGGAACTAGCCAGATGCTGAGTGGGGGTGGGTGGCCAAGCAGTGGGAAAATTGGCAACAACTGTATTGAAAATGGCACGCAGGCTGATCTTCGTAAGCGGATCCGTCTCCATGCTGTTACCGCTACAAGAGCCGGGTGGGACCCCCCTGCCTGGTTCCTGCCAACACTCCTACAGCTGCAGCCAAGACAGAAGGAAGTGTCTAATTCCATGCAGCCCGATGTCCATGCCCCACGATGACAGATGCACCCTGTCAGACCACGACAGGGGCTCCAACCTCTGAGAAATGCCCAGATGATGAATTCAGATGTCCTCTGTGGCCTCCACAGACCCGCCCAGCCTGCCAGATACCTTATGCCATGCAACATCCACCTTTCTTGGGTGAGCAGTTTCATGCCATGAACAGCACCCAATCCAGCCAGGCCAAAAAATAAGTGTGTTGGGTGGCTCCTTTCCCAAGGATGCCGAGCTGCAGTGGGCAATCATGGGCCATCAGGCGTCCCACCACCTACCTCTCTGGTCAAACCTTCATCTTAAAGAACCTCCTCCAAACCAAGGTCCTTGCTTGCATCCTGATGCTACCCCCACAAATGATATGTCCGCAAATACCAACAGACCGATGCCATTGCTTTGAAACTGATCAAGGCCTCAGTAATGGCTAACAACCTCTACTGGCCAAGTGCAGCCTGGCAAAAGCCTTGTAATGCTCTGGAATGCTACCATCCAGCAGCTGGGGTACACCATTATGGCCAATTTGATGAAGCCTGGCTGTGATAGGTGCTCAGCTCATACCAAGAGTGCTGTGCCACTGTCCCAACCTTTGCATGTTAGCCAAGTCAATGCCCACGCAGCTGCCACTGCAGCCAATCCGGCCAAAGCATGACCATGTTGGGTGCTACCCCCATAGCAAGAGATCTGCCAGTGGTTGTGGTTGGGAGTTTTCTCGTAGCATTGTCACTTCCGTATCTGCCTGGCATGCCAAGTCCACACAGGAACCAGCATCTGGAATCCAGAGCTGCACTGTACTCCTGTAACTAAATAAGATACCATTAGCAACCAGCAGCCATATGTCATTCTGTGTCATTCCTGGACATATTGAAGCACTGTCCCCAAAAGACCCCACTGTGTGGTGTAGAATTCCATCCAGAGCACCTTGCTGCAACTGCAGCTCCTTACCAAACAACGATGTGCCCCACATGTCCTACACGTCTCAAAGTGTCAGCTCCCAATGGCACAGATGCGTAGCTGAGATTACTGCACAGTGCCCAATGCCATGACTGTGGCTCCTCACCCACTTGCGCTGCTGCCCTGGAACTGAATAAGACAATGGTAACCACCTGCTGCATAGGCCCCACATGCCCAGAACACCAGCTCCCACCTGCCCCAGTTGTGTGGCATAGATTTCCTCTGAGTACATGATGCTATGACTGGATCCCTTACTGCCTGCTCAGCTTCCCTGGAATGGAATAAGACATTGTTAGCAACCAGCAGCCGTGTGGCTTAATGAAGAAACCTGTAAGATGTGGAGCATCCGTTCCTGAGGCTTGCTCAGATCTTCCAGTTATACCTAGTTAAAACTCACCGTATTCTACTCCTGTGGTTGCATCTATCTTCAGAACTCCCTTCTCATTGCTGCCTATGTCTCGAACACCAATGGGTCATTATACATGAGCATAGATGTCAATTTAAAAATTCAGCTTTCCTGACAAGGAAGTGGGGCAGAATTTTGTTGAAAAGAAAACACGGCAGAAGCAGTGACCCGAATCCTGTAGGTCATTGAAATGCAATGGGCTCAGAGGTAATTTATTCTGAAATATTCTAAATGGAAGCTGTCAATATCCCCAGTGTTGAGCTATGGCAAGCTTGCAGGGAAATGGATTTGGCATTATCTTATCTGCATACACTATAAATGGCCTTTGTAAATATCTGAAAAGAGGGCTTAAAGCAAGGGGCATGAACCTCATGATGACCCACTAGAGCCCCCTTCCAAGTTCATCAGGTAGGGTAATTAGTTGTGTCCCTACACGCAGTGACTGTTACCAGTATACCCCTGGCAGTACAGCCCATTCTCCCAAGTGCCTAAACCTTGTCAGGCAGTGGGTACAGTCAGCAGTAGACTTCAGCATTGTGCTGTTAAGCCTCACCAACTGATGGCCGGAGGAAGCATCCACAAAGCTGCTGGCGTTGACCACTACATGCTGAGCAGAAATTGTCATGTTAGCAGACTCACATACGAGGCCCCAGACTGTGAAACCCAGTGTCCAACCCACACCAACCATGATTTCTTTTTCTTTCTTTTTTTGTTCACTGAAATCTGACCCTCTTGTTTGAAGCTGCACCCCAGGGAATGACCACCCCAAGGCGCCACAATGATGGGGAACAATGCCCGGGAGGTGGGACCCAGCCACATCCACACTCAGGCAGCAGGCACCTTTTGGGTGCACCTGTGGCTGCTGTGAACCCCCTTACAACAATGCAACCTACCGTGCCAGAGCACTGCCTGTTGATTAAGCAGCGGCTGGGCAACCCATGCCAGGGTGGCTGTAGGCAGATCATGCCTAGAGTCAGGGGATGGACTGTATTTCCCTTATGGCCCCTTCCAATGCTGTGATACTCTGCTTCAATAACCCATCTCCCGAAGGTGAGAGAAAGCATCTGCAAAGCTGCAGTTGATGCCCACTGACCAAGGAATGTTATGTTATCAGCCAAATGTTTAAGACCCAGCCTGTGAACTAGGCCTCCAGCCCATTCCCCCTCTCCAGGCCTCTGCAGTCTGGAGATGACGTGTACTTCCAGGTGGTCATCAGTTCCCAACTGGGAGCTGGCATCAACACCAGCAGTGGCTCTGCCGGGTCATATAAAATCCCCCAAAATGGTGCCATTCAACAGGCACCCCGCACCCAAAGGTTTGTGTCCAGGGTAGCTGGCTAATCTGGATATCAGTTGTAATTCCCAAGGTTTCCAGGTTCTGGCTGGAGGTTGGCATCCCTACCGGGTTCTACTGAACAATGTGAAATTCCAACAAGTGTTGGCATTCAAATTCAAACAGGAAATCATTGTAATTTCTGAGGTCTCCAGGTTCCAGCTGGAAGGTTGGCATCCCTACCAGCATTGGCTCTACTGAGTGATATGAAATTCCAACAAGTGTCAACATTCAACCAGACACCCACTACCCATAAGTTTGTAAGTCAGCTAGTGTGTAGACCAGTTGTAAAATATGAGGTCACCAGGTCCTGCCTGGAGGTTAGCGTCCCTACTGGCATTGGTTCTCCTGAATTATATGCCATTTCGACAAGTGTTGATGTTCAACCAGGCCCTTACCCTTGTGGTTCGTGTCTGGGCTAGCTGGCTAGTCTGGAGATCAGCTGCAATTTCCAAGGTCTCCAGGACCCATCTTAGATGCTGAGGTCCCTACCAGCGGTCGCAGTACTGAGCCACCTAAAAGTCCAACATGAGTTGGCATTGAGACCGATGCTCCTCACCTGTAGGTTAGTGACTGGGCTAGCTGGTCTCCAGGTGTCACCTGGATGTTGGCACCCTACCAGCAGTGGCTCTGCCATGTAGTATGGAATTCAATGTGTGTTGGCATTCGAACCAACGCCCAGCACCTGTAAGTTCATGTCAGAGTTAGCTGGCTAGCCTGGAGATCAGTTGCAATTTTGAGGTTTCCAGGTCTTGCCAGGAAGTTGACATCCCTACTGGCAGGGTTCCACCAAGTCCAACAAGCGTTGGCATTCGAACAGACACTCACCACCCGTAGGTTAGTTTCTTGGCTAGCTGGCTATTCTGGAGATCAGGTGCAATTCCTGAGGTCTCCAGGCCCCACCTGGAGAGTGGTATCCCTACCAGTAGCGCTCTACCGAGTCATATGAAAATCCAACAAGTATTGGCATTCAAATGGACACCCACCACCCATGGGTTAGTGTCTTGGCTAGCTGGCTATTCTGAAGATCAGTTGTGATTCCTGAGGACTCCAGGCCTTGCTTGGAGGCTGGCGTCCCTACTGGCATTGGCTCTACTGAGTCATATGAAAAACCAGCAAGTGTTGGCATTCAAATGAACACCCACCACCCATACAGTAGTGTCTTGGCTAGCTGGCTATTTTAGAGATCAGTTGCAATTCCTGAGGTCTCCAGGCCACACCTGGAGGTTGGCATCCCTACTGGCAGTGGCTCTACTGAGTCACATGCACTTCCAACATGTATTGA
Organism: Gekko gecko; assembly: GCA_029375565.1. Classification (NCBI taxonomy): domain Eukaryota; kingdom Metazoa; phylum Chordata; class Lepidosauria; order Squamata; family Gekkonidae; genus Gekko; species Gekko gecko. The sequence goes on from JAPDNY010000001.1 coordinate 267,310,664, forward strand.
CATTCAAACAGACAACCCCCCCCCCACCTGAAGGCTCGTGTCTGGGACGGTCAGTAGGTCCAGAGATCAGTTGTGGTTTCTGAGGTCTTCAGTTCCCACCTGAAGGTTGGCATTCCTATTGGCAGCAACTCTAAAGCCAGTGGCTGATGTACAACCCTGCTAGTGGGGGGCTCCAGGCTACTCCCTGGGATCCTCTGACATTATTGCACTGGGCATGTTGTGCAGGGGATACTCTAGCATTTGGCCAAAAACTCAAGCAAGAAAGAAGAACTATGCATGTGTTTGTGTTTGTGTGTGTGAAACGAGGTCGTATCTCAATTGGGTCTAGGTCACAGATCGTGAATATATCTGACCAAAAGTTTAGCCATTGTTGCTTTGCTATTGTCTTCCAGTGAACAGCAGTGTACTGGGAATCTTCTCACTTACTGGTAATGAAACAAACTGAGAAATTGTTTTTGTAGCTCCGGATGCAATTAGCTCTGAAATGAAAAAAAAAAAGACACTTGAGAAGCAAGGGTTTCAGTCATGGGAGATGAAATTATAATTGCTCTTGCATCTTGTAGTTGTTCATGAATGTTCTTTTTGAAAAGTATAGACACAATCCAAAATTAAAGCTTTTTGAAGTTCCACTGAATTTAACAAGACAGTTGAAGTATGCAGAGAGTTCTTTCTTTCATTTCATTCAAAGGAACTAAACCCTACATATGTTGAATATTTAAGAATAGACACCAAGGGTATTGAAAACTCCACTGGGTAGATTCAACAGTAATTAGTATATTCAGTAACAATTTTTTCTTGCAACTGCAGAAGTGAGGGAAAGGAAATATTGGTCCCTGCCACCAGACTGAGGACCAATGGCCAGTAGAAGACTGCACACACTTTATCCTAGGAAGACCACTATACCAAGAAGAAAAACAGCTATAAGCTTGAAAATGAGAAACAGCCAGAAGCTTGCATTATGTAATTTATTTAGTGAAATATTTAAATGCTGCCCTGAGTCAATTTATAATTCCAGATAGTGTGGTCTTCTCGTTAGGCTGCAAAACAGAGCTAGTTCTGTTGAGCTTGGGGGGCACTCTGAGTTTGGACAGAGGGGGAATATCCATTATTGCAGAGCATAAGGTGTTCTTATCTTGCTTTAATGTTGTTGTTGTTTTCCTATCTGTTGTTTGTAATCTTTGTTTTATAGAATTGTTTTTATGTTGTTACCTTGGGTATTGAGATGCTCAAGAGAAAGGCAGCATATAATTTTTTTAAACAAAAAATTAAACAAAATTTCAAAACATACAGAATATGCTAGATTTGAGTCCATTCGTACTTTGGGGGCATAGGCTTTCGAGAGTCTGAAAGGAACTGAACATCTGATGATGGGTCTCTAAGGAGCTACTGAACTTGATTCTAGTGCAGACCAGCTTGGCTACCTTCCTAAACTATCTTCGTGGAATACAAATACAAAATGTGGTATACCTCCAAGAAAATGGCTGCAGCTTAAACCCTATTAAAAGCCCTCATAAATAAAAATGGCCTACCTGTGTGTGACCCTCCCTAACACTTAGGCATCCCCCTTGTATGCTAAATTAAATTAATTAATTAAATTAAACCCTATTAAATTAAATCAATAGGGATTAAACCCTATTAGATTAAATTAAACCCCCTTCATATTAAGAGCACAGACATGTGTCCAGGTAAAATTAAATTAGGGACCACCACTGCCTATGTATATCAAAGTCCAAGAATTTGGTAATAGTGCTTCGTTATGGGAATGAGGAGGTTTCCCAGAAATAAAGCAGCGGAAAATAGAATCATGGTCTACATTTTTATTTAGAAATGCAGATCAAGAAAAGCAGGAGGCATTAGAGAACTGCAGGCTGTCTCTTGCTCACATGCATACACACAGAGCAAAACTAGACAACCTAACACATAAGCAATAAAAGCACACAACTAAAGGTGGGCAGTTGTAAACATACAAGCTTGTCCTGACATGACGAGGGAGTCCTGGGGGGCCCGGGTAGAAGAAGTGCAAAGAAGGAGATAGAAGACTGAGGCCAGCTTCTGGTCTCTAAGGGTCCTGTTTTCAAAGCTGCATAGGAGTGGCAGTAAAGAAGTCAAAGGCAATGGCTGCTGCAAAATTCTGGAGTGGGAGGGGGCTATATTTATAGTGTAACAGTGTTGGAAGGTTAGTGTCAAGTGGGCTCCAAAGTTGAAAAGCTTGAATCTTACTGACCAGTTTGATTCTACCTGCCAGGTGGGAAAAATATAGCCTTAACACAGAGGTGACTGCAGACTCAATCCTTCCATATATTATGGGTGTGTTATAGCTAATCACTGAGACATCACCTGAATTTTTAGGTGGGGAGAGGACTAATTCACTTAACTCATATTTGGTCTGTTTCCCCTCTGTTATTTTAGGAAGTGCTTTGGGTGGAGTATCTGAGTTGCTTCCTATTGTCGTGCTGGGGAAATGCCTTGCTGGAGTCCCGTTTGAATTTTACTTAAATATGGGGGTTCCCTTATGGATATCTCTATGCTCTGATATCGGTACCTCCTAAAAACTTAGAATGCCACCATATAAAAGGAATTGGCTCCAGCAGGTACCAAGTAGACAGCTGTAAACAGGGGAAGAACCAAAAGACCATAACTGGTGCTCAGGAACATACGGGGAGAGAGGGTCCCTCAGGTATGTGGGTCCTAGGTCATGAAGGGTTTTAAAAGATATAAACACTTCCTCTGTGAAAATACTCTGTTCCAATTGCTAGTTGTTCTGTGACTGCACTCTAACTTCTGTCAATGGTCAGAGGAATAAAGACTGCAGGAGAGTTACAGCTTGTCCATCCTAGAAAGGGCATCAAGGGGAAATCAGCATGACACACTGTTACCCAATCTGGACCCAGAGAAGGGGAAATTAGCTTTAAAATGGATTCCAGAAATGGTTAATTTGAGACCTTTTAGCCTATATACACGAGGGTGGACCTCAGTGGGTGGACCCCAACATAAAATTATGGAGAAAGAAAGAAAATAGTTTTCCTGTATACAAAATAAAATAATAAAGAATAAAAATGTAATGAACCTACACTAGGCACCTGAGAATAGATTCGGGTGGGTAGCCGTGTTGGTCTGAAGCAGCAGAACAAAAATTGGGTCCACTGGCACCTTTAAGACCAACAAATTTAATTCAAGGTATAAGCTTCCATGTGCAAGCACACTTCTTCAGGCACCTGAGAACTAATTGTGTAAGTAATCGCATATGCCCACCAACAAGAGGGCACACTTTTAAGAGGCAAAAGGTAGGAAATTTGGGAAGTTTTAGGGAAGGGACATATAACCTTAAATCCTAGGCTTGCATTCTGGAGAAGACCAGGGACAGATGCAGCTGGACAGATGCGCAAAGAGGAAAAGGGAAGAAAAAGACTGCAGAGTGTAGCAGGGGTTCTTAGAAAGAAACCAGAGAATCAATTTGCTAGGGCATGGGGTCCTTCTTTATGGACAGAAGATCCCCAGGGTAGGTGGGGTTTGGCATCCTGGCAATGGATTGCATCAAGATAAAAAGTGTGAATCTCACTCAATGATTTAAAGCTAAGTGCTGTCAAATCTTGCATGGAAAAGGCTATTGTGAACCAAATCTGCATGGGCACAAAGAGCCTGGATGAGGCAAAATGATTAACATACTTTAATTAGGTTGAAGTGAGCCAGAACTGCATGGACACAAAAGTTTGGGTGAGTCAAGATAGCTCCTGAGGGCAAATTAGACTTGAGTGTCTTTCTTGATTGAGAGAAAAAAAAGGAAAAGAGGAATCAGCAGTCGGTTAATGAATCAGCAACTCCCTTGGCCTGGACAGATACCTCTGAGGTATGGCAGAATATTGGGTGGTGATGTCTACAGTGTTGAAAAGTCTTTTGTTATTGAGAACAATATACTGCTAAACTGGGGGAGATTGCACTTAATTGTTTTCTAATTCTACCATACTCTTCTTCTTTTGTGAGATTTTCCAATGTTGTGGCTGAACTCAGTTGCCTTTTTGAGACTCCCTAGGCTTCAGACCCCTTGGGACTAAAGCTATAAAAAGAGCTTGCTGTCTAAGGGGCCTTGGCTGGAGGAGGTGATGGGATCCTCACAACCACCTCCTGTTAATCACTTGCCTCTTTGTTCCAGAATTAGCAAACTGATGGGTCACCCCTGCATCACTCTCTCCACTGTACTTTCCTTAGATATGTTGTCTTTTAGTCTGTATGGCTAAGAGCCTATTTCACTTATGTATTACCACTTTCAGCAGCATTATGCACTGAATTTTAACTGCTGTGAGCTCTCATGCTAATGACCAGTATAGACATGACACAAGAGATCCACTAGATGGCTAAAAAGTGCATAATTTAATTTTAAGTCACATGTGTCATAGTTGTTTTCTTTTTTGGGAGTATAACTTTTAAGGTCACATCATGTCACTAGGAGGGCATATGCAAAGGCTAAATCCTGCAAATGAAGACATAGGCTGAGTTCGGACTGGCAGTTTGCCCTGAGATAGGCACGTTTCAGCAACATTTCACAACGGGATTAAAGAGGGCGTTCACACAGGCACATCTGTTTGGCGTTCCCCACCCGTAGTCAAACCGTCATGTACCGCTTCGCTCCTGCGTTTAAAAGATACCTGGTGAAAGTGGTAGCAAATCCTGGAGAGTGAGTTTATCCTGCTTCATTCAGCGTCCGGGAAGTGTGAACGCTAACCCGAAAAGCCGGGAACAACCCAAGGTAATAATGTCTGCCGGGTGTTTCTGTGCAAGATGCACTTGATTGCCCTGGAGAGGCAGCAGTGATATGATTGGATGTGCTCTGCTCTACTGCTCAATGTGGTGCTGGTGCAATGGGATCCTCCCCAAATCGCCTTGATGTGCTTATGTGCCTGAGCGCATATGCACTCATGTGCACCTAGCCGAATTACCAGGAAAAAGCTGTTTACAGCTGCGCCTCCAGGCCAGCAGTCTGAATGCTCCCTCGCGCCTCCTCCCGGTATGCTCCCACATCAGTCGGCGCAGTATGACCGGGAAAACCGGGCTTTTTTGCCACTACTTGCTCCCACTTCAAACTGCCAGTCTGAACTCAGCCATAGTTTCTATTTTCCATACACTTTTCCTTAAAGAAAAAATCAGGGCAAAAGAAAGATAGTTAGACTTGGTGGTTGTTCCTACAATTTGTTACCATAGCTCCCTACATTCATATTACTGTAATAAGAGTATTTATCACCTTTGTGTTATTGGCACCTGTATCCAACTTGTGCCCTTTTACACCACTCATTGTCAAGGGTTTATGAAAAGCCACAGTTTGTATAATCTTGTACATTTGTGTATAAAGAACCAAATATTCCTCAAGGCTCAGACGATGGAAAAGTTTGTGTATTTTATTTCAGTTCTTTCTCTTAATCAAAGGGAATCCAAAACAACCCTTGTTGCAGCATCAACTTGTTGATAGTTATGGGGACTATATCAACACTGCAGTTGTGGCAGTTATCATTTGGAACATCTAGAATGAAAAAAATGGATATTTTAGAATGTTGATTGTATGAAAGTTTCATGATTATTTCTCTGACCCAATGTTTTGGTTCCATATAAAAATCGAGAGGAATTGTTTTCTGCACACCTGCATTGCATTCAGAGGCATTGTTTTGAGGGCACATTGAATGCAGACCACTTCTATTTTTTATATATTCCATTTATACCAAACCCTACCCCACAAGTGGTCTCAGGGCAGCTCACAACATAGTAAAACAATAAATAGTAATTCATAAAAACATTGCATAAATCAATTAGAATCCCAGATGGCAGCATAACAGTTCTGACTACAGTGACTGCTGCCCTAATGTCAGGGAGGGCACAATTTGCTCCAAGCCAGAATCAGCTGGCATTGGTGCCAGTTGTAGGGTTACCAACCTCCAGATAGCACCTGGAGATCTCCCACTATTATAGTTTACCATCAGGTGACAGAGATCAGTTCCCCTGGAGAATATGACTGCTTTGGAGAGTAGACTTTAGAGCATTATAGTCTGCTGAGGTCCCTCCCCTCCCCAGGCTGTACCTCCAAAATCTCCAGGTATTTCCCAACCCAGAGCTGGTAACCCTAGCCAGTTGGTATTGGAAGTGCCCTAGGCAAATAGTGCAAATGAAGCAGACATGTTGAGCAGGGAAGGCCAGTGTCATTTGGACGTCTGCCAACTCAGCCAAAAGCCTGGCAGAACAGCTCTGATTTGCAGGCCCTGCAGAATTATAATAAATCCCACAGGTCCTGGTCTCAATTGGGAGCATGTTCCACCAGGCAGGGGCCAGGGCTGAAAAAGCCCTGGCCCTGGTTGAGGCAAGAGGACATCCTTCGGGCCATGAACTACCAAACGGTGCTGTTCAGAAGAGTGCAAGGCTCTTTGGGGCATGTATGGAAAGAGACGGTCCCATAGGTATGCTGGTCCCTGGCTGCATAGGGCCTTAAAAGTTAATGCCATAACCTTTTATCTGATCCGGTACTCAACTGGAAACATTTAGCACTGGCTCAATGTGAGTCCTAATAACTTTCTAACTAAATAAATAGCATTTATTCATTTTTCTGTTCTCATAGTACAAATGGAAATTTCATTTTTGGCAGGTATTTGGATAATAATGATTAAATTGCTTATTTGCATTTCTCTTTCTTTCAGGCTTTGATTTAGTGAAATGTGAAGATCCTGGTATACCAAATTATGGCTACAAGATCCGTGATGAGGGACATTACACAGACACTGTAATTTTATATAGCTGCAATCCAGGTTACACGATGCATGGGAGTAATATTATTACCTGCCTAAGTGGAGATCGAAGAGTATGGGACAAGCCTTTACCTACCTGTATAGGTACTGTTAGATATTAATATTAAAATAAGATCAACATTAGATGTTTGCAAATACTTCTCTTTCTGTAAGATTAGTCATTCTTTCTTACTTTATGATAGTGGTCTGAAAGAGCACATAGCATAACTCAACATGTTTCAATGTTATTATTAAAACTATGGATCTGTAAATCTTCCCAGATATATTTTGCTAGTTCTTATTAATGTTTTACTCACCTAGGCGTCTTAATGGCAAATTGCATTAGATAAGTATGCTGGCTAAGGATGTACGAATGTATGAGAAATGGTGCTGGCCTTGTCAGATATTTGTTAGCTTTCCTCAGAATTCTTCTAAAGTTTACTGCAAGCAGGAATACCCAAGGCTGACTCATGCTGAGACAAAAGTCTGTGACAGTTCTTATTGAAAAGAGCATTCATTTCTAGTGAATCCTGTTGTCTGATAATCTGCATCTAATTTTTGTTTTGACACTTCTTACTTCATCATAAATTTTACCTCTCATGGGTGATAGATTCAGTTAGGTAAGCCACGTTGGTCTGAAGCAGGAGAACAGGGTTTGAGTCCAGTGGCACCTCTAAGACAAACAAAGTTTTATTCAAGGTACTAGGAAGCAAAGCCGTTGTGGTGGAAGACAACGGGCCCTATAAAGGGAGGGAGGGAGGGTGGAAAGGAGAGAGGGCTGGAGAAAGGAAGGAAGGAAGGAAAGAAGGAAGAGGGGGAAGAGTGAAAGAAAGGAGAGAGGAAGAAAGGAAAGGGGGAAAAGGAAGGGAAGAGGGGTGGAAAAGGGCTTCTCTGGGCCTACTGCCCCCATAGAAGGCCCAGGGGATGGTGTGAGGGGGCGGAAAAGGGCTTTTCTGGGCCTACTGCCCCTACAGAAGGCCCAGGGGATGGTGTAGGGGGGCAGAAAGGGGCTTCTCTGGGCCTACTGTCCCCATAGAAGGCCCAAGGGATGGCGTGTGGGGGATGGAAAAGGCCTTCTCTGGGCCTAGTGCCCCATAGAAGGCCCAGGGGATGGCGTGTGGGGGGCGGAAAAGGCCTTCTCTGGGCCTAGTCCCCTCATAGAAGGCCCAGGGGATGGTGTGGGGGTGCGGAAAAGGGCTTTTCTCACTTGCCTCAGCCTTGAGGGCCTGTCCCTGCACTCACACTCCAGACGGTCCTCTCCTGTCGGAGGACTGGAGCAGACTGAGCTGAAAACACTGACCGGGGCTGACGTGGGCGGGACTTTGCGAAGCAGCCAGTCAGCCCTGGTCAGTGTCCTCTGATTGCCAGTTCTTGAGCCGAATCAATTATGGCAAGCATAGAATGTGGTGGAACCAAAATTCAAATATTAATAAGGACAGGATAAGCTTTTGTGTGCAAGCACACTACTTCAGATACATTGAAAAGGGGAGGTTAGTTGCAAGGGAGGGCTAGTTGGGGTCAAGATGCATAATCTCAAAAACTACTCACCTACAGTACCATAGTTTGCAATAACCTGGATGCCAACTTTGATGCCACATACACCATAGAATCATAGAATCACAGAGTTGAAAGGGGCCATCTAGTCCAACCACTGTTCAATGCAGGATCAGCCTAGAGCATTCCTGACAAGTGTTTGTCCAGCCGCTGCTTAGACTGCCAGTGAGGGGGAGCTCACTGTAAAAAACTTTTTCCTAATATCCAGCTGGTACCTTCCCACCTTTAATTTAAACCCATCATTGTGAGTCCTGTCCTCTGCTGCCAACAGGAACAGCTCCCTGCCTTCCTCTAAGTGACAGCCCATCAAATACTTAAAGACAGGAATCCTGTCCCCCCTCAACCTCCTCTTCTCCAGATTAAACATTCCCAAGTCCCTCAGCCTTTCCTCATAGGGCTTGGCCTCCAGGCCCCCGATGGAGAAAAATAAGAAATGGAGGGAGAAGCAGTTTATATTTGGACTAGATTGATCTGTGTTAAATACAGATGGATAGAAAAGCAAGAGGGAAAAGCAGAAAATACAGTACATAAGATCGATGAATGAGATAAAAAGACCATGTAGTGGAAGCAGTTATATTAAAGCTAGATGTTCCCACTGCTAGTTCAAGTAGAGCCCACCTGTGTACTTATATATTGTATCCCCAAGAGAGAAGAGGGGGAAGACAGAAGAGGTGCTGCAGGGCAAACAGAAGAGGGAAATCAGGGTTAAAAGTGGAAATGGGAGATGGAAGGGTGGCTGAAAGATGGAGAATGGGTCCTGAAACAGTGGAACAAGACTAGGAGAAGAGGTAGGGGGATAGAACTGGCATGATGGCCAGGAGCAAAAGAAGAGAGGGAAAAGGATGAGTATGTTGCTGGCTAAAAGAGAGCAATCACTGGACCTACCCCTGAGTGAGGAAATGGATGCAAGCATGACTGAGCTTGTGGTTACCCATTGAACTTCATGGCTGAATGGTGGTTCAAAGGTCTCAGACCCAGCCTGAACACAGTAACCACATTGTATTGGCACTACCCATGAATTCATTTAATGTTTTATTTATGCAGCCACAAATAGCATCACCATCACCTCTGGAGAATCAGTATTTGTAAAGCCTACTATAGGGGATCAGTTTATCAAACTTAGTGGACTTCATCTCATAAAAACACCCATCCCTGGCTGAGTTCTTGAACATTCTTTGCTTAGCAGCTTTCTCCAGACATCCTGCATCCCACTTCTTGCCTTCAGCCTTGGTACTAGTCAGACACCATAAAATCTATTAAGTAGGCAAAGTTACCATTTTAATCTCTTCTTTACCTAGTGGGTTGTCAAATATACTTGGGCCTGGTTGCATTGCTGAATGTGGGGCTTACTGAAGGAGACATTATGCATGTCTGATTTCTTTTTAGTCACATTATTCTGTTCTTCTGATTAGCAGGATAAGTTATTTAATTAAAGTTGCATTAATATCTGCATGTTTTCAGACCAGTTTGGTTAATGGTTAAGAGCGGCGGACTCTAATCTGGAGAACCGGTTTGATTCCCCACTCCTACACATGAAGCCAGCTGGGTGACCTTGGGTCAGTCACAGTTCTCTAAGAGATGTTCTCTCAAGAGCAGTTTTCTCAGAGTTCTCTCAGCCCCACATACCTCACAAGGTGTCTGTTGTGGGGAGAGGAAGGGAAGGAGATTGTAAGCCGCTCTGTGACTCCAAGTGAAAGGCGGGATATAAATCCCACTTTCCTCCTCCTTCTCCTCCTCCTCTTTCTGGATAAATCCCAGTAGCCGAAATATAATAAACAATGCAATAAAGATAGTGCTTGTCTCATGACACTTTTTGCATGTGAACAGATTTTTATCTGGTATTCTAAGGTGTAGGAAGATCCCTTCTGCCTTCCCTTTCAGCTCAAAAATTAGTATGAAAACTTTTAAATCAGCTCTTTAAATCTTCAGTTAACTATATACAATATTTAGGTAAATTACAAGAATTCACAAAATGCTTGTGACTTTCATATCACAGTGACTCATCCTTTCATACCACTTGTCCATTCATCTCACCAAGTACAAGCAACTAGATCTTACTAAAACTAACAGTTCTGTGACACACGCCAGGTCTTTTTGTGACTTAGATATGTTATATACTCTATTCATCGAAGTTTTATTTTTTTGTTTTTTTTCCAGCTGAGTGTGGTGGACGAATCCATGCTGCTGCTTCAGGGCGTATATTGTCTCCAGGTTATCCCGCTCCATATGACAATAATCTTCATTGTACTTGGATTATAGAAGCAGACCCAGGGAGAACAATTAGGTATGCATATACTTTCAGTTAAGAAACTTAGTATGGAACTGGGTTTAGTATAACATGTTAGGTAAATAACTGAAATCAGCAGAAGTTAGGTAAAGTTCTAAGTTATTAAATGAATCCTTCCTCTTTTAAATGCCAAGTGTCTTGTGGCAATATGTCTGATATCATGTACTAAACTCCTAAAACTATTTTTCCCCCTTAAACTATTAGCTGCTGTTGGTATATATTTATAACAAAAAGAGAGAGTGGGTGTATGTTTTCATCTCGGTGTTTTGAAAGCACTCATAAACTCAGAAATAAGAAACCAGTTTCTGTCCAAAGACACAACTGTGCTCAGCATTGATGATAATGTAGGACCAGTCATCTATACTATAGTACAGTCTTTTTGCCATGCCCTTAAGTGATGGAGAAAGTGGAACAACGGAGAAGATAGGTCTCACTGTACCTTCTTGCACAGTATCTAATAATATCACCTCTGTTTCCCAGGACTGGATTTGGTATTAACAAGAGTAGCACAAATAACTATTGGCCGTAGTATAGCCAAGTCTGATCTATCCAATCTGGCTACAAGAGTTCTCTGTATGTAATTCACTCATCAATAGAGAACACATTTCTGTATTCACAGTAACAAAACTTGGTTTACTGACATCCTAAACAGAATTGCACCCTTCTAACTCAATGTATTTCAGTGGACTTAAGGGTGTAACTCTGCTTAAGATGGCACTATCAAATGCTTAAGAGGAGAACAGATTAATTTAGAAAGAATTCCAGATGCAATATACTAGGAATGGTAAGCGTATCACAATACATATTATTATGTATGTGTGTGCAAGTATAAAAGCTTTCTCTTATGTTCCTTTAATTTTAAGTATCTACTGTTCTTTTGTATATAGGCTAAACTTTAAAAGAAACCTTGTTAGCAAAAACAGATATATATTCAGGGCAATCATAATATTTTAAGAAAATTTCATTTTTTTTCCTTCCTGAAAATAAAAAAGATAAATGTATTCCTCCAGCACTAGACCAAAAGACATTCACTCAATCACAAATGAATTCATTCTCGATTTGCATTTTAATAGGTATGGCAAATGTGAAATTAATATAGAATGAAAAAAGAATTTATAAACAACTATCTGTAACTAGAAAACAGATGTAATATTTACCTCCAAAGTAGCCTTTGGAGTCAGTATTTATTACAGCAAGCTGAAAAACCATCTCAGAGGGTGAACATTTTCAACAGGAGTGTTGATCTCTGAAAACTATTTTTACATGGCATGTAATTTGGGTTTTTTTAAAATAGGGATTGCACTGAGCAGTGTGAAAGCAGCAAGGAAGTTTGTCTTTCTGCTGCAGAATATATGACCTAAATTAAACCATGAATATCAGGATGATATTCACTTTTATTTTTCAGATACAAGAGGCGGAACCCGCGATACTCATGGGGGGGGGAGTATTCTGGAAGCAGCGGTGGTGGCGAGGCCGCTGGCCTGCAAGCTCCCCTTCCTCCTCCCGAGCAGCAGCAGCAGTGTGGCAGTGGTGGTGAGGCTGGCGGTCGGCTGGCCAGCTTCCTCCCTTCCCAGCAGCTGCGCGAGGCCCGCAGCCCACCAAGCTTCCCCTCCCCAGCAACAGCAGTAGTGTGGCGGCAAGGCTGGCCGGCCCGTCAAGCTTTACCCTTCTTCCCCAGCAGTGGCGGCAAGGCCGGCTGGCCTGCCAAGCCTCTCTCTTCCTCCCTCCCCAGCAGCAGCAGTGGCGAGGCCAACCAGCCTGCCAAACCTCCCCCTCCCTCCCTCCCCAGCAGCAGCAGTGGTGGCGAGGCGGTGAGGCAGGAAATGTCCACGGCATGCAGAGGGTGGTCTGGCAGGTCCTTCATCATCAGGATTTGGTGTGCAGGTGCCGGATCAGGGTCAATTGAGCTGAGTGTGAGGTGGCTAAGAATATCTGCATGTCCCATGGACTTCCCTGGTCGGTATAGCAGGGCATATTGGTAACCCCCCAGAAAAATAGACCAGCGCAGGACCCTAGGCGACAGCATCTGCGACATTTGGCAGTCGGGGGCACGGAGACCAAGCAGGGGCTTGAGATTGATCGCGATGGTGAAGGAGCAGTCATACAAGTAATCGTGGAACTTTTTTACTCCCGCCACGATTGCAAGGGCCTGTTTGTCGATCTGGGAGTAGTTCTGCTCAGATGATGACAGGGTCTGGGAGTAGTAGGCCACCGGCACCTCCCTCCTGTCTGGCAACTGATGGCCCAGGACTGCATCAACATCATAAGGAGAAGCATTGCACATCAAGATGACTGGCAGTGTCTCATCGAAATAGTCAAGGATGTTGTTCAATGTGAGTAGCTCCTTCACGGCCCAGAAAATGGTGGCCTGCCACCAGCCCCATACCCATGGGGCCTTTTTGTCAAGCAGGTGGTGGAGGGGCTCCACGAGTGCAGCTTTATGGGGCAGGAAGGAGTGGTAAAAGTTCAGAAGCCCCCCAAAAGCCTGCAACTTGGCCTTGGATGTGGGAGCAGGTGCATTTGTGATGGCGCGAACCTTGTCAGGGGCTGGGTGGATGCTGTCCACATCCATGGAGAACCCCAGGAATTCTACATGGGGGACTCCCAGGAAGCATTTCTCCCATTTCCCCTTTAGCCCAGCAGAGCTGAATCACTGCAGCATGGTGCGTAGGTGGGTGGCGAAGTCCTCTTCTGTGGGGGTGGCAATTAATACATCATCGAAGAAGGGTTGGACCCCAAAGATGCCTTTCAAGAGAGAGTCCATTAAGTTCTGGAAGATTCCCGGGGCCACACTTACCCCAAACTGCAACTGCTTGACTCTGAAAGCACCCCGGTGCATGACGACAGTTTGTGCCTCAGCGGTCAGCTCATCCACCAGGAGCTGTTGGTATGCTTGGGCCAAGTCCAATTTACCAAAGACCTTGGCCCCTTCCAATGTCATTAGGACATGGCTGACCACAGGCACCAGGTACACATGGTCACTCAATGCCTTGTTGATTGTACATTTGTAGTTCACGTAGATGTGGACATCTAGGTTTGGATTAATTGGGGTTACAATGGGGGTCTCCCAGGTGGCATGGGGAATGAGCTCTAAAACTTGTTGAGCCACCAAACAGTCCAGTTCCGCCTCAGTTTTGGGCTTGAGTGCAAACGGAACTCTCTGGGCCTTGAGGTGGATGGGCCGTACCTCAGGGTTGAGTTGGAGCAATACCAGGGGACCTGTGTACCAACCGAGTGTCCCATCAAAGATGTCAGGGAACTCGTCACACACACATGGTGCACCCCATTACTCTGAACCCCAAGGGCGTAAACCAAGACAGTCCAAGTAAACTGGTGAGCTGTCCATCCATTCTCTCAAACTGTCTGTATTTCACATGGAATTTACCCCACCCCTTAATGGCCACTTCATTCTTTTGAAAGTCCCAGAGGGTGGACCTGGCGGGTCTAAGGCACGGACTCCCCACCTCTGGAGAGTCTCTTCCAAGATGATGGAGATGGATAACCTCATGTCCAGTTCCAACTTGCAAGGTACCCCTTCTATTAGCACAGTCACTTTAATTTTATCAGGGATGTCCTGGGGCAAATTCAGTACCTGATGTTGGTGGATGGCGGTGGTATGCAGATCTGTGGATTCCTGGTGCATGGCTGTGCATCTTCGGGCTCCCTTGGAGTGGCAGGCACGAGGGATGTGGCCTATCTTGCCACAGGTTCTGCATGTCACATCTCAGAAATGGCAGGAGCGACGTTTGTGGGCTTCTCCGCAGCTGGTGCAGGCAGTCAGTGTGACAGTCTCCAGTGGGTGAGTGGCAGCAGCAGAAAGTCACAAGTTGTAGCAAGCTGGGTAGCGAACCTGATGGGTCTCTTCTTCATCTGATACCTCAGGAGCTGAGGGAATGGAGGCCTGGCAGAGGTCTGGCGGTCTCACCAGGATTTCTCGAAAGCAGCAATCTTGTGTAGCACCTTTGTAAGGGTGAGTTCCTCATGGCCAATGAGCTTTCAGTGGAGTTTCTCCTCTTTCATGCCCATCACAAACTGGTTGAGGAGGGCGTCATTGAGGCTCAGGAACTCGCATGTGAGGGCCAATCTGCGAAGGTCTGCCACAAAGTCAGCGGCCATCTCATTGGACTTCTGCTGGTACATGTAGAAGTTGATGTGGCACTCCATCTTGGTGGGCTGAGGGTTAGGGTGAGTGCCTTGATGAGTGCATTGTAAGTGGCTGCCTCGAGCATGGTGGGCACGCTGAGGAACTGAGCAGGAGAGCCTTCTTCTTCTCTTTGCCCTTGATGTCCTGGAACAGTACGAAGTACTTGAGCTGCTCCACCCACGTCTCCCCAAGCTCTGGGTGAGCTGGGTTGAATTCCGGCAGATGTCCTGGAGCAGCAGTTATAGTCCCGGTTGTGATGTGATGCGCTTGGCACTGGAGCTCAATGCAGTGTGGTGCAGATGGGCTCTGAGCTGGCTCAACAGGACCCCATCTTCGTCGCCACTGTTAAATAGTGGATTCCATGGATGGGCAGACTCAAGGCTAGTGATCAGCTCAAATTTATTTGCGATTTCAGCAAGAGCAAGACAACACTCCAGAGTCTCAGCTCTGTTAAATAGCATGCAATTGCCACACCCAAACACACCCCACTTCCAGTGATAGGCTATTTACATAACGTTGCTACTAGACTGGTTACTTTCAGATTCCTGGTAGTTCTTATGCTCCAAGCTCAGCGTGTATTTGGGGTGATTCAATCAGGAATTATTCAATCCCAGTACATAATCTGTTCCAACCCTTTTATCAATCTAGTTGCCCTTTTCTGCACTTTTCCAATGCTATAATATCCTTTCTGAGGTGTAGTGATCAGAATTGCACACAGTATTCCAAATGATGTTGCACCCTCAATTTATACAGGGGCATTATGATACTGGCTGATTTGTTTTCAATTCCCTTCCTAATAATCCCCAGCATAGTGTTGGCCTTTTTTATTGCAGTTGCACACTGCCTCAACATTTTCATTGAGTTATCTACTATGACTCCAAGATCTCTCTTTTGGTCAGTCTCTGCCAGTTCAGACTCCATCAACGTGTATTCATAGTTAGGATTTTTGGCTCCAATATGCATCACTTTGCACTTGGCCACATTGAACCCCATTTGCCATGTTGATGCCCACTCGCCCATCCTTGACAGATCCCTTTGGAGTGCCTCACAATCCTCCATGGTTTTCACCACCCTGAACAATTTCATGTCATCCACAAATTTAGCCACTTCACTGTTTACTCCCAATTCCAAATCATTAATGAAAAAGTTTAAAAGCATAGAACCCAGTACTGATCCCTGCGGTACCCTACTGCTTACCATTCTCCATTGAGAAAATTGCCTATTTATACTCACTCTCTTTTTCCTATTAGCCAGTTTTTGATCTACAATAGGACTTGTCCTTTTATCCCATGACTATTGAGTTTATTTAGGAGCCTTTGATGAGGAACTTTATAAAAGCTTTCTGGAAGTCAAGGTAAACAACATCTATTGGGTCCTCTGTGCCCATATATTTGTTCCCTCCCTCAAAGATCACTAACAGTGATACAAGATCTTCCCTTACAGAACCCATGCTGAGTCTGCCTCAGTGGTTTTTGTTCATCAGTGTGCCTACTAATTGTTTTCTTAATAACGGTTTCCACCAACTTACCCAGTATTGACATCAAACTGACTGGCCTGCAATTTCCCGGATCTCCTCTGGAACCCTTTTTAAAGATGGGAGTGATGTTAGCTACCTTCCAGTCCTCAGTAATGGAGGCAGATTGTAATGAAAGATTACATATCTTTGTCAGGAGATCCACAAGTTCACATTTGAGTTCTTTCAGAACTCTTGGATGTATGCCATCCAGGCCTGGTGATTTATCAGTTTTTAAGTTGTCTATCAGTCGTAGGACCTCCTCTCTTGTCAACTCAATCTGACTCATGTCTTTCAATACCCCTCCTATAATCAGCATTTCTGGAGTGGGAAGCACTTCTCATCTTCCACAGTGAAAGCAGAGGCAAAAAACGCATTCAGCTTCTCAGTCGTTTCCCTATCATTTTCCAGTAATCCTTAAACATACATGCTGAATCCTGCTTAAATAGCATAAATCAGGATTTTGTAGCAGCTACCAAGTACCATAATACATCTCAATCCCCATGTGTGTTGTAAATCATATACTTGATTTGTTTTTCTCTACCGGAACAGCTTATGGATAAATGGGGAAGATTACTACATAAACCTTGCCATGTGCTGACCATGATTTGGTAAGCTTTAATCTGGTGTCCCCTCCTAACAGTTTCAGGGGTGGAAGGCCTTTTAAGGTGTTCCACATGATTGTGGATCCTAGTTATTTCTGCCCTGCACTTGGAGAGTTTCCTGCTAGCAGTCCTATCAATGCCCTATTAGATTCCTGGAATCAGAAAATAACCCTGAGGGGTTGATAGGATAATTTTCTTTCTTTCTTTTTTAAAATAAATAACTTTTAGTGATATAATATAGCGATGATTTACAGTAGCACATACTATTAGGAAACCAATACAATAAAAACATGAGTAAAAACACAAAAAACACAAGAGCAATAAAACCAAACAGCTATTCAATATATAGCTATAACCTTCAATCTAACTGGAACTGCCTTTTTCAGCTTACTATGTCTTTCCATATATTCAAGAAAGGGAAATCAGCATTTCAAAAAATCTGAATGGAACTCTGGATTCTCTGCCAAGAATATAACTTCTGATATTTTGTCCATGACCAGGTATTCCCATAACTTATTAAACTACATAATTGATGAAGGTTGTTTACTATTTTTCCAATGCCTAGCCACTAAAGTCTTGGCTGTCACCAACATATAAAAAATGAGATCTTTCCTGACAGCAGGAACATCTATCCCCTCCCATAAATTAAGCAAGACAAGTTCTGGCCTCATAGGGATATTGTGCCCAGTAATGTCATAAATCAGTTTAAGAATATTGCACCATAACAGGGCACGCCCTCCAGCAGTGAATGTAGGAACCAGGCTGCCCACATCCCCTCCAACAATTGGGGCTATATGAGGGTGAAATGTGGTGCAAATGTAATGGAGTGAGATGCCATCTATGAACAATTTTTCGGAATTGGATTCTTACATTAATAGCTCTCATTAGAGAGACTGTAGATGATCAAATTTTTCCCCACTGATGCTCAGTGACATCCATTGCACAATCCTGGTGCCAACGTTGTTGATAATTTGCTGGTTTTGTCCAATTTTTATCATTTAACCACTTGTAAATCATTGTAATAAGCCTTCTATTACCTACTTTCCATAGGTAAGAAGCTCAGTTTCTGTGCTAGGCCTTTCAAGACCCTGTTGAATTGTTGGGTCTGTAAGTAAATGCCTCACCTGAAAATACTGGTGCCATGGAATCTTCATAGAACTTACTTGTTCTAACTGAGATTTGTCTTTCATAATACCCTCATTTGTTATATCACAAAGTCTAAAAAGCTTTCCTTCAAACATGAAATTCTGCTAAAGACTTGCCTGGGGGAAGCCAAGCTTGCCCTAGGAAAGATAAGAACATAAGAACATAAGAGAAGCCAATGTTGAATCAGGCCAATGGCCCATCTAGTCCAACACTCTGTCACACAGCGGCCAAAATATACCAGGTGCCATCAGGAGGTCCAGCAGTGGGGCCAGGGCACCAGAAGCCCTCCCACTGCTGCCCCCTCTAGCACCAAGGACAGAGTGCATCACCTGCCCCAGACTGAGAGTTCCCATCTATACCCTGTGGCTAATAGCCACTGATGGACTTCTGCTCCATATGTTTATCTAATTCCCTCTTGAAACTGTCCATGGTTGCAGCTGCCACCACCTCCTGTGGCAGTGAATTCCATATGTTAATCACTCTTTGGGTGAAGAAGTATTTCCTTTTATCTGTTCTAACCTGACTGCTCAGCAATTTCATGGAGTGCCCACGAGTTCTTGTATTGTGAGAAAGGGAGAAAAGTACTTTCTCAACCTGCTCAATCCCATTGATAATCTTATAAACCTCGATCATGTCACCCCTCAGCCGTCGTTTCTCCAAGCTAAAGAGCCCCAAGCATTTTAACCTTTCTTCATAGGGAAGGTGTTCCACCCCTTTTATCATTCTAGTTGCCCTTCTCTGCACTTTTTCCAATGCTATAATATCCTTTTTGAGATGTGGTGACCAGAACTGTACACAGTATTCCAAATGAGGTCGCACCAATGATTTATACAGGGGCATGATGATACTGGCTGATTTGTTTTCAATTCCCTTCCTAATAACCCCCAGCATAGCGTTGGCCTTCTTTATTGCAGCTGCACACTGTCTAGACATTTTCATCGAGTTATCCACTACGACTCCAAGATCTCTCTCTTGGTTTGTCTCTGCCAGTTCACACGCCATCAACGTGTATTTATATTTAGGATTTTTGGCTCCAATGTGCATCACTTTGCACTTGGCCACATTAAACCCCATTTGCCACGTTGACGCCCACTCACCCATCCTCGACAGATCCCTTTGGAGTGCCTCACACTCCTCCCTGGTTTTCACCACCCTGAACAACTTCGTGTCATCTGCAAATTTAGCCACTTCACTGCTTACTCCCAATTCCAAATCATTAATAAACAAGTTAAAAAGCATCGGACCGAGTACTGATCCCTGTGGTACCCCACTGCTTACCACCCTCCACTGAGAAAGTTTCCCATTTATACTCACTCTCTGTTTTCTATTTATAAGCCAGTTTTTGATCCACAAGAGGACTTGTCCTTTTATCCCATGACCATTGAGCTTACTTAGGAACCTTTGATGAGGAACTGTATCAAAAGTTTTCCGGAAGTCAAGGTAAATAATATATATTGGGTCCCCCTTGTCCACATGTTTGTTCACACCCTCAAAAAACACTAACAGGTTAGTGAGACAAGATCTTCTCTTACAGAACCCATGCTGAGTCTGCCTCAATAGTTTTTGTTCATCAATGTGCCTACTAATTCTTTCCTTAATAACAGTTTCCACCAACTTACCTGGTATCGATGTCAGACTGACTGGCCTGTAATTTCCCGGATCTCCCCTGGAGCCCTTTTTAAAGATGGGAGTGACATTAGCTACCTTCCAGTCCTCAGGAATGGAGGCAGATTTGGCTTCCGTTCTGGGATTCATGGCGTCCTGACGTGCTCTGGCTTGCTCGTAGAGCTCCCAGAGCAAACGGAGGGTCTTGACGACAGGGTGGGCTTCTAATAGCCCACCGCAGATCCCCCCAGGCAGGGGGTGACTGGCAGAGAGCCTGGCCCGAGAGAGGAGTTGAGATCGGCTGATAGCGGGGCTTTAAAGAGCGCCGCGACCAGCCTTGATCCCCTCCCCCAGAGAAGGCACTTCGGAAAATCTCTACAAGACCCCACCGAGTTGGATTCTCAACATAAGAACGCATGACCCAGACCTCCAAGACATTCTACAGAAACTGATATCAAGGAAACACTGCTATAACAAGACACTGACTTTGAAGGTAACTTTTTAAAATTGCTCACCGGAGACGCGTTTCGGCCGAAAATAAACAACATCCGATGAAGCGCATGATCGTGCACTATCTGTTGTACTAACATTGGAGCGGAAAAAGTGCAGTTAAACAGCTAAAAAAGGCCAAAAAGCCGAATTGTTGATCATTCCTGCGGTTAAATTATTGACTTTAAAATAGAAACTAACAGTAACTCCGTGAGAATTGCAGTGGAAAAGTACTGGAGCTGCTGCAGCAGAAATCAGCAAAACAGGAAGTGACTTCAGAACAGACAAGTAATCATCCTAGAGAAGACCAAGGAGGCCGGAAGAAGGGAAGAAATCAGGAACAAGGGGGACTATTAAGATTGCCGGACAGGAAGTGAGTACCCGGAAGAACCATTTACCATAGAGAAATTGCGCCCGCCATTTTGGGAAGGTCAGAAAAATTTTCTTTGATTTTAAACGAAAGACTTAATATAAAAAAGTGAAACCAGTGCGATTTAGGTGGGCACAAGAAGGACTTTGATTTAGAGTGTGTTGGAGGGAAGATTGTGAACAACGGCTTACGACCTGCGGCAACGACAGAGGGCAAATACCTGGTCCTCCCCGAAAATGGCTGGAAAAGAGGAAAAAAAGCTACAGGGCATGATGGAAGCTATGGAAAAACGAGTGATGGACGCGATTCTGAAGCTTGAAAAGACCGTTATATCAGAGGTAACAGAGCTGAAAAAGAAATGTCTGGAATTACAAAAGAGATACAGACGCTGACCAAAAGAGCAGATGAGATGGATGTAAGGGTGAAGGGAGTAGCATCTAATATAGCTGAGGTCACTTTAGAAACAGATAAAGTGAATGTGATGGTCCAATACAATGCAATGATTAATCATATGAGATTCAGGGGGATCCCTGAAGATAAGAATGAGGACATCCATTCAGTCATGGTAGATGCTGTTGCAGATTTTTTGAAAATGGAAGAGGAGAGAGTGGCGGCACAGATTGATGTGGTATACAGAGTCAATTCTGCGATTGCGCAAAGGAAAAAATTACCTAGAGATGTAATTGTCCAGTTTATATCTAAGAAGTTGAAGGAGGATTTGTTTAAGCAACAATTTCAGGACGACTTCACAATTGGCAACAAGAAAATCATGGTCCTAAAGGAACTACCCAGAGCGATGCTTCAGGACAGACGACTTTTTAAAGACCTGATTGACAAGCTGAAATCAGAGGGCATAAGATATAGATGGGAAATTCCTAAAGGTGTCAGTTTTTCATTCAAACAGAAGAGAGTCACCATCAAGTCAGTTGACCAAATGACCAGATTCATCAATGATAATTTTATAGACTCTGATAAATAATTACAGAATCAACATGGAGAGTCAAATAATTTCATGGAATGTTAATGGACTGAACTCACCCCAAAAAAGGAAAAATGTTAGACTCTGGTTGGAAAAACAGAAATGCGATATTGTTTGCTTGCAAGAAACACATATTAAAAAATCAGATGCCAAATTTTTGATTCAAAAAAGATTAGGAGAGGAATTTTATTCACTCTCCTCTCAAAAGAAAAAAGGAGTAGTTACATATATTAAAAAAGAGTTGGAACCAAAAGAAATTTTCAAAGACAATGAAGGGAAATTTTTGGCGGTAGAAGTTGTGCTGCAGAATAAAAAGACATTAATTGTTAATCTCTATGCTCCCAATGGGGCAAAAGAAAACTTTTTTCAGAATTTGTGGGAACAACTACGACAGTTGACCTATGAGCAAATGATTTTAATGGGCGATTTTAATGGTACTGTTGACAATGTTGTTGATAGAAAATCAAAAAAAGGAATTGAGGCCATGGGCAAACTTCCTAAAGTCTTTTTCCAGTTGATTAAACATGAACATTTGGCAGACGTTTGGAGAACTAAACATCCCAGAGACAGTGAGTACTCTTTTTATTCATCAAGACACGAGTCTTTTTCCAGGATAGATATGATGTGGATGACAGAGAACCTAATCTTGCAAACACGCAAAATTGAGATACTACCTAGGACTCTTTCTGACCACAGTCCGATAAAATGGTCAACGTATGTTAAGAGAAAAAAATTTCGATGGCGACTCAACGAAGATTTGCTGGACAAGCAAAATATTGTGGATAAAATAAGGACAGAAACCCAAACATACTTTCAACTGAACTTAAATAAAAGTGTACAGACGCAAACGGTATGGGAAGCCTACAAGGCTGTGATGAGAGGACATCTGATTGCAATTAATAATAATGAAAGGAAACAACAAATGAAAATAGACAAAGAAATTATGGAAAATATTCGGAAAAAAGAAACAGAACTTAAGAAAAGGCCTGGTAAAAAGAAGATTTTGAGAGAATTGAGGATCCTAAGGGAGCAATATGCGGCAAGGTTGAACAAAGAAGTATTTTGGAACTTGAAAAAATTGCAACAGAAATCCTTTGAAGGTGCAAATAAACCTGGCAAATATTTAGCATGGCAATTAAAGAAAAGAAGAGAGAATAAAACAATCACTTGTTTGAAAGATGGAAATAAAGAGATTTTGGACCCAGGAGGAATTAAAAGGGAATTTTTCAAATACTATGCGACTCTCTTTCAATCGAAACAAGCAGATCCTCAAAAAATGTTGGATTACCTATCCAAAGTTAATTTGATACAACCAAATCCAGAAATGAAAACACTCTTAAATGCTGCAATAACTAAGGACGAAATTAGTAAAGCAATAGCCAAGGCAAAAATCTCCAAAGTCCCAGGCCCGGATGGCTTTTCAGCTAAATTTTATAAAAAATTTCATGAAGATTTGGTTCCGGTGCTGGAGATTCTTTTAAATGAAATTAGAAAGACAGGAAAGATCCCTGACTCCTGGAATGAAGCTGCAATCACCTTAATTCCTAAAGAAATGCAAGATTTAACAAATGTTAAAAACTATCGGCCCATTTCATTATTGAACAACGATTATAAAATATTTGCAAAAATATTGGCAGAGCGCCTTAAAAAGTTTTTGAAAGATACTATTGTGGAAGATCAAGCTGGTTTTTTACCAAATAGACAAATTAAAGACAATATAAGGGTTGTATTGGACGCAATTGAGTATTATGACAAACATCCTGAAAAAGAAGTCGCTTTTTTATTTTTGGACGCAGAGAAGGCCTTTGATAATTTAAATTGGGAATTTATGTTTAAAGTGCTTGAGAAATCTATGATGGGCGTAGAATTTACAAGAATGATCCAATCGATATATAAAGAACAAAAAGCTTCGGTGATTGTTAATGCAGAATCAACAGATATGTTCCGGGTAAGAAAAGGTACTAGACAAGGTTGTCCCCTGTCACCATTGTTATTTATCTGGATTTTGGAGATTTTGCTACAAGCGGTCAGAGATGATGTTAATATAAAAGGGTTGAATATTGGAGGTTTTTCATTTAAATTAAGAGCATTTGCGGATGATATCATGTTTATTGTTGAAGATCCTGTTAATAATATGCCTAAGGTATTTGAAAAAGTAAGAGAGTTTGGTGATCTTGCAGGGTTTTATGTCAACAAAAATAAATCTAAGATACTGTGTAAAAATATGATTGGTACAAAGCAACAAATGTTACAAAATGTGACAGAATGTGAAGTGGTTAAAAGGGTTAAGTATCTGGGAGTTGAAATTACAATGAAAAATATAGATTTGTTCAAGAATAATTATGAAAAATTGTGGGGTTCGATAAAGAGTGATTTAGAAAAATGGGAAAAACTAAGGTTATCTCTTCTTGGAAAAATTGCCGTTATTAAAATGAATGTACTGCCCAGGTTAATGTTTTTGTTTCAGACAATACCAATTGTGAAAGATGGAAAAGTGTTGGTAAAATGGCAAAGAGAAATCTTTAAGTTTATCTGGGCAGGAAGAAGCCAAGAATAAAAATGAAGATAATGTATGATACTAAGGACAGAGGTGGCTTCCAAGTCCCGAATTTGCGTTTGTATCATGAAGCAGTATGTATGTCTTGGTTATCTGAATGGGTAAATTTGGAAAATAGAAAACTTTTAGCTCTTGAGGGGCACGATTGCAGATTTGGCTGGCATGCCTATCTTTGGTATGGGAAAAACAAAGCCGACTCCATGTTTAAGCATCATTATGTAAGGAGGACATTGTTTGATGCATGGACTAGGTATAAGGATACAATATCGGATGAAAGGCCTTTGTGGATTGTTCCAGCTGCAGTTATACATTTGTTTTCAGAATATAGAGGCAATGATTGGTTGAAGTATCAGGAATTGTTGCAAAGAGAAGGGAAAAATATGTTTTAAAACCAAATAATGAATTAGAATTTGAGTATGGTTGGCTACAATATTGTCAAATAAGGGACATTTATAAAAAAGATTGTAAAGAGTTTGGTTTTAGGGCTATGAATGATGATTTTGAGAATATATGGTTGAAAAAAGAACGGAAAATGATATCAAAAATGTATAAAACTTTGTTGACTGTATATACTTTGGATGAAACCGTTAAAGAACAAATGATAAAGTGGGCCATAAATATGAACAAAGAAATTTCTATGGAATCATGGGAATTTTTGTGGAAAAGATCTTTTAAAATGTCCACTTGTATTAACGTAAAGAAAATTGCTATAAGATGATGTATAGATGGTATATGACACCAAAAAAGATTGCTAATATTAGCATGGATAAGAACTTGAGTAATAAATGTTGGAAATGTAAAAAAGTAGAGGGTTCTTTTTACCATATGTGGTGGTCATGTGATAAAGCGAAAGCATATTGGTCTAATATACATTGTGTGATGCAGAAAATATTGAAAACCCCAATTGAGAGAAAGCCTGAACTTTTTCTCCTCGGTTTGACAATGGAAAAAATTCCACAAGAGAAAAGGACACTGTTATGGTACATGATTACGTCGGCGAGAATGGCCTTTGCTCAGCATTGGAAAATGGAGAAGGTACCAGATATACATGACTGGTTGAGAAAATTGTTTTTTTAGCAGAAATGGACAAAATGACAAAGAAATTAAATGGACAAATGGCAGAACAGTACTTAAAAGACTGGGAAGGATTGAAATTGTATCTAGAAACTGAATATAGAATGAAGGGGAAAATATATAATTTGGATACGTACGGATATTGAATGAGAAGTGAAATGAATTTTGAACTGTATGTACTGTTATACATAATATGCTGAAATTGTAGAGGTTATATATAATTTAAATGTGTTACCTGGTTTGTCGAGGTATTTAAGTCTAAACTTGATTGCCTTATAATTTTTTCTGTTTGTTATTAGCAGTGTTGGAAGCCTATTAGGGGGGTGGGGGGATTGGGATCTTACTTTTGGAAACTGTATTGGTAACGTGATTGGAAATGTTGAATATATCCCAATAAAAATTTTGTTTCAAAAAAAAAAAAAAAGGAATGGAGGCAGATTTTAAAGAAAGATTACATATTTTTGTCAGGAGATCCACAAGTTCACATTTGAGTTCTTTCAGAACTCTCGGATGAATGCCATCCGGGCCTGGTGATTTATTAGTTTTTAAATTGTCCGTCAGTCGGAGGACTTCGTCTCTTGTCACCGCAATCTTATGACGCTGTGTGCATCCCAAACATATAGAGAAGCATCCAGGAAGGGGTTTAATTTGACCTCACACGGTCTGTTCTTTGGGAAAGCCCAAACTACACCTCCAATGAAACATGGGCAAATATAATCACTTTCTTTTTCCACCCACCCCTGTGTGTCATCTAGATTAAGATAGGCTAAGAGATTTCTTAAGTGTACAGCATCATAATATTTAGACAGATCTGGAAAACCATAACCACCCATGTCCAGTGGATGACTGAAAAGTTTAGACCCTATTCTTGGTTTCTTGTTATTCCACAAAAAATTATTAAGAGTAGATTGCCAAATTTTCAAGGTCTTAGATGGTATCTGAATGGGAACATTTTGAAAAAGAAATAGAAATTGCAGAAAGAACATACTCTTGATAAATTCAAGCTTTTCTGTCTGTGTAAAAAATTGTGTGCTCCATGTTTTTATTTTAAGAGTTATCTTTTTATGCACTGCTTTGTGGTTGCATTCAAAAAGTTCTTCTAGGCGTTGTGGAATCATTATCTCCAGATATGTCCATGGTTTATCTAGCCACTTATACCTAAATTTCCTTTTGATTAGCTTTACTGTTTGCAGTGTGAGAAAAATAGGATAAATTTCCATTTTTGTGTGATTGACACATAGACCAGATACCAAAGAAAACTGAGCTATAGTATCATTCAGAGAATTCAGCGAGTCATAAGAGTTAGTAAGATAAATTTTATGTATTTTCTCCCCTATCTCTACTCCATGGACATCACTATTGCGAACAACAGTGGGGACAAAGGACAGCCCTGCCTAGTGCCTCTTGAGAGGGGGAAATCCAAAGACTTAAAACTGTTAATCTTGACATGAGCTCTTGGCTTTTTGTAGAGGGCTTCAATGGCCTATAGAAAACAAGTTCCAAAACCCATGTGTGAGAGAACTGATTTTATATAGCTTACATCTAACCAGTCAAAGACTTTTTCAATATCTATAGATAAATGAGAAATTCAGTATCTTTGTGCTTACAATAGTGTCCTACATTTAAAGTCCTTCTAATGTTATCTGGCATACTCCTAGAGGGAAAAACCTGATTGACCATTAGAAATATAGTTTGGAATAATTTCATTAAGACTTTTTTTTTGCATCATTATTCAATAAAGATATGGGGCGGTATAAATCAGGCCTGGTTGACTCTTTGCCTGGTTTTAATATCATTATAATTGTCCTGACCCGGGACTCGGAGACCCCCCCGGAAGAGCGGGGACCGAGCCCAGGCGGGCGACGGCCCCACGGAGCGCGGCGGCAAGGCGGAGCCCCGACAGGCGGCCCCGGGAAACCACGCGGCGCAGGGGAAGCCCCCCGCCCACCCCGTCCACTCACCCACGGCTCCAGCCGGCTCGGGACGGGCACGGGAACGCAGGTGCGCGCCAAGGGGACCAGGAGGCGGCGGGGCCGACAACTCCACCAGCGAGGAGGCAGGGAGGCGACAGAGCAGAGAGGGAACGTCGGAGGGCCGCGTCCAGGAAGCGGGCCCCGCCTCAGAACAGCGGCCAGCCGAGACGGTCAGGAAGTCCCTCCTTCCATCCAGGCCGGATAGCAGAGCCAACCAGAGATGGAAATCATCGAGGGACAGGACGGGGAATCAATGGGATGGCGGGGGAAGGGTGGCACAGGGTGGAGCATGAACGGGAAGGGGAATAAATGGGGGAGAGCGGAGCAGAGCCGGGGAGGAAGGAGCCAGAGTCAGAGTTAGGAGGCTGAACTCCGCGTCCAGAGAGAGAGCGAGTGAAACGGCACCCCGCGACTCACAACCCAGCGGAGTCCCTGCCTTGTTCCTGGTGGTGTAACCAGGAGGCAGGACTCCATCAACTGAGGCTTTGCCCGCTGAAACCCAGGGTTCCCGCCTACCTGGATCATGCTCTGCCCATACACCCGTTGGAGGCCCAACCAGGGTGGGGAACACGCCCTCGCGGGGCGTGACACGTGGTGGAGAATGCGGGCAGCCGACACCCACTGACGCGCGCCCCCCCTTACATTCCGACCCCAGCTGGGTGGCGGCCACCACCCCGATGGTACAGCGCACTGGAGCTCGGTGAGGAAGAGGGGAGCCTGACTGAATCAAGCTCCAAAGGGAGCCAAGACTCTGTCCTGGTGCAGCCTGACCTACAGGATCAAAACCGGGACACGATGGATCTGGCCCAGTTCGGCCAGTGGTTGACGGACCACAATACCCAATTACTGCATGAGGTGGCCCAGTAGCAGCAAGCCTCTCAGGCCGCGTTGGTCCGTGACCTCCAACAGACTCTAGCCAACGGCCAGGGAGGCGCTCCACCTACTGTCCAATGGCCGGGCCGGGGATCTTGGATCCCTCTGACAAAAATGGGACCCGACGATGAAGTGGAAGCTTACATCGAGACTTTCGAAAGGGTGGCGGAGGCCGCCCAGTGGCCGGCCGCACAGTGGCCCTTTATTTTGGGTCCCTACCTGACTGGCGAAGCCCAAGCAGCTGTGAAAGCGCTAACTAAGGAGGAGGAGGCCGACTACACAAAGGTTAAAGCAGCCATTTACGATCGACTCGCAATCACTCCCGAGTCGGCTCGGCGGAAGTTCAGGGCCATCACGTGGCAAAGTACGGATCACCCGCGAGCAGTATTTGCGGCCTTGAAGGACGCTGCCACCAGATGGCTGCAGCCGAAGACGGAGGAGGCCCGAAAGGTGGTGGAAAAGGTAGTGTTAGAACAGTTGTTGAATATCCTTCCCCACCGAGTGCGTCATTGGGTGGCATGTTGGAAGCCTCAAGATCTGGCACAGGCCTTGGAGCTCTGGGAAAACTTTCTCACGGCCGACGGAGTGACTGCCGGGCGAGATCAGAGCAAGGGGCCTGGGCCAACTACGGCAGCCAGAAAAGGTGGCACAGAAGGGGGTGGGCGAGGTACTGAAGGGACCAGGGGAGGACGAGCTTGTCCCCCGTTGCAACCACGCCTAGGTCCCAGTCCGACTGGTCCACGATGGAGAAGCCCGCTCCCTCCTCCGGGTCCGTTGTTACGGGACCCCAGGTCGGAGAAAACTCAGCCAGACGGCGGAGGAGGGGTTCCCCGGGTTCCAGGTCCAGGTCCCTGTTACACCTGTGGGCAATTAGGGCATTACCGGCGGGATTGCCCTTTGATGGAATGTGATGCGGGGTGGGAAACCTCGTACCAAGGGTCAGCCCCAGGATCGGGCCCGCCTCCATTTACCATCCCCGTGGAGGTGAACGGCCATGTCGTACTGGCCCTGCTTGACAGTGGGAGTTCCATCTCCATGGTCCGTAGCGACTACATGCCCGAAAAGTTACCCTGGGTACGCGATATGGCTATATCCTGCTTTCATGGACACACCGAGCGGTGCCCCGTGGTAAGGGTGCCCGTACAATACCGGGGGCAGAGGCGGGAGATTCCTATGGCTCGTGTCAGAAGCCTACCCTTCCCTGTTTATTGGGACGAGACGCGCCAGGCTTCTCTGATATCATCGGCTGGCCCATGGTGAAGAGAGGCGGGCGGCTGGAGACAGCCAGCAGTTATGCCACGGGCCAAGAGTCCTCAGCGGGTGACCCAACCGCCGGCGGAGAGCCCGGTACCTCCACGGAAGAGGAGGCTCCATGGGGTCACGACGCGGAGTTTCAAGACACCCAGGTGAAAGACCCGACACTGGAGGCATTATGAGCCCGGGCAGCGGTAAGCGAAGGGCGGGTGGTGGATGAACGGTTGAATGCTAGACCGGGGCGCATTCTCCAGGAGGGAGGGAGGTGGTTCCGGGAGTGGCTTCCTCGGGGGAAGGCGGCCCAATGTCAGCTGCTCGTACCGCGCCAATACCGAAATCAAATCCTCAAACAGGCCCATGACCATCCGTGCGCCGGCCATCAGGGGCACAAGAATACCTTGAATAGGGTGTTGGCGCAATTCGTCTGGCCCTCGGTGTACCGAGACATCAAGCAGTACGTAAGATCATGTGCCATCTGCCAACGGACGTCCTCGCAGCAAGGACCCAAGGCCCCTTTGGCTCCCCTACCCATCATTGGCGTCCCGTTCGAGCGCGTCGCCATGGATTTCATTGGGCCGTTGGCTCGAACGCCCGGGGAGCATGGTATGTACTGGTGTTGATGGACTATGCTACCCGCTATCCTGAAGCCATACCCCTTCCAAGTATGAAGAGCCCTGGTGTCGCCCGGGCTCTCATGCGCTTCTTCGCCCAAGTAGGGTTACCCAAAGAAATATTGACAGACCGGGGAACTCCCTTCACAGCCAACTTCATGCGTCAAGTCTGTGCGGCGCTTCACATCAAACAGTTGTTTACAGCAGCCTACCATCCCCAGACGGATGGCCTGGTCGAACGAATGAATCAGACCATAAAAGGCATGCTACGTCGCATCTCCTATGAACACACCCATGACTGGGACCTGTATCTCGATCCCTTGTTATTGGCGTTACGAGAAACCCCGCAGGCCTCAACCGGATATTCACCATTCGAGCTGGTGTATGGGAGGAAGCCCCAAGGCATCTTGACCTTATTGGAAGACCAGTGGGTAGCCCCGAATACCCCGGTGGCGGTCGCAGCCGGGACATATGTGCAGCAGCTATGAGACCGGCTGGATAAGGTGCATCAGCTCGCCAAGGGAAATTTGCAGCATGCCCAAGAAGCTATGAAGCAGCGCTACGACCAGGGGACAAAGCCCCGCTCCTTCCCTGTCGGGGCTAAGGTCCTGGTCGCCCGGCGGGTGATGGCCCACAACACCGAGGACCCCTGGCTGGGGCCCTTCCCAGTAGTCCAGGTCGTGGGACCTCTGACCTACCGCATACAATGCGGTCCGTCTCAACGGCAAACCAAGACTCTCCATGTGAACGACCTGAAGGAGTGGATACCCCGAGAGGCGGGGGAAGACCCTAAGGACACGACGTGCGCCCTAGCACGGGAGCCGGGGGAGATAGACCCGTTCGGGAAACCGTGGGAAGAGACGGCAGCCCAAACCCAAGAACCCCTCCTGGATCCAGAGTTAACACCGAGCCAACGGCACGCCGTGCACCGATTGCTACAACGTCTTCCGCCGGTCTTCTCCACGCAGCCCGGATGTACCTCCCTGATGGTACACCGCATACCCACCCCCGAGGGGGTGGTTGTTCGGAGCCGCTGGCGGCCGATCCCCCATAAAAGGATAGCCGTGATCGAAAAAGAGGTGGACGAGATGCTGCGGCTAGGAGTAATCGAGCCATCTCAAAGTCCTTGGCGCGGTCCCATCGTGCTGGTCCCAAAGCCTGATGGGAGTGTGAGGTTTTGCGTGGACTATCGGGAGGTGAACAACGTGGCTACTTTCGATGTGTACCCTATGCCTCGGGCGGAACACCTCATTAACCAACTTGGGCAAGCCCGGTTTCTATCAGCCTTAGACCTGACGAAAGGATATTGGCAGATCCCTGTGCGACCTGAAGACCGCCCAAAGACGGCCTTCGCCACCACCCGTGGACTGTTCCAGTTTCGACGCATGCCCTTTGGTCTTCATGGGGCAGCAGCTTCTTTCCAGCGCCTTGTCAACCAGGTCCTAGCCCAGTGTGGACACTTTGCCTGGGCCTACATTGATGACATCATCATTTGTAGCCCTGACTGGTCCACTCATCTACAACATCTAGAGATGGTACTAAGGGCCCTGGCCTGTGCAGGCCTAACGGCCAACCCCCCAGAAGAGTCGGCTTGGCTTCCAAGAGCTGAAGTACCTGGGGTTCCAGGTAGGCCGCGGGCAGCTACAACCCCTTCCAGAGAAGGTAGCGGCCCTTGAACAGATGGCACAACCCACAACGAAGCGACAATTATGCCGTTTTCTCAGCTTCGTGGGGTATTACGGACGCTTCATTCCACACTTCGCGGAGACCGCAGCACCGCTCTCTGATTGCCTGCGCAAGACGGAACCCAATACCATCTGTTGGACCCCGGACCATCGCCGTGCCTTCCTGCTCCTCCGAGGGAGTCTTTCCCACGGTCCGATTCTCAAGAACCCCGATTTCACGAGGCCTTTCATACTATTTACAGATGCCTCCGACACGGGGATCGGGGCAGTATTGGCCCAAGAAGTGGATCAGCAGGAGCAGCCGGTTCTGTTTCTGAGTCGCAAACTACACCCAGCAGAACGGCAGTATTCCACCGTAGAGAAAGAAGCGCTGGCCCATAAGTGGGCCATTGGGGCCTTACAATTCTATTTGGTCGATAACCCGTTTGTATTGGTTGTAGATCATGCCCCTCTGCTGTGGTTATCCTGTATGAAGGATCATAACGCCCGAGTAATGAGCTGGTATGTGTCTTTACTCCCCTACAGATTTACAATCCGACACCGCGCTGGGTCTGCTCATACCAACGCAGACTTTCTCTCCCGTCTGCACGAAGAGTCCACCGGGACCACCACCAGCATGCCTGGGGGAGGGGTGTGTCCCGACCCGGGACTTGGAGACCCCCCCCGGAAGAGCGGGGACCGAGCCCAGGCGGGCGACGGCCCCATGGAGCGCGGCGGCAAGGCGGAGCCCCGACAGGCGGCCCCGGGAAACCACGCAGCGCGGGGGAAGCCCCCCGCCCACCCCGTCCACTCACCCATGGCTCCAGCCGGCTCGGGACAGGCACGGGAATGCAGGCGCGCACCAAGGGGACCAGGAGGCGGCGGGGCCGATGACTCCACCAGCGAGGAGGCAGGGAGGCGGCAGAGCAGAGAGGGAACGCCGGAGGGCCGCATCCAGGAAGCGGGCCCCGCCTCGGAACAGCGGCCAGCCGGGATGGTCAGGAAGTTCCTCCTTCCACCCAGGCCGGATAGCAGAGCCAACCAGAGACAGGAATCGTCGAGGGACAGGATGGGGAATCAATGGGATGGCGGGGGAAGGGTGGCACAGGGTGGAGCATGAACGGGAAGGGGAATAAATGGGGGAGAGCGGAGCAGAGCCGGGGAGGAAGGAGCCGGAGTCAGAGTTAGGAGGCTGAACTCCGCGTCCAGAGAGCGAGCGAGTGAAACAGCACCCCGCGACTCACAACCCAGCGGAGTCCTTGCCTTGTTCCTGGTGGTGTAACCAGGAGGCGGGACTCCATCAACTGAGGCTTTGCCCGCTGAAACCCAGGGTTCCCGCCTACCTGGATCGTGCTCTGCCCATACACCCATTGGAGGCCCAACCAGGGTGGGGAACACGCCCTTGCGGGGCGTGACAATAATCCTTGACTCTTCCCAAGATGGTGGGAGACCACCTGTTTGAAGAATAAGATTGCAAACCTCTGTTAAAGGCCCCATGAAGTATGTTAGAAATTTCTTGTATAATTCTGCGGGTAGGCCATCCCTGCCTGGGTTTTATTATTTTTCAAGCTTTTAATGACCATAGTAATTTCCTCCTGTGTAACAGGTTTATTCATGAAATGAATATGCTCAGGGGTAAGATTAGCAGCAAATTTACTATTAATTAAATAATGTTTTACACTACGTAACTGACTATCAGATGAAGGGTAGAGATTTTGAAAATAAGTAGCAAATACCTTGGTTATTTCCTCCGCCTTTGATGTTAAATTATCCTGGCCATCCCAAATAGAGTGTACAAGTCTTGCAGAGTTCTTTTGTGACACTCTCCTAGCCAGGTAGTGCTATGTTTTGGGGGTTTTCAGCCAATATTTCTGTTTTAAGTAAAGAATGTTTTTCTGAATTCTGGAAACTTCTAAAGTTTCCAATTTCTAACTTGCTAATGTTAGCTTGCAGTAGGTTTTTTGCCCCCAATTTTCTTATGTCTCGTTTCCAAAAACAGAATTTCATCCAGGAAATCTTGAATTAATTTGGCTTTCCTCTTTTTGTAGGCCAATGCATGAAAAATAAATTTTCCATGAAGCACCACTTTCAGTGCATCCCAGACTAGATGTTTGGGTACCCCGGAATCAGAATTCCATTTAAAATAATCTTGTATGGTCTCCACAATATCCAATTGTATATTAGGGTCCAATAAAAGTGCCTTATTCAGATGCCAGTCAAAGCTTTGGAATTCAGATGCCAAACAAAGTCTGGGATTTGTTATTATTGAACAGGCAAGTTACCCATGCATGGTCAGACAATACTGTGGGACCTATTTGTGGCTTAGAGATTTGATGTAACAGGGAAGGTGATGCCAACAGATAGTCAATTCTAGTATATACATCACGGACAGCAGAATAATAAGTGAAGTCCTTCATATCTGGGTGAAAAGTCTGCCAGATATCACAGAAGTTATATTTATCCAGAAGAGCAATAAAGTTATGAGAATTGCTAAACACCCTAGCAGGACGTTTATGCTTTTTATAAATTCTGTTTTGTTTAGGGTTTGCGATCACATTAAGATCTCCTCCAATCAGTTGATCACCTTTCTTATAACTTGACTGTTCAGTTAATACATCATTTAGAAATTCCAATTGATTATTATTTGGAACATACAGGGTAACCAATTTAGCATCTAGTTTACCCTTAATGGAAAGGAACTGCCCTCTGGGGTTGACCTTAGAGGCTGTGAATTCAAACTGCAGTCATCGAGAAATAAGTATTGCAAACCCCCCAGATTTAGAGGATCCGGGAGCTTTGTATTGCTGGGAGAACCAAGGATTCTTCAATACATACTGTATTGATGACCTATATTGTGTTTCTTGGAGGAAAAGTATGTCAACCTGCTCTGCAGTTAAGGCAAAGGGGACCTGTTTATGTTTAACAACATTATTAAGGCCTCAGCAGTTAAATGTCAATATTTTACAGCCCTTATCCATGAGTCAATAAACAAGTACAAGTTAGAAGGTATATCTCAACCTTGATTAACCACTCGGACTTTCATCATTGTGCTTCTAGGATATAGAGTTAATGAATCCATCAACCACTGTATTAAAGATAGATTATATAACTATTCAGCAACTGAAGAGACAATACATATGCAACTTCAAACCATGGACACCCATTAATGGTCTTATGTAGACAACAGAGAAAATGTTGCAAATTATTGTTACACATGTTAGTGAAATTAATTTCTGTTTTCATTAGTCTGATAACCAGATCCAGGGTGCCCTCCCCCCAGTAGCTAACCTGTTTCAAAAGGCTGATGACGAAATGAGTACCCTCCCTCCAGTACCAAAATTGCAACAGAGAACAGATAACCAAATCGGGGCAGCCTTGTTCCTGCCTCTATCATACTTCAAAATACCTCTCCACCCTCAAATCATAAAGTCAGCATTCAGATTATGTACCAACAAAATGCTACCAATTAGCCTTGGGTTTTTCATCCCCAATAAACCATAGCACTGCACTTCCAGAATATAAGTACTCAGTTGGGGCAACAGTAACACACAAAAATACTTAAGCCTACCTAATCTGCTTAAGGCAATATCCCAATAGAACCTATAATGCAAACAAATATATTGCATCGTGAGAATCATCCAAAAAATAAAAACAAACAAACAAACATAGTCTCAATGTTTTGTTTGAAAAATAATTAAAGTCTCCAATCACACGGAGAAGTAGCCATGGGATCAGCATGAATTCGGGCAAATTTTACTGGCGCGATCACAGGGGAACATCTGGCAAGTGTCCTGCACCCATCCCCAACCTGTTTCTTACTGCCAAAGAAGCGCAGTTAAAAACTACCAGATGGCCTGCAGACAAAGGTTCCCATGTGATTGCTCAAGTGCGCTCCTATAACCTCCATGCTCCCTCGTTGAAGCACGCCGGAAACACGCGTCGACAAAAAACCCACCAGTTCACCACTGTTGTGTCTGATCATGTAGTGGCAGGTCAAATTGCGATGGCACAAATAGCCTCGCCTCCCCCCCCACACATTATCTGCAGCAAAAAAACAAAAAAAAGAGAGACCAAATTCCCAGTAACAAACAAAAAATACAGTGGGAAAAAGGGAAACAAATAGAACCATGAGGGAACAAAGGGAAACAAGGAAAAGAGCATCAAAGCTCTGCAACTTCCGGAACAACATATAGCAGAGAACCAACAGGAAACAGTACCCGCCTCCCCTCAGCATAGTGCTATGTCAATAACACAACTTTAACTTTGAATATAATAGTGAGGCATGGGAAAGTCTGGTTAATGTGTTTTTTTAACTGGAATCTTGCTCTACTCAAATTTCTGGAATGGCTTTCTTGGAGAAGACTCCTCTGGCAAATCTTCCATCATGCCCAGGGGTTTCAGGTTGAGAGCATGCAAGAGCTGTAGACCAGAATTCAGGCAGTCTGCTCAAAATTTGGTGCCCTTATGCATCACAGTCAGTTTGCATTGAAAGCTCCATCTATATTTTACATCGCTGATCAGGGGGCATCAGTGGCAGGTTTCAGCTCTTTACGCCTCATTAGAATTTCAGAGGTGATGTCAAGAAACACTTGGATATTATGCTCTTTAAATTGAAGATGAACTTTTATGTGAGCTTCTTTAAGGATATGTTGCTTTGTACGCAAATCATAGAACTTCACAATAACATTCCTAATCCTCTTTGAGGAGGGAGGCAGTGGAGGACCTTCTCTATGGGCACTTTCCAAAAGAAGTGCTATTCCATCATCCAACTGCATTATGGAAGCTAGCCATGAAAAAATGAAAGTGATCAGGTCATGTTGCTCTTTTGCACTCTCAGGAAGTCCTCGAAATTGAAGGTTTCTCTGCTTTTGTGCATTTTCTAGATGAATTATTTTATCTACTATATGAGCTTCGCTTTCCTGCAGCTGCCTCACCTCTGTTTGTAATGTTAGACTAAGTACCATTTCTGTGTTCTCTGTCTTCTGAGTTTCAACAAGAGAGCAATTTATTTCTTTAAACTGACCTGTATCAAATTCCATTACAGTCGAGATTTTATCTGTTAGTTTGGTGTTGAGTTGGTGAATATGCTCCAAAAAGTCTGTTTTGGTCAAAGGCTACAGCCTCTCAGTGTGGTTGTCACCAGTAACTGCCATTTTAAACTGCTCTTCTGGGCTTTCCTGAGAGCTACATCTAGTGCTCTCTGAGGGGAAAAAGTTGTTGATGGCTGATCCGGTTTTGGCAGTTTAGCCTTTGTTCCTGAGGCTTTACCCATGATTTTGGATATATTGGTTGCCAGTATTGTCATTGTTATTGTTAGCTGAGGGAAAAGGAGGCAGGAGCCCTAATCCCTTGCACCCACCATTTTCAACAGACACTTGAAACACCCTTGATAGGATAATTTTCAACATCTTCAGGTGCGGTCAACCAGCAAGGCAATTGCGCTTTGTTCCCAATGTAATTAAAACCGGAATATGTTTTTCCGAGTTGGAATGTTCACACATTCCTCCCTGAACCGCAAGCTCACCTTCCCCACCTGCCCACCTCCCCCCCAGCAACTTTCCAGCCACCAGCCCGATGAAAAGAAAAGAATTCTCCTTTCCGCCCAATGCTGCTGGCTAGCTGGGTGCACTCCACAGCACCAGGGGCTCCCTCCCTCCCTCCTAACACCACAGCTTTGGGGACTCCTGGGGCGGATGCCAAAGCCCACTCACCTGACAGGCTGCCCCTCAGCTTCCTCCCCCAGAAACTTTAAATGCTGCCTCCATGCCGGGGGATGGCGGGCAGGACTTTTCTCCAAGCAGGATGAGCTCTTGTTTACTCAAGCATTCAAAGCTGGAAGGTTTTAAAAAACAAACACACAGAGCGGTCAGACGGCCCTAACGCAATCATTGTGAAAGATGGCTGTCCAGATGGGTGAAATCGTGCATTCAAAGCGCAAGTGCCAGGAAAATACTTGATTTTCCTGGGGGCAGGAAAACCCGGAAGCATTGCGGGAGTGAGCCCGCTTCCGCGCGGGAGGCAAATTCACCGGTCTGATCAGCAAACTTAAATGCGGGAGGGAACAGTGGTGAAACCCGATCAAAAGGACCGTGTGACCGTGGCCTTCTTGTGTCTTTTAGAAGTCTCTTAGTTTCCTTGGTTTATTGAGGATCTAATAGCAATGAGCAGAGCATAGAGGGAGGAGAACTACTGGTAAGGACAGTGATGTTGGTGAAGTATTTTCACATCTTCCAGCATTACATCTGCTCATAAACATCCAGTTGAGCTGTTCCAGGTCACAAAGGAACTTTTAAATCTGATCCGGGTGACTCAGATATTTCAGTCAGTCTCTGTGATATTTTTTTCTCTAGGCTTTTTGCAGGTAAATTCTTTCACATCTGTCATG
The DNA here is from genome assembly GCA_029375565.1 of Gekko gecko. Lineage (NCBI taxonomy): Eukaryota > Metazoa > Chordata > Lepidosauria > Squamata > Gekkonidae > Gekko > Gekko gecko. The sequence continues at coordinate 267,348,508 of JAPDNY010000001.1, forward strand.
ATTTGGACTGTATTGTTCTGCAGTTCATTATCAAAGCTTTATAATAGTACATCTTACCTGAGTTGCTTGGATGAGTTTAAATAAGTGCAGCCTGAGGACATGGACAATATAAATGGAGACCCTTCCTTAGAAAGCCATCCTTGGACCCAAACAATTTGAATCAGTTCAGATCTTTATTATTACAGTCTTAGACCAGCCCAAAACCCTATACAGTCTCACAAGATAACAAAGCATTTTTAAATGTGCTACAATAAATGACTAAAAAGAAATTACTAGTTAAATACAATGTAGTGGATGGTTAAACACACACACACAACAAACACATACATATATAAAAGTAGTACATTATGTGATAAAGATCTGATTTGATTTTGATTTGAATAATATTGCCCTGTGGTGACTATTTACCTATGGGACACTTTACTCAAGCAAGCAGATGAAAGTGATTATCTAGCCCCATTTCAGTCCAGGTATAGGCCTGATTTTAGAGCAGAAACAACTAGAAAAGAGATGGTGGAAGTTCAGCTCTGTTGATTTTCCTGGGTCTTACAGCAACTTCCAGTACCATTGATCACAGTTTCCTTCTGACTTGGTTGATGAATACGGAGATTTAGGTGTAACACTCAATGGTTCTGCTCCTATTTAGTGGATTGTTTCCAGAAGGTGGTATTGAAGGCTGCTGTTGAAACCACTGAATTTATGATTTTGTACTGCCAATGGCCTGCCTTGATGTTTGGGGAATCAGCTATGCATCAAAGGAAACCAGAGGGGTACAGGGATTGCACACCAATTGCATACCAAGGTCTGGTACAGTAGGAAGACTCCAAATTTGAAGGGTAAATTAATTAAATTTTATTAAAGAATTTTCCTAATTACAAGCACATTAAGCACTCAAAAAAAGCACACAATACAGAACTAAGAAAGCAGAGGTGATTGATAGTGAATAGAAGGGTCAGGTATGGGGTGATATGACCTGCTCAGATGTGCAGAGGTCCATGGAGATGGGATTGTGATCCAATCAAAAGTTTGGGGTAGATTGCCAGTTGGCATCAGGGCAGAAGTGCACACTCTGAGGCCATGTACCTTGACAGATATAGACATTGGAATACAATGCAGACCAGTGGAAGGCCTTGAGGGGTTTGTCCCAGGTGAAGACAAAAGATTACCTGGGCCAATCAGGGTCCCATAAGGTGCAGCGTCCAGAGGGGCAAGGCTTAGCTGTGACCAATGAGGTCTCAGAGGGGCAGAGTCTGGATTCACAATAGCCATTAGCCAGGTGCGGGGTGACTGTACAGGAGCTGATTAAATGGATTTGATGATCAGTAATGGTTTCATTTTACGATCACTAAATGGATTTGATGTTTCCATTTAATGGTAACTTGAAATCAGACGTGTCTTCGGGACACTCCCAGGACACGATCTGAGTGCCAGCAGTTTGGAGGGGGGGCGAACAATCGCTACTCCCCAGGAGCCTTGGGGAAAAGGCTCCCAGCCAAGGAGCTTCTGAGGGGTTGGCCTCTTCTTCAGCGCGATGCTGGAGAATCGAGGTGCTCCATCGCCCCAGTGGTCCAACCGCTGTGTGTCCAAATGGACTTAGAGATGCTGGCCGGAACAAGCAGCAGAGATTGTGCGAACAGACGATTGCAAGCGATGTCGTAAGATGAGCAAAGAGCTGTGAGTTATTCAAAAGCGACCCGACAAAGGACAGAAACCGAAACTACCAGGCGGCATGAGCCCGAGGCCGGAAGAAACCATAGAGTTTTCCAGGCTCCTAGCCGACTCTCTTCGCCCCCTGCTGGACCAGATGACCATCATCAACCAGCAGTTGACAACTTTGAACCAGAATTTTGCAGCACAGCAATTGCAACTTGCAGAAAACACAAAGAAAACAGAGCAGGTGGTTGAAAAAGTGAAGGAACTTGATGCCAGCTGTACAAAAGCAAAGACTTCCGGAAAAGCTTTTGATACAGTTCCTCATCAAAGGCTCCTAAGTAAGCTCAATAGTCATGGGATAAAAGGACAAGTCCTCTTGTGGATCAAAAACTGGCTTGTAAATAGGAAACAGAGAGTGAGTATAAATGGGAAACTTTCTCAGTCGAGGGTGGTAAGCAGTGGGGTACCACAGGGATCAGTACTCGGTCCGATGCTTTTTAACTTGTTTATTAACGATTTGGAATTGGGAGTAAGCAGTGATGTGGCTAAATTTGCAGATGACACAAAGTTGTTCAGGGTGGTGAAAACCAGGGAGGATTGTGAGGCTCTCCAAAGGGATCTGTTGAGGATGGGTGAGTGGGTGTCAACGTGGCAAATGGGGTTCAATGTGGCCAAGTGCAAAGTGATGCACATTGGAGCCAAAAATCCTAAATATAAATACACGTTGATGGGGTCTGATCTGGCAGAGATGGACCAAGAGAGAGATCTTGGAGTCATAGTGGATAACTTGCTGAAAATGTCTAGACAGTGTGTAGCTGCAATAAAGAAGGCCAACGCTATGCTGGGGATTATTAGGAAGGGAATTGATAACAAATCAGCCAGTATCATCATGCCCCTGTATAAATCATTGGTGCGACCTCATTTGGAATACTGTGTACAGTTCTGGTCACCACATCTCAAAAAGGATATTATAGCATTGGAAAAAGTGCAGAGAAGGGCAACTAGAATGATAAAAGGGTTGGAACACCTTCCCTATGAAGAAAGGTTAAAATGCTTGGGGCTCTTTAGCTTGGAGAAACGACGGCTGAGAGGTGACATGATCGAGGTTTATAAGATTATGAATGGGATTGAGCAGGTTGAGAAAGAAGTACTTTTCTCCCTTTCTCACAATACAAGAACTCATGGGCACTCCATGAAATTGCTGAGCAGTCGGGTTAGAACAGATAAAAGGAAATACTTCTTCACCCAAAGAGTGATTAACATATGGAATTCACTGTCACAGGAGGTGGTGGCAGCTACAGGCATGGACAGTTTCAAGAGGGAGTTAGATAAACATATGGAGCAGAAGTCCATCAGTGGCTATTAGCCACAGGGTATAGATGGGAACTCTCAGTCTGGGGCAGGTGATGCACTCTATTGTTGGTGCTGGAGGGGGCAGCAGTGGGAGGGCTTCTGGTGTCCTGGCCCCACTGCTGGACCTCCTGATGGCACCTGGTATATTTTGGCCGCTGTGTGACAGAGTGTTGGACTAGATGGGCCATTGGCCTGATTCAACACTGGCTACTCTTATGTTCTTATGTTATGTAAAGAAGAAGATGCAAGTGCTAGAAAAGAAGTATGCTTCGTTGGAAACTCAATTATTACAGCTACAAATGGAAAGAGCAAATATGGTACTCTGGTTCCAAGGGGTGTCAGAAGCCCCCAATGAGAATCTAAAGCAATTACTGAGCGATGCATTGGCCCCAATGACGGATTTAAAAGTAGAAGACATCTTAAGCGAAATGGGTGTGGCCTACAGAGCCTACTCTACGTATATGAAAAAGAATAATCTGCCAGGGGAAATTGTCATGAGATTCTCAAAGAGACATATAAGAGATTTAATTCTAAAAGTGACTACATACACACCCCTGAAAATCGGGGGCAACAATATAAGGATGTTAAATGATATCCCATTTGAGATAAGAAAAAAGAGGCAGAAGTATAAGGAACTAATCTTCTTTTTGCAAACAAATAGCATTGCATACCCGTGGCTAATTCCTGAAGGCGTCACTTTCAAAATAAAGGAAAGGAGAGAAAAAATTGACTCTGTTTTCAAAGCTCGAGAGTTTTTGCAGCTGCAACTGGGAGGTCCAGAAGACGAGACGAAAGAAGAAGATAGCAAATCTACTGGTGAGCTGGACTCTGTGTCTTCTGATGAGGACTCTGATGCGGAAAAGGGGGTGACTGCTCCCAAACAAAGCTATCAACTGAGAGATCACAAGATGAAGCTAAACAAGAACTGAGACTCTGAAAGCCATACAAAGCTTTTTTATTATGGGATGACTTGGGGAGGGCTCTTGAATTGGGAAAATAGTTAAGCTTATACAGTAGTGGGATTATTAGATCATGCTCAATGCTTTTTAAAGCTTTTTATGGACTAACACGGATATAAGCATTATTGAAAATCTCCATCTCTTGGGGTTTTAGTTAGTTGTGGTTATCTTTTCTTTCTCCCTTAGTGTAGACGTTTCCCTCCCCTTTTTCTGTTGTAGTTTGTAGTCTTTAGAAAATGCAAATAAAAAAAAAAAATTCCCCTTCGGGGGGTCAAAAAAAACCCAAACTAAATGGATTTGATGATCACTAATAGTTCTGCCATGGTAGATTGAATAGGTTCCCAGGTTTACACAAAATATGAGAGATGGGATCCTGATTAGCATCAGGAAGGACTGCTAAACATTTGAATGTATGATTGGTTTATCTCAGTATCCTGGGGGAAGGAGCAGGAAGGACAGTTGTGGAAACAAAGGATTTTCATATAGACATAAAAGGTAATGGTTTCCCATGCTCGAAAGCTAGTCGAATCTGACTCTAGGGGGGTGGTGCTCATCTCCGTTTCTAAGCCAAAGAGCCAGTGCTGCCCAAAGATGTTAATATGGCCATGTGGCTGCAATGACTAAACACAGAACACTGTTACCTTCCCACCGAAGCGGTACCTATTTATCTACTTGCAGTTCCTTGCTTTCAAACTGCTAGGTTGGCAGAAACTGGGGCCAGAGATGGGAGCTCACTCTGTCACACTGCACTAGGGTCTTGAACTGCCGAACTACAGATCTTCCAGTCTGTTAGGTGAAGTTCTGGAGACAGAAGAGCTATTAGCCAGGTAGCCTATGAATAGCCTTCAGAAATGTAGCTACTTAATGGGTGGAACTTGTGAGGATTTCATATGCATACCTTTGCTGGGTGGAGGGAAGGAAGATTGGAAGTTTGGTCTGAGAGCTGCCTTGTTGCCATCTGAAAATGGAGAGCCTTTTTCCAGAGCTGTGGCTAGCTCTGTGTTTCAGGCCAGGAGTGCCTTCCTTGGCCTGAGTTTGTGGGCGTCCCTACTGTTGGGGCTACCCTAGACTAAGGCTGTGCCTCTGTTGGGGCTACAATATAGGGTTCCAAGGGGATTTATCATGTCCCCCATGTTTTGTGAGAGTACATCTGTAGCTTTGGAGTAAGGTGTCATATGCTGATACTGTGCAGCTCTGTTTCTTTGAATCAGGTAGGATGGATTCAGCTAGGATGATAGTACTGTTGACCAGTAATGTTGCCAGGTGAACACATGATACTGCCTTATACCAAATCAGACCTTTGGTCTACCGAGGTCAAAGCTGTCTATTTTGACTGGTAGCAGCTCTCCAGGGTGTCAGGTGGAGGTTTTTCATGTAATCTACTACATGATTCTTTTAACTAGAGATTCCAAGGGTAGAGTTTGTGACCTTCTACATGCAAATCTGCCATTCAGTCATAGTCTCCCCAACCAAGCCAGGTCTGAGATGTGAGTCTGTTCCTGTTGTGGTTGCAGTTTTTCAGAGCAGCAGTTTGCAGCTTGATCTGCCTCTCTAGATGGAAGTGCAGATCTCCTCTGTTGCATATAACATATTTAACCAATGACAACCCTTCTTAGAAAGGCAGGATTTGGCCACAGTTGTCCATGTACTGATCACATCCAAGTTATATTACCATAATGTGCTCCATATGGAACTGCCTGTGAACATGGTTCAGAAACATCAATTGAAGAAGAATGCAGTGGGGCAAGATTGTTGATTGGTTCCGGATATCAAGACCACATCTTGACAGTGTTAGAACATTTTCATTGGCTTCACTTTCCTTCCTGGTCCAGTGCTTGTTTATTACTTTTAAAGCTTTAAATATAGGATATCTGAAGGGCCCACAAGTTCAAAGGTGAGATGGATGGCAGCTCGAAGCTGGACTTTTTCAATGGTGGTAAAACAACTTTGGTATTCCTTCAACTTGGAGACTAGCCTGCCACAAAGTTGGATGTCTTTCCAGAGCTGGATGAAGACTTTTCTTCACCCATGCTTTTATTTGATATTAGGATTTTCCATACTTTTCTTGTGGCTTAAATTGATAATTTTATGCATCATTATTTTTATTATATTTCATTCTGCTTTTAATGGTTTATGGGTGAATTCATATGGGCAGCTAATCCCGCCATTATGCCAGCTCAAATTTGATTCAGATCTTTTTAATTCATCCTCGCATGATCAGACACCCCCGATGGGAATTGCCTTACTACGTGCTGCTTCCACTGTGGATTGTCTAGACAGTGTCCACTGAAGGAGGTGCTCACAGTGGTTTTTTTTTAAAAAAATGAAACCCTTTTTGTGCATATGTATAGGCGTGACTGCGCGTCCTTGTAGATCCAAGGTGCTTGCAGGGATAGACTAAAGGAGTCCCAGCCATCCCCCTTGCCATTGAGATAATGCTCAATGGAGGGACTGTTTTGCATGTTAGAAGACTCATCCTCCCTCCAGGTCCCATCCCATTAACCGATCGTCCTTAAAGTGACAGGTCATTCATAAACATTAAATTCTTCGTGGCACTGAATTGGGGTTCTGCAGCCTCATTTTTAAATGCGTTTAAGCGCATATTGGGTAGTGATTTTTTAAAAATCGCTCCCGCTCAGGATGGTCTGACATCAGACCACCCCAATGGGAGGATTGCGTGCTGGTGGCATGATCAGACGGGTGAAAGTCTGCTGTTGTCCCGTTGGGCCAGAAAACTCCAGATTTAAAGTGCTATCTTTTAAATCCGGTTACGAGGCACAGCAAAACGGGATGTCTCTGGAACAGGGACGTTTCCCAGATGTTTGTGTCTGGTCATTCCGCTTAAATCCACCAGGAAATCATTAATTTCGCAGATCTAAAGAGCCGTCTGATTGGGACCTTCATCTACTTTAGTGTTTTGTTTGACAATTTTAAATTGGAATTGAACTTTATACTATTTTACCTTTTATCATTTTAGCCCCCCTAATAAACCAGTCTCTAACTGAGGTACAGGAAATAAATTCTTAAAAAAAATAAGTGTTACCTGATGTTTTCAGATGTGTCTGCTACCAACTAGTGGAGAATGATGGTAGCAATCCTTTCTCTTATTTTTCTTGCAGTTGCACATTATTTCTTACTTTGATATATTACTAATTGCATTCTATAAACATTCTTGACTTTGTGTTTTACTGTGGGCCTGGTTTTCTTGATCTGTTACTCCTTATTCTTTGCTTTTTTTGTTCAAATACAGCATAGCAAAGGTGGCCCAGAATGACATGTATCATATGTTATTCTTTCATTTGCAGTCTGCATTTTATTGTCTTTGACACTGAGGTGGCTCATGACATCCTAAAGGTGTGGGACGGCCCTGTTGAAAGCAGTATTCTACTGAAAGAGTGGAGTGGGTCTGCTCTTCCTGAGGACATTTATAGCACTTTCAACTCTCTGACTTTACAGTTTGACAGTGACTTCTTCATCAGCAAATCTGGTTTTTCTATCCAGTTCTCAAGTAGGTGAATTTTTGTTTTCCATTAGTACAAGCAAAATTTGGCCTTTCATGTGTTTACTACTAAGTGCTTGTATGGTATTGGTATGCCTTGGGTACCAGTCTTATCACCAAAGCCTACTGGCTATATATTCTGTATTAGGTATTTTTCATAATAACCTACAAAGATTTTTGAAAGAAGAAGGTGCTTCCTTTGTATGCACTTTAATTTGTAGGTAATTAAAAATACTGTTGATATCAATAAACTATACAATGTATACTTTATTCTATATACTATATTCCCCTTTCCTCTCCAAATTTCATGCCATAGTAAATGGAAGCTATAAATTAATCTAGACTTTTCAGAGATTGATATTGTGCACCTCCATTTTGCAGGTGGAGTGGTGGATTACTTTTGCTGCTAATGGCCAATCTTAATACTATATACAGATGTGATGGCCTTTTAAAACAGGATAATAACACATCTGGAAGAGCAGTTGGAATTAGAGATTTGAGGGGTTGCTTAATCCTTGCGTTTGCCATTCCCATTATCTAAATTGCTTACCTAGAAGCATTTTCCCCACCACCACCTATGTACACATACGGGCAAATATTTTGGTGAAAATACCAGGAATGTGAAAGCAGTGGGTGAAGATCAGACTACACATCCTCTCATCTGTTTCTCTAATTACAAATTACCATTCTGAATGTGTTTTTATTTCAGTTTTAAAAGGACCATGATGTTATAGACATTTATATGTAAAATCTAGTTTGACTCTGTGTTATAAAGTTGGTAGTACAATCTTAATTTAATGTTATACACCTTGCAAATACATTTGTATTTGTTAGAGTCAGAAAATTTTAACATATATAGTAATATACAGAGTTGTTTCAAATCACAGATTACTGATAAAATTTAGCAGTGTACAGATTACAGATGGCTCCAGATCCTGTCCCATAAAGTCAAGCCCATTTAGCTATCCTGAAATCACGGAAGAAATACCAGTTGTTACCAAGTGAACCATTTATTAAACTTAGTTATTGTGCCCTATTAAGTAAGGATAAAATCTGCTCTGTATTTTTTAATAACATCACTTCTTGATACACTGTACCAGATGACTTGCTTAGACCCTTAGGGAATATTCAAGATCTGCGACAATAGGTATATAATGGAGATGCTTTAATAGATAATCAGTTAATTGTGCAGTCAAAATCTGTCCCTTGGTATAAAAACTGAAAGAAAGATCATTTATGAGCCTCCTATTTGATAAACATTACTGCACATAGTCTACGAGTGGCATTCACGGCATTACGATTTCAGAACATGCCATCAGAAGTACTGACTAGAAGGTATCTAAAGATTCCCCTAGAACAATGTATTTGTCTATGTGGAACTTCTATTGAAGATCTATTTCACTACATAATGGTTTGTTCATTATATTCGGATCTTAGAAACAGATTTTTATCTCAAATATTTAATCAACTGCACAATTTTTCTGGCAGTAACAAGCTAATTTTTCTGTTGTTGGACGTGAATCCTTTGGTATCTTATAAGGTAGCACTTTTTGCGTTAGCAGCCAGGAAAGCTAGAGCAAAGGTGGTTCTTAGGAACACAGCTTACTGAGATGCAAGGCATTAACATTGTTACAATTGGAATAGGAATCTATAAATGGTATATACAATTTTAATTTGAGGCATTTAAAATATTTTAGATATTGTCCAAATGAATTTAATTCTTACTGAATTTAATAACTAAATGTGTATTTTAAGATATTAGGGATCCAGTTTCATATGGAATTGTGATGGCCAAAGGCCACATACAATAAACTATTCTATTCTATTCTATTCTATTCTATTCTATTCTATTCTATTCTATTCTATTCTATTCTATTCTCTATTCTATTCTATTCCATTCCATTCCATTCCATTCCATTCCATTCCATTCCATTCCATTCCATTCCAATTTGTCAAGCACTTAAACTTTATGCTTTCTTTCTGCAAAGGTACACTGTAGCTCAAACTATTGTGGAAAAGGCCAGGGTATCCATCCCGTTGTCTAAAGCCGGCAATGTGCCAATCTCATATTTGATGCAGCTGTATTTTCTGTGGTTTTGTGCCATGTCATCTGGAATGGGTGGAAGCATGCAAATAACTCTCTTCTGATTGTTTGCCAGTCAAGAAGAGGAGGAAGCAAGCACATAGCAAAGACTTGTATGGCTAGCCCTGCCCATATGATTTCAATTTTTCAAACAGTGTGATGAAAGCGTGGTATAAAACCACAAAAAGTGTCTTCTGCTCTGCTTCAGTAGTGTATAACTGTGGCTGCATTCAGACAGGCAGCTCAATCCGCTGTTGCCCCACCTCTAATTGAACCAGGTTATTTTGTCATGATCAGACTAACCCTTTTTAGCACTCTTCAAAGTGCTTTTACATGCTTAGATGGCATCAGTCAGAGAGGCAACCCATCAGCCATTTTTTTTAAAAAAAACCTTTGTCCTTGGAGCGTGCCCACAATAACTGATCAGGCTATTGGGATATGTAGTTCATGGGGCTGTTGGCCATTTTTTTTAAAAAAAGTTTGCTCACAAGCACTTGCTGAGACTGCTGGGATATGGCACTCACTGCCATCCTCTCTCTAATCTTTTCAATTTACCCATTCCCCAAAGGGCAGGAAACAAGTTGTCTTTCTTTGAGAGTTTTTAAAAAGAAAACAAAGTTTTGAGCAGCCCCATTGGCATGTGTGTGTGAGAGAGAAAGGTTTGTATATGCAGTTGTGCACTCCTCGCTAACTAGTAAAACAAAATGGCGGCTGGAAAACAAGAGACCAGTCAGACCTGCCGGATGGCTTGGGTGCACAACAGAGCAAACAGACAGCAGGAAATCCATTTTGGAACCAGCTCAGATCAACAGGACTGGACTTTCTCAGGTATCAAAGAAACATGCAGCAAAGGGGGGGGGATGGAACTCAGACAACTGTGTCACAACAGACAGATGTTGCTGTCTGATCATGCATTTTAAATCCATGAGGGAACAGTAACTGCAACAGATGAAACTGCCTGTCTGAACGCAGCCTATGTCAAACTTTTCTGCAATATCAGCAGCAAAATTTCCAAGCAACAGCCTGATTAATGAGAATTTTTCTTACTGCAATTAATAAGCAGAAGAAATGTCTTTCTAATTAGCCTTGGCTAATATAACACAGCAGCTAAGTTAGGAGCTTGAATGCATTGGTCAAAAAACAGTCAGAAGGAAACAAACCTCCTTGACCTTATTATTTCTCTGATTCTGCTGCTGATATAGTTCATCTGTCTGGTAGTTGAGCATATTGTCACTGAAAGCCAACGACTGTCAACAGAGGAAAAAATGTGTGTGCATGTGCACATTCATATACATTGTATCTCTCTGTACGTGTTATCAGGGCTTGATATTGTTTTACATTGCTATGGAATCAAAGTTTTGGCAGCCTTTGTAAGGTTCCTTAACACACAGCCTTGCAGGTGAAAAGCGTTGCCTTTGTGACAGTTCTCATTCAGTGGCATGACCTAAAACCAGATAATATTTGTCTGGGAAGTGACTAACTAGCCTATTGGTTGGGAATGTTCTCCTACATGTTATCAAAAGAGCAGGTGAAGAGTCTCCAGGATATGAGCCCCTTACAACAGTATTAACTGTTAGCCTAATTGCTCTATTATTTAATAAAGATGGGGAATTATGATTATTAATATGCAGTTAGCTTATCTGTAGGATCTGACCTGTGTGTACCAGAGTTAGAATTCCCAAGAACCCAGGACCAGCCACAGAAACTGGGTGGCTAAAATAATGATTATTTATTTACTAAATATTCTCAAGCATACAAACAATATTCACACAATATAGAACTAAGTAAGTAGAGGTGATTGATGGCTTATAGAGGGGTGATACAACTTGTCCAGATGTGCAGAGGTCCATGAAGAAAGGATGTGGCCTAAACTCAGAGAGAGTCTAGGGGTGAACTGCCATTTTGGGATGATGGCAGAAAAAACACGGTCTAAGGCCATGTGTGTGCTGGGATAGAGACACTGGCAAAAAATGCAGACCAATGGGCAGCCCAGGGGGCTGGTCTCAGGTGAGAACAATAGATTACCTGGACCAATGATGAGTCCCAGGGGTGTGTGATGCCAGTAGGGGCAGACCTTAGGTATGACCAGTAAGCTTCCAGAGAGGCAGGGTCTGGATTTAACAATAGAAGCCAGGTGTTGGGTAGCTAGTTAAATGGATTATCTGACTTACTAATGGTCCTGGCCAGGGTAGACAAAAAGGTGGGAGACATCCCTGATTAGCATCAGGAAGGATCACTAAACATTTGAATGACTGATTGGTTTATCCCAGTATTCTTGAGGGACAGAGCAGGAAAGACAAAGAATTTACACATAGGACACAAAAGGGCTGGGTGAGGTACTGGAGAGTGTTAGGTGGCTTCTGAATAGACTTTTAGAAATGTAGATACTTTTACCTATTGGAACCCATTGTTATTCCATAAGTATAATCTCTGCTGGGCGGAGGGAGAAGACTGGAGACTTGCTCTGAGGTCACCTTATGAAACCTAAATATGAAATCCCTTTTTGCAGAGCACTTGCAGTCTGACTCTGTGGTTCAAGCTCAGAGTGCTTGACTTTTGGGGACTTTGGTTCAGCTTAGAAAGTAGAGCACCCCTGCTTTGGGGCTACCCAAGGGTAAAAGGCAGTGCCTCTGGCAACATAACATGAACCTGAATTTGGTCTATGGGTTTTACCTATGATAGCAAAGATCTAATGACCAATTACCATGGTTGCAATTAGATTTTAAGTTGTTATCCAATTACAAATTTTAGAAAAACCGTGGCGTGATATTTGTGTCTTCCTCAGATTTTTTAAAATGTATATATGTATGCTAGAAATCCCTGCGCATATGAATGTTTTTGCCCTTCATTAAGTATGCCAGCATAGACAATTAACTGGAGGAATGCAGATGTCTTTTGCTCACAAAATGCTTGGACACCATCAAGGGTCCATTGTATTGCCGGCTTAGCACAGCATGTAAAACACCATGAGGACATGAACTGACTAGTGTGATTATGCTAATTGTAATCAGCCTACACTTTTCATTAACACTTAATTACCATTTAATCATGCATATAAGGATAGAAAATAGAGTTCAGCATGCATCCCTGACCTTTACTCTGCAGGGTTAAATATGTTTAAACTAGTTATTAGAAACTGGGGTTGCCAACTAACCCTTTCCCATCAAGTCACAGAAATTATCTTAGGTAGAAGTAGGTAGACAGTGAAATGTCTGTTAACTAAATAACCCATATCCTTGAGCCACAGCAGACCCCTGATCTTAGAGTATCAGAACTCTGATTCATTAATTTGCAACAGGGTTACCTGCAGATTTAGATTTTAGTGACCTTTGCATCCTGCCTCCTAGTTTGGTGTCTCCTCCCTCCACCTCATGCAATTGCTTTTCTAACCAAATAGCCTATTTGTTGAAAATAGCATTTATGACAATCAGCAAATGAAAAATATTAGTGGTGATATTCAAAACATAATTTTCATCTCTCTCTTTCTCTCTCATTGTACCTTATAACGCCTTCATTATGAGATGTTTAGAACTCTCTAAGATAGTGTCTCATGTAAAGTCTGCATAGGACAAGTGAACCCCATTCCTTCCACCTTCACTCTTGGTGCATGGGCACAGGCAGAGCATGGTCTGTATGGGGATAGGTAAGGTACAGATACACTAGGGATGAATGACTGATAACAGCTTTAATTTATTTGTTGGACTGGTTTTTCAGTGGTTTTGGTTGTTGGACCATAGTGTTGCTTTTGTAGATACGTTCGTATTCTTTAGGAGCTGCGGTGGCTCAAGTGGTTAAGACGCTGAACTGCAGGCTGTGGAAGGTCAGTAGTTCAGCAGTTCAAGACCCGGGTGCCGCATGACGGGGTGAGCTCCCGTCTCTAGCTCCAGCTCCTGCCAACCTAGCAGTTCGAAAGCAAGAAATTGCAAGTAGATAAATAGGGACCACTTCGGTGGGAAGGTAACAGCGTTCCGTGCACCTTGGTGTTTAGTCATGCCGGCCACATGACCACGGAAACGTCTTCGGACAGTGCTGGCTCTTCGGCTTTGAAACGGAGATGAGCACCGCAACCCTAGAGTCGGATTCGACTGGCTTTCGAGCAAGGGAACCTTTACCTTTACCTTTACCTTCGTATTCTTTACATTAAGTTATATGTTTTTATATGTAATTTATACAATATACATATAAAATATGTATAAAAGGATATTATAGCATTGGAAAAAGTGCAGAGAAGGGCAACTAGAATGATAAAAGGGTTGGAACACCTTCCCTATGAAGAAAGGTTAAAATGCTTGGGGCTCTTTAGCTTGGAGAAACGATGGCTGAGGGGTGACATGATCGAGGTTTATAAGATTATGAATGGGATTGAGCAGGTTGAGAAAGAAGTACTTTTCTCCCTTTCTCACAATACAAGAACTCTTGGGCACTCTATGAAATTGCTGAGCAGTCGGGTTAGAACAGATAAAAGGAAATACTTCTTCACCCAAAGAGTGATTAACATATGGAATTCACTGCCACAGGAGGTCGTGGCAGCTGCAAGCATGGACAGTTTCAAGAGGAAATTAGATAAACATATGGAGCAGAAGTCCACCAGTGGCTATTAGCCACAGGGTATAGAATGAGAACTCTCAGTCTGGGGCAGGTGATGCACTCTATTCTTGGTGCTGGAGGGGGCAGCAGTGGGAGGGCTTCTGGGGCCTGGCCCCACTGCTGGACCTCCTGATGGCACCTGGTATATTTTGGCCGCTGTGTGACAGAGTGTTGGACTAGATGGGCCATTGGCCTGATTCAACATTGGCTTCTCTTATGTTCTTATAATGTTTAGTGCTGTTTGAAATATATATATATATATATATGTATGTATGTATGTATGTATGTATGTATGTATATGTATATGGGGGGAGTCCATGAGACCCCTGAAATCTTCCCATGAATATAGTTTCAAGTAACTGTATTACTCTGCAGTGGGAGAGTTAAATTCAAGTCCAGTGGCACTTTAGAGACCAACAGGTTTTTTAAGTATAAGCTTTCAAGAATAAAAACTCCCTTGTCAGATACAAGTAAGAACTGAAATCCCTACAACACCTTTCACATTCTGACCAGGGATCTCCTTTCCTACATGTATCTGACAAAGGGAGCTTTGAAACCTTATACCTCCAAAATCTTTTTGTTCTCTAAGGTGCTACTGGAGTCATATCTAGCTCTTGAATTTAGGGTTGCCAGCCCCCTGGGGGGCTGTGGATCTCATGCTCTGAGATCCCCACCCCCACTTTATAACAATCAGCTAGCAGGGGATAAAATATTTGCCACATTGTGACACTCTAGGATTTCTATCAGCCAAGTCTCTATGAAAGCCATAGAGATGAAAGCTAGAGTGACGGCAGTCTCCAAGGTGTCACATGTTTGCCTCCAATTTCCATGGTGTGCTAGTTTGCTGCAGCAGCGGCACTGATTTCCCCTGCCCCAACACACAGGTCCAACTGACTGGGGAGCAGAGAAGGTAAAGTCTTTGCTATCTCTTGTTGGGGCAAGCGGCCAGGCTAGTCCTGAGTCCCAAGCAGCGGGTGAGCAGGGAGGCAGGGCCAGTTTTGCCCATCCCCTGCCCAGGCCCATGTCAGTAACACATGCCATGGAGTCATCAATGCTCGGGGTAGGGGTGCTTTTTCCTCACTGCTCCCACTGTCTCCCTGCCCTCACTGTTACTGGGAGCTTAGGGGACTGGGAGGGACGTCCGCATGTGTGGTCATGCTCTCTGGGTGAGTCAGGGGGTGGGGGGTTGTCCACGCACTTTGCTTTGGAGCCTAGGGCTGGGGGTGTGGGTGGCCCCACACCACCAGTGGGAAGCAGCCATGCACTCTAGGTGCCTGGCAAGTGGCAGGGTTTGCCCATGCCTTCCTTTCCACCTGCCCCATAATCCCTTTTCCTCTGCTGGAGTTGTCCCACCTCTGCTCTCCCATTCCTTCCCTCCCTCCCTGTCCCCAGACCAGCCCTGTAGCTAGGGATTTTTTGGGAAGGTGGCCTGGGTGGGCATCAGCTGATTAATTCAAAGTTAATTAGTGAAACTCCTTAGAAGCCAACCTTCCCCTAAGGCAGCCTTGCACCCCCACCAGACTCTAGGGCAAGTGGGGGGGTGGTAATGCCCAGGAACTGCAGCTTCCTCTCTCCCCCAGAGCACTGCATACCTGTTCAAGTTGTGAAGCTAGGCAGGGAGAAGCAAGCAGTATGCAGCGGCATTCAGGAGGGGGATTGACAGGGGAGGGGGGAGAAAGAGATCTGATAATGGAAGTGGGAAGAGGCAGCAGGATGCTCTCCCCAGCCCACTCACTCAGGCTAGCACTGCCTGCCTGCCCACTGCCACTGCACTGCTGAGCAAGCCAGGCACCTTCTGCTGCTGGGACTGTGGCCACCTCCATCACCGCCACCACTGTTCTGGATGTCGCTGGCTGGGAGTGGAGCAAGGCCAGTGGGGAAGGGGCCAAGGCACTCAGTTGCCTGGCAGCCAGGTCAGAGGCAACATGGCACAGGCAGCAAGTTGAGGTACTCTGGGGCACCCCTGGAGGAAGGGGCCCAGAAGAAACGCATGGGGGGGGCAGGCCCCATGGGTCCCATGTTAGCTACGGGCCTGCCCTGGACCAGATCTCCATGTCAGAATTTGTGTCCATGTTAAGCGGGCATGATATCCAGGTGGTGGTTGGGTAGGGGATTGTCTGTGCCTTCCTTTCCACCACCCCCATCCCTTATCCTCTGCTGGAGCCGTCCTGCCTCCAGTCTCCCATCGCTTCCCTCCTTCTTTCCCTCCCTTCCAGTCCATGGACCAGATCTCCCTGTCAGAATCTGTGTCCATGTTAAGTGACCGTGCTCTCCAGGCGCCAGGCAGGCAGGGGGGTTGCCCATGCCTTCCTTTCCACCCCCCCATCCCTTTTCCTCTGCTGGAGCTGCCCTGCCACCACCAGTCTCTTGTTCCTTCCCTCTTTCCTTCCCTCCCTCCCAGTCCCCAGACCAAATCTCCATGTCAGAACTTGTGTCCATGCTAAGCGGCCATGATCTCTGGGTGGTGGTTGGGCAGGAGATTGCCTGTGCCTTCCTTTCCACCACCCCCATCCCTTTTCCTCTGCTGGAGCCATCCTGCCTCCACTGTCTTATCCCCTCCTTCTTTCCCTCCCTCCCAGTCCCTGGACCAGATCTCCCTGTCAGAATCTGTGTCCATGTTAAGTGACCATGCTCTTTTTGGAAATGTATGGGTTGCAAGGCCTCAGATTCCAACCATTATAGGGTTAACTTTGTTTACCATCTCTATTATTGTTTAGACTGACCTGGAAGGGAACTTGACACATAGCCAATGGAGAGAAAGCCTGGGAAAAGTGGTCTGTCTTGTAACATTGATTGATTAATGTATTCAGGTTACTTCCTTTCTAGGGGTCAAGAAGAAGGAGATTCTCCATTGTTGTGTACTTGTTGTGTGACCATGCTTTCTAGAAGTAGGATGTGAAAACATGACTCTAAACATGTTTGTTACTTTGTAGGTTTCCTGTGTATCTTTTACCCTTAGAAATAAAGCTTTTTAAACAGAAAGAAATGTCTCCTGTCCAGTGAAGCAAAGATCCATTGTATACTCTGAGTAATTAAGTATTTTTGACTATATTTACCAACATATCTGCAGGCGCCAGGCAGGCCCCCATCCCTCTTCCTCTGCTGGAGCTGCCCTGCCACCACCTCTGTCTTGTTCCTTCCCTCTTTCCTTCCCTCCCTTCCAGTCCCCAGACCAGATCTCTGTGTCTGAATTCATGTCCAAGATCAAGGATTACAAGTCACCCAGCTGGTGCAGTGCCAGAACACTGTGGTGGCCATCGAGGAAGTGAGTGAGGGAGAGCAGCCAAGCCTAGTTCAGTCCCACCACAGCTGCCACCTGGCCTGCAGAAGGTAGCTCACCTGCCCACCCCAACTAGCCCTGGCTCCCACAGCCACTTCCCCCCTTCCTTTTACTCGGAGTTTCTGTCTCATTCCACTGCAAACCCAGAATAAGGCCAAATACTCATGCAGCCAAAACTGCATTTCAGCCCTTTATAATGCTGGTCTGCACTAGAAGAAAACAGGAAGGCAACTTCAAATACACATATACTAGCTTTCCAAACTGATTGACAATCATGCAGGGAATGGTGATTTGCTACCACTTTTCAGTCTTCAGAATGCAAAGCATGTGTGATTTCAATTTAAAAGAAATGTGGCATAATTCATAAAAGAAATAGTACAGTATCTAAAATATCTTCTTCATGGTCCTCATGGCCGGGATCCAGTGTGCCTGCGCTGATCTGGTCGGTGTGGTATGAAGCTCACAATGGGATTTTCGCACCTCCACCCTGGGCCTGTGCAGGAACCCCTACTGTGCATGCCCAATGGGGCGGGGCACAGACATCCCACCAGTTCTCTTCTGACCACTTCGCTATACGCAGCTTCTGTTGGTTGGTGTTCAGAGAATTTTTTTTCCTGCCTCACAGCAGGGATCTTCAACTCTTTTTTCTTCAGTTTTTTGTTTGTTTCTTTTACTTTGTTGTTGGTGTGAAGGGACACTTGGAGAACTTTTTCTCTGCATTTTTTTGCGGTCTTAGGACCCTGTCCCTTCCCCAACCCCCCACCCCCTTCAGACTGCCTTGGGCACGAGCCAGTCTATGGGAAGCAAATGTTGAGGATGTTTTAAGAGGTGCTCCTCTTGTGGCAGCAAGCTAGCCCCTCGAGATGAGCACTCTCTTTGTATCCTCTGTCTCGGTGAGAGCCATCGGCCGGAAGCTTGTTTGCACCCGATTTTCGAACCAAACCCGAAAGAACAGGGCTGTGAGACTGAAGGTCGCTCTGTGGGAGTCCGCTCTCACACCTCCATCATTGGCAATGGAATGGTCTCGAGGCCATCGACATCGTTGGCATCGGTGCCGAAAGAATCTTCCATGCCGAAGTCTCCTAAATCAGGCAAGTCTGCCTCCGATACGGCACTCACCTCAAAGAAAAAGAGCACCTCTAAGTCAGCCTCCTCGGTCTCGATGCCCATTAAGAAGGCTAAGAAGGACAAGCCAAAGGGCAACAATGTCCATAAATCAGGAGACGCGCGTAAGTCTCATGGTGTGAGCAGCGAGATTCCTCCTAAGGGCTCTGCTCTGCAGGTTGACAAGCAGCAGCAATCCCTTCAGTCCTATCATCCTACACCGGAGCTGCTGAAGGTCCATCCTGAGCCTCCTATGGAGATCCTGTACTCGCCTCCAAGGCAGCTGAACCCTCTGGTGCCCGACTCTCAACGCCCAAAGAAGGCTCCCTCGGTCTCACCCTCTGATCTCGAGGTCGACCTGATTTCCGATACGCAAGAAATTGGTCCTCGCTCTCCGTCGATGGCTTCCTGGGCCAGTGGGAGATCCTCCTGTCCTTGGTATCAGCCTAGGGATAGGTCCATACCATCCTGATCGCATTCGGTGGGAAGATTGCGATCCTTGCTGGGATAGATATCATCCCTCTCAGCCTCCTCATGAGTCCCCATCGGAATATCCATATGGGCCACCAATGTATGCATACGAGCATCGTCCTGATATGCCATATTGGTTTTCCTCCATTCCCTGGCTGCTGCCAAAATATCAGGAGAGCTGCGACGCCCGTCGTCATCGGTCGTGTTCCCCTCATCATCATCCACCTTCAGCGTTGATCTCTAAACCACCGCCCTCCCCTCCTCTATCGAACCTCCCCCATCAATCCTCAACAAAGCACCTGTTGATACCGACGCTGCTCCAGGACAGGGGTTCACACTCTGAGTCCTCGCCAGGGATGTCAGACATAGACCTCTCTGACAATGACTTGTCCCCTACGGATCTGGCCCCTAAGCAGACAGTATTGGGGAACAGTCCAATCTCACAGTTGGAAGATACGACCTCCTATGGTGACCTCGTAAAACGAATGGTGCACTCCCTAGGATTACCAATAATGCAATCGCAACCCTCCGCCTCCGACGAGGTTTATGATATCATTGAGATCGATGCCTCGACATCGATAGCCCTTCCCATGTTGAAGGTACTCCTTCGCGCAGTTAAAACACCATGGGACAAACCATCCTTGGCTCCAGTATCCACAAAGAGGCTCAATCACATGTATCGAGTTCAGGAAGACAGTGCCTAATTCCTTTACGTGCATCCTCGTCCGAACTCAATGGTCATTTCGACATCATCAAAAAACAAATGCTCCAGCACCATCCCCGCGGACAGGGAAAGCAAAAAGATCGATGCTTTCGGCTGCCGATTCTACTCTTCCGCTGCCTTGGGTATCAATGCATCCAATTGCATGGTGTGCTTCGGGAGGTACCAGTACACCTTATGGCAGAGAATGGCTGAATTTCTACCCTCCATACCAGAGGATAAGATGGGGGAAGCATGATCTATCCAAAAGGAAGGCCTCCTGGTAGCGAAACAACTTCTCTATACTGCGAAGCAAACATTAGATGCTTGCTCCATGTCACGACGGGGCCCAGCGGCCGGGTGCAGAGGGACAGTCCGGTGCCATAGTCAGAGAGAGTTCCAGAGATCAGCCAAAGGTATCAGTCTAGTCCAAGCAAATGAGTTTCAAAGCAGAGAGCAAAGCTGTTGTCAGGTATACCGTTAGCCAGAGGTCGAAGCGGAGTCCAGAAGCCGAGCCAAGATCAGGAGCCAGAAGAGTGTTCAGAGATGTGCTGAGGTCGGGAGCCAGAGAGTCACGACGAGACGAGGGAACGAGGATAGGTGCAAGGCGAGCGGTCTTTCAACAAGTTTGCCAGCACGGTTTGCTCACGGCTGGGGATGTTCCTAAATACTGTGCTGGCTTGTTAACTAATTAACCAGTTGCTGCCAGGTCCCTGCTCTGGTTAATACTTGGGGCTCATTGATCATCGCCTCCATACATGTGCCTCCTTTCGTCAACCCGCCAAGTCTCTGCATCTGCAGTCTCGCAATTGATCTGCACGTGGGGTGAGTTGGGTGGGGAGGCATCCACCCCAGGTGCTCGCTGTCTCGTAGCTGGGAGCTCATCCTTCCCAGAACTTAGATCCTCTGAGGACTCCGGCACCTCAGAGGGACTTAAAGGTGCCGTGTCCCTGATCCCTGGTGCTGGGTCTGAGGAGGTCGTGGCCGAGCTGTTAGGTGCCAGATCAGGGGTAGAGTTCTCTGGTGCTGGGTCAGGGGGTGTTTCTGAGCTCACGGCTGAGCTTTCAGGTGCCGGATTGGGGGCAGGCATGACACTCCACATCAATGGCATCTTCTGTGTCCCTTCAATGTCATGCATGGCTTAGAACCACCTCCCTACCGCATGATACCAGTTCCTGTATCGAGGATCTTCCCTTCGATGGAGAAGGCCTTTTCCATTAATCGACCGACTCCGCATTGCAAGAGCTCGATAAGAGCATTAAAGCCTCCAAAGCCTTGGGGGTCTCTGCACCCCAACGTTCCTACCGGCAGAGGTCCTGGTCCCACTACGCCCCTAGGCATCCATACCCCAGCAAGTCTTCCCCTGACAATGTTTGGAGACCCCGTCAGTCTCCTGTGGGAAATCGCCAGCAGTACTCCTACCAATCCAAGTCGAGGTCATGCTCTCACCAGCAGCAGCCCAGACTGAAAAACCAATGTGGCCCCAAGCAGGGACTTTGACTCTCACCACCTTGTGTCGACAGAGACAATGTGTCTCTTCCCCTTCCTCTCCACATGGAGAAAGATCACCACCGATACCTGGGTCTTATCCATTGTGATCCATGGGTACATCATCGAATTTGTCGATTTCCCTATCCTTCTGGTTGTCTGCCCCACACCTCCCCACTCTTCCATCCTTCTACAAGAGATCGACTCCTTGCTGCGGAAGGATGCGATAGAGTCAGTATCAAAGGCATAGGAATGGACCGGTTTCTACTTCCGCTACTTTGCGGTACTGAAGCACAATGGGGGACTGCGGCCCATCTTGGATCTTCGGGACCTCAACGTTTACATCCGATACCGAAAATTCAAGATGACAACCCTGCAGGTTATTCTCCCTCTCCTAACTCAAGGCTCCTGGATGGCTACCATCGATCTCCAGGATGCCTATTTCCACCTCAACATTCATCCCTCCCATCAGAAATCTCTCTGCTTCGCCATAGGGGACCGGCATTATCAATACAAGTGCCTCCCCATTGGCCTATCTACTGCGCCGAGGGTCTTCACCAAAAAAACCATGGTGGTGGTGGCAGCCCACCTTCATCTCCAGGGGATCACCATCTTACCCTATATCAACGACTGGCTTCTAGTGGCAGACACCCCAACGCTCCTACGAGAGCACATCGTCCTCACACTGCACCTTCTATCCTCCCTTGGACTTCAGGTCAACCTTCCAAAATCTCACCTGGAGCCATCCCAGAAGGTGCAATTCATAGGGGCACTCTTGGACACTGTCTCTTGCAGGGCTTACCTCCCAGAAGACAGAGCTCTAACCCTGTCCTCCCTTGCAGTGTCTGTACGCACTGCTCCATCGTCCACGGCATTCCTCGTCCAGCACCTATTGGGGCACATGCCAGCCACTACATCTGTCCTTCCACTGGTGAAGCTCCATATGAGGCCCCTCCAACTCTGGTTTCTGCGGAGCTTCAGGCCGGCTCACATGCCGCAGTCCACGGCACTTTCACCTCCTCAGAACGTGCAGGACTTTGCTCTGGTGGACTGCCATTCCAAATATCAGCCAGGGCATCCCCTTCGTCCTCCCCAACTCGCTCTATACCATAACGATGGATGCTTCCCTGTGGGGATGGGGAGCCCATCTCAACAGTGTCAGCATTGGATACCGCTGGGATGCTGGCACCACGGCTCAATATATCAACTACCTCGAGCTGCTGGCAATCAAGTTGGCTCTACGAGCTTTTCAATCTCTCCTACAAGGACATTGCGTAACTGTCCTGACAGACAACACCACAGCACTCAGCTACGTAAACCATCAAGGAGGGACGGTGTCCCGCAGCCTCTGTCACCTAGCAATGGAGTTGTGGGATTGGTGCATTGCCAATCGGATCGTCCCTGTAGCCACCCACATCCCAGGTGTCCTGAACATGGAGGTGGACCTCCTCAGCAGGGGTCTCACTCATCACCACAAGTGGGAACTGAATTGGTCCTACCTCTTCCCCTCTTTCAACAATGGGCACTCCAGACATCGACCACTTTTCTGCAGTCAGGGGGAAAGGATCCATTCTCCCTAGGAGACGGCCTCCTGCTCCCTCAGGAATGGACATTCCTTTATATGTTTCCCCCTCTGCCCCTGTTTCTGAGAGTGGTGCACAAACTCACCAAATTCTGTCTAAATTACATCCTCATCACACCATGGTGGCCCAGACAACCCTGGTTCCCCATCCTACTTCGTCTAGCAAGGGGCAGGTACCACCACTTCCCCAGTGTTCCAGACCTTCTCACAGCAGAAAACGGAATGCTGTTCCATCCGGAAGTGAAAACCCTAAAGCTGACGGCTTGAAGAATAGAGCCTTGAGATTCTCTGCTAGGGTCACTGAGGTCCTCTTCAATGTGAGGAAGGAATCCACACGTTTGTCATATCAGAGAAAATGGCGCAGGTTCCTCTCCTACCTCCGCTCTCCTACCGAGTCACCAACTTCTGTCGGCCTTGACAGGATCCTGGACTTCCTCATCTCCCTCAAGGACCAGGGTCTCTCCCACTCATCTATCAGAGTCTACCTGGTAGCAATCTCTGCGTATCATGAGGGCCTGGATGGATACACAATCTTTTCCCATCCAACGTCTAAGCAATTTCTAAAAGGCTTCATCAGATTGCATCCACCTGAGACTGCTTCTACAAAACCATGGGACTTGCTGCTGGTGCTCCGTCATCTCACCAGGCACCCATTTGGACCTATGGCTACGTGTGATCTCCAGTATGCAGCCTGGAAGATGACTTTCCTGGTGGCTATCACCTCGGCCAGGAGGGTCAGCGAACTAATGGCTCTACGCCATGACCCTCTGTGTTTGGTCTTCCTGCCAAATGGAGTGTGCCTGGTACCAGATCTCTCCTTTGTGCCTAAGGTCGTTTCGGAGTTCCATCTAAACTCTGAGATATTTTTACCAGATTTTTCCCCGCATCCTGAAGGGGAAGAGCAGCGCCTCCTTCACACCCTTGATATCAAGAGGGCACTTCTCTTTTACCTAAATTAGACTCAATCTACCAAACGTGAAAATACGCTATTCCTCTCCTACAGTTCATCTTCCCTGGGGTTGCGCATTTCACCCCAACATTTGTCCAAATGGATCGTTGGGACAATTAGACTATGCTACTCCTTGTCAAAGCAGTCGCTCCCTCCTCACCAGAGGGCTCACTCTACTAGGTCCATGGTGACCTCTATGGCCTTTCTGAAGGGCGCATCACTATCGTCCATCTGCAGAGCAGCTACGTGGTCTACGCCAACCACGTTCATCAAACACTATGCTCTGGATGTCCGTGCACAACAGAAGGGTGACTTGGGTCGTCTAGTCCTGTCCACTGTGGCTCGCTGAGTCTGCCAGCACCCACTTCCAGGTGAGCCATTGCTTTTTAATCTCCCATAGGTGTGATGCACAGAGACCACGAAGAAGATAAACAGGTTGCTTACCTGTAACTGATGATCTTCGAGTGGTCATCTGTGCATTCATACCACCCGCCTGTCCTTCCCCACTGCTATCATCCTCAGTTGTTCTCATACATGACTTGGGTTGATAGCAGTCAGAAGGAACTGGCGGGATGTCTGTGCCCTGCCCCAGTGGGCATGCGTGGTATGGGTTCCTGTGCAGGCCCAGGGCGGAGGCGCAAAAATCCCGTTGTGAGCTTTGTACAACACTGACCAGATCAGCGCAGGCGCACTGGATCCCATAGGTGTGAATGCACAGATGACCACTCGAAGATCATCAGTTACAGGTAAGCAACCTGTTTTTCTTATGTTCTTAATTATATATTTATTTGTAGATGTGTACACATTTGTCCAATAATAATCTATCAAAACTTTGCATCAATAACAAGGCAGACCACCTATATGAGCTAGTTTAAAAAGACTAGGAACACAGGAAAAGGGAAGGGATGTGGAAAGACCAAACTGGTCCTTTTTCTTTCATTTTCAGAGCAACTGGCATTTAGAATAGCCAGGTGGGAAGTCATCTCCTGTAGCTGCTGCTTCTCTAGAAAATGGCTGGAGCCAGATTGCTTTCCTTTTGCTGTGACCTTCTTCCTTGAAAGGAGATGGTGAAATCTCCTAGTGAACAGAGTATTCTGATATTGCTATACCTGAGCAAATAGAATCCAGTGCCCCTATAATAATAAAATATCACAATCTGCACAGGTTGGGATGTTTCAGGGTTCTTCTTTTTTTAAAAAAATCAGATTTCTATTTCAATGAGCTTTAAACAACATGATGAATGAAGTTGGATTCTTTTTGATTGACTAGATGGCCTTTCCAATTCTGTGATTCTGATTAAACTGAGTGGCTTTTAACATGGTGAAATATTTTGGTACAGCAAGCATAATACAAATGCAATTTTTCTGAGTTTCTTTAAACCTAGCATTTAATTTTTATGAGGAAAATAAATTCTTTTGTGTCAGTCCTAGGGAAACTATGCCTGAGCAGTTCAGGTCTACTGACTTGAAATTATACAGTCTTAAAGTTATTTTGAATAGTTTTGTGACCCCAGGTATCAGCAATTTCCAGCTGTTCTTACTCTCATAGAGAGCCAGTTTGGTGTAGTGGTTAAGTGCGCGGACTCTTATCTGGGAGAACCGGGTTTGATTCCCCACTCCTCCACTTGCACCTACTGCACAGCACAGCTGTTCTCTCAAGGACAGTTTCTTTCAGAAGTTCTCTCAGCCCCACCTACCTCACAGGGTGTCTGTTGTGGAGAGGGGAAGGGAAAGGAGCTTGTAAGCCGCTCTGAGACGCCTTTGGGCAGTGAAGAGCGGGGTATAAATCCAAACTCTTCTTCTTCTTCTTCATTTCCCATTATGATTTTGAACCACACAGGAGACCCGAAGCCACATAGAAGCAGTGGCCATATGTAGCTGCTGACCATATAAGACTCAGCATTTCTGAAGAATGTTTTGTTATTTTGAAATTTTGATTCCTATACTTCACCTCCTTGGCAACACAATACAAATAAAATCACATGAACAAATGAAGATAGATAGATAGACAGACGGACAGACAGATCAGACACATATTACATGCAGAGAGTGAAGGGGGGCATTTGTACTAACTGCAACATATTATTGAAGGTTTACTCTGTCCTGCCTGTTTCTGGTAGTTTATAGCTTTGGATTGTGGGCAGAGGCACATCAGAGGAAGAGGTAGGTTTGGAGAAGTGCCCAGAAAGTGACATCACAGGAAGAAATGGGGTTTTGGTGCAGTGTGCTGGAAGTGACATCATTGGAGGGGGATGGCGCTTGGGAAGTGACATCATTTGACCTTTGCCCTGGAAGTGACATCACAGGATGTGACATCACAAAAGTGATATCTCGTCCTTGCTCCTGGTTCCACCCCCAAAGCCTTCAGGCTCCACCCCCAAAGCCCCCAGATATTTACTGAGTTCAACCTGACAACCCGACTTGAAATCCTTCATAATACTTCTCTGCTTTTCAAGGTTCTGGATTTTTTCTTATTATAAAAGCTTATTGATATGCTCTTTAAAAAAAAAGTGTCTTAGAAATTGTCCTGTTTATTGTATGTTCCTATAGTATTGCATAGTGTAGAATTATTTCCCCCCCATCCTAATAACCTTCCTCCAAGTATCATCTTCAAATAAATACTGATTCTATGTCTAAAAAGAAGTCCTGCAAAATTTCCCTGCTGTGCTTACAAGAAAGGAAACACTGTTGGCAGGTTAGAATTGAGCCAGGGGATTGGAGTAGTTTAGGTGAATGTTTAGGGGGCTTCTTATTTTCAGAAGCAGAGATTATGTTAAACAAAAGGGTTAGTGAAGGTGTAGTTTCTAAACTGGTACCTAGGGAAGGTGTTTTTTTAATGCCTATTAGGAAGTTTATGAAAATTGCTACAGGCCAGGGATGCTTCTGAAATTCTGAGTTCTGTATTACTTGGTCTTAATTCCCAGGTAGAATCCTGCTTATTTTAAATAATAAATTTTGGACAAAATGCTGCCCATGTACAGTTTGTTGTAGCTTTCAAGTCATTCATGTCCATCCTTCCCACATGGCCAATCCACATGTGCACACCCATAAAATAATCGTAGCCAACAAATCTGTTTTGAATTGTTATGCTTCAGATTGGTAGATTTCAGGAAGCCATGTATGCCTACTCATTTTGTTTTTTAAATCTTGCTACCAGTTTGTGTGGTTCTAGTAGTTTCAGCTATTGTTCCCCCCTACCACTGAGGCACTATTTTTTTTTTCTGCTCAGTGTCTCCACTCTGAATTGGATTCGGGTGTCATTATCTTATGAAGCAACATCAGGGTGAAAGTTAGAAGCACTGTTTACTGCCTCCACCCAATTTATTTATTTATGTAGATTTTTAGGCCGCCTTTCCTTGCAAGCAAGGCTCAGGGCAGCTTACAACAGAAAAGTGTGTATAATAAGTAATTAAAACTTAAAACCAAGAATTAAAACACAGTACATACAACACCAATGATTCATCAGCACAATTCAGTAATTCCAAGATGGTTGAAAAAACTTCAAATTTTACAGGCCTCTGGGGGGAGGGTGTTTCAGAGAATGGAGGGTATGAGAGTACATACTGTACTGTCGCTGTCCTCAACTGAATGCCTGGTGGAACATCTCTGCCTAACATGCCCTGCAGAAAGGTAACAAATCTCACAGGGCATGGATGTTCTCCAGCAGAGAGTTCCACCAGGTAGGGGCCAGGGCCAAAAAAGCTCTGGTCCTCCTGATTGAGGACAGCCAGATGTCTTTCGGGCCAGGGGCCACCAGGAGGTTCTTACATCACAAGCATAATGCTCTTCTTGGGGCATACTGAGAGAGTCAGTCCTGAAGATATGTGGGTCCCTGACCATTAAGGGCAAGTGATTAATGTCCTTCCTCCTCCAAGCATTTTATGCATTTGAAAGAAGAAAAAGAAGAAATGGCATGGCAGAAGCATGGAATGTGAACACTGTGGATAATTAATGAAGCAGATCTCTGTTCATATATCCCAAATTATTAACTCCCATGACTTTTCAACCTAACACATTAATTTCTAATCTCCCAGATTTGCAAACAGTCCATCAGTAACACAGAAAATGCAAACCACATGAAGGAACTCGAACTTTTACTAAGGTGTGAGGCGATAAAAATGAAGGTGCTGAAAGCTGTTTAAAATATGCATGTTTCAGTTCCTGAATTAGTTGCGGGCTCCAGCTCTTATGGGGAAGAGGGAAGTTCCGTTGGCTATATACAATCCAGTATTAAAGAACCACACACACACTACTGAATTCAGAAAATCTGTGGAGTAAATTGGTCACAACTTTATTGATTACAGCTGTAAGAAGAATTTGCACAGCATGGGCCCACTTGATCGAGTGCATCAGCTGGCCCCTTGCCAACCAATATACCCCCATCACCCAGCCAGCTGGCATAGGTAGCAAAAGTGGGATGACAGGTTTCTGGAGCTCGCACGGACAACTGCCCCTTAGTGTGCTCCCCTGCCATCTGGTTGTGAGGGTAATCACTGGTAGTTCTTGAGCAGGTTTGCTCCCATCATCCCTCACATCAAGGCCCCTTGAGGGGTACCCATATCCAGGAAATGGGACACAGTCCAATTTCCATAAATGGATCCAGCCCCATGCTGTTACCGCCACAAGAGCCAGGTGGGACCCCCCTGCCTGGTTCCCACCAGTGCTCCTACAGATGCAGCCAAGACAGTAGGGAATGCCAAATTCCATGCAGTCAGATTTCCATGTTCCACAATGACAGATGCACACTGTCAGACCAAAACAGGGGCTCCAACCTGTGAGAAATGTCCGAGTGATGAATCCAGAAGCCCCCTGTGGCCTCCACGGCCCTGCCTATCCTGTTGCCTCACAACATCTACCTTTTCAGGGTGAGTGGTATCCCTCCTCAAACCTTACTCTCTCCAGGCTCCATCCCTCAAATTTCCCAACCTGGAGCTGGCAACACTAGTCAGGACTGGCCCAAATGAGTTCTCCACTAAGGCCTGGAAAGGGCTTCAATCTTTTGTCTTTTTACTGACAGAACCAAACTTGGTTGCCTAGCAACAGCCATTGTGGGAAAAGTTAGTCCCACAGGAACCAAGCAGGAGAAGTGTCTATCAGGAGAGACAGCCATTTGGCAGTTATTCCAACAGGGGACAGTGGCTGAGGTGGCAGTGGGCAGGGAAGAGGAGCAGACCCAGCACACAGCCAATGGCACACAATTACTCTTGAGTGGCAGTTGAGGGGCCAATGGTTGATGGAGCACAATGTACAGCCAATGGGAGAGCTGGAAATGGCCAATACATAAGGGAATTATTATATTAAGATTATACTTGATAAAATCACAACACAAATTGTTGCACATGTATATGACATGTTTTAATCCTAAAATAACAATATAAAATATAGGTAATACCTGTTCATTCTCATAAATGGAGATGAATGGTTATCCACAATTATAAATATCTATGGCGCTTTACATGGTATTTTTCCATGTGGGCTTCTTTCCATGTGGGCTTTTTGGTGTGTGGGCTTTTTTCATGTGGGCTTTTTGGTGTGTGGGCTTTTTTCATGTGGGCTTTTTTCCATGTGGGCTTTTTTCCTGTGAACATTTATGACCGTGGGGTTTTTTCTGTGGGTTTTTTCCATGTGGGCTTTTTTCCAGTCACCACCCCATCCTGACATCGCTGCATACACTCTTGCCCAATGAACGATGCTGTGCCCACAAATCCAGACTGTCCTGCACCACTGTCCTGGAACCAAGGAAGGCAGAGTTAATCATCAGCAGCCGCCCTCCAGATGCGGCCTGACGAAAGCCTTGTAGACCCCAGTGTACCATCACTCAATAGCTTGGATGTGCACCGGGGAAAACCCCAGGCCTCTGGCAGTGGTGGCTGCCCCAGTTTGAAAGGAATGGGGCTCAAACGTCTGGTAAGGTAATCTCACAGCTCCCACTGCAGCTCTCAAGATGCCCGCAAATTGATATCTTGTCAGCAGAGTCCCATCCCACTGGATGAGGAGGGGACCACCTTTACGGGGCCATATTGCTAGGAATGTCCTTGTGGCCCATATGGGTTTGGGGCCACCCCCAACAAAGTCCCACACCCCAGCTGGTCTGTCTTTGACCTCCTGATGAATAAAGACAGTCCAACTGGGCAAAATGAGATATCCCGAATCCCCAGGGGATTATTAGCAAAAGACATTCTTGAGTTTGCCACCCATTCCCCAACCTAGAGAGCCCCAAAGAACACCAATATGAAGGCAGCTTCAAATAGTGTAGGCTTGTAAGGAGACCAGCACAAGACTAGGAGCTCATGTAATATCAGCATGAGCGTGTTGAAGGTCAGTGGTCTGTGCTGGTGGGGTGGCTATTCAGCAAGCCTATGCCACCCCTGAACTGCCCTGTGGGCTGCAAAGGAGTTGCATGGATCGGGGAACACCTGTGCCTTGCTGAAAAACAAAATGGCCACCATGTGCCCCTGGATGGTGTTGTGGGAGAACCTCAGGTCTTGAAGGTGTGTGATGTAGCATAGCACCCAGCTGCTCGAGACTGGCAACATCTTAGGACTCCCAGACTCCCCCATAAAGGAAAAAAGCCCCCCGCTGCCTTAGAATAGTTGCTAAAGGTGAATGGAGCTATGGAGCTGTAGTTCCCCTGCATTACGGTACCTTTCCAAGGACCCAGAGATCCTCGGGAAATGAGGTTGGTTTCTGGTGCCAGGGAATGCTCCTCCTGCAAGCGAGACAAAGCATCTGCAATGCCCCAGTGCAGAACCCACTCTGTGGCCACAGGGGTGCTGCTATGGCCACACACTCCCTCTCAGCAGCCAGGCAGTGGGGCAGAATGCATGCCTTGTAGCACTCTTCAGTCAGCGGCCCCTGCAAGGATGTGCCTGCTCTCCCCCACAACAACTGGGGCCAGGCCTGTCTGCGCATGGTGCCCCATATGGCCCTGTAACCGGGAAACTGGCCGGGTGGAGGTGTTGTGCTGTCATGGCTGCCTCTCCTTGGCCTGCCCCCCCCCGCCAGAGACAACTCCAAAGCCCAGTGGGCTGCCTGGGTGAAACAGACAGCAGCACGCCTTGTGGCACTCTACAGGCTGCCGCTTCTTGCTAGGCTGCACAGGAGACATGTTCTAGGGGCTGCAACAACAAGCAGCTCCTGCGATCCCCAGCAACTGGCAGAGCCCCATAGGGTTGCCCAGCCTGACCAAGTGCCAGTTAAGGCAAAGTGGAGATTGTGATGAGGGGTCATTTTTTCACAAGTCCCCATGCAGCGGCCCCTGCAAGGATGCACCCAACTCACTGGGCAGACCCATTGTGCTGCCATGGAGGAAATGCCATGGCCACATTCCCTGAGCCTTGTGCTTTGCTCTCTCCCCCTTGGCAGCTGGAGGCCACACCTGCGCATGCACAGAACCCCTGAATGGCTCTGGAGATGGGAAACCAGCTGGGCATAGGTGTTGTGCCACCATCGTCACCTCTCCCTGGCCAGCCCCTAGCTAGCCCCTCACCAGAGACTACCTAAAGGCAGGTGGGCCACCTGAGATAAACAGACAGCAACACACCTTATGGTGCTCTTCTGGCTGCCACCCCTCACTAGGCCATGCCTGAGATGTGCACCAGGAGCCATGGCATCAGGCTGCTCCCGCAATCTCCCACGGCTGATGGAGCCCTGTGGGGTTGCTAGCCTGGCCAAGTGTCCCAGGCTTTGGAGGGGCAGCCCATGCTGGGCAAAGCGGAAATCGTGGGGGGTGATCATTTAAGCAAGTCCCTGGGCTGTCTCTCTCAATGTACTGAAACATGCTGCAGGCGAGTTCCCAGGCTGAGGGAGTCATAGGTCACCAGAGGTATGGAAATTGGACCTGAAATCATGAAATCTCCTCTGGCACTAAGTGACCCAGCCACGAGCATCCCCCCTCATTACTTGATAATGTAGCCTGTAGTCTAAGCTGTTCCATGGCCGGAGTTTTAGAAATTTTCTTAGGTAAACTTGTTGACTCATCCCAGATGCAATCCAGTGCATACTTACTTAGAAATAATTCCAGGAAAATCAAAGGGACTTGCTACTCATTAAGTATATCTGTGCTTACGCTATAATGTTTATTAGTGAAAACACTCTGGGCTCACCATATCATTCTCCACTGGGAATATCTTTTCCAAATAACACTTTGAAGATACAATCCCAGCACTGAGAAAATACAATCTTTAGCTTTGCCATTTAATATTTTCTTTTAAAAAATCCCCATGCCATGTTCAGTTGTCTGAAGTATGAGTCAAGCTCCACTTGTGGCACACATGTCTTCCTTTCTGTTTGGCCGCATTAAGTTCCTTGTAAACCAGAAGTGATAGTTTAATAATCACAATGCAGTGAAGAAGCATTATTTTTTCCCCTTTTTACTACTTGTAAATAAGAACAGCAATAGCACACTAGCCAACTCAATATATTTCGGGATATACTTTGTCTTCCAAACACATAATTGTGCAGCAATAAAAACCTAAGTCCATTAACTTGACATTCTAGGAGTCATTTCATGACAGTTCAATTGTTAGCATCTTGGTTAGGATGTTCATGCCAAAATGCTAAGGATTTCTCAGAAGGAGAATTCTACACCTGTTTATAATTGCCTCAGATATCTTCTTATAATAATAAAATTATTGCCAGAGACTCTAATGTAAGTCTGACAAAAGATTGTCTTTGAACCAGTCACAGAATTGCACAGCTTGCATGGGAATTGGGCTGATGGCTTCAATTGGGGCTTCAGCTAACAAACTGGTCAGAAAGTGTGCCATGTTCTTTGCAAAGACTTTAATTAGGGGACATGCAGGTTGAGTGAAAGCAGTAAACAAAGTGAATTAACTAATTCATTTGATTGGAAGACCAGCTAGGGAGTCACAGCAACTGCTGTCGATTATTTTGTTGCTGCCTCACCTTACTCCTCAAAGATGATCTTAAGCAACACTGGCTACACATTGAGCACATTTGTCAGTTTCAAGAGCCACAGGACATAGTTTGGCAAAAAGACCGTTTCAGCAGTGGCATCTGTCTCTGCGTCTGCCTGGTTGGATTCCCGCTAACTTCCTGACAGGATATAAGAATGTGGATCCTGACTGAGGCACACAGTGATATTTGCTCTTTCCAGTCTGTGAGATAATTTCAAAATTATTCCTCTCTATAAAAAGTAATATGTTTTGAATGAACTCATAGCATTGTCTTTATAGTAGTCTCTGTTGCTTTAGAATTTCTCTTAAAACACAATCTAGCTGTTTCTGTGGACCAGAATATATATTGCTTGCAAATCTGTGGTTGGTGTGTTTGTATTTTAAAACGAAACAGTAGTGAGTGCCTTCAGCATGAAAGGGTAAGATGATGATAGGAAAAATGATTAACCCTTCAACGTCCAGTTATTTTACACTCAAAATTTACTTTTCCAAGCTGCTTTTCTCCCCAGTGGATCAGGCAAATGTTGTTCTTACTCCCTTGCCTGGTGGCACCTTTAGCTGGCTTTGCTCAGATGAACAAAGCTGTCTCAGTGGAGTACATTGAGAGAGACATCCTGAAAATATAAGGGTCCTTGGCTGCCGAATAGGTGTAACAGTCTGCTTAGCTCCTGATAATAAATGAACTGAAGTGTTCTATACCTGCTGGAATTTCTGAGTTGTCTTTGTGAGAAGATCCATGTACAGTGCATTACAATAGTCCTTCGAGGTTACTTTATCATGGATCCATGTGGCCAGCTAAAGGTAGGGATCCATTCTCCAGGCTAAGTGAAGATGGAAGAAAGAGCTGGGGGAGGGTAGCTGAATTAACATGCTTCTCCAGTAATGATTCTGGATCAAACATAGCAGCTAATTCCCCCCCAGAACTAAAAGCCTAGGAAACCCTCACCTGCTTTGAGATCACCTCTACCAGCTCAGGACTGTTGACTGCTGATCTACAATTTTATCTCTTTCATTATTTCTGTATAAGCATTTGTGATTCTCTCTATGGAATCAGTACTGCCATCTTTGGCCTTCTGTGTTTTGTTTGTCTGTGTAATATGTGGATAGCATTACAAGAAAACAAGTCATCCTCCCACGCTTTATTCTTGTCATCAAAACAATAAAATTATCTTTAAACCTTTGCTCCAAGCATTTAGCTATTGTAAAGTTTAATGCAAAATAGGCAGAAATTGTGCTTCTGTGTGAATGCTAAAATCAGATGTTATTTGAAAGGCTCCATATTTGTCTTTAAGGGATTCTGAACTCTTTTTAATGAACATCACAGTGCAGCTAAAATGTCCCACAGTGAACACTGAAAGATATCCTATCAAAGACTTGAATTTATAATGTTTGTCCTTCAGTAAAGGACAAAATTGATATTGCCTTCACATATTGTGGATAAAGAAACAGGTATATCAACAACGTTAAAACTCATTCTGATGAGTAAATATTGCAAGCACCATTGCTGTAGTATATGAATGTGACAGATACAAAGGAATTAGTTACAAGTTACAAAGAAATTAGTGACCTTTAGTGAGTAACTCAGATTGATGTTAATAGAATGTCACCACTGCTTGTTACTCCATTTTTCCTTCCAGTGGCGAATGGAGAAAGGGAAGCATTGTGGAACTCTTGCCAATTTTATCCAAGTTTGCGGGTACAAATAACTACCAAACATATTAAGATGGGTAGCCATATTAGTCCATCTGTAGCAGTAGAAAAGAGCAAGAGTGCTGTGCTGGCCTAGCAGGGTTCGTAGTAAGCATAGCAAGCAGTCTGTATTAGTACAGGAAAATAAGTCCTTTACCAGTACATCATTAGACTTATAAAGACATCTGATCTAATAAATGTACAGAATGTGTTTTTGGAAAATGTATTCCAATTTTTGTACTAGGAAGTGATATAGAATATTCCATGATAATGTACCCAAAGAGCCCACTGAGCACTGAGAACACTGTCCATCACATAACTAGCAAATTCCAATTTATTGTAAACTTGTGTTCAGAAAATCTGCTGGGTTGTCATTTAAGTCTATGTATATGAGCAAGGGAACCTTTACCTTTTATACATGTGTCCACTGCTCTTACTCTTTGTATTCTTTGCCCCTTGCAATCTATCATAACTCTCCTGCTCAAATGAAATGATAAAATGTGCACCTCTTTAGGAGATCAGCCACATAATCAGGAGAATCACATAATGCAGCAGCTTCATATATGGAGATGTTATGTCTCTAAATGTCAGATGCGGGGGGGCAGCAGCAAGGGGAGAGTCAGGCCTCTGGAGTTTCTGGGGCATCCAGTGGGTGTGGGAAACAGGATGTTGGTCTGATTCAGCAGGGCTCTTTATACCTCGCACTTAGGGGGAATCACATGTTTACATATTCCGCCATACTTCTTAAAAATAACTCCTTGCACATAGAAAACTAGCATGTCAGGGTGAATACTAGCAGCACCATCTTAAGCAGAGCTATACCCTTATAAGTCAATTGAAATCAGTGGGCATAAAAGGGTGTAACTCTGATTAGGATGGCATTGTAAGTAATGGATGCAAGTTCTATTGAAATCAGCATTTTGACTTCAGTGCAAAAATCTCCTGTTTCAGTCCTTTGTGATTAAATAGAACACAGGTTTGCTGAATGGCATTTGATTTGACGTTGCTTACGGACTCTTGTTCTCTGCTATAAAGCACTCACATTCAAAGAATTTTAACTAAATTACA
Source organism: Gekko gecko (assembly GCA_029375565.1). Lineage (NCBI taxonomy): Eukaryota > Metazoa > Chordata > Lepidosauria > Squamata > Gekkonidae > Gekko > Gekko gecko. The sequence continues at coordinate 267,383,890 of JAPDNY010000001.1, forward strand.
GTACTTTTCTCACTTTATGGAAATGCTGCCTAAAATGTAGAGGAATTAACAGAAACAGTATTAAAAGAAGTAAAAAGAAATTTTAGGTTGGGGGGGATTAGCTTAACACAGAATACAAAAGTCCTACTATTATTTTCTAGCATCTTTTGTTATCCACTAGTTATCTTTTGTTATCCACTAAAGAAAATAAGGAGACTGGCTTGAACAAGATTCTAAGTTCAAAATGAGCACTCACCTGCAGAAACAATCACATAAACTATGGTCCCTGTAAGCATGGAAACAAATATTGGTGTACCTGAACAAATACCTCTGTTTAAAAAATGTATGATGCCATGTAAAGTTTTGATGATGCAATAAGTTGTGTCTAAAACATTTGGTTCCATTATTCACTTGCAGCATCAGTTGCATCAACTTGTAATGATCCTGGGACCCCACAGAATGGAAGCAGATATGGAGACAGTCGAGAGCCTGGGGATACAATCACCTTCCAGTGCGACCCAGGGTATCAGCTGCAAGGGCAGGAGAAAATTACTTGTGTACAGCTGAATAATCGATTCTTTTGGCAGCCTGATGCTCCTACATGTTTAGGTATTGAAACATTGGGCACGTTTTGCAGTTTTAAACTCCTTACAATTCCTACCGTTTTACCAAGTTCTCATTTTGTGTTGTGTACATGATTGCCATGCATACACTGGTCTTTCCTTTATCAAATGTCGGTGTATTTATTATTTAGCTATTTATGCCCTACTTTTGCCCCCAATGGGGACCCAACACAGTTTATATCATTCCCTTCCTCCCTTTGTCCTCAAAAACAACCCTGTGGGGAAGGTTAGGAATAAGGAGAAAATATTCATGCCATTAAACACTAATGTACACATGCTTGGGGATCTGGATTGAGTTGGAGCTACCCAGCATGCATATGTAAGACAGGGATACCTTCACCTTTAAACCTTCACAAAGTTTTTAATTTAGGTTGCCAACATGCAGTTCCCAGAGTCTGGGAACAACACACCTATACTGATCAAGAAAAGAAACTATTGCTTTGTTAACATTAAATGCAACAATAGATTACATAGGGTTTTATCCTGCTACACATTGAGCTAATGGTGCAAGGCCAAACCAAGAGGACCCTCTGTCAGCATTCTTTTGGCAGAAGTCACTATCCATCACTCATTGGGGTAGTAGGATACAGTCCATAATTAATTTTTACATATGTAAAACCCAACAGCCATTTTTGTTACAGTTTTGGCATTCCAACCTTGTGTAATAGGAAAGTGTGCTACTTGTGAACCTTCCAATACTCACAGTTAACATACTGTGTGAACAGGACAACACACTTTTCCCCAGCTTTGATACTCATGAATCTGTATCCAAAACTGGAAAATATGTCCATCCCTAGTTACATACAATATCAACTCTGTTTACGATACCAATGTAAATCACCTTGGAGAAGATTTCAACTTTCTTTTTTAAATACTCAATCCACTGAATAAAAATGTTATGATGAAACGGCTTGGGCACATTTTAATAAGAAGAAATAACCCTGAAAGCTTTTCAGGTTAAAATCTTCATTATCATACAAACAACTGTATTTGAGGCCTCAGCGATTTAAGAGATACATAATAAAATACAGCTTTTAAAATGTGCACAAAGTTATATTTTTGTATGCTGAGGATAGCTGGGATTTAATAGTTCTTCTTAGCGTCCTGACTGTTGTCAACAGCCATTGGTGTCCATTTTTTGTGGCATTAACACTTTTTGAGTTCCCTGAAAACAGTTGTGTGTCTTACCTCAGCTGAGTCATCAGAAGGTGTGTAAATTTTTGGGTCTTAAATATGAAGGAGCTCAGTCTATTTTAAAACACAATGACTGGGCTCCATTGATTACTATTGTTTCTTCAATGTGAATTATAGGTGCTTGGTATCCTTTAACAAGACATCTAATTTTAAGTGCATAATTGTGGATTTAGTTGCTTGCCAGCAGGCAAACAATTATGCTTTTTCATTTTAGTGGCTGGGCTTTTTTTTGGATTGGGGAACATGTTTCTTAATTAAACAAAAATATTTTATATGCTTTTTGCTATAAAAGAGACAGAAGAATCTTAATGTTTAAATATTTTTCAGCCAAATTTTCAATTACAGCAAGATGTTAATGATTTCTAAATTGCTGCTTAACCTTTTAAAGTATAAATAATCAAAATAAATGATTAAGCTCTTCCTACTTGGGGTTCTGTGGTCATGGGAGGTTTGTTCAGTGCCTGGCCAAAGTCTTCATTATCAGATTCATTCCTTGTGAAACTTGCTAGGCTATGTCAAAGTTTCAAGTCTAAGCAGTTAGTGAGTACCCAAAACATGTCATATTTTGACATTTTTATTTCAGCTTTTCTCTCCCCCCCCATCATATTTAGCCTGATTTTAACCAACATAAAATTTCTCCTTTGCTATTCTCAGTTTACTTGTTATATTTGACCTACTTTATGGATGTTTACTCTGTCTTCCATCTTGGGGGACTGGCAAACAGAATTTCAGTTGCCTGGGTTGCAACTGCTTTTCCAATGGATATAATGATATATGTTTTTGCTGTTGTTTCATGATGTTTTGCTTACTTGGGGGGGGGGGCTGCAACCCTGCACAAAATGAGGCTCAGTCTTCCTGTGCAGCAACATGAAGTGGGAATGAAGCAAGGAGATACAATGTAGTGTACCATTTAACACTACCAATGAGCAACGATATTTTCATTGCAACCGTACATCAGAAAACTCCCTGTTAGTAGAAAAGTAGCACAATAAATAGGCTTGGAGTTCTGGAATTACAACTTATCTCCACTGCAGAGATCAATTGCCTGGCAGCTTTGGATGTTGGATTCCATGTCATCACATCCTTCCCCAACCTGTGCCCCCTTAGGTACCAGCCAGGACTCTTTTTGTAGCAGGAACTCCTTTGCATATTAGGCAACACACCCCTAATGTAGCCAATCCTTCAAGAGCTTACAGTAGCTCCTGTAAGAAGAGTTCTGTAAGCTCTGGGAGGATTGGCTACATTAGGGGTATGTTGCCTAATATGCAAAGGAGTTCCTGCTACAAAAAGAGCCCTGGACTATCTTCAAATCTCCAGGAATTTTCAAGTCTCAATGTGGCAACCCTTTTCCTCCCAGACCAGGTAGTGAAAATGTTTTGAATAATATTTCTTAACATCTGAAGAGATAAAATCCATTTAATTCTGCTGCATGGGGTGATCAGACCAAAGACTAAGTCCCATATTCTTCAATGTGATTTATGCAGCCAGTGCGCAGGCTTGCAGGCTGTATTTCACTTGTTTTATTTGTTCACCTCTTCATGCACTGAACTCTCAGTGCATTTTACAAGTCAAAATAAATAAACTTAGAAACCCACACATTTGATTAACATGCTGTGTTTATTTATTTTGAAGATATGCATAGTACTTGTGTATGTATGTTCAGAGGGGGCATTGCTAGCACTGAGGAGTAAAAATGTTAGTAGGGGCATTCCTAGTGCTGGGAAGTTCTTATTGTTCCTGGGACTATTTTTTTTTAAAAAAAGCAGATAAGGTACCAAAAAAATCAGGCGCTAAAGAAAATATATCTCAGATTACTTTGACAGTAGCTCAGTGTGACATGTGATCAATTTTACTTTCCTCTTCCCTCTTTTGTGTTTTGTGACAGCTGCCTGTGGTGGAAACCTTACAGGCCCTGCAGGTGTTATTTTATCACCAAACTACCCCCAGCCGTATCCTCCTGGGAAGGAATGTGACTGGAGAATAAAAGTAAACCCTGATTTTGTCATTGCCTTGATATTCAAAAGGTACCATTTCTCAAACCATGCTTTTCTTTAGCAGTAGCACGTGTTTTTTTATGTCACATTTGAAAATTACATCATTTATCATATCATAGCATTCCTAATTACATTTTTTCCAGCTATGACCTGCAGCCTCTATATCAGGACACTTTGGGTCACTGCTATATGATGACATAAAAGGAGATAAGAATATAAGAAATGTCTTGCTGGATCATCCATCCAAGAGTAGCCAGATGCCCATATGCAGGCCATGAAACTTAAAGGCCTTTCCTGTTGTTTACACCCATCATCTGACTCTAAATGTAGAAGCTACCTTTCATTTACTGGCTAAATAGCTTTTTAAAAATCTTCATTCCATTTTCTAACAATCCTTAATGTGAAACTTACCGTTTTCCTGCCACTGCACATTAAATTCACATTTTTTCCCCATAGAATTCTCTTCTGTGACCCAAGATCCCTTTGTTGGTTAGTTAAATGAAGTTTGGAACTCATGGAGCATATGGATTTTAAAAAAAATTGCTTTGATTTCTCTGCTTTAATAAATTAGCAAGTTGACTTTCAGAGTTTGTTATCATCTGTTAGATAAATTCTTTTAAAGTATACTTAAGAGCATTGTTTTCCAAAGTATGTTGTCGAAGGCTTTCACAGCTGGAATTCATTAGTTGTTGTAGATTTTCCTGGCTGTATGGTGTTATGGGCATGGATGAGGATGAGCTGACAGAGCCTGCAGAAACCACAGCTGGCCCCTCTGAAGCAGCAGAGGAGGAGAGCTGGCAAGTGCCTGTAACAGCAGTCTTCACGCCTGGCCCGGATAAGAAGGAAGAATTGCAAGCTGAAAGTCCTCCTGACTCACCCCCATGTGTAACTTGTTTAAGGGAGCAACTGCGGCAAAACTTATCAACCAGGGGAAGAGAGGCCAGGCTACAGGGGAGGCGCTCAGCTATCCCAGACTTCTAACAGGAGCCTGGGTGATCATGCAGTTGGCTAATTGGTAGCAGCATTTAACTCCACACTCTGGGCAGTACTCTTTGTGGAAGTAACAAGTCAGCTTAGTGCTGCTTGCATCCACTTCGGCTTGTCTCTTGCACCTAGACCTTTGGACCCCCTGGCTTTGGATTTGGCTTGGTGTTCCTGGCTCCTGACCCTAGCTTGGCTTTGGATTACGCTTCTGGTTAGTGATTTTGGACTTGGCTCTGTGTTTCTGGCTCCTGACCCTGGCTTGGCTTTGGACTTTGCACTGTCTTCTTGGCTCCTGACTTTGGCCTGTTCTGGACTCCCTCTGACTGGCACCCCAGCCCATGACAGATTGCTTCCAGCCCAACATACTTGCTTCACAAGATGGAAGAAGGGGCTAGTGGTGGCTCTGAACCGGTGATAAGAGACCTGCTCAGTATTCCACTGAGTTTAAACTATTGGCCCAAGACATAGCCTGGAATGAGGCTGCACTCATGGACCAATATATGGAAGGCCTGGCAGACGAGGTCCTGGATGAATTGGCAAGGGTTGAATGACCTCCCACACTGCAAGGACTGATCACCCTGTGCCTCTGCATCGACGGCTGCCTAGAAAGTCGACACCAAGCCCGAAGTAGCAGTTGCCTGCTGCCCATTTCCCACCGCCTGGCTCCCTTGCCATTCCTGGCCACCTCCAGCAGAGGAGGAGAGGAGTGCAAGCCCATGGAACTGGGAGCTGCATGTCCTCACCTGACCCCCAAGGAGAAGGCAAGATGCTGATCTCAAAACCTCTGCCTCTACTGTGACGGGGAGTGACATTTCTCAGCCAGTTGCCCTGCGAAATGGCCCTGCCCCAGCCCACCACTGCTCACACCAAAAGAACAGCCCTCCAGCCTGGAGCATTTAGCTGGGTCCTCTGAATTCTATGCCCAGGACCACAGCCCATTTCTGGTCCCCGTCAAGCTTCACATGCCAGATGGGCGCTGGCTGCTGGTGTATGCCATGCTGGCCTCGGGAGCAGCCTGGTGGTTCATAGACACCACCTTTGTCAAACACCATCAGATCCCAGTACAGACCAAGGAGACGCCAACACTGCTAGAGGCTATCAATGGGCACCTCCTCCTCTCAGGCCTGATAACCCAGAAGACATGCCCCGTCACCCTCCAGATCCACCAGCATCAAGAGCAAGTCCAATTTGATGATTCATGCATGCCTCGCTTCCCATTCATCCTGGGTCTGTCCTGGTTAATGACCCACAACCCTATTCTAGACTGGGCTCGGCACGCCCCCACCTGGATCCACCCTCTGTGCTTGTGGCTGCTGCTCCGGTTGGCAGTCCTCAACTCCCTCAGAAATACGCGGACTTTGAGGATGTCTTTGAGGAGAAGGAGGCTGATCAACTTCCCCCTCACTGACCGTATGATTGCGCCATCAACTTGGTGCCTGGGGTGCCTCTGCTGGTGGGGTGCCTGTATCCCATGTCAAAACCTGAGTTAGCTGCTCTACAGGACTTTCTGGCTAAGAACTTGAAGCGCGGCTTCATCCAGCCCTCCACGTCTCCCATGTCAGCTCCAGTCCCCTTTGTCAAGCCTCGGCTCTGCAACAATTACACAGCACTCAAAAAAATCATGGAGACCGGTACCCCCTCCCATTAATCCCTGAACTCCTGGATCTCCTTAAAGGGGCCCATATCTACACCAAACAGGATCTCTGTGGCACATACAACCTGATGCATATATGGCAGGGGGACAAGTGGAAGACAGCATTTGGGACTCGCTACGGCAATACTAGTACCTGGTGATGCCGTTTGGCTTGACCAATGCCCCTGCCATCTTCCAGAGACTGATGAATTTAACTTGATGACATTCTAATTTATTCACACACTCCCACCCCGCACATGAACCTTGTGTGTCAGGTCCTACAACGCTTATGGGAACATGGCCTCTACACCAAACTGGAAAAATGTGATTTTGACCTACACTTGGTTGAGTTTTTTGGGCACATAGTATTCCCACGAGGCACCCTGAAGAGACCCCAAAAAAGTTGAAGCCGTTCTGACCTGGCAGACCCCATGGGACCACAAAGACCTGCAGCACTTTCTCAGGTTTGCTAATTACTACAGGCAGTTCATTCCAGCCTATGCTTCCTTGACCACCCCTCTGACTCAACTTCTCCGACCCAAAGAACCCTTCCATTGGACTGTGGAAGCCAACCAGGCATTCACTGCCTTGAAGATACGCTTTGCGATGGGGCCACTCTTACACTGTCCAGACCCTCAGCTACCCTTCATGGTGGAGGCAGATGCCTCTAGTGTAGCTATTGGGGCATTGCTGTCCCAGCATGATACACCATCCCTGCCACTGCAGCCTTGCACATACTACTCACGTCAGTTAACAGCTGCCAGATGGAACTACATGATCTGGGAAAGAGAGCTGCTGGCCATCAAGGCTGCCTTCAAGGTTTGGAGACACCACCTCGAAGGAGCACGCCATCCAGTCCAGGTCCTCACTGACCACCGCAATTTGGAACATCTCCAGACCACTCACCACCTTAATCAGCAACAGATCTGGTGGTCCCTCTTCTTCTCCTGGTTTGATTTCTGAATCATATACATCCCGCACACCCAGAACTGGAAAGTGGATGTACTTTCACGGAAGCCAGAGTATACCCCTGCATCAACAGATGAAGTTCCGGACACTTCGATTCTTTCGTATTCCATATTTGGAGCCGCTTTGACCCACCTGACTGGTGGAAAACCTCAGTGGCAGCCAGGTTACTGATCCCTGGGCCTAATGGCACCTCCAGGAACTCCACAGGGACCAGATGGGGAAGTTCACCAAGCAAGAAGGTCTCCTGTTACACCGTGGGCACATCTACGTACCACCAGGTCCATTGCGGGTCGAAGTACTTCACCTAGCCCATGACTCCCTACCTGCTGAGCACTTCGGGTAGCATAAAACCCTGACTTGTTGACACAGGATTTCTGGTGGCTCTGCATACGCTCGGATGTTGCCTGATACATCAGCTCTTGTGAAGTGTGCCAATGGGCCAAGGGCCTCTGAGACAAGCCCTCCAGCCTGTTACAATCCTTGCCCATGCCCTTGGAACACTGTATCACTGGACTTTATCTCGGAGCTTCCCCTGTCCAAAGGCCATACCTGCATTCTGGTGGTCATGGACCTATTCACAAAAATGGCCCACTGTGTTCTCTGCCCAAAACTCCCCACAGCTCCAGAAACTGCTCAGCTCTATGTACAACATGTCTTCTGGCTGTACAGATTACTGGTCCACCTAATTTCAGACCAGGGAACCCAGTTTTCCTCCTGGTTTTGGCAGGCCCTGCATATGGGTTTGGGCACTCAGGTACACCTATCCTTGGCCAATCACCCGCAGACAGAGTGGACCAATGCCACCCTCAAGCAGTGCCTCTGCTGCTATACCTGTTACCAACAAGACGACTGAGCCACCCTCCTGCCCCTGGCAGAATTCACTTATAACAGTGCTGTACACGCAGATGACCTGAAAAGTACTGAGTGATTTCAGCTCTCCTACTTTATTATAGGTGCAGAACAAGACAAGAAACCCCGGCTCACAGGCTGGCTTATATGCTTTGTGAACCCACTCCCCAGAACACAACCCAACTCAGTGATAGGCTATATACAGTGGCCGAGAGTTCCATAGGTCCCGACCAGGAACCTAGCCCCCTGATTGGCATAGGCCAGGATCCGTTTGGGCTATTGTCTCCTGGAGCGAAGCTCGGAGGTTTCGCATGACTGCGTGGAGAACTCATCTTGCACACGGTCAGGTTTCAATACATTACACCCCTCCCTCCAAAGTCCAAACATACAGAATTCTGGCTCCTGACCCTGGCTTGGCTTTGGACTACACTTCTGGTTAGTGATTTTGGACTTGGCTCTGTGTTACTGGTTCCTGACCCTGGCTTGACATTGGACTTTGGACTGCCTTCTTGGCTCCTGACTTTGGCCTGTTCTGGACTCCCTCTGACTGGCACCCCATCCCGTGACATATGGCACAGAGAGTACACCATCTTTCTGTGTTATACCTCTGAGGATGCCAGTCACAGCTGCTGGTGAAACATCAGGTACTACAATGCCAAGACCATGGCCATACAGCCCGGAAAATCCACAACTAAAGTTTTCCAAACTGTTAAAAGGGCACAAGATCCACCCTATATACTTTCTCAACATATGTGTTCTCATAATAATGCTGTAGTCCTGTCAATACTGTCTTCAGGTTTACTGTCTTCCCCTTTTGCCATTCAGGATACTTTGGGGCAGTGGTACAGTTTCTGGGATTCTTTTGTGCCTAGTATGTTTCTCTTCCCCCTTTTAGAACCATATATTGAGAGAAAAAGGAGAGCATTGGTGCTATACAAGACCTCACCACTCTTCATGAGTGGCAGATGCATTTAACATAGCAGCTCAGTTTTCCATGGCATACTCGAGCCTAGGGTTGCCAGCCTCCAGGTGGGAGCTGGAGATCTCCCACTTTTACAACTGATCTCCAGCTGACAGAGATCAGCTCCCCTGGAGAAAATGGTTGCTTTGAATGATGGACTCTATGGCATTGTACCATGCTGAGGTCCCTCCCCTCCCCTCCCCAAACCCCACCCTCTCCCAGATCTACTCCCAAAGTCTCCAGGTATTTTCCAACCCAGACCTGGCAACCCTACTTGAGCCCCTTTTGTGGCATGCAATGTGGAAATCACTATCTTAGTTAAAATATTTAAATTTTTTAGTGGCTTGTCATTCAGACTTGCTCCATAATTTTTGGGCAACAATAGCACATGAAAGACAACAGGAGAATTTTTGCTAATTTTCCTGCTCATCTAGAAGTATAGTTGACATATATGTACCTGGGTCATGTTTTTTCTTTAGCCCTATGGTACTGTATATTTTTTGTACGCTTCTGTAGTAGGCGATCAGTTGTTCTGTGATGTTTCAGCATCCCATTGTGTTTTTATTTGAGAGGTTCACTAAAAAGATAGAGAAGTCTGTTAGACCCCAGTTAAAGGTTATGGGTGAGAAATAAATCACAGAGTGTTCCAAGGTTTGGATGTCTAAAACAATGTAAAAACTACACTAGTAGATTCAGAATGATGACAACAATAAAAGAAGAAAACTCAAAATGGTGCAAGCCAGTGTTTATTTGCAACTTCCAAAAGCCCTGATGCCTTTTGAGCACAAGAAATGTTCTTCAGGGAAATACCCTCCCTTATCTAGAAAATCACGGGGAGAATATTTTCTGTTGCTCTGAAGTGTGTCAGTTACTGCATTATGCAGCTCAAAAAAGTGTTGGAAATTTTTAAACTATATATCTGTTTGGGTCCAATGGCATACAGAGGAATTCTGGGTATCAGAGCTCTTGGGTTGGAGTTGCCCAACTTTTTAAATTATGTCTAAAAACACTGAGGACCTTACAGTTAGATTTGAATCCAGTAGCACCTTAGAGACTAACAAGAGTTTCAGAGTATAAGCTTTTGGGAGTCAAAGGCTCTGATCACACAAACTTCCAATCCCCTTTCAGTGCACTTTCCAACTTGATTTTACTGTGTGAACTGTCAAAATCCATTTGGAAAGTGGATTGAAAGTGGATTATTTAGTGTGTGTGATTGAAGCCAAAGCTCCCTTTGTCAGACCAAGGACCTTACAAATCTAGCTATATGATCACTTAAACACAACATTGTGTGACAACTGAAAATGAATTGCAGAATGAAGTCATATTTTATAATATGCAGGTGTTTTAGATCCTGGAATGAAAGAATGCTTTATGATACAGTATATTACAAATATTAGAAGAAAAATACCATCAGAACACTGATGACATAAACTTATTTGTTCAAGAAAGACATATCTTATTTTCTTGGTTCTCTATTTTAGCTTCAGCATGGAACCCAGCTACGATTTTTTACATATTTATGAAGGAGAAGATTCCAACAGCCCTCTAATTGGCAGTTTTCAAGGCTCCCAGGCTCCAGAAAGAATAGAGAGCAGTGGTAATAGCCTGTTTCTGGCATTTCGTAGTGATGCTTCTGTTGGCATGTCAGGATTTGCCATTGAATATAAAGGTAAATTTATTATAATATTTGCATTCAGATATAAAAACACAATGTCTTTTATCTATTCATTGTTGAAATAACATTTAGGACTTTGAAGTAGTATTCCAGGTGTTCTGCACTGTTAGTTAACTTTAGTTCAAATAATTAGTTTATTCCACTAAAAATCAGGGACTCTATAAAGCTGGTGCAAGTTTTATGGTTACATATCAAGTGCTAGTAAACAAATAAAGCAAGAAATACTGATTGATACTACTGGTATATCTAACAAAGATTTAAAAATAGAGTTGGGATATTTTAATTACATAGAATTGTGTTCAAAGTTGGCCTTTCATTTAAGTAAGAGTCGGATTTGACTGGCTTTCAAGCAAGGGAAACCTATATGGCCAATTACATAAGGTTCCCTTCTGTTAGTAGAAAGATATCTTTGGATCCAAGCCCCCGGTCTGGCTCTAACCTGTTTAGTTAAAAAAACCCCAAAAACGCAACCCTCCATGTGCAGTAGCAAAATTACTGACATTGTAAAAATAAACAGCAGCATTGGAGGATGTGAAATATTTGCAGTCCGATCCCAAACATCTTTGGAAGTACTGTCCATTAAGTTGAGCAAGTTTCCATAGGACTCCAGCCTTGAAGCCTGATGTTACTAACATTTATTCAAAGAAGTAAGTTCTACTGAGTTCAGTGGGATCCATAATTGCTGCTCTAGTCTGTGTGTTTCAATACATGAATTTATCTATCATATATAAAAGGCAAGTCATGCTGGTGACAACTTACCTACTCTCCCAAGGGCCACTGGGGAAGCTGCCTTGGCATCCTCCATTCTTACACCCTCACTTTTGACACATTGCACCTTGGGAGTTGTGGTTCTCAGCTAGCCTTACTGCAACCATAGCAAAGGGAATTAGAACTACAACTGCCAAGTTGGGAGTCCCAAGAGGCCATGGGGCATTAGCAGGGTGTCAGATGAAGTGTTAGAGCAGTTTGTTATTGTGGTTAGGAGTGTGGACTCTAATCTGGGAGAACTGGGTTTGATTCCCCACTCCTCCACTTGCACGTACTGGATGACCTTGGGCAAGCCATAGATCTTCGTCGTGGTCTCTGTGCAGTCCCACACATGGGTTGGGCGCCTGCGCACGACCTCGATCGGAGAAACTTCTAGAGCTTTACCTCAGAAGAGCTTTTGGCGGGCTCTCCTCCCGCCCTGGGGGAGGAGACATGCACTGCGCATGCCCAGAGCGGGAGAGAGAGCCGCCTCCCACTCAGTTCTTCTTCGACCGCCTTCGTGTTCACACCTCGTTCCTGTCGTTCCTCCATTTACCTCAGCTGAGTATATCTTTCTTCGCTTTCGCTTTATTTTTCCATCTGCTTCTTTCTCTTCTAAAAAATATTTAAAAAAAAAAAAATCTTTGCCTATCTCTCTTCCCCCCCCCTCTCCTTTCTTTGGAGGGTGGGTGGGGATTTTTGTATGGGAAAGACTCAATTCTTTAAGGTCTGTCGTCGTTGCCCTGCTAAAATTCCATCCAACGACGGGCACGACCTTTGCTTAGTTTGTTTGGGAGAGGCCCATAGAGTAGATTCTTGCCCTCATTGCGCGAGTTTCACTCGTCAGGCTCGCCGTAATCGAGAGGCTAGGCTCAAAGCTCTTCTTGTTGAATCGGCTCTGCGTCCCACAATGTCTTCAGGGGCTTCCCAGGTCTTGGTAGCCAAGAAATCGGACACCTCCTCGAAGGCACCGAAACAGAAACCTAAGCGGGCTGAAGATAAGACCCCTTCGAGGTCGAAGGCCACGCCCTCTGCTTCGGTTTCGAAAGTGGACCCCATCGTCGTGACTGTCTTGTCGACGTCGATGCCGGCCCTTGCCTCTACATCTCATCAGTCTGCGGCTCAACAACAGACTCCGCAGCACCCCCACTCGTCACCTACGGGGACGATACCGTTGGGCCAGTTGACCAGATCGCCTCTGCACCTGTCTCCGCGAACAGGCTCCCGGTCTCCACGGAGGCGCTCCACTACCCCGATCCACACTTTGGACGAGGGTCTGGTTGTGCACCGCCATGCTCGGTCCCGATCTCGACTTGGTCGTCGATGCCTGATCCGTAGGCAATCCCCGTCGTCGTCTGATTCCGCCTCTGACCACCAATGCTGGTCCTGCGAAGACCGTCGGGAGCGCCCGGATGCGGCCTACTATTATTCGAGGTCTCCGACACCGGAGAGACACCGCTATGACCGAATCCGGCATTCGGAACGCGGTGATCAGGCCCACGCCCCTGACCGCCCTCGGCGCTCGGCATCTGTGGCCTCGGCTCATTCTGCCTCTCGGGAACAGCCTTCTGACCTTCCAAGAAATCGGGACGCCCGAGGAGTTCTCCAATGGAACCTCGACACCGTCCTGCTGTCGACCATCCGGTCGTCGACCTTGTCCAACCCCGATCCTCCTCTCCTATGTCGATCTCGGACGGGTCGGATTCGGCGGAGTTCGATCCTGAGGTCTCTCGAATCGAGGACGAGCACCGACGCTCGGGGTCGATTTCCCCTACGGAAGGCCCTAAGGCATTTTTGGAGCTCGTTACCAGGATGGCGACTGCCCTCCAAGTACAGGGCTTTACGGAGTCCCCGGCAGTGACCGACGTCGTTCACCGGTTGGTCCAGGCTGATCTTCCTCCGTCTCCCGTCTTGCCTTTGCTGCCTGTCCACCTTTCTATGTTGAAAGAGTCGTGGGAACACCCAGCTTCGATCCCTCCGGTTTCGAGGCGCTATGATGGGTTGTATAGGATCCAGGATGCTCCTGGCAAATTCCTCCTTTCTCAGCCACCACCGAACTCCATGGTGGTTCACTCTTCTTCGAAATCGAGGCAGCCTGCTCACCAGTCCATGCCCCCTGACCGTGAGGGTCGTAAACTGGATCTTCTGGCCAAGAAGATGTACTCTCTGGCCTCCATGAATCTCCGGGTCGATACTTATCTGTCGTATTTATCTGCTTACGCATTCAACGTTGCCAATGCAATTCGCCCTGTCATGGAGTTTGTTCCGGAAGAGCACCATCCCACTCTCTCGGCTGCCTTGTCTGAGGTTTGTGCTATATCAAAGCAACAAATCAATTCCGTTCGTCATGCAGTCAGCTGCTCCTCTAAACTCCTGGTGTCTTCTGTCGCTCTACGGCGTCATGCCTGGCTGCGGGGCACCTCCCTACAACCGGACGTCAAGTTCCGTGTAGAAGACCTCCCCTTTGACGGAAACGGCCTCTTCCACACCACCACCGACGAAGTGTTGAAGGCTGTTGATGAGAGTCGTAAGCAGGCCCGAAACCTTGGAGTCTCGGCTGCACCTTACCGTCCCAGGAACCGTTCCTGGAAGTCTTCCGGCTCCAGGCGATACCTATCTCCGGCACCTCACTCCCAATGGAGGAGAAAAACGTACGACTCCCGTCCTCCTTCCAAACACCGTTCCCAACCCACCAAAAAGCCGCCGCAGCCTAAGCAGTCTGTTTGACTGTCCCCACCGTCTCTCTCCAACGTCATTCACTCCTTCCGTCCGTACCCGCCTCTTCCCCTTTCTACCAGCCTGGGAAGAAATTTCAACCGACTCTTGGGTCCTCACCATCCTGCGGGTCGGGTACGCCATAGAGTTCGTTTCGCCTCCGATCCTCCCACACTTTGTCGTCACGCCTCCGGACCCCCTCCTCGATCTCGAGGTTTCTGCTCTCCTTGCCAAGGGGGCCATCGAGGTCGTCCTGGAGACGCAACAAACTCTCGGCTTCTACTCGAAGTATTTCCTGGTCCCCAAGAGGGACGGCGGCTTCAGACCAATTATGGACCTTCGGGATCTCAACCGTTACATTCGGTATCAAAAATTCAGAATGGTCACTCTGCAGTCGATCCTCCCTCTCCTTCCATGGGCAGCGTGGCTCGCGTCAGTCGATCTTCAAGACGCATACTTCCATGTCACGATCCATCCCCAACATCAGCGGTTTCTCCGCTTCGCCGTTGGAAATGCCCACTACCAGTACAGGGTGCTTCCCTTCGGCCTTTCTACAGCTCCACGGGTGTTCACCAAGCTGATGGCTGTGGTGGTAGCCGAACTCCACCGACGGGGAGTCACTCTTTATCCTTACATCGACGACTGGCTTCTCGTAGCTCCAACGCCAACTCAGTTGCTCCACGACACTCGGGAGACTCTCTCCCTCCTCCGTGCTCTTGGCCTTTGCGTCAACCTCTTGGCCTGGGGATCAGAATGTCGATGCGGACCGGTTGAGTCGTTCTGCCTCATCGGACAACGAATGGTCCATTCCCCTCCGGTATCTTCGGCCTCTGTTTCGGGAGTTCAGTCACCCATCTGTCGATGGCTTCGCGTCCGTCGACAATGCTCGATGTCGCCTGTTTTTCAGCAGGGGTCCCCCGTCTGCTCGGTCGCTCGGGGATGCCTTTCTCCACAAATGGAACGGAACCCTGTTTTATCTGTTTCCTCCATTCCCTCTCATCTCTCGGGTCGTGCAGAAGATTCGTGCAGACCGCACCTCCTGCATTCTGATCACTCCGTGGTGGCCACACCAGGTCTGGTTCCCGCACCTGCTTCAACTCTCCTGTCGTTCCTTCCGTCCCCTCCCTGTCGTCCCAGATCTCCTTTCTCGGGTCCGAGGGAGAATCATCCATCCCAATCCGGGATTTTTCAAATTAACGGCCTGGAAGATCCAGCCCTAGACTTCCCGCCTCAGGTCTCTGAAATCCTCCTGAATGCTAGGAAGCTTTCTACTCGACGTTCCTATCGGTTCAAGTGGAACAGATTCCAATCCTATGCTGCTGATCACTCCTTCGATCCAATTCGATCATCTCTCCGTGAGATCTTCGCCTACATTGTGCATTTGAAGGAGGCGGGCCTGGCATATTCGTCCTTGAGGGTTCATTTGGCGGCGATCTCCGCCTACCACCCCCTCATCCAAGGCTCGTCAGTGTTCTCCCACCGTCTCACCAAGACGTTCCTCAAGGGTCTTCTTCGCATGTGCCCGCCTAGGAAACCGTTGGTGCCTTCCTGGAGCTTGTCTCTAGTCCTTTCTCAACTCATGGCTAAACCGTTCGAGCCGATGGCTACCGCCGACCTCAGGTTAGTGTCCTGGAAGACGGCCTTCCTCATAGCCATTACCACTGCACGCAGAGTAGGGGAACTAGCTGCCTTTAGGGCCGATCCCCCCTACACCGTTTTTCATAGGGAGAAGGTGGTCCTTAGAACAGATCCTTCCTTCCTCCCTAAAGTCATCTCTGCCTTTCACCTCTCTCAGTCATCTGTTCTGCCTACATTCTTCCCGAACCCGACTGATGCCTCTCAGAGAGCCCTGCACTGTCTAGATGTGCGCAGAGCGCTCTCTTTCTATCTACACAGGACACAGCCCATACGTAAATCTCCTCGGCTGTTCCTAGCTTATGGCCCCCCTCACGCGGGGGAACCCATTTCTTCTCAACGTCTCTCTAAGTGGGTGACTTCCACCATAGCCCTTTGCTATGAGCTGGCGCGTCAACCCGTTCCTACCTGTCTCACTGCCCATTCCACACGGGCGGTGTTGACGTCCACCGCCTTCCTGGCCGGTGTCCCGTTGGAAGACGTCTGTGCGGCTGCTACGTGGTCCTCGGCATCGACCTTCGTGACCCACTACGCACTCGACATCCGAGCTCGGCGGGATGCTGCCTTTGGTCAGACGGTGCTGCGATCTCTCTTCGCTTGATCCTGGTACACCCTCAGGTAGGACCCGTGGGTGATTTGTTTTGATGGTGATGCTGTGTCTTAACCAGTATTTTTGTGTCCTTTGCAGCTGCCAGCTCCCTCCTCCAACTGGTTCAGCTCTTGTAATCACCCATGTGTGGGACTGCACAGAGACCACGACGAAGATAAACAGGTTGCTTACCTGTAACTGATGATCTTCGAGTGGTCATCTGTGCAGTACCACAATCCCACCCAGCCTTCCCTGCTGCTGGCATCTCCAGATTTCCTTCTTTGGATTCTTTGGCCTTGACAGTGGCGGTCGAAGGAACTGAGTGGGAGGCGGCTCTCTCTCCTGCTCTGGGCATGCGCAGTGCATGTCTCCTCCCCCAGGGCGGGAGGAGAGCCCGCCAAAAGCTCTTCTGAGGTAAAGCTCTAGAAGTTTCTCCGATCGAGGTCGTGTGCAGGCGCCCAACCCATGTGTGGTACTGCACAGATGACCACTCGAAGATCATCAGTTACAGGTAAGCAACCTGTTTTTCTGGCACAGCACAGCTGTTCTTGAAAACAGCAGTTTCTATCAGAGCTCTCTCAGCCCCACCTACTTCACAGGGTGTCTGTTGTGGGGAGGAGAAGGGAAATGAGATTGTAAGCCACTCTGAGACTCCTTCAGTTAGTGAAATCCAATCTCCTCCTCCTCCTCCTCCACCACCACCTCCTCCTCTTCTGCGTCTTCTTCTGTTTAATAGAAAGGGAAGGCCTGGACATCTCCTTGAATTACAATTGATCTCCAGATGGAGGGCAAGCTCTATGGCAGTATGTCTCACTGAAGTCCTTCAACAAACCTGGCCCTCCCCCAAGTATTGCCAACCTCCAGGATCAGTTCTGGAGAAAATAGCTGCTTTGGGCAGTGGACCCAAGGGCTTATACCCTGGTGAAGTCCCTCCCCACCCCAAACCCTGCCTTCCTCAGGCTCTACCCCCCAAATCTACAGGTAAATTCCAACCCAGAGTTGGCAACCCTATAACTGGCTACAGAACTGCTTTCTAGACCCTTGGAACCCAGAAAACATGGCATAAGAGGAGGTGCTTTTCTACCTTAGTTGGCAGAAACTAAGACTCCAGCCATAAAATTAAAAGACACCTGCTTCTTGGGAGGAAAGCAATGGCAAACCTAGACAGCATAATAAAAAATAGAGACCATCCTGCCAACAAAAGTCCATATGGTCAAAGCAGTGGTATTCCCAATAGTAATGTATGGCTGCAAGAGTTGGACCATAAGGAAGGCCGAGCGCTGAAGAACAGATCATTTTGAATTATGGTACTGGAGAAGACTCTTGAGAGTCCCTTGGACTGCAATGAGATCAAATCGGTCAATCCTAAAGAAAATCAGCCCTGACTGTTCCCTGGAAAGTCAGATTTTGAAGCTGAAGCTCAAATACTTTGGCCACCAAATGAGAAGGGAGCACTCACTGGAGAAGACCATGATGCTAGGAAAGACTGAAGGTCAAAGAAGAAGGGGATGGCAAAGGATGAGATGGTTAGACAGTGTTATCGATGCAAAGAACATGAAATTAAGCACACTCCAGAGCACAATGGTAGAAAGGAGGGCCTGGCATGATGTGATTCATCAAGTCATGAAAAGTCGGACTCAACTGTGCAACTGAATAACAACTGCAAATGCATAGCCCCAAATCAACATATGTCAGGGGTGGAGGAAACGATACCTGTTACCATGTGGCTCGCCTCTCATACTACCCACTTGGGGCAGCAAAATGCCTTATAGCTAAGCAGGAAGCAATAAACATGGCTTGCCTCCCTTTATTTTCCCCTTCCCTCTACTACCCCATGAGTCCCAGCTGGGACACTCACCTGGAACTTCTTTCTAGAGCCTGTTGTATTTCTTTCCACAATGGGCCTAGTATATCCATATTTCATGTGTTTGTGGTCTGGATCCAGCAATATGCAAGTGGAATTATGACTCGACTTAGTACAGTTCCACTTGCACAAGGTCTAGTGCAACACCTAGGACTTCCCTCCCTATATAGTATAGTGTCCAAAAATTGGTTGCGTAAGATCTTGCATAAGCAGAAACATAAATAAGAATGCCATAAGTCTGACATTGCTCAAGCGGCTACCACAGGTTTTTTTCTTATGTTTCCACTTATGCAAGAGCTCTAGCCCAAACAGAAATTTTGCACTGGATCTAACCCTTTATGTATATAGACCGCTATCCTGTTTCCTACTGTGACTGAGATGTGTTGTTTTATTTCTAAGTTTTTGGTAAGATGTTCTTTGTGTTTTGTTTTTTTTAAGCTTTGTTTTCATATATATTAATTCATTTTAATTCATGTAACTAATTCAATTAGTTTATTCATTTGGGTACTGACTCCATATTTAATTTCAATAGAAAACATATTTCTGGATCTAACATTTCTCCCTATCCAATTAGATAAAATTGTCACAGTTTCTACCCCTTACCCAACGAATCCTTCGTGCTAAAATTTCAAGCAGATAAGCATTCCCTTTAAGCATCTAAAATTCTCACTTATACATCAAGGACAGGGATTTGTTCATCAGCCCAATAAGTCAGCATAGCAGGTGGATACCAAAAATAACTGATAGTAATTCAAATTCAAATTCCAGTGCTGTAAGTTGTCTAATTCGTACATTGTTTTAAATTGTAATGGCTACACAATAATTTTTACTATCTTAAAATAACTAATATATCATTGGGCAGGGACTATATTTAGCAGGAATGTGGGACCATATCTGTATCATACGTGCAGAATCAGATGGTGATGTAGATGGCAAAGTCATTACCCAATTCCTCTTGATCTGTGACACCGCTGTAAGAGATTTTCTTCAGGGATTCTCCACTCTTTCACATCTGAGACAGAAATCTGGAAGTCTATCTTGTATATATAATTCTTCTAATGTGTTGGCCATTTCCAGCTCTCCCATTGGTTTGTGCTGTGCATACCATCAACCATTGGCCTATCAACTGCCACTCAAGAGTAATTGCGTGTTATTGGCTGGGTACCGGGTATGATCCTCTTCCCTACCCACTGTCACCTTAGCCACTGTTCCCTGTCAACTGCCAAAATGTCTGTCTCTCTTGATGAAGACACTTCTCCTGCTTGGCTCCTGTGGGATTAACTTTTCCCTCAGTGATTGTTGCTAGGCAACCAAGCTTGGTTCTGTCAGTAAAAAGGCAAAGCCGGGAGGCCCTTTCCAGGCCTTAGTGGGGAACTCATTTGGGCCAGTCCTGACTAGAGTTGCCAGCTCTAGGTTGGGAAACTCCTGGAGATCTTGTGCTGAAGTCTACAGAAGCCAGGGTTTGGGGAGGGGAGAGGCCTCAGCTGAACAGAATGCCATAGAGTCCACCCTCAAAAGCAGTTATTTTCTCCAGGTATAGAGAGAGATCTGTTGTCTGGAGATCAGTTGTGATACCAGGCAATACCACAGCCAAAGTGGCATAGCAGTTAACACTTCAGAGCAGGCTCTGCGAGACCCAGGTTCTTGCTATGGAAGCTGAGTGGGTGATTTTGGACCAGTCAGACTTTCAGCCTAACCTACCTCACAGGGTTGTTGTGCAGATCAAAAGGGGGAGAGGAGAATGATGTAAGCTGCTTTGGTCCCCACTGTGGAGAAAGACTGTACTTTTCTTCTTGGGGAACCATTTTTGCCAATCTCCAGGTGAGGGCTGGAGATCACTCAGAATTACAACTGCTCTCCAGATAGCAGAGCTCGGTTCCCTTGAAGAAAATGGTGATCTCTGTGTCCTTATACCCTGCTGAGGTGGCCTCTCTGTGACAGCCATTGTGATGTAGCAGTCAGGGCTTCAGAGCAGGGTAGAGGCTGCAGGTGGGGGGGAGATGGAAAGCTGAAGTCAGAGGGGCAGATAAAGGTAGGTTGATGATTGGCTGGGAAGGAGATAGGGTTGCCAACTCCAGGTTGGGGAATTTCTTTAGATTTGAAGGATGGAGCATGGAGAGGGTGAGGTTTGAGTAGGAGTGGGACCTCAGAGAGGTACGATGCCATAGACTCCACCCTCCAAACCAGCCATTTCCTCCTGGGGAACCATTGTTGCCAATTTCCAAGTGAGGGCTGGAGATCACTCAGAATCACAACTGCTTTCCAGGAGTGAGGGAGGAGGAGATGGAAAGCTGAAGTCAGAGGGGCAGATAATGGTAGGTTGAAGGTCAGCTGGGAAGGAGATAGGGTTGCCAGCTCCAGGTTGGGAAATTCCGGAAGATTTGAGAGATGGAGCCTGGAGAGGGTGGCCATAGAGTCCACCCTCCATAGACTCCACCCTCCAAACCAGCCATTTTCCCCTGTGGAACAACTGTTGCCAATCTCCTGGTGAGGGCTGGAGATCACTCAGAATTACAGCTGCTCTTCAGATGTCAGAGATCAGTTCCCCTGGAGAAAACAGTGGACTGTGTGTTATTATACACTGTTGAGGTCACCACAGCAAGTTGGTGCTGAGTGCCCAAGGCCAGGGCACCACCCAGAGACTCTTTCTAGAGCTTGTTGTATTTATTTCCACAACAGGCTTTATTGCTAGTCTTTAAATAAAAATGGCATGCATGGATGAGGAATTCTAGTACTCTGAGCATTTTCCCCCAGTCTTATTTCTGACACTGGATCTGACTGGGAAGACAACACTGAAATTAATAGAGCAAAGTGAGGTAAGGCTCAGGAGGGAACAGACTTTGTCTTTCTTTGTCTGCATGCTCCATTATTGTTTTTAAAAGCAGAGCCCTACACCACTGACATGCATTCTTGAAGAAGTATATATGGCCCCATCCTGTTGCATCTAGTTTGCACCTGAATTTAATTAACTAGATCAAGGTGCCTCACCTTTTTTCCCTGTTAGGGGAAATTCGGGGTGGTGGAGGAAAGTCCACATATGCCCCCTGTGGCTGTTTTTAAGAAGATCTGAGAAATTTGGATTGTTATCACAGTCTCTCATGCTTCATCTAGATCAATCGTAAGTTTTTTCTATCTGACTCTTTCTTGTGTTACCAGTTAGGTCTCCCCATACCTAGTAGTTGCAATATCAGAGAACAAGCTAGCAAGCAAACAAGAAACACCGCTTATGTAGAATCAATGCTTTCTCCAAACCAGTGATCCAGCCATATGAATGGTATGAAGTTCTCCAATGGCAAGATCTGTATAATTTTCCTAATTAGGAAACATTCCTATCAGTTGCCTTATCTACTGATTCATTAGTTCCTCTTCCTCTGGCTGACTTCAGTGTACCTAGGACAGACTATTAACTCAAAAATGGATTTGAAACTGTTACTGTTATTAAATTTTCAATTTGTAGTAAGTATTATCGTACTGAGGGAAATTATCCTGGCCTATTAAAGGAGACTGTTGCTGAGGAACCCAGCTTTGCCTTAAAGGAGATCCCAATAGTTATAGGCAGGTATCTAAGCTACTATGTGGGGGTGTGGCATCGGCTTGAAAAATGGTGGGCGTTTTGTGAGTCGGCTCTGGAGCTCTTTTCCCGCTGAACCCAGAAAACGCAAGTGGTAAGGTCGCTGATATTTATCAAATAATGGGCAAAGTTGGCAGAGGGAATACCAAACCTGTTGTTCCATTCCCCAAATCTGTATGGTCCTACTTCACCTCAGAATCCCAAGCAGACACGTCAGAGAGAAGCAAGACGATGGGCCTTAAAATGGCGGAATGCGAAATTCCCACTGACTCCAACCCGTCTGTGCTCACCAGGAGTGATCTATACGATACACTGAAAGCATTAAAAAAAGAGATACTATCTAATATCAGTGATATGCTCAGGCCAATGTTGGACCAATTAGATGAACTGAGCACAGCTATGCACAGAATCTCTCAAACCGCGGAAACTGCGATGGAGGCAACAATAACAAATCAAGGTAATATACAAAAACTACAAGCTGCTGAAACATGGGCAAGAGACAAAATATTTGCACTAGAACACAAAGCCTGGGAACGATTTTTGAAATTCCATGGCTTTGTAGAACAGGCGGAGAGCAACACAGAGATGTCCATCTTTATTTCACAATGGCTGGCGCAGGTACTGCATTTAGAAGAGAGAGTTGCCCCAATTATTGCAAAAGCGTTCCACCTGGGCCCCATTGCATTGGATAAGCACAGAGGCCCCCGGGACATTTTGGTCAAATTTGCTGATTACAAAACTAGGTCCAAAATCCTGCTGATGGCTAGAACTAAAGGAGCCTTCAAATTCAATAATGATGAGATCACAATCTTCCCAGACGTAGCACCCGAGGCTTTGCAACTGCAATGCACCCTAAAACCGATCACTCAACGCTTAAATGAGGCAGGAATAAGATATAGATGGCTGCCATCGGGATATCTGCAAGTCCGACACAATGGAGCCAGCCATCAAGCAGATTACATTGATTCCAGTACAGCCCTCCTGAGAGCACTGCACCTGGAAGTTTCCCCTGACCTACAAAGGAGTGTCAATAAGAAAAAGAGAAAGATGGAAGTCCCCAACTCACCTCCTCGATGGAGCAAAATTCCAATATGTCAATCTACCATTGCAGATGACTGAGCTGGAGTACAAGGAGAAACCAGTGACTGGACTCTCCCTATACTTAAGTTCATATCTTTGACCTTACCTTTAGATGAATAAAGCATTTATATACTGGGGTGGGGGGTAGGGGGCTGGGGGTTTGGTTCATGATTCCCCGATGGGTTTGGAAGGTTCTACTATTTACACTTATGATCAAATTCTTGATTCCTCTGACAGAGGAGCATTTTTTGCCCAGCAAGGACTTAATCCTTGAGTTAGCAGATTGGAGGGTGGGGTGGGGGAGAATTGTTAATATTTCTTCTCTTCATAGTTTGTTGTTGTTATTATTTTTGCCTTCTCAAAGGGTTTAGGAAAGGGGAGGGGGAGGGGAAAAGGCTTAGAATTTTGTATGTTAAGGACACCTTTGTTATCGTTGGCTATAAAGTTATGTATTCAATTGCGCTCAGGATTCTCATATGAATTATTGGTTGCAAAAGTGCATTACCTCAGGTTGTGTAGACCCAGGTTGATAGTATATGAATGGTTCAGGATAATAACTATATAACTATGACCACTTCTAAGATACTACATTCATACTCTAATTTTAGAATTTACAAAAGGCTCTTACCTGAGTTTCTGAAGATCCAGGCAAACATGCCTAATATATTGCTGGTAGGGCACACTCAACAGATAGGCACTCCCACTAATAAGGAGGTAGCTCAACATGGTTCACTACCCAAAGTCTCTCACTCCTTAGGGTTTAAGCCCTTGATTACCTGCTGAGTTATGGCATCAAACAGATTGAATATTCTGACTCTGAACTGCAGAGGCCTTAATAACAAAATTAAAGCAAAACGCATCTCATCCTATCTAAAACAACAAAGGATAGATATTGCATTCCTGCAAGAGACATATATAAAGAAGGGGTGTTCGGTTTTTTCCTCCAATTGGTTCTCAGGCCTGTGGCTCCTCTAAGACAAGAGGAGTTGTGGTGCTACTCCCTAAAAATTCCAGACTCACTCTAGACTCATCTATATCAGATATCCATGGCAGATTTATCTTCTTGACAGGGATGCTGAATGGTTCTCAAACCATGCTAGCCTCACTTTATGCGCCAAATCAAGCACAGGTTCGCTTCCTTCAGGATACTCTTTCAAAATTGCAAGAATTTAGACATGGCTCCCTTATTCTGGGGGTGATCTTAATTATGCCATGAACAAATACGTAGATAGATCAAGGGGGTGTGACCAAACTCTACAGCCAAAAGAACTGGGGTCATCCACTACAATCCAAGGCTTAATTAATAATCTAAGTTTCTGTGATATCTGGAGGCACTGCAATCCTTCCACACGTAACTACACCTATTTTTCTTCTCAATATCAGGTCTATTCTAGACTTGATTACATACTTATCTCCACCGATCTAGTGAACAGAGTCAGCTCCTCGGAGATAGGCATCTGCAGATGGTCTGACCATACTCCAGTTTCATGTTGCTTAAATTGGGGGGAAGGCACAAAAACCAGACCACAATGGTGTTTAAAACCATTTTTATTGCAGAGTTTATCTACATTAAAGGAGATACAACAAGAACTTCAAGAATTCTTCCGCAACAACAATGACTGCAGAGTCTCGCCACAGGGGGTTTGGGACACTTCAAAAGCGGTGCTCCATGGCAAATGTGTTGCTCTCTTCTCGACCTGGAAAAAAAAGAGAGAAGCAATTAAAACAGAACTTCTGACCAACATGGCCGAACTGGAACTTAAGCATAAACAAATCTACAGTTCCGCAATCTATATCCGTCTTCTTCAACTGCATAAGCAATTGGAATGCCTTGAAACAGCTTCCCAAGCACACTCTTCTCTCTCTTACAAGAAAAACTCGAGTACTAAAGGGCCCAAAGCACTCAAAGCCTTAGCGTGGAAAATTAAACAACAGCAATCCGAGCGATATATCACTACTATGAGAGACAATAATGGTAATCTACATTCCAACACAACCAGTATTATATGGATAATGGAAGATTTTTATGCAAAACTATACAGTTCCTCCTCCCCCCAAGAATCAAACATATGCAATTACCTACAGTCAAAATCAGACTTGAAACCCCTATCTATAGATCATAAAGAATTCCTTGACCTACCAATCTCTGAAAAAGGGCAGGGGAAGCTATAAAAGCCCTGAAACAAAACAAGGCCCACTGGCTGTTTTGTTCAACAACATCCCGCAAGAAGGGGAAGTCCCTAGATCCTGGAGGGAAGCTACTGTGATCCTGCTGCCAAAAAAAGATAAAGGTTCAACTGACCGAAAGGCATATAGGCCGATATCCCTCTTGAATGTGGACTACAAAATTTTTATGCAAATCCTAACTGGCAGAATAAAACATATCATCCCATGGTACATACACAAGGACCAAACGGGGTTTATACCAACTTGCAACATCATGGACAATGTGCGTAAAACATTGAACCTGATCCATCACGGGAGGCTTCATCCTGAAACAGACTCGCTTTTACTGTCCATAGATATAGAAAAAGCGTTTGACACACTGGAGACCTCATACCTAAATAATCTACTGACCCACCTCCAGTTCAGACCGACATTTTCACAAAGCACTTCAGACGATATATAAAGCACCTCAAATGGTTCTACGGATCAAAAGTACTTCATCCAAGCCGATCTAGCTTCTCAGGGGCACCAGGCAAGGGTGCCCAATATCACCCTCCCTTTTGCTCTGGCTATGGAGCTGCTGGCCTGTCATTTACATTCTGACAATGGTTTTCAAGGAATTAAGGTGGCAAGCAATTCATACAAGCTCAGTTTATTTGCTGATGATTTGGTGCTCTATATAGCAAACCCCAAACAATAATTGCCAGCAGTTCACTCTATCATTCAGGAATTTGGCACAGTCTCAGGACTTCAGGTAAACCCTCAAAAATCTATCTTGTATCCAATCTGCACTACTCACCTTACAATACCATATATAAGAGAAAATTTCGGAGTGGCCGAAACTGGGAAGATGGCAGCGGCAGCAAGACAGGAACACTAATGAGAGCACAGGTGCTTACAAGCTTATTTTCTTTTCCTTCCTTTGAACTCTGCTGTTCAGTTTGCCTCTCCTCCTCTGAGTCAAAATACTTTCCTTTGTAGAACTCTGCCAAATTGACTTATTGCTGACAAACTAAGATATCAAGGAGGGAAGGAACAGACAAAAAACAAAACAAAGCTCCCTCCGTCCTAAACTATGGGCCGTGGTAAACGTCCCCGTGAACCAGAGAATTTAAATTTACAACCTGCCCAGAAACAGACTAAGATAGGGGAGTTCTTTTCATTTAACAAGAGGAATTCATTTAATATTCCCCTCTTAAACCGTTACTCCCCTTTGGCTGAAACTGCTACTGACGTTGAACACGAAGGACTGGAAGATACTACAGGTGGGGTGAGAGCCGTTTCTCTGGAGGAGGAGGAGGCGATTAGTGCTGCTACTATTACTACAATTAACTATCCAGAACTTACTGCTTTAACAGTAGCAAGTTTTTTTAAGTCGGTGGGAAAGATCAAGAATGCCATTGATAAACTGACTCAAATGGTTGCAGGACTGTATGAAGAGAGAAAATCCAGTGCAGGAATAACTCCTGACTCAGTCTCGAATGCTGAAAAGCCCAGACATCAGGATATGCCTTGCACTGACAGTAACTGCCTCCGATTACAGATGAAGCGGCCAGAAAGGGAGAGATTTACTCCCAGGACTCTACATTCTCTAGTCCTGCAACCACACAAAGTCTGTCTCACAATCCAGCCTTACAAAGGTCAAATGCTGTGCTGGGATACTAAACGTTTGGTTACTAGGCACTCAAGGTCGGTACTTAAAGGCATAGGACATCGTTTGGATCTTATTGCAGTGGAAGTATTAAATCACACCAATTTTGTCCAAAGAGTTATGCTCTCTTTCAGCAGCCCCACAATTCCTTCTATGATGTTAGAACAAAAAAACAGTTTAAATTTGAAGGGGATTTGGCCTTCAAGGGTCTTCAGTAACTCTGTAGTCACTCCCCTTATTCTTAAGTGGCAGTTGCCAGCAGCTAAGAAAGAGGCAGTGAAGCTCCCAGTTGAGCAGTCAGAAGTGGATCAACAAGACCCAACCATCTTGGATGAGGCAACGGAGATGATTACGGTGGACGAGATTTTAATCTGCTCATCAAAATTAACAGAGTGCCCCATACTCGACAACTCACTGGAAGCTGATCTTCTATACTCCTTTGACGGCCTCTCTCAGGAGGAACAGGCAAGGATTACAGACAGACTGGAGAACATAAGAATGCGAATATTGAGAACAAAGACTCACCAACAGACTTGGGACCCGGTGATCAAGCCTCTTCCCCCCGTTGAAGAGAACTTTACACTACAGAATGAACTGGCCGAGCCAATACCAACTTCTACAACAACAGAAGGCAAGAACAACGGCCCTGAAGATAAAGTATTCAGAAATCAACTGGGGCCCAACATCAGAGGACTTTACGATCCTTTAGTATCCTCTGAATCTCCAAATACTAAGGCTCATCCTTGCTCTCGCCAGAAGGGGGAGAGGAATGGTTGTGTTTTCTTAGACGTAGAAGGAAACCTGAACACCATTTCATCACTAGGATGACTGCAAAAGGATACTAAGCAAAGTGCCCATAGTACACCGCCCAAAAAGCAGATCCTATCATTTTTGTCATGGAACTTAAGAGGATGGCTTTGTAGAAGGAGGGAGGTTAGTGCCATGGAATTTTTGTGTAAATTCGATGTAATTTTGGGGCAGGAAACATGGTGTACGGAGGAACTGTCACTAACTGGTTACAAGACATTTGCATTACCCGCAGAAGCCTCAGAGCATGGTAGAGCTAAAGGAGGGCTATGTATTTTGATTTCCTCCTTGTTGGAAATAACAGCAGTGGCACTCCCTAACTATGACCATTTTGCACAAGCCGTATTACTCAAGTGCCGGGATTTAGTTTGCTTAATTGTAAATGTATATTTGCCACCTGGTGGGGTTAATGAACAAATACTGGTAACTATACTTGGGTTGGAATCTTACTTACAAGATCTGAGGGCAGCCTACCCCATAGCCTACATTATTATGGGCGGCGACTTTAATGCAAGGATTGGAGCTGATGATCTCAGTCTATATGATAAAAGTAACTGTGGTACTTTAAGGACCCAAAGTACTGTTCTACCTTTAAATAGGTGTTCAAAAGACATAACAGTTAACTACGCAGGTCATGTGTTAAGTCAGGTAATAAACAGAAGTAATCTTTTTATACTGAACAGGTCCTTCCCAAGTGATCATCCTGCAGAGTTTACATTCTGGTCTGGGGACAGAATGAGTGTTATAGACTATATTATGGTGTCAGATGAGGTAGTCCAACATATAAAGGATTTTGAAGTTGCCCCCTTCTGTGAAAGCGATCACCTGCCCCTCGTAGTAAAAATAGATCTGCAAAAGCTTGACCCACTTACAGTGAAATTTCACTGTTATAGTCCAGGGTCCTCTGAGAGCTCAATACATATCCGCCCCAGATGGAAAGAATCTGTGGAAAGAGCCTTGCTCGAGACGCTCCACTCCGAGCTGATTAACACTATTTCCCAAAGTCTGGTAAAAGCAGATAATATAGAGCCCTGGCTGGAGAACTACGATCAAATTATAAGGGAGTTACAAAAAGGCCTGAAAGGCTCTATCTCAGTTCACCCAAGGTCCAGGTCAGATTTTAACAAACCATGGTTTGACAAAGAATGCAAAAGCACAAAGAAACTTCTTAGTGTAAACTATGCAAGATATAGGCGTAATCCAGAGGCTGTCTCTCTATCAACTTTAAAACACTTAAAAGCCCAGTATAAGGCTCTTATCAAAAGGAAGAAAGAGGAAGACACTAGTCAGTCCTGGGAGGAACTTAACAAGGCAGTAAAGGAAAAGAACTCAGCACGGTTTTGGAGACTGGTTTCTGCCCTTTCGGACAAGCCAGTAAGTATTCAGGGCAATACAATCTCTCCTGGAATCTGGGAGTCCCACTTTGGGAACCTGTACAAAGAAACTATCATAAGATCCTCTAACCCCAGAGAGATTGATAACCTCCCTAATTAGACCCCAGTTGGGCACTCAGAGGTGAAACAGCTTATTAATATGCCAGGTCTCGACTTAATTCCCCCGGAGCTGATTAGAAAGAACATAGAATGGTGGGTACCAGTTTTGGCATCCCTGTTCACATTAATTGATCAAACAGGCAGAATCCCCAAGGATTGGAAAGTGGCAGTTATTAGTCCAGTTTATAAAAAAGGCAATAAAGAAGACCCAAACAATTATAGGCCAATTAGCCTGTTAAGCATAGTCAGTAAACTTTATGCAAGGCACCTCTTATGGAAATTTAGGGACTGGCTAGAAAATGACTCCTGCCTGGCTGAGGAGCAGGCTGGCTTTAGAGAGGGCCGTGCCACCTTAGACCAGTGTATGATACTGGACCACCTGGTTGCCAAATACTCCTCCAACTCAAAGGTGTTGCTTTTTGCCACATTCTTGGACCTGAAGTTGGCTTTTGACTCAGTTTCCAGAATCATCTTATGGGAGAAGCTAAGAGCCTCAACCATTGATAGAAGGTTATTATTTCTTATTCAGGCTCTTTATAACAACACATGTATAAGGGTTATGTATTCTCCGCAAGGACACCTGACAAATCCTATTAGAGTTGAGAAAGGAGTCAAACAAGGATGTTTACTGGCTCCTCTTCTCTTTAACTTTTATATCAATGATGTGATAGCCCACCTAAACAGGCCTGAGTTACACCCCCCAAAGTTAGGTAACAGACACATAGGGGTGCTCCTATACGCAGATGATGCCATCCTACTTGCAAGGACACCCATAGGTCTTAGAAGAGTCATGAATTCCTTTGCCCTCTACTGCCAGACTAACAAACTAGAGGTTAACTACTCAAAAACTAAAGTAATGGCCTTTACTAAAAGATCCTCCAAAACTTTCTCTTGGCACTTAAATTCTGTCCCCATTGAACAAGTTACCTGTTTCAAGTATCTGGGTGTTAATTTCCAGGTGAATGGGTCAAGAACTGTAAATATTAATTCTATCGCCACAAACACCAAAAGGAGTTCAGGAGCAATTCAAAAAATTTTCTGGTATAAAGGGGGCAAATGTTTTGTAGTGGCCCTTAGACTATTTAAGGCCAAATCTCTTAGCCAACTAACATTTGGTGCTCCCATCAATATTACATCTAACTATAAAAAACTGGACACAGTGCAATCAAAATTCTTGAGAACTGTCCTACAGGTACCGAATGGCATCCCAAATGCACTTATTCGACTTGAAACTGGAATGATTACAGTGGAGGCAAGATTATGGATCATGGTGATTCATTACTGGTTGAAACTAGTTTTTCTTTCTAAAGGGCTTACGTATTTAATTCTGCAAGACACTTTTATACCCTCCTGGCTTAAGGCTATAGAAGAAAAATTTCCTCTCCTTGGCTTCACAAAACAATATCTATGCTCTTTCGCATATGATAAAGCCAGAGAATTGACAAAACAGAGGATTATAAATATTGATAGGCAGAACGATATTGGCAGAGTAGAGAAATGGAAGAGACTTCTGGACCCTTTTAAGAGAACAAGCACTATGGCCTATCTCCACCAACTGTCAAACCACGAATACAGAAGAATATTTACTCTGATGCGTTGGGATGCCTTTCCTTTAGCAGCTACAGAGGGAAAGTACAAGAAAATCCCATTTGAGGAACGTATTTGTCCTTGCTGTAACAATGGCATCGAGAATCTAGAACATATCATTTTCGATTGTAAGACATATGATAAACTCCGGAACTTACTCCCACTCCCTAAATCTTTACCTCTTAGCAGTAGGCAAAGAGTTCATATAATGAAAAACCTCTTGGTGGACAGACACCCAGAGGTCACACTCTTAGTGGCCAGATATGGATGGCTAGGCCTAAGAATTAGGAAAGCTACACTAGAGGAAATAAATTGTCATGCACCTAATTGTTAACTGCCCGTCTCCTTAACAACTTCAGATGCATCTTACTGTTTCTTCCTTATAAATTTCTTTTTTTTTTACGTATTTATTGATGCTTTTAGCGTTTCTGTATCATCCAATTTGTTGTGTTTACATAGGAAATGTTTTATTAGTCATAAAACCATATATACATTAATGTAATTTATAAATATTAAATCTCAAGCTTAACGTTTACTGTGATAAAGCAACCGATACACTCACTTCCCTATATTTTAGCAATATATTCGAATCAGACTTGTACTTTAACTGTGTAAAGTGTAAAACTTTTTTATCTGGTCTATGACTGTTATAATAAATTTGACTTTGACTTTGAAAATTTCGAATACCAGTGGGCGAAAGATCACTGGCAAATGTTGGGTATAAAGATACCACTTAACTTAAAAGACCTCCTCAAAGTCAACCATCTTGAGATATGCAAAGATATACAGAATCTTCTCAAAAAATGGGACACTAAATTCTTATCCTGGATGGATAGGATCTCACTGATCAAAAGTTTTATCTTTTCTAAATTCCTTTTTTGTTTTCAAGCCATACCTATATATATACCCCCACAAACTCTGAGGGGATGGCAAAAACTAACATAGGCTTTTATTTGGCAATACAAGACCCCTCGCATCAGATCTTCGGTGTTGAGCAGGCATGCCAGGAATGGGGGGCTATCCGTACCAGATTTGCAACAGTACTACATGGCATCTAATCTAATGAGTGTAATTCGCCACTATAATGATGGAAGCAGACTGGATACAGATAGAAGATAGCTAGCTTCATCAAAAATAGTTCCGGGAAGCACTATGGGAGCAAAATATCAACCAAGTACAGCTCCTGCAAAGTAACCCCTTCCTACTCACATCTATAAAAATGTGGTATCTTCACAAAAATAAATTAGTACCAACCTCTTACATCTTAAGAACTTTTACTAGACAATCCTGATTCCAGCCAGTGCGAGAGGCCTCATCGTTCAGGGTTTCGAAGGCTGCAGGAATTACAAGAATTACTGATGTCCTCTGTAATGGGCAAAGGCTAACTAAAAATGAACTGGAATGAAAGTTTAAGGTTAAGATTCAGTGGCTTGAATATATGCAAGTCCAACATCTTACACATTTAACGCTCTCCCAAAATAATAAATCAACTGGAAATACCCAGTTATTGGATTTTGAAAGACTCCTAGGAAGTGGCAATCTTCCAAAAAAAGGCCTCATCTCCAAATTGTACTGGATTCTGTCAAACTTTACCATCAAGCAAATGGCTAGCTATCAACTGGCTTGGCTAAAAGACCTAAACATAAATCTCCAAGAAGACCAATGGAACCGGATATGGTACACCACTAACCACATATCCAAATCAACAACAATTCAAGCCACTTACTATAAAGTACTGTTTAGATGGTACCTGACCCTGGTAAGACTGGCCCATATGACTTCTAACATGAGTCCTCTCTGCTGGAAGCAATGTGGAGCTGAGGGCTCTTACTTCCATACATGGTGGGAATGTGTTCACATTCAAAACTTTTGGAAACAAATAATACAAACAATACAGCATTTAACTGGCATTGCTATACCCTTAGAACCACTGTCAATCCTGTTGAACTTGTGGGAGGAGGTTCAGATACCTAAAATATGAAGAGATTTAATTATTGTTCTCTTAATGGCTGCTAAAGCAGTCATAGCACAGCAGTGGAAGAATAGAGATAAGAACATAAGAGAAGCCAATGTTGAATCAGGCCAATGGCCCATCTAGTCCAACACTGTCACACAGTGGCCAGAAATCCCCCATCTATAGCCCAGTAGTATGGGAAAGTATGAGATTATTTCACTCTAGAAAAAATTACAATATACACTGATAGAACATTGCTTGAAAGCACAGTTTTAGACCTGCTAGATAAATGGTTTCCTTTCCTTGAGAAAATAGAAGCAGAAAAGTTGATTTGTGAAAAATGGTCATTGTTTAAAGTTGAGTCAATTTTGTATTAAAATCTCACATATAGACTATTCAACCGGTCATTATGTAACACCAGAGTATTATAAGCAAAGGTGTCACTTATAAATGTTATTATTAATGTTTTACTTTCATATTTCTGTTTATGTACTTTAAAACCTAATAAAAAGTTTATTTTTTTTAAAAAAAATCTAAGCTGCTATTCATGGAGGAAGTGATTGAGTGGCTGGTGGCAGAGCAGTTCTTCCTGGACAATGCATCTGATTTTGACCCAGACCAATCTGGCCTGGTGTTGGGAAGAGACAACATTAGTTGCTCTGGTGGATAAACTCCACTTAGAGACAGACAGAGGTGACCATTCTTTGCTGATCCTAGATTCTTTGATACAATGAATTACTCTATCCTGTTAAATCATTTGAAAGGTGATGCAGGAATGAGAGAAATGGTACTCCAATAGTTTCAGTCATTTGTGTCTCACCAGATTTACCAGATCAGCTTCCTTCGAGTTGATTAGAGGCACCACAGGATTTGGACCTCTCACATGTTAGGCACCTGAATGAGACTATAGGTTTGGGGTTGGATATTATCAACATGCTGATGATACTCAACTCTATATTTCACCAACTAAGCCTCCAGAAGCAACCATCTGTGTCCTAGGTCTGAATGCTGTCATCAGGTGGCTGAAAGGCTATATCCACCCAGTGAGGATTCTTCTTTCCCCTGTCATTGCAAACAGTGGTGGTGGGCTGAGGCAAGGAAAATGGTGCCAATGTGAGGAGGATTTTCAAAAATGTGTGTCTTCCTGTCCATACAGTATGTAATATTTGTAAAAAGATTGCATCAAATCAGGTTTGGAAAAGATCAAAGCAAAGCAGGGGAAAACCCATGAAGTAGGTGAATGGTCTGCAATATCCTATGGATGTTCTGGAAAAAAGAAACAGTCAGTTTGGATACCAAACCAGAGCAAAACCTCCATGTGGAAGCAGCCTAAGATCTATTGTTGCCATCATATTATGCCAAGTCTTAGAACATTTATGTTAGTTGTTGATATATTTGGGGGCTGATTTTAACCTTTGAAGGTGCCTGGAGCCTACATATCCACCTCTCCTATTAAGAGCCTGTATGCCAGCCCCATTCATGAAACCAGTCACTCTTTTTTGTCCCCTCTAAAAGGGAGTTTAGAATGAGGAGGACTTTTGTGTTCCAAGACTTTTATGGGGTGGAATACTTTGGAATGAGTTGCTAGTAGAAGTAAGAACTGTTTCTTCCCTCTCTAGCTTGTGTAGGCTATGTAAGGCTGCTTTACTTACAAAAACCTTCTGTTGAGGTTTACTGCTGTTGATCTGAATGGCCATCTTTGAAAGAGACACATTTATTGTTGTCTTTAACATTTTAATGAGGAAAGATGGTAATTTAATTTATGTATTGTTTTATAGTTCATTTTTAGTGTCGTAAACCACCTTGAGGCCACCTTAGTGAGCAAAGACAGTCTAGAGATAATATAATAAATAATTAAATGCATAGATATAATTATATTACTCAACAGGGGGATGAAGTTCAGGTTTGATTAGTTAATATCTGAATGCATATTTCTGATCATACTTTAAGCCCAAAGACTATATATTTATAGATGCAATGAGATCAAAGTGTTTTTTCTACAAAAATCATATTACCTTTTTAATCCTTTTTGTAATTTTTTTATTAACCCAATTTAATAAATAGCTGAGGTTCAATAAAATGCATTTTATGTAAATAGGGCATGGTTTCCTGTCCTGAAAAACACAAAATGCTCTACAGCTGACAATAGCATTGCAGATAAGATTAGAGTTTCAATAGCCATTCCACACACAAAAGAACTTCCTCAAAAAACAGGAAACCTCCTCAGGAAACAATCCATAGACAAAAGAACCTTCTCAGGAAAGCTCCTCCATTAGCATGTTCATAGCCTGGAGAACTACTAGAAGATAATGACTCAGCCCTGCCCCACCTTCCAGGGTAGATATAAATTACCTGCCTACCATTTTTCTGCTCACCTTGACAAAGAGAGTACTCCATCTTTTTGTGTTATACCTCTGAGGATGCCAGTCACAGCTACTGGCGAAATGTCAGGTCCTACAGTGCCAAGATCATGGCGACGCAACCCAGAAAATCTACAACAACTAATGAACTCCCGCCGTGAAAGCCTTCGACAACACATTTTATATTTGTTTGTTTGTTTGATGGTTGCATGCCTGTGCTCTGTTTGTGCCATATAAAAATAGGAGCTGCTGTTTAGGGAAGATCTTCTCAAATGGAAATGTTGCATACAATCTAAATATGAAGAAATGGTGTACATCTGCTTAATATATTCCAATAAAGCACACATTTGGATGCAGTTTATTTCAGGATTGATTTGCATACATGTCCATTTATTTCTCAACAGCTGTATCAAATGGGAATCTTACTACTTTATCTGGCAGCTGTTCCTAGCCAATCAGAAGATACGTATTTACATAATACCTTTCAAATTATTTTCCTGTAAGGATACCATGAACATGCAGATTCCTCTTGTCTCATTAGCTGTTTTTCTTTGCTTAAATTTGCATTTATGCTGAGAAATTTTTTTTGACAGCACTGATACTGCTGTAGCTTCTTTGTAGAAATCCTCTCCTAGTGTATCTGAAATACATAAAATCACCCAAAGCATGTTTCAAAGAGAATTGGGTTATCAATAAAGTTCTGAAGAAAGAAATGCTAAAACAATATCACATTTTAAAAATGTAATCAGGAATTTCTTATTTGAAAAAGTGACTGAAGTGCACTGCTCCTGCAAAATGTTGAATTATTAAATGCAGGGATCTGTTTAGCTTCTTAACATTGGAAAAATTAGTATTT
This sequence comes from Gekko gecko, assembly GCA_029375565.1. NCBI lineage: Eukaryota > Metazoa > Chordata > Lepidosauria > Squamata > Gekkonidae > Gekko > Gekko gecko. The sequence continues at coordinate 267,419,826 of JAPDNY010000001.1, forward strand.
TAAAAAAGAATATTTTAGATGGCCAAGACAACGGTGTTGTCAGATGAGCACTTGCCCATCAGAAGATTGGAATGACATTAATAAATGTGTTGAATGTTTCCCTGTAATTGTCTGTAAAATACCTCTATCTGTATAATCAAATTATTTTAAATGCTTCAGTTATAACCTTGAAAAAACATACGTTAATGATACAAATTATGTATCAAACATCAAAATGTATTATGTTTAATCCTTTAAGTATTATGTATTATTCAACCCCACTGGGTCTAATGGTTTGTTATTTTCTACCAATATGAGGACAGATAATCCACCGAAAGCATAGAACGCAGTGAAATTAAGCATACATTTTTGGAATGAAATCTTTCAAAGTGTATGTGTCCTTCATAGCTCTTTTTCTTCATACTCTAATACTAGTCAAAGAAAAATAAATTATGGATCCTAAGTTTAATTTGTATCATTTATATAGGTTAAAAATAATTGTGTGCAGAATTTCCTTTTGCTTCTGTGAAGGTGGTCCTCAGTATGAATTTCTGAGAGTGCATTCATAGGGTAATAGTTAATACATGGTACCTGTTGTCACACTTTTTTGGCATAGGGCGCTGGATCCTTATACCAATAGATACTTATACCAACAGAATGAGTTCATGTTTTAGATTGCTCAAGAGTGAAAAAGTGCGAGAGAGAAGATGTGATTATTTTCAGGTACTGAAAATCTACAGTGGATTCAAGCCAGTGCTCAAGGGTTATAAAGCATTGCATTCCTCACAACAGAATTTTTGTGAATGGGAAGAAGCAAGGCACATAGGAGAGGTGTTTTTTTTTTAATCCTCTTTCTCCATCCATATTTCCTGGCTACATGAGCCAACCATCATGGACAGCCACTGCAGTCTCTTTGTTTAGGGGAAGCCACATCCATCGCCTAAGATCATAGAGTCCCAGGTCATGTGATACAGGGGTGTCAAACTCATTTGTTATGAGGGCCAGATTGGACATAAATGAGACCTTGTTGGGCTGGGCCCTGCGTGTCATAAAATGTAATGCCAGGTAGTGGAGATATAAACTCCATAAAGTACACAAACACAAAGATTTTAACTTAAATTAAAACACACTTAAAACATTAGCTCTGTAAGCTGCAAACCTACTTTTGATTTATTGACATTCACCACAGAAATCTCATGCTCAGAGTTCTGAGTCTAGGACCCAGGTTAAAATATGAAACAGCTGACCAATTGAGAGAATCTGGCAAAGCAAGTTATGATACAGCAGCACAGCAAAACTGGAAGCAGGAAATGGCCAGTTCCACTGCGGGCCTGATGGAAGCTCTCCGGGGGCCTGATCTGGCCCCTGGCTGCATGTTTGACACCCCTGATGTGATAGCTTTGGGCCAAAGGGGGAAGCAGTTGAGCATACTGCTTCTGTCTCCACTGTGTAATCACCATTTATTTATATTTATTTAAAACATTTATTAGATGCCTTTCTTCCTTGTGGAGCTCTAGGTGGCTTACTAACATTGATAAAACACATAGAACAAAATATTTTAAAAACATAAAACCAAAATTTAAAATCACTACTCAGGACTGGTACTAAACTTAACTAAATGCTGTCCTAAATAAAGCCATCTTCAGTTGCCTCCTAAAGACTAAAAGTGAGGGGGCAAGGCTCACCTCCCTGGGGAGGTTGTTACAAAATTGTGGTGCTGACACTGAAAAGGCCCTTAGGGTCACGTGCACATTATAGCTAGCCCTGACCAGCAGTCTAGCTGCAGCATTCTGCACTAGCTGCAGCCTCCAAATACTCTTCAAGGGTAACCCGAAGTAGAGTGCATTGCAGTAGTCCATACTGGATGTAACTAAGTCATGGATCACTGTGGCCAGATCTGACTGACCCAGGAATGGATGCAATTGATGCACCAGTGAAAGCTGGGCAAAAGCACAAAACTTTGTATTAAGGTTCCTTTCAGATGCGCTCCTAGCATTAACCTGTGTATGTCTATCTGCCAAAATTTTGAGGCAGCATGGAAATAGCATGCCAGTGCCTCCCTTGGATCTGTTGATTTGAGGACCTGGGAGGTGATATTTCAACTGTTAACAGGACTCTTTTCCCATCATTAGGTATCCAGTCCTACCTAGCTGTCTTCCCTGTTCGGGGTACTTTGGTCATATATGGAGATATCAGTACTAAAGTGAAGATTAGTGTTTGTAAAAACCTCCATTTGTTTCTTACATGCTGTTGTACAAATATTTGTGGATTTGAATCTTAATATTTTATCTCTCCCTGTTTGTTTGGTGTTTTTTTAATTAGAAAAACCACGAGAAGCTTGTTTTGACCCAGGCAATATAATGAATGGAACTAGAATTGGATCAGATTTTAAACTTGGATCAAGTATTACTTATCAGTGTGATTCTGGCTACAAGATTATTGATCCTTCCACAATCACTTGTGTGATTGGTGTTGATGGAAAACCTGCATGGAACAGAGTTTTACCATCTTGTAATGGTATGTATTGAATCTGAACACATCCCTTTCTTCAACTGTGGTACAGAACAGGCCACTTCCTTTTACTGCTCCCTTTTACAGAAACAAGGAAAGAAAAGTTGGCTCATTATGTAAAATAATTCCATTGAAATTCCATTGACACCCCCCTGCTATAACAATTCTTCAGTCTTACATAGGGTTACCTGTTGAAAGAGGACATGGCCAAACTTTTTGTGCCCATCCTATTTTGCACTCTTTAAAAAATTGATGAAAATGTCCTCTTTTTGGGTTGGAAGGTTAGGGATATTCCTAGTTAGTAGCAATTATCACAGCTTAAATAGTAGGGGTATCTAAAATGAGATCTGTCATAGTGATCACTTGTTTGAATTAGTCAGTCAGGAAATATGCCCTCTTTTTTTGCTTTTCAAAATATGGTAATCCTAGGCTGAGTTCAGACTGGCAGTTTGGCCCAATATAGGCACGTTTCAGGAACGTTTCACAAATGGATCAAAGGGGCTGGTTCACACAGGCACAGCTGTCAGGTGTTCCCCAGCCCTACTCAACCCGTTTTGTAGCACTTCCCTCCCGAGTGAAAGTGATAGCAAACCCTGGAGAGCGCGTTCATCCTGCTTCCTGGAAGTATGAACGCTAAACGCTAAAAGCCGGGAACAACCCGCATTGATGATGTGTGCTGGCTGTTCCCGCAGAGATACACATAAGCTCCCATGCGTGGTATGCACTGGAGCGCACAAACATGCCCATGGGATACTTCCACCTTGTGGAGTTAAAGCTCCAGCCAGGCAGCCTCCTTGGAGACGAGATCTTGCCCTATTTGCTGCTGCACCTATGTGCCTATGCACCCTTATGCATAGGCGCCTGCCGCAGAGTGAGGAAAAAGCCACTTACAGCTGACTTCTGCCAGGGATGGGCCAACAGTGCAAATGCTCCCTTGCGCTTCCTCTCCAGTATGCTCCCTTATCAGTCGGGGCAGTGTGACCAGGGAATACCCGGAACAGTTTGTTCCGTGTCTTTTTGCCACGACTCCCCCGTGCTTCAAACTGCCAGTCTGAACTCAGCCCTAGTCTTACAAGAAAACAAAAACGTGGTCTAGCAGAATGTGGCAGTAGAATTCAGATGAAAGAATTATTTGGTATACAGTAGTAAGTGCCTTTTCATTTTTTTTCTTTTTTTATTTTTCTTCTGTGCTTCTGTGATCATTTAGTTCCTGAATTTTCCTTTCCAGGTAGAAAAATCGTGGGGAGCCTAATCATTACAAAAAAAAAAAAAAAGCAATTATCTGAATGCCATGTAGCTTTTGTCAGTCAGTAGCAAACCACAGGATGTGACAATGCCTTTTATAATTTTGTAGAGGAGTCAGGGGGCTGAGATCTCTGTGTGTTTAATAAACATCTATCACCTGGAGGCATTGCCTCTTGAGATCACGTTGTGTGGAAAGAACTGCGGACAAAACTTTCCTTGCATGTTTGCTGCAGCCCCGTTTTCCCCTTGAAAAGTTCCATCAGGAAGCTGGGAGAACCCTGAGGAATAGCACGTTTGAGTGAGAAGGGTAAATCAGCAGAATTTGTTCCTTCTCGTGGCACGAGTGGAAATGTTCTTCCATGCATGAAAGCTGTAGACTGAATCCAAACTGATATCATTTGTGAATAGATTTCTGCACCTTTGTGGGATTTGGATAAAACTGAACTACAGGGTTTTTTTGTGTTTATGAAGATCATTCTGTTTTTTAAGCTTTAACCTTAAGTAAAACAGTACCACAGTATCTTAAACAATATTACACGGCTGCTTCAAGAATGGAGAATGTCTTTCCATGCTTTCTTCTCTATTTCCCATATTTCTCAGTTCTTATACACAATGTCATACTCATCACAATCTTTTCATTGTTGCTGAATCAGCTTTCATGTTAGAGCTGATGTGATACTCATATTAATAGTAATATAATAATGATGAGATGATGAAAAGGAGGTGATGGTCTGAATACTTTAGCTTAAATAAATATTCATGCTGTTCAAAAATGTCTCATATTTTTCAATGCTAACGGGTGATTTAATTGTGCAAGCCAACATTTATTTGAAGGTTTTTGGTTGATCATTATATGATTAAAGCTTAGAAATCAAATATTTTTATTAAGAAAGAAGCCTTCGTGTAGAGCAAGGAACAAAGTACATTATAAGTGCAACATATTAAATAGAATTTGTTGGTCTAGGAGGTTGAATTTCTATTTGCATATGGAATGAAGAGAATTCAAAGTAGTGAATGAATAAAGGGCCACAACTTCATTAATGATTACCAAAAAGAATTTTTTAACAGGCAGTTTGAAACAGTAAACATCTCCCCCTAGCCACTGAATTTTGGATTAGGGAATTGCAATTTCCCCAAAGGAGTCCCTGTACCAGAATCCCTAGCCCTGTGATACTGGTGTAAGAATGTCCTCACTCCCTTTCACAATCCAGTTATTGCATCATGGTTCTCCTCAAACTTTCCTAATATAGTTTAAATCACCACCCAGGAGAACTTTTTAAGACAACAGACCCATCACACTATCAGCAATAACATGTTTTATCTCATTCACATGCAATATGGGATAAATTTAAAACTCCTGCAATGGCCAATTTGACTCAAAGTGAGAAAAATCGTACTCAATTCTGTGGTATATGTCCAGGAACATTCATCTTGCATTGTGGGTCCAGAACAAAATCCAGAGGGAGCAGGCACCTTGGTTTTAAATATTGTAAATATTGTATTGTTGCCAGCCTAAAGGGCTGACAAGCATGACCTGGTAACCAGTGGAAGAAGAGGAAGGCTGGAAGTTACAGACTCTAGTGTTTTTGGCAAGTGCTAAAGCATTGCTCCTGATGCTATGATGTGTCATTGCACTGGGGATGACAATCACATCCCCCCATCCCACCAGCCAGTTTCCTCCTACCACACAGTTGATTGGTGACACACAATCGAGGCAGGAGACAGGAAATCTCCCTCCATGGTAAGCCTGCCAGCCCCCAACTCAGTGTCTTCTTTCAGGGTCATCTGTAAAGCTATCTTGACCAGTGTGTGGGTAGGATGAGGAACAGCTGTTGTTTTCAATATTCTAACTTGAAATTATTTAGGTTGTAAAGCAGTGAATGAGTCCACATTTTAAATCTAAGTAGAAATACAGTCACTTATTGGGGGGAAAAATCTTGGCTGCAGGGAAAACTCTAGCCTTTGGCAAGAATAGATGTCTCTCATCTCATTGCTGACAATTCTTATGTCTGTGTTTTGAGCAAAGAATATAAGAAAAAATAAAATATGGACTTGAATCCCAAGATGCTATTCCTTTGGTGCAGCAGCAGCTCTTCTGATGCAACAGCTTTTTGGGGGCAGGGGGGAATCTCCCCTCATGTTGCAGACTCCCAGTATGCTCCCCCCAGGTTTTGATTAAGTCCAATGATTGTCAGGAGGAAAATTTCCAGAGGCACAGAAATCTTCAGTGAAAGGTGGCAGATGGGAAGTTGCTTTTCTCTAGAGTGATTCTGCATAGGATTCAAGCCATTCTTTTCTTTTTCCTGATTATGTTGCTAAAAACCATTGTATTGTTGTATGTGTAAGATTTGAGAATATGCATATATTGGTTGCTCACGTAGTTAAATTTTACAGTGGTTTTTTTCCATAAAAAGCAATCAGAGGAACACCAACAGGAAAAGTGTATTCTAATCCATGTTAGAATCAGAGATACATATGGCATTGGCATATACATGGCCCCCAGCAGCATTTTGAATGTGGTACTTCAAGCTGATACTGATAAGTTCTGCCACAAACAGAGGATTTAAGGCTAAATTACTATGGCTTGGATCAGGAGCAGTGTTTGTTAGGGTGAAAGGATTTCCATACATGAAATGAGACTTTCTCTCCTCTCCCTCCTGCTGTAGCTCCAAATGCTACTTCTGGGGGAAGAGGGAATTTGAGACTGCAGCAGGAGGGAGAGGTGAGAAAGTCTCATTTCATGTATGGAAATCCTTCCACCCGTGAAAATGCTGATCATATATTTTCTTGTTGCTGTTAGAAGCTGTGGCAGAACATCCCTGCTCTGGTTTGCAGGCCCTGCTCTGCCCTGCCCTCCTAGGTTTTTCTCAACTCTTGGAGAGGCTTTTCTTTCACTGTCAGGTAGTTCACCACCACCACCTGACCATTGTATGGAATTGCCCACTGGGAGGGTCAGGACTCCCAGCTTCCCTTCCAAGTTCTGAGGCCTTGCCTCTGTGTCTCCTGAGGCCCAGCGCCTGGTCACAATGGGGACAGTTTACTGCCTTGTGTGTCCCTGGAGGAAATGCCATGCTAACTGCCTGCCTTCTCCCTGGCACTCCTTTTAAAATAGCATGTCCAGAACATTGGAGGCCTATGTGGTACAGAGAACCACAGCCAGCATCCAAAGTTGTAGATATATTTTATTAAAAAGAAAATGTTTACAAGCATACTTTTTGCACAGCACCAAATTGAGCAAGGGATACAGAAGAAATAGGTACAATGCAAATCCTCTGTCCCTCTCTGTCTACATGTTCTATCAGATATTAAAATATAGAACAGACCCCTTTAGCTTAGATAGTTACAAATCCCTACAAAGTACCATTACCTTGAAGCTTGCTCCAGCTCTTGAGGTGAGCACATGGTCAATGCCTGCCTTGCAAGAGGAGAGGTCTGTGTGTGCTCATGGATGCAGCATCCCATGAAAAGGGAGCTCCTTCCTGTTGCAAGGAGGTTTTATCATATCTGTTTCTCCTCTCACTGACCCAGCGAGGCCAGGTCAAGGAAACATTTCCTGGAGATCTCCAGGAATCTCTACTCGTCTGCAGCCTGCAGCTGTAGCAGATAACAACTTCTTATCACTGACAGACTTAAACTTTCAGCTGCAAGTTTTGGTAAGGCCACTCTAATTAACTATTTGCTGAAGGGAAGAAGAACAGTGCTGCTGTTTTGTTGGGAAGTTTGAAGTTTATGACGGTTTTATCTGCCTCCCTGAGCGTGACTCCGCGTTCTTCTCTGTTACTCATTGTGTCTAATTAACAGCACTAGTCGGGCCGTCTGGCTGAATAGTGAAAGAAACAACTTGTTATTCATGAAATAGTCGAATCACATCAGGAAACCAGCCAAGGTTTTTAGTATGGGAAGAGGTCTAGGACTGGGGGGGATCCAGAGGCTTCCCCACCCCACAAAAAGAAATATGGAATTAATTGGGCAGACTCTCTGGATAGGTGGCTTTTTGCCACACAACACGACAAGACATCAGCACAGGATACTGATAATCAGGTTGAGCCTTCCCCCCTCGGGATAAGGAGTTACCAGCAGGTAGTGAATGATCCGTCTGACTCGCCATTTGTTTCTACGCAGCGTTTTTCCTCAGGAGTAGATAAGTCAACTCAAACTGACTCGACAACACTTTTTGGGGCTGATTACAAGGGTGTCATAGGAGGGATGTGTGGTGCCCTTTTTGCTAAGCAATGTCTACTGGTGGGCGAGACTTTGCAGTTTTTGATCTCTCTTGTTAGGGGAATGGAGTCTAAGATTGCAGATTTAGGGAAGCAGACCAAACCTGTTGGCCTTGATGTAACTAATTCTAGTCAAAAGAGACTAAGAACAGAATCTGTATATGGTCTGAGTGCAGAGGAGTCCCTTACAAGGAAATCCAACTGTAAATTTTCTACTATACTCCAACAGCATCAAGCTACACTCATCATTCATCCTTGGAGAGGGCAGCTTATGGATTGGAGACCAAAGCGCTCAGCTGAACGTTTCTTAAGTCAAATTTTAGATATTGACTATAAGAAGGTTGATCTAAAGTATACACAACTTGTCTCCCAGTCTGAAGATCATATGAAAATCACTCTTACTTTTGCTTCTAAGTATATCCCTCAATTACTTTTTAATAATAGTGCCCGGCTGAAGCGTTTTGGGATTAGATCACAGAGAGTATTTCGGCAAATTACACTCTGGCCTCTCCAAGACTCTTCCCTGATCACCCAGATGAAAGAGACAGACCAAGGAAAAGGAAAGGAGACACTGGAAATGGGGGAAGCTGGAGGTTCTCTCTCTAACTCCAGAAACGTAGAAGATAGCAAGGCTGCAGAGAAGTCACTCTTATTTAGGCAAGAGGAGATTTTACAGAATATAAAGTATATGCATGATGTCTTGACTTCGGCACAAGTAATGGATGAGAGGCCTAGCATTTGTAATCAGGAAATTCAGTCACAAACTCATGGTCCCACCAATTTGTCATTTTCAGCATGTGAGGCCCTTCATGATGATAATGAGACTAACTTTGGAGCTCCTATTTCCTGTAAATCGATGTGTACAGCCATGGTTCACCATTCTCAGGGTGGCTCTTTATTGGTAGAGCAACCTAACATGAGGGGACAACGGACTGGGAAAAATACTCCCCAAAAAGCCGTCTTGCAACAGTCCTTCTCAACTACAGATTGTGCTGAGCGGAGAATTCGTCAGTTTCAGAAATCGATTCCACCTTTTGTTAATGGTTGCATACTCCATGATTCGGGAGCTGAGGAGATAATGACTCTCCCTTCACAACCAAATCATACACCAGACAAAGTTGAGAGAACCAGTGCTAAACCTAAGACAGATTGACAATCTAGCACTCAGAAGCTTTGGATTCTCTCTTGGAATGTGAATGGGTGGAAGGCAAAGAGTCACAATCATTCAATTGCTGCGTTATTCCTGATCTATCATATTGTTATGCTCCAGGAAACGTGGTCCACCGGGGCCCTAAATGTGGCTGGTTTTCAGGTCTTCTCTTCCTCAGCAATTAAGGGCTCAGGCCCTGGACGTCCTAGGGCTGGTGTGGCGTGTTTGATTTCCAATAATCTTCCAGTGACAACATGTTCTCTTCTGGTGGCCTCACCACATAGGATGGTGATTAAATTGAAAATTACTCTGTTTGATCATATTCTACTCCTGGTGAACAACTATATCCCCCCGCTCTCATCAGATGAAGAGATTGAAGACTACTGGAGTGAGCTGGAAGGAACGGTTGAGAAACTCCATTGGATTTATCCTGCTTCTGTGATACTCGTGGGAGGAGATCTGAATGCCAGGATTGGTGCCTCTGATGCCCAATTGTTGTCTTTGGTGGGTGACTTGGATGATCTAGCATCCTTGGTTTCATCATGTGTCCAAGGATTCGAAGGTCAACTTGGCAGGCAAACGACTAGCTACATTGGTGCCTACGCAGAACCTGGTTTTTTTAAATGGTGTAGTTTCTCCTGATAAATCAGGCGATTACACATGTTATACCCCAAGGGGTTCTAGTGTTGTAGATTTTTTCTTGATTTCTCAAGAATTTTTCCCCCTGGTGCAAGAGTTTGCTATTGGAGATTACCTAGGGGGCGACCATCTTCCACTGTTTCTTACTCTAAATATTCCCACTGGTAACAAACCTGAGACAGCTGTGACACAGCCTAGTGGGGATGTTATACAGTGGATTAGATGTGCACGTAGGAACCCCCCGGTGGTCGCCATGCAGGCTGCTGAAATTCAAGATCGCCTGGATTTTGGTAGCCTCCCCAAGCTACCTTCCTTGATAGATCCCATCCAGTTACAATCTACACTCTACCTTGATCTACTTAATTTTTTTGTGGACAGCTGTTCTCTAGTTAAGAGAATTACCGAGGACCATTGGAGGACACCGAAAAGTCATTCAACCCATTGGTTTGATGCCGAATGCCAATTGGCCAAGAAGGCTATTCAAGTTAAATTGCGATGCTTTAGGCTTACTAGAAGACCCGAGGATCTGATTGAATTTTTTTCTCTCAAAAATGCTTTCAAGGATCTAATTCAGAAGAAAAAGGAAGCCATGGCCACCCAGGACTGGGAATCCCTTGCTACCATATTGGAGACCAGAGATGTGAAGGCTTTTTGGAGGCTTGTTAGACCAGGGCACCAATTCAATACTGTGGTGGCAATTTCATCGGCAAGATGGATGGAGCATTTTGCAGCTTTATACCAATCCTCAGAGCGCCCTGTTGATGAAAAGGAAATCAAGGAGGTTTTGGCCACTGCTCCGGTTTGGGATCGGGTCTCGCCAGAGTCAGTTTTGGAACGTCTTAATCAGATGAAGTGTGGCAAAGCGGTGGGTCCAGATTTTTTGCCCCTAGAACTATTTCTAGTTAATCCTGAATGGTGGGCTTATCGTCTGGCCCATCTGTTTATGGATATTAACCAATCGGCCAGTATCCCCGGAATCTGGAAGACAGCTACTCTGGTCCCAATACACAAAAGTGGAGATGCCAATGACCCGGGGAATTATAGGCCGATTGGCCTCATTGCAATTCCAGGCAAGATTTATTCTGTGCTTTTACAGGAGAGACTTCAGAACTGGCTCGATTAAGAGATGTACCTTTTCCCTGAACTGTGCGGTTTTCGACAAGGTGTTGCAACCACAGATCATTGTCTGATGCTCCTCCATTTGGCTGCCAAGTATTCTTCTTGTCCAAGAGGTTATCTTTATGCAGCCTTTATGGACCTGAGGGCTGCTTTCAATTCTATTTCCCGCCGTAGACTCTGGGAGAAACTAAAAAATACTAACATTGATCGTAGACTACTGGGATTGATCATGGCTCTTTATTCCAGCACATCAGCTTCGGTCCAGGTGAATCCTACTGGAATCCGGACAGACTCTTTTGCAGTTCAGAAGGGAGTCAGACAGGGATGTTTGCTTGCTCCCTCTCTGTTTAACATCTACATTAACGATCTGGTGCCATTTCTTAAAGAAAGAGCTAAACATTCTCCGTATCTTGATGGTCTTCCTACACCACTTTTATTTTATGTGGACGATGCTGTTCTGCTGGCAACATCCGAAGTTGGATTGAGGATCACTGTAAATGCTTTTTTGGACTATTGTGATCAAGAAAAACTTAATGTGAATTATGCAAAGTCCAAGATTCTTCGTTTTTCTGCTACTAAAAGAAGAGGCCCCCATCATTTCAAAGTTAGGGATGGTCATCTAGAATGGGTTTCCTCTTTCTGTTACCTTGGCATCGTTTTTAATTATAACCTGTCTTGGTCTGCTCACCTGACTCATGTAAAGAAGACATCCAGATTCGCCACAGCAATGGTTGAGAGATTTTTTTGCACAAAGGGGGCTAAGCGGATTCCTCCTGCTATTGAGGTATATAATGCTAAGGTGGTCTCCCATATTCTATATGGTGTAGAAATATGGATTGCTGGTGTGGATGAGAAATTGGACTCCTATTTAAATACATTTCTTAGGAGAATCACTGGAACTCCACGGTGCGTTGCTGGGACTGCCCTTCGTATGGAATTGGCCCAACCCTCGCTTGAAGCACGTGCCTGGAGAAGGGCATTTAAGTTGAGATTTAAGTTATCTGACCTGAGTTACCTTTCCCAGGCTGGCTTCCTTCGTTCTATCTTAAAGGATTCAGCATCTAACCCCTGGCTGTCCCTCCTGGCGTGTAAACTTAGGGCACTGGGAGTTCCAATTTCTTCATCCACGGAAGAGCTTGTACCTTCCCAGCTAGTGGAAACTTTGAAGAAACTTAAGCAGTTGGATTGGGCCAGCACAGTGGCTAGAGCCAGACATACCTGCTCACCTCTGCCCCTGGGGCTGCCCCCACCAGAGAAACTCCTCGATTTTCATTCAACGCTTCCAATTCCTTCCCACCGACGTGCCTTTCTATTGGCTCGCCTAAATGCATTTCCAACAATGGTAACATCGGGCAGATTTGAAGGAGTACCTTATTCAGATCGCCTCTGCCTTTGCAATTCAGGCGAAATTGAAACTTTAGATCATCTTATGTTCCGCTGCCCCCACTGGACTCAGGATAGATGGACTTACGTTACTCCTACCCTTATCAAGATGAATCTCCCTCCGCATTCCTGAGCTCTATCAGTATTACTATGTGATTCAAACGCCGATGGACTGATAACAGCAAATGTGGCTCGGTTCCTGGCCAAGGTAGCTGCTTTTAAAAAGACACAGAAAATTTTATCACCATTGATTTTATCCTCATAAGCACTGGACGATTTTAGTTAGTCTGCTCTGCCCCAAGTTTAGTTAGGAAGTTTTAACTTCTGGGCCAAAGCCTGGTTTTTATTCATTGTTATTATAATTATTTTATACTCTGTTTTGTGTATTTTTCTCTCCTTTCCCCTTTTCCCGATCGAGACTTCGGTCGTATAGACCCGAAATAAATGAAATGAATCTCTACCCTAACTATTATCTAGCATTTAATTCCTCCAAACTTCTGTTCCTTGCTAGGAGAAGGGGGGTGAAGGGGGAGCTTGAACATTCCATTGTCTCTAGCTAGACCTATTAGCATTTCTTAAGGGGTAGCTGAGATGGGCCTGAAGAGTAATTGATAGACTTCTTCCAACCCAGCCTGTTCTCTGCCTGGGGCGGGGGGGACCACTGTTAAAACTCAAAGTGGAGACTTTGCTTATCTCAAACCTTCCAGGAGAAAAACTGCATTTCTTCACATAAGCAAATTGAATGATAGTTTGCACTGCCCATACATGCCTTTCGAATCTGTAATATGTAGGAATATAGTGAATATCTGTGGTTCTGTGTTCCCAAAGCAAATAGAAAAATAAGAAAGGGATCACATTTGCTGCCATGGATAAATGTCCAAAGTAAGCAATGGGTTTGCACATTGTCTTTGCAGGCCAGTGAGGGGGAAGCAAGTGGCAATTCACTATTGTGCTATTAAGCCAGTTTATGCAGCGGTGATTCATAGTGTCATTACAGCTGTGTTTTAGAATGGTGAATTATATTCAGCAGTATTTAAATATATATTTTAAATCGAGAATAAAGCCAGTTGTGCATAATAATGATTCAAGAATTTCAAAACTCATGTATCAAAACTGCTTATCCTGCTTTGGATGAAAATATGCAGTGCCAGTGAAAATGAATGGCAAGGAGCCCACTACTACTCACATCTCTTCAGTGTTTTGTGGCATATGGCACATGGTTATGAAAAATTAAAGGATTAATAGCAAGTAGTGGGAGAAAAAGAAATGGACACAAACCTAAAAATTCTGGTTCGGGGTTCAGGGCAGTTCCCAAACCAAGCCAAAAATACCCGAAACTGAACTAGCCAATTGGATTTGCCTGGGAAGGATTAAATGGCTGGCAGTCATTTAACCTGTCTGTTTTGCTTCACCCAGCTTCAAAGCAGGGCAGAGCAAAACTAATGGCTTGCAGCCATCTATATACTAATAGTCAAGATGCCCCCTGCATGCGGATATCTAAATCCGCACATCAGGGGCACCTAGAGGGCAAAGAGATTTTCCTGCACACTTGGGGCAATCCCCAGGTGTGCAGAAAAATCTGAAAAGTTTAAAAAACTATATGGGGGATACTTAAATCCCCCCCCCAAGTAAAAGAGCATTCCCTGCGCATGCGCAGAGAATACCCTTGCAACTGTCTTGCCGCTGCCATGGGGGGAAGGCTTTGGCCGGCAGCTGTGAGCCATTCAGGCCTCACTGCTGCTGGTTCCAGAGGGGAGAAGGGAGAAGGGAGAAGACTTGGTAGGGTTCAGGGCTCCTCGCCACCGCCAGGAAGGGGGGTGGGAGAAGGCTTCAGGGCTCCTCGTCACTGCCGCCGGTGGGGAGGGGGGTGGAAGAAGACTTGGTGGGCTGGCAGCTGTGAGCCACTCAGGCCTCACCACCACCAGTGCCGGGGGGGAGAGAGAAAGCTTGGCAGGCTTCAGGGCTCCTCGCCACCACTGGGGAGGGGGCGGGAGAAGGCTTGATGGGCTTTGGGACTCCTCGCTGCCACTGGGGAGGGATGTGGGAGAAGGCTTGGCAGGCCTCAGCCCTTGCTACCTCCACCACTGCCAGGGGGAAGGAGGGAGAAGGCTTGGTGGGCCTCATGGGTCCACCTGCTGGGCTCACCTGCTGCCGCTTCCTCCTCCTGGGGAGCTCCTCCTTCTTCTGCAGGCTGGGAGCTGTGGGGAATACTCCCTTCCCTGAGTATTGCGGGTCCCCCTTCTTGTTTAAACTTAACAGCTGATGGGCAGAGCCACCCCGCTGTTAGGTTTAAATGGCTGTGAGCCATTTCAACACTCTGTTTCACTTTACCCAACTTCCAAGCTGGAAGAAGCGAAACCCACTGCTGAAATGGCTCACAGCCATTTGAACCTAACAGGTGAGCTGCAGACACATGCTGCTCTGCTGCTAGGTTTAAATGGCCAAACAGCCAAACTGGACAAAAGTCCGGTAAATGTTCAAGGAAGGCACCTTCCCCAAACATCGGTTTAGGGGCTCTGAATTGAGCTACGTTCATGCTGAATTTTGGCTTGAGAATCAGTTCATGCCCATCCCTAGGGAGAAAAGTTCTTCTCTAAAACATTCTACATAAGGATTTCATTACTAGATCAGATCAACAATACTCTTGATGTCTGTCAGTCTGTCAACAGATGCCAGACATGTACAAAACATGGCTGTCTGCCAACTAATGAAATAATCCAGCAACAAATAAATATACACTGCAAAAACCTTTTAACAAACTAATGTGTTCTATTTATAGTCATTATTTAGTAAAGTGCATAGTATATCATTATTTCAACCTGGTCAGGTATCAATATTCATTGTATTCATTAAGCAGTAACATTCAGTACATATAGATTTCTAGCTACCAGACAGTTTAGCATCAATGTTTTAAAAAGTCAAGCCCCAACGGGAATTCCTAGAATAATAACCCACTTCTCCTTGCGATGAAGTCTTCCAAAAAGGGGGACTGCCTTCTCAGTGGTTATATGGATGCTTATGCCGGTCCTACAAAAGACACGTAGTGTGGCTACTATTCATAAACGGAGTACTCCTGTCATTCTCAAGGCTGCATTCTCAAATAGAGAATTAGATAAGCATATGGAGCAGAAGTCCATCAGTGGCTATTAACCACAAGGTATAGATAGGAACTCTCAGGCTGGGGCAAGTGATGTACTGTATTCTTGGTGTTGGGGGGGGGGAGCAACAGTGGAAGGGCTTCTAGTGTCCTGGCCCCACTGGTGAATCTCTTGATGGCACCTGGTATTTTTGGCCACTGTGTGACAGTGTGTTGGACTGGATCGCTTCTCTTATGTTCTTATGTTTTTATCAGGTTTGGTTGTGTCCTATCCTTTGTGGGATGGCCTGTCGGGGGGAGGGCAGGAGTATTTTGTGGCTGAGGTTGTTTTATTTTTAGTCTCTACTAATAATCCTAACATCAAATTTTCCTTTTCACTGCTGCAACATGCTGAGTGAATCATTTCAACATGCTTTCTACTATGACCCCAAGATCTCTTTTCTGAGTAGTGACGGCCAATTTAGACCCCATCAATGTGCATAGGCCTATTTGAAGTGCATCACTTTGCACTTACATAGAATCTCATCTGTGATTCTTTTTCCTAGTCACCCATGTTTTCAAGAGATACTTTTTAAGCACTTCACAGGCTGTGTGGGATTGTACCATACTGAATAATTGGGTGTCTCTTGAAAACTTGTCTGTTTCATTGCTTGTTCCTTAGTCATTTGTAAACAGCAGGGCTCTTTTTGTAGCAGGAACTCCTTTACATATTAGGCGACACACTCCTAATGTAGCCAGTCTTCCAAGAGTTTACGGTAGCCCCTGTAAGAAGAGCTAGGTGTGTCACCTAATATGCAAAGGAGTTTCTGCTACAAAAAGAGCCCTGTGAATAAGTAAATATCAGCAATCTCCAAACAGATCCCTGGGGAATCCTAATGTTAATGTACTTTTATTGTGGATATTGATGTTACTGAAAATGGAGAATTCCTGAGAGAAAATAGGCAGGATGAAAATAATCTTCATGACCATGCACGAAAATGAAAATAATTGGAAAAAGACATATTGTATGTCTCTAACTATAAAACAGTCAATTTATTCCTATGATTAGTGGACAATTAGAGGACAATGTTGTGCAGATGTGTGTCCTCCATGAAAAAATGCTGCCATTTGGAAGCCGAAATGGAGAATAAGCGCTGTGTGGATGCAGCCTTAGTAGAAGAGGGTCATAGTATTCAACACATAATAATTATTAATAATAATTGTAGTAGTGGTGATAATTTGCAGAACAGAGTAGTGTGTGTGGATGTTCATCATCATTTAAAGATTTTTCACCCTGTTTTTAAATTTATTTGCTTCTTCTCACACTTCTGCCTTCTCCCCACTGTTTGTTTGAGTGGCTGTCTTCATTGTTTTCTGTTTTCTTTCATTTATTTTTTGTAGAAAAGGCTACGTGGTTTCTGATATTACTGGAAGTCATGGGTGGTATGGAAATAATGAGCAATTATCTAAGTGTACTTCTCTAAACTACAGGTATTTAGTGGAATTATTCACCCTTGCAGTCATATAATGACATGATTGTTTAGATGACTTCATAGGTTCAAAGAATATGAGTAAGTTTTCTTGCATTTGGAATCTGTTGTTCCAATAAGCATATGTTTATAAAACCATACAGTTATAAAATGATTTTTGAGCTTCAGAATAAGGATTTGCAGATCCTCCTGTTTTATTTATGTGTCATTCAAAGGATTCAGGACATTTTTCTCAAAAAAAAAAAAAAAAGGATATGCAGTTTTCATGAGAATAGGATTTTATGAAATGTTAAGTTTCATGATAGCTGCTATGTTATTTTTGATGCTAGCATTTGTGAACATTGTTCCTCATTTGTTTTACTAGATAATAGCGGGGGGCGGGGTATCCAAAGCATATCTATCCATATGCAATCATTAAAAAAATGAAAAAAAAACCAGCATTAAAAAATCCACACTATTTCTGGGGATAAGCGACTTAATTTCGGGTGCCAATTAACTTGCTAATATAAAGAGCCACTGCCCAGATGTGTTATATGTTCAAAAATGTTTACTAACTGACTTGGTATTTCATAGGGTATTAGACTATTCCACCTTTTTCCTTACCAAAGATTAAATAGTATTTTACTGTGCAGGACTATTGCATTGCTTAGTTATTTAATAAATGCATGTAAGTCTAATTAAAAGTAATTTTACAAGATCTGTCATGGTATCACCATTGTTTTTATGGCTGTGAATTTAATTTCCAGAAACTCATTACTATGTGGTTGATGCCGCCAGCTTTCTGTGAGCAGCAGCAAATCTTACCCCAATGACCTTTTAAAAGTTGCTAAAGAGGGTTCTTGATTAAAAACCCATGGAGTCTGGGGGCTACGGTGAGGAAGGGAACTAGACAAGGTCAACAGACCTCTGATTTCCATCAGTGGAATGTCACCTGGACACAACTCTGTTTTAGGACAGAGAATATATAGTTTACACCATAGGAAGTGAAAATAATGGATAGTCACTGCAATTTTTTTCTGGGCAAAAAGAACCCAGTGATCAGACACACAGGTATACCAAGATTCAGGGACTTAATTACAAGAATCTGATGCAGATTTATGTGGGATGCCAAGTATTCATTTTGAATACTTTAGAAATATTCATTCTTGAAGATTCCCTTAGATTTGGCTCCCTGTTGATGTGGTAGCAATAGTGGTCAGGAGTTTTTCTTTTTTGGCTGGTAATGGGTAATCTGTGGCTTCCATCCCAAATCATGCATCAATCATCCAAACCAGAGTAACCTCACATAAAGATTATTGTAATGTGCCCTGTGTGAGCTGCTCTTGTAAATGGTTCAGAAGCTGCAGCTTTCAAGAACTTGTTGTTGTTCAGTTGCACAGTCGAGTCCGACTCTTCATGACCCCATGGACCACATCACATCAGGCCCTCCTGTCTTCCGTCATGCTCTGGAGTTTGCTTAATTTCATGTTCGTTAGATCGATAACACTGCCTAACCATCTCATCCTTTGTTGTCCCCTTTTTCTTTTTCCTTCAATTTTTCCCAGCATCAGGGTCTTCTCCAGTGTGTTCTCCCTTCTCATTTCGTGGCCAAAGTATTTGACCTTCAGCTTCAGTATCTGGACTTCCAGGGAGCAGTTAGGGTTGATTTCTTTTAGGATCAAATGATCTGATCTCCTTGCAGTCCAAGCGACTCTGAAGAGTCTTCTCCAGCACCATAATTCAAAAGAATCTATTCTTCAGTGCTCGGCCTTCCTTATAGTCCAACTCTCGCAGCCATACATTACTACTGGGAATACCATTGCTTTGACCACATGGACTTTTGTTGGCAGGGTGATGTCTCTACTTTTTATTATGCTGTCTAGGTTTGCCATCGCTTTCCTCCCAAGGAGTAGGTGTCTTTTAATTTCATGGCTGCAGTCACCGTCTGCAGTGATCTTGGATCCCAGGAACATGAAGTCTGTCACTGCTTCCACGATTTCCCCTTCTATTTTCCAAGGAGTGATGGGGCCGGATGTAGTTTATTTGAACTACAGCTCTTTTAAAAATTTAGCCTGCCCATCAGACCTGAAATGGCTCTTCTTAATCTTATGGATCCAATGTTTGGAACAGCAGCTCTTAAAGAGCTCATCTTGATTTTACTAGCTGCGGCAAGAACAACAATGGCATCGGTTTGGAAATCAGTCACCCCGCCAACTCTCCAGGTTTGGCACAATAAAAATTGGAACCAATTCATTCTACCAAAAATCACAAATATTATTCAGCTTTCTAAAAGAGATTTATCCTTTGCGTCCTTGCGCTTTGAATCCATTTGGTTCTGGTTAATTCAGTATATGGCGGACAAAAATGTACTTCCAGCTAACTCTCCTTACCTTCCTTGGATACGCTTCTGAACTAAATCTGGTTCACAGGGTTGTTTGGATCTCTTATAGTGAACAGGATTAATTGAATTTACAAATATTTTCTTAGTGTGCTTAATATGATTACATGATTGTGGTGCATAGAAGACTCTTTAGAGTTTTGTATGGCTGAATGTTCTTTACTGTTTTTGTTGTATTTTACTTTTTCTGTGGCTCAAATGTTGGTTACACAATTTTTGCTGTTATTGTTATTTGTTGAAGCTTCTTATTTTTTTTTTAAATGGAGATCAGCCATACAGAACATTTTTCATCTGCTTTAGTTCAACTGCACTGGCTGCCAAGAAGATTAATGGTTCAACTGGTAGTTCTTGTGCTTACTTTTAGTCCTGGGCTTTTATTGTGTCTAAGGGCCATTCTGCACTGGCTTTTCCCTCCATTGTTTTACCAAACCCATGTTGGAACAGAAATTCCCCTCTGCATTACATGCCCACTTTCACTTTCTTTGATCACTGGATTTTATGGTACCCTCTACACTGCTTGTTGCCTTCATTTTCTTTGATCATTGGGGTTTATGGTACCTTCTGCATAGATTAATGGCCGTTCAGGGGTGACTTCGCAGTCAGTACAGCATTGCCCTGGAATATTTGAATGTAGTTTTGAGCTGCATCTTTGGTAAAACAACAAAGGGAAAAGCTAGTGCAGAATTGCACTTTTATTCAATTGGAGCCCATATTTTAGAACTTTCTCTTGGGGATAAATCACCTGATTATTTCCCGTATACGTTGTTTTTTTTTTACTAAATGGAGACTTTATTATTCAGGAAGGCACTTCTAGACCTCTGAACTATTTAATGTAATTAAAAGCTTATTATCTGCTGTTTTACATTTTGCTGGATGATTGGCCTAGTGGGCATGGTTTTATTGACTACTGGATGGTGCAACAGGAAATGTAACTTAGATTGGTATAAACAAATGTTTCATAAATCCAAGTATTATTGTTTATGGTCAAGGAGACGCATGCCAGTGTTAATGTGGACCATTTCTCATTTCAACCCAAGTACAAACTAAAACAGCCTAGATAGATTAAGGAAATTAACCCTCCTTCCATTGCGTCTCAGGTCAATGATAAAAGGAACTGCTAGGATAGGTGCTACATTTCGTATAAATGAACTCCCTCCCATGCAAGCTGTGACCCACACAAATGGCTATACAGGATGTGGACCAAATGGTGAACTTTTGGTAAAAGCATGGAAGAAATGTCAAAAAGAGGGCAGAGTGAAATCAGAACCAAGGGACACTTTCACACATGCTAAATAATGCAGTTTCAATCCACCAATGACTGTTTGCAAGCGGATTTTGCCATTTCACACAGTAAAATCCAGTTGCAAGTTGTGCTGAAAGTGGATTGAAAGTGTGTTATTTAGTGTGTGTGAAAGTGGCCATTGTTTATTAAGGGAAATAATGCAGGTCTTCAGGATAGATAATTAGCAAACTCAAGTAATGACTAGAATTCCAAGAATTAAATAATAATACCTCATACTGGAAAACCATGTTCATAGCCAGATATTCTGTCCACAAGCACCTGCACAATGAAAAGGCAAGAGGTCAAAAAGGAAGACCAAGAGTAATGTGGTGGTGGGATATAGCTACCTATCTGTGTAAATTCCAGTTTTGGAAAACATAGGTCCAGGTATCCAGGCAGCCAATACTCCACAGTAATCCAAAGGATAGGGCATGATCCACAAGATGTCATAGCAGGGAGAGATGTAAGTGGTTGAACAGAATGGGTGGTTTTGAGTATGCACTTTGGGGCACATTCTGGTTCCACTTATAGGGCAAGAGACTTGAAGAAAAACAAAGGACTATTTTCTTTCCGGTCTTGGGCAGTGGAGAGGAGCTAGAAAGGCCCTTTATGCCATCTGACTGCAGCAGTAGGGGAGGAAGGTGGTTCCGAGCCTTTAATTTAAATTAAAAAGTGGACCTGGTATGTTGACTGAGACCTGGGCCAGGGAGGGCAAGACAGTCACCTTGAAAGAGCTGCCCCCCCCCCAGTTTCTCAGTCCTCCATCAGTCTCAGACTAAAGGGGTATGGGGCAATACTCATCTGAGAGTCGCTCTCCTTCAGGGCACTCTCCACTCCAAAGATCCCTGGTATGGATTGTGTTGGCCTGGTGTGGGCTACTGAGGAGAATTTGGCTATCTGGCTGGTGTACCAACCACCTTGCAAACCAGCAGACTGCCTGCCAAGCCTGATGGAGTTGGCAGCGAGCTGGGCCTTGATGTTCCTGAGGCTAATAATTCTCAGGGACTTCAATGTCCACGCTGACAAGGTCACCAGAAGACAGGCATTGGACCTGGTGACTTCCATAGCAGCACTGGGAGCAGGCTACACACTGGATTTGATCTTTGGCATGGGGATTGATATGGATCTGATTGCTATTGATAGGATGCCGTGATCAGAACAATATGCTCTGAAGGCCCAGCTGAGTGTTCCACCTCTGCCCCGTCTAGGTGGCAAGCCGATTTATGTTTGCTTGTGGAGAGTAATGGATCCAATTGGTTTCCAGAATGCTCTGCAGGATCCAGTACCTACCAATGATACATTAGATGAGCTGATAGAGGATTGGAATGCCCAACTCTCTGAAGCCATCAATGAGATTGCTTCCCAACGCCCTCTTCACCCTGCCCCAAATTAGTCCCGTGGTATACCATGGAGCTTAGAGGGATGAAGCAGGAGTTTAGAAGGCTACAGCATGTTTGGCAGCAGTCTCATGACAAAGCTGCAAGAACATCTTATAGATCATTTATGAAAACTAAGGAGTTGATGGTGAAGGCTGCTAAAAGGGAATCTTTACAGCTTCCATTGCATTTGCTAGCTATTGTCCAGCACAATTGTTTAGGACAATCCGGTCTTTAACTTCTTTCACTGAAAGAAGTCAAAATACTAATAAATTAGCTATTAGCTGTGAGGTCTTTGCAAGCTTTTTTGTGAATAAAGTCTTGTCACTCCTCCTTGACCTGCCAGCCAGTATTGATATAGTATACGAACTGGAGCCCCCTTTGCTGCCTTTGGATTCAGTGTGTGACAACTTCAGCCATTTCTCCCAGGCTGACATTGACAGGATCCTAGGTGCTGTTAAGCCAACCACTTGCCTCTTCGACCCATGTCCATCGTGGATGATGAAAGCCAGTGGTGACGAAGTACGGGGCTCCTTGGGGGACATTATCAATCTGTTCCTTAGTTCAGGGGGATTAAAAGAGGTTGTGGTAACATCACTCTTGAAGAGACCATCTTTGCATCCCTCAGATCCTTCCAATTACTACCCAGTCTCAAATCTTTCATTTCTGGGTAAGATAATTGAAAGAGCAGTGGTAGAACAGCTACAGAGTTTCCTGGATGATACTGAGGTCTTGGACCCATTCCAGTCTGGTTTCTGCCCTGGCCATGGGACAGAGATGGTGTTGGTCACCCTCACAATCTTCACAGAAAGCTGGATCAAGGTGGGTTCACGCTGCTGTTATAATTAGATTTGACAGTGATGTTCGACACGGTTGACGACAGTCTGTTGACCCACCACCTCACTGATGCAGGAGTTTCTGAGGTGGCCTTGAAGTGGCTTACCTCATTTCTCCTTGGCTGGGGACAGAGGGTGGTGCTAGGAGAAAAGGTTGCACCTCAACACCCCCTAGTATGTGGGGTCCCTCAAGGGGTGATCCTCTCTCTGATGCTATTTATTACCTATATGTACTGCCTTGCCCAGAGTTTCAGGCTGAGTTGGTGCCAGTGTTCCCTCTAAGCTGAGTTAGTATGAGCTAGCTCACAGTTTTTTAGCCTCCGGCTCACACATTTTTGTCTTAGCTCAGGAAGGATGGCTCCAGAGCAAACTAATTTATGCAGTAGCCAAATCAGTCACTCACAACTTTGATGCCAGTTGCTCACAAAGTAGAATTTTTGCTCACAAGATTCCACAGCTTAGAGGGAACTTTGCTTGGTGCAGAGTTTCAGGCTGGGTTGCCATCAGTATGCTGATGACATCCAGCTGTGTCTGTTGAAGGACAGCTGACTGGATACCGCCCATCTGTTTTGGCTGAAGGCCTGGAGGCCATAGCTGGGTGGTGGAAGCATAGCCAGTTGAAACTGAATCCTTTAAAGATGGAGGTTCTGTGGCTGAGTGGAGGAGGTGTGGGATTAGGGTGCCAATTCCAGCTCTTGATGGTATACCTCTAACAGTGGTACCAACCACCAGGAGCTTGGGTGTGTACCTGGGTGCCTCCTTATCTATGGAGGCCCAGGTCACAAACATTGCCAAACTGGTGTTTTTACAGCTGTGTCAGATCAGGCAATTGACCCTCTTCTTGTCCCGTCCTGACTTAGCCACAGTAATCCACACAACAGTCATCTCCTGGCTAGACTACTGTAATGTGTTCTATGCAGGGCTGCCCTTGAGCCTGACCCAGAAATTACAGCTTGTCCAGAATGCAGTGATGTGAGTCCTTACAGGGACCCCATCAACAGCATATATCCAACCAGTGCTTTGCCAGCTGCACTGGCTCCAAGTTGAGTACTGGATCAGATTCAGGGTTTTGGTACTGACTTTCAGGGTCCTAAACAGTCTGGGAGGAACGTATCTACAAGACCACCTCTCCCTATATATCCCCCCAAAGGCATTATTTATTTATTTATTTATTTATTCAAATTTGTATCCAGCCCTCCCCACCGAGTCAGGCTCAGGGCAGCTTACACAATAAAAACATAATAACAATAAATATCATAGACATTTAAAACAATTTATTAAAACAATATTACATCAATATTAATGTGCTAATAGTTATAATATCATACAGATGGCACTATACATTCTATAAATTAAGTTGGTATACAGAACATTAGTCTGTCCTAAATATGGTCGGCGAGTGCACTGACGGCAGGATGTCAGTGATAGACCAGGCACCAGACTTTTATTGTTGTTAAGGTGATGGTAATAATGATGGTGATGGTAGTGGTGGCTGGTGGCCTGGTGGAAGGCCTGGTGGAAGAGCTCCATCTTGCAGGCCCTATGGAACTGTAAAAGGTCCCTCAGGGCCCTAATCTCTTCCGGGAGCTCATTCCACCAGTGTGGAGCCACCACTGAGAAAGCCCTTACCCTGGTTGCAGCCAGCCTGGCGTCCTTGGGACCTGGTAGGGCCAGTTGGTGTTGTGACCTCGACTGAAGTGCTCTCTGGGATATATATGGGGAAAGGCAGTCCCTCACGTATGTCGAACCCTGGCCATAAAGGGCCTTAAAGGTAAGAACCAGCACCTTGAAGCGAATCCAGTATGCTATTGGCAGCCAGTGCGATGCCTTCAGGATAGGCTGGGTGTGCTCCACATGGGGAGGCCCATCAGAAGCCTGATTGTAGCATTTTGCATTAGCTGCAGCTTCTGGATTTGCGACAAGGGCAGCCCTATGTAGAGAGCATTACAGTAGTCTAATCTCGAGGTGACCATCACATGGATCACTGTTGCTAAATAGTTGTGTTTGAGGAAGGGAACCAGCTGCCTAATCAGCTGAAGATGGTAAAAGGCTGGCTTGGCAGTGGCTGTTACCTGTGCCTCCATTGTTAAGGAGGCATCCAAGAGCACTCCCAAGCTTCTAACCTCTGGCGCTGGCACCAATGGTGCCCTGTTGAAGGTTGGGAGTGGGATTCCTAACTCTGGACCACCCTGACTCAAGCATAGGACCTCTGTCGTCATTGGATTCAATTTCAGTTGGCTCAGTCTAAGCCAACCAGCCGTGGCTTGTAACGCCTAGTCCAGATCTTTTGGTCTGGAGCCAGACTGACCGCCCAACATCAGATAGAGCTGGGTGTCATCTGCATACTGGTGACATCCCAGCCCATAGCTCCGGGCAATCTGGGAAAGGGGGTGCATGTAGATATTAAATAACATCGGGGATAGCACCACCCCTTGAGACGCTCCAGATGCTTGGGGGATAAGAATTTCCTGACAATCCCTGGCTTGAAGGATGTCCAGCTGTCCTTGACCAGAGCCAGGGCCTTTTTGGCCCTGCTGCCAGCCTGGTGGAACTCTCTGCCTAATGACATCCAGGCCCTGTGGGACATAATGCAATTCTGCAGAGCCTGTAAGACGGAGATGTTCCACCAGGCCTATGGTTGAGGACAGCAATGGTTGACATCAGGCCTGGCCTCCCTGTCTCCTCCCTTCCAGAGAAGGATATGGAATATTTAATACCATCTGCTTTTATATTGCTCCTTTTGCTGTTTTTAAAATTTTATTCTGTGTATATATTTATCATATTTATTGGAATTGTATTTATAGTTGTTGTTGACTGCCCTGAGCCCCAAATTGGGGGAGGGTGGTACATAAATCAAATAAATAAAACAATTAAAATGTTTAATAAAGTGTCAACAGAATTTTTAGCAGCTTTTTTTACACTTCCCTCCCTCATTAAAGGTACGTGTGTGTTTTTTTTCCCTTTTCTTTTTCTCCAGCTCCCTGTGGAGGCCAGTATATCGGATCAGATGGTGTGGTTTTATCACCAAATTACCCTCATAATTACACTGCTGGGCAGACTTGTCATTATTCAATTACTGTGCCTAAAGAATTTGGTAAGTCCCCCCCATGTGAGGCTCACTAATTCTTTTACTAAATAGACACAATTTAAAACTGTATAAAAACACTCAGCAGAGCAAAACACAGGGGACTACTCCCTCACCTGACTGGAAGCCTTGACTGATTCTTTTACTTCAATTTTATCCTCTCTGTAAAAGCTGGTGTACAAAATCCTGAACATACCGAGGTTTTCTATGCAGAATGTTTATCAAGATTGTGCTTTCTGATACTGTTTTACTGAGCTATCTTAATGCAAGTCCATTGTTTATATTTTAATGTAATTAATTAATTAAACTAAAGAAAATAGTTTGTTATTCAACGAGTGATTAAAATGTGGAATTCACTGTAATGATGACCATAGGCACAGACGGCTTTAAAAGGGGATTAGACAGATTTATGAAGGATTGGTCCATCCGTGGCTACTAGCCTTGGTGATTAAAGGAGACCTCCACATTAAGATGCAGTAATCCTCTGGACATCAGTGCTGGGAGGCAGCATCAGGGAAGGGTCTTAAACCCCTGTTGTTGGCCCTCCAGCGTAACTGGTTAGTCACTGTGTGGGACAGGTTGCTGGACAAGGTGAACCACTTGCCTAAACCAGGAAGGCTGTTCTTATTTTATTAATCATCATTAATCATTCACTGGTTAACTTATGCACAGTATTCAAGGGTTAAAACAAAAATCTGTTTGGTGGACACATTAAAACCTATGTCCAGAATCTGAAGATTTGTGTGATTACTTCCCTGTATCCAGCATTTCTGAAAGAGCAACCCTTGTGGCCATGTGACAAACCTGTTTCAGAACTGAAAAGACTTTTAAAAGCAATGTGTGAAGGGGTGGGGTGGGAGAGTTGCTGTCAAAAAGACAAAAAAAAGTCCTACTGGGCATACCCAAATAGTTCTTTGAAACTCAGTTTGTGGTGTCCCCCCCCATTTTTTTCAGGTATACACAAATTGATTTAAAAATTAGAAGTTTCACTGGTGTGCATAACTTATGACTTAAGGAAATATAGATCAATTATTGTCTCCCATGTTGCAAAATGTCTAAATTAATGGCTGCAAGTATTACCTCTTAGAGTGTGCTGGGGTCCTTGAGACTCAACCGCTGCATACTTCATATGAAATCATACTAGTAAGAACATAAGCAAAGTCCTGCAGCATCAGATCAAATATCAATCTCATTCAGCATTTGGTTTGCAACAATGATTACACAAGCAGGACATGGAGGCATCACCAGCTAGTTCAAAGTTTATTTAAGTTTAATAGCACATAGGCCATGCACCATTTTTTTTTTAAATTAAGAGTTAAAAAAAAACAGTAAAACAAAAATTTTCCACATCCACAATGCAATTTTTGCAGAGGTTGCTCAGAAGTAGTCTTAATCTTGCTGCATCAGGAAAATATGAATATTTCAACGGTCATTTTCTTAGGAATCTTTCTCTTGCTGCTGCATGCTTTGGACAGTAGAAGAAAACATGACATTCTGAGTCAAGTTCTGCCAAAGGGCAGTCAGAATAGCGCTGGTCCAGAGGGATCTTGAGAAAATGGACCTTCATCAGGGCTGTTGGGAACACGTTGCATTGTGAAATCATGTATGACCATCTCGGTTTTGGAATGGTCAACATGTTTAAGTAAAGAGGCAGGCCAAATTTGGTGAAATATGTAATTCCCAGATGAAGTGGGAGCATTTTCATCTAACATCTGTTTGAAGAGCATCCCAGTCATTTTGGAGCAACTTTTCTGTGAGTAAAGTTTGTCTTCTTTTGGTTAAGTTCTCTGTCTTCCGTAAGCCCAATTGTATCGTTTTCGCATCCACAGCGTCATTCCATTTTGACCAGCAACGTTCATGTTCTGTCAATATGGTAAAGGTTGGGAGGCTTTCAGCATTTAACAGTCAATATTTATAGCAATCACCAGCTAGTATTCTGACACATACTGTTACCACAAATGGCCTGTCTCGATACTGGGGGAAATTAGCTATGAGACAGAGGAGGCCAGAAAGGTACAAGAGATTGCACACCTTTATATATAAAGGTCCAGTTCAGTATGAAGACTCCAGATTTAAAGAGTGTTTAATAGTTTTATTAGAGAATATTCCTGCTTACAATCATGGTAAGCAAGCAAAATGTACACACAGTCCAGAACTAAGAAATAAAGAGGTGATGATAGAGACGTTAAGGAGTAGCTATAGGGGCTATATTACCTTTCCAGAAGGTAATATAAAAAGAAAGTGCAAACAGCCAGCGTTTCACACTAAGAGAAACAGGGCCAGCCCCAGTTTATTTTGCACCCTAGGCAAGGATCCCTTCTGGTGCCCCCTCCGTGCACTGCCCCCTCCCCCCAATGCCAAAGCTTAGAAAGTAGTATTTTTGCTCACAGGACTCCACAGTTTAGAGGGAACATTGCACAGGAGTGTAACCATTTATCCAGGCAAATTTGTTAAAAGCATTTTGTGCAGCGCCGGTGAGACCAGCTGTTCCCCAACACATACTTTTGCATGCACACCCGAAATCCCCCTCCCCCTCCAAGTGTCATCTCTTTGGATGGATGCTTCGGTGCCCCTCCAGCCCAGCGTTGCAAGGGGAGATTTTGCAGCAGGAGGAGGCCAAAGGAGGGACACTCTCGGAAGCTGCCACCAACCCGCGCTAGGCGAAGACGGGCCTCTCCAGCTTCCTGGAACCTGGAAGCCCCAGACGGTCCAGCCAGGCCGGGCCAACAGGAAACGTCAGTCCTGTCTCTTCCCAACCCCGCGGCCAGCTCTGTCTGGGTGGGGAGCGCTTCCTGAGGGGGACATCTCGGCAGGGCACCAAACTTCCCCGGAAATGGCTGGTAGGTGCCTCGGCCAGGTGCTTTTGTGGAAGGGGGAAACCCACGCTGGAAGGCGAAAGCCTCAAATTGCAAACAGCTTGTTCGGCCAGGATTTCATTCGCCTTCCCCCCCCAGGCCTCTTTCATGTCTGCGGGCTGCTCCCCCGTCCCTCCTGTTTGAGGAGGCCCTTCTCATGGGGGATGCCATTCCAGATCTCAGGGAGAGGAGAAATGGGGGGCGTTGGCGCAGAGGATGCTGCGCTCGCAGTCAGCGCTTCTGGGTGCACTTGCCGGACTCGGGGTGAAAGAGGTGGCGGCAGCGATCAGCCGGTCAGGGCTTTTGGTGGGGGCAGGGGGCTTTTGGTGGGGGCCGGGTGCAGTTTGGCCAGTCTGCCCTAGGCGAACACCTAGTTCGCCTAGTGAGTGAGCCGACCCTAAAGAGAAGAGAGGTTTGTAAGTGTACCCTATAGTAGGCACCCTCAGAGTGCACACTGAGGTGGGGCTTACTCTATTTTTATAGGAATTTGAGGAATGGTCTCCCGGATCAGGACTTGATGGGTTTAATGACCATTGATGGTCTTACCGGGGTAGGTTGAATGGGTTCCCAGGCTTAGACAAAAGGGGGAAATGGGTCTCTGATATCCCTGTCTGTTCCGCGGCTAATTTAGGTATATATCAAAGGCATGGAATGATGTCCCACTATTTTTCTGTTTTGGATTCCCCATTCCAGCACTGAACCTTTATTTGGCCCGGTGAAATGCTTTTCCATTGGTAGTCCTTTTTGGTAGATTTAGGCAAATACCTTCTCAAAATATGTTTTGTCCATGTGAAGTAGGTACCCTTGATTTGTTATCCCATATCAGTTTAGAGTGTCCCCTCCTTGCTTTACAACATAAACAATTCTTGTCTAAATACCTCCAGCATAATGTCTTTGTTAAGGAAAACATTTTAATTTATCTTTTAGAAGATGTCAACCCTCAAATCACTACATGTGCTGCCAATTTTTTAGCTGAAAATTTAGCTTATAAAATTAAGTCCAAACACATCACTATATCTTAATTGTTGGATGCCTATTTTTCCTATTTGTTTCTGATGTTTTATTGATTTAAATACATATTTGATCTGTATTATTGGTCACCATCTCAACTGTTTATGTTTCTGTTCTTATCATCTATTAGACTGTTGTATGTATTCTTGATCGTAACTTATCAGCATCTTTTATGTCAATAAAGTTCGAAATGAGAGAGGGTCTCTGATAGGTGTCAGGAAGAATTGTTAATGATTTAATATTTGATCAATTTTTCTTGGTATCCTGAGGGAGGGGACAGGAATGGTAGGTGTTGAGAGAAAAGATTTCCACATCAGCACAGATATCACACAAAGGGGATTACGTGGGGATATGGATACAGAGAAGGTTTGTCAGACATCTGCGAGAGCCAGTTTGGTGTAGTGGTTAAGTGTGCGGACTCTTATCTGGGAGAACTGGGTTTGATTCCCCACTCCTCCACTTGCAGCTGCTGGTGTGACCTTGGGTCAGTCATAACCTCTGGCACAGCTGTTCTTTCAAGGACGGTTTGTGTTAGAGTTCTCTCAGCCCCAACTACTCACAGTGTGTCTGTTGTGGGGAGGGGAAGGGAAAGGAGTTTGTAAGCCGCTCTGAGATGCCTTTGGACAGTGAAGGGCAGGGTATAAATCCAATCTCTTCTTCTTCTTCATCATCTCCTGAATAGCTTTGAGAATGCAGATACTTTACCTGAAGGAACTTGCTGTTATTCCATATGCATATCTTTGCTTGGTTTGGGGGGGATTGGAGATTGCCCTTGAGAGTGCCTTGTGCAACCTTAGACTGAAACCCTTTGCAGAGCTTTGGCTAGCTCTTTAGCACAGGTCATGAGTGTTCTCTTTGTCCCGGTTCTGTGGGTCTCTGGTTTAGGTCAGAAGTGGGATACCTCTGGTTTAGGTCAGAAGTGGGTTACCCCACAAGTAAGGCAGCACCTCTGAGCTACAATACCGCTGTTGGAAAGAGTTGTTTCAGCTAGTTGTTATGACCAATGGCTGTTTGTCACCATGTAGCAGTAACTTTTGTTTCATCTTCAGTCTTCTGTGCAATCCCACATTGAGACTGTGTTTGTGCAGGCCAGCCACTGGAGGCTCTCTTACAGCTACTCTGAACACTATAAGGGGAGCCTTCCCCTGCAGAGTTCATTAAGAGGTCCTCTTCCCACCTAATCAGGGGTCTTTTCGGGGGGGAGCGCACCGGAGCACAGCTCCGGGAGCTCAGGAGCCAAGCCCCGCCCCCAGCCGGCGTCCCGGGGAGTCTTTCAGGCAGCCGAATGTCAATTTCAGCTCCATTATATCCTATGGGCCATTGAAGTCAATGGTGAAAACATAGGGTATATTCTGGGGGCTGGAGGAGGGTTTGAGGGAGAGGCTCGAAACTCACAAGATAGCTGATGGAGCCTCTCCCCAAGATACCCACCAAGTTTCAAGAACATTGGACCAGGGGTCCAATTCTATGGGCCCCTAAACAGGTTGCCCCTATTCCCTCCATTGTTCTCTATAGTGGGAAAAAAATAACTTTTTTCCCCACCATAGAGAACAATGGAGGAAATGGGGCAACCTGTTTGGGGGCCCATAGAATTGGACCCCCTGGTCCAATGTTCTTGAAACTTGGTGGGTATCTTGGGGAGAGGCTCCATCAGCTATCCTGTGATCTTGGAGCCTCTCCCTCAAACCCTCCCCTCCAGCCCCCAGAATATACCCTATGTTTTTACCATTGACTTCAATGGCCCATAGGGTATAATGGTGCTGAATTGCCACTGAATTTCTTTCATTCCTTCCTTTCCTTCTTTCTTTTTCCTCTTTCCCTCATTCTTCTTTTCTCTTCTCTTCTCTCTTTCTTTCTTTCTTTCCCACCTTCTTCTTTTCTCTTTTTTCCTCCTTTCCCTGTTTCCCTCCTTCTTCCCTCTCTTTCTTTCCCTCTTTCCTTCCTTCTTTCCTTCTCTCTACTCTCTCTCTTTCCTTCCCTCTTTCCTCCTTCTGTGGCCCAACTCTCATGAGAAGGAGTTTAAACTTTAAACCCCTTCTTTCTTAGCCCCCCCACCCAGACCAGCTGGGGAAGGGAAGGGGAGGCTTTTGAAGATGCTTCCCCCCCCTTTTGCTTCCCCTTCTGACATCACTTCTGGTGATGTCAGGGGGCGTGGCATATGCTAATAGCCTAATAGCTCATTAGCATACCATATGCTAATGAGCTCCTGCAGCTGTTCTTCTACGAAAAGACCCCTGCACCTAATGATCATGTGCTCTGCAGGGAGGAGCTTCCCCTTTCCCCCAGTCCTTTCTTCATTGCCGTATTGTAAGACCATGTTCTCTTCAGCTCTAATTGCTGTGAGTTTTCTTGAAGTTTTCTTTGTTTCCTGGGGTCTCTCCCCTCTTTGGGAAATGTTGCAGAAGGCTTTGTTTAAAAAATGTATCCAGTGCAGTACAAAAATGACCTGTTCAGATGAACACCTGCTTTGCCTTGTCTGCTTGGGTGAGGCCCATAATACAGCCACGTGCAAGATTTGTCTCCAATTTACCCCGAAAGCCAGCTCATATTGAGCAGTGCACTTAAAGGTAAGCTTATGGGAGAAAGTGTTCTTTTGCTCTAGTGCAGCAGCAAAAGCATCTACCCTGACAGAGCACAATCAGTCCTTGCCTTTGAAATCACTGGTTAGAACTGAGCGATTTGAGAGCCCGCCATCGAGTGTCTCAGTTCCATTGGTTCCAGGGGAAGAGCTGAAGTGTCAGGTCTGATTGCCTGCCCATTCAGTTGAATGCTGTATGTCGGAACCCCTGCCAAAGAAAGCCCATTTCAAATCCAAACATAAGGAGAAGTATCATGCCAGTTCCAAGACACTCCCGAAATCAATTAACTCTTCGGTTCCAGCCAAAGCATCTTTGGTTCCGACTGAACGGAGGGAAGTCTCCCCATCACAAATGCCTTTTTCACATGCCTCCCTGGCTCATTCATTCTCACAAGGGGAAATAGAGCCTGGCCAGGACTCATTAGCAGTTCCACCAGCTAATCAACCATCAGAACCATCCTCCCTAGAATGGTGGCAGAGTTCTATTCCTCTGCCTCCTTGGCAAGGCTACCCCTATTATTTTCCTAATCCTAGACCTCACGAATGGGATGACTGGCAATCATGAAAAGAGTCTCCAGAACCAAGGCACCCCTTTTCACAGAATCATGATGCTGCGGGTCCACCAGTTTGGTATCCTCCTGCAATTTCTCTCCACCCCCTTATGGGCCATTCGGATTCTGACGAAGAGCAGGTTTTGAAGGCTAACTTCCCTGCTGGTCTGGGCTCAGACCTACCATGGGACCCTTTCCCTGATGACACTGTAGGGGGCCCTGACCCAGTTTCACGTATTGATGATCTGAAGCTCTACACAGAGTAAATGATGTGAATAGCTAAATTGTTGGATATAGGTGTGACCTCCAGCAACCCAAGACAAGGCAAGCTCTATGCAGAGTCACCTAATATAATTGCCTTCCCTATCCTGGAGGGTATTGCCAACAGACCCTCTGGCAAAAACCAGCTAGCTTGGTTGCCACATCCAAAAAGGTAGAGAATTTATACAGGGTGCAACAAGAAGTTATACCTATTTATTCAGCCATCCTCTGGCTTCATCTCTCATAGCCGAGGACATGCAGGTGAAACAGCATACAGGTGCGCATTCCTTACCAACTGATACAGAGGGGCGAACAATCGATACAATTAGTAGAAAAGTTTACTCTTCTGCTTTGCTCAACCTGCACATTGCCAACTATAGTGCAATTGTGGGAGGATACCAGTTATTACTCTGGGGAAAGATGGCTGCTTATGTATAGCTTCTGCCTGAAGACAATAAGCCTCTGCCTAAACTTCTCTAAGTGGAAGCATTGTGCCTATCCAAGCAACTGATTAATGCAAACAGACACACCACTGACTCCTCCTCCAAGGCCATGGCTTCAGCACTCCTAGTGAGAAGGTATCCTTGGCTACACTTCACAGCTCTCCTCCTGAAACCCAGTAGACGATGGAAGATCTCCTGTTTGAGAGAATGACAGTATTTGCCACATCGACTGATGATCTTTTAACCGAAATCAAGAAGAACAAGCAAACAGATTGTTCATTAGGCATCACTGCATGTCCCGCCACGTCATACAGGCCTCAGCAGATGTCTAGATTCCACCAGTCACAGTCGCCATACTCTCAGCACTTGCACCAGCAGCCTCACTCATCATAGTCTCCTACACAGCAGCCCTTTTCAGGGTCTATGGCATATTGCAGGCACAGGTCCAATCATACAGTTTGGCATTTGGACTCACAACATCAGCCACTTCCGAATGAGCCAGAACAGGCTCCAAAAGGTTCTTTCTGAATTGAACCTGTAATAGACCAGCCATCTACCATCTTTAAAGACAGGTTAGCTGCTTTTAGTGACAAATGGCAGGAGGTCGCTCATGACACTTGGGTTTTGTCGATTGTTAGTTTGAGTTATAAATTAGAGTTTTGGCAATGGCCACCCCTCCTGATCAGGCTGTGAATTTCTCCATGCTTGATTTGGAACAGGAGCTGTCATCCCTTATCCAAAAGGTACAGAGGGTTCCTGACTCAGACCCCATCACAGGTTTCTATTCACATTTTTTTCCCTGGTACCCAAGAAAGATGGAGGCTTTAGGCCAATCCTGGATCTGAGGGATCTAATTTCTCCCCTGAAAATTTAGAAGTTCAAAATGTTGTCTTTGGATTTAGTCTTGTAACTGTTAACATTAAACTTCTGGTTTTGTGTACTTGACCTTCAGGAAGCTTATTTCAATACAGCTATCTACCCTGTTATCGCAGGTTCCTGCACTTTAAATATAATCATTTTTCTTACTAGTACATGGCCCGTCTGTTTGAGCTGGTGACTGCCCCACTGTTATTTTCTAAATGTGTTGTATTAGCACACTTATGGTCAAAAAGTTTGGTTTTCCCATTTTTGGATCACTGGCTCATTACTGTACCTTCCTGTGAGGAACTAGAGTTGCAGGTTTCCCTGAATATGCAAACATGCCACGTCCTCCTATTATTATCTAAGGACCTCTACGTAGGAGAAGAAGTGTTATGAATCTAACTGCATTCTATGAACTCACAGAGGGTTAGGAGAAAGGGAATGTGTGCCTGCACAGAATACACCTCGATGATCAACAGTTACAGGTAAGTGCAATCCTGTTTTCATCTTCAGTCTTCTGTGCAGACTCACATTGGGAAACTACAGAGCTCCTTACCTTGGAGGAGGGGTGAGTTTCAGTGGAACAAGGAGTATGGCATGACTCTACCAACTACTGAACCCCTTCTTACGTCCACAGAATAATGCTTGACAACGGTGTCCGATAATGACCATGTCGCTGCTCGGCAGATGTCCTCCAAGGGAGTGCCTCTCTGGAACATTGCTGACACTGCCTGTGCCCATGTAGTATGCACCCAAAGCTCAAGAGGTCATGGTAGACTGGCTTGCTCATACCCCAACCAAATAGCCAAGGCCATCCATATAGAAATAGTCTGTGCTGAGGATGACCTCTCAGGAGTAGCACACACAAAAAAAGTGGAAACTACCAAAAGCCTTTTGTTCTGTCTAAGTAAAACAATAAAGACCTCTTCACATCTAAGGAATGTAGTGTTTTTTCAGCCTCCAAGACAGGGAATGAAAAAAATTCTGGAAGGACAATATCCTGAGCAAGGTGGAAACTACAGACCACCTGAGGTAAAAACGTAAACTGGATCTCAGAACTACATGGCTAATCTGGAACTTAATAAATAGATGGTCAGCCCTCAAAGCTGCCAACTCTCCCACTCTCCTGGCTGACATGATCACCACCAAAAATGTGACCATGAAAGAAAAGAGTCACAAGCTACAAGACCCTAGAGGTTTGAATTGGGCTAACATGAGCTGGGAGAGAACCACTGACAAGGACCACTGTGGCATTATACGTGGCTATGGAGGGAAGAAACAACCCCTTCAAAAAACTCTTGGACACTGGGTGAGAAAACAGCATCTTGTCCTGGATCTTGGCATGGTAGGAAGATATAGCAGCGAAATATATCTTAAGGGAAGGAAACCGCCAGACCAGGGCAATAGGACAATTCTCTTTGTGAACTCCCTGTGTCCTGGGCCCAATTAAAAAAATGGACCCGTTTACTCATATAACACTTCTTAGTAGAAGGTCTACAGGAGTTGACACTGGCTACTTGGTTGGAGAACCCAAACTGGGACTGTTCAGCAGCCAAGTTCTCAACTTGAGCCTGCACACCTTGTGGTGGACCATAGGTTCCCTGCAAAGTAGGCCTGCAGCTAAGGGAAGGTGTACATTTGGCGAGCCATTTTGGTGGTTAAGTGCATGGACTCTAATCTGGGGGAACTGGGTTCCCCACTCGTCCACTTGCAGCTGCTGGATGACCTCGGGCAAGCCATAGTTCTGCCAGAGCTGTTCGCTCAAGTACAGTTCTGGAAAGAGTTCTCTCAGCCCCACCTACCTCACAGGGTGTCTGTTGTGGGGAAGAGAAGGGAAAGGAGTTTGTAAGCCGCTCTGAGACTCTGAGTTAAGGGTGGGGTATAAATCCAATCTCTTCTTCTCCCTCTGAGGTGGGGGACATCTTGGGTGATTCCCACTGTCCTATCAGGGAGAGGCAGGAATAATTTTTTCTTCCTCTTCCTGTGAGGCTTGGGAACATCCACTTCTTCAGTTCTTTTCTTGCCTCAACAGGGAGAGGTTGTTGAAGGCATAGCCTCCAACTTTTTAGACCTTAGACTATTTCCTAATCCTATTTTTTCTTATTGATTCTTCCCTACTTCTTTTCTAAAAAGCTTCCTCTTCCATTTCTTTCTATTTTTCCTGTTTAATCTTGTAGTCTCACTTCTGTCCTCTAGAGGAAGTTCAGAGGCAACCTTTGGTCTTCAATGCTAGTTAGAGCTCCCTCTTTTCTTGCTTTCTCTTTCAACACCGGCAATGCCGAAATGAGGAGATGGCTACCTCTCAGAGTTGGAGAGCAACACTGCCATCAGGAGCTTGAACAGGGATGCCTCCGGAGCCAGCATGACCTGTAGGCTTGCCATGGCTACTGGCAACGACCCCGAATTGAGTGAGGAGAAGACTGGGAAGAAGTGGCACCATGGAGAAGATGCTGCTGAAGGGAGTCCCTGCCTGCATACCGCCAGTGGCAGCCATCTTGGCACTGCGATTTTGGTGGGAACTTTTCCCGTGCATTCCTCAAGTGCAGCAATGGAGCACCAGCCCCGGCTTGCCAATCTCCCAGTGGGAGATATAGGCATAAACCCAGTTTTCCTCAACGCACCTGCAGAAGACACCAGAAGACTGGGTAACGTACCTTCCCTTGCTGGGAGCTCCAGTGATCAGGATTTGTATCAATCTGTGAGAAAGGCATTGTGGGATTTTTTAATTTCTGCCACATGGGAGATCTGGCTTCCCTATCATTCCGCCCCAACTCTCCAATCCCAGCCCCAATAGATTTCCCAAGGGATAGATCAGGGGCAGCTGGCCTACCAAGGCAGCCAGAAAACCCCAGAGATAGACACTCTGAGAGGGAACAGTATTCAGATCCTTACCTGACCCAAAGGGAGGAGGGAGAGTTCCTCTCTGATGAGGAAATTGAGGACATCAGTGTTCCACAGCCATCAGCTAGACTCTTTAAGGCTGAAGATTTGCAGTACTTTCTTTCTAAATCTCTTTCAACCTTAGATTTGCATGAACCTCCCTCTAAAGAGGATATGATCTGTCCAGTATCAATCCTAGGAATAAATCCAAGGGCATGGAGTAACTTTTTCCAAGATATTTTACATCTGAAAAAAGTTTTTCCATTTCCAGAGTTCTTTGAAAGGCAGTTAAAAGCAGAATGGGCTAAACCCACTTCTAACAGGCAGGCCCCTGGCTTTGTTAAGAAACTGTATGACTTACCAGCATTTGCCAATGAGAGGTTACAGGTCCCTCTGGTGGATGCACCAGTAACAGCACTCCAGTCCTTTCATCTTCTGTCCGAAGATGGCTATGGGTCAGTGCGTGACAACCTGGACAAGAAAATAAACATTGTGCTTAAGAGGGCACATGAAGCCATAGCTATGGCCATCAAAGCCTCGTCCACGGCTTCCATCATCATCAGAGCCATAGTAGTCTGGTCCAGAAAGCTTATTCAGCTCCTCCCAGAAGACAGCAAAAGATTACTAGAGGGAGCAACAAGAATAATGAAAGCATCAGCATTCACTACTGATGCCTCCTTGGATGCCCTTATCTTTTGTTCTAGAGACATGTCTTCAGTGGTGATAGCCAGGAGAGGAATTTGGTTGTGTGCCTGGCTAGCCGACCTGCAGTCTAAATCCTTTGTGATGGCATACCCCTTCCAAGGGGGAAAATTATTCAGAGTTCACCTAGAGAAGATCCTGGTCAAGACCAACAACAAGAAAAAGGTGATGCCTAGACATGTGCATCATCTGGACAAAAGAAATTCCTCCAACCACTCCTTTCGTTCTTTAGGAACAACACACAAGCTGACTTTCGGTCGGCGGAGCAAATGGCGGCCACCTTTCGGGACGCTCCCGAAGGAGGCTAGCCCGCGCGCGGTTGGGGGGGTCTTCGCCTATGCGATTGACCCTAGTGAGCCTTAGGCAAAGGCTCCGAACCGGGGGCGCTTGGGGAGTAGCCTCTTTGCCGGCAGACAGCCGGGAAATTGAGGCTTTCTCCCCGCCCCAATCGGCCCCGCCGCGTAGTGTGTCCCACATGGGATTTAGCAACGCCACCGATTTCCAGGAGTGAGGCAAAGCGATATGAAATAATATAAAAAGAAGAACCGTCATCAAACCGTGAGTTGAAGGTCTGAATTAAAGCGCAAAACCGATTCCCCCGATAAGCGTGCAAGCAGAGGGAGGAGGGGCGGCTTCCCCCCCCACACACACACTGAGAAGCGAGATTTATAAAAGGAAAGCTAAGGGGGCGAAAGGAAAGAAAGGCTAGTGACTGTACCTCTGGGGTTTTATTGAAACGGAAATTCAACCAGTACCCTGAGAGACGCGACGTGAACTTGGAAAAAGTAAACAAACAGAAAATATGTCGGCAATGAAAAAGGTCCCACTTAAACCGGAAAAGAAGGGAGGAGGGACTTCCGGTCCGGGTTACCTTCCTTCAGAGCCTGCTGTCAATCAACAGAAAGGGGAGCCACTGCACCCCCTGCTGGATCAAATGCAGAAAATCAATGAAACATTAATAAGCATGCAAGGTGTTCTCAACAGTCAACAGAAACAGTTAACAGAAACGTCTAAGAAGATGGAGGAGATTGCACAAAAATGTCTGGTCTCGACGGAAGATACCAGGAAAATAAAGAAAAGGGTCAACAAACTAGAAAAATACCAGGATGAACAAGAAAAAAGAATCTTAAAGTTGCAGATGGAAAAATCGAATCTGACCCTTCGCTTCCAGGGCATTAAAGAGGAAGAGAAAGAAGATCTCAGATCGACACTAGCGCATGTCTCGGCACCCGTAACTGGCAGAGAAGAGTGAGATTTAAAAGAAGAGATGGATTTGGCCTACAGAGCCTATTCCACCTTTACAAAGAAAAATAATCTGCCAGCGGAGGTGGTTGTCAAGTTCACTAAGCAGCGTACGAGAGATCAGATTCTGCGTGCAGTTTCAGCGGTGCCCTTGAAGATTGGGGAGCAGACTGTAAGAACACTTAAAGATGTGCCTTATGAAATTCGAATGAAAAGGAAAGAATATAAAGGACTGACCACTTTTCTGCAAAGAAATCAGGTGATTTACAAATGGAGATTCCCTGAAGGACTGGAGTTTAAATTTAAGGATAAAAGAGAGAAGATTGACTCCATCTTCAAAGCACAAGAATTTCTGAAGAGACACGCCAGCACGGAGGAAGAGGCAGCACTTGCAACGTGGACAGAATCGAGTAGCGATGAAGACAGCGGCCCTGAGGATGGAGGTGCCGGAGCGGGAGCTGTGAAAGCTAAAGTGGGCCCATCATATAACCTAAGAGATACTAAGAAAAGACTGCCCAAGAAATAATTGTTCACGAAGCGTCGGAACGGAACTGACTAATCATTAACCCCAAAGGACATTACTAACCTTATTAACAGAGATTTTCTTTTTTTTCTTTGAACTTTGTTAAACTTAAAAAAAAAGACTCTTCAACCACGGTAGATGTCAAAAATATATTCAAATTAACTAAAACTAACCCTCTTTAACAGAATACTCACTCACATCTTTTTCTTAACCCATCTATATACCCTCCCTTTTTCTTATATGAAAAGAATAAATACCTCTCCTCTTTAGGAGAGTTTTATACAAAGGAACAACACACAAGCCAAGACACAACTAGAAAAGGAGTTTCTGGGGACCATCAACCATACCCTACAAAAGAAACTTTGTTGGTCCACACTTCGTTAAACAGGCCTCCAACAGACCAGAGAAGTCAGAGCTCGACTCTAAAAACATCAAAGCATGACTCAGACAGGATCTAAGTGGGGGGATGATTGACACATTTTCTGGAGACCTGGATAGAGTCTCAAGCCAACGCCTGGTCATTAGAAATTGTTTCCAGAGGCTACTCCTTAGAATTCAGAAGGCCTCCTCCAGATCAGTTAATCCTCACTTCACTACACAAGGATCCCAGAAAAAGGGCCATAACCTTTGCTGTGCTTCAACACCTTCTGGACATTCGGGCAGTGGAACCTATATCAGAGGACCAAAAGGGCCAGGGGGTCTACTCCATATTTTTCACAGTGCCCAAGAAAAATGGCGATTGGAGAGCCATTCTGGACTTGAAATTAATTAACAAGTTCATCATTCTGAGGCACTTCCACATGGAGACTCTCAAGTCCATCACTTTACAGATGGGAGAATTCCTCACCTCATTGGAGCTCACAGAAGCGTACCTTCATATTCTGATCCTTCCACAACACAGAAGGTTTCTGAGGTTCTGTGTAGGGAAGCTTCATATGCAGTTCAGGGCTCTTCCCTTTGGCCTTGCAACAGTCCTCAGGGTCTTTACCAAAATATTGGTCAATCTGGTTGCACATCTAAGGAGGAAAGGCATCCACGTTCATCCTTATCTGGACGACCTGCTTATTTGGTCCCCCTCCAAAGACAAGGCAATCCAGGATATCCAAGAGATTATCCTTTGTCTACAATCCCATGGGTTCCTCATCAACAGAGACAAGAGCTCCCTGGAGCCATCTCAAATGCTGGAACATCTAGGGATGCTGTTAGATACCAGGATGTCCATACTCTTCCTACCAGAAGACAAGATCCTGAAGACCAAGCAAGCAGTGAGACTCATCATAGAGAATCCCTCTTCATCTCTACTGAACCTGGCCAAGGTGATGGGTCTCCTCATCTCCAATTTGGATGCGGTGCAATGGGGATGACTGCACACGAGGTCCCTACAACTCTTCCTTCAGCCTTACCAACTGCAGATCATGGAGGAGTGAGATGTCCACCTTCAACTACCTACATCTGTGAAGGAATCCCTTCGTTAGTGGACAAAGGCCTCCAGCCTCCGACAGGGGAAGTAGTATGTTCACGACAATGAATTGCAGTTATTTACAGATGCCAGTCTACAAGGGTGGGGAGCAACTTTGGATGAGACCCCAACTCAGGACTGTTGGTCTTGCAGAGAGACCCTTTTGCCAATCAATGCCTTGGAGCTCAGAGCTGTTCATCTAGCCTTTCTGCATTTCAGCGACGCAGTGAAGAACTGCCACATTTTGGTACAGACAGAGCCAAGACCTATATAAATCACCAGGGGACTCCAGGTCATCTTCCCTCCACAAGAAGTCATTGATCTTACTCTCCTGGGCAGAGAAGAATCTGGCCTCAATCAGGGCTGAGCACATCAGAGGCCTGGCCAATACCAAAGCGGATTGGCTCAGCAGGCAGATGATTCACCTGGGAGAATGGATACTGAAGAAGAAAACCTTCAACTGGATGTTACAGCATTTCAAGACACCAATAGTGGATCTGTTTGCTTCTCATCAGAACCATCAAGTTCCCAGATTCTTCTCCAGGTTTCACCATGTCAGTGCTGAAGCCACGGATGCTCTGACCCCCATATGGCCCAAAGGCCTCCTGTATGCCTTCCCTCCAATTCCCATACTACCAAAAGTCCCAAGAAAGATAAAACAGCAGAAGGCTATGGTTCTCCTGGTGGCCCATGGCGACCTTGGCATCCTTGGTTTTCAATCTTACAGCAGATATCAGAGGCACCTCCACTTCGCCTACCAGTCTCTCCGGACACGCTCACCCAGGGTCCGGTATGGCACCCGAATCCAGAGTGTCTACTTCTGACTGTGTGGAGCTTGAATGGTCGTCTTATCTAGAACTGGGCTACTCTCCAAGTGTGACTGAGACTATTCTCGCTTCCAGAAAGGATTCTACAACTAGGATATACAATACCATTTGGAAAGCCTTCCACAGATGGTGTAGGAGAAAAGTAGTGGATTCCACTAAAACTCCTCTGAGTTCTGTCCTGGAATTTCTGAATGATGGCCTTAAGTCTGGCTTAAAACTGGCAACCCTTAGGAAGCAGATCACAGCCCTGGACTCTGTACTTTCTCGGACTAAGGGTTATTCATTGTTCACACATGTGTGTAGGTTTCTGAGAGGTGCTACATTGTGCTGTCCTCCACCAATACATCGCTTCCCTACCTGGAGACTACACACAATTCTGTCCCTTCTCACCAATGCACTGTTTGAACCCATCTAAGACATCCCCCTGAAATGGCTGCACATGAAAGCCCTCTTCCTAGTGGCTGTCACCTCTGCCAGATGCGTTTCAGAACTGGGAGCCCTTTCCATAAACCTGGGCTTATGCATTTTTCAGAGAGACAAAGTGGTTCTCCTCACAGACCCAACATTCATTCCAAAGGTTACTTCCCGTTTTCACAGGTTGCAAGAAATATAATTACCGTCATTCTGCCCTGAACCTAAGCATCCATGGGAGAAGGTCTGGCACACCCTGGATGTCCACAGGTCCCTCAAAGCCTATCTGGTACGTACCGCCACTATCAGAAAGACCGAAGCCATGTTCATCAACATCTCACCTCCTAACATGGGGAAGAAGATGTCCAAATCTGCCATCAGCTCTAACATCATGTATTGTAGAAGTGTACAAGTCCCTTCACCTGGAAGTTCCCACTGGAATTACTGCCCATTCAGTCAGAAGCGCATCCACCAATGCTGCACTGGCCAAGAATGCATCAGTTGAAGAAGTTTGCTGAGCTGCAACCTGATCTTCCATTTCTACTTTCATCAGGCACTATAAACTGAATGTTTATGATTCAGCCAATGCCTCCTTCAGAAGAAGAGTGCTGCAACACATCGTTCAAGAGGAGAGCAATCTCCCACCCAGGGCATAGGGTACTGCTTTGGAAGTACCCAAGATGTCTTCCGCCTCAGGGGGAGAACGACCCTTGGCACTTACTGTGAGGGATCCTTCTACTCTGTGGAAAGGAGGACATCTTGCCCCACCTGGAGTCTGATCTCTCTTCTTGCTCATGCTCTCTTCTTCCTTACATTCTTTCCTTCTGACCTACATGTATATATACTTTTACTCATTTGGTATTCTTGGTATTTCTCTATTGGCAGTTGTTTCCACTTGTTTAAGTTTAGGAAGTTTCTGCTATCCGATACTGCTGCTGGAAGTCACCCAAACTGAAGAACTGGGTGTTCCCAAGCCTCACAGGAAGAGGAAGAAAAAATTGTTCCTGCCTCTCCCTGATAGGATGGTGGGAATCACCCAAGATGTCCTCCTTTCTTCAGAGTAGAAGGGCCCCTCATGGTAAGTGTCAAGGGTTGTTCTTTTTTTAAAAAAAATCAGTTACTGATTCATAAGACTATCCATCCTGTTTTATGATTGCTAAGATTACCATTTTTTTTTAGAAATACCTACCAGATTGCCTCTGTCTACATATATATTTGATGGTTGAATTAATTCTAATAGTTTAATAAGGCACAACTTCTTTAGTAGAATCCAAGCTGATTTTTTCTTAGCATTTTTATTACGTATGCTTAACAAGTCTAACTTTAATCATGCTTTCACCAATTTAACTAATGAGCCTGTAATATTCTGTTCCCTCTGTATCCCTTTTTAAAAACTAGTATTATATTGGCTGCCTTCCAACCGTCTGGGAAAGAAGCATGTTTTTGTTAGAAAATCAATAGTCCGATATTTGAATTCCTTGTTCCGTGTATGCCATCCTGATCCAGAGACCAGGTTGTTCCTTTTCACCTTTATCTGATGTAGTTTTTCAAATGTTCCTCCTGTAAGAAGTGACTTAGATGCTGCTGATTACATTAAGTGGAATGAGAATCTGAATACAAATTCTTTGCCTTACAATAGGATGTATAAAAGTCTTATTTTTTTAATGATGGTACTAACTGGTACTGGGAATAAGCACCTTTGGGGGTGAGGGGCTCTCTCAAGTCCTGATCCTCATGTGCTGCCCACTACACTTAGACATAAAAAACAGAGAGTGGACCCTCGGGTACGGCCTAGTGAGTTTCTGAAGAGGGAGGAAAGAATTGGTGGAAATTGGCACAACCTTATATGGGCTGGGTCACTCTTCAGCCTCCTTTACAGCATAAGAGGTCTGGCTCTTCCTCCCTGTCTCATCCTTGGACAGCTTCTTAAAGAGCCCTGGAGGTGGAACAGCCCTGGGCTCTACCAATCCCAACAGTCCTGGAGCTGAGCCTGTAGGAAGGACAGGGACCAGGGTCAATAGTTCTTCCCACGGGGCCTATGTACCATTTTCCACCCTTCTCCCTGTCGGCTTCAAAGGGCTGTGTGCTTGGCCCATACAGGGTCTCATCTGTTGTCCCACCATCCCTGATTTTTTTTCTGCCACACCTTCCTCTGACATGGCCTCTTGGTCCCTCCTGGGCTGCCTAGAGGGCTGTCCTGGCCCTGTTGTGGCCTTTTCAAACATCTTGGGATTACTGTTGGGCAGCCCTTGGGGTATTTCCTTCCTTCACAGGCTGCTGGGGAGCTTCCTGCAGCTTCTAGCCAGCCTGCCATTCTGCTATCACTGCTGTTGGCCACTAGTGTGCTTCTTGCATTTCCCAGGTGGCCTAACTTGCTCCATGATCCCAGTCCAGGCATTGCTGCTTAGTGTGGGACCAGGACTGCCAGCTCATACAATATGACTGTTAGCACTTTCTTTTTTTCTTTCAAAAGCAAAAAAGCACTGGATGTGCATGCC
The DNA here is from genome assembly GCA_029375565.1 of Gekko gecko. Classification (NCBI taxonomy): domain Eukaryota; kingdom Metazoa; phylum Chordata; class Lepidosauria; order Squamata; family Gekkonidae; genus Gekko; species Gekko gecko. The sequence goes on from JAPDNY010000001.1 coordinate 267,464,696, forward strand.
AATGTGCATTCAAGTAAGTATTCTTAAACACTTGACTAGTTTCTGCAAGGGTTCAGGTATTCAACAGCTGATAATCCCCCCCCAGCACTAAATAAGTATCAAAACATAGGCAGGTTTGCAATAATTATCTATTTGATTTACTTTCTGTATAGAAACAGTGGGTTGGATCCAGCCTGCTTTCCTCCTCCATCTTACCCATTTTTCTCTCCTTATTGTTCTTGGCGCATTTGGCTATTGTCCATGCAGGTCCATGTTGGACTATGCAATGTCTAGAATACAAGATAAGAAGCTCCTTTGTGGCAACATACTGGAAAACCAGGCAGATGGGGATGTGATTCACTATTAGGGGTGTGCATTTGGCTCTGTCCAAGCTGGAAAAATAGGCAGAAAATACCTTATTGGTATTTATCAGCTGTTCTTTCAGCCGAATACAGAGGGGGCTGTATCTTTGGCTATCGAACATAGCCAATCCCAGATAATCCCCCCCCAATTGGGATTATCTGGGAAAACAGGATAGCCGCAGTTAAACAGCATTTAAAGTGAGTGCAGTCCCTTTAAATGCCATTCTGGGTGAAGCTCCATTATAGCCTATGGCAGGGGTCCTCAAACTACGGCCCACGGGCCACATGCGGCCCGCCAAGGACATTTATATGGCCCGCCGGGTGTTTATGCCTGCCCCCCCCACCCAGAGCCTCCTCCTCCTCGGGGAGCGCAGCAGCAGCGCCCCGCCTGCCTGCCGGGCTCCTCCTCCCGAGTAGCCCCATTGGGAGAGGTGGCTTCGAGGGCGTGGCGGAGAGCAGCCCGGGTGGAGCTCCTCCCGGCGGGGCGGGCGCCTCCCCCCCTCTCTCCCCAGCCCAGGCGGGGTTCAGCCGGAGTGTCCGGGGATGGGGGCTGCGGAGAAGAAGCCGCGTGGAGCAGCCAGGCAGGGCAGCAGCGGCGAAGGGGAAGGCTCCCAGGAAGGGAGTCGCTCGCGGGGGGGGGCCAGCTGCCCGGAGGTCCTGGGAGGGAGGGAGGGAGGTGGGGGATATGCTCGGCCATGGTTGCCGACTCCTGGGTGGAGAATTCCTGCACATTTGGGGGGAAGGTGCATTCCGGGAAAGGTCTGTTGGGGGGGAGAGAACCCCCCGTGGAAGCAATGCCGGCGAGCCCCCCCTCCAGTGCCACAAGGGCCTCCCGTGGGACTGATCCCTTTCAGCCGGAGGGGGATGTCATCCTGGGGACGGGGGGCTAAGGAAGTCCCATTGAAATACTGGTAAGTTTGTTGATTTAACTTTACTTCATTTTAAATATTGTATTTGTTCCCGTTTTGTTTCTTCACTTCAAAATAAGATATATGCAGTGTGCATAGGAATTTGTTCATAGTTTTTGTTTTTACTATAGTCTGGCCCTCCAACGGTCTGAGGGACAGTGAACTAGCCCCCTGTTTAAAAAGTTTGAGGACCCCTGGCCTATGGGGACAATTATAGTCAATGATCCCCATAGACTATAATGGAGAATCTATCTGAGGGCCTGAGGGGCTGTTTTTTTGAGGTAGAGGCATCAAATGTTCAGCACAGCTTCTGGTTCCCCTACTCAAAAGACTACCCATGTTTCAAAAAGATTGGACCAGGCAATCCAATTCTATGCCCCCCCCCCAAAGATGGTGACCCCATCCTCCATTATTTCCAAGGGATGGAGAAAAAAGAGCAAAAAAGCATGGACTGATGTCAAACCAGAAAGTCTCTGCAGTAGATACTGAAGGGGGGGCATTTTTGCAGAACTAGAGCCACTGTGGCAATGCCAGCTCAACAAATCCAAGCAAGGGGTGGGGGTTGCAAGCCTAGCACAGCCAGTGCACATACAGAGTGCTCAGCAGAACCAGTGCTTGTACAGAGTGCCCAGCAAAACCAGTGCCACTGTGGCAATGCCATCTCAACAAATCTAAGAAAGGGTGGGTTCCAAGCCCAGCATAGCTAGTGCATGTACAGAGTGCTGAGCTGTACCAGTACAATATTCTAGTGCCCAGGAAAATCCAGTGCCTTACCTTAAATGATTTCTTTTTTCCTCCATTGAAAACAATGAAGGATGAGGGCATCTTCTTTGGGAACTCTGTACATGCACTGATTTCACCGGGCACTCTGTACATGTCCTGGCTGTGTTGGGCATACAACCCCCTTTGCTTGGATTTGTTGAGCCGGCATTGCCACAGTGGCACTGATTTTGCTGGGCACTCTGTATATGCACTGCTTCTCCTCCTTTAGTTTCTACTGCAGAGACTCTCTGGTTTAACATCAGTCCTTATTGCTGGTTTCCCCCCACACCATTGGAAACAGTGGTGAGTGGGGGCACCTTTTTGGTGGCCCACAGAATTGAACCCCTGGTCCAATTTTTTTAAAACCTGGGGGGGGGGGTGTCTTTTGAGAAGAGGCACGAGAAGCAACACTGAAATTTTGGTGCCTCTACCTCAAAAACAGCTGCAAAGGTAGAAAAGTGGGATATAAATAAATAAATGCAAATGCATATTTAGAAGGCTAGTAATTTGTAAAACTCCAAGAAGTGCTTTAGGTATATGCTCTTTTTATTTTTACCCATCCAGGATCAAAAGGCATTGTGATGTATTCTATCTGGAAAAGATTATGGGTAAAAATGTCATTCTGATTGACATGTCAGAAATTATTCATTTTGGTTCCACTTTGAAAATAAGCATTCTTATATCATGTCAGAATACTCCCCCCTCCTGGCCTGTGTAAATAAAATTTCACAGTAGGTAAATGTAATACTGTCAATGAGGGAATTAACTAGATTAGATCAGACAGTATATTTCAATGATCCATTGTCTTAACTCCACTGTGCAGCATGGGGATCATTATAATACTCTTTGCCTGTGAGTTTTTGGTGACTTTAGGCTGGGAATAATGTATGGGAGGTTTCTGTCACATTATCATTCCCTACAGATTAGACTTTACCTTGTTACTCTGTTTTTCTTCCTTGCTTGCTGAAGAGATTATAAATGAGAAAAAAGCTGAAGCACTGAAGTATTTAAATAAGAAATCACTGAGCATTCAAAATTATTAGAGTCTTGAGATAAGCAATTACAATAAAAGCCTATTTGGAGTTTTATTGAGGCATATTTATAACCCGCGCCCCTGCCAGGGAGACCACAGACATGGCCGACCACCGGCACCGGGTAAGCATGTGCCTGGAGCGCTTTATTCAGCATGCATTTATAGTCTGCGCAAATCCGCACATCCCCGTTTGGCTTCACTGGGGTTACTATAGGTGTCTCCCACCAAGTGTGGGTGGCGGGCTCCAGTACCCCTTGTTCCATTAGGTGATCCAGCTCTACCTCAATTTTCAGTTTAAGTGCTAAGGGGGGATGCCTGGCCTTCATGAGAATGGGCCGCACTGCTGGGTTGAGGTCCAGCGTAACCTGGGGTTCAGAGTACTGGCCGAGTGTGCCATTGAACACCCCAGGGAACTCATTGCAGACCGAGGTGAAAGTCCAAAGCATGACCTGATTTATCCCCATCACCTTAAACTCCAGTGGCCTGAACCATGAGAGCCCCAACAAACTCATGAGCCATCCCTCCACCACCAGCAAGTCCAACAGTCCGTCAAAATCCTTGTACTGCACCTGGAACTTGCCCCAGCCCTTAATGGCCACTGGGTTTTTTTGGAAGTCCCACAGTGACAAGCCCCATGGCTTTTGCAGGAGGGGTCCCCCCCCCCCCGAGGGCAGAGCATACGGAGGGTGTCCACTGAAATAATAGAGAAAGATGACCCAGTGTCCAGCTCCATTCTACACAGGGACCCCTCTATCAGAACCGTGGCTTGCATCTTGTTGGGGCGATCAGGGGGCAAGTTCATTACCTGGTGCTGCTGGTGGAGGGCTGCGAGGGTGTGCAGATCCATCGACTCCTGGTGAGCGGATGTCTTCCTACACAAGTCCCCAAGACTGGCAGACCTGGGTGATGTGCCCTTGCTTGCCACAGGTCTGGCAGACGACATCCTGAAAGTGGTAGGTCCAGCGCTCGTGCACCTCTCCGCAGCTCGCACAGGGCGTGGAGGCCTTCTCTGACAGAGCGGCTGCCAATGCCTGCAATCATGAGGCTTGTCGAGATGGGTGGTTCAACTGCAGGATCTCCTCCTCGTCCGAGACGTTGGAACCCTGGGCTGCATTGGTGAGGTGTACCGCTCGGCCGCTGATCCCTCGGTGTACTTTTTCATATGCTGCTGCTTCTTTCAAAGCCTTGTCCAGGGTCAAGTCCTTGTGGCTGGCTGTTATTTCTATTTCTATTTCTATTTCTATTTCTATTTCTATTTCTGTTTCCATTTCATTGTATTTGTAGAAATGTATGTGTGCACAAAAGCTTATGGCTTGGATAAAACCTTGTTGGTCTGAAGGGTATCACTGAAATCAAAGAGGTATCACTGAAGAGTCCACTTAGCTTTGAATTCTGTCCCCATTAATAGGGGGGGCAGATGCTATAGGAAGGTCTCACAACCACAGCTGCACCTTTCATTCCCCCCCCCCATGTCCAGCAATCAGCGGGACACTGCCTCTGATCATGGAGGTCAGACACACACACACAGAGACATTACAGGCTTTAAAGGGGAAAACAGAAAGTTGGTTGACTCAAACGTCCATTTGGAATCAGAAAGTTCCGTACTTCAAAAATCCAAAACCACAAGCAAATCTGAGAGTTACCTTGTGAAATTGACCTTTGCTCAGCAGTGTGAATTGCTGCCTGCCAAGACTCACAGCAGGGGCAATCCCTAAAGCCAACAGCATTCTTTGGACAATGTTTCTTGGGTGGCTCATTGGCCCACACTGGCCCCCAGGTCCAGGGACCATAGCCAGAGCCATTCCATCAAGGACCATCATGGCATTCTCATGTTGGATCCCTACCGTGCCAGGATGTCTCCCCCCAGGTCTGCCTCCCCACCTGTTTTAAGGAACTTAGTGGGGAGGCCCTTCAATTTTTGGCTGTGTGGTCTGTAGTTTTTGCTGGGGGAATGGTGGCCTAGCCCATAGCCTTTCCCTCCCATTCATCTGTGTCTGCTGCTATGGAAGCATTATTATCAGGATGGGCTTCTGCTGTGGAGAGGGCATGTGATGGAGTTTCAGCTCCGCAGTTGGGGTGATGGCTGTCCCTGTTGGATTGGCATCTGTGTACAGGGGGAACACATGGTGAAGCAGCCACCTACATTCCTTGTTGGCAGCTTTTAGAGCATTTGGCAGTCCCACAGCGGCCACCATGTGGTGATTCATCTGCCCTATCTGGCACTCGATGCAACAAGGCAGACCCCCCCAGGTGGCAGAATCCAGACCAGGCATATCTGAGTCAGGATCCTGTCAGAACCTCCATGTATTAGGGGGTACACTTTGTCAGCAGCATCAGGGCATTCTGCACCTGCAAGGGAAGATTTTGGCCATGTGGGATCACTCAGCAGAGTGGGGCTCCCCACCTGCTACTGTGTTTTGTGCAGGGGGAGTGCTGCCAACTGATAGTGCACTGCCAATACCTTTGCCCCCCTCCCCCAGCAGCTGCCTTGGGTGGCCCCCAACACCCCTACCTGCCTGGTGTGCAGGGTCCATGTGCATCTGGGGGACCACTGCTCACTCCCGCCCAGCTGCTGGGTTTGGGAATGGCAGTGCAGCTCATTGCCATTGTTGTTGGCCAAGGGAGGGAATGGGGGTCAGGGAAGGGGTGCCTTGCTAATCTGTTCATGCATGGCTGCCCCTTTGGATCCCGACAGGGGAGCTAGAGTACCTGTGTGGGCCAAAATCTGGGAGAGGTCAGGCACAGAGTGTGGATTTGCTCTCCCTGTGGTGTATTCCCTCCAAGTGCTCATACAGCAGTGTTAGGTGGCTTGGCTGTGTTTTTCCTGCCATCAAGGTGCATGTGCACTCGCTGTAAGTCTGTACAGCCGGGAGCTGTCAGCATTCTGTGCCTTGCACCCTATCTCTGGAGTTGCAGGATGACCTGGAACCATTTGTAGTGTGGGGGTCATGATTGGGTGCTGAGGAGGGATGGGGCCAGTGTGTGGGTATGCTGCCTGGGTGTGCACTTGGTTGATATCCTGAGCTGCTTGGGTTCCCATGGGGATGACTGCAGCTGTAGAGGGGAGTGAATTAGGAGTTACTATGGCTGCCAATCAGCTGTGCAGGAGCAATTATGCACCTGTTCCGGGAGATGTTCTCATTTTGAAAACACTTTGGGAGCTGCATAACTTGCTCCACACCTCCTGGAATGCCCATATTTATGCTGGTGCAGGGGTTTGCACTGTCACTCCACCAACATGCGGCTGCAGTGTAGCTGCACCAGTGGAACTGTGTGGTATAGTGCCACTTGTGCCCTGTGCCAGTGTAAACACCCCTTACACCATTGTAACTCCATGTTATGCTGGTGTTCCCTCCGCTGATTGCATCCCCCCGCTTAGCATTGGGCAGTTTAAAAAGTTAGTCTCAGGCATCAGTCATATATAGTTAAAGGCAAACCTTTCCACTCTGCAAACTTGCAGCAGAGAGCAGAATGGGTCCATCCTATTCAGCCAAGTGGAATAGTTGGCTTGCAGAAACCAGAAGGTATTCCATAATCCATTTTTCCTATGTGTGCCTGTCTTGCAGCATTTTATTTATTTATTACTAGCCTGACACCCATGGTTTGCTATGGTATTTAAGTTCCATAAATCCAGTTATAATACTGATGATGTGAAGTCTGAAATGTAACATTTGTTGCAGGAATTCAGATGGAGAAGATTGTAGTGTAAAAAATTAAGTGAGACATACGTACTTTTTTTTTTTCTCTACTGAAGGACCGCTCTGTAGACCACATTGGTGGTTCTGCCCTCAGGTGCTAGGATCACCAGGCTGCTTGATGAGTTCACTCTAGAGCAGGCAACATAGAACTGTCCATTTAAGAAGCAGTCATCTGTTAAGTCAATTCCTGCCACCTTCCACAAAAGTGATGGCCTCTCTACTTGTGTTCCTGGATTGTTTTGCTCATATGGAGACTGTGTTGTTCTGAGCACCTCAGGATGATCTCACTGGTACTTGGCCTGCGCAGCTCAGTCCACTGCAGGAGTACTATGTGCAAATGTCTTTGCCGCATTCCTTAGTTGCCTCCTCCTTGTAGTGATGGTGTATCTGGCTTTCTTGGGGCATTAAGGGGTGAGAGGTATGAGGGGGAGTTGGTGTGAGGGAGTGGTGATGTGGTAGACATTTCTTCAGGTTCACGAGGGAGGCATGCATTGAAATAACTCCTAGAAATGTCCTTTACTATCTCCCCATAAACACTCATTAACTCAATTGCCATGCTGGCTTTTTTGAAAAATGTCTATTCAAGAGTCTTGAATAGCTGATTTCTGTAACTGTCCTCAACCGTCTGCAGTTTCTTCTAACTGTGTTTTTACCTCAGAACATTGAGATCCACAGCTGAGCAATCAGAGGGAGGTGGGTGCAAGTAGTCAGAACTCTGAACTACACAATTGACCAATCGGGGGAGGGGGTGGTCAAGGAGGCAGCAGCCTGCCAGGCACATGGAAAATAATTAGGGGAAGACATTTGGCCTCTTTTTTACCCCCTTAGGGGTCATGTTTCTCAGAAATCTCTTCATGGCGGGTTGACGTCATGGTAGGAATGCACTCCCTTATTTTGGGTTTCTTGGTGCAGGGGTTTGACCTGGGCATTGAATTTGGGGGGGAGGGCATACCCCCCCTTTTTTTTTTTACAAAAATTCTTCTCATTTATGTTACATTTAAGAAGTGGGACATAACTACTTATTCAAAACACCATCCGAGCAATCAGATATTAAGCAAGTTCATATGAATCAATTTTCTAGAACCTACATTGTGAGAAGTTAAATAACGAATAAAAGAAACCAATTTTCTACAAATTTCGGCTATATTTCCATTGTGGGTGGGAGTATGACTAAGCTGGACCAGCAGCACTGCTAAGGTGATCCTGCTGGGGTGGCATCCCTGATGGATTAAAGTACCCTGGTCCTGCTCCTACACCTGACAAGACACTCGCCTGTCTGGTGTTGGGGGTGGGATTGTATTTAAAGGCATCAGGGAGGCTGGGTCAGCAGGATTACTGTACCTCACAGGTGGTGGTTGGCCATTCCTGATTTCCTCAACTATCATTAGCTCTGTGCAGTCTCCTGTAACTAGTTTTTTTTTTTAAAAAAAAAAACAGAACACTGAGCTCTGCAGCCGACCAATCATCAAGTGGGGGGTGCAAGGAGGCAGCAGCCTGACAGCCACATAGGAATCAATGGAGAGAGTGCATTTTACGCCTTTTTACCCCTTTAGGGGTCACATTTCTAAAAATCGCTTCTTAGTGAGCATCTACATCATGGTAGGAGTGCTCTCCCAAATTTCATGTTTCTAGGTCCAGGGGTTTGGCCTGGGTGTTGATTTTACAGTGAGAGGACTTTCTTTATATATATATATTTCTTTTAAATGTTTTATTAGTCACCTGTCTACCTTGTGGAATTCTAGGCAGCTTACACTGTAAATAAAACAGTTTATAAAAAAATTACATAAACCACAATTTAAAATCACAATTTGTCCATAAGCAAAAAAAATAAATAAGTCAAATGCAACCCTAGATAAAACTGTCAACTGCCTCCTGAAGATTGAAAGTGAGAGGGCCAGACATAACTCCCTAGGGAAGTTGTTCCATAATTGTACATCTGCCACTAAAAAGGCTCTCTCTCATGTACTCACTGGATGAAATCCTTTGGTCTATGGTACAGCCAGGAGGACCTCTCCCTGTGATTATAATTCCTGGCCAGGAAAATACAGGAGAAGTTCCTTCAACTAGCCTGGTTCCAAGCTATCTAGGGCTTTACAGGACAAAACCAACAACTTGAATTGGATTTGGGAGCAGATCAGAAGCTAGTATAATAATTGCTGTAGTATTGGGGTCACATGCTCTTTGTAGCTTATCTCAACCAGCAGTCTAGCCATGACATTTTGCACTAGCTGCAGCTTCTGAATGCTCTTTGAGAGAAGTCCTAAGTAGAGTGCATTGCAGTAGGCCAATCTAGATGTAAGTAACATATGGATCACTGTGCCTAGATCTGAATGAACCAGGAACAGGTGCAGGTGACATACCAGCCAAAGCTGGCCAAAAACACTACCTGGTGATTGTTGTGTCAAGTAGTAGTGCCAAGCTGTGAACTTAGCTTTTCAAGGGAAGTGTAAGCCCATCCAAGACAGGAGGGATCTCAAGTCCCTGATTTGCCTGTCTACTGATCAGGAGAACCTCTGTTTTCTCACCCTCATCCAGCCCATTACTGATTCCAATCCCCAGTTCAGAACATCAGTCACATCCTCAGAATTAGGTAGAAAAGAAAGATAGAACTGGGTATAATCCATATACAGCCCATACCTCCTGTTGACCTCTCCCAGTGGCTTCATATAGATACTAGATAGCATAGGGGATAAGATTGAAACCTGCAGAACCTCACAGACCAACACCTATGGTGCAGAGCAAGAATCCCCCAACACAACCTTCTAAGGCCAACTTCCCTGTTAGGATTCAGCTCACTGTAACACAGTATTCTTTATTCCCAGTGCCAAGAGGTAGCTCAGTAGGATATTATGATCAATAAAATCACAGGCATCTGAGAGATTCAGAACAACTATCAGGATCACATTCCCCCTGCCTCATTCTTTATAGAAAACATCAGCCAAGGTGACCAAAACACTCTCCATTCCAAATCCCAGCCTGAAGTCAGAATGAAATGGTTCCAGAAAACCAGTCTCTTCCAAAAACACCTGGAGCTCAGAAGTTACCACCTGCTCTAGCACCATTCCCAATAATTGAAGAATGGAGATGGAGACTGGTCAGAAGTTCTCCATCACAGTAGAGCTTGGAGAGCGTTCCCTCCCCCAGAACAGATCAAATCACTGCCTCCTTGAGCATGGGCAGCATAATTCCTGCTTTCAAAGTAGTATTTACTACCCCCCTTTGACAGCTTTTATCAGCCAGGAAGGACAAGGGTCAAGAGCATAGGTGGTACATTTCACTTCTCCAAGTATCTTGTTCACATTCTCAAGCTCCACAAGCTGAAAGGTATCCATATAAATAGAACAAGGAGATGTCAAAGTTTTTGCTGAACTTTGCTGAAAGTCTGAACATGCATTCATGCCGCCATCTAAAAGAGTGGTTCTGGGTGATTTTAGTAAATATCACATTGATCACAGCAGGCTGTTGTGTGGTCAGAGTCCAGTTCCCTGGAGCTATGGTGTAAAAATGCCCAGATTTCAAACTCATGGACGTATAACCTAAAATGAACAAAATATATACCATGAGATGGCAACAAATATGCATAAACTCTAAATTTACTTATAATGTAATGGTGCTCAATAGAACTTATATTACATAAAATCCTTGTTATTTATATCAATACAAGTACTACAAAAGACTATATTGTCTACTTCTTACAACAACCCATTGAAACAAATAACAGCATGTTCTATTACACAACGCAGCATGTGAAAGATTCTGACAGGGTCCTGGTTTACTTTCAGCCCGTTTCTTTGTCTTTATCAAAGAATCCTCACACATAAATTCTACATAGATGGAAGACTTCTGAAATTACTTCTGTGGCATGTTACTCCTGCTTAAACTAGACCACTTCATCTTCCTTCTAAAACAAATCAAACTGCAAGTCCATGTACACTGGGATAGATACTCCTCCAGACAATATAATTCCTGCAGGTGATATCCTACAGGAATAAGTAAACAGATCTGAAGGTGAAATCTTTGTAATTATATATAGTTATAGTTGGTCTTGTTCCAGTTATTTAGATTGGAGTGTTAGAATTATCGTTCCAAATTCAACAAGCTTTTGAGTGTCATAACATTTCTGGAAAGATAACTTTTAATTTTAATGTGTATAGAGCTATCTTAAATGTTGGCCGTCCCAATTAACAAGAATTGACAGATGTCACAATAAGCCTTATTTGACCAGACTTTCGAAGAAACACAAAACAAAGCCTTTTTGACCATTAAAAATAAGTAAACCTAATTTATCTTGCTCTATGCTTAATAGATGTTTTTATTATGTTTTACAGTTGTTTTTGGACAGTTTGCCTATTTCCAGACAGCACTAAATGACGTGGTGGAATTATTTGATGGAGAACATCCACAGGCCAGGCTTCTGAGTTCACTTTCTGGATCTCACTCAGGTAAATGCTACAGAAACAGATTTTAATCTGCCCCTGTGTAGGAAGCTTAGATTTACTATAGTTTATAACCCTGAATCTGCAGGTTAGAAGTATTCTCCAGTTGATCATAGAATAGAAAGTAATGATTTCTGAGGACTACAAATTTTGATTTACCATATAATATATATATTTCTAGCTGTGCTTCTGTACAATTTCCTGCCCCACTCCTGTTTACTGCTTCTTTTTGTTCTCTGGATTCTTTACATAGGTGATTCAAGACAATCAGAGATTAGGAAGTGAATGAGAGATAGAGCCGTGTAATAATGTCACTGAGGGCAAATGAAGTAAAATTGAGACTAAAAAAGTGCAGTTAATTTTAGCCCTTCAAGAGTTAAAAAGCTTTGTAGAAGGAGTTGTTGGAGAAGATCTTTCTTTACCTTCTCCTTACCTAAACAGCCTATTGTTTTCTTTGGAAATCTTTCAGAGGATCTGGAGACCCTTACAAATAAGAGTGTACCATGGTATGGAAGGCTGTAGCAGGAAGTAGATAAAAATCAGGTTCTATTCCCTCTTCTGGTGGCTCTTTAATCAATTATAGGAGAAGGAATGGGCAATTTTACCTGATTCTCCTTGTCACTTCAATGTCCAGTACTGTGGTACATTTTGTTTGCAAGGCCTTCCCGACCTTCAGAGAGGATCTTTAGGACTAACAATAGGCTACTTGGAGAAGGCAGGAGAAGGCTCTCTTTACTGCCATGAGCTTCTCTGCTGGATTCAGCTTATAATGTGGATCCATCCGATTTGGCTTGTGGTGTTTCTTAGTCCAAACGAACATCAGAGAAAAATGTAAATGAACAGGTGATTTTTTTTAAAAAAAGTAGTGCCAACAAAGTATAAAAAAGAGCACATTTTTAAACATTGTAGAAAATGACAAAACAGATTTTAATCAGTTGTTGTTATTTCTATGTGTATTATTTTGCAGACACTAACCAATAAACTAGTCAACAATAGCTAATTTTGCAAAAACACTATATTTCAGTAGTTCCTACTTGTGTGTGTGCATGCGCATGGATGCACCTCATCACTTTTCTATTTTAATTCTAATCTCTAGGTGAGACTTTGCCTTTAGCCACATCAAATCGGATTCTCTTGCGGTTTAGCACCAAGAGTGGCGCATCTGCCAGAGGCTTCCATTTTGTTTATCAAGGTATTTTCCCTAGATTTTGCTTTGCTGTATTGTCAGAACGACATGGGGGGTAATTGTCATTAAACATAATAATTTCAGGGAGTGGTAGGAAAAGCAGTAGTCTTACAAGGTTTTTGAATTATGGATCACTGTATTTTTCTGAGATCTTAAGTCCTCATCCTTTTTCACTAAGGTCAAAGGGCTAGCAGAGTATGTCAAAACACTTCATTTTTCAAGTACCATGCAGCCTGCTGTCTCTTTCAAAAGGTTTTGAGTTTGTGTGTGGGGAGGTCACATTCCACATCTGTAGCATTCACATGATGTGATTCATTATCTAGAAGGAAATAGCTCTGGTGTGCAAAAACTTCATGGGAGAGGCATGACATGTTAAAAATTGTTTAAATGAAATATCTGGCATTGGTGAGTGCTTTTCATATACCTTGTCTTTAAAAAAACATGGCACTTTGTGAGTGTTCAGATGCTTAAAGATGAGGTAACTACTTACCTGTTTGGGTCCCCATTGGGGAGAAAGGTGGAGTAGAAATAAAGTAAAAAATAAAGAGAAAAGTAACTTTTGATTACATGGATAATATACTTTGTTCACTGGCAAAAAAATCCAAGTTCAACATCTTGCAAGCCCTTTTAGTCAAATTCCTGTTTAGTTGCTAAATCAGACCTAGAACAGCCAGGTTACGCCACAGCCTTTTAATATCAAATATAATAATACGCATATGGGAAATAGATATAGATGCTCACCAGAGGGCTGTGTGTGTGTACCAGTTCTTCATAGAGGTTAGGACAATAATAGCCCATTCTAAGAAGTTTTTTGGGGGGTGGGAGTTATAGCTCTGGAGTTCTGAAATTTGCTGTGAACTAAAAACTGTTCTGCTCTCACCTTGCAAGTCTTCAAGATGTGTTGTTCAGGAAAAAATTTAGACTGGATTTTTTTTTCAAATTTATTGAAATATGTTTTTATATTTATATTAATAAATATAAATACATACATAAATAACATTAATGATGTGTTGTTGGTTTGTGATGGTATGGACTGTGTTACTTTTGTTGTGCGGAAAATGTGGCAGGAGCCTGAATCTCTCCATGTAGGTACAGCAGTGGCACAAGAACTTGAAATACATCTTGTTTTTAGTTGTGAAAAGGATCGACTGATAACAGACATATATTACAAGCAGGGAGAGGGAAGACAGCATGGTATAGCCCAATCTTGTCAGATCTTGGAAGCTAAGCAGGGTTGGTATTTTGAAGGGAGACCTCCAAGGAAGACTCTGTAGAGGAGGTGGCAAACCACCTTTCCTTCTCACTTTCCTTGAAAACCCCTTGCTGGGGTCACCATAAGTCAGCCGGGACTTGATGGCACTTTATACACACGTTACAAGCAGGAGATATTTTTGTGTCATTATTCTGTCACAGTCTCATCAAGAGTTATATGCTGAAGTGAATCACATTTTTCAGAATAGGTTCAAACATGACTATATATTTATATATGACATGACAGAATTACCATTTTATGCCTAAAATGATGACATTATTAGTTATTTTGTGTGAATTACTGTTTAGAAAGATGAGTCAATTTGCATCTAAGAATTACGGCTTCTGTATTAAATAGTGAACAACACATGGCAGAATCTTTCTAAACTAAAACAAAGTTCTGATTGTTCTTTGATTTTATTTGGAAATAGGTATAATGCTCTTCCATGTACAAATGGAAGTATCTTAATTTTATTTATTCTCCCATAGCTCCATTTTATAGCAGCTCTAGTTGTCAGTGAAATTTGGAAAACCAGTGACTTTGAAACTATTCATAGAAATATAATTCTATAGGGGTGGGTGGCTATTTATTGGTTTGAGGTGCAGCAAATATGTTCAGTGCATGTTTTATTGTTTGTTAGTTTGGTGAAGGGCTGTTAGGCAATCACATTATTTTTTAGGTGCTGGAAAGATTGATTTTGAGAAATAGGGAATGCTGTTCTCAGCATCACAAAATGAATCAAGGAAGTTAAGCCTTTTTTATTCATCTCAGGAGAACCTCGGAGCTATTCAAGTTTCCATTTTTGGAAGATGAATGCAGTCAGCTCTCTAGTTGTTAAAAGATTTAGCCAGGGCAATGTGGTTTGTGGCATTTAATTAGATTTAATAAATATGCTACAATGATTTGGGGATTTTCAATCTCCTTGTGAAATATAGGAAGAGATTTCCCAAGACTGCCTGCCTGCTAATGTTAAAATGCCTTTGAGAGTACCATCCACATTCTGAATGAACACTCTAATCTGGCCTGCAAAGTCAATCATTTTATTTATCACCCGCTATTCCAGATTGACCTTATTCCATGTTCACTTTTCCACTAGGCTGATTTCTATTTTGTTTCATAGCACTAAAAGATGAAGAATAATTACTATAGAAACGCAATTTCTTTTTGATACCATCTGAGAAGTCTAGTTTGTCAACATTATAGTTTAGAATTAGACTGAGGATTAGGAAGGAAAAGGAGCACCATAGCTAGCATGATTGTATATTCTGATCACAACTAGTACAAGATTAGATTTGTAGCTTTGGATTGTGATGTAATGGATTTTTTCAATGCCATTCACTCAACTATATATTTCTTCTTGTCTCATATAAGCTGCCTTCCTTTCCCCCCAACAATCCCATTTTTCTGTAGTTCATGCTTCACAGGAAGCACAGTGATTAGCAGTAGCTGTGTTGGGAAGAATTTGCCATCACACCCTGAAACATCCAAATCTGTATTTTATTAGCCA
Source organism: Gekko gecko (assembly GCA_029375565.1). Classification (NCBI taxonomy): domain Eukaryota; kingdom Metazoa; phylum Chordata; class Lepidosauria; order Squamata; family Gekkonidae; genus Gekko; species Gekko gecko. Next base: position 267,479,819 of record JAPDNY010000001.1, read on the forward strand.
AAAGGCCCCCTCTTATGTGGATACTTATTTCTGCCAACAGAGGGCTCACTCTCCCCAAGCAGCTTTTCCTACATAGTCATGGGCCTTTCTAAGTCTGCAGGAAAATCCAAAAAGTAAAAAAAATCCCTTCAGGGAGGATTGAATTCCCCCAATACCTTTTGAAATGGCCTCTGCAGGGATCTAACTCCAGACATCAACAGTGAGAAATTAGAACATTCGGCAGGGGGGAGGCTTCTAACTGTTTCTGTCAGTAAAAAGAGGGGGAGGGCTCCTTTCCAGTTCTATTTTGGCTTTTCAGGGAGAAAGCCAGTGCCAGGCTAGGGAATTCCTAGAGGTTTTGAGGTGGGCTGTGAGGAGAGCTGGGTTTGGAGAAGGGAGAGGCCTCAGCTGGGTATAATGCCACAGAGTCCACCCTCCAAAGCAGCCATTTTCTCCAGGGAGACAGACCTCTGCTGTCTAGAGTCCAGTTGTAATTCTGGGGGGTCTCCAGGTCCCACTTAGAGGCTGGCAACCCTAGGCCTGGCAGTAGTTTAAGGTTGCCAGGTCTCCCCTGATTTGCATGACTCAATTAGGCCTGGCTGCTTGCTACTGTTCATCAGCAGCCACCCTATGAAAGCCAGTGAGGTGCAGCAGTTAGAGCTTCAAAGTAGGGTCTACAAGACCCAGGTTCAGATCCCCATCTTGCTGTGGAAGCTGACTGGGTGATTTTGGACCAGTCACATACATTCGGTCTAACCAATCTCACAGGGTTGTTGTATAGATTAATAGGAGGCAAGAATAATGGAAGCTGCTTTGGTTCCCACTGTAGAGAAAGACTGTAATTTTCCTAGGTACAGGCTGTGGGGGAGGAGTGTGGAGACAGCTGAAGACAGAGAGGCAGATAAAGGTAGGTTGGCTGTTGGGTGGGAAGGAAATCATGTTGCCAACTCCAGGCTGGAAAATTCCTGGGCATTTGAGGGGTGGAGCCTGGGGAGGGTGGGATCTGAGGAGGGAAGGAACTACAGACCAGTATGATGCCATAGACTCCATGCTCCAAACCAGCCATTTTCTCCACAAGAACTACCATTTGCAGCCTCCAGGCAAGGGCTGAAGATCACCCAAAATTACAGCTGTTGTCCAGGTGACAGAGATCAGTTTCCCTGGATAAAATGGTTGCTTTGGAGGGTTGAGTCTGTGGCATTATGCTCTGCTGAGGCTGCTTGCCTCCCCAATCCGCACTGTCCCAAGGCTCCACTCCCAAATCTCCAGGAATTTCCCAGCCTGGAGCTAGCAGCCCTAAAGTGAGTTGATCGCTGTAGCTGGGAAATCCGTTGTGATTCCCAGAGCACTGCCACTGCTGCTGTGGGGGGTGGGGGGGAGGAAACAGGCAGGAGGCTGGGAGAATGATGTGGGCAGAAGGGTATGAGTGAAGAAATAGTGCATAGTGTTTCCACGCCTCTTATCTAATTGTGTAATACATTGGACATCCAGTACACCTCACTATCTTCTCTTATCCACATGGTATAGTTTTGAGTCTTGTTTAGTCATTGCAATTAAACTGACAGACAAGCGTTCTGTATAACACAGAAATACGCACTGCAAAGTTGGGGGATAGTCACCAAAACTGTACTGTAATAAGTAGCCCAAATACTTCATCTCCCATAGTTCTGCTTCTGAGAGCTATGTACTTATATCAACTTAGGGGTTTCTGATTTGTTTTTATTCTTTGATTATTTTAATTATATATGTCTGACACCAAGGTGCTTAGATGCTTTAAATGTGTCATTGTTAACATTGATGGTGGCTCCTTTGAATTCCCATATGGGGGACTGCGCATTTGCAGGCCAGACATGGGAAGAGCTTACAAGCTTCAAAAGAACTTTCTAGAGCCTAAGAGTGATCCCTCTCCCCTCCATGTTGAGAGTAGCCTTTCCCACCCAAAGGGTCTTGTGATGGAGGCCCTCAGTTCTCTTCTTGCCATCAAAAGGAAAGCATGAGCTTTTTCAATTTGTGTTCTTTCAGAGCCTTTATCTTTGCTTCAGGTGTCCAGTTGGGGTAGGATGGCATTATTTAAAAAAATGTAAAGAGTGCAGAGCCAAAATGTTTCAGAATGATGAACACAAGTCTTATCTCCTATGCCTCAGTGAAGGGCGCAATACAGTCTCAAGCCCTGCCTGCCACCATCTGACGCCAAAAGCCCAAGAAGGGAGGGCAGCCAGGCTCAAGGAAGCCTTGTGGGGAAAGGTTCTGGGTGCTCCAGACTCTCACATGGAAAAATAGGTGCTTCCTGAGAAACAACTGAGAGCCCCATCTGTGGCCTTGGTGCCAACACCCTCCACTTCAGTAGTGACAGAGACATCAACCTTGATACAGTCAGCATCAGAGCCACCATCTAAAAAATCAAAGAAGACAAAGCAGCATCCTGAGAAGGCATTCCTGGCTGAGACCCTCTGCCCTCCTCTAGGACACTAGGGCCAAGATAGACAACCTTCCATTTGAAGGTTGGGAGCTCTTCAGCAACCAGGTAGATGACATCTTGGATCTCATATGCAAAAAAAAAAAAGATAATGACCAAGTCTTTGGGAATCAACAAAGGCCCTTCTCAGCCTCATAAACAAAGGTACTTTTCCAGACACTCTCAGCAGTTTCAATAGTCAAGGCCTTACCATTATTCAGAGTACAAGTACCAGGCCCCCCCAGGTGTCCCAGCAGCCCTGCATATCTGCCTATTCCCAGCAGCCACAATGTAGGAAGCAAACCAAACAAAGGTGAAAATATTCTTTTCAGTCCCCCAGGGAGCATCACCCTAGAAGTTCAGCATCATCCTGACTAGTGGAGGATATTTTCTTTTTGGACCAGTAGTCCAGGTTTCTTGATGTTTGATTAAAAAATATGGATGATTCTTGGGTGTTGTTAAGAATGGTTACCAGAAAAAAGCCCACAGGGGAAAAAGCCCATACATAAAAAAGACCACACAGAAAAAAGCCCACATGGAAAGAAGCCCGCATGGAAAAATATAATGTAAAGTGCCATAGATATTTATTGTGGATAATCATTGTGGATTAATGCTTTTGAGTGTAAAGGCTTGGAAGGGAAAATACAGGAAATAAAAGTGACCATTTTGTTATCAATGAACTTTGGCCCCATTCACACGGAGCATTTGCCCCGCTGAAGGCACGGGAGCCCCACAGACTTTCCGTGCGCGATCATACAAGCACATCTAGGAGGCGTAGCGCTCCCGTGGCCAACCTGCAGCTTCCCTCCGAAAATGCGGAGTAAAAAACTACTAGGGTCGAAGTACTAATTTCCGGAAACCCCGGGGCAAAGGCCGGCGTCTGATCGAGGGAGCACCAGTATCCCGCGGCTTCCGATGCCGGCCCATGTCCCGGGGTTTCCGGATGTTGTAAGTTTCCATGGGATGCGCACCAATGCTGAATGAGGCATGCGCATATGCAAGACACCGGCAGCGGCGCACCCCCCCAACGGCATATGTGCACTTCGCAACAGCGTGGCTTGTGTGGTCTGCTGCGCCGCTTTTTTGTTGCGCTGCAGCAGCGTGGTGTGACAGCACTTGGGGCTGGAGCGTGGCAACCCGGTGGCCCATGTGATCGGGCTACCGTGCCTTATTTTGCTCCGGGGCGAACTGCCACACCTCCCCCCCGAGTTTTCTGGCCCATATGACCGGGGCCTTTATTAAGAAGGAAAAACAGTAGCAACAGAACTTAAAAACTCTATATAAAAATATTTTAAATAAAATTAAATACGTTACATTTATTAATTTACCATTTGTCAACCTTTGTAATGTTGGTATGAAGTAATTCCTAAAGTAGAGACAGAAAGATGTTAAATTACATTATGTATAGACTGTCTAGTATACACAGCTTTTGAACAACTTTGTGGCTTAAAATTCTTCAAATAACATTATAATATAATATTATTTACTTATTTACCACTCTGTATTTGTTAAAATACAAATAAAGGGAAACTGAGCTAGGAAATCAACTTATTTTCATGTGATCTTATGGTTTTAATTTTTAATAATAAAATAAGTAAATAATATTAATTATTAGAAGAATTTTAAGCCATATAGTTCAAACGCTGTGTATACTATACAGTCTGTACATAATTTAAGTTAGCATCTTTCTGTCTTTACTTTAGAAATTACTTCATACCAACATTACAAAAGGTTGACCAATGGTAAATTAATAAATTTATAGTATTTAATTTTATTTAAAAATATTTCTATTTAGAGTTTAATTTCTGTTATTTTTTTCCTTCTTAATAAAGTTTGTTGATAACAAAATGATCACTTTTATTTCCTGTATTTCCCTTTCCAAGTCTTTACACTCAAGAGTATTAAAGCCCTTTTCATACAAGCCACTTTTGTGTAGTAATGAAGTAATTTACTAATAACATTGCAAAATTATTATTTAATTATACTTGATAAAATCATAGCACAAATTGTTGCCTGTGAATATGAGATGTTTTAATCCTAAAATAACAATACAAAATGTAGGTAATGCCTGTTCATTCTCATAAATGGAGATGAATTATTATCCACAATTATAAATATTTATGGCACGTTACATGGTATTTTTGCATGTGGGTTTCTTTCCATGACAGCTTTTTTCTCTGTGGGCTTTTTAAATATATGACCTTTTTTCCAAGTGGGCTTTTCCCCATGTGGGCTTTTTTTCCTGTGAGCATTTATGAGTGTGGAGGCTTTTCTGTGGGAGGGGTTCCTGAGGTTTTTTTTTCTTCCCCCAGTCACCATACCTAGCCTGTGCAACTCAGGAGCAATCTGTGTTGGTTTGCCTCCTAATGGCTGTGGGAGAAGAATATCATTTTTCCAGCATAGGTCATTAATTTTCAGGTCATTAATGAACTGTAGGTCATTAATGAACTGGTTTGAGCTTAAAATTGTATGTGACCATCAGTGGTGTTCTGTTGTTGTTGCATTTAGAGCTATCTTGTAGCAGGTTATCCTTGGTATCATTCTGGCTTTGTCAGTCTGTTTCCTTATTACATCAGGTGGGGATTGTAATTCCAAAAACGTTTGCTGTAGATCCTTCAAGTGTGGCTGTAGCATAGAGCTTGGCTGTAGACAATGCATTGTTTGGTGTGCTTACTATAGTGACTGGAGGCATGTAGATATGTTTGACTATTGGTAGGTTTCTGGTATAAGGTAGTATTTATGCTTCCATCATGTATTTAAGGTAAGGTAAGGCCAACATTTTCTTGCCCACAGATAGCCCCCTAACCTTGAACAACTTCTCACTCACAATAATGCACTTCCTAACATAGGCACAGAGTCTGGGACCAGGGCCTGTAACAAACCAAGATGCCAGGTCCATCCTCATATTTACTCTAACAATACAATCACTGGACCTAACAGCACCTGCCATACCATCTCAGGTTCATTCACTTGTTCATCCTCTAATGTTATATATGCCATCGAGTGTCAGCAATACTTTTCCACTCTCTACATTGGACAAACAGATCAATTCCTATGCAAAAGAATAAATGGATGTAAAACTGATGCTAAAATCACAACACCTCAAAACCAGTGGGGGAACATTTTATTTTCCAGGACATTCCATGGCTGACCTAGGAGTGGCAGTCCTCAAACGGGATGGGTAGCCATGTTTGTCTGTAGCAGTAGAAAAGAGCAAGACTCCAGTAGCACCTTAAAGACTAACATGATTTATGGCAGGCTATGAGCTTTCATGAGTAACTGCTGGCTTCTTCAAATACAGCTCCATTTGTTCTATATTTTGGAGAGTGGAGTGATTTCAGATGCCAAATGACATTAGCAGGCAAATAACAATAGCAGATGAATGACAATAGCAAGTGTGATTGGATTAGATGTGATATGCAGAGGAGTAGTAATCCAGAGGGGTAGTCCAATCATGCCTGTTATTTGTCATTCACTTGCTATTGTTATTTGCCTACTAATGTCATTCAGCATTTGAAATCATTCCGTTCTCCAAAATATAGGACAGATGGACTCACATTCTAGCTGTACCTGAAGAAGTGAACAGTGACTCACAAAAGCTCATATCCTGCCACAAATTTTGTTAGTCTTTAAAGTGCTACTGGACTCTTGCTCGTTTCTAGTCCTCAAAAGAGAACCTTCAAGGGGAGATTACTATGTGAGATTGCTGAACTTGAATTCATTCACAATTTCAGAACAATGGACCCCCTTGGCCTGAATAGGTATATAGGATTCTTATCTCACTACAGGTGCTAATTTCCCACCCCTAAGCATTTCTCCTAATTACATTTGGCATTGCACCTTTCATCCTGACTCTGTTATTTGTAACACTTCTCCCCATCTCCTGACTGAGATATATAGCCTCAGGGATCTCCTTTCCTACTTGTATCTGATGAAGGGAGCTTAGAGTCTTGAGAACTTACACCCTGGAAATCCTGCTGGTCTTTAAGGTGCTACTGGACTCACATCTTGCTCTTCTATGGCAGGCCAATATGGCTACCCACCAGAACAGTTAGGGACAATAACAATCTTAAGAGAATTCATTCCACGTTGAATGGGTAAGAACCACTCCCAACTGTAGACCAATGGACAGAGCTGGATAAAAATAATGTTTGTTGATTAGATTTTATTTTTATCCTACTCTACAATTTGCAGTAGTCCTCAACCAATCTTAAGGGACTGAGTTCTCTTTGATTAATTACTATTTCTAACTGGCCTCTCTTTATAACACTCTCTCATTCACAACTTTCTGTTGCTTATTACTTTAGGCATAAATATATCTCTTATGGACATGCACTCCATGCATCTAGTGGAATAAATTTTGTTAGCTTTTAAAGTGCCACTGGGCTTCTGCAACACGCTAACATGGCTATATGCTAACATGGCTACCCCTCTAGTGATATATTAGAGTGGCAATCAAGAATGTTTAACTCCAAAATGGGCCTAATCAAGTCAGTCAGGCTGCATCAGTGCAAAGGGTATGTTGCTTGTGGTCTCAGTCTGTCATATTTGTTTGCATAATTTCCAATTGTCAGACCAGTTATTTGAAATATGGATTGATGGATTATGAAATGACTGCTTTGGAGCAAGTGATTTGAGTTTAGCCCTGATTGGTAGGATGATTCTTAGTCAACTAATTAACTTTAAGTAATGCAAAGGAACACAGACCAGAGCAGATGCTATTTAAAAGTAAACCCCTGTGGTGTGGGGGTATCGTTTCTCATACCGCACTTCTTTTTTCACCCATTTGTACAGCTGTTCCACGCACAAGTGATACGCAGTGCAGCTCTGTCCCAGAGCCCAGATATGGAAGGAGGATTGGCTCTGAATTCTCAGCAGGTTCTGTAGTCCGCTTTGAATGTAGTCCCGGCTATCTTCTGCAAGGCTCAAAAGCTATCCGCTGCCAATCTGTGCCCAATGCTTTAGCCCAGTGGAATGACACAGTACCAAGCTGTGTGGGTAAGGCTTATTATGTTTAGGTTATCTGTTTTTCAGTCAACATTCAAGAACACTACTTCTCTCATTGAGTAGTATTTAACATTTATATTTACTTTCCACTGATTAATACTGGCCATGTCCAATTTAAAAGAGCAATTTGTCATTTCAAAAGTAATTGAGTACCAGCTGGTTGGTAGGTAGTATAGTGTTTCACGTAATGACCTATTAGATTAACAAGGTTGATTTTTTTTTTGCTGAATATTTTTTGTCACTGTGACAGCCTCTAAAATCACAAGTACAATACAGAGCCTAACATCAACCTCAGGAAATCCCCCTTACATTAATTAATTGTTTCCCGAAGCATTTGTTGTAGCAGATTTATAACTGATAGCACTTTGAAAATTACTGTTTGAAAAAGTGTTCTGCTATATCATGACCTAAAGTGACAATGTCTGTTCCAGCTAAACGAGCTACAATTTTTGTGGGATCCTCTGGTGGAATTATGGTTATCTGTTTGGATCCTTTTTGTACCTATTAAGTGTTGTTGTCATTTTACTTTTCCCTGGATTTATGTATTTTAGTTATTTATAATATTGTTAAAGATTGTGTACCTTTAGGGAGGAGAAAATAAGACTTCAAGAATTTGAATTATAATTGTAATAATATTAATTTTATTCATATATACACAGTTGCTTCTATACTGTTATGATAACAAGAAAGTTATATTTCCCAAGGGAGATATAACTAGTTCTGAACTGAACCACACCAAACATGAAACTCCCTTATGGAAGCTAGGAAGAACTGGGCTGTGATCAAACGCATAATTAGTCCCGCCATAGGCGCAAATGCTGGGCAGATTTAAAGGGCGCGCTCAGACGCAGAGATCTGGGAAGCGCCCTGCACCCATCGGCAACCCATTTTGCTCCACTGCAGAAGTGGAGTAAAACGACACTGGGGAAAGTCCGGTAGCAAATGGGTTGCTACAGGCCATGGACGGACTTTCCCGTCTGATCGCTCCAGCGCGCTCTCATAGCATCGGGATGGTCTGATCAGGCCATCCCAACTCCATGCCGTTTCCCCCCCCTTCACAGTATGCACATCATTCACACTCCATAGAGAGCCCTCAGTGCTGAGATGTGATTCATCAATTCCCTGTTTAAGCACATCGGGAACAAACAGCAAAAAAAAAACCCTGACTCACCCGCAGTGCATCTGATCATGCAGTGGTGGGCTGCCCCCACAGCTTCAAAGGACTGTGTAATTGCACGACTGCAGGTCAAATTCCTCCAGAGGAAATAGCCTCGCTTCCCCCCGCATCATCTTGCACGTGTGACCACCACCCAACTCCTTCATGTATCTAATTTGAAGATAAGTAATGAAGAATATGTTTGTTTTCCATGAATAGCAGTGCCACCCCTAAGCAGAGATATACCCTTCTAATCCTGTTGAATTCAGTGCACACAGAAGGATGTAACTCCGCAAAGCTGTGACATAAAGTTGCAGGACTGCTTTTGTAGGCCCCATGGCTCATTCCTTATCTCTCCTCAACCCTACAGACTTTTTTTCTGTGTTCATCTGCCTACACTACTCCCTCAAATTCCCTGGTCCACTATTAAAAATATTAAAGCTCGTCTGTGGTGTGTGTGTTTTTTTCCTGCCGCAGCTTCATAAGATGTTGCCTGGCAGAAAAATTGGGTAGTTTGGCTGCCATTAGCACTGCCAGCAGAAAAATTAGTTTGATTTATATATTGGCATTTGTTTATTTACATGATTTCTTCAAAAGCAAATGCTATGTTTTAGTTGTAATTGGAACAATAGAAGTCAGATTCTATTTTTCTTGGTAGTGTTTCTTTTCAATGAGCATGCTTTTGGCTTTGTTGTTACTTCTTGTTGTTACTGCTTGCGGGGAGGGTGGGGTATAAATTGAATTAAATAAATAAATAAATAAATAATGGGATTTTTTTTTCAGTGCCATGCAGTCGGAATTTCACTGAACGGAGAGGGACTATATTATCTCCAGGCTTCCCAGAACCTTATGGTAACAGCTTGAATTGTGTGTGGAAAATCACAGTGACTGAGGGATCAGGTATTCAGGCAAGTCCACATTTGCCAGCTGTGGAATATTAACTACTTCACTATAGATGGCTAATTATTCTCTTTTTTATCACTTTCTCTCTTAAATTGTAAGAAAATAGCAAACTTGCTTGTGTTTTTGTGATTCTAGTGATAGATTCATTGGCAGAGCTTCAATGGATCTTTGAATGAAAGAACATGTCCTTTCATTTTGTGGCAATTGACACCCATCTAGCCCAGCCTTCTACAACATTTATTTATTAGCTTTTCAGAACACTTTCCCTGGAGTTCAAAATAGTTCACAAAATATTAAAATCAGTCATAACAGAAGAACTCTAATGCATATCCTAAAAATGTCACAAAAGGTTAAGAAAATAGGAAATGGAAGAGAGCAGCCTTAACTGGTAACAGCCAGCATCCAACAAGATCATTACAGGCGACAAAGATACTTTAGTGGCATAGGGCTGCGATCATATGCACAATTAGACCCGACATAGGTGCGAATGCTGGGTGGATTTAAAGGGTGCAATCAGACAAAAACATCTGGGAAGTGCCCTGCAGCCATCGGCAACCCATTCTGCTTCACTGCAGAAGTGGAGTTAAAAGACACCAGGGAAAACCCGGTAGTAAATGGGTTGTGATGGGCCACGAACGGACTTTCCTGTGTCTGATCACCCCAGCGCACTCTCATGGCATCAAGATGGTCTGATCAGGCCATCCTGACTCTGTGCCATTGTTTCCCCCCCCCTTCACTGTACATGCATCATAAGAACATAAGAGAAGCCAATGTTGAATCAGGCCAATGGCCCATCTAGTCCAACACTCTGTCACACAGTGGCCAAAAATACCAGGTGCCATCAGGAGGTCCAGCAGTGGGGCCAGGACACTAGAAGCCCTCCCACTGCTGCCCCCTCCAGCACCAAGAATAGAGTGCATCACCTGCCCCAGACTGAGAGTTCCCATCTATACCCTGTGGCTAATAGCCACTGATGGACTTCTGCTCCATATGTTTATCTAATTCCCTCTTGAAACTGTCCATGCTTGTAGCTGCCACCACCTCCTGCGGCAGTGAATTCCATATGTTAATCACTCTTTGGGTGAAGAAGTACTTCCTTTTATCTGTTCTAACCCAACTGCTCAGCAATTTCATGGAGTGCCCACGAGTTCTTGTATTGTGAGAAAGGGAGAAAAGTACTTCTTTCTCAACCTGCTCAATCCCATGCATAATCTTATAAACCTCGATCATGTCCCCCCTCAGCCATCGTTTCTCCAAGCTAAAGAGCCCCAAGCGTTTTAACCTTTCTTCATAGGGAAGGTGTTCCAACCCTTTTATCATTCTAGTTGCCCTTCTCTGCACTTTTTCCAATGCTATAATATCCTTTTTGAGATGTGGCGACCAGAACTGTACACAGTATTCCAAATGAGGTCACACCAATGATTTATACAGAGGCGTTATGATACTGGCTGATTTGTTTTCAATTCCCTTCCTAATAATCCCCAGCATAGCGTTGGCCTTCTTTATTGCAGTTACACACTGTCTAGACATTTTCATTGAGTTATCTACTATGACTCCAAGATCTCTCTCTTGTTCAGTCTCTGCCAGTTCAGACCCCATCAATGTGTATTTATATTTAGGATTTTTGGCTCCAATGTGCATCACTTTGCACTTGGCCACATTGAACCCCATTTGCCACGTTGACGCCCACTCACCCATTTTCGATAGATCCCTTTGGAGTGCCTCACAATCCTCCCTGGTTTTCACCACCCTGAACAGCTTCGTGTCATCTGCAGATATAGCCACTTCACTGCTTACTCCCAATTCCAACTCGTTAATAAACAAGTTAAAAAGCACCAGACCGAGTACTGATCCCTGTGGTCCCCCACTGCTTACCACCCTCCACTGAGAAAGTTTCCCATTTATACTCATTCTCTGTTTCCTATTTATAAGCCAGTTTTTGATCCACAAGAGGACTTGTCCTTTTATCCCATAACTATTGAGCTTACTTAGGAGCCTGATGAGGAACTGTATCAAAAGCTTTCTGAAAGTCAAGGTAAATAATATCTATTGTGTCCCCCTTGTCCACATGTTTGTTCACTCCATAGGGAGCCCTTGGTGTGGATGTGTGATTCATAGATCCCTCATTTAAGCACATGGGGAAAAAAGGCACAAAACACCCCCCTCACCCACAGTTGTGTCTGATCACACACTGACAGACTGCACCTGCTGCTTCAAAGGGAGGTGTGATCGTGCAACTGCTGGCCAAATTCTTCTGGAAGAAATAGCCTCGCTTCCCCCCCCCATTTTTTGTGGAATGTGTGACTGCAACCTTTAATAGGAAATGGAAGAGAGCAGCTTTAACTGGTAACAGCCAACATCCAACAAGATCATTATAAGTGACGAAGATGCTTTAGTGACATAGATAATGTATTTCGGTTAATCAGATTCCAATGGGAATTATTAGTGGAAAAGCCATATTAGTCCGTTCTGTGATACAGATTTCCCCCCCCTCTACGTGTGTGTTTTTTAGGAATTCTTTTCATAGATCTGATGAAGTAGACTCTGAAAGCTTATGCTACAATAAATCTTGCTATCATTAAGGTCGTAAGACTCCTTTTTTCCATTTAAGAATCAGAATGTTTATTTAAGGAGAGCATTTCTTTAAGCATAGTTAAGTAAAGCAATATTTTCACCTACTTGCAACTAAAGATGTAACAGGGGCGTGCATTCAGTCTATCTGTGCCAGGAAAAAAAACCCTGCTATTTTCAAGATATTTTTTTCAGCCAAATAAAGATAGCTGGTATTTATTTGGCTATCTGAAATGAATATTCAGGATTTTACAGGACTGCCTGATAGGCGCTCAGTCCCTTTAAACACCTTTGGAGTTCACTCACATCTTGCAGAAGGCATTTAAAGGGACTGTGATCCTTTTAAATGCATTTTTCCCCTCCATTGAAAACAATGGAGGATTAAGGCAGGAGAAGCAAGCCCCAGGAGCTCCTGTCCTGCATGGACTACATTGCTCTGCACCACACAGGAGGTTTTGAGGCTTACTTCTCCTGCCTTCATCCTCCAGACTGCAGGAGAAGTGAGCCCAGGCAGAATCTCCTGTGTTGCTCCATGTGGTACAGCAGATCCTTGGGCTTGCTTCTCTAGCAGCCCAATTCAAACTGGACTGCAGGAGAAGTGAGCCCAACAAGGATCAGCTGCAGGAGAAGCCAAGACAACCCCAAGATCTGTGTACAGTGGGGAGAGACCTCCCCGATGCATACAGATCCTGGTGCCAACTTCTTCTGCAGCACAGTTTAAACCATGCTGCAGGAGAAGCCAAGCCAGCCCCAGGATCAGGCTGGCTTTTTTAAATCCAGTGTTTTTCTTCTCAGGTCTATTGAACCTGAAAAAATTAAGGATTTCTGAAAAATTCTGGATCCAAATACCATACCAGTATTGGGGTCCAGGATTTTTCAGAAATACCTAATTGTTTTTTGGTCCAATAGACCCAAACCAAAAAAAATACCAGATAAAAAAGATTGCACATCCCTAGACATAATTATCCAATGCATCTCATTGTGATCAGGTAACCCAGGACCAAAGGAATTTAAATACCTGTGATGTGAATGGAGTACTTATAGAGCTTTTTCTCTTATCCACTCTCACATTTTAAAGTGTTAGAAGAAAAAAGACTGAGCTAGAAGTTTTATGTTCACCTGGAGCTGGTATAGTTAATTGTTATGTAAACATTGTGGTGTGTAAGAAAACAAGAGGAACTAAAACTAGTTTTCTTTAATCCACTGTTAATCCTTTTATTCAACTTTTATTCATCCTTTTTAATGCTGCCATGTTAAAATGTATCAAAAGGCTGACACCCTGCTACTTTAGAGTATTACTCCTGAGGAAGACTATTGAAATGAGTGTATAACCGGGGGCTCATTGAGAATATTGGATGTTGTTTTGAATATGTTTAAATTTCCAAAGTTTTGTCTTGAATTTGTTAGAATTTCTAAAGTTTGAATAAAAGTTGATTCTAAACAAGCGATGATTGCATGTTAAATACTTAGCTGTTCTAAGAGCCAGCTCAGGCTGCTGGGAACAGCATAATGCTCTTATAATTCTTTCATTTACAACAACCATAGACATGATAGATATGTACGACAGTGACTTGGCCAAGATCAGTCAATACTATTTTGCATTCACGCCCATCACATTTTTCACACTTATAATAATGTTCACCACATGGAGACACATTTGCTATAAATAAAGGCTGTCAGTTAAGTTTTTGGCTCAACATGTTTTATAACTAATTCATCAACATCAGAATCTAACCCCTTGTTCCCTATGTGAAAAATATATATATATTGATTACCCTCAGATAGTGAAGCTATAATCTTGGCGAGTACAGATTTAACCAAATTCAGCAATTTCATACTGGTATGAACTTTCTCTGAGTGCAAAGACTGCCTTATTTCTTTCTGTGGAGAAAACCCATTCCTTGGAATGGGAAGCTTAGGCCCACTTCCATTGGAGAGCTTGCAGAGTACACTACACCTCTGTATGTAGATATAGGCTCGAACTGAGGTTTATACTGATGCTTTTCTGCCATTGAAATAGATCTTTATGGACTCTTCATCTTCAAAAAGTGTTGGTTTTGCCCAGCATCTTTTTTCTCTCTCTTATTTTTCCCATTATTACTTGAAATTCCTTTCTTCATGCTGATCATATGTTGTGTGCACCTCCGTACTTAACTTAAGCTGCACGTTGTACAGTGTCACATACTAAACCTGTTCCTAGATTTAATTCTTTTTAGTGGAAGGCTGCATGTTTTAATGTTCTCCCACATTTTAAATAAACCTTTGTGTGGATACAAAAATAACATGTAAGGGACAAAGATTTTAACTTAGTCTTCTCCCTGTCATTTTAGTTTTAGATGTGCAAAAAGCTTTGTGTTACTGGAAAACATTAAACTATTTTATCCCATCTACAGTCTGAAGTGGTATAGTACAGGAACAAATGCATCATATATAACAGTGTAAACCTATCAGAGTTACTCCAGCCTGAAGTCATGGATTTTAGTAGTTTGGAGAAAGCCTGCATAGGATTGTATTGTAAGTCCACTGATCTTGTAGTTCAGGTCAAAGAAATATATATGTCATTTTTATAAATTAAACATCAAGTTAAGCAGGCTCAAGTTCTTCTGTCCTTTTTGACACTTCAAAACAAACAGTTTTTCCATTCCCAGAAGGTGCCTGCTCTGAAAATTAAAATGTAAACAGTACTGCAAAGCCAGGATATGTACAGTATATTGCTACATTTGTTGTCGAGGTCATTGTTCTTTTTGTCTTTCCTGTCACTGACTTGGAATTATATATGACTAGGGATGGGCACAAACTGGGGAAATGGTGGTTTGTTGGGGTTTGTGGTTTGTTTGATTAAATGAACCATGAACTTACAGTAACCTTTCTATTTCCTGAACCAGTTCATGGTTTGTTGTGTTTGTGAGTTCATAGAACAGCCCCACCTGGAAGTGAGCCCCAAAGGCATTTAAATGCCATCAGAACCCACCATCATGGACCTGCGCATATAAGGGCATATAAGGCCTATAAAGGCCCTCAGAGCTCACTCTCAGAGCCGATGCGGGCCAGCTAGACTGGGAGGTGGGCTCCAAAGGCATTTAAGTAAGCAGGCTCTGAAGGCATTTAAAAGCCTCTGGAGTCACTCGGATGGGGCTGTGGGCTGGTGGTTGGCTCTGATGGCATTTAAATGCCTTTGGGGCTCACTTCTGGGTGGCCTGCCAGACCTGGAAGTAAGCTCTGAAGGCATTTAAATGCTTTTAGAGCCCAAGAACATGTCTCCCATGAACCTCACAAACCTCCATGAAAAACATGGAGGTTCATGGGAGACATATTCCCTGAACCCCTGGTTCATGAACCACAAACCAGTCTGGTTCATGCTTGAACCCAGGGCTCATTTGGGAGTTTGTGCCCATCCCTAGATATGAATGTTCTGTTTAATGAACATGCAGTGGCATTGTTTTCACAGATCCAGGTAATAAGCTTTGGCACTGAACATAACTGGGACTCTCTTGAAATCTATGATGGGGGTGACATGACAGCACCACGGCTTGGGAGTTTTTCAGGTATGTACACAATTACCTCTAGTGGAGAGAGCACAACAGAGTCTAATCAAAGCTTCAGGGTTTTTAGGGCGTGTACTTTTTCAGTCAGGTTTATTAATACATATTAAAAGCTTTGAATGAAGTGCTATATTAATGCTAAGTACTATTGTTGTGATTTACCTGACTTCAGACACAGGTTAATAACAAGCAATGCTTTTGGGGGTCTGTCTTGACGCCAGGTCATGTGGTGAGAATTTGGACTGAGTACATCCATGCAAAGTTTGGCATAAGAACATGAAGTACAGCCTGCTGGATAAGACCAGTGGTCCATCTAGTTCATCATACAGTCACATGGTGGCCAATCAGCTGCCCTGAAAGAAAATAAACAGGATGTAGAGGCCAAGGCCCTCTCTTGATGCTGCCTCCCAGCTCTGGTATGTAGAGGTTTGCTGCCTCTGCATGTGGAAGCTCCCTTCAGTCACCTTGACTAGTAGCCATTGATGGACCTCTAGTGCTTTCTACAATGCTTGGAGCACTCCCCCTATCCTTGGCTCATGCTGACACATGAATGAAGGGTGGAAGTATTCCTTCCCTCAGTCCTTCCACTGTCATGGAGGTAGGACATATTACAGCATGTTTTTAAGGACTTTTTTTTTAGTATTTTTGTGGTTGTGTTATCATTTGGTGAGCTCATCCAATGGTACACTTCAAAAAATGTACCAAATATGGTACTAAGATTGCACAATCTGATGAACATTCATTCATCTTTGTGTCTTCTGTGCAGTCCCACATGGGATTGCTTCAGAACAGGCCTGCCATGGTGGAGTTTTCTACAAGCTTCTAGAATCTATAGCTGAGTCCTCCCCCTCAGCAGGCCTGGAGCTTCAAGTTCTGTTCCCACCCAAAAGACCAAGTGACAAGGGGAGGAGGGCGCACTCTTTCCTCAGTCCCTTTTCTGCCACTGTGGAGAGAGGGCATGTTACAGCACCACAGAGATTTCTTTGATGGAATTGTATGGTTTTTTTTCCTACCGGTTTCTGACTATACTAATCCAGATGGCACTTTTAAAGAAATGCCACAATTACAGCACACAAATGGAGTAAAACAATGAACATGACCAGTGCCTCATGTGCTTAGGTGAAGGACACAATACCTCCTCTTATTTATTTATTTATTGTTAAATTTGTACCCCGCCCTCCCCACAAAGCAGGCTCAGGGCAGCTTCTTGTCAGGCATGTGGCCTCTTTACCCCAAAAGTACGGCAAGAAAGGGCTCTTCTCCTCAAAACAGCTTTATGGGAGCAGTCATTTGGGGTTCCCAAAACTGTGGATTCCACTTAGAAAAGGGCCAGAACCCCTTCAGTGGTCTTCATTGCCATAGCACAATCAAAACCCAATGCCAGAGGTGCTGCCCAGACCCTGAGAGCAGCTTCTGAACTGCCTATAAAGAAAGCAAAAAAAAGTTGATACACTTGACTCTGTCGACTGCTGAACCCCAACAAACCAGTGCTGACTTATATTAAAATCACCTATCCAGGACCTGGTGCAATACCAACAGACCTTGAGGTCGATCTCAGATTTCCTCAACATCTCTACAACATCAGAATGGCTCACCCCACTGTTGATTAGTGTCATTGACTCAAATGCAACCTTCAGCATCTCCATGTTGCTTGCCATCAGGATCCCCTCCAACATGAAGATCTCAATCTCTTCTACATCAAATCTCTAACGGTTGACATTGTAGCCATTCTTCTGATAAAAGTAGAGTGCATTCTCAGAAGCCTCATCCTCCTTCCCTTTCTATGACCTTGAAAGGGTACCAATCCTCAGATGAGGACATGATTGAATTAATCACCCCTGTACAGAAGGCTTCATCTAGTAAGCCAACATCAGCCTCTGAGGTGAACATCTCTCAAACATCACAATGGAGTTCTCATCTGCAATGGGGTCTGTTTCCCCCATGGTTTATGCAGAGGTCTTTTTTGGGGGGAGCGCACCGGAGCACAGCTCCAGGAGCTCAGGAGCCAAGCCCCACCCCCAGCTGGAGTCCCGGGGAATCTTTCAGGCAACCGAATGTCAATTTCAGCTCCGTTATATCCTATGGGCCATTGAAGTCAATGGTGAAAACATAGGGTATATTCTGGGGGCTGGAGGGGAGGGGGCTTGAGTAACTTTTTCCCACCATAGAGAACAATGGAGGGAATAGGGGCAACCTGTTTAGGGCCCCATAGAATTGGACCCCCTGATCCAATGTTCTTGAAACTTGGTGGGTATCTTGGGGAGAGGCTCCATCAGCTACCCTGTGAGTTTGGAGCCTCTCCCTCAAACCCCTCCCCTCCAGCCCCCAGAATATACCCTATGTTTTCACCATTGACTTCAATGGCCCACAGGATATAATGGGGCTGAATTGCCGCCGAATTTCTTTCATTCCCTCCTTTCCTTCTCTCTTTTTCCTCTTTCCCTCCTGCTTCTCTTCTCTCTTTCTTTCTTTCCCACCTTCTTCTCTTCTCTTTTTTCCTCCTTTCCCTGTTTCCCTCCTTCTTCCCTCTCTTTCTTTCCCTCTTTCCTTCCTTCTTTCCTTCTCTCTACTCTCTCTCTTTCCTTCCCTCTTTCCTCCTTCTGTGGCCCAACTCTCATGAGAAGGAGTTTAAACTTTAAACCCCTTCTCTCTTAGCTCCCCCTCCCAGACTAGCTGGAGAAGGGAAGGGGAGGCTTTTGAAGATGCCTCCTCCCCTTTTGCTTCCCCTTCTGACATCATTTCTGGTGATGTCAGGGGGTGTGGCATATGCTAATAGCCTAATAACTCATTAGCATACCATATGCTAATGAGCTTCTGCAGCTGTTTTTCTATGAAAAGACCCCTGGGTTTATGTCCCCATGGCAACCATCTACCTATCGCACCTGTTGCACCAGGTCTGTCATTAGATCACGGTCATCCGAGAGCCAGGACACCATAAACTCCTATGCAGATCCTGAGACTCAAACAGAGAAAGAATTGGAGAATTATTCAGAGTGTACTTTCATTCTCTCAACGATTTATTTATTTATTTTTCATATTTATATCCCGCCCTCCCCGTAGGCTCAGGGTGGCTAACAAGAGGTATATGCCATGCTAAAACAATTAAATTCAAATAAAATATGATGATGCTGGGGGGGACCCTGCACATGTTTCTCCAGCTGAAGACCTTAAGTTGTATTCTGAACAATTTGTTAGAATGGTTAAGCCACTAGAGATTGAATACACATCTCCAGAACCAAGATTTGTAGACCCAGTTATGAATGTGCTGTACTCAACTGACCCTCAACCAATAGCCCTTCCAATGGTGAAAAGTGTTCTAGAAATCACAAGAAACATATGGGCTAAACCAGCCTCCAGTCAAGCCTCCACTAGAAAAGTGGAAAACCTATATAAGATTAGAAAGGAAGAATGTGAATACCTATTTCAGCATCCCCCAGCCAAACAAAGAGCAGGAATGCATTCAACTGCCCTTGGTAAGAAGGGTCATAAATTAAAGTGCAAGGTCTACATGTCAGGAGCCTTAGGTCTCTGCATGGCTAATTTTAAGGCAGTTATAGGTTTTTATCAGATCTATTTATGGGAACAAATGTCTCAATACATAGAGGCACTCCTGGATGACAAAAAAAACCAGGCAAAGATTGAACAAGCAGAGGTCATCAAATTGGGAAAACAGGCACTTAATGTGTCATGCCATGTGGTAGCCAAACTATGGCCTCAGCAATAGTTATAAGAGATCATTCATGGCTAAGAGCTTTGGCTCTACCTCCAGATGCTAGAGCCCATGTAGAAGGTCTTCCCTTTGAAGGAAAGAGCAGATGGAAGTAGTGCTTGACAGGATTTGTAATAGGTTGACAGCCAAGTCTATAGGTATCACTTCCCAGCAAGTTGGAAACTTTAAACCCAGGTACTTCCCCAGATACCATCAACAGTACAAATTTGGGAAGTCGTACAGATTTCAACCTACACAGAATCACCAACCCCACTATCATACCCCCTTCAACTTCCAGAACCAACCTTGACAGCAGAGAGGGCGACAGAGGGCACAATCTCCCAGAGACCCCTCATCTAAGGGAAGGGCACCCCAGTGACTGGGTAGATTCCCACAGTTGTCTGATAGGCTTTCCTTGTTCACACACCATAGGAGTTCAATTACAGAAGATGTTTGGGTTTTGTGTATAATAAAATTTGGATACTTCCTTGAATTTAAATCCACTCTTTATTGTATTGATCTTTGTCCCAAAGGGACTGCTTCCAACTTGCCTCTATACCAAGAGATTCAGCATCTCCAAAAAAGAGCTGTGCAGTTGCTACCCCCCCCTTCAGAAGAGCATAGGGTTTTTTACTCCAGCTAATTTTTAATAGACAAAAAGGGAGGTTGTGTGAGGCCTATCATTGACATGAGGGAACTGGGCTGCCCAGAAGAGCCCCAGCAGAGCCTACAAGGAGAACTCTCCCTGCAGGATCAGCTGTGTTGTGGGCTTTGTTGGGCAGTCCAGTTTAAACCGGGCTGCCTAGCAGAGCCCCAGGGGAGCCTGCTAAGAGAGTTCTCCCCATAGGATCAACTGCTTTGCGAGCTCTTTTGGGCTATCTGGTTTAAAGGGATCACCCAAAAGAGCCCCAGCTGAGCCCCCTCTCAGCTGTTCTTTGCTGCTTTGCCACTGCTTTTCTTTTCTCTGTATTTTCCTGGTCAGGTCTATTGGACCAGGAAAAAAAAATCAGTTTTTCTGAAAAATCCTGGATCCAAATACTTTACTTTTTCCGGGAATCCTAAATTCTTTTCGGGTCCAATAGACCCGAACTGGAAAATACAAGGGGGAAAGATTGCACGCCCCTACTGTTGCCTCATTTTTTACTTGGTAAATAACCCATTGAAGTCTGATGATGACGTTGAGAAACTCAGGCCCTCAACTCCAATGGACCATATAAAAAAGCCCAAGAAAAATTTGAGACTGGCTCTGGAATGCCTCCCACTGCTCCAATGTTCTGACAGCCTTCTTGATATCCTTGTCCTCCCAACTCAAATGTATATCCTCCAATGGGATACTACAGACTGTCCGCAGATGTGGTTCCATCCTATGGGTCTGAGGCCTGCAGCCCTAGACTCTGAGGAAAATATCCCAACTTTTCTTGGAAAATATTCCAACTGAAGTCAGTAGAACTTGTTATGGAGAAATAGACAAAGGAGCAAGCTGTATATCTCTCCCCCATGTTGTGTATTATCTTTAAATAGTGTTACTATAAGGATGGCAGTCATAGGTCATGTGATTATGCTAGTTGCTTATGTGATTGTTGTTATAATATAGAAAATGTTTTGTTTGAGCAATGATTTAAAATTTCCCTTCTTTTAAAGTGACCATGCTGCAAAGATCTTCTTATGGTAAACTAGATCTTTCCTGTGGGGGGGGGGGCAGGTACCACAGTGCCAGCATTATTGAACAGCACTTCGAATCAACTTTATCTGCACTTTCATTCTGACATTAGTGTGGCAGCTGCTGGTTTTCATCTGGAATATAAAAGTAAGTTTTTGTGAGTTTTTTAAAAAATATAATGCCTATTATTAGCATGTGATACATGTGACTAGTGGACAGGGCTTTTTAAGTTGTGTCCCCTTATTTATGGAATGCCTCCCCAGAAAGATGTATGATCTTTAGGCATCAGGTTTAAAGTTATTCTGTTTCTCAAGAGTTCTCCTGGATATTGCCAGTTCTTGTTGTAATTTATTCTCCCAAGCACTTCCCTCAAATGAAGAATCATATTGGGTTTAAGAAGTTTAAATGGCTAATACAACATTCACATTAATTGTTTAATATTTTAAAGAGTGGGACGTATCAGGTAGTCCATTGGGCACCATCATTTGGACTCCAGACTTTGTCATTAATTTTTTGCTGGCCTTCTTCATTCTTGCCTGCACATGAACTGTGTCAAAATATGCCAGACCTCACCCCCTTCATCTAGTGTATCACACAGATAAATAAGGGTCTGGTTGATGCTGCTCAGCACCAAAGGCATTCCCTGCCAGCCCACCATATAACAAATGAAGAGGTGTTATAGGAATGGTTGTTCATCATATGATGCCTCAATGTGCTTGCCAATTCACCCTGCTTATATTGCCCTATTCCTGCCATCACTAGTTATGGTCTAACCAGCCTGAGGACTAGGCTTATCCCACCTTCAAGAAGCTCCATAAAGCCGATAAAAAATGATTCCTTAGCAGGCCAATTATAGGGTGCCCAGAATTTTTGCTTGACCCCAAAGGGACTGGCTAATCTCAAGAATTGCCTCACAGGAGAGTGGGTGGGTTAGAAGCACACAATGAATGCCTGTGTAGGAGAGTATGGCCAACCATTGTTTATTTGATTTTCAGAGGGGCTAGTATGATAAACTCTCTGTCCTCTTCAATGGGTGTTTTATTTTTATTATATTTGGTTCAGTCTTTTTTAAAGATTGTTTTAGTGCTCTATGGTTCTTTGTAAGCTATCTTCAGTATTTTTATAAATTGGTAAGATAAAAATGTTTTCAAATATATCCAGGTTTTTGTCCCCATTTCTGTATCTTTGTATGTGTACGTTTCAAGAATATAGGCTGAAAGTGATATGAATAGTTTTGGAGTAAAACAATTAAGAAAAATCCAGCTCTAAAATGCTTATAGAGAGATCACAGTGAAGTTTTTCATAAAGAGATAATAAATATAGCACCACAACTGGAAACAGAAGCCTCTTGACAAAAGTCTTTTATATACAACTAGGAATAAGGCCCATTGTGGCAATAAATACAAAGAGCGCTAGAAAGAGGCTCTGGGTGAGTGCTGCAGCCTTTTCCCCACCATTTTCTCCAGGGGTAGTGATCTCTGACATGTGAATAGCAGTTGTAATGCAAAGTGATCTCCAGCCCTCACCTGGAGATTGGTAGTAGTGGTTACCCAGGGGTCAATGGCAGGTTTGGCAGTCTATGGCCTTGTACCTTTCTGAGGTCCCACCCCTCCTCAAACCCCACTATCTCCAGGCTCGACTCCAGGAATATCCAGGAATTCCTCAACCTGGAGTTCGCAACCCCATCTCCTTCCCAGCCAACCAACCACTGTTATCTGCTCCTCTGACTTCACTGCTCAATCTCCTCCCCTCCCTCCTGGAGAGCAGTTGTAGTTTTGGCAGCTTATTCTGTGAGAGATGTGTCCAGGCTGGCAGTGGGTGGGGGAGAAGAGTGTACCCAGCACCGAGGCAATGCCATGCCAGTACCCTTGAGTGGCAGCTGATAGGCCAGTGGAGCGCACAGGCAATGGAAGTGCCAGAAATGGCCAATATGTAATGGAATTTTATATAGTAAGAAATATCATGATTCCTCCCTTTACTTTGCTTGCTGCATCAGCTTATCGCCAAGTTGCCCCCTCCCTCCATGCACCTTTCCCCTTTCTCAGATCCCTGACCTGCTGTTCAGTTTACTCACAGGTTTAGCAGAAACTTATTGCCCTTACTTGGAAAGACCTGCATGGCCTGGTCCCTTGTGTCCGTGCCCTGGGACTGTTACTACTCTGGCATCTGAAAGTTTCCAGCACCCTGAGGTGACTTCGTCTCTCTCCCTTGCAGCCTCCTTCCTGTACATTATAAGCAAATCTTGCACTCCCTACTCACGACTACAGGCAGGTGGCTTGCACCAGAAAGATGGCCCTACCCTGGGGAATCACCACCTGGAAAATGTGTGTGCCTGCATCTTTGGCACCAAAGCGATGCCTCCCAGAGGACTCTCTTCAGCCCAGCTATGGGGAGGCAAGGCAGCAATCCTGAGACCAGTCATACCGGGCCAGAGGTGGCAACACGGCGAGAAGTTTTCGCCTGGTGTTGCTGCTGCTGCCACTTGAGGTGGCTCCAGCTGGCGAGAATCCGGGGGGGCATGCAGCACCTGAAGGGGTCTGGCGGCTGCCCAAAACACCGCCTGGGGCAGAAGGGGCTACTGAGGACAGAGACCTCGAGTGGGGCCTTGAGACAGAGCTTCACATCAGGCAAGAGGAAGGCATGCAGGAGCGGCAACTTGCACCCCTAGGCTGCCTGCTGTGCCCTAAGATGTGGTGCTTACCAGGACGCCTGGAAGGAGATCATGTTGACCAGCCACAGAGAAGGTTTGGTGGTCCCCCACTCCTGTTCATTTCTCCCTCTCCCTCTGTGCAAGGGGTGCCATGCAAAGCAGGCATCCATCTGGGCAAGGAAAGGGAAGCAGCAGCCAGGGCAGGGTGGGGGCAAGAGCTCTGTGCGACCGCAGCTGGGGGTGGCGGCTGTGAGACTCTGCTCCAGCGGTAGAGGAGGGAGAGGCAGGCAGCTTGGGTGACAAAAGGGGCCTCCTGGCTTGGCTTGGCTTCCTCTCTCCCCTGCAAGCAGCCCATTGAAGGCAGGAGGCTACCTGTCCCTGGGCGCAGCTGATGATGGGCGCTGCAGTGCCGCCATGGTTAGCCTCGGTGCTGCCGCCATGGTCGGCATCGACCTTCTCAGCCTCTGGCCGCCAGAGCATCCGTCTGATCCATTGCCTCACACTCCACTGAGGCCAAGAGGCTGGGTGGTGCATATGTGAGTGGGACTCAGGCAACGCAGCCAGTGGAAACGGAACAGCTACTGAGTGGCAGTTCAGTCAGCCAATTGATTTGGGAGCGTATTGAATCTTGCCATTCCAAAATAGAATTATTATATAGGAGAGATTATATACAATTTTGCTTTCAGGTTAATGGTTATGCAGACACATTTTAAATAATTGCCTTTTTTTCTTAAAGTGCTACAAGGTGTGAATGGGGATATCAAAAGTGCTAAAGATTACAGCAAGACAGTGTAGGTGAAATACGTTGAACACTTTCAGGTGCTTCTTTTTCTCATTTTCATTATCAGTGGGCGCTTAATGGAGCAAGCATCTCTGGGTTATCTACATGTAAGTCAGAAAGCTGGCTGTTTTATGCAAAAAAGAGATCTTCCTCAAAATGCACCTTTTCCCAGTTATGAACCCCTCTCTTTAGTAAAGATATTTTTCTCTAAATCATGAAAAAGAAACAGGCTTTGGTTTAATTCTGAAATGGAGATTAGAGTTCTATATAAGAGCTAGAATTCAGAAGCATTTTCATGAATATTCCTACTGATGTTAGGATGAAAACTGATCTCTGAGATTTGATGAATGTTGTGTACTTTCTCATTAAGTAATCACAATCATGTCCTCTTGAATTTTATGTTTGTACAACAGTTGCATGATGGGTGCATGTGTATCACTGACTCACCCATATTACATAAAAGTAGATACTAGAAGGTGATGCTTTGCTTTTAGCACAGATATTATTAATATGATAAATGGTGCCGTAAAGCTTTGGTTTTCAGATTGATTTTGCTATGCAAATAATATGAAATGAGAGTGAGAATACTTTGATTTAGGCGCTAAAGATCCTCTTCATCTGGATATTCATCTCCTTTTAAAGAGCAGGCTCAAAGAAGCAAATACACCAATAAGCATCAATTCTAATGTTCATAATTGGGATAATCACTTTTTTAGAATGTTAATGTGTGCAAATTTTTGGAAAGGCCACATTTCCAGCTGATAATAAATATTCAGAATCAGCCAGCAGCCACAGGGTATCTTTATGCTGTGGTTCCATTAACCTGTTTATTGCTAGTATTTGTACTCAAACCTTTTTGTAATTAATTTGAAAATGAAAATGAATTTGAAAATGAATAATGTATTGATATTATCAAATGAATTTATGTATCTTATTTATACAGGATATGTTTTGAGACTGTTATTTTGTCATGTTTTACAAATACTTGTAGATGTTGTTCTCTGGAATTGATTTGGCTAGCCCGCTTGGTAATATCTTTAGATGACTAATAATCTTATTGATGATTCCCAAGGTTAGGCCAAAACATCTGACTTTGTTTAACACTGTGCAGTCCAAATACAATTCAGCATATTCCAGTGGGTTTAAGCTAACTCTGTGTTGGACTGTAGCCAGCAGTTGTTAAATTCTGAAATGTATGACAAAGGTATCATTGACTGGGAATATAAACATTTCTTCTCTTGGTGCTAAATTTATTTATTTATTTTTTTATATAGAAGACTCATTCTAGAAACATAGACTCTCCTCCAAACTATAGAACACTGTTTCAGCCTTGGTTGTTAGCTTTGTATTAAGTCTGCAGATTCCACAATAACTGCTAAAATTATAAATGAGTTCTTATACTCTCTTTCATCTGTGTTCCTTTCCTTCCCTTTGTTTACTGTTGTCCTTATTAAATAGATCCTGTGCTGTAAGGAGCTGCTTTAAATTTGGTCTGTGCTATTAGTACAGTGTCAGGGCACTGCTGGTGCTTCATAAATAAAGAGTAATAATGATAAATATTAACAACTTTTATGAGTTAGCTCCAAAACAGGTCATACTTCTAATTGTAATAAATACTTCTTTATAACTGTATTTTCAATTTATAATCAATTACCTCAATGCAATTTAAAGTAATAACATAAATTAACAGAAGACCTATTAAAGTAACTCATTACAATGTTTTAAATTGACCTAAGACATGATTAATCATTATTTTTCTAGCATCATATTTGTATGCAACCAATTAAGAATCAGCTCTGATGTGAAAAACATCTTTATTGTAGATAAAAATGAGGCTTCATTGAATAAATAAGTACAGGAAAAGTAAATAAAAAAGCTAAGTCCAATATGGTAAAATTTGGAGTCTTATGTTTAGAAGAGCTGTATTAAATTTGTCAGCTTGTTTTAACATTCTGGACCTAACAAATTTACTTGAATGTAAGTGTAGTTTGGAATCAATGGCATTTACTTCTAATTAAAAGGCTTAGTGTCAGAGTACTAGGCAGCAAAGCATGTTTCTATCCAAGTTTCTTTCTCTTTCTGATTCCTGTAACTCGGGGTTGGGGGGGGGCGAACTGCAGCCTGTGAGCTGCATGCAGATCTCGGAGCCCTCTCATGCAGCTTGTGAGGCCTGCCACCCCCCACGTGCCACTTTTCAAGACTTCGTGGGTGGGAGGCCTGCCAAGGCCTGCTTCCTGGAACCTAAGCCCCAACCCCCAGCTCCCAGCAGCCCTCAGTTGGGCTGCCTCTTCCTTCTGGAGCCTGCACATGTTGCCTTTTCTGGAGCCAGAAAGGTAAAGGGACTGCAGGCTGCTCTGGGCTGGGTGTGGGTGGTGGGGAGTGCTTTCAGGGTGGTGGGGGTTGCAGAGAGGCCAGTGGGCTGGCAGGGCCTGCTTTCAGGGTGGTGGTGGGGTGGTGGAGAGGCCAGCGGGCTGGTGGGGACTGCTTTCAGGGCAGGGTGGTGCTGGGGAGGCTGGCGGGCTGCTGGGGACTGCTTTTGGGGTAGTGGGAGGGGGCTTTGGAGAGCAGGGTTCCTTAGTCAGAAGTGCCATGGAAGATGGCTTACCCATGCTGGCTGAGGTACCTCTGCCATTGCACAAGGAATTGCAATATATCCCAGCAATGTCTGTTTTTACCACCTGGGGACTTTGGGGGTGGCACCAAGAGACTTTAAGGGTGGTGCTTCACAAGGATGTGACATCACTTTGTGATGTCCTGTGATGTCACTTTCAGGTCAAAGCTCAAGTGATGGCACTTCCTAAGCCCCACTCCTTCCTTTTTTTTTTTTTTTTTTGTAAAACTCTCTTAAAAAAAGAGAGAATTTTATTCTTTTTATAAGAAAAGGGAAGGGTAGACAGATGAAGAAAGAGAAAGATGGAGTGAAATTTTTTTCTGTTAGTGAGGGTTAGTTTAGGTTAATAACCAATACCAATTTTGGCATCTATCATGGTTAGAAGATCTTCTTTTTAACTATTGCGAAGTCCAGAATCACTCTGTTAATGCAGTTAGTAAAGTCCATTGGGGTTAGTAATTAAACAGCTCCTTCCAGATGCTACACGAACAGTCCTCAAAGTATCTTCTTTTTAATTTTCTTCCAGTTATGGATTGAGTCCATTTTAACTTTGAAGTCTTCCGTTCCATTACCACTTTCCCCTGGGCTGCTGTCTTCTTTACTTATCCCAGTTTTGAATGCTGCATCCTCCTCCCTGCTGGCGTGTCTCTTCAGAAGTTTCCGTATTTTGAAGATGAAATCCGTCTTCTTTCTTTTCTCTTTTTCCTTAAACTTCTGACCTTCAAGCTTCCAGGGCTCCATAAACACTTCAGATGAAATTAGATCTCCAGTTTGTCGCCTGCTATGCTCGACATCCCCTTCTACTGGCAGAGTATTTTCTTTTATAAAAGCGGAATAGGCTTTGGGAGCCTTATCCACCTCTTCTTTTAACTTTATCGCTTCACTGCCAGTTAGGGGTGCCAAGACATTTGTCAAGGTAAATCCGAAATCTTCTTTCTCTTCTTCTTTAACGCCCTGGAAACCTAGAATCAAATTCGACTTCTGTTCGATCTCCATCATCTTTCTAGTTGTTTCCGATATCTGTTTCTGTCGACTGATGAGAACACTTTCCATTTTAAACAGAGTTTCGTTGATTTTCTGCACTTGTTCCAGCAGGGGGCACAGCATCTCCTTTTCCTGTTGATTGACAGCAAGCTCTTGGGGGGGCTATCTGGACCGGAAGTCCCTCCTCTCTTCTCTTCCGGTATCTGCAGGACTTTTTCCATTATCGACATTTTGTTTTTTTGTTTACTTTTAAAAAGTTCGTGCCGCATCCCCCAGGAAGCTAAGATGATCGCTTTCTTCCATGCAACCCCAACGGTACTTTCACCAACACTTTGTTTTCTCTCTGCCCCCCTTCGCGCTCCCTTTGTAGATCTTGCTTCTCAAAGGGGGTGGGAACTCCTCCCTCCTCCCAACGCTTATACGCATGCAGGGGGGCTCCGATTTACGCTTCAAAATAGATCTTCAACTCACGATTCGATGCTAGTTCTTCTTTTTATGTTAGACCATAGCGCTGTCTTCACTCCTGGAAATCGGTGGCGCCGCTAAGTCCCATTACGGGCATGTCGCAGCGGGGCCGATTGGGGCGGGGAGAAAGCCTCAATTTCCCGGCTGTCTGCCGGCAAAGAGGCTACTCCCCAAGCACCCCCGGTTCGGAGCCTTTGCCTAAGGCTCACTAGGGTCTTTCGCACATGCGAAGACCCCCCCTAACTGCGCGTGGGCTGACCGCCTCCGGGAGCGTCCCGAGAAGCGGCCGCCATTCGCGACGCCGAAACCGAAACCCCTAAGCCCCACTCCTTCCAATGGTGTCACATCCTGTACCAAAACCTACCCCTTCCTGTGATGTCACTTCCAGGCCACTCCCCCAACCTCACCTCTTCCTCCAAAGTCAGCTTGCAGCTCTCGAGCATCTGCCATTTACTCTGTGGCTCTTACATGAAGCAAGTTTGGCCATCCCTGCTATAACTACACAAACAAACTTCCCTCCAGCCTGATAGAATTTAATAGCTTTTTAGCATTACTATGTAAGCAAACTAATTGCAGTAGGGATAGATGAAATTGAGCTGGCTACATAGAAAATGGTCCAGAATACACAGTGGCATCAGGCTCTTTTGATTGATGTTAATATACTGGTATGAATTTAACAGAATGAGTGACTCTGTTGATTAAGATTTAGAAATATTATTGATGGACCATGGTGATGCTTGCTTTTTCAGTAATCTCCTGATTTTATCCTAAATAATTTAGACAGTTGCTTTCATCTAGGAAGAATAATCTTCACACAAAGCTTTGTAACAGCCTGTAGTTATGAGCTGCAAGAATAAAATGGGAAAGAGAGAAGAAATATGCATTTCACCCAGAATTCCTTGGAAGAAGAGCAAGTTAAAAATGTATGGACAGATAATGGTATTTCTCATTTTAAAAATGCAAAGAGACAAAGAAAAAAAGCAATAGTGCAGTGGGAAAACAATCCTATTCCAATATAATAACCCTTATGTGTTTCTTATTGAGATTCCTCAGCTGGATCTATACAGATGTTACAAAATAAAAGAGAAAAGAAGTTAACAATGATCTTTTAACTGTTTTGCTAAATTATTTGTTAAAAACATGTCAAAGCAATAATACAAATATTTTAAAAAGATGGAACTTCTGAGCATGTACAAAAACAATTATCAAGAGCCACCAAAAATACCGCTAGGAACTTAGAATAACATTATAATAATTACTGCAGGTACGTGGAGCAAGGGAACTTAAGCTATTAATTTCAAAAATAATTTTGTACACAGAATAAACCCTTTTTAATAAAGAATCTATGGTGGTGGTGGAAAGTGCTGTCAAATTGCAGCCGACTTATGATGATGTTGTAGGGTTTTCAAGGCAAGAGATGTTGAGAGGTGGTGTGCCAGTGCCTGACTCTGCATAGCAACCCCGGACTTCCTTGGTGGCTTCCCATCCAAGTACTGACCAGCACTAACATTGCTTAGCTTCTGAGATGTGACGAGATCAGGCTAGCCTCAACTGTAAGATATAAAAGTAGCAATGTTCTGTTGAGCCACACTAAAGTTGGAACTTGTATTGATCATACAAGCCTCGATCATACAAGCCCCAGTTATAACAGGAAACTCCCCTCCTCATATTTGTCATGTTGTCACTTGATAGTCTCTCATAGGCTGTAACACAAAGCAGTTGTTTTCGCAAGTTATAGTGAAAACCATTGTAGCCACAAAGTTTATAGATGACTGCTGGGTGGTAGAAACCCTTGAAGAGTCCTGTATTTCAAAACACAGGGAGGCATAGATACCATGGTGGTGAGACTGTGATAGTGGTTTAAAGATATAACTATCATTGTATTTGAATGCTGTGTGATGAATATGACACCTGAAAGTAGTATTTGTGTCTTGGTCACACTTTAGGCTTGACTAATCTTTAGAAAGTAATGCTGATAGAATGTTTCTGAGGGGAATGCAAGAAATATACAGTAGTGACTGAAAACATGTGTAAGATACACTTGCTTTGAAATGGCAGAGAATTAATAAGGATGTAGCTGAATTTTGAAAATACTCTGGTTTGGTTCAAAAGTCTGTGTTTTTACATGTTTGAGATCAAAGTTTCAATATGGCTTTACAGCTCATATTCTTATACATCAATAGAAAAAAAATCTTTACAGTTGAACACCAGTTATTGGGCACTGGGGAGTTTAAATTACCTCTTCTTCCTCACTGCTGCAGCTGCTGGCTGTACAGTCCTTTTTAATATTCATGACTCAGAGTGGTCAACTTATGTTTCCTCAATTACTATTAATTCTTAGGAGTTAATCCCCTGATAGCTTAAATACTATGAGATGACAACTCTCCCCACAGGAGGTCAGGGGGAAGAAATGACTTTTTTGTTGTTTGGAAGAACTTCAAAAAGCTGATTTGTGTTATATTTGCATATTTGAAATAAAGCAAATACTACTGAAAGACAAAACATACTTCTTAATATAGGAAAGGAGTAAGTTAATGCTTAGGTGTTCTTAGGTTCACAGTAATTGGGTTGTGATAATTGTTTCTGGTTTTGATGGCTACTCAATTTAATTAATTAATTTCATCACTTTAAAAGTGGTTAATATTTTAACTTCTCATTGTAAGCTGCCTTGTAAGTAGAAGGGCAAGGTATAAATTAAACAATAGCAGGCGAAGAGGGAAATCATTCATGATGGCCCATTAAAAGGTTAATTAAGTCCAACAGTTACAAAATAGTCATTAAAATAGCATAAAGTAGAGGCCTTTTACCAGCACTTCCGGTTTCCGGAGAACTGTTTCCTTCCTGCCGTCCTCAGCTGCTCAGCTTTTTATCTTTTATTTTCTTATAAACCTTATGCCTAGTACTTTACCATTCTTAAGGGAGCCAGCTGAGTTCTGAGAAAGAGCAAGAGAAAGAGTTGCTAGAGGGGTGAGTGCTTTTTTATTTGCTTTCAGCTGAGGGGATTGTGTGGGAGGCCTGTGTCTGGGAGTGTGTGCAAGAGATTAGAGTTGTTGCAGAGTGCTGGCTTCTTGAGAGAGGGTGAGGAAAGACCATTGTTTGAATGTAATTAAGTGCCTGGTGAATTTGAATAGCTGCTGTCCCACCCTTTCCTGGGGGCAAACTAAAGGGCTCTTTGCCTATGGCTTTTAACCTAGGGACTCTTAGACTAGGGCTCTGTAAGAAGCCCAGGAAGAGCCAGATAGCCAGATAGTAAAGTAAATAAGAACATAAGAACATAAGAGAAGCCAATGTTGAATCAGGCCAATGGCCCATCTAGTCCAACACTCTGTCACACAGTGGCCAAAAATACCAGGTGCCATCAGGAGGTCCAGCAGTGGGGCCAGGACACGAGAAGCCCTCCCACTGCTGCCCCCTCCAGCACCAAGAATAGAGTGCATCACCTGCCCCAGACTGAGAATTCCCATCTATACCCTGTGGCTAATAGTGGAGACCGTCCCTTTTGTACAGCTCCCTCTTGTCCCAGAAAGCATCCCAGTGCCTAACAAACTTGAACCCTTCCCCCCTACACCATCGTCTCATCCACGCATTGAGACTCCTGATCTGTGCCTGTCTCTCCAGCCCTGTGCGTGGAACAGGTAGCACTTCTGAGAAGGCTACCTTGGAGGTCCTGGCCTTGAGTTTCCTGCCCAGCAGCCTAAATTTTTCCTCCAGGACATCATGACTGCATTTCCCCACATCGTTGGTGCCGACGTGCACCATGACCACTGGCTCCTCCCTCTACCAGCCTATATAAAACATGCGTAATGTCCGTTACCTTTGCACCAGGTAGGCAAGTCACCATACGGTCAGTACGCGGGTTTGCCACCCAGCTGTCTACCTGCCTAAGCTGTCTCTGCTGTCTCTGCTTCTCCAGGTCAGCCACTTTGGCCTCAAGGGAGCAAACTCGCTCCCTGATAACCAGGAGCTCCCTGCACCAAGCACACACCCAAGACTTCTGACCAGTGGGCAGATAGTCATACATGTGACACTCCATGCAAAACACTGGGTAGCCCCCAACCCTTTGCTGGCATTCTGGCTTCATAATTGTTTTTAAACAAATACTTTTCTATAACCCCATTTTTAAAATCCTTTGTATTTATATGGTTACTGTTGTAGAAGTCTACTTACCTTACTGGGAACCCAAGGAGCCAAGGTCCCTGGCTTTCTGGCTCTTCCTGGGCTTCTTACAGAGCCCCTAGGCTGAGAGTCCCTAGGCTAAGAGCCACAGGCTGAGAGCCTCACCCTTCGGCTTGTGCCTCTTGCAAACTTCCTGCCTTAAATAGAAGTGTCCCCCAGGAGAGGGCGTGGCCAGCAGCTACTCAAATTCACCCTAGGCACTTAATGACAGGCAAACAACGACGCTTTCACAACCTAACTCCAGCAGCCAGGAGTCTGTTACAACTCACCCACACATTCCCAAATACAGTCCCCCACACAGTACCTTCTCAGCTAAAGCACCTCAGCTGAAAGTAAATAAATTAAAAATACCACTCACCCCTCTGGCAGCTCAAACACCTTGCTCCTTCTCAGAGCTCAGCTGGGTCAGCCAATATAGACTTCTACAAGGAGAACCACATAAATACAAAGGGTTTTAAAGGGGGCTTATATATAATTATTCTTTTATCCTTTTAAAAACAATTATGAAGCCAGAATACTATCAGGGGGTCCAGAGCTATCCAGTGTTTTGCATGAAGTGTTACATGTATAACTATCTGCCCACTGGACAGAAGTCTTGGGTGTGTGCTCGGTGCAATGAGCTCCTGGTTCTCAGGGAACAAGTTTCCTCCCTTGACGCAAATGTGGCTGACCTGGAGAAGCAGAAACAGTCAGTTAGGTGCACAGAGAAGACTCTCAGGGACTTGTTAGATAGGTCTCACTCTGGATCTGGCAGCCCTGCTGCTGTCAGGGTGAATGAAGGTCAAGGAGAAACAGGGCACTCTGCCAAGGATAAGGAGAATGTGCCCTCAGATGGGACCTCTTCTTCATCTGGTGAACAGGTATCCTTTTGCACCAAGGAACCATCCCTGGGCAGGGCGGGAGGGGGGCTCTTGGTATTTGGTGATTCGATCCTTAGGCAGGTAGACAGCTGGGTGGCGAACCTGCATACTGACCATATGGTGACTTGCCTGCCTGGTGCAATGGTAGCAGACATTACGCATATTTTAGATAGGCTGGTAGATAATGCTGGGGAGGAGCCAGTGGTCGTGGTGAATGTCTGCACCAATGATGTGGGGAAATGCAGTCATGAGGTCCTGGAGGAGAAATTTAGGCTGCTGGGCAGGAAACTCAAGGCCAGGACCTCCAAGTTAGCCTTCTCAGAAGTGCTACCTGTTCCACGTGCATGGCTGGAGAGACAGGCACAGATCAGGAGTCCCAATGCATGGATAAGACAATGGTGTAGGGGGGAAGGGTTCAAGTTTGTTAGGCACTGGGATGCTTTTTGGAACAAGAGGGAGCTGTACAAAAGGGACAATCTCCACTTGTCTCGAGAAGGAACCAGGCTGCTAGCACTTAAAACCAAGAAGGTTGCAGAGCAGTTTTTAAACTGGATATTGGGGGAAAGCTGACAGGAGATGAAAAGTCTCTGGTCCGGGATGGCTCATCTCAGAGAGATAATGGGGTAGCTGTTGCTTTTCTACAGGGAGGTGGATTGGAATTGTCCTCTGAGACTGTGGCTAGTGATATGGACTGCCTGACAGCGTCTCGAGGCAGAAAGAGGTAGGTTGTGGGCTTAACATGTATGGGAAATTATAGGTGTTTCTATACAAATGCTAGAAGTGTCCAAGGTAAAATTGGAGAGTTGGAGTGCTTGGTGTTGGAAGAAAAAATAGACATTGTGGGTATATCAGAAACTTGCTGGGATGAGGAAAATCAGTGGGATATGGTGATTCCCGGCTATATATTATATCGGAAGGATGGGGGGAAGGGTTGGAGGTGGGGTGGTTCTGTATGTCAGATAGGGTATACAGTCCAGTAAAATTGAGAGGGTAAGAAAATTGGATTCACTTCTGGAAATGCTATGGGTTGAAATAGTGGGCCCAAAAGGAGGCTTAACAGTGGGAGTTTGTTATCGCCCACCAGATCAAAAGATAGAGGAGGATTATAAAATGATGAATGAATTAAAGATAGCGGCTAGACGAAATAACTGTGTCGTAATAGGTGATTCTAACTACCCACGCATTGATTGGGTCAATATGTGTTCTAGTCAGGAAAAAGAGTTTGCATTTCTAGACACTTTCAATGATTGTGCGATGGAGCAGATGGTCACGGAACCTACCAGGGGAGAGGCGATGCTGGATTTGGTCCTAAGTAACACCCAAGACCTGGTGAGAGATGTAAAAGTGATTGCACCGCTTGGGAACAGTGACCATAAAGTTATTGAGTTTAACATTTGCATAAATAGGGAATTGGCCAATAAGACTGACGCAACCACTTTAACTTTAAAAGGGGTAACTTCTCTGATATGAGGCGACATGTGAGGAGGAAACTGAAAGGAGAAGTAAAAAGAGTCAAAACCATTGGGGAAGCTTGAAGACTATTTAAAACAGTCCTAGAAGCTCAGAAAATATATATACCGCAGATTAGGAAAGGCACAAATAGGTATACAAAAAAGCCTGCATGGTCAACAAACAAAGTAATGGAAGCTGTAAAAGGTAAGAAGGATTCCTTTAAGCGATGGAAAGCTAGTCTCAGTGAGGTTGATAAAAGGGAACACAGGCTGTGGCAAATAAAATGCAAGTCTGTGATCAGGCAGGCAAAAAATAGAATATGAGGAGCATATTGTAAAAAAACATAAAGACCAACAATAAAACTTTCTTCAAATTAGAAGCAGAAAACCTGGGGTGCCACAGGGATCAGTTCTTGGTCCAATGCTTTTTAACTTGTTCATTAATGATTTGGAGTTGGGAGTAAGCAGTGAAGTGACTAAATTTGCAGATGATATGAAGTTGTTCAGGGTGGTGAGAACCAGGGAGGATTGTGAGGCACTCCAATGGGATTTGTTGAGGATGGGTGAGTGGGCATCATCGTGGCAAATGGGGTTCAATGTGGCTAAATGCAAAGTGATGCACATTGGAGCCAAAAATCCTAACCATAAAATACACATTGATGGGGAGAGTGGCAGAGACTGAACAAGAGGGAGATCTTGGAGTCATAGTAGATGACTCACTGAAAATGTCGAGACAGTGTGCGACTGCAATAAAAAAAGCCAACGCTATGCTGGGGATTATTAGGAAGGATATTGAAAACAGATTAGTTATATTTTTCCCACTGTAGAGAACAATGGAGGGAATAGGGGCAACCTGTTTGGGGGCCCATAGAATTGGACCCCCTGGTCCAATGTACTTGAAACTTGGTGGGTATCTTGGGGAGAGGCTCCATCAGCTACCCTGTGAGTTTGGAGCCTCTCCCTCAAACCCCCTCCCCTCCAGCCCCCAGAATATACCCTATGTTTTCACCATTGACTTCAATGGCCCATAGGATATAATGGGGCCTAATTGCCGCCAAATTTCTTTCATTCCCTCCTTTCCTTCTCTCTTTTCCCTCTTTCCCTCCTTCTTCTCTTCTCTCTTTCTTTCTTTCCCACCTTCTTCTCTTCCCTTTTTTCCTCCTTTCCCTGTTTCCCTCCTTCTTCCCTCTCTTTCTTTCCCTCCCCTTTCCTTCTCTTTCCTTCCCTCTTTCCTCCTTCTGTGGCCCAACTCTCATGCGAAGGAGTTTAAACTTTAAACCCCTTCTCTTAGCTCCCCCACCCAGATCAGCTGGGGAAGGGAAGGGGAGGCTTTTGAAGATGCCTCCCCCCTTTTGCTTCCCCCTCTGACATCACTTCCGGTGATGTCAGGGGGCATGGGATATGCTAATAGCCTAATAGCTCATTAGCGTACCATATGCTAATGAGCTCCTGCAGTTTTTTTTCTACAAAAAGACCCCTGCCCAGCAGGAACTTATTAGCACAACAGGCCACATCCAACAGCAGAAACTCATTAGGATTGGCTATATTAGGTCTGTGTGGCCTAACATGCAAAGGAATTCCTGCTACAAAAAAGCCCTGGGTTTTGACATCAAATAAGGTAAACAGAATAAGAAGCAATAGGTGAGTGTGGCTGGATGACCACACTTTGGGTAACATGGGGGTGTGGCATAATATGCTAATGAGCTGTGCTGTTGGGGGTGTGGCCTAATAAGCTAATGAGTTTCCTGCTGTTGGGTGTGGCCTATTATGCTAATGAGTTCCTGCTGGGCTTTTTCTACCCTGGCCACAAGATATAGATAGGGACTCTGGGGCAAGTGATGCTCTGTATTCTTGGTGCTGGGGGGGGGGTCGGTCAACAGTGGGAGGGCTTCTAGTGTCCTGGCCTCATTGATGGACCTACTGATGGCACCTGGTATTTTTGGTCGCTGTGTGACAGAGTGTTGGACCAGATGGGCCTTTGGCCTGATCCAGCATTGGCTTCTCTTATGTTCTTAAGACTTATTATCTTAGCATGCCTTTAGCAAGGTGTTGAGCTGAGTTGAGCCAAATTAAGTGCATGTTTATTTCTGGACTTTGAAGGCAGTATTTTCTTTCTATGGACGCCTCCTGGAATGCTAGGTTACAACAGTACCTCCTTTGCCATTAATTGGAATAGGAAGTTTGTTTCAGTTTGAACTGACTTTGTTATTAGACCTGCCAACTTTTATCTGTAAATTGTCCTGTTTACTCTGCCAGCCGCTTTCTTATGGGCTGTAATTTTCTCTTACTATGAAAACAACTAAACAGAGGAGAGAAGGGGGTTCTTCCCCCCCAGTCTCTGAACAACTGAAAATTGATTACTTTTATTCAGTTCAAGTACCTACTACAAACCAATTTTTAGTGTTGGAATGTCTAAATGACTCACCTGATATTTCTGCTGTTTTGGCTAATTCAGCAGCTTTTTTTTCTGTCCTGGAGCATGTGACATCTAATGCCGAGTCAACTAGAAGTCAACCTGAATTGCTTAATGGGGTTGAAGAACTAGAAGCAGGCAAAGAAATTGACTGCTCACAATTAATACTTCTAGCTGCAGAAACAATGGAGCACATTTGTAAAATACTTGAATGTCTGCACTCTAAAATAGACATTTTGAATAATCAGTTAAATAAAGACAAGAAGGAGGCAACTAATACTCTCAGGAGTAGAGAACGTATTGAGATTAGACAGTCTGAGTCCATCAATGATGTACATGTAGCTTGTGAATCAAAGCTGCAATGGCGATGCTTGACTGTGTGGTCTTATCCCTTCCTGGTGTACCAAATCAGCAGTGAAGATGCATTTAATGACTTTGATGGGGAATCAAATAGGAGTGATTAACTGAGTCCCAGACAAGATGTAACGGCTGAAGGGAAGCTGTCAGGAACAACACTTACAAAGACCCAGCTATCCAAGAATCATCTCCAATTATTAAGCCTGTCTCCTCCCCTAAAAAAGTGCTGCTGGATGAGGAGGTGATGGATATAAACATACAGGAGGAGTATATGGACTTGCCTGAGCAGGGCCAACAATAGATCCTGGATAGAATTGAATGTCTGAAGCAAAAATTGATCAACAGCAGCTCTCACGGACAACAGAAAACATTTGAGGTGGATGTAGTAGTCTATAAGAGACCGGAGTGTAACAGCTTAACCCCTTCACCTTCTAAACAATCTCCAACTGAGGACCCACCTGAAATTGATGATGTCCAGCTGCTGATTATTGGTCACTCCCCTAACTTGTTTTTAGGGTTGGCTGCTAAGTCTAGCAACAAGAGTATCAGGAATGGCTGCATTTGCTCTGATGTTAATAAGTCTCTAGAGCTTTTGACAGACGCCGATTGACTGATAAAGACCTCTTCATTGCCAGATTTCAAGCTCCTCTCCTGGAACATCGCAGGTTGGAAAAATAAGTCTAGTGACCCCTATTTTAAACAGTTTCTTAGTGGATATGACATAATTTTGCTCCATGAGACCTGGGCTCAGTATGAGATTTTACTGGAGGGGTTTAATGTGCATTCTGCACCAGTTCTTAAAGATAATCACTATGGAAATGGTCAAGCTGTCTTAACTGTTTTATGGTCCAGATAATCCAATTTAGTTGTTACCTTTCTTGAGGGGACCAATACTAATGTGCAACCCTGTCTGGTGGAAGGTGCAGGGTGGTCCTTTATATTAATAAATGTCTACATCCCTCCATGTTCGAATAAATATTCACTATCTTTACACTGGGAGAGAGTAGTACTACTACTTGAGGACCTTGAACTAAAATCCCCTTTAAGAGGTATAGTTATGGCTGGTGATTTTAATGCCAGAGTAGGACAGGATGGTCCCACCATTGCCAAGGAGCTAGGTTTTCAGTCTGATAATTCACTGCTTGACAGTATGTTTAATTTTTCAAAGAACTCTTACATCAACAATGCAGGGATTCGTCTTGCTCAGCTTTGTCTTAGGTTTAATCTGTCCATCTTGAATGGTGTTCCTCTACATGATTTTCCTGGTGAATTCACCTATGCCTTGAAGTGAGGAAGTAGTGTGACTGATTGTTTTTTAATTTCACCAGCATTATGGGAACAGATGAGAGTATTCTCAACCATTTCCCACTTTTCTTAGTTATTGAGTCTCCTCTTCCTGTTGAGAGTTTAGACCAGCCAAGAACTGTGTCCTCCAATCTGACCATTAGACTGCCTATAATCTCTTGGTCTAACAGGCTGGCCCAAAAAGTAGCTGGTGTTCTTAATGAAGCTGCCTTACGTAGGCTTTTATCAATTTTTAGGAATCTAAATCAACCATCTGATTTGTTTCGAGAATATGGCAATGTTGTAATGCAACTGTCTGATGTTTTTAGGTTGCAAGTGGTGCAACAACAGTGAATTAAACTTGGTAGTAGGAGTAGTTGGTTTGATAATGAATGCCACCAAGTGACGTCTCATATTTGTGCCATCTATCATCAATCTAAGGCATCCAGGTCAGATAGACTGCTGATGGAATGATTTATGGATTATAATGGGGTATCACATTGAACAAGTTAAAACCTTTAAATACCTAGGAGTGCTCTTCCACTGTAACTCTAGATGGACTGCTCACAAAAAGGATGTGATGAAATCCATGAATAATGATATGCTAGCGATTATCCGTTTTTATTATTCTAAGGGCAACCAGTATGTCCCAGCGGCCTGGTGAGTTTTTAATCATAAACTATGTGCTAAATTGCTCTATGGGATTCCAGTTTGGATTGGTGCTGTTAATAAGGAGACAGAAAAAATTCAGTCTAGCTTCCTTCGGAAAATCCTAGGCCTTCCTATGTATGTCTCTTATGCTGCAATGTGTCTTGAAACTAATCAAAGGTTGCTACAGACTAGAGCGTAGTTAAAGCATTTTAATACTGGCTAAAATTACATTTTAAAACCACTTTTCATTCCAACTGTCTTGTTGCTTTAGTTTTAACAGAGTTTTATCAGTCCTCTTGGTATATAGTTAAGTATGAGACTTAACGCAGGAGGTAAGTTCAAAGTGAATCAACTTTATTATCTCCAAGGTTTAGACCAGTTAAGGACTAGACCAGCTAGACAACCAAACAGTCAAAACAGCGATTTATATACAATTCAGGCTGAGATAGCCACGCCCACAATCATAACAATAACCAATAATAATTAGTACATAATGGCCAATCATAATTCCACGATAAAGACCAATCATATTTCATTCCATAACCAATCAGCGATGTTCCCTCCATAAACCCTTTGATTGGGCAATACAATACAGTTTTTTGGATCCGCATAATGAGCACCTGCTCTGCTTATGCTGGCACTTATGTCTCTGAAGACATAACAACTCCTCCCCCCTTAGATGGAACACACTCATAATCTGACAAGTAGGGAGGGGCTCTTCTACTTCGCTCTGACTGCCTTAACTCTGGGGTTCCCGATGGTCCAGGGTCTGTACAAGGCTCAGCGCCAGGCATTGCTGGGCTGTCAGGCTCCCCAGGGTCCGTGAGTTCAGGGTTCTGCCCTGACTCAGGTTCTTGTCGAGAACCAGTAGCACACACCTTGGCCGAAGGCAAGTGGGACTGCTCCCTGGGCCCATATGGATCTCTGGTCTCCCTCTCCTGTTCCACAGGAGCCCACCGTTGTCGGAGCTGATCTATGTGACGGCGTATCTTTCAGCCATCAGATAGCCTTACCACATACATTCAAGACCCTAAGCGATTTGTGACTTCAGCAGGAAGCCACCGGTGCCCTTCAGCATAGTTCCTAGCGAAAACCCAGCCCCCAGGCTGGAATTCCCTGGATGGTACGGCCGGTTCAGCTCTTACAGTTCTGCTGCCATCCAGGTCCGGGTGCAGGTGGTCGAGGAGGGTTGTGAGTTTCCTCCCCATAAGCAACTCGGCCGGGCTTTTCCCTGTAACAGAGCTCGGTGTTACATGCTGCCACAGGAGGAAATCAGCCACACGATGGTCCCAATCTTCGTCTGGCAGTCGGGCAAGGGTCTCTTTTGTGGTCCGAACCATTCGCTCCGCCTGGCCGTTTGAAGCCGGATGGAACGGTGGCGTAGTGATGTGTCGGATACCGTAGAACTCTAGGAAATTGACGAACTCCCTAGAGGTCAGTTGAGTGCCGTTGTCACTGACGATCACTTCAGGTAGCCCATGGGTGGCAAAAAGTTGGTGCGAAGCCTTTATTAGATTTGCCGCTGTTGTGGACCTCATGGGAACTACCTCTAACCACTTTGAATATGAGTCCATGACTACCAAAAGCATTTGGCCATTGATTAGCCCTGCAAAGTCAAAATGCAGCCTTGACCAAGGCTTTTCAGCTCTTTCCATTGCTGATGGTGGTGGGTACGGAGAATCTGGCCGGGACTGCTGACAGCTTATGCAGCCTTGAACCTTTTCTTCAATGTTGTCATCCAGTCCAGGCCACCACAGGTACCCTCTGGCCAGGGCTTTCATATGTACAATTCCTGGGTGCCCGGCATGCAGGGACTCAATCACTCTTTCTCTTAGTTTTGGGGGAATCACCACCCTACTCCCCCAAAGGATGCATCCCTTAGAGATAGACAGCTCAGCCCTTCTCTCCCAATATGCCTTGAATTCAGGCTCTGAACAAACACTTGGTCACCCCCTCCACACCCAGTTTAGAACACGGGATAGTATTGAGTCCTTTTTGGTGCAAGCAGCAATGTCCACGGACCAAATAGGAAACTGTGAGAGTTCATCCAGGGCACAGATGTCTGCACTTGGAGCCAGAGCCGGACCAGTTTCAGGCAGGGGGCAGCGGCTCAGGGCATCAGCGTGCACAATACACTTCTCCGGTCTGTGTTCTAAGTCATATTCGTATGCCGCAAGGAACAGAGTCCATCTCAGCATCCTGGGAGATAATATGTTTGTCGTGGGGCGGCCAGGGGCGAAGATTCCAAGTAGCGGCTTATGGTCAGTTACCAAAAGAAAACGGCGGCCGTACAAAGTCATGGAATTTTTTAACTGCACTCACAAGCGCTAAACCCTCTTTGTCTATTTGTGCATAGTTCTTTTCTACACCACTCAATGACCTTGAATAGTAGGCAATCGGTGCCTCAGACCCGTCAGCCATTATATGGCTCAGAACTGCCTCAATTCCGAATGGCAATGCATCAGCCACAAGAACCAACATTTTATTTTCATCGAAATGAGTTAGAACGCTGTCAGATGTTAATAGTGTTTTAACATTTTTAAACACTTTTTCCTGCAGCCGTCCCCAAACCCATTTCACACCTTTATTTAACAAATGATGTAATGGCTCAGCTACCGAAGCTTTATGGGGCAGAAATGAATGATAGAAATTGATTAGCCCTAAATAGGCTTGTAACTCTGTTTTATTCTTAGGTCTGGGAGCATTGTGTATAGCAGATACCTTTTCAGGGGTTGGGTGTACCCCTTGTTCGTCAATCTTGAACCCTAGGAACTCGACACTTGAGACCCCAATAGTACATTTTTCCCTTTTCACTCGCAATCCAGCCTTATTGAAGCACTGTAGAACGCTCCTGACCCTTTCAAGCAATTCTTCATCACTTTTCCCTGCAATAAGCACATCATCAAAATAGGGAATCACTCCCTTGAGACCTCTGAGCAACCCTTCCATTAACCCCTGGAAGATCCCAGGTGCGACATTAACCCCGAATTGCAGGTGCTTGACTCTAAACACACCTCTATGTGTAACGATGGTTTGTGCTTCGGCGGCATTGTCATCCACGGGCAACTGTTGATATGCCTGGGCAAGGTCTAACTTTGCAAAAACCTTACCTCCCCCAAGAGATGCAAGTACATGGCTTATCACAGGTACAGGATATGAGTGCTGTTGCAACGCCTTGTTAATCGTACATTTATAGTCGGCACAAATACGTATGGAACCATCTGGTTTGACAGGAGTAACGATGGGTGTTTCCCATTTGCTGTACGGAACTGGCTCTAAAACCCCTTGCTCTATGAGCTTGTCAATTTCAGTTTCTATTTTTGGTCACAACGCTAACGGTACCTTTCTATATTTTAGCCTGATAGGCCTAACATTTGGATCCAACTCAAATGAAACCGGGGGACCTGTATAGGTTCCCAGCCCTTTTGGAAAAACCTGAGGAAACTCGTCATACAAACAATTCCATTTATCATAGTATACCGCATCTATACCAGAAATAGCAATGCCTAACGGCTCAAACCAATCAAGCCTCAACAGGCTTACCCTGTCCCCTTCGGCAACAATCAGGGACAGGGCTGCTTTACACCTTTTGAAACTGACTTCAAACTCCACCTCACCTGCCAACGGAATCCGGTGCCCTTGGAAATCTGCAAGATGGGCGTCGGTTGGCAGAAGGCGCTCCCGTGGTGAGGACGGTCGATGAAGAGGGGTTGGATGACAGGGCTGGGTTTCGGGACGACAGGAATGAAGAGCAGGTTGTGTTGACCTTGCTTCGGAATTGAGAGTGCTGTGGAGGTGAAGTAGGCGGCGATCTCTTCGACTTGCAGACCCTGGCGATGTGCCCGTATTTCCTGCAAGTTCGACAAACCAACTCTCTGGCCCAACAGGTGTCGCGCTCATGCCTCCTGCCACAACCCAGGCACTGACGTGCTGGCACAGTCTTCACTTGGGCTCGCGGCTGGCTGCTGGAATAAGGCTCTCGTTCGCAGTCCTCGACCTGTAGGTGAATGCTGGAATTGGCTGGTGCAGGCCGCTGTTGTACCTCTCGCATTGACTTTTCAGCAGTCTCAGCGGTGATGGCTTCCTCGAACGCAACCTTGAATGTCAGCATCTTGAGGGTGAATAGACGCTGCTGCAGCTTGGCATCGTGGTGACCGCAGACCAATCGGTCTCGTAGGGCTGTCTTGAGATCGGCGAAATTGCAAGCCCTCGCCAACTTCCTCAATGCCGCCACAAACTCGGCTACGGATTCGCTGGAGCCCTGCCACCTCTTGTAAAATGCATACTGGGAAGCGATCTCGGAAGGCCGCGGCGTGAAGTGGGCCTTCAACTTCTCCATCAGCGTGGAGTACGGCACGGTCTTGATGTCATCGGGTGTGACGAGCGAGCGGGCGATGTCGAATACCTCCTTGCCACACGAGCTAAGTAGCGTGGCTCTCTTCTTCGCATCATCCGTCACTCCGCCACTCTCGAGGTGAAACTCGAACCGGGTGAGGCATACTTCCCAGTCTTCAGTCGCCGGTTCGAACGGCTCGAACCGATGCTTGGAGCCCATCGCGGTGCCTTCTGGAGCGGACGGCTCCCTCAGAGGCTCGTGGTCGATTGGAACTTCCTCCGTTATTCTTTCAGCGGGGCTGCCTACCCGCTATATCCCATCCTTGT
The DNA here is from genome assembly GCA_029375565.1 of Gekko gecko. Lineage (NCBI taxonomy): Eukaryota > Metazoa > Chordata > Lepidosauria > Squamata > Gekkonidae > Gekko > Gekko gecko. The sequence goes on from JAPDNY010000001.1 coordinate 267,524,146, forward strand.
CGCCACTTGTTAAGTATGAGACTTAACGCAGGAGGTAAGTTCAAAGTGAATCAACTTTATTAGCTCCAAGGTTTAGACCAGCTAAGGACTAGACCAGCTAATCAACGAAACAGTCAAAACAGCGATTTATGTACAATTCAGGCTGAGGTAGCCACGCCCACAATCATAACAATAACCAATAATAATTAGTACATAACAGCCAATCATAATTCCATGATAAAGACCAATCATATTTCATTCCATAACCAATCAGCGATGTTCCCTCCATAAACCCTTTGATTGGGCAATACAAAGTTTTTTGGATCCGCATAATGAGCACCTGCTCTGCTTATGCTGGCACTTATGTCTCTGAAGACATAACATATATAGAGAAGAAGATTGCTGTATAGGGATAAGCTTTGATGAGCTGCTTTCCCTTTCAGAAGAAGATGCCTTTGTCTTACTTAAACAAAGACTCTTGGATATTGAGTTGCAAGAACTACATAGCCATGCCTCTGGTAGATATTCTCCCTGAGATTAGGGATTCCTCCCATGGAGATGATAGCATCGTATTTTTTCTCCCTCTATGTGTTTGCAGAGTTTATATGTTAGAACATTTTAATGTATTGCCCTCTGCAGTACTTCAAGGGAGATTTTCCAAGACTCCTTATGCACAGAGGCTATGTGACTGTGGAAGAAAGGAAGTAGAAAGTATTGAGCATGTCCTTCTGTACTGTGATTATTATGTTGACATTCATTCTAAGTACATTTTTCTTCTTTCCTCAAGGAATGCTGTAACTGTTGAAATAGTGGCAACTTTTTTGTATCTGGCTTCTAAAAACTGAGATTTGTATTAACTGTATTGAGTACTTCTTATATCTTGTATTCTTCTTAGTGTATAATGCCAATAAAGGTTTCTTGTTGTAGTTGTTGCACAAAGTAGATGTAAAACAAACAGCTGTAAAAAAACATAAACTTTTTGAATAGGAGGAGAGAATATAAGATATAGATTAAAAAAAACCCCAAAAAATGTTCATGCTAATATATTCTTAAGACTAAATTGTAACGGCCTAGCAACTTGTTTGATGGGCATTAAAGTACAGTTCTATCAATACTGTAAATGAACGACTGAGGCCACTAGTTAGTTCATAGCTGGTATGAAGTTTGACTCAGAAACTCTCTAATATTTAGTTCACATTGCCATCTTTTATATTTCACTATCTCTAAGCTGTCAGGTTCTATAAATAGAAAGGTTACACTTTGTCATAATTAAATGTAATAGTTTGTTTTATATGTGTATAATGCACATTATTTTGCGATTTTCTTTAGAATAGTGTCTCTCCCCACTTAACATAATGTTTAGTTCTTGTTTATGTCATGGTCTAGAATTGCCACTGTATGCTTAGAATACAGTTTTCAGCCATTTGATGCTGAACAGCCCCGTAAATAACCCTTTATCCAGCTTTGCCTATCAATAATGGTAATGTGTGTGGTATAGTCAGGAGATCCTAAGATAGTCTGGCAGCCAGAAGTTCTAGTTCTTTTAGTGTTATGCACCACTAGGTGGTGACCTAGACTTGTTTTTTAAGGCAAGAGATGTTTCAGAGGTGATTTGCCATAGCTGCCTCTGCATCACAGCCCTGGTATTCCTTGGAGGTCATCTATCATAAGAACATAAGAGAAGCCAATGTTGGATCAGTCCAATGGCCCATCTAGTCCAACACTCTGTCACACAGTGGCCAAAAATACCAGGTGCCATCAGGAAGTCCATCAGTGAGGCCAGGACACTAGAAGTCCCCCACTGTTGCCCCCCTCGAACACCAAGAATACAGAGTATCATTTGCCCCAGTCTGAGAGTTCCTATCTATACTTTGTGGCTAATAGCCACTGATGGACCTATGTTCCATATGCTTATTTAATTCCCTCTTGAAGCTGTCCATGCTTGTAGCCGCCACCACCTCCTGTGGCAGTGAATTTCATGTGTTAATCACTCCTTGGGTGAAGAACTACTTCCTTTTATCTGTTCTAACCCAACTGCTCAGCAATTTCATGGAGTGCCCATGAGTTCTTATATTGTGAGAAAAGGAGAAAAGTACTTCCTTCTCTACCTGCTCTATCCCATGCATTATCTCATAAACCTCGATCATGTCACCCCTCAGCCATCGTTTCTCCAAGCTAAAGAGCCCCAAGCATTTTAACCTTTCCTCATAGGGAAAGTGTTCCAACCCTTTTATCATTCTAGTTGCCCTTTTCTGTACTTTTTCCAATGCTATAATATCCTTTTTGAGGTGTGGTGACCAGAACTGTACACAGTATTCCAAATGAGGTCACCCCATTGATTTATACAGGGGCATTATGATACTGGCTGATTTGTTTTCCTAATAATCCCCAGCATAGCTTTGGTCTTTTTTATTGCAGTCGCACACTGTCTCAACGTTTTCATTGAGTTATCTACTATAACTCCAAGATCTCTCTTTTGGTCAGTCTGCCAGTTTGGACCCCATCAATGTGTATTTATGTTTAGGACTTTTGGCTCCAATGTGCATCACTTTGCACTTGGCCACATTGAACCCTATTTGCCATGTTGACACCCACTCGTCCAAATACTAGCCAGGGCCAACCCTACTTAGCTTCTGAGATCTGATGAGATCGGGCTATCCAGATCAGAACAAAGGGGACTCTTTCTCCTCCTGCTGCTGCTTACTTTACCTGTTATATCATCAGCTGAGGTGCTCATTGTTTACAGGGAAATGAAGTTCCCAAAATGTCTGACTGTAAATAAGGTGCTGTTTAAGGAAGGAGGAAGTATCTTCTTTACTGTATCTTTCCAAGCCTGCCTGCAGCAATGAAGAAGCAAATAAGTTGGGTTGGAGGCATCAGGAACCCCATGATGCTCCCAATGACTTCTTTGTTATGAGTTATCTGGCAGCAAGCCCACTCCCATTGCCAGAGCCACCCCAGTCTTATTCAGGATTTGCAGTGCACTAACTTGGGAACCTTCTGGGCCAGCATTGGGGAAGCCCACCACATGACTACAGGAGGAGCACCTGACCCACTCATTGCCGATCTTATGGGGACAGTTGAAGACAGTTTTATTTAGGAGTGCATTTTATATACATATACATTATATACATTATACATATACTGTATTTAAAACATAAGAAAACCTCACTTCCTCAGAAAGGGTTAACATTGAATAACTTGTATACTTGTACCTACAAAATAGTTTATAGCCAGAGACAAATGCTTAGAGAAAGTAGTTGTAATTCTAGGAGACTTTCAACCCCCATCCAGAGGTTGGCAACCCTAAAATGGGTGACTACAGGATGCGTGTCTGGCCTCCTCATTGTCAATCTTTGTGAAGTAGTTGAAGACAGTTTTATTTGGGTCTGTATTTTTATTGATTTAGCTTTTATTATTGGCATTCCTTACTGGAATTTTTAAACTGTGACTTTTATACACTTATAACAGTTGCTTTATTGTTTTTTTTAAATTAATATTGTATGTTGCCTTAAGTTCCACATGAGAGAAAAGCAGCTGAGAAATGTTTTAAATAAATAAATACAACTCTGAAAGTTGAGTGGGTGGCTTCCAGGGACAAGGATTTCTATGTGGCGGTCCACATAGAAAAGCAGCATAAAGGTAAAGGTAAAGGTTCCCTTGCTCGAAAGCCAGTCGAATCCGACTCTAGGGGTTGCGGTGCTCATCTCCGTTTCAAAGCCGAAGAGCCAGCGCTGTCCGAAGACGTTTCCGTGGTCATGTGGCCGGCATGACTAAACACCAAGGTGCACGGAACGCTGTTACCTTCCCACCAAAGTGGTACCTATTTATCTACTTGCAATTTCTTGCTTTCGAACTGCTAGGTTGGCAGAAGCTGGAACTAGAGACAGGAGCTCACCCCATCATGCGGCACTCGGGTCTCGAACTGCTAAACTACTGACCTTCCACAGCCTGCAGTTCAGCATCTTAACCACTTGAGCCACCGCAGCTCCCTAAATATAAATTATCTAATTAATTATTTTTATCAGGAGTTGCGTGACAGGCTAACTTTAGGTACCAGGTGGGGAGGTGTGTGTGTGTGGTGCTGCATTCCTGGTGTGATGATGTCACTCTGTGATGTTATCATGTCAGGGATGGCCCCACCATCTCCCAATGCATATACCCAAATCTCTCCACCGGGGAGAAAATGGGACCTGGCAACTTTAGTCACAGCCCTTCACATGGCAGAGCACGCCTGGTCTCTGACAGCTGAATGGCTGTTGGGTCTGCCTGCATTCTTGCGAGGCTTGAGTTGGTGCTATGGGAATTGGAGATGACTCCAGAAGCCTTTAGGAGCCTTCAGACATCTTTGCAAGGCTCCAAAGCTTCACAAAGACTTCTGTGGTTTCCTGATAAAACTAATTAATTAGATAATTTATATACTACTTTTGTGTTTTGTTGAACCTATAGCAGCTTAAAATACACACATACAAAAAATTACTTTAGAATCAAGCAGGAGAAGGAGGGGACAAGGCTACTGAATACAGAGCAGATACATCAGCCAATGCCCAAGGGTTCATGTCTCTGGGTACACCCAGGCTTTAAGTGCCCATAGCAGAAAAGAGACAAACATAGCCAGCTGCTGGTACTCAGCTGGCATGGTCTTCTGCACTTCTTCCCCTGTCTCCAGAGAACCTGCTGGAGGCAGTTTACAAAGTAAAACATGGTGAATTGTAAAACATAAAAATCCTTCAAATTAACACACTATTAAAACCAAGCTAGAGCATAAAAGCAGTGTAAACATCTAGCAGCATCAAATCATCCTCATAAAAGAGTCCTCAGGGTAGAAGCTCCATTTCAACAGATCAACAATGTAAAATCATCATCTCCCTGAGGACAAATTACAAAAAATCAAGTGAGAATAAGTTCTGAATGCCATTGCCGTTCCTCTCTGTTTACTTCATTCCTATTTATTCCTATTTGATTTTACTATATTATCTCACTAACTGAAGTCTGAATATTTCACTTGTAGATCACTGCATTTGTACAGACAGAAAGATACAAACACTGCAATCAAGAGATTATTTTTGTTTTAACATCAGCTAAAAATTTCTTGATGAAATACATGACATGAAATGCCATAATTATGAACTGCTCTAAATTTTAGCCAAAGAAGTTGTATAAATGACAGCAATTGTCAAGAGTAAGAACAGCTCTGAGAAGAAACTTTGATACACAAAAATATCATTGCAGTATTCTTGTGTTCAGCAAGAATTTCAGATAAAAGTTCTATGGAATAAAATGAATCCATCAATCCTTTTTCCCTTCTAATGTCACATCTATTCCTGGGTGGCCCCGTTATGCAGATTTTTTATATGTATGGTGGGACAAGTTTAGGAATTACATTTATTATGGTTTTATTACCAAAAGACAACACTATTCATTGCAAATAGGTATTTCATAAAACTTAAATACTGACATGCTACAAAAACTGTATACTGTATTATTTTACATTCTTCTAGACTAGACTAGACTGAAAAAGTGAGAAACAATGCTGTTTTGACACTGGATCAAATTGCCTAGGGAATTTTATTTTGGCTAGTTGATAGTGCCATGCAAGGAATACTAATATATGTTCAGAAACATTTTCTAGGTTGCAGTGCTGTGAGCTTTCTTGTCATTCATGGCAGTAATGCCTAGAAAATGTTAGAGGACACTATAATGACGTGCATGGATGTATGTCTTGTGCCAGAGCTGGAATGACAAAATTATTTAACAAGCAGGAACTGGGATGAGATCACTGGGAGAGTTATCAGTATTGACATTAATGAGTTTTATGTCCTATTCCAGAAGAGTTAGATGACCTGTGAAGAGCATGCAGTAGGCAATTTCTTGTACAAAAGAAGCATGCTACTCTTGAAGGCACTACTTGTTATTCTGAAGCATGTGACTTAAGAAATTCCTCCCTGGTCTTCCCAATGCTGATAGATTTACTATTTTTCACTACAGTCCCCTTCCTACTATAGAACAGCATGATCATACTGTGCAGTATTTTCCTTTTGGACATTTAGATGCAGGTCTAAACCTGGCACTAGAGTGCAGATCAAAAAATCTGCATAATGAGGCTAGGAACAGATGTGTAGGAAGCCCCAGGTCTATGGAAAATTCTGAAATTTAAGAACAAAATAAATAAATTGGGAGAGTATAACCCCCTCCCAAAAAATATAGAAGCAATGTATGTAGCTTTAAGAAAAGAATACTAATAGACACTTCACTAGACTATGTGGGGAGATCTCTTTGGCCATCTTGGGGTTGCTAGGCAACCCCAGACCATGTTGCTGAGGCATCCATGCCTTGATTCATGTTAGCCAAGAGGGGAAGGATAGAGGGAGACTGAAAAAGGTAAAACATGGAAAGGCGAGAAGGAAGGAAGCCAGGAAAGGAGAGGGGAAGCTGGAATAGCAGTTAAGATAAAAAAGGAGAAACAAAGAAATATAGGTAGGTGGATGAGACAAAGGGGAGAAGCTGTAAGACCTGCCAGTGGGCGGGAAGGAGGGAAAGCAAAGATCCTGTGGAGAGGGAGCTATGGGAAGAAATAAGATTCCCCAAGTCCTTGCTGATCCCTCACTTGTATGCATAAATATCTGAACAGTTTCATTAAAGTAGGAATATGCCTCTTTTCCATGTGTGTGACTAAACATTTAGAACATCATCTTTTAAAACTAATTTTATTGAATTGTAAACAAATCAGGGGTCTTTTGGGGGGAGCGCACAGGAGGGCAGCTCCGGGAGCTCAGGAGCCAAGCCCCGCCCCCAGCGGGCATCCCAGGGAGTCTTTCAGGCAGCCGAATGTCAATTTCAGCTCCATTATATCCTATGGGCCATTGAAGTCAATGGTGAAAACATAGGGTATATTCTGGGGGCTGGAGGGGAGGGGTTTGAGGGAGAGGCTCCAAACCCACCGAGTAGCTGATGGAGCCTCTCACCAAGTTTGAAGAACATTGGATCAGGGGGTCCAATTCTATGGGCCCCCAAACAGGTTGCCCCAATTCCCTCCATTGTTCTCTATGGTGGGAAATTTCCATGGACCTCAATGGCCCATAGGATATAATGGGTCCGAATTGCTGCCGAATTTCTTTCATTCTTTTCCTTCTTTCTTTTCCCTCTTTCCCTCCTTCTTCTCTTCTCTCTTTCTTTCTTTCCCACCTTCTTCTCTTCTCTTTTTTCCTCCTTTCCCTGTTTCCCTCCTTCTTCCCTCTCTTTCTTCCCCCCTTTCCTTCTCTTTCTTTCCCTCTTTCCTTCCTTCTTTCCTTCTCTCTACTCTCTTTCCTTTCCTCTTTCCTCCTGTGGCCCAACTCTCATGAGAAGGAGTTTAAACTTTAAACCCCTTCTCTCTTAGCTCCCCCACCCAGACCAGCTGGGGAAGGGAAGGGGAGGCTTTTGAAGATGCCGACCAGCTGGGGAAGGGAAGGGGAGGCTTTTGAAGATGCCGCCCCCCCCTTTTGCTTCCCCTTCTGACATCACTTCTGGTGAAGTCAGGGGCTGTGGCATCTGCTAATAGCCTAATAACTCATTAACATAACATATGCTAATGAGCTCCTGCAGCTGTTTTTCTATGAAAAGAACCCTGAAACAAATCATATGTGGCATTTTCCACTTCCAGGAAATTACGGTTTGTGTTGGTAAGAAATAATTTATTCTTCCTTATTATCATCCTCATTCCTTTTCTTCCTGTGCCTTGGATTGTGAGTATTCAAGCAGGGACTTGTCTTTTATTTGGTTCTGCATAAAGTACTTAGATGAATTTAAGTGCTAACCAAACAAAACAACACAAAAGCCGAACGTTTTAATATATGTTTGTTTCCTTTCCTCCCTTTATTTTAGCTGTGGGCCTTGCTGCCTGCCCAGAACCCGTAATTCCTAGCAATGGATTCAAAGTGGGCGATAGATATATGGTGAATGATGTTTTGTCATTTCAGTGTGAGCCAGGATACACATTACAGGTACTTCCATTCTTCTTCAAGATGTTGCATGTTGTTTCCACATTTCATATTCCCAGGATTTAAAAGAGGTACTGTACTACCTTCTGTAGAACCCCTTTTGGGGAAATGGAACATAAACTTTTAAACTTCTTTTTGTGAAAACGAAAATATCAATCTTTCTCTGCCATTCAGAGTGAGCAGAAGTAACTGCTGTCCTGCTTGCTGAAGAGTACTGCATACTTTCCCCCCATCAGTATAATTTGCTACAATTAAGGAAACTATATTAGCTGTTTTCTTTGCCATATTTTCAGAAATGACCTGAGCAAAATATGTTACAGATTTAAAGAAAAAAATCCAGCTATATAAAAGTGGAGAAAAAGATAATTTAGAACAAGTTTGCAAATAAATGTTTGATTTTACGATCATATTTTCATTAACGTTCTTAAGGATTCTGTGGTCATGGGAGCTGGATTACAGATATTTAACAGCTAGTGCATACTGTATTTATGTTGACAGAAGTGGTTAGGGACAGGCATGAACTGGCTCACGAATTTCCGGTTCACAAAATTCATGATGAATTTTAGTCAGTTCATGGTTCACAAATCAAAGTTCTGAAGTGCCACCATGTACTTCCATGAATTTTGAGGCAGTTTATAGTGATTTGTGAAGAGCAGGAAAAAGGGTTTAAATGGCTTGTAGTCATTTAAACCCCTGCTTCTGCTCCCTGTTGTTTTTTGCAGGGAAACCCCTGCTTTCTACTCTCCATAAAAAGTGGTGGGGAGCAGAAAGCAGGGGTTTAAATGACTACAAGCCATTTAACCCTCTGCTTTCTGTTGCTTGCTGCTTTCTGCTTCCCTCCACTTTTCTCAGGAAGAACCCCTGCTTTCTGTTCCCTGCCAAAAGCAGCAGGGAGCAGAAAGTCAGGGTCATGAACCGGTTCAATTCACGAACCAACCTTCCTGTTCATATCCATTTGTGGTTTGGTTCATGCTTTGCACCCATCCCTATAAGTGGTATTATTAAAAAAAATCACATTTAAAGTTTTAAAATTATGGCATTTGTTTTTGAATTATACTTTGAACTAATATGTCTTAAATCTTGAATCAGTAGAGCAAGTTGTAGCCCAAGCCTATGCATGTTTGCTTGAGAGTAACTTTTTTTGAGTTAAGTGAGATTTTTTTACAAGTAAGAGTTGAACCTTAGTGGCAAATTGTATACTAAGGATTTCTTTTTCTGAACTATTTTAGACATGTGTTGCCTGCTTCTATGCATAGCTTTCCCCAATTTGCCCCTCAAGGGGTATTTGAGAGGCATGTTTTCATTCCAGCCATTATCATTGCCACTGTCATTGTTTGGCTGTTAATTCTGATTACCTCAGCAGAGCAAATAAATGTGCATTCATAAAAACCATGCTAGTAGCTTGCTTGCATTATTGAGTTTTCTTATTAATGTTCAAGACTTCATTTTCCAAACTCATATTCTTGCTTCTCAGCCAGTAACAAAGATACCACATGTCACAGCAGGCCATTTTGTAGGCTGTGGTAGAGGTTAGCTCAATAGTAATTGATATATTATGATAACGTGAGAAAATGTTAATGCACTCTTCCCAAATGTGTATTTTAATCCAAATGCAAAAATGTTACTGAGCCATACGCTTTGGACTAGCACAAATGCTGGCAAATTCTAGGATAGAAATGAAAACATCACATTGGGTCTGCTTTTGTAGGACACTCCAGGAAAGGTCTGTGCATGTCAAAATTCCATTGAGATATCCATTACAGTGGTGACAGTCCTGTTGGTATTGCAAGTGTTACAAGCACGTCAACATACATGGGGAGGTCAACAATAGATTGATATGGAATGTAGCCTGCAGAATAAATCAATCAGATTGTCACCTCAAGAATGAATACCAAATGCAATCTAAAATTTAGACCAGTGGAAAGACATACCCCTGGAACTACTGAGGCTAGTATAAAGCAAATAAAGAGTCCATGTACTCATCTACTCTTTAAAAAGAAATTTGACAGTACTTGGTCAAATAATTTAACAGAAAGGACTGGATCAAGCAGTAGACTTCCACTAACAGATTTTTTTTTTCTGAATCCTTCCTTCCACTCCAGATTCACCTCTCATGGTGTTCTTGGGCATTCCTGTTTCCTTGGAGCAGCATTTTGGGAGACCCCATAATCTCTATACATCACAAAAGTCTAATCAGCTGAGTTTAGGAAGCACACAGCTGATTAGCAGACGTATAAATGCTCTAGGCGGAGATTTTATGGGAACATGCTATTCATCCCAGTACTTTTTAAATAACCAGACTTGGTTGTACCTTTTCCTTTTAAGAGATATTTTAAAGATATTGCAGTACAACAAAAGGGGGCCCGAACCATCTACCGTAGTAAGCATTGGCATATTTGGATTTCAAATCCTAATAAATATGCCATGAAACACAGTGATATTTTATCTTTAATCAATATCTCTTTTTCCAGTCTCTAGAATCTATATGATTGAAATCAGAATGTCAGATTATTAGTATAGGTAAAATCTGAATCTCACAATAAGAAATTACCTGTAATTCATCCCAGAGACTCTGAGTGTTTAAAACTGTAGTTTCTACTGGTATTATAATTTTTTAAATGTTTCAAAGTATAAATACATGACCAGGATTTCCAGCAGTTCCCAGATTGGCAAGCAGACAGATTGGCAAATTTAAATCCATTTACTTCAGTGGACTTTGAGCTATTCATTATTGGCTGCTTTTTACCAACTCAATAGTCATTCCTTATTTCCAAGAAACAGTAGTTATGAAGGCAGCAATACCAGATATCCCTGGTGTGGTGGTGGTGGTGGTAGTAGTAGTAGTAGTAGTAGTAGTAGTATCCTTTATTACAGTCATAGACCAGTATAAACACAAGACAAGATATTACATTTACATAAACTTCAATTTAAAATATGATACAAATATACATTAAAAGTTAAAGAAATTATGTACAAAAAAGGCAATTTTGGATGAATAAATACCATAATTGTAAAAATATTATCTTATAAAATTAACGTACTATTTATGCCAGACCAGTTTATATCTTCAAAAACCATCACTACTATAGATTACTACTATTCATTGTTGTCTAAGATATTCTGTCTTGCTTTGCAAACTGCTGCGCAAAATTTCATAGTAAGTATTGTAACCTGTGCATTTTCTCCCATGAGCAGCAGTCTAACATACGCTTGATTTGAACAGCCTGGGTTTCTATCAAGCAAAGGGGATATATATTTTGAGCAAATCTTTTTATGGAAATGGCAGTGGAGTAGGACATGTTCTGTCTCTAATGCAACATTCTCGGCATCCTCATCAAATTGCACTTCTCAGGAATCTTGGCTAAAGCCGTGGTAGTTACGCTTGTATAAAACCAAAAAAGATTTCTGCATGTATGTGAATTTAAGATAATATGACTCATTCATGTTATGCCACTCCACTGGAAAGGTCTTGAAAAAGTGCCTTTTCTTTAATGTAGTAGAGTATGAAAAGAAGAACTTCACAGTGCTCTGCGAACTTAGGCAATAATTGAGTTCTGAACAGTGGTAGTGAAACAATTTCTTAAGATATGTGGCACAACTCATTTCCCATTTTAAAAGGGATTCTCATTATTGCAGTAGTTTTTTGTTTAACCTTAATTAGAAAACTGTCATGAGTAGTAAAAGTGCAGAGAAGGAGATTAATTGGCAAAAGGATTTTAGCAGCAACACTAGTGTTGCCTTGTTAAATTGTTATGTTAAATTACCAGAGAAAAACTGTAAAAACAGGAAAATGATGCAGGTTTCTTGTTTGTTTGTTTTAAGGGACGTTCTCATATTTCTTGTATGCCTGGAACTGTTCGCCGTTGGAACTATCCTTCTCCTCTGTGTATTGGTATGCATACATATTCTTATAAGCATATACTTCTAATGGATCATATTAATAGAAAACTGTAAGTTTAGTTTAGGAGGTGCCATGGATCTGGGAGCAAGGCCATTGGATTGAAAAACGTCAAGCTGGGCTACTAAATTAAAATTCAGGAACCATTCACGATTAGTGGAATTTAAAGGAAGGGTGTTCCCTTTTCCCTGTCAAATAAGTATGTTTTTATCTTTTTAGTATATGTTTTTAATATATTTCATTATCATCTATTGAGAGGAAGTATTGTCTACCAATTCTCTCAACACAGCTAGTAACAGAAGAGTGCAAAGGTGTGAAGCCTTTGGTTCTACCCTCTCCTCAGCCACAAACTAACATGATCTCAGACAAACCACTACTTTTTCTCCTGTTTACTCCAAATCTTCAAAGATCAGATGTTCGAAGTCTTTGAAATACTTAAAAAGCACTAGATATTTGCAAATTATTATCATAACCAACAACAGCAGCTAAAATAATATATTAAGCATGTGGTACATTTCCAACATTATATTCTTTTTCCCAAGCTGAGAATTTCATACCTTGTTGTTGCATTCTGACATGAAGCAAGAGAGCTATTTAAATATTATTTGGCTTCTAGAATTCTATCTGGGGTGTATTTGGCTTGGTAAGCTATGAGCTGTCCACTACTGATATATTATGTGATTTGTAGGTCTGTTTTCATCAGTCACTTATGCTATGTCTATGCACTCTATTTATGAACAAATAAGATTCCTTTCCAAGGGTTTAACCAATTATTACTGTATCACCTGAGTAAACTGGAAAACTCTATATTCACTGGCTCCCACTCAGGGTATAATTAGTGAAGACACTAAACACAAGCTGGGTTTGGGGAAACCCCAATCCAACTTGTGTTTAACATGTGACCATTACTTGTCTTCAGTAATGGGGGGGCCTCCCAAGTGCTCATGCAGGAGCAGGAGGGGCTTTGTCATTCCCTGCCTTCCAACCAGTATGTTTGTGCAGACAGAAAAGAGCCAGGGGGGGAGCTGTTTGTTCCTGGGCAAACACATGGAACTGGTAGTAAGACATGTAGTCAGCCCACCAGTGCCTTTTTCTGTCAGCAAAAAATGCATTGGGTGGAAGGCAGGGAATGACACACATAAACTCAAGATCCCACACCTTCCCACACACAGCATTTTGAAGGTGAGTGCCAGTCACATATTAAACACAAGTTGGGTTGGGGAAACCCCAAAATGTCTTGTCTAATCAGACCCTTAGTTCACCTAGTTAAATCAACAAGTATACATATTAACATGTTGTAGATTGGTCATTATTGAATACCTTTAGTTGCCTTTAGTTTATGGAACAAAAACTATGAAGTCTACTTTGTGTTATTCACTGTGAGAGATCTACAGACCAATTAATATGAAATAAAAAGTACATATCAACATTGAAAAGGAAGAAAACAAGAGCAGAATCACTTGTTTGCTGGTCTGTTCATATATAAAACTAGTATAACAAGTGTCCTGGGAAATATCCAACACAAATAATCAATTATTTTCTGTCAGTGTGATCCGTAGGCTATCATTTAATGTCATTTAAAACATATGTGTTGTCTAAGACTGACATTAGGTAGAATCCAAAGTGCTAATATTGAAGCTCTTCTAATAGAATAAATTTTTCTCCCATTGTAGCCCTAAACTTCTCAAATTATTGCTCCTGGGGTACCGGGTGCCCTTAAAAACAGCATGGAAGGGAAAAAAGGGCTGTGCAGTGGGAGTGGAAAGTTGGTGAAAATTGTCTTCTATCTCTTCTGTTTACAGAAGTGCCTTATACCAATGAAATTTGGGTCCAAGTCATGTTGTGTACTTCCCTTTCATGTGACATCTAGATTTGCCAGACTGAGAGCCAAATTAGACATAACAACATCCTTGAGGCTGCCATTAGGACACCACAGTCATTTTAAAGTCATTTAAAAATGTTGTGAGGGCTCAATCCTGATCTAGCCCACAGTGCGGCTCTCTTGTTACCCGCTCACACATACCTTCTCCAGTGCTGAGTGGTGCAGCCATTTCACCACTTAATGGGGGTGGCAACAGCAGTGCCTCAGCCTGATCAGGCCTTTGTGGCATCTTTAAATTACTTTAAAATGTTGGTGGTGGTCCTTGTGGCAACCACAAGGACTTTATCACATCTTCATTGGCCCTGTGTATAGTATTGTTTGTGATTTGCTGCTGAAGCGAATGCCCCATATGACTTTTTCAACTGTGAAGCTTTCTCCATTCACATCAGTGGCAGTTGTAGCATTGTGAATATGAAAGCTGTCTGTCCCAGTGAAATAAATTGTGAAATACAAGAGCCTTTTGTGTACTTTGAAGTGCAGAAAGGGCAATGTGTTCCTTTATATATCTGTTATATAGATCTTACTTGGTATTTCCTAAGTTATTCATTATTGGATAAGCCATTTAATTTAAAAAGAACTAATGTATTTTCTTTTCAAAAGCTAAATGTGGTGGAACTCTGACAAATATAGCTGGAGTAATCCTGAGCCCAGGTTTCCCAGGAAACTATCCCAGTAACCTTGGTTGCACATGGAAGATATTGTTGCCTGTTGGATATGGTAAGCAATCCTGACAACAGAATAAATTAGCTTATCAGTTAAATTTCTGATTATCTTGAAAGCTGTGATTTCAATACAGCAACGTTATTAATTAAATCATATATTTGCTGCTTTATCAAACAAAGGTACTTTTTTTTAGCAAAAATGTTAAGGAAGCAATCCGGGGCCCCCATCACATCCTTTGTTGGCCTTCCACCATGCACTGGTGTGTATGAAGGAGTTATGTGCACCCAGTGTCATGTGTAGGAAGGTTCTGAATCATTCCCAAAATTCGGAAAGAGAATGTTACTTTTAATAGAAGAATTATTTGTGAAATCACTGTGCCAGGCTCTCGACAATGTAAATTGGTGCAATGGTATTAAGTAAAGCATTAACATTTAATTCAATCAAGTGTGTCCTTTCTCGGTCCTTTAACAGGAGGCTGTGTCATTCATTTTTCCTCTCCTTCCTTTTTTCCTCCAGAGTGTTTATGGATAATTTATATATTAATAATGAAGGCAGATAATAAGGCTGTATTTTTACATCAAAACTAGACTGCAAAGTTCTGCAGTTTTCATCCAAATAATTTCATGGATAGCTTGAACTTGTTTGCAACCTTTTTGGACTCATTAGTGAATGACAGCTGTGATTTTAAGGAAAGTAACAGAATAAATAATAATTAGGTTGGTAGGGCCATAAATAACTATTCCACAGATGATGAAAGTCATATTAAATAATATTTTCTATAATAAAATAAAAATGAAATTTCTTACTATGAAAAATAATACCGGTTTTAAGATTTAGCTAATTAAAAATAGCTTGTTATTAAACACTTAACTTGACATCCATTTGTTTTCTTTGTTAACAGATTTTCTTTCTTACGTGGATTTATGTAATATAATATATTCAGAAAAGATAATATTATTTGCTAAGCTAATTAGTTGTTAATCAGTTTGGCTGTTATAAATCCTGCAATAATGCCAGTTTTTAATAATTATTAAGTTTGTTTTTTAAAAGAATGCCCTGATTGCCTTTTAGATGTTTGTCTAGAGAATTAATGCTAATTGGTTTGTATATAATGGAAGCATGATATGATGTGGTTATAAATGCAACTTACATTTTACAAGATGGCCTTCTATTGCTATATTAGAGTAACATTACAGTACTACTGGTCTAATTGAATACCAAACTCCATCTTGTAAAACCCACAGAAAATATCTCTTCTACCTTGAAAAGCTGTTCTGTTGTAAAATAAATACTGCTTATGCTATTCTTAAACATATTTATTTGTAAGATAGTGCCAGTACTTGCGGCACTTGCTTGTGGGCCCAGCACTAAAGACGGACAGGGAGATGATGAGGCTAACCCACAAGACATGAAAGAGACCACAGACAGTTGGAGTAAAATGGCCACAACTTTATTGGTTACAGCTGACAGAGCCTTGGCACAGTATGGGGAAATGGATCCTGGCATTGGCTGATCTGCCTGCAGACTGATTGATAGACCCCCACCCCCAGCCCTCCTGCTGGGGTTACCATGGCATGGCAGGATGTGGGCTTCCATGTGGGCACAAGCCACTGCATGGTTTCCCCTGCCACTTGAGAGTGAAGGTGCCATGATCCCCCTTACCTTATCTGGTCCCATTAAGATACTGCTACAAGAGGTGGGCAGGGAAACCAGGCTCCTGCCAAAGTTCTTATAGCTAGAACCAAACCATAAGTTCATGTCAAATCCCATGCAGCCAAGTTTTGTACTTCCACTCTGACAGGTGGACATCATATGGTCAGAATAATGCTGTATGCTGAAAGTAGATGTCCAGATGAGAATCAGATGACCTCCCAGGGTCTCAGCCACCTGGCCCACTGCTTTAGTGACCTTCTTCCTGGCCACATCCATCTTGTCTGGGCAGCAGGCCCCGTGCCAGGAACATCTCTCCAACAAGTTGGACCAAAAAAGCTGAGTGCTGGGAAATCAAGATCACAGAGACTGCAGGTTGGCTTTGGCCACACATTGAGAGCTCCAGGGTCATTCTCCCCCAGCTGGATAACCAGGGCATCAGGAGGCCCGCTCCAGTGGGCACAACACAGAACCAAGGACACAAGCAAGTCCCAAAGTATCTCCCTCATGACAATCCACATGATCTGTGCTGCCTCTTCCAAACCCAAGTGCCTACTGTAGCTGATAGATGCAATGTGGATTCCAGCCCACTGAACGATGCTGTAACCACAGATACAGACTGAGTTCTGACAATGAGCTGAAAGTAGAAACCATTAGTAATCAACCTCCAAATGTGGTTGAATGTATGTTTTGTATGCAGAAGACCTCCACCTCCCAATGGCCTGAATGCAGGAGGGGGGAAGCCCCAGTCTGACAGTGGTGGTAGCCACCCTGATTCTGAAGGAGTGGGCCCCAAATTCTCCAGGGGAAACCTGAAGCCACCAGGCTGGCCCTGAGGATGGTGATAAATTGGTACGTGGTGAGTGGAGAGTCATCCAAACTAATGAGGAGGGGGCCTTGGGAGCCATACTGACAGGAAAGCCAAGGTAGCCCATACTGGATACGGGGCTGGACTAGGTACTTTGTGGAAACACACAGGCATGCACCCTTGCTCTTCCAGTCATTTTTGCATAGCATGACAACCAGGCAGACTTCAGAACAACTGATGGCAATGTCCTGCACCCCAACATGTGGCCAGAGCAGTCCCTGCATGAACCAGCCCCTAATTCTCCTGAGAGCCCCAAAGAAGGCCAACATGAAGGCAGCCTTGAATAATTTAGCCTCGAATGCCGACCAGCATAGTACTCAAAGCCAACAAATGAGCCAGGAGAGTGGCAAATATGATGGGTCTGTGGGGGTGAGGTGCCCGTATGGTGAGCCTCTTCCAACCCTCAATGGCCTGGTGGCCAGCAAAAGAGGTACATGGGTCCAGGAAGCTTTAGGCCTTGTAAAAAAAGGAAATGGCTGCCAAATGGCCTGTTATGGTTTTAGGTACAGGGCCCTGATCCAACATCAAGGCCAGGTATTGGAGGATCATGGTCTCAGACATTGGCCAGGTGCTGGTGCTAGCAGACAAGGCTGCTTTATGGTAGGCATGCAGAGTGGAAGGAGCGATGGAGTTGAATATTCCTTGAATTACAGATTGTAAGGCCCAGAGTCCTTCTGGGAACAGATCCGGGTGGTGGTTTACCTTAAGTATCAGGGTACAATTTGTCCTGAAAGTGAGATAAAGGATCCATGATGCTGCTATCGATACCTGCAACATGCTGAGCTGAAAATGTTATGTTAGCAGACAAACAAACCTGGACAAATCTGCTCATTGGGTGCATGATCTGCTCTGAGCTTGATGGCTCTTATTAATGACCCACACAAACCACACCAGAACTGGACCTTTTTGTCCCTGAAGTGTTGCTGCCAAATGATCACTGCCAATAAGTTTGGAAAGAGCTCCAAAAAGAAATGTCCCACAAAATGGCAGATTCAGCCCCTTGAGGTAGCCATGGCTAGGCATGCCAGTACCACCTGAAGCAGACCCCATACCCTATGCTACTTGTGGCACCTGACTGGACCTGAATGTCTGAGGCTAAATCCAATGGTTCTTGCCTGAAAGAGATGCTGTTAAAGTTAGGCAAATAGGTGCACCAAATTTGAAGAACTTCCTTCATGCCCTGTGTAAACCTGATATGGTGATGCAGGAAAGTTGCCTCTGCAGTGGACCAGGCCAGACAGGCACAGACACTACCCTACAGGTGAAATTCAGATGCCCCATAAGGCACTGGAGCTCCTTTAGGATACAATTCCTGTGTGAGAGAACCAGGGAAATCAAGGCCTTAAGGTCCTACAGCTTGTCCCCAGGGAAGTTGGATGTCCTGGAGGACAATTGTAGCTGGATACCCAAGTATACTAGCTGTGTGGCAGGACCTTCAGTTTCCCCCAGGGCTAGCAGGAGTCCCAACTCAGCCATCAAGGACTGAAAGGCTGTGAGGTACATGGTGCAAATGGCACTCCTTGCCAGGCCCACAAACAGGAAGTCATCCAAGTAATGTGTAATATGGGGGCTCCCTGTCTTTTCCTTCATGGCCTGTTCCATAAAAGTACTAAATGCTTTAAATGTGCAGGCCACAAAGCACCCCATGGGCCTGATCTAGTCCATGTCTCAGGACCCTTGAAACTTATAGCCTAGCAAGTAAAAATCTCCAGAGTTTACAGGCAGCAGCCAGAAATCTGACGGGATGTCACATGTGGCCATAAGAGCACCAGTGCCACATGATCTAACTAAGCTGATGTCATGGCCAAAGGACACATACCTGGCTGAGCAAAATTGGGGGGGGGGTGGCCTCATTGACAGAGGAGCCCCTGAGAAAGGTGGTGTATTAGTTGATACTCTCCATTATCCTTTTTGAGAAATATGAAGATTAGTGATGGGAGGGAGTGTTGAATGTATGTATGGAAAATTTAATAAAATATTGTGAAGGCAATTGGGAAAAAATAAAATAAAATAACCCACCACCTGGCCTGCAGCACATTCCTTGACTACCTTGGCAGCCACAGTCTCAGGCATATCTCCAGGCAATTTAAGACTGTCAGACACCATGGGGATATGGGGGGCCAGTAAAAAGTATATGAAATTCATCAATGAAATCCTCCCAAAGGTACTTAGCAGCTGGCAAGGGGGTAGCAGATAAGGAGGGGTTGAAGGGCTTCCCATCTGACCAGAGTGAAGGCCTGCCCCTTTTCAATTAATGAGCTGGCATTTCCCAGGGGCAGAGACTGGGGTGATGTTGGACCCTCGCTCTCTTTAGGTGGCAGTGTTGGAGGGGAATTGGTTGTCCAAAAAGGGCAGCTAGCCATTTGAGTTACAAGGGCAGGAGACCCTGGGGGTGCTGCTGGAAGCAATAGTCAAAATTATGATCGAACTTGCACTGGGCTTGTTGGCATTTCCCCCGATTAAACTCCCAGCAAAGCCTTTGGCCTAAGTCCTGCCTGGTGCTTCACCTGTCTGACTTGGTGTGGTTCGAGCGACTTTTAATGTGGGGGGTCCACCATGACCTTGGCCTTCTTGCTCTGAGAAACCCTTGTCATATTCAATGGCCATGGTATCACCAGCCAGGGCATGAGCATACAACACCTTCTGCTGATGGGTGATGAGTGTCAGCCCAGCTCAGGGTAGGCGGACTGGACCACCCCCGTGAATACTGGGCAGCTGGCTGTAACTGACAATAAATGGATAATGCTTTAGCCCAGTCTGAGAACCTTGAGTGACAGGGGATTCAAATAGAATTCTACAGTTCAGAGCAGCAGTTAAAAATGGCAGTTAAGAATGACAGTTGTGAGTGGAGTGAGAAAAGTGAAGCAGAGTTAAGGAGAGTGAGGGGATCAAGGAGGATCCTGAATTAGGGAAGTGGAATGAGTAGCCCTTTCCTGAGGGAACTAACTCCTGGTAAAGGGGGGTGATCCCTATCAAGTGGTTAATAAGGAAAACTGGAACTGGCGTGAATCTTCCTGCCTTCACGAACTTTAGGCCCAGGACAGACTGGCAATTTGCCCCGATATCCAGTCGCGGCAAAAAAAACCCGGAGTAAACGATACCGGGTTTTCCCGTCCACACAGTGGGGGCCTCTGCCGGAAGATACTGGATGGAGGCGTGCGGGAGCATTCAGATTGCCGCGCCGGAGGCACGCTATATTCGCTGTTTCCCCATTATTTCGGCTGTGGCTGTATGTGCGCATAAGCGCATTTTGGCGATTTTTTTTCCCCCCTGCAACGCCGGCACCGCATTGGGCAGTGGAGCGGAGCGCAGCCAATCACACCGCTGCTGCCTCATGCCCAACGCGGGTTGCTCCCGGCTTTTCGGCTGTGCGTTCAGACTCCCCGGAAGCGGAGAAACGCGCGACGAACGCAGGCTTTCAAGCTTTGCGCCGGCTTTTATCAGGTGTTTTTTTTAATCCGGCAGTGAAGCGCGAGAGCACCGGTAGGCTACAGGTGGGGGACGCCAGGCAGATGTGCCTGTGTGAACATCCCATTTACCCCGATATTGAGTCGTTGTCAGCCCGGGTCCCATCCCGCGGCAAATTGCCAGTCTGTCCTGGGCCTTAGTATTTTTAGTCAAAGAACCTTATGCTTGTTTATTTAAGCAGTGAGTGCCAAGAGATATCTCTCCACAGTTTTAAAGACCTAAAGTCCTGTCAATATAACTAGTTACCTGATTGGGGCAAACTATATATTGTTTATATTTATACAAAGTTACTTCATTCCTGTTGTCTGTTCACTTTCTAAGTCTCAGAACTGTTACCTACCTGATCATTTCCCCTCAAAAGTGAAATGAAGCAGTTTTTTAGTTTTAAATTATCACCAGCCTCTTATGTGCCATTATCACACAAAGACAAAAGAATAATTTTAGTTGGTCCCTCAGTTCCCTAGGCTGGGTCAGCGTATATCTATATACATTTAAACAACTGGGTGAGATAGAGAAACAAAAAAGAAAAAATAGGCTGCTCAGTCAAGAAAAAGATAAAGGAAAGTAGGGAGTCATTATACCCATCAACCAATTGCTGAATATGTCAATACGTGGTCAGCCTTCTCCTCCTTTTTATCCTTTTTTAAGGACTGGCTACTGTGTTGTTCCTCTGTTTCAGAAAGAAAACTATGTCAACATAATAGCTGTCCAATATCTGTACCCTTACTTTTGTGAGCCAGGTGAATACCAGGAATCCCCATCATCTTTGGGGGCGAGGGGAAGGGGCCTGATCAAGAACCCAAGCAGCCCAATGGTTTGAGCCTACTCGATCCTGGGGGACCCTACACCTAAGGGCCCATGCTAGAAAGTCCAATGCATGGACAGCCATCTGCCAGTAGTCCCCAGAAGTGTCCCTGGAATCCTTGTCTGAAGAAGATCCACCTGAGGTTGCCCTGGAGTCTGAATCCTCCTTGCCATGACAGGTTCTCTTGACTTTCTGCAATTTGTCTTCCTGCTAGGCATTGATCTCTCAGGAGAACTCTTGCCCCAGATGCTGAAGCTTCTGAACCAGCTATATAGTGGCCTAGCTCACCTTTCCAGCCAGTTCTCCTGTCTTGGCCTCACCTGCTCTTCTGGCAGTAGATCGGTCCACCACAGTCCCTGATGCCTGCTGAAGGGAACCCCGCTGACTGCAGTTGGGCCCTAAGAGCAGGTCCTGCCACTTGCTCCATCACCTTCTGCCTCCCAAGTGCTAGAGAGGCCCAAGATTTTCTGGCCTGACCATTCTACCCCCATGTCTGAGGGAATGAGGTTGCCTGTGTCTTATAGAACCTCTTCTTGGGCAGCATCCTGTGCACTAAGAAGAACAATAAAAAAGAGACAACTGTTTAAGCTACTTGAGAGACTTGCCTGTTTAAGAGAGAATGATGTGATGTCAGGGGGGCTGGCCAACTGCCTACAACCTGTCCTTCAGAGTGTTTGTGTTGAGGAGTTTTAGGGGTCTTGGAGTCTGGCGAGGGAACTCAGGCCTCTAGAGGGAGAGAAACACAGAGAGAACAGTTGCCTTTAACTAAAAGTATTTATTCTAAAACCATGCACAAGTAACACTCAGTAGCATATATTCAATATCAATACTCAGTAGCATATAGAAAATCCCAGTACCTTATATAGAGTACACTTCAGAAAGAACAAGGAATAGTCCCAGACTGTGGACCAAGACCTCACTCAAGCCTAGGTGGGGTTATTATTACTAATTAATTAATTGCCAAACAGCCTCGAACAAAGCCCAAAGCTTCCTTTTTATATTCTTTTCAGCCAATAGGACTCAAGGGGAAAATCAATTAAAAATGTATGAGACTTGCCAAATACCAGCCCATCCTAAGTTGGAAAGATGTACTTTTGCTAATATGAACTTTTGCCCAGATAGATTTTATTACTTGTGATGTCAGCAAGACCTAGACAAATATGTTTAGGCTTTGGAGCCTGCCACTTGGAAAGCCAGGGAATGTCAAATACAAATTGAGGCAAAGGTACATCTGCAGGGCAAGGCTTTAGTTTTTATGCCTAGGCTGCCAGCAAAAGCACAAAGGCTTATGGGACAAATAACCTAACACAGAGGTATAAGCTAATTCAAACTAATATACAAGAAGACAGAAAGAAAGAAATGGCCTAGGCTCGCTTATAATTCTGCCACGGTTTGTTAAGTAGTCAGTTAAATATTATTACTGTGTATTTATTTTAATGCTGGCTGGAGGTGCTGAGGTTTGAACCTGGGACCTTCTGCCCCTAATGAACATGCTGTCCTGAACAGAAGCCCGGCTCCCATGAGGTGGGTTGACACCCAGAAGCATGGAGAACTGCATAGTGCCTGAATGTGTGTAACAAACATGAAAAAGCCCCGACCCTTGGATACCCCTTGCATCCCCCTGCAGAGATGGGGGGAGTGAAATCAGCCAGATCAAGGGAGAATAATTCTGGGGGGGGAGGGAACTGTGACCACAGCTCAGTGACCTGGAAGTTTCTGCTTAAAAAAAAAAAAAAGGAGTTGAAAAGTCTATATAGGAAAAGCCTTTCCTGAATTCTCCCTGGTAACATGTGCATGTAACTTTTGTCACCTGCACAGATGGTCTGCACAGATGGCCAAGCTTCATATCCATATACAAGACATTGTGACACCTTTTACTAGAGCAAGGAGACATTCAGGCACCTTCTCACACATGGGCATGGCTAGGCCCAGTATATTAACACATCAAAGCGTTCTCTGACCTGCTGTGGCTCACGTAGGCAATGGCTAGTAACTGGAGATTTGGGCACACCCCTTCACTCCCTCACGATTGGATAATGGCCATATTCAGTTGTGACGGAAAAGAGGGTTTACTTGTGATCACCCTATGGGAAGAGGGGAAGAGTTTTCTTGGGAAGAGAGTTCCTTTTTGGAGGGGAGTTCCCTTTTGGACTGTATCCTTGCAGCATGGAAATTTACTAGTGGGCAGCAAAGCTGGACTTAACGGCCCACAACAATCATGTGGCTCCTTCTCAAGATTCCGTGGTGAGACTTTGGACTATTTGCACAATGAACCATCTGAGACCTCTGAACGTTTGGTAACTATGGAACACCTCTATGGTAGTTAGAGCTAATGAAGCCATAGATGTCTTTTGTTATCACCTTCTACTAGTCTCTTTATATGCATGCTTGTGCACTGAATAAAGATAATATATAATCGATATTATCTGAGTTTGTTTACTCTGTTGCAACTTGACCTCTAAGCCTTAATCCCGTGCCTAGCTGACTCAGCTGATGTGGCTACCACTGGATTAAATAATTGTTTGCAGCCCTGATGCAGAGCTGGTAAAGTGTTAATTCCCAGAGACCAGACAGGAGTTGGGACCTCTGCTCCTGAGTTCCGGTGGGAACCTTGTGCAAGAGGTCCTGGTGGCCGTACTATAGGTAATCTCTGGAGGGTGTGCAGACATTCTCCTGGTCTTGTTTAAGAGTTCCTGAAGCATATGGAATTTTGACTCTCATCACTGGACTGGGATGAGGTGAGAAATCCTGTACATGCTGAAGCGTGTGGGATTTTGTTATCTCTCATTCCTGGAATGGGGTGAGGGAGAAGAAAAATCCTGTAGATGGTGGCAGTGGGGAGGACAGGGAAAAAGTACATTTTGACAATCATTGATCACCTGTCACATTTTCTTGCTGCCATCCCACTGTCCAACATCTCAGCTAAAACTGTTGCTAATGCCCTTTTGATTCAGTCCACATTCTGGGGACTACCAAAGGCCATAGTCACAGACTTTGGAGCCTCATTCATTAGTGGGCTGATGCAAAAGGTGTGTGAGATTGCCCAGATTGAACACCATGTCTCAATTCCCTTCTGCTACTGGGAGAATGGCAGGACAGAGAGAATGAATAAGACGGTGGGAAAGATGCTCAGAAGGTATATAAATGATTTCCAGGGCAACTGGGAGGATCATCTTGCCTACCTTGTTGCAGCCTGTAATGACACCTGGCGAGAAGGACTGGGCTTCAGTCTGAATGAAATGACTTTGGGCAGAACCCTGAACACCCCCTTAAGCATGCTTAAACAGCTCTGTGCTGCCTCTCACTGGGCTTTAATCTCCTGGCCTCCCCAGCCCCTTTCTGAGATAATCTTCCCCATTGCTGCCAGACTGCTCTTAAAACTGCAGAGTCCATGCCAAGTCCTCCTTTGTACCACTGCTCCTGCTGCTCTCCTCAACTGTGAAAAACTGCATGGCCAACTGGGCCAGGAGACTTGGCAGGGCCCCTTTTAAGAGGGAAGTCTCCCACCAAAATTCCCACCTGCCTGGACCCTGACCCCAGCTATGTCCTCCTTCACCTGATTGGCCAGGCTGAGGGAAGGGGCCTTAGAGGGTCTGTATAACCACAGTGGCCCTAGGACCACAGCCCAGCCTCACTGCTGGCTGCCAGCAGCCAGGTGAATCATGCCTCACCCCCTTCTTTATCTCTGCAGACCTGCAAGCAGGGCCCCTTGTGAGTCTGGGGCCCTTGCTTCCAAATAATTTTTCTTAGAATTGCATCCTTAAATGTATTAGGCAAATACGTATGTAAAAATAATGTTTCTAGATACATTTCTAGTTGTAATTTCAGGATACTGTGAGTTTAAGAGAACATTAAAGAGGAGGCAAACAACACTACTGTTCCAGTATGTAAAACCTGTTGAGAGCAAGTTTGATGAACCTGAACCTCCTGAATATAACATGAACTTACTATAACAGTTTACTAATCCTTGCATTCAATAAAGAAATAGTCTTTTGTCACACGCCGGGTCTGCTCCCCTGACGGTCTCCCGCCTGTAGCCGTGGCGCCCGAGCTTACTGCGGGGGCGCGGTGCTGGGAGCGCTGGTTGGCATAAAGGTATTGGGGTTTTGGAGGCCTCAGAAATGGCAGGAGGCAGGGTTAACAGCACCCCTCTTGCCCCTCTGCCCCGGGCCGTGGAGTTCCTCTGGCTGGTCAGCCCTCGTCTCCTCTCTCTCTTCCCCAGCTAGGTTCGTCCTGGCTCGTCATTCCTCCACGGCCTCTTCCCACCTCTGCTTTTTTATTCCCTTCCCCATGCTCCCAGCACCGCTCCGGCTCCGTGCCCTCCCCACCCCCCTTGCAGCCCCTCCCCCTTGATAAGGTAAGACTGGGGCGTGACCGTTCCTGTGCCGCCGACGAGCTCCAGTCTCTTCAGGGGCATGGTCCCTGCTCCGCCGACCCCTCTGGCAACCTTCCACGGGACGCGGCAGTGGGGACGGGCTCATCCTGTTTCTCTCCCTGGGCCGTCTTCCTGGCCACCGTGGGTGCCAGCCGTCGCCCCCTCGTCCTCTCGGCTCAGCTGGCATGACTCCTGCGTGGTCCCGCGCCCCAGCGTAAGTAGGGGTGTTGGGGACACAACCTCAGAGAAGGGGGGGCGGCTCCCGTCCTGGGCCCCTGGGACCAGGACATCTTTTTCTAGGCTTATACATTTCATGATGCCATATGTGGTCAGGGATGTATATAGTTGATACTTTGATCTTTGTGAACAAAACATGGCCACATTTCCAATTGGACTTCTCACTGCAACTAAAATAACCCAGTGTACAGGAGCAGCTTCTCAGTTCTTGCCTGGGAGGTGTTGGCTTGGATTTTAATACTGACTTTGCTCAGAGATGTGACCCTCACACTAGTAATTAAAATCTGCATCTAGGTGATGAAATACTACATCAAGCTTGAAAGGGACACTAAGAACCTACATACTATTGGAAATCAGAAACAAAGGTTATTGATGTTAAATCATAGAATTCATCAGAGCAGGGGAATTAGCTGTCTGGATGTGAGACTGATTCTAAACCCCAAGGGTTTGAGCAAGGCGTCTTATTTAGACAGGGATGAAGGAGTTCAGGGGATGAAAAGACAGAGTGTTTTATAGCTATCAGCCTTGAAGTCCAGCAATGAGTCCAACATTGATTCAAGAGTCTGGGCAGCTGAGCAATAAATAAATTGAAAGGGGGTGGAGTAGGACCTAGGCACAGGCAAAAAGTGTGGTGGACTGGGAATTTAGGGGAGCAGTTACAGTGGCCAGCGGTGTTTCTAAAATGGATGTAATTCATAAGTCCAGATAAGGTGAAACATGGCCTGATCTAGTAGTGCTTTTGGACGGCAGATTCTAAGCAGGGCAAAAGTGGGAAACCTGAATTTGGGTGTAGATCCCATTGAGTAATTGCACATGATAATAGTGGCAGAGTCTCTGGTGGCACAGATGATGTTTGGAGGTCCCTGATTAATGATCCAAATGTCATTTCTAAGTGACTGTTTCCCTTTGAAGATAGTCTAAATGCTGCCTTTTCACTCCAAGCAAGCATTATTGCAGTAGGTGTCCTCCTGCTTCCTCTCTTCAGTCTTTGCCCTCTGTTCCATGAAGGCTAAACACGTTATTGGAGGAATGTAGATCTCATGTGCCAAGCGGTGAAATGAAACCGCTGTAGTAACAATGGGCACAGGAGTCCTTCTACATGAGACGTAAATCTCAGTGCTAACATTCTAACTGAGCAAAACTGGTACAGTGAATTTCGATTCAAAATGATGAGCCATAAATCTGAAATCATATCTCCAGTCTTATATAAGCCATAAACTCACTGACTGACCCAAGGCAGATCACTGTCTCTCAGCTCCTTCTCTCCTCATTGGATAATAGTGTAACAACATTTCTGGATTACTAAAATGACATATGTGAAGGAGTCTGAGCACTCAGGAAAAGTGTGGATCATACAGGTTTTCTATCTATGTGCATTATTCATATGTTTTAATAAAATAGGTGATCAGTTTTTATTTATAATTTATTGTCTTTATTGTTTTCATTTTTGTGGCATCTACCAAAATACATACAGACTACAAATAGGTGGTAAGTCCCTTTGCAAAAGTTAATTTAAAATGAAAGGTATGCTTTTCTCTGAACTGTTTAGAGATTATTTTTAACACCAGTAGCTTGTATTCCTAGCTAAATTCAATCTGTAATATAAAATTCATATTATTAGAATTATTGCTGTATCTATTTGCCTCTTTGTGTCTGTGTTGATTTACAGTTTTTATTCCTGCTTTCCCATATAGGTGCACACATACAATTTTTGAACTTCTCCACTGAAGCAAATCATGACTTCGTTGAAATTCAGAATGGGCCTTATCACACCAGTTCTATGATTGGCCAGTTTAGTGGAACAGACCTCCCACCATCCTTATTAAGTACAACTCATGAAACACTCATTCACTTCTATAGTGATCACTCAGAAAATAGGCAAGGATTTAAACTTTCATATCAAGGTAGGCATGAACAATCAATAGTATGTATAATTTCATAATTTATAATGGATTATTCTTTTATGGTACTACATAAAATACTAGTTCTGTGAATATTTTTAGATGTGTTGCTATTTATAATAACAGTTTTCTGTATTCTATACTTTGAAATTCTCATATTCAGAAATATTTTATTTAATGGCTTTGTTTTGATGCATACTTATAAGAAGCATTGGTTGGAAAGGGGATTAAGTGCTCCTAACTTTTTCTGGGTTATGGCCACACTGTAAATGGTGAAATCTATCAGTTTCGATAGATAAGACTGCTATTGGAGTAAGGTGTACAGATGACAGAAATATACTAAAACATATCTTGCTAAACTAGTTAAAGCCCTCATCAGAGTTGTAAGTCTGTTTTGAGGCTTTCAGCACTTTACATGCCAGAAGCTGTATTTTCCAGTAAAGTGAACAACCCTTGCTGACAAAAGTATTCAATGAGTGCATTGAAGCTCCAGGAAGCATTGAATCAAGTTTAGTGTAGTTTTTTCTACAGTTAGTGGAAGCAGATATCATTTGGGTATGGTACAAAAATTATGAATGAGAGTAGCAGCATCCCTTATTAATCTGAAGAATGCAATTTTACGTGACATTACCTCAGAAAACAATCTTTCAGGTAACAAATTAGTGATATTCACTATTATAGAATATCATCTCTTTCAGAATTCAATCTAAAATCATTAGAAACTAGGAATAAGGCTCATTGTGGAAATAAATACAACGAGCTCTAGAGAGAGTCTCTGGGAGAGTGCCCCAGCCTTGGGCACTCAGTGTCAATTTGCTTTGGTGACCTCAGCAGGGTATAATGATATAGAGTCCACCATTTTCTCCAGAGGAACTGATCTCTGCTACCTGAAGAGCAATTGTAATTTTGAGTAATCTCCAGCCCTCACCTGGAGATTGGCAACAATTGTTACCCGGAAGGAAATGGCTGGTTTTGAGGGTGGAGTCTACGGCATTATACCTGTCTGAGGTCCAACCCCTTCTCAAACCCCACCCTCTCCAGGCTCCACACCTCAAATCCCCAGGAATTTCCCAAACTGGAGTTTGCAACCCCACTTCCTTCCCAGCTAACCATCAACCTATCATTATCTGCCCCTCTGACTTCAGCTGAATTCTGCCCTCACTCCTGGACAGCAGTTGTAATTCTGAGTTATATCCAGCCCTCACCTGGAGATTGGCTACAATGGTTCCCCAGGAGGAAATGACTGGTTGAGAAGGTGGAGTCTATGGCACTGTACCTGTCTGAGGTCCCACCCCTCCTCAAACCCCAGGCTCTACCTCTCAAATCTCCAGGAATTTCCCAACCTGGAGTTGGCAACCCTATCTTCCTCCCAGCCAACCATCAACCTACCTTTATCTGCCCCTCTGACTTCAGCTTTCCATCTCTCCCCCCTCCTGGAGAGCAGTTGTAATTCTGAGTGATCACCAGCCCTCCCCTGGAGATTGGCAATAATAATTCCCCAGGTGGAAATGGCTGGTTTGGAGGGTGGAGTCTATGGCATTGTGCCTGTCTGAGGTCCCACCCCTCCTGAAACCTCACCCTCTTGAAGTTCCATCCCTCAAATCTCCAGGAATTTCCCACCTGGAGTTGACAAACCTATCTCCTTCCAAGCCAATCATCAACCCACCTTTATTTCCCCTTCACTCTTCAGCTTTCCATCCCCCCCCCACCTGCAGCCTCTAAGGTGCTCTGAAGCCTTGACTGCTACGTATAGTATAAGTACAGAGTCCACCATTTTCTCCAGGGGAACTGATCTCTGCCATTCGGAGAGCAGTTGTAATTCTGAGTGATCTCCAGCCCTCACCTGGAGATTGGCAACAATGGTTCCCCAGGAGGAAAAGTAGTCTTTCTCTGCAATGGGGACCAAAGCAGCTTACATCATTCTCCTCTCCCCTTTTTGACTTGCACAACAACCCTGTGAGGTAGATTAGGCTGAAAGTCTGTGACTAGTCCAAAATCACCCAGTCAGCTTCCACAGCAAGAACCTGGGTCTAGCAGACACTGCTCTGAAGCGCTGACTGCTACACCTAGGGTAGCCAACCTCCAGGTGGAACCTGAAGATCGCCAGGTATCACAACTGAACTCCAGACAATCTCCCCCCCCTGAGAAATTAACTGCTTTGGATGGTGGCCTCTATAGCATTCTGTTCAGTTGAGGTCTCTCCCCTCCCCAGACTCTGGCTTCCTTAGACTGGCTTCCTTAGACACAGAACCCCCCTACCTGGAGCTGGCAACCCTAGTCAGGACTGGCCCCAATGAGTTTTCTCCCAAAGGCCAAAATAGATGCAGAAAGGGCATTTTACTGATAGAACCAAGCTTGGTTGCCTACCAACAGGCACTGAGGGGAAAGTAGAGTTCCCAGCTCTGAGTAGGGAAATACATGGAGATTTGGGGGGTGGATCCTGTGGAAGGCAGTGTTGGGGGGTGCAGAAGGACTCAGCAGGAATTTCCCAGCCTGGAGCTGGCAACCCTAGTCAGGACTGGCCCCAATGAATTCCTCACAAAGGTGTGGAAAGGGTTTTACTCCTTTGCCTTTTTAATGACAGAACCAAGCTTGATTGCCTACCAACAGCCACTGAGGGAAAAGTTAGTCCCACAGAGGAGCCAAGCAGGTGAAGTGTCTTCCTTAGGAGAGAGAGTGTATTCTGACAGGGAACAGTGGCTGGAGTGGGCAGGGAAGAGGAGCAGACCCAGCACCCAGCCATTGGCATGCAAGTACTCTTGAGTGGCAGTTGACAGACCAATGGCTGATGGAGCGCACTGTGGGCGGGACTCAGGCAATGCAGACAGTGGATAGGGACAGCTTCTGAGTGACACATCATGGAGCCAACTGATTTAGGAGCCTGTGGAATGTTCCAAAAGTGCCATCCCACTACTCAATTATATATAGGGAAAGATGTTCAGAACTTCATTTGTGTAGATGATCTTGCAGCTCTGCTGACAGAAGAAAGCATTGTTCAGGGGGAAAAACCTTACGGTTCTGTTAGGTATATGCTTATGTAGACATGTAGCACTTTATTATTTTAAGAAAATCAAATAATATCTTTTTCCTACAACATTGCTCTTGCCCCAAAATATCAGTTTTCCATCCAAAATCCCTGTTCTATGGGAAGGTGTTTTTTTACCAGTTTCCTGTTCCCACTGTGGACCCCATACATTTATTTATTTCTTTATTTATCTATCTACTTCATTTTTATCCACCTGTATCCCTAATGGGGATCCAAAGCAGCTTGCATAGTTCTCTTCTCCTCCATTTTATTCTCACATCAAACCTGTGTGTAGGTTAGACTGAGAGTGCATGACTGGCCCAAGGTCACCCAGCAAGATTCTGTGGCAGAGTGTGGCAAGATTCAGAGGAAGCACAAATGACTGAAGGATGGTGGAGGAGGAGATAGGAAAGATCCTTTAATGGGTCCTCCAGAATCTTATCTAATGTGATGCTGGACATAGTTACTGTGGCTGTCATTATTATACAGGAAAGTCCCACAACTGGCAAATCAGCTCATGATCCACATAGTGAGTTGTGAGCCTGGGTCTTACGAAGGAATTTGTTTAATCAAAAGGGCTTTATGCTTATTTCCAGACAAAACATGTGGTTTGTGATAACTTTGTTTAAAGAATATTTACTTACATATGTTTGTTTTTTTAACTGTCCCGAGGGACAGAATTTTATTAATTTTTAACACAATACATTGACAATACTAACATACAACAACACATACATAAAACATAAATGGGAGTAATAATTTCTCATAATATATGCCTTAATACTGCCAAATACACCAATCTACACTAACAGTTTCACACCAAGTGAGTAACATTTCTTCTCAGTATGCTTTTTTGGGGTACACATAACAATAATCAGTCTTGATAGTCATCTTTCACTTACAATTGCCTATACATAAGTATTATACTATTCATAAAACCTTGACCACGTATGCTGAAATACGGAGTCTGAGAGGCCTTTCATCATCAAAGTCAGCTTATCCATTTCTGCTACTTCTAAAACTTTGTTTAGCTATTCTTCTGCTACTTCTAAAACTTTGTTTAGATATTCTTGTTTCGTGGGCGTCTCAGGCCTCTTCCAATATTTGGCATAGAGAATTCTTGCAGCTGTAGATAAATGTACAAGATAACGATCAGCTTTGTTTGCATCTTTTGGTAAAATATTCAATAGTAACACTTCTGGTTTAAAAGGAATAGCTGTACCTAACACCTTCTGGATCATGCCATGAACCTATACCCAGTATTTTTTAGTTATATCACAGTGCCACCACATATGATAAAACGAGCCCACCTTAGTTTCACATTTCCAACACTTATTTGAACATTTACTTATCATACTTAGCTAACCTATCTGGTATTACATACCATCTATAAAACATTTTATACACATTTTCCTTATATGCTATCGCTTTTGTTATCTTTATATTTTTCTTCCATATTTGGTCACATTGATCTAAATCTATGCAATGCCCTATATTTTGGGCCCATTGAATCATATTAACGTTCACAGTTTCTTCCAACCTCATCATATTAAGCAACAATATATACAATCTTTTTATAAATTTTTGATTGGTAGCTATCATAATCTTATCCATCTCCACCCAGTTCTCATAAAAACCTCTTTTCTTATCTTTAGCATATCTTGATTCTATTTGGGCTCTCCACCACCACGATAAATCCTCAAGTGATCTCAATTAATTCTTAGAGTCCAAGATGTCCTGATATCTTTTCGGTTTCTCTTCCTCATATGTAGTCGGTAACGTGAAGGCTTCCAAAGGAACAGTCAATCTTGAATTTCTTGTGTAGAACTGCTTATGTACATCTTCCCACACTTTCAACAGAGAGGCCTGGAGCCAATGCTGTTTGAAGTACTTTTGTGATGACGCCTTTCCATACCATAGAAACGCATACCAGCAGACATGTATTTACGTACATATGTGTGCTAACCATGGTTAGCTTTGAAAATGAAGAAAGAAATCTGTGTACTGCGTGCAAAAGGCAATGGAAAGGAGAGTGGAACATTAGGAGGTCAAGAAGCATTATAAGAAGCACTGGGTCATTATAGAATGTATCTGTTGTCATCTGATCATTGTTTGTGTTGTCAGCATGTGCAATGGACCTCAGGATTAAGCACAGGAAATTCACTTTCAGTTATTCAGATGCTTAAAACTATTATAAGGTGTGTGCATGTTTCTTTTTACGTTTGTAGAAAAGTTTGTTTGCTACTGCACAGCGTGGTTTTTTTCTTTCTGTTTTGACCATCACATCTTCTCTACCAGATCAAACATTGTTTCTGAACATGGGATATAGATAACAGAAAGAAGGGTTAAAAGCAACATGCTATGTCAGGAAAGCTGTTGCTTCGAAAGAGAGGTTAAAAGGCTACTAGATATATAGATCTTCCTATACCTTCCCTACATCCATGTCCTCCTGTGTTGCATTCCACTCATTTTGAAATAATATTGTTTTAATTATTAGGCCTGCTTCACTGGAACTACCCTGAAGGGTTTACCTAGGCTTTCCTTTGAGACTGTAGTAGCAGTGATTTTTTTCCCCATATTCTGTATTGACTTTAAGTTCCTTTGCTGTGAGCTGAGCTAGTCATTTGATCGCTAATGCCACATGCTGAACTTACCATAGATAAGCTTTTGTGTCTCACTGCCACAACATTTCAAGCACCAAAATCCCAGCTATGCTGACTTTAGTACTTTTTATTGGCAAAGCAGATGACCCATGTTAACAAAGATGAAAGTGAAAATGGGCTGACTAAACACTGCAGCTGCCACAGATTCAAAAGATTTTACTTGACTAAAAACACAACACATAGGTTTTTGACCTGCATCTCTGAAAACGAAAATAAAAGACATTTTGTAAAGGTATGTTCAGTTGCCCTCATTGTATTACCTTTGTAGTACTGGCTTCATAGTATCAGGAAGTATTTGGCTTTACGGAATTAAAAGCAGAATTATCTTTCCCCTCCCCCCTATAAATTGCAAGTGAGAAAGAGCTATAAACTGTAGCACCCTATGCTACCATAGCACATGTATCTTTCAATTTTGCCATATGAGAGGTAGGAAAAAATAAAGATTGAAGGTCGAAAACAAATTTTGTAGTAAACAAGAGAAAGTGTTTTATTTGAACAGAATCTACCTCATAGAGTAATCTGTAGGACTACCAGTATGTTTGGATATTAAGCCAAAGTTTATAACATTGAAAACACTGAAGTCTTTAATTTATTATCAGTAGACTCAGGGCTCCCTTCTCTCAGGGCCTGGGAACACCTTACAGTTCTAAAATATTGGAAAAAGGAATAAAATCTCTAGACCTATTAAACTTAAGAACAATCATTTAATTTTTTGTTATTGAAAGACAGAATGCTTTGGTTTTTTAAATAGTATTCTTTCAAGATACTTCATCCCCAATGATCTTTTAGGCCTTTCAGAAGATAACTTTCTGCTTAAGAACTGGTTATATAAATCTGATGCATTGATTGACTGACCCTTAATTTTAACATCTAAAGCAGCACCATGCTATAAACAAATCAAATCTGATCACTTCAGATTTTCCTGCTTAGCCAACATTCCTAATCATAATTTTAGAGCGATTTTTACTTCACTGCATTTTCAAACTATGCCAACGGCATTGTTGACTGGCCATTGCTCCCAAATACCAGTGGATCAATGTGTCTGCATCTATGGATATCTCACACTAGAAGACTTACCTCATTATATCTTATACTAGGAATAAGGCCTGTTGTGGAAATAAATACAACGAGTTCTAGAAAGAGGCTCTGGGAGAGTGCCCCGGCCTTGGGCATTCAGTTTCAATTTGCTGTGGTGACCTCAGCAGGGTATAATGACACAGAGTCCACCATTTTCTCCAGATGAACTGATCTCTGCTTCCTGAAGAGCAGTTGTAACTGATCTCTAGCTCTCACCTGGAGATTGGCAATAATTGTTACCCAGGAGGAAAAGGATGGTTTTGAAAGTGGAGTCTATGGCATTGTACTTGTCCCACCCCTCCTCAAACCCCACCCTCTCCAGGTTCCACACCTCAAATCCCCAGGATTTTCCCAAACTGGAGTTTGCAACCCCACCTCCTTCCCAACTAACCATCAACCTATCATTATCTGCCCCTCTGACTTCAGCTGAATTCTGCCCTCACTCCTGGACAGCAGTTGTAATTCTGAGTGATCTCCAGCCCCCACCTGAAGATTGGCTACAATGGTTCCACAGGAGGGAGTGACTGGTTTGGAAGGTGGAGTCTATGGCCTTTCTGAGTTCCCACCCCTCCTCAAACCTCACCCTCTCCAGGCTCCATCCCTCAAATCTCCAGGAATTTCTCACGTGGAATTGGCAACCTTATCAGGAATGACGCCAATGAGTTTTCTCCCGAAGGCCAAAATAGGTGTGGAAAGGGCCTTCTACTGACAGAACCAAGCTTGGTTGCTTAGCAGCAGGCACTAAGGGGAAAGTAGGGGTGCCAGTTCTGAGCAGGGAAATACCTGGAAATTTGTGGGGTAGATCCTTTGGAGGGCAGCATTGGGGGGGGGGGCAGCGGAAGGACTCAGCGGGATATAATGCCATAGGGTCTACCCTCCAAAGCATCCATGTTATCCAGGGGAACTGATCTCTGTCATCTGGAGATCAATTGTAACAGCGGGAGATCTCCAGGTCCCACCTGGAGATTGGCAACCTTATGGGAAAGTCAGCTACACAGCAGGGGGCTGAAGAGAATGCTTTGATGGTCACTGGCACACCTCATTGGCCAGCCAGCCATGGTGGAGCAAAGCAGGAGAGAGAGTTGTTTTCACAGTTTATTCTGACAGGAAAGTCTAAAATCACCCAGTCAGCTTCCACAAGAACCTAGGTCTGGCAGACCCTGCTCTGAAGTGATAACTGCTATGCTTGGAGGCTAAAAACAGTGCATTTTGTCCCCTGAGGGAATCAATCATCGTGTGGCAAAGAGACCGAAGACAGTAGCTGTGTTCACCAGAGTGAAGCAACCATCTTCTGAGGAAAGTTTTGATGGGTGTCGCTTCTGTGTGCGGGACTCAGGCAACGCAGCTAGTGGATAGGGACAGCTTCTGACTGACACATCATGGAGCCAACTGATTTAGGAGCATGTGGAATGTTCAGAAAGTGCCACCCCACTACTCAATTATATATAAGGAAAGATTGCCTGTTATATACTGATCCCAGGGATAAATTTCTTGTATGAATTTTACCTGCCATAAATCACACACAGAGAAGATTGTTTTCCTGTTATCTGATATTGATGCATACATTTCTTATATAGTTTCCTTGTTTGTCTTTGTAGTAAATAAGATAAGTTCTAAGGTGGTACTGAAAAGGACAGTTTTTAAGATACAGTAGTTTGATATGTTTTAATCTGTTTAAATCACTAAAGTTTTATTTGTTTTCTGTTTCCTATGGCTGTACCAAATTTTGTGATGGCCAATGGCTATATACAATAAACCACTACTACTACTACTACTATCAGGAGCTGCGGTGGCTCAAGTAGTTAAGACGCTGAACTACAGCCTGTGGAAGGTCAGTAGTTCAGCAGTTCGAGACCCGGGAATGCTGCTCCCGTCTCTAGTTCTAGCTCCTGCCAACCTAGCAGTTCGAAAGCAAGAAATTGCAAGTAGATAAATAGGTACCACTTCGGTGGGAAGGTAACAGCGTTCCGTGCGCCTTGGTGTCTAGTCATGCCGGCCACATGACCATGGAAACATCTTCGGACAGCGCTGGCTCTTTGACTTGGAAACGGAGATGAGCACCGCAACCCTAGAGTCGGATTCGACTGGCTTTCGAGCAAGGGAACCTTTACCTTTACTACTACTATCAGTAGTAGTTACTTTACTCAGTAGTTACATTATACTTACTAATTGTTATCAACATTTACATTTAAACAAAAAATCTTCAAAATGTTGTACATGTTTAAAAATTTTCTCAACAGTTCCCAATTTTTCCAATGGAAAAATTGAGAAAGTCCTCAGACTTTTTCATGCTGTACATTTGGAAAGAGTGAAATGCCTTTTAAAACAAAGTTTTTCTCAAACCCCAGTGCTCTCCTAAACTTCACAGTTTTCACATTGGAAAAAAATAGAAAAATCTTCAGGGGAAAAGATTAGGGGGAATCACCACTAAAAATGGGCATGAACTGAATTACAAATCAAAACTCATCATGAATTGGGCCAAGTTTGTGGTTTGCAAGCCTCAAGTTGGGTGATCGGTTCTCCCATGAGCCACCCATGAACCAAACCGATTTTCATGGAGGTTTGTGAGGTTCATGGGAGCGGTTCATTGACCAGACATGCTGGTGCCAATGATTCGATTGTCCAGGCAGTGAGGGGAGTGAACTTCTGCAGCTCTGGAAACACCAATAATGTCCTCCAAAGCTTTATAGGCAGCTATGGTTGCCAACCAGAGACCTCCCATTCTGCTCTAAGCCTCTTGCATGCAGGGGGTCCATTCGACATGCTCCTTCCCCTTTTGCACATTGGACCCTAGAATCTCCCCCCACAAAGCCAATTTGCACACAACTTGGAGGGCAGGCATAAGGGCATCTCAGGGAGGTCCACTGTGAGTTCAATGGGTCTAGCTTGCGGGGGGGGTTCGGCACACTCCTTCCCCTTTTGCACATTGGACTCTAGGATCCCCCCAAAGAGCCAGTCTGGTTAAGAGCAATGGACTCTAATCTGGAGAACCAGGTTTGATTCCCCACTTTTCCACATGCAGCCAGCTGGGTGACCTTGGGTCAGTCACAGTTCTCTCAGAGCTGTTCTCTCAAGAGCAGTTCTCTCAGAGTTCTCTCAGCCCCACCTACCTCACAGGGTGTCTGTTGTAGGGAAAGAAAGGGAAGGAGATTATAAGCCACTCTGAAACTCCGAGTGAAGGATGGGGTATAAATCCAACTCTTAACATAAGAACATAAGAGAAGCCAATGTTGAATCAGGCCAATGGCCCATCTAGTCCAACACTCTGTCACACAGTGGCCAAAAATACCAGGTGCCATCAGGAGGTCCAGCAGTGGGGCCAGGACACTAGAAGCCCTCCCACTGCTGCCCCCCCCAGCACCAAGAATAGAGTGCATCACCTGCCCCAGACTGAGAGTTCCTATCTATACCTTGTGGCTAATAGCCACTGATGGACTTCTGCTCCATATGTTTATCTAATTCCCTCTTGAAACTGTCCATACTTGTAGCTGCCACCACCTCCTGTGGCAGTGAATTCCATGTGTTAATCACTGTTTGGTTGAAGAAGTACTTCCTTTTATCTGTTCTAACCCAACTGCTCAGCAATTTCATGGAGTGTCCACGAGTTCTTGCATTGTGAGAAAGGGAGAAAAGTACTTCTTTCTCAACCTGCTCTATTCCATGCATAATCTTATAAACCTCGATCATGTCACCCCTCAGCCGTCGCCTCTCCAAGCTGAAGAGCCCCAAGCATCTCAACCTTTCTTCATAGGGAAAGTGTTCCAACCCTTTTATCATTCCAGTTGCCCTTCTCTGCACTTTTTCCAATGCTATAATATCCTTTTTGGGATGTGGCGACCAGAACTGTACACAGTATTCCAAATGAGGTCACACCAATGATTTATACAGGGGCATTGGATACTGGCTGATTTGTTTTCAATTCCCTTCCTAATAATCCCCAGCATAGCCATAACTCTTCTTCTTCTTCTTCTTCTTCTTCTTCTTCTTCTTCTTCTTCTTCTTCTTCTTCTTCTTCTTCTTCTTCTTCTTCTACTACTACTACTACTACTACTACTACTACTACTACTACTACTACTATCTGCATACAACTTGAAGGGCAGGTAGAGGGGCATCCTGGGGAGGTCCACTGCGAGTTTGATGCCTCTAACCAGTTCGTGAAATGGGAAGGTTCATGGAAGTTCATGGTTCGTTGTTCCTGAGACCCGACAAGCCATGAACCTCCATTTTCCCAGTTCATGCCCATCCCTAATCACCACCACACCGTTTTTTCTGGGCCTTCAAATCTTTTTTGTTACTAAGTGGTGAGAGATCCCTGTACATTTGGAAGGAACAGAAATCCAGATAGCATGAAAACCAGAAATAAAGTTTAAAGGAGAATAATATACAAAATAATAATGTGTGTGTTAAGTGCCATTAAGTCACTTTCAAATTATGGCAACCCTCTGAATCAATGACCTCCTCACATGCAGCTCCACTCCTCTTTGACCCATTTGGTATTTCTTGAACAACTCATATCCGTCCACTACTACATTCCAGTCATAGTAATCATCCCACTAAGTCTCTGTAACACCTACTAAATCATATCCTTTTGTCTGCATTAGAAGCTTGAGATCTTCCTCCTTATTGCCCATAGTTTAGGCATTGGTACAAATGCACTTGAAGCCTCAAACCTTCAGCTCCATTTGACCTGGCCTTTACAGGTAGGCCTCTGCTGTTTGCTCTCCTTCATTGAAATCCCTATGTTGGTCATCTGCTTCTCCTTGTGATATCAGTTTAAAGCCCTCCTGATGAATCTCCCCAGGTTCCTGTCAAACACATTCTTCCCTGACCTTGATAGGTAAAGTCCATCATGTGCTGGTATGCCGTCTTCCTGAAAACCTAGCCTGTGATCCCAGAATCCAAACTGCTCCTGCCAGCACTATCAATGCAGCCAGTGGATCACTTCCATTATCTTTTATTCCCATCATATTCTTCTTCCTCTGTCTGAAAGTATCAAACAGAATACCACCTATGCTCCCATTCTCTTCAGCTGCCTCCAGTGAACTTCATAGTCAGCCTCAATGTGTGATGGTTTTCACAGCCATGTCATTCGTTCTCAAGTGGACCATTACAAATGGGTAACGATCTGCAAGCTTAATCAGTTTTGTCACCCAGCCTGCAATATCTTTTATCTTTGCCTTGGCAAGCAACACACTTTCTCTTGCTAGGGGATCAGGCCTGGACACATGGTATTCCATACCCCTCAGCAGAGATTCACCAATAACCAACCTTTTCTCTTCTAATGCCCTCTGTGAAGAAATGGATCCCCCCCCCCTTTGGAGGTTTGAAATGATCAAAACCTTCACTCTGAGTTTTAAAAGGTTTTTTCCTCTCTCCTGGCAGAGTGCAGGAAGGGGGGAGATCAATTCAGTTGCTTTTCAGATGTACATCAGCCCACCTTCATACAAATGCTAATAGATCTAGTAAGAGAGATAATGGCTGGGTAAAACTCTCCCTCTTGCCCAAGCAGGAAACAGAGATTTGGAGGAATTAAATACTAGAGACTTCAGGAAGGATATTTATGGAAACTTCAGGAAAAACTTCTCTGACTGGCCTGACCTGGTCAGTGGGTGGAGGAAAGAGGGTAGATAAAAACTCAGTGCAACAAGAAGGATGTCTTTTTGGTGAAGAGTCCATCAGAGCAGGCAGAATTCTCAACTGAGATCTGAAGGAGGCAGCCATTGTCAATGTGGTTGGCCTAGACAGCTGAAGGAAGCTTCAAGGTAAATGAAACTCTGTAAAGATCTGTAACTTCCTAAGCTAAGAGTCTGTCCTATATTTTTAACATCTGACAGGGCATATATAAAGAGAGGCACAGAGGAATTGCATTTTACCCATTTCTTTTGAATCACTTGCTCATTCTGGTTTTGTGCTAAAAGTATGCTTGTGAACATTTTCTTTTTAATAAATACTTTCTAACTTTTGATGCTGGTAATGGTTCTCTGTACCTCACAGACCCCCATTGCTATTTTAAAAGGAGTCCCAGGGGAAAGGCAGGCAGTTGTCAAGTGGCTATTCCTTCAAGGGTGCACAAGGCAGTAAATGGTGATCAGGAGCTGGACAGCAGGAGACATAGAGGCAAGGCCTCAGAACTTGGGAGGGAAGCTGGGAGTCCTGATCCTCCCAGCAGACAATTCTTTACAAAGGTCAGGTGGTAGTGGCAGGTTACTGGAGAGAGAGAAAAGCCTCCCCAGGAGTTGGGAAAACATTGGAGGGCAGGGTGGAACAGGGCCTGTAGGCCAGAGCTGGCCCATTCCACTACATCCTTCTCAGAAATTTAAAAAAACAAAAACAAAACTACAGCTACTGATCCTTGAAGGTACCAGGTATCCAAGTACCAGCAACAAATAATCCAAAAGAAGAAAAGGCAGAGCCACATGCCATTGTGGTCTGATAGGAGTGTTAGTCACTCAGAAGAGAAGGGGAGTTCTGGGCAAGCAAAAATGCAAGTTATCAATTATAATACCAATAGCAGAGCCCTCAGTGCAAAATCCATACAGGCCACTTAAGGAAATACTAATACTAATAGGTTTTGCTCATGGCTAACAACACTCGAACTAATTACTGAGGGTTTGGGTTAATGATCTAAATGCCAGGCATGGAGCAAAGTGGGGCTCTTCCAGATATCTCCCTTAGGTAACTATTCCACTCCAGGTAATGTGACTGAATTAATAGTGGTCCTAAATCTCTTTTTAAAAAACCCTCCTGGAAGTCCACCCTTTGTGTCGCTACATGAAACTCTGTTGTAGGTACTCTGCCTCTGAGGGCAGATAAAACTGTTGGATCTCTAAATTGACTGAAGGTAACAGAGCTGCAGCTCAGACAAGCCTTGACAGATTTTGGAAGTTAAGCAGGGTCAGCCCTGATTAGTACTTGATTGGGAGACCACTAAGAAAGTGCAGGGTTGCTATGTGGAGGCAGGCAATGGCAAACCACCTCTGAACATCTCTTGCCTTGAAAACTCTACAGGGTTGCCGTAAGTTGGTTGCGACTTGATGGCACTTTCCACCACCAAGAGCTGCAATAAAATTGTCCATTTCTAGTGGAACCTAATCAGAGGATGGTAAAGTCAGTTTACTTAATCATGGAGGTACACTGTGGAAACTTTTTGTATAGGTGTATGCTTTGGACTTTTTATAAAGATGAATTCATTAATTTCCCTTAGCAAATTATCAAGCTGTCTCATCATAGCACACTGGAGTTCTTTGGTGCACAGTTTAGGAATTAATGAGCTTAAGTATTATAGGCTTTACAAGAAGGGGGACCCACGATACTCTCGGGGGGAGGAGAAGCTCCACAGGAGGAGAAGGAAGCAACCGCAGGTGAACCAACAGCAAGGCCTGCACTCTGCCAAACTTTCTCCCTCCTCCCCCCAGCACCGGTGGCAAGGCCTGAGCTCAGCCCACCAAGCTTTCTCCCTCCCCCTTCCCTAGCAGCAGCGGTGAGGCCTGGCCAGTCTGCCAAGCTTTTTCCCTCCCCCCCAGGTGGTGGCAGCAAGGC
Organism: Gekko gecko; assembly: GCA_029375565.1. Classification (NCBI taxonomy): domain Eukaryota; kingdom Metazoa; phylum Chordata; class Lepidosauria; order Squamata; family Gekkonidae; genus Gekko; species Gekko gecko. The sequence continues at coordinate 267,566,155 of JAPDNY010000001.1, forward strand.
CTGGATGGCCCACTAAGCTTTCTCCCTCCCCCTGGAGGCAGCAGTGGCAAGGCCTGGCCAGCCTGCCAAACTTTCTCCCTCCCTCCCCCCGGTGGTGGCAAGGCCTGGCTGGCCCACCAAGCTTTCTCCCTCCCCCTGGCAGTGGTGGCAAGGCCTGGCCAGCCTGCCAAGTTTTCTCCCTCCCCCCAGTGATGGCAGCGGCAAGGCCTGACCAGCCTGTCAAACTTTCTCCCTTCCTCCCCCCCCCGGCAGCAGCGAGGCCTGGCCGGCCCACCAAGCTTTCTCCCTCCCCCCTGCGGCAGCGCCAGCTGCAGCAGCAAGGCCTGGCTAGCCTGCCAAGCTTTCTCCCTCCCTTCCCCTCCCTGGTGGCTGCGAGGCAGTTCTCAGAGCATTCCCTGCACACACGCAGGGAACACTCTTTTACTTTTGGGGGCATTTAAGTATCCACCCTATAGTTTTTTATAGATCTTAGATTTTTCTGCACATCTGGGGATGGCCCCAAGTGTGCAGGAAAATATCTTTGCCCCCTAGGTGCCCCCAATGTGCGGATTTAGTTATCCACACGCAGGGGGCAGCTCAGCTATTAGTATATAGATTTAGCCTGTATCATGAAATACTGGTATTGTTGTTGTCAATAAAAGCCTATTGGAGAGGCTTTACAGAAGGACAAGTAGAGAATCAGAAGCTGCACCTGGCACTTACCCAGTTTTTTCCAGTGCTAAGAAAACTCAACATGCCAGAAAACCCTTTAGTTAATTTCTGTAATATGTGAATGGTGTACACTGCAAGACCATGTAACATTGATTTGTAAGTAAGGTGGTGAATTGCTAAGCTCTGATCATGATTTATTTGTTATGGGCCTAATTAGTAAGTCATGAAGCTATCCATAAATCATGTAGCTCATTTTTTGTCACAGCCCTGATTTATAAGTTGAGTCATTCAGCTGATTTATATGCATGTCTTCAATTTATACACCTTTACAGAGGTCAAAATTGTGATTGGGTGATGTGCTTGTCCTAATATAGTATTACTAGGTGAACACTTAGGTGAATAAACTGAAGATACAAAGAAAGAAACAGCAAGAGCTCAAATTAATATGCTGTTCTCTGAAAAATAGGAATAATAGCAAACATCAAGCCAGTAGGAGTATACACAGTAGCTCCTGCACCGTACACACAGAACCAGACGAACAGCCAGAAGCCCAATATAAAGATGGACTCCTGCTGCTTCTTTCTCTGTGAGGCAGATTTTCCTGCCAAAAAGCTAAATAGCTGTTCCCCAGGCTGACTGAGCAGTCCCTTGGTAGCATGTGGTAATAAATGGTTTATGACTTTCTGAGTGTTCCACCCCATGGTAGATAAGATATTTGGCTTTTCCCCAGGCCAGAGATTTATTATAGATAAACAGGAGCCCACTTGTTATTTCCTTTATAAATGGCACTTGACATGAAGTGAAGTTCAAATAGGAATGATGGTTTTATTAAATAGGCACAGTTGGGTTAGGAATAGGCAGGGAATGAGAAAACTGGGGTAACTTTTGTTGTATTTACAAATTATGATATTTTGAAGAGGCTACAAAGTATTGTTGAAGTTTATTTTCTTAGAGACTCAGTTCTTAACAGTGAGAGGTTTGTTTGTCTTGAAGATTTCTTAACTATAACAATGTGTCTTAATAAAGATACATATAACTATGGAGCTTAGTACTTTCTTCCTGTACTTATTCTCCCTCCCTGTGGGATTATAGTTTTCTCTTTGACTCTAGAGGAGTCTAAAACCATTTCCTTTTTCACCCAGTCCAGGGGTCCCTTCAGTTTGGAACCCACTGAATAACTGAGAAGGAAATATTTCCATTTTCCTACTAGCAATATTACTTTTCTGTTTGGCTACACTAGCAGCTTCAACCTACAGACCAATCCTTCCTGCCAAAACTGACTCTCAGTTCTTGACCCAATGAAATAAATAGTTTTCAGCTTGGCTGATGCTTAGACTAAAGTTTGTATTTGGAACTTTTCCTCAGATTGGATATTACACAGTAATGGCACAGTAAAGGCAATATTCCTTTTTTGTTTGGCTAGACTGGCAGCTTTAACCTACTGACCAATCTCTCCTGCCAAAATCCCTTCCAGTCCGGCTTCCACCCGGGTCATGGGACAAAGACGGCACTGGTCACCCTCATGGATGACCCTTAGAGGCATCTGGATCAAGGTGGAACAGCAGTGCTGTTGCTGTTAGAGCTGTCAGCTGCGTTAAACACAGTTGACCATCAGCTACTGATCTGCCTCCTCACCAACATCAGAGTGCAGGGACTGGCCTTGCAGTGGCTTGTTTCCATTCTTCAAGGTCAGGGACAAAGAGTGGCACGAGGGGATCAACTGTCCTGAAGGCACCCACTTGAATGTGGAGTGCCCCAAGGGGCAGTGCTGTCCCCAATGCTCTTTAACATCTACATGCGCTCTTTTGCCCAGATTGCCTGGAGGTATGGACTGGGCTGTCACCAGTATGCTGATGACACCCAGCTCTATCTGTTGCTGGGTGGGTGGTCCAACTCCAAACCGGAAGATCTAGACCAGGCGTTGCAAGCTGTGGCTGCTTGGCTTAGGCTGAGCCGGCTGAAATTGAATCCGACAAAGATGGAGGTCCTGTGCCTGAGCCAGAGTGGTCCGGGGGTAGGGATTCCACTCCCGGCCTTCAATGGGGCACCATTGGTGCCGGCGCCAGAGGTTAGGAGCTTGGGAGTGCTCCTGGATGTCTCCTTAAGAATGGAGGTTCAGGTAGCAGCCACTGCCAAGTCGGCCTTTTATCATCTCAAGCTGATTAGGCAGCTGGTTCCCTTCCTTGAACGCAATGACTTGGCAACTGTGATCCACATGATGGTCACCTCAAGACTGGATTACTGTAATGCCCTTTACTTGGGCCTGCCCTTGTCCCAAATCTGGAAGCTGCAGCTATTGCAGAATGCAGCGGCAACGCTGTTGTTGTGTCTTCCCATGCGGGAACACATCCAGCCTGCCCTAAAAGCACTGCACTGGCTGCTTATAGCATACCGGATTTGGTTCAAGGTGCTGGTTATTACCTTTAAAGCCCTTTATGGCCAGGGACCTGCATAGCGGAATGACCGCCTTTCCCCATATGTTCCCAGAGAATGCTGCGATCAGGGACCCAGAATTGGTTGGTCCTCCTGACTATCAAGGAGGCCAGGCTGGTGACAATGAGGGCTAGGGCTTTCCTGGAGGTGGTTCCACTCTGGTGGAATGAGCTCCCAGAGGAGATCAGGGCCCTGTGGGACCTGTTACAGTTCCACAGGGCCTGTAAAACAGAGCTCTTCTGCCAGGCTTTTGGAGCCACCACCACCACTGCCATCGTTGACATCTGACAGTTATGGAAAGTGAGCCCTACTCCTGGGTTCCCCCCTAATTATAGCTGACTCAAGTGCCTGGACATCTGAAGGAGATCAATAAGCTGACTGTACACTGAGGAATCAATGCTAGCACTTTAATAGGTTGTTATAGTCATGGTTTTAAATTTGTGTTTGATTGGATTTTATATTGTATTCTTTATTATTATATTGTATTTTTATACTGTTGTGTAAGCCACCCTGAGCCGGCCTTGCTGGGAGGGTGGGGTAAAAACAGAATAAATAAATAAATAAATAAATAAAACTGACCCCCAGTTCTTGACCCAGTGAAATAAACAGCTTTTAGCTTGGCTGTTGCTTAGACAAGTTTGCATTTGGAACTTTTCCTCAGATTGGATATTACACAATAAGGACAAGGAGTTGTCCCTTCACTTCATGAGTGAACTTGTCTGTTTCCCTCTGACAGACACACTAATTCCACCTGTCTGGCTTCTGACATGCCAGAGATGAAGCAAGATGAAAAAGGCCTTTTTCCTTAGTACTCAGTTGTTCTTAAAGCTCTTTTCAGTTGGTGTTGACCAATCAGCGAGAAGGGGGATCATGCAGGCAGCAGCATGTCAATCAATCTGTGCTTCATAGTGGGACATTAGCTCTTAATCTCTCATCTGCCTGAATTTGATGCACTAAGCATCCTGCTTTTGGAGGTCAGTATGTCACACCTGTGTCTTGTAGCCTGGATGAGCTAACCTACTGGATCCAGGACTGGTCCAAGATAATTGTTCTTGTTGTATTTTTGTATTATTTTACACCACGTTGGGCCCCTTTGGGAGGAAAAGTGGGGAATAAATACGTAAGTAAGTATCATCTATGCATCTGTTTCCCAAATGTGCCCCCCATCTGTGGGTAGCTAAACTCACGGATCAGGGTACACTTACTCCAAACAGATTTTTCTGCAAACTCGGGGGATCCTCTAGGTTGCAGAAAAATCTGAAAAGCTTTTTCCCCCCCAGTCATTGTGGGTTTAAATTCCCCCAAATTAAATGAAGCATTGTCTGTGCATGTGCTGCTCCAAGCCCAACTGCCACGGAACCCAGGAGCTGCTCCTGGCTTGGAGCAGTTCCCAAGCACCACAGCCACTCTGACTGGGCTTCAAGGACAGCAATGGGAGGAATAATGGGATTCTTCCCTCCATGAATGTCATGCCCCCCCCATCTATATACTATTAGTGAAGTTTGCCAGATACTTAGATCTAGTAACTGGAGTTGTGAACAAGCAAGACAGATCTTTCTGCAAACCTGAAAAGTGCCCCAGGTTTGAAAAAAAATGTGAAATCTTTAAAAATGCATTGTAAAATGAATACCTGTAGCTTTAACAAATGGATTCCCTCAGTGTCTATTGCTAGGCAACCACAGATTCCAGGCTTGATTCTGTCAGTAAAGGTCAGGAGGGGCAGGGCCCCTTCAAGGCCAATTTTTGGCCTTTGAGGGAGGATTAATTGGGGCCAGGCCTGCCTAGGGTTGCCAGTTCACGGCTGGGAAATTCCTGGAGATATTGTGGTAGAGTCTGATGAGGGCAGGGTTTGGGGAGAGGGGGATCTCAGGTGGATATAATGCCATAGAGTTCACTCTCCAGTGGGTCAAATCTCAGTCTGGAGTTGAGTTGTAATTCTGTGATATCTCCAGGTCCCACCCTAGGCCTGGCAGCAATCTCTGAGTGACTTAATACCACCTGACTTGCATGGATCAACTAGGTCTGGCTGCTTGCTACTGTTCAGCAGTAACCACCCTATGAAAGCCAGTGTGGTGTAGCAGTTAGAGCTTCAGTGTAGGCTCTAGGAGACCCAGGTTCGAATCCCCATCTTTCTGCAGAAGCTTACTGGGTGATTTTGGGCCAGTAACATAATTTCAGCCTAACCTATCTCACAGGGCTGTTGTGAAGATAAGAAGGAGGAGAGCAAATAATGTAAGCTGCTCTGGTCCCCACTGTGGAGAAAGGTGGGTCATAAATTAAGTAAATAGATAATATAGCTGAAGATGGGACGCAGATAAAAGGTAAGTTGTTGAATGGCTGAAAATGAGAGAATGAGACAGAAGAAGGGGAGAGGATATGGGGATTGCCAGAGGGAAGAGAAAATGAAATAATTTGGGGAGGGGGATAGAGGGGAAAGTGAGGTGCCACCCCACAAATCCTCAAAGGTTAGAAAATACCTGAAGATTTGGGGAAGGGGATCTGGGGATGGTGGGATTTGAGGAGGTGAGGGACCTCAGAAGGGCATAATGCCATACACTCCACCAGTGTTCCCTCTAAGCTGAGTTAGTGTGAGCTAGCTCACAGTTTTTTAGCCTCCGGCTCACATATTTTTGTCTTCTCAGAAAGGATGGCTCCAGACAGGGGTCTTTTCGTAGAAAACAGCTGCAGGAGCTCATTAGCATATGGTATGCTAATGAGCTATTAGGCTATTAGCATATGCCACGCCTCCTGACATCACCGGAAGTGATGTCAGAAGGGGAAGCAAAAGGGGGGGAGGCATCTTCAAAAGCCTCCCCTTCCCTTCCCCAGCTGGTCTGGGTGGGGGAGCTAAGAGAGAAGGGGTTTAAAGTTTAAACTCCTTCTCATGAGAGTTGGGCCACAGAAGGAGGAAAGAGAGAAGGAAAGAGAGAGAGTAGAAAGAAGGAAAGGGGGAAAGAAAGAGAAGGAAAGGGGAGGGAAAGAAAGAGAAGGAAGAAGGGGGAAAACAGGGAAAGGAGGAAAAAAGAGAAGAGAAGAATGTGGGAAAGAAAGAAAGAGAGAAGAGAAGAAGGAGGGAAAGAGGAAAAAGAGAGAAGGAAAAGAGGGAATGAAAGAAATTTGGCCGCAATTCAGCCCCATTATATCCTACGGGCCATTGATGTCAATGGTGAAAACATAGGGTATATTCTGGGGGCTGGAGGGGAGGGGGTTTGAGGGAGAGGCTCCAAACTCACAGGATAGCTGATGGAGCCTCTCCCCAAGATACCCACCAAGTTTCAAGAACATTGGATCAGAGGGTCCAATTCTATGGGCCCCTAAACAGGTTGCCCCTATTCCCTCCATTGTTCTCTATAGTGGGGAAAAAAAAGTTATTTTTCCCACTATAGAGAACAATGGAGGGAATAGGGGCAACCTGTTTAGGGCCCCATAGAATTGGACCCCCTGGTCCAATGTTCTTGAAACTTGGTGGGTATCTTGGGGAGAGGCTCCATCAGCTATTCTGTGAGTTTGGAGCCTCTCCCTCAAACCCCTCCCCTCCAACCCCAGAAAATACCCTATGTTTTCACCATTGACTTCAATGGCCCATAGGATATAATGGAGCTGAAATTGACATTCGGCTGCCTGAAAGAGTCCCCGGGACGCCGGCTGGGGGCGGGGCTTGGCTCCTGAGCTCCCGAGCACAGCTCCCCCCGAAAAAGACCCCTGGCTCCAGAGCAAACTAATTTATGCAGTAGCCAAATCGCTTGCTCATAACTTTAATGCTAATAGCTCAGGAAGTAGAATTTTTGCTCACAAGACTCCACAGCTTAGAGGGAGTATTGCAGTCCACCCTACAAAGCAGCCATTTCCTCCATGGGTACTAGGGTAGCCAACCTCCAGGTGGTGGCTGGAGATCATCCAAAATTACAACTGCTCTCCAGATGACAAGAATTCAGTTCCCCTGGAAAAAGTCTGCTTTGGAGGGTTGACTCTGTGGCTTTATACTCTGCTTAGGTTGCTTCCCTGCCCAAACCATAGTTCATAAGGCTCCACCCCCAAATTTCCAGGAATTTCCCCACCTGGAGCTGGCAACCATGGAAAAACACAGGAAAAGGGGAGAGTCTATGGGGGCTTTCAGGAAAGGGAAAAGAGGAGCCTTCCACAAATCCTTGCAAGTTCCCACATATTTTACTTTAATAGTTGAAAAATCATGCAGCTGGCATATAAAATACTATAGAAGCAAATTGCATTCAGCTCTCATCAGTGGGTTAAATAAAATTCTTCCTAGTCTACTCTATTACCCCATAATCTATGTCCTTGTTGTTTGAAATTAGGAATGACATGAAATTTTTCATTTCAAAGGTTACCTCAGAAATCCTTAGTCCAAGTGATATTTTCTTCAAAAATGTTCCTTCCAGGAACTCTCATCTATTGAGTGAAACTAGCATGACACTTCCTTGCACCTTTAAAGGAGAGTGGGTACAGAATCTTGATCGCATACTCTCAGAATGTGTTTTTTGGCTGGGAGGGGTACCCAAACCAGGGATAAACTAATAAACCCTAGGGAGCCTCTCCATTAAATTCCTTCCACCAATGGGAGCTACCTGTGAGAACTCTAAATAGGAGATTTCTCTTTCTCAAGGAAAAGGCACAGTGGCCTGCCATCTGTTGGAACTGTGTAGGACTTCTTACAGGGAGAGTTTTATCCTGACCGTGGAGGTGCTGGGCTTTGTTTACAGAACTTCCCCATCCCACCCTGGATCGGGGGCGGGGGGGAGGATATTGACTACAAGGGTTATATGTGCCCTATATGTGTGTAGGTGCGGTATCAAGGACTGTACACCAGTTTATACTAAGGTCCAGCACAGTAGGAAGACTCTGGATTTGAAGAGTTTTTATTGAAAATTAAATAGTTTTTATTGAAAAGTTTCCCTAATTACAAGCACACTAAGCATTCAAAAAGAGCAAGCAATACAGAACTAAGAAAGCACAGGTGATTGATAGAGAAGAGAGGGGTCAATTACAGGGTAATACTACATGTCCAGATGTGCAGGGAGAGGAGATTGTAGTTTGGGGGTAAACTGCCAGTTGGCATCTGAGACAGACACACAATCTGAGGCCATGTGCCTTAATGGATATAGACACTGGAAAACAATGCAGACCAATGGGAGGCCTTGAGAGGCTTGTCCTAGGTGAAGACAAATGATTACCTGGACTAATGATGAGTCCCAGGGGGTATGACACCAGGAGGGGCAAGACCTAGGTGTGACCAATAAGTTTTCAGAGGGGCAGAATCTGGATTCACAATAGTGTTGATGGGATTACTGGAGATGGCTGAATGGGTTTGATGACTCCTGATGGTCCAGCCAAGGCAGATAGAATAAGTTTCCACATTGAGACAAAAGGTGGGAAATAAGTCCCTGATAGATATCAGGAAGGATTGTTAATAATTTGAATGTTTTATTGGTTTATCTTGTAATCCTGTGGGAGGGGGTATGAAGGACAGGTGTTGAGACAAACGATTCTCACATAGACATAGTTGCACACAAAAAGGCTAGGTGAAGTTCTAGAGACAGAAGGGCTATTAGCCAGGTGGCCTCTGAATAGCCTTTAGAAATGTAGATACTTTACCTGGTGGAACACATTGTTATTCCATAAGCATACCTCTACTGGGTGGAGGGGGAAGTTGGAGGTTGTTTTGGAGGGCTGCCTTGTGTCACCTGAAATTAAACCCTTTTTCAGAGGTTTTGGCTAGCTCTGTGTTTCAGGCCAGGAGGTCCCTTCCTTGGCCTGCTTTTTTTAGAAGTGGGGTGCCTCACTATTGGGGCTACCTGGGAGTAGGGCAGAACCTCTGGGCCACAGTGGGTACAACAACTCAATGGCTGCTGCAAGAGGTGGAATCTCAGGGAGTGAGGTCATGCATAACTAGCAACTCTTCAGCATTTCAGGCAGAAACGCTTTAACAGGATGTCTTTTAAAATTAACACATTGTTTAAAAATAGTTTCTTGCATACACATAGCTTATCTTCACTTCTGCAGTGAAGATCCTTGTGCTATGATGGCAACTGCTGCCAAAATAACATTTTAAATGTCTGCACAGCTGATCAGATTTCCACTGGCCAACCAGAAACCATGCTGGGCAAAAGTCCCACCTGCCTGTGCTCACTTTCTAAAAACACTTGGTGGGTACCAGAAAAGGTGGGGAACCTTTCCTTAAAAAACAAAAACAAAACTAAAGGTTTTTTTGTGTATATGATAGTGGAAAAAATGGTATACAAATAATGAAGTGTGGATTTGGAATAAATGCATGGCAACTATAATTAGGATTTATAATATTTAGAAACATTAAGACTGGAAATAGGAGGGCTTCAGGGAGGGAGGATCTATGCTGTGTCATTGTATAACTGCAACATCTAATAGAGAAATTCGTGTCCAGTAGGTCAGCCTCATTATATGCTGCTTTTCTTTACTTGAGATCAGCTTTTGACACTATAGGGGTTTGTTGTGGGAAAAATTAAGAGCTATGAACATAGATCTTAGACTTTTATATTTAATACAAACCCTCTATACAAATACATCTCTTAGAGTCAGATGTGATAGGGCTGGACACCTTTGCAACCTGGTAACTACAGCTAAAGGAGTAAAATGGGTGTGTCTTGGCACCAGTGTTGTTCACTCTATACATTAATAATCTGGTCAGTAGCATAAGCTCTGTTGACATCTACCCCCCTGCTTTAGCTAATAGGAAAATCCTGGCTTTGCTATTTGCTGATGATATGGTTTTACTGTCCAGAACCCCAGTAGGCTTGAAAAGAGCACTTAAGGCATCCAGTTGTTATTGCAAAGAGATCCTACTAGAGATTAATGATCAAAAAACTAAAATAGTTACATTCGGCAAAGGTTGGGAAAGAAGGTCTTGAAACATCAATGGCCATAAACTGGAACAAGTACCTTATTTCAGATACTTTGGGGTGATGATTCACTCCTCATGGAGTAGAACTACTAACCATGACTATGCTGCAGCAACTGGTCAAAAATCTTCACAGGCCATTCTTAAATTTGCTCGTTCCAAGGGAGGCATGTATGTACCAGGAGACCTCTGGTTATTTCGGGCAAAAACATTACCCCAATTAATGTATGGGACAACACTTGGACCCCCCTTCTCCCACTTTGCCCCATTAGAAAAAAATCAATCAAGATTCCTGAGAGCTTTATTTCAGATGCCAAGCTGTGTGTCCAATGCCAGTTTATGTCTCAAGTTGGGCATGATTAAGGTAGAGCCTTGCTGTCATTAACTATTGGTTACAATTCTCACATAACCCACGGGGTTTAATAGCATTAGTCCTGCAAGAGCATTTTCAGTCCTCCTGGGAGAAGGACATTCATCATAAACTGCAGAATTTGGGCTTCTCCTCTGAATTTGTTCTGTAGTTGGGTTTTGATCAAGCAAAATCAATGATCAAACAAAGGTTGTTTGATGTAGATTGACAAAGAGACATTAACAATGTTCCAAACTTTCTGATACCAGAGAAGCTTAAATATGTTGTTGCCCCAGCAACTTATCTCTCTGTCCTGGAGGTACCCCGTCAACGCTTTTACTTTGGTGAGTCCTCCCCTCTGCAGTTGTAGAGGGGAGATCTAAAAAGACTCCCATGAAGGAGAGGATCTGTCTGTGTGGTACTAAAGAGGTGGAATCAGAGCATGTATTGTTCCACTGTCGTTTTTATCAAGAAACTTGTTCTAATATAATTTCCCCTCTACTTAATAAACTTTCACGATGTTCCGATGTTTATATTTTAAAGAAATTTTTAATGGGTGCTAATCAACAGGTTACTACTAGTTGTGCCAAAAAATTTCAGTAGCCTGTAAAATTCGTAGAGAAATTTTATGTACAGATTTTAATTAATTGATGCCAATAGAGCAGACCAATTTTACTTTCTAATGGCTTTACTGTAAAGCTTTTATTTTTGACTTGTACTGGTCATTGGCCAAATAAAGAAATTGATTGATTGACTGGAAATATATGAAGTATTCCTGCCATAAAAGTAAGATTTGGAGATTCACTGTGACAATGATTTTCACTTAATATGTGAGTCTCTTTAAGCATGGATCTTGCTGAAATCAGTTCAGTTTTGATACAGTTATTTTATGATTAGTAGAGCTGCAACATTTAGTTGATTATTCAGTTAGATAAATTAGTCCAAAATTTTAGATTGACTATCTGTCGAGGATGGGTGAGTGGGTGTCAACGTGGCAAATGGGGTTCAATGTGGCCAAGTGCAAAGTGATGCACATTGGAGCCAAAAATCCTAAATATAAATACACATTGATGGGGTCTGAACTGGCAGAGACGGACCAAGAGAGAGATCTTGGAGACGTAGTGGATAACTCAATGAAAATGTCTAGACAGTGTGTAGCTGCAATAAAGAAGGCCAATGCTATGCTGGGAATTATTAGGAAGGGAATTGAAAACAAATCAGCCAGTATCATAATGCCCCTGTATAAATCAATGGTGCAGCCTCATTTGGAGTACTGTGTGCAGTTCTGGTCACCACACCTCAAAAAGGATATTATAGCATTGGAAAAAGTACAGAGAAGGGCAACTAGAATGATAAAAGGGTTGGAACACCTTCCCTATGAAGAAAGGTTAAAACGCTTGGGGCTCTTCAGCTTGGAGAAATGACGGCTGAGGGGTCACATGATCAAGGTTTATAAGATTATGAATGTGATTGAGCAGGTTGAGAAAGAAGTACTTTTCTCCCTTTCTCACAATACAAGAACTCGTGGGCACTCCATGAAATTGCTGAGCAGTTGGGTTAGAACAGATAAAAGGAAATACTTCTCCACCCAAAGAGTGATTAACATGAAATTCACTGCCACAGGAGGTGGTGGCAGCTACAAGCATGGACAGTTTCAAGAGGGAATTAGATAAACATATGGAGCAGAAGTCCATCAGTGGCTATTAGCCATAGGGTATAGATGGGAACTCTCAGTCTGGGGCAGGTGATGCACTCTATTCTTGGTGCTGGAGGGGGCAGCAGTGGGAGGGCTTCTGGTGCCCTGGCCCCACTGCTGGACCTCCTGATAGCACATGGTATTTTTGGCCGCTGTGTGAAAGAGTGTTGGACTAGATGGGCCATTGGCCTGATTCAACATTGGCTTCTCTTATGTTCTTATGTTATGTTATGTTTAAGGTGCTTCCAATCAGATTGCATTTTTTTTAAAAAAAATTAATATAAGAACATGAACATTGTGAATGGCAATAATCTTAGAAAAAATAATAATTGTAGGAAAAAAGATTGTTTATTCATAAGTACATTTAGGCTTACGGATGACTTAATCAAACAATTGATTAAGACTCATATGATTAATTAATTAAGATTTATTAAATTAATTGAACAACAGCCCTAGAGGTTAAACATGAAGAGTCTGGCAATCATCGTTGCAACACCCCCTCTTCATAATGCAGCCTTTCTTCTTTTATTTAATAAAGTCCCTCATGCTGAATTGGGATGTTAGGCTTCAGCATTCACAACCTTCATCTGTACCAGGATGTTCAGATATGAGGCAAAGTTATATTAGCTTTTTTTTAGATTTTCTGGGCTGTATGGCCATAGTCTTGGTATTGTAATACCTGATGTTTTGTCAGCAGCTGTGACTGGCATCCTCAGAGGTATAGCAGAGAAAGATGGAGTACTCTCTGTTTCAGTGTGAGAAGAAAAATGGTAGGCAAGTAATTTATATCTACTCAGGAAGGTGGGGTAGGGCTGAGTCATTATCTTGCAGGAGTTCCCCAAGCTATGACATGCTAATAGAGGAACTTTCCTGAGGATGTTCTTTAGTATGGATTGACTGCAGTTTGTCAACAATGAACTAAATTAGCTACATGCACTTCAAGCAAGTAGCTACTCCAAGAATAGAAACAGAAGAGCGATTAAACCAAAGGTAAAACAAAATGAGGAAAGACAGTCTCCCACAGGAAAAGTGTTTTGCCATAAATCAAAGGAATCACCGATCAGATGGGAAAACTTATGAAAAAACACAACCTACAAACAGTATTCATACCCATCAGAAAAATACAACGGATGCTACGATCGGCAAAAGACAGAAGAGACCTCCCTCCCAGGTTTACATCAGGACCACACAACGTAGCATCCAGGCAAGATTAAAAGAACATGAAAGACACTGCAGACTTGGCCAGCCTGAAAAATCAGCAGTGGCTGAACATAGCCTAACTCAAACAGGACACAGTATCTTATTCCAAGACACTGAAATGCTGGACAACACATCCAGTTAACATGTCAGATTACACAGGGAAGCCATTGAAATTCATAAATATAAACACAATTTCAACGGGAAAGAAGAGAGTTTAAAAATAAACAGGGCATTGTTTCCAGTCCTGAAAAACACAAAATGCTCTATATCTTACCACAGCACTACAGATAAAATTAGAATTTCAACAGCCAATCCATATGCAAAAGAACCTCCTCAGGAAAGCTCCTCTGAACCTCTGAAGTTGTGAATAGAGCCATGGTCACTTGAGCCAGGGATGAATCACTAATGCTGTAACCAATTCATGTGACAATATGCTGTGCATAAGTGTTATGCTCATGGCTGACAAATCCTGCTTAAACATGTCTATGATGGAAAATTTGAACACGGCTATATTTTATTTGTATTAAATTTGTGACTCCTCCTTAAAGTTATGAAATTAATACTGTTTTATCTGATTTGTATTTGCTTTCTTATCCTGTATGTTTTAATGGAGAGAGCAAATTCCAGAATACCTTTTAAGTATGTTGCTCTTTTCTTCCAGGTTATGAATTACAAAATTGTCCAGATCCTCCTTCTTTTTTAAATGGATATATAATCAACTCAGACTACAGTGTAGGACAATCTGTCTCTTTTGACTGCTACCCTGGTTATGTTCTGATTGGTCACCCTATTCTCACTTGCCAGCATGGGATCAAAAGGAACTGGAATTATCCTTTTCCAAAGTGTGAAGGTAACTTTGGCTATTTTTAATCTTGTCTGAACACTCAGGATTTTAGCACTCTTGTGTGCTCAAGGAATTAGAGGGGAAAAGCAGAAACCACAGTTAATAAATTCTTCAGTGTAAAATACAAGACTGACAATTTGTACTACAGAAATAGTTGGAACTTCTACATTTACAGTCTGAAGTATCTAGCAGACCTTGATTTCAATGCCAATATGAGACACAGCCCTAGAAACCTATATGTACAAGCACATATTCCTAGCTAGCATTTACAAATGCATCCTGGGACCATGGTTTCATTGCCAATTGAACAGCTGGAATGAAGCATGGGGAAAATGCTGAAATCCTGCTGTTCATCAGTTTGGGAATTGAAGCAGGGGATGGGAATCAGTCTGCAAATTCTTCTTCCCCACAGACAGTTGGTTTGATGGATTTTAGCTATTGTAAAAGGCTTCCATATGTATTCGTTTGGATTAGAGCCTAAGTTCAATTAATTGCTCACAGTGAATATTCTAATACCTTCCTTACTGAGCTGTCGGTGGCCTGCCCTTCATGCATCTGCACATTTAAATTTAGAAAGCTAAATGATGATGTTTTGTGTTAGATTGTAAATCCAAATTACAATTCAGACACTTACATTTTAGTGTTATTTCGAATTACCTCAAATTACTTAGAAACATCATATATTACAGATGGAGGGGAAAAGCAAATTATCCTGTGTCTTTCCTAGAATTTTAATTAATTATATTGAATGCTATAATTAAAATAACTTTCTAACATCAGTAAATAAATATCCTTGGCAAAAGCAAAACAATGAAAATGTCCAGTATCATTTCTCTTTGTCATTCAAAGAAGCCAGATGGGATGGGAACCTGCAAACTAAACTGCATCATGCCTAGACAGCTATGTAGAACAGGCACATGAAATGCAACTCTTTCATAACCATCACTAAAGTCTGTTTTAATTATGTGCACTGTTTTATTGTTGTTTTAGCTGTTTTTAAATGTTTTGTGCTGATTCTGGCACATGGTACCGTTAATTATGAGCCGCCCTGAGCCCGTTCTCAGGGGAGGGCGGGATATAAATCCAATAAATAAATAAATAAATCACAGATTTTTTTCTCCAGTAACCCAGCTTCCCTCATATATGGATTTTGTATTTATGGAGTACATTATTTCGAATATCGAAAGGGAACACTCATGTATTCAGGTTAATTATAAACAGAATTGTATGAATCTCCCATAATAGTAGTATATCATATAGTTGCTCCAGAAGCCAACCAAGCACATTGTTCGATTGAGTGATGTAAAAAGTCAAAGAAGAATTACGTTACTACATTTTTGTTCATATCATCTTAAAAGACTAGAGATACCAGCTGTTTTATGTGGAGTTACCCTAACTGCCCAGCTCTAGCATAGCTGCAGGAGAGCCACATGTCCCCCTAAATATACTCAAGTTTAGCTGAAGAAAAAAGGAAAGCCTTAGCCCTGTTCAAAATAGGAAAGATTTGCAGCACTAAGAATGGCTTTCTGCCAGTGGATAAAAGGGCTGCCTATAGGTCAGTGTCTAACATGCTAAAATGGATCCATCATTCCATCTAAGTAAGGTGACAACTCCTTTTTTCCCAACCCAGGCAAAAAGCAAAACCAGTGGTAAACTAAGATCAATAGTTGTACAGTCAGGTCTTAGGGTAGACTTACCTCTTATAGGTAATGCTAATAGACATTAACCATAAAATCCTAAACAGAATCACACTCTTCTAAGCCCCTTCAATAGACTGAGAACAAGGTAACTCTGCATAGGATTCCCTTTAAATCGCATGTATATTTGTTTTTCTTAACTTGCATACAATGTAACATAAGACTGTCAAATGTATAGTTTATCACTAAATGCACATACAGATTAGATATTTATTTTAGGTACTTTCAACCTACTTTTCTCCACTCAGTGTAAACTCAAAGCAGCTTACAATATTATTTCAGAGAGAGACACAGAGAGAACTAAAACCCCCAAAAAATTTAAACCCAAGTTAACAACAAATTTCCTATTGACAAATTAATATATGGGAGGGGTTGCAACGGAAGTTGTAGCTGCTCTGTTCTTGATGGTAACAGTCTTTCTATCCAGGCAGATCCTAGGTAAATCAATTGCCTGTTCACCCCTTGAATGAAACACCACACAAGTTATGGGTTAAACTAAGAATTTTATTTACACATAAGCTGGTCTGTACCATTTTATTACATTTTAAAACATGGGTTGTACTGAGCTTGCAAAGCAAGCTTCCTAACAGGGCAAACCCACCTTGTCTCAGAGTCAGGTCCAGAATCCTTCCGGACCCTACACGTCATGGCCTGCATGCCAGTATGTAGAGGGGATGGGGGGTGGCACATTCTTGGCCATGACTGTGAACCCTTAAGGCTCATCATATGCTCCCTCAACCCCAAAGAGGCCCCAACTGGGTCACCCAACTGCCAAGCATCTAGGTACCCTATTTGAGGACCTCCTCCATTGCTGATACCTTGGGGTGCTTGCCAGCTTGAAAACCCCCCAACTTGTGCTTTTCCCACCTTCCTTGCAAGGGCCTAACCAGTTTTACCAGGCCGATTTGTGCCTCACCCCCTTAGACTATGCAAAGCAGGCAGAAAAAGCCCCTCCTCATGGCCAATTTTGACTGAAGTCCAATAAATTCCAGCTCAGCCCTGCAACCGTTGGCTAGCTAATCCCACATGGTTTTAAGACAGAGGACAAGTGGGTGGGGAGCTCGTGTTGGGCTGGAATGGTCAGGGGATGGCTGCCACTACCAGACCTGACCAAGCCAGCCAACCCTTGATTGGTCAGCACTCTCGCACTGAGCCCTCGTGATTCCATCTGAGGAGGTGGGGGCAGGCAAATGCTGGTGCCTGCTGCACAGGCTGGCACAATTTTTTTACACATTTTATACATTCTGGTGCAATCACACAGTATGTCTGTGTACAATTTGATCAGCAAACTACAAATATTGTGTTATAATGCAGTCAGTGTACTTTCTCCTAATTCTATAGTGAATCATCACAGCTTGCTCTGGACTATAATCACCTCTGTAGAATGACTGTAACCAAGTCCCTGTAATTTGTAGGATTTTCCCTGTTAGCTTTCATTGTTATTACTTTATTGTAAACAACAGATCACTCAGGAAAGCATGAATCACTCTTGTACCCTGCTTTTTGTGAACACACACAGTTTTGTTTTCATGACATTTGCCACAACCCAGGATGTTGTATGTTTAATGTAGGCACCCCAAATCTATATATATCTATATACTATTAGCCATTCATGCCCCCCATCTGTGGATAGCTAAATCCACTGATTTGGGGCTACATGACCACTAAATGGATTTTTCAGCACACTTGGGGGATGGCCCAGGTTTCCAGAAAAACTGGAATTTAAAAAAATAAAAATAAAAATCTAATCCCCCCAAAAGTAAAATAGCAGAGAATGCTGTTTCCTTCCTACCTCAGTGTGCTTGAGCCCGGGACACACAATGGGCCTGGTGAAGACCGCGGCAGTGGCAAAGCAGCCCAGGGGCCTCACTGGGCAGCAGCTGCAAGAAAGCCTGGGGCAGTGGCAATGATGAAGCAGCCCAGGAGCCACACCAGGCAACAGCTGCCAGACAGCCTAGGGCTGCAGCAGTGATGAAGCAGCCCAGGAGATGTGCCAGGCCTGGCAGTGGCTGCTGGATAGATCAGGGATCATGCTGGACTTGGAGGGGGGGGATTGGGATTCCCCCATGTGTCACATGGATTCCCACTTGTGGTGCATAACAGAATATTGCAGATGGAGACAACAGCTGGTGTTGATTATTTTTCACCTTTATTGTCCGATAGCTAGTGGAAGATGATTAGGGCATACAAGAAGCAGGACCTGCGATACTTGCGGGGGGGGGAGAGTATTCCAAAAGACTCCCGGTCTGCAGAAGCAGCTCCGCAGGTAAGCCTTCTCTCCCCCCCTCCGGCCCGACAATCCCCCCCACCGCCAATTTTCCCTCTCCCCGTGGGCACCAGCAGCGAGGCCTGAGTGCCTCCCAGCCGCCAGGCCCGATGATCCCCCCCACGAGTTTCCCTCCCCCTGTGGGCACCGGCGGCGAGGCCTGAGTGCCTCTCAGCTGCCGGCCTGCCGCAGAGTTCCCAGAGCATTCTCTGCCCCTGCGCAGGGAACGCTCGTCCTTTTTTTTGGATTTCAATATTCCCCGTACATTTTAAAAAACTTTTTAGATTTTTCTGCACACATGGGGACTGCCCCATGTGTGCAGGAAAATCTCCCTGCCCCCCAGGTGCCCCCGATGTGCAGATTTAGATATCCGCACGCAGGGGGCCACTTGGGAATTAGATATATAGACAAGAAGAGGGACCCGCGATATTCACGGGGAAGGCTCTGGCGATGTCCTCTCCTCCACCCCCCCCCGCTCCGGCGATCACCTCCTCCCCACCCCCGGCCCTAGCAATCTCCTCTGCTGCCACCGCCAATCTCCTCCCTCCCCCACCCGGCTCCTGTCACCCTCCTCTGCCACAGCCAATCTCCTCCCCCCCACCCCCCGCTCCAGCTATGTCCCCCTCCTCCCCCCAGCTCCGGAGGCGAGGCCCGAGCGGCTTCCAGCCGCCGGGCCCGCCGATCTCCTCCCCCCCCGCTCCGGCGATCCTCCTCCTCCCCCCACCCCCCGGCTCCGGAGGCGAGGCCTGAGTGGCTTCCAGCCGCCGGGCCCGCCAATCTCCTCCCCCCGGTGATCCTCCTCCTCCCCCAACCCCCCGGCGATCCCCCTCCTCCCCCCACCCCCCGGCTCCGGAGGCGAGGCCCGAGCGGCTTCCAGCCGCCGGGCCCGCCGATCTCCTCCCCCCCTTCAGCTCTCTCCTCTCCCCCCGGCTCCGGTGGCAAGGACTGAGCGGCTTTTAGCCGCCAGCCGCCGCAGAGTTCCCAGAGCGTTCCCTGTGCATGCGCAGGGAACGCTCTTACTTTTTTGGGGATTCTGATATCCCCCCTAGACTTTTAAAGACTTTTTAGATTTTTCTGCACACGTGGGGACTGCCCCACATGCGCAGGAAAATCTCCCTGCCCCCCAGGTGCCCCCGATGTGCGGATTTAGATATCCGCACACAGGGGGCCACTTGGGAATTAGATATATAGATGATGAAGCATTACCCTCTTAAGGCCAAATGGTGATGGTGGCAGAATGCTTAAGCAGGTATAGTCACCATGTGTGAAGAAATGCCTTTTTTAGGTTGAGGTCTGACCTGAGTAAAACCTTTATTAGGAGGTTTTAAAAGCTTTTTTTCTGTCTAGGCAGACAGGGAGGAGGAAGTCAGTCAACAGCTTTCCATGCTCACCTCAGCCACCTCTTGAGAAATGTTGATAGCTCTAGCTAGAAACAATAGGAGGGTCCAGTCTCCCCCCTTCAAACAGAGAACCAGGGTTGTAGCTAGGTGAGAGGCTAGGGGTGGGCCTCCCAAACCTGCAATTCCCCCACCTCACCCTTGGAAGATGCTAGACCCACCAACCCCTGGTGCACCATGCTCCTTATACCTGCAGGCAGTTGCTGTAGCCTCATTTACTCTTCCTGCTGCTTCCTGCTTCCTGCTTCGGCCTAGCAGGAGAGGAAGGAAAGGGGCAGCCTTACCCGGTCTTCCTGTTTCCACAGCTGGCTTCTCAAAGACCTGCTCCCTCCTTTCCTGTTTAGCTATGGCAGGAAGCAGCAGAAAGAGCCAGTGAGGCCATGTGGCGACCACCTGCCAGCGGGGTAAGAAACTACTCCTCTCCCTCCCCTCCACTGCACAGCCATGGCATGGCATTCTGCCCTGCCTGCCTTTGGAACTTCACCGGTTCTTACAGCTGCATTAATTTAATTAACTGAGCTAATTTACATGATCCATTAATTAAATTGGCTCTGTTAGTAGAATTGGTGCCCCACCCCCACTCCCCAAAATTCCTAGCTATGGGCCTGCAGGGAATAGAGATTTTGAGGTGTTAAATGCTAGAGAGTCTTCAGGAAGGAACTCCAGGAGATCTCCAGGAAGAGCTTCTTTGACCTGGCCTGACCTGGTCAATGGACAGGGAATAGAGAGAAGATAAAACTCCTGGAAGCAAGGGGGAAGGCCTCTTGGGGTGCTGAGACCATCAGAATAGACAGAATCCTTAACTAAGGTCTGGAGGGGGAGGAATTACCATGGGCTGACCTAGACAGCCAGAGGAAGCTACATGGTAACTCTGTAGAGATCTATAATATTCTAGGCTAAGGAACCTGTCCTATATTTTAACATCTGATAGGGCATGTATAGAGAGAAGGACAGAGGAATTGTGTTTTGCCAATTTGTTTAGAATCTCTTGCTCAATCCAGTGGCGTCTGAAAGTACGCTTGTGAATATTTTCTCTTTAATAAATACTTTATAACTTTTGATGCTGGTAGTGGTTCTCTGTACCACATAGATCTCCACCATCTTGGACACACTATTTTAAAAGGAGCACTAAGGGGAAGGCAGTCAGTTAGCAAGTGGCTATTGCTCCAAGGGTGCACAAGGCAGTAAATGGTCAGTGACCAGGCACTGGGCAGCAGGAAACACAAAAACAGGGCCTCAGAACTTGGAAGGGAAGCTGGAAGTCCTGACCCTCCCAGTGGGCAATTCCTTACTGAGGTCAAGTGGTGGCAGTGGTTATCCAAGAGAGAGAGAGAGAGGCCTATCCAGGAATTGGGAAAACCTTGGACGGCAGGGTGGTACAGGACCTGCAGGTCCGAGCAGGCCAGTTTTGCCACACTATGAAATCACTGCGAAGACCACTGAGATAAATATGGATACAACCGAACACAATAATTAAAGTACACTCTCCATCCCAAATGTTCATTAGACATATATTATTGTTGATATATTGAACTATCTGCATTAGAAAACTTTTTTTTCTTTTAATACTCATGAAATTTTCAAGAGGGGGGAACAACAGCAGATTATATAATACTGAAAATAGTGTGATTAATTTGAAATCTGGATAGCTAGATAACCAATATGAAATAAAGCATGGACTACTTTTAATAATTAATTTGACTCGGCAAGCCAGCATACCTCTCTCTAAAATGTTGTGTTTCGACAGAAACAGCTTCAGCATGGGCAAGGAGACAACAATTGTAATAAACATATCAGACTGTCTTAGTTTGACCATCCTCCATTTATACAATTAGTGATTTGCCATCCTAAGTAGATGGCACACAGGTTTCTAGAAACATATAATGCTAGTTAGGATTGTGCTGTGAGCTTCCTAACAATTGATACTGAACCAACCTTTGATTCTTTTCATATTTTAAAATCAAGCATGATCCCTTATTAAATCTACAACCATGTATTAGAAAGTTTTTGCAGTCCTGGATTTTTTTAAAAAAAATCCTTCATACACTAGATAAAGGAGATGGATTTACATTTGTACTTTTTTGAATCCTGATTGCAGATATGTTTTATTCTATTACACAGCTGATTCACAACATATCCTTGAAGATTAAACCTAACATGCTATGATTTTGAACTTCTATGCCTTTATTGGCATAAAAGATGCTGATAAATTACAATAAAAAATAAATACAAAGGTCTGATAGATGATAAGAACAGAGACATAAAACAGTTAATTAAGATAGTGACCAATAATACAGATCAAGTATGTTTATAAATCAATAAAACATCAGAAACAAATAGGAAAAATTGGTGTCCAACAATTAGGCTACAGTGATGTATTTGGGCTTAATTTTATAAGCTTCAAGTGAAAACTTTGGCAACACATGTAGTGAATTGAGGGTTGACATCTTCTAAATGATAAATTAAACTGTTTCCCTTAACAAAGACACTATGCTGGAGGCATTTAGACAGGAATTGTTCATGTTGTAAAGCAAGGAGGGGACACTCTAAAATGATATGGGATAACAAATCAAGAGTACCTAATTCACATGGACAAAACCTATTTTGAGAAGGTATTTGCCTAAATTTACCAAAAAGGACTATGATGGAAAAGCATTTAAACGGGCCAAAGTATAGGCTCGGTGCTGGAATGGGGAATCCAAAATGGAAAAATAGTGGGGCATAATTCCAGGCCTTTGATATATACCTAAATTAGCTGCAAAACAGACAGGAGGGTATGAAGGGAATACTTTTTGGAATTCATGATCCATAAACCTTAGTTGGATTGTTCTTAAAATATATGATTCCTCACATAAAAGAAAGGAATCTACCACAATGCCAAGCTTTTGAAGTTTGTGAATGAATATCAAAAACTAAACAGTGCTATGCTGATCTTCCATTAAGTAGGATAATAAGCTGCCAGGTTCAGATCTAAAATAAATGTTTAACCAGTATTTGAAAGCCATAATCCAAGCTTTAGTTTCCAAAAGGTAAAGACCCAACTCCGCGCATATAGATGAATAGGAAACACATTTGTGATTTTTTTTCTGTCACCATAATAGCCTATTTGCTTTTGGTAAGGAAAAAAGGAATTAATACAGTTCAGATAGGAAACCAATGCCCTACACATGGAGTTAGGATTGCACTGTGAGCTTCCTAATAATTGACACTGAACCAACCTTTGTCTCTTTTCATATTTTGAAAGCAAAAGTAAAAACAAAAAAAATCACAAATATCCATAGATGTGATCTTCATTGTCCAGTATCCAGGCCATTTTTATTGCTCTGAGGCATCCTGAGATTTCTGGACCAAGAATTTATGGGAATCCTTTGACTGTGTATTAAAAGGTTTCACATTATATTTATAGCAATTACAGAAATTTAATTTTCTCATTGGATCTTTTCAGGTGCTGTTCAACAGTGCATTCAGTCGTGTTAAATTGATTTAAAAAAAACTAGTTACAAACATATGTCCAGTCTCTTCTTTCCCACTGACCTGTTGATGTAATAAGCCATTTAAAGTTCTGTATATATTCTAGTGGCAGTTCACCCAAGCCTGTAGGTATTCTAGTCTCCACTGTATTCAGACCTCCACTGAGACAAAGTCATGTTCATGGTCTGGAGGAACTCAACAAGCACAGCACTGTCATGTATTGAACATCTGCATCGTTTCCTGTGAGCTGAACTCCATGTTGGCATATAATATCAATCAGCTTTAGGACAAGTTCTTAATGAGTAAGAAGCTACCACCTCCCCATATTAACAAGGATGCCTGAATATGTTGTCGAAGGCTGAATAGCTTGGGTTAAGTAATCGTGTTGTCTTTTTGTTTTGATCATAGTGCATGCCTAAGGAATGGAAGGGAAGCATTTTATATTTTCTGCATTAGGAAATGAAACAATTTCTTTAAAGGAAGACTGAAGTCCACAGAGAATGGATCCTTAGAACTTGATCCTTAATTTTTTTTTGACTAAAATGAAAATTGATGGGAAATACTTGTTATGATTAGCATGGAACTGGAAAGCAATTTTACAGGACAGAACAACATTCTCCCCTAGTTCTTTCTAAGGACTTTTTGGAGGGAATGGTTCATACAAGTTTGGTGATACACAAGATCAATCTTGTTCCCTCTATCATGATACTAACAGCGAAAGTAGACTGAGTGTTGTGTGTGAAGTATCAATAGAGCAGAAACACAGCTCATATAATACTTTCCTCCTTTGCAGAGAGGAAGCATCAAATTCATTATGGAGTACACAGGTTGCATCAGGGGTTCCTATTCTTTGTCCTGTTAAGTCACACATGATTTGCTGATTCTTCTCAGTTCCTGTGTGTGCAGAGCCCAGGTTGGATTATGGCTGCAGAGCACGTGGAGAAGGGCTTCAGCTTTTCTCACCCCCTCCTTCTGCACCATTTTCCTGACCTGGGCCGAGGACAGACTGGCAATTTGCCCCGGGAAGGGACCCGGGCCGACAACGATTCAATACCAGAGTAAATGGAACGTTCACACAGGCACATCTGCCTGGCGTCCCCCACCCGTAGCCTATTGGTGCTCTTGCGCTTCACTGCCGGATTAAAAAAACACCTGATAAAAGCCATCGCAAATCCGAAAGCCCGCATTCGTCGCGTGTTTCTCTGCTTCCGGGGAGTCTGAACGCGCAGGTGAAAAGCCGGGAGCAACCCGCGTTGGGCACGAGGCAGCAGCGGTGTGATTGGCTGCGCTCCGCTCCACTGCCCAATGCGGTGCCGGCATTGCAGGGCAAAAAAAAAAAAATTGGCAATATGCGCATGAGCGCATGAGCGCTCATGCGCACATACACCCATACACCCACAGCCGAATTAATGGGGAAACGGCGAATATACCATACCTCCGGCGCGGCAGTCTGAACGCTCCCGCGCGCCTCCGTCCCGTATCTTCCAGCAGCAGCCCCCGCTGTGTAGACGGGAAAACCCGGTATAGTTTAATCCAGGTTTTTTTTGCGACGACTGGCTACTGGGGCAAACTGCCAGTCTGTCCTCAGCCCCGAAATTGTCTTGGCACGGAGTGTTGCTACTTGGCTGTTGAGGAAATCTATGAGGGTATAGATGGCAGGTTAGGAAACTGGTACAAGAAGGAAAACCAATTACCCTTTTCATGCATGCTACAGTCACAGTTCAAATGTGGGAACTGAGGAGAACCCACAAACAGGGCCGGCTCGCCCACTAGGCGAGCTAGGCGCTCGCCTAGGGCACTGGCCCTGCAAGGGCGCCAAAATGCACCCCTGTGAAAAGCCCCCTAGGCCGCCCAAAGCCGGCAGCCCCGGCTTTCCTGGGTGCCTCGCAGCTGCGAGGCACTGGGGAGAGCCGCGCCGCTGCCCCTGGGAGGGAAGGGGAGGTTTCTAAGCCCACCCCTTCCCCAGCTCTCCCGGGTGCCTCGCAGCCGCCACTGGGAGGGAAGGGGTGGGCTTCTAAGCCTGCCCCTTCCTCGGCTCTTCTGGGCGCTGGGCCATCTCCAGGCCCCACCGGGAGGTTGGCATCCCCAGTGGGGTGGGCGCCCCAGGCTGTCCTGCCTAGGGCGCCCAGACACCTGGGGCCGGCCCTGCCCACAAATCACATGTGACTCTTACACAGAGTAAAGAGTGGGGTTTCAGGATCCAACCTGTGTATGATTAGCAATAAAAGGCTAATGCCTTTTAAAGAAACAGGCAACTTTGTATCTACTGGCAGAATTTAAGAGTACCTGACAGATGGTGAAGATAACATGTTGATTTGGGTAGCTATGGGGAGGGGCTTTAGTGGGCACTTCAGATAATGAGCTAATGGTTGGGATTCTATGGCAGCAGGTAGGCTACTATGGAAACAGCAATTAAATGTGTGAGGGGGACTTTGGTGGGTAGTTCAGAGAACCAGAGGCTATAGTGGTGGGAAGGAAAATGTGTATAGAGAGAGACGAAAGGGAGTGGGCAGCACATTAGATCATGGCTCCCCAATGTGCCACCCATAGGCACCATGGCACTCATCTCTCTCCCTATCTTCCCTATGTCTCTCCCTATCTTCCCTATCTCTCTATATATTTTCAGAAAGTACACACGGCTGCTGTAAGGCAGGACTTGTTATTCACTGGCCTCATTCAAATGGAAGGGTTTTTCAGAACTGCAAAAGCAGCCGCCACCACTGACAGATTAGGATGACAGCTAAGCACGCGCGCCTTCCTTAGATAGTGTGTGGTTCCATTCCCACTTCAAGCTTTCCTTCTTTTTATTCCCCAGCCTCTCCCACCCTACCCCAGTTGGGCTTTCCTTCATTTCCCTTCTTTTTTTTGAGAACGTTTTATAGGAAAATAAAAAATAAATATAGATCAAGATGGCTGTAGCTATGCTAGTCTGTCTGTAGCTGTAGAAAAGAGCAAGAATCCAGTAGCGCCTTAAAGACTAACCACATTTGTGGCAGGGTATGAGCTTTTGTGAGTCACTGCTCACTTCTTCAGATACACTTCAGATTCATTGTGGAATAAAGTAACATGGAGGGGTGATAATTATTGCAATGAGTTTGTGACCTGACCAACTCTTGCCATGAGTTGCTTTTGCAAAGCAGAGACAGAGCTTTGTTCTGGTCGTAGAGTCCAGCTGGCTGGGCTGTTGCATGAGGGGAGGTAAATATTCAGTAGTAGAATCCCACCCCTTTTGTCTTGGGCTTGCTGTCCTCACAAGGGCTGAAGCAAGCTGCCAACCAATGTACAGACAATATTAACCTTGACAGACCAGTGGCTGGACTCTGAATTAGGCAGCTTCGTATGTTCAGCATGGTTGGTGTGTGATTCTTTTGCAAAGCAAGAAGGGAGATATAAGTTTGGTTCTACCTCGTGTGGCAGCCATTTTAAGGTGGTGCTCACCACCAACTCTCAAAATTCCCGAAATGATTCCTGACTTGAAAATATTGGGGACCCCTGCCTTAGATCCTAAGAGGCTATAAGGTGAGCCTTTGGAGGAGAAAGGTTAAGGAGGGCTACAACAAAACTGAATAAGTGGGAAAACCATTGAAAAGGAAAACTGGGGAAATGATGCTAATAATCATGTCCAACCTACTTCTAATTTGCTTTGAATGCTAGAAAATAATGGGAGGAAAAAAGAAGTAAAACTTCTTGGGGGGAAAAGAAGTAAAACTTCAACAGACTTTGCTTTTATGGGCTTCACATATGGGGCAAGGTTCAAAGTTTTTTGTGGTCCAAATGTCAGCACAAAGCTGAGCGAGATCCTTGTTTACGATCATTGCCCACTGCAATGTCCTTCCCATTTCTTACTACCCTACTGCAATTGTACTGACATAGCCTCTTTCTAAGCTCTGTGGTACTATTCAGCCAAGAGTAGCTGGTCTGAGGTGTCTCCCCCCATCCTTGGATGACTCGAGGAGTTTAACAATCAAATGTAACAAGCATCATTATGCACTAATCCTGCCAACCCAAAAGGGCCTAACTCAAAAGATTAAGAACAAGGCCTTTTTGGAGTACCTGGAGTATTTAGAACAGGAATTTCCTACCCTGGAATTTCTAATAGCAGGTGATTTTAATGCCAGAGTGGGGCAAAATGGGTTAGCCCTTACAACCTGCATGTCACTGTGTAGACACTCTAAGGATAACCATATTAACACTGCAGGGGTGCATTTAATGTGCCTATGTGTTCCATTTGACCTGGTAGTACTGAATGGTTCTTGTCGTTCTGATTTTCCAGGGGAGTTCACATATGCTGCTAGAGGTGGGTGCAGTGTGCTTGATTACGTTCTGTTCCGTCTGTCTCTTGTGGAACAGATTACTTTCTTTAAAATAGAAGGACGAGCTGAAAGTGATCACTTCCCTCTGACCTTGGCTATTAGCCCTTTTTTTGCTCCCAAAAGTCAGATTAGTGAAATGATGGTCTCCCAGAGTGAAGAAATTAGGGTCCCAAAAATCTATTGGTCATCCAAGGTAGCCTGCAAGGCTGCGAATTTTCTCAATGCAACTCCCCTAGCTGAAGTAACAGCTATGTCCTGGAAGCCCTCTCAAAGTCCTGAGAAAATATTGCTGTCTTTCTATCGTTGTTCAATAGAGAGCATTTTAACATACTGTGTCTGTGCCTGGTTTGCTAGTTGTATGGTTGCGGACAGGAGAGCACTCCAGGGAGTTATTACCACAACCCAGAAGATCATTGGTTGCCCTCTCCCATTCCTGGAGGAATTGTATAGTTCTCGATGTTTGAAAAAAGCAAAGAACATTTTGCAGGATTCATCACACCCTGAACATTCCTTGTTTGATTTGCTGCCTTCTGGCAGAAGATATAGGACAATTAAAGCAAAGACAAACAGATTAAAAAATAGTTTTTACTCAAGAGCCATCATTGCCTTAAATGCTGTATGAAATTGGATTTGGGTGACATCAGTGGTTCAGTTGTTATGTGAACTTAAGGGAGCTATGAAGCAGTTGTGAATGGCTATGTGAGTGTGTATGATTATTGTTGTAGATCATTGAGAGGGTTGTAGGTCACCGAGAGGATTGCAGTTTAATTTCGTTGTACTATGTACAATGACAATAAAGTATATGATGATGATGATGATGTATGAAAGGATCATGACTCAGATTGTTGGTGCTCTTGGGACGCAATCAGAGAATTGCCAAGACCACAGGGAGCAAGACACCCTGGTGTGGTTTGATAGTGAATGCCTTAAAATGAAAGCTCACCTTCGTGCAATTTACCAGCAGTTTAGAGAATTGAATTTAGCTAGTTTGCCCTCAGAATATTTTGAGATGAAACATCTACTCAAACAAACCTTTTGTAACAAGCAAAGAGCTTTAATTCAAAACCAGTGGGACCAGCTACTCCAGGCCACACTAAAAAATGATACTAAGAAGTTTTGGGCTTTGGTATTGAACTCCTTTGGAAAGAGGGAGGTCATTTACAGTCCAATTTCAACTAATAAATGGCACAATTACTTTCTGTCAATTTTCTATAAGGACAGAGGAAACTCAGCAGAGGACCGTGCCTTAAATCTGATTACCTGCCCTGATTGGCCCCCAATTCAGACTGAGGAGGTAGAATCTCTTATTAAAAAAACTTAAGCCTGAGAAGGCCCCTGGGCCCGATGCAATCCCTCCTGAACTGTTCAAGGCATTCCCAGCTAGGTGGGTGCCCTTTCTGGTTGCTCTGTTCACAGAAATTGATAGGACTGGAATTATGCTAGAGACCTGGACAAATGCAGTACTGGCCCCAATATTTAAAAGGGGAGATTGTCAATCACCAGCCAACTATAGGCCCATTAGTTTCTTGTCTATTGCCTGAAAGCTCTAAGCAGGACATCTAGTCAATAAACTTAGAGCTTGGCTGACAGAACATCAGATTTTGGGGCCAGAACAAACTGGATTTTCTCAAGGGAAATCTACAGTAGATCACTGCTTAATTCTCAGTCATCTTGCTAGTAAATACAAGAAAGCACAGGGTCCAAACTATTTGCGGCTTTTTTGACTCTATTCCAAGAGATTTGCTTTGGAGGAAACTCATAGTTTATGGGATTGATCAGAGATTGTTATCCTTGATTAAAAATCTACACAAAAATACAGCTTGCCAGGTAAGATGCCCTCGTGATGTGATTTTAACTCCAAAAATTCCGATTAATGTGGGGGTAAAACAAGGATGCTTCTTAGCCCCATTGTTGTTCAATCTTTTTTTGAGTGATCTGGCTCCTTTTCTGAAGGAAATGGATGGACATTATCCAAGACTTGGGTTTATTCACGTGCCCCTGCTTTTATATGCGGATGATGCAGTCCTGCTTTCCCTCACACGGATTGGCATGAAAAGACTCCTTTCGCGCTTCTGTGATTATTGTGAACTAAATAGGCTGGTGTTAAACTTGGAGAAATCAAAAATCATGGTATTCAGGGGTGTGGAAACCCTTAAATTGAAGTATAAAAAGTAATCGTATTAAACAGGTTAAAAATTTCTGATATCTTGGAATCTGTTTCAATCACAGAGTTAATTGGGTCCCACATAGGAAGGAAATTATTAAATCCACAGACTGTAACCTGTCAGCGCTTACTCGTTTCTATTTTACTAAAGGCAACCAATACGCTCCCACTGCAATTAAAGTATTTAATCATAAACTTAGTGCAGGAATGTTTTATGGAGCTCCCATTTGGATAACAGCCTTTAATAAGGACGTGGAAAGAATATTGTCTAACTTTCTTTGTAAGATTTTGGGCCTACCCTCATGCGTGCCATATGCGGCCATGTGTGTAGAAACAAACCAAAGACTCCTTGAAACTAGAGTATGGATTATTGCCATTAAATTTTGGTTACACCTACTTTTTAAAAGAGACAATAATGGTCTCATTGCTCATATGCTAATAGAGTCCCAGTCTTCTATGTGGCTTTGTCATATAGAAGAAAAAATAATTTCAATTGGGTTTAACATTGGAGACCTATCTCTGTACACAGAAAACTCAGCTTTTAGGCTGATCAGGCAAAGACTGGTTGACATTGAGAGGCAGTGCAAAAGGTATATGCTCACTCCTCAATTTAGGGCTTTTACCTTTTGGGCATAGGGCTGAGTATCTAACTTGTTTAATGAACCTGGGGCAACACAGAGTATATATGCTAGCAAGGTTTAATGTGTTGCCTTCAGCAGTATTATACGGGAGATTCCAAAAAATCCCATTCGACAGTAGATTGTGTTCCTGCACTAAGCAGCAGATAGAAACTCTTGAACATGTGTTTCTTTCATGCACTTTCTACTTGGACCTGTGCCCTACATTCATTGAGCCATGGTTGAGAAAGTATTCAGGGAAACCTGATAAATGTAAGTTTTACTTTTTGCTGACAACCCAGAATCATGAAATAACTGAAACTGTTGCAAGATTTCTGTATGAAGCTTCAAGAAGGCATTCAGTATTCCCTGCAAATTGAGTCATATGTTCTGTATGTTATGTCAATAAAGGTCGATTGATTGATTGAATAAGGCCTTGTCTAAAACAATAGTGAGAAGCAGGCAAAAAAAGTTTCCATAGCAAGTAACCACAAAGGAACTCCAAATGTTTCCTGCTAAACCCCTGTGACCAGCTAATCCACAGTGCTGTACAGGCAGGGATGGGTAGAATTGTCTCAGTTAAGAGATTAGCTCCCTTGACAATATGTTCAGGTTTTTCATAAACATCTATACCAAAGGCTGCATTTTTTCAGAGCTTTTGTTTGATTGGATTTTAATTTTACATAAGTACATTTTACCCTGCACTTCCAGCATTTCAGGGTCTCTTGATCCTCCTGTTTGTTTTCATTTTACACCTTCTACATAAAATTGCTGTACAGATTTTGCAAATGGATTTGTTCAGGAGGCCTTTATAAAGAGTGTAGAGTTACTATTTTAATGTCTGTGAACATTTTCTAGTTAATTTTAGTATATTCATTGTTAGTTCTTTACTATAGTCTTAGTTTTTAATTTTATTAATCTGCCTTGAATCTCTGTAAGAAAGGTAAACTATAAATGAAGCAAGTAAATAAGGATCTGCTCTTACTATCTGAAGAAGTGGGCCCTTATCCACAAAAGTTTATACTGAGAATCAAAAGTTTTTAGTGTTTAACATGCCACAAGATTCTTCTTTTTTTTAAAATGAAGGCTATATTTAAAATGCTTGGTTCGATATTAGCCAGATATGAATCTGAAACTGCTGCTAGCTATACTGTATTCTTCAAAAATATTTTAGGCAGATTGCATACAGAATAAATGGCTGCCTTTTAAGTGGAAAAAATCACATTTAGAAATGGAACACTGATGTGAACAGCCTATACAGTGTAGTGAAGTCAATTTAGCTGGATTAATTTTATATACCATTTAATGTTTCAATACATCATTTATTTCAAATACTTTAGTTGATCATATTTTTAAAATTGGCATATATGGTAAAATAAACATAAAACAAAAGGTTCCAAATAAATGAGTTTACAGCTGTCACATTAGTTTGAAATGCAGGTGAATGTATGTCATAAGAATTCATTTAGTTAGAGTATTTTGATGTGATTGTAGGAATTAGTTGTTTCCCCTTATTCTAGTATTGATGTAATGTGTGAAATTTTAATGATGAACATAGGGCCTTGCAAATCTTGATAAAATCTCACACAGAAAGAATCTTGATACAATGCATATTTCATCGATATACATAAGTGTGTAAGTTTATCAGACTTTTAGTGCCATTGAGATAACTTTTACTATTATCTCTGTAGTCTTTTGATAGGTGATAATCAGTAAAACATCACACACAAGTATAATGTTGCCAGCCTCTGGATGGGGCCTGGAGATCTCCTGGAATTACAACTGATCTCCAGATTACAAAAATCAGTTCCCATGGAGAAAATGGCTACTTTGGATGGTGGACCCTATGGCATTGTACTCAACTGGGCTCCATCCCTTTCCCACACCCTGCCTTCCCCAAGGCTCTACCCCCAAATCTCCTAGAATTTTTTAATCCAGAATTGGCAGCCCTACACAAGGACCTTGATACAAATGATAATCACAAAGATTGCTTTGATGCCATTTATTTCTTTTTTTTCCGAAACAATTTTTATTCTTTTTTCAAAAGGAATACAGAATTCAACATTATAATACACAAATATGGGTTGCTTCACTTAGAGGGGGGAAAAAAGAATACTATAAAATTTCTAACCTATAGCAACTTACACTCTTTCAGAATACAGGGTACAGAATAGTAAACTTATAACTAATCAACTGCCATTTATTTCTTAAGTATACATGTGCAGACAAATAGCATAGAGGCATGAAAGTCTCAAATGTATGCTAAGCTCAGCTGCTTTCTTTCATAAACCTGTGTAATATTATTGCTGAAAGATAAGTTTAATTAGAAATAACCTTTAAAATATAGATGTGGTTTCTAGTTCCTTAGATAGACAGATTATAGAGTTGGAATCCAATGCTCTCTGTAAATTGATGAATGCAGCATAAAGCTTTCCCTTTTTAAAGGTAGAATATTTCTCAAGCAAATGAGACAAAACCAGTTCATGGTGCAAAAAAATCCAGTCTGCTCTGGGCCCAGAATCTGAGTTACCCACATCTAATTATCAAGTTTGAGGTGTAGATGGTAGGTGCATAGCTTACCCAAGACCAAAGGAAGACTGATAGGGTGATAATTAGGAGGGCTGTTTCTTCCCCCTTTCTTATAAATAGGTGTTACTATTGCCTGCCTCCACTGGTCAGGTATTATCCCTGTTCCATCAATTGCCATAAACAAAGCAGCCTTTACTGGCAACAACCAACCAATGTCAGCTTTTAGGAGGTTGGGAGGAACTAAATCTGGCCCAGACATCTTACCAGCCTTTAAATAGTTATTTAACAAGTTTAACCTCATCTAGTAATACTGGATCCCAAACAGGCAAATCCTCAAACTTCACTGTTGGGGTCACTGAACATAGTTTTCATCAGTATTTCCAAACCCATGGATAAATTTCTTTGTTGACTTGGGCAGCTGAATTCTTTATAGGGTTGCCGGGTCCTTCCAAGTCCCCAGTGGGGGACGAATTTGCTGCTTGGAGTTCAGGTGCATGCCCCCTGCTTCTTGCCCAAAGCATGTAAAGAATGCAGCACAATATAGATGATTAGTTTAAAGAGTTAGGGATGCATGAGAATTAATAAATTTACATTTCTAGTTGTTTCTTGGACTCTGGGTCTTCAAGGCCTTACAGTCCCTATCAAACCATCTAGTTGTCATAGCGATATCCCTCATTCTATGAGAACCAGGTTTAATGGTGTAAAGGGGTTAGAGCAAACATATGCATAATATACAGATCATTCATTGATCCATCAAATTCAGTAGTATCTACTTTGATCTGAAGTGGCACTCCCGGGTTATCTGGCACAGAAGGTCTTTCTTCATTACCAGATCCCTGATACCCTTTAACTGGAGATGTAATTTTCACCAAGTAAAGCATGTGATCTTTCTCTAAAGAAATGTATATTTTTGATAAGCAGAGAAAATTCTAGTCTGTCCTTAAATTGCTATCTTTGACTAGTTTCTTTCTTCTACCTTTCAGCTCCTTGTGGCTATAATGTGACATCTCAGAATGGTACTGTGTATTCCCCAGGATTTCCAGATGAATACCCAAATTCAAAAGATTGTACATGGATTATTACTGTACCACCAGGCCATGGGATCTATATCAATTTCACCTTACTCCAAACAGAGCTAGTGAATGACTACATTGCAGTTTGGTATGTGGCTTATTTGTTTGTTTTATACTTTTTATCATCTGTTAAAGTCTGTAGCTCAAGAGCTGTGCAACTAACTCACCTGTCCAGTAAATTTTGCTTAATAGTTGATTTGTGCTGTGCTTGTTTGAAGCAAAGCACCCTGATTCCCTTCAAGGGTTAACATGAATATTAGAAGGCCTGCTCCAGTTTGCAGGTGTCCATAATTGAGAATGTGGTAATTGGCTAATCATGAGAACCTATGTTCAGTTGTATAACTGGATGGAGGGAGGAAGCAGAAGTGGATGTCATCTTCTGTAGGGTTCCATCAAGCGAGCTCCCTGATTGGGTTTGGGAGACCACCCAGATGGCCAAAGGCAATAATTAAGCCATAGGTAAGATGGAAGCTGTGCTAACTTTATGATTTGACCAGGCTCTTTGATTGTGTTATGTTTCATCACGATGGACAGCTACATAGAGAACGCTTAAACCTCTAGCTTGGACTCTTGTATTCTAAGAAGGTGTACCATCTAATACCAGGTACTGACGTATTAGATAGAAAGTTAGCTTTGTTGTTTTCTTGCTATTAAATTGCAGAGACTATGTTGCTTAGTGATATCCTATCTTTTAAAATATTTAATAAACCTTTATACATTTTACAAAAAAGTGTTCACTTGTATACACATAACCTTGAAGACCCATGGGCCAGGACACTGCTCACTTGCCAAATGAGTGGTGACCCAGGGGGAACTAGGCTTAGGTTCTTGACAACTTGGCAACCCTGTTTTAACTTGCAGGGACATTTCAGAAGCAGATAGTGGGATGGTTACCAATGCGCTCTTTAAGCTGTGGAGTCTTGTGAGCAAAAATTCTACTTTGTGAGCTACTGGTATTAAAGTTATGAGCAAGTGATTTGGCTACTGCTTAAATTAGTTTGTTCTGGAGCTATCCTTCCTGAGCTAAGATAAAAATGTGTGTGCTGGAGGCTAAAAAACTGTGAGCTAATTCATACTGAGGAACACTGGTGGTTATGCTTCACTGCAGTATAGAAGCTTTTGCTGTAGGGTTCAGGTTTTTTGAAGGCAAATTCATATCTGTGGAGCAAATGGAGTATTCTGAGCACATCCTGCTCCAAATTTATGCAAAGAACTCCCAGCTGGGGCCATTCCAGCTCATGAAAAAGGTGTGTGGGGAAGGCAGGAGCCCATCTTCCCCCCATGCTGCTGTCAGAAGCAAAATTAGACTCCTGCAGGCTTTAAAAATGGCATTTGCTGCAGTTGTAATGTGTAGTTTGGCCTTGTGTTAAGGCTGATGTAGTACAGATGCGCAAAAAGGATAACACCATATCTGAGAATGTGTAAATGTATTTTTCCTGATTTACATTTGGAACCATTATGATTTGTTTTATTTACAGTATTTATACACCCCACTGTTAGTCAAATTGCCTTAATTCTTATCAAGCTTGGGCGGGGGGGGTTATGATATTAAAGAGCAATTGGCATATAGTGGAGGGCCATAACCTGTGTATACCAGAGTCAGAATTCCCTGAGCCCATGAATAGATGAGGAGACCAGGTTGATGTGATAACTGGTTTTTTACTGAATAATTATTTATCATACAGAAATGATTAGCACGCAGACACATTCAATACAGATCTTGGAAGAATTAGGCAGGAAAAGACAGTGACTTTTCACATTAGCAGGAATATTGACGGGTGATATGTTACCTATCTTGTGAGATGTGTTGACTGTGCAGCAAAAAGGGAAGACAAAGAGAGGGAGTGGATTGTAAGCTGGCTAGCAACACGTGTGGAGTGGCCCCAAACTGATCAGGTATGGAATCTGAAAGTGTGTGGGGGGGTGAGAGTTCTAAAGCGTGTGCAGAGAATTCCCCTGAAGTAACCAATTTTGTGACCTGAGGCAGGAACTGGGTGGTCACTGGTTCCCAGGAAGTTTGGAAGAAGAAACCCTTAGGATGGATAGGACAAAGGAAACAACAGTTGGACAATTTAGGGTTGATGTGCTTAAGGGAGTGACACTTCTTGGGGAAGCTGTGAGAAAAGTGAAGGAAAAAGAGGGTACAATCACTTTAACAATTCGATGCTTGTCATGGGTGTCCTGTCAGGCTTGGTTAAATCAGTTCCCAACACCAGCCAGTTTATTGAAAGCTAACTTTATTGAGACAGTTGATAACTACCATCCTGGACACAGCTATTGTTAGGACTGAAGGTAACCGCACAAAAGTTACAGATATAGTAGATTCGAGTAAAGGTGCTAAAGATCAGGACCCAAACACCCCCCAGTATTTGCCTGCCAGAATTAACCATCAGCTCTCCCCTCTACCCCCATAGTCACATAGCCTTCACATAGCAAAGAAAACAGAATCACAGACATTTGAGACGCTGGGACATTTGGCTAAGGTGACAAGCCTCGGGTACATCAAAGCAAAGAGGGAGAGGATCCTCTTCTCTCAATGACAGGCAATCTGTAAAATGCAAAAAGGGCACAGGAAGCCTGACATGCTGCCCCCCTCAAGATCTCCTACCCCTTCGGTTTGTGAGGGTATTTGTTATGGAATGCCTGAATCAAAGAGGGAGCACTCACATGTTTACAGTTCACCCACTCATTATGTGATTCATCAAAGTCCCTCCATTTAATCAAATAGTACAGTTTGTTCTGTATCAACTTGAAATCAAGGATCTCTTCCACTTCGTGGTGGGGTTCACCATCAATCATCAGAGGAGGTGGAATAGCTGGACAAGGTCTCCACTCATTTGGGCTCAGATCCCTTTTTAATAGACTGAATGTCTATAAATAAATGTTCATTCCATACTGCTTTGTTGTTAGCAAGATTTTATCAAAATGCAACTGTACAACCTGTTGCATTTTGTCATGTTAGCAACTTAAATTAACAAAGCTTTCAATTGTAAGGGAACCACTGAAGTAGTGATGGTCCCAGAGGCAAATGTATTCTTATCCATCTGCCAACCCAGATGTTGAGTCCTAGAAATGTCATTGCTATTTAGAGCTGTCTGCGTGGAAATATGTATTGAATTTTTCAGATCCCTATTTTTCTCACAGTATAAGTTTTTAGAAGGATTAGACTGCTGAACTGCTAATCAGCCTGCCTTTTAAATACATTGCACACTTTTCCTGAGTTAGTTATTTAAAGATTAAGACCATTGAGAAGATCGAGACAACTTATGTCTTTTGCACTAAAAATAAGCTCCTGGTCTTTTATATTTATTTTATTAAAAAGGCATATCTCTGCTAGGGAAGGGGCTAGAAACTTACTTTTTAAAATGGAAGCTGGGAATTTATAGAACCTGTTTTACTGATATATTGATATTTTAGTGCATTTTTAAGAAGAAAAAAATTGAAACCAGTTGTATTTGGGATGGGGGAGGGGGAAAGAGAGGGAGTGGTTTGACTATGATGACAGTCCAGTCATCAAAAAGAGGGCTAGAGGTGAGTAGGAATGGACAGGACAAAGGAAACTGACAGAAACATTAAGCACAAGAAAAAGAGCAACCCAAAATTGGCTTCCAGAAAAAGATCAGGATAAAAGTGGTCTCAAAAAGAACTGAAAATAACTCAGAGGGGGTACCAAAGCGAAAACCAAAGGCACAAAAATGTGTGCAGAAAGTAAGGGACCAGAACTGACAAAAAAAATGCAGAAACACTCAAAGTCTGATAGTAGGAGGGGCAACCACAGTTAATAGATTACACTGTGCCCACTAGAAAGAACGGGATATTTCCAGGTAATTCAAAATCTCTATTTTATATTCTGGCATGAGTCAAACATAGATTCCTTTCAAAGTACAACTGGAGATGGATTAGGGCTATTCAAGACTTTTTCAATATGCTTTAGATGAAATCATATTCATAGGTTAACCATTTTTGGTCCAAACGTAATGGAAGGTCAGATTCTACTTAACAACTGAGAGATTCTTGCTAATTTTTAAATATGACATATGATAACATAGTACAAATGATGCATCATTTCATTCAAATAGATGAAAATGTAACTGCATGGGGTCTGGTAAAATAAGTTTGTAGATGAGAGGGTTTTCCCCCCCTCTAATGAACATGTTTCTTATGTTTACCTAAATATCTTTACTTGATAATACAATGTAAGCAACATGACATCACATCATGGACTTGTCTTGAAAAGATTTATGCAATTATGGTTTTTATTGATCTAACTGTGCTATTCATATTTGGTCTCCCTTGACTGAGATGGAACATGAATTGATAACTGAGTTGAGTCTCATAGCAAAGTATTTCACACATGTGAAGTAATTTTTTTTCTGTAGATAGGTGTGATGAATTACCTGTGTTGATCTTGAGAGAAACAGTACAGTATCTTATCTGTTCAGATATAAATGTTACTTGCACAGCTGTCCCGACCTTCTCTAAGAAGGTCAGGCTCTTAACTGTCTCCATAGATTTGAATTATCCCAGACTACAATTATTAGAATTAACTTGCCTTCTCAAAGATTTAAAACCACCATCAAGAGAAAATAGAGTCAATTTAAACCTTAATTATATGGTTTTGCTGACATCGCTTTCTTTCTTTCGGTCTTTAGGGATGGCCCTGACCAAAATTCACCTCAGCTGGGAGTGTTCAGTGGGAATACAGCTCTTGAAACAGCTTATAGCTCAAGCAATCAAGTCCTCCTCAAGTTTCACAGTGACTTCTCCACTGGAGGGTTCTTTGTTCTCAATTTTCATGGTCGGTCATCTACTTTTCATCTTACAAATATAGTGTGTGTGTGTGTGTGAGAGAGAGAGAGAAAGAGAGAGAGAGCGCCTCTGGAGCTTTAAAAGAATATTTTCTGCCTAGTGATGTTAAAATAAATTAGATTGGTTTAATTGGCATGATATTTTCATTTAATAAAAACCTCTAGAGTATCAGCTTTTATTATTCACAGCAAAATGAATGTTAAATATTTAATACTGAGTTGCCTGGGTTTTAACATTTTGATGGGAAAAAAGCTGTCCCACTTAATCCAAGCCATGCACTCCTTAGTAAGACATTACTTTTTGGTATTGAGGAAACACAGTGGTATCCAAATCTCCTGTGAAGAATTCTTCAGCTTCCTAGACAAGGTGGGAAAATTCCAGGTTCTAGTCTAGGGTTGCCAATGGCACAGCCTGGCAGCCAATGGGAGATGAGGGAGGTGGGGACTTACAAGGGGAGGGGGTCATGATCAGCATCCCCAGCATAATTTCATTGTGCTTGGAGTGACGCTCTAGCATTCACTCCAAACTCTCTGGTTTAACTTAAAGTTTTGGGTGAATGGTGGAGCATCACCCAGTGTTACAATGTCATTTCTGGGTCATGCCAGAAGTGACATAATGACACCAGGGATTGCTTACCGCCCTCCATTTCACCCGCCATTTTCCTCCCACCACCCAACTGAGTGGCAGTGGGCGGAGGTGGCAGGGATTGGGAAGTCTCCCATTGCCAGAAAGCAGCTGACAACCCTATTCTAGTCCAAAATGAAAGATTGACAACACAAACCTGTGCAGAGTTACAATGGCCTTAGAGTGGATTCCTGCATAAGATTCCACTGTAAAACAGGGAAATGTTAAGCAGCAGGAATTTCCACTGTGAATTCATTGATTTATTTGGGATTCCTGTTATTCATTTTCATGGCAGCATCTTTTTTTTACCCCTTAGTAGAGGAAACAGCTTTAATTTTCAGGCATCCATCAGATTTTAGCCATAAAATATTGATATGGTGAGGTAAAGAGGGCAAAGGAAGACAGCATATATGACAGGCAGGTTGATAGCCCTATTAAAATATAATCTTCAGTCAAAACTAATGTTTAATCAATATGATCTACAAAGTGGCTGAATTCTAGTGTATTCTGTTGCATTTTCCACATGCCATCAGCTGCACACTCCATAGATATTCACTGGAGATGCCTAACGCACAAGCTGTGCAACACCCAGCAGCAGTGCTTTGACTTACTGGCTTCTATTCAGGTGTCCCAAGTCTATGGATCACTGTCCATAGCTGCAATTTATTGTGAGTGCTCCAAGCAGCCACAAACATTACCAATGGTAATTTCACAGCCTGCTGGCCATGTAATCTCTGTCGATCAGGTATATCTGCGACTGGGTAGGCTCAGCTGCCTGTGCTAGTACAAGAACAGGTGGCATCTGCAAAATCCAGCTGAACTGCAGATTGCATCAGGCTGGATAAGTCATAGTCATCTTTAATTTCCATTAAAAGGTTCAAGTCATAGGCGTCTCATTATCTGAATACAGTAGATGTTTAGGACTATGTTAGTAGAATAATTTTAAAACCTTTTTTAAAAAGAACATGAAAATCTAGAGTATTATTTATGGCATTATTCCAGTTGGAAATTTAGAGTTGTTATGAATGGATGCTTTACTTGAACATATAAGACTATTTTGCGAGAACCACAACTTTATTTTGGGTCCCAATGGGGAGAAAAAATGGAGTCTAAATAAAGTAAAATAGATAAGTAAATACACTGTCAACATATAACGATGCTTATTTTAATGGGGTGGTGATATTCTTGATTTAATTTTATAGCATATCAGCTTAAGAAGTGCCAGCCTCCACCAGCAGTTCCACAAGCTGACTTGCTTACAGAAGACGATGATTTTGAAATAGGTAATAATTGATATGTGTTTGCCACAGCTACAGACTTGTTCTTTGTTCATATTTTGCCTATGTTATATAATTCCACCTCATATCTTTCCTGTTCTTGAAATGTTCTTGTTTAGAAAGGCTGCCATACATGAAATTTCAGTAGTTCTTAGGGTTACACGTTCCCAAACCACATATAGAAACCTAACTTTCTGAATGCAATTTTTTAAAAGAATTTTTGAAACTTCTAAACATTGCATAGTTTACTAAATAAAAAGTGTTACCTGCTGACAGCCAAACAATGCACTTTCAAGATTCCCAATTTTCTGTAACACAAGTGCATTGTTTCCACAAAGACACGAAGAATTTGGACTTTTTATAACACTCTCCTTTTAATTCTTGGTGGAGATTTATAAGGGTAATGTAGAGAAAAATAGGGTTGGATCCTATGTATTTCCTCCATGCACAGTTCTCTTCAGGCACAGCAGAACCTATCTGCTGCCATGGACCCTGCCTTCTCTTGCCCTAGACACTTCTGCTTTCACCAGATCATTGTCTTTCATTGTGCTGCAAAGTGCCTAGTGTGAGAGGAAGGCATCCAGCAATGGAAGACTGCTTTCACAGGGCACAGGAGAATCCCTTGCACAGGGAAAGTAAAGGACCCAAGCCATAGTAGTTAGTGTAGCTTAAAGAAGTACATATAGAAGTTAAAAGAGCTCAGTCATTATGGCACAGACCAATATAACCTGCTAATGTTATATGTGCCACCACTGACCGGGCCGTTTTTACGCAGGCCAAAATAGGGATGCTGCAAACTTTAGGGCCAGCATGTTCAACAGGCTGTGGTGGCTCAGTGGTTAAGATACTGAACTACAGACCAGAAGGTCAGTAGTTCAGCAGTTTGAGACCTGAGTGCCGCATGACGGAGTGAGCTCCCGTCTCTGGTCCCAGCTCCTGCCAACCTAGCAGTTCGAAAGCAAGAAATTGCAAGTAGATAAATAGTTCCCACTTTGGTGGGAAGGTAACAGTGTTCCGTGTGCCTCGGCATCTAGTCATGCTGGCCACATGACCATGGAAATGTCTTCAGACAGCGCCGGCTCTTTGGCTTGGAAACGAAGATGAACATCGCACCCTAGAGTTGGATTTGACTGATTTTCGAGCAAGGGAAACCTTTACCTTTACCTTACTGACAGTCAGACATTGCCTGGTTGCTGGGTCTGTTCAGCTTGGCATGAAATGACTTAAAAGTCTGCTGAACAGGTTCTCATTTGTCTTTTGCAAAACTGGCCTGCATGAAAACAGATCAGCAACCATTAATGTCACTAAGGACTATTTAGTCAAACACAGAACAGGAGAGTTTTTTTTAAAAAAAAAAAACCACCACCACAATATCTGTCTGAACAATTGTCTGCCAAGTAGAGCAGTGGTACAGTAAGGATGAGGAAGATGAGTAGGTGGGGAAGTGCAGGCATTAAAAGCCAACAGTGGTGTAGTGAACTATTAGGAGGAAATAGGGTGAAACAATATATTGAATAGTCATAAACAGATTTTATTTATTTTATTTTATTAGATTTCTAGTCCACCTTCCCTTGCACAGACAACAGCCTATTGCTCCCTGCACAGTTGGTTCCCTGTTTGCAAATGGTTAACAGGGCATAAGCTGAATTGTCAAGTGTTCAAGCTTCTCTAGGCCAAATGAGGGAATAAATGGGCACATTAGACATTTAAAATGGCAATAAGCATCCAGTGGGTAAATATGTCGACATTGCTGACTTCCTATAATCAATAGCAAAATTTCCATATTTAACAAAAAGAAGTTTTAAAGGGATATTCCAATGCCAAATGACTGAGTTTTAAATAATTTCTAAATCAGATTAATTAGAGAGTCAATACAAAATTTAGCTTATCAGTCGAGAAAAGTGAAGAAGTTTGCTTACTTTTTTAATGCTTGCTAAAGGTCTATGATCCCAGAAACCATGGCTGATTTTGTAATGTTCTATAATTGCCTTTGTTCTCCCCATCCCTGGTTACTGATACTTAATGAAGATATTAGCTCTACCTGTTCCCACATGTAGCACCACAAAATTTTGTCACTCTTCCTGATTCTTTGCAGATGTAGACACCTGGATAGCAAGTTAAAGCAAGTTCTTATTGTTTATACTTACTCATTTATTTAGAACATTTTTATACCACCACTAAGAACCTGCCTGAGGAGGCTTACAAAATAAAAATAATAAAAAAGCATTAAAATATCTTAATTGAAATCCTGCATTAAAATACCCAGCATTTGGGGTTTTAAAGGTAAGAACCAGCACTTTAAATTGTGCCAGGAAACAAATGGAAAGCTAGTGTAGACCTTTCAGCATTGGGCCAATAAGATCCCTGTATCCTGCTCCCAACAATAGTCTTGTGGCTTCGTTATGGACAAGCTAAAGTTTTCAAAGGTAGCCCCACAAAAAGTACAGTACAGTTATCTAACCAGAGCTAATCAGTGCATGAATCACTGTGGCCTTGGAGGAGATTTGGGCTTCCAACTGTGGGCCAG
Organism: Gekko gecko; assembly: GCA_029375565.1. NCBI lineage: Eukaryota > Metazoa > Chordata > Lepidosauria > Squamata > Gekkonidae > Gekko > Gekko gecko. The sequence goes on from JAPDNY010000001.1 coordinate 267,608,981, forward strand.
GATCCAGCAGTACCCTCAAGTTATGAATGTGTTTCTTCAGGTAAAGTGCAACCCTCTCCAAGACAGACTGACTTCTCAGTCCTCGAACAGCTTTGCTATTGACCGGTCACACCTCAACCTTGTCTGGATTTAGTTTCAATTTACAGGCCCTCATCTATCCCATTTCCGGGCACTTTTTCAGGAGTTCCACAGACCCACCTGACTCAGCTGTGAAGGAGAAGCAGAGCTGGGTATTATCTGCATATTGGTGGCACCTCATTCTAAATTCCCTGATGATTTCTTTCAGCTGTTTCATGTAGATGTTAAATAGCATGGGGGACAAGATGGAGCCCCATGGGGCCAAGCAGCAGTCCCTGAGCACCACCTTCTGGGACTGGCTAGTCAAGTAAGAGCAGAACCACCAAAGCACAGTACTCCCCACTCACAACTCAGCCAGCCTCTCCAGAAGGTTACCATGATCAATGGTACTGAACATCATAGATAACTGCAATTATCTACACACATTGGCTTGGATATAAATAGTACAGTACTGATTTTTACTTAGTTGGAAGAGAGTCATTGTGTCTAACACATTCCATATGTGTATTCTTCACTGCAGTGCATTTTGTTTTGTTTATGATTTCTCCATTGCATTCGTATATGCTCATATGCACCTGCAGGATATTGGGTTTTTTAAAAAAAAAAAATCCTTAAATTGATCACTTTATGCATTAAAATCAAGATAAGAGGAAAACAATGTAAGTTACTTTAGGGAGGAAAGTGGGAAATAAATGAGCAAATGCATAAACATAACCCATTTTGTTCCCTCATCATATAAGCACACAAGCAAGTAACTTCAGTTTTGTTTATTTGGTAAAAAACCAAAACTTAAATGCATTAATATGTAAATAGAACTTTAAAGCAAAGCATACCTCTTCATGAAAAGTATTTAAAACTTCTGAAGTACTCTTGCAGTGGTATCCTAAGAAGAGTTATACCCTTCTAAATCCATTAAAGTCAGTGATATTAGACGAGTGTAGCTCTGCTTACGATGGCAGTGCTAGTACTGTAAAATCTCCAACCCGTGGGTGGGGGCAACCCAAGCAAAACCAACCATTTAGTTAAAACAAAACTCTAGCTATGAAACTACACTATTGGGGAATTTCTTTCCCACTCTGCATCATGAGCCTTGGATACAGATGACCAACCATGTGAGAACTATGATGAATCCTTATTCCCTGATAAAGACCCCTATCATGTACAAGAAAAAAAAATCACACTACCTTTGTAGTAATAGGTACAGTCAGGCAACCAGGTGTAGAAAACCCTAGTATGTGGTAAGATTATTTTAATTCACTTTCGAGTTCCTACAGATTTTTATATATAGATTTTTTTTCCTTCTATCTCATATATACTATATGCATTATGAATTTTTTCAGGGGACTTTGCCAAGTACAAATGCCACCCTGGCTACACCTTGGTTGGAAATGACATGATGTTCTGTAAGTTAAAAAAACAACTCCAATTTGAGGGTTCCCCTCCATTTTGTGAAGGTATGTATGAAGAGGAATTAAGATATTTTCTATATGTTGTTGAAGGCTTTCATGGCTGGAGTTCATTAGCTGTTGTAGATTTTCCGAGTTGTATGGCCATGGTTTTGGCATTGTAAGACCTGATGTTTTGCCAGTAGCTGTGACTGGCATCCTCAGAGGTATAACACAAAAAGATGGAGTACTCTCTGAGTCAAGGTCCTACAATGCCAAGACCACAGCCATACAACCCGGAAAATCTACAACAGTTAAGATATTTTCCTTTGTCTTATTTTATATTTAAATTTTGCTTTGAAACAAATTAATGAAAAATAGACATCATGAGAAAGCAATGAAGATTGTTTTCTAGTGTTCTTCTGTATGAAAGCATTTTAAATTTAAAAACATCAGAATCTGAAATTAAGAATTCAATATGTGCAAAGGAAAATATCAGGGTGTTAATTTGGGCAAATGAGGAACATTTTAACTATGGGACAACCAAACCTACACATTATTTCAGAATAAACAACACTGTAGACAAAACACTGTGGTTCTATTACCTTATGCAAATATAAGAACTGTGGACATTTGGAGGCACTTGTAAACTAAATGGAGTCTATGAAATAATTCCAGCTTCCTTACTGATGGCAGACTTCTTTGTTTTTAAGTCTTTCGTCTTAAATAAAATGTATCATATAGCAGAGAGCACCAGTTCAGGGAAAAGGCCACAGCTATAGCATTCCTGATTTATGAGGAGGACAAAGCAATTTTTGATTGCAGAGCGAATGTTTTAAAAGCACATTCTACATGTCTTTATTATAGGGACCCCAGCATGTACATGGTACCGCATGCTTATGCTCATTTGTTATAAGGGTTGGATCTGACATAAATGTTACTTTCATGCCGGGCCATGTGTGCCATAAAATGAAAGGCCAGGTACTGGATATCTAACTTTATGAATGACACATGCAAATCCAATTAACTATATTATTTTTTACTCAAAATACAAACAAAAGCAATTCATTCCTAGAAGTGAAAGCAATTGAATTACTGGGGAATCCACAAAAGTCCCAATAAACATATTTAATCGTATGCAGGGCTCATTTCCAGCTGGAACAGGTAAGAACGCTGTTCAAGCAGTTAACAAGCCCAGGAGTGGCAAGCCCCGCCCCAGCACCCCTCAGTCAGGCCAGGAGGAGTGGGAAGCTTGCTGCCACCAGCCAGAAGGCCCCATGGCCGAGCCCAAGGAGGTGGAGGAGGAAGCTCATGAGGTGACAGACATACAGTACAGATCCACGCTCATTGCCCCCTCCCCACGAGTCTGGTGCTTGAAGTGGGGGCAGAGAAGTCAGGGAGAGCCAGGGGAGGGGGAAATGGTGGCACTGAGATGGGGAGGTTCTCTGCTTTCAGTTGGCCCCCCCTCCGAGGGTCTCAGCCTTGCTGGCTTACCAGGCAAACCGAAGGGCACAGAAGCCATCAGGAAAGGAGCAGGGCGAGGGAGAGGTGACAACCACCCTTCCTTGACTCCCAAGCTATCTAGGAAAGGAGACCTGCCCCTCCCCAGGATGGGTGGGTGCTCCAGTCCTTCCTCTTTGGTGGAAAGGAACTGCCCATGACTTTCAAGGTGAGGCCAGCTGTGGAACGCTGCAGCTCAAGTGACATCACCTGTCCCCTCTCATTTCACCCGCCTGGAGAGCAGAGGGCAGCAGTGCTTCTTGCCTTGGAAGAAGAAGAAGAAGAGATTGGATTTATACCCCGCCCTTCACTTTTGAGTCTCAGAGCAGCTTACAAACTCCTTTCCCTTCCCCTCCCCACAACAGACACCCTGTGAGGTAGGTGGGGCTGAGAGAACTCTAACACAAACTGCTCTTTCAGGAATAGCTGTGCTAGAGCTTGTGACTGACCCAAGGTCACATCAGCAGGTGCAAGTGGAGGAGTGGGAATCAAACCTGGCTCTCCCAGATTAGAGTCTGCGCACTTAACCACTACATCAAACTGGCTCCTCCAGTGGGGGAAGTTCAGGGAAGCATGCCTCCTCCCCCTCTCTTCCCTATCTGAGCTTCTGCACTACTGCGGAGAAACTCGGAGAGGGGAGGGAAAGTGGGGGAGATGTTTCGATGCCTTTCGTTCCCTCCCTGCATTCAACTGGATGGGAATTTTGTTATTGATTTCAGTAGGTCAAGAATTCCCCTCCCCCCCTTTTTGTGCAAACCTTGCACTTGGCTCAACTGCCAGTGGTAGACAGTTTTAATTAGTGTTTATCAGTTTGGAAAGAGTATCAATCACAAGCCTTTGCCTGCCTTAATGCAGCTCAGGGTCAGCATGCCAAGTAAGGTTGCCAACTCTAGGTTGAGAAATGCCTGGAGATCCGGCTCCACCCCCAAATCTCCAGGAATTTCCCAACCTGGATCTGGCAACAATACCCCCCCATGCCCTGTTAGTGGGCAGGGGGGACCTGGCAAATCTATGGTATAATCTGTATGGGACAGGGTTTGGGGAGCTTCATGAGGCATAATTCTATAGAGTCCATCCTCCAAATAGGTAATGTCAGGGGGTATGGCATATGCAGATAAGTTATGCTAATGAGTTATGCTAATGAGCTCCTGCACCTCTTTTTCTATGAAATGACCCCTATCATATGCAGGACTACTTTTTCCCAAGGAATACCTTCAAAGGGGTGGTATCTTATATTTCCATACAAATTAATTAGTTGTTGTATATATAGCATGTTTAGGAGACAAGTCATCTTCCTTATAAGTAAATAAGGTAGTTTTTCAGAGGCACCCCCTCATACGTGCAGCCTCAGCAGCTGAGCATGGCTACAATTTGTCTCTCTGTCTCTCTGTTTCCCCTGTTCTCCTGTTCTACGTCTGAGGATCTCGAGGAGGCACACTGGACTCCCTCCTCCACTACCCAATCCCCACCACCACCACCAACCCTATGAGGTGGTGCAGATTGAGTGACTGGCCCCAGGTGACCCAGATGACAGATTCCTGTCTCAGGAGGAGGGGGGTTAACCTGGCTCTCCCAGATCCCACCACCACTAGTTCTCATCCCTCCTGCATTTCTTACAGAAGCATTGGGGCCAAGGGAAAGGCCTGATGGAGAAGCTGTTTCTGAAACCTCCAAGGGGTGCTTCTTGTCCTCCTGTGACCCCTTTTCCTTCATGGACTGAGAACAAGTGGGTGGAGAAGGGAGGTCACCATCCCCCACCTTCCCTGACACTCACTCTGCTTCCCAGCTCCATGACTGTTCAGATATGTAGTGGCAACAGCGGCACCCCACCCCTTTTCCCCTTCACTCCTTCACTGGCGTCCAAGGCTAGGAGGTCTTTCAACTCAGAGCAACATGCACAGGACAGCCCAGTTGCCTCCCAATCCATGCACTGGTCCACCTCCTCCTCTTTCTGTTGCCAACCCTATCCCTTTGTTGCCTAACTGCTGCTTCATGTGCTGGCTCTTGTCAATTCCTCTGCAGTTGCTGTTTGGTGTGGCGGTGGCAACACTGGCCACTTAGCTCTTCCACCCATGTAGTGGCTGCAGTCAGAGGAGGAAGGAGGGAAAGAGTACCATGCTTTCTCTTTCTCCACCTTCGCTATCATTCCCTGCACACACAATTTAACCTCAGCCTCATAGTCCTGCCCCCTAGCAATTTCCTATTTCTTGACAGCTTTGGCCACACATACCTCACCACTTGTGCCTGCTCACCTGTCCCCCCCCCCCAGAGTAGTCAGTTGCATGCACCAATTGCTTGCAGGCCAGATAAGAGCCCTGGATGGGCTGGTTCCAGCCCCTGGGCCGTATGTTTGACACCCCTGTTTTAAATTTTCATAGTGTATTATTGCTATGCTTTAGAGGGAAAACTATTTGAAGAGGAAAAGTAGTACAGCATAGTAAGCATTTTAAGACCATGCCTATATGATACAGTTTGTATCTACGGCAAAATAAATAATCAAATATTCTTAAATAAGACAGCAACAGGGGCAACATAAAAAACCTTACACACTGAGCCATGAGAGTTTCCCCCCCTCTCCATTTGATCTGTTCATCTTACCTAGTGCTATTCAGTGTTATTGTAAACTTATGCCAGCCCACTGTGTGGCCACAGTTTAAAAAACCCAAACCCTTAAGTGGTAGAATAGGCCTGCTCTGACCTGTAGGACCTATTCCACCCTGCCCTTCAAGGTTTTCCCAACTCCCAGAGAGGCCTTCCTTTCACTCCCAGGTAACCCACCACCATCACCTGACCTTTGTAAAGAATTGACTGCTGGGAGGATCAGGAATCCCAGCTTTGCTTCCAAGATCTGAGGCCTTGCCTCTGTATCTCCTGCTGCCCAGTGCCTGATCACCACGAGGACAGTTACTGCCTTTTGTGCCCCTGGAAGAATAGCTACTTGCCAACTGCTGTCCTTCTCCCTGATGCTCCTTTTACGATAATGTGTTCAAGATGGTGGAGATCTATATGGTACAGAGAACCACTACCAGCATCAAAAGTTATAAAGTGTTTATTAAAAAGAAAATGTTTACAAGCATACTTTTAGCACAACATCAGACTGGGCAAGGGATTCAGAAGAAATGGGTAAAATGCATATTCTCTGTCCCTCTCTCTATACATGCCCTATCATTTGTTAAAATATAGGACAGAATCCTTAGCTTAGGAAGTTACAAATCTCTACTGTCTCCCTTACCTTTAAGCTTTCTATAGCCCTCTAGGCCAACACATAGTCAATGGCCACCTCTTCCAGACCTCAGTTAATAGTTCTGTCTGCTCTGATGGACCAAAATGAGCTTCCTCCTTGCTCCCCTGAGTTCTATCACCTCTCATTTCCCCACCCACTAACCACGTCAGGCTGGGTCAGGAAAGTTTTTTTCCTGAAGTTTCCAGAAATTTCCTCCCTGATGTGTCTCTAGTATTTAATTCCTCCAAATTTCTATTTCCTGCTTGCAGAAGGGGGAGAGCTTGACCCATCCACTATCTCTCCTGCTAGCTCTGTTAGCATTTGTATGAAGGTATGCTGAGGCATGTCTGGAAAGCAATTGAACTGACCTATTCCCTTCCTGCCTGCTCTTTGCCAGGAGAGAAAAAAAAACTTTTAAAACTCAGAGTGACAGTTTTGCTCATTTCAAACCTCCAAAGAAAAAATGCATTTCTTCACACCTTATGTCTGTTTAAAACCATGTCTCTGGGTTATAATGTCTCACTGGTTCACATATGTACATGCTGGTGGCCTTTTTTCCCTATCTGTGCAATTCCTCCCAGTCTCTTCTCCCCAATATCATATGTGAACTGACACTCAACCAACTCTATTTTTATAGCAGCAGCTCCACAAAGTTCTTTCATAATCATAAAAAACATACCAGAAAGATTTTAAGCTTGTTGTCAATTCAGTCGCTTCAGATTAATAAAATTCTCAGTTTTTAAATTCACTTTGACACATGGTGTTTCAAATTGGTTGGTTTTTAAGATACAGGATGGATCTTTAACCATCAAACACATTAGACTCCCATATGAAGGTTGCCTTTTAATGCTTAAAACTGATATGGTCAGTTTTCCTTTTTTCTTTTTCTTTCAGTCTTTAAAAAAAATTCTGTTCATTGCTTTGGTTCCATTTGTTATTGCTTCTGTAGTCATTCTGGGGTCAACCTGGGTTTTTTCTTTTAGAAGCTCATACAAGATCTCCTATTGTGATCCCTAACAGTATTGCTGCCAAATGCTGGCTAACCATTTCTTTGTTAGGTGAATGGTCTGCATGGTTGGCTATCAGTGGGCACTAACTGCTGATAGCTGCTTATGTTAGTATCAATGGGAGCTTGGAGAAGATGATCTCTCCCAGCTGAAAGGAGGAGGAGTATGTCTTCGTGTGTGGGTGAATTAAAAAAACAGTTTGGTTTCTTCTGAACTATTCTGTTTTATACTATGACATCTGGATTTCCTGAAGCAAAAAAGTTTTGCAAGTCAACGGCAATACATACCAGTTGCATCTGCTGGTTAAAACCAATCAAGATCTTCGTCGTGGTCTCTGTGCATCACACCGATGGGATCCAGTGCACCTGTGCTGATCTGATCGGTGTTGTGCAAAGTTCATATCGGGATTTTCGTGCCTTCACCCCAGGCCAGCACGGGAACCCTAGGCCAGCGCACGAACATCCCGCTAGTTTTCTTCTGACTGCTGCACTGTTAACAGCTCATCTGCCGGTTGGTGATCTTTGAAATTACCTCACATTGGGAAACCTTTGTTAATTTTCTTTGGATTTTTACCTTTTTTCTTTTCTTGTCCTCCTTTTTGTTCCAAAAAATAAAAAGGACTCTTTTTAGAACTTTTTCTTTCAGCTTTGGTTGTTCTCTCCCCCCCCCCCGAGGGCCTTAGCCGATCCTTTTCTGTTTATGGCTAAAAAGTGGGGCTGTTTTAAGAGGTGTGCCAAATGCGGGAGTAAACTTGCTCCACCAGACAGCCACACTCTCTGTATTTTGTGTTTGGGGGAAATCTCATCAGCCTGAGGGCTGCCAGCACTGTGGAAAGTTCTCTAATCAAACTAGAAAAAACAAATGGTGTCTGCCTGATTCCTGATGTGGCTTTCTTGCCTAAAGTGGTATCAGAATTTCACCTATATTCTGTGATTGTTCTGCCAGATTTTTTACCAGGCCCAACTGATGATGAACAACGTTTGCTCCACTCTCTTGATGTAAAATGGGTGCTACTCTTTTACTTGGACATGCCCTACACAAAAGGACTCACGCCTATTTGTTGCTCATTCTTTGGGGTCACGTATCACTGCGCAATGGCTTTCTAAGTGGATTGTAGGAATGATACACTTATGCTATCTCTTGGCAAAATGTCCTTTCCCACTACAACTCAAGGCGCATTCGACTAGGGCAATGGCGACCTCCACAGCATTTGTGAAGGGTGCCTCCTTGTCTGATATCTGCAAGGCTGCGACGTGGTCCACTGCTAATATGTTCATCAGACACTATGAATTAGATGTTAGAACACAGCACAGGGTGCAGTTGGGTCAACTTATTCTATCTTTTGTGATGCACTGAGTTCCTGCCAGCACCCTCCTCCAGGTGAGCCATTGCTTGGTACTCCCCCATGCGTGTGATGCACAGAGCCCACGACAAAGATAAACAGGTTGCTTACCTATAACTGATGATCTTCGAGTGGTCATCTGTGCATTCACACCGCCCACCCTTCCTTCCCACTGCTGTCAGTTCTCTACCTCTTGCTGTACAGCAGTCAGAAGGAACTGGTGGGATGTTCGTGCCCCACCCCCTTGGGCATGCGCAGTTGGGTTCCCGCTCAGGCCTGGGGTGAAGGTTCGAAAATCCCGATGTGAGCTTTGCACAACACCAACTGGATCTGCGCAGGCGCACTGGATCCCCGGGGTATGAATGCACAGATGACCACTCGAAGATCATCAGTTACAGGTAAGCAACCTGTTTTTATGATATCAATTTAAAACTTTTAGTGCCTGCCTGGAAAATAAAGGTATCACAAGGATCAAAAGCTTTTGCAAATTGACCTAGGTTAATTTCTAAAAAGAAATTGGGTGATCTTCTTCATGGTCTCTGTGTATCACACCTATGGGATCCAGTGCGTCTGTGCTGATCTCACAGGTGGTTTACCAGAGCTGAAAGGGATTTTCGCACCCTTGCTCCTTGGCACCCTTGGCACCCTTGCTCCTTGGCACGACCACCGCGCTGATAACAGCATTTTTTCGTTGGTTGATGAGATTTACTTCAGCTTTCTCTTTTTTGGGAAAAAAGCTTCTGTTATCTTCGTCTACTCTTCTGTTTCGTCCCTCTTCATTATTCTGCTAAATCAAAAAAAGAAAAGAAAAAAAGACTGTATTTTTTTCCTCAGTTGCCTTTGCCCCCCTCCCTGCTGTCTTTTGCTCTGAGGACTTTTGTTTATGTCTAAATGTTGGGGATTTTTTAAAAGGTGTTTGAACTGTTGCAGCAAGCTTACACCTCCTGACAGGCATTCTTTGTGTGTCCTCAGTTTGGGGGAAACCCATCTCCTGGACTCTTGTCCTCATTCCTCATTGGTTTTCTAACCAAACTCATAAAAACTGAGCTGCCAACTCTGGGTTGCCCTCTTGGAATCTGCACTGACTCCCAACAGCTACTGACTCCAAGTCTACAGCGGAAAAAATGGCATCAGAAACAGCTTCGGCACTGCCCCCATCTTTGACACCAATCACATCTATGCCAGCCTCCAACATCAGTCCATCAACATTGAAGCGTGCCATCTCAACGACTCAGTCGGTGTGATCCATGCCTGCTAAAAAGAAAAAGGACAAGTCGGAGAGGGCACATAAGGGCTCTGCTAAGGGCAGTCATAAGTCCCTTAAAGAGAGCACCAAGGTTGGCTCATCGGTCCCGATGCAACTTACCACTCAGTCTGCGCAACCGATCCCGACCTTACTGAGACCACCTGTACTGGATCTGCTGAAGGTCACAACTGTTCCGCCAGTCCAACTCCTTGACTCTCTGATTCAGCAGATGAATCCTCCAGTGTCATATTCTGTTTCAGTGAAACGCCCATCATCCACATTGGCATCAGAACCTGATGATGTCATTCCACAATACTCACCTCGGAAGAAGAGGTCTCATTTCAGATCCTCTTCTTTCGATAGTGGTCGATCCAGATCACCTATGGATGCCGGTTGTCGCCATTGCTACACCATCAGAACCGAGCAACATAGCCCTTCCTATCGGCGTGATTGTCATTCTCTATGCTGAGGCTACTCACCCTCTCAGTCTTTGACTTAGTGTTTTCTTCCACCTCCACCACACATGGTTCCATGGGACCAGCGGAATTTTCAATACCTTTATGGTGCTTTTCCTCTGCCTTCAGTGATGCTCTGGTTAACCCCAGCAAGACATTCGGATTACAACTGCTGGTCATCTCCACACCACACCAATTTGCCCCATGCACGCCGCTTGAGTCCTTCTGTATCAGCATCAAAGCCCCTGAGATCAACCTCTCCAGGTCGCTCGTCCCCTTGACATCGATCACCTATGCCACCACTGTGTGGCCCGTCAACACCAATCCTGCCACCAATGGACCCTCTGCAACTCACTCACAGTACTCCCAAATCCATTCTGATTGAGGCCTCTTCTGACTCTTCAGACATCGATTCCGATAGGGAGGGTTCCAATACCCATAGCTCCCCTGTGGATCCCTTGCCAAAACCAAAGTTCTCGAATGATCTTCCCATTTCTCCCTCTGAAGACTTGACCTCTTATGGTGATTTAATTAAGTGAATGGCCCACTCCCTGGGTCTGACAGTTGTTCAGCCTCAACCATTGGTGTTGGATGCCATCTTTGATGTGGTACAACTTGACACTTCTACAGCAATTGTTTTGTCCAGGTCCACAGCTCTGTTGCAAGCAGCTAAAGTATCATGGGACAAGCCATCCTCTGGTCCGGTATCATCTCGCAGGCTTGATCACATGTACAAGGTGCAGGGGCTGAATTCCTTTTTACACATCCAAAGCCGAACTCCATGATAGTGGCATCTTCCTCCAAAAGTAAACAAATGCACTCCACACCCGCTGATCAGGAAGGGAAAAAGCTGGACTCTTTTGGAAGATGGATCTATTCGATTGGCCCTCTAGGTATCAAAACCACCAACTACTTGGCTTGCATGGGCAGATATTAATATGCTCTTTTGAGCAAATGAGCGATTTCTTTGCTTCCCTGTCTGACAACAAGCGCCAAGGAGCTCATAAGGTCTAAAAAGAAGGCCTGCTATTAGCTAAACAACTAATAAATACATCCAAACACTCATTGGATACTTTTTCTAAGACCATGACTTCTGCCATTGCATTACGGCACCATTCTTGGCTTTGCATGACAACTCTTCAGCAAGACACACAGTTGTATATTGAAGACCCCCCATTTGATAGTCAAGGACTCTTCCATTTGACTACAGATGCAGTTTACATTATCTAGATAAGAGCATCAACACTTTAGGAGTGTTGTCTTCATCAAGACCATACAAATCTAAATCTTGGTTGTGTTCCTGTCCGAAATGTCTGTACTCCCACCAGTCTCCTGATTGCTCTTGGTGCCCCCGTACCTCCCCAGTGGGAAACTGGCCTCAGTATGCTGCCAAAGCCAAATATGGTTCTGGGCAGTCTTCAAACTGCTTGAAAGTTCCCAAGGCACAGAAGCAGTGCCTTTGACTTCCCATCATTCCATTCACCCTCGTTCCAATCCCCTGTTGGGCCTACCTGCCTTTACCATTTTCTACCAGCCTGGAGGTAGGTAACAGCAGACACTTGGGTCCTCTCCATCATTTCCCAAGGTTATTCGACAGAATTTCTTCAGAGTCCTCCAGTACCTTTCTTTGTCACTACTCCACCATCTCCTGCTCTCCTTCAAGAGGTTGCGGTACTGCTGATCAAAAAAGTCATAGAACCAGTGCCTCTTCCATCTCGAGGTCACGGCTTTTATTCCCACTACTTCACCATTCCCAAAAAGGATGCTGGGATCAGACCAATAATGGACTTGAGAGCTCTGGATACCTTTATTGTCTACCAGAAGTTCCAGATGGTTTCCCTCCAGAACATTCTTCCCTTACTATGGAGAGGCATGTGGATGGCCATGCTAGATCTCCAAAATGCTTATTTCCATTTAAATATTCATCCCACTCACCGTCAATATCTTTGCTTTGCTATCGGGCACCAACACTTCCAATACAGAGTCCATCTCTTTGGCCTCTCCACCACTTCCAGGGTTTTCACAAAGGCCATGGTAATTGTAGTAGCCTTTCTGCACCTCCAAGGGATCACCATTTCCCCTTACATAGATGACCGGCTTCTTGTGGCAAAGTCATAGTTCATATTCATGCAGAATATCCAGACCACCCTTCAGTTGCTTCAGACTTTGGGTCTCTGTGTGAACTTTGACAAGTCTCACCTCATTCCATCTCAAAGGGTACAGTTTATCAGAGCCATCCTGGATTCCATAGTATGCAGGGCCTACTTGCCAAAGAACAGGTTGACAATGCTCCAGACTCTTTCTCTGCTAGTCTAGTCTCTCCTGTGTGTCTCGGCCTTCATGATCTAATGTCTGCTGGGACTGATGGCAAAAACTATGTCAGTTCTCCTGTTTGCCAGGCTACGGATGTGGGTGCTTCAACTGTGGTTTCTAAGGTCTTTCAACTCAGCCACAGTCCACCTTCCTCTGGCCTGCCGAGGTCATTTGGGACTCTCTCACTTAGTGGGGTCTTCCTTGGAATCTTCTCACAGGAGCTCCATTCCACCCCCCATCTCCCTGGATGACGATCACAACAGATGCATCCCGTGGCAGTTGTGGTGCCCACCTCAATGGTCTATGTGTGGGCAACGAGCGGGAACAGCAGTTTCTTCGTTGCTATATCAATTACCTGGAACTCTTGGCCATAACATCTGCTCTGCAGTCTTTCCAACCACTCGTTCAGGGAACTTCTATAGCAGTTTAGAGATTTGGGGTTGGGACAAATCGCTGCTGTCCCTGATTGAAACCGTGCAAAATTACTTTATGAGGCGGATTTTGGTTTTACCCAAAGGTTCCCCTGCGGCATTGATGAGGGCCGAACTGGGTATGGTATCTCTGAAAGCCAGGACAAATGTAAGAATCCTCTCCTATTGGAGGAAATATTTAGAACGACCTCAGGATATCCTAGGTGTTCAAAGTTTCAGGTTGCTGTTGAAATCCTCGAAAAAACTAGATGAACATTTGAACTCTATTTTATTGAAATACTCCATCCCCAATGATTTACTGGACAGTGAAAATCAAAAGTCTAAATTGAATGAATGGGTATTTAGTAAAGATGGGCTCTTGAACCACCAGGCAGTGGTAAGTGCTGTACAGCCCCCTTATATAAGAACTTTAAGAGAGACCATTGTAGGACGTTATATCTTGAGAAGCTAACTACTCTGGAGATAAGAAGGGCTTTTACTGCCCTAAGATTCCATGCCATACCTTCAATGGTTTGCATTGGCTGCTTTTTGAGTACCCCTGCTGCCTCTAGAATATGCCAATGTAGTGTGGGTGAGGTAGATGATGTTGAGCATTACATTTTGAGATGCGTATGGCACGAATCACTTAGGCAGAGGTTTATTTATCCTATTGTACCTCTGCATAATGGAACCTCAGATCAGGATCTGGTGGTTTTTTTGCTCTCTGATACAGATGCATATGTTACCAGCAGAATGGCTTTGTTTGCACTGGCGGCAAAAAAGATAAGAATGAGTTTAGGACTTACTGCAAGTTATTGAAGGGTCTTCCCCACTTTGATGTATAATGTTTGTTGTATTTTGTTTTATTTTGTGTTGTTATGGCCAATGGCTAAGACAATAAACTAAAACTGAACTGAACTATAGCAGTTCTCACCGACAACACCACTGCTCTGACTTACATCAACCATCAGGGAGGCACTGTATCTCGTTGACTGTGCCATCTCATGGTCAACCTTTGGGACTGGTGCATAGTGCACGGCATTCACCTCTCTGCAGCCCACATCCCAGGAGTCCTAAATGTTGAAGCCAATCAACTCATCAGGAGGGAAGCATCTCTCCAGAGTGGGAACTGTATTGGCGTTACTTAGAACCTCTTTTCCATTGCTGGGGTCACCCGTCAGTGTACGTATTTGCCTCCAGATTGAACTAGAAATGCCAGTTTTTCTGTTGCCAGGGGAAATCAGATCCTCAGTCCCTAGGTGATGGTCTAGTCTACCCCTGGAACTGCAGCTTTCGATACCTATTCCTCTCCTTCCCCTTCTCATCCAAGTGATTCATAATATTCTCAGGCAAGAAGCAAACTGCATCCTGATCACACCTTGGTGGCTGAGACAGATTGGTTCCCTTTTCTGCTCCATCTTGCAAGCAAACACTCCCACTTATACCCGCTGGCTCCCGATTTTCTGCTTGCATTGGGCAGTCTTTTGCATTACCACAATGTTCCTCAGTTGAAACTGACTGCCTGGAGAATAACCTCCCCATTTTCTCTGGCCATATCTCTGAAGTACTATTGAACTGTCGTAAACCATCCACTAGGAAATTTTACTCCTACAAGTGGTAGAGGTTTGTTTCATTCCTCGGTTCTTCCCATCATACACCTCACTCAGTTGGTCTCAGTTGAATATTTGACTTTGGCTGACGCTGGTCTTTCTCACTCCTCCTTGTGAGTTTACCTGGCAGCTATTTCAGCCCACCACTTATCTGTGGATGGTTATACAATATTTTCTCATCCTGTCACTAAACATTTCATAAGGGGTCTTCTCCACCTCTATCCTCCTATTTATGTTCTTGTTCAGCTCTGGGACCTTCCTTTGATGCTCCACAATCTCACTAGGAAAGTCTTCGAACCACTGGCTACTTGCAATCTCAAATTAGCCTCCTGAAGAATGGCATTTTTGGTAGCTATCACCTCAGCCAGAAGAGTGAGTGAACTCCTCACTCTTAGACATGATTTGCCATATCTCCAGTTTTTGTGTAATGGAGTTCACCTAGTTCCAGATATTTCCTTTCTCTCAAAAGTTGTCTCAGAATTCCATCTGCACTCTCAGATCTTCCTACTGGACTTCTTTCCTGCTCCAACTACAGTAGAGCATTGCCTTCTCCACTCTTTTGACGTTAAATGAGCGTTACTGTTCTACCTGAAGCGGACTCTTGGCACGCGTAAAGACTCACACCTTTTTGTGTCATGTGCCGATGGCAAAGTAGGGGCTAAGATTACTGCTCAAATGCTTTCTAAATGGATTGTGGACACTATTCGTCTGTGCTACTTACTTACAAAGTGCCCTCTTCCAGGGCCTCTCTGTGCTCATTCCACAAGGTCATTAGCCACTTCCATGGCTTTCCTAAAAGTTGTTTCACTCTCTGACGTTTGCAATGCTGCAACTTGGGTGGCTCCTAACACCTTCATCAGGCACTATGCCCTGAACATTTGAGCTCAACAGCGGTCTTCAGTGGGACGCCTGATCTTATCTTGAGCACACTATTCACCTGCCAGCACCCTCCTCCAGGTGAGACACTGCTTGCTATTCTCCCACAGGTGTGATGCACAGAGACCACAAAGAAGATAAACAGGTTGCTTACCTGTAACTGATGGTCATCTATGCAGTCACACCATCCTTCCTTCCTTCCCCACTGCTGCCAGTTCCACGTTTCTTCTCTCTTGGTGTCACAGTGGTCAGAAGGAACTGGTGGGATCTCTGCACCCTGCCACTTGGGTATGTGTGGTGGGGTTCCTGTGCACGCCGAGGAGCAAGGGCACAAAAATCCCTTTCAGCTCTGGTAAACCATCGATGAGATAAGCACACATGCACTGGATCCCATAGGTCTGACTGCACAGATGACCACTCAAAGATCATCAGTTATAAACAACCTGTTTATTTACAATAATAATAATAATATGAAAACATTCATTCCCCTGCATTAATTTCCTGATCTCCATCATTCCACAGTAGCTGCTATTTGACCTGCAGAAGGAAACATAGGCTTAAGAATTTTCCAATTCATTTGGCCCTATGTCCTCTATAATGTGAACATTTCCAAATCTAATTCTACATGGCTCCACATAATTTAATGGGGCTCACAAAGGATATGTTCACTTGATGTAAATACTATATCAACAAGGAGCACCTGAGTATATCAGTCAGTACGTGTAATTGTAGTGACACTTAGAGGAGCTGGTATGACAGTGGAAATCACTGTAGTCATGTGTCTCAATGTACACAGTGTTCTGGTTTATGTAGACATCATGTGAGCACAGATGCTCAAAAATCTGAGAATGGGCACATGCAAGCCCACTTAATTTCATCTCATGGTACATGCAACAGCCAGCTGTACCAGTCTGTAGCTTGTTGGAAAAAGTATACTAAATTATTTTTGTATATAAATATTGGCATTACAAGAACAGAAGTTCAGTACAAGCCAACTATCAAAGCTTCCTTTTCTAGTGTTTTTTTTCTTTCCAAGACATATATTGTTTACCTGCTCTCATCATTGCTGCTTTTCATTGGGAAATATTGATTCTCATATTTATAAAAATATACCTTGTATTGTGTGTGCAAAGTCCCATCAAGATGCAGAGGGCTTATGGTGACCTCATAGGATTTTGAAGGCAGGTTATTAAGCAGATGTGGTTAGCCAGTGCCTTCCTCTGCTGTCTTTCTTGGGGGTCTCTCATCCAAGTACCAACTCTGCTTAGCTTCAGAGATCTGACAAGATCAGATTATACTATGCCATTCCACATCTCAAAATATTTCAGATTGTTTACATTTTGCCAGTTGGATGAACAACATTTTTGACTGTTTGAAACACAGTACAATATAACTTGCTAATTCATAGCATTCCCCACACCATTCAAAGTGTCTCTGACAAGGTAAGAAAGAACAGCAGTCAGCCAAGGGACCAGTGTCTCTAAGAAGATGGCAAGGGGGAGAAGACAGTATTCAAGTTGTATTTGCTTACCATTTAAACACTAATATGTGAGCAGACACATCCAGAAAAAAAAATCACTTAATCAGTAGAAGTGTATTATTCTTTTTATTTTTTTCATTCTATATTTTCTGTCCCAGAAAGAAGGGCTATTTCCTTTTTATTACTTGGGTTCCTTTGATAAGAAGCAAGGTTCTTTGCTACAACACACTTTACTTATTAACGCCTGATAAATTCCTGTCTTCTAGATGCGGCCAGATTTTTGTCACACTTCAATTCATTTCAATTTGTCTTTCACCTCCCCAGCATTAACCTTCACGTTCTGTCACTCATACTTCCCCTTGCTGTAACTACAAAGTATCTCATTTATTTCTGACTCCTAAAATAATCTTTGGCTTTCACAAATATTCTTGTAACCTATGTACCCATACAAGAATAAATTTGATGTACTGTTCTGAGATTAAAAAAGAGTTCCCTGTGATGGGATTTTGTTTCCTGGTTCCTACAATTGTGACAAAATCAAGGTTTGTATTTTATTAAAAGGAGTCAGAAGAAGTAATTAGCAAGTTGTGGGTGGTGAATGGGTCAACAGCACTACAGAAAGGTATGAGAATAAAGAAGGGAATGTGGGCCTGTGGTTTTGATGGATATTTTGATGCAGGCCAGTTACAGGGAGGATTGTCCTTCTAATAAAGTACAAGCGTTTGAGACAAATACCTGGGAAATGGAGCAGAAAAAATGACAGATTATGGGGTGCAGTGTGTGCAGCACTCTCCTTACACAGCTATTGGAAGAAGATCAAACAACAATAACGCCCCCCCCCCAACAAAACCAAACCTGGAGGCATTCTTTAAGGAAAACTCAGGACAGTGAGGCACATATTGACTACCAAGAAGCCATTGAAGCTATTAAGATTGTCATCACTTCCTTTGTTTTTTATGTCCATTGGCTCTTTTTTTTTTTGAAACAAAATTTTTTATTGGGATGCATTCAACATTGTTAAACATCGTTACCAATACAATTTAAAAAGATTTTCATCCCATCCCCCACCCCCCCAATAGGCTTCCAACACTGCTAATAACAAAAAAGAAAAAGTTAAAAGGTAATCAAGTTTAGACTTATAACAATCGACAAACCAGGTAACATAATTCAGATACATAAAAACCGGACTTTTTCAAACATAATTTCCAATAAAGGTACAGTACAATCAAGTGTTCATTTCATTTCTCATTCAGTTTCAATACAAATCAAGATTGTACATTTTCCCTTTCATTCTATATTCGGTTTCCATATACAATTTCAGGCCTTCCCAGTCTTTTAAATATTATTCTGCCATTTGTCCATTTAGTTTTTTCGTCATTTTGTCCATTTCGGCTAAAAACAGCAGTTTTCTTAACCAGTCATGTATATCTGGCACCTTCTCCGCTTTCCATTGTTGAGCAAAAGCCATTCTCGCCGATGTAATCATATACCATAATAGTGTCCTTTTTTCTTGTGGAATTTTTTCCATTGTCAAACCTAAGAGAAGAAGTTCCGGACTTTTCCTAATAGGAATTTTTAATATTTTCTGCATCTCACAATGTACATTTGACCAGTATAGCTTTGCTTTATCGCATGACCACCACATATGGTAAAAAGAACCTTCTGTTTTTTTACATTTCCAGCACTTATTACTCAGGTTCTTATCCATACTAATATTAGCAATCTTTTTTGGTGTCATATACCACCTGTACATCATCTTATAACAATTTTCTTTTACATTGACACAGGTTGACATTTTAAAAGCTTTTTTCCACAAAAATTCCCATGCTTCCATAGAAATTTCTTTGTTCATATTTATGGCCCATTTTATCATTTGATCTTTAACAGTTTCATCCAAAGTATATACAGTCAACAAGGTTTTATACATCTTTGATATCATTTTTCGCTCTTTTTTCAACCATATATCTTCAAACTCATCGTTCTTAGCTCTAAAACCAACCTCTTTACAGTCTTTTTTGTAAATATCTCGTATTTGACAATATTGTAACCATCCATACTCAAATGCTAATTCATTATTTGGTTTTAAAACATATTTTTCCCCTTCCTTTTGAAGCAACTCTTGGTATTTCAACCAATCATTACCTTTATATTCTGAAAAGGGATGAATAACTGCAGCAGGAACAATCCACAAAGGCCTCTCATCAGGAACTGTGTTCTTGTATCTGGTCCATGCATCAAACAATGTTCTCCTTACATAATGATGCTTAAACATTAAGTCTACTTTATTTTTCCCATACCAAAGATAGGCATGCCAGCCAAATCTACAATCGTGACCCTCCGGGGCCAAAAGTTTTCTATTTTCCAAATTAACCCAGTCAGTTAACCAAGACATACATAAAGCTTCATGATACAAACGCAAATTCGGGACTTGGAAGCCACCTCTGTCTTTAATATCATATATTATTTTCATTTTAATTCTTGGCTTCTTTCCTGCCCAGATAAATTTAAAAATTTCTCTTTGCCATTTCACCAACACTTTCACATCTTTCACAATTGGTATTGTCTGAAACAAAAACATTAACCTGGGCAGTACATTCATTTTGACAACGGCAATTCTTCCAAGAAGAGATAATCTAAGTTTTCCCCACTTTTCTAAATCGTGCTTTATCAAAACTCACAATTTTTCATAATTATTCTTAAACAAATCAATATTTTTCATTGTAATGTCAACACCCAGATATTTAACCTTTTTAACCACTTCACATTCTGTCAGATTTTGTAAAATTTGTTGCTTTGTAACATTCATGTTTTTACACAATATTTTCGATTTATTTTTATTTACATAGAACCCTGCGAGGTCACCAAACTCTTTTACTTTTTCAAATACCAAAAGCATGTTATTGACAGGATCTTCAACAATAAACATAATATCATCAGCAAATGCTCTTAATTTGTATGAGAAACCTCTAATACTCAAACCTTTTATATTATCATCATCTCTAATCATTTGCAGCAGAATCTCCAAAATCCAGATGAATAACAATGGCAATAGGTGACAGCCCTGTCTGGTCCCTTTTCTGACCCGGAACGCTTCTGTTGATTCTGCATTTACAATCACCGTAGCCTTTTGTTCTTTGTATATTGATTTAATCATTCTTGTAAATTCTGCACCCATCTGCAATTTTTCAATCACTTTGAACATAAATTCCCAATTCAAGTTATCAAATGCCTTCTCCGCGTCTAAAAATAAAAAGCCAACCTCTTTTTCCGGGTGCTTATCATAGTATTCTATTGCATCTAAAACAACCCTCATATTGTCTTTTATTTGCCTACCTGGCAAAAACCCAGCCTGATCTTCGGCAATAGTGTCTTTCAAATACCCTTTAAGGCGTTCTGCTAGGATTTTTGCATAAATTTTGTAATCATTGTTCAAGAGTGAAATTGGTCGATAATTTTTAACATTAGTTAAATCTTGGTCTTAAGGTGATTGCTGCTTCATTCCAGGAATCTGGAATCTTCCCGCTTTGTCTAATTTCATTTAAAAGAATCTCTAGAACCGGTACCAGGTCTTCTTGAAGTTTCTTGTAGAATTTGGCTGAAAAACCGTCTGGTCCTGGAACTTTGGAGATTTTTGCTTCTCCTATTGTTTTGCTGATTTCTTCTTTAGTTATCACAGCGTTTAACATTGCTTTTATTTCTGAGCTTGGTTGTGTCAAATTCACTTTTGATAAATAGTCTTGAATTTTTTGTTGATCCATCTGTTTTGCTTGAAAAAGAGTAGCATAGTATTTATAAAATTCTCTCCGGATCCCTCCTGGGTCTATAATTTCTCTATTCCCATCTTTCAGTTTAATTATTGTTTTGTTCTCTCTTCTTTTCTTCAGTTGCCATGCCAAGTATTTCCCAGGTTTATTCGCTCCTTCAAAGGACTTCTGTTGCAATTTTTTCAAATTCCAATATACTTCTTTATTTAACCTCGCATCATATTGTTCCCTTAGGATCCTCAGCTCTCTCAAAATTTTCTTTTTGCCAGGTCTCTTCTTGAGTTCTGCTTCTTTCTTTTGGATATTTTCCATAATTTCTTTATTTTGAATTGTTGTTTTCTTTCATTGTTGTTAATTGCAATTAGATGTCCTTTCATCACAACTTTATATGTCTCCCATACCGTTTGCGTCTGTACATCTTTATTTAAGTTTAGTTGAAAATATGTTTTGGTTTCCGTCCTTATTTTGTCCACAATATTTTGTTTGTCCAGTAAATCCTCATTGAGTCTCCATCGAAATTTCTTTCTTTTGACATATGTTGACCACTTTACTGGGCTGTGGTCAGAAAGAATTCTAGGTAATATTTCAATTTTACGTGTTTGCAAAATCAAGTTCTCGGTCATCCACATCATGTCTGTTCTTGAGAAAGACTCATGTCTTGATGAGTAAAAAGAATAGTCTTTGTCTTTAGGATTTTTAGTTCTCCATGCATCTTCCAGGTGCTCATGTTTTGAAGCATGTCCATTGGCTCTTATTTGTTTTCTGCTGTGCAATTTCCTGCCAGCATTTGCTTTTCTTCTTTATTTTGCTGTCTGCCACATATATATATAACTTATAATGTCATTTTGTGACATTGTTTCCTGGCATTTCAAACAACAGTACTTATACAAAATGAACAGGTCTTTCTGTGAGGGCCTGCAGCTGGGAGGCAGGCTGTAGATAGGCAGCACAAAGCAGCAGGACAAAGTCAAGCAGAACTTCTCAGTAGTGTGTCAGAAATTAACCTGCTCTGAACAATCAAAGGCAGGAGCCAGGACAGAGATAAGGCCAAGTGGAACACTGTTGGGTCCTCTATTCACCTGATCCAGTGAGGCTAAAAGCTGCAGAAGAAGAATGGTGAAACCTCAGAAATCAGTCCAGCCCTTCCTTCTGCCTGGAAGTGACCCTGGTGGGATAGGAAATAACATGCCCTGGTCCCATTTTCAAGGTCCTCATTTTTAACAACTTCCCAATACCCTACAATGACTCCTCACCTAATCTGTTTAATATTATTAGAATGTGTAATGACCAGAACATTACATATTAGACCACAGCATTTGTCAGTCTCACTAAGTGTGTAAGAACAATGCAAAATGTGAAGGTTCTTTCAAACAACAAATATCTGGTTATATGAGCCAGATACATTTCTGGATAAAAGGTTTTAAGTCAGTATGGGTCTTGAATTTCAAGAAATCACAGCTTATTTTTGATCCCTGACTTGCTTGATGTTTCCAGGTTTTATTTGTTAATCAATAGAAGTGTGATGGCACCAGTAATAATTTCAGATTTGTGTAACCCCCATTTCTCCTTTGAAAATATTCCAAACACACACACTTATTCAGAACATTCATTTTAAGCAGTTTGATGTTCACATTGGTATAAAAGGTTAGCATGAATGCTCCTGTTTGTTTTCATTAAACTAATGGCTGATTTATGGCCTAATGGACAATGCAGTTTGAGTACAGCTTCTTTGTAACTTGACTGAGTTCTCTTCAATTTGATATAAATACAAGATCTCCCATATTTAAGTGACATTTTAATATTAAAAAATCAACAAAAACACTGAAAGCAAACAACTTTTTTACTCCTTTCTCTATCTTTCCATACAGCACAATGCCCAGCAAATGAAGTCCGTACAGATTCATCTGGAGTAATTCTCAGTCCAGGTTACCCAGGCAACTATCCCAATTCACAAACCTGTGCCTGGACTCTTAAAGTTGAACCAGGCTACAACATCTCTGTCTTTGTAGAAACATTTCAAAGTGAAAAACAGTTTGATGAGCTTGAAATATTTGATGGTAAGAATAAATATTTGTTATTGATTCAGTTATCAATAGTGGGAGAACAAATGCCAGTGTATCAGACAATGGTGTATTTTAGTGCTGAGCAGAAATGGCAAGGCTATTTTCAAACATTTTTGCCCTTGTGAAACATGTTCTTTACACCATTCAGTCAGTGTTTTGTAATCCTTTCCTAAAATGTGTGAAACAGTTCATACAGAGGAAAGGGAATATGGTTCTGTAACGAGGACAACTGGGCTGATGTCTCCGATTCAAATCAATTATACATCATTGAGTAATTGGGTTGAATGTAGATAGAGATGCACTTTTAGATATACATTCAGGTGCCTATAACATCAAAGCTGTTATGTATGAATAGGAAATTGTCAATCTGTTCTTCATTGCTTTCATTGGAATGTGATTCTTTGTCTACCTTATGCTCCAATTAGTCTTGTAGCATGTGATTACAGCTGGAATAGAACAAAAGCCTGGTTGAGTAGTGTTAACATGCAAGGTGGACAACTAGCACAATGTGGCCAGACAGAGCATTGACTGGGAAATGGTGGGGAACAACAGAAATTTGTGTTATCTGAGTGATGTCATCATATTACTTAATACTACTATCTGGCAATTAAATCTTATTATCTGGAAAAAGGAAGCCCTATCACACTGAAGCAAGGGCACTGAAGCAGCAGTATATCAGGGTTACAAGCAGCTCTGGGAAAATTTGAAAAGACAAAGCTGGGGTTTTCCAACATCTTTTCATACCATCAATAAGCCCCCTTTTCCATATCAAAAGACAAGCATTAAAAAGAATTGGGCACAGCACCAGTGTATTTTTGATGACTGAAATTATATACTGGTATCTGGCTATTAAGACAACAAAGAATTCCATGATAAAGTACTTACATATCTACCCTTAATGATAGACATATTTGATTTATGCCCTAGCTGCTGTGTCTCCCTCCCCCCTTTCTTTTCATTGACTAAAAGCAGGGGAGGTTTTCTGGGGGAACATGAAGGAACGGAGTTCCGGAACCTCTTTGACAAAATTGTTTTAAAAATGTTTAAAAGTTCATGAGTTTTCAGTACAGAGACTGAAAACTTCATTTCCTTCTTGAGAGTTCCAGCAGTTCTCTTTTTCAAAAGAAATAGGAAAAAAAGCCTTGACTAAAAGTAAAACAAAATCATTCTTTTCTATGGAAGTATCAAGGGTCTACTGTTGACTTCCCAGCCATAGAAACAAGGCTGAGGAAAAAACCTGCCGCTCTAAAACCAACAGAAAGTTTAATGACACAAAATGTTGTTAAAGCAAAGATAAGGGAAAAGACTTCTCTGCTCAAAATTTATTTGGTATTTTATTTATGTATATATTCCTATCACACTTCAGCTATACTTAGTGTCTGGTATAGTTTTTGTCCTCTTTCCTGATAAATATGCGAACTACAGACAATGTGAATGGGATATCCAGAGTTATTTTTTGAGTATATTTTAAATAACAGGAAGAAATTAGCACACTGAGTAGAATGAAATCACATCCCTGTCCTAAATGCATTTACTTCAAAATAAGGCCCATTGACTTCAATGGAACATGCCAGATAACTATTACTCCCAAATATGGTGTACAAAGCAATATAAGCAAAAAAAAAAGTCATATCTCTAACACAGACTTATAAAATAACTTGAAAGTACAAAGCAAAATTACAGAAAAGAAAGGAAATATTGGGATAAGTAACAAATGTGATCAGATGCTTGACACATATTTCACTGTGGCTTTATTTTTCACTGAGATGGTTAACATGAGTCTGGGTGATACCATTTCAGGGCACAAGTTGCAGCTAACAAAGTTAAATGGTCTGTGCTTTCACACACAGAACTAAACATCAGAGAGAAATGTCACTGAAGGTTGCATTCATTGGGATCAGAATACAGGCTTTGACAGCTCATAATGTTGCTTTCACTATAATCCACAAGGCTCTTGAGTTCTTCTCTGGCTCAGACTATATATCTGGTTGGAGACGACATTCTTCTTCTCCCACCCCATTACCCCTGTGGTTGCTACAGGCTGGTGGTGGTAAATGTCTGCTGGCTACTCAATGAATGGATGGCCAGATACAAGCAAATTGCCTCTCTCTTCTGGCATCCCTTTCTGACATATCATGTGTTATTTTGAAAATACCCAAATTACCAAGGTCCACTTTGTTAAGTACAAACAGATAGGGACACACAGAGCACAAAGAGAAACTAGAAAATGCAAACAATAGGAAAATTCTTGGGGCAAGGTTTTTCTCCCCAAGAGGTCTTCAGTGTTCTCATAAATCAGTGGGAACTTTCTGAATTGTGCCTGAGGAGTTTGCCCATTCCTAGTATTTCTTCCTGGCATACTGGTTTTCTATATGCAGAGATTATGGCTGAGTACAGACTGGCAGTTTGCTCCAGTAGCCAGTCATAGCAAAAAAGCCCCAGAATAAACTATACTATGTTTTCCCATTCACACAGCGGGGGCCGCTGCCGGAAGATACGGGATGGAGGCACGCGGGAGCATTCAGACTGCCACGCTGGAGGCGTGCTATATTCACCGTTTCCCCATTAATGCCAGCACCGCATTGGGCAGTGGAGCAGAGCACAGCCAATCACACTGCTGCTGCCTTCTGCCCAACGCGGGTTGCTCCCAGCTTTTCGGCTGCACATTCAGACTCCCCGGAAGCGGAGAAACGCGTGACACATGCGGGCTTTCGGATTTGCTATGGGTTTTATCAGGTATCTTTTTAATCCGGTGGTGAAGCGCAACAGCACAGGTTGGCTACGGGTGGGGGACGCCAGGCAGATGTGCCTGTGTGAATGCCCCATTTACTCCGGGATTGAGTCGTCGCTGGCCCGGGTCCCTACCAGGGCAAATTGCCAGTCTGAACTCAGCCTATTTTTTGTTTGTCTGAAGAAGCATTCAGTAATGTTCCCAGCTGAAATCTAAAGTAGTATATCCAGACAGCCACCTCACTGAAAACCAGACCTTTGTCAGACAGTACAAAAAAGTGGAATTTGAAGGAAATGAAAAGTGTGTCTCTCTTTCGGGTCATGAAAACAAGATGATATATGTTTCAAATGTACTTCCAGTCACTGAATATTCATAAGTACAATTTGACTTATCTTTTATAGCTGTGGAGATTTTCAGCATTTAATGAAAGGATCAGTTAAAATTTATTATTTTTCATTTTTCACATTTGCCTAAGGTTCTTCTGGTCAAAGTCCTTTACTGGTTGCTCTGAGTGGAAATCATACTGGACAACTTAATTACACAAGCAGAACCAATCAGTTGCATTTGCGCTGGTCAACTGACCATGCAACTAGTAAGAAAGGATTCAAGATTCGTTACTCAGGTCAGTAGTTAATGATCAGTATTAAATTCTGTTGAAGGTCAATTCAGAGAATATGTACCAGAAATAAGCACTACAATATACCAGCCTCACATTATCTATTGTATTATTTATGACTATATACATGGATTATTGCTTAATAATAGTACTAGTATTAATCAGGTCTATAGCCAGTAATTTCTAAGTCAGGGGGCATTTAAATTTTTCAGGGGGCACTTGGCACTGGCTAATTTAAATAATTTAATTTTTCAAAGGTGGGAGGCAGAGCTGAGCTCTGAAGATAAAAAGGGAAGCAGGGGAGGAGGAATGGAAACAAAATCATGGGCTCCAAAGCTGAGGGAGGGATTGTGTGGTGCGGCTCTTGCTTTGCTGGTTTAGGAATTGGAGGGATGAAGGTGACCTGCATGGATTGGCGGTGGGGCTTGCCTTGCTGGCCAGCTAGAAGTGAGAGAACAGAGCAGCAGTGTGGGATAATCCAACCCATGGGACATGACTTGCCAGCTGAAGAGAGGCAAGAGAGAGCAGCAGCAGTGTGAGATTGGAGGCAAGGCTTGCCTTGCCGGCCGGTGAAAACCAAAAGAGAGCAGTAGCATGGCATTGGACAATGGAGGATGTGGGGCTAGCCTTGCTGAGAAAGATTGGCATGGGAATTGGAGGGTGGAGGGCATGGCGCTTGCATTGCTGAGAGAGAACAGTGGGCAAAAGAGGGTGGCATGAGGCTTTCCAGTGGTGGCAACAAGCATGATAAATATAATTAAAAATTGGAAGTTGGGGGGCCTTGGTGGGAAGTTGGGGGGGGGGCAAAAGCCCCACTGTAGTACAGGCCTGGTATTAATTAGCATTACTATTAAGCAATTACCCACATATTGTATATCTAATTCTAAAGTGGGACTTTAGCATGCAGACCATTAAATCTCCACATTGAGGTCAGGTACAGAGTAAGGAGATGTTTGTGCAAACTTGTTAATGTTACTGTGGTGGAGGAAATGGATGCTATTTTGAGAAAATGTCCCTCATCCTTTCACAGAGGGAGTTTTCCCTGAGAGGTGCAAAATGGGTAGAGTTGCATCCCTCCTCACCCCTGCCCTTTCCCCACTGGGGCTAGGTGCCTCTGCCAGCTCTCTCGTATAGATGCCAACTGCAGCCCTTCCAAGGGTTGCCTTCCACACTGCCACCCACCCCTGCTGCTGCATAAGCCAGGTAGGTGTCAGTGGCGCTGTGGGGCAGGAAGAGTGAGAGCCCCTCTCCCACAGGCAGATGGAGACAGCAGCACCACAAGCAGGCAGATGGGCAAGGAGAATGGGAGCCTCTGTGGCAAGAACCAGTCAGGTAGAAGAGGCGGTGCTGCAGGCGGAAAGGGGAGGAATGGGTGCAGCCACCCTTGCTGCTGTATGAACCAGGCAAGTGGAGATCGCAGCACTGCAGCACTGCAGAGGGGGGGAGCTGGCCAGTGAGTAGGATATATCAGCAAGTAGGGGAAGAATGTCTTGTTGGTGCCCCACTTGTCTAGTCATAAATCAGTTGTTTATAATTAAAACTGTGAATCTAAACAAACTTTCAAAATTCAATAAAAACTGATAGGATTGAATTCTAAATTAACATGTGGCCACACTGTTTGAAAACTACCATGTTATAAGTGTTTGAATCTGTTGATGATTTTGCACCCATTCCTGTACAACTTCCGGTTTGTACAGGCCGTCCAAAGGTAGTTGCTGACCTTTCATGCAATGTAGTTAGTGTTGCCCTGATAATCAAAGACTGCACATATGCTTTAACATGTTTATTATTTTGGTACAGAAATCTTTTTGTGAATAACAAGGAATGCATTCATTTCTTTTTTCTTTCATTCACCGCAGATAACAATGTAGTTTGTTACTGGCTTGGAAAACCAGGTGTGTAATTAAAATCTAACCAGTACCTTTAGTTATGGCTGTTGGTCTTTCAGGACTTCAGAAGTAGCCTTTCCCAGTCCTACCAATGGAAACCTTTTTTAGTGGCCAGAGTTTGAACCATTTGTGCAGATAATGTACTTTATCTCTTGTCCTGTTGTCATGCCAGGAGTGTGCAAGGCACATTACTGAACTTTAACCATGCTGTACAAACTAGGCAAATCTACCCACTGACTCTTAGCTGGTAATCCAGGGTGGTAAGTAGGTTAACTAGCTGTGCAGTAGACTTTTGGTTCTCAACACACAGCATAGTAGAAATCTTGATGTATGGGAAAGTGAGTCATTGTACATTACACACTCCCTATCGTTGGCCTTCAGAATACTTTGATAGGGTGAACACTCAGGAATGGGTCTGTTTACACAGCATGGCTAAATGAGGGGTCAAGCACATCTCTGTGCCTGTGATCCCTTCCTCCATGTGGAGAAAGGATATTTTTGGCCAAAAAAATTGTTTTAAAATGTTGAGTTCATAGTGCATCAGAATGTCTCAAAGGAGCAGGAGAAAATATTTTCAGGTTGAAGCAAGGTAACATATGTTGTAGCTTTTATTTTTTTTTTTGAAAGATTATGAATGTCTGTGACTGTTAACAATTTATTAAGGAGATGTATTTGCCAATAATGTTAACTTGGAATTAAATGTTGAATGTGCACAGGACACGGATATATTTAACCTTGTAGTTGGAGAATACATTTCAAGAACAGCTCAGAGTAAACTTTTCTCATGTTTCACTGACAGCATGTTCTGAAAGGCTGTATAGTACTCTCCATGTCCGTAAGTTTTACATCTGATGCAGGAGAGACAGCCAGCATGAGAGAGGAATAACAGCAAGTAGCAGAGTAAGCAAGCGGGCCTGAATCTTAATGAGGGAAGGCAGCAGCATGAAAAATAGGAAAGAAACTAGAGGCTCAAAAAAGCTATTGATGCTATGGCAGCTGTGACTGAGCCAGCGGGCTTCCTCACAACTATCAGCCTATTGTAATGATTTACTGCCTGCCCGCCTCTCTCCACTGTTCCTCCAACCATGACTTTGCACAAGGTTTGTCAAATAGCAGATGTCCAACATTATGTAGAGTTTGCTAAACTTTTCTTCTTTTGATGGCTTCTAAAATGGAAGGTTTTGTAGAAAATAATCCTTTTCAACTCTTCTATCACAAAATACTCACGTTGATGTGAGCCTGCTGAATATGGGCTATGCAATGGTCTAAGGAAAAAAAATGAGTATTTATCCATTTATGTTCCACTGATCAACACCAGACCCATTTCTTTTAGTGGATTTACTCACAACTGTGTATCCTGTTAACATTATTGCAAATACATCTCCTCAACAAATTGTTAAAGTCACAGCAAGTACAAAATTCTTGTTAGATGAAGGGTGGAATGTTCTTTCAAGTTTTCCACTCACATGGCTCAGATACTAAAGATGAAAACATGTAGGTAGTGTCTGGTGTTAAAGCCCACAAGTCAAAGAGACATGAGCAGGAGTTCCTGTGGACCAAGGTGGGGATTTAGCCCCTCCTATAGCTTCTTGCTGAAGCACAATAAAGTATGCAAAATATTGAAATGTGATTTGAATACATTTCTTCATGATCTGTATTTTTATGCATAATTTGGATTTTTTTAAAGTGTAGAAATACACAGTCTCAAATTTATACTTTAGAAAGTAGAGACCCCATCCTATGTACACTTAGAATGGCAGCCCTAATCAAAGAAAACAATATTTCCCTAACGAGTGGTAATTGGAGTTCATGAAAAGTTAAATTACCAGTCTGAATGCTGCATTCTCACTTAGAAATTTGCTTCTTCAGTTATTAACATGTGGCACATGAGGCCAAGGAGATAAACAGGATTTTTTAGTTCTCCCTCCTGGCTGTTTACAGTGTTGCTTTGACAGCCCTCGTGTATAGTCAGTGTCACTTTATACGCTTGCAGTTGCTGACTATTGTTTAGATGGGACTTTTTCATAAAGAGAAGGAAGCTAAAATTGTCAACCAAATAACTGAATTGTATTGCTATGAAAGAGTATTGATCTCAAATTCAATTTATTGGAAGATTTCTTAATTCAGAAGGAAAAAAAGTATTCCTGCTTACTCATTGTCAACAAGACAATGTTTATTTATACTTCAATTAACTAATTATTTTAAAAAGTTTTAAAATCCATTAAATTGAAATTGTCCTCATATGCTGTTTCTATGGGTGTGGTCAGACAGGCAGGTTACCACAACAGTATCTCGGCTTTAAATAGTTCTCTTGAGTTTGGGATGCTTTGCGTCAATCACACTGTGCCCCCTAAGATGGCATCATAGTGCCATGGGTCTGTGGTTGGTTGTTCACATCACACACTGCAACCATGGACCCACATCTGGGTTGGTTGTTTTTTTCTAAGTCTCACTGTGTGTGCACTGAAGCAGATGAGTGCACACACACTCCTGGCATGTTCTATGGGGGTGCTGAAGCTTACATCAGAAAGGGGTTAAAAAATGCCCAAAGGACATGCTAGAAATGGATTGGAATGATCATACTGCTCATATGTTTCCATGGCAAGCCCAGAAACCTGTCATGAAAGCACCTTGCGGAGGTAGGCACCAGAATTTGCCAGTGGCTATTTAATCCGCATGGGAGTCATTTTACCACAAGGTAGGGACGACCGAGGCAAAGGAACCAGATGTGCACGTTTGATCTTGCCCATTTGGTCCAGAGAGAAGGGGTGGCTATGTCGGGCCAAACTGCTCATGTGATCACACCTTATATGTGAACATAAAATATAATTCTGCCATTTGCAAAGCAGTAGCTTGTATTTTTCAAGATCTGTGAACTAAAGTAGAGCTCATGGGGAGGGAATGTCATGCATCTCCCTCCTAGTGGAGTCATAGAATCATAGAATGTTATAGAGTTGGAAGGGACCTTGCAGGTCATCTAGTCCAACCCCCTGCACTCTGCAGAAGCATAGCCAAAAGATAGCCCTACATACCTACAACATACCCAAAAGATGGTCGTCCAGCCTCCTCTGGAAAACGTCCAGGGAAGGAGCATCCACCACCTCCCGAGGCAGAGTGTTCCACTGCTCAACCACTCTTACAGTGAGGAAGTTTCTCCTGATATCTAGCCGGTAATGACTCCCTTGTAATTTCCACCCATTAGATCTAGTCCTGCATTCCAGAGCAAGAGAGAATAGATCTGCTCCATCGTTTACATGACAGCCCTTCAAATACTTGAAGACTGCAATCATGTCCCCTCTAAGCCTTCTCTTTCCCAGGCTAAAAATACCCAACTCTTTCAGTCTTTCCTCATAAGACTTGGATTCAAACCCTCTCACCATCCTGGTTGCCCTCTTCTGGACACGCTCAAGCTTGTCAACATCCTTCCTAAAGTGTGGTGCCTAAAACTGGACACAGTACTCCAGGTGAGGTCTGACCATAGCAGAATAGAGCAGAGCTACCACCTCCCGTGATCTGGACACAATGCTTCTGTTAACGCATCCTAAGATTGCATTAGCATTCTTCACAGCCACATCGCACTGCAGGCTCATGTTGAGCTTGTGATCAACCAGAATACCTAGATTCCTTTTACATGTGCTGCTGTCAAGCCAAGTCCCTCCCATTCTATATCTGTGTCTTTGATTTTTTGTACCTAAGTGTAGGACTTTGCACTTATCTCTATTGAAATTCATTTTATTTGTCTCAGCCCACTGTTCCAGCCTATCTAGATCATTTTGAATCCTGACTCTGTCTTCTTCAGAATTAGCAGTCCCACCCAGCTTTGTGTCATCTGCAAATTTGATAAGCATCCCTTCTATGTCTTCCTCCAGGTCATTTATAAAAACATTGAACAACACCGGGCCCAGGACCGAGCCCTGTGGCACTCCACTTGAGACTTCCCTCCACATAGACAGAGCCATTTACGAGCACTCATTGGGTACAATTTTTCAACCAACCATGAATCCATTAAACGGTTGCACCATCCAGCCCACACTTAACCAGCTTATCCTCAAGGATATAGTGAGAAACTTTGTCAAATGCTTTACTGAAATCTAGATACACTATGTCCACAGCATTGCCACAGTCAACCATTTTAGTAACTGTCAAAAAAGGAGATAAGGTTGGTCTGGCATGACTTATTCTTGATAAACCCATGCTGACTACTACCAATTAACTCATTCCATTCAAGGTGCTCACATAATCTGCTCTAGAATTTTTCCAGGTATTGATGTCAAGCTGACAGGCCTATAATTTCCTGGGTCTGTCTTTTTTCCCTTCTTGAAGATTGGGACAACATTCGCTCTTCTCCAGTCATCTGGCACAACACCAGTACTCCAGGACATCACAAAGATTAAAGCCAGAGGCTCTGAAATAACATCTGCAATTTCTTTTAGCACCCTGGGATGCAAGCCATCTGGCCCTGGAGATTTGAAAGTATTGAAGGCAGCCAGATGCTCCCTAACCATTTCCTTACTTACTCTGGACTGGCAGTTCCTCCTTCCTTCATATGCCCTGCATTCTTCAGTTTGTATACAGCTCGCCTTATGGTTAAAGACCGATGCAAAGTGAGAGTTGAGTAATTCCGCTTTGTCTTCATCCCTTGTTAAGACTTGACCATCTTCCCCAAGCAATGAGCTTACCCCATCCCTGTTCTTCTTTTTGCTCCAAACATAGGCATAGAAACCTTTCTTGTTATTTTTAGCATGCCTCACAAGCCTTAGCTCCATCTGCACTTTAGCCTTTCTGACACTATCCTTACAGATTCGAGCCTGCTTCTTGTACTCACCCTCAGTAATTTGGCTCTCCTTCCATTTCCTGTACATTTCCTTTTTTTTTGTCTCAGCTCTTCAGAGAGTTCTTTGTTCAGCCACCTCAGCTTCATTACCCATCTCCCACCTTTCTTCCTCACCTGGACAGTTTGCGATTGTGCCTTAAGCACTTCAGTTTTCATCATCTCCCATCCTTCCTGTGCAGATTTCCCCCTCAGCATTTCCACAGAGCCCCTGTCTACAGTTCGTTTGTGGAAGTCAGCAGACCTTCACAAACACCACAGAGTGCAAAGTGGGGATCTTGCTTTGGAAAGGGAGAATCAGTGGAAATTACCTTCCCTCTTCTGACAATGGAACAGATTGTAGGATACAAGGCTTTGCTTAGAGATGTTACTGAATTTCACAGCCCCATTTCTCTAGAAGTAAATCTCCATTAAGGTTTTTGCTTTCCTTTGTACAAATTGAAGAGACATTATTTGGAAGCCATTTTGTTTCCTCAAGCCATGTTTACACAGTTTCTATGGCTTTGTGTCACCTGCGTGTAAATGGTGTATTTCATAAACATGTCATAACAATGTCATAAAAAATTAACAGGGAGCATGAGCAAGGAAAATGAGTAAAATGAAAAGTCTCACAATGTCAACATATAGTAGCAAAACATACTAAAAAGGCCATATTTGTACATATATACATGTAGTCCTGAAAACCTCCTTAACTTCAATTCCTTTGTGTTTAGAGGTCAACTTCTCTATTTTTTATTCTTGTCCTGACTCTCTTTTCTGTTGTACTGGATGGAATAGTTCAGATCAGTTCATAAAGCTTTGTACTAGAGCTGCAATATTAATTGAAGTCACACTAGTTAATCAGTTAAAGCTTGTGGCTTACTGAAAAGGGGGGGCAATTAAAGTGGGCACTGCCCCCAGGTTTGGGGAACAAAAAGATGTTTCACTGTTTTCTGTGCCTTTTTGAAGCTCAGTGTAACTCAGAAGATTCTCCTGTCTTCCTCTGGGGTGGATATGTACATAATGTTGTTCTTCCAGTTTATTAATGGAATAATTAAAGATTATTTCTTTCAGGAAATCATTGTTTCTAAAGCCTTACTTTTGAGGGCAGCAGATAAAAATCTATTTCTTATCTAGGCTGAATCCACACATTGTTGAATATTGCAAAATCATCATACTTTAGTGATAATTCACAAATGGATTTCCCTGTGCAGACATTACAGTCCAGTAAATAAGGATTACTGTAGTGCAACTGTCACCAACTACATGCAGATGCAGCCTTATTTAGCAATTTTGTAGTGGCTTTCTTCTTTATGTGGCCTTTTTAGTAATGATCTGACTGGATCGAAGGTATGAAACCTTGGCTGCTAGACAGAGCTTATATACAGCAGCAGGAAATATATATATGCAATATCCCTTTCCTGCAAATGTATAAACAGTCTTTTCACACACACAAAATTAGGTTTTGCCTAAATTGCTCTTCAGTGCAAATACGAAAAGTACATGGGCCAAAATACTAATCTGAATTAAAAATGTCTCATTCCTTATTTATGATGCAATTAGAAAGAAGCTACATACTCATTCAAAACATACAAGAGAGGCCCAAAGTCAATCTCTAGTGCGAGAGTGCTTTGCTGCCTATATGACCAAATTGGGGGTTGAATGCTACAATCTGAGTGACTTACGTATGGATTCTGATTGTGAGAACAGAGAGCAGGTCACCATCTTGCAAGCTGAATCTTGAAGTTTGTTTATGTTATTCCCATATAGCTCCTTACTGCAGCTTAAACCATGCTGTGAAGAATGGTGGAATTGTAAATAAAACAAGGGGCACAGTCAGCAGCACTGTTTGTTATTATTGTAAGCCTGGATACAGAATGATTGGCCACAGCAATGCAACTTGTAGGCGTCGCACAAATGGCATGTATGAGTGGGATTTCCCTGCCCCTCTCTGCCAAGGTAAGAGTAAAAGAAAATGCTAACAGAAATTTCTAAATAACATCATCTGCAAACAGAGTTTTCAGGGGGTGAGGATATCTGAATTACCCAGGTATGTACAGTGGGCATGCTATCACATTACATTGCCTTAATCTTCTATGGCTTCCCATTTTACATGACAACAGAAACCATATGCTGTGGAAATATAATGCTCTAAGTACAGCAACTGTGAAGATACAACCCAAGTGTACAAAACATAACTATTGGTTGGATCTTATGAAACTTTCCTCTGATGGCAGAACCGTCCTTTGGCCAGAGGAAGCTTCCATGCCGCAAGGGCCTGCCTTGTGGCAGGTACAACTCTTATGTTTTCAGTCTTGGCTTTGTTAGCTGTTTTCACTATAACACTCAACACTGCTGAAGAAGCATACCATTTGTACAGTTTAAAAAGCAGCTTTTCTTTCTACAACTAGCAAAACTTTGAAAGCACACTGAGCATATATTCTTACTATTTAGATAGCTAATTTTTGCTTCATATACATGATCTTGTATTTTGGAGAATAGCACTGTGAGATGGATCCAGGCCCATAGCTAATGTGGGGCCCGTGGGGCCCAGCCCCCTAGCATTACTTCCGGTCCCTGACAGTGTTCCCTGTAAGCTGAGTTAGGTGTACTGGGCCCAGTGCACCAATTTCCGACACACAGTACACCAATTTCCCTCTCAGTGCAGGGGTAGTGGGTCCCCTCCCCCTCACACCTGCACTAACTATAGAGGGGGGCAACTCCTGGCCTCCCACCTTCCAGCAGAGTGGAGCAACCTGGGAACTGCCATTGCCAAAAACCAAGCTGCTTTCCCGCTGAAGCTGCTGCACCCAGCCATTTTGCAGGTCCAGGCAAGGGAAGTAGCAGAGCTGGGATCAGAGTGCTCCTGGCCGCCAGTTGGTGAAGAGGATGTAGGTTGGGGAGGGGAGCTGGGCAAGAATGGAGGTAGGGGAGGTGGGGGGGAAGCCTTGGGCCGGTAACGTGGCTGGCACTCTTCTATGGCCTCCCATTGCCAGCAGCATCGGCGAGTGGCTTGCTTTCTCCTGCAGTCTGGTTTAAAATGGGCTGCAGGAGAAAGCGCTTCTCAGGAGCTTCTGTGCACTGAGCACATTGCTCCAGCAGTACAGAAGATCCTGGGCTCGCTTTCTCCTAAAGTCAGCACGGAGGGGGGCTTTATTTCTCTCTTTCTGTCTTTTTTCTCTTTTTCTCTCTCTCTCTCTTTCTGTTGAGGTGTGTGAGAACTGGAAATGAGGTGAGCTGCTCCCCCCCAGTCCATGCTGCTTCCCTTGCAGCCTGACTTTTCTTTCTTTCTTTCTTTCTTTCTTTCTTTCTTTCTTTCTTTCTTTCTTTCTTTCTTTCTTTCTTTCTTTCTTTCTTTCTTTCTTTCTTTCTTTCTTTCTTTCTTTCTTTCTTTCTTTCTTTCTTTCTTTCTTTCTTTCTCTTCTTTCTGTGGTTCATTTCTCTCCCCCATCTATTTGCTTTCTTTCCACCTCTCCCCTCTCCTAAGCAGCCACCTGGAGTGGGCACCAGCAGGGGCACCCGAGATGGCAAAGTTGCAAAAGTGTGGGTGAGGCCGCTGGGTGATCTTTCATGTGCCTTGCAAGGAAGCCATGGGACAAGGCACAGGATCCAAGCTGTGCACGCCACAGCTCCAAAGTACACTGGCTTGCAGTTAGCTGATCGGCCCCATCCAAACCAGCACAGTGTGTGTGTATGTGGGGAGAATGGATGTAGCACCGTACAGACATATAATAGCTGGCCCCCTGAGCAAAAAATTGCCCTCATGAGCAAAAAGTTGCCAGCTCCAGGGCTGGATTATTCACTATTATTTATCCTGGTTGTGTTTTGTGTGTGTGCTAAGGTTAAGAAAGGCTTTCATAAGTTCAGTAGGACATTTGTAGGAAGGATAGCATTTGAACAAGAGGCTTTCTGCATCACACCTCCCAGTCTTCACTGTCTTTGGATTATGACCACAGTATGTTATATAAAAGATGTCTCCCCCCTCCCCCTGGGTTTTAGAGGAAACCATTTTATCCTCTAGGAAAACAAGCAAATCCCCTTTGAAACTAATTAGTACCAGGCATGCTTTGTTCGTTTTCTATACTTCTTTGTGGAATTTTTCCAAGGAGGCCCTTTCATTATGTCTGAAGCACCAGTAAAACTGATTCCACTGGGTTCAGTTTGTAATTAAGCCCTGAAATTGCACTGTAAATAGTGATTGAAATCTCATTTGTCTGTGTTTTTTATTTTAGAAAATGGTGTAGTTTGTTTCTGTGTATGTTCTATAACAGTTTCAATTTTTGTAAGAACACATCTCTGACTACATCTCTGAGTTGGGTTAAGCTGTTAAGGTCAGGTGGAATTTTTCATTTCCCATCTCGTCAAGTGGCAACTCAGCTAATAACACTCTTGCTGCTGCATAAAGAACTTGACGTCCTTCCAAGGAATAATAATTTATTGTTATTACTGTTACTTTCAGCTGCTGAAACAGCAAAAAATCTACAAGCAGCAGTACGTTCAAAATAATTATATCTTTAGAAAATAGCAACATCTACAGTTAAGGTTGCTGAAGCATTTCCATCATAATGCCTCTTTTCAAATGCCCAGTTTCTATATTCACTTGGGGAAGGGAGAGGAAGAAAGGATGATTTCTAGCCAGGGGTCTACCAATGGTGGAAGGGTTTAAATTAAATTTAAATTAAATTAAATATTTAGAAGAAGAAGAGGATATTAGTTTTATACCCTACCCTCCACTACCCGAACGAGTCTCAGAATGGTTTAAAATCCCTTCCCCTTCCCCTCCCCACAACAGACACCCTAAGGTAGGTAGGACTGAGAGAGCTCTCTTGAGAACTGCCCTTGAGATAACAGCTCTGAAAGAAATGACTGACCCACGGTCACACCAGCAGCTGCATGTGGAGAAGTGGGGAATCAAACCTGGTTCTCCCAGATTAGAGTCTGCACTCCTAACCACTGCACCAAACTGGGTATAATGGAACCAAAATCCCAAATCTGAATACCATGCTGGTATTGGGATTTGGAAATATCAGGAAAATACCAATATTTGGGGGGTTCAATATACTTGATCCCAAAAAATATTGGGGTTTTTTTGCATACCCCTATATAAATGTTGTATTTTGTCAAAGGCTTTCATGGCCGGAGTTCATTAGTTGCTGTAGATTTTCTGGCCGTGGTCTTGGCATTGTAGGACCTGATGTTTTGCCAGTAGTTGTGACTGGCATCCTCAGAGGTGCCAGCCCTACCCCACCTTCCGGGGTAGATATAAATTACCTGCCTACCATTTTTCTTCTCACTTAGACACAGAGAGTACTCCATCTTTCTGTGTTATACCTCTGAGGATGCCAGTCACAGCTACTGGCGAAATGTCAGGTCCTACAATGCCAAAACCATGGCCACACAACCCGGAAAATCTACAGCAACAAATGATGTATTTGTTTTTATTCCTATGTAGCAACAAATGTGATTAGTACTGGAGGCAAACAGATTTTTAGCTTTCTCTCCCTTATTTTCAGCTGTATCCTGTGGTATCCCAGAATCTCCCGGAAATGGATCAGTCTGGGGTAATGAATTTATTTTGAGCAGCAGAGTAATATATGAATGTAATGAGGGCTTCAAACTGGAGTCAAATCAGCAAGCAACAGCAGTATGTCAAGAAAACGGATTGTGGAGCAATAAAGGAAGGCTACCTGTTTGTAAACGTAAGCTTACATCTTAGAAATATATGTACTTTTTCAGAATATGTTTCTCTTTTCTTCCTTATTGTTAAGCCATCAAAAGATATTGACAAGTAGCATACAAATACATCACGACTTTAAACCCCACTTCCATTACTGTTTTTCATTACTTAAATTCAAACTCTGACTCCCTTCCTTTCAGGGGTCCAATGGTACTAAATCTTATAACCACTACCTCCTACCAAATACACAGTAGAATTATTAAATGCCTTTCAAATACAAGTTAAAAAATTAGGACATTACAACATTTATGATACAGAGATCTCAGTCATATATTCCTGTGAGTTCCTTATGTCTAATGATTATCAACCAACTTCTTACTGTTAAGCTTGTTAAGCAGACTCTACTCTCTTTCACTAATAACACATTTGAACAAAAAAAATTGAGAGTATGTAATATAAAATGAATTCCATCACTTCTATTTTAATGCATTGTTTGGTTTTATTATTTTATTATTACCTAATTTAGTTCAGGGCTCTGTACAAATGTGAGATAAAAACAAATCATCACTGATTATACATGTATGTAGGGTGTGTCTGTGTGTAAAAGAATTCCAGGCATGAATGCAACACTTGTACTCCAAATATTCCTTCAAAGAGGAATGTATTTTAATATGTTGCTTGAAAAAGGACAGCATAGGTAGAAAATTAGAGAATATTAAACTTAAGAAAAATCAAAAGATAAAGGTGTAAATCCGAAAGACAATAGAAATGTGTGACTTAACAAGTAAAAATAGGAATGGAAAAAACAAAATGGAGAATATAGAGAGATCAGGAAAGGAAGACAGAAAATAATACGAGTATGTCATAATTCTAAAAGTAAGAAACACCATATATTGAATGTGGTGTAGAACATGTAATCAAGTTTTCTTAAAAAATTAAAAAACTGTAAATAGGAAACAGGAGGTGAATAAATAAGCAACGACAAACAAAACAATTTCTGAAGCATCTTGATTATTTTTTAAAAAGCAAAAGACATTTCTACCAACCTAGAGAGATGTTTTTCTTTTTTAAAAATGTTCTGTTCCGTCAATGAAATACACTGCGTGTGTTAGATTTTTTTTTCCTTTTAAATAACTGCGTGCTTGGACCAAAACTTACTTTGGAAAACCCTAGCCAGTACCAGCAGTAACTATCATGAATTGCTTGACTCAGTCACAAAACCCTCCTTCATTTAAATGGCTCAGGATTGCTCCCTAGTCAATTTCTTTCCTGTCTAAGGTGAGAATGGAGATTGCTTGCCACCAATTACATTTTACTGAAGGTGACCATTATAACTCAGTCAAAGAACCATCCTTAGACCCCATGGCATTTCTTTCATACACAGAGTGTAAAGTACTGGATTCTGGATACCGTAGTTAGTGAATCAGCTCATAGTGCAGTCCTCAGTTGGTACACCACACCCCTCCCCTCATGGTTCAGACCCCCCCCCAGCTCACAAAGTACTTTAGGTAAGCCGGCTTCCTCTGCTCCCGGGTTGAGCGGTGTAACTCTGTAGCCGGTTCTGTCCAGTCTGGCATGGTCTCTGGGAGTTCAGCTGAGGTCTTGGGGACTCTGGCCAGTCTTGGGGAGTTTATGGGCTCTGCAACGTGGATCAGCTCCATGGGACCCCCAACATCCGCATTGGCCGGTGCGCTC
The DNA here is from genome assembly GCA_029375565.1 of Gekko gecko. NCBI lineage: Eukaryota > Metazoa > Chordata > Lepidosauria > Squamata > Gekkonidae > Gekko > Gekko gecko. The sequence continues at coordinate 267,649,151 of JAPDNY010000001.1, forward strand.
GGTGGTATAGGGGCCTGTACGAATGACTCGGGCTCTCTCATGTTGGGGTGCTCTGGGCTTGGCCCTTCATCCTCTAACACATCCTGGTCGCCCGGGAAGAGTCAGCGGCATAGTTGGTTGATGTGCCGTCTCAGCAGCTGCCCGTCTTCCACTGATACCTCATATGATAGGGGACCTGTGACCCTGACCACCCGGGCCTGGATCCAAGCCAGGTCCCGGGCATAGTTCCTGGCATATATGGGGTCCCTCAGAAAGAACCTGCATGGGGCTTCCTGACTTACCAGGGCAGAGCCGTGTTCCAGGGCTCGATCAGGATGCAGGCAGTCTAGGTGAGTCATGAAGCACCATGGTGGTGTGCAGTGTTGTTTGTATGCCCGGACAAGATTTTCCAGTAAAAAGGGTGAGGATACATTCTAGCAACTGAAAGCATGGCATGGAAAATCATGTGAAGACAGTATGAATAGTAGGTTTTCAAGAGAGATTACCACGGTGCTTCAGTGTGTTCAGATGAAGTTGTGAACGAAATGAAAGCCAACTCCAGGGAGTTTTGTCAACCCATTTTTTTCTGTACTTATGGTGTGCTTACAAAAAAATAATATACAACAATGTGTATATGTGAACAACTACCATAAAATAACTTTGTTAAATATAGTAGAGAAATTGTACTTTATTTCATCTTAAAGCGCTGAGTGTCAGCCTGTTTTGTGGTTTAGTAGTTGTCCTGGGCTGTTACCATTTATATTGTTTCAAAAAGGAAGGCGGCCAGCTTGTAGTCCCAGTCCCCCGGGGCCATCCGGCACAAGGACTCCTTCATTGTCCATACCATGCGTTCGGCCTGGCCATTGGTCGCGGGGTGGAATAGGATTGAGCATACGTGCCTAATTCTGTAGTAGCTCACGAAATCCTGGAACTCTGGGGAGGTGAAGGCTGTCCCATTGTTAGTAACTAGGGAGTCCAGAAAGCCCTGGGTGCTGAAGATCCGCCACATCGCTTGGATGGCAGATTGAGATGAGGTGGAGGAAATGGGAACCACTTCCAGCCACTTGATGTAAACGTCCAGCAGGATAGAGAATATTTGTCCCTGGAAGGGATCCACAAAGTCCATATGCAGGGTTTGTTGGAGGATTCCGATGGCTGCACTGGGGCCCGGGGTGTGTGTCGGGCTGTGATTCCTGGCAGGTTTGGCAGCGCTTCACCCTGTCCTCAATTTCCCTGTCCAGCCCTGCCCACCACACTTAACTCTGGTCCAGAACCTTCATACGCACTATTCCTGGGTGTGTTTCATGCAACGCTGTGAGCACTCTTTGTTACAGTGGCACAGGGATGACCACCTGGCTTCCTCATAGGAGGCACCCCTTGTGAGATGACAGCTCGTCCCACTGCAACAAGAAAGCCATGAACTCTGGGTTCACTGGACTGGTGGGCCATCCCCTCCCCATCCACTCCAAGACTTGGGAGAGGATGTGATCCCGGGCAGAGTGACGAGCATTGTCACATGAGGATGTGATCCTGGGCATTGGTCACCTGGACAGGGCAGTTGGGCAGGGCTTCCAGCAGGGTGACAAAGTGAGCCAAAGCTGGGTTGGGGTCACAGCTCAGCAGCAGAAGGTGGCTGAACGCATCAGCATGTCCCATCGCCCTGCTGGGGTGGTGCATGAGTACATACTGGTACCTGGTATCTGGGCTTTCAAAAAATCGAGACTTGACTGTTGAATCCTATCTTACCCCCCACTCAAGGGCGGTCTCAACTTACCAAATCTGAGAGGCTACTATCAAGCGGCTGCCATCTCAAACGCAGTACAAATGATGCAAAATGTACCCACAAAAATTGGATGTTGATAGAACAAGGTCACACAATACCGCTCACACTTTGTGAAACCATCTGGAGCTCCAGCAAACAACACCCAAAACAAGTTACAGATAACCCCTACTTGGCACACACACTACAAATCTGGGATGAGCAAAGAAAACACCTGTTACCAGCTACCTCACTTCTTTCTTCCTTTACTCACCAAGAATAGTTTCCTCCATGTCAAGAACCAGAAACATTCCAGGACTGGACGACAGCAGGCTATAATTGCCTCCAAGATCTGGTCCTACAAGGGAAGATAATACAAAAATTCCAATTTGTGGACAAGATTGGCAAACCAATCTCCTGGCTCCGTTATTACCAACTGGGAAGTCTTATAGGTCGTTTGTCAGTCTCTGGCATGTTCAAAAGAAACAAGTTACCCTTAGAAATAATCATCGAAACTCACTTGGAACATTCAAAACATCTGCTCTCAAAAATATACAAAGTCATCATAGATTTCCAGAGCACATCGAAATGGAAGTATCAAACTGCATGGCAAAAAGATCTTGACACACAACTGATGGAATATCATTGGTCTTCTATCTGGTCCACCTTAGCTGATAGATCCAAAGTCTTCAAAATCAGATTTCAGTTTTTTTAATTAGTCCCACGATGGTACTACACCCCAAGTCAGTTACATCAATGAATAAATCTTACTTACCATTATACTGGAAGAACTGTGGAGAGGTGAACGATTACATGGATTGCTGGTGTAGTTGTCCCCACATCCAACAGTTCTGGAAGACCGTTGCCACTGAAACACCCAAGATAACCTTGCAAAAGCTCCAGATGACCCCAGAATGCATGCTTCTTCACCTCAGAGGCCCAATGAAAGGCGAAGACCCTCTCCAACGCTTAACATCATATATGCTCATAGCAGCCTCACTTACCATCGCAGCTATCTGGAAGTCAGACAAACTACCAACAATGGAGGAATGGAGAAACAAAATATGGGAGTTCTTCATCATGGATAAAATAACCAATGTATTAGACACCTCTCGAACATCACAATGCACAACACACTCCAAATTCACAAACACCTGGTTCCCATACTTACAATTTATGGCAGAAAACGATCTGCCAAAAAATCCGAACTTTGCATTGTGAATCTTTGACAACACTCTAGATGACCCTAGTTATTCATGTTCATGCTCATGTTTATGTCCGTACCAGTATATAGTACTCTCAGGCAATGTGTAAGTGATACTGTCTTGTTGCATCATTATCCCTTCTGTTCTGAAGCTTATGTTAGCCTGTCTTGTTACTCTGTTAAAATTCTGTGTTGTATGTTATTTAGATGTTGAAATCATTTTGTTTGCACTTACACTTAAATAAAATTAATTTAAAAAACCCCTGAGCTTTGTGCACACAATTTACAAAGTGATGGATTTGAACTTTCTACAAGAAATGTCAAATGTTGACCTAGGAATGATGCAGTCCTCTGCATTTTCACAGCCTCTGCACCAAGAACCACAGAAAACGCATACCCCTGCAAATGATTCATTACAAAGTCTTCAGATGGAATAAGAGGAAACAAAATTGAGTAATCAAAGCATTTTAGTTTCCTTAGGTATAATACATATGACAGCAGATGTCAGAGTATTGTCTAAGGCTTTCATAGCTGGAGTTCATTAGTTGTTGTAGATTTTCTAGGCTGTATGGCTGTGGTCCTGGCATTGCAGTACCTGATGTTTTGCCAGCAGCTGTGACTGGCATCCTCAGAGGTATATGTCAGAGTATTCAGCATTCCTTGAAATTACATGTATCAGTTTGGACAGGCAGACAGAATGGAAAGGAAAGGGAAGGGAAGGAAGGGAAGGAAGGAAGGAAGGAAAGGAAAGGAAAGGAAAGGAAAGGAAGGAAAGGAAAGGAAAGGAAAGGAAAGGAAAGGAAAGGAAAGGAAAGGAAAGGAAAGGAAAGGAAAGGAAAGGAAAGGAAAGGAAAGGAAAGGAAAGGAAAGGAAAGGAATGGGAGATGGTCACTTCAGCCTCTTCACCCAAAGACTCCACAGCTTGCTTCACAGAGGAAACCCCCATGGAAAGCTTGTGGCCTATCCCTCCCAATGGACCATGTCCAATGGACAGAATAATGTTCCAGGGAATGACTTTTAACAAAGGGGGAGCATAGAGACAACACGCAGCAAGAAAACACACTACATTCACAAAAGGCATTCCTGTCATCTCCATAATAGCTAACTGAAGAAGAGCATTTATGTGAGAAACAAGTGATGAGTTTTAATCTGAACAAAGAGGAAGCTGGAAGCAAGGCAAAGCTCAACAAAAAAAATCAGCAAATGGAAGGAAGAGGAAGGACTAGATGAGCCCATTCACATATCAGAGCATTCCTCTATCCACACACTCAACTGGGCACACATGCAAAAGACACTTCATGTGGCATTTAGATTCTTCATTGGTGTTGGAACCAGGGGTCATTTCTTGCTGGAGTGCACCAGAGCGGCACTCTGGCACAAAGGAGCCCAGGGACAGGCACATGCAGGAAGGCCCCTACCCGCTGCCACTTTTCCCAGCAAAAGAAGAAGCCCAGCAGCTCCCATGGTGCCCAGCACAGTAGCTAGCCCCTTCTCTCTCTCCCTCCCACCCAGTATGCGCTTGCATCCAAGTGGTGCGGGGTCCAGCCCACTGCAGCTGGTCAGCACGAGTGCATGGGCAGAAGGCACAGCTGGGGGAAAGGAGGGCATCTGCAAGGTGGGCGTGTAGCACCGGCTCCTTCTCTGGAGACCCACACGCCGTTTGTCATGCCGAGGCCTCTGTGCGGGCAGTGCAGGACCACCAGATGGTGTGCCCTGCTGCTGCCAGTCTTTTGGGAAAACCCCTTCCCAGCCCAGGGGCACGGGGGCTCAGCCTTGGGTCAGCAGTCAGGGTTTCGGGATCAGCCAGCTCTCCAGGAAAGGGTGGCTTCCCTCAGTTTCTCCTGTGATGGAGAGACTCTCCCAGCCCTCTTCTTGGAGGAGGCACCGATTGGCGAGAGGCAGCAAGGCCTTTCTCTTCCAATGGCCCCTGCCTGCCTGCCTCGAAGGAAGCTGGTTTGCAGCAGAGTTTGGTAGACGCGCTCCCGGCCCCACCTCCCCTTCCTGGCTGCCTTCGGAGGCAGACCGCCTGTGAATTCCCCCGGACCTTTGCTTGTAAGCCTGGGCTCTCTTCAGTTCGCCCAGCACAGCCCGATCAGCATGTCTTTGCCTCCAACAAAGGAGGCATCTGCTCCTCTCCGCTCAACCTTATAGCTGGGTTAGGCACTCTTAAGTAATTCTGTGTCACCTCCTGCCATGGTTTCTCAGCTTGCCAAGGGTTTTTTTGTCTGTTGTGTGTTGCTAGCCAATGCCTTTGACTTCAGATTCTAAAGCAGAAAGAAAGGAGGAGTGTGTGTGTGTATGGACACAGAGAGAGGAGTAGAAAAAACTATGAATTAAAAATAATATACCTTTTTCTAATCAGGCTTCTTACTATTCACAGTGCTCAAAAAGTTGGGGTGAAAATGTGGCTTCCATCTCCTGCCTCCCCCAGCAACGGTCCTTTGCCAAAGTTTGTTTTCAACCAGCTTCTCCCCGCCCCTTCTCTCCGGCGTCCTCTTTGGATTTCTCCTGCTTTCCCACTCTTAGTTTCTTCAAAGCCTTTATTTTTTTTGCTTTTGCTTTTTGCTTTCTGAATGGTCATGCCAGGAAGCTGGGTGGTCTTCTCTTGCACAGCTCCAGTGAGACAGCGGTCAAGGTGAGGGATGTACTAAAAGGAAGGACAGGATTGCCCACTGGAAACAATGGGAAAGACTTGAAGGCCCTCTGGAAATAATGGGAGCCAGGAATGCCAATTGTCTTGCATGGCTTCATTGAAATACATTACAGCTCGGGAAGAGTTGCAAAGAAAATGTGGAATGGATTTTGTGAGTGTGTGTTTGAGCCTGGATGCCTGGCTGCTCTGGATTGTATACGTGTCTTGTGGGCTTGCAGGGCAGCTGCAGCATAGTTGCATGTCTCCCACTTGTTCTGTTTGGGTTTTGAGTAAGAGCATTTCCCAGTGTGTTGGGCCACCTGGAACAGATCTGTTGGTTTCCCTCCCCCATCTTTAATGACACCCAACTAAGGCAGATCTTGTCTCACCTGATCTTACTATAGGACTATCCTTGCTATAGCCTGCCTTGATGTGTTTATGGTAGATGGCAAACATGGGCAGCATTGTGTACATGGCTGCTGGTGTGATGTCTGTTTGGGATTATACCTTGTCTGGTCTTAATGTGTGTGAAGGTGCAATAGAACGCATGCTCCTCAAGACTGCTATAAACATTGCTCTTTTAATTAATATCTCTCCCAGGCATGTTGTTGCCAGAATAATCTTTTGATTGTTTTCCTGATTTGTTGCAGAAAAAGCAAAAGCATACTGATGCTTGTTGTCGGGTAGCTTCCCTGCAAGAGCAAAAGAAACCTGTGTCTTTAGTCAAAAGCGTAAAGCTGGCTCACCAGCTCTGAGTTGGGGAATACCTGGAGATTTTTGGGATGGAGCCTAAGTGGTGGGTGTTGCCTTCTGACACACTTCCGGTGATGTCAGGGGGTGTGGCATATGCTAATGAGTTATGCTAATACACCTCTTTTTCTACGAAATGACCCCTGGTTGGAACTATCCACATATTCCAGGGCAGAAGACCACTTAGAAAGGCAAAGCATGTTAGAACAGCACAGATTTAGTGTGCTTGAGGCCTCCAGCTGCAGTCCCATGTAGGGCTAGCTACCAAGACCTGGAAGGAGTTTTGGATATAGCTGAGATTTTGCAACATCAGATCCAGTCCATAGAGGTGAGCCACTTATATTAATCATCTGCCCCAGACTCTAAAATTGTGCTTAGCTCTTTCCCAGGTAGCCATCCCTGCACTTGGTTCATAACATTAATATCTCCAAGGTGGCCCTTTTTGTACTGTGTATCATTAACTATTTCCCCCATGTAAGAGAGATTGCTAGCAGACATTGAAGGAGGATGACTTGTTAACCCAGGACACCAGTGGTCCCAGAACTTTTACACCCTGTGTGCACCTTTGGAATTCTGATACAGCATGGCATGTTTACACAAACATGGTATTACCAGGGCACTACATTATTATAGGAATCCTGTTGCCACCTTTAAAAAAAATTCCAGAATGGATTTAGGATTGTATGGTTAGGTACTGGGCTGTGCATTCAGATCTACCTGAGCTGAAAATATACCCCCAAAAAACTTATTGGTATTTTTCACCCAATGTGTGTGTATTTTCTTGGCTTCCCAAATGTGTGTGTATTTTCTCGGGAAAAATGGGTGGGGAGGAATCCCAAGAAAATCCCAGATATATTTGGGGATTTCAGGTCGATCTGAAAACAACAGAGAGATGGGAGCAGATTGCTCCCACCTCTCCGCTGTTTGTCAGGCAGGCTTATGCAGTCCCTTTAAACTTTAAAGGGACTGCAGAAGTCAGCCCAAGGATCGGCTGGGTTGTTAGGGATTTGAGATCTCCCCACCAATGCAGCTCTGTGCTGCTTTCTCCAGGCAGCAGGAGAGGGCAGCCCAGCCAGGATTAGCTATGCCTGCGGGGAGCCAATCAGTTCCTGCAGGCACAGCTCTGTACTGCCTTCAACTGCGACTGAATTTAAACCAGGTAGCAGAGAGGACAGCCCAGCTGGGATCGCTGTGCCTACAGGGAGCTGATAGCTCTCTGCAGGCACAGCTCTGTGTTGCCTTCTCCTGCTGTCTGATTTAAACTGTTTTATGCCGCCCAGTTTAAACTGTCTCATGACTGTCTTATGACATTTCCTTTTCTATACTAGATAAACATGAACGGTCTGACATGCTGTTATCATTTGGGAGATCATTCTATAAAACTGCTTTCAGCTCTTAATTCTCTTTATCATACTGATGCCACCTTTCTGCATATCAAAATATCTTGCAGTACCTTGGGATCTGGTCTTGTTTCTGTTTTTTTGCCACAATCAAGCTTTGTCTTATGAAGTAGATCAAGGGCACTAAAATCTGCATTCAGGTTTTCCTTTTTTTGTTTAGGAATTTCAGAAAGAAAATATATTTTTAGGGAGGGTTCAGAATACTAAATCGTGGAGAAAGAAGGCATTAATAACTTCAATACAGAAATTTGGAGTGTGCTTTGAAAGTAAAGCCACTTTTCAGAACCTTGAGAATAGGAACTCAGAATGGGAATAGTGTCTTTGCCTGACTTGATCCTTCATTGTTTCAATGTGCTGCTCGGTATTGCAACCCATACCACTGGGATTCTGGTTTAACTGAGGGAATTAAAAAAAAAATCCAGAATGGGAGATATGCAATTTTTGATGTCATTAAGTTCCTCGTGTATTTCCTCACTTTAAGGCCTAGAAAATCCAGTGAGCTTCCTAATCATATTTAGTCTTTCCTCCTTTCTCATTCTCCCAGTCTCTCACCCTTCTCTTCCTGGTCTGGAATGTGTTCACATGGGCCGCATGCTATTTTTAAAGGTGTGTTGGCACTGTCATTCAAAATTGCCCTTCGGCAATGGCCAGGAGCTGTGCTTGGTTTGTTTAAGAGAAGATCATCATGTCATCATTTGTCCAAATTGTGCCAAGTTCACCCAGCAAGCTAGAAAAAAATGTGCAGCTCACCTGCAAACTATACTGCTTGAGACAGCTTTACTCCCCAAGACTGGACTTCTCACTTGACACCACCTCCCCTTCAAAAGAAAGGAGTCTCTGTTGTCTCTGGTGGATCCACTTAAGTGATCACTAAGAAGACCCGTAAAGACAAGCCTTTGAAATGGTCTTTGAGCTCAGGCCCCTTGCTCGTGAAGAAAAAATCGAGACAGGATGCAACCTCAATGATGGTCGATCCCTTGATAATCTCAGGGCTCTCCACCTCCACTCCAGTTGCGAGTCCTGCCAGTTGCCAGTCCTTCAGCTTCTGCCACCATGGATCCATCACCTTGCCAAGCTCCTGATTCATCCCGGCCATCGAACACCTCCCTCTGGGTCAGCCAATTCTTGTAGCGCCTTCTCAGTCTCCATCTGTTAGGCACACATCTCCGGCTATGACACACGGCAGGCATCGTTGGTCAACCTCGAGAGACTCTCGTTCTTCTTGACATGCCATGGGCCTCTTTCAAGAGGTTTCAGGAAGCCTGACTTACAGGGACCAGTTAATTAATCATTTGGCCAAAGCACTTCAGGTCCATGGAGCGACCAATATACCCAAAGTTACAGACATTGTCCATAGGCTTGCTCAAGCAGACCAGCCTCCATCCACCATTTTTTCCTTACTCCTGGTCCACTCTGAGGCCCTTAAGGAAGTGTGGGAATGGCTAGCATCAGTTCTTCCAGTATCTAAATGCTATGATGCCTTATACAAAATCCAAGAATGTTCTGCTAAATTCTTGTTTACCTGTCCTGTCCCAGATTCTATGATTATCCACTCCTTTACCTATTCCAGACTTGATAACTCATCCCTTTTGTTCCTGAAGGTCGGAAAGTGGATTCTTTGGTGAAGAAATTGACAGTTATCTATCTTATATGGCTACCTACAATTTTAACTCAGCAACTACAGAGATGAAGCCAGATTTATGCTCTTTGCCGCCCTTATCTTGCTCTTCTAAATCTCTGGCTACTTCAGTTGCCTTCTGCAGACATGCCTGTCACCACTCCACTTCTCTGCAGGCTGATGTGAAACTCAAAATAGAAGACTTTCCATATGATGGAGATGGGCTCTTTCACACTTCATTGGATGACACTCTTAAGGAAGTGGATAACAGTAGGAAAAAAGCCAGAAATTTGGGAGTCTCACAACAGGTTCCACAATGTCCAAAGTCCAGGGCCTGGAAACAACCAGTCAAAGTCCTCATGCTAGCCTAAATCTAAAACTTCTACTACCAAACGGTCTTAGTGGTCCCTTTGACCTCCCTGCTCTGCGGATGCATCCTCTTTTCTCCCTCACCACCCCACCCATGACCACTAGGCTCTGTCCTTATCTAAATACATAGGAATCCATCATGACAGATTGTCGGGTCCTTACCATCATACAGGTGGGGTACACCATAGAGTACACCACCTCATTTCATGGTCACACCATCATCTCTTCCCCTTGTGGAAGAAGTCAACACCCCTCTCTCCAAAGGGGCCATCGAGCCAGTTCCGACCATGGCAAGAACTCTAGGAGTTTACTCAAAATACTTCACAGTCCCAAAGCAGACTATTTTTTCCCTGTTTCCAAAAAAAAGTTGGATGGCATTCATAGATGTACAGGATGCCTACTTTCATATTATGATTCACCCTCAACATCAGCGCTTTCTCCACTTTACTGTTGGAGATGCTCACAATCAGTACAGGGTCCTGTCTTTCGGATTTTCCACTGCACCTCGGGTATTTACCAAAATTATGGCTGTAGTTGCTGCAGCTCTTCACCAATGTGGCATCATTCAAGTCACTGTGGACCTTCTCTCATGAATGGGTCACCTCTTCAGCCCACCCAGTCATTACAGTACATTGGCACTATGCTAGATACTCAGCAGAAGCATGCATATCTTCCCCGAGACCAGGCTTCCTCGATCATAGCCCTTGCTTGGACATTTCTCACTGAATTTTCCCATTCCATAAGATCTATAATGAGACTTCTTGGGTTCCTCACTTCCACAGTCTTCATCATCCCCTTTACTCAACTGCAGATGTGACCCCTTCAGCTGTGGGAACTGATCCGTCAAACCACATACTCAACCTCTCCACACTATTCCGTTTGTTCCTCCAGGCGTCATGGCGTCTCTGATATGGTGGACCTCTCAGGAGAATCTCCTTCAAGGCATACCATTCTGTCAACCTTCTCCACAGATTCTCATTTCCATGGATGCATCACTCTGGAGATAGCGAGCCCAGTGCAGCAACCTCTTAGCACAGAGTCAGCGGTCTCCACTCGAGGCAAACCTCCACATCAACTGCCTCAAGCTCACAGCTGTTCATCAAGCCCTCAAATCATTTCTTCTCAGTGTGACAGGCAGGACTGTTCAAGTGGCAACCAACAAACAAGAAAGGTGCGATCAGTTCCTGACAACTGTGTGAACAGGCGCCCTCACTGTAGCATTGGTGCATACCCCATCACATCATTCTCACTGCCATTCACATCCCAGGAGCCCTGAATATCCAGGCAAACTTGTTGAGCCACACTGTTGCTGATGAGACAGAGTGGAGTCTCAACCCTCATTACCTTGTGAAAATCTTTAATGCATTTGGTCACCCGGAGGTGAACAGCTTTGCCACCAAAGAAAATACCAAATCTGTTCTTCAGTCAGGGCCGTCCGACTCTACACTCCTGTGGCTATGCCTTTCTCCACTACTGGAAAGGCAGACTTTTCTATTTCTTCCCTCCCTCTCCACTGATTCTCTAAGTGATTCAAAAGATTGTCCACAATGGGATGTTATGCATCCTGGTCACTCTATGGTGGCCCTAGTTTCCTTACAGGACTCTGGACTCACCTTCTCTTCTATTAAAATTTACCTTGTCAGCATCTCAGCTCACCGTGATCAAGTCGACAATTCCATAGTCTTTTTTCACCAGATAACAAAATCCTTCTTGAAAGGGTTGTTTTGCTTGTGTCCTCCACAAAAGTTCATTGAGTCTGATTGGAGTCTCTCCTTAGTATTGGCTAAACTCATGGGGAAACCCTTCGAACCTTGGTCACAACTGATCTTAGTCTACTTAACTGGAAGACAGTGTTCTTAGTGGCCATCACCACAGCAAAACATGCCAGTGGCATTTGTGCCTTTTATACACACACACCTTGTACTGTTTTCCATAGAGACAAAGTGATCCTTCGGCTGGATCTCCCCCCTTTTTTTTTTGCCAAGGGTGTTATCTACCTTTCAACTATTGTTACTCTCGACATTTTCCCCTGAACCTGGTGGATGATGCTCAGAGGACCCTGCATACTTTAGATGTTCACCGGGCTCTCTCTTTTTGCCTACACAGGACTCACTCCTTCTGGAACACCCCTCATCTTTTTGTGGCTTACAGGAGCCCCTGGAAAGAGCACAAGGTCTCTTCTCAAAGGTTGTCTAAGTGAGTCACTTCTACAATTTCTCTGTGTTATGAGTTGGCCAAGCAACCTTTGCCTACCTGTCTCAGAGCTTATTCCACCAGGTCTGTATTGACCTCCACGGCCTTCTTGGCTGGCATCCCTCTCGATGACATCTGTTCAGCTGTCACATGGTCCTCGCTATTGACCTTGGTGTCCCAATACACATTAGATGTTTGTGCTTGACGGGATGCCTCCTTCGACCAGACAGTCCTTCATTTCATCTTCTCATGAGGTCTCTCATCTATCACCTGAGCTAGGCCTGTAAAAGGTAACACATTTGTCATTAATTTTTCTGTCACTGCTGCCAGCACCCACCGTCCTATATGATTCAGCTCACCAGTCACCTAAGAGTGGGACTGCAGAGATCATGAAGAAGATAAACAGACTGCTTACCTGTAACTGATGATCTTCAAATGGTCATCTGTGCATTACCACAGACCTGCCCAGCCTTCCCCACTGCTGGCATCTCTCATGAATTTACCTTTGTAGATGAGACTTACCAGCAGCAGTCTGAAGGAACTGAGCAGGAGGCAGCTTTCTCCTCAGCTCCAGGCATGTTCAGTGGATGCCTGATCTCCAAGATTAAGGGAGAAAGCCTGCCAAAAAGAGTTGAGGCCAGCTCTAGAACTTTCTCCGGGATGAGGTCATGTGCAGGCACCCAACCCAAGTGTGGTACTGCAGAGAGACCATGAATATCATCAGTTACAGGTAAGCAGTCTGTTTTTTCCCCTCTTCTCCCAAACCAGTCTTGACCACATTTCTCACCCTCCGTTGGTGGTCTTGACCCACTTGGTACCAAGGTAGACATTCCAGGACACCTGAGAATGCTCCAAACACATTGTCTTTGGAACTACCACTGAAGAAACAGAGGTTCAAGTCAAAACATAAATCTCATTGGTCAGATTCTATGGAACTGGCCAAACACCCGCAACCAAAGAAATCAGATTTGAAGGAACCTAAGAAACTGGTTCCGAAAGCTATTGTCAAGGTTAGTGGACAATCTCCTGTTTGCCTGTGACCAGCACAGCCCCATCTGTGTGCATAGTGGCACCAGCATTCAAGATACCCGCAGATTACATCCCAAGACCTCCTGCCCCAGGCTCTGGGTTATCAAATTCATCTCTTAAAGTCCATTTAGCAGCAATTTCAGCTTTCCATATCCCTCATTTTTTCATGCAAGGTTTCTAAAAGATCCCTCAAGGGCCTCAACAACTTGTACCTGCGCAGGGCTCCCATTGTGCCACAGTGGTCTCTGTCATTAGTTTTGACTCACCTAATACAACCTACCTTTGAACTTTTGATTACTTACTCTCTGGAGCATCTCTCGCTTTCCAATTTTCCTTCCTAGTAGTCATTACATCTGCAAGGAGGAATAGGGGGAAATACAGCACTTAGTGCTGATTACCCATTTATAAAGTTTTACGACCATAGAGTAGTGCAAAGACACAGCATTTTTTTTAAACCTAAAGTAGTTTCCAGATTTCACCTTAGTCTGGGTATTTCACTTCTCACCTTTTCCCCACACCCATCGTCTGAGGCAGAAAAGAGTCTATACACATTAGATGTGAAACATGCCTTGCTGAGTTATTTTAAAAGTCAGTTCAGGAAGACTCACAATTATTTGTCTGTTTTGCTGGACCTTCTAAGGGAAAGGCCATATTAACCCAGGTGATATCTAGGTGGACTGTCTCTGCTGTCAAGAGAGCCTATGAGCAGGCATCCATCCAGTGTCCATTACACATACGAGCACACTCAACAAGGTCTCAATCAGCATCTTCCACTTTTCAACAAGGCATCCCATTGACTGAGGTGTGCAAGGCAGCCACGTGGTCATCTGCAGATACCTTCATTAAGCACTACTCTGCGGACATTAATACAAGAAGGAAGATGTCAGTGGGGACAGCAGTCTTGCATTCTATTTTCCAGTGAATTGCTCACCCCACCACCTGGTCAGCTTAATAGTCTCCCATGTGGGACTGCACAGGACAACGACAAGGAAAATAGTGTTGCACTTACCTGTAACTGTTGTTCATTGAGTTGTCACTGTGCAGGCACATATTCCTCCCTCCTACCCCACTGTGAGCTATTCCTCTACTGTAATTTTTTATACCTCCCTGGAGCATGTGACTGTTGGGAGGGAAAACAGCTCCAATGGCTCCAGTTGGGAGGTGCTGACCTGCACAGTTCCCATGTGTGCTTGCACAGTAACAATTCAATGAACAACAGTTACAGGTTAGTGCAATACAGTTTTACAAGAAATGGCTGGTGGTTCCTTACTTTCTCACATCAGATGGGGGAGGACCCAAGATGGTGACCAATGCAGACACCAGACACTGAGCTCCGCATTTTAATTATGGTTTTTAATCCCTCTGGACTTTTTTGCTTCTTGCTTTGGCTATAATGTCTTGCCTGTCGTTGGAAACTTTCCCATATCACATGGACTGGGATGCATTGTAAGTACTTTTGAGTTCAGGATTAATTCTGTTCTTTGCCAGTATGTATGAGTAAATACTCTCATTCTGGCGATATGACATATAATCATACTTGAAGGATGTAATTACATTTGCTGAACTATACTTGGAACCAGGCAGCAGTTAATACATATATCAACAGAAACAAATCAGCATAGAAAGAAGACAGTTTTTCTTGTTTATATCTAGATAAATCTGACATCATCTCTGATTCAGATGCTGTGTATATAAATAGCAAGTGTCACTCGTAGTTGTGAGGTGTAAGAGGGAGAGACTGATGGGTGTCTGAATAATTTGTTCTAAATACAGCAGCCATTGAATATACTGTATTTTATCTCTGGATTGCAGTTCTGATGCGTCAAAAGAATTCATTGCAAAATTTAAAGCTGTCTTGGCCAAACAAGCTTTCTAGCATCACTTATCTATTTATCTATAAGACATTTTATTGGTTGTTTTACTAGGCAGCAACCATTATTTTGCTCTTTGCAGATTTTTGTATCTGACAGACAGACAAACAGACACATGAAGTGCTGTATCTCAGCAAGCTTTCCATCTACTCCACTATAGACTAGAAGTAAAATGGGCATTGCAGCTAGGAGTATTGCATAGTTTTTTCAATTTAGGAATAGGATTTGAGCAGCTTTTTAAAACCTATAGCTTCAGCAGTTTGAGGAAGAATAAGAAGAGGAGGAGGAGGAGATTGGATTTATACCCCGCCCTTCACTATCCAAAGGAGTCTCAGAGCAGCTTACAAACTCCTTTCCCTTCCCCTCTCCACAACAGACACCCTGTGAGGTAGGTGGGGCTGAGAGAGCTCTGACAGAAACTGCTCTTTTTCAAGAACAGCTGTGCCAGGACTATGGCTTGCCTAAGATCATCCAGCAGATGCAAGTGGAGGAGTGGGGAATCAAACCTGGTTCTCCCAGATTAGAGTCCATGCACTTAACCACTACACCAAACTGGATGATTCTCCTGATGTCTTCTCTAGGGCTGTCAGTAAATAAACATCATTGATAGACAAGTAGAACAAGTGTTAATGGACACTTAGGACACTAGAAGAAGATGGCGGCAGCGGAGAGCTGGAGACCTTAATGCTTGCGCTCTGAAAGACTGTGAAAGACGGGCTCAATCTCAGTCACCATCACCTGAATTGAGAGAACTGGAGTGGAAGGAGCAGAAGGCAAGGACAGAAGGTCGAAAAGCTGCAGAACGTTACCTCTATTGGACTGGTGTGACAACCGATGGGGAGAGGTCATCGGACAGCCTTGCTTTGGCAGGACCGATGTCCAGATCCTACAGCTGGCACTGGGCCCCAGCCAAGACCGGAGACACGCAGGGCCGGCTCGCTCACTAGGCGAACTAGGCATTTGCCCAGAGTGTGTTGGCCCTTAGGGGCACCAAAAGCCCCCCGCACCTACCAAAAACCCCGCCCCTTCCCTGGCTTGCTGGTGGGCCCCGCAGCTGCGGGGTGCACAAGCAAACCGGCACTGGGATGGAAGGTGAACTAGGCATTCGCCCAGAGCGTGTTGGCCCTTAGGGGCACCAAAAGCCCCCCACACCCACCAAAAAAACCCCACCCCTTCCCTGGCTTGCAGCTCACCCACCCTCCCC
Organism: Gekko gecko; assembly: GCA_029375565.1. Taxonomy (NCBI): domain Eukaryota; kingdom Metazoa; phylum Chordata; class Lepidosauria; order Squamata; family Gekkonidae; genus Gekko; species Gekko gecko. The sequence continues at coordinate 267,665,159 of JAPDNY010000001.1, forward strand.
CTACTCCCTCAGGGGGGAGAGGAGGCAGGGTGGCATGGCGGGTCTCCAGGCCCCATCGGGAGGTTGGCATTTGCGCCCCAACTAGGGCGCAGAAACACCTCCATCCAGCCCTGGAGACATGGATGGCGGGTGGACGAACTTCATGCCACCAGTGCAACTGCCATCTTGGGGCGCATACCGGGACTGCTGGGACCAGTATGTTTCGGTCTGGCCAGCTGCGGGGGCACCTCCAGCTGAGCAGTCAGCTTTGAAAGAGCACCCAGCCTTGAAAGAGCATTGGGTGACTAGGGAGCTTGGGGGGGCAGCGACTTTCAAGGGTCCCTCCTACCCCCTGCCCGAGTCAAGTACCATCAGGCATGGGATGGCTGGACAACCATGTTGAACACTGCGTCTGCCCTGGCCTGGGCTGTTCCTCCCCTTTGGAATTTGGTGCTTGTTCTGGGAGCGGCAGTATCCTATTCTCCCCCCCCGGCTGGCGAGCATTGAGATAGTAGGACTTCAACGCCACTGGACCTTTGTGACCGCCTGCAGCAGCAGGAGTGGGGGAAGCAGGGGACGAGCGGAGCAATACCCAGCACTAAGAAAAGGCCAGAACAGTGAAGAATGGGGGTCCTGGAGCTGTTTGGAACTGTTTTTTTACTGTCCTGGAAAACCGAGAAAGAACTGAAGGTGCCATTGGATGTTACTGGGTGTGGGACACTGGACCCTGGCATCAAGGCCAATCCACCTAGATTACCACCCAGATCCACCGAGGTGAGGAGGCCCGAGGAAAACTGAACAGGATCAGATTGCTACTGCCACACATATACAACTATTGATTGTAACTGGCTGCTTAAATTTATAGGATCAAGGTTTTAGACTTAATTAATTGGGGGGTAGTTTATTGTTAATTAACTGTTGTCTTGGCCAATTAATTGGGCGGGATTGGCTTATAAAGGGATTCTTAACTGATTGACTGATCAAATTGTCCAATTAATTGGGGGGTTGGAGTTAACTAGAGGTTTGACCAAGTAATTGTGGTCTAATCATACAGCCGGTGGACAGTTCTCTAATTAACTAACTGGGCTCTACTGAAATGAATTGATTAAGTGTATTAACTGCCCTTTACATTTGAGTCACTATTTAATGGATTTGATTGCAAATTGATTAACAAGACAATAGCTTTTAGTGAATATGTCATTGCCATCTCAGCCTTTATGTAATTTACTGGCTGGGAAAGAGGATAGGAAATATAGAAAATAGGAAAAAGAGAAAAAGGCAATTATAAGCTATAAGATTAAAGTGTTTGGGCTGTAAGAGTAGCATCAGAGTAGACCCAATACTGTGATTGGAATATAAAAGTAGGAATTGGTGGCAGCTAAGCAAACGAGGTGTGTTCTATCTAATAGTAGCAATACGCAGTGGACCCTGACATCAGCCAGCTAAGCTGGTAGGTCTGTGGCTCGAGCTGAGTGTGGCTGGCAAAGACCATCAGGTGTAGTAATGGCTGGGCAGAGAATTCCAGTGCTCCTGGGGAGGGGAAGGTACAGCGGTGGGACCAGGTGGAGATGGAAGGGAAGGGGGCAGAGAAATGGAGAAGCTCAGCCACCTTCCAGCCTGTGTCCTATCCCAAAGGTGGCAGGCAGTGGGGCAAGGATTAAAACCCCCGCTCCGACATTGGTGTTGTGCAATGCGAGGTTCATAAATAATAAGACCCCAGTCCTTCGGGACTTCCTGCTGGAGCAGGATGTGGATTTGGCATGCATGACCGAGACCTTGGTATGAGATGGAGATACAGTTGCTCTCTCCCAGTTGGCTCCTCCTGGGTTCTCGGTCCTCCACCAATCTTGAACTAAGGGGTGGGGGATAGGAGTGGCTTTGTTCATTCGGGAGACTTACTCCTTCAGGGCACTCCCGGTGATGAGGCTTTCAGGCATGGAGTGTGCCAGCTTCATGTGGGAAGCCAGTGAGAGTTTGGCTGTTTGGCTGGTGTACCGTCCACCTAACATGCCGGCTGACAGTCTGCCATCTCTGGTGGAGGCCGTGTCAGGCTGGGCATTGGAGCACCCTAGGCTGATAGTCTTGGGTGACTTCAGTGTCCATGCCGATGATGTGGCTTCCTCACAGGCGGTGGACCTGGCATTGTCCATGGTGGCCCTGGGACTCTCCCAATATGTAACGGCCCCCACTCACCGAGCCGGTCACACACTTGATTTGATCTTTGTGGCGGGGGTTACATTGGACTGGATCACTGCTACGGCAGTTCCATGGTTGAACCACTATGCCTTGAGGGCCCGAGTGAATATGTCACCCCAACCCTTTTTGGGCGGCGAGCACATTTTGGCTCATCCGCAGAGCCAAATGGACCCATTGGGGCTTCAGATGGCTTTTCAGGACCCATTGCTTGCTAGATAAGCTAATCAAGGACTGGTATGGCCGACTCTCGGCAGCCATCGATGAGATCACTCCCAGACGCTCTTTGCGCCCTCACTCAAGGCTGGCTCCATGGTATACCCAGGAGTTGAGGCTGATGAAACGAAGGCTCAGACAGCTAGAGAGACAGTGGCAGTGTGCTCGCGACAAGGCAGCAAGAGCAACCTTTTGGACATTTATAAGGTCATATGAGATGGCAGTCAAGGCTGTAAAGACGGAGTTCTACGCAGCCACAATTGCATCTGCAAGCTCACACCCGGCACAATTGTATAGAATGATTTGGTCTTTAACAACTCTGCCACAAGGCAGACAAAATACTAGGGAATTGAACATAGGCTGTGAGGCTTTTGCGAGCTATTTTACAGACAAAGTCTTATTGCTCCGCCATGACCTCCTGGCTACATTTGAGACAGTGAGTGAACTCGAGGCTCCATGCATGTCTTCGGGTCCCATTCTGGATTATTTCAATCCACTCAACCTAGAGGAAGTTGACAAACTGATCTCAATGATATGCCCAACCACATGCAGCCTTGATCCGTGCCCCTCCTGGCTAATTAAAGCAGGCCGCGAGGGGTTCTGAGGCACCCTTAGGGACATTATCAACAAGTCCCTGTCTGAGGGGCTGTTCCCAGGGGCTCTCAAGGAAGCAATGGTCCACCTTTTCCTAAAAAAACCATCTCTGGACCCAGCCAAATTGGCCAACTATCGGCCAATTTCCAATTTGATCTATTAGGGTAAATTAATAGAGAGGGTGGTGGTGATACAGTTGCAGAGCTTTCTGGATGACACTTCTGCGCTAGATCCCTTCCAGTCCGGCTTCCGTCCAGGTCATGGGACAGAGACAGCACTGGTCACCCTCACAGATGACCTGTGGAGGCATCTGGATCGGGGCGGGACAGTGGTGCTGCTGTTGCAGGATCTGTCAGCGATGTTTGACATGGTCGAGCATCAGTTGCTTGCCCACTGCCTTGCTGATGTGGGGATTCAGGGACTTGCCTTGCAATGGCTTGTCTCCTTTCTCCAGGGTCGGGGACAAAGGGTGGCATTTGGGAAGAAGCTGTCCCAAAGGCACCCACTAATCTTAGGAGTGCCACAAGGGGCGGTACTCTCCCTGATGCTATTTAATATCTATATGTGCCCCCTTGCCCAGATTGCTTGGGTGCATGGGCTAGGGTGTCACCAATATGCAGATGACACCCAGCTCTATCTATTGTTGGGCGGTCGGTCTGGCTCTACCCTGGAAGATCTGGACCGGGCACTGCAGGATGTGGCGGGATGGCTTAGACTGAGCCAATTGAAATTGAATCCAATGAAGACGGAGGTCCTATGCCAGCATCGAAGCAGTACAGGGTTAGAGGTCCCACTACCAGTCTTTGATGGGGCATTGTTTGTGCCAGTGCCGAGGGTCAGGAGTTTGGGAGTGCTCCTGGACACTTCCCTGACAATGGAGGCCCAGGTAGCAGCCACTGCCAAGGCAGCCTTTTACCATCTTCGGCTGATTAGGCAGTTGATCCCCTTCCTCAAATGCAATGATCTGGCTTCAGTGATCCACGCTATGGTCACCTCGAGGTTGGACTACTGCAATGCTCTCTACATGGGGCTGCCCTTGGGGCAACTCCAGAAGCTACAGCTGGTGCAAAATGCGGGAGCACATCCAGCCTGTGCCAAAGTTGCTACACTGGCTGCCAATAGCATACTGGATTAGCTTCAAGGTGCTGGTTTTGACCTTTAAAGCCCTTTATGGTCAGGGGCCTGCCTACCTGAGGGACCACCTCTCCTTATGTTCCTCAGAGAGCACTGTGATCTGGAACACAAAACCGCCTGGCCCCCCCGGTCCTAGGGATGGCCAGGTTGGTATCGACCAGAACCAAGGCATTCTCCCTGGTGGCGCCGATGCTCTGGAATGAGCTCCCCAGTGAGATTAGAGCTCTGCGGGACCTCCAGCAATTCCGCAGGGCCATGAAAATGGAGCTTTTTCACCAGGCATTTCAGTAGGAATGATATTATATCAGCTGAGCTGCACCTGCACTTTATTGTATGACACTGCCACACTCAAATGGTTTTAATTGTATTTATTTGGAATTGAGTTTAGTTATTTTACGTAAGTACTTATGTTGGTTTTATGATTGTATGTAAGCCACCCTGAGCCACTTCAGCAGAAGGGCGGGATAGAAGTCAAATAAATAAATAAATAAGCCTGACAGCAGGCAAACTGAAATAGTTTTCTGATTTCTATCTCTTTACCAGTACATGTTTTTTTTTAATAAAACTTTTATTAACAGGATATATTAACACGCTCCATATCTCAAAGTACTTTTGAATACATCCTTTTCATTTATCCCCTTCCCCACCCCCCCGGCTTCCAGCGATGCTCCGCCCCACTTATTGTTTCATTCAATATTCAGCAACAATAAAAACTTATCCCATATTCAATTCTTGCTTTAAAACATATTGATACATATAGTCTAACCCTTAGGTAACACTTTAACTAATTGTCAATCATTACTTTCTTTTTTCTATTCTTAATAGTTATCAGAGCAGAGTAACTTATTTCTTACATCCCAGTTCGTTTCAAGATAGTCTTTAAACTCTTTCCATTCTATAAAAAATTCTTCATCTTCTCTACCATTAAGCTTCTTTGTCAGTTTGTCCATTTCTACCATAAAAAGCATCTTCTTTATCCAGTCCCATTTTTCTGGTATCTTTACCAGTACATGTTGAGGAACCTTTTTGGTTTGGTACCTGTGTTTCTTGTTAGCTACATCTCTCTCCTGTTACTGTTTTCCTTAACTTGGGGGATATACTTTTCTATAATACGTTTACTCTCCAGAGCACCTACTCAAGGCAGTTCACAAAGCAGCAAATCTGGCTGAAATTGTTTTTCTTCTGTTCAAAGGTATTTAAGGCCAGGATTTGCCCGGAGGCACAAACAAAAGCACTCTTGTCATTCAGCTCTTAGCATGTAGATCTGGTTGGGGTGGAAAAGAGACTTGCTTTTCACTTGGAAGCCTTCCCCGCTCCCATTTCTGAAAAGGGAACAGCATTCCACATGGGAGGTGACGCTGCAGAAGAAGCCTGTTTCTGTTCCCCACCCACCTGCAGCTCAGGTCATAGAGGCCAGGTCACAGAGACCAGGACTTGTGAAGAGCTTGACATTATGGGAGGAGATAGTATTTCATTTACTCTTGTCCACAGGTGTTTTGCAGTTCGATCCCAAGAATGTTTTCCAGAGAATAATCCCCATAAGATAGCCCTTCTGAGTAAAGTTCTGAGTATACCTATTTAGGATTGCACTGTCAGTGATCACAGAAGAAATGTCTATAAATCAAACTTACGTTGTTCACTGTACCTGTTCACTGCTGAGTGCAACATCTCACTTGATCACTCTGTTGTTTGCTTACAATTTAAACAAGCAGCATTTTAAGTAGTTTTATACCTGCCAAAGTAGCATTCAGTACAGTGGCTGGACAAGTAGCCAGTGTTAATGATTCACTGACTTGCTTGGACTTCGTGTGCCCCAGGGTTATTATTGAGCAGATCATGCATCATTTAAAATCAGCTGTGTCACAATGTCATTGCACCTTCACAGTTGGTAGCATTCATCAGTCAATGGAATAAAATCATGCTGTTTAAAATGTATTGAACTACAACAGTGCAAAACTGCATAGATGCCATCCAGGTAGCACAGATGAATATACCCCACTTTGGGACTCAGACATGGAAGTAAAATGCACTAGGGTGGAACACTAAGAAACAAGCACTTTCCTCGACATTTCCCAAAAGGAAAGAACATCCTTTTTAATGTTTTTTTAAAAAAAAAAATGTTTGGTGCATTGGGTGGACAGATGGAAATAGGGGAAGGGACAGCTATAGGGAAATGTGAATGTGCAAAATATTTGTTTGTTGGACACGAGCACTTCCACTGATTAAAACTTGCTCCATTTAAAAGAGGCAACGCTTGAGTATTGAGGCAAACCATACTGTTCTTCTCTGCACAGCATCAGAACCCTTCTTTTCTAAGTAATGAACAATACAGATTTGATGTGTAAAGCACTGGGTTTCGTGCCTCATGACTCGGACGACGACATAAGAGAAGACGCATTTATTCGTACTTCACAACAAAGACAAACTATATACAGTAAGGAGAGGACGCCCCACATTCCCATTGGTGGGTTTGAATCTCCCACCAATGCTGCCATTGGTTCCCTTTTGGCGAGCTCAGGAGCCTAGTCCCTATTGTTCTCAGGAATGGAGCTCGGCTGCATTTCGCCTGCTCGGCTTCTGGTCCTAGGACATAACACCCCTCCCCCCATAGTTTGTCTCCTACCTGGTGACGTAGTCTTTTAGGTAGGTGGTGGCCTCCATTCTCTGAGTGACCTTCGGGGGGCTGGCATCGGACTGGCGGGGGCCCCTTCTGGTTGTCCTACCGCACTTGGATCCTGGATTCCTGGTGGCAGCATGGATGGTGGAGGCGGCTCAGCTTACTCTGTGTCCAGCCCGGCATCCAGTGGTCATTCTGGCTCTCATTCCACTATCGGCGCCTGTGGACGTTCGGGTGCCAGGGTGGCCTCTGTGTGTTCTGGTGACGGGGCCATTATACCTGTGTCGGGGTTTTGTCGCCTCCGGAGTTGGTCCACGTGTTTTCAAAGGACCTGGTCCCCGTCGGCCAGGATCTCATAAGAAACCGGCCCTGTGGGTCTGAGAATGCGACTGGCCAGCCATTGAGGTCCCGCCCCATAGTTCCTAAAATAGACCGGTTCCCCAGGGAGGAAGCCCCTGGGCGCCTCCCGGGTTTCGACCAGCTTCCACTCCGGGGCCCATTCCGGGTGGAGTCGGTCTAATAGGGTCGTGGGGCAGCGGCCCATCAACAGTTCTGCTGGGCAACGCATGGAGATGGGGTTCGGGGTGGTGCACTGCGTTAGGAGGAAGCGGGCCAGTCGGAACTCCCACTCACCCTCTGTTATGCGGCTCAAGGCTTCTTTCGCGGTGCGGACCGTTCTTTCCACCTGACTATTAGTCTACAGGTGGAAAGGCGCGGAGCGTATGTGCCTGATTAAGTTCCTTGTGAGGAACGCTTGGAATTCCGCAGAGGTGAACGCGGCCCCATTGTCCGACACAATCGTGTCCGGCAAGCCGTGCATGGAGAATATTTTGCGTAGGGCCCTTATTACAGCTTTGGCCGAGGTGGTAGACACCGGACTTATTTCTACCCACTTAGAGTAGGAGTCTACCGTTACCAAGAACAGGAGACCCTGGAATGGCCTGGCAAAGTCGACATGTAAATGTGATCACGGCTTGCGGGTGGACTCCCAACTGTGTGTCGGTGCGCTTGGGGGATTAGGGCGGACCTCCTGGCACCGTGTGCACCCCCGGACCCAGGTTTCAATTTCTGAATCGATCCCAGGCCACCACGCATAGCTCCTTGCCAGAGCTTTCATTCGTACAATGCCAGGGTGGGCCTCGTGTAGCGATTGAAGGACCCCTTGTCTCATTGGGCCCGAGAAGACCACCCTGTCCCCCCATAGTAAACAACCTTTCAGGGCGGATAACTCGTCCTTTCTGCTGTGAACTCCAGCCCTGCCGGTTCCGCTGGCCATCCCCTCACCACCCAGTTTAGGACCCGGGAGAGAATCGGATCCCGAGACAAACAGGTGGCCACGTCCGCAGCCTGAAGGGGGGGTGGAAGCTCTTCCATCATAAGTACCGTGGGGGCTGAGGCCAGGTCCTCCCCCCCCCATGTGCAGCAGCGGCAGGCGGCTCAGGGCATCGGCATGCCCCAGCGCTTTGCCCGGTCGATGCTCCAACTGGTACTGATATCCTGCTAAGAACAGGGACCAACATAAAACCCGGGGGGACAATACCTGCGGCGTTTGTCAGCCTTGAACAACCCCAGGAGCAGCTTATGATCGGTGATGAGCGTGAAGGGCTGACCATACACAAAATTATGGAATTTTTTTACACCCGCCACCAGCGCCAACCCCTCCCGGTCTATTTGTGCATAATTGTGCTCTGCGGGAGGCAGCGTGCAGGAGTAATAGGCCACCGGGACTTCCCTCCCATCTGGCAGTTTGTGGCCCAAAACTGCCCCGACCCAATACAGCGATGCGTCACACACGAGGATCACCGGGAGTTTCTCATCAAAATGAGCGAGTACAGCATTAGAGATCAACAGAGTCTTAACCCCACGGAACGCCACCTCCTCCCTCGACCCCCATCCCCAAGGTGTCAACTTATCCAGCAGCCTGTGGAGGGGTTCCGCCATGGCGGCTTTGTGCGGGAGAAAGGCATGATAAAAGTTTATAAGGCCCAACAACGTCTGGAGCTCCGCCTTGGACTTCGGGGCAGGAGCCTCCACGATGGCCTTCACCTTGTCCCTCGCCAGATGGAGGCCCATTGCGTCGACCCAGTACCCCAAGAACTCCACCTCCGGAACCCCGAGAAGGCACTTTTCCCGCTTCACCTTTAGACCAGTGGATTGAAAATGTCCCAGGACAGTTCAGAGGCGGACGGCGAAGCTCTCCGGGGTGGCCGCAGCAATGAGGATGTCGTCGAAGCACCACGTCATGCCAGGGATCCCTTTTAACAAATCGTCCATTAGATTTTGGAAGATCCCTGGGGCCACACTGACCCCAAACTGTAGCCGCTTTACCCTGAAGGCCCCCCGATGCGTCACTATGGTTTGTGCCTCGGCCGTGGCCTTGTCCACAGGGAGTTGCTGGTATGCCTGTGCGAGATCCAGCTTCCCAAATATGTGCGCCCCCGCCAGCATGGCTAAAACATGACTAACTACTGGGACGGGGTATGCGTGCACCTGGAGTGCCTGGTTGATAGTGCACTTGTAATCCACACAGATGCGGATGTCCCCATTCGGTTTAACTAGGGTCACAATCAGGGTTTCCCAACGTGCATTTGGGACGGGCTCTAGGACTCCCTGGGCCACCAGCCGGTCCAGTTCTGCCTCTGTTTTAGGGCGGAGGGCCAGGGGCACGGTGCGGAAGTGCTGCCGGATAGGCGTTACTGTAAGGTCTAAGTGTAGTGACACCGGGGGCCCCTTATAACAACCCAGCTCCCCATCGAAGACCTCGGGGAACTCCCTGCAGATCGCGCCCCAGTCCCATGTCCCACATCTATTCACTCCCCCAATCGTAATGCCCAGGGCCTCAAACCACGCCTGCCCCAGGAGGCTCACAAGGTTTCCCTCCACCACCACCAAGTCCAGGTCTCCCTAAAAGTCTCGATATTGTACCCGGAAGGTGCCAGCTCCCCGGATGGGGACAGGGTTCTTTTGGAAGTCCACCAAGCTTAGCGGCAATGGATGTAGAGGGTGTCCCCCGGATGGGCAAAGCTTTTTTAGGCCATCCGTGGAAATGATGGACGCCGCTGAACCCGAATAGACCTCCATGCAGCAGGGAGACCCCTCGATTTGCACATGCACTTGGATCTTCAAGGTGGAGGCCAGGTTGGGGTTGGAGAGTCACAGTACCTGCAGCGTCTGATCCATGAGGTGGTAGAGATCGGAGACTTCCTCAGTTGCCTTGTGTGTGGTGGTCGGTGTGCGGTTAGGTGGGGCCGACGATCTTGTGCTCCGGGGGCCCTTGGACCTGCAGACCTTGGTGAGGTGTCCCTGCTTTCTGCAGCCATGGCAGACCACGTCCCAGAACCTACAGGTCTTCCTCTCATGGCCATCTCCACAGCTGGTGCAGACGGTCTGGTTGCCGGGAGGCTTTGCTGGTTCACAGCTGAGCTGATGGGCCGGTGCCGGCCGGCTGGGTTGCGACCTGAGAGAGTAAACCTCCTCTGTATTGGAGTTCACTGGGCTGGCACCCACTCCCGCGCTGAAGCCTCGTGTGCGGTTGCAATGTCCATGGCCTCGTCCAGGTTGAGCCGCCAGTTGCCAATTAGTTTGCGCCACAGCTTGGAGTCCATCAGCCCCCACACGAACTGGGTCAGCAGGTTGTCCTCCACCCTGGGGAACAAGCAGTCCACAGCAAGCGCCCTCAGTGTGGCCAGGAAGGCGGCGGCGAATTCCCCTTTGGCCTGTACGCGCCCCTGGAACTCCATCCTTTTGGCCAGGAAGGTAGGCCTGGGGCTGAAATAGGCATTGAGGACATCCATGATCTCCGCAAACGAGCTCTCCAGGGCCGTGCAGGGCACCAAGAGGCTCTTTGCAAGGCGGACGGTGTTGGTCCCACACAAACTCAACAGGAGCGACCTTTTTTTGGGGGGGGTCACGTATCTCATTGAGCTCCATGTAACGGATGAGCTGGTCGGCCCACGCGTCCCATGTTTCCGGCCAGGACAGATCGAAGCACTCGAGTCTTCCGTGCGTGGTGGCCATAGCTACAGCTGGGGAGGCTGGCATCGGTGCGAGTGGTGCGGTGCTGCTCTCGGGGTAGCGATGCGATGCTCGGGAGTGGCCTTGTTCTCCTCATGATCGCTCATGGAAGGCATTAGAATCCCATCCTCATCGCCACTGTAAAGTACTGGGTTTCGTGCCTCATGCCTTGGACGATGACATAAGAGAAGACACGTTTATTCATACTTCACAACAAAGACAAACAGTAACGGCTAGAGGCCAACTATATACAGTAAGGGGGGGACGCCCCACATTCCCATTGGTGGGTTTGAATCTCCCACCAATGCTGCCATTGGTTCCCTTTTGGCGAGCTCAGGAGCCTAGTCCCTATTGTTCTCAGGAACGGAGCTCAGCTGCATTTTGCCTGCTCGGCTCCTGGTCCTAGGACATAACATGATGGATATAGGACAGTGACAGTTCTGTGAAGACAATGTGGAAATGCACAAACTCAAGATTTGCAATTAGATCTGAATGCTCCGAGCCCACTGAATGAACACTGATATTGCTATCCTAAACAGAGCCACATCCAGGTCCATTTAAGCCAATAGATTTGGAAAGATGTAACTCTGCTTAGGATGAAATTGTGGGCCAAATTAGATGTGAAGACTTCCTTGTGTTGAACACAGTGATGCTGCCAGTATTTTAAAGCCTAAAATGGGAAATTTAAAAATGCTCTGAGGACAGGGCAAGCACAGTGGGATGAGGTGCTCTTGCTTCCTGCTAGGCCTTTGCAAGTGCCCAAGCAGCTAGCCTTTTCAACACTTGAAAAGATGTGTGTTTTTTTCAGAGGGGGGGGGGGAATAAGAGCTCCTTGTTCTTCTATGCTACAGACCTGATCAAGATTAGGCCCTTATTGGAACGCTTTACTGAGCTTGCAGAAGATAAAGAAAACTATAAGAAGTTCTATGAGCAGTTTTCTAAAACCATCAAGCTTAGCATACATGAGGATTCATAAAGTCGCAAGAAACTGTCAGAATTGTTGAGATATTACACTTCTGCATCAGGGGATGAGATGGTGTCCCTGAAAGACTACTGTACAAGAATGACGGAAAACCAGAAACATATGTATTACATTACAGGTGAAAACAAAGATCAAGTAGCAAATTCTGCTTTTGTGGAACGTCTTCGTAAACATGGTTTGGAAGTAATCTACATGATTGAGCCTATTGATGAATATTGTGTACAGCAGCTAAAGGAGTTCGAGGGCAAGACTTTGGTTTCAGTAACAAAAGAGGCTCTGGAGCTTCCTGAAGATGAAGAGGAGAAAAAGAAACAGGAAGAGAAGAAAACAAAATTTAAAAATCTCTTCAAGATCATGAAAGATATTCTTGAAAAGAAAGTAGAGAAGGTTGTAGTCTCCAACCGATTGGTGACTTCTCCATGCTGCATTGTGACCAGTACATATGGTTGGACAGCTAACATGGAGAGGATCATGAAAGCCTTGGCACTCAGGGATATCTCCACAATGGACTAAATGGCTGCCAAAAAGCACCTGGAAATCACCCCTGATCATTTCCATCACTGAGACTCTGAGGCAGAAGGCAGAAGCAAATAAGAATGACAAGTCTGTGAAAGACCTGGTTATCTTGCTGTACAAGACTGCTCTGCTGTCTTCTGACTTCAGTCTAGAGGATCCTTAGACACATGCCAACTGTATTTATAAAATGATCAAATTTGGTTTGGACATAGATGAAGATGATACTACTGCAGAAGAAGCTAGCCCAGCAGTTACTAATGAGATGCCCCCACTTGAAGTCAGTGATGACACATAATGTTTGAAGGAAGTGGATTAAATGGCTGACTAGTTGAAGAAAAATGTGGATATTTCCTTTTGCTCTTGGCTTTGAACAAATTATATTTTGTATATTATGAATGTGACCTGCCAAAAAGTCTTTTGACACTTGTCTGCATTCCTTCTTTGTATCTATTTTTGGATATGTTATACCTTTATTTTTGTTAAATTGCTTTTTTTAAGATAAAGTGAGATGCCATTGACGGAATATTCTATATTGATGTATACCACTGTACAGTCTTATATGCTGTTAAGTTAGGAATATTGCTTAGTGTGTTGGAAGAGTTTTAGAATGGCAGTGGAAAGGGGGGGAAAGGAGGAAGTGGGGAACCATGTGTTCTGCAATGTTGATGTTTAAGTTCTAATAACTGAACATCCATAACATGCAATACCTATTAGCTAGGTACTGGAACTGAAAATACTGGAATATTCCTGTTCAGAGTTCCAAGGTATTGATATTTAGTCTTTTTATACTGTAAAAAGGATTCTAAATTCCACTCTACCATAGAATAGAATTTGCTGTAAAATCTATTGTGACTAATGCAGTTTTGCATGTACAGTTCTACTCTGGAAGTATCTAGAAATAAAAGTGTTCTGGACTAATTGGTCACATTAAAAAAAAAGATTAGGCTCTTTTGGCTTTTTTAAATCATCCATTTTAGGCTTCAAAAAGCTGGTGGCATTCCCATATCACAGACAATGAAGCTGTCACATCTAGTTTGGCCCCTGTGAGTCAGCCTTGCAAGCTTTCTACCTCTACACTATCCCAGGAGGATGAAATCACCCCTTTTTATTTTATTTTTAATATATACCAATAATGATGGATGAGGGACAACATGTGGACAGCAGTGTGGGAAAGCCATTCTGAATGTTTAAAAAAACTCAAACATTTGCAAACGGAAGTGTCATTGACCATCACAGCTTATATTGTTCTGCATTGATTTGCCTCCCATTAGTGCTCAGTTTGCTTTCCAGTTGCTGTTTCCCTGGGTTTTCCGAGTGTGCTTTTGTGTCAGTTTTTCCCTTGCTTTGCTTTCAAGCCAAAAGTAATTCAAAAGCATACAGATTCTCCTCCACTCTTTTCCCACCCTTTGAAGACCACTCCACTGCCCATATTGAGGTTGTTCTACCCACTCCATGCCTTCCACCATCCTCCCCCCTTCATTGGTGTACAAGCTCCATTTCCCCCTAGTTTTTAAATGTTTATTTTTTTACAAGCAGTATGAGACTATCACTAGTCTTGGATCACTGAATAAAAAATAAAATAAAATGAGGGGAGAGGTTTAAAATGAGCTGTGTGAGATTAGTTCCCTGCTGGTATTGACTTGAAAGGGGGATCAGAGAGGAGGCAAATGGCAGAATCCCCAGTGCAAAAAAAATCCACAAACAATTTCAGTGCTGCAAGCAAACAAAATAAAGAGGAGGGGATCGCCAGCACGGAATGAAATTGACATGAGATGTAAAGAGAGAGAGAGACACTGGGCTGGGAAGCCTAAAGCTTTGAAAATATTTTTTTCCCTTTAATGCTTTAGTGAACAAAGGGATTTTTTTTGGGGGGGACAACTATTTTGGCAATCTCTGGAAGCCTAACATTAAAATGGTGGCTGAAAAGAAAAAAAATGGGGGGGGGGTTACTGATGCCCTAGTGCAGCTGCATAGTAATGCAAATTTCCTGCTCTTCTTTGCAAATCTGCATGGTTTTCTATTCATGATTCTCTAATTTGATCCTGCACACTGGTTAAAGGCCTGACCTGTGTGGATGGCATACATGCCTGTCCTGATGGCATACATCCAAGTTTTCTGAAAGAACTCAAATGTGAACTTGTGGATCTCCTTACAAAAATATGTAATCTTTCATTAAAATCTACCTCCATTCCTGAGGACTGGAAGGTAGCTAATGTCACTCCCATCTTTAAAAAAGGTTCCAGAGGAGATCTGGGAAATTACAGGCCAGCCAGTCTGACATTGACACCAGGTAAGTTGGTGGAAACTGTTATTAAGGAAAGAATTAGTAGGCACATTGATGAACAAAAACTATTGAGGCAGACTCATCATGGGTTCTGTAAGGGAAGATCTTTTCTCACTAACCTGTTAGTGTTCTTTGAGGGAGTGAACAAACATGTGGACAAGGGGGACCAAATAGATGTTGTTTACTACCAGAAAGCTTTTGATAAAGTTCCTCATCAAAGGCTCCTAAGTAAGCTCAATAGTCACAGGATAAAACGACAAGTCCTCTTGTGGATCAAAAACTGGCTAATTAATGGGAAACAGAGAGTGAGTATAAATGGGCAATTTTCTCAGTGGAGGGTGGTAAGCAGTGGGGTACCACAGGGATCAGTACTCAGTCCAATGCTTTTTAACTTGTTTATTAATGATTTTGAGTTGGGAGTAAGCAGTGATGTGGCTAAATTTGCAGATGACATGAAGTTGTTCAGGGTGGTGTGAACCAGGGAGGATTGTGAGGCACTCCAAAGGGATCTGTTGAGGATGGGCAAGTGGGCATCAACGTGGCAAATGGGGTTCAATGTGGCCAAGTGCAAAGTGATGCACATTGGAGCCAAAAATCCTAAATATAAATAAACGTTGATGGGGTCTGAACTGGCAGAGACTGACCAAGAGAGAGATCTTGGAGTCGTAGTAGATAACTCAGTGAAAATGTTGAGATAGTGTGCGACTGCAATAAAAAAGGCCAACACTATGCTCGCAGTTATTGGAAAGGGAATTGAAAACAATTCAGCCAGTATCATAATGCCACCGTATAAATCAATGGTGCAACCTCATTTGGAGTACTGTGTACAGTTCTGGTCACCACACCTCAAAAAGGATATTATAGCATTGGAAAAAGTGCAGAAGAGGGCAACTAGAATGAAAAAAGTGTTGGAACACTTTCCCTGTGAAGAAAGGTTAAAGTGCTTGGGGTTGTTTAGCTTGGAGAAATGATGGCTGAGGGGTGACAGGATCGAGGTTTATAAGATTATGCATGGGATGGAGCAGGTTGAGAAAGAAGTACTTTTCTCCTTTTCTCACAATACAAGAACTCGTGGGCACTCAATGAAATTGCTGAGCAGTCGGGTTAGAACAGATAAAAGGAAGTACTTCTTCACGCAAAGAATGATTAACACATGGAATTCACTGCCACAGGAGATGGTGGTGGTGGCTACAAGCATGAACTGCTTCAAGAGGGAATTAGATAAGCATATGGAGCAGAGGTCCATCAGTGGCTATTAGCTGCAAGGTGTAGATAGGAACTCTCAGGCTAGGGCAAGTGATGCTCTGTATTCTTGGTGCTTGGGGGGGGGGCAACAGTGGAAGGGCTTCTAGTGTCCTGGCCCCACTGGTGGACCTCCTGATGGCACCTGGTATTTTTGGCCACTGTGTGACAGAGTGTTGGACTAGATGGGCCATTGGCCTGATCCGACATTGGCTTCTCTTATGTTCTTATGATTGCACTAATGGTGGCAAAACACCCGTGCATAGTAGGCCATCCTCGATTCTACTTCATAAATGGAATGGAAGCTCCAAAGCACCCTTGATATGTTAGAGGCATTTTACTTCTTTCTCTGTTTGTAAACTTGAAAAATGATGATGAATCCAAGGGGAAGGGCAGGGATAGGCATTGGGAGGGCAGTAAGAAGACCAAGAATTAAAGGCAACATTACTGTAATATCTAAGGGTGTTTTTATAACTACACTTCAAATTCTATATTGAGCCTTCTTCCTCATTACCACCCTGCCATTGGTGCATGCCAGCTCCAAATCAGCAGGATGCTTTGTTTGGCTCCAAGTGATTACTGCCTCTTCTCATTACTAACAGTTAACTTATGGACTTATTAACACACACACACACACACCATTCCCTCCATATGCTGCTAAGACCTGCCAGCTCCATTTAATTCCCAACTAGTTGCTCATCATTTCTGTCTCTTGCATATTTCATACAATAAAAGTCAGCGACTGGAGGTTGTGGGAAGCAGGAGGCCAGTCCTCCAGCCGTAGAGAGGTGATCCTCCAAGGGCATTGTAGAGCTGCAGTGTCATTTTCCCTGTAGGGTAGGAAAAAGATTTTAATGGGGGAGAAAAGAGATTCATAGCAGGGTTCAAACTAATGGATCTATTTAACTGGTAATAAAGCTTCTCCTCCCCATACAAATTTCAGCCCTGGGCAAAGTGTAGTGGAGTTGCAGCCAACTTTGCACAGGCATGCGCGCACAAACACACACCTTGCTAATAACCACAGCTTGCAATGCCAGTGTCAGTGAGTTCTACCGTGTACTCAACATGTTCCCTCATATTGAGAGATTGTGTGACTCTTTCCCATTTTTCACAGTGGCTGATAACACAGCAGAGAATCCCCTATTGCTTGGCAATATGGAAAATAGCTTCTTGTCAATTTCAGAAAAAGTCTGGTCAATTTCAACAGTGGGTTTTCCTCCTTTGCCTGTGTTCCTTTCTGTTCTCTTTTATTCAAGAAAATAATGCTAAAATACATGAGTAAAACCTGAACCAGGAGGACTTAAATAGAAGGTGCTTGCTGGATGCTACTGTGCAGTGGCAATAGGACAATTGCGTATTTTTTTAGAAAGGTATGGTTTTTTACATTGTAGCTGCAGAATAAATACACTGGAGGAAAAAGAATGGTGCATAAGGTGGTGACAGAATCTGAAATCAAGCATAAAGGCTTACTGCGCGTTAAATTTGCAGTAAGATGTGCATGTGCAATGGGCCTTTGTTTGCTATTGCTTGCAGTTAGATAACATCCAATAGCAACTATATCTGTCACAATACCTGAATCAATCAAATTAGACCTCTTTCAAAGTAAATACTGTGCAAATTAAAGCTTTGTGAGATAAATGAAACTTTTGGAATGGCATCTGTGTTTCACATTAGGTAGCAATTTACCATTCCCTATGCAGTCCCCACTGAATATTAAACAAGTTTGACTGAGTTCTTAAACATACTCTGTGCCAACAAAAACAGTCTATAGGTGTCACATCCTATAACCGATTATTAATATTGTCAATTATATTCACACTTTCCTGTAGGGGTTTGACTTTGCTTTTAATTAGATTTTAAAGAAGTAATCTATATCAGAATTTTACAACAGTAGGTAAATGCATCATTTTTCTCCTGTGTCTCAGTTGAAACAGCTTCATATGCTGTTGTTCAGACAAATACTGGATGTTCTGCACTGGAACTTGTATTTGAGAAATGTTTATAGCATGCTCAGTTTCACAAGGAAAAGTCTATTGTCAATAAGATGATGATTCATCTTCTGTTAAATCATGTTGGAAGAAAAGTGCTAATCCTGAAATGTCCTTGTTTCACAGCTGTGACTTGCCCCAGCATTGAGACTCTGCTCTCAGAACATGTTGTCTGGAGACTGATTTCTGGGTCAGTGAATGAGTTTGGAGCACAAGTCATGCTGAGTTGCAGCCCTGGCTATTATTTAGAGGGTCAGAGACTCATGCTGTGCAAAGCTAATGGAACATGGAGTGGTGCTGATGAGAGACCAACCTGTAAAGGTAAGAAACATTTATTTATTCTCCTCTCAGTTCAGTCTAAAGATACATTCCTTGTCTAATGCAAGTACAATCTGTGTAGAGGATATTAACATTTGATAATAGATTTACAAAGTATTAGGGTCATAATTCATCAGGAAGCTCTCACGTGTAAATAACTGGGACCTGCACAAATGCATGGTAAATTAATTATATATAAAAGAGTTTATTTTTAGTTCCTTTGTAAACTGATAATTATAACTATCTATATCAGTCTCCTTTTTTATTCCAAAATAAATTGCTTATTAGACCTGTTTCATAGCCTGCGGTTTTCCTGGCACACACATGAAGTTCCTCTATGTGTTCACATCAATGGAGGGGGCAATTAATTGCATGCAAAGGAGCTTTCCCCACTGAAATGATTGAGGAAGGTCTTGAGCAGGGGTGGCCAAACTTGCTTAATGTAAGAGCCACATAGAATACATGTCAGATGTTTGAGAGCCACAAGATATGAACAAATATTACACACATTTTATTGGAAAATATGCAGATTTGCTTTTTATTAATATTAAATGAGACTTCCAAAAATAAAAACAAAAGTGGTAAAAACAGATATTGATAATGATATTTGTCCAGTGATATTTATTTGTTTGCTAATGATATTTATTTGTCTAAGAGAGAGAGAAAGACAGTGAGAGGTGGAAAGAGACTGAGAAACAAAGAAAGCAAATAGACAGGGGAGGGCAGGAGGGTGAAGGAAGAAGGAAGAGAGGGAGGGAGAAAGAGAGAAATAAAGGTGGAAAGATAGCAAATCAATGGGGAGAGAGAAAGTAAGTGGGAAATAGAGAAAAACAAAGAAAGCAAATAGACGGGGGAGGCAGGAGGAAGGAAGAGGGACAGGGAAAGAGAAAGAAACAAAGAAAGCAAGTAGATATGGAGGGAGGGGAGGAAGAAAGGTAGAAAGAATGAAAGGTGGAAAGGAGGAAAAAGAGAGAATGAGAGAGAAACAGAAACAAACAAAGTAAATAGATGGGTGAGAGAGGGAGGGGAGGAAGGAAGGAAGAGAGAGAGAGAGAGAAAGGAAGGAAGGAAGGAAGAGAGAAAGAGAGAATTTATTTATTTATTTATTTATTTATTATTATTCGCATTTATATCCTGCCCTCCCCACAATACAGGCTCAGGGTGGCTCACAATCAGTGCGTTAATACAGTTAAAACAACATAAAATCATATAAAACCATTCATTATTAAAACAGTTTCATAAAGTGCTGAAGATAGTTATTCAAGATGGCTTATTTCAGTGCATCATCTAGAAGTCACTCTGCTTGAGATTTTCCTGTGGCACGGGCTAGGTGTTAGTAACCAAGGGACAGACTAGGTGTTAAAGACCAAGGCACAAGCTAGGTGTTGAAAACCAGGGGCCAGGGCTCTATTGTGGTGGTGGCTCCTTAACTGAAAACCTGGCAGAAGAGCTCCGTCTTACAGGCCCTGCAACTCAAGCACAGAACCTCCGTCTTCATCGGATTCAGTTTCAGCCGACTCAGCCTAAGCCAACCAGCTAGGGCTTGTAGTACCTGGGCCAGGTCTTCCAGTCTGGAGTTGGACCGGCCGCCCAACATCAGATAGAGCTGGGTGTCATCAGCATACTGGTGACATCCCAGCCCATGCCTCCGGGCAATCTGTGCAAAGGGGCACATATAGATATTAAAAAACATAGAGGAGAGCACTGCCCCTTGAGGCACTCCACACTCCAGTGGGTGCCTCCTGGACTGCTGTTCCCCTAGCACCACCCTTTGTCCCCAACCATGGAGAAAGGAAGCGAGCCATTGAAAGGCAAGCCCCTGAATTCCTGTGCTGGTGAGGCAGCAGACCAGTAACTGATGAAAGGTGAACAGAAAGAAAGAAAGAACTGGAAAGAAAGCAAATAGATGGGAAGGGAGGGAAAAAGAGAGAGAGAGGCAGAAAGAAAGCAAATAAATGGGGAGTAAGGGAAGGAGTGAGAGGTGGGGGAAAAGCAACTTTAATGTGTTCTCCAACACACACACCCTGCCCCCATGCCAGCTTGGAGAAGGGATTTAAAAAGCCAAATGCCTTCTCCAAGCTGGCAGGTGGGGGCTTGGAGAACACCTTTAACTTTAAATGTGTTCTCCAAGCCCTCACTCCACTACTGTGCTGGCTTGACTTGGAGAAGGGATTTATAGAGACAAATGCCTTTTCCGAGGCAAGCCAGCCAGTCAGTGTCACAGTGTGGCAGGGCTTGGAGAACACATTTAACTTTAGAAGGAAGGGAGGGGAGCAAGAAAGAAAAAAAGTGGAAAGAGAGCAGATAGATGGGGTAGGGAGGGAGAGGTGGAAAGAAAGCAACTTTAACTTTAAAATGCATCCTCCAAGCCCCCCACACCCCCATGCCAGCTGGCTTGACTTGGAGAAGAGATTTAAAGAGACAAATGCCTTCTCAAGCCGGCTGTTGGGGGGGGCACTTTGAGAATGCATTTAAAGATAAAGTTGCTTTCTTTTTCTGCTCTCCCTCACCTCAAGCCTACCCAGGGAGGGGAACACTGGCTGGGTAAGGGAAGACCTATTGGGGAGGCATGCCTCCCCTTTGCTTCCCCAGCCGCCCTGCTGGGAGCCACACAATATAGGTGAAAGAGCAATATGAGGCTCCCAAACCAGTTTGGCCACCCCGGTCTTGAGGATGTGAGGTTTCAGTGTGCACATTGAAACCTTTCATTCAGAACTGAATGAGGGGATTGTCTTAATATATACATAATGTCATACATATGTTTCACTAAACATATTATTTGTCCAAGGTGATATGTTCTTATCCAAGACACTGCATGTATTTGCTGTTCTTAGTGCATCTTAAATTAATTGTGATTTGAATTCATCAATCACATTCAAGTGTAATTACACAGATAAACTAATTAATCAGAGATTAAGTGAATACTTAAGTAACAGAGATCAATCAAAGATGAGTTGAACTATCTATTTGATCTTGGAAAATTAAATGTCATTAAATATTTAAAGACATTAAACTATTTTATTATAAGGCCCCTCAAAAGAATCAATGCATCGAGGGAGTAGCCATCTTGGGGACTATACATATAATGGAAAGACAGATTATAAACATTCTAAATATTGCTTTGACAAGTTTTGTGAAGGTAGAACACTATGGTTTTGTATGGACCAGGATCTGAAGCACCTTATAAAAAGTTTGCCAAAGTGGCCTTGAACTTGTTTTTGAAATATGACGTCTCCCTTGTTTATTTTATTTAAAACATTTCTATGCTGCCTTTCTACACAAATAGCGTCCCGAGACAGTGAACTTCATTAAAAAATGCCTGGGATCCTGCTTCTTAGACTGAGGGAAATTTCAAAATTACTATATGATAAAGTATTGGAAATTGGGTCTGCATTAGAAATATATTCTGCTATCCTTCAAAACTCCAGCTATCACTGGTAATTCCTAAATAGTTCTTTGGATCTTGGTCACAAAATAAAGTAAAAACAGGGGAAAGTACAGTGTGAAAAAGAAATACATTGATGCTGTCACTTAGCCTAGAAAATTTGTTTTCAGATTCTTTTGGACAACTGGGGAGGTTTAGAAGATTCCCAGGCCCACATGGCTTTCTGCGAGGGGGGGGTCTCTCTTTTCTCCCTTACCAAGCAACAGTACAGAAAAGCAAGGCAAAGAGCTGATGTTCCAGGCCCAGACCTTTGCCTTTCTTCCTTCCGTGCACAATTTTACAGTTGACTGAAATCCAAGAACAGGAAATGTTCTTAAAGCTAAAGGAAAAGGAGTGGATAGCCATATATGTCAGCTTCCCAGAGCCTTAAATTTTTTTTCAAGGGGTCGCTATTTCTATATTATAAGCATATATCTAAGTATATATTTTCCCTTCTCAGTAATCTCCTGTGGAAGTCTCCCAACACCACCAAATGGCAATAAGATTGGCACCTTGATTGTGTATGGAGCTACAGCAATCTTCACCTGTAACACTGGATATACACTAGTTGGCTCTCATGTGAGAGAATGCTTAGCAAATGGACTGTGGAGTGGCACTGAAACACAATGTCTAGGTAAATATATAAAGGGTCTTATCAAAAGCTAGAAATTTAGAGTATAACAATGGATATGTTTTCTGCTTTTCTTACTGTTCATCTTCAGTCTTCTGTGGAGTCTCACATTGGGACTGTGCTTGTGCAGGCTAGCCACTGGAGGCTCTCTTACAGCTACTCTGGTATTTATTTAACACTCCAAGGGTAGCCCTCCCCTCCAAAGCTCATTAGAGGCCATCTTCCCACCTAAGGGTCACGTGCTCTGCAGGGAGGAGCTTCCCCTTTCCCCCAGTCCTTTCTTCACTGCTGTATCGTAAGGACGTGTTCTCTTCAGCTCTGATTGCCATGAGTTTTCTTGAAGTTTTCTTTGTTTCCTGGGGACTCTCCTCCCTTTGGGAAATGTCACAGAAGGCTTTGTTTAAAAAATGTACCCAAGTGCAGTACAAAAATGACCTGTTCGGATGAACACCTGCTTTGCCTTGTCTGCTTGGATGAGACCCATAATACAGCCACATGCAAAATTTCCCTTCAGTTTATCCTGAAATCCCACTCAGATTGAGCAGCACACTTAAAAGTAAGTTTATGGGAGAAAGTGCTCTCTTGCTCTAATAGCCCAGCAGTGAAAGCATCTACCCTGGCAGAGCACAAAGAAGAAGGTCCCGGCTTGGCGCGGCCTGACATTTGTGGCACCGGGCAGTGAGGGAGAGGTGGCCGGATGCCAGGCGGGGGGTGGGGTTAGCGAGCGGCAGTAAAATCAGGTCCTTCCTCTCATCCCCTGGCCCAACAGTAAAGCCCCAGGATGGCTGTGGGAGGGGAAGATTTATAAGAGGGAACCGGCCACTCACCCCTCCCGCCCAGATTTTGTCCGGCCTTGGCGGTAACAGCATGGGGTCAGATCTGTTTATGCAAATAGGCCTGTGTGCCATTTATCGGATATGAGGACCACCTTAAGGTGTCTTGGCATGAGGGCTGATGGGAGCAAGCCTGCTCAGGGACTACCAGCGCTTGCCCTCATGGCCAGATGGCAGGGGAGATCACAAAGGGGCAGTTGTGCATGTGATCCCCACAACCTGCCATTCCGCAATCTTCACCCATGCCAATTGGCTGGGTGACAGAGGTCATCGGCTGGTGGTGGGGTCAGCTGATGCATCAGAACCAGTGGATCCATGCTGTGCCAATGCTTCTTAGAGCTGTAATCAATAAAGTTATGGCCAATTTAATCCACTTATTTTCCAAAACTGTTTTGAGTGTGGTGATTTCATGTGAAATTGTTGGCATCTGATCAAACCTCTCCATCCCACTTAAGAACTGGAGCTGCAATCAATCCTTGCCTTCGAAATCACTGGTTAGAACTGACCAACGTGAGAGCCCGCCATCAAGTGTCTTTGTTCAATTGGTTCCAGGGAAAGAGCTGAAGTGTCAGTCTGATTGCCTGCCCATTCAGCTGAATGCTGTATGTCGGAACCCCTGCCTAAGAAAGCCCGTTCCAAATCCAAACTTAAGGAGAAGTATCATGCCAGTTCCAAGACACTCCCGGAATCAATTAACTCTTTGGTTCCAGCCAAAACATCTTTGGTTCCGACTGAACAGATGGAGGTCTCCCCACCACAAATGCCTTCTTCACATGTCTCCCTGGCTATTCATTCTCACAAGGGGGAATAGAGCCTGGCCAGGACTCATTAGCGGTTCCAGCAGCTAATTGACCATCAGAACCATCCTCCCTAGAATGGTGGCAGAGTTCTATTCCTTTGCCTCCTCGGCAAGGCTACCCCTATTATTTTCCTTCTCCTAGACCTCAAGAATGGAACAACTGGCAATCATGAAAAGAATCTCCAGAACCAAGGCACCCCTTTTCACGGAATCATGATGCTGCAGGTCCACCAGTTTGTATCCTCCTGCAATCTCTCTCCACCCCCTTATGGGGCATTCGGATTCTGAGGAAGAGCAGATTTTGAGGGCTAATTCCTCTTGAGGGCTCAGATTATCAAAGGACACTTTCCCTGATGACAGTGTAGGGGGCCCTGACCCAGTGTCACATATTGAAGACCTGAAGCTCTACACAGAGTAAATGATGTGAATGGCTAAATTGTTGGATATAGGTGTGACCTCCAGCAACCCAAGACCTCAAGACAAGGCAAGCTCTATGCAGAGTCACCTGGTATAATCACCTTCCCTATCCTGGAGGGTATTGCAAACATCTCCAAGACCCTCTGGCAAAACCCAGCTAGTTTGGTTGCCACATCCAAAAAGGTGGAGAATTTATACAGGGTGCAACAAGAAGTTACACCTATTTATTCAGCCATCCTCTGACTTCATCTCACATAGCCGAGGACATGCAGGTGAAACAGCGTACAGGTGCGCATTCCTCACCAGCTGATCGAAAGGGGCGAGCAATCAATACATTTAGTAGAAAAGTTTACTCTTCCACTTTGCTCAACCTGTGCATTGCCAACTATAGTGCAATATAGTAGAAGTAGGAAGCCAGCCAGGGAGGCAGTGGGGCCTTGGATGACCAAGGGGTAAAAGGAGTAGTGAAGGATGATAGGGAAATGGCTGAGAAGCTGAATGCATTTTTTGCCTCTGTCTTCACTGTGGAAGATGAAAAGTACTTGCCCACTCCAGAAGCACCAATTTCGGGAGGGGGGTTGAAAGACCTGAATCAGATTGCGGTGGCAAGAGAGGAAGTCCTCCGACTGATGGACAATTTAAAAACTAATAAATCACCAGGCCCGGATGGCATTCATCCAAAAGTTCTGAAAGAGCTCAAATGTGAACTTGTGGATCTCCTGACAAAAAATATGTAATCTTTCTTTAAAATCTGCCTCCATTCCTGAGGACTGGAAGGTAGCTAATGTCACTCCCATCTTTAAAAAGGGCTCCAGGGGATATCCAGGAAATTACAGGTCAGTCAGTCTGACATCGATACTGAGTAAGTTGGTGGAAACTGTTATTAAGGAAAGAATTAGTAGGCACATTGATGAACAAAAACTATTGAGGCAGACTCAGCATGGGTTCTGTAAGGGAAGATCTTGTCTCACTAACCTGTTAGTGTTTTTTGAGGGAGTGAACAAACATGTGGACAAGGGGGACCCAATAGATATTATTTACCTTGACTTCCGGAAAGCTTTTGATACAATTCCTCATCAAAGGCTCCTAAGTAAGCTCAATAGTCGTGGGATAAAAGGACAAGTCCTCTTGTGGATCAAAAACTGGCTTATAAATAGGAAACAGAGAGTATAAATGGGAAACTTTCTCAGTGGAGGGTGGTAAGCAGTGGGGTACCACAGGGATCAGTACTCAGTCCAATGCTTTTTAACTTGTTTATTAATGATTTGGAATTGGGAGTAAGCAGTGAAGTGGCTAAATTTGCAGATGACATGAAGTTGTTCAGGGTGGTGAGAACTAGGGAGGATTGTGAGGCACTCCAAAGAGATCTGTTGAGGATAGGTGAGTGGGCATCAATGTGGCAAATGGGGTTCAATGTGGCCAAGTGCAAAGTGATGCACATTGGAGCCAAAAATCCTAAATATAAATACACGTTGATGGGGTCTGAACTGGCAGAGACGGACCAAGAGAGAGATTTTGGTGTCGCAGTGGATAACTCAATGTTAATGTCTAGACAGTGTGTAGCTGCAATAAAGAAGGCCAACACTATGCTGGGGATTATTAGGAAGGGAATTGAAAACAAATCAGCCAGTATCATAATGCCCCAGTATAAATCATTGGTGCGACCTCATTTGGAATACTGTGTACAGGTCTGGTCGCCACATCTCAAAAAGGATATTATAGCATTGGAAAAAGTGCAGAGAAGGGCAACTAGAATGATAAAAGGATTGGAACACCTTCCCTATGAAGAAAGGTTAAAATGCTTGGGGCTCTTTAGCTTGGAGAAGCGACGGCTGAGGGGTGACATGATTGAGGTTTATAAGATTATGAATGGGATTGAGCAGGATGAGAAAGAAGTACTTTTCTCCCTTTCTCACAATACAAGAACTCGTGGGCACTCCATGAAATTGCTGAGCAGTTGGGTTAGAACAGATAAAAGGAAGTACTTCTTCCCCCAAAGAGTGATTAACATATGAAATTCACTGCCACAGGAGGTGGTGGCAGCTACAAGCATGGACAGTTTCAAGAGGGAATTAGATAAATATATGGAGCAGAAGTCCATCAGTGGCTATTAGCCATAGGGTATAGATGGGAACTCTCAGTCTGGGGCAGGTGATGCACTCTATTCTTGGTGCTGGAGGGGGCAGCAGTGGGAGGGCTTCTAGTGTCCTGGCCCCACTGCTGGACCTCCTGATGGCACCTGGTATTTTTGGCCGCTGTGTTACAGAGTGTTGGACTAGATGGGCCATTGGCCTGATTCAACATTGGCTGCTCTTATGTTCTTATGGGAGGATACCAGTTGTTCCTCTGGGGGAAAGATGGCTGCTTATGTAGAGCTTCTGCCTGAAGACAATAAGCCTCTGCCTAAACTTCTCTAAGTGGAAGCATTGTGCCTATCCAAGCAACTGATTAATGCAAACAGACACACCACTGACTCCTCTTCCAAGGCCATGGCCTCATCACTCCTAGTGAGAAGGTATTCTTGGCTACACTTCACAGCTCTCCCTCCTAAAACCCAGTAGACAATGGAAGATCTCCTGTTTGAGAGAATGACAGTATTTGCTTCATCGACTGATGATCTTTTATCCGAAATCAAGAAGAACAAGCAAACAGATTGTTCATTAGGCATCACATGTCGTACAGGCCTCAGCAGATGTCTAGATTCCACCAAACACAGTCGCCATACTCTCAGCACTTGCACCAGCAGCCTCACTCATCATAGTCTCCTACACAGCAGCCCTTTTCAGGGTCTATGGCATATTGCAGGCACAGGTCCAATCATACAGTTTGACATTTTTACTCACAACATCAGCCACTTCCGAATGAGCCAGAACAGGCTCCAACAGGTTCTTTCTGAATCGATCCTGTAATAGACCAGCCACCTACTGTCTTCAAGGACAGGTTAGCTGCTTTTAGTGACAAATGGCAGGAGGTCACTCATGACACATGCATTTTGTCAATTGTTAGTTTGGGTTATAAATTAGAGTTTTGGCAATGGCCACCCCTCCAACATCCTGATTATGCTCTGAATTTCTCCATGCCTGAGTTGGAGCAGGACCTGTCATCCCTTATCCCAAAGGGAATCGTGCAGAGGGTTCCTGACTCAGACCCCAACACAGGTTTCTATTCACATTTTTTCCCTGGTACCTAAGAAAGATGGAGGCTTTAGGCCAATCCTGGATCTGAGGGATCTAATTTCTCCCCTGAAAATTAAGAAGTTCAAAATGTTGTCTTTGGAGTTGGTCTTGTAATGATTAACATTAAACAGCTGTTTTTGTGTACTTGACCTTCATGACACATATTTCCATATAGCTCTCCACCCGTTTTGTCACAGGTACTTGCACTTCAAATATAATCATTTTTTTACCAGTACATGGCCCTTTGTTTTGGGCTAATGACTGCTCCACAAGTATTTTCTAAATGTGTTGGTGTTGTGGTAGCACATCTGAAGTCTTACGGTTGTTCTGTTTACCCATTTTTAGATGGCTGGCTCATTACTGCACCTTCCTGTGAGGACCTAGAGTTGCCGGTTTCCCTGATTATTCAAACATGCCAGGAATTGGGTTTGGTAATTAACAGCAAGAAATCACACCTCTAACCTTCTCAAAAGGTTTCCTCTATTGGGACCCTTCTGGATGCCACAGTGGCCAAAGCTTTACTACCATTAGATAGGGCCTTGCACATCAAGGCATTGATTAGGTGCCTATCTAATAACAGATTTCCATCAGTCCTTTTCTTTCAGAAACTGTTAGGAATGATGGCCTCTACCACAGCCACAACCCCGCATACATGCCTAAGAATGCAACCTTCACAGAACTGCTTTTTAAATACATTTCTCCCTGCCATGCATTACCAGGATTCTAGGTTCACAGTGCCTAGATTCATAGTACGGCAGTTGGGCTGGTGTGTGTGTGATACTAACCTCCTAGCTGGGATACCATTTCGGGGAAAGGCACCTCAGCTTTCTATCACCTCTGATGCATCATTACAGGGTTAGAGAGCCCATTGTGGGTCATCTTCTATTCAGGGTGTGTTATCACCTGAAGAAAGGGGTTTTCCTATTAACCTCTTAGAGTTATGTGCAACACCTTTACCTCGTATGCAGTGCTCACCAAGGGGAAAGTCATTCCGGTCATTACAGACAATACTATGGCAATGATCTATATAAACTGACAAGGAGGCATGGTCTTTGCAGCCCTGTACAGGGAAGCCACTTTCATTTGGGCATTGGTCACAGCCCAAGGATCCTGCCTCCAAGCAGTACATGTGGCAAGTACTGCCAACACAAGAGCAGACATCCTCAGCAGAATGGGGCAATCAGAACATGAATGGTCTCTGGGAAAGAATTATATCCTCCCAATTTTTCAACAGTGGGTTTTTCCGGGAGTGGACTTTTTTGCCACCCACACCAATGTGAAAGCTCCAGCATTCTGTTCCAGGGTGGCTACCAATCATCTCTCTTTAGGGAATGCATTCGAAATCCGATGGACAGGCATTCTGTTTTATGCCTTCCCACCATTCCCACTTACCCACAAGGTGTTGACCAAAATCTGAGAAGAGTAAACATGGGAATGTTTACTCCCTTTTGACCCAGACAAATCTGGATTCAAATCTTCCTATCATAAGAACATAAGAGAACAATGTTGGATCAGGCTAAGGGCCCATCCAGTCCAACACTGTCACACAGTGGCCAAAAATATCAGGAGGTCCATCAGTGGGACCAGGACACTAGAAAACCACCCCCTACTGTTGCCCACTGTCCCCCACCCCCCGGATATCATTATCCAAGGGCCTGTACATATTTATTTATTTATTAATTTGTATTTGTATTTGTATTTGTATTTGTATCCTGCCTTCCCCGACGGCTCAGGGCGGCTACTTACACCTTCCCTTAGCTGCAGACCTAATTTGCAGGAGTCCTATGGCCCATTATGAGTTGCATAGGCTCAAATTGACAGCTTGGCTGTCCCAGCTGAACAGTCCCAGTTTGAGTTCTCCAACGAGGTAGCCAGTGTCCTCCTTAATGCCCATAGACTTTCTACTAGGAGGTCTTATATGAGTAAATTGGTCCTTTTTCCCAATTGGGCCAGGAGACAGGGAGTTCACGCAGAGAATTGTCCTATTGCCCTGGTATTTGAATATCTATGGTCTCTTAAAGAATCTCGTCTGGCGGTTTCTTCCCATAAGGTACATTTAGCCGCTATATCTGCCTACTATGCCAACACCCAGGACAGGATGCTGTTTTCACACCCAGCATCCAAGAGTTTTTTGAAGG
The DNA here is from genome assembly GCA_029375565.1 of Gekko gecko. Classification (NCBI taxonomy): domain Eukaryota; kingdom Metazoa; phylum Chordata; class Lepidosauria; order Squamata; family Gekkonidae; genus Gekko; species Gekko gecko. The sequence goes on from JAPDNY010000001.1 coordinate 267,694,654, forward strand.
GGTTGCTTAATTTGTTCCCTCCACAGCCATGTATAGTGCTGCAGTGGTCCTTGTCAGTGGTTCTCTCCCAACTTATGTTAGCCCCATTTGGATGGCTAGGTTCTTGTAACTTGCAACTCTTGTCTTTCATGGTCACATTTTTTGTGGAAATCATGTCAGCCAGGAGAGTGAGTTGGAAGCTTTGAGGGCTGACCATCCATTTATTAAGTTCCAGACTAGCCATGTAGTTCTGAGACCCAGTTTACATTTTTACCTAATGTGGTCTCTAGTTTCCACCTTGCTCGGGACATTGTCCTCCCAGTATTTTTTCAATCCTCTATCTTGGAGGCAAAAAAAAAAATACTACATTATTTGGATGTGCAGAGGTCTTTATTGTTTTACTTAGACAGAACAAAAGGCTTTCAGCAATCCCCGCACCTTTTTGTGTGCTACTCCAGTAGCTCAAGGGGGAGGCTACCCTCAGCAAAGACCATTTCTAGAGGACAGTCTTGGCTATTTGGCTGGAATATGAGCAGGCCATTCTACCATGTCCTCTGGAGCTTCAGGTGCATTCTACATGGGCACAGGCAGTGTCGGCAGTGTTCTGGACAGGCACTCCCTTAGAGGATATCTGCCGAGCAGAGCAGCAATGCCGTCATCATCAGACTCCTTCATCAATCAGTAGTCTGTGGACATGAATGCAAGAAGAAATTCAACACTTGGCAGAGCCGCACTCCTTATTGCACTGAAACTCACCCCTCCTCCAAGGTAAAGAGCTCTGTAGTTTCCCAATGTAGGTCTGCACAGAAGACTGAAGATGAAAACAGTATTGCACTTACCTGTAACTGTTGATCATTGAGGTGCCTTCTGTGCAGGCACACATTCCCTTCGTCCTACCCCTCTGTGAGTTCATGACACTGTGGAAGTTCAGGAGGACTGAGGGAAAGGGTGGGCTCCTCCCTGCAGAGCTCATCACCATTAGGTCAGAAGAGGGCCTCTAATGAGCTCTGCAGGGGAGGGGCTCCCCTTGGAATGTTAAAGGAACACTAGAGTAGCTGTAAGAGAGCCTCTGGTGGCTGGCCTGTGCAAGCACAGTCCCAACTTGTGCCTGCACAGAAGACACCATGATGAACAACAGTTACAGGTAAGTTGAACACTATTTTCTTTTGATTCAAAGTTCTTGAACAGATTGACATCTAACCCTCTTACAGGCAATCATTGCATCTAAATATTTAGTGACTGCTAAAGTAGTTTTTTTATCCTTGTCTATGAAGAAAAACTGGATGATTTTTGAGATGGTAAATTCACATAATGTATTAAGAGGGAGAACAAATATCTTTCTCTCAAATAAAACCAGATTTCACACTCCAGTAAAATATGTTCTAAGGACTAAAGATGACCATATCTACATTTACAAACTCTGTCTGAATATTGTATGCCTGCAAATTGGCCGTCCAGTATGGCTGAAGAAAAATAATTTAACCAAGCAAGCATAAATGTTCTTCTATATTGTGGGATCATTAGGTCTTTTAAGTAACTCGTGATAGCATAAGAGAATGGATATGTCATATCAAGAATGTGATTTAAATTTTGAAAGTTTATATCCTTTCTTGACATTGTTTGGTCACTTGCACTGTATTACTTTCCTGTATTACCATTTGAGGTTCTGAGTTTCTAAGGACATGTTACTAAATGAGTGAATGTTTAAAATAGAGACATTACTGAATTTTATGACTAATTCAGTTCAAAAGTTCCAAGTTTCTTTGTATTTAAAATGCTTTGTTAAAAATATATGTTCATACATCTCTAGTGTAAAACTGTTGAATTCCTCATTGATTACAAAAACATATGAAAGAATCCTAACATTGTTACAAGAATTTCTTTTTCCAAAATTAACTTTTTACATATAGTCATTGATTCCTTTTCTAGTGTTTTTTTTTTTTTAAAAGAGGGATTTCTCTTTGAAGTGAAATCAACACACCATTTGGCACCTTCATCCTTTGCAGTTGTTTTATGTTATGTGCTCTAGCAGACAAATTAGATGGTCTGGGAAGACATTGCCTGCCTCTAAGCATCTATAGAGTGAAATTCTGAAATGTTGTAGAACCTCCATTCCTGCCCCACCTCTCTTCAAATTTCTCTTTGATCTAAATGAACTTGATTTGAAAGAGACTCCAAATTCCTAAAAAGATGAAAAGAAATAGACTGTTGGATTTCAGGGAGAAACTGAGTAAATAATAATTAAGGGAGTATCTCTTAATAACATTAGATAATTTCACTCTGAGAGTAGTTAGTTACCAAATATCACAACCTTCATTCAAACAAAAAAATTCCCTTGTTCTTTAATTATTCTGTTAACTTTTCTCTACTTACCATCTGTTTTATTAAATAACATGGTTCTCTAATAGCCCTACTTTTTTACTATCCCACCCTGATGCTGTGCTAGCAGAATCTGCTTGGTGAGCTTATTATTGTTCTTTACTTACAATTCCACATGAAAGGTTTTTGCTAGTTGTAAAAGGGAATAAAAGGAGTCTGTTATCATGCTGTTGGTTTTTGGTATGATCTCATCCCACTTTATTTGCCCTTTAATTGAAGGAAAATTTGCAAAATTTGAACTTGTTGTGCTTTAATCCATTGGGCACAAGCTGCCTGCCACCTCCAGTTATAAAAGAAACATGAGAAGGCACCACCAGGTCTTAACTTGATTTATTTAGAGAAGGAGGAGGAGGAGAAGTACCACCCCTTGTGAATTCCATATGCACTCTGCCAGTCAACTATTTCTGGCTACTTGAATAGACATTTACTTTAGGGACCACATCGTTCTGCTTCCATGGCTGGGTTTTTCTTATCTATACAGTCACAGATTTGTAGAGTTCAGATGTATATATCAGCCTCTTTCATTGAGGACGGCCATACTATTTATTAACAGGTAAGCAACAAACCAAGAAAAGACCTAATATCCTCCAACTGTGTACCTATCTAATTTTTTAAATCTAATGTTATTTCATGGATCATGGTCTGCCACGGAATCAAGCTCTTAGGTTTTAACTGACCAGAGTTTCAGATTTTCATGTCTGCTATAGGACTTTATTCAGGACAATAAATAATGGGCCCAACCACTAATACTAGTCCAATGCAAAAGGAATAATGTGAATTAGGCAACTGGGCAGTTTTACATCTGATGTGAAACAGAGAGAAAACCTGAGCTGAGAAGCCCATGTTGACCCTGTCTTTAAGGGATTTCAGCAAAGAATGCTAGACAGTTGTAATCCAAGCTTATAGAAGAGTGTGTTTTTGAATGAATTAACTCTGTCACAAAGATGGCATTTTGGAAAATCAGTGCTAATGAAGCTGCAGTCATTAGTATTCACACAGTGTTTCCTTTAAAAAGCATAAGTAATGTCGGCTTAAATGCTCATTCACAATTTGAACTTCACAAATCAGTAACCTGTCATTACCATAAGCATGTTATGACTAAGAGGCTAGATTTTTCAGTCTGCCTTCATTGCACCCTCTGCTTTTATACTAACATTTTCTGTCCAGAAATTAATTGTGATTGTCACTCATTTTAACTCAGATGTGTAGATTACAAAGTGGTTGTTTGGTTTTCAGAGACGAATACTCTAGTGAGGAAAAAATGTGAGGACAATTAGAATTCTATAGCTGCTATGAACAATAGTTAATATATTCCAAGTTATACATATGCACACTTAAGAGATGTATTGGCATATATGCAACCACACAATTCTTCTCTGACTTAGAGCATTTCTATTGCACAAGCGGTAGTGGCTATTTCTGCCAATTCCTTTACCGCTGTAGACCTCACTTGCTCTACCTTTTGGAGGACTCCTTGGGCTGCAGCAAGAGGGGAAAATGAGAAAAAGTCTACATTGTTTGTGTGTGTTAAGTACTTTCAAGTCACTTCCGACTTACAGCAACCCTATGAATTAATGACTTCCAAAACATCCTATTATTAAGATCCTTGTTAAGATCTTGCAAACTAAGAGCCATGACTTCTTTGAGTCAATCCATCTCATGCTGGGTCTTCCTCTTTTCCTGCTGCCTTCAACTTTTCCTAGCAGTAGGGGGTGGTCACACATGTGAGATAAAGCGGGGGGGAAGCAAGGTTATTTCCTCCAGAGAAATTTGACCTGCAGTTGCGCAATCACACAGTCCTTGGAGGCTGTGGGCATAGCGCACCACTGTGTGATCAGATGCAATTGCAGGTGAGTTGAGGTTTGGGTTTTTGGGTTTTTTTGGCTGTTTGTTTCTGATGCACTTACACAAGGAATCAATGAAACGCATCTCCACACTGAGGTCTCCCTATGGAGTTTGCAATGATGCGCATACCAAGAGGGGGAGGGGGGACAATGGGATGGAGTTGGGATGGTCTGATCAGACCATCCCAATGCCGTGAGAACACACTGGAGCAATCAGAATTGGGAAACTCTGTCTGTGGCCCATCACAACCTGTTTACTACCAGATTTTCCCTAGTGTCTTTTTACTCCGCTTCTGTGGTAGAGCAAAACAGGTTGCCGACAGGTGCAGGTTGCTTCCTAGATGTTCATGTCTGATCAAGCCCTTTAAATCCACCTGGCATTCGCACCTATGGCGGGGCTAATCGTGCATGTGATTGCACCCTTATCAATGTTCCCTCTAAGCTGTGGAGTCTTGTGAGTAAAAATTCTACTTTGTGAGCTACTGGCATTAAAGTTGTGAGTGAGCTGCTGCATAAATTAGTTTGCTCTGGAGCCATCTTTCCTGAGCAAAGATCAAAAGGTGTGAGCCAGAGGCTAAAAAACTATGAGTTAGCTCTCATTAACTCAGCTTAGAGGGAACACTGTCCCTTATTGTCTTTCCAGTTATTCTTATCTCCTTATAATGTGATCAAAGTAGGATAACCTCAGTTTGGTTCTTTTAGCTTCTAGGGAGAGTTTAGGCCTCATAAATTAATAAAGGGCACAATATAGATTAATTTGAAATGTGGTGCTGGAAGGGAGTTTTACAGATACCATGGACCACCAAAAAGAAAATTAAGTGGATCCTAGATCAAATAAAGCTTGAACTCTCACTAGAAGCTAAAATAACCAAACTGAAGCTATCATACTTTGGTCACATTTTGAGAAGACGAGAATCACTGGAGAATACAATAATGCTATTTATTTATTTATTTATTTATTGGATTTCTATCTCGCCCTTCCAACGTAGGCTCAGGGCGGCGAACAAGAGGCAAGATGCCATAACAACATTAAAACATAGAGGCAAAAGCCAAGAATAAATATTAAAACCATAAATATTCCATTACAACTAAAAAACAGCGGTCGACAGCACAGAATTCACTATATAGTCCACACCACACAGCACACTAATACACACAGTTGGCACTGCTCCAGCGGTGTCCTAACAAAAATGAAGTCTCATGCCAGGGCCAGTGTGCCTCGAGATGGCTATACAATGATGGTATCATAGCGGTGGCAACCCCTGCTCAAAAGCCTGGTGGAAGAGCTCTGTCTTGCAGGCCCTGTGGAACTGCATAAGGTCCCGCAGGGCCCTGATCTCTTCCGGGAGCTCATTCCACCAGGTAGGGGCCACCACTGAAAAAGCCCTGGCCCTGGTTGCAGAATATTTAGCTATCTTGGGGGCTGGAATGATCAGTAGGTGTTGCCCCCTGACCGTAGTGCCCTTGGGGGAACATATGGGGAAAGGCAGTCCCTCAGGTAGGCTGGACCCTGGCCATATAGGGCTTTAAAGGTAAGAACCAACACTTTGAAGCGGATCTGGTATGCTATTGGCAGCCAGTGCAGCACCTTCAGCACTGGCTGGATGTGGTCCCATCTAGTGAGACCCATCAACAGCCTAGCCACTGCATTCTGCACCAGCTGCAGCCTCTGGATCTGCGACAAAGGCAGCCCCATGTAGAGAGTGTTGCAGTAGTCTAGCCTCAAGGTGACCGTCACATGGATCATTGTGGCCAGGTCATCACAATTGAGGTAGGGAACCAACTGCTGTGCCAGCCGAAGATGGTAAAATGCTGACTTGACAGTGGCTGCCACCTGGGCCTCCATCGTTAAGGAGGCATCCAGGAGCATGCCCAAACTCCTAACCCCTGGCGATGGCACCAACAGCGCCCCATCGAAGGTCGGGAGTGGGAGCCCCAGCCCGGTCCGGCTGAGGCCCAGGACCTCTGTCTTCGCCGGGTTTAGCTTCAGCCTGTTCAGCTTGAGCCAACCAGCCACGGCCTGCAATGCCCTATGAAGGTCATCAGGGCTAGAGTCCGACTGGCCACCCAGCATCACATAGAGCTGGGTGTCATCCGTATATTGATGGCACCCAAGCCCACAACTCCGGGCAATCTGGGCGAGTTGAAGAGTTGAAGGCAGTAGGAATGCAGGAAGACCCAACTTGAGATGAATTGACTCAAAGAAGCCACAGCCCTAAGTTTGCAAGATATGAGAAAGGCTGTTAACAATAGGATGTTTTAGAGGTCATTAATTCATAGGGTCACCATTAGGGCTGTGCATTCGGCTTTGCCAAATGGAATAAATACCCAAAAAATACCTGATTGGTATTTTTCGGGTATTTGTTCAGCCGAATCAGATTCTCTAATCTGTATTCTCTAATCAGATTCTCTAATGCAGTATTTTATGTGATGTACTTTGCATATAAATTAAATAAGCAGGGTGACAGTATACATCCTTGTCATATTCCTTTTTATATGCTAAACCAATCAGTTATTCCATATCCAGGTCTAGCTGTCGCTTCTGGACCCTTATCCAGGTTTCTCAGGAGACATGTGAGGTGGTCTTCTACTCCCATCTCTTTAAGGACTTGCCTTTAATACCCTTGCCTTTAATACTCTTTAATACACTTAGAGTCTAATTTAGCTTGATTGGGAGATTACACATATTTGGTATTTTATTGCCTTCTTCAAATCTTGGGCTGTTTGGGTGCTTCATTTAACCAGGTTCAGAATGACTGGAAATCATTAGATATACATAGGGATGTGCTTTGTAAGTGAAATGAATTGCATAGAACATGCACAAGGCAGTTAAGTTTTCAATCAGATAGAAATAATAAAGTCATGTTCAAGTGAGCGCTTCTCAGCCAGCCTGAGATCACCTATGCTTTAATAAGCTAACTTCATTATAGATCTGGTTTTTTACCTTCTTATTTTCATGTCTGCATGAATCAACAATTCAATATAGGCATAACTGGACTAGGTAAAAAGTAACAATAAATATATCATGTTTCTGTATCCAGCTACATGTGATCGATAGAACACCAGCATCAACATTTTTTTCATGTACATACATAATCTAAAGACCACTCCTCCAGTGAAAGGAGAAAAGGTTTTAGAACTGGGCAGTCTTCATAGTGTCCCAAAAAATAAAGAACCTCTTAGTCACAAACAGACCCATAGCCTGTGGTAGGGTGCTGGGGGCGGCACCCCTATCAGATTTGAAGCACTCCCTATCGAATCTGCATACTTCCACAATCTTTTCAGTTATGGTCTTCCTTAAACTGCGCCATGCTGGCCTGAACCGATTTCTGTAATCCTCCATCCTTCCACTCACCCTTTAACTGGCAGCAGGAGGAAGCAGCAGGAAGCCCAGGAAGAGCCCGCGAGGGGTAAGCAGAAGGAAGGAGGATTAGAGAATCTCTTCAAGCTGGCATGGCAGTGCGGCTTAAGCTCTTCCTCCTCCACTGCACCTGCATCAGGGGGTATGGGAAGATCTCGCTGCTTGTGTCATCATGTGACCTGGGCCACATGATGGGTTACATGATGTTAGCAACACGGGTGAAGTGGAGGGGAGGAAAACCTTAAGCTGCACAGCACCAGCTCAAAGCTAGCTGGGATAAGGAACTACTACTCCCTCCCCCACTCCCTCTCCCTTCTCTGTTCTGTTAATCAAATTAAATAAATATACTTTAAATTTACTTTGAATGTATTTTAATTAGCGCCCTCCATGCCATGGCACCCCCATGAGAAATTTCCTGGCTACAGGGCTGGTCACAAATGTAACAAATATACATATTTCTGTCAACTAACTCATATTTATCAATTAGCATATTTATAGTTACAGGAAAAATGTTGTGATCCAGTCCTGAATTAAAGAGGATAATCAAGCCTAGTGATTTCAATATATTAGAAGGTTGATTGAAGAAAGGTTGGTAGATTAGGGATTTTAAAGGATCAATTGGATTCTCCCCCCCCTCCAATCCTGGGAGATATATCTCATGGGGTGATGAAAGTTGAAGGCAATTCTTTTATGTAATATTAGTAGTAGTAGTATTGAAAATAAATGTAATATGTATGTTCAAAGTAATTTTCAATGTGTATCTCCTTGATTGGTTTCTTTTATTCTAGCTGGACATTGTGGTTCTCCAGATCCAATAGTAAACGGCCACATTAGTGGAGATGGTTTCAGTTACCGTGACACTGTGGTGTACCAGTGTAATCCTGGCTTTCGACTTGTTGGCACATCTGTTCGAATATGCTTGCAAGATCACAAGTGGTCTGGACAAACACCAGTTTGTGTCTGTAAGTAGCACATCTTCTACTGTTTGGTGTCCCCCCCCCCCACAAGCAGTAAGAAATTTTTTAAAATTACCCAGAATTTAAATGCTCACCTCTGCTCACTGAGTGAGCAAGGAAGTAAGGTTCATGCTTGCTCTTTCCCCTGCTTGCCACCACATCCTAGTCCAGCTAGCTCAGTGATAAACAGTAACCAGCAGCAGATGTGACAGGGTGCAAAATGTATTTCTTACAGGACTTGCCAAGAAGTCATAAAGAGAGCTAAGCAGTGTTCATATACTCCAGGGCTAATCATAGGATGAAGCATTGGAAGTTGCAGCTTGAAGGAGAAATCTGTGAAATCTTGGACCTGTTTGATTCATGCCTTCTGCTTACCCAAGGGCCACTTCAGAGCTAATCTTTGGCATTTGAAATAATGAGATTTTTAAAAGTTCCTAAATCAATATTTTTGCTCAGTCTGAGCAAGTTGTATTCTATGAGCAATCTAGGAAAACAAAATATTAGACCTGTTAATGGTATTTTTTATATTGTATGATTCAGTGTTCCTTTGGCTTTTATGTATGGACATGCACTGATCTATTTTCCCCCTTCGTATCATAAGGAAACCTTTTGTTTGTCAGTAATTAGTAATTCTTTTATCTTACAAGCAATGCTCCTGCTAAGCTGTGGAGTCTTGTGAGCAAGAATTCTACTTTGTGAGCTACTGGCATTAAAGTTGTGAGCGTGCTGCTGCATAAATTAGTTTGCTCTGGAGCCATCCTTCCTGAGCGAAGACAAAAATGTAAGAGCTGGAGGCTAAAAAACTGTGAGCTAGCTCACACTAACTCAGCTTAGAGGGAACACTGCTTACAAGTTAGTTTCAGTGTTTCTGAGATGAACATTAAAAGTGGGTGAATTTATTAGCAACTGCCACAATCTTGTTTGTAGTAAAGTGACTAATTTGTGTTTGGGCACAAATTTAATGGAACAGAATATATGCTTTTAAAATAAATAATGTAACTATATAATTATTCTAAATATTATGGGGTGTACGAGGTCCAAATATCACCCAAAACTGCATGTATTTGTGCCACTACTTCTTTTCCACACCTGAAGGTTTGAAGTAGTATCTGAAATAAGAGGAAAACTTTTTTTGTGGTGGTGGATATTTCAATGGGTGAGCCATTTACTAGTTAAATAATCACAGATTTTTGTATAAATTCGTTAAATGGATAACTAGATCAATTTATCTAGAATGTTCCAAAGCAAAGTTTTATCATCTTCACACTTTATCACCTGCATCCTACTGCAATCAGGATTCCACTCTCCAGACCTAAAATGGTCTATCTGTATTCAGTTTTATTTCTTACTAGCGGCAAGGCCCGTTGCATGGTCCGATGCAACGGGCGCTAGCTGGACTCCCTCTGGAGGCTCCGTCCCCCTCTCTGCCGGCAGCGCTTGCAGGGTGAGGCCAGGTCCACCTCCCCCTCCTGGCGCGGCACCACAGTGGCGGAGCGGCGAGCGAGGGAGGCCATCTCCTTCTTTGGGCCAGCCAGCTCCGCTGCCTCCTCCCCACCATGGAAGTCGTCGCGGGCTGCAGTCGGCCCAAGTTGCTCGTGGCCCCGTTTCCCAGCCGTGCCTGCACAGCGAGGCCAGTTCTGCCGCCTCCTCTCCACCGCACAAGGCGTTGCTGCTCCCAGTTTCTTACTGGGGGGGTGGCGCTGCGGTGAGGGAGGCCATCGTCAAGCTTGGGCCAGCAGTGCGCAGCCGCCAGAGCATCCGCCCGGTCTGGTGGCTGGAGGCAGACTGGGGCAAAGAGGTTGTGTGCTGGCTGTGTGGGCGGGACCAAGCCCACGCAGCCAGGCACGCCAGCCAATGGCCAGGGCCCAATTGTGAGTGGCAGCCCCCACAGCCAACCTATTTTGCCACGCATTTTTGCCTTATTTGGGCATGCCTTATTTGGGCATGCCAGCTGACCACTACGCTTTTATATAATAGGGAAGGATCCTGTATCTTTATTTCATTTTAACTTTGATCACACTTCACCAGTGCCCCCAATTAAAATAAAAACAAGTCTAGTGAATTATTTTATCACATTGGTACTAGTTAAGGTGCTGTTTACTAGACAGCCATGAATGAAAGCATCTTCTGATCTGAGCATCTTGATATCACAAGCAGTATGAAACTATCACAGTGGGATTCCTGTATAATGGTATCTAAGGAAAAGTGGGACAAAAGAATACTACAGTTGTAGTTTTTCCCCATTGGCCTTTACTTGAAATGCAACAGTCACAGACTGTTGATCTGTCAAGAGGCTGGCAACATGTGACAACAATAATGATGATGTGGTAGAAGTTGACACGGAGGCTGAGACCTTTTGTTTCTGGAAGGCATCACAAAAACAGCATCTGTCAAGAGTAATGAGGGGTGTAAATAGGAGCTGACTGACTGGAATATGCATTTACTGAAAAGGACAATAACCTAAACACAAGTGTCCTTCACTACCACAATTTTCACAGACAACCTCAATTTTACATTGCAACAACATACCATTTATAATCTCTTCTGGCAGCTCACTTGAATTGTTGGATTCTGGTGAAGACAGTGACCCCAACACATTATTAGACAAATCCAGATCTCTCAGGGGGGTGGGTTTCTCGTTGGCTATTAATTACAATAACTAAAGATGGGACCTTCATATCCAGATGCAATAAGACTCTGATTAGCAGTTACCATTACAAACTATCATATTATACAGCTTGTGAATTTCCACTTCAGGAGGGGCTGGGGGGTGGCAACAAGTATAGGGCCAGCCAACTTGGAGGCAGCTGGCCCCACTGTGCAAGCAGAGCGTTAACAAAAAAAAAACCAAATAAAACTATTAATGAGGGAGGGGAGAGCCGAAGAGGATCCTAGTTGAATGTTGCTGGCATTTTCCTCTGATGGAACATGAGAACACAGAGAATAGAACACTGTACCTTTAAGAGAAAAGGAAAGGAGGAAGTCATGCTGATGGTCCTAAGAACTCCCACAAACGCACCTCACAGTTCAGTATTTTTTTTCCACCAGTGATCAGCATTTAATGATAAACTCATCCCTGAGTTAAAACATTGTTAAACCTATCCCCAAGTTAAAAGAGAGCCAGTTTGGTGTAGTGGTTAAGTGTGCAGACTCTAATCTGGGAAAACTGGATTTGATTCCCACTCCTCCACTTATGCCTGCTAATGTGACCTTGGGTCAGCCACAAGATCTGGCACAGCTGTTCCTGAAAGAGCAGTTTCTGTTAGAGTTCTCTCAGCCCTCCCTACCTCACAGGGTGTCTGTTGTGGGGAGGGGAAGGGAAAGGAGTTTGTAAGCTGCTCTGAGACTCCAAGTGAAGGGTGGGGTATAAATCCAATCTCTTCTTCTTAAACAAAATTAAAATACTTTTTTTTTTTTTTGCAAAATGTACCTGCTCACCACAGGGCTTGAACTCACAACCCTTGTATGATGAGCACAATCCTTAACTTACTGAGCTAATTGGATGCTTGGTATGAGATGAAGAGAATGGTGGACCCAACACCTCCATCCCTCCCTCCCTCTGCAAAAAGAAAGGGAAGGGAGGCCCACACAGACACATTTGGGATCAGGGAATCCTCTAGTCATTTACTGATTCCTTCTTATGCTCTCTCTGGCTTTTTAAAAGATTGCCTGAATGGGAGAACATGTCCTCTTTTATCTTTGGAGAAGGAGGGAAAGAAAACAGAAAGGAAATAGGGGTGGGGGGAACAGATGGAGATCAATGAAGATGCATCAAGTAATCTGCTATTTGTTCACTGCAAATTGGTAGTGGAGAGAGCAAAAGGTCTGGTGCAAAACCACATCCAGATAACCCAGGGCAACACCATGGTGACTGCGAAGTCAGCCCTGAATGGCCATAAAACAATGCAGAAGGTTCCAAGTAAACCAATGCACAAGGAGAGTGAGAGCGGCATGCAGTGCAGAGAGATATTGCCTTTCTGGCATGGCTGCGGTAAAGCTGCAGGGGAAAGGACGAATGCAGAATCTCCCTATCTCATCTGATAACTCCTGCTTTTTCTTCTTGGAACTGCAGAAACAAGGCAGAGGTTGTCAAGAACTCAAAAAAACACAAATACAAAAATGAAGTGCTGCACTTGGCTTGGTGTGTGTATCACAAATTATGCAGGGTTGTTGTAGGGCCTAAAAGGTCGGTACTTATGTGTTCTGTACAGTACTTAGTGTAGTGCTGACCTTAAATAAATATTAAATGGCAATTATTGTGGTTACAAGTAAGCTTAAGATTTGTTTGCGGATCATGTTTATCTCCCAATAGATGCATCTTTTGCTTTAATATGAGCCAGTTCACAGGCAGTTCTAAAACAGTTGTATTGGTACAGATATGGGGCTGGTGTACATGCCACATTTATATGGCACTGCCTTTTGCTCCTACTCGTGCCTTTTCAAATAATGGAATAAACAACCATGTGGTCCTTAATTGTAGCAGTATGTATCGTTACTGCTGCTACTGTAAAAACTGTACAACATCTCTGTGGATAGTGCCAAACAGGACAACTTTGATGGTTGAATTAGTACCCAGGTGTAGGGAAAAAGCTGTCATGTATCAGCTGCCAATAATTCATCAATACTGACAGAAGTAGCATGACCATATTATCAACAAAAGTACAGGTAAGAGATATTTTACACATTTTACAGAGTGAATGTAATATGTAGTCTTGTCTCAACAAGAATTATATTGCTGCAATCTCCAATTCATTTTAACATTAAACTCCCAGGCATTTTTTAATATCTTGCCCTCTTGAACAACTAGGGGTATTGAGTTCAGTAACCAAATTTCCAGTATGCATTTCTGAATTTGTATGAATGTCAGGTTTCACATTCCCCTCAGTGAAGTCAGCAGTTCCATGAGCATTCCATTGAGTTTGTATGCTAACTCCTTCTTTGAAGAAGATGTTGCATGTGGTATATAATGGTCCATGCATATCTACATCTCTGTCCCTAACCAACTGCTAGACTGGAGCTAATAGTTTTTATTACTACTGTTTTCTACATGTGCTGTAATTACTAACAAAAATAAATAAATAAAATGAGGTGGATTCCTCCCTTAGGCTTATAACCTGTCTTGTATTTTCTTGCCACAGCAATCACATGCGGCCATCCTGGAAATCCTGTTAATGGATTCACAAATGGCAGTGAGTTCAATTTGAATGATGTTGTCAACTTTACCTGCAATACTGGATATTTACTTCAAGGGGCCTCCCGAGCACAGTGTCGCAGCAATGGACAGTGGAGTAGTTCTTTACCTACTTGCCGAGGTAAGAAAAAATACTGTACAGCTGTTATGGTCAAAAAAAGACTCTTTCTACCATCCTTTTATATAGACCTAGAACTTTAAGGATTGAATGCATTTCTCTTGAATAAATGTAAAAAGCATGTCATCGTTTTGTCTTTTTTAAACTTTGTTTTTCTACCCAGTCATTGCATTGCCGAAAAGGGGTGTCGAACTATTTTTTTATGAGAGTACTTTGTGTTACAGTTTATGGCATGCATGGCCCAGCCCAACAATATAATCATCATCATCATCATCTTTCGATTTATTAATCACGCACCCCACGCGCCTGCAGGCTCTGAGCGATGTACAGTTACTCTTTGAGACGTGGGACTAACAATGTTATATAAGGAGTAGGGAGGACAACATGTAATTCTTTAATTCCACACACACTTGCAGCTGATGGAGGATTCGTTTCTGCCTTCAGACTAGTCGTGTTCCGATCAGCGTTTTTTCAGTCGGCCGGCTTTGGTGACGTCAGGCTTTCAGGACTCTTTGTGTCACGGTGCCATACTGCCACTGCCTGGCCAAATCAGCCCACTGCAGGGCTTCTTGATGCCGAGAGAGATTTTTCATGGCTTCCAGTCTTCGTAGCAGGACGATCTGCCATTAGCTAACACCTCCCCCACGGGGGGTTGGGTGTGCCCACCGTCTCTAAGGAGTGGTACCCATTTTATCTACTTGCCGAAGCTTCCGAATTGCTGGGTTGATGACGAGCTAGGGACACAGGCTGGCAGTTCACACCAGCGCGGGGCTAGAACTGACAACAGTTCAGATGTTACTTATTAAGCAGTGGGATAAATCCCCTGCGCCACCGCTCCCCAAAGTGACATTTATGTGAGATCCATCCCTCATAACAAATGAGTTTGATACCCTTGACTGGTAACCGCTTAATTGTAAGGATGAACAAATCTCTCCCCCCCGCCCCGCCTTTGGATTTGTACTTTGTCATTGGGAGCCTTTTGTTGCTGGTGTTTCCAATTCATTTATTTCTATTATTCCATTGTTATGTCATATTAATGCTATTGCTATTCTATTTTATGTCATTTTAATGCTAATATGCATTAAGTTTATGGGGCAAAGGACATGTGAGGAAGCAGGAAGTAAGGAAAAAATAGAGATTTTTCACATCAGACTAGCAGGAATGAGATATTTGCTAGTTACTGATATTTAACTATGTCTGAGCCACAAGCAACCTGCTGCTGTAACATGTTACAGGTTGCAGGCGGCTATTTATTTATAAAATATATATCCCATCTTTCTACCTTCACCAGGGATATCAAGGTGTCTATAACAGATTAAAAACATACATGATAAAACATTATGTTTTTATAATGTTTGATAAGCCTTATAGACAGGATAAAAACATAATAGAATCACATAAGAACATAAGAGAAGCCAATGTTGGATCAGGCCAATGGCCCATCCAGTCCAACACTCTGTCACACAGTGGCCAAAAATACCAGGTGCCATCAGGAGGTCCGGCAGTGGGGCCAGGACACTAGAAGCCCTCCCACTGTTGCCCCCCCCCCCAAGCACCAAGAATACAGAGCATCCCTTACCCCATACTGAGAGTTCCTATCTATACCTTGTGGCTAATAGCCACTTGTGGACAGCTGCTCCATATGTTTATCTAATTCCTTCTTGAAGCCATCCTGTGGCAGTGAATTCCATGTGTTAATCACTCTTTGCGTGAAGAAGTACTTCCTTTTATCTGTTCTAACCCGACTGCTCAGCAATTTCATGTAGTGCCCACGAGTGCTTGTATTATGAGAAAGGGAGAAAAGTACTTCTTTCTCAACCTGCTCCATCCCATACACAATCTTATAAACCTCGATCATGTCACCCCTCAGCCGTCATTTCTCCAAGCTAAACAGCCCCAAGCACTTTAACCTTTCTTCATAGGGAAAGTGTTCCAACCCTTTTATCATTCTAGTTGCCTCCTTCTGCACTTTTTCCAATGTTATAATATCCTTTTTGAGGTGTGGTGACCAGAACTGTACACAGTACTCCAGATGAGGTCGCACCATTGATTTATACAGGGGCATGATGATCCTGGCTGATTTGTTTTCAATTCCCTTTCTAATAACCGCGAGCATAGTGTTGGCCTTTTTTTTATTGCAGTTGCACACTGTCTCGACATTTTCATTGAGTTATCTACTACGACTCCAAGATCTTTCTCTTGGTCAGTTCGGACCCCATCAACGTGTATTTATAGTTAGGATTTTTGGCTCCAATGTGCATCACTTTGCACTTGGCCACATTGAACCCCATTTGCCACGTAATCATATTTGCCACGTAATCACATCTATTTGCCTTTTATAAAAATACTTTATCTAGTATAGTATAGGCGATATTCAGTGTAACGGGTGCAAGGTAACTTGAACTATTATCTCAGCAGTATTTTACTTACTTTATTTTTTTATATCCTGCCTTTCTCCCCAATGGCGGATCAAAGCAGCTTGCACTGTTCTTCTATCCTCCATTTTGTCCTCAACAACCCTATGAGTTAGGTTAAGCTGAGAATGTGTGAGAGGCCCATGGTTATCCAACAAGCTTCCAGCGCAGATTGGGGTTTCAAACTTGGATTTCCCAGATCCTGGTCCAACACTTCAGCTATCAATCAATTCTTTATTCGGCCAACAACCAGTACAAGTCAAGAATAAAAGTTTTACAATAATGTCATTAGAAAGTAAAATCGGTCCGATCTATTGGCAACAATTAATTAAAATCTGTACATAAAATATATCTACAAATTCTACAGGCTACTGAAAAAAAAATGGCACAACTAATGGTAACCTGTTGATTAGCACCCATTAAAAATTTCTTTAAAATATAAATATCGGAACATCCAGGAAAATTGATAGGTAGAGGGGAAATTATATTAGAACAAGCTTCCTGATAGAAGTGACAGTGGAATAATACATGCTTGACTGACTCCACTTCTTTAGTGCCACACAGACAAATCTTTCCTTCATGGGAGTCTTTTTATATCTCCCCTCTAAAACCGCAGAGGGGAGGACTCATCATCTTGCCAGAGTAAAAGCTCTCTGTTGACTGGGTACCTCCAGGACAGAGACAAGGCACCGGGGCAACAACATATTTAACCTTCTCTGGTATCAGGAAGTTTGGAACATTGTTAGTGTCTCTTTGTCACTCTAAATCAAACAACCTTTGTTTGATCATTGATTTTGCTTGATCAAAACCCATTTGCAGGACAAATTCAGGAGAGAAGCCCAAATTCTGCAGTTTAAGACAAATGGCCTTCTCCCAAGGGGATTGAAAATAGTCCTGCAGGTCTAATGCTATTAAACTCCATGAGTTATGTGATAATTTTAACCAATAGTTAATGGAGGCAAGGCTTACCATAGCCTCTACCTTAATCATGCCTGACTCGAGACATAAGCTGGCAGTGGACACACAGCTCGGCACCTGAAATAAAGCTCTCAGGAATCTTGATTGACTTTTTTCTAACGAGGCAAAGTGGGAGGAGGGGGGTCCAAGAGTTGTCCCATACAATAATTGGGGCAATGTTTTTGCCTGAAATAACTGGAGGGCTCCTGGTACAAACACTTCTACTAGTAAATAGTGGAACAGTATGAACCATCAGTATCTACCTCTTCCTAATAGATTCAGGTGGATAGCCATGCTGATCTGAAGCAATAGCCACTGGACTCAGTATTTTTACCTTTTCCTAAGGAGATCTTTATGCACCATAGAAATGACAATCACTCCTTCAAGGAACTCTGTAGGCCACTTTCTTGTGTGAATCAAACAAGATGGTTCCTGAGTAGGAAGTAGAATGGGAATGGAAGAGAGAAAATGTGCTTAGAAGTTCACCATCGTGCTTCCTGTTTATGGAAATCAAACACTTCTTAGTCTCAGGACTCCTAGTATGAGGCCAGTGTGAAACAGTCTTTCAAAGCCTGAAAAGATATTTGTTAATTTATTTGTTTAGAAAATTCATATACTCTCAAGAGACTTGCTCAAAGTGCCACACAAAGTAAAAACAATAAAACCATAAAAACAACAGCATGAGACTTATCAGTTATAAATAAGCCACAAGCAAGCCACAAGCATAAGAGAACATTCAGCAGCATAAAACAGTCTTCAGGCTAGACATAGACCCAGGCCTGACAACAAAACATCAGAAAGGTGGGCAGTGAGCAAGCCTAAAGTGGGAGGACATTCCAAAAGCAAGGTGCCACTACTGAAAAAGTCCCTCACCTCTGCAGGTGGGGACACAGGGATTGTGTAAATCTTTAGCTGGATTTCACTTTTGCTGACTACTGTTCCTACTATAGGTTATGTTAAGCTTGCCAACTCTGGATTGAAACATTCTGAAGATTTGGGGGAGGAGCCTTGGGGGGCAGAGTTTGGGAAAGGGAAGAAGCTCAGCAGGGATGTGATGCCATAGAGTCTACTCTCCAAAGCTGCCATATTCTCCAGGGAACTGATCTCTGTATTCTGGAGAACAGTTGTAATCCTGGGAGAATGCCAGGTCCCACCTGGAGGCTGGCAACCCTACATCCTGTACTTTCTGTATAAGGACTGTTATGAATTTAATTTTATTTTCTTTCTCTGAGTAAGTAATTCTAGGTTAAAACTACATTATAGTTCAGACAAAGAGTTGACCTTGCTAGGCACAGTACTAAGTCTAAAATAATCAAATTCAGAGATCTAAAATTTTAATACTGTCAATCTCAGGTACTGTGTTAAGTAAGTAACATCTAATTCAACACACCTCATATTCTACCATGATTATGATTCTCATTCTTCCTCATCTGTTAATGTTAGTCAGTGATGTTGTAAAGTACTGAGACTGATGCTTCGTTGAGTGAAATCAGCTCATACTTTATTTAGGGTTCAGGAACAAGACAAGACTGCCGGCTCGTAGGCCAGTTTATATCCCTAAGGCAAACCACACCCAACACGCACCCCCCCCCGTGATAGGATTCTTTACAGTGGCAACAGTTCCATAGGACCTTTCTCGGATCCTAGCCCTCTGATAGGAGCGAGCTAGGATCCACTCTGGCAATTGTCTCTTGAAGTGAAGCTCGGGCTGTTCGTCTGACTGCGTGTTGACCAGACCTCGCATGCGATCGAACTCAGTATACAACAGATGTACACTTTAGTATGATGCAAAGCACAGGTCAGATTGAACTACATATTACAGAGAGTGTGCTTGGGTCTACCTGCTGGCTTCATAGCGTAGAAGATCCAGAAAAGTATGTGGCTCACCACTGTTTGAAATTGTTTGTTCCTCTACATAGACCTTTTCCTTGTCCTGCAGGGGAGGAGGGGGTGTCTTACATCCTGTCCAACCGATTTTCCTCATAGTGTACTGTAAGATCAGTAGAGAATAATAAAGTTTCACTGAGCATCAAAACAAACCACAGTGTTAAACATTCATCTAAGAAGTTTCCCAAGCATGCTGTGTCAGTAATCTACTTTTCATTGAACATTCACATTTTATCTGAAAATTGCATGAAGGACTATTTTTAACACTTAGTCTTCAAGGGTTTGAATCTACTCTAAGTGAGGTTCCAGTATCATTGCCTTTCTTCCTTTCTCAACATACTAAATTCAAAATGCCAGAATTTATTTTCCATGTAATCCTTGGCAGTTGTCATGGCAGGAGAGCAATCTCCTGCTATTTATGCCTTGATTTGCAACTGGGTGCCTAGAGTGAAGGGCAATCATAGGAATCAACAAGTTTATATCTGTATTCCAGCCAGCTTAAAGTTTCATAGTTTTACCACTACCCTAAAATGTACATTTAACAAAAAGGGGTATTTTAAATGTTATGACAATCAGTCTCTTTAATTTTTGCATTAAGATGTGTTTGTCTGTAGCAGTAGAAAAGAGTAAGAGTCCAGTAGCACCTTAAAGACTAACAAAATATATGGCAGGGTATGAGCTTTTGTGAGTCACTGCTCAGTAGAAAGCTCATACCCTGCCACATATTTTGTTAGTCTTTAAGGTGCTATTAGACTCTTGCTCATTTCTACTAATTTTTTTCATTGTTAGAACATAAGAACATGAGAGGAGCCAATGTTGAATCAGGTCAATGGCCCATCTAGTCCAACACTCTGTTACACAGTGGCCAAAAATACCAGGTGCCATCAGGAGGTCGAGCAGTGGGGCCAGGACACTAGAAGCCCTCCCACTACTGCCCCCCCAGCACCAAGAATAGAGTGCATCACCTGCCCCAGACGGAGAGTTCCTATCTATACCTTGTGGCTAATAGCCACGGATGGACTTCTGCTCCATATGTTTATCTAATTCCCTCTTGAAACTGCCCATGCTTGTAGCTGCCACCACCTCCTGTGGCAGTGAATTCCATATGTTAATCACTCTTTTGTTCACCCTTTGGATGTACATCTGCTCCTATCAACTATCACAGAAAGTTGTAGAATGATCAAATCAAGCATCTTTTTAGCTGACCATTTCATCATGCCAGGATTTGCTCTCCCCCTCACCTCAGAGGCAGTCCATGTGATAAGATGGGAACTA
This sequence comes from Gekko gecko, assembly GCA_029375565.1. Lineage (NCBI taxonomy): Eukaryota > Metazoa > Chordata > Lepidosauria > Squamata > Gekkonidae > Gekko > Gekko gecko. The sequence goes on from JAPDNY010000001.1 coordinate 267,715,015, forward strand.
TAAGTTTTTATTAAAATACAATTACCTTGTGCCCAATACTGATTAGAACTGCAGTGCTAGGCAAGGATGGGATTAAGGCTGTCTCCACCCCATTAACCAGTAGCATACAATGCATGACCAAAGCTCAGATGCTGCTGATGAATAAAGGGAAAGAGGTGGAGATGCCTGTTGCCAGCACTTGACTGGCGGGCAAAGAGGAGAAAGGGAAAGAGGAGGAAGTTTTTCTCTTCTTTGAGTATATAGTCTGAACCAGAGAAGGATTTAGAACCATAATGCTCAATTTTGTATTGAAGGTAAGTTTTACAAATCTTGCCCAAATTTATTTTTCCAAGCTGAGAAATAAAAAGTAGACCACCATCTGTATTCCTGAGTTGTGGAAATGTGACTGTAGAGGAAAAGGGTGGGAGAGAAGGCTCACATGAAAAATCAAGAGTTTGGTGATATCCAGATCCTCTTTATTTGTTAACTTATAATATCCCAATTAAAATTTACAACAGCACAGAATGAACATCATTAATAAAATCATTTTCGGATATCCAAAGCAGAAATTGTAAAACCAAGGTCTTTTACTCAGTTTTGAACTCTAGTTTAAATTTCAAGCAGGCTCAAAGTAATCTGAAAGAGAGTGTTATTCACCAGTTTTTCAAAACATAACAAATGAGTTGGTAAAGTAAGCCCATCTGTCAGTGGGCTAGCCATTTAACTTAACAAGGAAATTTCCCAGTGGTCCACTAATCTTGGAGGCCATTGAGAGCCACTAGAAAACAGAGTCAAGTCCCAGGAAGTCTACCAGTTCTGAACAGGGGCACTTGGCCCAGACCCTTCACTGATGATAGTAATTAGTCTCAACTCACCAATTGTCTCCTCCTCCACTACTGCAGGAAAAAGCTAACACCCATTGTTGGCACCTAGGGGTGTCAGGTTTCCCACCATAGGGTGTAACCTCCCACTCTCAAGCCATGGCCGCTGCCACTGCTCCATATCATGGCAGGAGCAAAAATGGGGGCAGCCTTCCATGATACCAGCTGGGAATCTGGAAGCGATGTGACTGTGTCGTATGACATTATAGGAACTACCCCAATCTCAATGGCTTTTACCATAGACATCAGGGGAAATCCTGGAGTATCATACAACATGATGACTGCTGGAAGTGACATTGGGGCTTGTTGCAATGTTTTTTTGCCAGTCTTCACTCCCACTTACCCCCAATGCTCCCATCCCTGTATGGAGCTAGACTGGCAATCTTATTGGCACTACTTAGCTGAATAGCCTCTGCAGCACTGGCTTGTAAGCAAGCAGAAACTGCTCAGCTTAGCATACTGTGGGGCTATTTTCATTTCCCAGTATGCCGCTGCCCTCTGTACAGTGTTATGGAACTAGGAGTCACTACCAACCCTAAATATTACATTTGCCTTTCTTGCAAATGTGGGGAATTTACACATTGTGTGTAAGATTACACATAAGTGTCCTGGTTTTCTATACAAATACTACTGCTATACAAATGAAAGGCGTATATCAAGCAGATAAATTTAATATATATTCTGAATATGCCATTTTGCCAGAAAATTGAGTACTTCTGTTGTCCTCTTTTTTACCTCAATAATTCAGTTCAGACTGCTTCTGATTAGATTTAGTGCAACAAATCATTTTGAAGCACAATGGCCTTTGCTAACTGTAATATTTCCAACTGGAGAAAGCATGTTAAAAGTAGCCATTACCTGAACATTCAGACAGATTTTTCAAAAATTATTTATAGCTGTACTGTGAACTGATTTTAAATGTAACAGAAAACATACGGTTGTGAAAAGTCATTACTGCAACTGTAAATCTAATATCCTTGCTGAACAAACTCTTCGTTATAAAAGAGCTTTGGGAAGAATATTCTATTTTACATAATGGAGCAATTTTGCAACTTATTTCTAGTAATAATATTTTTCAGCCTTTGGATGTCTATGCATGGCTAAAAATAAACTTTCAGTGAAGACCAAGGAAGCATTCAGAATAAGATGGAGTGTGAAGTGGATTGGAGTCCAAGAAAATGGCCTTGTGAATGTTGTTTGTGTTGTATGTAAAACTATTAATAGTGGCAACCAGGGGTCTTTTGGGGGGGAGTGTACTGGAGCACAGCTCTGGGAGCTCAGGAGCCAAGCCCCGCCCCCAGCCAGCATCCTGGGGAGTCTTTCAGGCAGCCAAATGTCAATTTCAGCTCCATTATATCCTATGGGCCATTGAAGTCAATGGTGAAAACATAGGGTATATTCTGGGGGCTGGAGGGGAGGGGGTTTGAGGGAGAGGCTCCAAACTCACAGGGTAGCTGATGGAGCCTCTCCCCAAGATACCCACCAAGTTTCAAGAACATTGGACCAAGGGGTCCAATTCTATGGGCCCCCAAACAGATTGCCCCTATTCCCTCCATTGTTCTCTATGGTGGGAAAAAAGTTACTCCTGTTAGGGAGTATATGGAAGAAGAAGCAGCCCAGAGCTTCCCCGCACCCTTCCCTGACCAGAGCCCTCCAATCCTAGCCTACTACAGCAGGCACATGCTGCCAATGGGGAGTCTTGTCAGTAAGAGGAACAATGCTGGTAAGATTCCACATGGAAACTCGCTCCCCACCCAGCCGCGTAGCTCCAACCTCTCCAGAGCTCATGCAGGACTGATCTGCTCTGGGAGGGTGGTTGCCCCCAGATCTGGCTGGTGAGCTTGCCCTTGATTGGTCAGCGCTCCCGTGCTAAGCCTTGTTTGGTTTGCTCTCCCCTCATTCTTCATTCAAGAAGAGAGGGGTGGGCAAATGCAGGGGTCTGCTTCATGGGTAGCCACTGGTCAAAATTGGCAATCCCAAATATTTCCTGAATCCCAATACCATACTTGTATTGGGATTCAGGAATATCAGGAAATACTGGTATTTTTTGGGTTCAGTATACATGAACCTGAAAAATACTGGTTTGTGTTTTTTTGTGTACAACCCTAATAACTGTACTTAAAACTGAAGGAGGACATGAAATATACTTAATTGATTTCAGTACAAACTCCAGTTAAGGTAGCCTTTTAGCTGTAAGAGGATGGGAATTTTTTTTCTTTATGAATTTGAAAGATGTAGCAGACAGCTAACCAAGCCCGTTTAAAAGAGTTGCATACGAGAGCCTTAATTACTTGTGGAAACTAATGAAACTCTTCTTGATGGTGTCTCAGATGAATGTGAATCCCACAGTCAAGCTACAAGTGCAAGAAATGAAACAGGTTGGGCACCTGGGAAGAAGCTTTATTTTTAATGGCAACCCAGTAGTGGTTTTAATAGAACTACTTTTCTGTACTGTTTACTGACTAAAAAGTTAAAGTGCAAAAAAAAGGCTTTGATCTTTCCTGTAGACAAGAGATTTATGAAACAAACCTCGGGCCAAAGCTCCCTTTCTATGTTCTTTTAGACACAGATCTGAGCAGTGCTTCCAGGATTATAATCCTGCTTTTTAAAGACAACTCACTAAATAAACATTGCATTTACTTCTTCCCTTCATATTTTCTCTGGTTGTCTTGAGGATTTCTTATGTTCTGCTATGTATTTCTAGGTTATCCACAGTGCAAGGAGATATGAGATTTTGAAATATCCTTGATATAAAACTTTTAAACATATGAGATATTTACATTAGGAGATTTCTGAGTGGACAAGGAAGACACATGGCATTTCTGTGTCCATCTGGAGACTTTCCAGACATTGAATGCTATTTAGTGCCATAATGTACTCTTCAGTTTTATTGACATGAATGGGCCTTATGTGCGTCTAATTATTGTGCTGGAATGTGGTTGTTTGAAACAAACCACATTTTTTAAAAAGTCTCTGCTCTCATCTCCTGTCTGTATCTCATGTCCCCTTATCCTCCCTTTCTCACTCTTACCTGCTATGTGAACATTCATGTCCTCCCAATCTCTTTTTCTTCCATTTCTCTCACTCAGTCCCTCCACAGTTTTACATACCTCTGTCATGTCACTTCTCCTTCATCTTAAAGAAAAACTGACTTTTAAAAACATAGCAGCAGTCAAAGCAGAAAAGCTTCAGTTGCTAGTGACATCGCATAATTGTAAATATTGGATCAGAGACAGCTACTATTAACTATTGTCTGTGGTCTTTACTGTTCATTAGATTTAAAATGGTAAGGATATGAATTTTCAATAATGAGGAGTTTTGTCTTTGACTTACAGTTGTGAACTGCACAGATCCAGGTTTTGTGGAAAATGCTGTTCGTCATGGGCAACAGAATTTCCCTGAATCTTTCAAATATGGAGTCAGCGTGGTATACCACTGCAAGAAAGGATTTTATCTTTTAGGGTCTTCTGCACTGACCTGCAAGGCTACTGGTTTGTGGGACAGATCACTACCAAAATGTTTGTGTAAGTATTCAACAAGTGTTAGTATTAGCCAGAATACCAGTTAATGTGGAATAGTATATTGTGTTATCCCACATTATTATATTTCAAGTGATTGTGGTTTGCACCAATAGGAAAAAAATTATAATAAAGGAATTGTCAAAAAGCACTATTCCTCCTGACACAAGATTGACCACAGTAATGTCCTCCCTCTCCTTGGTGTATGCAAAGTGTGTGGACACAGCACTGCAGTGCCCCATCCATGAAGCCCAGAACAACAGACTGGGAAACCTTCTACTTCATCTTGCTCTCCTCAAAAAATAGGGTTCTAAATGTGAATTTATTTAAGCTGAAATCTGATCTAGTTTTTTTAAGATTTATATTTTTATAGAGCCTTGTTTAGTTTCCACAGGAAAGATTTTAGTGTGTTCAGATGGCTTTGCAAAAGTCAACTGGACCAAGGCAGAAAAGGAAAAACTGTATTCTGGCATCCTGGAAAAACCTTGAATCTTTGCCTGATGCAAGTGGGAATGAGAATCTGTTCATCCTTTGGGCTACTAACTGAAGTGCCTACTTTTAAAAAATGCACAGTTAGGAGCCAACTTTCTATGTAATTTGTATTCTTTGTGCTCTATTTATGAAGAACAAATCATTCAGGATATCAAATGAAATGAATAGAATTCAACAATACTGTTGTGTATTGTACATAAATCTGACTTCATAGTTACAATCCTTCACATGTTGTTTTATGAAGAGAAAATCTTATGAAGCTTATTCCTTTTCTCCCTCTCCCTCTCCATAGCAATATCTTGTGGACACCCTGGAGTTCCAGCAAATGCAATTCTGTCAGGAGACAAATTTACATACGGGTCTGCTGTTCTCTACTCCTGCACAGGAAGTCGAACTCTCATAGGAAACTCAAGTAGGACATGCCAAGAAGACAGCCGCTGGAGTGGAACTCTGCCTCACTGCTCAGGTAATTGTGTAAAGCATTGACCTAGGAACGGAGATGATTTAAACTGTTCCCTTCTAGCAATAACATGTCATGTTTTGAGTTTTCACTTACATGGTGTTCTTTGATTAACCATTAGCTGCATTTAACACTATGTTGCATTTTCTACCACTTAGTGTTTTAACATTTCCTTAGACTGAGATGGTTCATCTGTGATCCACACGTTATCTGTTTGTTCCTGAAACCATGAGATCAGCCATATGGCTTAGCAGCCAAAAAACAAAAAGAGAACCCAAGAGCAACATTGGATATTCATCATATACATGAATATGGGAATCTTATGAGACACACACTTGCTAGATTCACACAAATCATAAATATGCTAAATAGAGGTTTATGTGTTTTCCAAATGGAGAGATAACTGTGCTGATTCTGGTACACACACCTTCTGAGGACCTTGATTCTTAAGCCAAATGATGTTGCAATGTAGGCCGAGGACAGACTGGCAATTTGCCCCGGTAGCCAGTCGCGGCAAAAAAAACCCGGATTAAACTATACCGGGTTTTCCCGTCCACACAGCGGGGGCCGCTGCCAGAAGATACGGGACGGAGGCGCGCAGGAGCGTTCAGACTGCTGCGCCATAGGCATGCTATATTCGCCGTTTCCCCATTAATTCGGCTGTGGGTGTATGGGTGTATGTGCGCATGAGCGCTCATGCGCATAAGCGCATTTTGCCGATTTTTTTTTTGTCCTGCAATGCCAGCACCACATTGGGCAGTGGAGCGGAGTGCAGCCAATCACAGTGCTGCTGCCTCGTGCCCAACGCGGCTTCCACCCGGCTTTTCGCCTGCGTGTTCAGACTCCCCGAAAGCGGAGAAACGCGCAACGAACGCAGGCTTTTGGATTTGCGATGGCTTTTATCAGGTGTTTTTTTAATCCGGCAGTGAAGCGCAACAGCACCGGTAGGCTACGGGTGGGGGACGCCAGGCAGATGTGCCTGTGTGAACATTCCATTTAATCCGATATTGAGTCGTTGTCAGCCCGGGTCCCTTCCCGGGGCAAATTGCCAGTCTGTCCTCGGCCGTAGTGGAGCCTGAGAAGATCTTCAGTTATTCTTTTTTGTTGCACAGGAAATAACCCAGGGTTTTGTGATGATCCTGGAGTACCATCTCATGGGACTAGACTTGGAGATGAGTTCAAGATAAAAAGTCTACTGCGTTTTTCCTGTGAAATGGGTTATCAGCTGAGAGGTTCCCCAGAAAGAACGTGTCTCCTTAATGGGTCGTGGTCTGGTTTGCAGCCTGTGTGCGAAGGTTAGTAGTTGCTATGGATATTTTCATTGGCAAGTCAGTTCTATAAATGCAACTCTTTGATGCTTTTATTTCAGTAAAGTACTTTGAGTACATTTTAAAGTGCACTAAAGAACTTACATAGTTCAAAATTTGTTTCTCAGGCTGGCTTAACTTTGTTTGGATCATGCTCAGTGAGGTAAATGAACACAGGATTTATGTTTGTTGGCTTGTGAGACTGATAGAAATACGTTTGTCTTCTAAGCTGCAGCCATTAAGCCTCGGAAAAATGATGCACAACCAATGGTCTCACTTTTTTTTTCAAGGTTGGTTTCTTCCAAAGCTGCTTAAAGACTGGATATGACTGCAGGCTGCCAGTTATTCATCCACGATTCACTGAAATGTTTCTGGTTTTCTTTAAGCTAATAGACAATATAGAGAAAGTATCTGCCTTAAGACAGCTAAACCAGAATAATAGAAAGTCAGGATGTATCATACATTAGGATTACAAGCTGCAGGCCAGTGTAAAGTTGGATTCACTTTTTATCCTTCACCTCTCTTTCTTTCCCCTATCAAAAAGCTCCAAACAGGCTATATGCCTAGATGGTTAGGAACTTCTGCTGTTTACGTGTATTGTTATCACCTGTTCTCTTTACTACCAATAATCTATTGTATGTCTTCTTTCCCAACAGTAAAGCATTTCACTTTACTTTCCTATGTAAAATTCATATTTATTTATACACAAATGGGTCTGTAGGGGTTTTCAACCATGATGCTAAAAATTTTAGCTCCTCTCACACTTTTTGTATTATTTAGGAAAGTCAATGTAGAAAAGAATTCAGAATATGAATAAAATGAAACTCTAAGCAATATAGGTTTCTGCATTCCCATTAAGAAATGGTTAAAAACAAAGCTGATTGACACCTCAGGTGTGAAAAAGCCTATTATTTATTTTTTAGGAGATGGGCAGAAGACAGTGATAGAAGTGATGACTATTATTTGGGAGGGTTCCATAATTTTAGCATCACAATTGAAAAGGTGCTCTCTTTGGTTACTACCTGTCTAACTTCAGAAAGTGGGGACACCCAAAGCAAGGTTTATCAGAAATCCTTTCCTATATTCTAAATAGACAATGGATGTCTATTTAATCAAAAGCTATTTAAGTACAAAATAGCATGTATATTGTTAGACTTCAAGGTGAGCTGCATGAAAATTAATGGTTACTAGTATAGAAGACTGACAAAATATACAGTTAGATATGTTACAGTTAGCAGTGATCACTAGTTGGGCTGGCTTCGACAAATTCATAGGGTGTATCAATAGCTGTTAGTCATGATGACCAAGAAGAACATCAGCTACAAATCTGTAGAAAGCCAAGGTATATTTTAGTTAAATGAATAAAATAAATCTTCATGTCCAGATTCAGTAACCCTATGAATATAGAGCTGGGGATCAACAATCAACAACAGGGGAGGTTTTACTCTCCATAGAACATCTGGTTGATCAGTGTGTGAAAATGGACATTGGACTAGATGAACCATTGGTCTGATGCAACACAGCTACTACTGTGTTATATGAGGGTCTAATTCTTATTCTCAATATTAAAACACGAGGTTGTATCCAATAAACCATGATAGAAAAGAATGTTGTGGCACTGGACTTTCCCCTCTTCCAGTGCAGCTGTGAAATTCTGCTGGTGGTGGTCAGAGGACCTTCAAAAGTTGCTTGAGATGCAAAACAATGGTATGCAATGAGAAGGAGGAATCAATGAAAATTGCCTCTATTTCTCCAGTGAAAGAAATGCCCATCTGCTAGCCAAGAATATAGGTTAAATATAGCCCAAGATTCTTATGGATGCAGCCTCTGGAGAATCCTAGTCTTCAGGGAAGCACAGATTCAGTACTGGAAATAGTTGCATAAAAGATACAAATTCACTCTTCAGCCTATTTAGTGTAGTTACAGAAAGTGGAATGTCAAGAATAGTTAAGTTAAAGACTGTATTGCTGAGATAATTTAGTTACCCTTCTATTCCTGTGATCCTTTTTTTTTTTTTTTTTGGCCCCCCGAAGGGGATTTTTTATTGCATTTTCTAAATATCTTCAGAAAAGGGGAAGGGTACTAACATAAACAACTACAAGAAAGGGATGATAGGAAAGAAAATCCAAGTTGTGGTGATTGTATACAATGCTTACAAATATGGCATTAACAAATAAGAACTTTCAGTTGTTAACCCTGAAGGTGACAGTTGAATACATCACTTATAGAAGCTCTAGCTCATACTGACTGTTTGGAGTATACTTCTAAAATACACTTAAATTTCTTTTATGTAAACATCAGGCATCCTCATCATCTAGTTACAATAATTTCTGCCTATCTGGCTATTACTTTCTGCCCATCTGACTATTTAGAGTTTTTTAATCAACCATTACCTGCAATCCAAAGTTATTTAGGTAAAGTTATTAAATACGTCCAAATTAGGCTTGAATATGCTTCTCCTAAAGACTCTCTATTTACCCTCTTATTAAAAAAGAAAAAAAAGACAGAAAAGAACCTAAGTATGCATCAAATAACATCCCCTTCCCCTCTTTCTTTTATGGTACTAGTCTAAATTAATAAAATGCATTTAAATTTCATTTGAGCACTCATTATCCAACTTCCATCTTTTCTGTGTAAACCCTTCCCCCCTATTTTGTCCAAACATCCCCCCCTCAGCCAAAAATCTTATCTCTGGAAAGGATCTTCGCTATAGAGTTTTCTCCCCTCGATCTTCTTCAGCTCACAGTCCACATTGTTGATATCTTCTGGAACTCTGCTATCTCCTGAACCTATAATTCACGTAGCCACTTTTCACCCAACATTTCATTAGCTTTGTCCCCCCATCAAAATATATAGTAACTTTATTTTTAGGAGGAGAGTTTCCCCTCCCCTCCGCTTGTCGTAGGAGAACATAGTGTAATTTATTGTTCAGTTACTTTCGACTTCCTGAAGAAGACTCAGTTTCGTTTTAATTCTTTCAATGCAACAGGTGCCATTTCCAGATGTGCCATTTCCAGAGTTAGGGGTCTGTTTATCTTCTTTTTATTACCAGATTGCCAGGGTCCCATAAATCCATCAAATCGTTCTGCCACCTTCAATGATTCTCTAGATCTGTCCCTCTTATTTCCAGTTTATTCCAAAGTATTTTATTTTTAAAAGGGGGGACTTCCCCTCCCATTCAACATTTCACAGCCACCATTCACAGAGATGTTTAGAGTTTCTTTAAGAAGAAAAAGGACGCTTTCCAATGCCTAAAAAGGTTATTTTCAGATGTTTACACGGTCACTTTGTCTTTCGAGAGGGGAGATTTCCCACCCTCTGTCTGCTAGAGGAAGGTTCTGCATCATTTCCAGCCAATATTCAGGAAGCACTTCAACTATCGTAAGTTTTCCCATTCAATACTTTCTCTCTTTTCTGGCATTCTCTTCATTCCCCCTACCCCCTAAGAGCTTTATTTTTATATTTTTATATTGTTATATGGGGAGAATTCTTCCCCCCATTTCTTTTTTTTTGGAGGGGGAAGACTTTGCTCCACTTGGTCTCTTACTGTGGTGTTAACAGTCTTTAGGAGAGAAAGCTCTAATTCTTCCTTCTAGCCATTTCTAGCTAGCCATATAGAGCATTTTCAGATACTGTTTTTAAAGTCCCAAATGTTTGCTTATCTGTTACTCAGTTCTTAGATCTCAGCATTCCTCCATCATAGTCCCTTCAAGTTCCATTTATCCAGTAGTAATTTCCTTTATCTGGTCATCCGGGGGGGTCTGCAATTGTCTCCCCCACCCGTGCTTGCAGGGATAAACTCTTCCCTCTAGTGCTTTATTAACTTGTACTCACACTTCTTCAGTTACTTCATCGATTCAGCCAGTCGCTTAATTAAAATTTGATCACCACCCACTTGGTTTTCCAGTACGCAAAGCCTCGACCATTACTGGAACACAGCGGAGAGACCATTGGGGCAAAAGGATGCCCTCACCCCCAGGCTAAAAGCTGGGGGGGTGGCGAACCTCAGCGCCCCCTGACTCAGGGCCTATCCCTCGATCCCTGGGGGGAAGCATACAATCGCCCCCCTCTCTACCTTCTGGTTTGCAGTCCGTGTCTCCGGGAGCCAGGAGAAACGGCTGCCATCAGCCTGCCAACCTGGAAGCGCCTCTCTATTCCTGTGATCCTGAATGGATTAGGCTCTAATGCTGCATGTGACTCTGTTTAAGGTACTTATGCTTGCAAATAAATAAAGTGAAAATTCAGATTTGAATTTAATTTCTGGTCAGGGAAACCAACAGGAAGAAGCTGAATTTGCCAGACAAAAGGGTCATTCAGTACTGAAGATACATCAAAAAAGTTCCCCTATTAAAAGTATTGTTCTGAGAGTTATATAAGAACATTTAATAAACAAAAGGGGAATTCCTGGTATATTATTCAGGACATAGTTCTGTACCTTAGTGTCAGGTAGCCCTGCCATGATGGATGGAGAAGGGAGGGCGGATGGGATTGTTTCGTGAAGGGAGGGAGGATGGGACTGTGTGGTGCTGATTTATGCACCTGGACTGTTCGAATGGAATGTGGGGAGCTGCCTAGACTGCCTGGGCGTACAGGCCATATCTTACCCAAAGACAACGACCTTGAGAGAGCCAGGCTGTTAGCTTCATATCGCTTTCGAAAGCAACAGCTAGGCTGGGAAAGTTGGGGTGGCGGGAACTGCCTTAATTAGCGCTGTCTGTACTTCCCGCACGTGCGCTGAGCTTCTATTGGTGGAGGAGGGGGGTCTCATCCCCCTCTGATGGTATAACTGTCTGCTTCATGTAACCAAGGTATTCTTAACAATGCTTCTGTTTCAGTAACCTAATCTTGCAGCTTAAAATAAATACTATTCTTGCTTCAATGAACAAGGCCTGGTATTTTGCTGACTAATTTAAGGACTCTGACACTTAGTTTCATTGGGGGAAAGGAAAAAACACCCAAGGAAAATAAAAGGGAAGTTTCTGGTAATAATGTTAAGGAGATAGTTCTGCACATGAATGAAGGTGTGACTGAGATAAATGAAAGGAAGAATAAGATAAACTACTTTAAAGTTGCATTCCCAATTACATTATTGGTGAACGTTAGCAATGTCATGAAATAAATACATTATTTCATATTGAGGCCACCATGAGACAGAACATAAGAGCAAATGTTTCAGTGCTTTTAATACTTTTGTTCATCTCTCTGGGAACAGTGACCATAATGTCATTGAGTTTAACATTTGTACAGATAGGGAGTTGCCCAAAAAGACTGACGCGACCACTTTTAACTTTAAAAGGGGTAACTTCTCTGGTATGAGGGGACATGTGAGGAAGAAATTGAAAGGAAGAGTGGAGAAGGTCAAAACCATTGGGGAAGCTTGGAGACTATTTAAAAAGACAATCATAGAAGCTCAGAAAAAATATATACCACAGGTTAGGAAAGGTACAAATAGGTATAGAAAAAAGCCTGCATGGTTAACAAATAAAGTAATGGAAGCTGTAAAAGGTAAGAAGGATTCCCTTAAGCGGTGGAAAGCTAGTCTTAGTGAGGTTGATAAAAGGGAACACAGACTATGGCAAATAAAATGCAAGTCTGTGATCAGGCAAGCAAAAAGGGAATATGAGGAGCATATCGCAAAAAACATAAAGACCAACAATAAAACTTTCTTCAAATACATTAGAAGTAGGAAGCCAGCCAGGGAGGCAGTGGGGCCCTTGGATGACCAAGGGGTAAAAGGAGTAGTGAAGGATGATAGGGAAATGGCTGAGAAGCTGAATGCATTTTTTGCCTCTGTCTTCACTGTGGAAAAGTGTTTGCCCACTCCAGAAGCACCAATTTTGGGAGGGGGTTTGAAAGACCTGAATCAGATTGCGGTAACAAGAGAGGAAGTCCTCCAACTGATGGACAATTTAAAAACTAATAAATCACCAGGCCTGGATGGGATTCATCCGAGAGTTCTGAAAGAACTCAAATGTGAACTTGTGGATCTCCTGACAAAAATATGTAATCTTTCTTTAAAATCTGCCTCCATTCCTGAGGACTGGAAGGTAGCTAATGTCACTCCCATCTTTAAAAAGGGCTCCAGGGGAGATCCGGGAAATTACAGGCCAGTCAGTCTGACATCGATACTGAGTAAGTTGGTGGAAAAGAATTAGTAGGCACATTGATGAACAAAAACTATTGAGGCAGACTCAGCATGGGTTCTGTAAGGGAAGATCTTGTCTCACTAACCTGTTAGTGTTTTTTGAGGGAGTGAACAAACCTGTGGACAAGGGGGACCCAATAGATATTATTTACCTTGACTTCCGGAAAGCTTTTGATACAGTTCCTCATCAAAGGCTCCTAAGTAAGCTCAATAGTCATGGGATAAAAGGACAAGTCCTCTTGTGGATCAAAAACTGGCTTATAAATAGGAAACAGAGAGTGAGTATAAATGGGAAACTTTCTCAGTGGAGGGTGGTAAGCAGTGGGGTACCACAGGGATCAGTACTCGGTCCGATGCTTTTTAACTTGTTTATTAACGATTTGGAATTGGGAGTAAGCAGTGATGTGGCTAAATTTGCAGATGACACAAAGTTGTTCAGGGTGGTGAAAACCAGGGAGGATTGTGAGGCACTCCAAAGGGATCTGTTGAGGATGGGTGAGTGGGCGTCAACGTGGCAAATGGGGTTCAATGTGGCCAAGTGCAAAGTGATGCACATTGGAGCCAAATATCCTAAATATAAATACACGTTGATGGGGTCTGATCTGGCAGAGACGGACCAAGAGAGAGATCTTGGAGTCGTAGTGGTTAACTCGCTGAAAATGTCTACACAATGTGTAGCTGCAATAAAAAAGGCCAATGCTATGCTGGGGATTATTAGGAAGGGAATTGATAACAAATCAGCCAGTATCATCATGCCCCTGTATAAATCATTGGTGTGACCTCATTTGGAATACTGTGTACAGTTCTGGTCACCACATCTCAAAAAGGATATTATAGCATTGGAAAAAGTGCAGAGAAGGGCAACTAGAATGATAAAAGGGTTGGAACACCTTCCCTACGAAGAAAGGTTAAAATGCTTGGGGCTCTTTAGCTTGGAGAAACGACGGCTGAGAGGTGACATGATCGAGGTTTATAAGATTATGAATGGGATTGAGCAGGTTGAGAAAGAAGTACTTTTCTCCCTTTCTCACAATACAAGAACTCGTGGGCACTCTATGAAATTGCTGAGCAGTCGGGTTAGAACAGATAAAAGGAAATACTTCTTCACCCAAAGAGTGATTAACATATGGAATTCACTGCCACAGGAGGTCGTGGCAGCTGCAAGCATGGACAGTTTCAAGAGGAAATTAGATAAACATATGGAGCAGAAGTCCACCAGTGGCTATTAGCCACAGGGTATAGATGGGAACTCTCAGTCTGGGGCAGGTGATGCACTCTATTCTTGGTGCTGGAGGGGGCAGCAGTGGGAGGGCTTCTGATGTCCTGGCCCCACTGCTGGACCTCCTGATGGCACCTGGTATATTTTGGCCGCTGTGTGACAGAGTGTTGGACTAGATGGGCCATTGGCCTGATTCATCATTGGCTTCTCTTATGTTCTTATGTTCTTATGTTCTCTTTCTCCCATTCTGTGTACCATATTTCCAAATTTATTCCAAAGAGAAACATATTTACTATCTGTAAATATTAAAATAAAGTGATACTGTAAGTAGGGATGGGCACAGACCACAAAAATGCAGGTTGGTTTGTGGTTTGCGTACAATCCAAACTAGGTTCATGAGGTTTGTGCCCAAAACAGCTGAGCCGCAGGGGCAGCCTGCTCCTGTGGCCCAGTTGTTCCATGTTCTAAACAGCTGAGCTGTGGGTGCAGGCTGCCCCCATGGCTCAGCTGTTTAGATTGGAAACAGCTGAACCACAGGAACAGGCTCAGCTATTTTGAACCTGAAATAGTTGAGCCATGGGAGCAGGCTGCCCCCATGGCTCAGCTGTTTCTGATCTGTTGGCTGCTTTCATGGGAAGTAGAAAGTAGGAGTTTAAACCTCTGCTTTTTGCTCCCCACACATCTCCATGAACTGCCTTAAAAGTTCATGGAGGTTCATGGCTGAGCTGCAGTTTGCAAACTTCAGTTTGCAGACCACAGACCCAGCCAAAATTTGTCACAAACAAAGGTTCATGAGCCTGTCCGTGTCCATCCTTAAATGTAAGCCCAACAGGGAAAATACATGCTTTGGTCTTTAGAACTACCATAAGCCACTGTTTTACCACATTATCTAGATCTTTTTTATAATACAGATCATATTGATTTTTTTCTTGCTTCTTCCTACAATTAACAGCTGTGTCTTGTGGAAATCCTGGAACACCAGCCAATGGCAAGATAATCTACAGTGATGGGGTTTCATTCTCAAGCTCTGTCATATATGCCTGTTGGGAAGGCTACAAAACTTCAGGGTTAACTACTCGGCACTGTACAGCCAATGGCACATGGACTGGCACTACCCCAGACTGCACAGGTCTGAAACTGACACCTTTTTAACTATGTGTTTCAGAAATGACAGAAATGTCATCCTTGTTGGAGAAAGAAAATGATTGTCTGGTAATAAAAAGCATGTCAGCTTGTAATTGTATTCATTAATACCTTTTACATATGCCATTTGATCCTAAGGATATTTATACAGAAGTACCACTAAGTTCAATGGGACTTATTTATTTAGCATTATATCCTTGGATTCATTTTGAGAAAAGCTCATCTATGCTGTTGTTTTATGAAGAACAACAGCTTTCTGACATTTGCCATGACAGCCATATATCTAATGGACACTGTTGGTCCTATCTGCGCAATCACACATATACAGTTTACAATGCAGTCCTGTGCAGAGTCACTCCAGTCTAGGGTCATTGTCATCTAACGGAATAAGTCTGCATAGTACTACACTGTAAATATAATTTATTACTAAATATTACGAAATATAGTTATTTTTCCTCAAGCCACTTATAGTTTTTTTATGCTATCTTGTTTAATAGAAGAATTTAGTCTGTCACCTCATGACAGTGAAGAAACATGGTTTCTGAGGAGCAGTGTCTTTGTGAAATTATCTTTGCTGTTCATATAGGCTGTGCTGGAAGTAATTCAGATGTGGGGCTTAGGGTGTATGCATTTATAATTAGGGGCCTACAAAATAAATCAGAAAAATGCATGCAGTAAAACTAATCAAAATGCAAACTAATGCAGAGGATATGACTAGAGATTGTACAGGTGTATTTGTACAAAATTTAGACAGATTTGAGTATCAGGTGGCTTCTGCAACTTGTGAACACAACTCATTTTCGAGGATCAAACTATTTGCTCCTAACCCAGTGAAATTGTACTGGAAGTTGCAGATGCACCAGCAGGAACTCCTAGTTTTATTTGCTCTCCAGTAATATACAAACATGCACACGTGTAATACCTGATCCATCGGCTTAAAAGTCAATTTTTGCTACTATGCAAATGAAAACAAAAGTACACAGCCATGTGTTCAGATTTCAAGATGATGCCCACTGTATGTTTCCATGCACACATATATTAGGAGTTGTAGGGTTTTTTTCCCCTTTTAATATCTTTACTAAACCTTTATTTCTGCTTTACGTACTTCAGTGATCAGTTGCGGAGATCCTGGTGAATTAGCAAGTGGTGTTCAGTTTGGAAATGATTTCACATTTAACAAGACGGTAACCTATCAGTGCAATCCAGGCTATCTAATGGAACCTGTTGGAGCATCTACCATACGCTGTACCAAAGATGGCACATGGAACCAGAGTAAACCCATTTGTAAAGGTGTGGTCTTTCAGTATTTTAGAAAAAATATTCTCCTGTTGGGCCAATCCAGTTAATTCCTCATGTTTATAATTAATATGATTTGTTGCAGTAGCTCCTAAACTAAGAACAGAAGCTTTTAATATGTTTACAAGAGTGGTGACAGGAGAAAAGGTATGATGGAACTGTTGAAAACAGAAGGACTAGAATGCTCCTAACACTCTGTTTCCCTTCATTTTTCCTTGTTCCTGCATCCTCTTCCAGTGCCTTAAAAGATCATTCCCAGAATCATGAAACCCCTGCAGAAGTGGGCTGGGGTGGATTGCAGTGAGGAAAATCGAGTGAAATTGCTCCTTCCTCTTTCACAAGCACCAGCTCTGCTGAGGGATGAGGTGGATTTTATCCCTTTGTCCATACTTGCTCCATAACATTGAACTGCACAGCTCTTCTTCCACATGGATCCCATGACCCCAGGATCTTTCTGGGGATTAAAAGGGGCTACAGAAATTGGGAGGAAAAACTCCATGCATTTTCCATATATGGGTGGCTGGATATATACTATTGGCTTGGATCCACAGGAGGATCCCTCATGCTACAGCCCAAAATGTTTCACTGCTAAAAGGCTACTTCTCGCAGTTGGGCTTTTGGAACAGTATTGGGGCAATGGGGAAGATTGCTGCAGAAGGGGAGAATTTACAGAGCAATTCTGAGCCATGCCCACACTGCAGCTACCAGCCACGGTGCA
Source organism: Gekko gecko (assembly GCA_029375565.1). Lineage (NCBI taxonomy): Eukaryota > Metazoa > Chordata > Lepidosauria > Squamata > Gekkonidae > Gekko > Gekko gecko. Next base: position 267,732,173 of record JAPDNY010000001.1, read on the forward strand.
GGGGCGCTGCTGCTAGTTGGTTCCCTACAGGGCAAGTTACACTGCAGCAGAGAGGGTGGAAATGTAGCTACCTGCTTGCGAGGGCACATCCAAGGCAATTCTGCACAACATGGCTTCGTGGTGTGGTGTCAAGGCAGGGGCAGCACGAGGGGCAGGGCACTTCAGATCAACAGGAGTGACAAGTTCTGGGGGCAGATGCTGTTGCATGTTACAGACAGAGGGAAGGGAAGGGTGGCTTGGGAGAGTCCCATTCTCTGCTCCCACCCTGCCTGCCTGACAGAGGCCTACAGCAATGACAGGTACTCAGTCACCGCCATTTGTTGTTCCTGCATGCCATCATGTCTCATGGCCAGGCCCCAAACTCCACCTTCCCAAATACTTGGAGTCCACCTGCTGCAGTGGCTCCCCCCACCATTGGCTCAGGGAACCCCTGTGATCCCCTGTCCTCTCATTGCTAGTTGCACAGATGCCTTCCCCTCTTGGTGTCAGAGGACCCCCTTTCTGGAGCCCACACACAGGGGCTTCATTCATTCACTCATTTTCTTACCAACCCTTCCCTCCCGTGGCTTGCATCATTCTCTTCTTCTGCATTTCACGCACACAACAACCCCATGAGGTTGGTCAAGCAGAGGGCGTGCATCTGGGCAAGGCCACCCACCTCTCTCCCCTTCACACAGAAGCCTGCTAGATGTGCGAGGGGACATGTCTGTGCGCCTGGGTCCCTGTTATAGCAGATTATGACCACTGGGACCTGCACAACCCTCCCTAGCCACCCACAGCCCCCGAGAGCCCTCGCTTTGAGACAGGTCCTCCAGAGGCCCACAGGGGGAGTGGCAGTTGGGGTGGGGAAGGAGTGGGGCAGGGAGGGGTCTGGAGCTCTTGTCATGTAGCAGAAACCAATCAGTAGAGACACAACTGAGCCACAATATAGACTTTATTGCACTGGAATCCATGGCAAGGGGTGAGGACTCTGTCCACTTCCACTCAAGGGACTGGCATGTGCTGGCATGGCATGTGCCTAAGTGGAATGGCATCGCAGGTGGAACTTGGAAGGGCTTGCCAGGTGCGATCCTTCGCTTCAAGAAGAGGGCTGGAATAGTGGACTGAGCAGAGTACGTGGAGGGCAGGACTTGCCATACCCACAAGTCTCTCTGTTGAATCTCCACCTGCAAGACAGAAAAACAGAGCCATGCCATACAGGTGTGAGTGTCATGCCACCCTCAGCCATGGATGTCATCTCCTGACAATGTCTGCACGTGCGGCTCGATTAGGGAGGATCTCCCCAACCCCACCTTGAAATGCATGATGGAACCAGCCAACTCACACTCACCTATCCTGTGTTGAAGTGCTCCCAGATTGCTTGCAATCCATCCACTGCAGTAGCTGCAGCTCAAGCCTCTGATTCTGCAAGGGAATGAGTTGAAGGGACACTTGCCATTAGACATTTATCTGCTATTTTGACATATTTATTGCTTTACAACTGTTAACCTTATAACCTTATTATTTAGTTTTTCATTTTGCATAACTTAAACATAATCATGTTAGATATTAATTTGCTCTCCTGTCTATCAGTTTAGAACTTCATCTACCATTCCAATGTATTTGAAAAAATGTGCCTTGCACATGAAAGTTCATAACTTGAATAAACCTTTGTTAGTCTTAAAGGTGCCACTGGACTCTAAACTTGTTCTGCTTGCCAAGCTGGTTCACCACGTACAGTGGAGTAGCTGCCAGACATGCCCCCCCAACCAGAGACATGCCCTGTGCTCTGCCGAGGGTGAGAACTAGGCAAATGACAGAGCATTCCCCACCAGATCTCCCAAAAAACTTCCCAGGGAACTTTTCCCATGGTACTTTGCGTCTGTGCATTGCATTTTCCCACGGCTGAACTCAATGCTGTGCTTGAGTGCAGGAGATGCTGTCATGGCACCCAGGCTCAAATGAGGGGAGTGGGGAAGCAGGTTTGGGATCCTTGCCATTGCTTGCCTGTTCCTGTGCAGTTGCACCTGTCTGTCAAGCCTCCAAAGGTAGGGTACCTGTGAGGGTTCTGAAATGGGAGTGGTCAGTCACAGAGTACAGACTTTTCTGGCTCCCTTGGGTGTCAGCACCAAGTGCTAACCCTGTAGTGCTAAGTGCCCTCTCTGTGCTTCTGCCACCACCAAAGTGCTTCTCCACTCACTGTCAGTTTACAGAGCAGGGAGCTCCGAGACAGAGTCCTATGCTGCACGCCCTAACTACTGAGTTGCAAGATGTCCCAGCTAAAGTTTTTGTAGGAGGGGGAGGCCCAAAAGGGTGCTGGGCAGGGGGCTTGGCCGCCATAGTGAGGGAGGTGATTGGCCAAGCCTGAGTATCCTGAGCTCCTCCAAGCCTAATGGGTGAGGCCATAGTGATTTTCAAGTTCAATGGGTGCCTATGAGCTATGCCATGTTTTTTGTTGGTGTAACTTTCTGCCTCTGGAAGGGGGCATTCCCAGGCTGAAAGGGCTCAGGGAGCTGACAAATTGGCCATGACCCCAAACCCACCCACAACCACACCAGTGCAGAGGCCTACGCCTCAGTTGTGCTGATGGGTGGCTGCCACAGCCCACCACCAACACCCATGAGCAGCGAAGTACTGCTTGGGGCTTGTGCCATCCCAGGTAGCCCTTACATGAGCATATCTCAGTTATACACTAATGCAAAGGTCAGTTGGCTCCCTGAATACTTTCAGCCCCCCTCCCTTAGGATTGGTCTGATAATCTATAGCTTTGCTGCCGAGAACTAAGCTAATAATATAAAGTAATACAAGGTTTCCCTGCTTCACTATGGAGGAACGTTGAGAACCATTCATCTCCCTTATTCCCCCAAACATTTGTTAGGGACAAAACTTTATCAAAAAAAGTTGCAGAGACCTTTTTAAATAAGCGAGGCAGAATCAAAATGTTTGCAGGTACTTGTATGGCACAGCAGAACTAACAAATAAAGTTCCAAGTAAGATTGGGCTGTCCTAATAGCTTGGTTCCTGTGGGTTGAAAACCAAAATATCCAATCCAGCCAATGTTAAGTTTTCAGTGATAGAGCAGACAGAAACATTAAATCCCCAGCATTTCTCATTTAAAAGATTGTTGCGTACTGGGTTCGACGCGTAGAGAAGACAGATGCTAAGTGATTAGCAGCTCATAGTTTACTGGTACACAACACAACACCCACAACCGGCCGAAACAGCCAACTATATACAGTCCCCGATACGCACCCATAAGTCCCATTGGAGGGTTTGAACTTCCCACCACAGTTCCTATAGGTGCTGACTGGGAGGCTCAGGATCCTAGTCCCTATTGTTCTTTGGAGCCAAGCTCCGGTTGCATACCGCTGGCATGTAGTGGTGGTCAGCAGACATAACAAAGATGTTATGTAACAAGCTGGGAAAGGTCTTTTGTGAGATTATGGACAGCCACAGTCTACTGCTATTTGGCTAAATGAATCCATATTTGCCTTATTTTTTTTTAGAGATGTGACAGAAACTAAAGTTTTGAAAATCTTTAATATAATATTGAAGTTTTGTAAAAAAAAATCTGGATATTTTTGAACCAGATGCTTAATTCATCAGCTATAATAGAATATTCTCATGCTCTTCCATTGAAAAGAATGGAATCTGAAATCACTTTGGCTGGATCATCCCCATATTTTGTTATAACCAAGGTTTCAGCTTCCTTCAGGAGGATATTACAATTGTCATTTTATGCTCTTTTTAAAGAGCATTTCTAAGTATCACTTTCATGACCTTTATGAAACAGGAAAATGTTATAGATTGAAAGCCATTTACAATGTGAAGAAAAGGGGGTGGGAACCTTTGCCTGCTAATAATGGCAGTGATTCCTGTAAAACTATAAAAAAGCAATACCTTTCAGAAGCTAGGTATAATGCAATAGATAAGTTTATGTAACAAAACCATGTTTGCCATTGCTCCAAATTATGAAAATTAAGTATCTGTAAATTACATTAATATAAAAGGAAAGGTATATTAGTATGGCTCTTCTTTGAAGCTCTTTGCTAGCTTTTTTGCTTTCTAAGCTGCATTATATGTCAGAAGCAATCAATCCCTGATGATAAGTGGCAGACATTCCAGTGTTTAGATCCATTCCATTAGTGGTTGCACTTTCCTTCCATGCAAGTAGCCTTCTGCTGATGCCAGAGACCTCTGCCACTGGATCCACAGGACACAATGCATTATTTTCTTCATTTATCAAGTTTTCATTCTACATTTACAGTTTTCCCAAGAACTTAGGGTAACACACATCTCTCATTTTGGTCACTCAACAATCGTTTTGAGGCAGATTAGCTGAGAGATAGTGACTTTAAAAAACAAACCAACAACACTCCCCCCCCATTCTCTTAATTGCTGAGCAGGAATTTGAAGCAAAATCTCCCTAGTCAGCACTCTTCTACCGCTTCATGCTAGGACAGTTTACATGGTCAGAAACACATCAGGAGGGTTGAGTAAGATCATGCCCATTGGATTTTTCTGTAGTCATTCTGGGGGGTGATTCTCCCAGGACTGTAGAAAAATTCCCTTTAACTGAACAGGACCCTATTTTGTAGATTTTTAATAGTAGCATTCTGTGCCCATGTTCAGAGCTATATATAACCCTAGGCTAGTTTGGTGTAGTGGTTAGGTGCACGGACTCTAATCTGGGAGAACTGCGTTTGATTCCCCACACCTCCAATTGTACCTGCTGGATGACCTTGGGCAAGCCATAGTTCTGGAACAGCTGTTCTTGAAAAAGAGCAGTTTCTGTCAGAGCTCTCTCAGCCCCACCTACCTCACAGGGTGTCTGTTGTGGGGAGGGGAAGGGAAAGGAGTTTGTAAGCCGCTCTGAGACACCTTTGGGTAGTGAAGGGCAGGGTATAAATCCAATATCTTCTTCTTCTTCATGTGAACCCTGAAAAAGGGGAAATCCCCAAGGTAATGTATTGATTCTGAGGAATGTTACTACTCCCATCTATGTGTTTAGATTCTTTTATTAGTCTCTGATAATAAGACAGAAAATGGTTGATAAGGAAAGGCTATTTATTAGGCTGACTCTTGGTGACAGTGCACATACATTACTTGTTTAAAGTATAACTCATGTTTTGTCGAAGGTTTTCACGGCCGGAGTTCATTAGTTGCTGTAGATTTTCTGGGTTGTGTGGCATTGTAGGTCCTGATGTTTCACCCGTAGCTGTGACTGGCATCCTCAGAGGTATAACACAGAAAGATGTAGTACTCTCTGTGTCTAAGTGAGAAGAAAAATGGTAGGCAGGTAATTTATATCTACCCCAGAAGGTGGGGTAGGGCTGAGTCATCTCTTGTAGGAGTTCTCCAGGCTATGAACATACTAATGGAGGAGGTTCTTTTGTCTATGGATTGTTTCCTAAGGAGGTCTCCTGTTTCCTGAGGAGGTTATTTTGTATGTGGAATGGCTACCAAAATTCTAATCTTATCTGTAGTGCTATTGTCAGATGTAGAGCATTTTGTGTTTTTTGGGACAGGAAACCATGCCCTGTTTATTTTTAAACTCTCTTCTTTCCTGTTGAAGTTGTGTTTATGTTTATGAATTTCAATGGCTTCCCTGAGTAATCTGACATGGTAATTGGAAGTGTTGTCCAGCCTTTCAGTGTCCTAGAACAAAATGCTGTGTCCTGTGTGGTCCCAATGTAAACTTGTCCACAACTGCATGGTATGTGGTATACTCCTGCAGAAGTGAGGGGGTCTGTTCTGTCTTTTGCCGATCGTAGCATCTGTTGTATTTTTCTGGTGGATCTGAATACGGTTTGTAGGGACCACACAGCGTAGCATTCAAACAAGAATAAAAGAACATGAAAGACACTGCAGACTTGACCAACCTGAAAAATCAGCAGTGGCTGAACACAGCCTAACTTAAACAGGACACAGCATGTTGTTCCACAACACTGAAAGGCTGGACAACACTTTCAATTACCGTGTCAGATTACACAGGGAATGCTCTACATCTGACAATAGCACTACAGATAAGATTAGAATTTCAATAACCATTCCACATACAAAAGAACCTCCTCAGGAAACAGGAAACCTCCTCAGGAAACAATCCATAGACAAAAGAACCTCCTCGGGAAAGCTCCTCCATTAGCATGTTCATAGCCTGGAGAACCCCTACAAGATATGACTCAGCTGTACCCCACCTTCCGGGGTAGATATAAATTACCTGCCCACCATTTTTCTTCTCATCTTGACACAGAGAGTACTCCATCTTTCTGAGTTATACCTCTGAGGATGCCAGTCACAGCTACGGGTGAAACATCAGGTCCTACAATGCCAAGACCACGGCCACACAACCTGGAAAATCTACAGCAACTAACTCATGGCTGAGTTCAGACTGGCAGTTTGCAGTGGGAGCCAGTCATGGCAAAAAAGACCCGGAATAAACTGTTCCAGATTTTCCCGGTTACATGGGGCTGACAGATGCGGGAGCATACTGGGAGGAAGCACACAGGAGTGTTCAGATTGCTGGCTTGGAGGTGCGGCTGTAAATGGCTTTTCTCATGTGCTCATGTGCCCATACTCACATAGGCATCCAGCCAATTTGAGGAGGATCCTGTTATGCATTGGGCGGTAGAGCGGAGCACAACCAATCATATGTGTCTAATGCTGTAGAGTGAAGCACAGCCAATCATATGCGCCAATCATATGATCTGGGAGCAATGAGGGTTGCTCCCGGCTTTTTGGAAGCTTCTAGGAAGCAGACTGATGTGGGATAAAGGCACTCTCTGGGATTTGCTACCACTTGTAACAGGTATCTTTTTAACGCGGGAGTGAAGTGGAACAGCGCAGGTTGCCTACAGATGCCAGGCAGATGTGCTTGTATGAACACCCCCTTTAATCCACTTGGGAAACACGGCTGAAAAGTGGCTATAGTGGGGCAAATTGCCAGTCTGAACTCAGCCCTTGTTTCTTCTAACAGAGGCAACTGTCCGTGTATACAATGTCTGTTTGAATAAAAACAGCACTCAGATTAAAAATTCTGTACAGATAAGTTTGCATTTTACATGTATTACATATTATTTTAAATTATATACTTTATGTAAATTTGTTATATATTATAATTACTATATTTCATCTATAAGTATAACTGACATGACTTTTCAATGCTTTTTATATTTTTCTGCTCTTTTGCATAGCCATCACATGTGCCCTACCTCCCCAGGTGCAATATGGAAAGGTGGAAGGGTCAGATTTCCATTGGGGTTCTAGTGTAAGTTACAGCTGTGCTGATGGGTTTCAGCTTTCCAATTCTGCTATTCTTTCTTGTGAAGGACGAGGAGTATGGAGAGGAGATGTTCCACAGTGCCTGCGTAAGTTTTTTTTTAATTGTTAATTTAAAAGACAGTCAATAATGTCATATATGAAGGCCTGGGCGGGAGAACTGGGAGAAGTTACGTAGGACCAGACGAAATTTTTATGCATGGCCAAGGCAGACAGGATGACAACATCTGTGGGGCTTTGACTACCCTTCCGGACACAAGTGGAGACTGAAAAAGCAGGGAATACTGGCTATTTTGAAATGAATAATGCAATATCCAAAGTGCTGACATAAAGCTTTCACCTGTCGTATGCATCACAACTGTTAAAACCTGAATACTGTGTGCTTATAACTCATTTCTAGAAATAGGTATTCAGTGTTCAGGTACCAGTTCAGCTAGTTGAGAGTGCTTGCATAAACCTGTTGGAGTTGCTCCTTAGATTAAAACTGTTTGAACTACTCCTTGTTCTGGTCTCTATATTGGAACCAGAAACATTACAGCTAGAATGGTAGGCATCTGTGCAACTTATACTGATTTAGTCTGAAGAAAACCTAAATTAAAATAGCTAAATATGAAAAAACAGACAAGATGCTAGAAGATACATGATCATTTTTTTGCCAATGCTATAAAATAGCAATAGAAACAATATGGGGAGTTGACTTATATCAGGCGTGTGCATGGGGGTAGGAGAGGAGAGTAAGTGTAACTTCGCCTTCAGGCATTTTGCTGATTAGAATAAATTTCCCCATCTTGTGATTTGCCCACCAAGAAGAAAAGCAGACTACCCATAATTTTCCTTGGAGGGCTAATACCATTAGTGTATGTGGGGAGGAGAATATCATTTTTGATTAGTGAAACCCACTCTTCACATCCCACGTAGGCCCAATCCAGATCTCACTGAGACTAATTGAAGATAGTGCTAATTTAACATTAATAAATCTTTAAAACTTTGTTCTCCAAGGACAGGCTATTTGACAAATATTCATGAAGCAGTGTAGTACCAGGTAGTACCTACAAATCAAAGGTTTTCCTGTGCATCACATGTCCATAACACAGGTACTCTGTATTAAGTATGTTCTCTTTTTCTACAACAGCTGTCTTTTGTGGAGAACCTGGTATTCCAGCTGGGGGGCAACTTAATGGTAAAAGTTTTACCTACAGATCTGAAGTATCCTTTCAGTGCAGACCGCCTTTTATACTGATAGGTTCATCAAAAAGAATTTGCCAAGCAGATGGCACTTGGAGTGGAATTCAGCCAACGTGCATTGGTAATTGCTACAGTTATTTATTTATTTCACCACTTTGCTTATATAGAAAGATGTTTTTCCTATATTGATGAAATAAATAAAGGCATATTCAAAATGTGTATACTGTCATATATGAAAATCACACAAATGCTCATTTTGAAGCTTGAAATCACTGTATAAGAAATAAGCAGCATCAAGAGTAGAAGATTTATCTGATTTTTATTCTGTCCCTTTCTCCTAAGAGCTCAGGGGAGTATACTAGATTCTCCACTCTACCCTTTGATCCTCAGAATAACACCATGAGACAGATTACTTCAGAGAGGGTGGCTGAACCAAGGTCACCCAGTGAGTTTCATGGCTGAATGACGATCTGATCCTGAGCCTCCCTAGTTATAGTCTAAAGTCCTCTCTGCTTGTGTTTATTGGTAGAAGACAAAGTCTTTTTTTTTCAAATGTGTGATGGCAATTTTGTTTCTCCTATATACACAGCAAACCTTTTCTGCTTGTGACTGTGGCGTGTGGGTAGAAGCAGCTTCAGCAATCTTTCCTGAACTGCTTTTGCGTTCTCAGTCTACTCCTGAAAGCTGCTACTGGATCTTTTGTAAAAATTAAATGTGGCCACAAAAGTAGTATGATTTTTCATGCTGCATCAATAGTGGCACCACAGGGCACTTTGGACATACAAAAACAGCAAGGGAGGGAAGGCTAAAGCTACTTCGATATATGCGCTGTCATTGTGAGCAGACAATGTCTGGCATGTATTGGTAGGCGCAGAACTCTAAGCTCAATGAAAGATTACGCATGACCCAAATTGATACGGTTGCCAGGTGGTGGCTAGAGATCTCCTGATATTACAACTGATCTCCAGGTGACAGAGATCAGTTAACCTGAAGAAAATGGCCATTTTGGAAGGTGGACTCTATGGCATTATAACCCATGGAAGTCCTTCCCCTCCTCAAACTCCCCACTTCTAAGTCTCCCTCCCTCAAATCTCCAGGCATCTACTAAACCAGAGCTGGCTACCCTAAAAATTGGGTTGGGAGTCCTCCAACTCAACTTGCACTACACACGGCATTTGGGAACTATTACTTCCAGTCACTGTGGGCCAATTTTGGCTGACAAGCTTGGCACATGACAAGAAGGGGTTCAGCCTTCTGTCCCACCCCATTTTCCTGAACTGAATCAGCCATGTGAGGGTGCTGTTTGCACTGCTCTGGGACTCCATGTGAGCCTACTGTGACATGTGGGGTCCCAGAGAAGGACAAACAGGCTCCCCTGCAGCACTTTCAGCTTGGGAAAAAATGGCATAGGAGAGGAGGCTGAAGCCCCTCCTTCCTCTGTGCCATTTGCTAGCAGAAACTGGCCCTGCAAAGCTTGGGAACAATAGTTCCCACATGTTACATGTACCCTCCACTGACTTAAGTCACATGTAACATTTAGCTGTGACCCCATCATGTAGAATGGCAGACAGATGGACAGGACTTGCCCTCAGGTTTGCAACTGAAAAAGGCAAGACATGCAAGGGAATATGAATAGATGGAATGAGATGACAGTTATGATTTATATATAAGGACTTCCCAAGCATATCTTGCATTGAGTAATGTAGTAGAAATATCCTATGGCCTTTATTCCTCAGCTTTCTGACAGAGGCCTGAAGGTCCTTCTCATCTTTTCTTTGGTCTTCGGGCAACTGGTCATTGGGTTATGTTTCTGTCTGAAAAGGAAGAGGAAAAGCAAGCTCCCTGTGTTTCCTCTTTCCTATAGCTAATGACATTCCTCTCACTTCTCCAGTCCTCTTTTTCAAAAGAAAGAAAAACTCTACATGATGCAAAAGGATGGAACTTTCTACTTTCACAGGGCACACTGAGTGGAAAATAGATCTCATCCACAGTAATGAATCCTGCCCGTGATCTTTACTCCCAAGATCTGGAATATTTCTCCTCTCCAGAAGCAGCAACAACAATTGTCAGTTGCATCTCTTGGGAAAGGTGCTGTAGAGCTGGCATTGTACAGTACAGAGAAGATGTGCTTCTTTGTCTGTCTGTTATACAAGTGGGAATGCACATCCCTATCCACCATCTTGGGTTACTGGAATGAATTTTCCTGAACTGCACTTGAATGATATTTTGAGTTAAGTCTCTTCTGAGTGCCTTAGATGTCCTTACCAAGAGGTCTAACTTGGCACTTAATATGCATTTTTTGTCCAGTGTGTGTGCGTGCATGCATATACCTTTGTATGATTTCTAATGAGTTTTGTAGACAGTAGTCAAAAGCAGATTTGAAACCTATAAATATAAGAAATACGTGAGCATCAGCAGAACTTTAAGAGGAATTTTCTGGATTCCCCTTAAGCATTTCTTCCTGAAACCCAACTGTACCTTTCTTTTCATCTTTTTAGGAAGTTAGAGTCAACTTCCAATCAATTTCATTTCCCCCCATATTCGGAATAGAGAGTCAGACAGTAATTGGATAAACTATGGGCCACTTTATTAAACTTAAAACTGAAAACCAATGGTGAGGGCCAAGGTGACTAGCAGCATGAACCGGGCAAAGGATTACATAACCCTTCCCCAGCTGTATAATGGGAATCAACCTGCCCCCAGCTTAAGCCAGCATCTGTGGCTCACACCAGTCAGGCACACAAAGGGCAATCCTCTGGAGATCCAACCTCCAATCAGCCATGCACCCCCAAAGGCAGTCTGCTATGTACTCCCCGGATCGCAAAACCCAAAGGCTCCAACAGCCAGACTCCTATCCCCACACAGGGGCCGTTAATTGGTTATCTCCCTAGCCGCATATCATTCACCAACCCAGCTACAGCTACAGCCAAGGTCAAGCCTCAGCTTAGGCTGATGCTCCCACTGGAAGGCCCAAGGCCTCCTGAAGCCCTCACCACAAGTCCTCCAGGAAGATGTCATTACCCTTCTCTGAAAGATGTACATCGTCATGCCGGTAAAGGTTCAGGCATGTGGGGTGTATCAGTGGGTGGGGTAAATAGTGGCCCAATCCAGCATCCAATGCTTTCCTAATGTCCCTGTTAGTCTTACGGCATGCATGACTGATCCCCAGCAGGTTCAAGGCATCGCGCCAAACCCTGTGCAGAATTATTGCCGACCACACAATAGAAACTTCAGGCTACCTGGCCCGAATGTCCCAGAGATCCTCAATAGCCTGCAACACCAACGCCTTGCCCTTCATCATGCCAAGATCATTACCCCCAAGGTGAATAATGTGGGGTGGCTGTTGAGAAGGATCCTGAAACAACAAAGGCATGAGGCCCGACTAGTGAAGGCCTCGGTGCCCCCGCCACTCAATACTAGCCCATTGGCTGAGCATCAGCTGAGGTCTGTCTGAAGTTCTCTGCACACGAAGAGTAGCCCAAAATACAAAACTGTGGACGCAGATGAGAACCCATCTCCTCTCAGTGGGAACAACAGCACCTAAAAGAGAAACAGCAGTTAGCTCAACTGACATAACTATGACGAAACAAATAGGCAAACATAGGACTTGCAGGCGCAGAATGCCACCTGCCCAAATGTTGAATATCCTGAGAAGAGTACCCCATTGCTGCGGCCATAGATGCCACACCTATCCTGAAAGAGTGGGTGCTGAACTTCACGCCCGATAGGCCCAGGCTGGACAAAGCCTGCATAGTAACTGCCCAGAACTGATGCTTTGTCAAGGAAGCACCATCAGCATGGCAAAACAGTAACCCATCACCCCAACCACGCAGGGCCACATACTCCAAGAGGGCAGAGACTGGGCACAGCTCTAGGTCAGAACAGGGACCCAAAGTGCGCACCGTACCCCGTTGGTGCTGGTCCATCTTTGAGAGATGAACCGTAATGTGCAACTTTCCAGAGGCCAGCTTGAGATCTGACATCATTAATGCCAGGCCAGAAACTTTATCATGAGACTGAGCCACTAACTCACTGACTCGGAAGGCCCCAAAGAAGGCAACCAAAGCCGCTGCATGAAATAAGCTGGCTTCAAAGTCTGACACACACACCTCACTCCAAGCCTGTCTTAGTCCCTTCAGGACCGAAGTTGATATAGGCCGTCGGGCTTCCATGGGCCTGCCTGCTTCCCTAGTCCAACCCTCAAGCATCTTCCATAATCTGAAATCATTGGTCTCTTCCTGGAAACCAAGTGTCTTGCTGGCAAAAGCCATTGCTGACAGGCGCCCCTTAATAGATCACACTGCAAGCCCCTTACCTTTAAGGTCCACACAGTAGTGGAGCAGCTGCTCCACCGGTAAGGGCCAAGTTACCTGATACCCCACCTCGGACATAAATTCCTCAAACTGGCATACTGCTCGCTCATAACCTGGTGCTGGGGGCTATAGCAAGGCCTATTGCTCTGCAGGCCTCAACCTGCCAAGCAGCCATAGCTCCTGGGGGATGCTTGCTGGATGAAGATCGGCTTTGGGGGCCAACTGACAAGACCTCTCCATCTGTTTGCAAGAGAGAGCATCAGCCTCCCCGTTATCAACCCTGGGAACATGCCTGGCCAAAAACAAGATGTTGAGCCGGAGGCATCCTAATGTGAAGGCCCTGACCAAGGCCATAACTTGAGAAGACCTTGAGGTGAGGGAGTTGATGATGTGAACCACAGATAAATTGTCACTTCAAGTGGACTCTGTGGTTCACCCAGTTTGTTTTTCTTTATCCTAATACCCAGACTGAGTTTCCTCCCCCCCCCCCCGTCTTCCCACCTTGCCAGGGGAAAAGTCAACCAGTTTTCGCAATAGGACAGAGCAGCCCCAACTGTCTTTTCTTTCTCAGAAATAGAATCATAGAATCATAGAGTTGGAAGGGACCTCCAGGGTCATCAACCCCCCTGCACAATGCAGGAAATTCACAAATACCTCCCCCTCCACACCTGCAGTGGCCGCTGTTCCACATCCAGAAGATGAGAAAAAACCTCCAGGATTGCTTCTTGACCCTAAAGTGGCAATCATCATTCCCCTGGGCATGTAAAAAAGGGCCACAAGAACTAAGCATGAGGCAACCCTTCCTCCCTTTCATGATTTACCTAAGTTCATAGAATCCACATTGCTGTCAGATGGCCATCTAGCCTCTGTTTGAAAACCTCCAAAGAAGGAGAGCCCACCACTTCCCAAGGAAGCATGTTCCAGTGAGGAACCGCTCTGTCTAAATAATGGACAAATAACTCTGCCTAGTATAGTTAGGTGACCTCATCCTGAAGGGTGGTCTTTGATTCTGATGCTGACAGGACTAAACTGATCCACTTCTCCCAGGTTCAAAGCAAATCCTAGCAATGGAGCACCATCCATTTAAAGTTGTGATTAATCTTTTATTCTTTTGTGATAGCTTCATACAGTTAAAGGAATCTTACTTTGGCATTTCTCCTATCTTCTCCAAACTGTAGCACCTGTGCACATGTTAACTTCCTCTTAAGCACTAGCCTCACTAGCAACTTACTAAGGTCTTTTCTAAACATGATACTAGTGAGGCAAAGACTTTTACTGTACAACTTTGCATTGGCTTGTCATCTTGTGAACTTTGCTGCACCCCCATGCCGAGCAGCTGCTGTGCTTTGTCAGAATGCTAGCATACTATGTTCATAAGCTAAGTTCAAATTAAACATGTGCAAGCTAAACATGCTTAGCTTCTTTGCACGGATTACAGCACATTTTAAATCGGATGCAGAAACCTTGCAAAGTTGAAAGCTCTTTTGCCTCTCATTTAAATCAGACCTAAGTCATGGTGAGTGTCTAAAAGAGGGGAAGAAAGAAGGAGTGATACAGTTTTATTTAGTGCTCACAGAAGAATCCATGTTGGGTTGTATCCTTCCTGCTTTCCTACTTAGTATTCCTCATCACTGCCTTGGTTTCATGTAGCTTTTTGTCTATGTGAGTCCCTAGTATACCCTTTTTGGGTGGTCAAAGTAGCTGCTCTTCCTTCTTCATCAGTGGAAAAACAAGTAGGATGCAACTCATCATAGTGAGCTGATTTAGTTGCATTAAAGCACACTACATAGTTATTTAACCATTAGTAGACAGACCTATTCCTTCTTGTAATTACACTTTGGCCCCGGTCACATGCGGAATTTGCTGTGGGAGAGCCACGGGTGATGGGCAGATTATCAGGGCGCGATCACACCGCAACATCTGGCAAGTGGAGCGCACCGTGGCTGACCCGTGGCTTCCTGCGGAAAAAGCGGAGTTAAAAACTACCTGCTAACAAGTACTATCTTCCGTTAAATGCGCAGCACCGGCGGGCATCTGATTGGAGACGCACTGGTAGCCCGTCGCAGCCAGCAGTCTTCAGCATCAGGTGCACGCACACAAACGTGGTCCTGCTGCATTGCCTCGCTGGTCCTGCTGCATTGTCTCGCTCATATGATCGGCTGCCAGAGGCCCGCAGACGGAGCCGTGAGGGGACATGAGATCCCGCTACTGCGCTTCTTTTTGCTCCATCGCTAAAAGCCTCCCGTCCCCTGCAGATTATCCTGCTCGTGTGACTGGGGCCTTTATGAAGTGTTTTGATAACATGGCTTCCTTGATGATGTCCTTTAATTTTGCTGTGCCAGGCAAGAATTCTGTGGAGAAGTTTGACAGTGCTTTAGCCTACTAGCATTAATAAGAAACTGGTACCTCTAAATCTGTTCCATTAATTGATGAGGGTTGCTAGCCAAGGGTTCTACATTAAAGCAGTCTGCACGTTCAGAAAAAGCATGAATGCTAGCACACTGTGTCCACAAGCTAAGTTCATATTAAACATGTGCAAACTAAAAATAAACATGTGCAGGCTACACTATTTCAGAATTCATAAGAACATAAAAGCCAATTTGGAGCAGGCCAATGGCCCATCCAGTCCAACACTCTGTGTCACACAGTGGCCAAAAACCAGGTGCCATCAGGAGGTCCACCAGCACTCCAGAAGCCCTCCCACTGTGGCCCCCCAAGCACCAAGAATGCAGAGCATCACTGCCCCAGACGTAATGTTCCATCTATACCTTTTGGCTAATGGCCACTGATGGATCTCTGCTCCATATGTTTATTCAGTCCCTTCTTGAAGCTGTCTGTGCATGTAGCTGCCACCACTTTTTGCAGCAGTGAATTCCACCTGTTAATCACTCTTTGGATGAAGAAGTACTTCCTTCTATCTATTCTTAGCTTACTGCTAATTAATTTCATTAAGTGTGTGTAAGTTCTTGTATTGTGAGAAAGCAGGAAAAGTACAGAGGAAGGGAAGTGCATATCAGGAGGGAGACTAGGCTACACAAGTTCTGCCATGGACAAAAATTCCAACATAATCGACAATGTGGAATGATATAGTCCAGGAACTAATTACAACATACTCAAATCACAAAACCATGAGAAAAAGTAGAACATTTTCTCTTGATAAATCGAAGGAAAATTGAGGAGCTAGATTGTGGTCTCATAATCTGAGCTATATATTTTACAGCAACAATCTTTTGCAAGCACCACTTACCCCAGAGGTGGCCCTGTCTCCCCTGCCTTGCAAGTTATTCAGTTGGTACCTTTGCAAGTCTGTCTGCTGTTACCCTTTAAATCAAAGATTGTTTTCTGTTGGTGCGATACTGTTTCATTTTCCCATTAGCAGATGCACAGTCGAACTGCTGATGAAGTTAAAAGTCCCTTGATTGCTCAAGTGCATTTTTTTAAACAAATGATAATGTCATGTGCTAGCCTTCCATCTGTCTGAGTTCTGAAGACTTTAAGATTTGCTTTGTAAATAAGACCTTTATGTATTCCACTGGTAGAATGATTAAACTGGTTGACTGGCATTGAAATTTGAAATCAGGCTAGAAATTAAATGGCATTTCCTGCTTCTGGATTACAAAATAATTATTACCAAGTAGGAAAATGCCTATAATTTCGATAGGTAGGATATGTGGAAAGCTTGTATGCTACAAAAACCCTTGCATGTCCTCTGCTCACAGAAATTCACCTTTGTGTAAGTCCTAGTATCCCATGTCAGAGTTGTAGTAGGTGCTAACCAAAACATTATCCTCAAGATACTTTCTCTAGAGGAATGAATTACAATCTTTCAAATATTAAATAAAGTAAAGGGGTACACCTGGAACTCCATTGGGCTGAGGACCAAACCTCCTCTGTGCTTGTGGTGATCCCACCCATTAAGAATCAAGCCAGCCCTTATCTTCAGGGTGAGTAAAGGCAGACTGCAAGATGAGTATTTGAAAGGCTGAAATGAGACTGTGAGATAAGTGGTTGTGAAATTAGCATTGTCAGTTCATTTCACTCCACATTTGACATCACAAACCCAACTGCCACACATTAGGTTGGAGCATTTTGCAGCAAACACATAAAAATTGATAACATTCATATTCCTTTAAAATACTGATGTATCCTGATAGGATCAGGATTCATAGTAACATCCAATACTCGCTCTAAGCTGTGGAGTCTTGTGAGCAAGAATTCTACTTTGTAGGCTACTGGCATTAAAGTTGTGAGCGAGCTATTTGGCTACTGCATAAATTAGTTTGTTCTGGAGCCATCCTTCCTGAGCTAAGACAGAAAACTGTGAGCCAGAGGCTAAAAAACTGTGATCTAGCTCACACGAACTCAGCTTAGAGGGAACACTTGTCACATGTATTAAGGTATTTAAAGACACATGCCTGTTATTTGCATTATAGCCATTTGTTGTATGTAAGTCTGGTAGGCAGGTGATTGTATTTTTTGTATAGAGTATGTATGTGTGTAAAGTGCTGTCGAGTCACAACCGACTTCCGGTGACCACAGCAAGGGGCTTTCAAGGTAAGTGAGAAGCAGAGGTGGTTTTCCGTTGCCTTCCTCTGCAGAATATTTCATGGTGTTCTCCCTTCCAAGTACTAACCACTCTTAGCTTCCGAGATATGATGAGATTGGGCTAACATAAGAACATAAGAGAAGCCAGTGTTGGATCAGGCCAATGGCCCATCTAGTCCAACACTCTGTCACACAGTGGCCAAAAATACCAGGTGCCATCAGGAGGTCCAGCAGTGGGGCCAGGACACTAGAAGCCCTCCCACTGTTGCCTCCCCGAGCACCAAGAATCCAGAGCATCACTTGCCCCAGACAGAGAGTTCCTATCTATACCTTGTGGCTAATAGCCACTGATGGACCTCTGCTCCATATGTTTATCCAGTTCCCTCTTGAAGTCGTCCATGCTTCTAGCCGCCACCACCTCCTGTGGAAGTCAATTCCAAGTGTTAATCACGCTTTGGGTGAAGAAGTACTTCCTTTTTTTCTGTTCCAACCTGACTGCTCAGCAATTTCATTGAGTACCCACGAGTTCTTGTATTGTGAGAAAGGGAGAAAAGTACTTCTTTCTCTACCTGGTCTATCCCATGCATAATCTTGTAAACCTCTATCGTCTCCCCTCAGTCATTGTTTCTCCCAAGTGCTATAGCCTTTCTTCATAGGGAAAGTGTTCCAACCCTTTTATCATTCTAGTTGCCCTTTTCTGCACTTTTTCTAATGCTTTAATATCATTTATTTATTTATTTATTTATTTATTTGGATTTATATCCCACCCTCCCTGTGGGCTCAGGGCAGGTAACAACAGTATAAAATACAACACAGTTAAAAACAGATTAAAACAACAGTATAAAAGTACCATGTCCGCTCTGATAGAACCACATCAACAATGGTAGAAGATTTTAAGATGTTAGGATCCAGGCCGCTGGTGGGGTCAGCCCACCCCCTCAACCAAAAGCCTGGTGGAAGAGCTCTGTCTTACAGGCCCTGCAGAATTGTAATAGAGCTCAGGAGCTCATTCCACCAGGTAGGTGCCAGGTCCAAAAAGGCCCTAGCCCTGGTCGAGGCAAGTCAGACATCCCTGCGGCCGGGGACTACCAAGAGATGTTGATTAGTCGATCGTAGTGTTCTACGAAGGTCATATGGGGAGAGACGGTCTCGAAGGTATGCTGGCCCCTGGCCGTATAGGGCTTTAAAGGTAAGTATCAATGCTTTGAAACAGATCCAGAATTCAATAGGCAGCTAGTGCAGTTCACGCAGCACTGGGTGGATGTGAGCCCACACAGGCATTGCCGTCAACACCCCAATGCCGCGTTCTGGACTAGCTGCAACTTCTGGAGCAGAGTCAAGGGCAGCCCCATGTGGAAAGAGTTACAATAATCCAGTCTGGAAGTGACCATTGCATGGATCACTGTCGCTAGGTCTTGGGGAGTGAGATACAGGTCCAACTGCCTGACCTGCCTCAGATGGAAGAAGGCAGACCTGGCAGTGGCAGTGACCTGGGCCTCCATAGAAAGGGAGGCATCCAGGAGCACCCCCAGGCTCTTCACCCTCGAAGTCAGGGCCAATGGGGCCCCATCAAAGGCTGGGACTGTGATTCCCTGTCCCAATCCCCCATGACCCAGGTACAGGACCTCCGTTTTAGTTGGGTTAAGCTTCAGTTGGCTCTGTCGCAACCATCCAGCCACGGCCTGTAACACCTTGTCCAGATTTTCAGGTGGCATAGCCGGGTAGCCGTCCATCAGTAGACAGAGCTGGGTGTCATCCGCATACTGGTGACAACCCAGCCTATACCTATCTGAGGTGTCGTGACCAGAATTGCACACAGTATTCCAAATGAGGTCGCACCATCGATTTATACAGGGGCATTATGATACTGGATGATTTGTTTTCAGTTCCCTTTCTAATAATCCCCAGCATAATGTTGGCCTTTTTTATCACAGTCGGACACTGAACATTTTCAGTGAGTTATCTACTATGACTCCAAGATCTCTCTTAGTCAGTCTCTGCCAGTTTGGACCCCATCAACGTGTAGTTTATAGTTAGGATTTTTGGCCCCAATGTGCATCACTTTGTACTTGGCCACACTGAACCCTATATACCATGCTGCTTTCCCTCCCAATTGTATAAAGAGTAAAGCCATTATAATATGAAATTATTCTTAAAGCCAAGGACTAAAAGGTTAGAACAAGGTGATATTTTCTTCTATACCATTCTGTGGAGTATCAAAAGTACTGAGGTCTACAGTCATTTGCCAAATACAAAAAGCCACTTAAAGTATACCCAAGACTTTCCTATGCATGGGGTAATGGTTGATTTCCATTCCACCTTTGAACAGTTGATTCTTCCTATCTTACCACTGATTGATTTTGAAGATTCGTTCAGTTTCAAAAGTGGCTTATCACGTAACAAAGAGATTGCTGTCTGGGAAATAACAGCCCAGGGATCTTTGAGCCTTTGGTAGTACTATTCCTTGGATCCCTCAATTTTGGATTGAGGTTCTTGTAGGAAATAACTTGGCCACATTCGTAATTCACCTGTAAACTGAAGTATTGTTTCATTATTTTATTGTACTTATACAAGTATCAATATACACACTGTCATGACTGGGCTCTCTTGAATTTACTTGTTAAAGGCATTTATATGTATAGTAGGAATAAGACCCATTGTGGAAATAAATACAACAAGCCCTAGAAAGAGGCTCTGGGGTGGGTGCCCCACCCTTGGGTACTCAGTGTCAATTTGCTGTGGCAACCTCAGCAGGGTATAATGACCCACAGTCCATCGAGTACTCTTGAGTGGTGGTTGATGGGTCAATGGCTGGTAGAGCGCACAGCACAGCCAATGGGAGACCTGGAAAGTGCCAATACATCAGGGCTTATATATCTCAGATGTGCTCTGAGCTGGATGGCTCCAGCTAGCCCAATCTTATCAGATCTTGGAATCTAAGCAGGGTTGGTTCTGGTAAGTATTTGGATGGGAGACTACCAAGGAAGTTCAGGATTGTTCCACAGAGGCAGGCAATAGCAAACCACCTCTGTTCATATCTTGCTTTGAAAATCTTATGCCATAAGACAACATCCAGCTGTCCTCTTTGTGGTTGTAAGGACATCCGGCTGTCCTCAAGTAGAGCCAGGGCTTTTTCTGCCCTGGCCCCTGCCTGGTGGAACCCTCTGCCGAATACATCCATGCCCTGTGGGACTTATTGCTGTTCCACAGGGCATGTAAGGCAGAGATGTTCTGCCAGGGGTTTGGTTGAGGATAGTGATGGTCTTCCATCTAGTCTGGCAATCCTCTTCCTCTTCCCCACCTCCCTCCTCTACGAGACAATGACACTCTAGGAATTATCACCATCAGATTGGCTTAGGCTGCTGTATTTTGTATTTTATGTACTATTTTAATCTTGAAACCTCTTTGTAAGGTTTGTAATTTTATCACTGTTGCATGCTGCCCTGAGACCTGTCTTTCAGGGGAGGGTGGCCTAAAAGTCGAATTTAAACTTTAGGAACCACTATACACTTGATGATTTCTCAGTGAAAAATATCCATCAGAATTTCAGAAGCCCTGGTTGACAATGTGTATCTTAGCTGGGAAAACAGCTTGTGTGATCCTTCATGATATTTGTATACATCTTCATACAAGTATGCATCTTCATACAAGTATGAAGCATAATTTATTACCTATGTAATAAAAAGTGGTGTCTTAAACAGTCCTTAATTAATGGCTATCAAAATGTAAATAACTGACGTACAATGAGAAGATGGGAGACTTACTGTTTAGAGACAAACCTACTGTAATTAAGGGCATATATCCATTACATGGTTTGCATGACACTATCAGATCCTCCTTTCATCAGAATCTAGCATTTTTAAGATCATTTATGGTATCTTCTCATATTAGTTCCCAGAAGGCTGTTTTTCTTAGCTAAAGTCTACATCATGCTGCATTATGATCTACATTACAGTCTACATTATGCTGCAGCATAATTATTATTATTGGTGATGTTATTTTGATTCTGCTGATTGGCTCATAAAGGTTCTACAGTGGCTTCTAAGGAAGTTTATCATTTTCTTTTTCAGACCACTTCTCACATATATACATTCAACACATGGAAGGAAAATGGATCATGCATCCTATTCCCCATATTTCCCTGGCCTCCTTCATGTTAAGCCAAAGACCTGAACCAATGAACTCATAGCAGTATTCATGTAGACTCTTCTCACACCATCAGTAACCATGCAAAAGGCAGGTCACTTGATCATGTATACAGAGCCTACATGTGTACTCTTATACATGGTTGAGCTTGAGGCCAAACTAGGTTAGATACTGCCCCTGGGTTCAACCTAGGGATGTGTCTTCATTTTGTACCATCCTGGAACACCTTTTAAGAGCACCATGGGGGCCAGATAGCAGTGAGGACCACTGCAATGCAGGGGAAGATGGGGCTCCCGCCTTCTGCCCTGATCCATTTTCCAACATGAAATGGTATTGGGGGATCATTATGTGCCAACATGCCCCTGACATTGTTTTGGATCAGAAAAATAGTGTGGGGGAAAGCAGGTGTCCCTCCTCTACCTGTGCTGTGCTGGTGCCAACCAGAAGTCAGCTCCTGCAGCAATCTTAAAAGGTGTTCCAGGACTCTACAAAATGAAAGCATGGGGCAAACCTAGGGGTGGCTCCTCATCTAGTTTGCCCTGTTTAGATTTTTGACTGTAGACTCGGCCTGACTGAAAAGGCCTGGCCCATATGATCATGCATTAAACCTACACTCTGGAATGTATGAACAAGGTTTAAGATTAAGGTTTCAAGCATAATTTAAACTCTGTTTCAGACTCTGATACAATGTGTTCTCTTTTAATGTGAAAGTCAGCTTTGACACCAGATAAATGAGCATCCTAGTTCAGAGACAAAGAACAGGAAATCCAAGCTACATTCATGACTACACACACACACACACACACATACATTCATTTTAGTCATATTGTAAAAATGTCAAAAGGAATCAGTGTAATCTCAGATTAAAAATTAAATAATGAAGTACTGGGTTGTGTTTAATCCACTTAAATACATGGGTTGGATCCAGTCATTCTGCAAATTCATTCAATTTATGGCACCATTGGATTCTACATTTTTTTATTTCTCATAAAATATTCTAGTGCTCATGCATATTAATGTTTTCTAAGACTTATTTTTTTATTTAAAACATTTTGATGCAATCTTTCCACCCAAACAGGGTCCCCAAGGTGGTGAACATGAAAACATTCCAACACTAAAACATCATTAAAAATAAAGTATATATTAAATAAACAATTCAATAAAAACATATGAACACACATAACAATATAATAAGGAAGAAGGCCAATAACAGTTCTGGAGCGGGGGTGGGTGGGCGGGAGGTATTCCAAACAAAACAAAAAGGTCTTCACCGGCTGGCAGAAGATAAAAGACTTGCCCTTGTTAGAAACTAATCTTTTATTGTATTCCATTTTTCCTCCTCTGTTTTCTAATGTCAGTGTTCCTCCTCTATCTTTAATTGCAGATCCTTCTCATAACAGTTGCCCAGATCCTGGTACACCACACTATGGAATACAAAATAGTTCTAGAGGCTATGAGGTAATTCTTTTCTTTCAAAATATGAGACCAGGATGGTTGAACATGGTCATGCTGGTTTTCAAAATATCTGGAATTTGTCTTATATTATGTTCCAGAAAACATTTTAGAACGTATTCTCTGATCAGTGTTTAAGAGGCATTTTCTATTAATTTCATTGGAGAGTTTGATTTGAAGCCATGTTACAGATATTGGATAAGCAAATGGTTATTTTTTTAGCAGTGGGGGGAGAGATTCTGTATGCATGGTGACCATAAGAATAGCAAGAGCATGGTTCAGAATGGTTACTCTCCAATTAACATTTGTGAACTTTGTTTGAGGTCCCAACAGATAATTATCAAGTGACTTCATTTAACTGGTGAATTATGATGAATTTCTAGCACAAATATTGAAGTTAAAATTACTATGCATGTTGGCCGATGCACTGCTTGATTGTGTGCTCTCCATATAATTCCTCAATTATGCATGAGGCATTAGCTTGAGGGTCTGTCTTGAGAGCAATTGAGAAATTGTTGCAAAAGTACATAAACACCACAGCTGAGTTATCCTTCTGCAGAGTTATGAATATACAAAGTTAAATTCCATCACAGTAAAAATTGCAAAGGTTATAAGGTAATTAAGAAGTCAGAGATTCAAAGTGCCTAATCTGAAGTCTTGACTCCCATCACAGTTTCTTTCTGACTTTCTCTGCTGTTCATCGCCTTAATATCTAATCATTTCCTAGATGTTAAAGATACAGTAATTACCCTCTTCCTCCCCAGCTGGTAGAAATGGAAAATGGTAGTAGACTAACATTGTGCCATGGTCCAATATGTTTTCTTGTTAGAGCAACTGAATCTTGAAATTATACAAACAGAAAGAGACATTTCTGAAACTCTGACTGTTGTGCAATCACAGTTGGGCCCTCTCTGTGTGGCAGCCATGAAGCTCACTGGGTGTACTCTTGGGCAAGTTGCTCTTCTTGAACCTCCTTTACCTCATGTGGTTGTTGTGAGGACAAAATAGAGGAGGTAAGATCCATGTACACCCCTCTGATTTCCATGGAGGGATAAAAGTATATGATAGTGGAAGGAACAATGTTCCTTTCAGGTTGTCGTCTTGGGACATCTCTGTAAGTCTCCCACTTTAATTAGTCAAAGCCATAGCAGAAAAGAAAAAGAAGCTGATGATGTACACTGGCCATTGAAACTGACAGGTGGAAGTTCTATTTAGCAACAAAACCACAAAAAGGTTATTGATGATGATGAAACTTCTACAAGACTACTGCTTTGCATTTTCAGTTGTATATCACATTGTTGACTGAGGCTTGGTTCTGAAGCTTTACTTCAGCTTGTTCAGAACCCTTGTCCATTTTGGACAAAGGCTTCTGCTGCAGGTTATGTTACTCTGGCTAGGCATTTCCAGTCATGCAAGACCAATATCATTTCATTGAACAAAAAAGTGCCTAGCACAAGAGAAATGTGGTCTGTAGTAGGGGACTGCTTCCACAACAGGCTAAGGGGGCACAAGCAAAAGCATGGCTTTGGATCCAAGCCCAAATTCTTGTAGTATATGTGGTATGGTACCTGTATTCTTCCCACTGGTTCCTTGAGGCATTTCAAATTGGGAATATGACCATACCATGATCCCAGTTTGCATTGGACTGCTACACACCTGACTTTTTCAGAGGAAACTCCTGTCATGGAACTTCTGGCATCATATGTGTTTGAGCATGGAAAAATGAAAGAAGATTGTATGTGTTAAGTGTATCCAGTACTGCTTCTCTGTACAGATTGGTTTTTAAAAATCATCTGTGGAGGGACTGTGGCTGAGCAGTTAGAGCATTTGCTTGACAGGCAGAAGGTCCTAGTTTCAATCTCTGGCATATTCAGTTAAAAGGATCAGAGAGCAGGTGATGTGAAAGATCTCTGCTGGAGACCATGAAGAGCTGCCACTAATCTGAGTAGACAATAGTAATGGGCATGGACCAGATCATGGACCTAATTTCGTCATGGACCGGGGGCCAGTTTATGGACCATTTGCCCAGTCTGTGTGTTCACATTTTCAACAGACTGCCTGCAGACCATGATTTTTTTCAGGCAGTCCGTTTGTTCCATGGGAGCAATAAGTGAGCCAGGCAACCGGGTGCCAAGACATTGTCAAGGTGACTGGGGGGACTTCTTCAGCCTTTCTGCAGCCTTGGAAATGCCAATACCAGCCCTTCAAAGCTTGACAGGCAGCTCTGACTGCCAATAAGAGAGCTCATGTTCTGCTCTATGGGAGCAGACTGCATCTAGCAGTAATCCAAAGCCAATCTGCACACAATTTGGAGAGCAGGTAGAGAGACATCCCTGGGAGGTTTGATGTGAGTTTGATACTTCTAGCTTATACAGGGGCTGTCTGACACACTCCTCTCCCCCTTTGCACATTTGACCCTAGGGATCTTTTCCCTTTCCCCAAAGATAATCTGCTCACAACTTGGAAGGCGGGTAGAGGGGCATCGTGGGGAGGTCTGCCATAAGTTTGATGCTTCTAGCTTGT
This sequence comes from Gekko gecko, assembly GCA_029375565.1. NCBI lineage: Eukaryota > Metazoa > Chordata > Lepidosauria > Squamata > Gekkonidae > Gekko > Gekko gecko. Next base: position 267,757,594 of record JAPDNY010000001.1, read on the forward strand.
ATGGGAACTGTTTGACACCTGAAGCTGTTATTTCCCCAGAGAGCACTTCTCTAGGGGCACCTGCTTTGGGTGGCTGTAACTCAGCCCTCCCCCCCATCCAATCTTCACCAGACTTGGAAGGCAGATAGAGGAGAGTCAGCTGGAGACTTGCTGTGAGTTTGGCATCTCTAGTACATGGGGGGGGGCTGTTCTACCATGTAATGAAGTCACAAATTGCTCAAACTGCATGAACCATGAGCCAGTCCGTTAAACAAAAAAGTCCATGAAATTTGTGGTCTGTGAAACCCACAAACCTATACGAACCTCAATTTTTCTGGTCGATTCCCATTCCTAGTAGATAATACTGACCTTGATGAACCAGTAGTCTGCTTAAGGATAAGGCAGCTCCATGTGTCCAATATGCTGGCATTTACCCCAATAAATCGGAAGCACATTTCCAAAAAATAATTCATGTAACAGTTGAGAAAATCAGGTGTTGGGCTCTAATCCTTTCAGTATCCCCCTTCTTTTATTTATTTATTTATTTATTTTACTTTTTAGGTTGGCCGCAGAGTCTTTTTCAGATGTAGGAAGGGTTATCATGTCCAGGGCTCTACAACACGCAGTTGTCTTGCAAATTTAACTTGGAGTGGCATACAGCCTGAATGCGTCCGTAAGTTTAAAAAAAAAAATTAAACCTTCAATTCCTCTGTAACTTACTTTTTTCAAAAAAGAGTATGATATATTGCTGTCCTGGTGGCGTAGGATCTGTATTGAAAAATGGGATATGTTTTGGTGATACCACCTGTTATTGATAATTCTGGCTGAGCGCTGACTGATTTAAGTATTTCATATGCTTATGTGATAGATCTTAATTATGGGAGATTTCACAAGGGTCCATGGGTTTCTTATTTAAATCCCTTCCATATTACACTCTGCAGCCAAGTATCCTGCATTCTTAGCATCACAGCGCTCCTGCAATTTTGCTCCATGCCCATGGATTCAATGCTGATGAGAATACGGCTTTTAGTGGCCTTAGGAATGGATGTTCTCCAACCTTGCTCCATTCCTTATAGAAATGGGTGTACTGCAAATGTCCCAGCCTGTGAGTGAAATGTTGGAAGATTAATGTGTTTGGATTTCTGGTTCAGGGACAATGGTGAGTCTCTTCATAAAGTACACTGATGTGAAACAAGAGTGACCTTAGGTGCTTATCTTATTTCACATTTTAACTTTGAGATGTCATAAGTGAACAGAGCAGGACACAAAGAAAGAGACAAGTATAGTTAAAACAGTTTTTATAAGCAGTGTAGCATAATAAAAACCTTTCTATGGAACCTTTATTTTGTAGAGGTTTATAATGAATTTATTTAGCAGAGAAATCACTCCATAATTTTCAAGGTTCTTTGAGTCACTGAAATGGAAGTGGTGCTTGGAGCAATGACAGGTCAGTAATTCACAATACTGATCACGGCCTGATTTGCAATGGTCTGTGCTGTGGCTTTCCTTGTCTTTTTCTTAGTTACTTTCCTCATAATAGATTCTTGCTGTGTTCAGTACAGGAAAAGAAGCTTATCTGTATACCTTCCAACTTTTCATATTCATTTCTTACATTGTATCTTTGTCAGCAATATGGACATCAACAGAAAAACAACATGCCACGCTCTTAGGACATAAAAGCTGACTGTCTCTGTTTAGCATAGTGTAATTTTAATTCTCAATTTCAGGGATTATAATTTCTATTCCTAATCAATGCTGTTTCTGTTTCTTCTTTTTAAAACAAAAACAACCATTTCAGCTCATGCTTGCAGACAGCCAGAGACGCCAGCAAATGTTGACGTGAAGGCAATAGATCTTCCTACCTTAGGCTACACTTTGGTATATACCTGTCAGCCAGGATTTTTTCTTGCTGGTGGATCAGAACACCGGACATGTAAACCAGATATGAAATGGACAGGAAAGCCACCTGTTTGTAAAAGTAAGTCCCTGATTTTAAAAAGAAATGCTTCAATTTGCTTTCATTTGAAAGTAAATCTCATCCCGTTCATTTTAAGGAATACAGGGAGCAATAGTAAGTTGGTCTCCTCAGAAGTAAATCCTATTTTACTCAATAGGGCTTAGTGTTATTGGGACTGGAAATAGCAAAAGTGTTATTAGGATTGCTTATAATGTGTGTAAATCCTAGATAATAATCTCTTATCCCTTCTGTGAGTATAATGACTGGAGGAACAACATCAACCAGACTGAAGAGAGATCCAGGTGCGTAGCCATGTTGGTCTGAAGCAATAGAAAAAGTCCAGTGGCACCTTCTATAAATGGTATGATGCAACTCACACATTTAGCTGTTTAGCTGGATTGCCTACCTAGCAGAAACTCTAGCAAGCAGTATCAAGAGTTGTTGAGAGCATATCCCAGCCTGGGACAGGTTTGGCCTAAGGAGTGCCTCTCCAGTTTCACTTCCACTGCAAACATCAGCAGCCTTGACAGTGAAACTATCCCTCTCAGGTTTCTCTTCAGAGAAGGTGTCAAAAAAGGATGGAAAAAAAACACATAGACAGACAGTGATTAGGTAATGTAATAAAACAAAAACAAGAGGCAGCAAGCCCATAATTTCTGCTGTTAGACATGCACTGACAGGTGACATCCACTTTTTCTACCTTCCTTTGGATCTGGAGGCCACATGCACAACCATACTTCTACCATAGAGGATGGCTCACAATGTCTCTAGGAGCATAGTCATGGCAGATACAGCAGAAAGGGAGCATTATTGTCCCATCATGGAGATCATGGGGCTTGAAGCTCAAATGGCTTGGAGGTGGAACACTGAATATTCATAGTATCGATGATTTCGAAATTCTCCTCATCTAAAGTTCTCTTGAGTGGAGAACTGATCTTCTGCTCAGGGTTGAAATCTCTCATAGCTGTGGTTAATTACACACAAAAAAATTAGAGGAGAGTTACAGCTGCACATCACACCTGTTTCAATTCTTATTGTCTTTCTTCTAGAATAATCTGTGTTACAGTTTGCTCAGTTAGGAAGCCCAATCTACATCTCTTGAGAGGACATCTCTGTATTAAAGTGTATAGTGCCATCTGTCTTATTTTAAAGCTGATCAAATAAACTCAGACCATTGCATGAACCCCAATGTGTATGCTCAGGCTTCCTCAGGAGCAGGAATGCACAGGAACAGAGTTCCAGCTGGCTCCCAAGTTGGCCACGGCCAGCAGGAACTCGTTAGCATAATAGGCCACACCCAACAGCAGAAACTCATTAGGATTAGCTACATTAGGGGTGTGTGGCCTAACATGCAAAGGAGTTCCTGCTCCAAAAAAAGCCCTGGGTTTTGACAACAAACAAGGTAAACAGAATAAGAAGCAAAAGGTGGGAGTGGCTGGATGACCACACTTCTGATAACATGGGATGTAGCATAATATGCTAATAAGTTCCTGCTGTTGGGTATGGCCTATTATGCTAATGAGTTCCTGCTGGGCTTTTTCTACAAAAAAGCCTTGCTCAGGAGTTTTCCTCATTCCAGAGGAGTGGAGCCAACCGTCTGTTTAGCAGTCCTGAGAAGGGAACCCACTGGTTTCCTTATAAATGACAGAAGGTGTGCTGGATTTCACAAATCCTTTCCTGTAATGGAAGAGCTTTTCTCCAGTGCAAAAAACATTTCCCTGATGCAAGAGGCTCATATGGGAATTTGGCATTGGGGGAAAGGCTCCATCTGCCAGAGGGAACTATCTCCCTTATACAATATTTCTGTGGAGCCAACCTTCTATCTTTTCTCCTCTTCCAGTGAGCTTAGTAAAAATTCAGTATATGTTAATTCACTAAGGTTTGATTAACACATATATGTGGTATCAGTTTCAGAAGGAAATCACCACTAACCTTTTACTGTTGCTGTTTAAGGATGTTCACTTCACCCAGCCATATGCCTCTTATGTTCTTGTTAGAAGTCCACTTATTTACTGGTTTGGAACGTGGTAGACTTTGGAAAGAATGAGAGGCCTGCCTTCTTCATGGTAGAGCCTGGCCTACCTTAAAGTTGCTGAAGAGAACAGCTGGGGCTTCTCTACAGATTTTGATACTGCTTGGCTACATCCACACATTGTTGGATACTGTGATATTGTTGCACAATAACAATTATTTGTAACTGGATTCTCCTGAGTAGACCAGTCAGTGCAACTACAAATAATTGTTATAGTGCAGTATCCAATGATGTGCAGATGCAGCTCTTGTTATAGTTTCCTATTGGATTTCTTATTATACGGCTTGATTTTCTGTATTACTGAACTATAAGTAAATTAAGCAGATCCCTTATACAGATAAAGTAAAACAGTACATGGCATGGATAGAAATTTGTTCTTGTAGTTGTACATTTCTTATTTCAGTTTGTATCAGTCTTAATGTTTCATGTGTGTTTCTAAGTGTTAATGAAAGCTACATATAATACTATACAAGTAAACTTTTCTTCATAACTTGTCAGGCTCATGAAGAATCACTAAGCAAACTAAATACCTGTTTTTATGTATATGAAATATGTTTTCATATAAACAAGTCTGCTTGTTTTAGAAATTATTAATTTATTTATTGTCATTAAAATAAAATAAAAAGTATCCTTGGGCAAAAAAATGTTCCCTCAGGAATTCACTAGATCTAAATTTTTGAGAATAACCTCTGTTCATTTACTGTACCTAGACTTATGGCCTGAAATGGAAAAAAAGATAATGTTCAAGGCAGTATTTTTTACATAGTTTGTCAAATATTATCATTGTGTCAAAATAGTAATGCATTTGTTGAACTTGATGTAACAGTTTGAAGTATATTTTAGGATGCATCCTTTGAACTAAACAAAGAATAGCTAGATACTAATGCTGATTAAGACCACAATAAACAAAAGGTGAACTAGTAATTTTATACTGTTCTGATTTTGATAAAATGCAAGGAGCAGCTAGAATTGTTACATGGATATATATGACTGAATCAGAATAACATATATTCTTGGGCGAGTTGATGACAGTTTGTTTAGTGGATCTTTGCCATTCTTCCAGGCTCTATTACCTCTACTAACTATGCCATCATCTTCACTTGCACAAACGAGGCCCCCTTTTCCTGCCCCACTAATTCCATACCTGAATTGTGCTGCATTACAGAGCACCATCATTTTCTTATCATTCTTTTTAACATTTCCCATAAATGGAAACATGACCTTATACTCTGCATATTCTGCTGTCATGGAATAAGACATCATCTCAGTTTTGGAGAATCTTAAGATGCAAATGCAAGAAGTATTCTTCATGCAAGGGTGCTGTTAAATATTTACAACAGGGACCCCCTAGAGTTTTGTGTTTTTTTGTACAGTTGAATCCTGAAAGTAAGACTCAGGCAGGGCTGAAGTTCTTCAAGCTTTCCACCACCCATATGATACAGAAATTATTATTCTGGCCTCATTAAAACCATTGACTCCATATAAGGGCTATAGTCAAAAATATAATAGATATAAGGTGAAGTAGTTCATGGCAGTGCATTGTGAAGTATAGCATATAGTACAGTTTGTATACTTGTGACCACAGTGGCATAAGCAGTAAGCATTTTTGGCATTTCTGGTCAAGAGCAGGATGAAAAATCGTTAGGGTTGCCAACATGCCTTTAGATTTAATAGGAAGGGGCTTGCTAACATTGTCAATGACATTTTGGTGTCAATTCTGGTGCAACCCAGGAGTGATTCCAGCACATCACTGGCACCACTGATCCCCTCCCATTTCCCCCCTCCCCCTTGGCCCTACAAGCAGCAGCAGGGAAGGAGGGCTGCCAGCAGGAAATCATAGGCTTAACTTGGACCTGTCCCAAATTGTTGCACTGCTCTCTTCCCCCCCTTTCTCTTAATAGACTTAGCAGCAAACCCATCCCAAGACTGTCGTGCCCACCAGTGGCACTCCATCACTCTTCCCAGACCAAATTATAGCACACGCTGGTAAAGTTGGCTGCCGTTTACATGTATTATGAAGTCTTGTCATTGTCCTGGCTGCTCTGGTTTATGCCATTAGGTCAGAGTAATTTTAACAGTGGTTTCTAGAGTATATATAACATAATTATGGACACATAAGTACAATATCTTCCTCACCAGTATAAGGCTCTCTGTTACAGCACTGTGGCTGATATAAAACCAATCATTTTTTTAGAAATGAGAACAGTAATTATTTCTGCAAGCTCGATTCAATACAAATGTTGGACTCCAAAGAGATTTCTCTTTCTTTTGCTGATGAGTGTGTAGAATTATATTTGCTTGAATATGTAATATATTATAGATTTTAGTTATTCCTGCTATAAATGGTAGGCGTATTGGAGAACACACAATTGCCTCAATCAAGCATTATGTATCAACATTCTATATAGAAAACAGTATGTTCATAAAAATGATAATTTGTCTTTTTACTTGTAGGTAAAGGAATGAGAGAAGTTAATGAAACAATAACTAAAACTCCAGGTTTGTATACGAGAACAATTTTAGAACTAAATACATTAAATTGCTCTGTAGCTCAGTATTTCTCATACAGTAATATTCATCTAATTTTTAACTGAGTTCATTATCAATGACAAAACAAGAGAATGTCAGACCACTGACATATAAAACCATGTCCGAAATAAACCATAAATCACAATTGAAAATAAATATAATGCCCTTGTTTGAGACATTATCTCAGAACCTTTCCATGGGCTAGTTCTCACTGAGGTGGTACTAGGAAGTATCTCTTCAGATTGCAGACGGAGTCCACAGACATACATAAATACTCCTCCATACAAAAATTTGGCCCCCAATGGAAAACTGTAAGTCTTAACCTATTCTTAGACATTGGGTCCTAATCTATAGTAGGTTAGAAATATAGGATGTACTTAGGCATCAGTTTTAACCATACTAAGATGTGATATATGTAAACCTAGCTTTTTATGGGTTCACCTGTGTTCGCTTCACTCCTCCCTCCTTCCCCTTCCCCCTTCTCATGTGGAAAATTCCAAGCTGGAAATGGAGTGATCCTAAATTAGGCTACATGGAAGTAAATCCTAATTTAGTCAGTGAGGCTTACTCCCTGGAAAGTGTTCTTAAGATTGCAGTCTAAGGCTGCAGTCACACACACTAAATAATCCACTTTCAATCCACTTTCAGTGCAATTTCCAACTGGATTTTACTGTGTGAACTGGCAAAATCCAGTTGGAAAGTTCACTGAAAGTGGATTATTTAGGGTGAGTGTACTTGCAAAAAAATCAATGCAAGCATGTGTGTTAGTTGTAGTGTCAGACTCCTGCAACAATCAGATCCAACCACTCGCTTCTGGTGAAGTAAGAGCTTTATTGGTACAGTATTGCCAGAAGGTATACATTCAGGTTCCGTGTTAAGACTAAGGGGAAAAGCTCAGGCCAGGGGGATATACAGAGTTCAGAGGGGGCACCCCCAGTGGTTAGTAACCAATCAAGATGCCAACATGAGCCTGCCAGAAGTAACGGACTCTGGAGGTGGGAAAGTCTCTGAGGAATGTGGCTCGGCTAGGCACACAGACCTTCAAGGCCAGGAACATAAAACATGCAGATTGAGAGACAGGACAAGCAAGTGAGAATCGAAAGTACAAATACCAGTCAGTGGTCCATCTCCTGCCCACATAATGGCAGCTAGCTGACATGTAGTTAAAGTGCCTTCCTAAGCAGAGCTACACTCATGGACTTCAATTGACTTAGAATGGTTCGGGGTTGCACTGTTAGTTTTCTAAGCCTGGTTTAGAATCCCAGTTTAGGGAAGAGGTGAAAGTATCACAAAGTTAACCTTTGTGCTTATAGCTGAATAACTTGGGTAACCATGGTACATTTTTCACAAGGGTTCTTCACACAAGAAAGGAAAAGGGGAGGCACGGACATAAGCACACACACCTGGGCTTAATGTTGGTTTAAAAGTGATGTCTGAATGAAGCCATACATAGAAACTAACTGCAGTCCTAAGCAAATTAACTTCCTTCTAAGTTTGTGGAACTCCCAGATAGAAGGGTGTAATTCTGCTTAGAATTGTACTATAAGGGTTCAAACGTAGCTTTTCCCTTGACATACTAATTGTCTGTGTGGAAGGAACTTGTTATATGAAGGAACATTCAATCATGTGAACCCTCACTTTCGAAAATGGTACAGCATAGACCCAGTTTTACCTCCTCAGTGTGAACTAAGATTAACTATGCTTATTACAAATAAGAAAATTGATTAAAATGTCTTTATATTAGATCATGTACTATAATAGAGAGCCTTATAATGAATGTAGAATTTAATTATACTGAGCTTTTAGTTAAAAATCTGTTTTGCTTTAATCTTATGAAAGTTTGTTAGCAAATTAAAAATGTATTTTAAAATTCAAGTTCTTCTCCATGCCATACATTTAGAAATAAAACTCTAATTTTCACCTGTATTTGTTTGAAGTCATATAATTTTACATGATCAAGTATTAAGTTCATTACATTTGCTTCATATGAAAATTTCTGAGACCAACACAGAGAGTTAATAAGTAAAAACCCATTTTCAAAGATCCTTGAAGCAAGCAGATGTGTTACTTAGGATATCTCCTTGCAGGCAATGGGACTTAATGGAAGAAACAGCTGTATATCCCTAAAACAATCCATGAGACATTGATTCATCCATTTCACACATTATATATGAGATTTATACCTGAAGGTGTCTAATTTAACTATGAGAAACATTTGCATTCAGGTATGTGCCTCAGAACTGTAGTACCCTGTTAACTCTATATTGATTACAATGGTAAACCAAGTTATGGTTTTGCATAATGTGTGAAATGGCCTTTGGAATACATGGTTGTTATTGCCATATTGACATGAATCCAAAGATGCCCTTTAGCACATCAAAGGTATCTTCCATTCAGCAAATAATGTTTTACTCCTCATTTTAGAATATTGAACAAGAAAGAAACAGAATCCACAGATATTTTGCTTATGTAACAATATAACTGAAAGTTAGCCTGATGCTTGGATGGAGAACAGGAGAAGGCATGTATTTACATGGGTGTTGTATGCCATACCCATGCTGATAATCCTGAGGGCTTTAGTATCTCTGACTGTGGATGTGCTTGGAAATGCAATGCTCATAACAAAACTAAACACTCCTTTCTGGTGATCAGGCTGCCAGAGAATGATAATTTGAAATGGGGTATCCCTTTGATACCTCTGTTTATAGGTTCAGCCAGAACCAACGCTGCAGTACTATGGTGATGCAGGGGTAAAAAACCCTTCCTTCCACAACACAGTGTGATTTCCCCCCCACATCATATTTAATTGTATTAAATGCTCCAGTTTGCTTCTGTGAAAGTCAAGAATCAAGCAAACTGGGCTTCCATGCAGCCATTTCATCCCAGTTCACACTGCAGGCACTGACTGTGGCCCTTTCTGCACTCTCCTTTTAATCCATGTTCACCTCAGTGTCATCCAAGCAATTCTGCACTAAAATTGAATTCAACCTTCTTTTTAATCCAGGTGTGTTTTTTTTCCATTTTGCACTAGAATCGAGTTCAATCTTCTTTTATTCTAGTCCCCCACCCTTTCTGCATTACATTACAGCCCAGTTTCAGCTTCTGTTGCCCCAGATTATTTGGATACGGTTTTGCCATGGACTTAAATTGCCTCAACTTGAACACTGAGAAAATTGGGAGTGGCAGGCAAATAAATGCAGAAAGGATCTGTGTTGAATCTATAGTCATTTTTAAAATTTCTGCTTGAGCAAACACTTTGTACAATCCTTATGTATTCTCATTGATTGAATAATTTGATTCATTCTAGACAGCCCCACAATACTACAGTTCTCAATGCACTGTACAAAAAGAAAATTAAATTATAACCACAACAGAACCAGTGATAAATAACATTAAAACAATGCTATTGCAGTAATAAAAAATTTAAAACTTTAAAATAAAAGCAGATGAAAACATAAACAACTCCACGATTAAATTTAACATCAATAAGAACACTAAAACCATGAATCAAAAATTGTATATTAAAATTCAGGAGCAGTCATAAATACTGAAAAGCTAAACATTAAAAGTTTGAGAGAACAGTGCTTTTTGTCTGTCACTTGAAAATACGCAATGAAAGAGTAAAGTGGTAAAGGAGGAATTCCACAGTCAAGATGCCACTATAGAAAAGGATCTGTCCTTTATGACCATGTGTCTTATCTCAGCAGGAGGAACACAATCAATCGTGCTTTAGAGTACTATTTTAATATTCAGTTCAGTTCATATAGGAGAAGACAGTAATTAAGATATATGGTTCCCAGGAAGTTCAGAGCTTTAAGGTGAGAACCAGAGTTTGGAAACTAATTGGAAGCTAGTACAGTGCCACAAAACAAGGGGAGGATTGAGGAATAATCTACCAAAAGATTGAGAAAATAGTCTCGTTTAATGCTCCTTCAAGACTAACAAGATGTATTCTCATTAGCATCCTTGATATGCAAAATTTCAAAGAATTTGGTGGACCAATTCAGGTCTGTAGTGCCTGATTTTTTTAAAAAAACAACCAACCAAGTTCAGAGGAATTACACCCCCATCCAGAAGAAGCTGACCTCATTTCCCATCAACCAACAGCATTTCAGTCTTGACTAGATTAGACTTGAGGATGTCCAGCTCATTACCATCTCCATAAACCTGTTTTGAAATCTACTGCTACATCTGTTCTTACTGAAACGGAAAAATAAAGCAGATTGTCATTATCATTACCATAACAATACCAATACCATAACAATGACACATCACTAAATATCTCTGGAAATCTCCTCAGTAGTTTCATGCAGAGATTAACTAGCATCAGGGCAGAGGAGAACCCCATTGGGCTACAGGATTGCGCTCCCAGCACCGTCTTTTGGTACCAGTTGGCCATCTAGGATCAGAACCATTCATGGTGGCTCCCTGATAAACCTTCCCATCCAACCAATCCAGAAAAATACCATGGTAGATGGCACCAAAGAAATATTAATAAATGTTGATCGAAGAAAACAGTAACTCAATATTTAACTCAGAATAACTAAGGAACAATTGTACTTTTTTCCTTCAGTTTGTGTCACACCGAACGTCTTTTTCAATATGTCTTCTGTGTTGAATGTGCAGCATGTCTTTTTTTTTAAAAAAATCTGTATGCAAGATATGCTTCCTGAATCTCAAGAGACAGAAAGTTTTTCATCTGAGATCACATTTGATATTCACACTTTCCTGAAGCTTTTGCTTTTACTTTTTTCACACTGCAAAAACCAATGCAAAATCAATGTATATGCAACATCTGCCAGATCATGTATTCTCTTTGTTTATTTAGAATGCCATTCTGCATTCACAGTTACATTTGGGTAAGCCTGTTGATTCAGAGGGATTTAGGTGAGCATACTTCTGCAGTGCTGCAATTTAATTCAAAATCTGTAGTATTGTATATATCCATTAAGAATGCAGACAAATGTAATTAATCCAACACATGATAGGTTACACCTGCATTAAAAATGTTTCACAATGTCTGCTCTGTCTAAAAGAATATTTTTTTCTACTGAGGTTTGTAGCTGACCAGGAAAGGGAACAATTTCTGTTTGGCATGGGAAAAAGAGTTAGTTGGTTCCCCCTTAAGTGATGTAGCCCCTATGCACCCTCTCCCATGTCTACCTTTCAGGAAAATAAAACTACAAGCCTATTGTGGCTACGTTAAGGGTAGAACTATATGTATATTTCTGTGATCATTTTATTAACATTTAATTGGGGGGAGGGTGTTGAGGAAGATATTGAAATGTAGCCACTGGTGCTAAAGTATGAGATAAGTACAAGAAGTTTTAAACAATTTATTCCTATGGCATTTTCATTTCGAAAATCAACACCTCTGCTGAGTTTTTTTCTGCTGAAGAGAAGTTTCTCTTACACACATCCTTTAATGTGTCTTTCTTGGTGTGTAAGTGGCTAGATTTTATGGTGGGAGGAAGTATACCACTTCCCCCACTCTGCAGCACTGCTTGTGGTCCAGGGAATACAAGCAAAATGTTTGCCTTTATGCAGAGCAAATAGCACTGGAGAACAAAACACTCCCGAAGGCAGTGAAGGTAATGTCATTGATGTCACCATTTTCGGAAGATGGCCCTATCAGCTCATTGGAAATTCTGTAATTCTCTTGATTGGAAATACCCCTATCATTTATATTAGTTAACCCAACACTCCCTCTCTTTTTGATCTCTGTGAACTATAAATCCAATAGTGTACATTATTACAAATATCCTTTTGCCCCCCAAGTCGGAATAAAGAGACAGACACCAGTGTTGGGTTAACTAAAGGGCCGCTTTATTAACTAGTAACAATAACTGAAATGGCAAGGGCTAAAATACTTGTGGAATGGTCAAGGCCAGGGGTCACCAAGACCCTTCCCTTGCCATATAAAGTAGGGTGAGTTATCCTGCTCTGGGCGGGAGCCAACAGGATGTCAGCACAGCAAGCAGGTGTCCCCTAAGCCGCAAGGCTCAAAGGGAGGATCTATCCAGGGCAGTCCCTGTAGGCAGTTTGCTGTCCCTGCCATGAGCCGCAGGGCCCAAGGACTGTACTCACAAGTCCCCTAGACTTGAAAGAAGGGTGTCAGCTGGCGCTCACCAGTCCACAATCAGTATCCAAATAAAACCCTGCCAACCATGAAGTGACCAACATATTTAACACAGCCATACCTAAGCCAATTTTCCAATCTGCTGTCATAGTACAAGGTAGGTAAAAACACCCCCACCAAAGAGCCAGTTTAAGAAAGGGTGAAAAATTCCTACCTGGCACCCAAATGGGGCGACCAGCAAAAAGCCTGTACTGCTTACAGGGTGGGTGGGCTGAGAAGAAGAGCTGAATTAGAGCTATGGAGCCGGCCCAGCAAACTTCCAATGGGAAGGGGGTATTGGTGGATCCAGCTCTTTGTAGCAGGAGCATTTATATCCTGGGAGATATTCTGGATTTTCAAAAAATGGAGGGTATCCTTTTTCAGACAGAAGAAAATTAACTCGTTGCCTTTAATATTTTCCTCATAACTTGCATTGGTGTGAAGGGGGTTAATTGTCAAGGAATAGAACATTTTAGATTTTCAAGGGGAAAGGGGAGGGGAAGAAAAAATTAATTTTGTGGGCACGCATTGGCATGTATTTCCTTTAAAATCCCATTTCAAAAAAATCTCTCAAACAGTAGACAGGATTAGTAATTGTAAAATGCTGAAATTACTCAAGAATATGCTGGGAGACTTTTTAAGTAAACAATGTATAACCTTATTCAGAATAAACAAATAAAAGAACATTAGGTCTACCACAACCCTTCATAGTAGCCTGATTAGCCACTACCCCAGATTGAACCTATAACAAAACATGAGATGGCCTCCTGAAAATTGCATTATTTGTATAAAAATGGGAAAGAGTTTTTATGTTGTAAATTTTGTTACCAAAGTAGTTGTACATTACTTTTTAATATCCTGAAATGCATGAAACCTAGATGCAATTTTTTCTAATTCCAGCTTTTTATCTGCTTTTCATTATTACTCCATTCATATCCACATCAGTTTTAAAATCCAAATTTAATGAAAATGCCTTAAAATGGTGCATCAAATACATTACACTGGATCCAAAGCTGCCCTTGCCAGCAGAAGGCATTTCCATTTGTACAACAGGAAGTCCACAAACTGTGCAGATTTGGCATTTAAACTACTGTGCCTTGTACGCAAACTGATCCCATTCACAATGGTTCCCCAACCAGTTTTCAGTGGCTTGCAGAGATAGAAAATATCTCTTCTGTATATAGCTCTTTGGATAAAACTCATTAACTTTACACATTATGGGCAAGAATTCACTTGGAAAGGTGTTTTTGTTTGTTTGTTTGTTTCTTGGTATGTTTCAACCTTAGCTTTTCCAGATCTCTCCTTATAAATAATTATCTTTTGGTTTGGCAAGATTCCATGCGCTCCCATTGGCTGTAAAATGCCCTCCCTCAGCCATTGGCTCAAGAGTACTTGCGTGCCATTGGCCGGGTGCTTGGTCTGCTCCTCTTCCCCACCCACTTCCCCTGGCACACAGCTCTCTCTCCTGAGGAAGACAGTTCTCTTGACTGCTCTGAGGGACTGTCCCCTCAGTGGCTGTTGGTAGGCAGCCAAGCTTGGTTCTGTGAGTAAAAAACAAAGGACTTTCAGCATAACTCCCTCCCCTGCCCATAACCCCCTCCCCAGTGGCCACTTTCCTGTCAGAATAAATGGAGAAAGGCTCTTTCTCCTGCTTAGATTCAGCATGGCTGGTCAGCTAACGAGGTGGGCCAGTGACCATCAGACCATTTTCTTCAACTCCCTGCTGTGCGACTGACTTTCCCCTAGAGCTGCCAATCTCCAGGTGGGACCTGGAGATCTCCCACTGTTACAATTGACCTCCAGATGACAGAGATCAGTTCCCCAGGAGAAAATGGTTGCTTTGGAGGGTAGACTCTATGGCATTATACCCTGCTGAGTCCTTCCATACACACCCCAAATGCTGCCCTCCACAGGATCCACCCCCCCAAATCTCAAGGTATTTCCCTAATCAAAGTTGGCATCTGTACTTTCTCCTCTGTCAGTAAAAGGCCCTTTCCACACCTATGTTGGCCTTTGGGAGAAAACTCATTGGGCCCAGTCCTGATCAGGTTGCCAACTCCTGGAAATTTGAGGGATGGAGCCTGGAGAGGGTGAGGTTTGAGGAGAGGTGGCACCTCAGACAGGTACGATGCCATAGACTCTACCCTCCAATCCAGCCATTCCCTGATGGGGAACCATTGTTGCCAATCTCCAGGTGGTGGCTGGAGATCACTCAAAATTACAACTGCTCTCTAGGAGGGATGGGGGAAGAGATGGAAAACTAAAGGTAGGTTGATGGTTGGCTGGGAGGGAGATAGGGTTGTCATCTCCAGGTTGGGAAATTCCTGGAGATTTGAGGGGTTGAATCTGGAGAGGGTGAGTGTTGAGGAGGGGTGGGACCTCAGACAGGTACAATGCCATAGACTCCACCCTCCAAACCAGCCACTCCCTCCTGGGAAACCACTGTTACCAATCTTGGGGTGGGCTGGAAATCACTCAAAATTACTACTGCTCTTCAGGTAGCAAAGATCAGTTCATCTGGAGAAAATGGTGGACTCTGTCATTATACCCTGCTGAGATTGCCACAGCAAATTGTCACTGAGTGCCCAAAGCCGGGGCACTCTCCCAGAGCCTCTTTCTAGAGCCCGTTGTATTTATTTCCACAATGGGCCTTATTCCTAATCCATATATAAAGCAGAATTTAAAACATGTGACAGCCAAATGTTTGCATGCTCATAGTATTCAGATGAGCATATATTTTTCTTATGATTTTCATGTGCTAGTATAAATACAAGATTTACCAGTGTGACATTATGGAAAGTCTGATAATCCCTCATTTCTGCATTGCAGAGGTGTATTGTGACTCAAGCAATAAAGTGATGGAACAAGGCACATTGTAGTTCACTCTACTTTTTAAAAACTGTGATGACCTTTCCTTCATTTTCCTGTTCTGTATGATAGATTCTTGTAAACCCAATATACAAGAATGATGTATGGAGTCTTGAGTGTAGTGTACATTTTATCTTTAGCCTAGGGAATAGGGTTTTTTAGTGTTAGGCTGGGAAAAACAAACAATGCACATCTCTGCAGAATACTGCACTGGCCTTATCAGAGGCATGCTGTAGGATGGTGATAATGATGTTTTTTTATTTTGTCAAATAAATTGTGTCATCACATTATCAAGTTCTTTAAAATATTGTTGGTTTTCAGAAACTGGAATTGTTTGAAATAAAAATATCAATCTTGGAAGAATATTCATATTTATTGTAGCTATTCTGCCCATCAAAGATATTTGTAAGTTTTTCCATATTTCAAAATCTTTTTTGATTTCTAGCATAAGTTCCATATAGTTGTCTTTCACCAAAGAGCTACATCTATTTATTATTTTTATTCCTAAATATTTCACTTTTTTTTGTACCTCAAATCCTGATTTCTCTTGTAATTTTGGGACTTGGTCTTTACTCATATTTTTAGTTAATATTTTTGTTTTAGTCTGGTTGATCTTCAATCCAGCCACCTGGCCATATTTCTGCAATGTTGTTAATAATCCAGTGGGTCTTCTAAGATAAATATCAAGTCATCTGCAAATACTTATCCTTTATATTCTTTTCCTCTTATTTTGACTCCTCTGATATGTCCATCTTCTTTAATTGTATTTTTAAATACTTCAGGTACAAATATGAACAATAATGATGAGAGTGGACAACCTTGTCTAGTTCCTTTTTGTATTTGAATACTCTGTGATAACTCTCCATTAATAAGAATTCTTGCTTGCTGTTTATTATAAATTGCTTTGACCATTGTAAAGAATTCTTTACCACATTGTGAAACTAATAATTGTTCCAACACAAAAGTCCAGCTGACATCATCAAATGCTTTTTCAGCTTCTAAAAAGATTAGAGCCATTTGTTTTTCTGGATGAGCTTCAAAAAATTCAATTACATTTAAAACAGTCCTTACATTATTTATTTTTGGTAAAAACAAAAACAAAACCTGCTTGATCTTGATCTGCGTCAGTGTTTTTTTTCAGTCTTGTAGCTAAAATAGAAGCATAAATTTTATAATCCACATTTAATAATGAAATTGGTCTATAGTTTTTAATTTCTTTTCATCCGAGTTCTGTTTATGTATCAATGTTATTAAGGCTTCATTCCAGGTTTTGGGTGTTATAGCTTCAGTTCTTATATTCTGTATTACATATTTTAAGGGTAATACCAGCTGGTCTTCAAACACCTGGTAAAATTCTGCTGGTAGGCTATCAGGACCTGGTGTCTTCCCCTTTTTTTGCTTCTTTAATGCTTCTGTGATTTCACAGGTAGCTATTTGGTCATTTAAATGTTTTCTTTGTTCTTCAGTGAATTTCATTGAATTATACTTTCCCAAAAAATCTTTAATATCCTCTGATGTAGAATCTCCTTTTTGATATAACTTTATATAGAATGTCTCTATTTTTTTTCCAAGTCATTGTGTATATTTTTTCCTCTCCTTTGCTGTCATTAGTATTTTTATAGTTCTTTTTTCTTTCTATTTTCATAGTTTATATGCTAGCCATCTAGTTGGCTTATTAGCATTTTTAAAAATAGTTTTGTTTTGCCTAGGTAATTTTTTTTGCTATTTCTTCCATTAACAAACAATTCATGTTGTAAAAACTTTAATTTCACTCTTAAATGTTCAGCTGAGGCATCTTGTTTCAAACTTTCTTCTTGTTTCTTAATTTGTTCCTTAATTTGAAAAAAAGTTTTCTGTTTTTTGTTTTTTATCCATGCTGTTTCTCTGATTATCCAACCTCTAGCATAGGCCTTAA
The DNA here is from genome assembly GCA_029375565.1 of Gekko gecko. Lineage (NCBI taxonomy): Eukaryota > Metazoa > Chordata > Lepidosauria > Squamata > Gekkonidae > Gekko > Gekko gecko. The sequence continues at coordinate 267,774,992 of JAPDNY010000001.1, forward strand.
ACGCATCCTATACTGTTCTGATAGAAATACCAGTTGAATATTCTCTTCAAAAAACATTTGGAATTCTTTTTTGTCTGTGTTACAAAATTTTCATTTTTCAGTAAAAATGTATTGAAAGTCCATCTATTTTTCTTTCATATATCTTTGGTATATCCTACAGTATGAGCATGACAGGATTGTGGTCTGCAAAAGTTGCCGGTAAAATTTCCACTTCTGTTAAATCATTTATGACTATTGCAGAGATCCAACACATATCTATCCTTGACTATGACGTGTCTTGCTGAATAGAAAGTATAGTCTTTCTTTTTGGGATTTCTAGTTTTCCAAGAGTCAATCAGGTTATGTTCATCTGCCAATTGTAAAAATGTGTTAGGAAGCTCGTTACCCTGTTTCTGTTTTCCTGTTATTGTTTTTCTATCTGAAAGCCTATCAAAAACAGCATTATAGTCTCCAATCAGGCAAATTTCATCACAGTTTTGTTTGGAAATAAGTTCCTGTAATAATTTGAAGAATTTTTCTTGATGTTGATTAGGTGCATATATATTTTTAATTGAAGTTATTTTACCTTGTCTTTGCACTTGAACGATCAAAATTCTGCCATCTTCAGAACTATATATTAATTCTGGGTGTAAGTGTTCTTTAATATATGTCACTACACCTCTCTTTTTTTTCCTTGCCTGAAGATATAAAATTTTTACCAAGTTTTTAAATTTCCAAATATTTTGGATTGAAATATTTTACATGAGACTCTTGTAAACATATAACATCCAACTGCATCTTCTTTAATTGTTGGAAAATCTGTCTTCTTTTTGGGTGTGCATTCAGTCCATTTACATTTATTGAGATTATCTTTATTTTTCCTCTGTCTATCTTTATTTAATGTTTTGTTGTCATCTTTGTTCTTGAGTTTAAGTCTCGTTACCATCTGGGGTATTGTGATCATTCCAGTTTTTCCAGCTTTTTGTAGTTTTTCTAGTTGCTTCCTGTGTTTCTTGTTGTTCCTCTTCAGTAGTCTCTGTTTGTTCTTCCTCAGTCTTCAAATCATCACCATGTGTTTTAATAAATTCTTCTACCTTAAAAGTTGAAGTGATTCTGTATCTTTTCCCTTTGTATGTAAAAAAGAGACCTTCTGGAAACAACCATCTATATAGAATTCTATTTTTTTCCCAGGAATGTTTGTAAGTTCTATATATTCCATTCTCTTCTTTCTCACTCTCCAAGGGATTTCCTTTAAATTTTTTATTTCTATCTCCTCTATTTGGAAAGGTATTTCATTTGTTATCTTAAGAATAGCATCCCTTATTTCTCTTTTGTGAAATCTCACGTGCACGTCTCTTGGCAATTTATGTCTCCTTGTCTAGGCAGAGTTCATTCTATAAGCAACATCAATTTCATTATAAATTTCATCTGTATTTTCTGCACCCATATATTCTGCCAGTGCTTCTGCCATCTCAAATTTCAAATTTTCATGCTGCTTCTCTGGTATATTCTGGAATCTTAAAATATATGCCGCTTTGTCATGCTCTAACTTAATGAGGGCTTCTTCCATAGAGTTTTGCTTAGATTCCACTTTATCTACCTTAAATTGGATCTTTTCATATTTTTCTTCCATCTGGTTTACTGCTTTGGCCAAAGTGGATATTTCTTGTCTGTTTTCTTTAAGCTGCTTTTGGACTTCTATCATCTGCTGTGTTATTTGTTGTGACAGTGAATATAGTTGAACTTGAATAGGATTGACAGCTGCTGTTACTGCTTCTCATATTAAGGTTTGTAAGTCCTTTGCTGAGATCTGTGCCAAGTTGGCACAGACCTCCCTTGACCAGGAGATGAAACAGAGGGAGGTTTCACTTTCTTATCCATATTGTTAATTATACCTTTAAGTCACACAGCCTAATGTTTTACAATAATTACTATAGTAAGACCAAAGACTCTCTTAATTTACAGTAGGTACTATGTTAAAACCAGAGACTCTTTTATTTGCCCACAACACTTTCCCAGTCAATACCTTTGAATTTATGTTATACATTGGTTACTGTGTTAAAACCAGAAACTCTTATTTTTTAAAAAAACACCCTCCCAATCGGTATAAACACAAGGGCAGTTATCAGCAGTTTACACTACACTCTAAACAGACTATGCTTTGATAAGAACAACATATAAAGACAACAATTCCAGTTTTAAAACATATCTTATGCATAAGTGATGTTTGGAAAGTGAAAGTAAATTCTAGGCAGTTTCTGAACAGCTCCTTTCTTCTTTTCTTCTTTTATATCAAACAATATAAGTTCTTTGTCTTTTATTCTTTAACTTATATTCCAAATGAAAACTTTAAAAAGGGTATAGTCGAATAAAATGTTTTCATAAAAAATCCAAATTATAATTCCAAAGGGGTTTTTAATAAAGTCAAATGTAATTCAAATGATCCAATATTATAATCCACAAGGTCTCAGAACTTCAAAATATGACTTGAAGAGTGAGTTGAGTCTATCAGTAAGCTGTGAAGTCCAGACATTAGCCATTTCTTTTTTGCCCTTAGAAATATTTAAGGTAATAAGTTGTGTGTCCCTTGACCGGAATGTTAATATTCCTCAACCCCCAGTTCAAGAGTTAGAATCTCCACTAAGGCTTCCGTGGTCATTCGGAATGAGAGTGAATATCTCAGAAGTATTAAGTGCCCCTTCTATTTTAGAGCACAGGGATAGATTAATAAATTCTCTGGATCATCATGAAGCAGTATCCAGTTATTTGAATCTTCTGTCCCTTACAACCGAGTCACTGAAACAAAGGTTCAAGAGCCCTAAAACAGAACAACTTAAGTCCTTTGGGGTGGACACTGGTTTGACAGAGAATGCAAAGAATTAAAGGTACATCTTCATTCAATATACCGTAAATTCTATAACTCATCAGCTACCTGTCTGCCTGAGGAATATCAAATTTATAAAAGTCATTTAAACACTCTCATTAAATTTAAAAGAAGTTCCTATGTGAATGAGCAATAGAATCAGCTCATAATTTCCATCCGGCATAATGATTCAAAATAATTTTGGACATTGGTTAATAGAGCTTTTCAACTAGAAACCCCTATGCCCTCTGTTATCTCACCTTCCACTTGGCACCAATATTTCCTAGAGTTATTCCAAGAGGAAACTCTTGAGTCCTTGCATATAGTCAAAATTGCCTTAGATGACACCCTGGAATGGCCTCCCATTACTTCAGAAGAAGTAGTTATGCTTATTGATCAATTAAAACCAGGTAAAGCATCGGGTCCTGATGTAATACCTTTGGAAGACTTAAAAGCAGACCCAAAATGGTGGGCACTTCCTTTGGCTGCTTTCTTTACTATTATAAACTCTACTGGACATATCCGTTCCATGTGGACTAATGTGATTATTGTACCAAACTTTAAGAAGGGTGACCACTCAAACCCCTCTAACTTCAGACTTATGTCTATTATCTATTATAGGTAAACTTTATGCCAAACTACTACAAATCAAGTTCAACAATTGGCTTCTTTTCCAAGCCGCTTAAGAAAGGGGGGGAGGGCCAATCCAGGTTTAAATCTCTTCTGGTCCCAGTGCTTTTTTAGAGTACTCACAGTGCTAAGGATTTTTGAATTTTAATGTGAGGTCTGCAGTCTTTCCCTTGCCCTGGTAGTCACGGCTCCACAGCTTGGAGATCCACAGATGGTCTCACTTGGGTTTGGGCTTCAGGGTGATCCTGGACTCAATCTGCTTGCCACCACTCACAGAGAGTCCAGGATCAAGTCCCCTGCTTGGACTCCTCTTTGGGATGCCCAAGGGAATTCAAGAGCCCTTGAACCCCCACCAAACCCAGTGATCCAGCACAGCTTCATGGGAGCACTCCTGGAGCTGGTCTGCCACCGCTGCACCAAAAACTGCAAGTCCAGTTAAAGGCTACTTCTAATGTTGACTGTCCCCTGTGTTGTATGATCATGAAAAATTGGAGTGAATCAAAGAAGACAAGGATTGCATCTGAATTATAGGGTGAGCAGAAGTCCATCCACAGGGTATAGATGAGAACTTTCAGTCTGGGGCAGATGCTGCACTCTATTCATGGTGCTGGAGGGGGCAGCAGTGGGAAGGCATCTAGTGTCCTGGCCCCACTGCTGGACCTCCTCATGGCACCTGGTATATTTTGGCTGCTGTGTGACGGAGTGTTGGACTAGATGGGCCATTGGCAACATTCTCTTATGTTCTTATGTTCTTATTATATGCAGTATTCCTACATCATATCTGCTCAGTTGGCAAAGTGAAGTTCATAACAGGTCCACTGGCATGAACTTTCCACAAACCTTCAAGCTGTTTGTGGCAGTTCGTGAACAGATACATTTCCAGAATGACTGTCTTCGCTCAATCTAAATATTTACCAAACTTCAAAGCATTGAGGGTGGAATGTGGACATGTAAAGGAGTATCCAGGGGAGGTCCCCTGTGACGTTGATGCCTCTAGCTTGCACGAGATCCATTCTATACACTCCTGAACCTCCTGAACCTGCACCTTTCCTGGAGGCATCTTCTTGGGGGGGGGGTCATAACTCAGACCCCATAAATCAAATCCTCACCAAACATGGAGGGCAGGTAGAGGAGAAGCAGCCAGAGATGTCTCTAGCATGCCAGGGGGCATTCTACTATGTCACAAACCTCACAAACCTAACCAATTTGTTTAGCAGCTAAAAGTTCATGACAGTTTGTAGTTTGTGAACTGGACATGCCATGAACCATGAACCAAACCACATTTGCTTCCCTCCCAAGTTTAAAAAGTACCTGGTGAAAAGTGGTAGCAAACCCTGGAGAGTGTGTTCATCCCACTTCCTGGAAATGTGAATGATAAAACGCTAAAAACCAGGAACAACCTGCGTTGATAATGTGTGTCAGCTATTCCCGCAGAGATGTGCATAAGCACCCATGCACACAACCGCATCCATGGGACGCTTCCGCCTCATGGAGTTCAAGCTCCAGCCAGGCAGCCTCCTGGGAGATGGGATCTTCCCTATTTGTTGCTGCTCCTATGCGCCTATGTGTCCATGCGCATAGCTGCCTGCCGCAGAGTGAGGAAAAAGCCTCTTACAGCCACGCCTCCACCAGGGGCAGGCCAGCAGTGCGAAAGTTCCCTTGTGCCTCCTCCCCGGTATGTTCCTGCATCAGTCGGTGCAGTGTGACCAGGGAATACCTGAAACAGTTCGTTCTGGGTCTTTTTGCCACGACTCCCTCGCGCTTCTATAACACAAACAAAACATCAACAAAACCATATAGAAAAACATAAAACTGGGGGTACTTTGCTTACAGAAACATTTTGTCGCCAAGCATCTAACAATTTAGAATACAGGCTTGAAATAATAATTACTTTTCTGCAATATTTAAAACATAGAATAGTTTCATCTTAGTCTATGCCTTTTCTTGATCTTGCTTATATACCTTAACCTGACATAGTGCATATATAGTTGTCATACCATCTGTAGAATCTTGACCATGTGTTTTCAAATGTCTCTTCAGTACAGTTCTTCAAAATTAAAGTGAGTTTGTCCATCTCTGCTGCTTCTAGTATTTTATTAACAAATTCTTCTTTATTTGGAGTATCTTGGCTCCTCCAGTATTTTGCAAATATTATTCTAGCTGATGTAGTTATATAAATTGTGAGGTAGATATCCTCTCTTCTAAAGTTCTCTGGTAAAATGTTCATCAATAATACCTCTGGGTAAATGTTACTGTACATTTCAGTATGCTCTGTAAAGTTTCATGTATCCATTTCTAATATTTCTTAGCTCTATCACATAGCCACCACATATGATAAAATGATCCTGGTTTGCTTTCACATTTCCAACATTTATCTGAGTATTTTGGGTCAAATTAGGCTAATTTTTGAGGTGTTATATACCAAATGTAAAACATCTTATAGATATTTTCTTTATAAGCAATAGATTTTGTAATCTTAATTTTTTTTCCCAAAGTTTGGACCATTGGTCTAGCTGAATAGCATGGCCCACATTTTATGTCCACTGTATCATAACATTTTTAACCATTTCGTCATGCATTTTATAATCTAACAACAACACATACATTTTCTTTATAAAATTCTGTTCAACAGAAAGCATTAGTTTATTTATTTCCAACCATTCCTCATAAAAGCACGCCATTTTATCTTTAGTGTATCTTGATTCAATCTTTTCTTTTTGCCACCAATTCAATTCTGGTGGGAGTTTAAGATTAAAATTAGGGTCCAACAAATCTCCATATCTTTTCACTGATTCTTCCCCTAGTATCTTCGAGTTTGTAAAAGCTTCTAAGGGGGCAACCAATTTCGATATTTTAACATAGAATTGTTTTTTAATTGGTTCCCAGCCTTTTAAGAGAGAAGCCCTTATCCAGTGTTGTTTAAAATACTTATGGGCATCTGATTTCCCATACCATAGAAAGGCATTCCAGCCCAGTTGTAAATCATGTCCTTCTAGTTTAAGCAGTCTTTGGTTTTCTAGTGTAATCCAGTCTTTGATCCATGCTAATGCTGCTGCTCTATAGTACAGAATGTAGTCTGAAAGGCCTAAACCTGCTCTTTCTTTTGAGTCTTGTAAAGCTTTAAGCTTTATTCTTGGTCTCTTCCCCTGCCAAATGAATTGTTTCAACATTTTATCCACCTCTTTAAAAAAAATTAGATTTTGTAGAAGTGGTATCATTTGGAATAAAAACATCAATCTTGGCAGAATGTTCATTTTGATAGTAGCTATTCTACCCATAAAAGATATTTGGAAATTCTTCAACTTGTTGAGATCCTGTTTTATTGTGTTCAGTAATTCCATGTAATTGTTTTCAATCAAAGAGCTACATTTATTTGTTAAGTTTATTCCAAGGTATTTAATTTTCTTTCAGGTTTCCAGACCTGATATGTCCTGGAGCTGTCTTGACTGAAGTTCTGTCATATTTTTTTCAGGATCTTTGTCTTATTTTCATTAATTTTAAGTCCAGCCACATCTCCATAATCCTGTAGTCTCTTCAGCAGAGTTTCTATTGATTCTAAATGTTCTTCCAAAATAAAGGCTAGATCATCCACAAAAGCTAGAAGTTTAAATTGTTCTCCTCTTATTTTGAGTCCTCTAATTAGTTTGTTCTAATTACATTGTTTAAAATTTCCAGCCCAAAAATGAATAACAGTGGTGAAAGTGGACATCCTTATCTTGTCCCTTTTTGAACTTCATTTTTTTGTGTGTTCAGTCACCGTTAATTAAGATCTTAGCCTCTTGTTTCGTATAAATTGCTTCAATCATTTTATAAAATTCTCCTCCGGCCTGTGCATATTTTAACAGTTCTTTCAAAAATTTCCAATTGACATTGTCAAACACTTTTTCTGCATCTAAAAAGATTAAGATTATTTGTTTTTCCGGATGTGCTTTATAATATTCAAGAATGTCCAAAATTATCCTGACATTATTTCTGAGTTGCCTTTTGGGAAGGAAACCTGCTTGGTCTTTGTGTATAGTCTGCACTAGTACTTTTTTCATTCTTGCTGCCAAAATGGAGGCAAATATTTTATAATCCACAGTTAATAGAGAGATAGGTTTGTAGTTTCTAATCTCTTTGCCATCTTGGCCTTCTTTATATATGAGCAAAATTATCACTTTGTTCCATGAGTCGGGTTGTTTCTGTTCAACAGTTACATTTTGGCAAACTTCCTTGAAAGGGAAAATCAGTCGGTCTTCAAAAATATGGTAAAATTCTGCTGGGAGTCCATCAGGTCTGGGTGACTTGCCTTTTTTTGCTTCTTCCAAGCTTCTACTATTTCCGCCATAGTAATTGGTTGGTCTAATATTACTCTGTAGTCTTCCTTGAAGATTTTAATATTGTGTTTCATTATATTTTCTCCAATTTGTTCCTGGGATATTTCTGTTCCTTTGTACAGATTTCAATAGAATTGTTCCACTATTATTTTTAAGTCTCCTAGTTAGTTTGTTTTTTTCTTCTCCATCTCCATTTCTTAGTGTACTTATAAATCCTTCTTCATGTTGCTTACATAGTTTATATGCTAACCATCGTGTTGGCTTATTTGCATTTTCAAAGTAGTTTTGCTTAGTGTAAGTTATTTTCTTCGCTATTTCTTGTGTTAGAAGACAGTTCATTTGATGTTGTAATTGCTTGAGGTTGATTCTCCCTGCATCACTTTGTGCATTCTGTTTCAGTTTCTCTTCTTGTTCTTTCATCTGCTTCTGTAGTCAAAGATATTTCTCAGATCTCAGTTTTCTTCTATATATAGTTTCTTTTATCATCCATCCCCTCACAAAGGCTTTAAAAGCATCCCAAACTGTGTTTATAGAGATCTCTGATTGTATGTTTCTTTCAAAAAATGCTTGGAATTCTTTCTTAGAGTCTTTTATAAATTTTTCATTTCTTAAGATTGTAGTGTTTAGCTTCCATCTGCTTCTTCTAGCCATGTCTTGTAGCTCTAAAATGATAGGATTGTGGTCTGCATAAGTCTATGGTAAGATTTCAGCTTCCAGTGTTTTGTTTGTCATTGTAGCTGATATCCAACACATATCAGGATTTATGTCTCACCGAGTAGAAAGTAAAGTCTCTCTTATATGGATTCCTGACCTTCCACGCATCTATACATTTGTTCTCTTCCATTAATTGATAGAATGCAGGTGGCAGTTCATGTTTTCTCTTCCGTTTTCTTTTCTTCAGCATCTTTCTATCTTGGCTTTCGTCAAAAATGGCGTTGAAATCTCTAATTATACAGGTTTCTTGGTACTCTTGTTTCGCCATCAGTTCTTGTAATGTTTTGCAGAATTTTTCTTGGTGATGATTTGGTGCATAGATGTTCACCAGTAAGGTTTTTTTTGTTTGCCTTTGAATTTGAACCATTAAAATATGCCCATCTTGCAAGGCATGGACCAATTCTGGTTGGAGATGTTCCTTCACATGTCACCACACCCCTTTTCTTCTTCTTTTTATCTGAGGCTATGAATGTTTTACCTAACTTCTGGATTTGTAGATATTTTTGATTAGCTTCTCTAATATGTGTCTCTTGAAAAAAAAACTATATCAAAATTATCTTTTTTTAATTGTTGAAAAGTCCTTTTCCTCTTCTGAAGCAAGTTCAAGCCATTGATGTTTACTGAAATCAATCTCAGTTTATTTTTATTTTTATCCATCTTGGTTTTTTGCTTGTTTTTGCACTTCCATGTTTTCTTTTAATTGCTTTCTTGTGACTGGTGATGAGGTCTTAATATATTTAGATTTCTTCAAATCTTTGGGAACTGTTGACATTCCCGTGGCTCCAGCACTAGGGTCACCAACCTACTTCTCCTCCTCCTCTTTCAGAGTGCATTTCTTCAGTTTGTAGATCCTCTCCTTTCTTTTTCAGGAAATCTTCAGCCTTGAATATAGATGTGATTCTTTGTCTTTTGCCTTTGTATGAAAAAAATTAGACCTTCTGGTAAGAGCCAACAATATTGAATTCCATTGTTCCTCAAAACCGCCATTAAATCGGAGTATTCTCTTCTTCTCTAACTCTCCAAGGCACCTCTTTCAAAATTTTTATTTCATTATTATCCAACATCAGTGGCTTTTTGTTTACAGTCTTCAGAATTGCATCTCTATAGATTCTTTTATGGAATCTCACATGTACTTCTCTGGGCAGTTAATTATTTCTGGCAAACGTAGAGTTCATTCTGTAGACCACATCCAGTTCTTCCAGAATTTTTTTCTGGATCTTCTACTTCCATAAATTCTGCCAAGCATATAGGCATTTTCTTCCTGATGTCTTCACCTCGTTCCTCTGGAAAGTTTTGAAAACTTAAAATAAAAGATGCTTTATGCACCTGGAGTCTGATCAAGTCTTGTTCCAGCTGTGTTTGTTTGAAGTCCACTGCTTGAAGTTTATTTTCCATTTCTTTTGTTCTGGCATCTACCCTTTTGGTTGTTTTGTTTAATTCTATTAATTTTTGTGTATTATCTGATATTTGCTTCTATAAGCCCTGCATCTGGACGGCCAATTGTTCTTTCATAGCTTCTTTAATTGGATCTGTAGCTTGGGAGATGGAACCTTTGATGGTTTCTTGTATAAGGGCTTGCATTTCCTTTGGTTGCAAGGTTGAAGCAATAACACCCACTGTTTTGGAGGTCCCAGGTAAACTTCCTGGTATTTTGGGAGGTTTGTGAGATGATGACATCTTGTTCTTAATTTTTCTGTATCTTCAAAAGTTTGGCCTGCAGACAGAAAAAAAAATCCCAAACAGAATTACCCTATTACTAATAGTAGGAGAAAACATCAAAGTGGGGGGGGAGGAACAGTCTCAGCCTTTTCCCTCGCCCTTCTCAAAGCTTACTTTTTTCTCAAATTTGTTTTGGAACACAGTGTACTTGTTAGCATAAACAAATGCTGACCTCAGTTCTTACACAAAACCACAGCAGTATTACACAAAGACAATCGCCCAAACAACTCTTCTCTCCTTATAAGGAAAGTACCAGTGAGACTGTGAAGACAATGAAGGGGAGGCAGTCCAATCTCTTTAAACAGCTATCTCTCCTGCTTTCTGGGATACTTTAATGTTAGTTAATATTTATTTCTGGATGAGTAGTATTTCTGGATGAGTAGTATTTTAGTAATAGTCAAGTTCAGATTGCAGGCACCATAGAGTTAAAGCACAAACTCACTCTGCACATTTTGCAATCCTCCATTATATTCGACAATGAAGAGAAAAACAACAACAAAATAGATCAACATATCTCCTGTTATGGCAAATTAAAAATTGGGAATGCAGAACTCTCTATCTTCTGTCACCCAAAAATTGCGTATGTGGAAATCGTTGGGCTGTTGACTTTCCAGAGTCAGGTTTCAGGTCTTCAAAAGCCCACCCTTTGCTCAGATTTATGATGCTTAAAGTCTCTTTTGCTTGTCACTATTGTAAAGAGTTGGGGGGGAAACCTCCCACCTCAGCATTTGTTTAGTTTTAAGGCTTAGCTGATGGGTTAAACCTTTGGGAAGGAAATAGACTTCTTTTTAGTTGCAAATGGAAATTTACTCACGGTACTGGTGCACTCATACAGGCAGGGTTTCTAAACCCACCCCCCTTGCTGGGTAGCAACAGCTAGGAGCCCATAGCCATAGGCTTTCCTCTCGATCCTGGCATTGGAGGTGATCTAGGGCCGTCACCCACCCATGGCTGTGGCTGCAGGGGACCCAAATCAAGCCTCTTGCTCTCCCCCATCTTCCCTGAGGGGTGAGTGAGGTCTCAGTGTGCCCAAAGACCCCTGCAGTTGATCGATGAAGCTGGAGGCTTCAGGAGCTTGACTGAAACATGTCTGCCACGCCGTGCTGTTCCCTCCTCCTCCAGCAGTGGAATTCAAGAGATATAACAGGCAGCACTGGCATTTACTGTCAGCTCTAAGACAGAAAATGTTGATATAGGTCATTTGCATTCACACACATATTTAGATTTTAGGGCTGCCAAATGTTGACGTTTCTGGACAAGTAAACAGTATACATAATATACATGATACAGTATAAAGGACTGAGGTCTTCTCTTGGGCTCATATGCACAAGAAAAATGGTGGCATAATTAAAAGCACAGTTAATGCTAATTAACTGCTTTGAATCTCTGAAAAGTGAGTCAGAATGTTCTAAATAACTTACCTTAAAATATTAATGTTTGATTGTGCACATAGCAGGCCAGTGCATATCTGTACATAGTTATTCACACACAAGTCTCCCTGAAATCTGAAGTGCTTACCCATACAAATGATTTGCCAAGAGCACCTAGATTTCTTCAAGCTTATTCTCAGGAACAGTTGGGACTAAGCTGTTTTCCTTTGTTTGTTTTCCTTTTTGATTGCTGTCTATATTGTATTACAGTCAGCTGATTGTCCCCTTTATTGTTCCCACACATAACCAAATAATATTAATGCCTTAAATGATAAAAGGATATATTTTTCTTGAAATCTTTATGAAGGCTCTGAAAAGAGATAGAGAAAGAGGGAAAAAATGAAATTTACTCTGGACTGTTTGTACTACCACAAGAAAATGTCACAACACATAAAGATTCACTAGAAGTTCATGTGCTCTGTTATCGTTGACAGTATAAATATTTCAGTATAGCAAGGGTGACTACTTATAGAACAGTGCATGGGCATTAATAGCATGCTAAATAATGAATATATGAACAAGGACGAGATGCAGTTCATAGTGATTTACCTTCTTTGTTCATTTTTCCTTCAGTTCCTTCAGATGTATTTTTTATAAATTCATTGTGGAAGGGCTTTTACGAGCACCTAGGGAAGAGGCAGCCTGCAACTCTAACTGTTGACTGGTTCAATGCTACAAGCAGCAAGGTGAATGCCACATTTCTTGAAGCATCCAGCACGCAACTTAAACTATCAGGTAAAGTCGGAAATTGAGCAGAAGATGTTAGCAATGTGAGGTTGATGGAAGTTTTATAAGCACTTTTCCTTCTGTTATGAGTACAGAATGCTCAAGAGGGCTGCTTGTTCTATGAAATATCCTGGTCATGAGCACTGGTAGCAAGAAAGGTGAATTGTCAGATCTTGATTTTCAGGTTGATCTTGCACAGAATGACTGGTGAGGTGGTGGGAATTGTGAGTAGGGATGGGCACAAAATGGCTCATGAGCCAAAATTTGGCACAATCTTGGGCCAGTTCAGAGCCCCCAAACCAATGTTTGGAGAAGGTGCCTTCCCTGAACATTTACCAACTTTTGTCCTGTTTGGCTATTTAAGGCCATTAAAACATAACAGCTGAGTGGTGCAGAGTCCATAGTTGAGCTGTTAGATTTAAATGTCTGCCAGCCATTTCAGCCTAACAGCTGACACCTGCTGTTAGGTTGAAATGGTTGTGAGCCATTTCACCACTTGGTTTTGTTTCTTCTCACTTAGAAGTGTTGGGAAGCAAAAGGGACCAGTGAAATGGCTGGCAGCCATTTCAATCTGGCAGCTGATGGGTGGACCAACCCTGCTATTAGGTTGAAATGGCTGGCAGCCATTTCCTTAGTAGCCCCCTGTCTCCCTTGCTACCCAGCAGTTCTAAATTTTCTTCTGCATATACTTACTATTGAGGATAGAAAACTATTTCCATACTTGTTAAGTTTTTTAAAAAGTTTTTTAAGATTAAACATGTTATAAAACTGTCTATTATCCTTTGAAGAAAAACATCTGTCAGTCTCATATCCACAGATCATTTGTGGATAATGACTAGTGTCAGCATACTTTCAACATTGTTTTCTTTGTCACAGCTTTATGATCAGTTCTATCAGTCTGAACCTTTCTCAGTGTACTCTAAAAGCTCTGTGAAGTTTTGAGAGTTAAGGGTGCAAGTTTAAATTGCTGTAAGATTAAGGAGGCCTCAGGCTTTTACTGAAGGTATAGTGTTCATTGTATATAATTCAGAACAATTGTAAATAGGGATGGACAGAACCTTGGACAAATGAACAAGGAAGAGTGATATGTAACCTAATAAAGGATGGGAGGTGTTTCTCTTTTGTTGGATCCCACTCTGATATGGTAACATTAGACTTGTACACAATAAACTAATATATTCCATTGATGGCAGCAGGATAGCATGTGGTTGCCCTGTAACCCATGTCTCTGGTATAAAAAATGTGACTAGAAATTCCTGGGGACAAGATGCATGGGAAGGGGTGTCAAGATGCTGAGGTAGCAGATGACTTTGGCCGTTATATGAGATTGCTTGCTGTATCAAAAACTGATTTCCTTACTGACTTTCAAAGCAGACACCTCATTTTATTATTTACTAAGATGAGGAAGAGTCTATATATGCATCAAATTATTGATGCAAATCAATGTTACAATAAGGTTCATGCATTTTATGTGGCCTTTATAAAATATACTATAGTAAAAATATGCTTAAAACATATTGTATATGATTTTCTTCATAGGTGTTTACAAGAAAGAAGAAGCTCATTTGCTTTTGAAAGTCTATCAAATTAAAAATTCTAGAGAGGGCTTTGTAAGCAAGCTGGAAAATGACAATTGGGCATTAGATGGCTATGTAAGTAAATATGTTGTACTGAAGAGGCTTATTTAGCTTTACTGCAGTCTCCAGTTACTTGTTATGTTCCTTCTCTCACATACGTTTTAAATTACTGTTGTGGTATACTGCTGTATACATTAAGTAATGTATAAAACACATTACAGGTCCCCTGGTTCTTAAGAACAATAGCCCTTGCCTGCATCTGCCTTATTGCCTCTGCTTTTGGGAGAGTGCCCTGTTGTTCCCCAAGAATGAAACACATAGCAGCTGAAGTGGGAGATTTTTATTTGTCAACTTTCTCATCAGTTTTGGAATACTTTGTGCTAAAAGGATGGAATACACACTGTTTTTATAACTGGTCTGCTTTGAAAGCAGTCATTTAAAAACACTTTATTTTGTTAGAGCTAATTCATTATGTTTTATTACATTTTGAAAATTATTGTTAGAAATTAGGATATTATATTGAAGAACTAAATTAAAAGACTACCAGTGCAGTTCTATTGTGGAGTTAAATCCTTGTAATCTCATTTACTTCAGAGGACTTAGAAAGGTGTAACTCTTCTTAGCATTGCACTGTATATTTCAGTTAAAGAATAAGTCTACAAAAGGCATCCAGATTTGCATGGAATTTATTTGACTTATCAAGCAGTACATGATTTATTCTTTAACAGGCAACTCTACAAAGTTCCATCCGGTTTGCAATTATAGATACATAGAAAAGTGAAATGATCTTAGTAGCAGGACCATTGCATTCCTGTACTTCTGAAGCATCAGTCTACCAGCCTCTACAAATGTAGAAGGTCTTTGGGGTTGTGGAAAATTTTTTGAAGCTATTTATAATGTCTTAAGTGCCTCAATTGCAAATGAGGCTTTCATGTTCTTAAAGAGATCAATCCCCTTATAAAAATATTTTAATCTTTGTTTTATTATTGTATCCCTCATCATCAAATGCAAATCAGAGTGAGGTTACTTTGCCTACTTGAAGTTGTTTATTGATCTGAAGCATTTTGATGTGTTCTTTGTCCTAGGTTTCATCAGGACTTGAAAGAGGTGTGTTCACCTATCAAGGTGACATCCATGGAAATGACTATGGAAAATTTATGCTTCAGAGACAAAGTAAGAATCCCTGTAGTGCACAGTATGCTGTATAACATCTTGATTTAACTCTGATGACCAAAAACCATTGTGCTGGCAACTAAAGTACACTAAAGCATATTTGTTGTGTGCAATTAATTGCTATATGTTTTTACAAATAATCTAAGTTTAAATATGTCATTACTAATTCTACTGTTTCATGCTGCCATTTTGTCTTTCATGCCATGTCAGCCTAATAAGATGGTTGCAGGATGCTCCCAGAAGGAACAATGTTTTTATAAAGAATAATACACAGTGCTGATTATGTGGTTTTATTTTTTATTTATATTTTTTGGCAAAGTATAGAGGACTCACTGTTTAGAATGTTATGTCCAAATGAAATAAATTAGCTAGACTTATTTGGAAGGATAAAGCCATTACAGATTTGCAAGTTAACGAAAGAGCATACTATTATTTGAGGACCAAATTACATGTAGATGTGGAACATTCTTTTTAATGCTCTTTCAGCAGACATAGCACAAAGTAGTTGTTTACAATATTGAATGCATATGTTTCGTACATGACCTCAGTAATCCTTACAAAAGCCCCATACAGCAGGACAAAGTGATAATATATGCCTATTTATGACTTTGTTGGGATTAGTGGGTATTCCTTGCACTACAGTTCTGTTTTTCTAAAGTAAAATTCTGCCCTGTGTTCTGATTTTCCGTATTTCTAAAACTAATCCTGGACTTGAAGCACATATGGTTTGCTGCATCTTTCTCCTCCCTTTCCTTAAATCTGGGTGAGTTAGTGGGGGGAAACAGAAGTGATTGGCTTTTATCTACCAATTACAAAAGGGAGATGAGAAGCAGATAATTTCTCTCCTTTGTGCAGCCCAAACTGACTGCAGGAGTAGGTAGAAGGGAATCAATCTGCCCCCCCCACACACACACACTCTGAGAGCTCAGGCTGTGGCAAATAGGAGCAATCTCCTCTTTTGTCTACAACCCAAACTGACAAGTTCGGGTAAGGGAAAGAAAATGGGAGCTGATTAGGTTTCTATTCTGATCATATCCACTCCCCCATTGTTGCATCTTAACAAGGCTGGGACACAGCAAAATTGTCTTGATGGAATACTAAAAGAACCCAACTTCCAGCCAATCCCCATGATCACCCGGGAGTCCCAACTCCCCTGCCCCCCCCAAAAGCCCCTTTTCTGGGTCCAGAGCAAAATCTCTTGAGCAGGAGATCGGAAACCAGCTTTTTAAAAATAAATAAATACAATTGAAATACAAATCTATATAATGCTAGATACATTTAGCCTAATTGGGCAAAGGCTATAGGTCAGTAGGAGAACACTTCTTCTAATACAGAAGACACAAGGTTAAATTGTTTACACCTCCTTTAAAAGGATCTTGATAACAAGATTGGGAGAGAGTGAAAGATGATATCCAGGAAAGCTGCTATCAGTTGGAGTACACATTACTAGGCTTACCTAGACAGACCATCTGCTCCAAGGTACCAAGACCTCCAAACATTTTCAAAGGCCTTCTGGAACAATTACGTTTTCACATTTCTAAAGAAGAAGACAAACATGCCTGCTGAAGAAGGCAGTTTGATAATGCAGAGGCAGTGATGGCAAGGCCCTTCCCTGGGCACCCATTGAACAAATGTCTGAAACTATGGATTTCTGTAGTAAAGTTTTCCTGGATGGTATCAGGAGTCAGGACTCAGGCCAGTTCATATACCTGGAGTAAGTTTCATAAGAAATTACTCCTTCAGGTACTTTGGACCCAAGTCATTTAAAGGCCAGAACCTGTGTCTTGAATAATCCCAATCTCATCAGATCTTGGAAGTTAAGCAGGGTTGTCCTATGGGGTCACCATAAGACTCTGCTACTATTTGGATGGGAGACCACCCAGAAAGTCCAGTGTCACCATGCAGAAGCAGGCAGCGGCAAACCACCTCTAAATGTCTCTTGCCTTGAAAACCCCATGGGGTCACCATAAACCAGCTGTGACTTGATGGCAAAAAAATTGGTACATAACTGGTACATAACTGGCTTTGTTTGAGCTCCCTGTTAGTATGCTAGCTGCCACATTTTGAACTAGTTGAACATTCTTCAACAGCAGCATCATGTAGAGTGTATTAATGATTCTGCTCAGTGCTAACCTTCATCCTTGTCTTCTAAAATTGCTCTTCAGGGAGGGGGGGATCAGTGTGAGGAAAAAACGCTTGAATTGAGAGCCCAGCGTTGCTGGAGTTGTTATAATCACATTGGTAAAAATTTAACTTTTTTTTCTTTTCCTTTGACTTTTAGGTCCTTTAAGTGTAGACACAGATCATCCCAATCATTACTATGGCACAAACAGCAGTTCTGTTGCAGCTGCCATCCTGGTACCCTTCTTTGCGCTAATATTATCAGGGTTTGCATTTTACCTCTACAAACATAGGTATGCTGGATGCTGTTAACTTGAAAATGTAATGTGTTGCATCAATTGAATTAAATGTGCAAATGTATGGTTGGTGGAGAATTTGAAGACTAAAGCTTTTAAGCTCCGCTGCTGTAAAAAGATTACTGCAGGACAAGTTACAACAGTTTCTAATCACAAACGGGTAATCAGTTGTATTTTTTCTAGAATGGAAATAGAAGTCTTAAGAATTTGCCAGTGGTTAGCCTGGATCGGGTCAGATAAAATGGCTGGTGAAAAGCAAAGCTGGCTGATGAAAATAAGAGAAGGGTTCCTTTTTGATTACCAAAAATGGCAATGCATGGGACCTGCATGTACAAAAGCCGTATTGGATGGAGGCTCTAGTAAGGAGGGAAATTTAGCAAAATTGAGTGAAAGAGCTGGCTGGATCCAACCCATTATCTCTTAAACCATAAGAGTGGTAACAATCTAGCCAAAATTAACTGCCTTCAAAGTTATCATTTGGTGTCCATCGGAGAGATTCAAGCTAGTGTTTAACTTCTCCAGTTCAGTTAATGGGATTCGAAAGTGTTTAATCTTGGCTGAGTCATTCCTCATATGTACTTTGTCCTTCCAGGTGCCTATGGGTTTTAATTATGAAATCCATAAACCCATAGAGGAGCATGGCATAATGAGCCTACTAGTACATGCTGAGTGAGCTTATGGAAACCGCTGGTAGAGTTGGCATAGTACCTCCTAGCATGAGAATTAAGCATATCAAAACAATCTGTCTTGTTTGAAAGAAATTGCTTCGAGACTGTTGTTTTGTAAACCAGAAATGAAGAATACTTGATATGCAGCAGAATAAAAATTCCAGAGAGCTTTGTAGCGGTACCAATATGAATCTGACACATGCAGCCCTAGCGCTGAATCAGGCTTTTCAGCTTGGAAAAAGTTTATTGCAGTAACCATTTTCTTCTGAATCATGATGTTGAGAATCTGTGCTTCTCATGAAACCCTTGAGATGTCTGTCTTGGACATCTGGTACATTTACATGCAATGGTTCAGATCCAAAGATCTGCGAACAGACTAGAGTTTGCAAAATGGATTTTTCCACTTACTCCTTCCCACTGCAGGCCCAAGAAAAACATTCCTGAGTGTTGGGATATTCTCAGGAGCACATGGGATGCCAGGGCCCCCCTGACTGCTGGAGCTTGGAAAGGGCAGGGGGCTCAGTGGGATACAATGCCATAGAATCCACCCTCCAAAGCATCAATTTTCTCCATGGGAATTGATTTCTGTATTCTGGAGATTAGCAGTAATTTTGAGGGATTCTCTGGTCCCACCTGGAGGCTGGTATCCCTAGACGCCATTCAGGAGGCTGTATTGAAGCTAGTGCTCTGGTGTGATATCATCAAATAATCTGTACAGATCCAGTATGCACACACACAACTGTAACAAGGAACGCTCAGTAACAAGGAATGCTCAGCTCACAGTACACATGAAACATTCCCAGAAATTAAATGGGGAAGCCCTTGCTTGCACAGGGTTTATCTGCACATGTGGCCACTTGATCTGGTACAACAGGAATAGGCACTCATAACTGGCTGCACTCACCACTGGCTGCAGTAATGTGGCCCATTTTTCACCTTCATCCAAAGAGAGGTTGCCAGAATTGCAAGTAACAGAGGAAATCATTTCTACCGGAAACATAATTGACATTGATGGATAGTGGTTAAGGAAAGGAACTACAGAGTTCACCTCCCTGCTAAAATTCAGAAATATGGCAACTATTTGTAGCTCCTGAAATCAATTTTTAAAATGGTCTGAATAGGAAATAATACTGAAGATATTTCTTGCCATTTACCAGGCACTTAAGTCCTGGAATGAAAACATTCAGCACCTACCAGAAAGCAATTCCCATCTGTTCCATTCCACATTTGGCAGCATCTACTAGTGTGTTTTCTGAAGTGTTTATTTCACTAAACTTGGAATGAATGATTTAATATAACAGGGAAATAAGAGTATTTGTGCCCTGCAGTTTAGCAGCCTGATTATCAGAATGTACTAAAATGAAAATATTTTTTCTATGTTATTAGTAGAAAATATTATGAATGGCAGTGATAATGAGCTTTCATTTTTTCCCTGTCACAGCCTTTGCATCTGTTTTGGCTTTTTTCTCAAGCGAAAGTCATATAAAGACAGAATTCTCTGAGGGAAACTGCTATCTATAGCTTCCCTGTGTTCTTTCCATTCTTTCTAATAATGAGTTGTGCCAAAGTACCTTGTTGTTTCTTGTCCCTTTTTATCTCTTTCCCCACCCACCTTTCCCAGCAGTAGTTTTCCAGGGAGTGATCCCATGACACTGGGAAGTCTGTGTGAAGGAAGCAACCACGTGGGTCTTTCCCATCTGATTGATCCTGCTGGGGAGAGTTGAAAGGGAGCCACATAAGTGGCATTCCTATACCTGGTGCTTGTGTTGCACAACACACTTGCCAACATCATGCGATTCTACCATTGGAAAGCAGCTCCCATGCCTTTTGGGGATATATGTAAAGGGGATTGTTGCTTTTTCTGATCTGATGCGTTTAGTTTACTTATTGTTAATTCAGTGTTCTCATTAGGAAAGCCAGTTGACAGTGTGAATGTCTAAAATATCAAGCATTAGGTTGAATCCAATGGAAGATTTCCATGTGTAATAAAAAGGCCATGCTGTCCTGGAATATAGGCAAACAGAGCTAGACCACAGTCCAGAGATCAAATTCTGGTTTAGCAGCAGTCAGAGTTCATGGATTGCTCAGAAAGCAAAGTCAAGGCAGTCCAAGGTCATTGATCAGCAAGGTTCAGGCAGGTCCCAAAAGCAGAGTTGAGGATCAGTCCAAAGGTCACAGAAGGCAGTTGTAGTCCAGACTTGTGGTCATAGAGTTGTCACAAGTTACTCCCACAATCTGCAGTTCTCCAGGTCTGATTTATATAGGCATTTCTTAACAAGCCTGATTTACAATTATCTGTTTGGAGGTGCTCCTGCACTTACTCAGAACTGCTATCATTAAGCAGCTGGCACCAAGCTAAGAGGTGAGCACTCTGTGTGTTCTTAAGTCTTGTCGGAGCCTTTCCCTTTGCTGTTCAGTTGGGGGGGGGGGCTAGTGGGCTACTTTCCTGCAGCTGTGCTTCGTCAGCTACTTCAGAACTGTGTGCGGTTGGGTCAAGGTCAGCTGCTGGCAATGAATCTTGAGGCTTCTGTTTCTCTGATACACTAACTTTAGCTGGTTCAGAGCTGGCTGCATGTGGCTCCTCAATTCCTGAGGAGTTCTCAGCCACACTGGATTCAGGCTGGTCAAGCTGGCCCACAGCATGTGTTGCCAGTTTGTTGTAAATTACATTTATTATATCCCAACTTGCATTGCCACTTGTACATTGTGCAAGTAAACATTGGGATCAACAGGTACTGCAGAATATGCTTGAGAAAGCATAAGTATGCTTACACTTCCATTCCCAAATTGCTAGATCCAACCTATTGTGGGACTTAATAGTGGGGATGTACCAGGACTGTTAAAAATCACTTTAGCTGTGCCATATTATTTGCAATGACAACTTATTTTTTTCCTTTCCAGAACAAGACCAAAAGTACAGTACAATGGATATGCTGGACATGAAAACAGCAATGGACAGGCATCATTTGAAAATCCTATGTATGATACAAACTTAAAACCGACAGAGGCAAAAGCTGTGAGATTTGACACGACTCTCAATACAGTTTGTACGGTGGTATAGCCTTCAGTGCCCAATTTGACTGATTCATAGCCATACCTCTGATGGACAAGCAGTAATTCCTTTGGTGCCATATACCAGTTTCTCTTCTACTCTTGGTTCTGCTGCTGTAATCTTTAAATCTCCTATCGGCATAGATGCAGCAAGTCTCTCTGGTAAAAAATGTCTGTCTTCTGGGGAATCAAGACCAAGATAATTTCTTCATCTCAAAGGTGGATTTGAAATACCTGGCTGCATTTGCTCCAAATCAAGGCACACGTTGAAGGAAGACTGCCAACAGTCATACCCATCTGTCATATTTAAATGCCTCAGACTTTCACATTTGTATGTGGCTGGATGCCTTTCAATGCAATCTTCTGGGCACTTGGATCACTCCTTTGGGTACTGTGACAAACAATAGCACCATAAATTATCCCCAGGAATAAGAACATTGGGGAGGAGATTTTTTTTAAAAAAAACAAACAAACCAACAACCACACAAGTTTTCTTGAATGAGAAGACTACCTTCCTTGGGGGCTACACACATCTACAAAATGCTTTACCATTGAAATCTTCTTAACACTTAGAACAAATCTACAGTATATCTCAGAAGTTCATTCAGTGAGGCAGTCTGCAAACTTCCCAGTCAGCTGTTGTATTGCAAAATATTAATGCACAATTTTTTGCACTAGTGTGGTATGAATGACTGAGTAATATACCGGTTTTAAAAATCAAATATACAGGGTTTATATACACACTATCCATTGTATATAGGCATCAGTTTTCTTTTCTTTTTCTTTCTTCCTTTTTTTTTGTCAAGCAAAACATTCCATGATAATTTTATCTTGTCCATGTGTTAAAGAACAGTTCCTGTCCTTAGTCCCAGTTGGATAACTCAGTCACAAAGATACTTTTTTTAGTTTATTTTCTCTGTAGTCAGCAGTTCAGACTAGCCAGAAAAGGGGAGGAGGGGAGGAATACATGTTTACAAATCTTCATTCCCACCCAGTATTTTTTTAAATTTACTTTGAAGTCATTCATTATTGTTGGCATCATATTCTATAAAAGCAGGGGGGTCAAGCAGCTGCTGCTGCTTGCCATGTACAAAATGTGAATAGTAATTTATTTTAGATAGCTCATAAAGCCTGTGGGCCTATGCCTACAATACAGTCTTCCCTTTAGCATTTGTTTTCCATCTTCTCCCCACCTTGTGACCTGACATTTTCTGATGTTACATTTACCTTAAAAACACACTGCAGTAGCATTTGTAACCTCCAGCCCCATCTGACCCACAACCATTACATGTCTCCATGGGACGCATGTTTGTGTGTGTGTGTGTGTATGTCTTTTCACTACATTTTAACTGATACTGCTTAATGCTTTTGTAATCACACAGCTTGACAGAGAAAGTTTGAGATTTCGAAGTACTCAGAGTAATCCAACAAGAATTACCACTTTCTTCTCAAAACAAATAAGAACGTGGCAAAAATGGATAGGCAGTTGATTCACATAAGCCTTTTAGGAGTACTAATTCATGGTTGGCCAACCTGCCGCATGGGTGCCACAGGTGTTGCTCAGGCAAAGGGAGCCTGTTGCACTCCATCCTTTACTGGAATAAGAATCGATTCAGGCCCACACTCTGGCCTACCTCTCAAATGCTGCGCTGCTTCCAGTTCTGCAGCTCAGAGGACTAGAGGCAAAACTATCACAAGGCACAGGGGGGAATATATATGGTATTGTGTGCTAGATTGGCATGATCACATTGTTTGGGCTTCATTTGTGGAACATATTGCCAAGAAATGTTGGCTACCACTCTACAAATTCACTCTAAATACCATAATTGAGTCTCAAACATTCCATGAAATTATTTGGCTACAATCCTGTGAAAAGTTATCCCATGGTATGTAGAAAAGCTATTTATATTAGTGGGATATAGCACAGAAAACCATACACTGGATTGTCGTCTTATGGTATGGTGTAATATGTACCATTATAGCATGATTCCATGAAAATTTTGCACTGGTGTATTTCTTTTCTCTTCCTTGGGACTATATCATCATATGTGGCCACTGATTTTTCCCTAATATTTTTAAAACATTACTGTTAACAATGTTGGGAGATTCTGATGCTCCATTTTTAAAAAGTCATTTCATTTGCCAGGATCTAAACAACCACGCTACTAGTTGTGTGTATTCAAGGAATCTGTGTGCCTGCCCTATCTCTGCCGCATGAAGTGCCACTGGACATGCCAAAGCCCGTAGGCACACTGGTAGTAGCTCTTTGGATCCCAGCTGTAATTCCTGCCCTACCCCTACTTTTTTAAAACATCTATTCCCTGTTGGAGAGATTAGCAATGAAACAAAACACCAAAAAAAAAGTAATGAAAGAAAATTATATATATATATATATATATATATATATATATATATATATATATGTCTGTGCTGAAGAGCAAGAAGTCTGCAAGGCAGTCTTTTGTCAAAGTAAAAAACCCTATATCGTTTTGATGGAAGACACCAGCAACACCACAATATTTGGCTCTTCCTTGTGCAAAGAAAAAAAATGTTTAATACATCTAGGAGATGTCTGGACGTTTTTGCTTTGTTTTAGACAGAGATAACTTTTTATTATTCCATGTCTGTGTACAGTTTTATAAGGTAGCCAACAGCTTTTTGTTTGCTTGTTTGTTTTTGCATGCTCTGGAAGGACAAGAATGACCAGATTAAAAATGTTGACCTTTCCTGTCCCATTGCATTGCATCCTAGATGGCTTGAACTGTTGATTACTGGAGAAAGAGAAACTTTGTTTTGCTGCCCTCTGTAAATCACTTTATCTAAATAGTAGTGATGGCAGAAATAACCAAAGTCAAAGAAGCGCAAAATTATATTATCTTTCCCATTCCTACTCTATCTTAGTGAGGGACAGTTTTATAATAGACTATTGTTATTGGCATATGTCCCCTGATCCAGAGGTCAACATTTACTCATATGAACACATGGATCTGTCACGTGTTGGGAGCCTCATTCATTCCAATGGATGAAGCTGTGTATATATATATATATAAGGGGCATATACATGGCTTCGTTTCCCCCTGTAAAATGAACTGGGAATTTGTCCAACAAAGGAGATTCATGCATGTACTTAAAAGAAATTATTAGATCAAGGTAGCAAGTGGTTCTATCCAATCATGAACTAGAAAATCCTACCTTGGATTATTATTTCTCATTAAGTATTATTGTCTGAACAAGAATAAGGCTGTTTGTACACTAAAGACATCAGCTTATACTAAGCTTCCTATCTTCAGTTCCATTGATTTCAGTGGAATTGCAGAGAAAAAGTTTGTTTTGTAACCATGATGTTTCTGGAAAGATAGCCTTGCCTAATAAAAATAGGACCATGGGTTGTTTTTATTTTTCTTTGTCACCTCTGTGCCTATCTCTTGAAAGATTTCTGTTTCCTTCATTTCTGTTATGACAGCATTGTATTGCACTAACCAGGTTAGAGCTTCCATTTCTTCCATTCTTTTTCAAGGTTCCATGTATGTCCAGACTTGCATATGGTGTACCAGCCTAACAGCCCCAACACTCAAAGTGCCACACAGTTCAGTCATTTGACCAAGGTTTAAGCAGTAGAGTGACTTAAATACCAGAGTTGAGATTGCTCCAGCCAATGTAGTTCGATCATGCCAAAAGCAGTCATAACATCTGGCCTCAGAGGTATTTACAGTAGACTCTTCCCCAAGATATACTAGACTGATTATAATATCAAAGATAGACGTGCTATGAGAAAAGTTCCATTAAAAACAAAAACAGGTTATGTGCTTCAAAGCTGTTTAAATCTGCTGCTTGTATCACCCATCTTGCCTTTCTCCAGGCTAGCTGCAATAATTTTTTTTCTTCTGTAATATATTTTGTAAACAAACAAAAAAGCTGTTATTAAAGAAGGGTGGGAGAGAGTTTAAAAAAAAAAAGCTGGCATTATGATCAAGTCAAACTAATTTTCATTCCCGGAATTCCATTATGCCATTTCACGACATGCTGCTGTGACATGAAGTAGGTGCAAAAGAACTTTTTTGTACAGAGATATATTTTTTATGAAAAATTTGTAAAATTATTAAATATGCTGTACTTTTTGATTAATGTAGGTAAATTGTTTAAAAAATGTTTTTACAATACAAAAGGAAAAAAAATCCTGTACTCTTTTCCCAATACTGTAAAATGCACCATCTTTAGCTGAATTTTCAGTTCTGAAGCTGTTACACATGTATTAATATTAAAGTGGCCTGTTTAAAATATACATTAATTTTTTGGCAAAAATTATAAGAGATTGTAATATAGCCTGTGCAATGCCACCTATCTTGAAAGCAAAATCAAATTCTAATTAAATATTTAATTTTAGATTTCCAGATTAATGTGTGGCAGTCTACTGTTATTGTACTGTTTTTTATTTTTGTCACAATTTTTGAAGTGGAAGGATTTCAAGTAACCAAGTTTAAAAGTAACCCTTCAGTAAGGTATAGTGTAATATTTATATTAGTGCTTATATGTAGCTATATATATGTTATATTTCTCTTTATTTTAATAGTTTTCTGCTTTACCCATCCACACTCTAGGGTTGTCAGGTCTGGGTTGGAAAATACCTGGGGATTTTGGGGGCAGAGCCCAAGGAGGGTGGGGTTTAGGGAGGGGACGGACTTCAGTGGGGCATAATGCCATAGAGTCCATCTTCCAAAGCAGCCATTTTCTCCAGATGAACTAATCTTTGTCACCTGGAGATCAGTTGTAATAGGGAGAGATTTCCAGCTACCACATAGAGGTTGGCAACCCTACCTAAACAATATTTATCTAAAGTCTGTGGTTCCTCAGATAGCCTTAGTTTTATGAACAAGCTCAGGGCAGAGGATTCATAGATTTTTCCTCTAAAAAGGCAGTCGTACAAACTGATGCACATTATAGTGACATGCATATTGACAGAATGGTGTAGCGATTAAGATGTCAAACTAGAATCTGGGAGGTCCAGGTTTGAATTCCTACTCCTCCATGGAAGCTCACTGGGTGACTATGAGCCAGCCATTCTCTCTCAGCCTAACCTACTGCACAGGATTGTTATGAAGATAAAGTGGAAAAAGGGAATGTGGTAACTATGTGGAGGAGAAGAGAGGGAATGTAACTCTGAGGCAATTGCATACAAGACTTATGGATTTATCACAGTAGTGTTTCTCCTTAGATACATCTACAGGTGCTTGGACCCTTTTCTTAAAAAGTCCAGTCCCACACTCTGGCCTCTCCTTGTCTGTTTTTAAACTCCAGCCTCCCACAATCAGGTAAGTGACATGGGTTTGGATTAAAGTGTTGGTAGTGTGTAAGCTGCTTTCCCCCACAGGTCTCTTATTTGGGACACTGCTTGAATGATCATGTAATTATTTATGAGGTAGGTAGGAATCCCTTTTCTGTAGATATTTGACTGGACAGACAAGACACAGATAGGGATAGACAAGTTTTCATTTAACCGAAAATGAAGTATTTAATGGGATAAATGTCTTGTGTAGAATGCTTCAGTTTATAAATTGAAACCGGCTCTCAACTTCACGCCAGAGGGGTTACAAACTTTCCCAATGAGAGTGAACACTTTGTAACAGCCTTGATTAATGTAAATAAACACTGAGGAGAAATTCGGTTCCACTTTCTCCAGATAGTTTACCTCAGTTTAGGAAGTTTTGCTGGAACTTACTGTCTTTGAACACACACATTTCCTGTTCCCAGAACCTGCACAGATGCTTATTTTTCCTCACTAAAACAAGCTTTCTTCCCTAAACCGATCCCAAATCCTCCCTAAAAGTTAAATAAAACCCTGGATAAACTGACACTCTTATCCCATCTAGTGAAGTTCCATGGGCTCTGACTGACTGACAAATACTTGGATTTGCAAGAGGTGAAAATCACAAGGACTGGTTCAGATCTCAGGAGGGGAAGAGAGACATTGGGGAATGATTGCCACAGGGGGAATGATGTTGCTAAATAGATTTTGGTCCCCACTGGGGACCAGAGCAGGATATAAATATCTCTCTCCTTATATATAATTCTGTTTTGGAGTGGCACTTTGAGCTCTCTCATTGGCAGTGCAATGCATTCCCTCAGCCATTGGCCCATCAGCTGCCACTCAAGAGTACTCACATGCCATTGGGCAGGTGCTGGGTCTGCTCCTCTTCCCTGCCCACTTCCCCTTCAGCCACTGTGCCCTGTCAGAATTACTGGCAATCAGCTTTCTCTCTTGACAAAGACACTTCTCCTGCTTGCCTCCTGTGTGGGACTATCTCTTCCCTCAGTGGCTGTTGGTAGGTGTAACAAAATGGCAGTTACCTGTGTTTGTAACATGGCTGCCATCTGTGTGGTTGTTTGTTTCAAATGCTCCCCCATAAGGTTTAATTGGGCTGTAGTTCCAGAGAGGAGCCTGCAGGAGTATCACTAACTGGGTTGAATGGGGCTTCCTCATCTGCTGGTCTACAGTTCCCAGCTGCCCCAAGGCCAAAAAGAGGGACTGTCCTAAGGGGCAGGACAGCATCAATATAGACTCCAGCCCATCCAGGGAGGAGGCAGTCTTCATCCTACAGGAGGTTAGGAGACACTCCTGCTGCCTGTGCTGATGAGGCTGTCCAGGCCACAAGCCACAGATGTGGGGAAACCCTGGGAGGCAGCAGAAATCCACCCACTCCACAGTCGGCTGGACTGGGGAATGAATGGAAGTTTCCCTGCTCTCTTGGGCAAGAGAGAGAGGCTGAAGCAGAGCCAGAGGCCAGTCCAAGGAGAGATCCTATCCTGAGCCCACAACCTCCACAGGTAGAGAGTATTGCATGTAGGGAAAGAGGACTGTGTTTAACCCCTGTTGGTTCATAGTGGGTGCGTTCAGACGCGCCGTTTGAGCCGTTTTCGGCACGGCTCAGAAACGGCTTTTACCTGCGCGTTCACACACCCAACATCTGCCTACCGTCCCCAGCCGTCGCTTTCTGGAGCAAACCCCCTTTGAAACGGAGTATTTTGACACCACTTACCCAAGTGGTGTTTTCCATGATTCTCCGTTTCAAGCCGCACTTTTCCCTGTCTGATCGCTCCATCCAGCCACTTCCGGGTGCTTCAACCCCCCCTCCCCTCTGGGAAGCTGCCTCCAGCTTCCGGTTTTAGTCCTCCATTTTTTTTTTCCCTTACCGGTGTGCGCTTGAGCGGAGCTCCGCACTTAGGTTAAAAAAGAAAAGGTTCACTGGTGCCTAGTTTAGGCATTTAGAGGAGTCCGGGATCTCGGGGAGGCCATTTTTAAAAGGACTCTTCATTTAAACTTTAAAGGGACCTGTTGAGCTCGCTCTTCTTCGCACCCGCCAAACTTCCTGTTCGGGAGAGGGCTGCCTGTGCGCATGCTCAAAGGAGAGGGGAAAACCCCCCCCACCTGCAGGAGGACGGCGGGGAGCTCGGAAGGAGGAGGTGAGTCTGATCGCGATTCTCCAGTTTAAAAAAACGCATCGTGCCGGAGCAGTTTAAACCGCTCCAGCACGCTGTCTAAACGCACCCACTGTGTGCTTACTCCTACAGTTCTGCCTTATTCATTTACTGTGTGTGTGCTCCATAATTGTGTAAATAGTTAAATAAATTATTTTATTTGGGCTAACAATCTGTTGTGCTCTGACCACATAGTCTCCCCCGATCTGCACAATACCAAAGGGAGGGGGGAGCCCAAGGAAGCAAGGAAAAGCCAGACCCTTGAGTTGCCAACTTTCCAGGGATCCCCCAAAGATTGGGGATTCCATCTCCAAATAGGGAGATTCAGCCTGAGGGGTCTCACTGTCCCTCTAAAAAGGCAGTGATGATTCTGTGAGTCGTGGCAGCAAGGAGTGAGATACGCCTACAGGATGAGGGTGGGAGGTGAACAGCTGAGTTGTAAACTGGAGCCCGTTTCGCCACAGTAGACCACCAAGCTTGGTTCAGACAAAGGAAGGAAACCCTTCATAGGCCTTTGTGAGGAACTCATCGTGGCCAGTCCTGGTAGAGTCTATGGAAGCCAGGGGAGAGGAGAGGCCTCAGCTGAACAGAATGCCATAAAGCCCACCTTCCAAAGCAGTTATTTTCTCCGGGGTGGGGGGGAGATCTGTTGTCTGCAGTTCAGTTGTGATACCTGGTGATCTTCAGGCTCCACCTGGTGGTTGGCTACCCTAGGCGTAGCAGTCAGTGCTTCAGAGCAGGGTCTGCTAGATCCAGGTCCTTGCTGTACAAGCTGAGTGGGTGGTTTTAAACCAGTCACAGATTTTCAGCCTAACCTACCTCACAGGGTTTTTGTGCAAGTCAAAAAGGGGAGATGAGAATGATGTAAGCTGCTTTGGTCCCCATTGCAGAGAAAGACTACTTTTCCTTCTTGGTAGAGGCTGCAGGCGGGGGGGGAAAGCTAAAGAGTGAGAGGGAAATAAAGGTAGGTTATGATTGGCTGGGAGGGAGATAGGGTTGCCAACTCCAGGTGGGAAATTCCTGGAGATCTAAGGGATGGAACCTGGAGAGGGTGAGGTTTGAGGAGGGGTGGGACCTCAGACAGGTACAATGCCATAGACTCCACCTTCCCAACCAGCCATTCCCTCCTGGGGAACCACTGTTGCCAATCTCCAGGTGAGGGGTGGAGATGACTCAGAATTACAACTGATCTCCAGGAGGAAGGGGGGAGGAGATGGAAAGCTGAAATCAGAGGGGCAGATAATGGCAGATTGATGCTTGGCTGGAAAGGAGGTGGGGTTGCCAGCTCCAGGTTGGGAAATTCCTGGAGATTTGCGGATGGAGCCTGGAGAGGGTGAGGTTTGAGGAGGGATGGGACCGCAGAGAGGTACAGTGCCATAGACTCCACCCTCCAAACCAGCCATTTTCTCCTGGGGAACCACTGTTGCCAATCTCCAGGTGAGGGGTGGAGATCACTCAGGATTACAACTGATCACCAGGAGGGAGGGCAGAAGTCAGTTGCAGTTAGAGGGGCAGATAATGGTAGGTTGATGATTAGCTGGTAAGGGGATGGGTTGCCAACTCCAGGTTGGGAAATTCCTGGGAATTTCAGGGGTGCAGCCTGGAGAGGGTGCAGTTTGAGGAGGTTGCCACAGCAAATTGACACTGAGTGCCCAAGGCCTTGGCACTCTCCCAGAGCCTCTTTCTAGAACTTGTATTTATTTCCACAATGGGCCTTATTCCTAGTCAATAATAATACTAATATGCAGAATTTCTGATTATGTATACAGTCTTAATTTTTCACCTTGTTTACATTTCATATTAGATATTGCCTATATATGGTCCAATCTAGACTTGCACATCAGTGTTAGCTGTGGACAACTATGTTCAGTCACCCACCAGTTCAGTTTGCAGCCTGCTCAGAAGCTGCAATCATTTTTGTCGAACATTGGACAAACTCTGACTCTGTTTGAACTATTCAAACATGTTCAACTGTGAGAAATAAGACAATTGGCATGTGCAATCACATACTGCTTTGCTGCAGCCCCTCCCCCAGCCACCACCATGTGTTTTTACCACATTAGTTAAAACAAAAAGATTTCTCACAAGCATCATCCTACTGATGTATGATAGAGGTTTATGAAATTATGCATGGGTGGAGATAGTAGAGACATTTTTCTCCCTCTCCCAAAATGCTAGAACTTGAGGGTATCCAATGAAGCTGATGGGCAGTAGATTCAGGATGGACAAAAGGAAATACTTCTTTACACAGTGTCATGGGGGTTCTGGCCTCCTGCTGACTTCCTCTTGGACACCAGCACACATCAGCATGTGCCTTCTTTTGATGACCCCCTTTTATTGGCTGCTGGGCTTGGAGGGGGGGAAGGACAGGAGTTGCCTCAGTTGTGAGCAGGGAGGGAGGTTACATTGCCTACCCTCCACCAGCTCCCTGGGCTTAGCCAACCAGACTGATCTCTCTCTCTGTCTCTGTCTCTCTCTGTAGTCCAGGTCTGAAGCCTCAGGTCATCCTCCTCAACTGTCTCCTGAGGCCCTCTTTTATACCCCTCTCCTTCCTGGTCTCTGCCTCTTCCTGCCCTCTGGCCTGCCCCTGCCCCCGTATAACTGTAGGGACACCAGGCCAGTATCTTCCATCCAACCCAACCCCTCTGCTGGCTCTGCTGCTGGGGATACTGAGCTGGTAGGAGGCTGCTGCCCGAGCCTGCTGGCTGGCATCCCAGCCTCCTGCTCCCCCAGCCATCAGCCCTGCCACTGCCATAGCTTCGCATGGCTAAGGCCCACCCTGTGCCTCCCCCCACCCACTCCTGGGGTCAGGGAGGTGTGGCAGCTGCCTATTGCATTGTTGGTCCCTGCTGCGGCAGGCTGCCACCATCTGCCATCATCTGCCGTGGGCCTGCTGCCTCCTATCACTTCTTTGGGCCCTGCCATAGGCCTGCTGCCACTGCCATCTGCTGCTTCTTCAGGCCCCACCACAGGCCTGCAGTCATCACTGCTGGCCTCTTTTCTCCTCCTCCCAGTGAGTTGTTCAGGAGGGTCAGGGTCTACCACCAGCTATCTTGAGGGATGTGGGAGGGCAGCAGGCATCTCTGTGGTTGCAAGGCACCCCTGCTGGGAGAGGGCCTCACTGGGGCCAGTCCTGGCTGGGCCAGGACACACAGAAAGTGTTTAAAATTTGGAATTTGCTACAGGCATAAACAGCTTTAAAAAAGGATTAGATAGATTCATGGAGGATAGGTCTATCAGTAGTTACTAGCCATGGTGTCTGAAGGGAAACTCCATGTTCAAAGGCACTAAACCTCTGAATCCCAGAGCCAGGAGGCCACATCAGGGGAAGGTCACATCCTCTATGCCCTGTTGTTGGCTCTCCAGAGGAACTGGTTGGCCACTGTGCGAGACAGGATGCTGGCCTAGATGGACCACTGATCTGATCCAGCAGGACTCTTCTTATGATCTTACCTGAGAAGGCTTCACCACTGCCACCGCCACAAGAGACAGGGGGCAGGAGAAGGCTTCGCGGGCCAGCCTCACCACTGCCACTGCTGGGGAGGGAAGCTTGGAGGGCCAGCCTCGCCGCCACCACCACCGCTGGGGAGGGGGGAGGGAGGGAGAAAACTTGGTGGGCTGGCCTCACCACCACTGTTGGGGAGGGAGGGAGGGAGAAAGATTGGCAGGCAGGCTGGCCTCATGGCCACCACTGCTGGGGAGGGAGGAAGAAGAAACCTTGGCGGGCCGGCCTTGCCGCTTCTCTTGGGAGGGACGGGGGAGGGAGAAGGCTGGGCTCACCAGCTGCTGCGTCTCCAGCTTCTGAAGGCTGGGAGCTGTGGGGAATACTTCCCCCCGCGAGTATCATGGGTCCTGCGTCTTGTGATATTCTAACATACAAACTAACTTAGGCAGCAATGGCTGTAGGAGCAGGTACTGCACCTCCATACAGACACTTAATGCAATGCTGAAGCCTGACTTTAAGCAGGAGCACTGGAGAAGCCCTGTGCTTGAATGTAAATAAGTGGTTGGAAACTGTAAGTTTGAATGATGATCACATTCATGATAAGTTTGCAGCATCCTGTTTGTTGATGGGAAGGTGTACCCTATTGGTAGCTGCCAGACATCCAGGGCCAGCTCCATGTATTTCTGCACTCTAGGCAGGTGCAGATCCCAACGTCCCAGTTGGGCCTTGAGACACAGCCATGCCGCCCCCACCTCCTCCCCCCCCGAGGGAGGAGGGGGAGGGCGGGCGAGCTGCGCCCTGGCCAGCTCCAGGGGGGAGGGCGAGTGAGCTCCCCACTGGCTACCTCCATGCCGCCCCTCCTCCTCCCCTCCCCGAAGGAGGAGGGGGAGGGCAGGTGAGCTGCGCCCTGGCCGGGCGCTCTCTGCAGCAGCAGCGGCGGCAGCAGGGAGATTCTGCTGGCCGCTGCGGTGCTGCCATGCTGCCTCCACCTCCTCCCCCCCAAGGGGGAGGGGGAGGGCAGGCAAGCTGCACCGCCACCTCCTACGCCCAGGCCGGGCGCTCCATACTGGAGGCAGTGGGCGCCCGGTTACGCAGCGGGGGGCTTTTTTGGAGGGGTTCACCTAGTGGGTGAGCTGGCCCTGCAGACATCCAATCTCAGATGAACATTCAACTTCTGTGTTTCACTTAGCTTGTGTACAAGTAGACATGGGTGTCATGAGAGCCAGTGTGGTGCAGTGGTTAGAGTAACAAACTATGATATCGGAGACTCACATCTGGACTCCCACTTTACCACAGAAGCTCACTGTGTGACCTTGGGCCACGCATTGTCTCTCAGTCTAGCCTACCTCACAAGGGTATGTTGTTGTGAGGCTAAAATAGAAAAGGGAAGACAAATCTTGTAAGTTGCCTTGGGGAGAAAAGCAGGGCATATGGATCTAAACAAAAACATTAAAAGTACCTAAATATTTAATTAAATGCTCTGCTTATACCAATCCTACAAATCAGTAGATATGAGGAAGAACTAGAAATCTCTGTATCCTGGAGTTCTAGTGGGTTCAAAAAAGAAACTGGCTACTATAGGTTAAGAACATAAGAGAAGCCAATTTTGGATCAGGCCAATGGCCCATCTAGTCCAACACTCTGTCACACAGTGGCCAAAAATACCAGGTGCCATCAGGAGGTCCACCAGTAGAAGCATTCCCACTGTTGTCCCCCTAAGCACCAAGAATACAGTGCATCATTTGTCCCAAACTGAGAGTTCCTATCTATACCTTCTGGCTAATAGCCACTGATGGACTTCTGCTCCATATCTATATATCTAATTCCCAAGTGGCCCCCTGTGTGCGGATATCTAAATCCGCACATCGGGGGCACTTGGGGGGCAGGGAGATTTTCCTGTGCACGTGGGGCAGTCCCCAGGTGTGCAGAAAAATCTAAAAAGCTGAAAAAAGTATATGGGGACATTTAAATCCCCCCAAAAGTAAAAGAGCGTTCCCTGTGCATGCGCAGGGAACGTTCTGCGAACTGCCACCGCTGCCACCACAAGGGACTGGAGGGTGGGAGAAGGCTTGGGTGGGTGGTCGGCCTCACCGCTGTTGCTGTGAAGGGAGGAAGGAAGGGGAAGCTTGGCGGGCTGGCCAGCCTCGCCTCTGCTGCTGCTGGGGAGGGAGGGTGAAGCTTGGCGGCCCGGCTGGCCTCCCCACCACCGCACTGCTGCTCCTGCTCGGGAGGGAGGGTGAAGCTTGGCAGCCTGGCTGGCCTCCCCACCACTGCACTGCTGCTCCTGCTTGGGAGGGAGGGAGGGAGGGGAAGCTGCTGGGAAGGGGGAAGTTTGGCGGGCTGGCCGGCCTTGCAGCTGCTGCTGCTGGGGAGGGGGAAACTTGGCAGTCGGCCGGCCTCGCCGCTGCTGCCACTGCTGCTGTGGGTGGGTGGGAGTGGGAAGCTTGGAGGGCCAAAATACTCCCCCCCATGGGTATCACGGATCCCACCTCTTGTCCTTATTCTAATAGCCAAAATGTGCAGATATCTATTCCCACCAATAGGGGGCTCACTGTCCCCCAACAGCTTTTCCTGCATAGTCAGTAGACTTCCTGGGTTTGTAGAAAAATCCAAAAAGTGAAGAAATCCCTTCAGGAACAGTTGAATTCCCCAAAACCCCTTTTGAAATGGCCTCTGCAGGGACCTAACTCCAGGCATCAACGGTGAAAGATTAGAATGTTGGCGGGGGTGGTGGTGGTTACTGGCTCTGTCAGTAAAAGGGTGGGGGAAGGGCCCTTTCCAGACCTCTTTTGGCCTTTCAGGGAGGGAGGGAGGGATGGAACCTTGGGGCCAGGCCTCACAAGAGTTGCCAGTGCCAGGCTGGGGGATTCCTAGAAATTTTGTGGTGGACTCTAAGGAGGAAGGCTGGGTTTGGGAAGGGAGAGGCCTCAGCTGGGTATAATGCCATAGAGTCCACCCTCCAAAGCAGCCATTTTCTGCAGGGAGACAGACCTCTGCTACCTAGAGTCCAGTTGTAATTCTGGGGGGTCTCCAGGGCCCATTTGGAAGTTGGCCACTCTAGGCCTGGCAGCAGTCTAGGGTTGCCAGGTCCCCCCTGATTTGCATGACTCACCTAGCCTCAGCTGCTTGCTACCATTCATCAGCAGCCACCCTATGAAAGCTAGTGAGGTGCAGCAGTTAGAGCTTCAAAGTAGGGTCTGCAAGACCCAGGTTCAGATCCCCATCTTGCAGTGGAAGGTGACTGCGTGATTTTGGACCAGTCACATATTTCAGCCTAACCAACCTCACAGGGTTGTTGTGCAGATAAAAAGGAGAAGGGAATAATGAAAGCTGCCTTGGCCCTCACTGTGGAGAAAGACTGTAATTTTCCTAGGTAGAGGCTGGGGGGTGGAGATGGAAAGCAGAAGACAGAGAGGCAGATAAAGGTAGGTTGGCTGTTGGTTGGGAAGGAAATAGGGTTACCAACTCCAGGTTGGGAAATCCCTGGACATTTGAGGGATGAAGCCTGGAGAGGGTGGGATTTGAGGAGGGGAGGAACTTTGGACTGGTGTAATGCCATAGACTCCACCCTCCAGCCATTTTCTCCATGAGAACCACCATTGCCAGACTCTGGGTGAGGACTGGAGATCACCCAGAATTACAACTGTTGTCCAGGAGACAGAAATCAGTTCCCCTGGA
This sequence comes from Gekko gecko, assembly GCA_029375565.1. Taxonomy (NCBI): domain Eukaryota; kingdom Metazoa; phylum Chordata; class Lepidosauria; order Squamata; family Gekkonidae; genus Gekko; species Gekko gecko. Next base: position 267,810,851 of record JAPDNY010000001.1, read on the forward strand.
TAAAATGGCTGTTTTGGAGGGTTGAGTCTATGTCATCATACCCTACTGAGGCTGCTTGCCTCCCCAAGCCTCACTGTCCTAAGGCTGCACCCCCAAATCTCCAGGAATTTCCCAACTTGGAGCTGGCAGCCCTAAGGTGGATTGATCTCTGTAGTTGGGAGATCCGTTGTGATTCCCAGAGTGCTGTCACTGCTGCTGTGGGAGGGAGAGGAAGCAGGTGGGTGGCTGAGAGCAATGCCACCACTACTACTGCTGCTCTGCGGAGTGGGGGAGGAAGCAGGCAGGAGGCTGGGAGAGTGATGGGGGCAGAAAGAAAGAATGATGGGGTGGGGGGCAGAAAGAGAGAGAAAGAGTGATGAAGTGGGGAGGCAGAAAAACAAAGAGAAAGATGACAGATCAGAAAGAGAGAGGAAGTCACATGCATGGAGCAGAAATAGAATAAGAAAAGGGGGGCAGAGGGGAGAAATAGTGTGAGAGGGGTAGGGGGTGAGCAGAGGAAGCAAAGGTGTGACGAATGAGATAACCATGCCGCAAGTTTCTTGCAGGTCGCCACTTGTGCTTATCTAATTCCCTAAGAACATAAGAACATAAGAGAAGCCAATGTTGAATCAGGCCAATGGCCCATCTAGTCCAACACTCTGTCACACAGCGGCCAAAATATACCAGGTGCCATCAGGAGGTCCAGCAGCGGGGCCAGGGCACCAGAAGCCCTCCCACTGCTGCCCCCTCCAGCACCAAGAATAGAGTGCATCACCTGCCCCAGACTGAGAGTTCCCATCTATACCCTGTGGCTAATAGCCACTGGTGGACTTCTGCTCCATATGTTTATCTAATTCCCTCTTGAAACTGTCCATGCTTGCAGCTGCCACGACCTCCTGTGACAGTGAATTCCATATGTTAATCACTCTTTGGGTGAAGAAGTACTTCCTTTTATCTGTTCTAACCCGACTGCTCAGCAATTTCATAGAGTGCCCACGAGTTCTTGTATTGTGAGAAAGGGAGAAAAGTACTTCTTTCTCAACCTGCTCAATCCCATTCATAATCTTATAAACCTCGATCATGTCACCTCTCAGCCGTCGTTTCTCCAAGCTAAAGAGCCCCAAGCATTTTAACCTTTCTTCATAGGGAAGGTGTTCCAACCCTTTTATCATTCTAGTTGCCCTTCTCTGCACTTTTTCCAATGCTATAATATCCTTTTTGAGATGTGGTGACCAGAACTGTACACAGTATTCCAAATGAGGTTGCACCAATGATTTATACAGGGGCATGATGATACTGGCTGATTTGTTATCAATTCCCTTCCTAATAATCCCCAGCATAGCGTTGGCCTTCTTTATTGCAGCTACACATTGTGTAGACATTTTCAGCGAGTTATCCACTACGACTCCAAGATCTCTCTCTTGGTCCGTCTCTGCCAGATCAGACCCCATCAACGTGTATTTATATTTAGGATTTTTGGCTCCAATGTGCATCACTTTGCACTTGGCCACATTGAACCCCATTTGCCACGTTGACGCCCACTCACCCATCCTCAACAGATCCCTTTGGAGTGCCTCACAATCCTCCCTGGTTTTCACCACCCTGAACAACTTTGTGTCATCTGCAAATTTAGCCACATCACTGCTTACTCCCAATTCCAAATCGTTAATAAACAAGTTAAGAAGCATCGGACCGAGTACTGATCCCTGTGGTACCCCACTGCTTACCACCCTCCACTGAGAAAGTTTCCCATTTATACTCACTCTCTGTTTCCTATTTATAAGCCAGTTTTTGATCCACAAGAGGACTTGTCCCTCTTGAAGCTGTCCATGCTTTTAGCTGCCACCACCTCCTGTGGCAGTGAATTTCATGTCTTTGGGTGAAGAACTACTTCCTTTTATCCATTTTAACCTGACTGCTCAGCAATTTCATGGATTGCCCACGAATTCTTGTATTGTGAGAAAGGGAGAAAAGTACTTCTTTCTCTACCTGCTCTATCCCATGCATAACCTTATAAACCTTGATCATGTCACCCCTCAGTCATTGTTTCTCCAAGCTGAAGAGCCCCAAGTGTTATAGCCTTTCTTCATAGGGAAAGTGTTCCAACCCTTTTATCATTCTAGTTGCCCTTTTCTGCACTTTTACCAATGCTATAATATTCTTTTTGACGTGTGGTGACCAGAACTGCACACAGTACTCCAAATGAGGCTGCACCATTGATTTATACAGGGGCATTATGATACTGGCTGATTTGTTTTCAATTCCCTTAATAATCCCCAGCATAGTGTTGGCCTTTCTTATTGCAGTTGCACACTGTCTAGACATTTTCATTGAGTTCTCTACTATGACTCCAAGATCTCTCTCTTGGTCAGTCTCTGCCAGTTCGGACCCCATCAACATGTATTTATAGTTAGGATTTTTGGCTCCAATGTGCATCACTTTACACTTGGCCACATTGAACCCCATTTGCCATGTTGATGCCCACTCGCCCATCCTCGACCGATCCCTTTGGAGAGCCTCACAATCCTCCCTGGTTCTCACCACCCTGAACAACTCCGTGCCTTTGTACTATATCTGAGTATGCCAATAAAAGGTATGACTGTTTAAAAAACAACAAAACTTCATTTCATCTGCAAATTTAGCCAGTTCACTGCTTACTCCCAATTCCAAATCATTAATAAACAAGTTAAAAAGTATCAGACCAAGTACTGATCCCTGTGGTACCCCACTGCTTACCACTCTCCAGTGAGAAAATTGCCCATTTATACTCACTTTCTGTTTCCTATTATTTAGCCAGTTTGTGATCCACAAGAGGACTTGTCCTTTTATCCCATGACTATTGAGCTTACTTAGGAGCCATTGATGAGGAACTGTATCAAAAGCTTTCCGGAAGTCAAGGTAAAGAATATCTATTGGGTCCCCCTTGTCCACATGTTTGTTCACTCCCTCAAAAAACACTAACAGGTTAGTGAGACAAGATCTTCCCTTACAGAACCCATGCTGAGTCTGCCTCAATAGTTTTTGTTCATCAATGTGCCTACTAATTCTTTCCTTAATAACAGCTTCTACCAACTTACCAGGTATCAGAGTCAGACTGACTGGCCTGTAATTTCCCGGATCTCCTCTGGAACCCTTTTTAAAGATGGGAGTGACATTAGCTACCTTCCAGTCCTCAGGAATGGAGGCAGATTTTAATGAAAGATTATATATTTTTGTTACATTTCATGGTAACATTTGGATAGGTTATCAGATACAATGAGTCCCCCCAGCCATCCCCCTGAGTTCTCTGAAGTATCAGCTCTTGCGTGCATAAGGAAGTAGTAGGAACAAAAGTAAACTCCTTTGGGATAACACCAACAATACAAAAGTAAACTCCTTTGGGATAACACCAACAATCCATATAGCCCCGTATCCAGTTTTCAGTGGTACCCAGAAAGACACTTCCAGGAACCCCAGAAAACATTAAAGGTAAAGAATGCTGCCTCATCCTTTCATGTAGACAGAGGAGTTTGGATTCGTAGACCATTTCTGCACACATGCAAACTGCCACATTGATATTCTTAAATCATAGATGTTTGTAAAACTTTCTTTACAATTTTTGGCTGCTCCAAGAGTAGCTCAGAATTTACTGCCCATTACCCAGCATTTTCTGGATCCACTTTTCCCATGATTTTTGCCCTTCAGGTATTAACTTGCAGTTTTCAAGTGAGGAATTCCCGAAATCAAATTTTGTTTCCCACCATCCTTTTGTGGCATCAATATTGTATGTACACCCCACCCACCCCCAAGTCCCCCGAATAACAGACTGATTTTGTAAAGCATAAAAGAAATTTTGAGTCCAGTAGCACCTTTAAGACCTGCAGTGGTTTAATCAAGGTATGAGCTTTTGTGTACACGCACACTTCTTAAGATACGTTGAAATGGAAGCTAACAGTTCAAATATACAGGCAGATGCCTCTACATAGGTGAATAGTAAATTAGCATACAACTTAATGAAGATGTTTTGACATCTATGAAGACTATACAGCAATAACAAGCTAAGTTCATATGGTCACCATTTGTTTGTATTTAATTAGTGGGGAAACAGTGAGGCAATAAATATGTAAAAATAGGAGACAGTTGTGTAAAAGTATCCTTCTTAATTATCAAGGATAATAAACTGATTCTGTTGTTATGCACCATTTGTTTCCTCTCAAGCATGGAGTTAATTAACAACATCCTTTTCCCAGTTTCCCAGAGGTGGGGTGCAGTGCCATGTCAGAGAAATACACTCCAATATTCATTGCATTACATTCACCATTCCAATATACCATTTAAAAAAACCCCATTAAAATACAGATGATATATAGCCCTTATTGGTGAGAACACATATGCAAGGACTGCATGAGTTTAGCATATATAATGAGGTAAGAAACCAATATCTCTGTTGAGCCTTGGAAAGGTCTTTGTTCCAATAACTTGCAGTTCAGCAGTTTCCCTTCCCATATTGTTCCTGTAGTTCCCTTGTAATAAAACAGCTGCTTTGAGGTCACCATTGAATGTCCTGGAAGGCTGAAGTGTTCTCCTAAAGGTTTCTCAGACTTGTGATTCGTGTCCATTTATCCTCTGGCATAGGGTTTGCCCTATGTAGAGAACCGAAGGGCATTTTTGACATTTAATGGCATATACAATGTTAGAAGATGAGCAAGTGAATGAACCTGTGATGATATAGTTGATGTTGTTAGGTCCAGTGATTGTGTTTTCTGGGTGTATGTGGCAGCACAGTTGGCATTTGGGTTTATTGCAAGCTCTGGTACCAGTGTCCATATTCAAATTAGATGCTGCATTATTGTGGGTGAGGAGTTGTTTGAGATTGGGGGCTGTCTGTGTGCAAGAAAATGTTTGTCCTCCAGTACTTGTGAATTGTCATTATCCGGTAGAGGTTGTAAGTCATTGATGATGCATTGAACTGTTATGAGTTGAGAACTGTATGTGACCACTAGAGGTGTTCTATTATTGTCTCTTTGGGGCCTGCCTTGTAGCAGGTTTGCTGTGGGTATCATTCTGGCTTTGTTAGTCTGTTTCCTGACTTCATCAGGTGGATACTTTAGTTCCAAAAAGGTTTGTTGTAGTTCCCTCAGGTTGGTGTGATGCCACCAATGACACCACTGATGACAACAGCACCCTCCCTTAAGAATCCTCATTATTGAAGGAATGTGCAAGAAAATAAACTGACTCCACAACTGTGAAAATCCAGAGGGGGGGCAGATGTGTAGAAGAACTGTGCCCAAACCAACTCCAGTGCTTGGGGATTGACGTCCAAGAAAATCAGGAGTAAGTCAAACGTGCAGAAAAGTCCTGCGCCTCTCAGTAGCAGGCCTTCACTTCATTAGACCTGTGTATCTGAAATTCCTCTGGTGAAATTCCAACACCCATCCTTTGTAGGCCCATCCCAGTGCTGTCTGGGAACCTCTGTTACCTGCACAATTTCAATCAATTCAGTTCAGTTTATTGTTATGGTCCTTAGACCAGTCATACAAAAAAAGAGGTACACCTTTACAGTATTCCAAAATGTTTAAAATATATCAATAAAAAATTAAGAGCAAATTAAAATTTAATCTAATGTCTAACTGCCATACCTACCTAATTACCATAGAATCTCCGTAATCTGAGTATCACCATACAGGAACTGGTTACTTGGTAGGTGATCTTGGGATTTCTATCAGATAGAAGAAACTTGAGTATAGCTTTTTCAGAAAGGTCCAGAATTTCTTCAATCAACAGGGTGATGATCTTATTATGCACCACCTTATAATACGGGCATATAAAAAAACATGCACTCTGTAGTCTCAACCTCCCTTAATGAGCAGGAACAAAGCCTATCTGTGAAAAGATCATTCTTGTGTTTTCCTTAAAGTACAGCAGAAGGGAGGGCAGAGCACTTAGCCTGAGTTAAGGTTCTTCTAAACCCTTTTACTTTGAGAGATGTTAGATAGTTTGCTGGTTCCACAGTATTTTTAATGTTTGCCGTCATCATAATGTTTTGTAAGCTGGAAAGATTGGTTTGGCGTTCTATATCCTCGATTCTCTGCTTGACTAATTTTTTTTGCTTGCTCTATTTCAGTCAAAGTTGTAAGGCTTGTGATGTTTCTCCCTGGATTCAGAAGCACATAACGGAGTTGGTGCTAGTTTTCCAGGCCTGTTGCAGCTAGCTATCTCTTCCTGCTTGTCCACCTGTATCTGAAACTCCCTCAGCAAGCAAAGAATTTGGACAGTTAAAGTGCTGTGTACGTTTGCTACCAAACTCAGTGATAAGGACTAGATGTAAGGTGTGGAAATGGTAGTGAGCCAAAGGAAAAATGCCAATGAGTAGAAGAAGGATAACATTTAGGGAAGTGATAAGACTCTGTGGGATAAGGAAACATGGGAAAAAATAATAACATAATTGTTATGTATTGGGACTGGAACATTCCAGGACTATTTCTACCAAACACTGGCTTAGCTTGGAGCTCTAGAACAATAGCCCACCAGGACTCTGGAGGTGGCCAATGAGGAATGAATGGTTCTGACAATAGTGTATCATTGGTAGTTGTTTGGGAAGTGGGTGGAGTTGCCCTGGGACTTTGTCTTGTTCTTGCTGAATCATTAATAAAGCTGAGCTGATCACTAGGCTTGAGGTCAGACCACCCATGGAACCCAATATTTAACACTGGCAATGAGGATGGGATCCTGTTGATTGAGCCTAGCATCCACCTGCACCAACACCATGCACCCAGCTACAGTGCCATGCACATTGCACTGCAACCGGAACCATGGCTGCCACTCCAGGACTACTTCCAGAGTTTGACCCCACCCACCCACCCACAGCAATGAGAGGCCTGGGTGGAACACCTGAAGTACTTTGTAGAGTTCCAGGGAATTGATAGCACCACCAAGAAGGCACTGCTGCTCAGCTCTTGTGGAATTGCCACCCTGGAGCTAGCTCAGGGCCTTATTGCGCCGACCACATTGCAGCTCACCACTTTCGATTGTCTCATCATAGTGTTCACCAACCACTTCATGTCCCAGGCCAACTGACTGCCTCGCCACCTTGATTTCTTCAAGTGGAATCAGAGGCCCAATGAATCGGCCTCTGACTATGTTGCTGCCCTGAACCGTCTGGCTCTTCAGTGCGAGTTCCAGAATATTGAAGAAGCCCTCCTCAACCGTTTCTTATTCAGGCTCTGGGACAAAAAGCTCCATCACAAGCTCATCAGCCAGGAGGACACAAACCTCCAAAAGGTGATACAGGAAGCCATGGCATTGGAGAAGTCCCAGGAGGTTGGCAACCAGAAGATTGACCGCCATGCTGCTGCAATGCACCGGGCCAGTATTTCCTCAGCCTCCAATGTGTCAAACAGTGACACACCTGCGGACACACCATCCAGCTCACCGAGACACCCATCTGCCTTATTGGGTTCACACCCAGGCCGCATTGCCGAGACCCCCTCACCAACACTCTGCACCAGCTGCAGGGACCCCCATGAATGATGCTCTTGCCACTTCAGGGACACAATGTGTCAGAGTTGCGGGAAAGCTGGCCACATCACACACACCTGCTACTCGAAGGAAACCAGAGGAGACAGGCTACTCACCAGGAGCCCTTGCACCCCAAAGAGCTACACACCACATCCATATGGCGGCTGCAGGTATTATAGTTGCCCGAGAAACTGCCCCCCCAAAAAAATTAAAGGTGACTGTGTTAATCGAAGGTGTCCCTTGCAGGATGGAGTTGGACACGGGGTCTTCCATGTCCATAATTTCAGCAGAGACTCTCAGGAGGCTGTGCCCGGGGGGAGGGCCTCACCTTAAACTGGCTGGCATTGTCCTCAGAGACTTTCAACAGAACATGGAGGCCATGAAAGGGGTGGGCAAGTTCCAAGTTAAGTACTGGCAATTCGACATTTTATTGGACTTATCAGAATTCAAGGGTCGGTGCACGAGTTTGTTGGGGCTGGCATGGTTCGCACATATTACATACTGGGTTCAAGATGCGTTACAGTGAACAGCTCTACTTTATTAAGTGATTTCAGGAACACTACAAGAAGAATTCCAGGGCTGCTGCCCTGTTTAAATAGCATGCAAACACCACATCCAAACACACCCCACTCCTAACAATAGGCTATTTACACAACACTACTTCCCTGGTGGCCTCTCCAGAATCCTGGCAAGCTATTGTTCCTGAGCAACAAGCTCAGCCAGTCTCAGAGACTAGCTCAGGAATGAACCATGCTCGATACACAACACCCCTCCCCCTAAGTTCCAAAACACCTTAACATACAAAGTCTCTCAGGTATGCCAGTTTGCACCATTCCTGGGTTGAATGTCTCTGGACCCTGGTCCAATGTTGCAAGAACGGCACTGGCAGGTGGTGGTGATACTGGCGTCATGTCTGGGAAGTCTGTGGTCCTCTGGGTGGGCATTTTGCCCTCTTGGCAGTCAGGTGGTGCACTATCAAGCGGGAACTCCCTCGTGGTCTCTGGTTCCTGTGGTCACGGCGGGCCCACCTCATTGTCTCTCACGACTGCTGATGGTGGCTCCTATTCTGCAGGAAGGAGGCAGTGGCGGAGCTGGTCAATGTGTCTTCGAAGGACCTGTCCATCGTTGGTTGATACCTCATATGACAGAGGTCTGGTGACTCTGATGACCTTTTCAGGGACCCAGGCAGGACCGCTGGAAAAGTTCCTTGCATAGACAAAGTCACTGGGGGAAAATCCTCTGGGTGCTTCCTAGCTCTCCGGTGGTGGGTGATACTCAGGGGCTCGATCTGGGTGCAGTCTGTCCAGTCAGGTGGTTAGATGCCTGCCCATGAGGAGTTCAACTGGCCTGTGGCCTGTGGTAGTGCTTGGGGTCACCCAGTAGCCGAAAAGGAAGGCCACAAGTCTGTGGTCCCAGTCACCATGGATAATATGCCTAAGGGACTCCTTTGTGGTCTGCACCATCCTCTCTGCTTGACTGTTGGTGGCTGGGTGAAAGGGCACAGAGTGTACTTGACAGATGAGGTAGTGGCCCAAAAACTCCTTTAACTCTCCTGAGGTGAAGGCTGTCCCATTGTCCATCACCACTGTGTCGGGAAGGCCATGTGTGCTGAAGATCTGTCTGAGGGCCTGAATTGCTGCTTTGGAGGAGGTGGAGGCGACAGGCACAACCTCCATCCATTTGGTGTATGAATCCACCAAAATGAAGAATATTTGTCGCTGGAAGGGGCCAGCAAAGTCCAAATAAACCCGGCACCAAGGTTTGTGGATGGACTCCCACTGTTGCACGAGTGCCCTGGGCGGTTCTGGTCAGGTTTTTGGCAGGCCTGGCAGTGCCTGACACAGGCCTCTATCTCACTGTCCATGTCAGGCCATCACAGATCTGGGTGAGTGCCTTCATCCGCACAGTCCTGGGGTGGGTCTCATGCAGGGCTGACGGCACTTGCTAACGCAAGGGAGTGGGAACCACCACCTGGCTCCCCCACAGTAGACATCCCTTGTGGGCTGAAACTTGTCCCAGCAGGATGAGAATGCTACAAATTCTGAGTCCACCCAGGTGGTGTGCCAGCCCCTCCCCACCCAGTCCAAAACACAAGAGAGGATCTGGTCCCTCATGGTGTGGTGAGAAACATCTGTGGCTTGCAGAGGGCCATCTGAAAGCTCTTCCATGAGCAGGATCTGGTGTGCAAGAGCTGGGTCGGGATCGATGAAACAGAGCAGCAGATGACTGCGGGCATTGACATGCCCCATTACCTTTCCTGGACAGTGGAGGAGGGAGTACTGTTACCCCACCAGAAAGATGTACTAACACAGTACCCGAGGCGAGAGCATCTGGGGGGTCTGGTGATCCATAGGCAGCAGACCCAGCAGGGGCTTGTGGTCTGTCACAATGGTCTGTCTTCACCCCCGTGATGATCTTTAGTGCCTCTTTGTCAATTTGCATGTAGTTGCACTCAGCTGAAGACAGGGTGTGGGAGTAATAAGCCATGGGGACCTCCCTGCCATCCAGCAGCTGGTGTCCAAGGATGGCACTAACACCATATGGAGAAGTATCACAAGCGAGGATGACAGGCAGTGACTCATTGAAGTGGGCCAGGACTGTGTTGGAGATGAGCAGCTCCTTGATGGCCCTGAACGTCATGGCTCATTTGTGGCCCCAGACCCACGGGGCCTTCTTGTCAAGGAGGCAATGAAGCGGTTCCGGGAGCACAGCTTTGTGGGGCAGGAAAGAGTGATAAAAGTTCAGCAGCCCCAAGAATGCCTGAAGCTCCTGCTTGGAGGTTGGTGCAGGAGCATCAACAATGGCATGCACCTTGTCCAGAGCCGGATGGATGCTCTCAGTATCCATGGAGAACCCTAGGAACTCAACCTGTGGAACACCCAGGAGACACTTCTCTCACTTACCTAGAGGCTGGCCACCTGGAATCACTGCAGGATGGTGCACAGATTGCTGGTGAAGTCCTCTTCTGTGGGAGTGGCAATCAGAACATCGTCAAAGAAGGGCTGGACCCTGGGAATTCCTTTAAGAAGAGAGTCCATTAGGTTTTAGAAGATCCCCAGAGCGATGCTGATCCCAAACTGCAGCCACTACACCCTGAACACACCCTGGTGTGTTATTATGGTTTGGGCCTCTGCAGTTGCATCATTTACACAAAGCTGCTGGTAGGCCTGGGCCAAATCTAACTTTCCAAATACCTTGGCACTTGCCAGAGAGGCAAAGACATGGCTGACTATCGGGATCAGGTAGTTGTAGTCCTGCAGCACTTCACTGATGGTGCATTTGTAGTCCACGCAGATGTGGATGTCCCCATTGAGCTTCTTTCATTGCCTCCTTGAATTTGGGGTCTCACTTGGTGATGAGCTTCTGTTGGATTCACTTGTCTCGCATTCCACACACCAGCCAGTCACAGTGCGCTTCCTCAGGGTTGTGGAAGTTACAATATTGGGCAATCCGTAGGACGGCCATAACATAACAGTGATCAATTCATCCACGGTCTGGTTCCAAGTGTGGAATGCATGGCAGGCTGCAATGATGGAGGGCTTCAGTGACAAGTGCCCGTAGCTGGCCTATAATTGTCTTGTATGCGGTGTTTTGGAGCTCTGCTGCAGCCAACAACGAACGAGAGATCTTGAAGGTCTAGCGACCGCAGATGAGCAAAGAAGTAGTGTGCTTCTTTTCATTCTCAGTGATCTCAGAGAACTCGAGGAAAAACTCAAAGCAAGAGATATAGGAGTCCCAGTCTTCTGTAGCGGTATCCTGGAGTGGCAGCCATGGTCCTGGATGTGGTGCAATGCGTTTGGCACTGGAGCTTGGTGTGCAGTGTGGTGCAGATGGCTGATGGGCTGGCTCAACAGGATCCCACCTTCGTTGCCAGTATTACATACTGGGTTCAAGATGCGTTACAGTGAACAGCTCTACTTCATTAAGTGATTTCAGGAACACTACAAGACAAATTCCAGGGCTGCCACCCTTAAATAGCATGCAAGCACTACACCAAAACACACCCCAGTCCCAACGATAGGTTGTTTACATAACACTACTTCCCCATTGGTCCCCTCCAGAATCTTGGCAAACTCTTGTTCCTAAGCAACAAGCTCAGCCAGTCTAGAATACTAGCGCAGGGATGACCCATGCTTGATAAACAACAGCACCCTTGGGGTTCAGGGTAACGGGGGTGAACCACGATGAACTAAGGGATTTCTGGTGGGTGTGCAATGAGTTTCCATCCATCTTTGGTGGAATGCTTGGCCATTACACCGCCCCCCCGGTCTCACTCCAGTTCAACCCAGAGGTGCGGCCCATAACACTCAAGGCTCAGCATGTCCCTTTTGCACTGAAACCCAAGATTGAGGAGGAGTTAGATTGCTTGGGAGCCCAAGGGGTTCTGGAGCCAGTCCCCCACATACTCTGGGAGACCCCAATAGTCTCTCCTATTAAACCCAATGGTGACATCCACATTTGCACAGACTACAAATGCACTATTAACAAGGCGCTGCAGAACCACGCCTACCCAGTGCCGGTTGTCAGCCATGTCCTGGCCACACTGGGTGGCATGATTATGTTTTGGAAATTGGACTTAGCATAGGCCTACCAGCAGTTGCTGGCAGACGATTCCACAGCCGAGGCCTAAACCATAGTGACATATTGGGGCACTTTCCTGGTTCGACAGCTGCAGTTTGGGGTCAGTGTGGCTCCCAGGATCTTCCAAAACCTAATGGACTCCATTCTTAAAGAGATCCCTGGAGTCACACAATTTTTCGATGATGTTCTGATCACTGCCCTCACAGAGGAAGACTTCATCGAACATCTGTTTGCAATCCTTCAGTTTTTCCAGTCCGCAAGGTTGAAGGTTAAGCAGGAAAAGTGTCTCCTGGGTGTCCACCACCTTGACTTCCTTGGATTTTTGGTGGACACGGAGGTCATCCACCCAGCACAAGACAAAGTCAAAGCCATCAGTGATGCCCCCATGCCCAAATTCAAGGCTGAGTTCCAGGCATTCCTTGACCTTTTGAACTTTTATCACACCTTCCTGCGTCACAACGGGTTTTAAAAGGGGTGTGTGAGATATCCTCTTCACTCTGGTAAAGGGGACCTCTATGACTTCTTTTGTCCCCTTACGTTTTACCTCAGGAACCCAAACCTTTCCTGACAGATATAAAAGAATGGCACCGATAACGTGGTTTTAAATAAAATGAGAAGTTTTATTCTTTATAAAAGGGTTGGGGAATGGGAAAATGGTTTTTAAAGTTTTATATGATCTAAACAGTTGACAACCAGCCAGTTCCCAATCTGAACACTAATAACACTGTTGCGGGCTTCTTAAAAGTCAGGCAGGGATAATAAGAACAATATACCCTATAAGACATTTCTTTACAATAGGCAGGCAGTTGTGATGTTACAGATCATATACAATGTATAACTCAAGGCTCCCCAGTTGTGCTGGAGATCTGTCTGTCCCTAAGACTTTTCCCTGGATAATAGAGCTACAGTCCTTCCCTCTGTGTGTTGGTGTTTTTTAAAAAACAGAGGTCTACCCTTTCGAGTCTGGCAAAACTTCTCTGCAGAGTCTTATCTGTCCCTCTGCTCTGTGACACCCTGTCACTGTGCCGCAGACTGAGAGTTTTCCCTCAAAGGAAGCCACCAAAAGCCCCTTCTCAATAACTCTCTCTCAGAACAGAGCTCTTCAAACTAACCACTCTCCCTCTCTCTCCTCAAGCTTCCAGCCCCCAACTGCCTAACTGACCAGACCTTTCCCCCCTCCTGGATACCTTTCATTTCCATGGAGGCAGCTCACCAATTAGAGTGAGCCTCTGCCACTGCCTACATTCAGACTGTTTTCATTCAGTTCATCACAGGGGGTTATATATAATTATTATTTTAAAAGCAATTATGAAGCCAGAATGCCAGCAGGGGGTTGGGGGCTATCCATTGTTTTGCATGGAGTGTCACATGTGTGACTATCTGCCCACTGGACAGAAGTCTTAGGGGTGTGCCCGGTGCAAGGAGCTCCTGGTTCTCAGGGAATGAGTTTGCTCCCTTGAGGCCAAGGGCCAGACCTGGAGAAGCAGAGACAGTCAGTTAGACACATGGAGAAGACTCTCAGTGATTTGTTAGATATGTCCCACTCTGAAAATGGCAGCCCCACTGCTGTCAGGGAGCATGAGGGTTGAGGGGAAACAGGCAGTGTGCTGTGGATAAGGGGAATGTGCCCTCAGAAGGGACCTCTTCTTCAGCTGGTGAATGGGTATCCTTTCGCACCAAGGAACCATCCCTTGGTAGGGAGGGAGGAAGGTTCTTGGTAGTTGGTGATTCAATCCATGTAGACAGCTGTGTGGGGAACCTATCATCATATGGTGACTTGCCTGCCTGATGCAAAGGTAGCAGACTTTACACGTGTTCTAGATAGGCTGGTAGAGGAGGAGCCAGTGGTTGTGGTACATGTTGGCAGGAAACTCGATGCCAGGACCTCCAAGGTAGCCTTCTCAGAAGTGCTACCTGTTCCACATGCAGAGCCAGAGGGACAGGCACAAATCAGGAGTCTCAATGTGTGGATGATGGTGTAGGGGGGAAAGGCTCAAGTTTATTAGGCACTGGGATGCTTTTTGGAACAAAAGGGAGCTGTACAAAAGAGATAATCTCCACTTGTCCGGAGAAGGAACCAGGCTGCCGGCACTTAAAATCAAAAAGGTAGCAGAGCAGTTTTAAACTGAATATTGGGGAAAACCAACAAGAGATGAAAAGTCTCTGGTTCAGAATGGCTCAGCCCAAAGAGATGAAGGGGTAACTATTACTTTTCTACAAGGAAATGGATTAAAATTGTCCACTGAGACTGTGGCTAACGATATGGACTGCCTGGCAAAGTCTCAAGGCAGCAAGAGGAAGGTTGTTGGCTTAACATGCATGGGAAACTATACACAAATGCTAGAAGTGTCCAAGGTAAAATCGAGGGATTGGAATGCTTGGTGTGTGTGTGTGGGGGGTGGAAATAGACGTTGTGGGTATTTCAGAAACTTGGTGGGACGAGGAAAATCAGTGGGATATGGTGATTCTTGGTTATAAATTATATCAGAAGGATAGGGGGGGAAGGTTTGGAGGCAGGGTATATCTGTATGTCAGAGAGGGTATACAGTCCAGTAAGATTGAGAGGGTAAGTGAATTGGAAAATGAGAAGTGCTTGCCCACTCCAGAACCACTGATTTCTGGAGGGGTGTTGAAAGACCTGAGTCAGATTGAGGTAATGAGAGAGGAGGTCCTATGACTGATAGACAACTTAAAAACTGATAAGTCACCAGGCCCGGATGGCATTGATCCAAGAATTCTGAAAGAACTCAAATGTGAACTTGTGCGTCTCCTGACAAAAATATGTCATCTTTCATTAAAATCTGCCTCCGTTCCTGAGGACAGAAGCCAGCTAATGTCACTCCCATCTTTAAAAAGGGTTCCAGATGAGATCCAGGAAATTACAGGCCAGTCACTCTGATGTTCATACCGGGTAAGCTGGTAGAAACTGTTATTAAGGAAAGAATTAGTAGGCACATTGATGAACAAAAACTATTGAGGCAGACTCAGCATGGGTTCTGTAAGGGAAGATCTTGTGTCACTAAATTGTTAGTGTTCTTTGAGGGAGTGAACAAACATGTGGACAAGGGGGACCCAACAGATGTTGTTTACCTTGACTTCCCGAAAGCTTTTGATAAAGTTCCTTATCAAAGTCTCCTAAGTAAGCTCAATAGTCATGGGATAAAAGGACAAGTCCTCTTGTAGATCAAAAACTGGCTAAATAATAGGAAACAGAGAGTGAGTATAAATGGGCAATTTTCTCACTGGAGGGTGGTAAGCAGTGGGGTACCACAGAGATCAGTACTTGGTCCAATGCTTTTTAACTTGTTTATTAATGATTTGGAGTTGGGAGTAAGCAGTGAAGTGGCTAAATTTGCAGATGACATGAAGTTGTTCAGGGTGGTGAAAAGCAGGGAGGATTGTTTTTTTTAACAAATTTTTTTATTGGAATATATTCAACATTGTTAAACACGGTTTCCAAACCACTTATAAACTATATCCCTTCCCCACTTCCCCCCTAATAGGCTTCCAACACTGCTATTGCTAATAACAAAGAAAATTTAAAAGTAATCAAGTTTAGACTTATAACAATCGATAAACCAGGTAACATATTTTTTTTGTATACAGAAATCTGACTCATCTAACATATTTCCATTTTCAATAAGAATCAAAGTTATACATTTTCCCTTTCATTTTATATTCAGTTTCCATATATATTTTCAGGTCTTCCCGTTCATTTCAATACTGTTCTGCCATTTGTCCATTTAGTTTTTTAGTCATTTTGTCCATTTCAGCTAAAAACAGCAGTTTTCTTAACCAGTTCTGTATATCTGGTACTCTATCTGATTTCCACTGCTGCACAAAAAGCAGGGAGGATTGTGAGGTTCTTCAAAGGGATCTATTGAGGATGGGCGATTGGGCATCAACATGGCAAATGGGGTTCAATGTGGCTAAGTGCAAAGTGATGCACATTGGAGCCAAAAATCCTAACTATAAATACATGTTGATGGGGTCCGAACTGGCAGAGACTGACCAAGAGAGAGATCTTGGAGTCATAGTAGAGAACTCAATGAAAATGTCTAGACAGTGTACAACTGCAATAAAAAAGGCCAATGCTATGCTGGAGATTATTAGGAAGGGAATTGAAAATAAATCAGCCAGTATCATCATGCCCCTGTATAAATCAATGGTGCGACCTCATTTGGAATACTGTGTACAGTTCTGGTCACCACATCTCAAAAAGGATATTATAGCACTGGAAAAAGTACAAAAAGGTGCAACTAGAATGATAAAAGGGTTGGAACACTTTCCCTATGAAGAAAGGTTAAAGCGCTTGGGGCTCTTTAGCTTGGAGAAATGATGGCTGAGGGGTGACATGATCGAGGTTTATAAGATTATGCATGGGATAGAGCAGGTAGAGAAAGAAGTACTTTTCTCCCTTTCTCACAACACAAGAGCTCGTGGGCACTCAAAGAAATTGCTGAGCAGTCGGGTTAGAACGGATAAAAGGAAGTATTTCTTCACCCAAAGAGTGATTAACACATGGAATTCACTGCAACAGGAGGTGGCGGCTACAAACATGGACAGCTTGGCAACAAACATGGACAGCTTCAAGAGGGAATTAGACAAGCATATGGAGCAGAAGTCCATCAGTGGCTATTAGCCACAAGGTATGGATAGGAACTTTCAGTCTGGGGCAAGTGATGTATTCTTGGTGCTTGGGGGGGGCAACAGTGGGAGGGCTTCTAGTGTCCTGGCCCCACTGGTGGACCTCCTGATGGCACCTGGTATTTTTGGCCACTGTGTGACAGAGTGTTGGACTAGATGGGCCATTGGCCTGATCCAAAATTGGCTTCTCTTATGTTCTTATGCAGGTCTTGTGCTGGCCGATCTTTTTTGCTGGCTACCAGTACAGCCTTCAATACCGCCCAGGGAAGGTGATTGGACACACTGATGCCCTCAGCCACCTGCCATTGCATTCCATTGATCCCAATCTGCCTCCCACACATCAGATCCTCCTTGTTGAGGAACTCCCCAACCGGCCTATCCCCATTGCGGATGTCATCTGCCACTCCACCAAGGACTGCATCCTCTCCTGCGTTTTGGACTGGGTGTGCAGAGGATGGCCCACCAGCTAGGTGGGCCCAGATTTTGCAGCTTTCTCATCTCGCCAGGATGAGCTCTCCACACACAAGGGGTGCCTAGTCTGGGAAGCTGAGTTATACTACCAACCCCCCTGCACCAGCGAGTCTTGTCAGCCCTACACGAGACACATCCAGGGATTGTTCAGATGAAAGCTCTCACACGCAGCTACGTGTGGTGGCCAGAGATCGATGGAGAGATTGAGGCCTGGGTCAAGCACTGACAGGCCTGCCAGGAGACCCTCCTGAGCTTCCATACAGCAGTAGGAGTCCACCTGCACCCCATGGTCCTGGGTGTACTTGGACTTTGCTGGCCCCTTTCAGGGCCAGATATTCTTCATATTGGTGGAATCCTACCCAAATGGCTGAGGGTCATTCCTGTCACCTCCACCTCCTCCTAGATGGCCATCTGGGCCCTCACTCAAATTTTCTGCACACACAGCCTGCCTGATATGGTTGTGACAGACAATGGGATTGCTTTTACTTCAGGAGAGTTTCGGGAATTCTTGGGCTGCTACCTGATCTGCCACATCCTGTTTGCATCATTCCACCCGGCCACCAACGGGCAAGTGGAAAGGATGATGCAGACCACTAAGGACTCCCTCAGGCAGCTAAAAACTTTCCCCTTGGATCACCAGGCAACTCTGAGCTCTGCCACCAGCTGCAGCCCAGTGGAGCCATCTCCTGACAGAGGTAGCTCAGTCAGCACCAGCTGCTGTGGAAGACAGCCGCCTGGAACAGCTGCTGCCAGAGCACAGCTTGGAGTGGGACATGTCACATGCCAGTGTCAAGTTCTCCAGATAGTCAGTCAAACACCAGGCTTCATAAGAAGATAGCATTTATTAAAGACCAGTCTTAGAGCTGCATGAACCAGTTCTTTGTCAGTGATGGGTGACAATGCAAAGCAATAACGAATATAGCCCATTCAAACTACCCCACCCATAAGCCAATGAGTACATTTTGCGTGCGTGCTAAGCCCAGAAAGAAAAACACCTTAGACCAGTAAATTTCCCATGCCAAGGCAGCATGAGACCCAAGGTCATGCGCAGTGATAAAACACAGAACAGACACTCTAAATTAGCAAGACTGGAGACTCTGAGTTACTCCCACATTCCAGAACAGTGAAAGATGTCCTTTCTCCCCCCCCCATCCACAGCAATGGCAGGGTGACCTGACATCTTGCCCTCCCGATAAATGCTACCCCCTCGGCTTATCCAGGTAGTGGCGATGGAACCTGCGCAGGAGACGAGGGGCATTAACATGTTCCACCCAGACCCATTCCCTGCGTTCGGGTCCAAAATCAACCCCCTCAACCAGATAATACAGCTTGTTGTGAGACAACTTAGAGTTCAGGATTTCAGAGACTTCATAATGAGGTTCCCCTTGGGTCATGGGGGGGGTACAGCTTGATGAGGATGCCACGGATTCTCTCCAGGATCATGCCATATTAATCTAAGGTGAAACACAGGATGGATAGCCTTCAATGCTTTTGGCAATATGAGCTCAGCTGTCACCTCATTAATCATGCGTTTGATCTCATAGGGATCCACGAATCTCCAACCCAATTTCCTACAGGGTTGGAGTCCTTTGATATTGTGGGTGGATACATACACAAAGTCCCCGGGCTTAGGGTCCCACCCCTTATCTATTTTCTTTTCAGCTTGAGCCTTGTAGTCCTTTTTTGCTTCGTCCAACATTTTGCATAGGAGAGACCAAGCCTCCTGGAGTTGTTTGCACCAGTCCCCCACCTCCTCCGCGGCAAGTCAGTGTTTGAGAAAAATGGGAAGGGGAGAGCTTCATACCCATGCACTGCCATGAAAGGCAAAACTCCTGTAGACGAGTGACATGCATTACTGTAACAAAATTCAGCTAGTGGTAACAGACTTTCCCAATCATCTTGTTGAAAGTTAGTAAAGCACCGCAGGTACTGCTCCAGGGTTCACCCCAAAAGTGAGAAACAAATCCGGCCCCTGGTCAGAAATCACCTTATGTGGCAATGTATGCAATTTGAATACGTGGTGCAGAAATGCTTTAGCCAGCTTCTTAGCCAATGGGACAGCTTTGAAAGGTACAAAGTGGGCTTCCTTAGAGAACAAGTCAACCACCACCCAAATCACAGTCTTTCCCTTACTGGGGGGTAGGTCATTAATAAAATCCATGGAAATAACCTCCCATGGTCGAGATAGGGTCAGGAGTATTTTGAGTAGTCCCGGTGGCTTTCTGGGTCGGGGTTTACTCATGAGGCACTCCTGGCAGGACTGAACAAATACAGATAAATCCCGCCTCATGCCTGGCCACCAAAATTGCCTTTGCAAGAGCTGCAGTGATTTCACAAAACCTAGGTGGCCAGCCAGTTTGGTACCATGAACCACACCCATGATTTCCCCTCACAACGTCCCGGGTACAAAGAGCTTGGTTCCCTTGTACCAGCAGCCATTTTCCTTCTCTTTCACCCCCCCTTCCTTCTCCAGTTCCTTGTGGTCTATCTCTGACAGGGTGGATGCAAACTTAGAGTCCCAAGATTGTTCGGTAGTAAGGGGCGGGGTTTTTGCCTGGCTGCGAGTTGTAACTACCCCCCCCCCGAGTTGCACAGGCATGAACATAGAGTCTCAGACCTCCTCCCGCTTTCTCTGCTGGGCTCATGGAATACAATTTCCTCTTGGGGAGTTTCTGATCAGGCAGCAGTTCAATTGCACAGTCGGAGTTTCGGTGTGGGGGGTAACTCATCTGCCTCAGCTTCCCCAAACACTGGCACTAAATCCTGGTACTCTCAGGAGATTAAGTTCAGTTCTGCATCAGCTAGCCCTGCAGCCACCCTCTGGGCCAGGGTTGGCTCCCCACAAGAGTCAATCCAGACGTGCTCCTTACATCTAGGGGAGATGAATTTTACTGCCCCCTCCTCCCATAGGATATACAGGTCGTGGTCTTGGAGCCATGGGCTGCCCAACACTAAGGGGAAACGTGCTGCCGGGGTCACCACAAATGGCCAGAGTTCCCAATGCTCCCCCACCCCCATGTGTAGTGGTACAGCCTCATACTTGCAGGGGTCTTTCATGGTGGACCCGTCCATCTGCGTGAAAATTAGTGGGTCCAGTAGTTTAACCACTTTTGCCCCTAGTCCCATTACCAAGGAGTTGATCAAGTCTCTCCCATACCCTGAATCAATCAGCCCCCTTACTCTAATGTTGGTGTTGAGCTCAGGGTAGATTAGAGTCACAGTCACGAAGAAGAGGGAAGGGTAATTGCTCACCGATCGTAGTGCCTCAGGATTGGGTACCTGCTGCTCAGCGTTGTTCACAGCAGGTCCTTCCCATTTCCCACCAGCTGGAACAGCTCCTCTCCAGAGGATTTGGTGTCTTCCTCAAGAGGGCTAGCCTGTAGGGCCCTTGGTCCTTTCGGCTTGGCAGTCGGCTTTCTGGATGGGGTGTTGGTCCTCTTCTTCTCCCCTTTTGATGCAGAAGGTGATGGTCCTGATCCAGGGCACACCGCGGCAAAGTGGCCAGACTCTCCACACCTGAGACACAGGCCTTGCTTCATCCATTGTTCCCAGGTTCCATCCTTCAGGTGTGTTGAAGGGGCCACTGCTTTAGTCTTCCCCGGGGTGGTCGAGGCAGCTTTACCCAGGGTGACTACATCATCAATGCAGATAGTATGGAGCCGGCTCTCAGTATCCACTGTTTCTTTCATCCAGGCCAGTAGGGACCTAGGTTTCCCCCCGTGGAGAATCATTCCCCGGATCCCCGGGCAAACCCCAACTAGAAGTGTTGGGCTAGCACTCCATCAGGCCACTCTCTGATTTTTGTGGCGTGTCTGCAGAACTCTTCGGTGTACTCCCTCACCGATTTCTTTCCTTGTCGGAAAGTGTGCAGGAATGCCTCGGCCTTCTCACTTGCGTTTGAGTCCTTGTAGTGAACTTGCAGGGCCCACATAAAGGTGACCACCTCGTGGAGCTCCCGGCTGTCCTCATGGTTTAATGTTACGTACCAGTCCACAGCCGCGTCTCGTAGCCTGGGCAGGGACCATCCTGCCTGCACAGTCGCCCACAACCATACAAACTTTTCCAGAGCCCCTGGACTCTGTTCCCAATTTGCCATCCTTCCCCAGAGCCACTACAGTGACCCCAGACATGGCTCATGAGAGTTTGCCACCACCGTCCAAGCCTAGACACTCTCTCCGGGAAAGGCGCAAGCCAGTGTACCTTGAGGACTATGTGTGGTAAGGTGCTTTGGAACTTAGGGGGGAGGGGTGTTATGCATTGTAACTGGAACATTCCAGGACTGTTTCTACGAGAGACTGGCTGAGCTTGGAGCTCTAGAACAATAGCCCACCAGGACTCTGGAGGTTCTGACAATAGCGTATCATTGTAGTTGTTTGGGAAGTGGGTGGAGTTTGCATGCTATTTAAATGGGGCCATTGCACTGGGTCTTTGTCTTGTTCTTGCTGAATCACTAATAAAGCTGATCTGATCACTAGGCTTAAGGTCAGACCATCCATGGAACCCAGTATGTAACAATAATACAGGCACAGCCTCATCAATGGAACCTAAATGCAATGAAGTATACTAAAACAGCAAGTAGATGCATATACAGGATCTTCTTGTAGCTCTGTTTATTCCCCTGTAGCAAACAAGTCAAGAGCTAACATAGAATTCAAACTTCTGAAACATCAGGAATCTTCTTTTCTTTCCTCTTGTCTTTACCTGACTCTCTACTATGCCTTGTCTACCATGTCTTTGTCAGACAGCAGCTATATTTTTAATTTGTGTGGTTAAAAAGCAAGACTTCACTTTACTTTGTCTCTTCACACAGTTTGACATAATGGTACAAGAAGTAAGAAAGGAAGACACTCTCTCCATGAAACAAACCAGAGAAAAATCCTGCAGACACATGCTAACATTTCCTGTTACAAGAAACTTTCATTGTACGATCCAGAACTGGGATGTATTTTTTTTTTCTATGTGGCCTTCTTAAAAATATTCTCAAGGTAATGGAGTACAATAGTTTACCTCTTTTGTTCTAGCAATGACATTTTAATATGTTGGGTTGGCCTGTCAAAGACTTGATTCAGAGTTTTTTTCTATTTTGAATTCCTTTGAAGTCTAAGGAATGATGAGAAAAGTGAAATCCTTTCACTTCCTGAGATGCCTGATGCTGTATCTGCTATGGCAAATTTGCCTCAAGTTGCCTGCTCTGTTTTTCCACACTATTGTTGACCTTGTTCTGTAAAGTGACATTCAACTGTTGCCTTTTAGTGAAATGAAGAACTTATGATCCTTCTATAGCTAACTTTAAAAAGATCCCTCTTGTCTTCATCGTCCTATTAACCCCAGAGTATAGGAGTGAGATGACATGTGCTTTCTGGGAAAACTTAGTCTTGGCATTGAGGGATTGCAGAAATTTCCAAGAAGTCTAAAGCCATCCATCATGAAGTCACATTTATGGTTGTAACTTTGCTTCCATCTGTAAATGTTTTCATTTCTAAAATGAAAGAAGTTAGTCCCTAACTTCTCAGTTTGGCCTTAAGATGGCCTATTTTCAGAAGTCAGCAATATGGCTAACATGCTGAGTGTTTTCTGTATAAAACTGGATAAAGGCCTATCAGGTGAGATAGATGGGGACTGTCCAGTCCTGCCATCCATCACTAAGGTCATGGTCTCAGATAGACCAAGGAAGGTGGCCACATTTGATTTATATTCCCTTAAATCAAATACAGTCTCCTATAGGAATTATAATTATTTCTACCCTGGAGAATTGTTATGTCCTGACTTGTGAACAGTCTGTATACTTTTACATGTTAAGATTGAAGTCAGGACCAGGATTGTAAGCCTCGACAATCCTATTGGTTGTTTTGATTCTGCACTGTTTTGTAACCAATCAGAACTGACTAAAATGTTATGGAGGGAACAGGCTTCATTGGTCCTTATCCCTCAAATGTTATTGGTTGTTAACCAAGTAGGGGCATGGTTTTGTTAGCCCAGACTGTTTTAAAAGGAGCTGTGCTCTACTGTTTGTGTGTGTGTTATCTGATCGTCTTGTTGTCTTTGAATAAAGCTGAATCACTGTTCATCACTCTCATAGTTAAGTCTCATACCTAACAAGAATGAAGCTTCAAGTAAAGATGGTTAAGGTGAACTCTGTTCCCTCTCCATGGACATCCCAGCCATTAAGAATAAAATCTTCTAAGTGCATAGTCCCAACTGGATACTGTGGCTTAGAACCCACCTAGATCTGCAAGGGCTCAAAGAAGGGTTGTCCCACTGCAGCCCAAAACACACCTGGAAATGCCGGCCCTGGGGGATTAGCTTGGAGTGGAGTTGTAGGTCAGCAACAAAATCATTTCCTGCTCCCGCCCCCCAGCTTGTCGCACCCACAGAAATCTAGGCAAGATCCAAGTCTGTATCTTGTTCTGAATAGAATGGGAGAATGTTGGGATCCAGCTCTCATATGGAAAGACCAGCCCAACTGTCAAATGCATAACGTGATGGATAGAACGTATGTGGAGAGATGACCTGAATATTGCAGGGCCTCATGCACAGAGATGTATTGTACCTTTCACGAGGGTTGATGGTAGCAAAAATCATGCCAACCAATATCAGGGAAACTTGGCAGATTTTGACCCTATCACTCATTTCCTTGGGGGAATACTTTTCTCTTTATCAGACAGTCATTAGGAGAGAAAGTAAAAGAAATGCATTTAGGGTTATCCTTGTGTTGGACCTGCCTCTGTTGAGCCAGAGGCAAGGAGGAAACAGATAGCTACATGATAAGTATGACACTTAAAGGCAGCTTCCAACAAGTGATTCAGCTTTATTGTAGTGATTCAACAGCTCAGAACAGACAACAAAACATAGAGCAACAGGCTCTTATTTAAACAGTGCAGGCTAGCATATCCACGGCCATATTTCTGTTAACAACCAATAGTATTACAGAGATAGCATCCAATCAGTTTGCTTCCCTCCAGCACAATCCTTGTCTCCTGATTGGCCTGCTACACAGAGTAGCCATTCAGGCATTGCCATTCTGGATACCAGCCTGTCAATGGGAATGAAAGTCAAGCTCAGGACATAACACTACACACATGCAAAGTCAGTATTATTCCATGCTGGATCACTGTGAATGCAAAAAGGTATTTCACATGGATGTGGTTTCTGCATCCAGAACATGGAACTGAATGTATAGCTTCCATCTCTTGGTTGAGAACAATACTAAATAGATGGCTAGTAGAGTCAATAGTCCAAACTGCCTGTTTATGAGACTTTGTGGTATTATACTCCACTGAGGTCCCTCCCTTCCCCAAACCCAGGCCTCCCCAGGTTTGTCCCCAAATCTCCAGGAATTCCCCAACTTGGAGCTGACAATCCTAACAAGGATTCTCTTTTGTCCTAAAGAAAGAATGTTTGTGTGTGTGTGTGTTCAAATAGGAGAAAGTTAAATGATGTTATGATGAACCCCTGTATCTCCCGAATTGTCTGGCAGATTTTTCCTGCCATATCTTCAGTTCCCCTCAGTGACTGAGTTGCCCTACAGTAGTGTGTACATATTCTTTGTCATAGAAGATTTGACTGTCCCACCCTATGTTTAGATGTTTAGTTTAGGCTTTTTCTTAGCTCAGGAGCTCTACTGAAAATACAGGAGCTGTCCAGTTTTATTTAAACCCTTGATAAATGGCATTTGAGGCAAATTAAGTTTCAAAAACAGAATAAAGACTTTATTAAACAGGCAGGGAATATATTTATAATAGAAATAGTCAAGGTTTTGAGATGGCTGAGGTAAAAACTTTCTAATATATACAGAGTTGAATTCTTAGAACGTTCAAAAGAGTGTGTTTGTAGTTTTGTTTCAAGGCCTTCTATTTCTTTCTTTGAGAGTGTTTAGTATAATTTAGCACTAACACAGTTCTTATTGATGTTTCTAGATTTCTTCCTTCAGAGTTTCAGGTTTTCCTTTTGATATTACAGCTTTTCATTAACTCCTGAGGTGTCTAAGCTTCTCCCCTTTATTCTCTTCCCAATGCCTTTCACTGGCAGGAAGTTATTCTCCTTGTCCCTAAGAAGCAATAACTCCTTTTACTATTTGGCTTGTCTGGAAGTTCTCTCTAATTACCCAGACCTTCTGCCCAATGTCCTTCTCCAGTATCCTTAATCTGTATAAGGTTGTTCTGTAGCTTTTTCTGACTGAGAATTTAAACTTCTCCCTCAGGGCAATTTTAGACAATGGGGTTTCTCTTCTTCTTTCTGTAGAAGTACTTCTCTGACTATTTCCTATTAAAAAAACACTGCCTCCCAAATGTCTCTTCCCTCAGAAGCCAAACCCTTTGGCTACTGATCCAGATGTTAGAAGGACCAAATTACAAAAGACCAACTTGTGAAAGACCCTTTTCCCCTCCAGATCAGCTGTTTTATTTTTTTTCTCAGCTGATGCTGGCCAATCAGAGAGTGAGCAGAACAGCCAATCTCCTGAGCTCCTCTCTCCAGGGATTAACTCATGAACTCCCTGTCTCTCTGATACAAGCAGCCTTTTAAAAAAGCCTGTTTTCCTTTGCAGTCCATCACAGAGGTCTAGAAAGTAGCATTGTCACAAACATAATAAAAATAGGGATTGTAGAATTAAATTAAAACCCAAACACCAAGCAAAACATTTTGAAGACCACCTTGCATAGCATCAGATATTATTTTGAATGTTTTTTAAGTGCATAGACAATTTCTAAAATGTTTCAATATTTATGTTTGAGCAGAACTTTCCTATTGTAGGGTGCTATGCTATCAAATCATTGGCTATAGTGTAATTTGAACATTTCTAGTCCCAAGTACTGCCACCTCTGATCTTTGTTAAAGCAATGCAAATGTGACACATTTCTGGATATTTTATGTCATAATCTTTGAGACAATTTTATTGAGCTGTATGACATGCCAGTCAAGTGCCAATCACTTGCCTGAGCTCTTTTATTTCCATTGTAAATGCTATTTTTGGTTTCTCTTGAATCCAAAAGCTAAAGAAAAAAAATGCTATTCCTGACTGAAGTGAAGCCTAAAATAGTAATACCCAGGGGTAGCTCATGAGCATAATATAGCACAAATTAGCCATGATTCAGTCCTATTGAAAGCAATGGAATGGGACTTCACTGCAACTAACTTTTGGTTCTTTATGCCTCAAGATTTTTGTTTGTCTGCCATCAAAATTATCACATATATAAATATTGGGGATCAGACCTCACAAAGATATTTTACTGCACTTGAAAATTTTTGAAACACATAAAGTAATACATTCAGTAAAATGTCTTTTTAAAGAGAACCCAAAATTTCTTAAGACCAAAAAATTTCTGGAACATAGCTCCTTTCCTGCTCTCTTTGATTGTAATTATTTGTATTCAAACTCCATAGGTTTCAATTTCAGGTCTTTTCAGTTCTTCATGGTCCCACTGCTGTGTTATATAGACTCTAGGTCTAAGGTGACTAAATTTGTTAACTCCTTCAGGTTTTCTGGACTTAACTGCAATGATACTGAACAAAAAAATAACTCTTAGTCTCTTAAAAGTCTTGCTGCATTACTGTCGTACTGGTTTTCCAGACCCAGAATGGAGAAAGATTACATTATGAAGAGCTCTTGAAGGACCTGCAAGGGTCCCTTTTAATTTTTTTTGTAGGAGCTGAGGGGTGATGGATGTTTTATGAAGTATAAAGGAATGATATCGAGTTCTAGGGAATCAACAAGGAATGCCTAAACCATAACTGATGAATCATGACTCTGGTAAAATGTATGTGGTTCACAGTGTAAGAAAGTAGGGCTTGCAGACTGGAGCATTAATTATGAGCAGACAAAAAAGACAGTGTAGTAGAATTCCCAGTTCAGAGATTTACAGCTGTCAAGCATCAGACAAACAAGTTACCAACCTGACACTAGAAATGGCGCCAACACGTGGAAGGCAAAGAATTTTATTTATACCCTTGGGCTGCAAAGGCAGGCAACCATTGAGGAGACAAAGCCTGGCTTCAGTGCAAGTGGAAGACCTTCCAGTTTGAGGTCAAGTTTACCAAAGGTGCCATAAGATAAAAGAAAAGATTTCTCTCTGCAGTGTACAGAAACATAGCCTTTCTCCTGATGGAATTAAACTTCATGCACATGTATCCAGTTCTAAAGCAGAAAAGCTATTTTGGTAAGATAAACTACACACACACATAGAAACATATTCAAGTACAAAGCATTTGAGCCAGAAGGATAAGCCTGTTGTATCTTCAAGTTGTGAGTTTGAGAAGTGTGAATGAGTCAGAATGATGGGATTTAGAAAGAGTGCTCAGCCACCTGTAACAGTAAGCTTTACAATGAAAATATGAATGCTGAGATAACTGCTTCGAAGAAACTGCTGACATGTTGACAGAAAGAAAATCAAAACTTGTGATATTTCCTTTGAGCCTGAAATGATTATGCTTTGTGTTAATGATTTTATTGACATACTAGGAGTAAGGCCCGTTGTGGAAATAAATACAACGGGCTCTAGAAAGAGGCTCTGGGAGAGTGCCCTGGCTTTGGGTGCACAGTGTGAATTTGCTGTGGCGACTTCTGCAGGGTATAATGACAGAGACCACCATTTTCTCCAGAGGAACTGATCTCTGCTACCTGAAGAGCAGTTGTAGTTTTGAGTGATCTCCAGCCCTCACCTGGAGATTGGCAACAATTGTTACCCAGGAGGAAATGGCTGGTTTGGAGGGTGGAGTCTATGGCATTCTACCTGCCTGAGGTCCAACCCCTCCTCAAACCCCACCCTCTCCAGGTTCCACCCCTCAAATCCCCAGGAATTTGCCAACTTGGAGTTGGCAACCCCATCTCCTTCCCAGCTAACCATCAACCTACTGTTATCTGCCCCTCTAACTTTAGCTGACTTCTGCCCTCTCTCCTGCAGAGCAGTTGTAATTCTGAGTGGTCTCCAGCCCTCACCTGGAGATTGGCAACAATGGTTCCCTATGAGGGACTGGCTGGTTTGGAGGGTAGAGTCTATGGCATTGTACCTGTCTGAGACCCCACCCCTCCTGAAACCTCACCATCTCCAGGCTCTACCCCTCAAATCTCCAGAAATTTCCCAACCTGGAGTTGGCAACCCTATCTCCCTCCCAGCCAATTGTCAACCTACCATTATCTGCCCCCTGACTTCAGCTTTCCATCTCCTCCCCCCTCCCTCCTGGAGAGCAGTTGTAATTCTGATTGATCTCAAGCCCCCACCTGGAGATTGGCAACAATGGTTCCCCAGGATGGAATGGCTAGTTTGATGGGTGGAGTCTTTGGCATTGTACCTGTCTGAGGTCCCACCCCTCCTGAAACCTCACCCTCTTCAGGCTCCATCCCTCAAATCACCAGGAATTTCCCATCTGGAGTTGGCAACCCTATCAGGATTGGCCCCAATGAGTTTTCTCTCAAAGGCCAAAACAGGTGACAGGACCAAGCTTGGTTGCCTACCAACAGGCACTGAGGGGAAAGTAGGGTTGCCAGCTCTAAGTAGGGAAATACCTGGAGATTTGGGGGTTGGATCCTGTGGAGGACAGCATGGGGGGGGGGTGGAAGGACTCAGCAGGGTATAATGCCATAGGGTCTACCCTCCAAAGCAGCCATTTTCTCCGGGGGCACTGATCTCGGTCATCTGGAGATCAATTGTAACAGCAGGAGATCTCCAGGTCCCACCTGGAGATTGGCAACCCTAGGGGAAAGACAGCTGCACAGCAGGGGGTGGAAGAGAATGGTTTGATGGCCACTGGGCCAAGATTGGCAACAATAGTTCCCCAGGAGAAAATGGCTGGTTTGGAGGGTGGAGTCTATGGCACTGTACCTGTCTGAGGTCCCACCCCTCCTCAAACCTCACCCTCTCTGGGCTCCGCCCCTCAAATCTCCAGGAATTTCCATACCTATAGTTGGCAACTTTATCTCATCCCCTCTCAGCAGCCTCTTCCTAGGCAAAATTCTGTCTTTCTCATTAGCAGGGAGCAAAGCAATTTACTTCATTCTTTTCGGCTTTGTGATCTGTACAGCAACCCCGTAAGGCAGGTTAGTCTCCGGCTGGTCCAAAATCACCCAGGCAGTTTCCATAGGGATGCTCCTGCCGAACAGGAACAAGCAGCCAGGCCTAGGGTTGCCATTGCCAACAAAGACAAATTGATGCAAAGGAGGGTGGAAAAGTCTCCATATCTCTATTTTGTCTTCAATTGGTTTTGATGCCAGCAGAGTGAGAAAATGCCAGAGGCTCTGAGTGGGTGCCCCATGGTAAATGCACCAAACAATTCCTAAAGATTTTCCACTGTGTCGATAAATCATTTTCTACACTCACAGCATCCCCTGCCAGAATTAGTACCAGAGCTTTTTTTGCCTTGTGGTATTCTGCTTGTGGTGTGACCTGTCTTTTTTGTGGTGTGGCATGGTTGTGTTATTGGGTTTGTTTCTTTTGAAGGGGAAGTGTTGTGAGTGAGGACATATTTTACCTCAGAATAAAACAGGTTGCATTAACAACTGACAATTCCAACTGTCTTGCGGTGGGGGGTGGAGTTTGAGGTGCAAAATGGAGTGAAATCCAATCAGCTTCCATATGCAAATGAGCTTGAAATGCTGGCCCAATCAAAGAAGAGTGGCCTAGGCTGCAGTGGGTGGGAGAGAACTCAGGCAATGCAGCTAGTGGATAGGGACAGATTCTGAGCAACATACCAAGGAGCGAACTGATTTTTCCAAGCATAGAATCTTGCCAGACCACTACCCTTTTATATAATAGGACAGGATTTAACTATCCTCAATGCCAGACATCATTTTCATTTTCCTTCCCTGTTACTTCTTGGAGCTCTTTTGGTTCCATAATACCAATTCCTCTTCAGAACAGTTTGCCAAAACACTGTTCAATAGCTTGCCTCAAAAAACAGAACACTGTTTAGGAAAGGAATGCCAAAATGTCTGTCCAGACTGTATGCTGTAATAGCCTTTAAAAATACTTTCATAAATACAAGGAATTTTTCTGAGACTAGGACTGCATTTGTTTTCCTGTTGTTCATACATTTAAATTGAATGAAATGTTTATTTCTTTGAAAATTCAAACAGGCTCTCTCTCTGCAAGTTCTAAATGTAACACTTACATGTGCTATTTCTGACATAATGAAATAATCTCACATTTTTCAGCAGAGGAGAACAGGAAATGTATCTTTGAGAAAGAAAAATATGACAGTGAGGTAACCCAACTGAGAAACAATATGTATTTATTATCCAATAAACTTTGAGGACCAACATTCCCCAAAACATTACAGACTTGTGTGTGCGTGTGTGCGTGAGAGAGAGAGAGAGAGAGATGGAAGTTCTTTTGCAAAAAAAGAAACTATGGTCCAAAAAGATAAAGGTGCATTTCATGCCTGAGCAGTCCTTACATTTTGCATTACTCAAGGTGAATGGCCTCTAAAAATTGATCATTTAAACCCCAGGAACTCCATAAAAACAAAGGGTACAACATTTTTACTTCAGCATACCTGTAATCAGTGTTCCCTCTAAGCTGAGTTAGTGTGTGCTAGCTCAAAGTTTTTTAGCCTCCGGCTCACATGTTTGTCTTTGCTCAGGAAGGAGGGCTCCAGAGCAAACTAATTTATGCAGCAGCCAAATCACTTGCTCACAACTGTAATGCCAGTAGCTCAGCAAGTAGGATTTTTGCTCACAAGATTCCACAGCGTAGAGGGAACATTGTGTAACGTTAGCTGCTTGCAATTCATGTAGAATGCATTTCCTGTGATTCAATTCAGATCATTCCATTTCCAGACCCACTTGTTTACCTTTCCTTTGGGTTCACTTAATTATGGCTCAGGCTTCACATTATATTTTATGATGTGTCACAGGTAACTCAGACAATAAAAATAGCTTTAGCTCAAGGAAACTGCTTAATTGACTTAATTATTTCCTACAAATGACTGGAAAACAACACAGAATATGAATGTAGCTGCTTTAAAAATAATGGCTATGCAGAACATTAAACATTGTTTGTAGGCTCACCTCTCTGTTTTTTCACTGGTGTGTCACAGTCTTTGAGAATGACAAAACACGAGGCCCCCAAACAAAAGTCTGGACAGCAATTAGTCTCTCTTTCGAAGCATTTTATTTGCAGATTGAAATTTGTTTGAACTCAGACTTTGAGGAAATATTTGCAAGAGAGAAGAGAAGAATAAGCACACTTTTACCACATCTCAGAGTTGCCAGGTGTGGGGGGGCGGGTGAATGAAGCATTTGAAAAATTCCTTTTGTTTAACTGAGATAAATGTAGGGTTGCCAGCTGTGGGTTTAGAAATACTTGGAGATTTTGGGGACAGTTAGGTTTGGGCATGGTATAGTGTCATAGAGTTCACCCTCCAAAGCAGCCATTCTCTCCAGGAGAACTGATCTTGATTGTTTGGAGAGCAATTGTTTGAAATGTGGTGTTGGAGGAGAGTTTTACAGATACTACAGACCACCAAAAAGACAAATAAGTGGATTCTAGATCAAATAAAATCTTAGCTCTTCCTTGAACTAAAATGACCAAACTGAGGCTATCTTACTTTGGTCACAAGAAGAGAAGACTCACTGGAAAATACAATGATGCTAGGAAAAGCAGGAAAAGAAGACCCCAAATGAGATGGATTTATTCAGTCAAGGAAACCATGGCACTCAGTTTGTAAGGCTGTCAACCTGAGTAAGGCTGTCAACAATAGGATGTTTTGGAAGTCATCAATTCATAGGAGCGCCATAAGTCAGAAGTGACTCAATGGCACTTAACATGCACACACTACTAATAGTACATCAGTGACCACACTAAAGAAATAGTGATATTCTATATGAGTTACCCATTTTCTATTTCCTCAAGTTGTGAGAATTTCCAGTGGTAGCACATCTTGAGCTGGCTCCCTTTAGAGGACAGAGCACTGGAGACTTCTAGTGTTTTTATAAATTTGTTTTATGTACAAAAATACAAGTACAAGTAGAGGGAATGAAGTGCTTCTACAGATTAGCAGATGTGCTACCCCACATTAGATTTTGAGAGAGGGAAATACTGCACATGTTACTTCGCATGCACATACTCATGTTAATGTTTATGCTCTCTCTCTCTCTCTCTCTCTCTCTCTCTCACTCACTCACACACACACACACACACACACACACACATGCACGCCCTTACCTGCCTCCTTAAATAGCTGGGAGGGGTCATTTAAACACTAGATATTTGAATAAAGTCATCAGGGACACCCCCCTATGAATTAGAGGAAACATCAGCTTGTTGACCAAAGGAATGGTCAACCAGCAGCCCCAGAAGTATTTATATGAAGAATAATCATATGAAGAGTAGCTGCTTCCTTTTTTATTTTTTTAGCAGATAACTTGCATAGCGTTAGAAGAAGAGCAGTTGCCTTGGCTGGCGCCATCTTTGCCCCTGCTTCGTTTTCCGTTCCTTCCTTTCTCAGGGGAACAATAGGAATAGATAGGAAACTGAAAGAGATGTTTTCCAGTCAGCAGTTAACATGCATATCACATTGCAGGCTCATTAGACTGGAGAGGGGTTTTATGTCATCTCTCCTTATAATATATTTATTTTTTGGTTTCGCAACGTTCGATGCGCGCCAACAGTATTTGGCCGCTCGAACTGTCAATCATTCTCACAGCTCCCCCGCCCTTCAGAGGCAATCGCAGCGTCGGCGGGTTAAGGCCAGCGTCGGCGCTGTGCCGCCTGCCGCGGGACCGCCTTCAGCATTCCTCCCTGACATTAGGGGCAATTGCAAAGGGGGGGAAGGTGAAGGCCGCCACACAGCTGCTGCCACTGCCCCGTTCTCGCCACTCCCCCCCCCGGCCTTCACAGGCAATTGGGGGGGGAAGGTGAAGGCCGGCGGCTGCGCTTGCCACTCCCCCCCTTTGGGGGCAACCATGGGAGGGGAAGGTGAAGGCTGGCGGCAGTGCTGAGCCGGCTGCTGTGGGTCTGTTTCTGCTGCCCCCCCCTTAAGAGGCAATCTCAAGGGGGCGGTGAAGGGTGGCAGTGCTGCAGGCCCAGCTACCACAGCCCCGTTTCCGCCGCTCCCCCCTCTTTTGGTCTCTCTCCCCCGTCTTTCATTCTCTCACTCTCCCCCTCTACCTTCCTTCCTACCTTCCACTCTCTCCCCCTCCTTCCTGTCTTCCTTCCTTCCATTCTTTTGCTCTCTCTCTCCTCTTTCTTTCTTTCTTTCTTTCTTTCTTTCTTTCTTTCTTTCTTTCTTTCTTTCTTTCTTTCTTTCTTTCTTTCTTTCTTTCTTTCTTTCTTTCTTTCTTTCTCTCTTTCTTTCTTCTCTCTCTCTCTTTCTCTCTCTCTCTCCCTTTTTTTCTTTCTTTCTCTCTCTCTTTCTTCCTGCCTTCCTGCCTCCCTCCCTTCCTTCCTTCTACCCATCCATCCTCCCACCCTTCCGACCTTTCTAGGCCCGTTGTCTTCCAACACAATGGGCTTTGCTCCCTAGTTCTGTATAACAAATGTGTTGGAGTATCTGCAAGTTCTTCCCCTGATGTCATGAATGAGTTAACCTTTTTGTTTTTCAATGCTAATTGGTATTTTAGTTAGTTAGAACCTATGGGGTGCTGAGTAGAAGTTCCCGGGCTAGAAGGGGAAGGTCTATGCATAATGAACTGACCTTTAGCCTGGTTGCTGGTCAATTCATAGTTGGGAGATGTTACCTGATATTTGGCGCATAGGCATTTGGGGTTTTCTTCTCCCTTCATTTGACCAGAGTTCAGTAGCCAAAGTCTCCATCTTGGACTTAACATCATCTTGAAAAATATAACTTAGCTAGCTAGACTATTGGTTGCCTCA
The DNA here is from genome assembly GCA_029375565.1 of Gekko gecko. NCBI lineage: Eukaryota > Metazoa > Chordata > Lepidosauria > Squamata > Gekkonidae > Gekko > Gekko gecko. Next base: position 267,844,831 of record JAPDNY010000001.1, read on the forward strand.
AACCCTGCCCTCTCTCCAGGCTTTACTCCCAAAGTTACAGGAATTTTCCCAAACTGAAGTTGGCAGTTGGCAGCCATAGCCAGTTTGCTGACCCTGGGATACAGTCTTACCTTCTGATCTGGACTTATACCCTGAACCCTCCATCTGTTGATGTACCAGCCCCTCTAGCCTCTCAAAGTCCTGAACAACCTCAGCCCAGTCACAATACTCACCACTATTAAGTGGTGAATTTAAGTACTTGTAGCCTGATTTTGGAGGTGAGGGGCCTGTAACTCCACCTCTTTGCCAAGTGTATTTAAGGTCTCAGTTCACTCTCAGCCTTTATTGGAAGTATTGTTGGCTTCAGTACCCTGATGAAACTACTGCCTAGACTCCCGGACCTCAGCCTCAAGCAGGGCAATAATGTGTGTGTAGCAATCAGTAAACAAAAGTGAAAGAGAGAAACTTTGGTCTAAATCATTTTTATATATATGGTGTTTATCACGTTGTTCATCACCCAGGAAGCCTCTTGCCAAGTAGGCAGCATATAATTACCACTTACCTGCCTACAGTTTGAAGGTAGTAAATACGTTTGTTATCAAGCACATTTTGGAATAATTTCTCAAATGGTGCATTCAATGTGACTATGCCTGATATTTTAAAAATGGAACAAAACAAAGCCTGGCAAAGATCCAGGTTCATTGTGAGACTTCTGCAGCAATCAGTCCCCAACAGCTTTCATTCAAAGAAGTAAACTTTATTGAGAAGATGAGAGTATGTAGACATCTTAACCATTTCATGTCAGAACTAACGTAAAGCACAAGAAGCAAACAATTATACATTGTTTAAAGAAACCCCCTGATGGCCCAGGGTCAATCAGAGGCCAGGTAGAAGCCCGCCAAAGTAACGGTTACTTTTCCCAAGAGAAATACTACACCAAACACTGAAGGTCAGACAGAGATAATGGAAACTGAGAAGACACAGTAGAAAAGAAACTTAACATTCCAGAATCACCCCCGCTCTCATGGCAGTCAGGTCTCAAGAGAGGCCTAGCTGACATTCATTTTTCCAGAGAAATTAACAAATGCTCTTCCCTAAAATCATAAACAGCTTGATTATATAGTCAACAGAACTTTCACTGAGAGTTATTGACAAAATATAGCAATTGCACATATTAGATTAAAAGAGCTTTTTTCAACATGTGCTATAAAATAACTGTATGCTGAAGGCCAAGTGCAGCAGAAAGAACAGAGAGACATATATTCAGAATATAGACATTCTCCCCACCACCTGTCTCCTGTCAGCACTCAAGCTCTGAATTTTAGTCTTCAATCAGCAGTGCACATTTTGGGGTGTCCATTTGTAGACAGAAGGGAAATGCTGAGACACATCAGAGCTCAGAATTTTTCACTTTTGCTTCACAGTTCAGGATTCCTCTTCTCTTATTTAATTGCAGCCATTATTGTTTGCTATTTGCTCTGAGATACCACCATATATCAGAACCTTTTTGCTGGTTCTTGGTGCTTTCATGCTGGGTGGCAAAAATATTTAAAATACTATGCTCTCCATGAGTTTCAATTGTTACAAACATGGGAGGCCAGTGCAGTAAGCTCTCTCTCTCTCTCTCTCTCTCTCTCTCTCTCTCTCTCTCTCTCTCTCTCTCTCTCTCTCTCTCTCTCTCTCTCTCTCATGTTAACAAACATTTATCATTTTGTTTATGAGCTGTAATTTCCAAGCTGCTTGGACAATTTCACAGGGGTGAGTTGCCTTCTGGCTAACCAGGAACAGCCTGAATCAGCTGCAGCCATTCTGAATAGCCAGTACTACAGTGTTATATTCATATCTCCCAATATTCAAGAAGCAGCTGTTCCAAAAAGAAAAGCATCTTGAGGTAACTTGATTCTGCAACTCCAGTTTGTTGTGTTCAACACAAAAACAGGAAACAGTACAATGACAGTGTGCTCTCTGTTACATAGTGATAATGTCCCTGTCTGCATTGTGGACACTTAGTATTCCTTAAGAATAGAAAAGTCCTCTAGGTGCTGGTAAGATAGTTTTGTCTATTGGTGCCATGTCAAAATTCTGCCAATGAACATTTTTAGGGTGAAACATACGTTGATAAGGACAAGTAGGTCCACGCAAAAGCCAACCCCAAGAGTTTAATGGCTGTGAATAGGCATTAAATGCTTCTGATTTCCTGTGTTTTGGCCCACTTAACTTCTCATATTTCACAACTTGATTCTAGCCAACCAAAGAACATAATATAACATTTCTGGTGTCAAGTGATTATGTCACCATGTAGTCAATCAGGTATAGCTATATGGCAAAGGCACTAAAGGTAAATAATGCCAACAGCTTAGTACTCACTTGCATTTTGTGGGATGAATGGTGTGTGGGTGTGGGTGTAAGGGCAGCACCCTCTGACAAAGCAACTAGCTGTTATTTTATATATTACTCATGCCATTTTTAATATTCCCTTTTCCATAATGGAACTGAAAGCAGCATACAAAGGATTCTCAGGAGCTCTCCCATCCATAAGCATCTACACAGAGACCTGGGCTCCAGCGCTCCCGGCAGTGCTGATGGAGCATGGGAGCCATTTTGCCACATGGGAAGGAGGGCGAGATGAGCAATGGCATTGCCTTATAGGCTCAGCCCTGTTTCCACCCATACCAATTTGCTGCCTTGTGCTCAGAGTCAGCAGCTCCAAGCACACTTCAGCTGGGTGTCGAGAGGTCTACTGGTGGCCTGAGGCTCCGGCTGGGAGCATTGGTGGGGAGTGTTGGCGGTGGTAGCTGAGCATCGATGGCGGCTGTCTTTGGGTGGCGCGGCCGCAGCTTGGTCATGTGGTGGTGGTGATTTCAGTGGCGGAGCGGTGGCAGCGGCCTTCTGCTCAGCATCGGCACATCGGCCTGTGGTATGGCAGTGGCCTGCAGTGCAGCGGTGGCCTGTAGCACAACAGCAACACGCCAGGGCCCTTGAGCCAGCCAGAGCAGCTTGCGCTTTGGCACCATGTGTTAGGGGGACGTTGGGGCTAGGGAGGCCAGGTGGGGGAGGAGCAGCAGGTCTTCTCATGGACCAGCGGCATTGTGGCTTGTGCAGCCTGGATGGCTGGGGCGTGCTGATAATCCCCCACCCCACCCCCTGCTGGAGCGGCTGGGGTTGAGCAGCCGGGGCCTACTTTAGGCCTTGCCCTGGTGTTTGGGGAGGGGTTTCAGTTTGCAGGTGTCCCCCCCCTTTTTTTGGCTATTGAGTCCTACTGCTGGGACACGCAGCTGAAGTGTTTAAATAAATAAATAGATAACACACAATAAAAACAAGATTGAGTAGAGAGTACACTGACAGTAAGGAGGGTCTGCAGTGTGACGAAGGGGGGAGTTTGGTTAAAGGGGGGTGAGCCCAGGCAGGGGCTCTGTGGTGGTTACCCCAGGGCTGCTTCTTGGGAGTCTGCTTTTCCCCACCCCCACCCCAAGTGTGAGTTGGTTCTAGGTTTCCTTTCTGCAGGGGACCCCAGGGATTATGGTGCCCAAGAAGGGCCAAGGCCCCTCTAAGGGAAAACGGCCTGCCCTTAAATGGCGTGCCCCTAAACAACCCCCTGCAAAGCTGGTGGACCATGAGTCAACTGATGACGAAGGGGACCCTGTTAATGTGGATATTCTGGCACACCTGGAAGCTCTGGAAAGACAGCGTAGCAAGCCTCCCCCAGAGCCTGAGGCCCCAGCCGGGGCTAAGAAAGCTAACTCTAAACCTGTATCCTCTTTCCAGGCTAAAGTTTTGGCGCGTTTGGCCATGTTGGAGGATGGTCAGGGTTCCTCGGGGACTGTACCTCGGCAAGCCAGTGGCCACCAGGGTGAGGATGTCATTGTCAAGTGCCAGTTGGAGAGGTACAAAGGACCACCAGCCCAGGAAGGTAAGGATGGCAGGGCTCCTGTGGATGCGAAGGTATGGCCTTGGGGCCATGGTAACACAGGGGCCTCAGGCACACAGTCTAAAGCAGTCTCAGCTCTGACTGGAGCAGGGTTGCATGGTCAGCCTCCACCGCAGGAGTGGTGGGGTGAGCCACGCTCCGCTTACCCGCCAAGTGGATGGCCTGGGTGGTCAGGTCCTGCCCCAGGGCGGTACACTTATGAGCAGGTTCCGGTGAATGCCTTGCCCAGCGGTGATTTGGCCATGCTTTTGGGGGACCATCTGTCTACAGCCACCAGGGTTAGGATTCTTAAAGTAAAGGTAAAGGTTCCCTTGCTTGAAAGCCAGTCGAATCCGACTCTAGGGTTGCAGTGCTCATCTCCGTTTCAAAGCCGAAGAGCCAGCGCTGTCCAAAGATGTTTCCGTGGTCATGTGGCCGGCATGACTAAACACCAAGGCGCACAGAACGCTGTTACCTTCCCACCGAAGTGGCTTGCAATTTCTTGCTTTCGAACAGTGGGGCTAGGTTGGCAGGAGCTGGAACTAGAGACGGGAGCTCACTCCATCATGCGGCACTCTTGGGTCTTGAACTGCTGAACTACTGACCTTCCACGGCCTGCAGTTCAGCATCTTAACCACTTGAGCCACTACAAGGATTCTTAGAGGGGACATTATCAATGTCTTTAGTCTTTTATTTAGGGAAATGGAGAAGAAGGACAAAGAGGACTTGGACGAGCTTGATAAAGAGTGCCTTAAAAAGCAGAGGGCAGATAGGACCTGTCGGGACGTGGGTCCAGGGATGGCCTTCTGTTTTGCCATTCAGACAGTTCCCCACTTACAAAATTCCAATTTTGGCTTTTGACTCAGAGAGTGTTGGAGGAGCTCGGCTTGGGGGCATTCGGCTTTGGGACCCACTCCTTCTGCATAGGTGCAGCATTCACTGCAGCAGTTATGGGATATTCCACCTCAGAGATCTGTGGCATAGGCCGTTGGCGTTCTCAATGTTATAAAAGATGCATTCGAAAGTGCAAGTTTTGAGTTACTGTTATTTACGTAGTTCTCGTTACAGGTGCTGATGGCTGGCAGGTGAGATGAGGAGTCCTAGTCTTTGGCCATAGCATGGTTTTTTGGGCCACTCACTGGGCCAGGAGGACACCTGTTGGTTCTCAGCTGGGCCTCAGTGAGTGGGCATGAGTTGACTGGTTGGGTAGGAGGGGCATGAGATGGCCCAGTCTCCTCCCACAGTTGTTTGGGGTGAGGCGTGTGACCCCCCACATGTTCTGGTCATCCACCTTGGTGGAAATGACCTTGGTTTGTTGAAGGACATCACTTTGGTGCTTCAAGTTAAGGAGGACTTCACCAGGATCTGAGCCTGGTGGCCGGATATGCAGCTGATGTGGTCGGCAATGTTGCTGCGCGGGGTGTGGCGTGGTTTGGGTGATCCCCGATGTTTGGATCGTGCCTGCAGAAAAGTGAATCACCAGATGCAGAAGGCCATGGAGGGCGGTCTGGGTTGGTACTTGCCACACTCCAAGATATGAGTAGAGCTTCTCAACCTGTATAGGGATGATGGTGTCCATCTGTCAAATAAGGGCAATGATTTGTTTCTAGAGGATTTACAGCAAGGGATTAAGGCAGCCTTGGGCTGTTAGATAGCCGCAGTGGCCAAAGCAGAGGCTTGGCTGTGCATGTGGCAGACTTGTGTGGTTTGGGAAAGCAGAGCCGGTAAGCGCCTTCAGCCAGTTCCCACTTCGGAACAAAGGGGGTCATGAGGAACGGCCTGCAGGTTTTAGGGCCCTGGGCTGTGAATGGTGATCACCTCTGGAAACCCTTTAGGCTGGCACCTCCCTGCAGGCGGTAGTGTTTCAGGGGTAGGCACTCCTGAGGGGCAGCCAGTGTGCTGGGCCACCAATCACGGTTCAGAGTAGTGGCCTCCTACTGGGGCTGGTTGCTTGCCTATTTGTGAGACAAGGAGGTTGGCTGTATTGACACCTGCCTGGCCTGTTCTGCCCCCACTTAGCTCCCTTTCCATGTTTTGACAGTCAGTTAAGTAATTAATAAAGTGGCCCTTGTTTGATTCCATGACGTTGTCTGTCTCATTATTCCAACTCAGGTGGCAAACATTTATCAGCAAGGCTGCAATATCCTGTACTTTCCAACCATACCCTGGGACTGCATTTCTACAACTGAAGTGCCAGCACCGCAGCATAGCAAAACAGGGAATTTTGGACTGGCTGTCTTGCCAGTAGGGATTTTTGATTCTTTTCAATTCTCCCTCCAAATGCATTGCCAACTGTGCTTTTTGGGAGAGTGAAAATGTTCATAACAAGTGCCACCCTGCCCCAGTTCTGGGCTCTATTCTTGTGACATATTGTTAAAGACACTGGGGACCCCAAATCATCAAAACTTGTAAGTTGTACTATCCAGTCTTGCTTTCTTGCATGCTGGGATAAGTCTGAGGGAGGGAATGCCACACAATGACAAAACACATGTTTTCAGTGTAGAAAGTCCAGGTTCAGCTCCTAACATCTTCAGTAAAAAGACTCCTCAGGTGGCAGAGCTAGGAAAGACTATTTCCTGAGATCAGAGAGAGCCATTGCCAGTCATAATAATGGATTAAATGAGCCACTAGCCAGGCTGGGTAAAAGACAGCTTCACTACCATTACTCTGCATTAGCCAAGAGCTGTGTCATTAGATTGCTCCCTGCACAACAATGCCCAGCAAAGATTTCACATCAGATGCAATTAGCACAGGTAACATAAAAGCAGGGCTTCAAGTGGCAGTTGGCTGCTGAACACAAAAACCCTGTAGATGAAGTGTACAATCTGAATGCTTCCAGATCTCTTTTTGCCTTCACACTTTAGTCTTCAGCCATTTTCTGGGAAATGTCAGCCTAATGGACTATTCCCCAGCTGTTGTAAGTTTTCTGCCAAAGGACTCCTTGATAATATATTCAAATATTATTCTAGTGTCTGTATCTGTTTCCTTCTTTTTCTCAGTCATTTAACATCCCCCTTTAGCTGCAGTTTCTTCACCTGCTTTCAATAAACATAACAGGAAATATGTATATCACCCTTATTTGGGGGGGGGGAATTATCCCTTGCTAGGCTCTGAGTCTGCCATCTTGGACTCCCACCACAATTATTTCCTTTGGGCCTGCCTTCATACCAGCTGGACCCAACCCAAACATTATATGAAAATAAAAGGCTTGCTTTTAGCATGAATCGGTTATCAGGCTGGACCCCACCTTCAGTGGGTGTGATGTTATTACCTAGGGTTAATGTCATCATCACACAGGGAACAAGGGCAGCCAATAGGGTTGCCAGACCCCCGCCGGGGGTGGGGGAACCCTCACTTTTGCAGGGAGAAGTCCAAGTCCAACTGGCCTGAAAGCTGATACAGTGATGTCATCATGTTGCTGACATTGCATGGTGATGCTCTAGTTTTGGGGCAAAACTCTATGGTAGAATTGGCTACAAACCATAGTTGTTGTTCAGTCGCACAGTCGAGTCCGACTCTTCGCGACCCCATGGACCAGAACACGCCAGGCCCTCCTGTCTTCCGCTGTCCGCTGAAGTTTGCTCAATTTCATGTTCGTTGCATCGATGACACTATCTAACCATCTCATCCTTTGCCGTCCCCTTCTTCTTTGACCTTCAATCTTTCCCAGCATCAGGGTCTTCTCCAGTGAGTGCTCCCTTCTCATTTGGTGGCCAAAGTATTTGAGCTTCAGCTTCAGGATCTGGCCTTCCAGGGAACAGTCAGGTTTGATTTCTTTTAGGATTGACTGATTCGATCTCCTTGCAGTCCAAGGGACTCTCAAGAGTCTTCTCCAGCACCACAGTTCAAAAGAATCTATTCTTCGGCGCTCGGCCTTCCTTATAGTCCAACTCTCACAGCCATACATTACTACAGGGAATACCATTGCTTTGACCATGCGGACTTTTGTTGGCAAGGTGATGTCTCTGCTTTTTATCATGCTGTTTAGGTTTGCCATCGCTTTCCTCCCAAGGAGCAGGCGTCTTTTAATTTCATGGCTGCAATCACCATCTGCAGTGATCTGGGATCCTAGGAATGTGAAGTCTGTCACTACTTCTACGACTTCCCCTTCTATTTGCCAAGGAGTGATGGGCCCAGATGCCATGATCTTAGTTTTTTTGATGTTGAGCTTCAAGCCCACTTTTGCACTCTCCTCTTTCACCCTGAGCAAGAGGCTCTTTAGGTCCTCTTCACTTTCTGCCATCAGAGTGGTATCGTCTGCATATCTGAGGTTATTGATCTTTTCCCCAGCAATCTTAACTCCAAACCATAGAGTTTTCTCCAAAAACCAGCATGTCACCTCCAATGCTCCCTCTAAGCTGTGGAGTCTTGTGAGCAAAAATTCTACTTTGTGGGCTACTGGCATTAAAGTTGTGAGCAAACTATTTGGCTACTGCATAAATTAGTTTGCTCTGGAGCCATCCGTCCTGAGCTAAGACGGAAAACTGTGAGCAGAGGCTAAAAAATTGTGATCTAGCTCACACTAACTTAGCTTAGAGGGAACACTGGTCACGTGTATTAAGGTATTTAAAGACACATGCCAGTTATTTGCATTATGGCTATTTGTTGTATGTAAGTCTGGTAGGCAGGTGACACGTTGGTTGTATTTGTTGTATAGAGTATGTATGTGTGTAAAGTGCTGTCGAGTCACAACCGACTTCTGGTGACCACAGCAAGGGGCTTTCAAGGTAAGTGAGAAGCAGAGGTGGTTTTCTGTTGCCTTCCTCTGCAGAATATTTCATGGAGTTTTCCCTTCCAAGTACTGACCCTGCTTAGCTTCCGAGATATGGTGAGATTGGGCTAACATAAGAACATAAGAGAAGCCAGTGTTGGATCAGGCCAATGGCCCATCTAGTCCAACACTCTGTCACACAGTGGCCAAAAATACCAGGTGCCATCAGGAGGTCCAGCAGTGGGGCCAGGACACTAGAAGCCCTCCCACTGTTGCCTCCTCAAGCACCAAGAATACAGAGCATCACTTGCCCCAGACAGAGAGTTCCTATCTATACCTTGTGGCTAATAGCCACTGATGGACCTTTGCTCCATATGTTTATCCAGTTCCCTCTTGAAGCCGTCCATGCTTGTAGCCACCACCACCTCCTGTGTGAATTCCAAGTGTTAATCACTCTTTGGGTGAAGAAGTACTTCCTTTTTTCTGTTCTAAACTGACTGCTCAGCAATTTTATTGAGCGCCCATGAGTTCTTGTATTGTGAGAAAGGGAGAAAAGTACTTTTTTCTCTGCCTGGTCTATCCCATGCATAATCTTGTAAACCTCTATTGTCACCCCTCAGTCATTGTTTCTCCCAAGTGCTATAGCCTTTCTTCATGGGAAAGTGTTCCAACCCTTTTATCATTCTAGTTGCCCTTTTCTGCACTTTTTCCAATGCTTTAATAGCCTTTATTTATTTATTTGGATTTATCTCCCACCCTCCCCGTGTGTGGGCTCAGAGCAGGTAACAACAGGATAAAATACAACACAGTTAAAACAGATTAAAACAACAGTATAAAATACCATACTCCTAAGTACCATGTCAGCTCTGATAGAACCACATCAACAGTGGTAGAAGATTTTAAGATGTTAGGATCCAGGTCGCTGGTGGGGTCGGCCTGCCCCCTCAACCAAAAGCCTGGTGGAAGAGCTCCATCTTACAGGCCCTGCAGAATTGTAATAGATCCCACAGGGCCCTGATCTTGCTCAGGATCTCATTCCACCAGGTAGATATCAAGTCCAAAAAGGCCCTAGCCCTGGTCGAGGCAAGTCAGACATCCCTGGGGCCAGGGACTACCAAGAGATGTTGATTAGTTGACCGTAGTGTTCTACGAAGGTCATATGGGAAGAGACGGTCTCGAAGGTATGCTGTCCCCTGGCCGTATAGGGCTTTAAAGGTAAGTACCAACACCTTGAAACAGATTCAGAATTCAATAGGCAGCTAATGCAGTTCACGCAGCACTGGGTGGACGTGAGCCCTCACAGGCATTGCCGTCAACACCCGCAATGCCGCGTTCTGGACTAGCTGCAACTTCTGGAGCAGAGTCAAGGGCAGCCCCATGTGGAGGGAGTTACAATAATCCAGTCTGGAAGTGACCATTGCATGGATCACTGTCACTAGGACTGGGGGAGTGAGATACAGGTCCAACTGCCTGACCTGTCTCAGATGGAAAAAGGCAGACCTGGCAGTGGCAGTGATCTGGGCCTCCACAGAAAGGGAGGCATCCAGGAGCACCCCCAGGCTCTTCACCCTCGAAGTCAAGGCAGGTGGGGCCCCATCAAAGGCTAGGAGCATGATTCCCTGTTCCAATCCCCCATGACCCCCATGATCCAAGTACAGGGCCTCCATTTTAGCTGGGTTAAGCTTCAGTTGGCTCTGTCACAACTGATTTGGCTACTGCATAAATTAGTTTGCTATGGAGCCATTCTTCCTGAGCTAAGACAAAAATCTGTGAGCTGGAGGCTAAAAAACTGTGAGCTAGCTCACACTAACTCAGCTTAGAGGGAACACTGGGCACCCCCCCAATGTCGGCAATGTGATGATGTCACTTCCAGAAGATGTCATTGTGCTCCGCATACTTCATGTGCATGGCAGAAGATTCTGGAGAGGACCAAGCATCCCCACACTGGCTACAGGTACGACTTGGCAACTCTAGTGGCCAGGTATGGCCTGGCAACAAGCAGGAGACTGGGGAGAGGGGACATGGGAGTCATCAATGGAAATCAGGTAAAACCATGTCATTTGCAGTGATTCCTAGAGAGGACTGACGTGTCTTTTGAGGGTTTCCCAGAAGTGATTTCATGCTGTCACTGATAGCAATTTTTTTAAATTTTTATTTCCTCCCCATTGGCTGTAGCAGTAGTGATGTGCAATGGGCTCTGGGGGCAGGAGAAATGATAGACATTTAAGACAGTAACACTGCAATCCTAAAGAGAGTTATTCCAGTCTAAGCCCATTGATATGAATGTGCTTAGATTTGAGTAACTGTCCTCAGGACTGCACTGCGAGGATCAAAGATAACCAAGTTACACCACTCCTCCTTGAGTGTGCATACACATGGAACAGATGGTGACAGAAGAGAAAGATCACGGGGAACTTATTGGCAAGTTACTCCTGAATGTATAGCCCTATACCAGTGGTGCTTTGCCTGGCTCTCAGGGTGACCAGCGCCCCTGGAATGTTATCCCCTCTAGAACTGCTGTGGTCAGTAGCCTTTCATTTGACCATAGATCTGAAATCTCACCATGGATACATCCACTTGTTGTAATGAGTACATTCCCATCTTGAAAGAAAGAGCCTATGAGCACTCACTTTAAAAATAAACCCCACAACTACTAACTTGATAAATGTGGGGATTGAAGCACATGTGCAGCTGTACATGCACTGAATATGATATATGAAGCACATACAGAAACAACCAAGTGTGTACACAGATTGCATGTACGTTCAATGCAACATGTTGACAGGGCTAGCTACTGACCCCACATCATAGCAAACTGAAGAGAAAAGATGGTTATCTGGTACATCAATTAGCTGCTGCATTCTATCTAGCATCAGGTAAGAGGTAAATTCCATAGTCAATTCATGAACAGAAATATTGAATTAGAAAGTGTAGCGTAACTAGGGCACAGATTCTTCTGTAAAGCAACACAGAGACGCTGATAACATTTGCAGATAATGTACTTGTAAGATTAATTTGCAGGGCTTGTAATATTCATTTTTGTTATGATTTAGGCATCCTGACCCTCAAACACTTATTCTGATCATAAACAATAACAACCTGCTATTGTCAGCCCACTTCCCACTATAATTCCTAAGTGGCATTATGAGATTTCACATACGTCAAAATATAACTAAATTACATCCTTTGAGTGGAAAAAAATCCTTTTCTTCCCATTGTCTGTGGAAGAAATTCATAATTTATGGATCAACAATTCAATCCTACACAGATTCAGGTAGGTAACCGTGTTGGTCTGAAGCAATAGAACAAAGTTTGAGTCCAATGGCACTGTTAAGACCAACAATGTTTAATTATACCCAGAATTAAACTTTGTTGGTCATAAATGTGCCACTGGACTCAAGCTTTGTTCTAATTCAACACAGAGTTGGGAACTCTTGGGAATTAATTGGGTTGGACTAGAGTAACTGCAGAGAATTGCACTGCAAACTGGGAACAGTTCTTGACTGAAGACAATTACCTGCATAACAATAGCCCAGATCAGATACTAGCCAAGTGTGCTGAGTATCTATTCAGGGAATAAAGGCAGTGGAACTAAATCCAGGCCCTGCTTCCATCTGATAGACAGGTTTTTTTTAGTGTGGCTATATAAAACAGCCCTAGAAAGTAGGAAAGAACCTTATATGTAACACCCGTTTGTATGTATAATTTAGGGTTGCCAGTTCCCTACCTGGCATCTAGTGGGGAGGAGAAGCTCTGTTTCCAGGAGTCTAGTGTGTGCACATGGCACGTGCACGCTGTGGTGACATCACCCAGAAGTTACTTCATTGCATCAGGGGACACTCTAGCATTCAGTCTTAAAACTCCATGGTATGGAGCTGGGCCTGTGGGTTGAGGGACCCTAGAGCAGGCAACCCCCCTCCCCCCTGGGGAACCTGGCAGCCCTAATATAATTTCATACCCAGGAAATTTGCTTCTATGTATGCTTTTGGCTTGTTTGGTGTTAGGGTTAGGGTTGAAAGATGTCCCAACCCAGGACTGGGCACCCCCCCCCCATGAGAGACAGGACAACGTCAAGGCAGGCCACAGATACAGAGTGTGCAGAAGCAACTGCAACCAAAATACCTCCATCTCTGGGGCACAAAGAAGAGCAGAGAATGGTTCCAGTTTTTGGCAACTTGGGACTTGGGTGCATCTCATCGATCTCTCGATGGGCATGCACCAAGATGTGGCGGACAGGAGGGGTCTTGGCTAGTTCCATACCCCCCAGGAGTCTCTGTAGAAGACTCTTAGCCTGGGGAACAAGGAAGAACCTCTCCCAAAGCGGCGGCTTAGGGATCGAGGCTCGCCCATCTCCAAGAGGTCCTGCTGCCACGGAGCTATTATGGTGTGCAGAGTTGACTGCCAGACGAATGGACAAGGGACTAAGCGAAACTACCTCCTAAAATGAGTCAAATCTGAGCAAACAGTGAGTTAAACAATCCCCATATAAATGACCAAGTCTCTATTTGATTTACTCAAGAAAGGAGTGGCAAGCGGGGAAGGGTTGGGGATTCACCCCCCAAAAAATAACACAACGGAGCAGTCCCTGAGCGTTATAGTAAAAGCAAGAAACAAAACTAACCGTACAAGGCTTTAATGGAGCTTAAAAGGTGTAAATCAATCCAAGGCGCATTAAAATCAGAGAAGCTTGACTTTAAAACTAAAAACTTTCTTCTTGTATAAACAATGGCTGGTAGAGGGATGAGAATGGCGTGAGAAAAGAAAACTCTCACAGGAAATACTACACCAACGACTCCCACCCAGGCACAGGAAGCAGCTGCAGACTTTCCCAATATCCTGGCTATGGCGTTTCATCCCCTGCTGCAGATGTCTAACATCACTAGAAAGCTGGACTGTGTTCAAAAACAACTTGTGCAGATGGATAAAAGAGCTGATAAAACAGACAGAACAATCAAGAGAATTGAAACAAGGACTAAAAGCATCGAACAAAATTTGGAGGAAGTGAAAAAAGAAAGAACCACAGATAAAGGTCAACTCCTGCAACTTCAACTGGAAAAATCAATGTATATTCTATGTTTCCAAGGGGTCCCTGAGCAAAAAGGAGAAAATCTAAAAATAATCTTAAGCGAAGCATTAGCATCAATGATGGACCTTAAACAAGATGTCTTGCAAAACGATATGGACCTGGTGTATCGTACTTATTTGGATTTTATTAAGAAAAATAAAATGCCTGGCAAAATATATGTGAAGTTCTCTAAGTGGTCCACTAGAAATGATGTCCTGAAAGCTACATTGGGGAACGTTTTGAAAATTAAAGATGAAGAAATCAAAAAAACTTGTCTTTTTTTACCATTATTGTATGTTGGCTATATCATGTAATGTTTTTGTATACCCTTGCCTTTCTTAGTTGTAGTGTATTCCCCTGGCATGTTGTATATAAAATGCGATAAAAAAGTATAAAAGAAGAAGAAGAGCAGAGAACCCCCCCGCACAGAGCAGCAGCCTACCTCGAGGGGCCCATGAGTCTGGGGCATAGCAGACAGAACAAGCCCCACAACAGGGACCCCTGAAGAAGGCACTGTAAGCAACAGCGAGGGGGGTGCCCGCACGTGCTCCACACTTACTGGCTGGCACGTCGCCCATGCAGATGCTGCTCACATGAGGCCCGCAGTCCACGATTAGGGGTTCTAAAACTGACCAGCGACATAAAGGGTCAGTGGTTACATCGGGTGTCTGGACATGGCACTCTGCCTGGTATTGGCTTTAAGGGGCAGAATGGACAGATACCTCTTTATACATGCAGATGGGAGCCCCCTGACAAAGTACTAGTTTGGGTCTGTTACGGCCCGGGCTTTGGGATTATTAGGCCTTTCTGGAGTGAAGTTTGGCACTCACTCATTCAGAATAGATGCGGCATCCACAGCAGCAGCTTTAGGCTATCCCACTGCTGATATTCAGTGGGTGGGCAGATGGCAATCAGTTGCTTATAAGAGTTATGTGTGCCCCTTGCTATATTATGAGATTGCTGTTGTTTACATTGTTGGGTTCCAGAGTTCACTGTTGTTTCTTCTTAGGTGCTGTGTTTTGTGGCAGGAGATGGATTCTCATCTCCAGACAAAGCTACATCTTTTGGGCAGCTCATTGGGCCAATAGATCAGCCATTGGCTTGCAGCTTGGCCTCAGCCAATGGGCCACCATGGAATGGAGGGGGGGCCGGGGCCTACACTGGATGGGCCTCCTCCCTCTTCTGTTTGGGAACATCTCTGGCTTTCCTCCCGAGGTTTTGGTCATTCACCTGGGAGGTAATGACTTGGGATTCCTGAAGGGGAAGGCTCTAGTGCTGCAAGCCCAGGATGACCTGAAGTTCATTCAGTGCCAGTGGCCAGACACAGTAATTGTGTGGTCTGCCATGATTCCATGCCTAGTATGGCATAGCGCTTGGGATCCCAAGGGGATTGAGAGAGCTTGGTGCAAGGCCAATGGGGAGCTCCAGAATATTTTGGAGGTTGTGTTGGGCCACTATTTGCCTCACCCCCAGATTCAACTTGATTGCCCAGAACTGTACAGGGGTGATGGCATTCACCTTTCTTTTTCTTTTCTTTTTTTTTTTTAGTAAAACTCTCCTAAAGAGGAGAGAATTTTATTCTTTTTATAAGAAAAGGGTAGGGTAGACAGCTGGAGAAAGAAAAAGGATGGAGTGAAATTTTTCTGTTAGTAAAGGTTAGTTTTAATTAGTATTATTTTTAGCATCCATCACGGTTCGAAGATCTTCTTTTTAACAATCCGAAGTCCAAAATAACTCTGTTAATGAAGTTAGTAAAGTCCATTGGGGTTAGTTATTGAAAAGCTCCTTCCAGATGTTACACGAACAGTCACTGCTCAAAATGTCTTCTTAGGTCTCATCAACTAAGAGTTGAGTCCTTTTAATCTTAATGACTCTCGTTCCATCATCCCTTTCCCCTGGGCTGCTGTCTTCTTCGCTACTTGCATTGATCCAGGTCTTGAGAACTGCTTCCTCCATGCTGGCGTGTCTCTTCAGAAGTTTTGTTGCTTTAAGAATGGATTCCATCTTCTCTCGCTTTTCTTTTTCCTTATATTTCCGACCATCAATTTTTACGGGCTCCATACTCACTACAGATGAAATTAGATCTCTGATGTATTGCCTGCTCGGCTCGGCAACCCCTTCTCCTGGCAGATTATTTTCCTTTATAAAAGCGGAGTAGGCTTTGGGAGCCATTTCCACCTCTTCTTTTAATTCATTCGCTTCACTGCCAGTTAGTGGTGCCAAGTCATTCGTCAAGGTAAAACTGAGATCTTCTTTCTCTTCTTCTTTCTCGCCCAAAAAGATTAGCGTCAGATTAGCCTTCCTTGTTGTTTCCGAGATTTGTTTTTGCCGACTGATGAGAACACTTTCCACTTTAATCAAAGTTTCGTTGATTTTCTGCATTTGCTCCAGCAGAGGCCGCAGTAGCTCATTTTCCTGTTGAATGACAGCAAGCTCTTGGGGGGTTGCCCGGACCGGAAGTCCCTCCCCTCTTCTCTTCTGGTTTGTGCAGGACCATTTTCAACGTCGACATTTTCTTTTTTATTTACTTTTTCAAAGTTCGTGCCGCATCCCCCAAGAAGCTAACAATGTCTTAATCGCCTGCAAAGCCCCAACGGTACCTTCACCAACACTTTTTTCTCTTTACCCCCCTCTTCGCGCTCCCTTTATAGATCTCGCTTCTCAAAAGGGGTGGGGACTCCTCCCTCCTCCCTTATGCTTATACGCTTGCGGGGGGGGGGTTAAATTCTCGCTTCAAGTTAGATCTTCAACTCACGATTCGATGCACTTCTTCTTTTTATTTTAATTCATGCCGCTTTCTTCACTCCTGGTGGAATTCGGAGGCGCTGCTAAGTCCCATTACGGGCACGACGCAGCGGGGCCGATTGGGGCAGGGAGAAAGCCTCAATTTCCCGGCTGTCTGCCAGCAAAGAGGCTACTCCCCAAAGCGCCCCCGGTTCGGAGCCTTTGCCTAAGGCTCACTAGGGTCTTGCATGCATGCAAAGACCCCCCCCCAAACTGCGCGTGGGCTAGCCACCTTCGGGAGCGTCCCGAAAGGTGGCCGCCATTCGCAACGCCGAAACTGAAACCCCTGGCATTCACCTTTCTGAGAAGGAAATGATATTTTCCTTCAGGATTTATGGCAAGGGCTTAGATTAGTATTAGGTATATGAGTGGGTGCAGGGGCGTAAGCAGAGGCTTAGCTCTTGCGCTGGCAGAATTATGTTTAGATAAAGTTCATGCGGCTCAGTAAGCACCAATCAGCAACACCATGGGGGGGTATAGGGGTCTGCAGGATCACCCCTGCAGCTGTGTGACCAGGGATGAGGATTGCAGACTGACTTTGGGGGAGGCCACGACGGATCCTCCTCACTGGCTGTGCAGTGGTGTTGGAGGGATCCTCAAGGCACATCCCAATCGCTAGGCTTGGCTGGGTTTGCAAGCGACTTACAGTTGGCTCCAACTCGGAGCTTTGGTGACTTGCCCATTGTACAGTAAGGATGGGGTCAGGGTGCTGCTGCTCATTGTTTGTCCTTTCCGTTACTTTCATTATGTTAAATAAACTGGCCTTAGTTTTACCCAACCTTGGTTGTCTGACTCTTTCTTCCATCTTGGGGGGGGGCAAATATCCAATTACATTCAATATAGTCCTTACATTGTTCCTGAGTTGTCTTTTTGGTAAAAAACCTGCCTGGTCTTGATATATTATTTGTATCAATACTCTTTTCAATCTTGCAGCAAAATAGAAGCATATATTTTATAATGCACATTTAATAGTGAAATTGGCCTATAATTTTTAATTTCTTTCTCATCAGTGTTTTGTTTATGTATTAAAGTGATTAGGGCTTCATTCCAGGTTTCTGGTATTTTTCCTTCACTTATTATGTTTTGTATTATACATTTTAAAGGTATTATCAGCTGGTCTGAAAAAACATGGTAGAATTCTGCTGGCAGGCCATCAGGACCTGGAGCCCCCCCCCCACTCCTTTTAGTGCTTCGGTTTATTCAGAAAAAGCTATTGGGTCATTTAAAATTTTCCTTTGTTCCTCAGTAATTTTTTCACATTATATATTTTTTTAAATTCTTTAACTTCCTCTTGTGTGGCTTCTTTTTTGATATAACGTCCTATAAATGGCTTCAATAATCTTTTTCGAATCTTTAGGCATAATTTTTTCTTCTCCTCCCTTGTCTCTCTAAATTTTTATACTTCTTTCTTCCCTTTCTTTATGTAGTTTATATGTCAACCACCTAGTTGGTTTATTAGCATTTTCAAAATAATTTTGTTTTGCATAAGTAATTTTCTTAGCCATTTCCTGCATTAGCAGACAGTTAATTTGATGTTGTAATAACTTTAATTTAACTCGTATTTGTTCAATTGAGGGGTCTTGTTTCACCTTTTCTTCTTGTTCCTTAATTTTTTCCTTAATTCATGTAAATTTTTCTGTCTTTTGTTTTCTGATATGTGCAGCTTCTCTGATTATCCAGCCTCCAGTTTAGGCCTTAAATGCATCCCATACAACTCTGAAAGAAATTTCTGGCTGTATATTTTGTCTAAAGAGCAACTAAAATTCTTTTTCAGTTTCTGTTACAAAATTTGATTCTTCAGTAGGAACGTATTCAAAGTCCATCTATTTTTCTTTGGTGTATCTTGTAATATGAGCATAATAGGGTTGTGCTCTGCAAAGGTTGTTGGTAGTATCTTTGCTTCTAATAGGTCATTTATAATTGTTGTTGAGATCCAACACATATCTATTCTTGACCATGACTTATGTCTCGCTGAATAAAAGGTGAAATCATTTTTATTTGGATTTCTCACTTTCCAGGAATCCACCAAATTATGTTCTTCTGTCAATTGTAAAAAAGAGTTGGGGAGTTAATTGCCTTGTTTTTATTTTCCAGTTGTTTTTCTATCTAAAAGTCTGTCAAAAACTGCATTGTAGTCTCCAATCAAACATATCTCATCAAAAATTTGTTTCGAAATAAGTTCTTGCAAAAGTTCGGAAAAATTTTCCTGGTGCTGATTAGATGCATATATATTCACAATCAAGGTTATTTTACCTTGCCTTTGTATCTGAATTATCAATATCCTGCCATCTTCAGAATTGTGCAACAGCTCAGGAAGTAGGTGTTCTTTCACATATGTAACTACAGCTGTTTTCTTCTTTTCCTTATTTGAAGAAATAAAAACTTTTCCAAGTTTTTTGACTTCCAAATATTTTTGGTCTGAATGTTTTATCTTAGTCTCTTGTAGGCATATAACATCCAATTGCATCTTTTTTAGTTGTTGAAATATCTGTCTTCTTTTTTTGGTGCATTCAGTCCATTAATGATTATTAAAATTATCTTCATTTTTCTTCTATCCATCATGAGATTGTGTTTGCGTGTCATCTTTACTCTTATGTTGAAATCTTGTAACTATTTGTGATGCTGGAATCTTTAGTGTTTTCCTGGTTGTCCATGGTGCTCCTTGTAGATCCTGATCCTCCTCTTCTGTAGTCTCATGCTTCTCCTGTTCAGTTCCCAAATCTTCTCGATGAGTTTTAATAAAGTCTTCGGCCTTGCAAGTTGAATTGATTTTGTACCTTTTCCCCTTGTAAGTAAAGAGGATACCGTCTGGAAGTAACCATCTATATGTGATCTCATTTTTTCTCAAGATGCTGGTAAGTTCTATGTTTTCTTTTCTCTCTTACTCTCCATGGAATTTCTTTTTTAAAAAAATATTTCTGTAGCTTCTATTTGGAGAAAAGTTTCATTTGCTGCTTTAAGGATTTCATCTCTTGTTATTCTTTTGTGAAATCTTACATGTACTTCTCTAGGAAGATTATTTCTTTTTCATTCTGTAGGCCATGTCAATTTCATTATGGACCTCATCTATGTTTTCTGTACCCATATATTTGGCCAAAATCTGTGCCATCTCAGTTTTTATATTTTCACCTTTTTTCTCTGGAATAATTTGAAATCTTAAGATGTAGGCCTGCCTTATCCAATTCTAGTTTTATGAGTGCTTCTTCTATGGAACTCCATTTAGAGTTTATTTCTTCTAGCTTAAGCTCCATTTCCTCTGATTTATTTTCCACCTTACTTGTTGTTTTGGTCAAATCAAGAATTTATTGTTTATTTTCTTCCAATTGCTTCTGGACTTCTTCCATTTGAAGCATCATTTCTTTCACAAGTGAATCTAATTTAATCTGCATGGGTTCCACAGCTGCTGTTACTGCACTTTGAACGGCTGTTGTTACTTCTGCTTTGACAATTGACACCACTGATTCCTGTATTAAAGACTGCAGATTCTTTAATGTACCTTGTGCCAAATTGGCACTTACCAATTTGATTATTCCTGGGGAGGCACCAGGAGGCTTTTTTATCTACACTACTAGCCATCTTAATCTTCTTTTTAGTAAAGCCTTTAAAGTCAACCAGCTTTCTATATTTACATAACACATATTATTATAACTACATAAAACAAAGTCTCTCCCAATATCACATAGAAAGTTATCAGCTGTTTACATTACAGTTAGAACATAGTATACTTTTAATAACAGCAGCATACACAGACACAACATTACCAGATTTGCAGCTTGTATTATGGGAAGATGAAGCTGTGAAACTGAAGTCCAAGCAGTCTTTTAAATCCTTCTTCTTTCTTCTTTTTAAGGCAAGGAATGGATAAATTTCTTAGTTTGTAATCCTAATAGAATTAAATTTATTTAGTTGTAATCCTTTTAGTAACATCTTCATATAATTCCAATTGGGTATATTATAAATCCAACAAGGAAGGAACTTCCATAAAATAATAAAAAAAAGAATAGGAAAAATAAAAATTTCCAAGTATAACAATATAGTAATCCACAATAAGGTTTTGCAAAGTTTAAAATTATGGTAAATAGCACTCAACCAGCCAAGTGGTTATATTATAGATCCAAGAGAGAGGAAGCTTCAATAGAGTAAAAATTAATCCAAGAGGGGAAAAAAAATTCTCAAATATACCAGTATTGTAATCCACAATAGATTCTTGCAAAGCTTAAGAATCTGTTGGATAACTCTCAGATATTCACCATTCTCTCTCCTTTAGCCCACCAAATTAATAGCTCTCTTTTAAGATCTTTCCAAGCTGCTCCAGAAAGAAAAGGGGGGGAGGAGAAAAAACTCTTAATCCCTCCATTTTCTTATGTTGGCGTTTAAAGGGCTTAAAGTCAAGTAGAGAGTTCTTTAGTCTTATTGCATTTATAGGTACTCACGGGTGTCCAGAGTCTTCTTTGCTTATTTGTAGGAGGTATGCTGGTTTCCCCCTTTCGTCCTGGCAGCTACAGCTGTGCATCCATGGCAGCCATGGATGCCTGGGTCCTGCTTTGGGGCAATCTGGAACTCCCGTCTGCTCACTGCTGCTTGTGGGGGGTCCTGCTTTGGGCTTCTCGCCAGGAAACCTAAAGGAGCTTGAGAGCTGTGCCACAACCAGAAGCTCAGAGTCCACTACTCTTAACCACTATATCATACTGGCTGTCATCTGGGCTCAGCAACTATCATCCCACTCTGGGGACTGTTATCCCAGTCCAAGAGCACTGATTCTACCCCAGGAGCTGTCATTCTACTCTGGAGGATGTCATTTCAGCCCCAGAGCATTTTATTTCGGCCCAGGGACTGTCATTCTAATCCCAAGGACCAGCATTCCACTCTGAAAGCTTTCATTCCAGGCCCAGGGCAGGTTTTTCATAATCTGTTCCATATTTTCATTGCAACTTTTGTGTTCTAATTTATTTCAATGGTGCCTATACAAATCAATTGGTGGTCCTGTCTCCCATTATAGTCAGTGGGCCTTCAGGCAACAACCATTGTTCCTGATGGTCATTCCTGTCACTTGTTTTAGGGCATTCAGCCATTCTGCCCCATGGGAGACTTCATGGGGACTGTAGAGGTTGTTTTTTAAGTAAATGACACCAAAATTGCAGTGAAGTGAGTGCTGCCTGTCTACTAAAGAACCAAGTTTGAAGTGCATTGGACCAAGGAGATAAATTGAATGGGCTCTTACCAAGCTGCCCCAAGCTCTATATTTACCCAGTCATAGAAGAACAGGAGGAATTTATCCCCACAAAGGTGGGAAGGAAAGAGAACTGTGGATCTCTGTGGCTTATCTCCAAAGGCTGGAAGTGTTCTGTGCAGGTCTCTCACAAGGATCCCATTGGAAGGGAGAAAAGCCATTCCTTGAGCAATCAGTAGAATCAAGAAAAGAAACATGAGCACATGTTGTAGCCAGCCAGCGGCACCTGAACTCAAAAACAACATGGATTTCTTCGGGAACTATATTTTTGTTTCACTAAGAATCCTGGATTCCAGTCTTCCAGTTTGTGACTTGCCATCTTTGGAAGGCTCCTGGGAGTGCTCCCGAGGAACCTCTGAACCTCCAGGTCCCAGTGGGAGATCTGAGGCTCTGGACTCCCATATAGAGCCATCCCAGAGGGAGGCTCTTGCAGGGGGCTTGAGCTGGGGGCTCTTGGGTACAGCAGTACATGAGTAGACCCCAGTTCACCTCACAGCAGGGACCTGAGAGGGAGCACTTTCAGGGAGGTGCGGAGGTGCAATTGACCGCTTCCGGAGCTATACTCCAACTAGAGAATCCAACTTTAAAACTTTCCTTTGTACACTGTAACTGTATTTTCAGTATTTTGATCTACTTTTCCATCTCTGCTGACTTGAATTAAGTGATCCATTTAAATGTTAAAGTCCTGGGAGAACAGAAAGGGAAGGGTGGAAGGATTCCCCCCAATCCCAGATTTGTGGCTTGGGTGTGCAACCCAGGCTGTGTACTTTTTGTTTTAAAGACATTAATGGATCAGCAACATTTAATTGAATCTTATTAATTTGGGACTTTCAAAACACCTGGCTATCTCCCCCCCCCTTATTAAACTTAAAGGGAAGTAGTTCTTTATATTTTATGACTGTGTTTCTTTTTCCTTTAAGCTTTAAACTCTTTACTAATAAGAAAATTTCTAGATAATTTCAATGGATTGTAACACTGATTTATGATTAAAGCTGATGTTTTAATATGTAAGGACTGTCAGAATGTAACACCCTTCCTGTGGATTTACAAACCATACCTATGTTTAATTACAAATATTTTTATTTTTAACAGTAATACCTCTTCCTCTGATGGATACTGGCATACCTTTTTTCTAACTTTAATAAAAGACTCCCAGCTTATGGGAATGGACTATTGAATTTAATGTCCTTGGCTTTTTCTTTTTCTTTTTTTCTGGTTTTCCCTTATGTGGATTTATAACAATTTTGCTGTGGATTTACAAATATTCTATCTTGAGTGTGTTTTTTCCTTGCCTGGATGAATTCTGGAGATTTATAAGTTGGAACTTACCTTCCTCCTTTTGTGGATTTATAAAAATATTTCCATCTGGAATATTGTTATCTGAAGATTCTTCCTGCCTTGGTGGATATTGGGGACAGATCTTACATCTCAGATACCACAACTTAGGTTTAGCAGTGGTAAGAATCTCTTTTTTGTAAGGGTGTTACTGTATAAGAAGAAGAAGAAGAAGGAAGAGCTGCTATGGATATGTGAACCACTAAGACTTTAGCTGTCTTTTTAAGAAATAAGAACTTGTATGTAAAGTGTTTTTTGAAGTGTGAGAAAAAGAAAATAAGTCTTTTAAAGAAGTAAGATCTATTATATAAAGTGTTATCGGATGTGTGAGAAAGAAATAAGACTGCTCCTTTAACTGTGACTGGTATTAAGATCACCCTGTGAGACTTTGTTTTGACTGTACTTTTTGTTACAGTACCTGATGATAAGGTAGAAGGAAACTGTGTCTGGGTGTTGGGTGAAAAAGAGACAGAAAAACAAAGGGACAGAAATATAAATAAGGCCTGTTTTGGTTGCAACTATCACAGTGAGCTTGGTGTTGAACTTTTACACGGAATTTGGTGTTGTTTTGAAAAAAAGGAGGGGGTCTGTCATGACCTGGTTGGAATTCAAGGGGAAATATGTCTACTGGAGCTAGTAGGACTTCCCCAGGCATAGGCAAGACTGTTGCTTCAAGTCTGGCGAAAATGTCAATACAAGAAGTCCAGGCCTTGCTTAAAGATATAGTTTCTTCAGCTGTTGAACCTTTGCAAGTTAAATTTGATGCCTTGGCCTCACAGGTGACTTCTCAATTGAAAGAATTTAAAAAACAGATACTGGAGAACACAAAAGAGATTTCTTCATTGAAACAGACCACTACCCAGCTGCAAAATAAATCTGAGGAAGTGGACCAGGAAGTACAAGAGGTTAAAACCAAACAACATCTTCTGGAAGCCACTGTTACAAAACTGGAAATGGATAGAGCTGCATATGTTTTGAGATTCCAAAATATTCCTGAAAGAAAAGGTGAAGATGTCAAAGAGGATATGGCAAAAATGTAAGCTGAATATTTAGAAGAACACAATACCCAAGATGTCTCTGATGAGATAGATGTCACTTTTAGAATGAATTCTGTGTAAGTGAGATGAAACCAGGTGCCTAGAGAGATACATGTATGATTTTACAAGAAAATTAAGAGAGATACCATATTACAGAACGTAAACAAGAAGCCACTACAAGTGCAGGGCACTGAAATTAAAATATTAAAGGAAATTCCATGGAGAGTCAGAGAGAGAAGGACTTCCAGTTCATGGTGACTCGCTAACAGATGTGCCTCCCTGTCGATCCGGGGGCCCGATCTGTGCACTAGCGGTTTGGAGGGGGGTGATTGTCTGCTACCTCTGGAAGCCTTGGTGTAAAGGTTCCTAGCCATGGAGCTTTTGAGGGTTCGCCTCTTTGCCAACATGATGCTGGGGAATTGAGATGCTCCTCTGCCCCGACGTTCCGGCCGCTATGCATCTGTATGGATTTAGAGCTGCTGACCAGGACAAGCGATGGAGATCGGGCGAGAAACTGAATTGAAGCAAGGTTGCAAGACTGGCAATGAGCAGTTGAGTAAAAGTGAGAAAATGGCACACTGAAAAGAAAGCACCCCCCTTGGGACTGGCATGGGAAGCGTGTGTGAGAGGGGCCCCTCCCAGACACAGAGATTTAAAAACATTACAACAAGGGGGGAGCAGAGAGAAAAGCTAAGAATCCTGTTTTAAGAACCTTACCAGTGCATGTCTAAGCAGTTTGGAGACTTTCAGAGACTTTAACAACTTTCAGTAAAAGTAAAGAATCCAGAAAGATGGCGGAGAGAAAGCCTGAGAAAGGACTGAAACCAAAACCAGCAGGCGGCATGAGTACAAGGGCGGAAGAGACCATAGAGTTCCCTAAACTCTTAGCAGACTCCCTACACCCTCTACAGGACCAGATGACCAACATTAACCAGCAATTAACAACTTTAAACCAGAACTTTGCAGCACAGCAACTCCAACTCACGGAAACTACAAAAAAAACAACAGAGCAGGTGGCTGAGAAGATTTGGAATTGGATGCCAATTCAAAAAAAGCACGGGAAAAGATGCAAATGCTGGAAAAAAAGCAAGCTTCTGAAGAATTTCAACTGCTACAACTACAAATGGAGAGAGCAAACCTGGTGCTCCGGTTTCAAGGGATTACTGAAGCCAAAAATAAAAATCTAAAGCAACTACTGAGTGATGCATTAGCCCCAGTGACAGATTTAAAAGCGGAATATATACTAAGCGAAATTGATGTGGTCTATAGAGCCTACTCTACGTACATTAAGAAGAATAATCTGCTTGGGGAGATCATGGTGAGATTCTCGAAGAGGCATATAAGGAATTTAATCCTAAAAGTGACTACAAGTACACCCTTGAAAATTGGGGGTAACAATATTAGAATTCTAAAAGACATTCCATTTGAAATAAGGAAGAAGAGGAAGAAGTATAAGGACTTGATCCTTTTTTTTACAAATAAACAGCATTGCATACCGGTGGTTGATTCCCGAAGGTGTCACCTTCAAAATAAAGGATAAAAAGGAAAAAAAATGACTCTCTTTTTAAAGCATGAGAGTTTCTGAGGCTGCAACTGGGACCAGAAGAGGATGTGAAGGAAGAAGAGGATAGCAAATCCACTGGTGAACTGGACTCTGTGTCTTCTGATGAGAACTCTGATGCAGGAAAGGGGGCAGATGCACCCAAACAAAGCTATCAACTGAGAGACCATAAAGCCAAATGAAGACTGAGATACTGAAAGCTTGTGTAAAGCATTTGATTTTAAGATGACCAAGGGAGGGTTGTTGAACAGGGAAAGTGGTTAATAAGGTATTTAATAGTGAATATCCAATCATGTTCAATGTTTTTAAGCATTTTTTGACTAACATGTGTACAAACTATACTGATGATCTCCAACTCTTGAGGTTTTTGTTAGTTGTAGTTATCTTTTCTTTCTCCATAGATGTAGTTGTTTCCCTCCCCCTTTTTTTTTGTTGTAGTTTGTAGTTTATAGAAAAATGCAAATAAAAAATCTCCTTCGGGGGGCCAAAAGAAAAGAGAGAGTCAGAGAGAGAAGAAACTACACCCAACTAACAAGGGCATTAAGAGAAAGTGGAATCTCCTATAGGTGGCTGTTCTCTGAAGGTGTTCTTTTTACTTATGGAGGTGAAAGATTTCAGAAAATTTAATATTTAAAATAGAAGACTTTCTAAAAACATATGGAGAAGTTTTAGGAGTTCGAGAGGAGGAAGAAGAAGAGGAGGAAGAGGAAGAATAAGAACAAGCAAAAGAAGCAGATGAAGATTCAGAGACACAAGGTGCAGCAGGAGCAAAAACAGGGACCACCAAGAAAAAACCTAAAATAATTCCCCGATGTATGCCTACGAGATTTCAAGAAAAGAAAAGAAATGGAACCAAAAAAGACATGAAAGATGGATAAGAGGTAACTAAAGATAATTTCAAATAGTGTTAATGGTTTGAATGCCCCACAAAAAAGAAAACATGTTCTAAACCAAATTAAGAAAATGCAGATAGATGTAGCTTGTCTACAGGAAACCCATATAAAACAATTGGATAAGAAATTTGTAGAAGCCAAAAAACTTGGGAAAGCGTTCATCTCAGTGGACAAACAAAAGAAAAAGAGTGGAGTTGTCACCTGTGTAAAAGAACATTTACATCCAGAACTGATTTATGATTCAGAAGATGGAAGAGTACTGATAGTAAAGATACAAAGACAAGTCCAAGAGACTTTGATATTTAACATTTATGCCCCAGAGCAACAACAAGAAAATTTTTATAAAGCCCTACAAGAGATTCTTTCAACTCAAACATACCAAGAATTATGTGTAATTGAAGATTATACTGCTGTGTTTGACAGATCTTTAGATAGAAAAAGTCAAACAGGAAAACAGAAAAGAGGTAACAAATTGCCAAATTCATTTTTCATATAGCTGAAGAATTTACTTTGGTGGATGCCTGGAGAATTAGAAACATAAAGAAGATTATACTTTTTTCTCAACAGAGCACAAATCCTGGTCTAGATTGAATATGGCCTGGGTTTCAACAAACATGATAAACAACATTATAGAAGTAGAGAATCTTTCTTCTACATTTGCAGATCATAACCCTTTACTCTTGACTTTGTAAGATACCCTGAAAAAGAGCAGATGGTCCATGAATCTATGGCTTTTAAAAAATTCAGACTTTGTAGCCAATTAAAAAAAAAATTTCAAGAATTTTTTTAATCAAATATTCAACTGGATAGCTCTATGGATATAGTCTGGGATGCTTTTAAGGCCTATGTGAGAGGTTGGCTTGAGAGGTTGGCTTATCAAACAAGATGTATGGACCAGAAAAAAAGAAAACAAAAATATATACAAATTGAAGCACAAATTAAACAAGAAGACAAGATGAAATTAGATCCCACAATTGTCCAATCAAGGATTAAAATCAAGAATTTACAACATCAACTCAATTGTTTATTGGCACAAGAGATTGCAAAAAAAAAAAATAATGTTTGCAAAACAAAACTTCTTTGAAAATGCAAATAAACCAACAAGATGGTTGGCGTATAAGCTAAGAAAAGAATCAGAAAAAAATAACGTATTAAGATATTGAAGAATGAAATAAGGAAAGAAAAAAAATCTCTTAAAGATTTAAAGAATATTGAGAAATTTTACAAAAATCCATACCAGGAGGGGGACAGTGATCAAGAGCAGATTAGATATTTTCTAAAAGAACATGGTCAGAAAAAATTTTCAGAGGAGCAAAAAAAATCTTAAATGAAGAAATTTTGTTTTCTGAGGTAATTGAGGCAATTCAAAGCCGGGGGAGGGGGTAATTTCCATGCCCAGACCGGCTACCTGCAGAGTTTTACCAGATATTTGAAGATCAAATCACACTACCATTGAAATGTACCATTCAAAATATTTATGAATGAGAAAAAATAACCAGAATCTTGGAACCAAGCACTGATTACATTAATATATAAATCAGATACTGATGAAAAAGAAATTAGAAATTACAGACCAATTTCACTGCTTAATGTTGATTACAAAATCTATGCATCTATTTTGGCAAATAGATTGAAGAAAGTTTTATTACAGACAATACATCAAGATCAATCAGGATTTTTGCCTAAGAGGCAAATGAGAAATAATGTCAGAACCATTTTGAATGTATTAGAATATTTTGAAGCACATCCTGAAAAACAACTGGCACTTATATTCCTAGATGCAGAAAAGGCTTTTGACATTCTCATTTGGCCCTTTATGTTAGAACAATTATTGGCCTGGTAATGTGGTGAATATTTCTATACAATGGTGAAAGCAACATATATGAAACAATCTGCTAAAATCATGGTAAATGGGGATCTCTCACAAAACATTGAAATTGAAAAAGGAACCAGACAAGGATGTCCATTATCCCCACTTTTGTTTATTTTTGCCCTTGAAATGCTGAAAAATATGGTAAGAAGCAACAGGGCAATTAAAGGTGAAGAGTATAAATTACAAGCATTCGCAGATGACTTGGTATTTATTCTGGAAGATCCACAATAATCTATTGTTCAGCTCTTGGACTTATATTGTCAATTTGCAGGGTTAAAAATTAATTTCAAGAAAATAAAAATATTGACAAAAACCTGTACTAGAGAGCAGATACAGAATCTACAAGATCATTCTGGCATGGAAGTGCGGAAGAAAATAAAATACTTAGGAATAAACCTAACAGATGCAGCTCCTTGTTAAAAGATAATTACATGAAACTTTTATCAACTATTAAAATAGATTTAGAAAATTGGAAACATTTACAATTGTCATTTATGGGAAGAATTGCTACCGTGAAGATGAATCTGCGACCGAGATTTATTTTTTTATTACAAACAATACCAATTTTAAGAAATCAAAAGCTCTTTAAAGAAATAGATAAAATTGTGACGTAATTATCTGGCAAGGGAAAAAACCCAGAATTAATCTGAAAGCCTTGCAAGACTCAAAGGAAAGAGGAGGCTTTGCATTATCAGACTGGCAGTTATTGTCAGCATATGAATACTGCTTGGTAAGACATCAGGCTGGTGATCTATCTGACAGTTCATGACAGCTACATTATCTAGTTCATACCAGTTCTGACCAGAGCAGGGTGCCTGTACATAATAACTCAGCACTGAATGCTGATTGGTGTTTGTTCACCACTGATACGTATATAACTGTGAATATGTAATATTGTCTCTCTCTTCTCTCAAACGTGTTGTCTGGTGAAGCACTTTGTAAATGTATACCAGCTCAGTTATAATTATGTAAATAAATGTAAATAGCTAGCACAAGATTATTGAGACTGTTGCTTTCTGTAGCTGAACCTCACTAACCCAGAGCTTATCAGCCAAAGACACCGACAGTTATATTATAAAGCAGCAGCCCTGATGTGGATGAAAGAGTGGGTTACATTGGAGAATTCAAGATTATTACAACTAGAAGGACATGATTTTAAGTTAGGGTGGCATGCCTTTGTTTGGTATGGAAAAAGTGGAAATCATAAATATTTTAAACAACATATGTTAAAAGCAGTGTTATTAAGGACATGGGAAGAGGTTCAGAAGGCATGCTATACCAAAATCCCAAAGCGGGTCTCACCGTTAAAGCCTTCACAAACCCCATGACATTTACGAAAGAGTTACTATGGAGATATGAAGATTTGCTAGACAATCTAAAAAGGAAAGACATTAACCTGAACTGGTGGGAAAGAGCACAGTTGGATTCTAGATATGTAAAGGATAAAACCATAGGATTCTATGATACATCTACAGAATTGGATAAAATTTTGATGTGCTTAGACGGGAAATTCATAAAGTGATTTTATACTCTGCTATTAGATATGAAAATGCAAGATGAGATAGTAAAAGATTCAATGGTTAAGTGGGCACAAAATATAGGCCATAATATACAGCTAGAGCAGTAGTCTGATATGGAAAGTAAACATGAAAATTACAAAAACTATTACATTTAAAGAAAATATATATAAAATCTTTTATAGGTGGCACATGAATCCTGAAAATTTAGCTGAATGGTATCCAAACATGTCGAATTTATGCAGGAAATGTAAACAAAACACTGGTTCTTTTTTCATATGTGGTGGACATGTAAGGTTGTTAAAAATATTAGATATAGATACATGAAATATTGCAAAAACGGAGCTCCCGCCCGCCCGGCAACGCTGCTGGTGGGTGGGGGCTCATTTGCCGCTCCGAGGAAGGGAGACGGCAACGGATAGGGACGCTGTGCGTCCCGACGCGGCGGGGGGCGGAGCCGGCTGCTTCAAAAGGCCAGGCTCCGCTCCCGCCCTTTGCAGTTGCTCCGCGTGCTCGCGGAGGGGTGTGTGGGCGGAGGCCCGCTTGCAATCAGCAAAACTGTCAGATTAATGTCTTTTATCTCTCTCTTGATCTATGTGCAGAACACATCATAAGGACAACTGGATTAGACTGAAGTGAAGGTGCAGTAACAATTGGTGGAAGGCACATTAACAGTTTGAGAATATGTATTTCTTTATTTAGGTTGAAGGCACCACATTATTGGCAGAAAATGCTGTTAGTTGGATTACAGCTGACCATTAATGAGACAAAGTACTGACTACTGGAGAATTACACAACTTTAAGGGTGACATTGAAGAACTTGTTCATGATTCTGTTCATTGCTCCATCATCACCCAAAAGGGGGGGGGGGGCAGAGGCCAGATCTGGTAATGAGGTTGGGTAGTGGCCATTCAGTTCAGTGATCCCAAGGCAGGTAGGTACCCACGCCCGGGCGGGCGGTTCAGCAATACCCATTTGCTGGGAGGCCCCATGCATATATATATATATATTTGGCCCCAAAATAAAAAGATGGGTCGGGTGCTGGGGAGGTAAGTGTTCAGGCTACAACCCTCTCCCCCAGACATAATGTCCCAGCCCAATTCAAGTTAAGGTTCTGGAGCATGGGGTGAAGAATTACCCCAGCTGACAGGCTCACGTTTACCTCTTGGAAGGTTTTGCTTTAAGGTTTAGGTTAACTTAGCCGGAAAAAGTTGACTTTATAGTGCTCATAACTTGAACTCAGTTATGGGGAGTGAGAACATACTTTGAGGAAATTGCCAAGCAATGCAAGGAGGGTGGAGCCTTGGTGGTGTTCCTTCTAAGCTGTGTTGGAGCAGGCTAGCTCGGTTTTCTGGGCCTCTGGCTCACACAGTTTTTATCTTGGCTCGGGAGGGATGGCTCTGAGCAGGCTGGTTGTGTGGTGGCCGGGCCGCCTGCTCAAGGCTTTGATGCTGGTGGTCACAGGGTTGAATTTTTTGCTCACAGGACTTCACAGCTTACTGGGGGCATTGGTCCTTGCCCCTTTCCATTCCCCCCCTTTTACCAATCTTAGGGTTTCCCCAATGGGAGTTGTGTTGAAAAAGGCACTTGGTGAGTATCACCTCATTCACCACTTGTCATGCCTACGTGGGGAGTTGTGGAATGACGCGATCCCGGGGGAGTTATGTTCAGTTAGGTAATGTCATTTGATCAGGCCATCTGAGGGCACACCGTTGTGGACAGAGTGCGGAATTGGCAAAATGGGACATCAAGTCAGCCTTCTACCTCCCAGTCTACCTACCAGATTTTGTGCTGCTGGGTGGTGCTTTAGAGGGCAAATTCCACATGGATAGGACCCTTCCCATGGGATGCTCGGGGTCATGTTGGCATTCGAGAGGTTCAGTTCCTTTTTGGAATGGACCTTGCGCTGTAGGACAGGACTATGCAGCGCTGCCCATTATTTTGATGACTGCCTATGGGTAAGAAGGAAAGATGCAAGGCAGTGTGAATCTTACTGACCAGGCATTTAATTGACACGGCCAGGGAGAAGAAGATTACTTTGCTGGAGCTGCAGCAGCTGGTTGGCTGCCTCGTCTGTGCATGCAAAGTTGTGGTGCCCAGCCAGGCATTTGTTATAAGACTATTGAGTCCCTGAAGGGCTTGAGCCTAACATACTATAGGACTAGGGTCCTCAGGGGTTATGAGATGAGTTTGTATGGAAAAATTTTGAATTCATACAATTGGATATTTTTGGTGGGAGGACTCTCTGGTCGAAGCCAAGTGGCAGGTTACGTCTGCCTTTGCTGGTCCTCTAGAGGCTGGCCAGTTCCCTGGTCAGATGCTTTCGCCCCTTCCACCTGGGGAGATTATATGAGGGCTGGTAAGCCTTCGGGCACAACAGATCAGGGAACTAGTTGTGAAGTCGGGTAAGGATGTATCTGGCCTAGGGCTAGTCCTGCGGGATTGAAAATTTAATGTTATTAATGTGGTTCTTCTTTCAGGTGCTGCAGGCCGGGGGGTGAGATGACGAGTCACCGTTTGCGGCCACAGCATGGCAAGGCCTTGGGTTACAAGCTGAGGTAGCCATGGCGATGATAGGAGCAAGATGGCCCAGCGTGCCAATAGCTGACCAGCAAGGCCCTCATGTTGTAGGCTGATGTGGTTCCAGTGGTGATGACACCAAACAGCATGGTGTGCTGATAGCTGGTTGATAAGGCCCTTATCTGGCCATTAAGGCCTTGTGCTACAAACGGAGGCACACCTTGTGATGATAAGAGCATGGTGGCCCGGTGTGCAGATAGTCAGGCCATAAAGGCCCTTGTGTTACATGCTGAGGCCGATCTTGTGATGATACGAGCAAGGTGGCCCAGTGTGCAGATCATCAGGCAGACCTTGTGATGATAAGAGCAAGGTGGCCTGGTGTGCTGATAGTCTGGCTGTTGAGGCACTTGTGTTACACGCTGAGGCAGACCTTGTGAAGGTAAGAGCAAGGTGGCCCGGTGTGCTGATAGTCAGGCCATCAAGGCCCTTATGTTACACGCTGAGGCAGACCTTGTGATGATGAGAGCAAGGTGGCCCGGTGTGCTGATAGTCAGGCCATCAAGGCCCTTATGTTACACGCTGAGGCAGACCTTGTGATGATAAGAGCAAGGTGGCCCGGTGTGCTAATAGTCAGGCCATCAAGGCCCTTGTGTTACACGCTGAGGCAGACCTTGTGATGATAAGAGCAAGGTGGCCCGGTGTGCTGATAGTCAGGCCATCGAGGCCCTTGTGTTACACACTGCGGCAGTCCTTGTGATGATAAGAGCAAGATGGCCCAGTGTGCAGTTCTTCAGGTTGGCTATATACCGCAGGTTAGGAAAGGTACAAATAGGTATGGAAAAAAGCCTGCATGGTTAACAAATAAAGTAATGGAAGCTGTTAAAGGTAAGAAGGATTCCTTTAAGTGGTGGAAAGCTAGTCTTAGTGAGATTGA
The DNA here is from genome assembly GCA_029375565.1 of Gekko gecko. Classification (NCBI taxonomy): domain Eukaryota; kingdom Metazoa; phylum Chordata; class Lepidosauria; order Squamata; family Gekkonidae; genus Gekko; species Gekko gecko. The sequence goes on from JAPDNY010000001.1 coordinate 267,878,177, forward strand.
TAAAAGGGAACACAGACTATGGCAAATAAAATGCAAGTCTGTGATCAGGCAAGCAAAAAGGGAATATGAGGAGCATATCGCAGAAAACATAAAGACCAACAATAAAACTTTCTTCAAATACATTAGAAGTAGGAAGCCAGCCAGGGAGGCAGTGGGGCCTTTGGATGACCAAGGGGTAAAAGGAGTAGTGAAGGATGATAGGGAAATGGCTGAGAAGCTGAATGCATTTTTTGCCTCTGTCTTCACTGTGGAAGAGGAGAAGTGTTTGCCCACTCCAGAAGCACCGATTTCGGGAGGGGGTTTGAAAGACCTGAATCAGATTGCGGTAACAAGAGAGGAAGTCCTCCGACTGATGGACAATTTAAAAACTAATAAATCACCAGGCCCGGATGGCATTCATCCGAGAGTTCTGAAAGAACTCAAATGTGAACTTGTGGATCTCCTGACAAAAATATGTAATCTTTCTTTAAAATCTGCCTCCATTCCTGAGGACTGGAAGGTAGCTAATGTCACTCCCATCTTTAAAAAGGGCTCCAGGGGAGATCCGGGAAATTACAGGCCAGTCAGTCTGACATCGATACCGGGTAAGTTGGTGGAAACTGTTATTAAGGAAAGAATTAGTAGGCACATTGATGAACAAAAACTATTGAGGCAGACTCAGCATGGGTTCTGTAAGGGAAGATCTTGTCTCACTAACCTGTTAGTGTTTTTTGAGAGAGTGAGCAAACATGTGGACAAGGGGGACCCAATAGATATTATTTACCTTGACTTCCGGAAAGCTTTTGATACAGTTCCTCATCAAAGGCTCCTAAGTAAGCTCAATAGTCATGGGATAAAAGGACAAGTCCTCTTGTGGATCAAAAACTGGCTTATAAATAGGAAACAGAGAGTGAGTATAAATGGGAAACTTTCTCAGTGGAGGGTGGTAAGCAGTGGGGTACCACAGGGATCAGTACTCGGTCCGATGCTTTTTAACTTGTTTATTAACGATTTGGAATTGGGAGTAAGCAGTGATGTGGCTAAATTTGCAGATGACACAAAGTTGTTCAGGGTGGTGAAAACCAGGGATGATTGTGAGGCACTCCAAAGGGATCTGTTGAGGATGGGTGAGTGGGCGTCAGCGTGGCAAATTGGGTTCAATGTGGCCAAGTGCAAAGTGATGCACATTGGAGCCAAAAATCCTAAACATAAATACACGTGGCAGAGACTGACCAAGAGAGAGATCTTGGAGTCGTGGTAGATAACTCAATGAAAATGTCGAGACAGTGTGCAACTGCAATAAAGAAGGCCAACGCTATGCTGGGGATTATTAGGAAGGGAATTAAAAACAAATCAGCCAGTATCATAATACCTCTGTATAAATCATTGGTGCGACCTCATTTGGAGTACTGTGTACAGTTCTGGTCGCCACACCTCAAAAAGGATATTATAGCATTGGAAAAAGTGCAGAGAAGGGCAACTAGAATGATAAAAGGGTTGGAACACCTTCCCTATGAAGAAAGGTTAAAGCGCTTGGGGCTCTTTAGCTTGGAGAAATGATGGCTGAGGGGTGACATGATCGAGGTTTATAAGATTATGCATGGGATAGAACAGGTTGAGAAAGAAGTACTTTTCTCCCTTTCTTACAATACAAGAACTCATGGGCACTCTATGAAATTGCTGAGCAGTCGGGTTAGAACAGATAAAAGGAAATACTTCTTCACCCAAGGAGTGATTAACATATGGAATTCACTGCCACAGGAGGTCGTGGCAGCTGCAAGCATGGACAGTTTCAAGAGGAAATTAGATAAACATATGGAGCAGAAGTCCACCAGTGGCTATTAGCCACAGGGTATAGATGGGAACTCTCAGTCTGGGGCAGGTGATGCACTCTATCCTTGGTGCTGGAGGGGGCAGCAGTGGGAGGGCTTCTGGTGCCCTGGCCCCACTGCTGGACCTCCTGATGGCACCTGGTATATTTTGGCCGCTGTGTGACAGAGTGTTGGACTAGATGGGCCATTGGCCTGATTCAACATTGGCTTCTCTTATGTTCTTATGTTCTTATGTTCTATTTTTGCCCCGCCAGGTATGGCACAATTCTGGGAGACCCTTGCTGGGCGTAAAGCCTAACCATCAGCTGAGGAAGTTTGTGGGGGGTGGTTCAGGTTAGTTTTTGCTGCACCCTGCCATACGGGTCGGGTTCTAGACCTGTATAGGGTGATGGGGTGCACTTGTCTGATAAGGGCAATAGGATCTTTTTACAGGACTTGCAGCAAGGAATTAGGTCGGCACTAGGTTGCTGAGTGGGGAGCAAAGGCCAAAGCAGAGGCTTGACCTTGGCTATGGCAGGTTTATGCAAGCAAGAAAACGGAACTAGTGAGTACCCTTCGGCATATCCCGTTAGGGAACAGGCGGTCATCAGGAACTGCCTTCGGATTTCAGGGTCCAGGGTGGGGAATGGTGATCACCTCCACTGGGAACCTTTTATGGCAGGCTCCTCCCTGCAAGTTGAAAGGCTTCAGGGGTATGCGCTCCTAGAAGGCAACCAGTTGCTGGGCTGCTGGTCACGAGCCAGAGAGTAAATGGCTCACGGCTGGAGCTGGGTGACCCACCCTTTAAGGGCAAGGGGGTTGGTCAGGGAAGTGACGCCTGCCTTGCCTGTTCCATGCTTGCTTAGTTGTTATTGCTGCAATGTTCTGTTAAATAGTTAATAAAGTGGCCCTTGTTAAATAGTTAATAAAGTGGCCCTCATTATTCCGACTGGGGGGGCAAATGCAAGACACAAATATACCATTTGTACCAGAGTCGTATTTATTAAATATTGTACCACAAAGCTACAAGAAAGCAGATTTATATATGATTATGCATGTTGTAACAATAGCTAGGATATTGTATGCTAAGAACTGGAAAAAAGAAGAGAGGCCAACAAAAGAAGAAATGATTTATAAACTTTCAGAAGCAGCAGAAATGGATAATTTAACTTTGCAACTACAAGATAAAAAAAGAAGAAACTTTTGAGAAAAACTGGTTGAGATTATATAAATGGATAGAGAATTATCTTGGATGACAGGCACAATAACTCTCTGAAAATAAATACATAAGCTAATTTAGGTGCATAAGAACAAGATTCTAGGATACCATGCGAAACTTAACCAGAGATTAGAGCAGAGGTCTTTTGGGACTGGATCACGCCGGAGCCCCCAGCTCCCCACTACCAAGCACTGCAGCCTGGGGTAGGCTTCTCGCTGGCCTTCCAGGGCCTGCACTGGAGCACTGCGGCTCCAGGGAGGTCCCAGGAGACCCGTCGCCGCCCTCCTGGGGCCTGTGCTGAAGCGCTATGGCCCTGGGGAGGCTTGAGGAGGCCCGACGCCACCCCCCAGGGTCCGCACTGGAGCGCTGCGGCTGTAGGGAGGCTCGAAGAGGCCCGTCACCACTCCCCCGGGGCCCACGCTGGAGCACTGCAGCCCTGGGGAGGCTCGAGGAGGCATGTCTCAGGTAAGTGAAGGATCCACAGGGGTGGGGGTGGGGGGGTGGGAGAGCCTTCCTCCCTCTCCCCATCTCTTTGCCCTCTTTCTGTCCCTTCTTCCTGTCCCTCCTTTCCTGTTCTTTCTTTCCCTTCTTTCCTTCTCTCCTTTTTCTCTTTCCTCCTTTTGTTCTCTTCTTTTTCTCTTTCCCTCCTTCTTCTCTTTTCTCTTTCCCTCCTTTCATTCTCTCCTTTTCCCCTTTCCCTTCTTCTTTCCAGCTTTCCTTCTCTCTTTTTATCCCCTTTCCTTCTCTTTCTTTCCCTCTTTCCTTCCTTCTTTCCTTCTCTCTACTCTCTCTTTCCTTCCCTCTTTCCTACTTCTGCGGCCCAACTCTAGTGAGAAGGGGGTTAAAGTTTAAACCCCTTCTCTCTTCGTTTCCCCCCCCCCACAGGCTGGCTGGGGAAGGGAAGGGGAGGCTTTTGAAGATGCCTTTCCCCCCATTTTTGCTTCCTTTTCTGACATCACTTCTGGTGAAGTCAGGGGGTGTGGTATATGCTAATGAGCTATTATGCTAATAGCCTAGTAGCTTATTAGCATATGTTATGCTAATGAGCTCCTGCAGCTCTTTTTCTATGAAATGACCCCTGGATTAGAGTATAAGCTCCAATGCTTGTTTATTGTTGCGTGTCATTCATTGTTTTGTGTTGTTTTCTTTGTTCTTGTTTGTTTTCTTTATTTCTGAAATTAATAAAATTGTCTATATATAAAAAAACAATCCTGGATTCCTAATGCCATTCTGGAAAATCACGATAAACAATGATTTCCATCTATATTTTTGGCTGGGGTATTTTGTTATGCACACTCCTAATTGTTACTACTATTAAACAAAGTTAGAGTCCAATGGCATCTTTAAGACCAACAAAGTTTTATTCAAAGTGTAAATTTTCATATGCATGCAAACTTTGTCAGACGATAAAATGGAATTACATATCATAGTTGTATATATAGGAGTGGTTTGTTAAATTAGCATGCCAAATAGTGAGGACACATTTTTTTAACAGTTCAAAAGAATGACAAGTTAGTTCCTGGTTACCATCTGTTTTGGTTCAACTGGGCAGCGGGGGGGGGGGAACAACATAGGTAATAAATATGTTAGAACTGGAGACTGATGTGCCCTAATTTGTGAGAATCCTACCCTTAGTCCCCATCCATCTCCTTTCAAGCATGGAGGTGAATTTTACAGCATCTTGGCTGTGTAGAGTGTTTTCCTTGTCCCCAAAACAAAGAACTGCATTTAAATCTACCATTCCAAATTACATTACATGTTCAATTATATTCTTAATTACGAAAAGTAGTAATAACATTTTGCTTCAGGAGACAGTGAGGCTGGAGCTCGAAGGGGATAGACGTGGGGAGGAGTGCTCCCTGCGCACCGTTCCTTCAACTTCATTTTTTGGCACTTTTTTCTTGCCAGAATGTCTCTTAAGTGGTAGAGATATTTGCAAGGGGCTTGAGCCAGATCTGGAGAAGTTGCAGCCTCTTCAGGGAGAAATTTGGTTCGTCCCCAAGCAGAAGTGGAGCTGAAATCAGCAGGGAACGTTTGCAACACCCTGCTGTGAAACCCGAGTGTGGAAGGGGAAATGGGAGATAAAACTACTGCAAAGGGAGGAAAAAATTCTAAGCTGAACCGAAGCTAAGTATCTTTAATTACTTTATTTGTTTCACTTTATTTGTGATTATAAGGGACTTCTAATTAGCTGCAAGTTTGTAAACTGTTTCAAAAGCCTTATAGGGCGACAGAGAAGGCACAATCCAGTTCTGAAGCAAAATATAGCTATAACCGGCAAGGAAGAGTGATGCTTAATGAAAGCAAAACCCATGTCTTAATCTTATAGGAAAATATAATTTAAGATACCTGTTGTTAAAATTGAAGACTTCTCTGTTGCTTTAAATTCTCAGGTACTCTGTTCCGGGAGTGACTTGGCAAAGCGCAGTTTTCTCGGTGTGATTGGAAATTGCTTTCTGCAAGGGCGGGGCAGCGGCGGCAACAGAAGGAAGAAAGGAGTGACGTCAACGTGGAAAGCTTAAGCACTGCAGCCGGCTAAGAAGAAGCGACGGTCCCATACCAGAGGGGCGGGAGCGCGACGCAGAGAGAGAGGGGCGGAGGAAGCCTTACTAGGAAAGCGACTGGACGGAAGAGACAATTTTTTTTTCCTTTTTGCTGTTTGCTCGTTTTTCAGGAGGGGCGGGAGTTTGAGCGACGAGTAGATTCTTTGTGAGCAATTTTCAAACAGGTGTTTTGATTCACTAATTAGTCTAGCAGGAAGAGCTGCGGGACTGCTGGGGAGAGCCATAGTAACTACATAATTCATTATATTTCCAAAGTATCCACAGCACCCCACGAGGCCAGTCATATAATTTAGCCAGATACTGCCCAACATCCCAACGGATTAGTTAATTAATTGATTAGTTAAATAAATAAAAATACCTAAAGTTAAATAAATAAAAATACCTGTTTATAAGCAAAGTAGCCAAGTCTTCAAGCTAATTAATTGGCTGACTAATTACTTAAATAAAAATAATTGTTAAATAATTAACTGATTAATCAGTTAAATAAATAAAATAACCAAAGTAGCTAAGTTCTAAGCAAAGTAGCCAAGTCTTCAAGCTGACTAACTACCTAAACAAAAATAAGTGTTAACTAAGCAGGGCAACCTCCCGAATAAGCTAGCAATTAAGTAAATTAATTGAATTAAATAATTGATTAATTAGTTAAATAAATAAAAATAACCAAAGTTTCTAAGCAAAGTAGCCCAGTCTTTAAGTTAAATAATTAGCTGACTAATTACCTAAACAAAAACAATTGTTAACTAACCTTTCAAACAAGCAAGCAAATTAATTAAATTAAGTGAATTAAATAATTAACTGATTGATTGATTAAACAGAATAAACAAAAATAACCAAGTAGCCAAGTTTTCAAACTAAATAATTAGCTGATTGATTGTTAACCAAACAGGTCAACTTTTTGAACAACTTCAGCAAATAGGCCAAATTAATTAAATCTCTGAGAAATTAAATAATAATAATAATAATAAAAAAGCGAAGTGCGACAAAGGTACATCTATATAATAGTTAAAATGGCATCCGGTAGCAGGAAAGGCTCAACGGCATCTCCCAGTCAAACTACATGTCTAACCCAGCTTAAAGCCTCAGTGACAACACAGGAGCTTCAAAAGATGATGCAGAGCTTTCTGCAGATGGCGGCCGAACAAAATGCAGAAATCATAAAGAAAGAACTAGAGCCAATGCAAATTAAGATGGATCAAATAGCGAAGCAACTAAAGGGTGACACAGAGGAGATTAAGATGGAAATTAAGAAACTTTCTAAGAAAACAAGCCAACTCCAGGAAAAAGTAGACGACATTGATCTAGAAGTGATGGAATTAAGAGCCAAATCAGAAAAAATGGAGGAATCTCTTATTGCACTGGAAATGGGAAAAGCAGAAATGATATTGAGATTTCAGAATGTCTCGGAAAAACTAGGCAAAAATCTGAAGGAAGAACTAGCCCGTAACATTGCGGAACAATTTAACATCTTAGATGCAAAGGAGCTTGAAGGAAATATGGAAGCAGCATACAGAAGAAATTCTGCATACTCCAAGAAATTTAAAACACCAAGGGAAGTCCATGTAAAATTTGCCAGGAAATCAATCAGAGATCAAATCCTTCAAGAGGCAAACAGGAAATCTTTGATAGTAGCAGGCGAAGAAATAAAGGTTCTGAAAGATATCCCCTGGCGTGTAAGAGAAAAGCGCTACAAGTATAGGACATTGGTATATCTATTAAAGAAAAATCAAGTTCAATACAGATGGCTTGTTCCAGAAAGGTTTTTATTTACATATAGGAGTCAAAGATTCAGGATAGACTCCATTTTCAAATTAGACAACTTTCTAGATAGGAATGGCGAAGACCTTGGCTGGCAAAGACCAGATGATGGTGAAGCAGAATCAGATGATCCAAACCAGGGAGAAGAAGAAGGGAGTAAAGAATGTGGCGATGACTCCGATGAGCAGGCGTCTGGGTCTCAGAGGAAAAAAGACCAAAAGAAACGTCAACTAAGTTACAAAACTGAATCTCAAATTCAAACTAGATGGCAACTCAAAAATATAGTGTCGAAAAAGAAAAGATAAGCAAGATGGGGTCCAAAAAAATATCGTTATTATCGGTAAATGTGAATGGTCTTAACAGCCCGCAAAAAAGAAAGAGGATATTACATCAGGCAGTTAAACTTAAAAATGATATCACTTGTTTTCAGGAAACACATATAAAAGAAGGACATGAAAAATATTTAACGTGTAAAAAATTAGGCATCCCTTTTATAGCGTCACATAAAAGTAAAAAACAGGGGGTTTTAATATATGTTCAAGAAAAACTGAACCCCATACTGAAATTGAAGGCGGCCAATGGAAGAATTATAGGAGTTCAAATAGTCCTTAACGGTATGGAGGTATTACTTGTTAATATATATGCCCCAAACCAAAGCCAAGATGACTTTTTCCTAGATCTTAATAACTATATCCTTAAGGAAAATCCTAAAAATATCTGTATTGTAGGAGATTTTAATGCGGTCCTGGACCCCAAAGAAGATAGGAAGAAGCTTAAAAAAACACACAAAGCGGGGGCGATCTTAACAAAAAGCTTCCTAAAAATAGCTGATGAATATAACCTCATAGATGCCTGGAGAACTAGAAACCCACAGGAGAGAGACCTTACGTTTTTTTCTAATAGGTACAAATCGTGGTCTAGGATAGATATGGCCTGGACAAACATAAACTTGATGAAACATATCGTGGAAGTGGAAATCCTGGCGAATACTTTTGCAGATCATAACCCTATACAGATTTTCTTTCAGGGGGCCCCAAAGATTAACAGATGGAAGATCAATACAAACCTCTTAAGAGATAAATCATTCGTTGGAAAACTTAAACAGGATGTGAAAGAATTTATTAATTTAAATAGGAAGGAAGATATGGAGCTGAATACCATTTGGGATACCTTAAAAGCATACATTAGAGGTATCTTTATTAATCAGGAAGCATGGAGAAATAGACGTAAAAGGGACAAATTTAAGAAATTAACTATCGAGTTAAGAAATCTAGAAAAAAGTAGTCAGATTAATAAGGATCCAAAGGATATAAGAATGAAGATAAAGCTATTACAGCACCAAATGAACCTATGGCTATCTGAAGAAATAGCCAGTAGAATTGAGCATGCAAAGGCTTATTGGTTTGAAAATGCTAACAAACCTTCACGCTGGCTAGCCTATAAACTCAAAAAGGAGAGAGCAAAGAAAACTATCTTAGCATTAAAAAATGAAAATCAAGAAATACAATATAGTGCCCAAGAATTAAAAAAAAATAGTTGAAAACTTCTATGCGAACCTATATAAACAAACGACGCATAACAGCCATGAAATTAAAAGTTTTTTATTGAAACATGAGCTAGGCAAATTCACGGAAGAACAAAGACAGGTATTGAATGGGAAGGTTTCCCCATTTGAACTCTTAGAGGCTATAAAAAAACAGAAATCATTGAAATCTCCAGGTCCTGATGCAATTACGGCAGAAGTATACAAAACGGTAGAAGATGAAATTCTACTGCTTTTTAAAGATTTAATTAATAATGTGATGGTAACAAGTAAAATTCCGTGTTCCTGGAAAGAAGCTTTAATAACCCTTATTCATAAACAAGATTTAGAACCTAATGATATTAAAAATTACAGACCCATATCACTATTAAACGTAGACTATAAAATATTCACCACAATCTTAACAAATAGGTTTAAAAGGATCATGTTAGAAATTATACATAAAGATCAATCAGGTTTTCTGCCTAAAAGGCAGATTAAAAATAATATAAGAAACATAGTTAATATATTAGAGTTCTATGACCAAAATCCGGGGAAACAGGTGGCCTTTATCTTCTTAGATGCTGAAAAGGCCTTTGATAATGTAAGCTGGGAATTCCTGAAAGAAAAATTGAAGTTATGGAATTGTGGAGACAAATTTCTAAACTCAATTAATGCCATATATGAAGAACAGGATGCGAAAATTATCGTCAACGGAGAACTAACTGGCAAAATCCCCATACAAAAGGGCACCAGGCAGGGATGCCCTCTATCACCTCTGTTATTTATTTTCGGCCTGGAGTCCCTAAATGCCTTAGTGAGAAAGGATAAAAATATCCAAGGTGCCAGAATAAAGAAAGAACATGTTAAACTTCAAGCATTTGCGGATGATCTAGTCTTTATTTTGGAAGATCCTAAAAACTCACTACACCATTTGTTGCAAGATATACAGGAATACGGGCAAGTGGCGGGCTTGAAAATAAATATGGAAAAGACAAAAATCATCACTAAAAATTGTTCAAAGGTTCAATGTTCCACTATCCAAAATACCGCGCACATTCAGATAGTCGATAAAGTTAAATATTTAGGGATAATCATCACAAATAACAATAAAAACCTATATAAGAATAACTACACAAAACTTTTAGAAGAAATTAGAAAAGATTTAAATAGATGGCAAGATATGCATATCTCCTTCCTGGGTAGGATTGCCACGGTTAAGATGAATATCCTGCCACAATTTCTCTTTTTAGCGCAATGCTTACCCATCTTAACAAATAAGATATTTTTCGAGGACTTAAATCGGTTGGTGAGAAGATTCATTTGGAATGCTAAAAAACCTAGAATTAATAGAAAATTGCTTACTGACAGAAAAGAAAACGGTGGATTGGGTTTACCGAATTGGAGTTTATACTATCAAGCGGCCGCAATGGGTTGGATCAGAGATTGGATTCTTTTAGAAGAAGAAAGGACCCTACATATAGAAGGTCACGACCTACCCATGGGTTGGCATGCTCACATTTGGTATAATCTAGATAAAAGACAACAAATATTTCAAAATCATGTATTTAGAGGCCCCTTGATCAAAATTTGGAAGGAAATTAAAAACAGGTTCTACAATAAAATTCCTAAATGGCTTTCTCCAACAGAAGCATTTATTTTGCCCCCCCTGTGGGCAAAAGAGAAAAAACTAACTTATGAAATGTTATTAACTAAGAATAATGATCTTAAACCTCTGGACTCCCAAGCTTTCCAAAAGGCGAATTTAACAGCCTGGGAGAAAATGCAAATAAGTTCTAGGTATTCTAAGGACAAAAAGAATAATTTTCACAACACCATTACACACCTAGATAAAATTTGGCTCTCCTCGGCAGATAAGCTGATACAGAAGTTATATATTTTTCTGCTCACTGAGGATTTATTAGACGAAGTGGTTAAACCAAGCATGATATCTTGGATGCGTGACATAGGTCATAATATCACTCTAGATCAATGGTCTGGGTTATGGAAATCTCTAAAACTCCTCAGAGCAACAAACTATAAGGAGAACATTTATAAAATGTTCTATAGATGGCACTGGACACCTGATAAGATAGCCAAATGTTTTAAAGAAGGCTCTGATATCTGTTGGAGATGTAAAAAAGAGATAGGAACCTATTTTCATGTTTGGTGGAATTGTGGGAAAATTAGGCCTTTTTGGGAAATGATTTGTAAGACACTGGAAGAAATTACAAATGTTAATATACAACTCGCACCGGAAATATTTTTACTTAATATCCTCCCGGTGGGAGTAAGAAAAGAGGATGCAAGAATTATTCTCTATACAGTCACAGCATCAAGAATAGCAGTGGCAAAAAGTTGGAAAAAAACATTTGTCCTGTCTCGAGAAGAAATTATAACTAACTTACTGGATATAGCAGAATCTGATAAAATTAACTTAATCCTCTCAGGGAAAGATGAGTCATTATTTGTAAACAGATGGAAAAAAGTTTATAACTGGATGGAAAAGAGTATATGAATAGCTTCCCATTGTAACCTCAAATGATCTGTATAAGCCTTTATTTTTGCTTGGTTTTTTTTTGTTTTTGTTTGTTTTGTTTTTATTTTGTTGGTTTATGTATACTGGAAAACCTATAAATAAACTTCATAAAAAAAAAACATTTTGCTTCAATAAAACATGGAGTTAACTGACAGAATCCTTTTCCTGGGGTACAGTGTTATGTCAGAGATCAACAAGATATTGCATTGCATTACAATCACTATTATAATATACTATCAAAAAAAAGGAAAGAAAAACATCAAAATATATGGGATGTATAGCCCTTCTTGGTGAGAATACATATGTGAGGATTGGATGAGTTAGCATGTGTAATGGGATAAGAAACCAATATCCCTGTTAAGTCCTGGCAGTGTGTTTGTTCCGCGTGTTGGCATAACTTGTAATTCAGCTATTTTCCTTTCTATTGTGTTCCTGAAGTTCCTTTGCAATAAAACACTACTTTGAGGTCAGCCATTGAATGTCCTGAAAGGCTGAAGTGTTCCCCTCTAGGTTTCTCAGTCTTGTGATTCCTGATGTCTGATTTATGTTCATTTATCCTCTGGCATAAGTTTGTCCTGTTTGTCCTATGTAGAGAGCCGAAGGGCAATGCTGGCATTTAATGGCATATCCGATGTTAGAAGATGAGCAAGTGAATGCACCTGAGATGGTGTAGTTGATGTTGTTGGGTTCAGTGACTGTTGGCAGAGTGTACGTGGCAGCAAAGTTGGCATCTGGGTTTATTGCAAGCTCTGGTACCAGTGTCTGTGTTCAAATTAGATGTGGCATTACTGTGGGAGAGGAGTTGTTTGAGATTGGAGGGTTATCTGTGTGCAAGAAAAGGTTTGCCTCCCAGTATTTGTGAAAGAAAACTGCCATTGTCCAGGAGAGGTTGTAAGTCATTGATGATGCATTGAACTGTTTTGAGCTGAGGGTTATATGTATCTAACTTGCCATTTCTGGGTAAGATAATAGAGAGGGCAGTGGTGACACAGCTCCAGACTTTCTTGGAGGATGCTAAAATCCTGGACCCCTTTCAGTCCAGCTTTCACCCAGCCCAAGGGGCGGAGACGGTGTTGGTTGCCCTGGTGGATGATGTCCAGAGACACCTGGATCGAGGTGGATTGGTACTGCTGATACTTCTTGATGTGTTGGCAACATTCAACATGGTTGACCATGATGTGTTAACCCACCGCCTAGTCAACACTAGGATATGGGGGCTTGTCTTGCAATGGCTAACCTCCTTTCTTCAAGGTTGGGGACAGAGGGTGATGCTTGGGGGAGAGTTGTCCTGGTGACACCCACTGGAATGTGGGGTGCTGCAGGGAGCAATTATCTCCCCTATGTTATTCAATATCTACATGCGCCCCCTCATCCAGATTATCCGGAGGTATGGGCTGGGGTGTCACCAGTATGCAGGTGACACCCAGCTCTGTCTAATGATGGACAGCCACCCGGATATGGCCCCAAAAGATCTGGAGGAGGAGCTATAGGCTGTGGCTGGATGGTTACATCAGAGGTGATTGAAGTTGAATCCATCTAAGACACAGGTCCTGTACCTGAGTCACAGGCAATTGGGACAGGGGATTAGGCTCCCAGTCTTTGATGGGGCTCCACTGGTCCCGGCATCGAGGATGAAGAGCCTGGGAGTGCTCCTGGATGTCTCTCTTTCCATGGAGGCCCAGATCACTGCCACGGCCAGGACTGCCTTCTTCCATCTGAGGCAGATCAGGCAGTTGGCCCCATATCTCTCCTCCCATGACTTAGCTATAGTGATCCATGCAATGGTCACTTCCAGACTGGATTATTGTAACTCTCTCTACATGGGGCTACCCTTGTCTCTCCTCCGGAAATTGCAGCTAGTGCAGAATGCAGCAGCGTGGGTGCTGATGGTAACAACTGTGCAGGCGCACATCCACCCAGTGCTGCATGACCTGGACTGGCTGCCTATTGAATTCTGGATCCCTTTCAAGGTGTTGGTACTTACTTTTAAAGCCCTATACAGCCAGGGGTCAGCATACCTTTGAGACTGCCTCTCTCCATATGAGCCCCGTAGAGCACTGAGGTCCACCATTCAACATCTTTTGGTGGTCCCTGACCCCAGGGACATCCGACTTGCCTCGACCAGGGCCGGGGCCTTTTCAGCCCTGGCCCCTGCCTCGTGGAATGAGCTCCCAAATGAGATCATGGCCTTGCAGGATTTGTTACAATTCCACAGGGCCTGCAAGATGGAGCTCTTCCACCAGGCTTTCAGTTGAGGCAGCGGGTGTCCCCCCGCCTTGGATCGGCCCCATTTACAGCTTGGGTCAGCCCCTATTTTATAGCCTGAGATCCCAAATTCTACAGATCTCTGGGAAACTTATTCCCAGTACTATCAACCACTGAGGCATCTGGCCTTTTATAAGAATTGTATGTTTTACATGTTTTAATGTCATTTTAATGGTATTGTATTTATTTTGTTGTATTATATTTAGATTGTTGAAACCCATCCTGAGCCCATTAAGGGGAGGGTGGGATACAAATCCAAATTATTAATAACTAGGGAGCAAAGCCAGTTGTGGTGGAAGACAACAGGCCCTAGAAAGGAAGGGAGAGAGAGGTGGAAGGGAGAGAGGGTTGGAGAGAAGGAAGGAAGGAAGGAAGGAAGGAAGGAAGGAAGGAAGGAAGGAAGGAAGGAAGAAGGGGGAAGAGTGAAAGAAAGGAGAGAGGAAGAAAGGAAAAGGGGGAAAGGAAGGGAAGAGGGGCAGAAAAGGGCTTCTCTGAGCCCAGAGAAGGCCATAGAAGGTCCAGCAGATGGTGTGTGGGGGATGGAAAAGGCCTTCTCTGGGCCTACCGCCCCCATAGAAGGCCCAGGGGATGGCGTGTGGGGGATGGAAAAGGCCTAGTGCCCCATAGAAGGCCCAGGGGATGGCATGTGGGGGACAGAAAAGGCCTTCTCTGGGCCTAGTGCCCTCATAGAAGGCCCAGGGGATGGCATGTGGGGGACGGAAAAGGCCTTCTCTGGGCTTACTGCCCCCATAGAAGGCCCGGGGGATGTCGTGTGGGGGACGGAAAAGGCCTTCTCTGGGCTTACTGCCCCCATAGAAGGCCTGGGGGATGGCGTGTGGGGGATGGAAAAGGCCTAGTGCCCCATAGAAGGCCCAGGGGATGGCGTGTGGGGGACGGAAAAGGACTTCTCTGGGCCTAGTGCCCCATAGAAGGCCCAGGGGATGGCGTGTGGGGGGACAGAAAAGGCCTTCTCTGGGCCTAGTGCCCCCATAGAAGGCCCAGGGGATGGCATGTGGGGGACGGAAAAGGCCTTCTCTGGGCTTACTGCCTCCATAGAAGGCCCAGGGGATGGCGTGTGGGGGGTGGAAAAGGCCTTCTCTGGGCCTAGTGCCCCATAGAAGGCCCAGGGGATGCCGTGTGGGGGGCGGAAAAGGCCTTCTTTGGGCCTAGTCCCCTCATAGAAGGCCCAGGGGATGGCGTGTGGGGGACAGAAAAAGCCTTCTCTGGGCCTAGTGCCCCATAGAAGGCCCAAGGGATGGCGTGTGGGGGACGGAAAAGGGCTTCTCTGGGCCTAGCCCCCTCATAGAAGGCCCAGGGGATGGTGTGTGGGGGACGGAAAAGGCCTTCTCTGGGCCTAGTCCCCTCATAGAAGGGCCAGGGGATGGCATGTGGGGGCGGAAAAGGGCTTCTCTGGGCCTAGTCCCCCCATAGAAGGCCCAGGGGATGGCATGTGGGGGGGCAGAATAGGGTTTCTCTCATTTGCCTCAGCCTTGAGGGCCTGTCTCTGTGCTCACACTCCAGACGGTCCTCTCCTGTCGAAGGACTGGAGCAGACTGAGCTGAAAACACTGATTGGGGCTGACGTGAGCGGGACTTTGCGAAGCAGCCAGTCAGCCCTGGCCAGTGTCTTCTGACTGCCAGTTCTTGAGCCAAATCAATTATGGCAAGCATAGAATGTAGTGAAACCAAAATTCAAATATATATAAGGACAGGATAATAATATTAATGATGTGATTACACAGGGTGTTCTGTAATTGTTCTTTTTGGGCTTGTCTTGTAACAGGTTTTCTCTGGGTACCATTCTGGCTTTGTTAATCTCTTTCCTGACTTCATCAGGTGGATACTTGAGTTCCAAAAAGCTCTTTGTAGTTCCCTCAGGCAGGAATCTCTGTCTGTAGGTTTGGAATAGATGCAGCTGAAGCGTAGAGCCTGGCTGTATACAATGGATCTTTGGGTGTGTTTAGGATGGTAGCTGGAGGCATGTAGGTATGTTTGTTGATCAATAGGTGTCCACTATAAGGTGCTTTCTATGCATCCATTTTGTAGTCTTACAGTAGTGTCCAGAAAATGTATTTATTGCATAGATTGGTTCATTCTCAGGTTTATGGTGGGGTGAAAGTCATTGAATGCCTGGTGGAATGTGTCCAGGGCTTCTTTACCCTGACAAGAAAAATGTCATCATTGTAACGCAAATATAAGAGAGATATGAGTGGGTGAGAGTTTAAGAAGAGTTGCTCCAAGTCAGCCATAAAGATGTTAGAGTATTGTGGGGCCATGCGGGTGCCCGTCATAGTTCCCAGTAGTGTGCATTTGTGCGCCAACTTGCAGGGATTTCCCTCAATGAATGCACAGCTTCTCCTTCTCTATGCAGGGGATTACTCCGGGACGCCCCTCCCTCCTTTCCACTTAGCTAGCCTGTTGGTGGGCCATACAAAGGGAGGCGCTGGAGGTTGCTTGCCTGCTGCTGTGAAATAGGAGCTGTCCCCTTCCCTCCTTTACTTCTACACTGCAGTTTCCCGCACTGAGTCCCAAGCATCTTCCCGGCTGATTGCTCCTGGAGAACATCACTTCGAAGCATCAGCCAACTGGGGTAAGTAACAGATAGGCTTGGGTTGCCAGGGGAGGGCTGTATGTGCAGCCTGGCCCGGTAGATGGCAGGGACCTCCAGTGAGCCTGTGGAAGGGGGGAGGCAGGAGGGAGCACCCAGCCTGCACTCATCCTCCAGCAGGCTCAACGGGGAGAGAAGGTGAGCATGCAGCCTGGCCCCAGTGAGCCCGTGGCGGGGGGGAGGCAGGATGGAGCGCCCAGCCTGCACTCATCCTTCAGCAGGCTCGATGGGGAGAGGAGGCCAGTGTGCGCCTGGCCCTAGTGAGCTCATGGGAGGGGGAGGCGGAGGCAGGAGGGAGCACCCAGCCGGCACTCATCTTTGACAGGGAGAGAAGGTGAGCGGCCTGGCCGCAGTGAGCCCATGGGGGAGGAAGGCAGGAGGGAGCGCCCAACCTGCACTCGTCCTCCAGCAGGCTCAATGGGGAGAGAAGGCAAGCGTGCAGCCTGGCCCCAGCAAGCCCGTGGGGGGGGAGGCAGGAGGGAGTGCCCAGCCTGCACTCGTCCTCCAGCAGGCTTGATGGGGAGAGAAGGCGAGCGTGTGGCCTGGTCCCAGCGAGCTCATGGGAGGGGGAGGCAGAGGCAGGAGGGAGCACCAAGCCTGCACTCATCTTTGACAGGGAGAGAAGGTGAGCGGCCTGGCCCCAGCGAGCCCGTGGGGGGGGGGAGGCAGGAGGGAGAGCCCAGCCAGCTCTTAACAGGGGTGAAGAGAAGGGAAACATGCAGCCTGGCCCTGCAGCTGGCAGGGGCTTCCAGCAGGCTCATGTGGAGGGGGCGTATGGACTGCACTAGCCATCCAAGGACCTCACTCCAGCAGTCCCATGGGGGGTGGTGTGTGCATCCTGAGCCCACCATCTAAGCCTTCCAGCAGAGATGCCAGCTTCTAGGTGGAAACTGACAGGGAATCCCCCCCCCAGTTATTATAGCTCAACTCCATATAAATTAGTTTCCCTGGGGAAAATGGATGCTTTGGAGGATGGACACCAGCATTCTACCCCACTGAGGTCCCTGTCTCCCCCATGCTCCACCTCCAAACCTCAGTTTCTCAGTTGGCTTGAGGAATTTTCAAAAAAAGCAAGCTGCTGAAAGCTGTGCAGCAAGGACCAAAACCACCCAGGGCACTTCCTGCATGGATGGTTATTATGGGGTAGGGATGCCAGCCTCCAGGTGGGACCTGGGGATTCCCTGGAATACCTCATTTCCAGACCATAGAGATCAGTTCCCCTGGAGAAAATGGATGCTTTGGAGGGTGGACTTGGCATTCTACCCCACTGAGGTCCCTGTCCCCCCCAGGCACCATCCTGAAACCTCCTGGAGTTTTCCAACCTGGATCTGGCAACCTAGCCCTCCATCTCCCCCCCCAGCCAGGGGGGACATAGCAACTGTAAGCTGGTGAAGGAAGGGGCAAAGGGTTCAGCCCATGGGAGGTGGATGGAGGAAGGGGGTTTGGCTTTCTTTGTGCTTCATTTAGGGAAATCCATTCCCATCCCTCTCTCCTCTCTCTGTCTCTTTGTAAAGTCTGTAAGACTGCCCAGCCAGAGTTTGGTGGCTTTGGTTCAGCATGAAAGGCTTAAGTAGGCGCACAAGAAGTTAGTTCTCCTAGATGTTTGTGGAACTTTTCAAACTTCAAGTGCTGATTGTGAGAGAGGTTTTAGTTTGATGAATGCCACCAAAACTAAGATTAGAAATAGGCTAGACACAGATCACCTGGAAAACTTAATGAGGATTAAACTGCATATGTGTAATGGGAATCATATTAATATTGACAGTGTTTTCAAGTTCTGGAAAACAGAGAAAGGAAGAAGAGAGAAGTTAAATTAAAACATTTTTGTTAATGGAATTTGACTTAATTCTGTGTTCACTTGTAATGTTTAAAGTTTAAATCATTCCTAAAATATGTTCTAAAAGAATGCATTCTGAGCTTTTCACAAGGTTATGGTAGTACGATAAACTAATGTATGTGATAGTCAAATGAAACATTAAAAGCAAATATAAGTATGACTTGTAATACACCTAGTAGTTTATTATTTCATGTTTTCATGTTTTGTATGTATTATTCTTAAATTATAGTTTAAATATAATTTAAAAGAATTTATTCTGAGATTTTTACAAGTTTAGGGAAGTAATCTAAAAAACTAATTTACATGATAGTCAAATGTAGACTCACTCACAACTTTAATGCTACTAGTTTTTTTCCGCTCACAAGGTAGAATTTCTGCTCACAACACTCTGGAGCTTAGCGGGAACATTGGTGCCCATGGCTATACCATTGATCTGGAGGAATAGTTCATCACCAAATCTGTAGTGGTGATGGGTGAGAACAAAATGTCACAGTTTGGTGGCAAAGGCAGCTGTGTTGCCATCAGAAATTGTATTCCTTATGGTTTGTAATCCATTTTAGTATGAGATGTTGGTGTACAGAGATTCCTCATCCATGGTGGCTAAAATAGTGTTCTCTGGAAGGTTGTTCAAAGATTGTATCTTCCTCAGAAAGTCTGTGGTGTCGCGAACATAACTAGGAGTGTTGGTGGCATAGGGTCTTAGAATAGAGTCCATATATCCAGATACCCCCACGGTGATAGTGCCTATGCCTGAGACAATGGAGCATCCTGGGTTGCCTGGCTTGCGTATTTTGGGTAGAAGATAAAAGGTACCTGGTTGAGGTTCCTGTGGTGTGTCTGAAAGGATTTATTCCTGTGTGTACAATGGTAAATCCTTTAGAATCTTGTTTAGAATATAATTGAGTAGATAATATAATTTGGAATGGTAGATTTAAATGCAGTTCTTTGTTTTTGGGGACAAGGAAAACACTCTACACAGCCAAGATGCTGTTAAATTCACCTCCATGCTTGAAAGGAGATGGATGGATCTAAGGGTAGGATTCTCACAAATTAGGGCACATCAATCTCCAGTTCTAACATATTTATTACCTATGTTGTTCCCCCCCACTGCCCAGTTGAACCGAAACAGATGGTAATTTTTTTGAACTGTTAAAAAAATGTGTCCTCACTATTTGGCATGCTAATTTAACAAACCACTCCTATATATACAACCATGAAATGTAATTCTGCTTCATCGTCTGACGAAATGTGCATGCACTCAAAAACTTACACCTTGTATAAAACTTTGTAGGTCTTAAAGATGACATTGGACTCTAACTTTGTTTAATAGTAATAATAGTAATAACAATTAGGGATGTGCATAACAAAATACCCCAGCCAAAAATATAGATGGAAATCACTGTTTATCGTGATTTTCCGGAATGGCATTAGGAATCCAGGATTGTTTTTTTATATATAGACAATTTTATTAATTTCAGAAATAAAGAAAACAAACAAGAACAAAGAACAAAGAAAACTATGATATGTAATTCCATTTCATCATCTGACAAAGTGTGCATGCACACGAAAACTTACACCTTGAATAAAACTTTGTTGGTCTTAAAGATGCCATTGGACTCTAACTTTATTCTATTGCTTCAGACCAACACAGCTACCCGTCTTGATCTATCTGAGCTCCAGGTCTCCTGGCAAGGCTACTGGAGGACGGGGGCTGCTTTACCACCCTGGAGGAAGGCAGGGCAGTAACAGAGCCCATGACGCCAGGCATTGTGATGTAGGTGGGGCAGAGTCAGCCCTGCTCCCACCCAAAGTAGTTGCTCCATGTGCCCTTATTTACTTCCAAATTGTTGTTGTCTCGTTATTCCAGTTGGAGGGGGCAACTGTTATTACTATTCACATCATGTGACCATTTGTCAGATCATACACTTCTAGTTGGCTACCTGCTAAGTAAACTCCTGTAGAAATGTACATATAATCATGATCCTAAGCTTGTTGATGACTTAGTACAACAAAGCACTATTAAGGATATTTATGTCTGTTTTCCTTTGTTAACAATTATATACAACTAGTGGCAAAGCCCATTGTAGAAGGAATACAACGAGCTCTAGAAAGATGTGATGTGTGAAGGATGGAAGGAAGGAAAGAAGGAAGAGAAAGAGGGAGGGCAGAAGGGAAACAGGGAGGGATGGACAGAGGGAAAGAAGGGAAAGAGATGGGGAGGACGGAAGGAAGAGAAAGAGAGAGAAAGCGGGAGCGAGGGCAAAGAGATGGGGAGGAAGGGAGGGGGAGGAAAAGAAGGCAACTTACGGCCCCTCTCTGTCAAGGCCATGGCAGCTCAGGTAGGCTGGCTGTGGCCCCCCCACCAAGGCACCAGTGGGCCAGGTAGGCTGCCCATGGGCCCCCCAGCAAGGGCCCACCATGCCAGCTAGGGTGGCCTTGGCCTCCCCAGGCAAGGGTCTGCTGGCCTCCCATCCCATCCCCGAGAGGTCTGGCCACTCCAGGCAAGGCCCTGCCAGCCTAGCAAGGACAGGGGCAGTCCTCCCACCCCACTCCAGCAAAGGCCCACTGCTCCAGCTAGAGTGACCGTGGCCTCCCTGCACAAGAGTCCTCTGGCCCAGCAAGGCTGGGCATGGCCTTCCCACCCCCAAGCAAGGCTCCACTGGCCCAGTGAGTCTAGGTGTGGCCCTCCCCTGAGCAAGGCCACGGTGGCCCAGCAAGGCCAGGTGTGACCCTCCCCCTGAGCAAGGCCCTGCTGGCGCAGTGAGGCTGGGTGCAGCCCTCCCTCCTGAGCAAGGCCACAGCAGCCCAGCAAGGCCGGGCATGGCCCTCCCCCCAAGCAAGGACCCACCACCCCAGGTAGGCTGCCCATGACCACCCCCCAGTCAAGGCCCTCTGATGTGGGGAAAGGGGTGTTGGTGGTGCCAGCTGGCCAACCCCGTACCCCACACTTCCCGCCCATTCCGGAGCCCTACCAGAGGCCTTGGAAGCGAAGCAGAAATGCTGGGTGCCAGAGCAGGGCCACTGCCACTGCAAGGTTCCACAGGCAAACAGTGTCCTCTCTCCTGAGGCAAATGGCATGTTCTCCCCTCCACAGATGAATGGTATCC
This sequence comes from Gekko gecko, assembly GCA_029375565.1. Classification (NCBI taxonomy): domain Eukaryota; kingdom Metazoa; phylum Chordata; class Lepidosauria; order Squamata; family Gekkonidae; genus Gekko; species Gekko gecko. Next base: position 267,899,382 of record JAPDNY010000001.1, read on the forward strand.
TCTCTCCTCAGGTGACGCTGTGGTGTGAGCTGAATTTTGGTAGGCAGAGCTTCAGTGGGTGGGCCACAGGGAACGCAGCCAGTGCATACTGACACCATCTGATTGGCAGCTGAGGGAGCCAACTGATTTTGGCACACATCAAATCTTGACACTCCAAAACAGGATTACTATATAGGAGAGATACCTACCACTTAAATAAACTTTAAAAGAATACAAAGTATTGTCACTTAGTTCTACATAGATAATGATAAAGAAAAAGGGAGCATTGCTGAGTCCAAATTACTTGCCCAGGCAGGTGCACAGACAAAATGAGCTTCAAGCTGAGGAAGCTAAAGAAAACAGCTGTGTTGGATTCCAGAGTTCCCATATGTATATGTTTTAAAGAGGTTACCTCATATTACAATCATTGCTGGCATAAACTAACTCTTCATTAATTGCAGTTCACAATCCTAGAGAATTTCTTTGTAGCATTTTTAGATAATTAATTGTGCAGTCCTAAGCAGAGATACACGTTTCTAAGTCCCTTGAATTCAGTGAGTTTAGAAAGGTGCAAATCTTTTTAGGATTGCACAAAATTACTTTTACTCATGTTTTCTTAGATAGCATGGACTAAATTTATACACCTGTCTTTATGTGCAGCTCATTTCTAGTACTTTTAACTAAACCAGTAATATATCTAATTTAATGACTAAACATTCCACAAGTGTATAATTACTTATCTCAAAGTGTGCTTTCCTTCTATGCTCGACTTTATCCTCCATAGTCTCCTGACATTTCCATATTGTTAATTTCTTAGTTTCCCAATTAAAACTATCATAGCTTCTCTTTGGGTGTGTTCAGACGGATCTTTTGATCTGCCATAGGAACGACTCCCTTGAGGATCAAAAATGCACGACCAGACAGAAACATCTGGGAAAAATTCCGGTCCCGTAGACATCCTGTTCTGCTGCGCCTCCAATCCTGATTTAAAAAGCAGCAGTTTCAATGTAGGGTTTTCGCTTACCTGCGCGACAACTGCAGACTTTCTTCCGTCTGGTCACTCCATTAGCGCGCGATGCTCCCGTCGGCTCGGTCTGACGTCAGACCGAGCCGACAGGGGCGCGATTTTTTTAAAAATGAAACCCTATGTGCGCTTTAACGAGGAAACGCATTCAGCGATAAGCGCTACGAGGAATGTAATATTCATGCTTATTTATTTTAGGGACAAGATGTTACCGCGATGGGAGATGGAGGGGGGAAAGGACTGTTCTAACTTACGAAATAGTCCCTCCATTGATCATGATGGCAATGGCAAGGGGGAGGACCGGGACTTATTCTTTCCATCCCTGCATGCGCAAAACTTTGCTGAAAACCCTCCGCGATCGCCTCAGTTCTCCAAGGAGGCGCAGCCTTGCCTATGCGAATGTACAAAACTTTTTTAAAAAAAATCCTCGGTGGATGCCGTGTAGACAAATCACGGCGGGAACAACGTGCGGTGAGGCTATTTCATGGGGGGGGCGTCTGGTCGTGCTAGGCTGGATTTAAAAAATCGGGATAAAATTTTAGGAGGGCTCATGGCGCGATTGACTGGCCGTCTGAACGCAACCTTTGACATATTCCAAATTCCTCCACAAATTGGCTCAAGGTCCTAGGTCCCTAAGGCCACTTTGAATCTTTGTAAAGCATCTCTAGCTATTTATTTGAATAGGCCATTCCTTGGTTGTGGCCTACAGAAGTGACAATGTCACCAGCAGAACGGATGATATTACCAGCCATTATTAACACATGCTCCCTGATGCTCTTAGGTAAATCTGTGACAATGTAGCCCATTCTAAACAATGTAGCCCATTCTAAACAAGTGAACACAATAGAGTCCAATATCTATGTTGAGTTCTGCCTAAACACAAGATTTTTTCCCCCCTCTTCAGTTTCAGGGAACAAATTACATTGCTTCTCTCTCTCTCTCTCTCTCTCTCTCTCTCTCTCTCTCTCTCTCTCTCTCTCTCTCTCTCTCTCTCTCTCTCTCTCTCTCGTGGTGTGTGTGTGTATGTGTAGAGAAAGAGACTGAGAGAGAGAGACAGAGAGAGAGAAAATGCTCATTAGCACTGAGTATGAGTTTGATTATGCAGAGCTTCATATGTGCACTTAAGCTTCCTGGATCTTTGGACTGTAGCCGGTATATACAACAGTGACCAGAACTAGAGGCTTCAAGTGAGGCATTTTCTAACTGCATTCATCCTGTTAGTAGAAAAATTGCCTTTGGCTGGCTCCTATCATTTAACATTCCATCCTTTGCTAGATAGTTTTGCCATGACTAGTGCAGCCAAAGCTATATTTTGCAATATTGGTGATTCCCAAGGCCAGCTTAGAGAAATGAGTAGTAAACCTTGATATTTGAGTGTATGTGTGTGTTGGGGGGTTTAATTTTAAAGAGTCTGGAAAATCAAAGTTGTTGATGATTAAGAGCTTACAGAGATATCTGGGGATATCTTTTTCAAATTATTTTTTTACTGTGCAAAAGAAATTACAATTCATTTGATAGCCATGAATGCATATTATTGGTCTGCTGTTTTCATGTCTGTGTTCTGCTCTGGAAGTGGCTTGTTTCAAAGCAGAACAGAATGATACAAGGGGACTTCAGTGTTTCTTCTTCACTCAGTAACTGGAACATGAATTCATGTTAAATGCTGTGTCTCTTTGTTTCTTCATTAATCAGATTTTCAAATCAGATACATACTAGTTATACTGCATAATGTAGCTATTATTCACTTTGCATATGAGGGGTCATATAACAGTAGCCAATTTGACTCTCTCAGAGCAGAATATGATGAGATAAACCACAGTCGTGTCAATCCAGGCAGACTGCATTATACCTTTTTGATGTGTACTTCTGGATCTGCTGCTAATAGAAGGTAATTCCTCCTCCAGCATACTCTCTGAAGTAGCACTTAGGGAAGACAGCATGTGTACACTGTTTATCAGATAACCATAGGCCTTTTCAGGCATTATGACCATATGTTCTGGGAGCTTACCAACTGCACATATTCGGAACATGCACTATGCATGATCCTCCCAATATATGCAGTTGCCTTGTTGAATGAAAGAAGTATTTTGCCTGCAAGCACAGCCTCTGTACATGGTACACCAAACCCTGATCTTTTAGGATTCTGGTTCTTAATAATAGTTTTATTTTTTCTATTTTCACACAAAACATAAAGCAATAACATTCAAATATCAAAACAAACAAATAAAAAACAATGAACAGTATACCAGTATACATACAAATAACACAATGCGAGCCCCAAACCCCTGCCAAGCTTGCACTGGTGGTGGTGGTGGTGGGGGGCTGAATTGCCTCATGAGGCATGAAGAAGAGGATACCAACACTGTGAAAAGTGCAGCGTCGGTCAGGGGGTGGAGCCAGCCTATTTAAGCTTGGCTCCTGCCCTCTGCCCCAGCAGCCCGTTTGTGTGCTCAGGCTAAGGTGAGCATGAAGATTATACTGTGCTTCAGGAGGCCTTTGCCTGAGAAGCAGCAGCAGTATGGCAACGTTTCTGGTGGCCTTTCACGGTGCTGGGGGCTCGCTGGCAGCCGTGGGGAGTGCTCAACGGCGGTGGCAGATCAGACAGGCTTGGGAGGCTGGCAGCGGCAGCAGTGGCAATTTCGGGGCGGTGGTGAAGTTGGGCGGCTGCAGTGCAGCGCTGTGGAGCCTGACAAGTGCAGCTGCCTGTTCCTTTAGGCAATGTGATCCGGCGGTTGTGCAAGTTGTGTGGTGGTGGCAGTTTCCTGGCCAGCACTGTTCTTTAAGTACAAGAGTTAGTTGCTGGGGAGGGAGCCTCCAGTAGTGTCCGCCCCCCCGGTTCATGGGATAGGTAGGGATTAGCAGCGTGGTAAGGCTGCTTCAGCCCCTGTAGTCCCTAGTTTATTTCACCCCACTCTCCCGGTCATCATTAGCAGGTGTAGAGGCCTGTGGGGAGGGAGCATCGGGTGGTGTTTGCCCCCCCTCACTGATCTGTGGGAGTAGTTCTGATTAGCAGTGTGGGAAGACTACTTCAGTCCCTGTAGCCTCTAGTTTACTTCATCCCATGTCTCCTGGTCACCATTAGCAGGCGTAGAGGCCTGTGGGGTCTCAGGCATGGGGGCCTGCTTCTGGTAGGCAATGGCCATTTTGGGGCGGGAAGCCTTCAGTGGCCGTTTATATTATTTGAAGGGGGTGGCTATTTTAGAGCTCTCCCTTTAGCAGCCATTTTGCCCAGTTCAGTGTTTGGCAGCCATTTTAGCCCTGTTCAGTTGGCGGCCATTTTAGGCCTTCCCTGCCAGTGGCCATTTTAGACCTTTCTTGACAGTGGCCATTTTAAGTCCTCTTTATCAAAAGCATTTCGGGCTTTTGTTGCTGCATCCTCTGGGGGCTTCAGTTTCATTTCATTTATGGCCCTGTGATCAGGCGGTGGGTGCATACTTATTCTGTTCACCCTGTAAAGCTCTGGCATGGCTCCAAAAAAGGCCTTGGGGCTTCTAAAGGCAAACAGCCTGCCAAGCGGGTGGGTTGTATTCCTGCAAAGGGCAGGCAGCCCATGCAAAAGAAGCCTAAGGTAGGGGCCATGCCGATTATTCCAGGTGGCCCAGTGCCTATAGTGGTTGCACCAGGTATAGTTGCTGCACCAGTGCTCCAGGTGCCTTCTGCACCTGTGGGCCCAGTACAGTCAGCCCTGGCATCTGTGTCTGGTGCACCTGCTGGTACTGTTTCACCTGTGCTCATGGACACCTTGTGGGATTCTCCGGTTAGCAGGGCCATTTTAGACAAGCTAGCTGCCATTGAGCAATGCTTAGAGGGTCCCTCGCCCATGTTGCAACCAGCTATGTCATCCACGGTGACTTTTCAAAACCAGGTGTTGAATTGTCTCTCTGTTAATGAAAGTCAGTGTGTAGGTGCTGGGAGCCAAGCTGGTGTTCTGGAGGACAAAGCTGTGTGATTGGTGGAGATACATGGCGGTCTGGTGGACCAAGGAAGTGAGGAGCAGCAAGTGGAGCTCTTCGTGGGTCTGTCTCAGGCTCCAGGTAGGCCAGTTTCCACACAAACACCTGACATCACTTGGCCATGGGGCCTAGTAAGTGTGCAAGTTTCTGCTGGATCGCCTATGCTTACGCCAGTAGCAACATCTTTGGACAGGGCTGCTAGCACACCTATTCCACCTGGGGCAGTTGGGGCTGCACATATCCAAGCTTTAGCTGGTGGGGTACCCACAGCTTCCGCATTAGATGTCTATCAGGGCAGCAGGGGACTTCAGACGATGGATGTGTTGTCTGCTTCAGCACCAGTTGGGGGGTCTTCGCCTGCCTCTGTGAGCATGCCACCTCCTGCATGTTCAGGACAATGTCAGCATGGTGGGATGTGGACAGGGTGTGTTGCTCCTGATCCAGGCAATAGGACCTATGAGATGGTGCCTGCAATACAGTAGTGCCATCTGGGGAACTTGTTATGCCTTTAGGTGACCACCTCACAGTGGCCACCAGGGAAAAGATATTAAGTGGGGAGTATGTCAATGTCTTTTCCTTATTATACAGGGAGCTAGATAAAAAAGATAAGGAAGATCTGGACAAACGGGACAAAGAGTGATTGAAGCGCCGTAGCGTAGATAGAATCTACGCTAATTGGTATCCTGGCTGGGGTGATTGTTAGGGCGCAGCCTCAAAGGGCCTCATCTCTGCTCTAGTATATGGACATAATCCACAAAGGTTATTCAGACTTTGTGGAGTCTGCCTGGATGGAATACGATAAGGTCTTCCAGATGAAGGCAGCTATGTACCCGGCACTCCACTGGGACCTAATCCATCTTCACACCTGGATGCAGACGATGTCCCCAGCCAGGCCTGTGTTAGGGGAGCATTCAAACAGTGGGCATGTAGTGAAAAGAGCTAATACTGCTAATGAAGGAGCACCACATTTTCAGGGTGGTCAGGCGACCAGAAAGCACCCCTTGTGTTGGGAGTTTTCCTCAGAGAGGTATTACAGCAGGAAACCATGTTCCTTTTGTCATGAATGCCCCCTCTGTGCCGGCCCCCATTCCTTTCCATCCTGCCCCAAGTCAAAAGCCAGATCTATGGCTAAGGATGGCAAGGGTGGCCAATGTTGAGGGGGTGGTGGTGGTCAGGCCTTACCTGACAAAGGGACCCAGTCCAATTAAAGTTCCTGTGTTGGAGCGCTGGTTGTGCATGTATCCCAAGTTAGCCGATTGGCAGTATTTGTTCGACTGGTTCAAGTTTGGGTTTCGCATCCCCTATGTGGGGGAGATACGTTCATTTTGGGCTCCCAATTTGCCCTTAGTTTGGGGCATGAAGCAAGTGGTTAGAGCTAAGATTCAAAAAGAGTGTTTGGAAGGTAGGGTCTTGGGTCCCTTTCCTGTTCCTCCGGTGCCCAAGTTGCGGGTATCACCTTTAGATGTGGTACCAAAGAAGGCACCTGGAGAGTATCGCCTCATTCACCATTTGTCTTATCCTCATGGCAGTTTGGTGAATGACGCCATACCTAGTGAGCTCTGCTCAGTTAGGTACACTTCTTTTGATGAGGCGGTCGGTATGGTCCATTGCTGTGGGCGAGGGGCTGAATTGGCTAAATGTGATATCAAATCAGCCTTTCGTCTTCTGCCAGTACATCCAGATGACTTTGTACTTCTGGGTTTCTCCTTTGATGGGCCCTCCCTATGGGATGCTCTGTGTCCTGAACTGCATTTGAACAGTTCAGTTCCTTTTTGGAATGGGCTTTGCATGCACACACGGGCTTGTTCAGTACTGCCTATTATTTCAATGATTTTCTATTTGCTGGACCTACTGGATCTGGGGTTTGTGCACAGTTATTGTCCAGTTTCAAGCAACTGGCTAGGGACTTGGTGTTCCATTAGCCACTGAGAAAACGGAAGGACTTAGTGTGGTCTTAACCTTTCTTGGCATTGAGTTGGACACTGTGCAGCAGGTTTCACACTTGCCTCCTGATAAACTGGCTAACCTCTTTCAATTAGTGGAGGAAGCGTGTACCAAAACTAAATTGACACTCAAGGAGTTGCAGCAGCTAATTGGGCAACTTAATTTTGCTTGTAAAGTGGTGGCCCCAGGGCATGCTGTTAGGAGATGTGATTTTAAAATGCTTTTATTTGTTGTTTGCTGACTTACACACACACCTGAATGGTGCTCATAAGTGCATATGGGTTTGAGAGCGTTGTCTGATGTGACTCTCTGCAGTGGGAAGCTGATGCACTGTCTGCTCCTTCATGCTAATGAGGTGACACACACACACACACCTATGCACTTACATACCTACCCATCATGCACTGGGAAGAAGAAGAAGAACATCTCCATTAAGGTCTGATGGAAGGATGGTAAAACAACAGCAAGTCCACCATCCTGGAATTTAGAGTTAATACGTAACCCACAGGATGCATGGTCTTGGGAGTGTGAACACTATCTCCTGATTTACGACTTGGACCAGAGCAGAGTCCTTCGGAGTTCTAAGGTTTCCATGACAACTCATCTTCACACGTTTGACCCAGGCCTTAATGAGGAAGAGTATAGATTTCCAATATTGCCCCCCTTAGATAGGCACCCCACATCCTAAAGACCAATGGTATAGGAATGGGACGGACTAACAGAAGGGAAGATGACCCTACTGCCAGCCCCCCAAAATAGCTGATAAAAGCGAGGTTCACCCTTTGTTCTTCACTAGCTAGTCACCCAACCTTACCCTGCTAACCTAGAGTCCACTATAGGTAACTCTGGCATGCTCTCTTGGATCGCGACCAAGAAGCCCACATGTGTTGGCTGGTTCCAACTGTGTGTAGTAAGAGTTTCCCTTAGTTAGAATCTCTACTCCTGCATTATTCACTGTGAAGGTCAAGCTTCAGGAATCAGATAAGTATCACGTTTCCCGCCTCCTAAATATATCTAGTCTAAAAGCCCCATATTGTATTTCATTTTTATTGTATCTAAAGGAACTTGGTTGTATGTGTGTATGAATCTGTTTTGTATGCCTGTGAATCAAAAGATATTATTCAGTAAAGAGAACAACTGATTTTACTAAGAAACCTTGTCATGTGTTCTCTTTCTCTGGACGAAGCTGCTTTCTCTGTATACATAGACCAGAACTCAATATAAGTTTAGTCCAATCAATGCGTAGATAAGCATTTCGGCTAACAACGCATTCCTGCACAGGCTGTGCAACTTGACGATAGGCCTGAAATATCCACATCATAGGACTAGGATTACCCAAGGGATTAGAGAAGATTTGTTAGTTTGGCCGGACTTCTCATATAATGGGGTGTCCTTTTGGAGGAATGATCTTCAGCTGGAGGCTGAACTGCAGGTCACCTCTGATGCAGCAGGTTCTTCAGACTTTGGTGTCTATTTTACGGGACACTGGTATTCTGAGGACTGGCCATCTGAGTAGATTCAGGCAGGATGGATGTGTGACCTGACATTTTTGGAGTTTCTTCCCATAGTGGTAGCTGTGTACATCTGGGCTGAGGACCTGACTAGCCAGACAGTTCACTTTTGGTGTGATAACTTGGCAACAGTACAGGTTATCAACAATGTCTAAATCTCCTAGAGTGATGGCACTGGTCAGGGCTTTTACCCTCCAGTGCTCGCAACATAATATATTGTTCAAGGCCAGGCATGTGCCAGGAGTCAATACTGGGGTCACTAATGCTGTCTCAGAAACAGATGGCGAGGTTTTGTCAGTTGGCTCTGGACTCTGACTGGTTTCTGATAAGAATGCCCGAAGACCTGTGACAAATTGGAAGGCTGAGGCTGACAGGGCAATGGGCTTAGCTCTTGCCCCCAGCATGCACCGGGCTTATATGTGAGCCAGCCAACAGTTTGTGGCTTTTAGGCAGAAGGAGAGCCTTCAGCAGCTCTGGCCTATCCCAGTGTCACATCTGATTCAATTCTGCATGTCATTGAAAGGTCTGTCCATTCCATTCGGGGCAAGCTATCAGCCATTGCTTTTGCAAGTAAGGCCGGGGGTTTCAGGGATGACACTGGGGATTTCCGTATTTGGAAAATGTTGGATGTCTGGGCCCGAGAGGATGGTGCTCCTCGGGACACAAGGAAACCTTTTTCCCCTGCTGTCCTTAAGAGATTGAAACCCCAATGGGTTTCCTTATGTGCAGATGCATACAAGGCTGTCTTGTTTCATGCGGCTGCCTTGGTTGCATTCTTTGGGGCCCTGAGAATCAGTGAGCTGGTAGCCTGATCCCAACAGGACAGGTCGGGCTATGTGTTTTGCTTTGGCAATGTTTGAATAGTGGGGATGGCCTACAAATTACAGTCAGGTATTCTAAGATGGACCAATTGGGAAAAGGGATCATGATTTCAGTGGGTCCTTGTTCTGATTCAGACCTTTGTCCAGTCACGGCACTCAGTTCTTATTTGGCCCTGGCGGGGAGGGTAGTGCAGGTCTCCTATTTCTTCATAAGAATGGATCGCCATTGACAAAGTTTCAATTTTGGGCAATTACCAAGAGGGCTCTGGTAGCTTTGGGCCTTGGTAATTTCCAATTTGGCACTCATTCTTTTCAAATCAGTGTGGCTTCCACTGCTGCAGCTATGGGGTATCAGGGGCCTGATATTCAAAGAATTGGCAGGTGGAGGTCAGCACATTATAAGACATATGTACGGACCTGCAAAGTTTGAGCTGCTCCGTCAGTTTGCATAATAGGAGAGAGCATGCCTTTCCGAGCCTTGGTGCCCTGTTGCTGTTCTTGGTTAACCTAGTTTCTGTTTTAGGTGCTGCAGGTCGCTATGGGAAGAGCTGTGTGCTTATTTGTGGCCACAGCATGGTGTTCTGGGCCACACACCAGGCCAGGAGGATGAACACCGGTTCCCAGTTGAGCTGCAGTGAGCGGGCAAAGGTCAAGTGTCTTGGCCGAAGAGGCATGCACTGGCCTAAGCTGATGCCGCTACTGTTTGAGGAGAGATGTGGCCCTCCTCCTGACATTCTTCTGATACACTTTAGTGGTAATGACTTGGGGCTGATAAAAGGTAAGGTCCTGGTCATTCAGGCCAAGGTGGATTTGGCAGACATTGCGGACCATTGGCCTGGAGTGCCACTGGTCTTGTCTACGATGTTACCATGCCAAGTGTGGCGTAGCCTAGGTGATCCTAAGTGCTTGGACCAGGCAAGGTGCAATACTAACCGGCAGCTTCAGAATGCCATGGAGGGTGGCTTGGGCATCTTTTTGTTGCACCCTGATATACGGGTTGAGTTAACTGACCTGATTAGGAAGGACGGGGTGCACCTTTCTAACAAGGACAATGATATTTTTCTTGCAAATCTGAGGCAAGGGGTCCTGGCAGTGCTGTATTGCGTGGTGGGGGCCAAGGCCAAAGCAGAGGCTTGACCTTTGCTATGGCAGGGTAACGCAATCAGGATGTGAACTAGTGAGCACCTGGGCTTTGTTATAAAGGAATTAAAGAGTCCTCCAGAAACAGCTTTCCGGCCTTTGCGGCTCAAGGCTGGGAAGGGGTGATCTTCCTTGGAGAAATCTGGCTTGGACTACCTTAGCTTCTGGGATAGTGGGGTAGGGTTCTCTTGAATATGCCAAGCCGCTGGTCGAAAGCTACCTTTGGTAGCTTGAGAGCAGGGCAGGTGCATCACCCAGAAGGAAATGAGGGTGGTCAGGAGTTTGACACCTGTCATATTCCTCAGTACATCTAAGCAACCCCTCATTTGTTTGTCATAAATTAATTAATAAAGTGGCTTTTGTTAAATCCATATTGGTGTCCATCTCTTCATTCCAGCTGAGGGGGCAATAATACCCATTAAGAATGAACAACATCATAAAGTGATAATAATACTATACATATAATATACATATTATTACAAGAATAAAGATTTCAGTTTTTTGGGAATTACTTCAAACTGCGACAGAAAATCTAGTATAATAAACCACACTTCTGCAAAGTCACTTAACTCATACTGACTAATCTGGTATGTAATTTTTTCCATTACATAACTCTTCCATATGTTCCAATACCATAATGTGAGAGTGGGTGGATCTGAACACTTCTATGTCATAGCTATGGTAGATTTTGCTGCCACCAAAAGGATAGAGATAAGTTTCTACCTAATCTGCAGCACTGAGACTTCTGAGCAATGATTCAACAGTATCAATGCAGGGGAATAGGGCACTTCATAAGAAGTTATTCCAAATATTTGATTTCACACTGCCTGCCAAAACAATTTTCTCACATTGCCACCAGCAGTGTGCATAGGATCCTACCTGCCCACATTTCTTCTAACAGAGTGGTGAATATGCCTTATAGATATGTGAGAGTTTTTGTGGTGTTAAATACCAGTGAGTCAGAATCTTGAATATCTGGATTCTCACACTTACAATCTTTGAGGAAAAGGTGTTTGATCTCTAGATTTATGACCAATTACTTTCCGACAGTGACAGGTTACGATCTGTTTGCCACAAGTTCTGGTAAGTCATAGGATTATTATTTTTTAATTTAAGTACAGTTTGATAAATCTTAGAGATCAAATTACAATGATTCATCATGCAGTTTTGGATAATGTGTTCAAATTCTGTTAATGGAGCCACCAATAAACTGATAATGTTTTTAAAGTATCACAGAGATTCCTTGACTTAGATGTAGAAGCAATGGTATTTTGTCTCCAAGCTTGTCTTCCAACATCACTTTATCAAGAATAGTATGTTTGGATTTCCGGTTTTGGCATTTGCCATGGTGGTCGCTTTCTCCCGAGGCTCCGGGAGAAGCATGCCAGAGCCTGCGATTGGGAAGGGGTGCAATTGTCCATGCCACCCCCAGAGACCTTATGTTGGGCTCCTTGCCATGGGGTGCTAGAGAACCCCACCCCCAGCAACCCTGCCAGAGAAGGAGGGCTACTCCATGCCCCGAAGGTCCCACTGTGGAGCATCCTGAATGGGAACTAGAATTGCACACCGGAGCAAACAGTGGGTGATCAAGCGAATTGAAATGTGAAAGCAGCTATTTCACTGAAATGTGAGTCTAAGTGAAAGCGAGAAACACCAAAGACTTAGCTGAAAACCTTCCCTTAAAAAGCAAAGGGGGGAGGGGACTCTCCCCCGATATGAAGAAAACAAACGTACTTTCAACCATGGACTTAAGGGGGACTAAAGAAGCATAATGGACTGAAACAAAGAACTTGTAAGAACTTACCAGGCTTTCCTAAGAGTTCTAGAGACTGTGACAACTTTTATAAAAAGTAAACAATTTCTCAACATGGTGCCTCCACAGAGGGATGAGAAAGACAAACAAATAAAACCTAAGCTCCCTTCCGGAAATGCTAGCCCAGCGAGTTCTGTCCCTAGACAGGACTCAACAACTGAGCTTCAAAGGATGCTGAATGAAGCACTGTGACCCTTGATGGAACAAGTAACAGCACTACACCAGAAATTCAACACACAGCAAATGCAATTAAATGAGACTGTGAAAAAAGCAGGAACAACGGAACAAGAGCTTAAAAAGTTGGATGCCAACACTAAGAAGATTCAAAAACAGCTACAGATGACAGAGAAAAAGAGGCAAATCGATTAGTCCCATTTGTTACAGTCGCAAATGGAAAGGGCAAGCTATGCTCTAAGACTTCAAGGTGTCCCGCAAGAGAAGGGAGATAATCTGAAGCAGATTATGTGTGATGCTCTAAGCCCGATTGCAGATGTTAAAACGGAAACATTACAAAGCGAAATTGATATGATCTTTAGGTCGTATTCAGTATTTACAAGAAAGAACAATCTGTCCGTGGAAGGAATGGTGAGATTCTCCAGAAGACAAGTGAAGGACCAAATACTTAAAGCTACAAATAGAGCTACCTTAAAAATCAAGGACAAAGAAATAAAAGTGTTGAAGGACATTCCATTTGAAATAAGAAGGAAGAGAAGGAAATATAGGGACTTGGCTTCATTTTTACAGAAAAACAACGCCACCTACAGATGGCTGACTCCTGAAGGCATAATCTTCAAATTTATGGACAAAAAAGAAAAAATCGACTCTGTTGAAAAGGCGTATGAGTTTTTGCATCTCCATAGTCATCCAGCAGAAGGAGAAGAAGAGAAGGAAGATAACAGCAATAAAAAAGTGATGAGGAGGGAGCAGTGGCATCTTCTGATGAGAACTCAGACTCAGCATTAGGGGTGGCAGCCCCAAAAGCAAGTTACCGTTTGAGAAAGAAAAAGGACAAAAAATGAGTAGTTGCTACACTCTGGAACTTTTTAAAGTTTTTTTTTATTTTTTATAACTATTTCTTATCTTGCTCTTTATGAATGACAGATATGGGGCAGTTTCTAATTTCTGTACTTTCTAGTTTAAATAGACTTTTAGATGAGCATACTCAATGAACTTTAACTGGAATTTGAGCTAATAAGCTGATTTTATAAGCATTATGCATGAACACCATCTCTTGGGGTTTTAGTGGGTTTTCTTTACTTTCTCCATTAGTTTGTAGTTCCCCTCCCTTTTTTCATTGTAGTTTATAGAAAATGCAATAAAAAATCCCCTACAGGGGGTATTAAAAAAAAGGATACCATGCTTAGTGGTGATGTCAGTTAGCCTGGTAATATTAGAATGTTTCCATAACTTGAAGAGAGTGCAATTTTGTCTCTGTAAGAACCATTCTTGATTAAAAAATGAGGTAACTTGAGATACAGTCTGTAATAGCTTTTTCCTTCTAGAATCCCAAACATCTAGAATAGAGGTAAGGAATCTACTTGTATTAATCAGTTCAGGCCTGAACTACCTCTTTTTCCAGATTACATCTGACTGAGATTTGAGGTAGGTGCATTCTGACTGAATTTTTACCCAGTCTTTGTTTTCTTGTTTTTCTTAATCTTCTTGCTATTATTTCTACAATACCTGATTTACAATGTAAGGATACCTATCTATATTACAAAGTAGGGTTGCCGGGTCCCCTTGCTGCACTGGCAGGGAATTTGGGGAGCATTCCGGGATGTCCCTGATGTGATGATGTCACCTGGAAGAGATGTCATCTCACCAGTGACATTGCACAGAGACACTCTGGTTTGAGGGCAAAACTCTATGGTTTTAGGCCAAATTTACTATAGAGTTTTGCCCTCAAACCAGAGAATCCTGCATGACATCCACAACATGATGACATCATTTTTGGGTGATGTCATCGTGTTGGGGATGTCTTGCAGGGACATGGCTGTTTAGGGGCAGGGTTTTCCCCACCAGCAAGCTGGCCTATGGTGAGTTGAAGCCCCGAAAACTGGGGGAACCCCCACCAGGACCTGGGGACTGGCAACCCTATTACAAAATCAAGGTGATGCTACAAAACACCTCCCCACTCACCCCAGCATTCTTTGGTGAATCTTTATTTCATTGCAGTAACATCACATCAGATTATGCTGAGTTGTCACATTTTGAATTTCCTTGCTAGTGCCAGTGGCAACTGATGATGTAGAGAGAAGAAGAGATTGGATTTATACCCCGCCCTTCACTCAAAGTCTCAGAGTGGCTTACAAACTTCTTTCCCTTCCCACAACCCTATGAGGTAGGTGGGGCTGAGAGAGCTCTTTCCAGAACTGTCCTTGAGAGAACAGCTCTGACAGAACAATGGCTTACTGAATTCATCCAGCAGCTGCAAGTGGAGGAGTGGGGACTCAAACCTGGTTCTCCCAGATTAGAATCCGTACACTTAACCACTACACCAAACTGTACAGTGGATGTTGGGGGCACTTGGAATGTGATAACACCATATCATTTCTAGATATTTGCTTCAAGGACCAGGAAGACTCACAATGAATATGACATTTTCAGAACACTCCAATGTCCAGTGCAGCCAGAAAATTTTCAGGGAGGGGTATGTTCCAACATGCCAACATCATTTCTGACATGCCTACATAACCCAAAAGCAACGTAAGCATGTGTGTGTGTGTGTGTTATGCTCTGGGATGCTGAGACAGCTTCAATTGGCTGGGAACCTGCCAGGCTATCTGCTTGCCTGACATGGGCATCTGCCCAGTTTGGGGATGCTTGGCAGACAGTGCTCAGGCTGCCAGGTTGCACCCATGAATTGCACATTCCAAAGAAGACTGTGTGTGATGTTGACCTGCAAATCAGCTCAGGATGGGATAGTATGCTTTCTCCATGTCCGATCTGCTTGCCTTCCTTCTCTCCCTTCTTTCATCAAATTGTTCCTGCAGCTCCACAACTCAGGACTGGGCACTTCGGAAGGCAGTTCTCCCCTCACACTTAGTTCCAGGCTTTTCAGAGGGGTTCACTCTGTTGCCTTGTGCTGTCTGCTCTGTTCACACTGTTACTCTAGTGCAGCTGTCCCAGCCTCCTCCAACCCAGCCATCCCAAGTCACATGAGGCTGCAAGGGTGGTGGGGGAGGAACTTGCTGCCGGTGTTATGTGCCCCAGGCTCCCTCCCAGCCAACCATGACATGCACAGGGTTGCTGAGATATGCTGCCAGAAAACACGGTCATCACTGGTTGCCCAGGCTCCCTCTGCCTCCTGGGAGAAGAGGGACTGGGAGGGAGGGGGCAGGGCACATTCAGGAGAGGGCATCACCCCAAGAGCTCCCATGTCTATGGGCCTTGTTATGTATTGGGACTGGAACATTCCAGGACTGTTTCTACCAAAGACTGGCTGAGCTTGGAGCTCTAGAACAATGGCCCACCAGAACTCTGGAGGTGGCCAGTGAGGAATTAATGGTTCTGACAATAGCCTATCATTGGCAGTTGTTTGGGAAGTGGGTGGAGTTTGCATGCTATTTAAACAGGGTTGTTGCCCTGGGTTTTTGTCTTGCTGAATCTCCCTATGTAATAATTGTCATTTGGGGTGACACTTTCCAGCTCTCCCATTGGCTGTGCAATGTGCTCCCTCAGCCAAAGCTAAGAGCCCGAAGCGCCTTAACCTTTCTTCATAGGGAAAGTGTTCTCCTCTTATCATTGCAGTTGCCCTTTTCTGCACTTTTCCCAGTGCTATAAATATCCTTTTTGAGGTGTGTGTGGTGTGAGTGGTCCAATGAGGTTGCACCATCAATTTATGGAGGGCAGGGCCTATATAAATGTTGTTCCTGTTGGTTTTTTGGGGTTTCTGTGTAGCACTATGGCATGCTTGCACTGCCACAGTGCCACTTGTTCTGGAGTATCCCACTTGTGCTCCTGGCAAACAAGCACCTCCCAAGACAGTCCACTTCCCTGAGATTCTCTGGGAAAGTCTGACTACTGGGTGCTGGCTGCTTGCCTGCCTTAAGTGCTGCTGGCTGGGTTTCCCCAATGGAAACGATGGAGCTAATGGGGGTAACCTGTTTGGGTGCCCATAGAATTGGACCCACTGATCCAAATTATTTGGGACATGGGGGTTTATGTGGGGAGAGGCTCCTAAAGCTACCCTGAAAATTTGGAGCCTCTCCTTCAAACCTCCTCCCCCCAGAGCCACTAACAGCACTGTGGGAATAAACTAACTCCCCCCCCCCATAGAGAACAATGGAGGGGATTGGGGCAACCTGTTTGGGTTCCCATAGAATTGGACCCCCTGGTCCAATCTTCTTGAAACCTGGTGGGTATCTTGGGGAGAGGCTCCAGCAGCTACCCTGCGATATTGGAGCCTCTCCCTCAAATCCCTTCCCCTCCAGCCCACAGACTATACCCTATGTTTTCACCATTGACTTCAATGGCCCATAGGGTATAATGGGGCCGAAATTGACGTTCGGCTGGGCGAAAGACTCCCGAATTGGCTTGTATTGCCAAAACTGACATTTGGGAGTCTTTTTGCAGGCCGAAATTGATTCTGCCCAATTCAGCTGAATCCAAATCTGGCTGAATTTATTTATTTATTTTGCACACCCCTAGTGTGTTTTTGTTTGTGGATTAGTTCTCAGGAACCTGGTGTAGGTTCTTTACATTTTTATTTATTTTTACTTTGTATACAATAAACTACTTGGTTTGTATTCACAATCACTGTCAATTTATTTTCTTCATAATTTTATTTTGTGACACTGCTACCAAGATCCACCCTAGTATACAGAGGCTATAAGGTCTCACTTTATTCCTTTCTGGAACCCCTTTAAAAGCTAATTTCCCCTTCTGTGGGTCCATTTTGGGTAACACAATGATGTCCCCAATGCAACAGCATTCTCACATCCAGGCCCTCAACACTCCCACCAGTTACTAGGCCTGGCCTGTAAGGACCCTCCCCCTCACCCACCCAAACCCCCCTCGTTTAATGTAGTCTCCCTCTTATTTTTGACATTTTTTTTAATATGCACCCTGTTTTAGAGCCTAAGTGCCAGGAGATCTGAAAATTGGGGAGTCTCATAAAAGCACTGGGATACAGCCATGATCTTGAAAATTCCTGGGAAAGCCCAAGGATAAAGAAGAGTGTGCTGGAATTGTGCAGTCATCCCCAGTTCAAGTGATATACTTGTTTTTAAGAACAACGACAACAAATTCAATGTTAAAGGTATGCCTATTAATGCAAAGGTATGCCTATTACAATCATATCCTTTGCTCCAAGGGATAACTAATCAAAGCAATGTAAATATTTCCCAGCTATAGACAGCTGGGCAGCCCTTAAGTATCACTAATCCAATCCAGCCATTGATAAAGGCAGCCAAACATCTGACTCACCCAGGATGGGCCATCAGGAGGACACTTAAACCTATCATTCACCCCCAGTTTTTTGTCAATATGTTAAAACCACCCAACGATCACCCCATCTTGGAATGTCAGCTATTTCCCAACTAATCTTCCTACCAGATTTTGACAGCAGTTATCTTCAAATTGCCCAGTCAAATTCAAATTTCCTATCTTGGATCATTCATGTTACTGGGGAAGTGAGATCCCATGTCTAACTATGGGACCCTTCCCCATAAAAAGACCATCTCAACTCAGTAGAAAGTGTGCTGTGTTTTCCCACTACTTGAACACCCATGCAATTGTGTTCTAGGCTCCTCCCCCCACCCATGCTCTACTCCTTGGATATCAGCTGTGTTTGCCACTGGGCCTCTATGGACCTCAAGCCCAGGGTTTCAGGTTGTATGACCCTTCCCTAAAACTTCCCAATTTCCTCCCTTTTCACTTTTAACAAGTGCATTCTTTTGTTGGTGTGTGCACATTTCTATATGTGATTACTTAGGAAATTAGTTCTCAGGTGCTTAGTGTAGGTTAC
The DNA here is from genome assembly GCA_029375565.1 of Gekko gecko. NCBI lineage: Eukaryota > Metazoa > Chordata > Lepidosauria > Squamata > Gekkonidae > Gekko > Gekko gecko. The sequence continues at coordinate 267,917,535 of JAPDNY010000001.1, forward strand.
TACATTTTTACTTATTTTATTTTGCATACATTTGCTTGTTTCTCACTCTCTTTCTTCCTAATTTTGTTTTGGGGTATGCCCACTGAGATACACTTGGTATACACAGACCTATAATGTCTTCTGTTGTTATATTTTTGGAACCCCTTTTTGAAGCTAATTTCCGCTTCTCTGTGTCCAGTTTGGGCAACAGACCTGGGAACCCTGTGTGTGAGAGCAGTTCACTTTGTTTCCCTACATATCACCCTACTGAGTATATAAAAAAATGCAAGGAACTAAAGGTGGGCGTGAACTGGGACAAAGGAAGTTTGTTGGAGGTTTGTGGTTTGGGGATTTTATAAACCCCAAACCATAGATTTTATAAACCCCGAACCTCCAATGACCTCCTCCATTTTCCAAACCAGATTATGGTTTGGGGAGTTCAGACCACCCAGAAGTTAGCTCTGAAGGCATTTAAATGCATTCAGAGCCCACCTCCAGGTTGGGCCAGCCTGACTGAGCTCTAAGAGTTAGCTCCAAAGGCCTTTATAGGCCTTTGGAGCTCACTCTTGGCGCTCAGTCGAGTCAAGCCTCCCAACTTGCCTGAGCTCCCAGAGTGAGCTCTGAAGGCTTTTATATGTCTTATATGCTCTTAAATGGGCAGGCCCCACCTGGAAGTGGGCTTCAAAGGCCATTAAAAGCCTTTGGAGGTCAGTCAAGCTGGCCCAACCCAGAGGTGGCCTTCAGAGCTCACTTCTGGTTGGGCAGCCTGATCCAGCTCTGAAAGCATTTAAATTCCTTTGGCACTCACTCGGGTGGGCTGGTGATGGGCTCTGACAGCATATAAATGCCTTCAGAGCTCACTTCCAGGTGAGCTCCTGAACCTGGAAGTAAGCTCCAAAGGCATTTAAATGCCTTTGGAGCCCAAGAATGTATTTCCCACAAACCTCACAAACCTTCATGAAAAATATGGAGGTTTGTGAGCAGATCATGGGAGACATATTCTCCCAAACCCTGGTTCACAAACCACAAACCAGCCTGGTTCATGCTCAAACTGGGGTTCATTTGGGGGTTAGTGGAACTGATACTTCATGGGTAATCTCCATGTCAGAAAAGGTAATCCTTGTTAAATGCAGTAATAAAACTGTGGCAGGGTCAGTTCCATATATTACGTCAATAAAGATATTTTCCAAAGGTAATTATACTATCCAATTAGATATTTTGAGTGGTTTTGAAACAAATCAAACTCAAAAACAATCACTTAAAATAGTGAAAGCAAAGTCCTGGGAAACAAGATAACCCTGGATTCCAGAAACTTGGACGATCTTGAAGGATATCACAGAACAGGTTAAGTATAATTTCATCTCCAGGGTAGCATAGCAAAAGTTCAACAGATAACCTTTTGTTTATGGACCTCCAGCATTTTATTTTTGATGTGTGTACTTATGAAATGGAACAATCCTATTCTTCCTTGAAGAAATGGATGACTCAATGAACTGTTTAGTTTTCACTGGTATGTGTGACAGTGAAATCCTAAAAAACATTTTCCTTGGAATACACCTCATTGAATAGACTTGATTAGGATTCTGAGTAGACCTGCTTAAGATGGCACTGTGAGATGTTGAGTGGGCAACTATAGTAGTAGAATTCAGTAGTGCAAGAAACTGAAATTTTGATGTCTTACCCACTGGGGAAGTATCAAACCACCCATGAGAAATGACACTAGTTTAGTATAAACTCCATTGGTTTCCTCAGATGTTTTGCTTGATGAGAAATGCTCTCATTAACTTCAACTTCTACTTGAAGCAAAATTTCAGTTACAACCCTACTATCTACAATCTTACTTGGCAGCACAAAAGTCTGTTGTTTCTTGCCACAGAGAATAGGAGGTGAGTCACCTCACTGACTAGGTTTGCCATTTTTGGAACAGATCTAAATGTTCATAGCATGGCAGAGTCAGAGCCTTAGCTTTAAGCCTTAAATGCATTACACATTTGATTACCATCATGATTGTAGTCATAATACCCAAGAAGACAGCCCTGTATTTTAGGGTATTCTGGATGGGACAATGCTAGTAGTCAGATGTGTGATGCCTTTAACATTGCTCTTTGTGTACACAGCTTATTGTTCTAAATCTTTCCATTAACAGTGCTTGAAAGCAGCACATGATATACAATTTATTTTTTCAACAATGCTCTAGATCTTCAGACTAATCCCCTTTCAAACTTTTTTGTTGTAAAGGACAGCAGGGTTTGCTAAGGGGCATGCACATTTTAAAAATCTTTGAAGCAGAAGCAGAAAGATCAAGAGACATCCCCACAGATATTGATTCTGAACCACTGGAACAAGGGCTCCTCCACCAGCCTCCATGAAGCTTGAAGAAAATTTCTCAGACCCCTGTGGATGAGAGGACTTGAGCCTCTGCTCCCCAGGATAGGTGAAGGCGTGTGTTGGTAACTGGGGATTCCCTACTGAGAAGGGTAGAAGCTGAAGTGTGCTGCCCAGACTTGTTGTCTACCGAGTGCACACATCCCGAATGTGATGGAAAGGGTAGGAAGATTCATCAAGCCCATGGATTGTTATCCCTTCTTGCTCATCCATGTGGAAAAAAATGATACTGCCTGGCACAGCCCAGAACATATTAAAAGAGGCTATGTGGCTCTGGGTAAAAAGGTGAAGGAATTCGGAGCACAGGTTGTATTCTTATCATTTCTTCTTGTCAAAGGCTATGGCTTAGGAAGGGGAACAAGAATACTCCAGATCAATGACTGGCTACATAGTTGGCGTCTTCAGGAAAGGTTTGGATTTTTGGACCATGGCTTACACTTTCATGATGAAGCTCTTCTACCAAGAGATGGTTCGCACCTCATGAGGGTAGGAAGAAATGTGTTTGGAAACAGCCTTGCAAACCTAATAAAGAGAGCTTTAAACTAAATCCTGTTGGGGAGCGAGACAAAAATACAAAGCCCAGTATGATGCCAATAACTGGAGTTAAGAACTCTAAAGTTTTGTGAGGAGTGGCACATATGCTAGATAACATTAACTCACATGTAACTATAGAAACAAAAACCTCAGGGTACATAAAAATGGATTCTGATGTCTGTACATTAATGCACAGAGCATGGGAAATAAGCAGGAGGAACTTGAAGTCCTAATGTGGGAAGGGGACTATGACCTGATAGGCATTACTGAAACTTGGTGGAATGACACTCACAACTGGAATATTAGGATTGAGGGGTATAACTTATTTAAAAGGGACAGACAAATAAGGAAGGGCAGAGGAGTCGCATTATATGTAAAGGAGGTATATACTTATGAGGAAATACGTGAATCCAGGGTTCTTTTTGTAGCAAGAACTCCTTTGCTGGCTTCCCTGTGTGACCTTCTTGCCATGGGGCACTCAGAGAAAATCAGGCAGGGAAGCCAGCCATGTCTGCTGGGCTCCCCTTCCTGTCTCCAGCCATCCCAGGAAGGGAAGACAGGAGACAGGAAGGGAAGCCGGGCAGATATGCCCTCCTTTCCCCCTGAGCCACTCCGCTTTCACGGAGAGACTGGGGGGGGCAGATTTAAAAGCCTGGCTTCCCTGTGTGACCTTCTAGCTGTGGGGCAGATGGCGCAGGGAAGTTAGGCATGTCTGCTGGGCTCCCCTTTCTGTCACCAGCCAGCCCAGACTGGCTGGAGACAGGAAGGGAAGCCAGGTAGATATGCCCTCCTTTCCCCCTGAGCCACTCTGCTTCTGTGGAGAGACTGGGGGGGACGGATTTAAAAGCCTGGCTTCCCTGCATGACCTTCTAGCCCTGGGGCAGATGGCGCAGGGAAGCCTGGCATGTCTACTGGGCTCCCCTTCCTGTCTCCAACCAGCCCAGCCTGGCTGGAAACAGGAAGGGAAGCTGGGCAGAAATGCCCTCCTTTCCCCTGAGCCTCCTGGAGCCCAGCAGACCTGCCCTCCTTTCCCCTGCCAGGCACCTGAAGAAGATCGAGCAGGGAAGGCAGGCATGTCTCCTAACCTCCTCTTCCTTCTCCAGCCAGCCTGCCACAGCTCATACTTTATACTAGAGGAAGTCCGTCTCTCCTCCCCCCGCCGCTTTCAGTTGGTTTTATTTATTTATTTATTTATTTATTTATTTATTTATTTATTTATTTATTTATTTATTTATTTATTTATTATTTCTTGGTCTCTCACTTCTCCCAAAGGGTCTTGCTCTTGTATACATGTCTATGTGTAATGGAACAGTCTGCTTTTCCTTTAATATCTGTGTGATTTAGTTTGGTCCTGTTGGGTGGAGCTCTTGTTTCACTTTTGTTTTTATATGTTGAATGGACCGGAGAAGGGGTGGCTGAGTGAGTAGCCTGGGAACTCACAGCCAAAGGAGGATATTTCAAATGTAAGCCTTCAAGCTCCTTTTTAACTGCTGGTGGGGGAATTTAGAACTTGGGGAAAGCAAACATACACAGAGGCTTTCATTTTCTTTCCCTTTCTTTCCCTTTCTTTGCTCCCTTTCTTTCCCTTTCCCCCATTTCTTTTCTTTTCTTTTCTTTTCCTTTCCTTCCTTCCTTCTGTTTCTTTGTATCCCTTTCTTTCCATTTTTTCTTTTCCTTCCTTCCTTCCTTCCTTCCTTCCTTCCTTCCTTCCTTCCTTCCTTCCTTCCTTCCTTCCTTCCTTCCTTCCTTCCTTCCTTCCCCTCTCTTTCAGCTAATGAGTTAGGCTATAACCAGCTTAAATAAAGGTTAACAGTCAATAAACACAAAATGTGCCCAACAAAGCTTGAGTCCAATGGCACCTTTAAGACCAACAGAGTTTAATTCTGGGTCTAAGCTTTCATGTGAATAAACTTTGTTGGTCTTAATGGTGCCACTGGACTCAAACTTTGTTCTGTTGCACTGGAACAGATATTCTTAAGTACCACTGCTAATGAAACATTGAGCTGCTATCCTACCTTAAGCATGTGTGGACAGGAGATGTTGGGTCTACCCTAATAATTTGTTCAAGTAACTTTGTGAAATATTTTGTACAGTGTAACCTTATTGCCTGTGTAGAAGAGCCCTCTTGAATAATTCTGGTTTGCATAGATTCAGGTGGGTAGCTGTGTTGGTCTGAAGCAATAGAACAAAGTTTGTGTCCAGTGGCACCTTTAAGACCAACAAAGTTTAATTCTGGGTATAAGCTTTCCTGTTCATGTACTCATTTTCAGATACATTGAAACAGAGTCATCAGCCATTACATGTAGGTAGCAAGTGAGGAGGATGTTGCCCATATCTGTGGGAACTGTAGCCTCTGTTCATAACTGGGTCACTGGTCACTTCTTCAACCATGAAGTATCTGTAGAAGAGAGCAGTGGCTCACAAAAGCTGATCCCCTGCTATAAATTTTCTTTGTGCTTTTGTGGTTTTGAAGCAGTTTTTCTCCAGGTAGGCTCGCTAGCTCTGAGTTGGGAAATACCTGGAGATTTTTGGGGTGGAGCCTGAGTGGTGGGTGTTGCCTTCTGACACACTTCTGGTGATCTCAGAGGGTGTGGCATATGCAAATAAATTATGCTAATGAGCTCCTGCACCTCTTTTTCTACAAAATGACCCCTGCTTAAAGTTATGCTGGGTAGAATCCCATGATCAGAAATATTTAAGGAGAAAGGCGTTCAAGAGGGATGGGAGTTTCTTAAAAGTGAAATACTGAAGGTGCAATCACAAATGATTCCTATGAGAAGGAAAAATGGGAGAAGCCTAAAGAAGCCAAGGTGGCTCCATAAACAGCTTTCTAAATACATGAGAAATAAAAAAGACTCATTCAGAAATTGGAAGGAGGGCCTTATAACCAAGGATGAATATAAACAAATAACCAGTGCTTGTAGAGAGAGTGTTAGGAAAGCTAAAGCTCAGTATGAGCTTAGGCTAGTGAAAGATGCTAAAAACAACAAAAAAAGGTTCTTTTCTTATGTTCAAAGAAAGAAAAAGAGGAAGGACATAGAAACAGGTGATCAAGAGAGGGCAGAATTGCTCAATTCCTACTTTTCCTCAGTCTTCTCTTGCAAGGGAAATGGTGCTCAATATGGCACCAAAAGAACACATGATAAGAGAAGGGAGTTGCAGCCTAGGATCGGCATAGGGATAGTACATACACACCTAGTTTCTTTAAATGGAACTAAGTCCTCAGGGCCAGATGAACTGCATCCAAGGGTACTAAAAGAACTCACAGATGTAATTTCTGAGCCTCTGTCCATTATTTTTTAGAATTCTTGGAGAACAGGTGAGGTGCCAGAAGATTTGAGGTGGGCAAATGTTGTCCCCATCTTCAAGAAGGGGGAAAAGGAGGATCTGGGTAACTACTGACCTGTCGGCTTGACATCTATACCTAGGAAAATTTTAGAACAAATCATCAAACAGACAGTTTTTGAGCATTTAGAAAGAATGGCTGTGAATACTAAAAGCCAGCATGGGTTTCTCAAGAACAAGTCATGTCAGACCAATCTTATCTCTTTTTTTTGAGAAAGTTACTACCTTGCTGGATCAAGGGAATGCTGTAGAAATAGTTTATCTTGATTTCAGTAAGAAGAAGAAGAAGAAGAAGAAGAGTTTGGATTTATACCCCGCCCTTCACTGCTCAAAGGCGTCTCAGAGCGGCTTACAAACTCCTTTCCCTTCCCCTCCTCACAACAGACACCCTGTGAGGTAGGTGGGGCTGAGAGAACTCTAACACAAACTGTCCTCGAGAGAACAGCTGTGTCAGAGCTTGTGACTGACCCAAGGTCACATCAGCAGGTGCAAGTGGAGGAGTGGGGAATCAAGCCCGGTTCTCCCAGATAAGAGTCCACGCACTTAACCACTACACCAAACTGGCTCTGTAAGTAAGGCTTTTGATAAGGTTCCACATAATATTCTTGTTGACAAATTGGTAAAATGTGGTTTGGATCCTATGACTGTTAGGTGGATTTGTAAGTGATTGACAGATTGCACCCAAAAAGTGCTTGTGAATGGTTCCTCATCTTCTTGGAGAGGAGTGACAAGTGGAGTGCCTCAAGGATTTGTCCTGGGACCTGTTTTGTTCAACATCTTTATCAATGATTTGGATGAAGGGATAGAGGGAATGCTTATTAAATTTGCAGATGATACTAAATTCGGAGGGGTAGCAACTTCTGGGTGTGAAACAGCGGTCACTGTGGGTGTGGAGGGGGAGGTTTCCTGCATTGTGCAGGGGGCTGAACTAGATTGTCAGCTATGCTGCCATTGCTGCTGGTGGTGGGAGACATAGCTGATGACTTGTGACTTGCCTTTACTGTACTCAATAAGCTTGAACCTTTATGAAGGACTGTTGTTGAGAACTGATTGCTGCAAGACTCTGACAGAGTGTCAGAACTCCCATAACCTCCAACCCCATACCTCAATGTGAGCAATGAGGAAGGTGGGGGTGTGACGGAGGAGGCCTCAACCACAACTGGTGCAAGTGGTGGGCTGGATTACGGGAGACCCTGAAGAGACCTGTATTCATGGGCCAGTTTTTCAACCAAGACTCGAGAATCGTGGGTGACCACCCCTTGGCTGAGGGGCATCAGTCGCTACGATTACCTCCCTACCAGGAGAGTGGCCATGACTTCAGGAGGTATGGCGGTGGGAGTGATGACCAGCTGGAATGGACGAAGTGCCAGTTGCAAGCCCAACAAGAGGAGATGTGGAAAGAGATGCAAGATATAATGCTTGACTCCCCCTGTCTCATCACTATGACAGTTCAACATGAGCTTCCTGCAATGTTTTTAGTTTGATTCTTGGCTTCTTATTTTGCCATATAAATTGTGTTATCAGTTTATCTAGCAGCTTTGGAGCATCCCCAAAGCAAATATTTTTGGTTTTGGATTATTGGGATTGTTTGAAGTAAAAAGATTAATTTTGGTAAAATATTCATTTTTATTGTGGCTATTCTTCCCATTAAAGATAATTGTAAGTATTTCAATTTCTCAAGGTCATTTTTAATTTTCATTAAAGGTTTTATATAATTATCCTGTAATAAATAACTGCATCTGTTTGTTAAATTTATTCCTAGATACTTGACTTTTTCCTGTACTTCAATTCCTGAGATTTCCTGCAGCTTATATGTTTGTTCTTTTGTCATGTTTTTCATTAAAATCTTTGTTTTGTTTAAGTTAATTTCAAAACCAGCTATTTGACCATAATCCTGTAAGATTTCCAAAAGCTTTATTACTGAGTCTATTGGATTTTCCAAAATACAAACCAGATCATCTGCAAAAGCTTGTAATTTAAACTCTTCACCTCTTATTTTCAATCCCTTAATCTTTGTATCTTCTCTGATCATATTGTTCAGTATTTCAAGTACAAAAATAAAAAGTAATGGGGAAAGTGGACATCCTTGTCTAATTCCTTTTTGTATCTCAATATTTTGTGATAAATCCCCATTAATTTAGCTTGTTGTTTGGTATAGATTTTATTTTTTATTTTTATTAATTCAATTTATACCCTGCCCTCCATGCAAGCAGGCTCAGGGCAGCTTTTAACATCATATAAAATTGTTCTCCACATTGCCATGCTAACAATTGTTCTAACATAAAGTTCCAGCTGACATTATCAAATGCTTTCCCCACATCTAAAAAGACCAATGCCATCTGTTTCTCTGGATGAGCTTCAAAATACTCAAGTGCATTTAATATTATTCATACATTATTTCTTAGTTGTCTTTTTTGTAGAAAACCTGCTTGGTCTTGGGCTTCCAGTTCCAATACGGCACTACGACGGGCTGCTTTGGGGACGCTCCAAAGCTGCTCGATTTTTCTTCACTTTTTTGAAGCCCCCCAAGTTTCAGGCGGGCTCACCTGGTCTCTTGGAGGGAGACCGGGTGGCAAGGAGCTTGTCCTGACCCATCCCCGTCTCAGGCAAAGATGGGGGTGTGGCTGGTTTTGCTCTGATGCAGGAGTGTCAGAAGAAGCAGGAGCATGTTCATCATGTTCTTGCATAGTGGCGACCAACCGTTTTAAAACTTTTTTTTTGTTATATAATCATCACATCGCAAAGGAGATCATAGTGCTTAGACCCAAGTGGTAACAAGGAAGAACTAGAAATTTAATACCCTCGCCAGATAGTCCCAACTATTGAGAAAGCGGCCGTAAAGGATGTTCAGGAGTAAAACTTTTTTTTTGTAAATACAATTTATTATTGGATATATTTTCATGTTCATACAATTTAAACAAACCAATACATATCCATTTTTCTTTCGCCCTCTCCCCCCTAAACAAGGCTTCCCGCAGTGCTCCAACCCCATTGATATCTCTCTTATTCAATTACATATACTACTAAACTTATTTTCTTTTACTAATGGTAACAATTCAAAAATCTAGATCTCTTTCCACTTCTCCTCAATAGCTATCAAAACAAATCAAACCACGTTTAACATCCCAATTTTTCAACACATATTCTTGAAAGTCTTTCCAATCTCCGAAAAAGGTTTCGTCTTCTTCGTTGTTTAATTTTCTTGTTAATTTGTCCATTTCTGCCATAAACAACGTCTTTTTAATCCATTCCCATGTTTCAGGTACTTTATCTTGTTTCCAACATTGAGCAAAAGTCAGTCTGGCTGCTGTAATCAAGTACCATAATAATGTTCTCTTGGCTACATTTATTTCTTCCATTTTAAGACCTAACAATAACATCTGTGGGTCTTTCTTAAAAGTACATTTCAAATTTTTTTGTATCTCATTGTGGATCTCAGTCCAGTAATTTACAGCTTTATCACATGTCCACCACATATGGTAAAAAGACCCTTCATTTTTCTTACATTTCCAACATTTGTTAGACATACTTTCATTTATAATAGCAATTTTTTTAGGCATATACCATCTGTACATCATTTTATAGCAATTCTCTTTGACATTTACACGTTGAAATTTTCATTGACTTTTTCCACAAATATTCCCAGGATGTCATAAATATCTCATTATTAATATTTACTGCCCATTTTATCATTTGCTCTTTTACTATTTCATCTTCAGTATACCATTTCAACAAAACCTTGTACAGTTTAGAAATCATTTTTTTTCCCTTACCAACCCAAACAGTTTCAATTTCAGTATTATTTTCTCTAAAACCATGTTCTCTTTTATCGGTCTTAAATAAGTCATAAATCTGTCTATACTTCAACTAATCATATTCAAATTCCACATCAGTTCTATCTTTTAGTACAAAGTTTTTCCCTTCTAATTTTAAGAGACTTTTGTAAGGTAGCCAATCTAAACCCTGACTTCTTGAATATGGATTAATCACTTCTGCTGGTACTATCCAAAGTGGTCTTTCTTCCGAGAAGAATTTTCTATATCTCATCCAAGTCTCGAACAGTGATCGTCTTATGAAGTGGTGTTTGAAAAACTTGTCTATTTTTACTTTTCCATACCATAAATATGCATGCCATCCAAACTTGTTATCATGACCCTCTAAAGCCAATAACTTTTTATTCTCAAGATTAATCCACTGCTCCAGCCATGTTAAGCAGACGGCATCATAATACAGTCTTAAATTTGGTAGTTGTAGTCCTCCTCTTTCCTTTGCATCACATAAAATTTTCATTTTAATCCTTGGCTTTCTTCCTGCCCATACAAATTTCGATAGTTCTTTCTGCCACGTATCCAGTATTTTCCTTTGTTTTAATATTGGAATAGTCTGAAATAAAAACATCAAACGCGGCAAAACATTCATTTTTACAGTTGCAATTCTTCCCAATAACGATAGATTCAAGGTATCCCATTTCTTCGTGTCTTACTGGATCCTATGCCAAACCTTTTCATAGTTATTTTTGAACAGATCAATATTTTTCATAGTCAATTCAATTCCTAAATATTTAGTCTTTGTAACTACTTCACACTGAATTTTCTCTTGAAGTTCAATTTGTCTCTGTTTTGTCATATTTTTACACATCACTTTCGTTTTACATTTATTAACACAGAATCCCGCAACAGTTCCAAATTCTTCAATTTTTTCCATCAATTGTGGTATATTCTCAATTGGATCTTGAATCATAAACATTACATCATCTGCAAATGCTCTATATTTATAAACAAAGCCTTTCACTGTAAGTCCTTCAATGCTATTATCTTTTCTTATCGCTGTCAATAATACTTCCAATATCCAGATAAACAATAACGGAGATAACGGGCAGCCTTGTCGTGTTCCCTTTTGAACTTGGAAGAAATCTGTTCTTTCTTTCTTTATATTCAAAGCTGCTTTCTGTTCTGAATAAATTGCCACAATCATGTTTAGAAAAGACTGTCCTATATCCATTTTTTCAATAACTTGCAGCATAAACTCCCAATTTAAATTGTCAAAAGCTTTTTCCGCATCTAAAAAGAGGAATCCAACTTCTTTTTCTGGATGTTTATCGTAATATTCAATTGCATCAATCACCACTCTTAGATTGTCTCTAATTTGTCTATTTGGTAAGAAACCAGCTTGTTCTTCCGCTATAGTATCTTTCAAATATTTTTTCAACCTTTCCGAAATTATTTTTGCGAATAGTTTGTAGTCATTATTTAATAGCGATATTGGTCTATAATTCTTTACATTAGTTAAGTCCAAACCTTCTTTAGGTATCAGTGAAATATTTGCTTCCTTCCATGAATCTGGGATCCGTTTGGTCTTTCTTATCTCATTTGACAGAAGTACTAAGATAGGGGTTAGCTCCTCCTTAAATTTCTTGTAGAATTTTGCTGTAAAGCCATCTGGACCTGGAGCTTTGCCCAACTTTGCATCTTCTATCGCCATTGTTACCTCTTCCTTTGTTACTAATCCATTTACTAGGTCTTTGATTTGTTGTCCCAGCTCTGGAACTTCAATATTCTCCAAATATCTCTTAATTTTCTGTTGATCAATTCCTTTCTTTTTAAACAGTTTGGCGTAGTATTTGAAAAAAGCTCTTTTTATGCCTTTCAGATTCACAACATCTTTTCCATCTTTGGTAATTTTACTTATAAAATTCCTTTCTTTTCTATTTTTCAATTGCCACGCTAAAAATTTTCCTGGTTTATTTGCACCCTCAAATGCTTTTTGCTGTAATTTCTTCAGATTCCAGTATAATTCTCTATTTAGTAGAACATTCAATTGATCCTGTAGAAAGTGAATCTCTTTAATAATCTTTTTCTTCCCTGGTCTTTTCTTTAGTTCCTTTTCTTTTTGCCGAATTTTTTCATGGAGGTCATTCTGTTGTTGCATCCTTTGTTTTTTATCTTTAGAATTCAGAGAGATAAGCAAACCTCTCATTACCGCTTTGTACGTGTCCCATACGACCTGTATATCAGTACCTTTGTCTAAATTCATTTCAAAAAAAATTTTCGTTTCTTTTTTTAATGTCTCATTAATTAGTTTTTGGTCCAATAAGTCCTCATTAATTCTCCAATATAGTTGCTGGGAAAGATTGAAGGTCAAAGAAGAAGGGGACGGCAAAGGATGAGATGGTTAGACAGTGTCATCGATGCAACGAACATGAAATTGAGCAAACTTCAGCGGACAGCGGAAGACAGGAGGGCTTGGCGTAATCTGGTCCATGGGGTTGTGAAGAGTCGGACTCGACTGTGCGACTGAACAACAACATAGTTGTTTTGGTTTTTCTTTAGATATCCAAAGTAAAGGGTTATGATCTGAGTTATTTTTCGGTAAAATTTCAATTTTACAAGTTTTTTGCGCCATCTCCTCTGACATCCAAATCATATCAATTCTAGAAAAGGAATTATGTCTGTTAGAGTAAAATGTATAGTCCTTTGTCTTAGGATTCCATTTCCTCCAAACGTCTTCTAGTTTCTCTTGCTTCATCAGCTGGAAAAATTTTTTTGGCAGCTTTCCAACCGCCTCTCCGATTGCATTAGACTTTCTGTCCAGTACGTTGTTCACCATGCCATTAAAGTCTCCTGCCAAAACTATTTGATCATAGTTTAAGCAGTCCAACTCTTTTGTCAAGTCATTGAAAAAAGTCTCTTTTGCACCATTGGGTGCGTATATATTTACAAGCAATGTCCTTTTTCTGTTCATCATTATTTCCACGCCAACATATCTTCCTTCCTTATCTGAGAAGATTTGTTTAGGTTCCAATTCTTTAGTAATATATATCACTGTTCCTTTCTTCTTGTTAACTGCTAATGAATGAAATTCTTCTCCCAATTTTTTATTAATCAGATATTTATTATCTTGTTTTCTAATATGTGTTTCTTGCAAACAAATTATATTACATTTTTGTTTCTCTAGCCAATGATTCACTAATCTTCTTTTGTTTGGTGAATTTAGTCCATTCACATTCCAAGATAAAAATTTGTAATCCATCATTGTTTTGAATGTCTTTAAAATCATCAAAATTGTTCTCTTTGAATCTGTACATGTCTCCTTCCATTTTAATTGTGTATCTCACCGAGTTGTATGAGAATGATAATCCATATGGAATCTCCCATCTGAACCTGATGCTCATTTCTTTTAACCTATCTATTAATTTCTTGAATTTCTTTCTGTCTTGTAAAATCATTCTCGGAATTTCTCTTAAAATTATTATTTTCTTTCCATTAATTTCCAACGGTTGTGTAAATTGCTTCTTTAAAATGTCTTCTTTCATTTTTGTGGTCACAAATTGAACAATCACATCTCTGAGTAATTTCTTTCTCTTGGCATAAGCTGAGTTTTCTCTGTAGATTAGGTCAAAGTCTGGATCCAAATCGCCTTGATCCTCCCCTATGTAAGTTGTCAACGTGTTAATTACTAAGGCCCGTATGTCCTGATCTTCCTCCTCTTCAATTCCTCTCAGTCTCAGATGATTCTGAGTAGCCCTATATTCCATCATGGACTCCAGTCTTGTATTTTCTAGTAGGGTTCTTTTGACTTTCTGTTCCATTTCTTCTGATTTTGTCACCAGACTTTGAACCTCTTTTTTAACTTCTTCCGTATCTTTTTTTATCCCTGCCACTTCTGTTAGTACAAGTTCTTTCAACTCTTCCATATTTTTTTGCTGTACTTGGACTTGCACTTGTTCTATTTGCTCCAGTTGTATTTGCAGCTGTTGTTGCAACTGTGATTCTATTTGCTTTCCCAAACTCTGCACCACTTCTGTCATCCTTTTCTCCATCGCTTCCATGGCAGCCTGCCATTCTTTTTTTTCTTTTGCAGTCATTCTTGGACTAGGTGATGAGGCAGCCCTTGGTCTTGGCCTCAAATCCATCTTGGAAGCAAGTTCAAGACTAAACAATCTTTATATTGTCAATCTTAAAGCCAAATCGCCACCCTTATAACTTTTCCCGGTGCTTTTTCGGCTTAAAAATAACTTTTTAAAATTTAGTCCTCCTCAAAATGGCGGGCACAATTTCTCTATGATTTTCTGGCTAGAGTAGGCTCTTTTGAAACTTCCTGTTTAGCTGTCCGTCACGGTAATCCAACTTCCAGTGTCACACTCTAAGACGTCCGTCTACATCCGGCAGAACAACTTCGAAAACATCCACTCTAGCCTACTTCCTGTACCATAGAATCACAGTCAGTTTCGTTTCTACTACGCAAAGTTTAGTCTTAGCTGACCACAGGAATGCAAAACAAAGTCACTTTTCCACCGTTTTCTCCAAAGGAAAGCTTTTTTTTTACTTTTAAATCAAGCGGATTAGTTCCTTAAAGCTTTTTACGCTTATCCGTACGTTTAAATTTTGCGTTCTTCTTCAAACCGGTAAGCAAATGTTCAATTGTTACCTTACTTGTAATCTCGGGGTTTCGCAGTGCTTCTTCTGTAAACGATGTTAATCTTGATGTTAAAGAGATCGGTAGATGACGGATTTATGCTGAATTCTCAGCCCGGCTGGTATCTGTAGAGCTGACTTGCAACTGCCCTCTTTGCGGAAGGAGATCAAGGTGTAAACAAGCTTCCTCCGAAGCTTATCCACACCGATCTCAACTCCCTCTCAGGCTTGGCTGCTTGCTTGCCACCCCCCCACCTGGGGAGTGCTGTGCTGGGCCAGGTAAAGCCCAAACTGTCATCAGATACCGCCGTCCACCTTGCCCAAATCGCAAAGTGCATCAATTCGCCATTTTAACTCCGACCGGAAGCCTGTTCAGGAGTAAAACTTGATGCAACATGGTAGGGGTAAGAAAGAACTTTATGCTTTTTGAAATTTGACTATGCGCTTAGGAGAAATGTTAATATTATAACCCAAAAGGATGATATATTGAGAAACCAGTTGAAACATTTAGGAATCTGATCAATTGAAAGTTACAAATGTTTGAGTTGGAAAATGGAGTTGGCTGAGGATAATGAAGAGATAGATGAGAATACATTAATTGGAGAGCTTATGTGGGAACAATTCCAGAAAGTTTTGTGTTTGGAAATTGGTAAAGCCATTAAAGTAGCTTGTGAAAACCTCATTGAAAATTATCAAACTTATTGTTTGGAGGTGGAAAATAATAAGGAGCAAGTACAGTTACAATCTTTGCAGAGTTTGGGTGAAGCTCAAGATACTGAGCAGGAAAGAGAGATACGTGATAATGGAACTTTGCCCATAGAAACTTTGTTCATAGAAAATGAGAAATCAACAAATGTGGAGCCAAAAGTGAGAAAGAGACCTCTTCTAAAGTGCCCTTGGAGAGAAAAGAGAAAGATGATGAGAGAAAATGAAACGAGGGACTGTGAAAAAAAATCTAAGACTATGAAAAGAGTAGGGTCTGGTTTGAGGAACCATGAAAAAGAAAATCTGGAAATAAAAGCATGGGAGTACAGAGATTTAAGGCATCTAGAGGAGATTAAAAAAAAGAAAGAGGCTATGGAAAGATGGGGGGAAACTAAAAAAATTAAAACTATGCTCAGTGGTGTATATAATCAGTTATTTTGAGATACATGGTTTAAGTAAGAAGGAGACAGGAATATAATGTTATGTTAAAGAGAATTTAATTGAAAGATGTAATTTACTAACTGTTCTGTTTGGATGGAAGTCTATAAGAGCACTCCTTTCTTTTTCCTTCTCTCTTTATTCTATTTACTCATTTTGGTATGTGGGCTTTTTTTTGTCATAATGTAATTTACTTGTCATAATGTATGAAGAAGAGGTCCCCATAGTATCTCCTGGGGAAAATGAGTGTTTGATTCTGGATAAATTGCAAAGTGGGAGAAGGCAAAAGTATATACCATTTGTTTAAGATATGAGCTTAATGTTCTTGAAATTTTATTTTAATTATTACTATTATTGTTGTTGTTGTTGTTGTTGTTGTTATTATTATTATTATTCAGATTGAGAGGTAGATAAATGAGACCAATTGTTAGGGTTGGCATTGTATCTGGCTTTGTTAGTCTGTTTGTTTGTTTTGGTTATACGTTTAATTAAATATGTTTATAGGAGGAATTAAAGTTGGTACTGGGGAAAGAAGTGGTAATCATAACATGCCAAAAGACTGATAATAAGTATATAATCAAGAAGCTGAATGGGGTTGTTGTGTAAAATAAGAATGAACTCTAACTACTTGATTAATATTGTGTTGTTGCTTTTTGTTTTTTTTCTATTAACTATAAGTGCTCTATAGATACTATGACTAAATAGTAACTAAATTTGTACAGTAGTGCATTAATTATATTTTAGAAATGACTGAAAATGAACTTGGGATATAAATTGATCAATGTTAACTGTAATAGGAAGAAAAGAATTTATATATTAGGCATAATTAACTGATTATAATAGTGCGATGTGATGAAAGGATGTAGATATGTATTTATACCCTTCTTTTCTATTCTTTTTTTC
This sequence comes from Gekko gecko, assembly GCA_029375565.1. Classification (NCBI taxonomy): domain Eukaryota; kingdom Metazoa; phylum Chordata; class Lepidosauria; order Squamata; family Gekkonidae; genus Gekko; species Gekko gecko. Next base: position 267,934,238 of record JAPDNY010000001.1, read on the forward strand.
CTTTCTTTCTTTTTGTTTGGAAAATTAATAAAGAGAATATTGAAAAAAAACCCTGCTTGGTCTTGATATATTATTTGTGTCAAAACTCTTTTCAGTCTTGCTGCCAAAATAGAAGCAAACATTTTATAATCCTCATTTAATAATGAAATTGGTCTATAGCTTTTAATTTCTCTCTCATCTGTGTTTTGTTGATGTATCAGAGTAATTACAGCTTCCTTCCAGGTCTCTGGAATTTTATTTTCCAATAATATATTGTGTATTACAAGCTTTAAAGGCATTATTAATTAGTCCTCAAAAATCTGGTAAAATTCAGCCGGGACGCCATCTGGACCTGGTGCTTTCCCCTTATTCTGTTTCTTTAATGCTTCTATCAGTTCAGAGACAGGGTTGTTCAAAATTTTCTTTTGTTCTTCTGTAAATTTCCTCCCATTTTAAAAAAAAATCTTTAACTTTGCCTGTTCAAACCGGTCTCTATACTACATAGCAGCTGCACTGAATTGGTTACAAGAATGGATTATTTTTGGAAAATACAAGACTTTTAAATTTAGAAGGACATGACTTACTACTGGGATGGCATGCTTTTGTATGGTATGACAAAGACATACAATATACTCTTAGAAGAGCAATTTTGAAAGTTTGGGAAGAAATGAAAAGACTTTATTACAATAAAATACCAAAATGGGTCTCACCATTTTAAGCTTTTACAAATCCAAACCTTTTCAAAACAAGTTTACTTCATAGATATGAAGAGTAAAAATGTACTAAAAACAACACAGAATCTTAAAAAAAACAGGATATAGACTTGAATTGGTGGGAAAGATTAAAATTAGAATCTAGATATGTTAAAGACAAACAAGAAGGTTTTTATGAAAAGATCAATGAAATAGATAAAATGTTGTTGTCTGAAGATGATAAATTGATAGAGAAATTGTATACAATAATGTTAGAAACCAAAACACAGGATGAAGTGGTAAAAGGTTCTATGATCAAAGGGGCACAAAATCTGAGACGTAATATTGAGAGACAAGATATGGAAAACAAATATAAAAATTACTATAGCAGTATCATATAAAGAAAATATTTATAAAATGTTTTATAGATGGTATATGACACCAGATAAATTATCTAAATTTTATCCCAATATGTCAAATGTATGTTGGAAATGTAAAAAAAAAAAAAAAGTTGGTTCTTTTTTCATATTGTGGTGGACTTGTGATAAAAATAAAAAAAATTGGATCTGGATACATGAAATATTTCACAAAATGCTAAAAAAAAATGTACTGTTTGTACCACAACTCTTTTTTACTGAATATGCTTCCAGAAAAATGTAAAAAACAGGACTCTTATCTTATTCTACACATAGTTACGGCTGCTAGAATACTGTATGTAAGTTACTGGAGAAGAGAGGAGATACCAACAAAAGAAGAAGTCATAAACAAATTACTGGAAGTTGCTGAAATGGACAAATCAACTTTACTCTTGAAAGGACAGAGAGAGGACAAATTTGAAGAAACATGGTCAAGACTTTATCACTGATATGAAGAACTGAATTACTGAAATAGGTTATAAACAAAATAGAGCTTAATAAGAACATTATATCAAATATTGTGCAAAGTTTGGACATTATCATATGGTGTAGAAATAAGTTTTATAATTTGAGATGTATGAACAACAAATTCTTTACTCAAAGTATGAAGGGATGCTCCCATTTTCTGTTTGTGTTTATTATTGTTTGTGTCAGTTTGTATGTTGTGTATGTTTAATAAAATAAAAATTTATACTGGTTCAACATGAGCTGCAGCAATCTGCTGCGCCTGTGATTCCCCCAGCCAGACAGGCACCACTCGGCCAGCAGATACCTCCAGGGCAGGCACCATCAGCACAACAGTCAGTTCCTGCAGGGCCAGGTGTCCCAGCTGGTCTGCCTGGGCTGGCACTGGGGTCCCAGCTGCTCCTAGGGCCCTGGGACTGGACGGCCCAAGGAGTTACTCAATGCTACATTTGACAGCAGTCTCAAGAAACTCATCTTCTTTTTGCTACAGGCACAGAAGTTTCTTCAAGATTGGAGCCATCTCTTCCTGTCGGATGAGCACCGAGTGGATTATATTGGGTTGTGGTTGAGAGAGCGAGCGATTGACTGGTATGTCAGCCTGCATAACCTGCACGGGCCTGAACTCCTAGAGGTGCAATCATTTATGTGGGCCCTGAGAAGACAGTATGAGGATCCTATGGAGGTGGAGAAAGCCTGTACCAACCTGCGAGCCCTGGAGCAAGGGAATTGGTTGGTGCGAGAGCGCTCCAATGAATTTAAAATGTATGCTGCCAAGATCCAGGGCTGGCCTGAAGCTGTGCTCGTGGAGCAGTATCATTTGGGTCTAAATCACCAGATCCTGGAAACTGTGCTTTGCAGCATGAATCCTCCGCTGTTTTACCAACTACCAACAGGATAATCAGGCAGACCTGCTACCCTATGCAGAATACAGTTACGACAATTCTGTTCACAGTTCCACTGGGTTGTCACCTTTTAAAGTATTGTATGGTTATGAGGGGGGCCCTTTGCCCATGGCAGGATTGCCTGACCTCCCCCGGGAATCTCCAGATTTGGTGGCAAGGGTTGAAGGAACACTGGCCTGAGATCCAAAAGACTCTGGATAGGGCCAAAGCAGATTATAAGACTCAGGCTGACAAGGGCAGAGCTTCAGAATGGGACATACAACCTGGGGACTCAGTTTACCTCTCCACCAAGAACTTAAAAGGCCTCCAGCCTAGTAGGAAACTGGGTTGGAGATATGTGGGTCCCCTTAAAGTGTTGCATAAAATCAATGAGGTGACTGTTGAACTTGAATTGCCTAAATCTCTGAAGGGTGTGCATCCTATTTTTTCATTTCAGTCTACTCAAATGGAATCCTGGGTCCAATGCATGGAAACCTTGTCTTCCAGTCCCTCCTCCACTGATGGTGAATGGTGAGCCCCACCATGAAGTCACCCAAATTCTGGACTCGAAAGTCAAAAGGGGCCGGCTTCTCTACCTGGTTCAATGGAGGGATTTCAACCCCTCCCACAATTAATGGGTTGATGAATGTAACTTCAGTGCTCCTATGCTGCCATTGCCGGTGGTGGGGGGAGAGATGGCTGATGTCTTGTTTCTTGTCATGCTGGAATGTTAACTTTCTCTTCTTCTCCTGGAGTCTTATTTCATTGCCTGAGCATCTGACCTTGGTACCGCTCTCCTGATGCTTTGCTGGGAATGTGAACCAGTTAGTTTAAGCACACTGTAATTAATTCCCTGATTGGCTCAACCTAGTCAGGGATCCCACTTCGAATCCCATATTTCTGTTCCCTTCCCAACTTTAGGATTAGTTCTGACACTGAATGTATGCACAGATGACTTGCCTTTACTGTACATGATAAACTTGAACCTTTATGAAGGACTGTTGTTGAGAACTGATTGCTGCGAGATTCTGACATAGATGACCCTGGAGGTCCCTTCCAACTCCATGATTCTATGAGGCATGATGCCCATTTTTCTTTGGCTCTTCTGCTCTTTGGTAGGGATAATATCACTGAGGGGGTAATGGTAGTTAACTTTTTGTGTCCCTGATTGACTGAAACAGAGCAAGCTTGTCTGGAGACCAAAGTATGACAGTTTGACAAAGAAAGATCCATCTCTGCTGCAGGAGTAAAAATGAGGTGAGTCCGTTGCATCCCACAAGGCAATTGCATCTCCAGTACAACTTTCCTGTCCATTAAGTGATATGGATGGAGGAATGACTGGAAAGGAAAGAAGTCTAAAGTAAATCCCTCAATGCTGGTATCTAATTTTTAGGAGTTTTTTAAAGTACACACAGGGATAGTCAAATCAGGGGAACTGGGGAAGGGATATACAGAATTTAGAAAAGTAAAAGCCCAGTTTATAGATAACTCATAATTTACAGGAATTTTCTGGTCTTCACACCTTCCTTGCACATGGACCAAGCATTCCAAAGTCTGTAGCTGAAAGTTGACAAAAGCTCGTCTCTTGCGCATTCTAATTTTAGGTGCATTCATTCATTCATTTATTGCTTTTCTCCCTAGTTGGAACTCAAAGCAGTTTAGAACTTCTTCTTAATTACTGTTTTTGCTACCTGATGTACAACATGATTTTACTACAGAGACAGAATCCTGCTTAAGCAAAGGAAAAATCAATTCAGCTCTCAAATCTGGATATTCAGGGCAATACAAAAGAATATGATCTAAGAGTCAATTTGATTAGTACCACATCTGCAGAGTCTAAGGTTAGAACATTCTTCTCCCCGTCTCAATTTTCTCACAACAACCACCTTGTAGCTAAGGCTATGTGACAGGCCCAAGGTCACCCAGTGAGCTTCCATGGGAGAAATCAGGCTTCAAATCCAGGTCTCCTAGGATCCTAGTCCAACACAATTTCTACTATGTCACTCTGGTATTCCATGGAAAGGAGGAGTTTTGTCACTCAGAAAGTAGTGGTGTATGCAAAAGTTTCCTCCAAAAAGGGCCAGGCATATGAACTATTTCTCCAGGGCCATATAGGTGCACCCAGCACTGGAGGTTGTGTGCAGATTCTTAGGAAATACTGCATAAGACTCCTGGGCAGTATCCATCAAAGGTGTCAGACCGCATAGGATAGGGAACTCCCCTGCAAGCATGGCTATCAAGCATGGATTGGCTTTGCGTTGCCCTCCCTCACAGGTGTTCTTGACAGACATAACCACCATGTAGGTGTCAGATCCTTAAAGCTTATGTGACATGCCCAAAATTTTGAAATGGAATTATGGTAATTCACAAAATTGGCCTTTCCAGCACTTAAACAACAACAGTGCATTCAATCATTGCAACTATAATTCCAGTCTTTTAAATTAATCTTTGGTGGTAATGGTTGGAATTTTCTTTTCCAGAAAAGAAGATTGTTGATTAAAAAATATAGTGAGGGAAAAAGCACAAAATGATCAGAAAACTGGGACTGCCAAATGTTAAAGAAATGAAATAATCTGGGTACACAGTTATAAATATCAAAGGCGATTGTTATCTGACATTTCTATATAGCAGTAAGTTATGGAGATGTCATATGGGGATAATCCTTCTGTACAAGGTTCTCTCTTACTTGCACCCTCTCACCTCCAGTCCAGGAGATAAGAAAGGTGCAAGCCCTTGTTACTATGCCAACATGTGGAAAATCTCTCGTCTATCCCACGCCCCTCCAGGAGTGAGAGACACCAAAGACCCACGTGCTTCAGGGACACTGAAATCAGTATTCTGCCACCAGGACCTATTTAAGGATGTTCCCAACTCAGACAGGAGAACAGGTCCTACCTCCTGCCAGGTTTCTGGGAATTAACAACTTATCAGCTCTGGGCTAGAGCTGCAGATAATTAACACACAGTAGTAGACCTCAGCTGAGCAGCCCCAGGCCACGAAATTTAGCCCTAGAGATCCAGTTACAACATATGAGTCAACTCAGATAATATTAAGAAATATTATCTTTATTAGCAAAGTATTTATATGACAAGAGACTTGCAAAGATTAGAAAACAAAGAACAAGGCTTATAACTTTGTACAGCTTTTACTAAACATAAAAAATATATCATAGTTACCAATCCTTGGTCCAGTGACCAGGTAGAACAAAGTCCATTCTCCAGGGAATCTTAAAGAGGAAAACCATGTTTGCTGTGAGCAATTAAGTCCAGCTTCACTGCCCACTAGTTAAATTCCATGTTGCAGGTTTGTAATCCAAACAGAGACTAACTCTTAGAAAGAAGCTAACTTTTCAGGAAAACTCTGTCTCAGTTCCCATAGGGCGATGACACTCCCTCCCTCTTCTGTCACAACTGGATATGGCCATTTATCCAATCACAAGGGACTTAAGAGGTGTGGCTAGCCGCCATGACTATGCTGCTGAAGGCACGTACGCTGGGCTTTGAAGTTTGGGAAGAGCCTCAATGTCTGGCCTTCCCCTCAGAGGTGCCAAAATGGCTTTTGAAATGGATATCTAGGCCTGGCATCTGTGCATGCCATTTGGTCAGGTGTCAAAAATCACAGGGACATAATCTCAGCTAAGCCATTTGGGCCTAGTATGAATAAACCAGGAAAGTTTTTGAAAGTTTTTTTCCTATACACCTTCCTAAGATGTTTATATCTGGAAATATAGGTGTAAATAAATGTCAAAGGAAGGTATTAATTTGACATTCACACTGTATATAGCCAAGTGTGCCATTTAGGAGATTGGGCGAGATAATCCCTCCCATAGTAATGTCACTTCTATAGACCTCTTGTTCACTGTGTCATTCTCATCTTTATTCTTACAGTTATCAGTGTCCTTTCAAATGCCCTCATCCTGTACTTTCTCCCTACAGAATTCATACAGCCTTTTCTCTACCCTTGATCTAGTGATTTCCTCATTAAAATGTACTCCAGTGAAGGGGGGGCATATCATATTGAGGGAAGTGAAATAGTTAAAATGAGCTGAAAGCAACCATAAATGTGTGAACAATGGCTGAATTATAAGTTTGCCTGAGGAATAAGGCAGAGTAGCAAAACCTAGAGATAAGATGGGAGGGTGTGTGTAAAAGAATCTGGGCTGTAAGGAATAGCCTTGACTTACATAGACACTAACAAATATGCATGCTTAATAAATTTATTAATATTACCTGACACACCTTGAATGCTTAAACAGCAAATTAGAATGAGCATGCAATCCATGATGATGGGAGGGGAGGTCATGTCAAAGTGTTGGTATGTTTTAGGTGGTCTGGATGAGTTGTAACCACTTATTATCCAGCCAAGGGGAATGGAGCAAAGCAGAGCCTGCTGAGTGAGGAACAAAAAGGAACTGTGTGAAATGGTGATTTGAGTTTGTCTCCCTTTACTGTGCAATAAAGTAATTAGATGGATACTCCTTACTGACTGCTATTTCTTTTATGGTTTTGTGTTCCTCCTTGGAGGGGCTAGGGAAAGGATTACAAACCCTTTTGTGTTTCTAACAATATGTAATAATGTTGATCTATAAAGTGATGCTCAGAATTTTACAGCAAAGACTTTTGCCATATGTAAAACATGAAATGTCAGATTTCAAGCTGAATTCAGAAAAAAAAAGTGGCACTAGAGATCATATTGAAAATTTACATTGGTTACTGTAGTATAGCAGAGAATTCCAGAAGAAAATCAGTTTGTGTTTTATAGATTACAGCAAAGCTTTCAACTGTTAACAGTTATGGATAGTTTTAAAAGAAATGGACATGCGACAACATCTGACTGTTTTGATGTGGAACTTCTACTCTGGACAAGAGGCTACTGTGAGGACAGAATATGGAGAAACAGAATGGTTTCCAAGTGGCAAAGGTGTCAGACAAGGATGTGTTTTATTTCATTTTCTCTTCAATCTATATATACAGAACATCCCATAAGGAAAGCTGGATTAGATTTAGATGAAGGTGGAGTGAAAATTGGTGGAAGGAACACTATCTTGAGATATGCAGATGACACCACATTACTGGCAGCAATAGTGGGGACATGAAATTACTACTACTCTTGCCCAGTCTTGCCTGGTGTGTCTCTGCCGCCATCTTGCTGTGAGCCCTGTGGCCTTCCTAGGCCTCAGAATGGGAAGCAGAGGGGGTTGCTTGTTCCTCTCTTCCATAGGAGGCAGCTCCTACAGCCTTAAGACACCTTCTCAGCCATTATTGGGAGCCTCTTTTCAAAACCCTTGTTGCCTCCACCTCTTCCCCACTTAACACCCAATCTTGGGCCAGATTGTGCCCCTGCTGGTGCTTTGCCAAATTCTTAGCCTAGGAGGCTACTGACCCTCATTAATTCTTCTCCTTGCACACACCTGGTCCTTCCTGCTCTTCTCTGACTCCTGTCCTGTCCTCGCACTCAGGCAGGCTAGCCAATGGGGAGTGCTACTGGGCTTTCTCTACCTTGCAGCAAGCCTGCCCCAACACTGCCTCTGAGATAGGCTTGCCAGCCTCCAGGTGGGGCCTGGAGATCTCCCGCTTTTACAACTCCAGCTGACAGAGATCAGCTCCTCTGGAAAAAATGGCTGCTTTGGAGGATGGACTCTACAGTGTTGTACCATGCTGAGGCCCCTCCCCAAATCCCACTGTCTCCTGGATCCACCCCCAAAGTCTCCAGGTATTTTCCAACCCAGACCTGGCAACCCTACCATGAGAAGACTGGCCTCTAAGGTGTGCTGTCTGCCACCAGAGCCTGTTCTTAGCTGTCCTTTCAAAAATCTTGAGAAAAGTGTCAATGTCATTCTCAGCCCCCCCCCCCCACCTTGGTCAGGTGAAACCCCAGGGGATGACTCCTGGAGACATTCCTTGAAAGCCCTGGGACTCAAGCCTCTGACTGGGGGCTGTTAGCTTGCCCTCCAGAGCTCTACACAGGTCCCACAAGATTGCAGTTTGCATCTCTTGCTGTTGCTTTGTACCATCTCTCAAGAGTCTCTCCTGATGCTTGACTACCCAATGTCAAACTGTGTCCATCACTGGAGTAGGCTTAGGAAGGGTGACATTAGTGATGGCATCCTCACATACTAACACCTTGGACAGCATGGCCAGGACTAGTGAACTCAGCAGAGGTCAGCTACTAGATCAGCCAGATTGGGTTTGCAGTTATGGAGGACAGTACCTCATGAACATCTCACTACCTGTATTCTCAACCATCTTGTGGTGCTCCTCTTGCCCAGTCTCACCAGGAGGCAGACAAGCTTGGTCACCAGGCCACCAGAAGCCTGTTCCTGGGGCATCATCCTCCTTCCTACCTTGCAGTGAGCCATCATCTTACTGCCTCCAACAAGCTCAGCCACCGGGCTGAGCTGACTGCCACTGGAGCCTGTTCCTGAGAATTCATCACTACCCCTGCCAAACTGGGCCCCACCCCAACAGTCCTGGTTTTGCTGCCAGCCATGCTGGGAAGGCTGCTGTCAGAGCCCCTGGAGAAATCAGTTCCCAATAACAGTCATTCAGACCAATTAAAGTTTATTGAGACATTGATAGGATCCAGACTCTTAACGATTCTTTGTTAGAATTGAGGCCAAGTGCATGAAGCAAGCAATTATACCTAAATCGGACAGGACATTAATGGCCCTGGGCCAATCACACCTAAGCAAAAGCCCTCCCAAATAATGGCATATAATTATCAAGGGAAAGAGGATACCAGCGTTAGTTAGGTCTCAAGGTTACATTGCTGAGTCAAGACAGATAACAGCATAGTGGCCAGAAATGAAAGTATACATTCTTGTTCTCACCCCCACGTCTCCATGGCAACCAAGCCCAAGTAGGCTCCCCTTGCCTCTGCTCCACTGGTGACACCAGGAAGGACGTGCTCAAGTAAGGCCCCAACACAGCTATCTCCTGACAGAAGGTTAAAGCACAAACTGCCAAAGCAGGATTATAGCTGAATATCAAGAAGACAAAAGTAATGACTACTGAGGAATGTTGACAATAAAGAAAGTGAAATTGTTGAAGATTTTCTGTTCCTTCATCAACCAAAGAGGATACTGCAACCAGTAATCAAAAGAAGATTGAGATTTGGAAGGGCAGCCATGAAAGATTTAGAAAAGATCCTTTAGTGTTATGAAGGGCCCCTGGAGGCCAACATCAAGACAATTCATACTAAGGTATCCCTCATTACAATATGTGGATGTGAAAGCCGGACAATGAAGAAAGTTGATGGGAAGAAAATTCATTCATTTGAAATGTGGTGTTGGAGTAGAGTTTATGGATACCATGGACCCCCCAAAAGACAAATAAGTGAGTTCTAGATCAGATCAAACATGAATTCCCCTAGGAGCTAAAATGCCTAAACTGATGCTATCATGTTGTGGTCACATCATGAGATGGCAAGACTCACTGGAAAATACAATAATGCTAGGAAAAGTTGAAAGCAGTAGGAAAGGGAAAGACGTAACATGAGATAGCTTGACTCAATAAAGAAAGCCACAGCCTTTGGTTTGTAAGACCTGAGCAAGTCTTTTAATGATAAGACCTTTTGGAGATCATTAATTCATAGGGTCACCATAAGCCAGAAGCTGCTTGATGACACATAATACACACATGGTAAAAGTGGGTATTGATATCATTTAGTTAATGGATCTCCTAACAATATTGTCTGATCTATGAAAAGTAGTTAATAATGGTTTGTATCCTTCCTTTTGAAAATGCCACTCTTTACTTACCACTGAATTATGTTGTGCCAGTTTCAATTATTTGCTATACTATGTATTTAAAGTTATGTGATCACATATGGGATCTTATTAATGTGGTTGAAGTTCATGTAACTTCACTCATATACAGGTAGTTTGAGCATAATGTCCCAACTTGTCACCAATTTTTTTCTTTGTGGATCATTTGGTCTTATACATTAATTATAATATGTTGGGGCATAATCCTTTCTTTTTTGGTACACTAAAAGAAAGCAGTAAGTGGATTCTATGTAGGCTGGCATCCTGATCTCCTCTTTAACCACACCTCATTCCCCCTTCTGGCCAGATATATTTCAATACTCTGAGACATTCCTGAAGAACTGAATCTATCCTGCACCTCACTTAACAATATCCAGTGACCTGCTCCTCCCTCATTGCAATGTGCCCAGGGCAGCAGTGGTTCACTTAATGGCTGAGAATCACAGTGTGGGAGGAGTGTGGCCCATTCCCGAAAATCCAAAAACACTCCTTCGCTGAAACTATGAATTCAGAAAACATGGAATTATGCAGCAATGGATAAAATATTGTCACAAATTGCTGCTAACAAAAATCCTTTATACCAATCTACTTATATGTAGAAATTGTTTCCTTTTTTTAACTATATTGAAACAGATTCATCTGGGCTTTATGCACTTCCAAAGAAATACACCTCTTTCTCATTTTATTAGGTTAGTGTCTGTTTTCTTGTCAAAAAATATTGGTGGGGAATATTTTGAATATTTTAAACAAACATAAAACTTTTATTTCTTTGTATTGAAATCTAGGTTTATAGATACCTTGTTATGAACTGGTACAAATGTTAATAGAACTTTCCCTCCCCTGTATGGATGTCAGGTAGCCCTGTCATGGTTATGGAATGTGGAGGGGTACTCTTAGTCCACCAGCCTCTGAACATTACTGTTTTCACTGTCTGTATGTTATCGCTGCTTGACCTTGTAGAAGCTCCAGCTGCAGAACTCCTAAGCTGGGAACCAATGGCTTTTAGATTGTTTGCTAGCTTTTGCCCCCATGCATGAACTATATTCATTGGTTTCAGGTTGGTGGGGTGTGTGTGTTTGATTCTAGTATAATTCAAAAGGCCCTCCTGTTCCCGGGCATTCCTGACACAAATAGTACACGTGTCATTAGTTCTGGTACACCAATAAACAGTTTTCTTCTGATGAAGTCCTGTGTTGTGTGACCTAACGAGCCTGACAAAGTGTAAAAAATTTAAAAAAAAGTTTGAAAAAAGGTTGTGGAATCACACCATACCTTATGCTGTATGAGGACAGGGAAAGGATTATTCTATATTATTTATTTATATTTTATATATTATGTTGAATGAACCTTTTGGTTGCTTTCATTACATCTCATTCTGGATGGAACGAGAACATTCAATGTAATGCAATTATTCCAAGAAAAAGCATTTAAGTTAAATGGTGTGGAAAGCTTTTATGAATGAAAGTCCTAAAATAATAATTATATTCTTAAATAACACTTCTGTTAAATGTAAGATAGTGAAAGGAAAATATACAAGGAAACAACACAGCCATCATTGGCCAATTAATTTAGTGCATCAAGGAAAAAACATTTTTCATTTTTTTCCATTCTTTAATTAGTTTGTGACCAGTAATCCTATATTCCATTCTTGCTGAGTAGCAGAAATGAAGCCAAGTTTATATGCACACTGCAAACCAAAACATGTTGGATATGTCACAATTATTTCTGAAATGCTCCACATGCCTTCTTTGATGCTATCATGTCACTTTCAAAAATCCAGTTGGAGACCATAGGAGGTCAGTCAGTAAGCTGGATTTTAAAGATGCTAGTAATGTAACCAGCACAAGATCTTTGTTTATATAAAAAATAAAATACTGCAACTGTACAGATTTTGCCCTATCACCCCACTCCAGGGATAAGAGGCACAACTCCTGAATTCTGCCAGCATGTACAGGATTTTACTTCTCCCTCACTCCAGTTCAGGAATGAGAGATACCAAAATCCCATATGCTTCAGGAACACTTAAACAAACCCAAGAGTAAGTCTGCACACACTCCTGGCTTATCAGTAGTCACTGCCACCAAGATCTCTTACATCAAGGCCCTCACCAAGGCTCAGGAGCAGAGATCTAAACTCCCGCCTGGTCTAGAGGACTTAGCAATTTTACCAGCTCAGTGCCAGAGCTGTAAACAACTATTTAATCTAGTGGTAGCCACATCAGCTGAGTCAGCTCAGGTGACAAGATTTAGGCTTAGAAGTCAAGTTGCAACATAGGAAACAAGTCCAGATAATATTGGTTATATATATTATCTTTTATTCAGTGCAAAAGCATGCATATATCAAGAGACTAGCAAGAAGGTGAATAAAACAAATAACACCTATAGTATAGAAAGCTCTAACTACACATAGAGGTATTCATAGTTACCAGTCATTCAGAGGTACCAGGTAATTCAATGTCCATTGTGTAACCAGGGAATCTTGAGGATGAACCACATGATTGCTGTGGGCAGTTAAGTCCAGCTTCACTGCCCACTAGTAAAATTCCTTGTTGCAGGTATACAATCCAAAGGGGAACTCTCTCTCAGAAAGGAGCTCTCTTTCCAAGAAAACTCTCCCCCTCTTCCCATAGGGTGATCACAATTCCCTCCCTTTCCCGTCATAATTGAATATGGCCATTTATCCAATCATGAGAGGATGAAGGGGTTTGCCCAAATCTCTGGGTCAACATGACAGAAGCCATGTCAGAGGAGCTTTGATGTGTTAATGTCTTGGGACAGCTATGTCCCCAGCTTGGGAAGACGCCTAGATGTCTGCTCTTCCCAGCAAAAGTGTCAAAGTGTCTTGTATATGGATATCAGGCTTGGCATCTGGCATGCCATCTGTTGCAGGTGACAAAAATCACATGGATATGTTAGCAGCTAGGCCATTTGGTCCTAGCAGGAATGATTCAGGAAAGGTTTTTCCTATGCAGTAACTTCAAGGATTATTGAAAAGCTTTTGTGTAGAGTAGCTCACATAAAAAGAATATCCTAATTATAGAGTGTAGAGGTGTTAGGGGTCACTAATAGTATACAGCCTATAAACTATAAATATGCTGTGATGATCATATATGAAGCATGATTATAGCTAGGGAAATCCTATCTAATCCCATCTGTATGTTAAGTTTTCAGAGAATTTTGCATATATGATGCATAATGTCTCATCAGAATTTTGGAATTTTGTTTTAATATTCAACAAAGAACAGTCACAGGCTCTTCTGCAATTATTGTATGGGAGAGCAGAGAAGGAGAAGCTGAGATTCAATAGCATTTTGCATTTAGAAATTGGGTCAGTTCAACCCTAGAATATTCTTGAGTGCAGTCTCATCCTAACTGTACAGATGCCTCTCAGCTGGGGAAGCCTGTTGAGTGGGTTAGAAGTATATTGCCAAACATATCTAGGCTTGACTTGTTGCTGATAGTATCAAACTGGCTCAGCTTGGTTGGGTGAGTCTGGGATCATAAATGCCTCCCTGAAAGATGGTGTGGCCTTGAGTATTTCTAAAGAATCAGTCTTAAGATGCCCTGCTAAAGAAACAGGGATTTAAATGATCTAAATAATGGATCTAATGGGACTTTGACACAAATGACCTAAATAATTGCTGCTTGATCTTTCCATTCTTGGGCTGTAGTCACATGACAAGCTTAACCTGATTTGTTCCCACTATAGATTTGATTGGGAATATTTTTTTTCTAGGTTGAGATGACCACACATCCCTCCCTGAACAGTTTGAATTGCACAATGAGGCTCCAGGCATTGTTCAGATAGCACACAAACTGCTGTTTCTAACCGAAATGGACAAAATGACGAAAAAACTAAATGGACAAATGGCAGAACAATATCTAAAAGACTGGGAAGGCCTGAAATTCTACATGGAAATTGAATATAGAATGAAAGGGAAAATGTACAATCTTGATTCGTATTGACATTGAATGAGAAAGGAAACAAATATCAGATTGTATTGTACCTTTTGGAAACTAGGTTTGAAAGAGTCAGGTTTTTACATATTCGAATTGTGTTACCTGGCTTGTCGATTGATACAAGTTTAAACTTGATTACCTTTTAATTCTTTTTTTTTGTTATTAGCAGTGTTGGAAGCCTATTAGGAGGGGGTGGGGGGATGGGATGTAATTTTTTAAAATTGTATTGGTAATGATGTTTAACAATGTTGAATGTATCCCAATAAAAATTTGTTTAAAAAAAAAAAGAATTTATTCAGCACAGGATTGCTCACATGCACAACGGAAGCTTGTAAAAAAAAATTGTGAGAAGGACATTCAGATGACTTAATCAAGATCATTGCAAGAAATGGATGTCCAGATCGGTGAAATCGCGGATTCAAAGTGCAAATATCCAGAAAGTACTTGATTTTCCAGGTGTAGGAAAACTCACTAGGGAACTGGGAGGATTGCGTGAGTGAGCCCACCAGTGCAGGAGACAGATGCCACCATCTGATCAGCAATTTTAAATGCAAGAGGGAACAATGGTGAAACCTGATCAAAATGACTGTGTGACCACAGCCTTGGACAAGATACTTGAGAAGTGGTGGCAAAAAGAGAGGCAGAGGGAAATCTGGAGGTGAAAACTTGGATCAAATGGCAATGGTACACAGAAACAAAAAACTTAATGTAAGCTACCTGTACTTTCTCTAGTTATTGTACTTGCATCAGCTCAAATAGTAGTTTCCAGTTGATTAGAGAGCATGCATTCCAGAACTGACACATGAACTGGACGTTCCAGCACTTTGTGCCTTCGTGTGGTTCAAGGATACATGGATATTTCCTTGCCCTGGGATTTAAAGCAGTTGCCAGAGCTCTCATCTTCATCTGAGACTGGGGCATTACTTGGATGGGCAGCTGGCATTTCCTACTTTTGTGGAAGAAGTCAGGTGGGATTTTGCAACCCCTATGGTGAATGAGTGGCTGGGTGCTGGGCAGAAAACAAACACCTTATGTGAGTATAACAGACCACAACTTTATTGATTATAGCTGTAGAGGTTTGGCTTGGCATAGGGTGATTGATCCAAGGCATCAAGTGATCCCCCTGCTGCCTGATGTCAAATCTGTCCCTCAGCATGCCTGCTGAGGGGAAAGAACACCAGATGGCAGCCAATGGAAACACCAAAGCACAGGCCACTGTGTGATCCCCTTGCTACCTGGAGGTGAAGAGAGCCTGGTAGCCTTGAGCTGGGCATACCTCCCTAACTCCAAGACCCCTTAATGGGAGCCCCCCAACAGGGATGATGAGCATGCAGGACCAAACTTTTCCCCAAATTGATCCATCCCAATGCCAAAAATGCCACTAGAGGCAGGTGCCTCACTGCACCTGCTTCCTACCAAACCTACCACAGCTGCAACTGCTTCTGGAGACCTTCCCATAAACTATGCAGCCAGATATCCGGCCCCCAGCCAGCTGATATGGCATATCTCCCAGTTCAGACCACAATGCCATAGCCACAGACCCAGACAGATTGGGACTGAGAAGGGCAGCCATGAAAATACTAGAAAAGAATGTAAAGATATGTCACTAGTGACCAAGATAATTCATGCCCCATTACTCTGTATGAGAGTGGAATTTATTATAGTTATTGTTATTATTATATGTATTTAATTTATTAGTAATTCATTTGTGCCCCACCTTTCTCCCCAATGGGTACCCAAAGCAGCTTACATCATTCTCCTTGCCTCCATTTTATTCTCACCACAACTTGTAATGTAGGTTAGGTTGAGAGAGTGTGACAGGCCCAAGGTCAGCCAGAAGCTTCCATGGTACAAATGGGGATTGGAATCCAGGTCTCCCAGATACTAGTCTGACACTTTTAACCACTGCTGGTTCTCAGGTGAAAGTTGGACAATGAAGAAAGCTGACAGGAAGAAAGTTGATTCATTTGAAATGTGTTGGAAGAGAGTTCTACAGGTATTGTGTGGACTGCCAAAAAGCCAAATCAGTGGGTTCTAGATCAAACCAAATCTGAATTCTCCCTAGAAACTGAAATGACTAAACTGAGGTTATTGTACTTTGGCCACATTATGAAAGGGGTGGCCAAACTGTGGCTCAGGAGGCCCTTTCACACATATTGTGTGGCTCTCAGGAGGGTGGCTGGGGAGGCAAAGGGGAGGCATGCCTCTCCAGTCATTCTTCCCCTTCCCTTCCAGAGTTCCCCTCCCTGGGTAGGCTTGAGGTGGGGGGGAGCAGAGAAAGAAAGCAACTTTAACTTTAAATGCATTCTCAAAGCTTCTCCCCTCACTGGCTTGGAGAAGACATTTGCCTCTTTAAATCCCTTCTCCAAGCCAAGCTGGGTGGCATGGGGATGTGGGGTTGGAGAACATATTTAAATTTAAAAGTTGCTTCCTTTCCACCTCTCCCTTCCTCCCCATTCATTTGCTTTCTTTCCACCTCTCTCTCTCTTTTTCCCTTCCCCCTCCCCCATCTATTTGCTTTCTTTACACCTTATTCTTTCTTTTCACCTTTCTTTCTCTCTCTTTCTCCCTTCATTTCTTCTTTTCTCTCTCTATCTTCTTTCCTTCCTCCCCTCCTTCATCTATTTGCTTTCTTTGTTTCCCCCTCTCTCTCTTCCTTCCTCCCCCTCTCTCCCAATCTACTTGCTTTCTTTGTTTCTGTTTTTCTGTTTTTCTCTGTCTCCTTTCTTCCCACTTTTTCCACTCTTTCCATCCTTCTCTCTCTTTTCCTTCCTTCCATCCTTCCTCCCAACCCCCCATCTACTTGCTTCCTTTGTTTCTTTCTCTCTTCCTCGCCCCCACCCCATCTAGTTGCTTTCTTTGTTTCTCTCTCTCTTTCTCTCTCTCTTTCCCTTTCCTTCCTCCCTCCCCCATCTATTTGCTTCCTTTCCACCTTTCTCTTTCTCCCTCCCTCCCCCTCTTCTCATCTATTTGCTTTCATTGTTTCTCTTTATCTCTCTCCACCTCTTTCATTCTTTCTTTCCATCTCTCTCTCTCTTAGCAAACAAATAAAAATCACTGGACAAATAAATATCATTATCAATATCTGTTTTATCCCTTTTGTTTTTATTTTTGACAGTCTAATTCAATGTTAATAAAAAGCAAATTTACATATTTTCCAATTAAAAAAACGTATGTGTGATATTTGTTCATGGCTTGTGGCTCTCAAACATCTGATGCTTATTCTGTGTGGCTATTACATTAAGCAAGTTTGGCCAGCCCTGCATTATGAAAAGACAAGAGTCACTGGAAAAGACAATAATACCAGGAAAAGTTGAAGTCAGCAGAAAAAGAGGAATGCCCAACATGAGATGGATTGAATCTATAAAGGAAGCCATGGCCCTCTGATTGCAAGACTTGAGCAAGGCTGTTAACGTAGAGTATTTTGGAGGTAATTAATTCATAGGGTTGCAACTTGCCATAAGTTGGAAGCGACCTGATGGCACTTAACACACACTCAATGTAGGAAAATGCCTACAAAGCAGACAAAATATTCAGCAGAAGGGAAAAAAACCTGTGAGTATAAGGGGGTCATAATTGTGTTTGCATACTACTTTTTATTAAGATCACTGTTTTATGACTATCACTTTTTATTTCTGCTTATGTTTTGATGTCTCTTCATGAGGATTTAAGAACAATTTTATGTCTAATTTTGTTATAGATGGGTTTTTATGTTTTTTTAAATTGTTAGCCATCTTGAGTCTCGGTATTGCCAGCTTATAAGGAAACAAATCTAATCAGGTCTACTCACAATCCTATACTGTTCTATTCAACAGACAAAGTGTTCTTGGGATTAAATTGTGCATTTCCTATGTAAGTTTTGTCAGAAATTTTTAATTTTAATAAAGGAGTAAAACTGGGAAACACAAAAAAAATTAAAACCATACACAAACATCAACAAAATATAAAATGAAGAAGAAAAACAAAAGAGAAGAAAAAGAAAAAGAAAGAAAAAGAGGAAGAGGAAGGGGAACATAAAAGGCTTCTGATTTTCTCTACAAAAAATAATTTTGATTACAAAATTTTTCTTGCTTATATATAAAAACAAAGACTCTCACTTTTTATTTCCCCTGAAGCAAATTTCTTATTCAGAAAAGCCACAAATAATCTTTTCATACAAAAGGCCAATCTCTAATAAGTAAAGTAACTATCTTATTCCTAACCAATACTATAAATTTAGCCATAGCTACAAAGTCCAACATCTTCTCTAGCCATTTATTTACTTATATTTATAATTTAAATTTATAGACTGTCTTTCCCTGAATCCACAGGGTTCAGGGCAGTGAACAACAACAAAAACATTCATAAGTTAATAAAACAGATGTTTCATGGCCAAAGTGTCTGAGAAAGGAAAAAATAAACATGCCACATGGAGATGGCCACAAAGGTTTCTTTTTCCCTTCTCCATCTGCAAGGAATGGGGGCAAAGTTGGAGCCATGGGCTCAGCCACTCTGCCTCTGATCTGGGGATAGTCAATCACTCATACTGACCTCATTGTCTAAGTAGGCTCCTAGGAGGCTTAGTGAAGAAGAGCCTGGCGTTCTTGACCCCAAAGGCAGTGAAGCATCACTGGCCTCTGTATGCTGACTCCCAACACCTGAGCCCACCAGCCCATTCAGAGCCCTGGTTCCATTGGTGGTGCTGTGATCTGGCTTCCTCTGTGTCACTACCAGTCCCAAGAGTGCAGCCTTGCTGGTCAGCATGCCTATGCTTCTCTACCAGCATCCCACCTTCAGCTTTTTGGCCTGGGGCTCTGAATCCTCCTGTCAGATGTCTGAAGGTTTAGCTTTCTTCTAGTTTATCATTCTTCTACTGTAAGTATTGTTGGACATTTCCATTTCTATGTGTATATCACTTTCACATTGTATTTAATATTTTTTAAAATATATATATATATGAACAAAGCTCCATAACTTCTTTCCAACTGATTGTCTGTTAAACTTAATGAAAAAGACTTTGGTTTCAGCTGTATCTTAGTCTTTAGAATCTTCTGCAAATGCTGTATCTTTCCCTTCCCTTTGTAGAAAATTGGTCATAAGTAATATAATCCTCTCTCTGAAATCTTCATTTCTTTTTGGATACCTCTCAGCCTCAGACAATCCTCAATTTCTCTCAAGTCCATAAAGGCTAAGAAATCCACATGCCTCTCAAGTTCTTTGTCGATCTCTTCTGTTTTATTTTCTATAGCAACAGCGTTATCATTGATTTGCTTAAGTTCTTCTGCAATATGCCGTATTGTTCCTTCAAGCTTTGTATGCTGGTACATTTGTTCATTCTTTTTTCCACATTACCATGACAAGAAATTTTGCCAGTACTGAAGTTTCTTTCCTAAAGAATGCGTCTTCTTTTCTAATAATAACTTTTTTTATAAAGTTTTATTTATATATAGAAAAGGGGAAGGGGGAAGAAGGGAAAAGAAAGAGTACAGAGTATATATATAAATTTAACATTCTGCATGCAAATCTTCTCCTAAAAGTTTCACAACTATTATAACCGTCTTTCTTATTGTTCTTCATTAAGTCTTAATTTCTCACTAGTTATGTTTTAACCAGTCATAAAATGCCTTCCATGGTCCCATAAATTCTTCTTCCATTTTTCCTTTTAGAATATTTGTCCATCTGTCCATTTCAGCACATTCCATAATCTTCATTATCAACTCATTAAGCATTGGGATTTTCAATGTCCTCCATGTCATTGAGAATAAGATTCTAGCTGCTGTTGTTGTAACACATAAAATAAAGTATCTATGGTTCTTATCTAAGTCATCTGGTAGACAGTTTAACAGGAATATTTCTGGTTTAAAAGCTATTGTAATATTCAACACTGATTGTAAGAGAATATGTACTTCAATCTAGTATTTATGAACCTTTTTACATGTACACCACATATGATCTAACATGATTATTACATTTCCAGCATCTGTTATTCAAGTTTTTATACATTTTAGCTAACCTATCTGGGCTTAGGTGCCATCTATAGAACATTTTATACAAATTTTCTTTAAATGAAACAGATTTAGTCAACTTGATATTCACATTCCATATTCTACTCCACTGGAGCAAATCTATGTTATAGCCTACATTTTGCATCCATTTAATTATGGCTCTTTTTGTAGCAGGAACTCCTTTGCATACTAGGTGACACACCCCTAATGCAGCCAATCCTCCATGAGCTTACAGTAGCCCTTGTAAAAAGAGCTCTGTAAGCTCTTGGAGGATTGGCTACATTAGGGATGTGTTGCCTAACATGCAAAGGAATTCCTACTACAAAAAGAGCCCTGCATTTAATCATACATTCTTTAACTATTTCATCCTGCATTTTCAATTGCATCAGCATACCATATATTTTCCTAGTAAGTTTCTCTCTTGAAGTACATAATAATTTTTCAAATGTATCTTGTTCTAAATAAAATCCATCTGTCTGTTTATCCTTACTTTATCTAGATTCCACTTGTACTCTAGTCCACCATTCTAAATTTATTTCCCTTTTCTTTAATTCTTCCTGAGACTTTAAATTATTTCAATCATCTAACAATTCTGTGAATCTGGTAACTGCTTGTTTTGAAGTCAATCCTGATTGAAAAAAAGCTTCCACTGGAGATACCCATCTTGGAATTTTAGTATATATCATTGAACGTATCTTTTCCCTGGTTGTCAATAATGATCTTCTTATCAAATGATTTTTAAAATATTTATCCCAGAAGCTTTCCCATACCATAGGAACATGTGCCATCCAAGTTTTAAGTCATGTCCTTCTAGAGTCAGCAGCCTATGATCTTCAAGTAAAATCCATTCTCTCAGCCAAACCAAACCAGTAATTCTTCCAGTCTGGTACTCCAAATCCAGCATTATCTTTTGCATCCTGCAAGGCTTTCGATTTAATTCTTGGTTTTTTCCCTTGCCATATAAAGTGTTGTGTCAGTTTATTCAATTCATCAAAAAAAGTTTTGTTTACTATATATCAGCAGAGTCCAGAATAAAAACATCAAACATGGTAGAATATTCATTTTAGAATTGCCACTCTACCCATTAGTGATACTTGGAGCTTTGTCCATTTCTCTAAATCTTTTTTTAATGTCTTATAACACTTTATCATAGTTATCTTTCATTAGAGAGCTACATTTTGCTGTAATATTAATACCCAAGTATTTGATTTTCTTTTCCAGTTGAAATCCAATTAGTTCTGTTATTTCACATCTCTGTTTCGATGTCATATTTTTCATGATCATTTTCGTCTTCTGATCATTTATTTTCATTCCTGCCACTTTCCCATATTCATTAATCTGATTCATTAATTGTTGTACTAAATCCATTGGATCTTCTAAGATAAATACCAAATCATCAGCAAAGGCTTGTTGTCTATATTTATTTCTTCTTATTGATGTCCCTTTAATACGAAAGTCTTCCTTAACAGTATAAACAACAGTGGAGATACTGGACAGCCTTGTTTTGTCTCTTTTTCAATCCATATATTATCTGTCAAGTCATTATTTACTACTATTTTCACTTTCTGCTTTATATATATAGCTAAAATAGCCCTTATAAAGTTAGTCCCAAACTTCATTATTTTCACCTGTTGGATAATAAATTGCCAGTTGACATTGTCAAATGCTTTTTCAGCATCCAATAATATAAAAGCCATCTGTTTCTTTGGATGCACTTCATAATATTCTAATATATTTAAAACTGTTCTCACATTATTCTTCAGCTATCTTTTAGGTAAGAAACCTGCCTGGTCCAGATGTATAAAGTCTATTAGAATTTTTTTCAACCTTGCAGCCAAGATAGTTGCAAATATTTTATAATCACAATTCAGCAAGGAGATAAGTCTGTAGTTTTTAAATCTCTTTAGGATCTGTGTCCTCTATATGGATCAATGTTATAGTTGCTTCATTCCAAGATTCTGGTATTTCTGTTTTTCCTATTAGAGAGGTAATTACATTTTTATATGGTATCAGTAATACATCTTCAAATATTTTGTAGTATTCAGCGGGTAGTCCATCTGGTCTGGATGCTTTATTTGTATTTAGTTTCTTAATAGCCTCTGTATTTTCCATCATTGTTATGGGATCATTCAACATTTTTCTGTTTTCTTCAGAAATTGTGGGAAGGTCCTGCTCATCTAAGTATTGTTTCTGAGTTTCTTTAGAGATTTCCACTCTTTTATATAATTGCATGTAGAAGTCTTGAATTATTTCCCTGAGTCCATTCCTAGTAAATTCTTCTTTTCTCTCTTTATCATAGAACTAGGAATAAGGCATGTTGTGGGAAGAAATACAATGAGCTCTAGAAAGAGGCTCTGCAAAAGTGCCCTGGCCTGGGGCACTCAGCATCAATTCACTGAGGTGACCTCAGCAGGGTATAATGACACAGAGTCCACCATTTTCTCCAGGGGAACTGATCCCTGCCATCTGAAGAGCAGTTGTAGTGCTGTGCAATCTCCATCCCTCCCTTGGAGAATGGCAGGAATGAGTCCCCATGAGGGAATGGCTGGTTTGGAGGATGGAGTCTATGGCATTGAACCTGCCTGAGGTCCCACCCCTCCTCAAACCTCACCATATCCAGGCATGACCCCTCAAATCTCCAGGAATTTGCCAACTTGGAGTTGTCAACCCTATATCCTGGCCAGCCAACCAGCAAAGTACTGGTGTCTGCCCCCTAGCTTCAGTTTTCAATCTCCTCCCCCCTCCTAGAGAGCAGTTGTAATTCTGAGTGATTTCCAGCCCCCAGGTGGAGATTGGCAACAATGGTTCCCCATGAGAGAATGGCTGGCTTGGAGGGTGGAGTCTATGTCATTGCAGCTGCCTGAGGTCCCACCCCTCCTCAAACCTCACCCTCTCTAGGATCCAGCCCTCAAATCTCCAAGAATTTCCCAACCTGGAGTTGGCAACACTTTCTCCCTCCCAGCCAGCCATCAACCTATCATAATCTACCCCCTGGCTTCAGCTTTCCATTTCCTCCCCCCTCTTTCCTAGAGAGCAGTTGTAATTCTGAGTGATCTCCATCCCCCAGATGGAGATTGGCAACAATGGTTCCCCATGAGAGAATAGCTGGCTTGGAGGGTGGAGTCTATGGCATTGTACCTGTCTGAGGTCCCACCCCTCCTCAAAACTCACCCTCTCCAGGCTCCATCCCTCAAATCTCCAGGAATTCCCCACCTGCATTTGGCAACCCTAGCAGGACTGGCCCCAATGAGTTTTCTCCCAAAGGCCTTTTACTGACAGAACTTGGTTGCCTAGCAACAGGCACTGAGGAGAAAGCACAGTTGCCACCTTTGATCAGGGAAATACCTGGAGATTTGGGGTGTGGATCCTGTGGAGGGAAGCATTTGGGGTGTGTGGAAGGATTCAACAAGTGATAATGCCATAGGGTGTACCCTCCAAAGCAGCCATTTTCTCCAGGGGAACTGATCTCTGTCATCTGGAGATCAACTGTAACAGCGGGAGATCTCCAGGTCTCACCTGGGGATTGGCAACCCTATGGGAAAGTCACACAGCAGGGGGTTGAAGAGAATGGTTTGATGGTCACTGGCCCACCTCACTAGCCAGCCAGCCATGGTGGAGCCAAAAAGGAATGAGAGGTGTGTTAAATTTATTCTGACAGGAAAGTGGCCAGGGGGGGAGGTTATGCTGAAACTCCTTTGTTTTTGTACTCACAGAAGCAAGCTTGGTTGTTTGGTTGCCTACCAACAGCCACTGAAGAGACAGTTAGTCACAGTTAGTCTCACACAGGAGCCAAGAGAAGTATCTTCTTCAGGAGAGAGTCCGGCTTTCCAGAAACCACAACTCATTTCCTCTAGGCCAGACCCTCCCTGGCGCTGCTGCTGCTGCTGCTGAAGGAAAGCAGGGGAGCCTTTGAAAGGCGCTGGCAGCCTTCTCTGCATTGCAGGCCTTGCGGCTGAGGGAGAGAGGCTGCAAGGGTCTGTGAAGGTGAGTGCTTCTCCTGCTTGCTGCCACTTGCTAGGTCTGCCTCCTTCTCCCCTGTGGAGGGGTTGCTGCTCTCTCAGCGGAGCATCCATCCCCTTCGCTAGCTCCCTCCAGACTGAGGGTGAGATGCTGGCTGCCAGCTCTGTGTGCAGGGCTGAGGCAACGCAGTGAGGCAATGCGGCCAGGGGATTGGCAGACCTTCAGAGTGGCAGCTGAAGGAGCCAAAGGCTGTGGGAGCCTGTGGAGTGTTCACACCAAAACTGAATTATTATATAGGGAGATATGTGTTTCTTGTAGACATACAATATCTACATCTGTCTTCTTAAGTTGTTCAAATATCTTTCTTCTTTTCTCAGGTGAATTTAGTCCATTTACATTTACCAATAATATATTGGTTGTTGATGAATCCATTATGATCTATTCTTATTACTACCATTTCTATTTCTTGTTGTCATTCTTTGTGGTTGACCTTCCATGGATGGGTTTTTTTGGCTACGGTGGCCTCAATTTCTTCATCCAAGGCTGTTGAGTAGGTGGATGCTTCCTTTTTCAGTTGCAGTAAAACAGGGTTGCACTTACCTGTAACTGTTGTTCATCGAGTGGTCTTCTGTGCAGGCACACATGGGACTGCAGTTCTGCAGGCCAGCCATGGAGAGGCGCTAGCGAGCTCATTTAAGAAAATTCCAGGCTCCCAGGAGTGCTCCCCCGCCCCTGGAGAGACTGAACTTCCTGCCCAAAGTCAGCTGACCAGGGGGAGGGAGCACTCCTCCCTCAGTTCTCTGTCCGCCACCAAAAACACCAAAAAGTCATATAGACAGAGCCCACAGCGGGGACGGAGGGAGGGATGTGTGCCTGCACAGAAGACCACTCGATGAACAACAGTTACAGGTAAGTGCAACCCTGTTTTCATCGTCGTGGCTTCTGTGCAGTCCCACATGGGAGATTAGCAAGATGACTCACCATGGAGGAGGGTGTGGGCTCATCAGCGGAATAATGACTGTAAAACCGCTTTCCCCACTGCTGCATCACTCCTGGAGTCAACATCCACTGCATAATGATGAAGGAATGTCAAGGGAGCTGACCAGGTCGCTGCTTTGCATACTTCCAGAAGAGGTAGACATGAAGCAACCGCTGCCGAAGAGGCTGTAGCTCTTGTGGAATGTGCTCTAACCTGCAGTGGACACTCCCTACCTGTATGTGAGTAGGAGAGACGAATAGCAGATACCACCCACCGTGATAGGGTCTGTGGAGAAGCTGCTTTCCCTTTATTTGGCCCAGAAAAACAGACAAAAAGGCCATTATCCACCCTGAATGCTTTGGTCCTATCTAAATAAAACAATAAAGCCCTCCGAACATCTAATGTGTGGAGTGCCCTCTCAGCCCTGTCTTTCGGTGAGGGAAAGAAAATAGGGAGCGTAATGTCTTGAACTAGGTGGAATCTGGAGAGGACCTTAGGCAAGAATCCCAAACGTGGCCTAAGAACCACTTTATCTGAGTGGAATTTCAAAAATGGGGGCTCTGTACACAGAGCACTGAGCTCTCCCACCCTGCGTGCTGAGGTGATCGCCACCAAGAAAGCCACCTTGTAAGAAAGAAAAGACACATCCGTGGTAGCTAAGGGCTCAAAAGGTTTATCTGCAAGTTTAGTAAGAACCAAAGATAAACTCCATTGAGGTACAGGAGAACATGTAGGCGGGCACAAATTCCATAACCCTTTGAGAAAACGTTTAGAGAGGGGATGGGAGAAAACTGTAAAAGTATCAATGGAAACATGCTCAGAGGATATCGCAGCAAGGTAAACTTTTAATGAAGACGCTGATAAACCAGCATCCATCAAGCATAGTAAATATTCAAAAATGTCATTAAGGGAACAGGTAAGGGGATCAACTCCCCGCTGAGTTCCCCATAAACAGAATTTGTTCCACTTATTTAAATATGACCTGCGGGTGGAGGGGCGTCGAGAGGCTGAGAGAACCTCCGACACCCGCAAACTCAGGGATGTGTTAGGTTGATCCACCAAGCGTTGAGGTGAAGGGAACGGTATTCTGGGTACTGGAGAGGTCCCAACAGCAACAGATCGTCTCGTAGAGGTAGGGGAATGTGCACACCCTTGGACAGAGCCCAGAGGAGCGGAAACCAGGACCTTCTGGGCCATTTGGGAGCTATGAGGATCACTCTGGATCTGTCTAACCGAATCTTCAAGATGACTTTCTGAAGCAGTGTCACTGGTGGAAAAGCGTAAAATAAGTGACCTGTCCAGGGGATCTGAAAAGCATCTCCCACAGACTCTGGATCTACTGCAGCCCTGGAACAAAACACAGGGCACTTGGTGTTGATGGATGTGGCAAACAGGTCTATGTCGGGGTAGCCCCACTGATCGAAAATAGGAACAAGGTAGCGTGTAGTCAGGGACCATTCGTGCGTCTTTAGCACATCTCTGCTCAACACATCGGCTACCACATTCTCTGCTCCCGCAATGTGAATGGCAGTGAGGGACACATTGTGAGCTATGGCCCATTTCCAAATTTGACATGCTGCTCTGCATAATATGAGAGACCCTGTCCCCCCCTGCTTGTTTATATAGAACTTTGCAGATATGCTGTCGGTGTGTACGAGAACCCGACGGCCTTGCACAGCATCTGAAAAAGAAACAAGAGCATTTCGTATAGCCCTAAGCTCCAATGCATTAATGTGCAGCCTAGCTTCCCTTGGTGACCAAGCATCACTAGCAGTCAAAGAACCGCAATGTGCTCCCCAACCCAAAAGGGATGCATCAGTAAACACATGGGTGTCATATGATACTGTCCCCAAAGAGACACCTTTCAGCAGATTTCCTAGATCAGACCACCAATGAAGGGATCTCAGAATGTGTCTCGGGATAGATAATTTTACCCAAGGGCAGTCAACACCTGGAGAAAATTGATGTAAGAACCAATTCTGCAAGGGTCTCATGAAAAGGCGTGCATGGGGAGTCACCGCAGTAGTGGAGGCCATGTAGCCCAACAACCTCTGAACGCCCTTTGCAGACTGGAATCTGCAGGAGAGGAATCTCTGGGCCAATTTTGAAAGTGCAGAAGCTCTGTGTAAAGGGAGGTACGCCCTTCCAGTGACTGAGTCAAGTCTGGCCCCTATAAACTCAAGATCCTGAGAAGGGGTCAGGTGGGACTTCTCACTGTTAATTAAAAATCCCAAATCGTGTAGTACTTCCAAGGTCAGTTGTATACTGCGTGACAAGGCATCTGGGGAATCACCCACCAAGAGCCAGTCATCAAGATAGGGATAAAGAACACAACCCTGAAGTCTCAAATAAGAGACTACCACAGAAACACATTTAGTGAACACCCTAGGGGCAGTAGAAAGGCCAAAGGGGAGAACATTATATTCATAAATGGAAGAACCATATGTGAACCTTAAGAACTTCCTGTCAGTCTGCTGAATAGAAATGTGAAAATAGGCATCCTTCAAATCTATCTTGGCAAACCAAGAACTTGGGTTCAAAAGGGGTAAAACTTCATTAAGCGACAGCATCCGGAATTTGGAAGCCTTTAGAAACTTATTCAACTTCCTCAGGTCCAAAATGGGCCGCATTCCACCACATTGTTTCTTAATAGCAAAAAATCGAGAAAAGAACCCAGACTGAACGTCATCCTGGGAAACCTCAGAGATTGCTCCTTTACCCAACAGCATAGCAACTTGTTCATCCAGAAAGGATGTTACTGCAGTGGTTGCCATAGTAGGACTATTACCTATGGGAAGTGATACAAACTCCAAACAGTAACCGTACTTTATTATGTTCAGCACCCAACTATCTGAAGTAATCAACAACCAAGAACTTAAGAACTTCGAAAACCGGTCTGTAAAGACAACTGTGTTGGCTAGTCATTGTGAACCTTGGGACTTTGAACTCTGCTCCCTCGCAGAAGCAGAGGCCCCAGTGTAACCATTTCGCCCCCTAGATTGTCTCCCCCGTTGGTGAGGGGTAGAATAGTGGGGTTTCTGAGATGATTGATTTGAAGAAGGGTACCTAAAATCATTATAACGAAAAGGTCTGGAATAGTGGTACCTATTGTACCCTTTGGTGTAATACCTGGGTTTGTATGGTGCAGGGGTGCCTGGGGTTATCCCCAAGGACTTAGCGGTAATTCTGTACTTGCGCATATTGTGTAGAGTATCATCCGTCTGGGTGCTAAAGAGATCCTTTCCTTCAAATGGAAGGTCTTCCACAAGGGATCTAGTGTCAGCCGGTAAGGCTGAAGAGCGCAACCAGGAATAGCGCCTTAAAACAATGCCAGTAGCCAGCGCTCGACTATGGCAATCAGCTGTATGTCTAGCAGCATTAAGCTGCTGTTTTGCCATCTTTGTGCCCTCCTGTACCAGGGCCTTCGCCAAAGGCTGCTTGTCATTTGGTAGAGAGTCAAGAATTGGTGCCACTTTGCCCCACAGCACTACTTGGTACCTAGCCATAACAGCTGCAAATGTAGATACTCTAAGGCCCATGGACCCTGAAGCATACATCTTTCGACCCATCAGATCTAATTTTCTCCCCTCTTTATCCATAGGGGTAGAGCGGGAGCCAGAACGGCCCTTAGCCGGGAGGACAGCTGCAACCATAGAGTTTGCTCTAGGATGGTCAAAAAGATAAGGGCATGTGTCTTCTTTTAGTTTATATAGATTCTCAAGTTTCCTTGAGGAAGCAGGTGCTGAAGCTGGCTTATTCCAGACTTCAAAGGCTACACTTTGTATTCCTTTTATAAAAGGTAAGGCAACTGCACCCGAATCAGGGCTACATAAAACATCCATAATAGGGTCGTCAGATTTGACATCAACAGACATATAATCAATGTTCAAAGCTTTAGCCATTCTTATAATCTGCTCTGAATACAGCTTGATGTCATCTACAGGAGAAGGCATAGAAGGTTGAGCAATGGTGCCATCTGTTGGTGGTAATGTAGGAATGTCACAGTCCACCAGGGAATCATCCGAATCAGAGAGAGAAGGCTCTGCATCAAAAACCCGCTGGTGCCGATCTTGGTTGTCTCGGGCCTGAGAAGCAGGAAAATGTGATGGGGTATAATCAAGCTCATGGTGTCCATCCAATCCTTCATATGACCGCATAAGCGCACAATTGCAGTGAGGCAGACAAGGCACGCTGACCACGGATGAGCTTCGGTGCCGTGCTGGGTACTTCCTGGTTGCTTCAGAAGGGCAAACTGGAACGATGATGTCATCAGTCTGCGACACTGGAGATCTCGCACGAGCCGATGGGGCGGGTGAAACTGACAGCAAGATGTGCTCGCACCTACTGGCAAGGTGGGGTGGGGAGCCACCGATGTCGACGGGATCGGCGTGGAGGCACGATCTGCATCTGGCCCTCGGTGCCGAGTCTTAGCAGGCAAGGCATCACACCCCCTGGTTTCAGTCTGCCTGTGAGCTGGTGATGCCGGGGAACGCCGGCGATGAGTCGCCTTGGTGCCTTTCGAAATAGGGGAAACTGGTCTCAACCGACGATCGGTCTTTTTTCGTTTCTTTGCAGGCGGTTCATCTGAAGACCGCATCACAGCGTTAGAAGTGGACTCAGCCACAGGCAGTACAGAGACCGGACTTAGAGCAGGCGGGTCCACAGAGGGACCAGGCAGAGCCACCAAGCCTCCTTCAGGAGCAGCCGGTCTCAGAGCATTTTCCCATAACACTGCCTTTAAACGCATAGCCCTGCCCTCACGAGCTCTGGGCGTCAACAGCTTACATGCTGTACATGTTGAAGTAATATGCTGTTCTCCCAAACACAGGAGACATGAAGAATGTTGATCATTCTGGGCCATCTTAGCCCCACAGTCTGCACATTTTTTGAAAAGAGACATGACTGTCTGATGGTTGTGGTGAGGATTTTACCTCAGCCTCCAAGATCAATAACAGAATTAGAGGCAGTCAAAGGCGGATCGTTGCCTCTCTGATTTATTATTATTATTATTATTAACTCTCTCTCTTCTTCGTCTTCTTTTTTATCAAAATTTTTATCAAAATTTTTTACCTCAGAAAAGTGACAGCTCGCTGACACGTCCTCTTTGCTAGGCGGCAAAAAGAGAACTGAGGGAGGAGTGCTCCCTCCCCCTGGTCAGCTGACTTTGGGTGGGAAGTTCAGTCTCTCCAGGGGCGGGGGAGCACTCCTGGGAGCCTGGAATTTTCTTAAATGAGCTCGCTAGCACCTCTCCGTGGCTGGCCTGCAGAACTGCAGTCCCATGTGGGACTGCACAGAAGCCACGACGATGAACTTTTGTTTTTGCTTTCTTTGTTTCTTGCCTTTGTAAAAGTTTCCCATAAAGATCCAAAAGCCTTTTGCCTTAAAGATGGAGTCCAGTCTAAATCTTTGACCTTCATGTGTAAAAAAAATTCCTCCTGGAGTCAGCCATCAAAATACAATTGATTTTGCTGTCAGTTTGGAGTTCAAAAATACATATTCTTTCCTTCTTTGTCTTATTTTCCAGGGACTATTTCTCTTACAATCTTTATTTCCTTGTCTTGTATTTTAAGAGCATTATTCTGTGCTTCTTTCCACACATATGATCTCTGACCAGCTTTTTATCAAATTTCACATGCACTTCCCTTGGAAGATTATTCTTTCTTGCATAGGCAGAGTTAGCTCTCTATAAAAAGTCAAACTCACTCTCCATTTCTTCGTATTCAGCTCCCATGAAGTCTGCCAGTCCTTCTGTCATAACTGTAATTAGCTCTTCTCCTTTTTGTTCAGGTACATTCTGAAATCTCAGTAGGTAAGCAGCTCTATCCATCTCCAATTGAATCAGAGAGTCCAGGGCTGTCTTCTGCTGTGTATCCAACCTGTCCATCTTCAATGATGCCGTTTCAGCTTTCTCTTCGGCTTTCTTGGCTTGTTGTGCCACCTCTGTTATTTCCTTATTTTCTAATAATTGTTTGTTAAGACATCTCCAATCTCAGTATTTATATAAGTTTTTCATTTGATCTGTAACTTGTGTTAAGGCCATCTGCACCTGATTTAGGCCCGATTGTAGCCTGTCTTGCAGATCCATAATCAATAGTTATCCAACAAAGGTAGATGGAAGAATCCAACAAAAATATGTGGAAAATACCCCTTGTGTTTTCCAAATTTATAATCCAAAGGTAGTTATGAGAGTATCCAGTGTTTTCCAGTTTTATAGTCCAACCAAAGTGGGCAGATTTATAATCCAACCAAGGTGGGTAGCAAAATAGTTTTTAACTTCTAATTGTCACTTACAGTTACTGTCCAGCTTACATTCTGCAGTCTTCCTTTCCCCTGAACAACAAAAAAAGCCAAAGCCAGTTCAGATATCCAATTTTGATTGCTTCTAACTTATTTACTCCCTTTAAGTACAGCTTTTCTCCATCTCAGGGAGAGATGCAAAAGTGAAAGTAAAATGCATGTAAGGAGCAAAAAAGGAGGGGGGTGAGCAGGCTTTAGAAACTGTCTCTCATCTTCATTCCCTCTAAAAAAAAATCCTTGTTTAAAAGTATTTATAGTCAGATAGCAAGTAGGGAGGGTAAACCTTTAAATCTTTAATTCACAGTTTATGAAGTTTGCAGGCAGATTTTCTTTGCTGTTTTTCTACATTGTTCCATGCAAGCAGCTGAGTGCCAAGATGGTGCTGTGCTCACTGGGATATTGGGGCTTATCTCTGGGTCTCAACCTCTGGTCTAGCTGAGAGAAGAGACCAAACAAATGCACCCCACTGTTTTCAGAGATGCCCTCCAGGGGCCTCCTTGGGTCTAGAGTCCTCTAGAACCCCAAAAAGTGTGTCAATTCAGAACGTCCCAGGAGCTCCTTGGGATGTTACTGACCTTGCTGCTGCATCAACCAGAAGTCTTTTCTAATAACTTGATGGTTGAGGTTAACCCTTCAGCAGGACAACTAGAACTTTTCTTTAGAATTTATCATTCTCTGTGTGATGAATTTTTTGGATTGCCATATCATAATACCATACCTTAATGGATTATCCATGGGTGATGGTGCACGTCCATTTTGTATAGAACTAAGTAAAAGGACAACAGGAAGTAATGTTGAAAAATGAGCTATGTTAGACATTTTTTTTTCAAATACAAATGACTAGTTTAGGAAATGTCTAATTAGCTGAACACCTAAAAATATGAACCAGTTAATAGCCCAGAACATACTTAATTGTCTGTTCCAGATTAAGGACAATTAAGATGTCAATTAGCTATGGACAATTTAACAATTGTTGCTACCGTATGTAATGCTTCAAACATGGTATGGTGGATATAGTGCTATTGAACTTCACCAGGATATTCTAGTGTTTCATATTCCCCAGAGCAGTAGGATGTTCCAGAGGTATTTTTTTTAAACAGGGCAGTTCCATCTGGGAAGAATATACTGGCGTTTAGATTTTCCCCCATTTTATATATACATGCAGGTAAGCGATAGCAGGAAGACTCTCAGATGATTCCAGGTAATCTTCAGTGCCATTACCAAGAAACAAATAACAGCTCCCTGAGGCAGTTCTCCCCCTCCCCCCCAAGCAGGTGAAAAATCTAAGTCTTATTCTCCCAATGTCATCATTCAAAGTGCTAAAGTGTTTCTTTCAGCTTCCACCCTAACATACAGAGATATGAGGGAACCACATATATATTGCATCCTTTTATAGTGTTTAAAAACAAATGGTTAAGATGATGCCACCCTGCAAAAGTCAAGATTTTATTGAAGCAAAATACAAAGCTATTACTCTGCCCAGCATACAACATTCAAGGAGACATATATACAGATGTGATGTTTTGGGAATCTCTTGGGAAATAGTAGCACACAAGGGCTAAATCAAATTTGGTCTCCATTTTATTTTAAAGGAGGGGGTAATAGAAAGAGAAAGGAAGGCTGATTGGTACTTGCTAAACTTAAGGGGGAAGAGAATGGGTGAAGGGATGATTCTGTAAAGGGAGGCAGGAAAGCTAATAGCTATCCCATTCATTAAAGATATGGTGACATTCTGCTACCCTGAGGTGATGACCTTTAGTGTCAACTGCAACTCTATATTCTCATTTATGCATTCAAAGACATTAAATAATTGCATTTAAAATTATTTCTAAACAGGGAGGCCACTTTGAGATAAATCAATGTGTGCCTTAATTTGTGCTCTTTATGCTCTGAGCCAATTTTTCATAACAGTTATACTGTATTGTTGATGGCCTCATTTTTCTCTTGTTGCGTAGGTACACTGTCAAAAATATCAATAGTTCATAGCCAAAGGGGTATCTGGGGTGCCAGGGAAAGATGGAGGGAGGAAGAAAAGACTGGGAGGGAGGCTGTCTGTCCATCCACCTACTGTCTGATGCCATGCTACAATAAGGTACGAAAGTGAGAGAAAAGATGGAGGAGGACAAAGGTATGAGAGTAGCTCTCTGGCTTGGATAAACAATCCAAATTAGAGAAGAATTTGGAGCTATAATGCTAATCTTGAAGGTGAGTTCACAGGATTGCAGTCCTAGTCATGACTTTAGGTTGCTCTCTGATTGTCAAGGTTAAACCATAATTCAGGTAGGAAAGGGTGGAGATTTCGGAACCCCAGCTGCTTCTTTCACCATAAGAAAAGTTGTGCATACAGCAAAGCTTGCCAAGAGGGGCCAAATCTCATCCACATCCCCCCACATGCCATGCAGCAGTCACCACCAAAGGAGTTACACATGCACACACAAACCTTCATTCTCAGGTATCTCAGGATGCTTTCACATTAGTTTTATCTGTACAGTAGTAAGCCTCATTAACCAGTCTCAAATGGACCATGCCTAATTTTAATAATCCAATCCTGCCAAATGATATGGGGGGAAAGGCTAATTTGAAGAACTCCAAAATTCTAGCTCAAGCATTTAGGGAAACAACTGATGCCAAGTTATTCATTAGTGTGAGTGTGTGGGGTAGAAGCTTCAGGAGAAGCCTGCAAGGTGGAGGTACAGCAGGTTACAACCATAGCTCCTAGTCTCCGTTGATTGGCTGGGCCCTAAGCGTAAACTGCTTAGCATACTGTAACATGCTCATGTGTTACGTTCATCAGAAATAAACACTGAGGATTTGGAAAAATTGATTATAAGGCTTTATCTGCTTTTCTATTAATCTTTAACATTTGCCATTTTACCATAACTGGACCATGAAAATCTCTAATTTTTCTAATTGATTTATACTACAGTAGAACCCATAATTTTATCTATAGATACTTTCTCTGACTGCACTTTGATGAACCAAGATCAGGTATAATCAGGGCTATTTTAGGGCTGGGATGCCCCAGAATGGTGTTCCGGCTAGCTTCTGGGCCCACCCCTCCCCTCCCCCACCAAAAGCCCTGCTCTGCAGTCATGACCCCCACATAGAAGTGATGAGCCTTGGTGCAGCCTGGGCTGCTCGCATCATCCCCACTCCCATTGTG
Source organism: Gekko gecko (assembly GCA_029375565.1). Lineage (NCBI taxonomy): Eukaryota > Metazoa > Chordata > Lepidosauria > Squamata > Gekkonidae > Gekko > Gekko gecko. The sequence goes on from JAPDNY010000001.1 coordinate 267,968,778, forward strand.
GCTGTTGCTGCTGTGGCAGCCGGCACCTTCTTCGTCCTCCTCCCCCTCTTCTTCCTGAAGGTTGCCTTCTCCGCTGGTGGCAGCAGCAGCAACAGCAGAAGCAATGGGCAGATTGGGGACAGACTTATCCTCAGTGGCGGGAGGTGGCAGTGGCTCCTATTCCCCCAGGCTGGCGCCCCCAAGCCCTTCTCCAGCCACAGCTGCAGCCCTTGCATCAAGATGCACCTGCCGCTTGCTGCCAGGCAGCCCAGCCATCTGGCCATAGTAAGGACAGAGGCTGCTGCCACCGCCGCCACTCAAAGAGCTGCCACTGCTGCCGCATCTCTTCCTCTCAATCATTTTGGCCACTTTGGGGTCAATCAGCCAGGAGGCAATGGTGAAGCCAAGCACCAGCCCCAACATCACACTGAGCCAGGGGTGCCGGGACTTTGCTGCCATGGTGGTGGTGGTGAATGGGCACTGGATGGGGTAGTGAGTGAGCAGAGTCTGCTGACCAGGAGATGCCCCCCCAGCCACCACCACCACTGCCTCCCCTTAGTCACACTTCCAGTCCCCGAGACTGCCCTGGCAAGTCCACGAGGCGTGGTTGAGGACATCATGCTCCGCAGCTGTGACAGCTTCAGGCTATTGCTCCAAGTGAAACTTCTCACCCCATGGCAGTGGTGGCGGCTCCTGGGAGAGGACTGGCTTGTGCACTCCCTTGCACTCTTAGCATTTCCTGGCAGCACCCTGTTGACACCATGCCACTGGTCCCTCCTGGTCCCTCCCCCGGCACAGTCTCCTCCATGCAAGGGCAGCAGAAGGGAGAAGTTGTAGCCATGGGAACCTGAGAGGCAGCCTCTGCTCACCACTCATCCCGCTCCCTCAGGGCCACTGGTGACTTCTGAGCACCTCACCCAGGAGAGCGTGGCAGCAGCAACCCCCTCCAGGATTGCAGCAGGAAGGTGGAGGGAGACGAGGAGTGGCAGACTCCGCCTGAACAGCCTCTCCAGAAGGAAACTCTTTTTTTCCCATGGGCCACCCTCTTTTGTCCCCACCAAGTCTTGCTTTCTTCGTGATTGTCTTCCACGCACAGCCCACGGCTCCCCTGTTCTGCTTTGTTCACCCTCTTTCTCCTCTTCACCTGCCCGTTTGCTTTGCCAGTAACTTCTGGTGGAGAAGAATTTTCTCCTCTACTTTAGAACTACAGAGTGGGGAAGAATTAGAGTGGGACCAGAGCTTGAAATGTATGCAACCAGAGTATGAGAACAAATTGACTTTTATTTAGAGAATGTTTAAATTGCAATCATTGATGTCATGTAGCAAATACAAGCAAACTCTGGGAAATGCAGGTGCATGCAAATCATATGAAAAACACAAAACAGGCTTAGGATGAGATATTTTCGCACACACGCTGTGTCCAGCAACTCAGAGGTGGTTGAGAGTTCGTAGGGTAATAGTCCATGGCAGGAGAGCAGGGCTGGGCCCTGGTCTCCCCATTGTGGCAAGGGGTTGAAAGTCCAAAGGGTGATAGTCCATGGTGGGGGAGCAGGGCAGAGCCTTGGTCTCCCCATCGTGGTGGCCAGCACGTCTGGCCATTCAGCAAAGGTTGAAAGTCCAAAGGATGATAGTCCATGGCAGGGGAGCAGGGCAGAGACCTGGTCCCCCCAACGTTGTGGCCTGTGGTGATCGGCCAGTCTTCCTCACTGCTCACAGCCTTCAGGCATGGGTCCTGGACATCACGGCTATCTTCTCTGGGCGCAGGGGTCCTCCTGGGGTGGTCACAGCTCCTCTGGGTGTCACAGTTCTCTCTGGGCTTTTCTGCTACCATGGGCCACCTCTGGCCCCCTCCAACTTGGAGGGGGATGAGGTGGCCGGGGCCTTCTCCCCCTGTGGATGGTGGGGTGAACCCATTTTACATTTTAAAGATGTCCAGGAGGAGCAAGGGAAGAGTTGGCACCCTGAGAACAAAAGAAAGAGTTCTAATCTTATAACTGTACACTTGAGAGGGTAGAACTGAGGCACAATCAGTTATCCTTCAGGTACATTAACACTACTCATTTATATTAGGTAGGTAGTAGGTGAAATTTTATTGTTTGTGGCCAAGGGCCAAAAACAACTATCTGAGCAATAATAAATGTAATAAGAAACACAACAAAATTAAAAACAGTTTTAAAATTGTTGGAGCCAGGACATAAGATGGATTGCAGATGTTAAACATCAGGACAAAAGTTTTGCACGAATCTTCTTGGTGGCCAATGCGTACAGTGACATCATATAGGTAATATAATGATCCTCTTCAGATCAAAGATAAATGATTTTATCAGCCACTGAGTGGAGGGCTAGCCTAGCTCAAATGGCTGCAAGAAACTTGGCCCTGGGAACTGAGTAAAGATTACAAGACAGGACATAATGAGGAAGATCCTGTAATTCCAGAGCTCCACAGACACCTGCTCGCTGGGCAACTGGTTTATGCTGATAATGGCCAGCCAACATGGCAGTTTGAAATGTGAGAGCTTTAAAGGCTTCTCTAAGTTCGTGGAAAGTAATGCTGGACAAGTAGGAGGCTCTGGTGTGATCCCATTTGAGCAGTTTAAACCATGGAGAAAACATGGAGCTAATAATGATAATAAGAAGCAAAAGGTGAGTGTGGCTAGATGACCACACTTTTGGTAACATGGGATGTGGTCTAATATGCTAATGAACTACACTGTTTGGGTGTGGTCTAATATGCTAATGAGTTTCTGCTATTGGGTGTGGCCTATTATGCTAATGAGTTCCTGCTGGGCTTTTTCTACAAAAAGAGCCCTGTTAATATATACCTCTTTCAGAAAAAAGTGGAAGAAAATTAGGTTTTTATACCCTGCCTTTCTCTATCTTAAGGAGCCTCAAAGCAGCATTACAATTTTCTTTCTCTTCCTCTTCCCACAACAGGTACCTTGTGAGGTAGGTGGGGCTGAGGGAGTTCTGAGAGAACTGTGACTGGCCCAAGGCCACTTAGCAGGCTTCAAGTGGAGGAGTGGGGAATGAAACCCAGTTCTCCAAATTAGAGCCTGCTGCTTTTAACTACTACACCACACTGGCTCTCAGAAAGAGAAAAGAGTGTGTTCCACATATTTATTCACCTTAGCCATAATAATGGCTTATGTGAATTGAACATGCTTTGCTCAGTCCTCTCTCCCCTGGTTTTTTGTGTGGAGCCCTATTTGTGTCCTTCTTGAGTGTGTTCAAAGTATGCAAAACATCAGGCCAGGGACATATAGCTCGATGTCCTGGCTAAGGTGCATATATTTTCTGGATGGCTGTAATTGGCTGCATATTGACATGGTCTCCTACGTGGTGCTATGGCTTGGGGGTTGGGTGGGAGGTTTTGAGGTCATTTTGCTCAGAATGGGCCACTGAAATTTTTTTATACTTATGGCAGCTAGCATAACATTATGCCAGTATCACAGGCATGCCCAAGGCTAGAGAGACTTTGGAATCTGATTAAGCTCCACTCTGCTCATGACATACTCCTTGTATATATCAGCTTGTATTTGCCTCATGTCAATGGGGAACTGGGTAGCTTAGAGCTGGTATATCTCCACATACATCAGCCTGGTTTTGAGATATGCTAGTACAAATGTTATGTGTATGGGCTTTTGGGTTGTGGCAGCAGTGTTCAAGCCTTTTGTGATTTCCTCTTTTCCTTAGGCCCTGTAGAGGGTACAGCCTGAACCTTTACTTTTGGAGAATAGTAGTAATAGCCATGGCCAATTAAGGCTGTGATGGCTTAATAGGTGGGGTGGAAAGAGAGGGAGTAGAGTTGGTGTGGTTACTATCAGCCATTAGTTGTCAGACAGAGAAAGCAAAGCAAGCTGGAAATTGGAGGAGAGCCGAGAGACTTTTGGAATTCGTTCCTCTTCAGGAGCATTGTATGAGGTATTCATTTGAAGGCTTGGGCTGCTACTTGTGGTAACTGTTCTGTAATTTTGGCTTTTATTTGCACAAAGTATGGGATTATTATCTTGCTTTCCAGTCTCCTCTCCCGCTCCGTCCTTGGATTTAGTAAATAAAGAGAACTGTTTATCAAACCTCAGTTGGTCTTAGGAGAGCCCTAAGGAAGTTCAGCATGTTTTGTGAAGATGAGCTTCTCACAATTAACTATCAAAAAACTAAAATTGTAGCCTTTGGGAGTAGATCAAAACCCAGGAATTGGGCAATAAACAGCCATTAGATAGAACAAGTTGATAGTTTTAAATACCAGGGTATAGTTTTACAAGCCTCCGGTTCTAGGGTTAAGCACAGCAATCTAGGGGAAAGATCCACAAATGCCATACTGATTTTTTTTTTTTTAACTCATGGTGGTCACTTTGTTCCTGCAGTCCTGAAGTTATATAAGGCCAAAACATTGGCACAACTGCTTTATGTAACATTCTTAGGACCTCCTTCCTCATGCTTTATGCCACAAGAAAGAGCTCAATCCAAATTTTTAAAAGCTGTTCTGCAAGTTCCTTACTGTGTATCCAATGCTTGGATACGACTAGTGTCTGGGAACCTTAGAATTGAAGCTAGGGTATGTATTCTATCCACCTATATGTGGCTGAAAGGTCATTTCAATCCACAAGGCTTGCTTTCCCTGATATTGGGGGACGTGGGGATTTGGGGACTCGCCCTTCAAATGGCTTGCCTCTTTTCTCTAAGGTCGGGGACAAAGGATGGTGATAGGGGAACAGCAGTCCTGGAAACACCTTGAATGTGGGGTGCCTCAAGGGGTGGTGCTCTCCCCAATGTTGTTTAACATCTACATGCACCCCCTTGCCCAGATTGCCTGGAGGTTAGGGCTTGCGTGTCATCAATATGCAGATGACACCCAACTCTATCTGATGTTGGGCGGCTGGTCAGACTCCAGCCCAGAAGACCTGGACCGGGCGTTGCAAGCCATGGCTGGTTGGCTCTGACTGAGTTGGCTGAAGCTAAACCTGGCAAAGACAGAGGTTCCGGGCCTGAGTCATGGCAGTTCAGGGCTGGGGCTCCCTCTCCTGACCTTTGATGGGGCACCTTTGGTGCTGGCACCAGAGGTTAGGAGTCTGGGAGTGCTCCTGGTCTCCTCGCTAACTATGGAGGCCCAGGTGGCAGCCACAGCTAAGCCAACCTTTTACCATCTTTGTCTGGCTCGGCAGTTGGTCCCCTTTCTTGACCACGATGACCTGGCCACAGTGATCCACGCGACGGTCACCTTGATGCTAGACTACTGTAATACTCTCTACATGGGGCTGCCTTTGTAGAAAATCCAGAAGCTGCAGCTGGTGTAGAATGCTGCAGCCAGGCTGCTGATGGGCCTCCCTAGGCAGGAGCACATCCAACCTGTGCTGAAAGCACTGCACTGGCTGCCAATAGCATACTGGATTTGCTTCAAAGTGCTGGTTCTTACCTTTAAAGCCCTATATGGCCGGGGTCTGACATACCTAAGGGATCACCTTTCCCCATATGTTCCCCAGTGGGCACTATGGTCAGGGACACAACACCTTCTGGTGACCCCAGGTCCCAAGGAGGCCAGGTTTGCTTCAACCAGGGCCAGGGCCTTTTCGGTGGTGGCTCCTACCTGGTGGAATGAGCTCCCGGAGCAGATCTGGGCCCTGCAGGACATTGCACAGTTCCGCAGTGCCTATAAGACAGAGCTCTTCTGCCAGGCTTTTGAGTAGGAGCCGCCACTATTTTTACCATCACTATCTTTACCATCACTATTACTGGCCCTGTGAGGAGTGGATAACTATAATCAGGAAACCTCCAGTCCTAATTAAACACCTCATGGACACTGTTAAAGTTGTGAAGGTGAAGTAGAGATCCTACTGTGTCATAGTGCTCAGGAATCTGAATTGGGAGTACCATTTTATTGGGATGCCATCTTTTTATCGAAGAGCACTTAATATTGTAAAGGATTGCTTTTATGTCATTTTAACCTGTTTTATGTATTGGCATGTGCCCTATTTGTGAGCTGCCCCGAGCCCACTTGCGGGGAGGGCGGGCTATAAATCGAAATAATAAATAAATGAACAAATAAATCCAGTTGGATCAAGGCAGTTCACTATCATATTCATAGAATTGGCTTCTCACCTCAGTTACTTTTATCCTATGGATCTGAACAAGCCAAAGGGCTAATTAAACAGAGTTGAGGATATTGAGCAACAATCTGACATCTCTAAGGCTTCCAAACTCGGGGTGTTGTTAAATATCAAAACCACCATTGAACCGGCACTTTATTTGACTTCAGTGGAGGGAAAGAATTCTAGAAGGGTATTTGCCCTAGCTAGATGTTCTGCCCTTCCATCTGCGGTTATTCAAGGCAGGTACAATAAAACCCCCTATTCTGAAAGGCTATGCCCATGCCTTTTAAGCGAGATTGAATCGGTAGAGCATATGTTCTTCAGCTGTCCATTTTACAGGGAGGCTCGTCTTAAAATTATTACCCCATTAGTCGATAGGACACCTGGGCACATTAATACAAACAAAGCAAGACTTTATTGGCTCCTATCAGATAAGAATGCAGAGATTACACATTCAGTTGCTGAGTTTTGTGCATTAATTCTTAGATCGCAGGAATTGCATTTTAAAAGTTCTTAAATTCAGATTTCTATTTTTGTATATTATGACTGTTTTTTCTTTCCCTCACATATTATGCTTACTCTGTATGTTGGTTTTAAGACTGTAATAATAATCCATACCATACCATACCATACCATACCATACCATACCATACCATACCATACCATACCATACCATACCATACCATACCATACCATACCATACCATACCATACCATACCATACCATAGAACTGTTTATTTGTTGATTATGGAGTTCCCTCCTTCATGCAGCAAATAGCCCATGGTCAGGATGAAGAGCACTACCAGAGTAAGCCCTCAGGGTGGCCATTTCTTACAGCTAATGTAGATCTTAGGAATTTAGGATTGCACTGTCAATACACTATCCACTTGGAAGTGAAAGGAGTCTGTGGGGTGGATAACTATAATCAGGAAACCTCCACTCCTAATTAAACACCTCATGGACACTGTTAAAGTTGTGAAGGTGAAGTAGAGATCCTACTGTGTCATAGTGTTCAGGAATGGCGTGCATATGAAATTAGTGCAGGCCCAATATCAACATTCTACCAGGGACTGTCCCATAAAGTAAGTGAGGAAGAGGTAAAAACACTTCTGCACTCTTCATTTTGTCTCTCAGTGTCAAGGCTAGATTAGTAGATACCTATTCATTTCAACTGGATCAGCAGTCTCATGCTCCTGTGCTAAGGAAGGGGGATTCCTGGATTGTCTATTCATCTCCATAATTCTTTGTGGGGGGCCCAATTTGTAAGTCATGATGGCAAAATTGAGACCTTGCTTAGAGATTCTGCGGGATGAACTGCAGGATGACAGCTATTGCCTCCATTCTCTTGTTATGGACCTCCTATTCTGAGACACAAAATGCCGATTCAGATGGTCTTGAATTATGATCCAGTAGTGATCCTTTTGTGATCTTATGTTCTTCAGGCATAAAATACAAATGGCATTAAGGGCCTACCTTCCCACCCAGCAGAAGCTCAATGGCCACACATGTAATTTTCACACACAAAACAACAGTTGTAATGGGAGAGGTCAGGGACAAACCTAGTGGTTAGCTTCGAAAACATAGCTATGACTTTAGGATCTTGTTGGTGTAAGAGGGGAAACATGAACCTAAAGAATGGTCATGATTTTTAATGACTATGGAAGTTTTCTCAAAGGGAATAATTAGGAAATGGTCATCAGATAGGGCGGTACTCATTTCAATGAGCATTTGCAGCAACAACCTCTGGGCTTTCATGATATCACAATATTTTGCTCAGCCAAAGGAGGCATTAATGTAGGGAACTGCTGGTGTCAGAGGATGGCAACCTCAGAGACTCTTGGGTAACGATGAAGAAGAGGAAAAAGCTGGTCCTTGTTCATTGGTTGACTCATTACTAGAAAGCAAGTGAGGTATAGTAGTTAGAGTAACTAGGTATGGGCATAAACCAGGAAAATGGAGGTTGGTTTGTGGTTTGTACTGTGCCCGGTTCGCGAACCATGAACTGTCACAAACTTTTAGACACTAAAAGAACAGGTTCAGTTTGTGAGGTTTCTGATGTGGTAAAACACCCTCCCCCATGTGCTAGAAACATCAAACTCAAAGGGATCTCTGGCTGACTCTACATGTTCTCCAAGTTTAGTGAGGATTGGGTTTGTGGGGACCAAGTTATGGCACCCCAAATAAGGTGTCCCCAGGAAAGTACTTTTTGGGGAAATGATAGGCACAGGTTCAGGAGGTTCAAGAATGTATAGAATGGACTCTGTATACACAAGAGACACCAAACTCACAGGGGATCTCTGGCTGACTCTACTCTACCTGCCCTCCAAGTTTGGTGAGATTTATGGGGTACAAGTTACAACCCCCAAAGAAGGTGCCCCCATCCTCCATTGTTTCCAATGGAGTGGGTGAAAGAACAGGGAAAAAAGCAAGAGCAATAGAAGCCCAGCAGAACAGAATCAAAGTCTCAAAGAATCTCTGCAGTAGAAACTGAAGTGTGTGTGTGCGGGGGGCATTTTTGCAAGCCCAGCAGAACCAGTGTAATGTGCCCAGCAGAACCAGTGCCACACACTGCAAACCCAACAAGACTAAGGTCAAGTTGGGACTTCCAGTTTTGGCATGGCAGGGACGGACGGCTCTGGGATTTGCTCCCGAGAAGTGGCCAGATTTCTGGGTCTCTTTAGTGGAGCTCGAGGGCTCTCAGGCTCCAGTGGGCTTCCCAGAGGGCTTGATCCAGACTCCCTGTGAGTGGTGGTGAGTGGGTAGAAGTCCAGGATTGCCCTGAAGCAAGACCCAGGCAAGAGAGACCATGGCAGTCATGGACACACAGCTGTGACTACCAGGAATGAGAAGGAATACAGTAAACCTCATACAACTAACTAAAGAAGATTTTGAACACCATGAGTACCTGTAAAAGCAAAAAAGACTAGACAAATTCTTGCTTGACTTAAGCCCCTTTAAGCCTTTTAAATACCAATCATAAGAAAATGAACGGGTGAAGAGTTTCCCTTCTCCCCTCCTTTTGACTCTCAAGCGGCTTGGAAGAGAAGTGAAAAGGGAGCTATTTCAGTGATTTGGTGGGCAAAAGGAAAGAAATGGTGGTTGTCTGAGAGTTATCTAACAGATTACTAAGCTTTGCAAGACCCTACTGTAGATTACAATATCAGTATATTTATGAATTTTTTTGCTGGAAGTTAAAAAGATTGGATAATTATTTGCCTCTGCTGACAAGCAGCAGAAGAAAACAGGAGTGGTGATTTATGTGAAGGAACATCTACATCCAAAACTGGTTTATGACTCACAAGATGGAAGAGTATTGTAGGCTAAACTCCAAAGGCAGTCCAAGACTATGCTGATAGTTAACATCTATGCACCAAATCAACATCACAATTTTTTTTACAAAACCTTATATGAAACTCTGTCAAGACAAACCTATGATGAGATTTGTATAATTGGAGATTAAAATGCAGTATTTGACAGAGCTTTTGATAGGAAGAGTTCTACAGGAAAACAGAAAAAAGGTAATGAGTTACCCAGTTCTTTTCGAAAATTGGTGGAAGAATACTCTTTAGCAGGTGCATGGAGATTTAGGAACATAAACAAACAAGATTTCACTTTCTACTCAGCAAGGCACAAATCTTGGTCTAGATTGGATATGGCCTGGATTTTGACAGGGATGATTAATGATATCATAGAAGTAGAGATTCTACGCTCAACATTCACAGATCATAATCTACTGATCTTAACTTTACAAGGTATTCCAAAAAAAACCCACCAACCAGATGGACAATGAACACATGGGTTCTAAAGAACTTAGACTTTGTAAATAAATCCAAAAAAGAATTTCAAGAATCTTTTAAACTGATTATTCAACCAGACATTGCCATGGACATTGTATGGAACACTTTCAAGGCCTTTGCAAGAGGCTGGTGTATCAAACAAGATGCATGGATGAGAAGAAACAGAAAAGAGAGATTTGTACAGATTGACGAACAAATTAAACAAGAAGAACAAAGGCTGAAAACGGGACCCACAATGGAATACTTAAGGATCAAAATAAAGAATTTGCAGCATTAACTGAACTGTATACTAACACAAGAGATTGCAAAGAAAATAATGTTCACAAGACAAAACTTTTTTGAAAATGCAAATAAGCCAACTAGGTGGCTAGCATATAAACTAAGAAAAGAGTTTAAAAAAAAAGCAAATAAGGATCTTGAAAAATGATAAAGGAGAATAACAGAACATCCATAAGGAGTTGAAAAATATTGGGTGCAATCATACTTACCAGAAGCCGCAGCAGCCATGCGATTCCCCCACGGATTAAAGGGACGCGATCAGACAGACACATCTGTCTGGCGCCCCTGAGTCGTCAGCGTGGCACCGGTGCGCGCTGCAAGAGTGTGGAGAAAAGCTACTGGGTAAAACCCAGTACTATCGGGAACTGCGGGGCATGCGGCCAGAAGTTTGATCGCGCAAATGCGCGTCATAGCAGCCAGGGCAAACAGCCTCGCTTCCCACCCGCCTCTTCCCCCTTCCGTATGATCACAGCCATTGAAACTTTTTACCAAAGTCTATATCACCAGGGAAACATCAACCAAGACCAGATTAGAGATTTTTTAAAGGAAATATAAGAAAGAATTCACAGAAGAACAAAGGAAAGTTTTAAACGAACCAATTTCATTTGCTGAAGTAATAGAAGCAATGAAAAATCAGAAGAAGAAGATGCCAGGGCTGGATGGATTTCCTGTGGAGTTTTACCAGATATTTGAGGATCAAATTGCTCTCCCACTGAAACTAACTATACAAGGTATAGTTGAAGAACGGAAACTACCAGAAACTTGGAACCAAGTGCTGATTACATTGATTCATAAACCAGATACGGATGAGAAATAAATTTGAAATTACAGACCAATTTCCCTACTTAATGTGGATTATAAGATCTTTGCATCTATATTAGCAAACAGATTGAAAAAGGTACTGATTCAGATACCAAGCAGGGTTTCTGCCAAGGAGACATATGATAAACAATGTGAGAATAATTTTGAATATATTAGAGTACTATGAAGCACACCCCAAAAAACAAATAGCACTGATCTTTCTTGATGCAGAGAAGGCCTTTGACAATCTTACTTGGTCCTTTATGTTGGAACAATTGTTGACTTCCAAGTGTGGTGAATATTTCTATACAATGATAAAAGCAATATATACAAAGCAATCTGCTAAAATTATGATAAATGGAGATCTCTCGCAAAACATTGAAATCCAGAAAGGGACTAGACAAGGCTGCCCACTATCTCCTCTCTTATTTATCTTTGCCTTAGAGACATTGTGTAAAATTGTAAGAAGCCGTAAGGAAATCAAAGGACGTAAACTTAAAGGAGAAGAGTATAAGCTGCAAGCATTTGCTGAAGATTTGATATTTTATACTGGAGGAGTCACAAGTAACAATTAACTCACCCCTAAAGTTAATATAAGAATATGGACAACATGCAGGACTAAAAGTCAATTTTAAGAAGGCTAAAATTTTAACAAAAAACTGTACCAAGGAACAAATACAAACAATACAGGAATGTTTGGGGATTGAAGTACAGAAGATAATTAAATACTTAGGAATAAACTTAACTAACAGGTGCAGCTCTCTACCTGGAAAAATTCTAGAACAGATTACCAAGTGCTCTGTCTGTGAGCACCTTGAACAGAATGAGTTAATTGGTAGTAGCCAGCATAGGTTTATCAAGAATAAGTCATGCCAGACCAACCTTATTTCCTTTTTTGACAGAGTTACTAAAATGGTTGACTCTGGCAATCCTGTGGACATAGTGTATCTAGATTTCAGTAAAGCATTTGACAAAGTTTCTCATGATATCCTTGAGGTTAAGCTGTTTAAGTGTGGGCTGGATGGAGCAACTGTTGGGTGGATTCATGGTTGGTTGAAAAATTGTACCCAAGTGCTCGTAAATGGCTCTGCATCTACGTGGAGGGAAGTCTCGAGTGGAGTGCCACAGGGCTCAGTCTGGGGCCAGTGTTGTTCAATGTTTGTATAAATGACCTGGAGGAAGACATAGAGGGGATGCTTATCGAATTTGCAGATGACACGAAGCTGGGCGGGATTGCTAATTCTGAAGAACAGAGTCAGGATTCAAAATGATCTAGATAGACTGGAACAGTGGGCTGAGGTAAATAAAATGAAATTCAACAGAGATAAGTGCAAAGTCCTACACCTGGGCACAAAAAATCAAAGGCACAAATATAGAATGGGAGGGACTTGGGTTGACAGCAGCACATGTGAAAGAGATCTAGGTGTTCTGGTTGATCACAAGCTCAACATGAGCCTGCAGTGCAATATGGCTGTGAAGAAAGCTAATGCAATCTTAGGATGCATTAACAGAAGCATTGTGTCCAGATCACGGGAGGTGGTAGTTCCGCTCTATTCTGCTATGGTCAGGCCTCACCTGGAGTACTGTGTCCAGTTTTGGGCACCACACTTCAGGAAGGATGTTGACAAGCTCGAGCGTGTCCAGAAGAGGGCAACCAGGATGGTGAGAGGGTTTGAATCCAAGTCTTATGAGGAAAGGCTGAAAGAGTTGGGTATGTTTAGCCTGGGAAAGAGAAAACTTAGAGAGAACATGATTGCAGTCTTCAAGTATTTGAAGGGCTGTCATGTAAAAGATGGAGCAGATCTATTCTCTCTTGCTCTGGATTGCAAGACTAGATCTAATGGGTGGAAATTACAAGGGAGTCGATACCGGATAGATATCAGGAGAAACTTCCTAACTGTAGGAGTGGTTGAGCAGTGGAACAGTTTGCCTCGGGAGGTGGTGGATGCTCCTTCGCTGGACATTTTCAAGCGGAGGCTGATGACCATCTTTTCGGTATGTTGTAGGTATATAGAGCTATATTTTGGCTATGCTCCTGCAGAGTTCAGGGGGTTGGACTAGATGACCTGCAAGGTCCCTTCCAACTCTAACATTCTATGATTCTATGAAATAGTGGGCCCAAAAGGAAGCTTAACACTAGGAGTTTGTTATCGCCCACCAGATCAAAAAAAAGAGGAGGATTGTAAAATGATGAATGAATTAAAGATAGCGGTTAGATGAAATAACTGTGTTGTAATAGGTGATTTTAACTACCTACACATTGATTGGGTCAATATGTGTTCAAGTCGGGAAAAAGAGATTCAGTTTCTAGATACTCTTAATGACTGTGCTATGGCACAGATGGTCACAGAACCTACCAGGGAAGAGGCGATCCTGGATTTGGTGCTTAGTAACACCCAAGACCTGGTGAAAGATGTAAAAGTGATTGCACCACTTGGGAACAGTGACCATAAAGTTATTGAGTTTAACATTTGTATAAATAGGGAATTGGCCAAAAAGACTGACACAACTACTTTTAATTTTAAAAGGGGTAACTTCTCTGATATGAGGTGACATGTGAGGAAGAAACTGAAAGGACAAGTAGAAAGGGTCAAAACCATTGGGGAAGCTTGGAGGCACAAATAGGTATAGAAAAAAGCCTGCATGGTTAACAAACAAAGTAATGGAAGCTGTAAAAGGTAAGAAGGATTCCTTTAAGTGGTGGAAAGCTAATTTCAGTGAGGTTGATAAAGGGGAACACAGGCTGTGGCAAATAAAATGCAAGTCTGTGATCAGGCAGGCAAAAAGGGAATATGAGGCACATATAGCAAAAAACATAAAGACCAACAATAAGACTTTCTTCAAATACCTTAGAAGCAGGAAACCAGCCAGGGAGGCAGTGGGACCCTTGGATGACCAAGGGGTAAAACCAGTAGTGAAGGATGATAGGGAAATGGCTGAGAAGCTGAATGCATTTTTGCCTCTGTCTTCACTTTGGAAGATGACAAGTGCTTGCCCACTCCAGAACCACTAATTTCAGGAGGGGTATTGAAAGACCTGAGTCAGATGGAGGTGACGAGAAAGGAGGTCCTACGATTGATAGACAACTTAAAAACTGATAAATCACCAGGCCCGGATGGCATACATCTGAGAGTTCCGAAGGAACTGAAATGTGAACTTGTGGATCTCCTGACAAAAATATGTAATCTTTCATTAAAACCTGCCTCCATTCCTGAGGACTAGAAGGTAGCTAATGTCACTCCCATCTTTAAAAAGGGTTCCAGAGGAGATCCGGGAAATTACAGGCCAGTCAGTCTGATGTTGATACCGGGTAAATTGGTGCAAACTGTTATTAAGGAAAGAATTAGTAGGCACATTGATGAACAAAAACTATTGAGGCAGACTCAGCATGGGTTCTGTAAGGGAAGATTTTGTCTCACTAACCTGTTAGTGTTTTTTGAGGGAGTGAACATGCGAACAAGGGGGACCCAATAGATGTTGTTTCCCTTGTCTTCCAGAAAGCTTTTGATAAAGTTCCTCATCAAAGGCTCATAAGTAAGCTCAGTAGCCATGTGATAAAAGGACAAGTCCTCTTGTGGATCAAAAACTGGCTAATTAATAGGAAACAGACAGTGAGTATAAATGGGCAATTTTCTCAGTGGAGGGTGGTAAGCAGTGAGGTACCACAGGGATCAGTACTCGATCTGATGCTTTTAAATTCTTTATTAATGATTTGGAGTTGGGAGTAAGCAGTGAAGTGGCTAAATTTGCAGATGACATGAAGTTGTTCAGGGAGGATTGTGAGGCACTCCAAAGGGATCTGTTGAGGATGGGCGAGTGGGCATCAATGTGGCAAATGGGGTTCAATGTGGCCAAGTGCAGTGAGGCACACTGGAGCCATAAACCCTAACTATAAATACACGTTGATGGGGTCTGAACTGGCAGAGACTGACCAAGAGAGAAATCTTGGAGTCATAGTAGATAACGAAAATGTCTAGACAGTGTGCAACTGTAGTAAAAAAGCCCAACGCTATGCTGGGGTTTATTAGGAAGGGAATTGAAAACAAATCAGCCAGTATCATCATGCCCCTGTATAAATCAATGGTGTGACCTCATTTGGAGTACTGTGTTCAGTTCTAATCACCACACCTCAAAAAGGACATTATAGGGAAAAGTGCAGAGAAGGGCAACTAGAATGATAAGAGGGTTGGAACACTTTCCCTATGAAGAAAGGCTATAACACTTGGGGCTCTTTAGCTTGGAGAAATGGCGGTTGAGGGGTGACATGATTGAGGTTTATAAGATTATGCATGGGATAGAGCAGGTAGAGAAAGAGGTACTTTTCTCCCTTTCTCACAATACAAGAACTTGTGGGCACTCAATGAAATTGGTGAACAATCAGGTTAGAATAGATAAAAGGAAGTACTTCTTCACCCAAAGAGTGATTAACACATGGAATTCACTGCCACAGGAGGTGGTGGTGGCTACAAGCATGGACAGCTTCAAGAGGAAATAAGATAAGCATATGGAGCAGAAGTCCATCAGTGGCTATTAGCCACAAGGTATAGATAGGAACACTCAGGCTGGGGAAAGTGATGCTCTGTATTCTTGGTGGTTGGGGGGGGCAACAGTGGGGGCTCCTAGTGTCCTGGCCCCACTGGTGTACCTTCTGATGGCACCTGGTATTTTTGGTTACTGTGTGACAGAATGTTGGGCTAGATGGGCCATGGGCCTGATCCGACATTGGCTTCTCTTATGTTCTTAACCCTCAGCAATCCAAGGAGGGAGAAATTTACCATTTTAAGAAGCCAAGCTTGTTTCTGTGGTCTCCGTCATAGGCTGTGGTCACACACATTAAATAATCCACTTTCAATCCACTTTCAATGCACTTTCCAACTGGATTATGCCAGTTCACACAGTAAAAATCTAGTTGGAAAGTGCACTGAAAGTGGATTGAAACTGGATTATTTAGCATGTGTGACCACAGCTTTAATGAGAGCAAAGCTAGGAATGATTATGAGTGTGTGTTCCATCATGTTGTCCCTAAGAAGACTAGATATGCTGTCTACTTCTGAACTGAATGGCTACCCACCCTATAGCTTTCAGTTGGTACCATTGATACCTTTGGTTGATGTAATATTATGTACTCTGCATGCATGTTTCTTGAGTATTTGCTATTGCTAGAATAGTATGCTATTGTGGTCTGATTTGTAGAAGTGGCAAAGAAATTAATCAGGATGAAAACACAACAAATATGTCCAAATACTAAAAATAATGGGGACTGGCATATTTGTCCATCACTGCTTGAGTGGCAAGACAGTGTTGGAATTAGTAGTTACTATAGCTTTGTGCGCTAGTCTTTCCTTAAAGCAAAGGAATCACCCCTTCCCCAAATGATTTGTTCAGCAACAAAAGGGAATACATAGGAAGAAATCATTCTCCTAAAATCTAACATCTAAGAAAATTTTGGCCAAGACACCCATATCCAATGGAAAGTTATGGTCTGTTTCAGCAACTTGGAATAGAAGCAATAATACTTCTTCAAATGTATTTTTACTTTATACCATTCCTTGCCTGCTCTGCATCTGACCTTGGGCAAAATAATCTGCAGTTTGTTTCCATGGAGGGATATGAAAGAAAAAATCATAAAGATGCATTCAAGGGGTTTTTTATTTACTTGTCAAAGATAGTCTTAATTCATCTTGTTTATATTACACTAGAGACAAAGAAAGTCCGTATAGTATGATTATAACTGATCTTTTAGTCTGCCATTGAAAGAGAGTATTAGCCTAGCAAAGCCTACTCTCTTGGACTATCTCTTACTAGTAGAATGATAAAGAAGATTTATAAAGACAGCTTACAGAACAGGGTGAAAATATGAAGCTGGAGAAAGGTTACCTTTGGAAATATGTTCATGCATGCATGCATGCATGCATATATATGTGTGTGCCTGTGTAAAATACTTGAGAAAGAGAAAAATGATGTCTCCCCAATACAAAGCAATCACCTTTCATTATTTAACATTTAGCATCATTCTTGATGTCTCAGTTTTGTCATATGATTAAACAAAATATGATTTAGTAAATACTATTTATCTGTGAGCTTCATGCTTCACACATTTCAACGAGTGTTATCAGTCAGCTAATTACAAAATCATAGGGGTCAGCTTTCACCATTAACAGGCCATCAGTACAATAACTGAGTGAAGTGTTATTCTCTTGAAATGTTCATAGAAATATTGACACTGAAAGCTTATTCACACTTATGGAAAGTGTGCCATTATTCTGTGTCACCTGTGAATATTGTATGATTTTCACTGTAAGAAGACACCAAGAGATTTCTGTCTAACCCATCTAAAGATCTAAGTAATGTGCACATAAACATTTGATTTAGTCAGAGATTAAAACATGTTGTTGTTTCAAATTGAAACTAAATACTTCAACAAGCTTTAAGAGACCCCCTAAAACTCACAAAGTGCAAGCCCCACCCCACCTCACAGTCCAGTTTGGATAAAGCATTTTTTTTTTCTTTAGGAAAAAATGTCAAGCTTTGGTTTTTAAAGCTGAAATCTGATGTCTTGGAGAGCTGAGAACACCAGGGTACTCCCAGTGATGTAATCAGGAAATCCATGGAGTTCTAGGTATTCCTTTCAATTCTCTCCTCCATTTTTCTACCCCACCCAATTTCATCTGCCTCCTTGAAATGAGGCAACTGAGAGGACACCAAATACTTACACTCACTGGTTCCCTCTATGCATGCTGCTAGTTAATGCTGGAGTTTTGGGAACTACAGTTTTTAAATTTCACTTGGCGGAGGGAGACAGTGCTAGTATTTCCCTTCTTCTCAGTTGCCTTACCTTTCTGCCCATCTGTTCACATCAACAGGACAAATAAACATGGGTGGAGTGAAAGTGGGCAGGAGGGAAGCTGTGAGGCTTGCCTAACTTTGAAAGCTGGTTCTCTGAGTTGCTGATGTAATTCAAGGCAAAGCAGTGTGACCCTCCAGGATCTTTGATGGAAGCCTTTTATATCTACTACTACTGAATCTTTTTAACTGGCAATGCCAAGGTTTACACTTAGGGCCTTCTGCATGTGAAGCCAAAACTCTGTCACTGAGCCACAACCTCTCCTCCTTTCACCCCATGCCATTTGCAAAACTGCAAATGTTCTCCAATGAGCTGTGATTCATCCTTTTTTGAAAAGCACACAGCTTGCTTGTAGACTTCCTTTACCCAGGTAAATAGCAAGCAGGGAGGGACAAGGTTGGGCAAATGACATAGGAAGGAAAAGTAAACCTCGTCCTGAGAAGAAATGTGACTTCCCATGGCAGTTGTTTACCAAGGAAAAAATGACCAGTTCTAGCATTTCATCTAATTAACCCCCACCCCCGCACTGCCAATTCACCATGTCGCTGTGCAGAATTAGGGCTACCATGAAAGCAAAATCGCTTAATTTTACTGTTCTTTTATTTGGAAAGTGATTTTGTAGTTGTATGCCAATTCTGCATTTATGATCTTGCATTGAATTTAATTGAAGGTTTTGTTTCTCAAACCACTAACTTGCAATACTACCCCCAGTTAGAGATAGTCTTGGGCAAACAGCATGTGGAATTATACCTGTACATGTGCAGTACTTTCTGTAATTCTGCTGGGACTTCTTATTTCTTTGATACTTGCAGTTGCTCCCCCCCAAGTGTATAGATGTTCCTCCTCATTCTTGTAACTGGTTGAAAATCATTTAATCACTTACTCGGTGGCTGTGAGGGTGTTGTGAAACAGTGAGATTTAGAATGACAGGTGATTATTTTAAGGGTGAAAATAACTTGCTGTTATTTTCCTCACCTCAAAATAATTGCCTGCTCCTGAATTCAGTGATCTGTTTTTAAAGCCGTCTATTTAAAATGGAAATGATATAGTTTAACTATTAGAACATCATTTAAATTTTCCTGAAAGTCTCATTAGCTGATTCATTGTCAAAGCATCAGACAGATTTTCCCCTCTCTTCTCATTTGCAAACTAGCATTGCAACTTTTTTTTTCTTTTCAGGATAGGCTATGGCACCTCTGATTATGATGTGTCATTTTCAAAGGACACATAAATGATTCAAAGTTTATATCCAAGTACTTCAAAGCTGTCAGATATGCACAAGACACAATGTACAGAGGCACTTCTCTCCCTAACAGAGAACAAGGGAGAGGAAAGACAGTTGTGAGGGTGAGTGATAGATGGGTGGATGGAAGT
This sequence comes from Gekko gecko, assembly GCA_029375565.1. Classification (NCBI taxonomy): domain Eukaryota; kingdom Metazoa; phylum Chordata; class Lepidosauria; order Squamata; family Gekkonidae; genus Gekko; species Gekko gecko. The sequence continues at coordinate 267,987,938 of JAPDNY010000001.1, forward strand.
GGGCCTCTTCCTTCATTTCCTTTCTGATGCTAATGTGGCTGTGAAGGTTGTACAGCCAGGTGACTTCTTGAGGCTGCATAATGCAGTTAATGATCTGCATTTGTAACATTAATATAATGTCTCAGCTTCATAATGTACTGTAACACAAGTACTAGTTTGCGGAATGATTTATACTCTGTGCTGTAATACATTTCCTAGGATAATAGAGGAAATTGATTATCTTGCACAGAGGTTTCCCAGCATTGTGCATTCTTTATTCATTACAAATATAATTAGCTTATGTGGCATCATATTTCATTTACCAACCACTCTTTGATTTTGTTGATAATTGATATGTGCCCATTCATTAATTAAAATTAGGCATTCCAGTGTTTACAAGAACTCACACAAAACTACGATCTTGGCATCTTCTCTGTAGTGGAAGTAATTCTTTAGTCTGAGGATGTCCAATTAATAACACCAGGGGTTTGAATCCAACCAAGCAGTATTGAAGACCTAAAGGCTCTGCTGTCTTTGGAGAGGGGCACACTTTCCCCTGATTCTTGGTTTCCACTGCATACCCCACTTTTGCCTCCTCTGCTGTTCTGAGAGTCCGCTGATCCCAGGAAGAAAATGTCAGGGACTCTGCAGGAAAGTCCTGCTCCACAAGGTTCACTTAACTGTCAGGTCTCCCATTTAAGACACTCTTCACAACACACTTTGGCAGTGACAGTTTATTGAGATATGCTTACTTCAGGAAACAAGCTCTGTGTCAGAACTGGAAAAAGGCATGCAAAAGCCCTGATTATAGTTAACACAAAATACACCCCACACCTCTCGCATACATCACCATTCAGCCCCTACAGTTACTGTGGCAATCCTGACAGATATACGGTGCCTTATCTACATCCTAGCCTGGCAGAAAAGACTCCAAGGTCAGCTTCCTTGGGAACCGGCTTTGGAGCACAACTTTAAGGAAAAGTTCTACAAGCATTCACTCTTAACACCCACACACTCCCCTCAGGAATTCTCTACCCCCATATCTATGGCTAGCAGTGAAATGGAACATGGTGAAACGGCACCAATGCTTGACATTCTGCCCCCCCAAGGCTCCTCAACCACCCGGCTTGTGAGGGTTACATTTATGGAAAGCACAGATAAGGTAGGGGGCCTTGATGTTTGTACTCTCAACCTATTCATTATGTTCTGGCCCACAGTCCTTCCATTTAATCTGGTAAAATAAATGACCCCATCTCAGTTTAGAGTCCAAGATGACCTCCACCTCCTGGTGAAGTTTGCCATCGACCATGAGAGGAGGAGGAACAGTATGATGATGAGTCCAGGGTGAGGGTCCAGGATCCTTCTTCAACAAACTAAAATGAAACACAGGATGCACATGATGCAGATTTTTTGGCAACTCTACCTCTACAGTCACATGGTTAATTAGATGGAGGACTTTGAAAGGGCTGATATATTTGTACCCCAGTTTTTTTTCCTGGTTGTACCCCTCACAGGTGTTTGGTGGAAATGTAAACAGAATCACCTGGGGCCAATTTCCACTCCGGGCCCCAATTCTTGTCAGCATAACATTTATAGTCCTCCTTTGCTTTATAAGAGTCTTTTGCAATTATAGTGTTATAGTAGACCACCATGCTTGGGTGTCTCCCATCACAGGTGCCTCCAAGTTCAGAGTGGGCAATGGCCCCCCTTTGTATCCATGAACAGCTTTAAAGGGGGACATTCCCATGGATTTATGCACTGAATTATTGTTGCACTGATTTATTGTTGGAACAGTGTGCCCTCTTTCTTTATTGCTTCCAGATCTGGGGGGGGAATAATCCTTCTTTTTCCAGAACAGTACTGGCACAGCAAAAGGGGAGGTAGCGGGTCTAATGAAGCCCCAGTCCAGGTTTTTGTCTATGAACCTCCACAGTTCCTCCTTCTCTGTGGGGCTCTTAGCATACAACTTTCCCTTAGGTAGCTTGTGGCCCAGCAGTATTTCAATAGCACAGTCAGTCTTATGGTGGGGAGGTAGCTCATCCACCTCCCCCTCCTCCAACACTCGCACCTGTCTCTATACTCTAGGGGAATGGCATTCAGTTCCTCTTTTGCCAAACAAACATGTTTGGGTGTAGGGTGAGGTTCTTCCCCCCATTCCAGCTGCCACAGATGCTCCTTACATCTGGGGTCTAGGAAAGTGAGAGTCTCCACACTCCACTGCACATAGGGGTCATGTGCTTGCAGCCATGGACTGCCCAGCACCATGGGGAATCTTGCTGATGGGTGCACTGCAAATGATCTCATTTCCCAATGTTCCAACACCCCCACTGGTAATTGAACCGTGCAATACTGGCATGCTTTCATTGGGGTACCATCCATTTGTGAAAACACTACTGGTTCCTTTAGCTTGTGCACCTTAGCCCCCAACCCCATAATCATGGCAGGACTTATCAGGTCTCTTGTACACCCAGAGGGCCTGTACCCTGATCTGGGTTCCCTCCTCGGGATTTAAAATAGTAACAGTCACAAAAAAAGGGAGGAAGAGGGTCTCACTGGTTCTCATACCAGGGACTTTTGGACCTGTTGGCTGGTGCCCTTCACATGTCCCAGACTTTTTTCACCCCCTGAGGCTTCTCGGAGTCACTAAAGGAAGTACTTTCCAAGGTGTCTGTGATGGAATTACAGGTTTGTGGACAGCAGCAGGTAAACACAGAAGCTGCTGAGTCACATGACTGAGAAGGGAGGGGGCCATTTGGCTCAGAATTCTCAAAGAGTGACAGATAACGGTAGACAACTGACAGTTGGGAGCTGACAGTTGGAAGAGAAGTTAGCAGAAAGCAGTCAGCTAACTGGATAGCTCTGAGTTGGAACAAAACCTCTGTGGCTCTGTGGAAACAGCCTGATATCAGTTTGAGTAGAAAGTAAAGTAAAGGTAAAGGTTCCCTTGCTCGAAAGCCAGTTGAATCCGACTCTAGGGTTGCGGTGCTCATCTCCGTTTCAAAGCCGAAGAGCCAGCGCTGTCCGAAGACACTTCCGTGGTCATGTGGCAGGCATGACTAAACACCAAGGCGCACGGAACGCTGTTTCATGAATAGAAAACATGAGTAGAAAACTGGGGCTGAAATAAGCTCTGCACTGGTACCCTCTAAAGGAAAGAGGAGAGTGAACAGAGAGTGAACAGTATAAGACCTCATTGGTCACAGACACCAGATACATTGCTCCAAACGAACTTGTAGAGGAGGCTAGAGAAAGGGCTAAGGGTCTGGAAAGCTGGAAGGGTGCCCAGTTAGACTCAAAGGGTCCAGACAGATAAAGACCAAAGGACAGCCACAAAACAGTTACTGGAGAGTGGGATCATAAGTGTGTTTAGTGTACTGAAGAACATCTGTGTAAAACTGAAAGTGATAAGCCTACAGTATATGTGAAGGCAAAGTAAAAAATTATATTCTACAAGGAAACAAAATATCCTATGTAAATACATCCCATCCCCCTATTGAGCTTGCTGAGAAATAAAGATGTGTACTGTTTGACTTTTACAAAGACTGGTGCCTGACTTTATGGTGAAAGAATTATACTGGACAATGGTCCTCCATATATCCATAAGTTATATATATATACCACAAAACCCCGGAAGAGACTAGTGTCCTGGTCAGATACAGTATAGTGAGAACTGATCAGGCATATATGAAGTGAAAATATTTTAAATCTAGTACATTGATAAGCCTATATGGGCAGTGACTCCACGGCTCGGTCTCGGCTCCTTCTATAGTGTCATACTCCACAGCATGCAGGGTTTTGGGGGATTTCAACCTCCTCCCTGATGACTTTGCTTTCTTTTCCTTGTAATCCTCATCAAAGGCATAGATTTCCCAATTTCCCGGGGGGAGGGCTGGGGCTGGGCCAGATGCATTAAAAGAACTGAGGCCCAATGACGTCATAGGGAGGAGCCAGTTACATCATAGGCTATTGCCACTATCTATGGAGGTGGAGCCATGTGGGATTTAGGGAGGGGCTCCTCAGAAATTTAGGGGGACTGGGAACCCTTGGGAACCCCCCTAGCAATGCCCCTGGGCTGGGCTAACCCCAGGAACAGGTGCGCTCTTAGCACACTGCTTAGAAACGGAGGAGGAGGAGAAGATTGGATTTATACCCCTCCCTTCACACAGAGTCTCAGAACGGCTTACAAACCCCTTTCCCTTCCCCTCCCCACAACAGACACTCTGTGAGGTTGGTGGGGCCGAGAGAGCTCTGAGAGAACTGTCTTTGAGAGACCAACTCTGTCAGAACTATGGCTTGCCCAAGGTCATCCAGCATCTGCAAGTGGAGGAGAGGGGGAATCAAACCTGGTGTGTGGGAAATATTTTTAAGATAATATGTTTGTTATAAAAGGCATCCTATTAAATAGTCTGCCTGAAATGCTGAAGAGTTACTATTAGAGTTATTCATAAACTCTCCCTGACCTTCTGTGGTTGGCAAAATGTGGCAGCCATTTTGTAGCTCTGACCACTACCCTGTGTCAGCATTCCAAAGGTGCATGCAGATTCAGAAAGGTTGGGAACCTCTACCTTAAAATATAAGAGATTGAGATGGAGCGCACTGAAAAGCTCTGTGGAAGAACTTCTCTCCTCCTGTGGACACCCAAAACACTGCCTGAAATGTTGCTCCTGGATGATGGGGGACTACCACTGGAGGAAAGGGAGGGGAATAGCTGAAAATACCTTCCCCATATATCTTTTACATAGGATCCAACCCAATGTCTCTAAATTGTAAATTCTATCACTACATGTACAGTAATTTAAAAGATGCATTAGAATTCAGGCTGACAGACTAGATGTAATATTAGATTTATTGACAATCACTTTGTCTTGGCTGTGCATGAGCCCTCAGCACACACAATATGCATATGGTCCTAATTTGTTCACACTGTTCCTCATCCAGCTAGAATTTAATGTGTGGATTCCTTACTGCATGTACTCCTAATCTGAATGTGGGTGAATAGCCAGAATGGCTATTGCTGGTTGGATATGTGGAGTTGTGATAGAGATATGTAGGCTCCCTTAATTAATATTTAGGGAGGCCCTGTTCTCAGAGAAAACATTCTTTCTCTGGGAATGTGAGTATAAACTTCTCAGATTACAAGCTTGGAGGAGATGAGTTTCCTTTATGAAGACGGACAGGCAGGATGGGGGATGACTCTCTGTCCACCTGCCAGGAAGGGAGAATATAGATGGCTATTTAGATACAGTGAATGGGATCGTAAAAGTTTGGTATGTGCACCTTAATTTGACTGTAGAAAAGGTACACATGTTTCATGATAGGTTAAAATTTAGCCCTCCCAGCAGGGACAGGAAGTGTTAAAAGATCTGAACACCCTATTGGAAGTGTGCAAGCTAATGGACAGGAACAGGGAACAAATGAAGATTGTGTAGATCATCCCGTTTTCTGCATTTCTTCAGGCCTTACATGTATTCCAGGGTAGGAAATACCAAGGTAACACCAGTGACTGTGTGACCTAGTTAGTCTCATATGCTTTATGTTCTTTTCCTTAGTCTGTAACATAGAGAACTGTCAGAAGTACAAGCTGGGTTTCGAAGAGGTAGAGGAACTAGAGATCAAATTGCCAACATTTGCTGGATTATGGAGAAAGCAAGAGAGTACCAGAAAAAGATCTACTTCTGCTTCATTGACTATGCTAAAGCCTTTGATTGTGTGGATCACAACAAACTATGGCAAGTCCTTAAAGAGATGGGAGTCCGAACCACCTCACATGTCTCTTGAGAAACCTGTATAAGGGTCAAGAAGCAACAGTCAGAACAGGATATGGAACAACTGATTGGTTTAGCATAGGAAAAAGAGTACACTAAGGATGTATATTGTCCCCTTGCTTATTTAATTTATATGCAGAGTACATCATGCGAAATGCCTGCCTGGATGATTCATCAACAACCTCAGATATGCAGACAATACCACTCTAATGGCAGAAAGTGAAGAGGACCTAAAGAGCCTCTTGCTAAGGTTAAAAGAGGGGAGCGCAAAGGTTGGCTTGAAACTCAACATCACAAAAACGAAGATCATGGCATCTGGCCCCATCACTCCTTGGCAAATAGAAGGAGAAGTTGTGGAAGCAGTGACAGACTTCACATTCCTGGGATCCAAGATCACTGCAGATGGTGACTGCAGCCACGAAATTAAAAGATGCCTGCTCCTTGGGAGGAAAGCAATGGCAAACCTAGACAGCATATTAAAAAGTAGAGACATCACCCTGCCAACAAAAGTCTGTACGGTCAAAGCAATGGTATTCCCAGTAGTAATGTATGGCTACGAGAGTTGGACTATAAGGAAGGCCAAGCACCGAAGAATAGATTAGTTTGAATTATGGTGCCGGAGAAGACTCTTGAGAGTCCCCTGGACTGCAAGGAAATCAAATCAGTCAATCCTAAAAGAAATCAACCCTGAAAGGCCAGATACTGAAGCTGAAGCTCAAATACTTTGGCCACCAAATGAGAAGGGAGCACTCAGTGGAGAAGACCCTGATGCTGGGAAAGATTGAAGGTCAAAGAAGAAGGGGACGGCAAAGGATGAGATGGTTAGACAGTGTTATTGAGGCAACGAACATGAAATTAAGCAAACTCTGGAGCATGACAGACAACTGGAGGGCCTGGCGTGATGTGGTCCATGGAGTCGCGAAGAGTCGGACTCAGCTCTGCAACTGAACAAGAACAACAACAACAACATGCTGTAGTGTTTTGATACAGTTTTCCAAAGCTTTGTGTTCTACTGAGCTGAGAGTGTATAACAAACGAATAAGAGTGAATAACGATCTTTTCTTCCATCAATATCTCACACTGTGGTCTAAAATCTCACCTAGACACTTGAGTGCTTTAATCCACACATGTACTGTTAACTCCTGACTAGGCTACAGACAGTTAACTGGCCAGGGGAAGTGGGAATGTGGGAGACAGAACAGCACATACCCAAATACTCATTGCTCTTATCTGTGACTCAGGCTGCAGATAGAAAGATGTTGGGCATAACCTGAGTGGTAGCAGGCCACCCTGTACAACAGGACAGAGGGGGCAAGTGAGTAAATGCCTTCACATACATGTGGATTCACCTCTGCCTCTCAGGCAAGAATAGTAAGAAGGAAGGGGGAGGTAGAAAGGCTCTTTTACATGTGGTACATAACAATTTGGATGCACACCCTAATATGGTCAGAGGGTTTGTATGTATGTCAGTGAAGCTGAGAGCAATACTGTAAGAAGTTTAGAGTCATCAAGAGGCTAAATTTCTAGCAGTCTGGCCACAGCTGAGACACCAGAGTAAGATGCATCCACCCCCTTGAGGGATCAATGGCTACATCAGCAGAAGAGAATGGACAGTTCCAATGGTGGTGGAGGTGACACTGGAGGAGGATCTATCATGGTTATATCATAGTCTGCCAGCTACACTGGCTGCAAGTTGAACACCAGATCACATTCAAGGTTCTGTTTCTAACCCTCAAAACCATACATAGTTTGGGACCAATATACCTTCAGGACCTTTTTTCCTGGTATGTCCCCCAAAGAGCACTGCACTCTAAGGGCAATTATCTCCTGGTGGTCCCCAGCCCAAAAAGTATTCACTTAGCCTCAACCCAGGCCACAGTCTTCTTGGCTCTGGTCCTGGCCTGGTGGAATGCTCTTTCAAATGAGAGTTGAGCCCTGCAGAATCTAACAGCAAGACAGAAATGTTTCATTGGGCATACAGTTGAGATAGAAAAGTTTCTATCACATTGGCCTCCCCCAGTTCAGCTCAGCTCAGCCCTCTCTCCGCCATTCACCTTGTCATGTTCAGCAACACACTGGCTGTACTACTTCATTTTTGATAACTTATTATTTACTTATTTTAACATATTTATACCCCACCCTCCCCATGAATGGGCTCGGGGTGGTTTACAAAGTCGGCACAATGTACCTGGTATATATAAAACAATTAAAACATTTTAATCAGTTTAAAAACAGTTAAACAATCATACATTTAAAATGCTCGCAGTACTGATCTCCATTTATTAAGCTTTGAATGGTGCGGTCTAAATGACAATCCCAGTTCCCCCAGTTTCCCTATTCAGTGGCCTTCTGGCCACCTGCAGAGACATAGCTCTATCTCTATCCCTATCCCCAGGGATGACCTTATCCACACTGATGGTCAGGTGGTATTAATTGGTGGAAGTGGTGGTGGCGGCTCCTAGTTGAAAGCCTGGTGGAAGAGCTCCATCTTGCAGGCCCTGCAGAACTTATACATTCGGTGCCTATATCGCCATCTGAATTTTTAAGTTTAATGTGTTATACTGATAATTGGTTTTAATAATTAACTTATGGTATTGTTTTTAACACGATTGTTACCCGCCCTGAGCCTGCTGTGCAGGGGGGGAGGGCTATAAGTCCAATAAATAATTAAATTGACAATGGCAGTTCCACTTCAGCTACCCCTGGTCAGTACTGTGCAGAAGAAAGCAATGGTAAATCACTTCTGATAATCTCTTACCTCAAACGTTTTATTATGAGACAATCCAAATTAATTTTTTTAAAAGATTCAGTGCTGGAAGGTGGGACTCCCAGGTCAGATAACAATCAGCAAGCAATTCCTTCCCCAGCTGACCAGAAAATATTGATTTACAAAACATCATCCCACTCCAGCTAAGGAGATCAAGACTTGTAATTATCCCTGAACATGTCACTCACTGGGGTATTAATCATATGATTTTTACAGTGTAATCCTAAACAGAGTTACACTTTTCTGTTGAAGTTACTTATCTTGCATCCTTTTACAACTAGCCACATCTTAACATTTTGCCACACATAAAGAAAGCTAGATTAGGGCTTTGATGGATCTTGGCACTGAAAGTTGTACTTGTGTCTTTGGCGTTAAGCCTATGCTGGAAGTCTGATAAATCATGGGGCAATTGCATTTATGAGGAATTACAAAAGCAAATAGAAAAAATCCATGACTATGTTCAGAAATGTAGTAAGCTAAAATGTGGGTGAGTTCAGAATGAAAAGATGGTGCCCCATGTGACCTTGAAGAAAATCTATGCAGTATGAAAGAGAAATCCCTAAAGCCTTCAAGTCAATGTTCAGAGCCCACTGAGAAAACAAACAAGATCTTAAGCCATGTTGCTCACAAAAGCAAAATAAATCAAGAGGGTAGTTGTGCAGCTTTATGAGGCTGATGCATCCCACTCATATAAGATCTACTGCATGGGATAGGAGCTGATTTTCTTTGGTGATCCTTTCAATATGATATGCCATTTTTCTTTTATGTTGCACAGAAGCAAATAAGATCGATGGAAGACTGAAAAACTTAAAGAGTGAAGACAGCTTTTAAAAAGATTGAGAAAGTGGAAGACTTATTATGTCTTAGCCAGAAATGCTTAGTAAAGGTACTGAATTAATATGTATGCATTTTGTATTATTTTATAGGGGAAAATCTTCTATTAGTCTGCTTTAACTGGCCGTGGCTACGTAAGGTCTCAGGCAAAGATTGCTGCAGATCTGGCCTCTTCCCTGAGGTCCTTTAACGGCAGTTGACAGGAACTGAACTTTTGTGTACAAGAAGGCCTTTCCCCTCATGGTATAATTTTGTTGTTAACTATGAACAAATGTCCTATTGTTTTCTGTAGAAATTTTGCATTAAATGCAAAAATTATATTTTCTTTTTTATCTGACTGTAAGGGTAAGATGGACCACAGTAAGGGTTAGATTGACCACACTAGATGCTCTTCAGAGAGGAACTATATTGCAGACTGGGGGGGAGGGGTTGGAAGGCATCTGAACCAAAAGGTGATCAGATGCAAAACTGTCTGTCTCCTTTATGACATTTTAAGGATATTCCCCAAGTGCTACTTCACACAGATGCAGGTTTCAGAGGTGTCAGCCTTGTTACTGACCTGGACCTTGTGCTTTGACAGCAGTCTGCAGAAACTGAGTAGATGGAGACTTTCCTGACATGGAGGTAAAGTGAGTTCAAAACCTTTGCTTGTTTAATTAAGCATAATAAAAGCATAGGTGCACCCCAATAATAATCCACTAGTGGACAGAGTTTCGTGTCCAAAGCAAATTCCCCACTAACACTTAAACATGACCAGGACAGATTTGCAGTAGTGATGTGTATTTTCAATGCATGGTCTTTTGTTTTTGTACTTCTGTTCTGAGGCTTGCTGCCATTACTGCATGGATAAATGTCTCCAAACAGTCCAGCACACAACAATCATTGAACATTCCAGGCTCTCTCTCCAAGCATGTTTTGGTGCTAAAGAGATTAAGCAGCTGAAGAATACATTACATGGACAGGAGAGCATCCAAATCGAGAACAACAATTTGAGAACTGATGTAAGAAAGAGCAGTAGTTTGTAATCTTTCAGGCTTCACTGAAGTCTAATCCCGGTTCTGGGTTCACTTGACTGACCTCACAGTATGCCCTTCATTTGCACTGCAGTGAGCATTCTTTTTCACATCACAGAGTCTTGACTCCTTGATCTACCTCGTTGTTAAATTGACTCTGGTTCTGGCTTAACTAAGCTGCTGTGACTACTGACTATCATGTCACTGAACACTGTAGCCATCATGCTTTATCTTCATTTTCATAATGATTAAATTAGGGTTGCCAACATCTTGGAGAACAGGAGACAAATGTCATGTCTCTGTAACAGAGGCTTAATGTGTTGAAATGGGCAACTGAAGCTTTTCTGGGCATTATGTAAATAACATCACCTGGTAAATAAGTCTCTATTAAAAGGAATGAGACATATCCTACTATCTTTGTAGAGCTGGATTTTTCTGCTTCCACTTGTGCTGCAGCCAACCAAGCACCCCTATGTTACAGCCGAAGAAAAGAAATCTTGATCATTCCTACGATTGTATAAAGATTCTTTTTTTTATGGTTTACTGATGCTTGCATGCACATTTATACAATGCGAAAACACCACAAAAGAGAATATTGATAGAAACATATATCCATAACAGGTCAGGGTTCTCTGGACCCAATTCACTTTCTCTGAAGACACACCACAGCTGCAAGGAATATCATTTTAAAAACTGGCAGCAACCTGATTCTGCTTAGAGCTGGGTGGGGAGGATGGGCTTCTGCCTTCCCCTCTGCACCATTTTCCCTAGCCAAAATGGCCCTGGTAAATAACTCAGTGATGGGGCTATTTGTGCTGGGGGGGAGGGACTTCTGTCTTCCCTTCTGCATTGTTTTCTCCTGTTGAAATGGCTTGATATGTGAATAACTCCATGCTAGGGCCATTTAGGCAAGTGGAAATGGCTCAGAGGGGAAGGCAGCAGCCCCTTCTCCCCCTGTGCCATAGTTCAAAGCAGAATCAGTCTCGTGTTCATTTTAACAATTACTTTCCCCTCAGCTGCTGGGTGGCTGCAGGGAGTGTGAGTTGGGTCTGGGAAGCCAGGACTCCTAGAGGGCAGCCCAAAAATCACATACTAGACTATCCTGATACCCATGCTTCGCTATGGTATTTAAGTTCCATAAATCCAGTTATAATACTGATGATGTGAAGTCTGAAACGTAACATTTGTTGTAGGAATTCTAATAGAGAAGATTGTAGTGTAAAAAATGAGGTGAGACATACATACCTTTTCCCCCCCTACTGAAGGACCTCTCTGTAGACTACATTGGTGGTTCTGCCCTCAGGTGCTAGGATCACCAGGCTGCTTGGTGAGCTCACTCTGGAGCAGGCCATATCAAAATGTCCATTTAAGAAGCAGTCGTCTGTTAAGTCAATTCCTGCCACCTTCCACGAAAGTGATGGCCTCTCTACTTGTGTTCCTGAATTGTTTTGCTCATATGAAGACTGTGTTGTTCTGAGCATCTCAGGGTGAACTTGCTGGTACTTGGCCTGCACAGCTCAGTGCTCTGCAGGAGTACTATGTGCAAATATCTTTGCCACATTCCTAAGTTGCCTCCTCCTTGTAGCATTGGTGTATCTGGCTCAACATTTGCCAGGAGCTTTCTAGGGGGCAGTAAGAGGTGAAAGGTGTGAGGGGGAGTTGGTGTGAGGGAGTGGTGATGTGGTGGACATTTCTTCAGGTTCATGAGGGAGGCATGCATCAAAATGGCTCCTAAAAAAGTCCTTTACTATCTCCCCATAAACATTCATTGACTCAATTGCCATGCTGGCTTTTTTGAAAAATGTCTATTCAGGAGTCTTGAATACCTGATTTCTGTAACTGTCCTCAACTGTCTGCAGTCTCTTCTAACTGTGTTTTTACCTCAGAACATTGAGATTCACAGCTGAGCAATCAGAGGGAGGTGGGTGCAAGTAGGCAGGTTTTACCTCAGAATTCTGAACTATACAATAGACCAATTGGGGAAGGGGGCAGGCAAGGAGGCAAAAGGCTGCCAGGCACATGGAAAATAATTGGGGGAACACATTTTGCCCTCTTTTTACCCCTTTAGGGGTCATATTTCTTAGAAATCTCTTTGGGAGGGTTTGACGTCATGGTAGGAATGCACTCCCCTTATTTTGGGTTTCTTGGTGCAGGGGTTTGACCTGGGCATTGAATTGGGGGGGAGGGAATACTCCCCCCCTTTTTTTTTTTTACAAAAATGCTTCTCATTTATGTTACATTTTAGAACCGGGACAAAACTACATATTCAAAACATCATCTGAGCAAGCAGATATTAAGCAAGTTCATATGAACCAATTTTCTAGAACTCACATTGTCAGAAGTTATAATAAAGGAAACCAGTTTTCTACAAATTTGGAGTATATTTCCATTGTGGGTGGGAGTGTGGCTAAGCTGGGCCAGCAGCACCACTAAGTTGATTCTGCTGGGTGGCATCCCTGATGGATTAAAGTACCCTAGAGGCGGGGCTGGCAGGATCACGAAAGTGTTACTGCTGGGGTGGGCTCCCTCATGGCTTTAAGCACCCTGCAATCACTGCTGCACCTGACAGGTGTAGGAGGTGGGGGGAGTGTGTTGGAAGCCATCAGAGAGGCTGGGCCAGCAGCATCACTATGATGTCCCTGATGGACTAAAGTACCCTGGCCCTGCTCCCACACCTGACAGACACCAGCCTGTCTGGTGTTAGGGGGGATTATATTTAAAGGCACTGGGGAGGCTGGGAGCTAAGGCAGTCCTGCTGAGCAAACCTCCCTGGTGGTTGTCAGCATCCCATCTCTTCTCCTGTCCAGCTGCCTGTCCAGTGTAGGAGGGGGAGGGGGAGAAGATTAGAAGCCACTGTGGAGGCAGGGCTGGCAGGATCACTAAGATATTACTGCTGGGGTGGGCTCCCTTGTGGCTTTAATCACCCTGCAACTGCTGCTGCACCTGACAGACAACTGCCTGTTAGGTTTAGGAGGTGGGTGTTGGAAGCCATCAGAGATTTTGGGCCAGAAGCATTACTGCAACTCACAGATGGTTGTTGGCCATTCATGATTTCCTCAACTGTCATTAGCTCTGTGCGGTCTCCTGTAACTGGTTTTTTTTTTAACTCAGAATACTGAGCTCTGCAGCTGACCAATCAGAGAGTTGTGGGTGCAAGGAGGCATCGGCCTGGCAGGCACATAGGAATCAAGGGGGAGCACATTTTACCCCTTTTGACCCACTTAGGGGGTCAAATTTCTAAAAATCCCTTCTTAGTGAGCATCTACACCATGGTACATAAGAACATAAGAGAAGCCAATGTTGAATCAGGCCAATAGCCCATCTAGTCCAACACTCTTGTCACACAGCAGCCAAAATATACCACGTGCCATCAGGAGGTCCAGCAGTGGGGCCAGGACCTAGAAGCCCTCCCATTGCTGCCCCCCCCCCGCACCAAGAATAGAGTGCATCACCTGCCCCAGACTGAGAATTCCCATCTATACCCTGTGGCTAATAGCCACTGATGGACTTCTGCTCCATATGTTTATCTAATTCCCTCTTGAAACTGTCCATGCTTGTAGCCGCCACCACCTCCTATGGCAGTGAATTCCATATGTTAATCACACTTTGGGTGAAGAAGTATTTCCTTTTATCTGTTCTAACCTGACTGCTCAGCAATTTCATGGAGTGCAAACGAGTTCTTGAATTGTGAGAAAGGGAGAAAAGTACTTCTTTCTCAACCTGCTCAATCCCATTCATATTCTTATAAACCTCGATCATGTCACCCCTCAGCCGTCATTTCTCCAAGCTGAAGAGCCCCAAGCATTTTAACCTTTCTTCATAGGGAAGGTGTTCCAACCCTTTTAACCCTGGTAGGAGTGCTCTCCCCAAATTTCGTGTTTCTAGGTCCAGCGGTTTGGCCTGGGCATTGATTTTATGATGAGGGGACTTTCTTTTATATATATATAGAAGAAAGCATCACATGGGTTGCAATCACATGCACCATAAAAAATGGGGTGGGGAAGCAAGGCTATTTCTTCCAGAGGAATTTGATTTGCAGTTGCACAATCACACCTCCCTTTGAAACTGTGGGTGCAGTCCATCAGTGCATGATCAGATGCAACTGTGGGTGAGTCATTTTTCCTTTGTGCCTTTCCCCCCATGCACTTAACCAAGGGATTGATGAATTGTGCCTCCACACTGAGGGCTCCCTATTGAGTTTGTGATGATGCACATACTACAAAGGGGGGGAAAACAGAGTTGGGATGGCCTGATCAGACCATCCCAATGCCATGAGACCGTACTGGAGTGATTAACATATGGAATTCACTGCCACAAGAGGTGGTGGCAGCTACAAGCATGGACAGTTTCAAGAGGGAATTAGATAAACATATGGAGCAGAAGTCCATCAGTGGCTATTAGCCACAGGGTATAGATGGGAATTCTCAGTCTGGGGCAGGTGATGAACTCTATTCTTGGTGCTGGAGGGGGCAGCAGTGGGAGGGCTTCTAGTGTCCTGGCCCCACTGCTGGACCTCCTGATGGCACCTGGTATATTTTGGCCGCTGTGTGACAGAGTGTTGGACTAGATGGGCCATTGGCCTGATTCAACATTGGCTTCTCTTATGTTCTTATGTTCTTATGATCAGACATGGGAAATTCAGTCCATGGCCCATTGCAATCTATTTACTACCGGGTTTTCCCTGGTGTGTTTTAACTCCACTTCTGTGGAGGAGCAGAATTGGTTGCCGATGGCTACAGGGCACTTCCCAGATGCTGTTGTCTGATTACACCCTTTAAATCCACCCAGCATTCACACCTATGTTGGGTCTAATTGTGCGTATGATTGCCGCCCTGGTAAGCTATCAGAATCAGAGAACTTGAAGCTCCAGACCCAGCTGGTCTGTCCCCTTCTGACCCCTCTACTATCACCCCTATGGAGCCTCCCCAATTAACAGCAATGACCCTCTGCTGAATACCAGACCAGATGAAGGTCTGGCATCTCATTTGATAGTTTTACTCCAGAGTCTGGTACTGAGCAGTAAGTCATGATGGGGGGAAAGCTCCCTTTCCTTACTTCCTGCCGCAGCTGATTGTGTGACTCAGTTTGCTGGCATCCCAGCCTTGTGCTGATCTATGGTGTGCAATATCAGTTAGATCTACCTATTGGCTATCATGAAATGTGATTTCAGTGAGTGCTAAGGTAGCAATATCCACAGAAGTAAAAGGTTTCAAATATCACATCCTCTTGTGTGAAAGCTAACCCACTGACTGTGGGCTTGCAGATCTCAGAAATCCAGCTTGGTGTTTTGCACAGTAGTCCTGTGGTGTTTCCTATATCTCTGTACTATATTAAAATATTTAATAAAACTATGTTGTCAAAGGCTTTCACGGCTGGAGTTCATTAGCTGCTGACAACCCGCTATTTAATAACACTGTTTGAATGAATCAGGAATACAAGATCAAATAGGGAACATGGTGTTTTTTCAAAGGGAAGTTTGAAGGGATATACTGAGCACAGAGATTATAGTGAAGGACCTATGTGCCACTGTGAGGAACTCCCTTATTCCTGAGTATGCGCGGTTTGGTGTCTTTAACCTTTCACAGGCTGGAGCAGGCTTATTTTCCACTAACACTGTTTGCCAGCCTCTATCTCAGGAATACACACAGTTCACTCTTCTATCTCAAATTAAGCCACTTATTGTCTCTGGGGCTTTTTATGAACACTGCCTTTTTTCATATAGAATGGAGCTTAATGTTTAACTTAGATCCTGTCAGACACTGAGGCACATGCAATTTGGAACAGTAAAATCAACTGAAGATTTTATTTACAAGGATAGGCAGGCAGGCAATATGTATATACAAGGAGAAGCTTAGGTTTGTGGATGCGTTGTTTCAGATGGAATAGTTCAGCTTTAAGTTAGTTCCTCTATAAACAGTCAATTCAGATGACACAGTACAAAACATGCTTTCACTCTCAACTCAACCCCTGTGCTGTTTTAGATGACCAAGTTTTGAGTTGACTTCTCAGGTATTCTCTCCTTTACAGGGAAATACCTCCACTGTGCCCCGTTTAGATATTGGACTCTCACCAGTCCAACAAACACTCCCAGTACACACCAAATCCACCAAACCAGACTCTCTTGCCAGCAGGGTACAAACTCTTAGTGAGATGAATGTGGGTTTTTTTGTTTCATCACAAAGAGTTTATTTTTTTTTAAGACTCCTTAGTTGTCACTGTAGTATACAACTACGTTTGCTTCTTCTCAGGTTCCCTTAATTTGGGAATCTGTAGAGAAATCTCATGTGCTCCTTGGACTGAGCAATGTACAACATGACTTGTCAGTCCCCTGGCACAGAACCAACTCTCCAAGAACAAACTGCCAGGCTCAACTGCCAAACTCCAACTGTCAAGAATTTGTGTCCCCCCCCCCCCCGTTAGAATCCTCCCCTGAGTTCTGCATCAGGATTACATCTTCCCTGCTAGTCACGTGACTGCAGGTGTCTTGTCTTGCAGGCTGATCTCAAGCCTGGGATCCATCACAGTCACTGTGAAAAGAGGAAGAGAAAGAAGGCGCCTGAGTAACATATTTATTAAACTAGGTATCAGAAGCAAAATTCAGATGACTCCTCAATCATTTGAATTTTCACCCTTGCAAGGGAATAATTACTGTTGTTACATAAAGACCCTGGTTCATAGGCTATAGAAGAACTGAAAATTAGTAACAGGGAACTTTAATTAGACATACACCCAGCATGCAGAGTGCCCAGTACACAAACTTTCTCATAGATGAAATTTGTTGAAGGAGGGGCTGCTCTGAATTTTGACCTTTCTGATTGGCGGAGAAGAGAGGTAGGTTCTTCTTGGCAGTAATATCCTCTCCCTTTGTCATTTTCTTTCTAAGGAAGCCCACAGGCTTAATGCCCTCCTCACCTTCCATAAAGCAAAGGAAGAAATTTCTGTTCCAGTTAGTCTTTATAAAGATGGGTGGATTTAGTTTTTTATTATTTCACTCAAATTCTTCAGCCCCAGAAGTCAACTTATCCATTGGTTGGAAGGGACTGCAGAGGGGAGGGAAGAATGGGGAATATCTATGGCCATCAGCACCTTCTGCTAGGGAAAGTTTTCTCCCGCTGCCCAGGTGAGTAGAGCTTTGTCCACCCCTACTTACCTGAGCATAGGAGAAACATGTTAGGGGCAATGGAGTCACTTAATGCTATGTCGTCACAGTGTCATTGTGTCAGGTGAGGCTCTACAATTTGCTTTGAACTTTGTAGTTAAACCAAAGAGTTTTGGAACAATGCTAGAGAGCCACTAGTGGTGCATTGATGTTACTGCATTGACAGTGAACTTTCCCTCCAGGAATGTCTCCTATTGGTTGCCAGTCTCAGGTTGGCAACCCTACTTTCTGCTGATGGGCCATTCGTTCCAGTCCAGGGATTAGTGAGTGAATTTTTGGCTTGCTGTCTCAGGTGAGAGATGAAATATGTTCACGTCCTTCTAGAACTTGCCAAGATCATTGAAGGAATGTATGGAATTGCATGTATGAGTTTCTGGACTACTATCCCTACTGTGGAGTAATGACATCAATAATATTATACTTGTAAACATAGCCTTGGAAGCTCAGTGAAGCAGGGCTCTTTTTGCAGCAGGAACTCCTTTGCATATTAGGCGACACACCCCTAATGTAGCCAATCCTCCAAAAGCTTACAGAGCTCTTCTTACAGGGGCTACTGTAAGCTCTTGGATGACTGGCTACATTAGGGGTGTGTCACCTAATATGCAAAGAAGTTGCTGCTACAAAAAAAGCCCTGCAGTGAAGTATGTCACAACCGTCATTAGTGGTGGATGAGCTTCCTCTGGTTCAGTCTGAAATACTATTCAGCAAGCTGTTTCCTATTTTTTTCTGAGCCCAAATCTAAAATTGAAACCCAGTTGTAATTCTGATGATAGCATCATTGGCAATAGAAAAGGGTGCAATCTCTCTCCTTAAATCCCTGCAAGTCACCTAATCCCTCCTCAGCTGCTCCTTCCCAAGATCTTTTCTCTTCATCCCACCCTGGACCACTGAAAACTGCAATATTCCAGGTCACAGGGACAATAGGAACTGTGGTTCCCCCAGGGTGTCTGACGGTAATGTTAAGGAATCAGGCAGCTTGGAAAAATTTCATATCCTAGGGTCCTTGATACCTATGATTTCAGTTGCTAAGTCAATAAGGGACAGAGTTCAAATTATGCTCGCCCTGCACAGGTTCTGACATTATCAGCAGGACAAACATCAGTAAATACGAACCACATCACAATAATTATTTTTCACTCTTTTCCCTGTTGAAACTTTTGGCCTCAGAATAGCCAAAATCTGCCTTTTACCTTCTCTGTTAGTGTGGGATTCTTATGATCTCCTTTTTTGAGTAAAAAAAGACCCTAAGCACACCTGGGCTTCTGGTCTAAGAAAAACAACTTGATGATACCCTCCTTTCCCAGCAGAGAAGTTAAAATGTCCCTGAGGGGGGAAATTCATCAGAATGGCCCTGTGGCTCCTCCTGATCAAGCTGAAGGGCAGAACCTAACAAGTTAACTAGCAGGGAAATTTGAGGTAAAGTGCTCTGATCCTGACTGGATCTTTTTGTTTTCTGTTTCTCCTACATATGTGTGTTTAAAATTTTATCCCACTCCTTAACTTTTTCACTAGGTATATCCTTAGTTTTTCTTTAATTATGCAGATTGTCTTCATTTTAAACTAGGGAAACATATGTCAGGTTCCCAGTAATCCACTCTCAGTTCACAACTTGTTTGAAGTAACTTTATTAGGAAAAGAGATTTGGATGATGCAAGGATGAACTCCTTGCTAAGACTGAGGTACAAAAGCAAAAGTAACTCAAGGTATAGTCAAACAATGCATTCCATAGGTATGTCATTCACACACACACACCCTTCATCTCACAATTGCTTCTAGTCAACTAGCTCTGTGAAAGTTGTTATCTAAAGGCTTCAAGGATGCCCTGCTGGAAGCAGGCCCTCCTAGAGGTGCACTTGTTATGGGAAAACAGTTACAAAGCATAGGCCTCTACTCTACCCCCTCATTCATACACATCTACATTCACACCTTCCCCACCCTTAGGAATGTCAGCAAGGGCAAGGAGGAGACAGGAAGAAAGGGGAGACGGGGAGACATGAAACAGATGGGATCATCAATTGCAATACATCAATAAGTTCAATTGTATTTACAGCCCAAGTCTGATACATATATCAGGATAAGAAGGAAGTGCTTTGAGAGAGGGTACATATCATGGCTGGCTTGTGAAAGGGTAGTGTTAGAGGGCTGGGGGCATAGGAGTGCCAGACTGTCCTTAGCAAGCAGCAGGAGCCTGGAGGCACGGACACAAGGTTTGTGTGCCAGTATTGCCTGTGCTACAACATCACTTCTGGGGAAGAACAGAAGTGATGTCACAACCCTCTGGGAATCGCCAGGAACTCTGTGCTTGGAGTGGTGGCAGGCAACAAAGGTTGCCAGTGGGAGGTGTCCTATCACAGTGGGAAACCTGGCAAACTTAGTTGCCAGCCACCAGCTGGCTACTGGTGGGAATTTAGTAGGACAGAGTCATGGGTGCTCTTGGGCAAAGGAATACTGTCACTCCTGGGGAAAACCTGGAAGTGGCATCACATCTCTCTAGAAATTGCCAGAAACTCAATGGTAAAACCATAGGGCTTTCAGCAATCCTGAGAGGCTTGCCTGGAAATGATATCACACCATTATTTGATGGGGGCAGCTCAGTCATTTGAACTAGCTGCAAGCTGCATATGTATGATCCAGAGGAGCTAAAACAGAAGCATAACACAGTCCTTTCCTTTCTTTACCATGCTGTGTCTCTGATTAAATTCAGAGCTTCCCAAGGGGGCTTTAATTTCTGTATATGTCTATCTATCTATCTATCTATCTATCTATCTATCTATCTATCTATCTATCTATCTATCTATCTATCTATCATCTATCTATCTATTTAAAAATATTTAATTTATTTAATTCATTTATACCTCACCTTTTTCTCTTAATGGAGATTCAAAGTGGCTTATATCATTGTCCTATCCTCCATTTTATCATCACAGCAACCCTATGAGTTAGGTTAGGCTGAGAGAGTGTGACTGGCCCAAGTCACCCAGAAAGTTTCCATGGCATGAATGGAGATTTGAACCGGGCCTCCCAGATACTAGCCCAGCTGTGTTAGCAATTTACTGTTAGACAGAAGAACATGATCACATAGATCACCCCTTACAGATGCAAAGCAATACAGAATGATGCTCCAGACATTCTTATGAAATGCTTGCCTGGTGGTGTGTCCATCTCCTCTGCTCCTTTTCACCATGTGGCTGGTGGCTATCAAAGTCAAGCACCACCAGAAACAACAGGTAAAATCTGCCACAGCCTGCTGGGGGTGGCTAATTGGCTTTGCTTTGACCAGTCCAGGACATTCCAGAAGGAAGCATCAGTTGGGTGACTCCTGTCCTATTGCTGCCTGGACAGATGAGTCAGAGCCAGTTTAGTGCTGCTTGCCTTGGACCACAAGTGGGGAGGGCATGGGCCTCCTACCTCTGTTGCTGTCATCAGGCTCCAAGATGGGCTGTAGCTTGCCTTGAAGTCTACATGGGTTCCATGGGGCTAGGCGTATGTATGCTCCATGCCTGTTGCTGTCAGACTCCAAGACCATTTAGCTCTAAAGTTCTAAAATGGGATAGTCTCCTCATTGAATGTGCAGTCACTCAGAACTCCTTGCAATTTCACCTACCCCACCATTTATTTCTGCGAATATAAGGCGTGGGTTTTTTTTCCAATTAGTCTTCCTGCAGCAGACCTCCAATTCCCTGTCATAATCTTCCTACGGGGGTGTATGTGTGTGTCTCCTGTCCTTTAAGAGCAGCATTTGGGGGGAATGTTTTAAGATGCAAAAAGTGGCTGAATCTGCATCTGCTGTGTAAAGTAGTCTTGGTCTGTTGTGGCACGGTTGTACATTGTTCCCCTGTCCCTCCCATTTTGGCTAGGAATAAAAGCTTGCTGTCTGCATCAGACCTCACCATGGCAATTGCGGGGGCATACGGGAGAGAGAGCACATGAGAGAAGGGGGAGGAGTGGCTTCCTGGGGAGCTAGCTGGGCATTGCGCTGCGGGGAGGAAACGGCACCTGTGACCCCCCCCGCAGAAAGTAAAGGGGGTGACCTGGTGAAGGGGGGCTGGGAAGTGAACAAGCTGGGTAAAAAGCACAAAACATCCAGCAGTTGCCAGGCAGGGCATTCTGGAGACTGCCCCAGGAAATAATATGGCTCAGCGGTGGGTGTTCCTCTAACCCACAAGCAAAGAAACATGATCGGAGAAAAATGGGGGGGGGGTTGGCTCTAGTTGTCTGTTTATCACTCACAGTGGCTCAGGGGCAGGGAGGAGCAATTGCTGCAGCTGAAAACCAGATTCACATAAGCCCACATAAGCCGGTGAGATGCCATAGTGACCTTGGAGTCACCACTACAGGGCAACAAAATGATGCAGACAGCCAATGCTGAGTCAATACAATATGGGAATGGCTGTGGCAAGCAATGCAGACAGAGATTTGTGAGATGATTTGGGACTGCTGGCACAGTGGCAGGAAAGTCCAGTGCAGATTGGACCAGTGAGGGAAGTGGAGAAGTCATGGCCCACTCATGGAAATCCTTCTGTCAAGCAGAGAATCCAAGTGGTATCCAAATCGTCATGTATATTTACTTCATATTTCTGTTATTTAGATTCATTTGTTCTACAGTGAGGATACTCAGTTAACACAGATCTGACTATCATTGCTCTTGAGGAGGTCTGCACAATTTATTATCTGTTAGATTGATCAGAGTCTACCAGTCTGGTATTGTGGCCTGCCAGCTAGTTAATTACAGCCTGATGCTTTTGGAGTCTGAGGCATACTGTAAAAACAAGAGGTGTATGAAATCCCTAGCGGGTCACTCTTTAGGTCTAGCAAGCTGTGATGGCCTGCATGCCACATTTTTGTTTTAATGTTGCTTTCAGTTGTTTAGAATAACATTGCCTTTTAGAATTGAAATGATCCTTAGCAGCCAGTCTGATGCAGAGGGCAGAATGTTGGTCTTAAACCATTCACCTTAAGAACACTGGTGGTGACCCTGTGCTAGTTATTATTTTCTACCCTAAGGGAGCAATCCAAAGTGGATCTACTCAAAGTAAAGTATATATTTTTTAAAAAATTCAGCAAGTCTTACTCCTAGGAATGTGTTCCTAGGATTGCAGCCTGGTTTATGTTAGAGGATGGCTTTGAGCATAAAATGTTGATGAATTATGGTGTAGATTATCCCTGGTCCTCTGAGCTCCTTGGAAGTAATATGTGACTTTTAATATGCAAAGCATAATTAGGATTGCTACTTACCTGTTGGTGACAGGCAATTGCCTGCTGCTACAACCCATTGCCCATTGCCATTATATCTGAGAGCAGGAAGAAACGGGGGAGAGGAAGCTGATGTCATGCATGCTGCAATGTCCTTTCTTACAGAATACCAGCACAGATGCCATTATGACACGGTGATGTCACTTCTAGCTTTGGCTGGAAATTATATTGCAGCATCATACAATGCCATTTCAGACTTTCTGCCTCCCTCCCCCCCCGAGTCCCTCCACCACCCCAGTAAGCCTCCCACCAATTGCCAGCCTACATCACAATAATTCCTTTTTTTCTTTTTGGTCAGGTGAGACATTTTACTTGAAATTTTACTTAGGTACTAATGTCTTTTAAAAATGCCCTTAAAATGCTAGCAGTCCTTTCAAAACTTCCAGTGTTTCCTGTCTGTTAGAACAACATAAACATAGAGGAAACTTCTCTGCTGTTTTTTCTGAACAATGATATGGAGCAACTGAACTGTGCTAACCAAAGAATGTTGGTCTATGGGGGGAAAAATCTCCTAAGGCATTAATTAAGGAGCAACTGATCTTCAGAGCTACAATAAAAAGCACTGAAAATGTATGAAGATATTAAATGAATCTGGGAATCATACACTGCAGTATCACTTATTATATGCATGCAAAGGTAGAACATTTGGGTAAGAAAATTCATAACCAACTTCAAGAAACATTTTAATAATCATACTGAAAATTCCCCTGAAAAAAGATGAAAAATAATGGATATTGTAAGAAAGTTTTAAAATGCTAAGGGATCAAACAGTGAGGAAAAGTTGTTTTTCTCCCCCTTTTCTTTTAAGGCTTACAAGACATCATGGCTTACTTTTTAAGCAGATACAGATTTTGATACAAAGCAATACACTTTCTGGTGCTTGGTGGATGGCTATGTTTTGCATGCAGTTATTAGTTGTCTGTATCCTATACTAGCACTTGACTTGTCTATGTACAGAGACTGATAAACTGAGGCAAGAAATTGGATGGTAATTGGCTGCATGACACTCTGCCCCCACATTTAGACTACACAGAGAAGCCACTGACCAAGGCAGATTGGTTAAATGGTCATCCTTCCTCACTCACTGTCCACTAGGACACAGACCCAAACACCAAGCCAAAGTCTGGGCCAAACCTTGCCTGATTTGAGGCTCGGATGGACTGGCTCAAAGGTCATGTGTCTGGGCCCCCAAGTGCCTGATCTTCTTGTGCCCGACTTAGAAGCATTTGGGTATTGTCATCAGAGAACCCCCCCCCCGAGTTTCGCATGGAAAAGTAAATGTGGGTGGGATTTTTCAGCCATCGGGGGACCAATATCAAACACCAGAGGCTGACAGGCATCTCCAGTTTCCAATCAGAGAAATCCATCTTTCTTCCTTGGAATGGAAGGCTGTGTGTGTATGTTCCCAGGGAGTGCATGATTGTCCTTTATTTAGTGTCGGGTTCTCTGCGAGTATAGTGCTCCTTTTGTACATGGAAAAATCTCGTGGTGGGCCTGGGGTGGGGGAAAAAGTTTACTGGGGTTGCTGGGTGGGTAGGTGGGTGGAGAAACATGCTGGATCTCCTCACAACGATACAAACCGCCAGATGAAAAACACCCTCCCCTTCCCTTTTCTCACCATTCTTCCTCTTTCTGGGTTTCTCCACTGCAATGCTTGGTTGCCTCCCTTTTATCTCTTTGATGTGAGGGGTGGGAAACTGGGGTTGAATTCTTTTACTTTCACAATGTGTTTTTGTTTTGACTTACTTAGGGGTTGCCTGCTCCAGTGGCAAGACAAACAGCAGAGTTACCCCACCCCTTCTGTGGGTTCTGCAAGCAGCTCTTTTCTCTGCCTGCTGGCTGTGGGTCTTGACTTTTCTGCTCATCCCAAAAGGACACCCGCTCTTCCCTGGCTATTTGGTGACCAACCATCAAACCATTTTCAGGGGGAAACTGCTGACTGCTCTTAGCACTGGCTGTGGGTTTTCCCTTTCTGCACTTGTCTCCCTTTCTGCCTGGGTTGCTTCAGCTTCCAACTTGGGAGTTCCTTCTCTCCTCTTGCCAGTTGGCAACCCACTCTCAAACCACTTTCAGAGGGGGGGTAGAGTCCCACTGGCACTAGCTGTGGGAGTTCACTTTCTGCAACGTCCACCCCTTTCTTCCTGGGTTGCTGAAGTCTCTGACCTGAGAGTTCTCTCTCTCTCTCTCTCCCCTGGCCACTTAGCAACCAAATCTCAAACCACTTTCTGGGGAGAATTGCCAACTGCCCACAGCACTGGTGGTGGGTTTCCCCTTTCTGCACCCCCACTGTCTTTTTGCCTGGTTTGCTGAAGTCTGTCATCTGACAGCTCTCTCTCTTTTTCTCTTCCCTTGCCACTTGGTGACCAAGTCTCAAACCCATGGTTTTCCCTTTCTGCACCCCCATTGTCCTTCTGCCTGGATTGCTGAAGTCTCTCACCTGAGAGTTACCTCTCTCTCCTGGAAAGTGTGCACCCCACTCTCTAACCACTTCTTTGGGGGGGGAGGTGGTTGTAGACTGCCCTTGGCACTGACTGTGGAACTTGCATTTCTTCTCCTTTCAAAGAGCACTACCCCTTTTTGCTTGAGTCACTGCAGTCTTGGACTTGGGAGTTCCTTGTCTCCATGACAAGTGGGCACCCCACTCTCAAAGTACTTTCGGGGGGGGGGGCTAGCTGTCCTTGGCACTGCCTGCTGGGCTTGCCTTTACTCAGGGGTCATTTCATAGAAAAGGAGGTACATAACTTTTTGCATATACCACACCCCCTGGCATCACTGGAAGTATGTCAGAAGGCAACACCCACTGCTCAGGCTCCACTAGGCAGTTTTGGATTGTAGCTATTGGGGGGGGGGAGAGAACGTGCAAATCTGTCTTCGCAGAGGAGGGAGAGCTTGTACCTCAATAAAACTTGGTCTTAAAGGTGTCACTGGACTATTTTGGATTGCTAGCTATGGGGGGGACACAGATCTGCCCTCACAGAGGAGGGAGAGCTTTTACCTGAATAAACCTTACATAAGAACATAAGAGAAGCCAATGTTGGAACAGGACAGTGGCCCATCCAGTCCGACACTCTGTCGGACAGTGGCCAAAAATACCAGGTGCCATCAGGAGGTCTGCCAGCGGGGCCAGGACACTAGAAGCCCTCCCACCATTGCCCTCCCAAGCACCAAGAACACAGTTCATCACTTGCCCCAGCCTGAGAGTTCCTATCTATACCTTGTGGCTAATAGCCATTGATGGACCTCTGCTCCATATGTTTATCCAGTTCCTTCTTGAAGCCATCCATGCTTGTAGCCGCTGCCACTTCCTGTGTCAGTGAATTCCATGTGTTAATCACTCTTTGGGTGAAGAAGTACTTCCTTTCATCTGTTCTAACCCAACTGCTCAGCAATTTCATTGAGGGCCCATGAGTTCTTGTATTGTGAAAAGGGAGAAAAGGATTTCTTTCTCAACCAGCTCTAGCTCATGCATAATCTTATAAACCTTGATCATGTCACCCCTCAGCCGTCATTTCTCCTTTTTTCCTTGGTCTTAAAGGTGCCACTGGACTGTTTTGGATTGCTAGCTATGGGGCTGGGGTGCAATGCCACAGCTGGGGAGGGCAGCACTGAGATCAGTTCTCTGCTGGTGAACTGCTGGTGCTTGGCAGGACACTTCTCGAGAAGAGAGGAAGGGTGAGGCAGATGAGCCAGAGTACGTCCTCCTCCAGGATGTCAGTACCCGGTGGAGCTCCACCTATGCCATAATTGCCACCCAGGAAGAGATATCTGTCAGAAGTGACCATTCCTCGATGGTCTCTTTGTGTTGTCCACCCCAGGGCTCCCCCTCAAAAAACCCTTAAAAATAGAAAAATTACAGATGTGAGTGTTTTCCCCCCAACTCCTTCCTTGGGGCCACGTCCCTTTATTCTGCCACCTGGAAACTCAACAACCATCCACATCAAGATCCTCCCAGGGCCCCCACCATGTATGTCTCCATGTCATTATGCTGGCCAAACAGTTGCCCGGTCAGTTTTCCAAATGGCAATTCTATCAGGCCTTGTCCTCTCCCACCCATGCTGGCAATGTGATAACCATCCAGGTGTTTTTTGAGGGGGTGAACAAACATGTGGACAAGGGGGACCCAATAGATATTATTTACCTTGACTTCCAGAAAGCTTTTGATACAGTTCCTCATCAAAGGCTCCTAAGTAAGCACAATAGTCATGGGATAAAAGGACTTCAGCAGACAGCGGAAGACAGGAGGGCCTGGCGTGATCTGGTCCATGGGGTCGCAAAGAGTCGGACTCGACTGTGCGACTGAACAACAACAACAAAAAGGACAAGTCCTCTTGTGGATTGTGAGGCACTCCAAAGGGATTTGTTGAGAATGGGTGAGTGGGTGTTAACATGGCAAATGTGGTTCAATGTGGCCAAGTGCACATTGGAGCCAAAAATCCTAAATATAAATACACGTTGATGGGGTCTGAACTGGCAGAGATGGACCAAGAGAGAGATCTTGGAGTCGTAGTGGATAACTCAATGAAAATGTCTAGACAGTGTGTAGCTGCAATAAAGAAGGCCAACGCTATGCTGGGGATTATTAGGAAGGGAATTGAAAATAAATCAGCCAGTATCATAATGCCACTGTATAAATCATTGGTGCGACCTCATTTGGAATACTGTGTATAGTTCTGGTCACCACATCTCAAAAAGGATATTATAGCATTGGGAAAAGTGCAGAGAAGGGCAACTAGAATGATAAAAGGGTTGGAACACCTTCCCTGTGAAGAAAGGTTAAAATGCTTGGGGCTCTTCAGCTTGGAGAAACGATGGCTGAGGGGTGACATGATCGAGGTTTATAAGATTATGAATGGGATTGAGCAGGTTGAGAAAGAAGTACTTTTCTCCCTTTCTCACAATACAAGAACTCGTGGGCACTCCATGAAATTGCTGAGCAGTCAGGTTAGAACAGATAAAAGGAAATACTTCTTCACCCAAAGAGTGATTAACATATGGAATTCACTGCCACAGGAGGTGGTGGCAGCTACAAGCATGGACAGTTTCAAGAGAGAATTAGATAAACATATGGAGCAGAAGTCCATCAGTGGCTATTAGCCACAGGGTATAGATGGGAATTCTCAGTCTGGGGCAGGTGATGCACTCTATTCTTGGTGCTGGAGGGGGCAGCAGTGGGAGGGCTTCTAGTGTCCTGGCCCCACTACTGGACCTCCTGATAGCACGTGGTATTTTTGGCCACTGTATGACAGAGTGTTGGACTAGATGGGCCATTGGCCTGATTCAACATTGGCTTCTCTTATGTTCTTATGTAATGTTAACTTTCTCTTCTCCTGAAATCTTATCTCAGCCTGAGCGTCTGACCTTGGTACCGCTTTCCTGATGCTTTGCTGGGAATGTGAACCCATTAATTTAAGCACGCTGTAATTAATTTCCTGATTGACTCAACCAAGTCAGGGGACCCCACTTTGAATCCCATATATCTATTCCCTTGCCACCTTTAGGTTTAGTTCTGACACTGAATGTATACATTGCTTGATACTGGCTGATTTGTTTTCAGTTCCCTCCCTAATAATCCCCAGCATAGCTTTGGCCTTTTTTATTGCAGTTGCACAGAGTCTAGACATTTTCATTGAGTTATCTACTATGACTCCAAGATCTCTCTCTTGGTCAGTCTCTGCCAAGTTCGGACCCTATCAATAGGATCCAATTGGGTCCAATTTAGGATTGGGTCTAATTGGACACCCAATGGGGTCCAATTAAGGATTTTTGGCTCCAATGTGCATCACTTTGAACTTGGCCACATTGAACCCCATTTGCCACGTTGACACCTACTAGCCCATCCTCAACACATCTCTTTGGAGTGCCTCACAATCCTCCCTGGTTCCCACCACCCTGAACAACTTCATTTCATCTGCAAATTTAACCACTTCCCTGCTTACTCCCAACTCCAAATCATTAATAAACAAGTTAAAAAGCATCAGACCCAGTACTGATCCCTGTGGTACCCCACTGCCTACCACTCTCCGCTGAGAAAATTGCCCAATTATATTCACTCTCTGTTTCCTATTAATTAGCCAGTTTTTGATCCACAAGAGGACTTGTCCTTTTATCCCATGACTATTGAGCTTATTTAGGAGCCTTTGATGAAGAATCTTATCAAATGCTTTCCAGAAGTCAAGGTAAACAACATCTATTGGGTCCCCCTTGTCCACATGTTTGTTCACCCCCTCAAAAAACACTAACAGGTTAGTGAGACAAAATCTTCCCTTACAGAACCCATGCTGAGTCTGCCTCAATAGTTTTTGTTCACCAATGTGCCTACTAATTCCTTTCTTAATAAGTTTCCACCAACTTACTCGGTATCAATGTCAGACTGACTGACCTGTAATTTCCCAGATCTCCTCTGGAACCCTTTTAAAAGATGGAAGTGACATTAGCTATCTTCTAGTCCTCTAGAATGGAGGCAGATTTTAAGGAAAGGTTGCATATTTTTGTCAGGAGATCTACAAGTTCACATTTGAGTTATTTCAGAACTCTTGGATGTATGCCATCTGGGCCTGGTGATTTATCAGTTTTTAAGTTTTCTATCAGTTGTAGGATCTCCTCTCTCATCACCTCAATCTGATTCAGGTCTTTCAACACCCCTCCCGACATCAGTGGTTCTGGAGTGGGCAAACACTTCTCCCACAGTGAAGACAGAGGCAAAAAATGCATTCAGCTTCTCAGCCATTTCCCTATCATCCTTCAGTACTCCTTTTACCCCTTGGTCATCCAAGGGCCCCACTGCCTCCCTGGCTGGTTTCCTGCTTCTAATGTATTTGAAGAAAGTTTTGTTGTTGATCTTTATATTTTTTGCTATATGTTCCTCATATTCCCTTTTTGCCTGCCTGATCACAGACTTGCATTTTATTTGCCACAGCCTGTGTTCCCTTTTATCAACCTCACTGAGACTAGCTTTCCACCACTTAAAGGAATCCTTCTTACCTTTTACAGCTTCCATTACTTTGTTTGTTAAACATGCAGGCTTTTTTCTGTAGTATTTGTGCCTTTCCTAAAACTGTGGTATATATTTTATCTGAGCCTCTAGGATTGTAGTTTTGAATAGTCTCCAAGCTTCCCCAATGGTTTTGACCCTTTCTACTTTTCCTTTCAGTTTTTTCCTAACATATCCCCTCATATCAGAGAAATTACCCCTTTTAAAGTTAAAAGTGGTTGTATTAGTCTTTTTGGGCAACTCCATATTTATACAAATGTTAAACTCAATAACATTATGGCCACTGTTCCCAAGCGGTGCAATCACTTTTACATCTCTCACCAGGTCTTGGGCATTACTTAGGACCAAATCCAGGATCACCTCTCATCTGGTAGGTTCTGTGACCATCTGTTCCATAGCACAGTCATTGAGAGTGTCTAGAAATTCAGTCTCTTTTTCCCAACTTGAACACATATTGTCCCAATCAATTTGTGGGTAGTTGAAACCACCTATTATGACACAGTTATTTCATCTAGCCACTATCTTTAATTCATTCATCATTTTATAATCCTCCTCTATCTTTTGATCTGATGGGCAATAACAAACTCCCAGTGTTAAGCTTCTTTTTGGGCCCACTATTTTAACCCATAGCATTTCCAGAATCTCCAGACTTGGTGGCAAGGGTTGAAGGAACACTAGCGTGAGAACCCAAAAACTCTGGATAGGGCCAAAGCGGATTATAAGAATCAGGCTGACAAGGGCAGAGCTTCGGAATGGGACATACAACTTGGGGACTCAGTTTACCTCTCCACCAAGAACTTAAAAGGCCTCCAGCCTATGTGGGTCCCTTTAAAGTGTTGTGTAAAATCAACGAGGTGACTGTTGAATTTGAATTGCCTAAATCTCTGAAGGGTGTGCATCCTATTTTTCATTTCAGTCTACTCAAACGGGATCCTGGGCCCAATGCATGGAGACCTTGTCTTCCAACCCCTCCTCCACTGATGGTGAATGGTAAGCCCCACCATGAAGTCACCCAAATTCTGGACTTTAAAGTCAAAAGGTTCTGACTTCTCTACCTGGTTCAATGGAAGGATTTCAACCCCTCCCACAATGAATGGGTTGATGAATGTCATGTCAATGCTCCTAGACTGGTTTGTGCTTTTCATAAAATATATCCTGGCAAACCTGTTAGGGGGAGGTCTTCGGGGGGGTAGGATGTTAGCTATGCTGCCACTGCCAGTGGTGGGGGGAGAGATGTATTGTTTCTTGTTATGCTGGAATGCTAACTTTCTCTTCTTCTCCCAGAGTTATCTCATAGCCTGAGTGTCTGACCTTGGTACCACTCTCTTGATGCTTTGCTGGGAATGTGAACCCGTTAGTTTATGCATGCTGTAATTAATTCCCTGACTGGCTCGACCTAGTCAGGGGACCCCACTTTGGATCCTGTATATCTATTCCCTTCTCACCTTTAGGATTAGTTCTGACACTGAATGTATGCACAGATGACTTGCCTTTACTGTACTCAATAAACCTGAACTTTTATGAAGGACCATTGTTGAGAACTGATTGCTGCGAGACTCTGATATAATATATGTGTTTGGTAATTAAACACCAGAATGTCTTGACATATATGCCGTCCACCAACAGTGCTGATATGACCCAATTTCACCACAGTCTCTCCAGCAGGGTAGTGATGCTGATGGTTGTATGTGATGTAATTATTGTGGCATGAGGTACCATCAAGATAATAGTTTAAGAAACTGTTTTCATGACTAGTCTCTTAGATTGAACCAGTAAGGAGCACCAAATGGACCACCAGTGTGCGTGGATAAAAGTTTTGTTGCAGTCTGCATGCCGATATGAGGTGTAGGATGGCAGAGAGGCATTAGAGAATTCCATAATTATGGAATAAAGAATGAAAATAAGATTCTTATAAGAAGACCGTGGAGTTTTAATTAAAATTTTAAAATTTGTCAAGGTTCTTTGTAGATTCAGTTGGATGGGAGGTAGGTGTGTCAGATGAGCAAGTTGTAGGTATTGCTACCATTGTAGGTTATCATTAAGTTTGGCAGCTAAAAGAGATTTATCTAAGATGAAACCAAGTTTTGTAACATCAATGAGCCTAGTTAGATTATTGCTTCTAAAAACAGAAAAAGAGTTGGGCCATAGAGCTGGTGTGAACCAAGGTTGGCCTGTGAAGGTTGATAGTGGGGATGTTGGGGGTGCTAGAGACCTTCTGTGTTTGTCCCATATCGACAGAGTAGTAAGTAAGAAGGGATTATTGGATACCATTTTCAGTCTATCAGATTTTATGTTCCAAATGATTTCTTGTAAAGATCTGTCATGGGAGTAAGACTGTTCTAAAATGGTCCTGTCCAGTGCCATCTCTGGGTGCAGCATCATTATCAGATTGTTTAACTGAGCTGCTTACTAGTAAGCCAACAGATTAGGGTATGCCATGTCAACATCCTTTGCCAGAGTGTTGAGAAGCAAATTCTAGCCTTTTTAGAATCCCACAAGAAAGAATTTAATAGTTTTTGACAATTTCTTATAAGAGGTGCAGATAATTTAACAAGAAGAGTACAAAAAGAAATATAAATTTAGGGAGAACGAACATTTTAATAGAGTCATAACATTCCAACCAGGAGAGTTTAAGAGGTTGCCAGTCTCTGAGTTGTGTACAGATTGTGTTTAATAGTTCCCCATAATTACATTGAATGAGGTCTTTCAGTTTGAGTGGTATGTTGATACCTAGCTATCTCCATTTGTGCACGACCCATTTAAAAGGATAAGATTGTTTCAAGGAAGCTAGTATCTTAACTGGGATATAGACAGGGTAAACTTCTGTATTGGATTGATTAACATTTAGGCCAGAGATGAGGCCAAACATTTGTAATTCACTGATTGCCACAGGAAGAGAATTTGTTGGGTCAGTCAGGTAAAACACGGCATCATCAGCAAACAAGCTAATTTTAAATTCCTTGTTTCATGTGAAAATTCCTTTGATGTTTGGGTTCTTACATATCGCTGTAGCCAGGGTAAATAACATAGGCAGATAACATAGGTGATAATAGGCAGCCTTGCCTGGTGCCCCGTTGAAGTGCAAAGGTTTCTGAGTAGGAGTTATTGATTTTTACACTAGTTTTGGGGTTTGCATAAAGGGATTACATTGTATGAAAAAATTCTTCTCCAGACTCCATGTGGCATAACAACTGATGAAGGTATTCAGGTCCCAAAGAGTCAAAGGCCTTTTCGATATCCAGAGAGAGGATCAATGAAGGCAGCTGTTTTTGATGGTCATAATGGATTACATTGAGGGTTTTGCAGATATTTTCTGTAATGTTCCAGGTTGGTATGAATCCAGTTTGGTCCTTGTCCACATATTCTGTTAAGATTTTGCCTAGTGTGGCAGCTAATATGGCTGTAATTTTTTTTGTATCCTGATTATGGATACTTATGGGGTAATGCGGTTTGGGGGTCTGAGGGATCTTTGCCAGACTTTGGTATCACTATGATGGTAGAGTCTGTCCACAATGGACCAGTTTGTGAACCAGTTTGTGAACTGGCTGCAGTTTGGTTTGAGAACCAGTCCAGGAATGGGGCTGGTTTGGTTTGGTCTGGGGCAAATTCCAGAAAGTGCCCATCCCTACTTTCCACTATTCTCTTTCATCCTGCTGCAAGGCTGCCACCATGCTTGGTGATCTTCTGATGCACAGTAGCCATCAGGCAACCACTATCACCACTGGGCTCTCTTCTCCTCTTCCCAGACTCCTCCTGTGACTGGCCATCACCCATCCTTTAAGTTCTGGTGGAACTGGATAAGAACAGGAGGGAGTGATGGTACCGACCTTTACACATTCAGTTCTTATGCATTAGGGAAGCACAACTGAAGCACAGCAGGCCATACATTTTCCCAGATCAAATATATACAACTTGTCTGGGGCTAGATTAGCCAAGGGATATCTGATCTCCACTCCCAGCTTGAGCACTGTGGGCTGCAGTGACTGTATCTATTGTTACTCCTGTCTCTTAATGCCATCTACCACCACAAAAAAGCAGAGAGGACAGGTAGTAGAGGAAGACTTATGGGATGGCATTTCCATACTGTGGCTGTGGGCAAAATCTTACATGTGGTGAAAACATATATATATATATATGATTTGATATATAAACTTGTGCTCTGTGTGGGTTCCATTTCTGTGTGTGTGTGCGTGTTGGTGAAAATGAAGGGGAGAACATTGCGGGAGAGAAACAAGGAAAGGAATAAATCTTCTGTTTCATGTTGCATTGTTCATTGCATCTACTTCAGCTGGAGGGTGGTCTTTCTTTTCACAAACAGGATGCTTAGGATTCTGAAAGCCATTGTGTTGAGACATTGCTGGAAAAAGAGGTCTGACATCTGGGAGAAGTTCTGCAGTTCTGAATGCCCTCAAAGACAGAAAGCAGAAAAGCAATGCTTCTACAGAACAATCCTGGCACATTGGATACCTGATTGCCTTCCTCCTCTTTGCCTCCAGCTCCATGGCAAATCCCAGAGTCCAAATTGGCTGTGAAGTATGCTGTTTAAAACCTTCAAATGTACATTGTTTGGAAACAAAGTGAAATATTAAAGACGAATATCTGCTTAGGGAGTAAGTCTATTTGCTGAAAGAAACTGAAGGGAAAAAATGAGACTGTTAAGATATGGCCAGCAATGACAGGTATTTCAGATGTGAAAAGTTGTATGGCATTTTTTCTATATTACTTGAGATTTGAGCAAAGTTTGCCACCATTGCTAGCCTAATTTTTCAACTATCAAGGCAGTCTGCCCAATCAGGAATCCTGTCAAACAGTCCATAATGATTTACCTCCACTTTAGTGGTAAAGTACCCTCAACCCAACCTACCATGGATTGTTAATACTGAAACCAGCTAAGTAGAAACTGGAGCTGTCATACCCCAGACAATAGAAGGTTATGAGTGGGTCACACTACAAATGCCAGCCAAGCCTAGAATAAAGCAACACTGATTTTCTATTATACAGAAAGAATAGTTAGTTATTACCATCAGATTATCATGATATGTATTTTTACGGTGGACTATGGATCACTAAGATGGCTGCACTTATTTTATTAGTCAGAGGGCCAAGTGCTTGCTGAGTGGTTGGAACACCTGTCATAGTTTCACTACTCTGTTGTTCCAGATCCAGAAAGCAATACAATCTATGCAAATTACAGTAGCTGTTCTTGTTCTAATTGTAGGATGGATTCTAGAGGCCTACATAGCATGTAACTACAGAATATCTGTGGCCTGAAAAAGTGCCAGATGAGTCAGAATTGTTTTGATTGGTACTATTTCTTTAAATGGGCTGATTCCCACATGCTGCCTGGGGGTTAATTCCTTTTGTGACCTGACCTTTAAGGGTATTTTGGGGGAAAATAATTTGTGTGTTTAGAATTATTTTTTGCTGACAGAGGTTTAATATGTATTAATCAGGACATGAATGTTAGTCACAACTCCTCCATAAATAGTGTGAATCTTTGCACTCTATTATGCCATTTCCAATCAAGTGGAATAGGTGTGTTCTTCAACCATGAATTAGGCCATATGGTTGTCTCCATTGCAGGAGTAATGAAGAAAAATTGGAGAACCTTTTGTCCATTGTGATGGCAGCATGCAGAAGCTTACAGGACACATTTATGGTAATATTTGCAATAGAAATGTGTTTCTCATTCCTTGAATGAAACACAACACAAGTTATGGGTTAAACTGGGTATTTTATTTATATATAAACTGATATGTGCCAACACATTAAAGCATGGGTTGCCTTGGGTTTGCAAAGCAAGCCTCCTAACAGGGCAAACCCACCCTGGCTCAGAGCCAGGTCCAGAACCCTCCCAGACCTTACTCGTCACGGCCTGCATGCCAGTGCATAGAGGGGAGGGGAGGGCACATTCCAGCCTATGGCTGCAAAGCCTTAAGGCTTGTCATGTGCTCCTCCATCCCAAAGGGCCCCCAACTGAGTCACCCTGACTGCAAAGCCCATAGGCACCCAGTATGAGGACCCCCATCAGTGATATCTCAGCATGCTTGCCAATTCAACATCCCCTCAACCCGTGCTTTTCCCACCACAGAGGGAGTTAGCCTTGGCTTAACTCCCCTCCTGCCACCAGTCCCCCAGACCACCTTGTGGATCAGCTCCACAAAAGAGACCCAGTAACCCCCACTATGCTCTCAAAAGGGTGCCGCACCAAGATCCTGATTCTGGGATCGAGACTGCTGACCTATTGCCCAGATTGTCACTGCCAAAAATGCATGACCACAGCTTGGAGAGGCACTCCTGCCAACTCACAATCATCTAGAGCTGACGGCCATTATACCGGTGACCTCCATCCTCGTGCCGCATCCTGAAAAACAATACAACATGAGCCAGCACCAGAGACTGCCATCAACCCCAGTGACTGCTGTCCACACCTTCTGCTTGGGGCCTCCCATGGCCCAGTGCCATACCTCAGAGGGACAGGATCCCCATCCATGGCCCTCAAAGCCGTTCCAATGCTGCTGAGTGGGTACCAAAGTATTTCACCCTGCCATCCATTCAGGCCATCCACTTGTCCACCATGACCTCCAAAGGTTGTGCAGTGCCTGTCTACCCCCCATGCCCTAACCTGGGTTCCCCCTGATAGGCCCCCTACCCATAGCTGGCTTGCTGGGCACCCCCTAATGTCCCTGGGCCCCAGGCTTCTCCCCTTCAGTGGCACCCCCATCATAGGAGGACGTGGGGTGCTAATCTCCACACGTGCTGCAAGCATGCTTAAACTTGCAGGGCTTCCTCAAGCATTGCCCAATGGCATTGAAGCCCCAGCATATGAGATGGGGTGGAACCCCCTGCTTCTCACCAGCCTCCCTCCCTGCTCCCGAGTGCAACCATACCATCATGGGTCTGTTATCAGCATACCTGCCCGCAATGGCCCCCCGGGGCCCATGCACTGTGACCAGAGTTGATGGTGCTCCCAATTCCATGGTAATGAGGGGTCCAAGGCCGCTCAAGAGTGAAACCACTCATCATAACACAGCCAAGCAGCCCCTGAGTATTCCCTGTTTGCCCTGTGGATGAGGTCCTGATACTTTACCAATGCTGACCCCTGCCCTGAGTAGGCCTGCAGAACCACCCCCATGATAATGCTGTAAACTGAAAGCCAATTGTCAAAGTTCTTGTCGATTTGCTTCCACTTTATTTTCTCCAACTCCCTGGGGTCATCCTTCACACTTGCTTTCATCTCAATATCCCTAAAGAGGAGCGTGAACATGTCTACATACTCACCCCTCCAGATGTTCTCTTTTGTGGCAGGCAGCAGGTGATCCCCCAGCGGGAGACACCTTTCCATGTAAGCATAGGGAATGTTAGCTGCCAACTCCTGCCACCCCTTGCCCCATGATGGTGCCTGCCTGGTGGTCCCACATGGCGTGCCTGACCTGGGCATGACCTCAGAGGGTGCACCTATCATTGGTGTGGTGCTCGCTGCCCAAATGGTCCATGGCCCTGTCCCCTTGTGTTGTGTTCCCCTGTTGTGGGCCCCTGAACCACTCCCCCCAATCCATAGGGCTCCCTGGTAGCTGGAGCCAGTGGAGCCCTGACAGTGGAACTGGCTTCCATGGGAATGGAGAGCTCACCCTTCCTTGCTGGGTCACCTGGCACTGCTCCAGCTCCACTGCCCAACTCCTGGGTA
The DNA here is from genome assembly GCA_029375565.1 of Gekko gecko. NCBI lineage: Eukaryota > Metazoa > Chordata > Lepidosauria > Squamata > Gekkonidae > Gekko > Gekko gecko. The sequence goes on from JAPDNY010000001.1 coordinate 268,025,386, forward strand.
TCCTCGTCATCTGAAGCCTGCAGCTGTGCTAATCTGGCATAGAGAGCTCACCTTTCCTGCTTGCGATACACCCTCTTCCACTTGTTTCCGCTTCCCTGCCTTGGCCCTCTCCGGGGCCACGATTTTTGCTGCCAGGTCTTGCAAGGAGGGCCCACCCTCATCCTTCTGCACCTTCTTGGCCACCATACATCATCCATGAAGAGGGAGAATGGAATGAAGAGGAGAGATTGGTAAGCCAAGTACACCCTGTATTAATCATGGAGTGTTCTGAATCCCCCTCACACACCAGGCCATAGATGAGGGATGCCAACATTGCCCTAAACCCAGCTAGAACTGTGATATTATTTCAATGATCATGTAGCAAATGAACACACACGTGAGCTCATGCAGTGGCCTTATACTGAACTGGACCCCTGATCCCTCAAGGTCAGTGCTGTCCACGAAGACTGGCTCTGTGCAACTGGTACCCTAAAGCCCACTGGTGGGGGAGAACCCATGCAGCTGACTTATACTGAATCAGGCCTTTAGCTCCAGTGGAAGAGAACATATGCAGCTGCCGTATACTGAATCAGACCCCTGAATAAAAGAACTTGTGACTGACCCAGGATCACACCAGCAGCTGCATGTGGGGAAGTGGAGAATCAAACCCAGTTCTTCCAGATTAGGGGCTGTGCTCTTAACCACTACACCACACTGGCAGTGGGAGAAAACATATGCAGCCACCATATTTTGAATCAATCCCCTGACCCTTAGATCCCCTGGTGGGAATGAACCTCTGCCGGATCCTGAGGGATATGGCCCCAGCTACCGCATACACTGAATCAGAACCTCACCCCTCCCCCAACCCCTGGTGGAGGGAAAGCCTCATTGTTGCCTTATAAGTCAGAAGGCCTTTGGCCCTGTAGCTCTCCTAATAGCCTGAAATCCCAATTCCCACTGAATGCCCCAGGGCTACCTCCGCAGAGCCAACAAACAGCCCAGTGGGTGGGCAACCATTCCTATTTTGAGAAGCCAATGTTGAATCAGGCCAATGGCCCATCTAGTCCAACACTCTGTCACATAGTGGCCAAAAATACCAGGTGCCATCAGGAGGTCCACCAGTGGGGCCAGGACACTAGAAGCCCTCTCAGTGCTGCCCCTCCCAGCACCAAGAATAGAGTGCATCACCTGCCCCAGACTGAGAGTTCCTATCTATACCTTATGGCTAATAGCCACTGATGGACTTCTGCTCCATATGTTTATCTAATTCCCTCTTGAAACTGTCCATGCTTGTAGCTGCCACCACCTCCTGTGGCAGTGAATTCCATGTGTTAATCACTCTTTGGGTGAAGAAGTACTTCCTTTTATCCATTCAAACCCGACTGCTCAGCAATTTCATTGAGTGCCCACGAGTTCTTCTATTGTGAGAAAGGGAGAAAAGTACTTCTTTCTCAATCTGCTCAATCCCATTCATAATCTTATAAACCTTGATCATGTCACCCCTCAGCCGTCATTTCTCCCAGCTAAAGAGCCCCAAATGTTTTAACCATTCTTCATAGGGAAAGTGTTCTAACCTTTTTATCATTCTAGTTGCCCTCTTCTGCACTTTTCCAATGCTATAATATCCTTTTTGAGGTGTGATGACCAGAACTGCAAGGTGGGCCACGAAAGACCTGGAAGCCACAGAAGGAAGATGCTGGAGAACAAAGGGTGTGTGTAGCCAGTAAACCCCCTCAGATGGTGAAGGAGTAGGAAGAAAGCCAGGCAAAATTAACGGCCAGGCCTCAAACGTACCTTGCCAACTCGCAAATAGAGCGGCGGGAGGGGGAACCTGACAGATATCTGACACCACATCTGGCCGACCAATGGGCAGTGAGTTGCCTGGGTGATCACACTCCCTGCCGGAGACCATGTGTGTGTGAGGGGGAGAAGAGGCCAGACAGCTTCAGCTTGGGGCAGTGAAGGACCCAACAGTTCTTAACCCACCTGGCGACTCCCTGCAACCCTTCCCAGGTCAGAGTCCTCCAAACCTTGCCTGTTGAGGCAGGCTCGTGCCATCGTCAGAGACCAGCCAGTGAGTTCCCTCCTCGTGGCAACATGCTCTTTCCCAGCTGTGAAGCTCCATCCTCTCCCAAGCTCACACTGGGCCGATCTGCCCTTGGAGGGTGGCTGCCATCAGACCTGGTGGGCTGGCTTGCCCTTGATGGGCCAGCGCTCCTGCACTGAGCCCTGATTGGCTGGCTCCCCTCTCGTGCTTCATCCAAGTAGGGGGGGCAGGCAAACGTCAGCGCCTGCTTCATGGTAGGCACTGATCTTTTACTGAATAATATTCTTCTACTACTGAATGTTTAAATTGGCCATAAAACTCATATCATGAAGCTATATTAGAGAAGAATGTGCACATTGGATCTCCAGCAGTATTTTTTTTTTAATCAAAGCAGAATTATGATAGTAGAATTGGGGAGAGGAATTTTATCTCTTTCCTATACCATTTTCCCAATCTAAATACCCCCTGGCTTAAATATGCCCCATGGGGAAAATATATAGGTACCACAGATACCTGTATTTCCCCCTTATGGGACAAATAACAACTGTTTCATGGTTGCTTTGATCATTAAAAAAATTATCTGTTATTTGATCATAAATTTTCACTATCTTATGTACTTTGCCTCTTAGAAATAATTTGAAATGTCAAGAACAATACAAATACCCTCCCCAAGTCCTCAAAATGATATTTGAGACTGATTTAAGGGTGAAATGATGTGCAATACTGCCTATAGAAAGTGATCATGTACAAAATTTCAGAGAAGCCATAGGGAACCTTTACTGGCTTAAGAAGTTATCCACTGTCATTTATGAATTGGAGAGAATTTTGATCAGACTTCTGTGTTCCATTACAACTGCATGGCCTGGACTAGCAGATATTCCAAAAGCCCCTAGATGTTGGAGAAGTAAAAGGGCCAATCCCATGCTAATAATACAAGTCAGTAACAATTATCAGCATGATAGAATGTTACATTGCAGAATGTCATGGACATCCTTCAATTTGTTGGTGACCCTCTGAGTTTACCATTAAACAAGACTGTTTTGAAGAAGAAGATTGGTTCATAGAAGGGAGAAGATTCCCAGTCTGGACAGTACGGAATTGTATGCCACTTCATGGATTTTAGAGATTCTTTAATGTTAAATGCCAAGATGCTATCCTGTTAGGAAGAGGACAGTGAAACAGGCTGCCTCTTGTTCACTTCAGAAGATGCCATCACTCCCTTCCTTCCTTAACGTTGCTAAGCAACAGCTTGAAAGAATAACTCTTACCTGGGTAACAGTCTCAGGGATTTTTGATGAAAGAGTTATCATGTCAGACCCAGAGAGAGGGAGGGACAACAGGAGAATCATCATGCCCCAATAGTTCCTGGTGAAACTCATTTTGTGAGGGTTTTCCTGCATATTGGAAACCTGAAGGGGGCAGCTATAGTGACACTAATACAAAGCTGGAGATATTACATTAGAAAGTTATTTTGTTATATATTCAATTTTGATAGATTAATGAAATTTAAAAGTTAAGCTCCTGGCTCAGCCATGCTTTTCACCAGGGAACTTGGCCTAGTCATGATTTCTCAGCCTAACCTGCCTCACAGGTTTTTTTAAGGATAAAACTGGATCATTCAAAAGCATGGAGGCTGCCCCAAGTTCTTTGGATGAAAGGTAGGATCAACATCTAATAAATAAAGGGAGAAAGATAAACACAAATTTTAGGATAAATGATTAACTGAACTCTTTTGGTAAGAATTATTTAGTTACCAAGCAGAGTGTTGTTTGATATAATCCTCACTTGATTTCTCAGCCCTCTGATCTGGTATAAATGAAATCAAATCCAATTTTAATTGACACTTTTTTTTCTATTGTGAAACCTGGTGTTGAGATTAGACCTCTGTCTGTGACATTTCCCCTCTTTCAAGAGAGAGGTAGAAAAAGGAACCCATTACCTTTCTTGTGTGTGCGTGAGGGAGGGAATCCACTGGCATTTACAAACAGGGATAAGAAGGGGATTCAGTTACTCTTGCAGAGTGATGAGGTTAGCAGCACTCCAGACTGAACTAAGCACTCTGATCACTTCTGGAAATACAATATGTTGTTTTCTCAGTGGAAAGAAGATTGATGGTATTTTCAATTAGAAAGAGGGATGGGGCTGGAAAGGGAGAGGATTCAGCTCTTACTTAAGCTGCTAAAATGGCTAGAGCTCTTGATAATGGAGAGTCACCCCCCCACACACTGCATAGTTTCATGTCTTCCAGAAATCTATTTCCTGATGGAAGAAAGATCACTAGTATTTCTAGGGATGATAGAATCCCTAAAACATTGATAGTTCTTGCAGGAAGCAAAGCCCAAGACAGCATAGTTAGAAAAAGTAGGCAGTACTGAGGGCCAATGAAAGGTCAAAAGTTCTGGCATTCTCACTCTAATGAGTATACCTGGAAGAAAACCGCCTACAATATGAGAAGAAATTGATTGGAGTGGGTCTGAATGCATACAACAAAGTGGCAGCATCCCAATGAAGTTTTATGAGAATGACCTTTGAGGGCAGCCTGTATAATATCACTGCCTACTGCTATATATCTTACTGATAAATACAGCCTAAATTGCCCTTAGCACCAACTTGCAGCTCAGCTGGTTAATAATAGGAAAGGAATGAACTTAAACTACAAATATAGCTTAGAATGTCTTGTCTGAATCTGCTTTCTTGTAGTTTCCATTATGAACAAATACTTACAATGACTTGCATGAATAAAATAATTCCAAACCATAGCAATACAATTATGGAGCACTTGGGGGCTCAGTGTTCTAATAGTCTGAGCTAGAGCTAATACGTATTCAGTTTCCACACAATGAACTCGAAGTAGAGATGGTTTTGTACTGAATCCTAACAGGATCCTTGGCAATTGGAGATAATATATTGGAATGTGGATCGGGAGGAAAGAAAGGCAATCAATAGATTAACTAAAATAGGAATGGGAGCTACAAAACTCAAATAGAATAGAAATTTATAGGAATATAAACAAGATAGTGGAGAAAAATTATAAAAAAGTATGGCAGAAGATACTGAGAGTAATGAAGGGGTGGAAGAGGAAAACTCTGAATATAACAGCTAGAACTAAAAGTGTCAAGATGTTTTGGATACCAAAACTATTATATCTATTTCAGACAATACCATTAACAATCAATAAACAAAGCATGGACACCTGGAATACAAAAATAAGATAATGGATTTTTGGAAGCAAAAAATATAGAATTGCAAAAAAATTGATATACAATCACAGTTCAGAATTAGGATGGGGAGTGCCAGATATAACAAGTTATTACGAAGACTTTCAGTTAAAAGCATTATTGGATATAGAAGAAGGAAGAAATTAGAAATGGGTTAGATTCGAAAATGAGGCAAATAAAGGAGTAGGAAGATTTGACATCTTTACAAGCAGACAGATTAAAGACCATAAAATGGAGATGGGACCTAGGGAAAGCACTCTAGCTGTTTGGAGAAAGTGGCAAACAAAATGGTTAGCAAAGAGGTCCAAATGGGTGCCACTCAAAACACTACTATGATCTTCACCTTCCTCTTCTAGTGTTTTGAGTGGCACCCATTTGGACCTCTTTGTTAACCATTTTGTATAGTAGAATACAGTATATGCTAACGGCAAACACCTTAAAGCCACTCCAGGTCATAGAAGCAAAAGTAGGGGCAAAATATTGGTTAAAGGTAGCAGGTCTATACTCAAAGATAAAAAAATAATGGAAAACAACAATATGGATATAGAAGAACTAATAGAAGAAATATATGAAATGATGAGGTGATCCAAAAAAGGATTAGTGGGAGTAATATGTAAGAAAATGGTCTCAGACAAAGAGGGAGTTATAGGCTATCTGCAAGGCAAATGGAATACAGAAACCCAAATAACGGAACGGGAAGCAGAAATGTTAATAAAAGGAATAAAGAGAATAAAAATGCATAAGTTTAGAGAAATGGAATTAAAATTCTATACTAAATGATACAGAACTCTGGCCACTTTAGCAAATATGTTCCCAGGCTCAAGTCCAAACTGCTAGCATTGTAAAAGTGCGAAAGGATGGTATTCCCATATGTGGTGGGAATGCCCAGAGGCTAAAATACTAAAAATTATAAACAAGCTCTTTAAGGTAAATCTCAATATAGACTTTGAGCTAATGACGATGGGCATTCTAGGTAGTGAGAAAATAGAGAAAAACAGACAAGATCTATTGAGAGCAATGATATTAGCTGGGAAAGCAGTAATAGCACTAGGGTGGAAAGACAAAAGTAAATGGATGGAAAAAGCTTGGCATAACTATTTGTTTGATTTTGTCCAGTCAGATATAGTGGCCACGATGATACAAGATCGGACACGGGAAGAAAGGACAACAAGGATCAAGATGAAATGGTCGCCCTACCTGAATTGGATTAAAGAAGAAAAGAAAGAAGATGTCCAGTGGAAGCTGCAAGCCTTGTGTCCCTGGCTGGAAGAAAAAACTAGACTGAGGGGGGAGGGAATGGGGAGAAAATGTGGAAAGTGTTTAAATGGATAATGGAATAATACAATCTATGAGTGGAATAACCAATAAAAAATACTATATTATATATAAAAAAACCAGGATCCTTGGCCACTGTCATATCCCTTGAACTCCTGGAAACCCTCAGAAGAGTCATTCTCTGAAGAGAAGGTAGGTTCACAAGGACCCTTGTATCCCTGTAAGGAACCTGTATGGGGGAGGAGTCAGTCTCTCCAGGAGAATTCACATATACTCAACTGGGAAACTAAACCACTTTACCCTTTTGAAACATGGGAGCCAGAGACACATAAACTGTTTCATTGTTCAGCTGTTCCCAGTACAGAATCTTTTAGGATCACGTGAGAGCTCCAGAAAGAAAGATGCCAGTGAGCCCAAATGGAAGTCAGAAGATCTTGTGACCATCTTGCAGAAATAGATCTTCCTGCTTTTAGTACCACTTATGAGAAGATCTTGGACTAAAGTTTGTGAAGTGTTGGCTCCATTTATAAGAAAGGGTAAAGCTATGAGGCCAACTATAAAGCCTTTCAGATGCCAAGGGACTTTGCTTTTGCATGACCTCTCTCTGAGTAGCTCTGTGCATGCTTACCTTAGCAGTAGCTCTCTGACTGCTGTTTCAACAACCCTGATCTAGATCCTGTTCTTCCCCGTGCTAGACAAGCTCCTTTGCCTCATTGGTGGACAGAATTCTAAATCTCAGAATGGTCATATTAGTGGAAACAGAACACTTTCAGAAATTACTTGAAATAAGGATTACACAAATATGTGTTATGGAAAGGTTAGGTGGAAACACCTATGACCAAGCCCCACCCTTCCTGATCAGGCATTTGCCAAATGATCCACATACCCATGTTGGATCAGCATGGGGTTACCAGGTTGCTGTAAGAGCCAAGCAGGAATTTATGGGATTTCTTTGAATTAGCTGCCTAGGGGTATTCTTTGCCTGCTTCATGCTGTTCATTAGCTGTGGTATTAGACCTTCTCTCTTGACTGGATGGGCCACAGCTAGGAAAGTTGCTTGAAGAGGCCAGGTTAATTGGCAAGCATCCTTTTTTTTTTTTTTTGCATTTTGTTCTATTGAAGAACTGAATTTCAAATTAAGATTACAATTTTAGCTAGTAATATATACATTCTTCTTACATCACAATTTCTTCTTTTTTAAAATAATCTACAATAAAAGCTTCTTTTCTTTCTTCAGTCTCTTCAGTTCTTCTATCTTCTCAGTATTGATCTATGCTGCTTTTTAAGTATTTTAAGCAAAAATTTTCAATATAACCACAAAATTAAAACAAAATACACAGGCTCAAAATCAATCATAGTACTTCTTACTCTATTCTTCTTTGAACCTGAGTTCAGTCTGAGGGAGGCCCATGGACCAAAAGGATTTAACCTTTCACCCAAGGACTGTTAAAGGGAGGGCACATACCTGCATTCTCTCACTGCTACCCAGTTACCCTGCTTCAGATATAACAAGGGCAGTCCTCAGAGAAAACCATGAATGTTTGTTGGTTAAAAGGAGTCTATATGTTCATTCAACTCTTCTCAACTCTTCAGAACAACAGATTCTGGTTGCCTTAAAGGGCGTGGGAGGTGATCTTGTTTTCCTTTCGTTGTCTGTCTTCTCCTGTAGTTCACCTGGTGATTTATTTAAAGCAGCCAGCAACTGCTCTCCAGATAACTGGTCAAAAGCTGTGTAAATCTCCTGCTTATATTCCACACAGAGTTTTCCCATATGCAGCCAATGATACTTGATGTCTAACTCCCGGAGTTTAGTTATAATTGGTTTCAACTCCTTTCTTATCTTAAGAAATTCAGGTGAAAAATCAGGAAACACCTGTATCTTTACATGTTGATATTCCAAACTGTTTTTTTTTCTCTTGCCTTTGTCAATATCCATTGTCTGGTTCTGAAGTCCTTGAAAACTACAACAATATCTTGATAATAAACTGAAGTATTCACTGTTTCCTTTTGTTGTCTGCCCACCCGATAAAAGCCTTTCGAATTAAAAGAGCCACTCCTTCCTCCAGATTTAAAACACCAACCAGTCAATTATTTTTTTTAAAAAAATTCCGTTCCTTCTTCAACATTTGGTTTAAATCCTCTGAATTTCAGATGCAGCTCATGGGCACAATAATCCAAAGAAAGAATGTGTTCTCTGGCCCATAAATCAGGGGAGTTGCTGGCAGTTTGTTCCTCCAATGCAGATACCTTCTTTAAAGCGTTATCAGCTGTTTGCTTAATTGGCAAGCCATCTGAGGCATTTAATGATGAACAGCTCATTCCTAAAACAGCCCAGTGGAGAGAACACCTTGGTGCTGAGCAGCATCAAACCAGCCCTTAGATGCCTGGACGAAGGGAATAAAGCTTGGCTCCTCTCAGTTCACTTAATGTGCAGTTAGGATAAGGAAACACTGTCCAAGTTTGGAGTCAAGGTGGAATTGCCAAAAATACTGGTAGTCAGCATGCTGCCTAATTGCTATCCACCCTTAAAAGTTGAGTGAATAGTCTGATGATCCAGATCAGCCATTTAATTTAATTTAAATTATATTTGGGACCTTATGTATGCAAGACAACTTCTAGGCAATAGCCACTCCCAGAAGAGGAGTCCCCTCCTATACATGAGTACCAGTATTGTGTTTTGTGTGGGAAATACAATTTGATATATCTCACTTTGGAATTCATTGTGTAAGAGTCCAGTGCATTTTATGAATGTAGAATACCGTGACTGCTGCAATTTATTTCACAAAAGCTGAGTACAGTTGTTGATAAGATAGAAATGTTATGTAATTTGTCCTCGCTGCATATGGTTTATGAAATCATACCTTACAATAATCATTGTGCAGGCATTAATTAATCCTGTACATATAAATTCTGTCCAATAGCTACAATAGCTTGGTGCTGAGTGAATTAAGTAGCTCAAGACTTATCACACAATCACATATTTAGTTCTCTCACATTCTTGGGAGGCAGGCAATAATTAATGTAAATGTTAGCTTGTTCTATGCAGCAGATTCTGGCTACTACTAGAAATCCATAAGTGGTGGGTGAAATCTGCTGTGTTGTAACAAGTCCATTAGATTGAGTCTTGTCCTCTGGAGTCTGGAACAGCAACTATTTTTTCCCCATCCCATTTTGAGCTCCCATTGGTGCCATGAGATGCAAAAGGGGTTCTTTCACATTTGGCACTATTCCTAGGACACTTAGATCTTCTTTGGCACCCACTTGGCATAACTTACAAGATGGCCCATCATTTAGGGTACAAAAGAATCCTGGTGATTCATTTGAGATGTATAGTCTTGAAAAAAAAAGCTGTCAATCCATCCAGAATGCACCATCAACACCATCCAATACCCTGTCCCCTCCCTGCCTTTTTTTCTTTGTTGTCCTTTTGTGAACTTGTTCCAATTTTTCTACAACATTCTTATAGGGTTGACACAGTAATCTGGATGAGGTTAGTTCTGTTGAAAGAGACAAAACTCCTGATCATCCTGGGGGTGCATAGAAATAGACATCATATGAGTTCTGATTGGGGTGTGTGTGTGTGTGGGGGAGCTATTGGAAACTAGGGGCCATGGTGGCTTTTGGCAAGGCTTTTTATAGGGAGGGGGATTTCTTTTTTCAAAATTAATTGTTATAGATATAGGCATTGATTCTTCTTATTCTCTCTCTTTTCTTTCAAAAGAGGGACTTCTATTTTATGAAAACCAATGCACTCTTTTGTAGCTTCAACCTCTGTAGGTGTTTTGCTATGAACCACAGACAGGTATTTTAGCAGGAGATAGGAAAGTTGGGAAAGACCTGTCTCTAAGCATCTACAGAGTGAAATTCTGAAATTTTGAAGGACCTTCCTTCTTCTTCCTCCTCTCTTCAAATTTCTGTTTACTCAAAATAGAACTGATCAGAAATTGATTCCAAATACCTAAAAAGAGGGAAAGAAAAGGATTGTTAGATTTCAGAGAAAAACTGAGTAAAGTGGAACTGAGAGAATTTCTCCTAACTATGCTACTTTCAGCAGCCCTAGACAAGCATTTCATAGAATGGAACTAGGACATTTTGCTTCTATTCATGCAGCTTAAAACAATATTAGATTATGTGAGCACATGATGAGCCAGGGGTCTCCTCTGGCACTGCAGCACCCTCCAGTGTTCTGCTCCCCTGGGAGAGGCAGCTTCAGAGCAGGTGTCTCTTAGCTCTCAAAGACTATCCAGCCACCCATATCCTCCTTGGCTGCCTGGGCTTCCTTTTAATACCTCCCAGAGCTGCCCCCTGACTAACCCTAGGAAAGTCCCTGGGAGGGAGAGTGCCCTTGTTAATGGAGAAATGCTAACCATGCTCCCAGTGCAAGAAGACTAGCTGGTCTTATCAGGGGTGATTATGCTTCCCTTCTCCTTCCCCACACCAGCTAGATGGGAGTAGCTTCTAGAGGAAGAAGGTGGGGCCAGGCATCTCTGCTGACTCTGTGCTTGTTTCCTGGGTCCACACTCCCTTGAGGAGACCCCCTAATATGTAATGGATTCTTGTCACATCACTGCCTGGAGCAAGGTGCACTCCAACTCTAGGGATAGGCACAAACCGGCTCATGAACTAAAATTCATGATGAATTTTGGCCGGTTCAAGGTTCATGAACTGAAGTTCCTGGCAGGTTAACCAGTATGAACTTTCCATGAATTCTCAAGAAGTTCATGTCAGTTTGTGGAGGTTCATGAATGGGTATATTTCCAGACAGACTATCCTCTGCTCAATCAAAAAAGTTTACCAAACTTCAAAGCAACCGGTGTGTGTGTGTGTAATTCTCCAGCCTTGGAAACAACAATAGGAACCCTCCAAAGCTTAACAGGCACTGATGGCTGCCAATAACAGAGTTCCCATTCTGTCCTATGGGATCAGAATGCTGTATATCCCCTGCTGGGTTTTAGCAGTTAGACAGAGAGGCAGGCAACTTGTTAAAAGCAGAGCACATTCATTTATTCCTGATTGTGAACATCTCTCCTCTAGTGGGGTTTGGGTGTTAGGTTGACTCAGAGCTCTAAGCCATCCCATCTCTCTGCTCACACCAAGCAGAAGGGCTCAGCTACTAGGTCATTTGGCTGAGAAACCACATTTTATACCCTCCCATCCCTCAAAATTGTGAACACTTCTGTATACAATGAGAGCAAAAGTGGGTGCAAAGGGTTCTCATTGTGGGGGAAAGAAGTCCTCCACTTTCTATGTACCACAGGCCCCATCCCCAGGCACCAAACCCATCATGCCACCCCACTGGAGCCCTAGCAGGGCATCACTAGGGGTCTTGGAGCCTCCTTCCCCTGATCTGTTCCTGGGAGTCTCCCCAGAAGGAAAGGAGTTGTTAGCACTGCTCAGACTCCAGTTGTTACTAACACTTTTTGGAGAGGAGGATTCTGACAGCAGTGATTCAGAGCACAGGGGGAAGTATCCTCCCCTTCCACAACCCAACTTCCTGTTGCTGCTCCCACCTCAAGTACATGCCTCTGTGGCTTCTCCTAGCCCAGTGCCAAAAAGCAGCTGTGCCTCCAAGCTACTCCAATCCTGGGATCCCATTGCCAGTCCACAGTTTGGAAACATTTCCACACCATCCCCAATGACCTTTGTGTGGCAGAGTACCAGATGTGCCACACCCATGTCCAGAGTAGCGCAAACCCTGAACATGTGTTCTCTTCTGTTCTCTGCAAGCACCTGCAAATGGTTCACCCAACTATGTAGCTAGTGAGTGGCAGCCAGAGGGAGGAAGAAGAGGCCCACTCCCACTCAGCAGGGAGAAGTGGAGGGGGAGAAGGAGGCCCCTCCAAGAAGGTTCTCCATCAAGGCAGGCCACCTTCCAAGAGGTCATTCCCCTGGGGATGCCAACAGTGTCATCCAAAAGGGCTGTGTGAAAGGCCCAGGAAGCAGTCACCTCATTGGCAAGATGATTGCTTTGAATGGCCAACCCTTCTCCCTTGTGGAGGACATAGCCTTTCACCAGCTACTCAACACCTGGCTCCCTGGAGGACCATGAGCCAATGAGTCATGCCCACCATGCACCTCTCAGCAGTGGTAATGGTCAAGGTTCACCTCTCCAGAGCACAAAGCAGAACTGTGCACTTCACAGCCAACCTCTGGAGCAGCCAGCAGCATGGCTACCTCTACTTCACCACCTACTGGTGGCAACCAGAGGGCCTCTTGGTCTGGACCAGGGGTGTCAAATTCATTTGTTATGAGGGCCAGATCTGACATAAATGAGACTGGGCCATGTGTGTCATAAAATGTAATGCCAGGTAGCAGAGATATAAACTTTATAAAGGACACAAACATGTTTAAAGATTTTTTAAACTTAAAAGCATGCTTAAAACATTAGCAGTCTTGCAATATTTTGTTTATTTAACAGTCTCTAATAATTGTCACCTCTTGCTCTAAATGATTGCATCAAAATGTCTGTGCTGTAGCAATTTTGAGTATGCTGTTCTGTAAGCTGCAAACCTACTTTTGATTTATTGACATTCATTACAGAAATCTCATGGTCAGTGCTCTGAGCCTAGCACTCAGGGGAAAACATGAAATGGCTAGGCATTGAGCGTTTTTGTACATAAATTGCTTTGTGTGCTGGTCAAGAACACTTGAAGGCATCATACCACAGAGTGAGGGCTATGAGTTTGTCTTCCCAGAAAAATAACTGCAACTCCTATTAGGCAATGCAAGAACAGAGAGCCAGCCATGTATAGTGGTCAGTATCAGCATGCTATCTGGGAAGTCTAGGTTCAAAATCCCCAGTCTACAAAGGAAATGTGCTGGATGAACTTAGTCTGGATACACACTATCAGCCTAATCTACCTCACTGGCTTGTTATTATTCCTCATCTAAATAGTTCACATTGCTTTCCTACTGAGAAAGACTGGATCATGAGGGGATGAATACACACACACTGTAGCAAGGCACACAAAAGCTCATACCTTGAATAAAACTTTGTTGGTCTTAAGGTGCTTTGTATTTCTCTCATGCAATTGAGGCAGATGAGCAAAGGAGAGGAAGGGGAGGTACCTCAGCCAATGGAAGGGAAGAAAGGCTTGTCTTTGTCTCCTGTGGAATTGAGGAAGCCTTGTCAGAAAACAAGCTCTGGCTTGTTCCCTCCCTCCCCCTGGAAGGAGGTAGGGGAGGAGCCTCAACCAATGCAGAGAACAGAGGCTTGTCTATCTCTCCTGTGTAATTGAGAGAGTCTGGCAAAGCAAGCTGCAATGCAGTAGTAGTAGAACTGGAGAAGGAAGCAGGAGAGAGCCAGTTGCTCAAGGGCTGGATAGGAGCCCTGGGGGGAGGCTGGATCCAGCCTGCGAGCTGCATGTTTGACACCCCTGGTCTGGACTGTCAAGGCATGGCCCAGTCCCCAGGAGGGGACAATCCTGCCATCAGGCTACAAAGTTTTTATGCACCATGTGGTCTGCATCCATCCAGCATTGCCACTGTGATACAGAGCAGCCTGAGGGAGTTGGGTGGGCAGTGGCAACATCATCTGTGGCTACATGGTCACTGATGTCGGTGCCAAAATGCTGCCAATGGGGAAAGTTGTGCACCTCAAGGGTATCGTCTACCTGGTGCACACACTTCACCTAGTGATGAAGGATGCTCTGGGCCTGGGGAGCACTGTCAAGGCCACCTGGGACGCTGCCCACCTTGAGAAGGAGTCCTTGCTGGAAACCTGCCGGTGCCTGGCTGCCCACTTCTCGCACAGCATCAAGTCTGTCTGTCTGCTGCATGAGAGGCAGGGGAGAGGGATGAGTCTGAACACCGGTTCATCCTGGACTTATCAACCCACTGGAACTCCACCTATGCCATGATTGTGCATTCAGTGGAGCAGAAGAGTGTGGTGCAGGATGCCCTCTTCTCCATGACCATTCTACATGGAGAAGGAAAGCTCAGCAACAGCTCCAATGACTGGCTAACCCTCTCTCAAATGGTACAAGTCCTCAAGCCCTTTCAGAACATCAGTCACATGTCTGTGCCCATACAGCCAGCCAGGGTCAAGTCATCCCCCTGATTTGAGGGCTGGACCAGGCACTGGCCTCTGCATTGGAGCTGGCCCCAAGGGGACAACTGTTCTCCTATGGGTCAGAGCCTCAGCAGAGAGGTTGCAGGTGGGCATCACCATCAGGTTGCATCCTCTCTGCAAGGAAGGGGAGTACAAGTTGACCTGCATCTGTGATCCCCAGATAAAAGGCAGCATTGCTGTCCAGAATGCAGAGCTCAGGCAGTGGAAGTGTGATCTCGGCAAAGAAGTGTGGAGGCTACAGGCCAAAAGATGTGGCCAGAGGGAACAGTGGATGTATGAGGCTGGGGAGGAAGAGGAGGAAAAGGAGGAGGAGCTGCAGCCCAGAACCTCTGCCTTAAAAAGCCTAACCAGGGAGAAGCCCCACTGCTGATTATCAGTGGTGAACTGGGAGGTCAGCAACAGTGAGGATGCCAGGTGTACAATGGTGGAGGATTGGCAGAGGTGATGGTGAGGCAATGCCTTCCCAAGTCCCCTGAGCCCACCAGTGCCAATTCTCTGGAGTACTAGTTACACAAGGTTGTCATTTGGCCTGACCTCTCTTGAATGGCCAAGAGTTCTGCTTTCCCCCCAGAGTCCAGAGTAAGCAGGTATTCCTGAAAAGGTCTCCCACCTGGGAGACATTCTCAGCTCTCACTGGTCCTGCCTGGATCTGGCCAGGATGGACAAGTTGGCTTTCCTGAAGGTCAACCTCCCCCTGCTGGGCTACCCCGCTCTGGACCTCACAGGGTAAGATCCAGGCCTCCTGTTGTCCCCTTGTGTGTCCCCCCATCCTTCACCTCTCTGGGTGATCTGGCCTGTGGCCTGCAGGTTGCACCCTTGGCCCCTGGGTGGGAGGATGGCCATCTCTGCCAGAGGGAGTGGGCTAGCCCCACACCAAGCCCATTCTCATGGAAATTCCCCCAGTTAGAAACCCTCTGGCTACCTCCCTTTACTTTTACTCTCCAGAGAAAATATCCCTCACCCAACACGCACTTCATGAAACAACATCTGTCTCATAACACAACATCTACCTCATGAAACAACATCAGCATGCCATGAACCACAAACCAGACTGTACCACATTTCCCCAGTCCATGCCCATCCCTACCCAGCTCTTCTTAGGTAAGTCTGAGGGTGTGGAAGTGGACTCTGGACAGCTCGCCCCCCCCCCCACTTGCAGCCTTAGCATATTTGCAGGTCCCATTACAATGCATATTTTACACAAGGACTAGAAAGTTTAAAATGTTATTTTGTTGTCAACTGACTATGGAAGCTTATTCTAAAGTCTAACCCATCCTTGGAGACAAAGCTATCTATAAGGCACCTTAAAGCATCAGGGTTAAATTTTGAGCCCTAGGTGCTTGCTTTATCAGGCAGACTTAGAACAAGAGGTCTGGTTCACTACCAGCCCAGCCCATATCTACATTTGTCTGCAGTCTCAGCTGAAGAGAGCACTCCTGTACACATTTGGCAGACACAATGGTACCTCAAGGATGTACATTTTTTAACGAGAAGTTCTAACATCAGTTATTTCAGTGGATAAGGGCTAAACATCAGTCCACTCTAAGAACATAGAGGGAGAGAATGCCTAACTTTAGACATTGTATCCTGCCTTTTATTGAAGTGCCACACACCAGATATAACACAAGTACACATTACTAGCCAATATTGTGTGGTGATACTTCTCATTAAGTAGAAATAATTGTCCAGCACTACTGTTAGAGACATCTCTCTCATTTCATTCTTTCCCATCACCTCTGCAACGCATCCTGTTCCCTCTCCTATTTTCTAAAAGTATTGCTAAGTTTCAGAAACTGCCATACACTGTCTTGTCTTCTTTAGGACTCTATTTATGTCTGAGCTGAGCTCTGAAAAAAGCTGAACAATCCCTCTAGAGTATATGAAACAATACACACAATATTTTCCTTCTCTTGTTGATTTTGAAATGAGAAGTATACAAGCAAGCTGTGACGAACTGGTTGCCATCAAAGGTCTCTTTCTCCAGGGATCGGCATAAGTGTTCTTTTACTAGAGCATGTTAAAGAATTATTGCTACAGCACATTGGATGGAAACTAGTCTTTCAACCCCTGTGGTACCTTTTATCTCTACTGGAAATTGGATTAACTCAAGTCTTTCTTTTCCTGCTATTTATATTTCTAAGATCCTCAGCAAAGTCTTTCATCTAGAAATTCATACACCAATCTGCTTAAAATTCATGGCATATGATCTGAATATCCATCCTGGCAGACATTCCTAAAATTCCTTCTGTTCAGTTCTATTTGAATTGTTATCAAACAAGTTTCAATATGCAGGATGTTTATAATTCAGTGAGATGAGGCTAGGAAGAACAATGGGGGAAAACTTTGGAAATCTGTTTGCATTATGAACACACTAAATCAGGATGCAGACCAGCAGAACGGTTCAGTTGCAGCATCTATTTTGCCTGATGCTTCATTAAAACTTCAGGACCTTCATCCAATAGTTTGCCAAAGACGAGGTCATTCCTGTGTCTGTATAGATCCCACTGTTCACAAGAGGTTCCTTGTTCATTTCAGTGGCAGTACACCTCATGCAGAGGGATGTGTGCAGAGTGCTGTTGATTCTCATTCAATTAATGGAGCCTATTCACACAAGATTGCAAGTAGTATGGATTGTTTTGGACAATTCGTACATGATGAACACTTGCTTTTTGCTCCATATCACATGCCACAACTGAGATTGCATGCAGGGCCGGCCTAAGGTTTTTTTGTGCCCTAGGCAGGGCTACCTTCTGGCGCCCCTCAGTACACCCACCAGTTATGGGGTTGCCAACCTTCAGGCAGGGCCTGGAGAGAAGGAAGTCCAGCTGCTGAGTGCGCACCACACACACACACTCACACACAAAACCTTCCAATTTAGAAAGATCCAGGTGGGTCCCTGTGTCAGTCTGAAGCAGCAGAACAAAGTTTGAGTCCAGTCAGGCACCTTGGAGACCAACCAAGTTTAATTCTGGGCATAAACTACCTTATACCCACCCAGAGTAAAACTTGGTTGGACTTAAAGGTGCTCCTGGACTCAAACTGTGTCCAAATTTAGAAGTCTGACAGCACTCTCCTTCAGCAACGCTGCCTAAATGTAAGGATGGGGGGGTGCAGGGGGGCCTCCATGGGGTTTCAGGTTTGAGCCATTGCTTGGTAGTGCAGGCTGTTCTCGGCAGGGGGCTCCTCAACCCCCCTCAGCTTTTCTGCTCCCGGCAATTCACATGTTTGCAGTCCAAGGCCCCACCTGGACTCTCCTCGGGCTGGTCGAGGAAGCCATCCACCACAGACTGGAAGGCAGGTTAGATGCGTCACCCTGTCCCATTGCAGGGCCCAGAGGCACATGGGGCCCAGGCTTCTCTCCCTCCCGACAGTCTGAGGCACCTGCTCCAGGGATCCCTCCCCCCCGTCTCAGCCTCTCTGTGGGAGGCGGGAGCCTTGAGGGTGGGGAGAGGTGCCTCTACCCAGCCCACCGCCCACCTGACTCAGACGCTGCATGAGCAGAGCCCCTGCAGGGGGGTGAGGGACAAGCAGCGGCAGGGGCTTTCTGCAGGGCGGCCATGGGAAGGAGGGCGGCGATGGCCAGAGATGGGAAGTGGGGCCCACGGTTGCCAAGGAGAGGAACCTCCCCCTCACCCAGCCTCCTGCCACCTCCCTTCTGTGGCACTGTCAAGTGATAAGTCAGTCAAGGCAGATGGAAGCCTACCGTCCACCCCAGGACAAGAGCAGCTCGCTTTCCCAGGGTCTCTCTGCTGGCACCTTCCTAGGCCAGATCCGAGGTCCAGGGTGGGAGGACTCGGAAGCCCACAGCACTTGCAGCCAGGCTGGAAATGCCTGGGTTGTGCAAGGGAAGTAGTGCTATAGCAGGCCCTCAGGTGCATTCCAGGTTCAACATCTCCTTCCTCGTCTTTTTTTTTTTTTTTGCTTTAAATTTGAAAATAATTTTGAACGCTTCGAGAGGGCCACACAGACAGCCTCAATCCATCCATCTTACAGGGACCTTGCTCAGTTCCGCAGGGCCTGTAAGACGGAGCTATTCCGCCGGGCCTATGATTAGGAGCTGCCGCCATGGTTAGCCATCTGCTATCGCATTATTGTCACCATTGAGTGTGGGGCGGCCCTGGCAGAGAGGGGGTGATGAGCTACTGTTTGGCTGCTGTTTGGCTATTGGGGGTTAACGTCTGCCGGGGGCTATAATCTGCCCCATCTTGTTTCATTGCCTGAATGTTGGTTCTATGTTTTATATTGTTTATATATTGTTTATATGTTTATATTCTGGTTTTATACTATTGAACTTGTTTTAAAGTTGGCATGCGTGCCTTGTTGTTAGCCGCCCTGAGCCTTTGGGGAGGGCGGGATACAAATCCAAATAAATAAATAAATAATCTGAACCAAACAAAGCCAAGCCGAAATATCGGGGTGGTGGTGGTGGAAAGGACGTTCCCAAGCCTCCCCAATCCAGGTCCCCCTCTTTCGGGAGGGCAGCGGGGAGGGGGAGGCGGTGGAGACCGAGAGGGCAGGGTGGGGTGCATGCAGGGAGTGCCCCCAGTGCCCGGGGCAAGCACTGGGGAGGCAATCCCCATGTGACCCCACCCTCTTGGTCTCCGCCTCCTCCTCCCCGTTGCCCTCCGCAGGCATTCCCCTTGGCTGGCGGCTTGGCTTGGAGCGCTTCTCCCAAAAGCAGGCACTTGAGCTGGGGGCTTTGGGGGGGCAGAGGGGTCCTGTTTGGCACCCCAGGGCCGGCTGGCACCCTAGGCAAATGCCTAGTTCACCTAGCGGATGAGCCAGCCCTGATTACATGGTAAACTATCAGGATGAATCGTCATGATTTCTGCCATGAATTCAAGCATGACACAACCACAGTATCTTCTTTTAACTTTGGTACATCTTGGAGATAACAGTGTCTGTTTAGAGAGCTGAGGAGCAAGGAAGTGTTCCCTACCTCCTTGAGCTCTTTTCTTGTTGCTGGGAGGAGGAAGAGAAGGAAGAATCAGGAGATGTGATTCAGGTACAACTGAGGCAGCTAACTGTGTCCTGCCACAGGAAGCAGTGGGGCTATTAGGTTTTTATAGAATGGCTCACACTTTAGTCAGTTGACTATTTGCTTCAGAGAGGATGAGAAAGTGATACTGTTTATGTATTGTGGTACATCGTTGCCTAGTTTGTTTGGCAGTATACAGAAATCCTGTAGATCGTGCAGTGGGAAAGTAGTCCTTAGTACTACATCTAAGAAAGGAAGATGAAGATAGTGGCAGGAAGTGATTGAGGTGGTGTTAAGGAAGCAATGAGTCCAAGAAAGCTATCTAAGATGTTGGCTTTCTTTATTCCTGCTTCGTTTCTGTTTAGAAGAACGTCGAATTGTTCATGTTTATTTCAGTGCCTATTGGATTCATTTTTGTACATTTTAATTTTTTAAAAAACCCAGTCATCCAATGAAATTGATAGGGCTGAAAAATACCCTAACATTTTATCCAATACACAGTCAACTATTTACCATAACATGCTGAAATGGAAGGTGATATAAATAATTTTAACATTAGATTAAATGAAGTGATGAAAGATAGTTATATCAGCGTTGTTAGCAATGACAGCCAACATGCAAGGTTCTGTTACAAAATATAGAGATACTGAGATTAACCACCAGCAATGAATATTACCACCTGGCATTGACAGTGAAATTTCTTGAGGCATCTTTCTGGTCAGCGCTGATCATAGACCACAGCATTAACTCTTAAGTGATCTTGCTGGCTCATGTTAATTTTCACTTCCCATTTAAAAGTTGGGCAGGTATTTTTGGTTGAGATCTAATTAGCATTCATTTTATAGAAGTATTCTTAAGGCGCTGGAAGCCATAAGATGTTGCTCCCTCTGAGAAGAGCCAACAACCCACCAGCTATGTCAAAATAAGTTGTCTAATTGCCCAGTCGTTAAAAGGATTTTTCTTGGGCATTCAACATTTTTGAATTTTATGTTTGAAGAAGTATGAAAGGACTTCAGCCTTTACAGAGGGAAGAAACTGCATGCATTTTGATGGCTTTCCATGGAACAAAGCCCTACTTTAAAATATGTTAGAATAAATCAAACCATAGAGTAATAATCTAGTTTAGGGATCCATATTGCATGCAGGGCAGGAGTACAACCTCATTTTATATGTAGTGTGTGTGAAAAAAGAGATGTGCTTAGGAGTTGTTGGGAAACATTAAATTTATTTATTTATTTATTTATTTATTTATTTATTTATTATTCCGACTTTTACCCCACCCTCCCCGCCAAGGCAGGCTTAGGGCGGCTCACATACAATCAATAAAGTATCTTAATAAAAATACAATTACACAAGTTAAAACCATACACAAGTTAAAATTATATATCAATTGTGGTACAATATAATCAAGTGCATGTAGAAATACCATCGGCAGTACTACCACGCTAAGGAACTACTAAGTCTGGGTCAGCACAGGGCACAGCTGATAGGAACTGCTCCTATTGGAATGCCTGCTGAAAAAGCTCTGTTTTCACGGCCCTGCGGAACTGTGAGAGGTCCTGCAGGGCCCTAATCTCTCCAGAGAACTCATTCCAACAGGTTGGTGCTGCCAAGGAAAACATCCTGATCCTGGTCGATGTCAATCTAGCATCCTTCCAATTTGGAAGTTATAGCTTCCAATTTGACAGTGACCTCAGCCAGTCAAAGAGCAGATATTTGTGCCAAAATGTCAGGGACATGCACCTGGGAGTCAGGATTTGCTGTATATGTGTCCAGTGCAAATTATACAAATTCATCGATCAGAAAACAGTGTCTTAATGGTTATTAGTCATCATCGGCAAAAGGAACCTCCATCTTGAGAGGTGATATACCTCTGACCAGGAGATGCTGGGGACAAACATGGAGAAGGGCTTTTGCCTTCCTGTCTTGTTTGCATGTTTCCCAGAGCCACTTAGCTTGCCAAAGTTGGAAATAGAATTCTGGAGCCGATGGACTCTCTTTGTGCTTTTAATTCCTTCAGAGATTCTTTTGGATATAGCAATCAAAATAGTCTGGCAATAATGTACCTCTTTGGAGCTGCTGTGAGAAATATTTCTTATGTATTTCATACAACAATATAGTCAACAATCAAGCCACATATTGACTGAAGTACCTTCACTCATTTCCCCTTTTCTTGATTTCCTTCTACCTTTTCATGATCAGCAATGATGAGTAATCAAAGGTGGGAAACAAAAGTGTGGTGCCTCAAAAATAAAATCAGTTATGGCTGCCTCCATAACAAGGGAATTTCATAAGGTAACAGCAGCTCAGAATAACAAGATGACACAGAGTGATCAAAAGGTCTGTGCCCAGAAACCTCTTACAGCCTCTTGAGATAAGATAAAGTGTATATGCTGTGAAGAGACCATACTTAATCAGACTTCTTCTTCGAAAGAGGATACTTTCAGGTAAGCTTTAATATTCTCTTTTGTTAAAGAAACTTCACAGCACCTGCTGTGTTTGAAACTTACTTACTTGACAACATCCTGTTGACTTAAATTTAATTTTGTAGAGAAGATGGCTGAAAATGTTCCTTGCAAAAAAAAATGCTCCCCAATCTTTGAGTATTGCAAATTTCTTGATTTCAATTACATTCAGCATAGTAAGACTGAAAAGTCTGGTTTCCAGACTCCATATTGAGCATGTTGATCAGTATTGCCATGTGAAAGAGGAAATGTTTGACCTGACCTAGACATGATGACAGGTGCCACTTCAAAGCAGGAACACTCAGACAGAGCAGCACCAGGTCAGACATTAATTCCACTACATGGCCATGTTAATTCAAGTACCCTGATGGAGGATCTTAATTGAGAGCATCTGAATTGGTCTCTGGAAAATATAGGGTTAGATCCTACCATCTTGCAAGTGCAAGGAGTTTGTGGAGGTAGAGTTTCTCCCTTCCCCTTCCCCCAGCAGTTCACTGTAACCCCCCCCCCCAAAAAAAAAACAAAAAAACACTGTGAGTTTTGGAGGACTCCCCTGGACAAAATGCCATATGGGACAGGGAGCTACAGTAAAGACAGGAGACTGGGCGAAATTTCCCCTTTCCTCTTGCCCTAGCAAAAGAAGCATTTTTAAGGACAATTTCCTCTTCTTGCTACAGCTCCTGAGTATATGTGTAATTTTGACTGGGAGGGTTCCCTGACTCTCAGCACTGACTTCTCAGGGAGTAGGTGACTGCTAGGAAAAGGGGGAGACAGAAAAGCTCATTTGTGTGAGCTTCTCTTGTATGGTAGATTCCAATCCCTATTTTCTCAGCCTTGTGTAGTGGTTAGAATGTCAGAGTAGGATCTGGGAGACACA
Organism: Gekko gecko; assembly: GCA_029375565.1. Classification (NCBI taxonomy): domain Eukaryota; kingdom Metazoa; phylum Chordata; class Lepidosauria; order Squamata; family Gekkonidae; genus Gekko; species Gekko gecko. The sequence continues at coordinate 268,048,296 of JAPDNY010000001.1, forward strand.
GGTTCGAATCCCCACTCTGCCATGGAAGCTTGCTGGGTGGTCTTGGACCAGTCACACAGTCTCAGCCTAATCTACCTCACAGGGTTGTTGTGAGGATAAAGTGGAGGAGATGAGACTAATGTAAACTATTTTGTGTGTCCATTGGGCAGAAAGGCAGGGTATAAATTAAGTAATAATAAAGTCATGTTGTATTGTATTGAGAGTGTTGGGTTATGATTGGGGAGAGCTGGGTTCAACTCCATGTTCAACCACAAAGCTTGCTGTGTTATGGCCAGTTACTCTGGGCTTAACTTAAATCACATAAAATGGAGGAGGGGAAATTCAGGACTATCATTGGATTTTGTGCTTTTGTTGCACTACAGCACTCACTCACAACTAGAATTTCCTGTGTAGACAACCCAATCCAGTTGCAAATGTTTAGTATTGTGCTACAGCCAATGATGTGTAGTGGCAGCTTTGAGCTCCTTGGAGAAAGGTGGGATAAAAATATAGTAGATACTTATCTCTTCACTAATGCACATTTAAATGATTCATTAAAACATGCTACTTAAAGTTAGATAACAAATTAAAGAGATTACATCACAAAACATCTCCTTTGTACAACAGCTTCCTAAACTTTCACAGAGACATGATGTTGTGATTATGGGAGATTTCAATTATCCAGATATTTTCTGGAAATCTAACTCTGCTAGACATGGGGCATCCCGCACATTCTTGAATAGTCTTGCGGACAACTTCATCTCTCAGAAGGTGGAGGTGGGAACCAGAGGATCTGCTATCCTGGATTTAATCCTGACTAACAGGGAAGAACTGGTTGATGAAGTGAATGTTGTGGGATCATTGGGGAATAGTGACCATGTCCACTTGGAATCTGACATAGAGAAGGATGTGAAACCAAGTGTCAGGCTCTCTGTGAATTTCACAGCGTGCCTGTCATAAAAGGGGGGTCCCCTCTCTTTGATGTACTTGCAGCTTGACACATGGTGGAGTCAAATGTCTCAGAGTCTTACTTGGTTGTTATTCTGTTATATAGGGAGGACATGCTGGGAAGGGGATAGGCAATGGCCAGTTTGGTGGGAGGGATGCTCAACTGTTAGCCTGGTGGGCAAATACAAGGGGGTGATTGGGTCATGAGTTTTTATTGCTCCTGTTTGAAACCACTAAATCTGTTACCCTCGTGTGGTCAATTGTTAGTTCTAACAAAGGAAGTATCCAGAGGATATCTATCAATGATCTCAATAAAGTTAGTTTCTCTCAAACTGGCTGTTGTTGAGAACTGATTTAATCCAGATTCTGACACCAGGACATAGTAGGACAGGCCTGTCAGTTTGATATCAATACCTGGAAAAATTCTAGAACAGATTATTAAATGCTGTCTGTGAGCACCTTGAATGGAATGAGTTAATTGGTAGTAGCCAGCATGGGTTTATCAAGAATAAGTCATGCCAGGCCAACCTTATTCATGGTTGGTTGAAAAATGAGTGCTCGTAAATGGCTCTGTGTCTACGTGGAGGGAAGTCTCGAGTGGAGTGCCACAGGGCTCAGTCCTGGGCCCAGTGTTGATCAATGTTTTTATAAATGATCTGAAGGAAGACATAGAGGGGATGCTTATCAAATTTGCAGTTGACACGAAGCTGGATGGGATTGCTACTTCTGAAGAAGACAGAGTCAGGATTCAAAATGATCTAGATAGGCTGGAACAGTGGGCTGAGACAAATAAAGTGAATTTTGATAGAGATAAGTGCAAAGTCCTACACTTTGGTACAAAGAGACTTGGCTTGACAGCACATGTGAAAGGGATCTTGGGTGTTCTAGTTGATCACAAGCTAAACATGAGCCTGCAGTGCAATGTGGCTGTGAAGAAAGCTATTGCAATCTTAGGATGCATTAACAGAAGCATTGTGTCCAGATCATGGGAGGTGGTAGTTCCGCTCTATTCTGCTATGGTCAGGCCTCACCTGGAGTATTGTGTCCAGTTTTAGGCACCACATTTTAGGAAGGATGTTGACAAGCTGGACTGTGTCCAGAAGAGGGCAACCAAGATGGTGAGAGGGTTGGAATCCAAGTCTTACGAGGAAAGGCTGAAAGAGTTGGGTATGTTTAGCTGGGAAAGAGAAGGCTTAGAGGGGACATGATTGCCATCTTCAAATATTTGAAGAGCTGTCATGTAGAAGATGGAGCAAATCTATTCTCACTTGCTCCGGATTGCAAGACTAGATCTAATGGGTGGAAATTACAAGGGAGCTGCTAACGGCTAAATATCGGGAGAAACTTCCTAACTGTAAGAGTGGTTGAGCAGTGGAACAGACTGCCTCGGGAAGTGGTGGATGCTCCTTTACTGGACATTTTTAAGTGGAGGCTGGACTATCATCTTTCGGGCATATTGTAGGGCTATCTTTCAGCTACGCTCCTGCAGAGTGCAGGGGGTTGAACTAGATGACCTGCAAGGTCCCTTCCAATGCTAACATTCCATGATTCTATCATTCAAGCCAGAAATCTTCCTTTTAAATCTCTGGGACAACTCTGTCTCTAACAGAATGAAAGACCTTACCTTGTTACTCCTTGCTACAGCACGCTTGACGTTAGCAGCCTGCTGGAAATCCTCCTCACCTCTGACGATTTCTGTGTGGCATGACAAATTGTGGGAACAATTTGTAATGGCAAAGATAATGGATTCTATTCACAGATTGCAAACAAGTGTGACACACCATTCTAAATTTGGGATGACCTGGTACCCAATCTTTTCTTTTATGTTAACTCATAATTTACTCCCTTCTAATCTGCTATACCATAAATGGTTTACTCTTTAAAATGCGCTCTAAAATGGCTCAAGGCCCACACTTATCCAATAGCATACACAAACTACAACATACTCACTTGTACCTGCTATCGACATTAACAACATCTTCTCACTTGATGTTCACTGCTAGCACTCTGAGATCCCCCTATTAGTAATAATACCAATGCTCATAAAACAACTCTTGGTGAGCTCTACTTAGTGTTTTTCTTGAACTCTGTTCTATGTATGAATGTTTTTGTTGTCTGACACACCAATATTATATTCTTGTTATATTATTTCTGTATGTTGGTTTAAAATAATAAAAATGAATTTGGAACAAAAGAAAAAAAATGCTACATACAGCCACATATTGGTTGGGGTTAGCTTCCTAGATTGGGGTTAGCTTCATAGTTTGGAGACTCCTGCTGGGAAGGTAGGACTGTCTTCCCATGATCAAATATATGCAGATTGGTCACCCCAGTGCTGGACAGGCAGACCACCAACCCTGAACAGAACAACAGTAAAATACAAATTAAAGAATTTAACAAATGGTAAGATATAGCTGAGTGGGAAGTATACAGTCATGCTACTGTTAATTTTTTAAAGTGGCTTAATTAATGTCCCTTTGCTTTAGTCTTGTCATGAGGAAGAATTCAGCTTTTAGCTTTAAAAGAAAGAAAATCTGAACTTCTAAAAGCAACACAAAATGATGGGGTATATGAGATGCATGGGAACACGTATCTCTCATTAATTGTGATGTAATGGGAACTATCCAAATGGTGGGTGGGACACTCTACCTTTTGATTCCTTACCTCCTACTGGAAAGTGAAGCTGACTTGAACCCTTTATGTAAAGTTTGGTGTTCTGTGGATGTGAGCAAGGAATGTACAGAACTCCCCTCAGAAGCTTCATCCTCTTCCATCAAAATACCTCAAATGCTTCATCCAAGCAGGATCCTTCAGATTTGCCTTGCAGGTTTTCTTCAGACAACCTCTGTTGGTGACTCTAACCCAATCTTTCCCTTTGCTCTTATTAATTAAAATATAATTGGCAATGTCTGGGAGAACATTTCCGACATTGATCCACAGGAATGAATCACCGCACTTTGTGCCTCTCATTTTCTCTGACCAACATCACAGAAGCTCTCCATGATTAGCTTACCCCCCACCCCCTCACAAGCCTTTTAGAAACTTCTAAATACAACTTTGTATTGCTTCAGTATATCATTGCTCATTGCTTTGATAATACTGCCTGCTAAGATATTGATTGTGTGACTGTGACAGTCAGTCTGTTGGGCTGTGCTCAAATAGGAACAGCAGCAGCTATAGCAGTGGGAATGGATAAAATAGGTGTTAACAGCGAGATGTCTGAAGGCATTCACTTTTTTGTGATTTACATCCCTTTGAAGATTATAGAAATGTGTGATGATAATGGCTGTTTATTTGCTAGGAACACCTGTGGAATCTTCTTTGGGCTTCTCCTTTGAAACTTAAGTGGTGGGAAACCCCTTGCTGTTTTATAGCAACATTGATCCCCCCCCCCATTACAATATGCAGGTATCCTTTCAGATTCTGTATCCTTCACTGCTGCTGTTTTCTTCTCTGTGGTGAAGATGCAGTTATAGTAGACTAGTTTCATAAACATAAGCATACTTTCTTCAAAAGTTGCCTTTTAACACTAGTTAAACACCAGTGCTACCTATAGGCATATCCCTTGCTTTTGCACAGAAGCATTTTGTTGTGCAATCCTAAACAGAGTTCTACTCTTCTAAGTCCATTGGTCCATGCTAAGGACTGAACTGTTGGTGAGTGCATGGCTGCATAATGGGAGATGTGCTTGGGTTTCCTATTGAAAATGGGTTGAACCTAGGGTTGCCGGAACTCTCCTTCCCCCACCATTGTACGCCCTTTACTCCAACAAGTGGTGGGGGAAATGCAGGGCTGGAACAGCATTTCATGGCACCATGACAACAGCCATCTAACTGGAAGTGATATCACTGCATCACAGGACACTCTAGGATTCCCCTAAACTCTATGGTTTTTACCAGACAGGTTCTCTGCTGGTGAAAAATGGAGCAAAGGTCCCTTTGGACACCCCCCTCCCCCAGGCTATACTGGAGATCATGGTACCTACATGTACAAAAGCCATGTTGTATAAAGTACAGAATATGGAGAGGAAATGGACAAGAGTGAGTAAAGGAGCTGGCTGGGTCCAATCCAATAATTATTTGATATAATGTTGTGAAAGAAGGATTACATGCTTGCAGCTGAGAGCTAGTTGGGAGAGAAAGGAAAGCCCACTGAGCCCTAACCTAATACCCTCTGTTAAAAAGAATCACAGTGTGAATGATACTGAATGAATCATGCTTTAGGTCACACAGCTGACAGAGCTGTCGCAATTGTTCCCTTGCTGGTCAGGGGCCATGCAATGGCTTCCGCCCATGCAAATTCTCAGACAGCTTGCTTTGAAAAGGACACTTGGCCCCTGGGAAAATGAATCACTTGCCTGTATGGCATGCTAAACATGCTATTAGAAGAACCATGTGGTTGGAAGCCTTTTACGTAGACCATGACAAATGTAGGAATAATCATGGAGGCAGCAGTAACAATTAAAATTCTTTGTTCCATATGCTCCTTTCTCAGTAAAGTAATAATTGTAAAGCAAGCCTTCTGGCAAATAAAAGAAGTGAACTTTAAGTGAATAAATAATATATAGCAAATAACTTACTCAGTGCAGTCTTCTCTCTATGAAAGGGTTGCAGGCAGATTATAAACCTCCTTCATTCATTTGTTTCTGGAAATAAGGGTTTTTAAAAATCCACTATAGGTATTTAATACAAATATGTATGTTTTGAAATTCCTACATATCTGTTAGTACAATGGAATCTTGCATTATTATTTCTTCTGTCCCTTAACAACATGGCTATGGAACCCTTAGACACAGTGAGAATTTCAGCTACACAACTGTATGTACAATTATATTTTGGCTGTGTTCAGACATGCTGTTTGGCACAGACGGGAAGCAATCCTATTTCCTTTTGTAGAAACTGAAACTGAGTAATACAATCACACATCCCTTGGTGCTGCGGGCTCAGCCCTCACTGCCCGATCAGATGGCACGTTTGGGTGAGTGTTTTTTTTTTTTCCTTTGCCTTTTCTATAGCATGAGCATAAAGGAAGGATCGAACCCCAGCGGTGGTTCATGACTATGGATTACTGATGCGGCTATGTGCATACTATTAACCAAGCAAAAAAAATTGGTACCAAGTCCTGATGGCTTGAGGGTGCTTATGTGATCAGACAGTGGAAAGTCCATCTGTGGCCCATTGGAACCAGTTAAGACCAGACTTTTCCTCATGTCTTTTAACTCCACTTCTGTGGCAGAGCAGCACAGGATGCCAATGACTTTCCCAGATGTTGCTGTCTGACTGTGCCCTTTAGATCCATCAGGCATTCACAGCTGAGTTGGATGTAAAGGCACTTCTGACTGCAGCCTTACATTGCCGCTGAAGTACTCTGGTTTTAAAAACAAAAACAAAAAAAATTATATCCTCATTTGCTCAGTGTATTTTTATGATCAAGTTTTCCCAAAACTTCAGCTAGGAGAATGTATAGCACAGATAATCTTATCTCCAATTATTCTATAGGAAGGGAGCAAAGCCCATAGTAGGGAATGGGAGTCAGTTTAAATAATCCTGGGCTACTACCCCTAATATATCTCACATGCTTTAATGCCCCTGTACCTAAAGTGTCCCCAAGAAAATTAATTTACCTGCCTTTTATAAATAGCAAGTTCAAATCAAGACAGATTAAATAAATTCAACTCATTTGTGGCAAATTGAGGAACAGAGTTCCGGGCTGGAAGCCACATGCTTTAAACTTAAAGCTGTCCTTCAACAGAAAAAAACATACTTGAAAAAAATAATTTTCCATTATTCATTCAGCTTCAAAGGACAATGGAGAAACAAAACAGATATTATATAGTTTTATCTTAGTGCTCATTTGCTGGTAGCTATCTATAGTTGCTTTGTTGACAAGTAAAGCGGCTAATTTATATGTTACTGAAAAAGATGGGGCCTCCTTCTGACAAAAACAGCTTCTGATCTCATGAAGATCAAATACATTGTTTAGGATGGGAAGGGCCAGAACTAATGGAAACAATATTTTGAGGCCCTAATGTGTATGGACTCAAGCACAAGCACTATAACCATGTCAATGCCCTCAGCATAATGATTGGGAGAGTGGAGAACTGCGTGTTGTTCCAGACTTACAGAAAAACACTAACCATGGCTATGCAAGTTATTTCTGCACCCTAGGTATGCTCCCTGTGTAATACCTGAAGTGGGAATTCTTCCATCTCTCCTGTAGAGATGTGCAAGTCCTAGAGGCATAGGAAGCTTACATATATCACTACAGGAGAGGTGTGCAAGTTTCCCTTTCATAGATTACTTAGGAAATGCAAACAGGAGATGCATGTGTAGAATCATGGTTCTGGTTATTTCTAGTTAATCAAGAGAGAACCAGTAAGTGACAGCGACAGAAATCAAGGAAGAGCATCCTTTTAAGGAAGCAAACCACAATCTGCATAATACCTTTACAGGGACTCGTTCTTCATTCTACTGTAAATGCTGCGGTTTTCCTCCCTCTGTATCATATTTTCAGGCTCTGTTAGCATTTTATGTGTGACATTGAAAGTTGATTTGAGTATTCAGTTCCCACTGGATGCCCACAGCTTAAGTATGATTGACATGATGGTGGGTGGGAAGACTGTTTCTGCTCTAAAGTCATGGCACAGTCCTTCGTCAGGACTGTTTAGGCAACATCACTTTTCTGTCTCAAATAATATATGATTATGTGTGTTTGCAAGTCTTTTGCACTTCCCTACCAAAAGCAAGCTAATTCTCACAGTTCTTTGCCCTGTGTTCACAATGGTTGCTGTAGTTATTATGAGGCACGAAGGAACAACTACAGTCACTCTGAAACTATTTCTGTGAAGTGTAGTCAAAACACATGAAATCAAATGGCCTCATCGTTCCTATCTCAGCCTCAAATATATCCAAGAACAGGAATGGGAACCTTGAGGTTTTTGACATCTCTGTCACTGAAACCTCTTGGACCCCACCTCAGGCTTCCAGCTTTTACCCATCTTCACTATTACTTTTCCTACTGCTACTTTATCTCTTTTTTAATTTACAACATGTTTTACTATTTTTATTAAGTTTGTCCCTAAAACAGTCCTTTCAGACAGATAAGAACAGCAGTGTGTGTGTTAAGTGCCATCAAGTCACTTCTGACTTATGGTGACCCTATGAATTAATTACCTCCAAAATGTCCTATCACTAACAGGTCTTGTAGACTGAAAGCTGTAGCTTCCTTTTTTGAGTCAATCCATCTCATTCTGGGTCATCTTCTTTTCCTATTGTCTCCAGCTTTTACTGTATTATTGCCTTTTTCAGGGAGTCTTATCGTCTCATAAAGTGACTAAAGTACAATTGCCTCACTTTAGTCATTTTAGTTTCTAAGGAGAATTCAGGCTTGATTTGGTCTAGAACCCAGTTATTTGTCTTTTTGGCAGTCCATAGTATCTGTAAAACTCTCCTGCAACACTACATTTCAAATGCATCAATTTTCTTCCTGTCAGCTTTCTTCATTGTCCAACTTTCACACCTAGTTAGTTGTGCCAAATATAGAAAGCACGATCTGACCAAAGCTAACCACTCATTTCAACAGGAAAATTAAGCACTTTGTTAAATCTCTTCCTTTGAACTCTGCAGGACTTAAGAGCACTTAACTTGGATGGAATGAGGTCGATAGTTTATATGACCTGTTACTTGCCAAACCACAGTCCTTCTGAGAATCAACTTTGTTATCAAAGCTTAACATGGTAGGGCACCTGATGAGATACATGACACTGATCAGAGACTCTTGGGCTGTGGTCAGATGGCAAGCTTAGTGCAATCTGGCTATATGTCTAATTTAATTTTGTTACTGAGAGTTTTGATCAGATGTAACACCCTTAACCACTGCACTGTGCACTCACACTGTGTTTGATTGATCAGACTGGAACCATGGAGCGGGGTGGGGGTGGGCTGTTGTCTAATCTGCAGGCTCTTTCCCCTGACAGACCAAATTGTTCAACAGGACAAATTGTTTAAAGAGGAAGCAAGCTGAAAATACAGTGGCAGCCTGTCCCCCTTCTCATCTTCACAGCCTGGGTGCAGAGGTGCGGTTATGCACTCATTGCTAACTAGTTGTGTTTTTTTTTTTAATGGCATCCAGGAAAACAAAAGAGAACAGTCAGACCTGCCTGGTGGCTTGGGTTCACAACAGGGGGTTCCGACAAAAGGAAATCTGCTCTGAAACCAACTCAGCCCAAAAGGATCAGACTTCCATGGGTGTCAAGTAAACCTGCAGTATGGGGGGGGGGACACAGAACACTGATGACTGGGGAACTAGAGATAGATGTTCCTGACTTATCATGCATTTTAAATCCAGAAGGGAATAGCAATGGCACCAGATCAAACCCCATGTCTGACCACAGCCTTGGTCTACCTGATTCCACCATTAATGAAAGATCATCTTTGATTAAAGTTTCAAGATCTGGCTTGGGAAATTCGGGGGGGAGGGGTGGAGCCTGGGGAGGACAGGGTTTGGGAAAGGAGGGACCCTAGTAGGGTATAATGCCATAGAGTCCACCATCTGAAGCTGCCATTTTCTCTAGAGGAACTGATATCTGTAGTCTGGGGATCAGTCATAATTCCAGAAGATCTCCATGCCCCCTCTGGAGGCTGGCAACCCTATTCCAGATTCCACTGTTGTGCTCCACTCCATCCTCCAGGAAGATGTACATGAGCCTTACAGCATGGTGCACTTCGCTGGGGGAATACCAGAGGACATCTTGTTTGGGGCTCCCATACCTGGAGTTAACCATGTGCTACTGTCTATATTTTATCTGATGTATAAGGAAGTAGAGTTGAGGTTATATTGTACTTGAGGATTTGAACACAAGACTGCCTCCAAATTAGACTAGACCACATCCAATAGTCTGAGAGCCAGTTTGGTGTAGTGGTTAAGAGCAGCAGACTCTAATCTGGAGAACCAGGTTTGCTTCCCCACTCCTCCACATGAAGCCATCTGAGTGACCTTGAGTCAGTCACAGTTCTCTCAGAGCTCTCTCAGCCCCACTTACTTCACAGGGTGTCAGTTGAGGGGAGAGGAAGGGAAGCTGATTGTAAACTGCTCTGAGATACTGTTGGGTAGTGAAAGGCAGGGTATAAAACTTCCTCCTCCTCCTCCTCCTCCTCCTCCTCCTCCTCCTTCTTCCTGTTTTGCAGACCATATTAACTCCATGCTATATTATTGTTGTTGTAAATAATAAATGTTCTATTTCACACTGCATACAAAATATAAATGAAATCATTTTTCTATAAATAGGATGTCACAATGATTGATTTCCTTGATAATAATACTGAAAAAGTCACCTTCTCTTTATATTACACTTTAATAATTTATTTAGCATGACGAACTCATTCCTTCCCCATAATACGGGACGTCTTTTTTTAGCCACTAAGTAAAACATAAAAGTTAATCAGCAGCAATAAAATAGTTTGAATATAAAGTACGCTAGAAAGCATATCAAGTTGATAAAGAAACTTGAATATAAAAATGACAGGCAGGCAAAACTTTTTCAACAACAATATCAGTCACAGTAAACACAGAGTTGATAGCAATGCAGATAACTGGCTCAATGTCAGTTGTTAGTCCTTACTGGAAGGCTGATGTTCATTTTTTAAAATTTTTAGTTGCTAGAATTACATGATTCTATGTGAATAAAAACATCAATAAAAATAAGAATGTGATCCCATCAAACTTTGCAGTCCCATTGATCCAACTGAGAAAGGTGACTAGCTGCTCCATATATTACGTTCAATTCCACTTGAAAACACTAGAAAAGTAGCTATTTTACCCTTTGGGAACTTTCTTCCCTCCAGGGTGCCCAGTTCTCATCCTTCTTCCATTTGTTCTCACAATAACCCTGTGATGTAGGTTAGATTGAGAAAGAATGACAGGCCCAAGATCAACCAGTGAGTAAGTGGGGATTTGAACCTAGGTATTTTCATGCCTGGTCCAACACAGTAACCATTACATCACACTGGCCTACAATAATCAACGAATCTAAGATTAACACATAGGGGTAGATGTCTTATGGTAAACTAAGCAGTTGCTTTTATATTTATTCTTTTTAGCTTGTAAATAGTTCTTGGATGTAAGCACTATGTGAAATTTGCATTTCATCTGGATTGTTAAAACTGGAAATAAAGTAATTTTCACCAAGCTGCTGAGAACTGCCTAGAACTGCTGTGAGATGCCTAGAACTGGCTTGCATGATTACTACCCACACACATCAGCTTGGTAGTTCTTACAATTTTATCAGGCCATTAAAAAATAAAACTTCTCTATTCCATTTTTAAAAAACCCTCCAAAATAAACTAAAAAGGTAGTTTAAATTTTTTGTTGTTGTTACATGTCTGATTACTTGGAAACATGTTTCAAGGATACAATTTCATTTTAATCCTTTCTTCTCAATGTGAGGTGGAATATTATATACAACAAAATCTAAGAATGTAGAAAATAAAATATGACTTAAGTGCAGAGGATGACATTGATAAATACACTGAATTTATATACTGCATTGCAGGGGCAGCTCTTTCAATTCTATTCTGGTACAGCCCATCCATGCTGTTAGATTTTCCCTAAATCCCCTAGACTCTTACACTGCCCATCACATAACCATTGCAAGTTTCCTAGTTTATTCACCCATTACTGTTTTCCCAATTATTTAGCAATGAAGCAACAGCTATTTACAGCTAGGCCTGAGACATCTTCTTGTAATTTATTTATTTATTTATTAGATTTCTACCCCACCCTCCCAGCAAAGCCGGCTCAGAGTGGCTTACAATAATATAAAACAATACAATAAATAGTAAAATCAAATAACATAAGGTAAAACCGTATTATACAACTTAATAATAAAGTGCTAGCAATAATTCCTCAGCACAGTCAGCATCCTATTTTACTATAGGTGTCCCAGGCACTTGGGGCAGGCTATGTTTAGGGGACCCAGAAGGTCGGGCTCGCTCCTCAGAACTATCAGATGTTGATGGTGGCAGTGGATTCCACCAGAATGGAGCCACCACCAAGAAGGCCCTAGCTCTTGTTGAAGCAAGCCTGGCCTCCTTGATGGTCGGGAGGACCAGCTGGTTCTGGGTCCCTGATCACAGTGCTCTCTGGGGAACATATGGGGAAAGGCAGTCCCTCAGGTATGCAGGTCCCTGGCCATAAAGGGCTTTAAAAGTAATAACCAGCACCTTGAACCGAATCCAGTATGCTATGGGCAGCCAGTGCAGTTCAGTGCCGGGCGGGCTGAATGTGGTCCTGCAGAGGACGACACAGCAACAGCCTTGCCGCTGCATTCTGCTCTAGCTGCAGCTTCTGGATTTGGGCCAAGGGCAGCCCCATGTAGAGGGCATTACAGTCTTGAGGTGACCATAGCGTAGCTCACTGTTGCCAAGTTGTTGCATTTGAGGAAGGGAACCAACTGCTTAATCAGCCTAAGATGATAGAAGGCTGACCTGGCAGTGGCTACTACCTGGGCGTCCATTGTTAAGGAGACGTCTAGGAGCACTCCCAAGCTTCGGACCTCTGGTGCTGGCACCAATGGCGCCCCATCAAAGGCAGGGAGTGGGGTCCCTACCCCTGGACCACACCAACTCAGGCACAGGAGCTCCGTCTTTGTCGGATTCAATTTCAGGTGGCTCAGCCTAAGCCAACCAGCCATGGCTTGCAACACCAGGTCTAGATCTACCGGTTTGGAGTCAGACCAGCCACCCAACAACAGAGCTGGGTGTCAACTGTGTACTGGTGACAACCCAGTCCATACTTCCAGGCAATCTGGGCAAGAGGGCGCATATAGATGTTAAAGAGCATTGGGGACAACACAGCTCCTTGGGGCACACCACAATCAAGTGGGTGCCTTCGGGACAGTTGATCCCCTAGTGCCACTCTTTGTCCCTGACCTTGGAGAAAGGAAACTAGCTACTCTCTCTCTTTCCTTCCCTCTTTCCTCCTTCTGTGGCCCAACTCTAGTGAGAAGGAGTTTAAACTTTAAACCCCTTCTCTCTTAGCTCCCCCAACCAGGCCAGCTAGGGAAGGGGAGGCTTTTGAAGATGCCCCCCCCCTTTTGCTTCCCCTTCTGACATCACTTCCGGTGATGTCAGGGGTGTGTGGCATATGCTAATAACCTAATAGCTCATTAGCATACCATATGCTAATGAGCTCCTGCAGCTCTTTTTCTATGAAAAGACCCCTGTCTATAGCCAATTTTGAACTTCTAATGATCCTGCCCTCCTCCCAAAGTAGTTTCAGTTAAAAAAAACAGTTACAGGAGAGCACAGAAAAGAAGAAGATAGAGTTTTTTTTTAAACAACCAATGGGAACAAATATACCAAGCAACTGTCCTAAATAAATCTAAGAAACTTTGGGCCAGAGTTTCAGGTTTTTTACTCACAGGACCTTCTCCCAGATCTTCGATTTCATCTCACACATAGTTACACTATTTCTCTGCACTATTTCAGCAGAACCATGACTGTATGAGTAACTCATATGACTTTTGTGGTGAGGATTTACCAGATTGGCCACCTGTGACCCCTGAGGAAATAATAGAACTAATCAATCAACTGAAGACTGGGAAAGCCCCCGGCCCTGATTTGATTCCCCCAGAGCTTCTAAAGATGGATCCAGAATGGTGGGCTGTCCCTCTTGCTTCCCTCTTTACTATGATTAATCGAATGGGACATATCCCTGATGCCTGGCAGAATGCAATCGTAGTCCCAATCTACAAGAAAGGCGACTACACAAACCCTTCTAATTATAGGCCAATTAGCCTTCTTTCCATCACAGGCAAACTGTATGCCAAGCATCTATTAACCAAACTAACCTTCTGGATGTCTTAGGCCCTGAACAACTTGGGTTCTGATAGGGTAAACCTACAATAGATCATTGCATTACCTTAGCGCACCTAGCTGATAAGTATACCACATCTAGAAATTCCAAACTCTACACAGCTTTTCTGGATCTTAAAGGAGCATTTGACTCAATTGACAGAGAGTTACTATGGACTAAACTGTACCAATGAGACATTGATAAGAGACTCCTTAAATTAATTATAACGTTACACACTTCCACCACCTGCCAAATCAAATGGTCAACTGAAGGGGAATTAAAATTCCCTTTAACAAAGAAGTTAAACGGGGATTTAATTTATTTCTCAATGATTTGGCCCCCATCTTAGCAAAAGAAGACTACTATTCTCCTAAACTGGGCACCCTTTGAGTACCCATCCTGCTATATGCAGACAATACAGTACTACTCTCTTGCACGAGGGTGGGGCTCAGACATCCACTGAACAGATGTCTTAGATATTTTCTTGAGAATAAGTTACTTCTCAATTATGAGAAATCCAAGACATTAGTTTTTGCTAAGTCCTGCGAAATCCAAAAGTGGATATTTGATGGGAAAGAAATAGAGGTAAAGCACTTTAAATATTTAGGACTCTATTTCAGCTATAACATGTCTTGGTCATGCCATTGCAAATCTATGATTAATTTAGCTACCATTAATGCATCAGCCATCTCACAGTTCTTCTTTAATAGAGGCAACCAGTTTGTTCCAGCTGCCTTAAAAGTTTTTAAGGTCAAAGTGATTCCACAGTTATTGTACAATATCCCAACATGGATAAGTGCCTTCGAGATCAGAATTGAAAGAGTGCAATCCAAATTTGCAAGGAAAATCATGGGTCTGCCATGCTGTGTTCCATACACAACTCTCTGTTTAGAAACAGGCCTTAACATGATAGAAACAAGGGCATGGCTAATATCAATCAAATACTGGCTATGAGTGCACTACACTGCTGACTGTGGGAGCTATATACACCAAATGCTATCTGAATCTATCTCATCCAAATGGATTGCTTACATAGAGAAGAAAATAATTACAATGGGATTATCCATGGATTCATCTTTCATAAATGCAAATCAGTTAATCAAATGCAGAATACTGGATAATGAAATGCAAAAAGTAGTCAGCGATGCAAATAAATCCTGCTCCCCCTTGAATTTTGGAATTCTCCCAATTATTGCCAATCTGCCTTCTTACTTATCAGCCCTCCATGCCCCACAACTGCACCAAGCATTTGCACTTGCTAGAAGCAATACCATTCCATCTCCTGTCACTCATGGTAGATATAAAGGAATATCATATTCAGCAAGACTCTGTGTGTTTAATCTAAATCAAGTTGATTCGGTTTTCCATATTATCCTATACTGTCCCCAACATGATGATATACGTTTTACTCTTTTAGACCCAATTTTATCCAACATGATAGGCTGCCCAGATGTTCCGAAGGTGCGTCATCTCCTGAATGATTTGTCACCTGAAATGACTGAAAAGGTTGCCTTATTTCTAAGTTTGGTAATTAAGAACCGATTGCACAATGCATAGATACATACAATTGACTCATTTCTCCTTGTTACCTCTTTATCTGTTTATGTTTCCTCCTGTAACCTGACATATGACAATAAAGGACTGTAAGTGTATGTGACTCGTAGGGACCTGGATGAGAGGGAATTGATGACCTGAACCACTGCAAAGTTATCGCACCAAAAGTGCACTGTGTGGTTGGCCAACTCCTCCCCCCACAGGTGAATGGCCACTAGGATAAGGAAGAACTCCAGAAAAGTAAGGTCGGCCATCAGCCTCGTCACAACTCAGGACATGGGCCACACCTCCATGCACCAATGCCTGCAAAAGTATACACCGAAGCCAGAGGATCCTGCCACATCCAAATTAATCTGAAGTTCCACCTCTACCCTAAAATTCTCCCTCCAGAAGGACACGTCATTGAAAGAAGCAAGAAATTCCATCCACATCTCTAAGTCTTGGCACATGCCAGCAGTGATATGAATCCTATGATATGGGAGTCGCAGTCTGGCCAGCGCAGCACACAACCTGTGCAAAAAGGCCTATCTGGGCACCACCACCTTACATGCAAAATTCAGGTGCCCTACCAACTGCTGCAGCTCCCTCAAGGTGGCCCTCTCTCTGCATAGGAATTTACCGATTTGAACGTGCAAATCTGCTAGCTTGCAAGCGGGCAGCTGGGAAGCCTGTGCCACCAAATCCAACTCCACACCCAGAAAATGTTAAAACCTAGGCCGGCCCCTCAGTCTTTTCCTGTGCTAAAGGCACCCCTAACCTGCCTGCCAATGCCATAAAGGAATCCAACAGCTGCTCACACTGTCCAGACCCTCGGTGACCTACGAACAAGAAGTCATCTAAGTAGTGCACCACTGTTGTAAGCTGAGACTGCACGCAGAGAGCCCACTCCAGAAAGGAGCTGAAGTGCTCAAAGGCAGTGCATGAGACAGAGCATCCCATTGGCAAAGCCCCATCTATGTAGAACTGGCCCTCAAAGCAAAAACTGAGCAGCTCAAAATTGTCAGGGTGCACTGGGAGGAGGCAAAATGCAGACTTAATGTCACATTTCACCATCTCCGCTCCAGCCCCACAGCGTTGCACTATGTGCATGGCCTGATCAAAGGAGGTGTACCAGACTGAGCACAAAGCCTCGGGGATGGCATCATTAACTGAACAGCCCTTGGGGTAGGAGAGATAATGGATGAGGTGGAACTCCCTAGGGGTCATTTTTGGCACAATCCCAAGTGGAGAAACATGAAAGTTAGGGATGGGAGGGGAAGAGAAAGGTCTCAGGACCATTCCCTCCCACAGTTTCATCTCAATTTTGTCCCTGACTACGTGCTCCATACCTTGTAAATATTGCAGATTATGCGCCATAAAGGGGGACCTCTCGCCATGGTAAGGAATGCGGAAACCTTGTGAAAACCCTGTAATCAAATACAAACCATTGGAACGCCGTAGATAACTACACAACAACTCCTCAAGCACTGTCAGCCTTATGGGTGTTGGCCCCTTTTCCATGTGCCTGCCCAGATGCTCCCCCCTCTGGCCATCTACAACCCCTATGGGATTTGCCATGGAAGCAGGCTGAGAAGAGGTGGGGGCCCACACACAAGGGGCATTTGTGTCAATACTGGCATGCCTTTCGGTTGCACACCCCTTGTGCCCTGAATTCCCAGCAAATTTGATGGGGTTGAACTGCCTGCCCCACTTGAGGGTGGGAACTAGAGGATGCAGGCAAGTGGTTGACCAGATGGCCACTATGCGACTGATCTCCCATGTTTGGCTTGGACAAAGCCATCACCTGCAGCCAGAGGTGTGGGTGTATCTGATCCCAATGCAGTGAAGGGTTCATGGCAGCACAGAACCTGAACTCCCGGTTGTACTGGAGCCATGCAGGGCCTGTAAAGCCTGTGTATCCCTTGTAAGTTATATCAAAATACTGGAACAAGGATGCTGCCCTGAAAGGCTGTGCCTTGGAAAGCATGCCAGTGTATATAAGGAAACCTGCCACCCAATTGGCCCAAGTTCTATCCACCTTCATCTTTGCATACTTTTCCTTGTCCCTATCCTTGAGTTCCTCCCTCTCCTTCTTTTCCAGCTCCTGGAACAAAAGTGAAAAAACATCTACATATTTTCCTTTACAAATTTTATCCCTAGTGGCAGGGAAACACCACAAGGCAAAGGATCCCCCCATCATGGTGTGCCAGGCGCACTGCATGGCTGCACAGCTGCTGCGCTACACCCCGCCTGAGGGGTGCCTCGTGATGGAGCAATGCCACATAGCTGTCCACAGACATGGCTGCATGCTAGTACGGTTTGTGGAGCCTGCCATCACAGGTTGGCCCCAGGGCCAGCAGGCTCCAGGGTGGTGCATGCTGCACTTACCCACCGCTGTGGAAGGGCCAGCCAGGGCATCAGTCAGGCATTGCTGCTCTGAGGCTGTCGATGTGGAAGATGTGCTGTGGTCCTGATTCCCAGAAGCCCCATCCTTACTAGCCCCCTGTGGGGCGGTTCGCCCTACAATGAGAGATAAACGGGTTAAAACCTCCACCTGGAAATGGTAGATGCAGCAGCGCATGTCTACTTCTTTCCATGAGGTCCACTCCCAGGCCTCGCCACAGGAGTTGCTACTCCTGTGGCCTGCTCCACCATCAGCAAGTGATGCAAAAAAGCCCTCTGCACCTCATCATCCTCATCATCAGTAGAGAACAGTGCTGGAGCTGGCCGCTTGGGTGGTGGCTTGGAAGCTGGCTGCTTTCCCTTTGAATGGCCAGAGCCCTTCTTTGGTGCCATCTTGCTATACTCAAAGCATCCCACAGGGCAGAAGAACAAACCCTCAGTGGAAAGCAACTACCAAATGCGCAGTGCTCACCACCTAGACTAAAAGTGAAAGCTGGCCACTGGGAGGAAAAACAAAATGGCCAACTGCAGCCAAAATACAAAATAGCTGCCAATAGTAGGCTACAAAATGGCCACCTGCCCCACAAAAAATGGCCACCTGAGCAGGGGGACATCTCTGCCACAAAGCTGGTGGATAGCCCAACTGTTCACTCCAGGAGCCCAAGCAGAGTGATATCCTGCCCCCAGGACCAAACAATGTACTCCAGGGGGCCCACCAGGTGAGGGGGTGGAGAGGGGAAGGGCCGAAGTACAAGCCCACCAACGACAGCCAGGGAAAATCTCCGCTGCTGCTCCAAAAGTTGCCCAGGTGGCCATTGGGACACTGCCCCCAGCTCCTGTCCTCCTATAACCACAGTGGGGAAGAAGCTCTACTCCCGGGCCCTGCCACAACCCCCCACATCACTGGCTGACCCCCAGGGCCCTTGCAGCCTGCCCTTCAACACCAGACCTTCCACCACTGGGAACGCTGAGCCACACAGCTGCGCGACCCAGAGCCTCGCTAGTGGGCAGGTCCCCAAACTGTCAACTGCTGAATAGCAGTCTACACATGCCAGGCATCACCTGGGAGCCACCTGTCCACTGCTGAGTCCTCCTCACTCTTCACTGCAGCAGGCCTCCCCTTGCAGTGCCACAGAGCCGCTGTCGCACATGCTGCCACCATCATGCCACCGCTGACCATGCCGCTTGACCACGCCACTGCCGCACCATCAATCACCACCATCAGAGGCCCACCCAGTCAGGCCTTCAAGGCCTGGGCTGGCAGCCTGAGGAGGAGCTCCCCAAACACAGCCTGCAGGGCAGGTAAGCCCAAAATGCCTGGCGTGCCATGGAGCTCGTCACCAGCCGAGAACCAAGCAGGATTGCTGGCAAGGATGGGAGGGGCCCAGCTTTTAAGCCCCTTGGCCCCTCCTGTCTTGGTTACCCATATGAGGTGCATCTTGGTGCCCAAACCGGGGCCCACCTCATAGCCACAAGGGCCGAGGGCTGGTTGACTTGTGTTCTGTTTTTTATCTTTGACCCGCCAAGCTAGTATCTTCACGGTTTTTGGTGTCCATTGGCAAAACTGTTGTTTTAAGTATAGTAGATTTTTCTGAATTTGACTTGTTTCCAGACTTTTCCTTTTTTTTAATAAGGTCTTATAGATTTTTGCAGAACCAGTTCTTTTATGTTCCTTTTCTAAGTGTTGTATTTCGTCCAGTAATTGATTCCATTGTTTTAATTTATCTTTTTTTAGGTTTGAAGAGATCTTAATCAAATGTCCACAAATCGTTGCTTTAAAAGCATCCCAAATTACTGGTGGCAACACAGATCCAGGAGAATTCTCCTTGAAGTATGCCAGGATTTCCTTTGAGATATCTTCTCTGATGTTATTTTGTAATAAAATAGATGTATTTAAAGACCAAGTCCTATTGTTGTTTGTTATCTAATAAGCCTAGCATACAATATACTGGTGCATAGTCTGACCAGCAAATAGGTCCTATACCTGCATCTTAAGGAATGGCAGCAAAGACTGGAATGCCAAAATTTAGTCTATTCTTGTGTGAATTAGATGACGTGTAGGAAAAAAGATGTTATCACACCCAGAGGGGTTTGACGTTCTCCAAACCTCACGAAGATCATAACGAGAAAAGATACCTTGTAATTCTGTCTTATTTTGAATGGACTGAGTTTTGTATTTTCTGGGCTGAGATCTATCTTTCTTCAGGTCAACAATATAATTCAAGTCTCCTCCAATCAATAGATGTCCTTCTCTGAAGTGAAATAACTTTGCTAAAGTTTCTTCTAAAATGCAAGTTGATTGGCATTTGGGGCATAGATTGATGCAATTGTTATTTGATGGCCCTCTAATAAGCCTTTAATAAATAAGTATCAGCCTTGAGGATTTGGAAAAATCTCTTTGCAATCAAACTGTATCGACTTAGAAATTAAGACTGCAGTACCTCTGGCTTTCGAAGATCCTGGTGCCTGATATTGGGCTTGAAACCATTTCATTGTCAATAATGATCTATTAGATGTTTTAATATGAGTTTCTTGCAACATCACTATATTTGAACGAGATTTCGTTATTTGACACATAATTCTGCATCTTGGAGGATTGGCTAAATTAGGGGTGTGTCACCTAATATGCAAAGGAGTTCCTGCTACAAAAAAAGCCCTGGCTATATCTCAACACAGCTGTTTACAAAAAGGTTGTTGTGTAGCTCTTCTTCTGAGAAAAACTTTCTCCTTCACAACTTTTATGTTTTCTTAATTCCAAAGGATGATGCAGAGTGAATAAACTGGCTGGCCAGGAATGAGTCAGAGACAGAGAGGGTTGGAGAAAGAGAGGACGGAGAACATACAAGCCATGCAAGGAAAAGGGAAGCAGAATAAGAGGATTTAGGAGAAAGCCAATTCAAAATGTTGGGGACAAGGAAGCCCCATCTCTACCCTGGCTCCTCTTTTTTTCTGTCGTCAGCAAGACCTTCTCCTCCCAATGTACAGTCAGTGTGCCATGATATTACGGGAAATGGGAGGTCTTTCCATATCTCCATTAGCCCTTTGTGGCTGATGCAAGTTACTCATCAGAAGACTCAGTCAGGGACCTCTTATTTCAGGACTAGCCATTAATCTCAATTGGACAATTGCTGTCTTGAACACTCTAGTGCCTACATCATGCAAGGGCACTATAGTCGTATGTGTTCATTATTTCACATCTGCTATTTGGTGCACCAGTATCTCCTGGTGAATGTTTTAGCAAAAAGATCCGTTAGATAAGAACATAAGAACATAAGAGAAGCCAATGTTGAATCAGGCCAATGGCCCATCTAGTCCAACACTCTGTCACACAGCGGCCAAAATATACCAGGTGCCATCAGGAGGTCCAGCAGTGGGGCCAGGGCACCAGAAGCCCTCCCACTGCTGCCCCCTCCAGCACCAAGAATAGAGTGCATCACCTGCCCCAGACTGAGAGTTCCCATCTATACCCTGTGGCTAATAGCCACTGATGGACTTCTGCTCCATATCCTTATTCTAATTCCAGACTTTTTTTTTTTCTGTGCGGATACCTATTCCCTCCAACAGGGGCCTCACTCTCCCCCAACAGCTTTTCCTGCATAGTCAGTAGACTTCCTGGGTTTGTAGAAAAATCTGAAAAGTGGGGAAATCCCTTCAGGGACAGTTGAATTCCCCCCAAAAAGCCTTTTGAAATGGCCTCCGCAGGGACCTGACTCCAGGCAGCAACGGTGAGAGATTAGAATGTTGGGGGGGGAGGGGGGAGGAGAGGCTTCTGACTGGCTCTGTCAGTCAAAGGGTGGGGGAAAGGCCCTTTCTTTCCAGGCCTCTTTCAGCCTTGGAGGGAGGGGGAGGGGGAAGCCTTGGGCCAGGCTGGGGGATTCCTGGAGGTTTTGGGGTGGAGTGCAAGGAGGGCAGGATTTGGGGAAGGGAGAGGCCTCAGCTGGGCATCATGCCACAGAATCCACCTTCCAAAGAAGCCATTTTCTCCAGGGAGACAGATCTCTGTTGTTCACAGATCTCTGGAGTTCACTCTCCAGCAGGCCCCACTTGGAGGTTGCCAACCCTAGGCCTGGCAGCAGTCTAGAGTTGCCAGGTCCCCCCATGGGCACTGGCAGAGGATGGGGGTAGTGGGGTTGCCAGCTCCAGGTCTGGAAACTCCTGGAGATTTGGGGATGGAGCCTGGGGAGGACAGGGACCTCAGTGGGGTACAATGCCCTAGAGTCCACCCTCCAAAGCATCAATTTTCTCCAGGGGAAGTTAACTCAGTAGTCTGGAGCTGAGCAGTAATTCCAGGGGATCCCCAGATCCCACCTGGAGGCTGGCATCCCTAGGCAGCACCCTCTGGGTGACTTGATACCACCTAATTTGCATGACTCAACTTGGCCTGGCTGCTTGCTGCTGTTCAGCAGCCACCCAATGAAAGCCAGCAGTGGTGCAGCAATTAGAGCCTCAGAGTAGGGTCTGCAAGACCCAGGTTCAGATCCCCATATTGCGGTGGAAGCTGACTGGATGATTTTGGACCAGTCACATACTTTCAGCCTAACCAACCTCACAGGGTTGTTGTGAAGATAAAAAGGAGGTGAGAATAATGCAAGCTGCTTTGGTCCCCACTGTGGAGAAAGACTATAATTTTCCTTGGTAGAAGCTGTGGGGGAGGGGGTGGAGACGAAAAGCTGAAGACAGATAAAGGCAGATAAAGGTTAAGTTGGCTGTTGGGTGGGAAGGAAATAGGGTTGCCAACTCTGGATTGGGAAACTCCTGGACATTTAAGGGGTGGATCCTGGGGATGGTGGGGTTTGAGGAGGGGAGGAACTTCAGACCAGTATAATGCCATAGACTCCACCCTCCAAACCAGCCATTTCCTCCATGAGAACTACCATTGCCAGCCTCTGGGTGAGGGCTGGAGATCACCCAGAATTACAACTGTTGTCCAGGTGACAGAGATCAGTTCCCCTGGATAAAATGGCTGCTTTGGAGGGTTGAGTCTATGGCTCCACCCCCAGAAGGGAGAAAGAGTGTGAGATAGGTAAGGGTAGAGGGGAGGAAGCAAAGGTGTGAGGAACAGGATGACCATCCCGCAAGTTTCTTGCAGGTCTCCACTTGTGTTTATCTAATTCCTTCTTGAAACTGTCCATGCTTGCAGCTGCCACCACCTCCTGTGGCAGTGAATTCCATATGTTAATCACTCTTTGGGTGAAGAAGTATTTCCTTTTATCTGTTCTAACCCGACTGCTTAGCAATTTCATGGAGTGCCCACGAGTTCTTGTATTGTGAGAAAGGGAGACAAGTACTTCTTTCTCAACCTGCTCAATCCCATTCATAATCTTATAAACCTCGATCATGTCACCCCTCAGCCGTCGTTTCTCCAAGCTAAAGAGCCCCAAGCATTTTAACCTTTCTTCATAGGGAAGGTGTTCCAACCCTTTTATCATTCTAGTTGCCCTTCTATGCATTTTTTCCAATGCTATAATATCCTTTTTGAGATGTGGTGACCAGAACTGTACACAGTATTCCAAATGAGGTCTCACCAATGATTTATACAGGAGCATGATGCATCCTAACATTTATGTTGTTAATATAATTATGTTCTTTTTTGGGTAGGGAGAGAGAAACAATTTTCAAAAGTAGAGCAAAATTGTCTTTCCTTGACATTAAAGCCGGTTTGGTGTAGTGGTTAGGAGCATGGACTCTAATCTGGGTGAACTGAAATTAATTCCCCACTCCTCCACATGCAGCTGCTGGTGTGACCTTGGGTCAGTCATGAATTCTTTCAAAGCTGTTCTCTCAAGGGCAATTCTTGAGAAAGCTCTCAGACCCCCCCCCACCTCACAGGGTGTCTGTTGTGGGAAGGGGAAGGGAAAGGAGATTCTAAGCTGCTCTGAAACTCCTTTGGGTAGTGAAGGGCAGGGTATAAATCCATTCTCTTCTCTCTTCTTCTCTTCTAAAACCATTCACCTGATAGACAAAAGATAGACTGTCAAAACTAGTTTTCATAAAAACTGATATTGCATTCCAGAATCATTTCAGGAGATCTGGAATTCAATTAGTACCAAGGCACTTTAACACCATTAAGCAGTATTCCCCATGGATGCAACATAACTAATGTTTGCCTACCTCAGAATCAAAGGAGTTGAAATATTTTTCAGATATAAAATCAACATGTTCAGTAGAGTTCCAAGCAAAGCTCTGACTGTGAACTGCAAATAAAGTGCAGCAGAATATAAAGAGGAAAGCCTATTCAGTTTTAGTACCCTGATTTTATAGATCAAAGGCACCACTGAATTCTGAGATCAAAGGGAACGTTTAACCTTTAAACGCTTGGCAAACTTAGATGTAATTGAAGAGTAATTTTAATTGTCAAACTTTCAAATATTCCAGAACTTTTACCAAGTTACCATTTTGCTTTGTAGGTCTTGAGATTTTTCTCTCTCTTGGAAAATTAGGCTGGTTTGCCAGCCATTAAAGGAGGTGCCCAAAGGCTATGGTCTCTCTGTAGGGAGGTATAGGCTATGAATTGAAACATTTAATGAAATCAATACTGTTCAGTGAAGTCACAATCAAAGTAGTCAAGTTACAAATTCATTTGGGTGGGTGGACTTATAAGCTTTCATTTTCTAAGAAAATGTACAGACTGGTAATCTTTCATTTTATTAACAGTCCTAGAAAATGGATTTTTTAAAAAATCAGAAAGCCAAAGACTACCCTCCCAATTAAGGAAGGAGCTTTGGGGGGGGGGGGTGATTAATTTTATGAAGGCTCTATTCAGTTAGCACAAAGCACAATTTGTTCATATGAAGGAGCCTGAAATTCTTAGATTTGCATCCTTTTTCTTCTAACCTCACTCTTAACCCCCTATGCCATACTATGCCATGCAATCTGTGTGTAATTCCAGGGGAGTAGCTGTACTAGCCCATTGCATCAAATTAAAACAGAAGTATGGTAGCACCATAAAAACTAGCAAAATTTATTCCAGCATAAAATTTCATGACTCAGGGCTTCCTTCATGTAAGTCCTGACTCATGAAAGCTCATTTGGTCTCAGCAGTGACATTGGACTTGTTTTATAACTTTTTTGTGACACTTAAGTCTTACCATAATTTGTTGGGACATCCAAATTTGGGTACCTTTAAAAAAAACCCTGGGTTTTGTTTCTTGTGAACAAATTGGGAATTCAAACCAGCACTAACCCTTGGCATGGAATTCCTATAAACTGAGGGGTCAATTATACATTGCATTTCTTCACTTGTTTACACTTGCTTTCCCATGCTTCCCAGAGCCACACAGAAGCTGCAGGGGACTGCTTCAAGGCGGGGGGGAGAGAGTCCAAGTGGGGCTCAGAATGGTGCTGCAGGAGGAGGAATGACTTCTGCCTCCCCCACAAGCAGTCTTCTCACACAAACACCATGCTGGGGGGCAAAAGTAATTTTGCCAGATTTGCTGTTGCATGTGCACAGATACTGAATGGGCTTGTAATCAATAACACCCACAGATGGAGAGACTAAAAAAAAATTATGGAAAAGGGAATACAAGAAAAAGTTGCAAATCACCTCTCCAAGCATCTGAACCAGCACTAACAATGATTGATTCTCTTTGCCTCCAAGATCTGTTTGACCTTAATGACTGGAAAGTATCAATGTCCATTTCCTGTCTCTTGATGCTTTCTTCCTCCCTCTAACTTCCTTGAATTCTCCAACTCAACGATTGATTTTGAGACCATCTGTTGAGCACTAGCTAACGTAGCCCAACAGAACAAGATAGGCTCTGCTTGGACCCAGCTGACCTCTGAGAAGGAGTGGGAGATAGAGCTGCTAGAGGGGTGTGTGATTTTTATTTAATTTCAGCTGAGGTGATTTAGCTGAGAGGGTACTGTGTTTGGGATTGTGTGAGTGAGTTGTGAGTTGTTGCAGAGTCCTGGCTGCTTGAGAAACGGTGTGAAAGGGTCATTGACTGCAATTGAGTGCCTGGGTGAATTTGAATAGCTGCTGGCCACATCCATTGCTGGGGGAAGCTTCTATTTAAGGTAGGAAGCTTCTATTTAAGGCAGCACCTTGCCAAAAGCAGAGCAGACACAGCTGAGCCCTGAGAAGGAGCAGGAGCTAGCACTGCTAGAGGGGTGAGTGTTTTTTATTTAATTTCAGCTGAGGTGATTTAGCTGAGAGGGTACTGTGTTTGGGAGTGTGTGGGCCGGAGAGACAGGCACTCATCAGGAGTCTCAATGCATGGATGAGACGATGGTGTAGGGGGGAAGGGTTCAAGTTTCTTAGGCACTGGGATGCTTTTTGGAACAAGAGGGAGCTATACAAAAGAGACAGTCTCCACTTGTCTCAAGAAGGAACCAGGCTGCTGGTGCTTAAAATCAAAAAGGTGGCAGAGCAGTTTTAAACTGAATATTTGGGGAAAGCTGACAGGAGGTGAAAAGTCTCTGGTTCGGGATGGCTCATCTCAAAGAGAAGGAGTAGCTGTTACTTCTCTGCAAGGAAATGGATTAGAATTGTCCACTGAGACTGTGGCTAACGATATGGACTGCCTGGCAAAGTCACGAGGCAGCAGGAGGAAAGTTGTGGGCTTAACATGCATGGGGAACTATAGGTGTTAATACACAAATGCTATAAGTGGCCAAGGTAAAATTGGGGGATTGGAATGCTTGGTGTTGGGGGTGAAATGGACATTGTAGGTATTTCAGAAACTTGGTAGGATGAGGAAAATCAGTGGGATATGGTGATTCCTGGTTATAAATTATATTGGAAGGATGGGGGGAAGGGTTGGAGGTGGGGTGGCTCTGAATATCAGAGAGAGTATACAGTCCAGTAAGATTAAGTGGGTAAGTGAATTGGATTTGCTTCTAGAAATGCTATGGGTTGAACTAGTGGGCCCAAAAGGAAGCTTAACACTGGGAGTTTGTTATCGCCCACCAGATCAAAAGATAGAGGAGGATTATAAAATGATGAATGAATTAAGGATAGCAGCTGGATGAAATAATAGGCAATAATAGGCGATAACAGTCGTAATAGGCGATTTCAACTACCCACACATTGATTGGGTCAATATGTGTTTAAGTCAGGAAAAAGAGATTGAGTTTCTAGACATTCTCAATGACTATGCTATGGAGCAGATGGTCACAGGACCTACCAGGGGAGAAGCGACCCTGGATTTGGTCCTAAGTAATGCCCAAGACCTGGTGAGAGATGTAAAAGTGATTGCACCGCTTGAGAACAGTGACCATAATGTTATTGAGTTTAACATTAGTATAAATAGGAAGTTGCCCAAAAAGACTGACACAACCACAACAACTTTAAAAGGGATCATTTCTCTGATATGAGGGGACATGTGAGGAGGAAACTGAAAGGACAAGTAGAAAGGGTCAAAACCATTGGGGAAGCTTGGAGAGTATTTAAAACTACAATCCTAAAAGCTCAGAAAAAATATATACCACAGGTTAGGAAAGGCACAAATAGGTATAGAAAAAAGCCTGCATGGTTAACAAACAAAGTAATGGAAGCTGTAAAAGGTAAGAAGGATTCCTTTAAGCGGTGGAAAGCTAGTCTCAGTGAGGTTGATAAAAGGGAACACAGGCTGTGGCAAATAAAATGCAAGTCTGTTATCAGGCAGGCAAAAAGGGAATATGAAGAGCATATAACAAAGAACATGAAGACCAACAATAAAACTTTGTTCAAATACATTAGAAGCAGGAAACCAGCCAGGGAGGCAGTGGGGCCCGTGGATGACCAAGTGGTAAAAGAATGACTGAAGAATGACAGGGAAATGGCTGAGAAGCTGAATGCATTTTTTGCCTCTGTCTTCACTGTGGAAGATGACAAGTGCTTGCCCACTCCAGAATCACCGATTTTGGGAGGGGGTTTGAAAGACCTGAATCAGATTGAGGTGACAAGAGAGGAAGTCCTACAACTGATGGACAATTTAAAAATTAATAAATCACCAGGCCCGGATGGCATTCATCCGAGAGTTCTGAAAGAGCTCAAATGTGAACTTGTGGATCTCCTGACAAAAATATGTAATCTTTCTTTAAGATCTGCCTCCATTCCTGAGGACTGGAAGGTAGCTAATGCCACTCCCATCTTTAAAAAGGGCTCCAGGGGAGATCTGGGAAATTACAGGCCAGTCAGTCTGACGTCGATACTGGGTAAGTTGGTGGAAACTGTTATTAAGGAAAGAATTAGTAGGCACATTGATGAGCAAAAACTATTGAGGCAGACTCAGCATGGGTTCTGTAAGGGAAGATCTTGTCTCACTAACCTGTTAGTGTTTTTTGAGGAAGTGAACAAACATGTAGACAAGGGGGACCCAATATATGTTGACTTCCACTTCCTTGACTTCCAGAAAGCTTTTTGATAAAGTTCCTCATCAAAGGCTCCTAAGTAAGCTCAATAGTCATGGGATAAAAGGACAAGTCCTCTTGTGGATTGTGAGGCACTCCAAAGGGATTTGTTGAGAATGGGTGAGTGGGTGTTAACATGGCAAATGTGGTTCAAGGTGGCCAAGTGTAAAGTGATGTGCATTGAAGCCAAAAATCCTAAATATAAATACACGTTGATGGGTCTGAACTGACAGAGACTGACGAAGAGAGAGATCTTGGAGTCATAGTAGATAACTCAATGAAAATGGCTAGACAGTGTGTAACTGCAATAAAGAAGGCCAACGCTATGCTGGGGATTATTAGAAAGGGAATTGAAAACAAATCAGCCAGTATCATAATGCCCATGCATAAATCATTGGTGCAACCTCATTTGGAATACTGTGTACAGTTCTGGTTGCCACATCTCAAACTCGGTTTCCCGGCCATCGGCACTCGGGCCGTTCAGCTGGGGGACCGCCTTTGCCACCCAGGAAGGAGAGGAGGCAGTTGGATGCATCGTCATGCATCCGGGGCTAAAGGGGCGGAGCCTGAGCTTATTAGGCAGCTCATGGCTCCAGCCCTTCATTCTTTGCCCCGCGCTCGGACTGGAGGGAGCTCTCTGAGCTCCGTCTCTGGCGTCTGCTGCGATTTCGGCCGTTTGTGGCCCAGATCGAGCAGCGAGGGTTAGGAAGGACAGCAGCGCGCGCTGCAGCGAATAAGGAGGGCTGAGGCTCGGCGGAGCAGCGCGTGCAGCAGCAAACGGGGGAAGGCTTCCAGGCGGAGCAGCACGTGCCGCGGTGAACGGGGGAAGGCTGAGGAGGCTTCTTGTTTCCAGCGGAGCACCCTTTTTTCCTTACATTCTGGCTTCTTTGGAGCTGGGTTGCTGGTTTTTTGGGGCTTGGTTGGTGAGGCTGGCCCCTGGGGGTGGTAGGTCTGTTCAGGCCTTGGATTGTTAACGGGGGCTGGGTTCTCTTGACAATTGCACCCCCCCCCCAATTTTGCCCGGTTTTCCTAGTGGAGAAGTTGATTATTCTGCCCCAGTTTCTGTTCAATTTCCCCCCCAAAAAAAATTTCAATAAATAGGAAGTCTCCACAGTGGCCCTGGCTGTTGGGGGTGACGGTATTTGATAAGTGGCCAGTCGGGTACTTACCTCGGCACTGGGCGGCTCAGCAGTTGCCAGCACTCCACAGATAGTTGTGAGATTGGCGGCCATTTTGTGGGGTTTGGCGGCCATTTTAGGTCTGTAATCACCTGGTACACAGTAGTCACAGTGGAATTTGACGGCTTTTGTACTAACGGCAGCCATTTGGTGGGGCTGGGTGCCCCCCCCCCAATTTTCCTTTCCCTCCCAGGTTTGGTGTAGTGGTTCAGTGTGCAGACTGCATTCTAGGTGGCCTGGGTGGAGTTTTCCAATTCACTTGCTCCTGGGTGGTGACTCTGGGCCCCTGTAATTTTGCCCGGCTGTTTTATAAGGAGGGCAGTTTGGTGTGAGATTTTTAGCACATTGGACAACAGGTGTTTTTGGGCGAAGAGTTTTTTGAGCCGTTCTGATACCCTTGGGTAAGGGTGGGGTATAACCCAGTTCTCTCCATTTGTGCCTTCCTTAATTATGGCACCTAAAAAAGGCACTGGTCGTTCAAAAGGTAAGCAACCGGCTCCTAAGGCTCCTCCAAAGCGGCCAGCCCCCACCCTCTCTTCTTCGGATGAGGTGGGGGATGATGAGGTGCAGCAGGCCATATTGGCTCGCCTGATGGCAGTAGAGCAGGCTTCTGGGTTGGCTGCCCCCCGCCCTCCTTTAGTGCCCGAGCAGGTCGAGCGGAAAGAAACTCGTGTGGCGGCTAGCAAACGTTTCCAAGCTGAGGTGTTGACCCGTCTTTCTCTCCTTGAGGGTAGGATTTCTGCAGGTGCTGGGTCTGGCACTGGAGATGTGGGCAGTCAGGATGGTGCTACGGTGGGCCCTTCTGGTGAAGGGCCTTCTTCAGGAACAGAAGTGCCTGGCTTGACGGCCATTCCAGGAAACACCGCAGTGGGTAAGTCAGCTTCGAGTTCTCCTCCTGGGGTGGCATGGCCCTGGGGGCAATTTGGGCCCCCGCTCACCCCAAGTCAAGGTTCCGCTCCTGCTTTGCATAATCAGGGCATGGGACCACATTGGGGTGCACAGCCTGTTCAATTGCCTATGCAATGGCCTTCTGGGACATGGTATGGCTTGCTGCCAGGGGGACCTGGCCAGTGTTTGGGCTCCCCATCGTATGGGAGTGCATCCTATGCTGCCACGCCTGCCACTGAGTTGCCTTTTGGAGATGTGGCTCTGCCTTTAGGTGACCATTTGTTGCCGGCCACCAGAGAGAAGATTTATAGAGGGGAATATGTTGATTTCTTTTCCCTTCTTTTTCAAGAGTTGGAAAAGAAAGACAAAAACGATTTGGACGATAAGGACAGAGAAAAGCTTCGAAAAATGAGAGTAGATCGGACTTGGGCTAATTGGGTGGCTGGTTTTATAGTTTATGCTGGAGTGCTGGCAAGGGCGCAGCCTTGGCGAGCTGCAGCTTTATTTCAGTATTTTGACATTATCTACAAAGGGTATACAGGTTTCACTGGACCGGCATGGCTCCAGTATGATGAGGAATTCTGCATGCGGGCAGCTATGAATCCTTCACTGCGGTGGGACCAGGTACACCCCCATCTGTGGTTACAGATCATGTCCCCGGCTCGGCCTAACGTGGGTGAACGGTCACACAGTGGACACATAGTGCAGCGCTTGCCTGTGTCACCTACCACCCGCGGTGCCACGGGTCAGGCGGTTCAACCCCGCCAGTTATGTTGGGAGTTTGGATCGCAAGGTGTTTGCAGCCGGAAGGCTTGCCAATATAGGCACGAGTGCCCTCTGTGCAGTGGACCGCACCCTTTTTCAGCTTGCTTCCGGGGAAAATCCCGGAGGGGACGTAAGCGATTTGAACCGGGGGTTCCGGAGCAGCTGCTGGTAAAGGGCCCCAGTCCCATAAAACTGAAAGTGCTTGAGGATTGGTTAAGCCGATACCCCAGGCGGGATGATAGTTTTTATCTGTTAAATGGTTTTCGGTTTGGTTTTCGTATTCCCTGCCAAGGCCCTAGGGTTTCATTTATTTCACCTAATTTAGCATCCATCAGGGGTTTGGAGCACGTGGTTAGGCACAAGATTGAGAAGGAGAGGGTGGAGGGAAGAGTACTGGGCCCGTTTCCTTCTCCGCCAGTGGCAAACTTGAGGGTCTCCCCGTTGGGCATTGTTCCAAAAAAGGCCCCTGGTGAGTATCGGTTGATACACCATCTGTCTTATCCCCGTGGGGCATCGGTTAATGATGCCATTCCAGAGTTTTTGTGCTCTGTGCGGTACACCTCCTTTGACCATGCGGTCAGGGTGGTTCGCCGCTGTGGGGTAGGCGCTGAGATGGCCAAATGTGACATAAAGTCGGCATTTCGACTCCTTCCGGTTCACCCTAGCGACTTTGAGTTGTTGGGGTTTTCCTTTGAAGGGCAGTTTTACATGGACAGGGCATTGCCTATGGGCTGCTCTGTTTCGTGTGCAGCATTTGAACATTTTAGCACATTTTTAGAATGGGCCCTTTGTTGCCGCTCGGGGATTAACACGGTGGTTCATTATTTGGACGATTTTTTATTTGTGGCACCTGTGGGCTCTGACCAATGTCGGGTACTATTGCAGAATTTTTTGGAGCTAACTGAGGAGCTGGGTGTTCCTTTGGCTCATGAAAAAACTGAGGGTCCTTCACAGGTCCTGACCTTTTTGGGCATTGAGTTGGATTCCCTGGCTCAGGCTTCTCGGTTGCCTCCAACTAGGGTCACTGAGTTGCGGGAGAGGTTAGCCATTTTCTTGGTGCACAGGAAGGCCACACTTCGTGAGTTTCAGCAGCTAGTGGGGCACCTCAACTTTGCCTGCAAGGTGGTCGCCCCTGGGCGGGCTTTCTTGCGCAGGTTGTGTGATGCTTTGAAGGGTCTTCAGTTGCCACATCATAGGGCTAGGGTTACAGCTGGTATGAAGGCCGACCTCAGAGTGTGGCTGGAGTTCCTCGACTCTTTTAATGGAGTCTCTTTCTGGAGGACTGAGCTACAGTTGGGGGCCGGCCTCCAGATTTGTTCTGATGCGGCAGGGTCCCTGGGTTTTGGTGTTTATTTTCAGGGGCACTGGTGTGCTGAGGAATGGCCAGTAGAGTGGGTGCGAGATGGTATTTCCAGGGACCTCACCTTTCTGGAATTTTTTCCCATTCTAGTGGCGGTGTGGTTGTGGGGAGACACACTGGCTAATCACACAGTGCATTTTTGGTGTGATAATTTGGCTGTTGTCCAGATTATCAACTCCCTCACATCCAGATCGCCTCGAGTAATGGACTTAGTACGAGCATTCACACTTCGCTGCCTTCGTCTTAATATTCTGTTTTTTGCCCGACATGTTCCGGGGATCGACAATGGGGTGGCTGACACTCTTTCTCGTAAACAGATGGGGAGGTTTCGTCAGCTGGCCCCGGAAGTCGACCTGCATCCGGCGCTCATGCCAATGGAGCTGTGGCAGGTTGGAAGGCGAAAGTGAACAGGGCAATTGGACTGGCTGTTGCGCCAGGAACGAAGCGGGCGTATGACCGTGCGGTTTACCGTTTTTCCCAGTTTAGAAAGGAGGTAGGGTATCCTGACCTGTGGCCAGTACCAGTGGATCATTTACTACACTTCTGTGTAGTTTCCCGAGGTAAGGGGCTGGCGGTTAGCTCAATTAAGGGATTGCTATCGGCCATTGCCTTTGTTAGCAAATCAAGAGGGCTATCAGATGTCACAGGTGATTTTAGGATTCGTAGGATGCTTGAAGGGTGGTTATGGGAAGCGGGGGCCTGCCAGGATGACAGGCAGCCTATTTCTCCTGCTGTGCTAAGAGGTTTGCAGGCCGTTTGGGGAGACATTTGTACATCAGGGTATGAGGCCAGCCTTTTTCATGCGGCTTCACTAATTGCCTTTTTCGGTGCATTCCGCATTGGTGAACTTGTTGTGCAATCAAAGTCAGACAGGTCAGGCCACGCTTTTGAGATTCGGGATGTTCGTTTGTATGGTGATCGGGTGCAGCACACCTTGAGGCAGTCTAAAACGGATCAACGTGGATGAGGTATGGTTGTCTCCATTGGTGTGTGCGCAGAGAAGGAGTTGTGCCCAGTGTCCGCATTGGCGGCTTATCTGGCTGTTCGAGGGTTAGGGGCAGGTATTTTGTTTAGGCACCAGGATGAGAGCCCCTTAACAAGACATCAATTTTGGACAGTTACTTCTAAGGCCCTGGCTAGGATCAGTTTAGCAGGGGTGCGATTTTGTACCCATTCTTTTAGGATTGGGGCAGCGTCCACGGCGGCGGCTATGGGATATCGGCCTAGGGATATACAGCGTGTAGGCAGGTGGAAGTCCTCAGCTTACAAGGCCTATGTTCGCCCCGTGGCAAGTTTGTAATTGTATCCCGGATATTTTATTTGGTTCTGTTTTCCATTGTTCTCTTGTTGCAGGTCCTGTTGGCTGGCCGGAACAGAAGAGGGTCCTCATCTGTGGGCATAGTTATGTTTTTTGGGCCGCGCATCGAGCAAAGAGGTCGCCCATTGGCTCGCAGCTGGGGCTCAGCCAACGGGCCTTGGTGGAATGGCTGGGTCGACGTGGTTTGCAGTGGCCTGGTTTGTTGCACTTGTTGTTTGAGGAGAGGGTTGGGTCTCCTCCGCATATTTTGGTTCTTCATGTAGGGGGCAACGATTTGGGCTTTATGAAAGGAAAAGACTTGATTATTCAGGCTCAAGTTGATTTTCACAAAATTCAGCAGCGATGGCCTGAAACCTTAATTGTATGGTCGGCCATGACGCCACGGCTGGTTTGGCGTGGGACCTGCAACCCATTGGCCATCGATAAAGCACGTCGAAAAGCCAATCGGGAAATCCGTATTGCTCTTGAAAAGGGCCTTGGCCGGTATTTGCCTCCCCGAGCATACATGCGGGTGATCGTAGCTTGTATAGAAGTGATGGTGTGCATCTGTCAGAGGCCGGGATGGACCTCTTTTTGAATGATTTACGGCAAGGGCTTTCCGATGCATTGTGTCTTTAGTGGGGTAAAGGCCTAAGCTCAGGCTTGACCTTTTCAGTGGCAGGAATTCGTTCCATACAGATTGCAGCACGGTGAGCACCGGGTATAACCCCTTTGGGGGACATAGGGATCTTGCCAGTACAGTCCTTGGGCCATGCGACCCGGGATGGGGAAAGCAGATCGCCTACGGCATTGCAGGGATTTGCCTCCCTTTGAGCCTTGCGGCTTGGGGGCGGTTTCCCGGCAATTGACTGATTACCAGGCTGACTGGACGCGAGCCATACGTACTTGGCTGTCGTCTGGGGCCGGGTGGCTCGCCCTAGTATAATGGTGAGGGAGGGGTCCTTTGACCCCTGGCCTCGGCCATGCTGCAATCTGTCTGCCCTTGCCGTTGGTTATTGTTCAGTTTAATAAAAGTGGCCCATTAATACCCAATTGTTGTCTGTCTCCTTATTCCGGCTTGGGGGGCAACTCGGTTTCCCGGCCGTCGGCACTCAGGCTGTTCGGCTGGGGGACCGCCTTTGCCGCCCAGGAAGGAGAGGAGGCAGTTGGATGCATCGTCATGAATCCGGGGCTAAAGGGGCGGAGCCTGAGCTTATTAGGCAGCTCGTGGCTCCAGCCCTTCATTCTTTGCCCCGCGCTCGGCCCACCCTCCCACCCTTTAGGCAGTGCAGGCTGTTGCTGGTCGCCCTGTTGGGGGCCGGGTAGGAATTTTTCGCCTCTTCTCTGATTGGCTTTGGGAAGGGGTGTTTTTGCCTACCTTGTACTGTTGTTGAGGTGGAAATTGGCTTGGTGTGGCCGAGTTAATTAGGTCGTCACTTTAAGTTGGCAGGAATTCGTTCCATACAGATTGCGGCACGGTGAGCACCGGGTATAACCCCTTTGGGGGACATAGGGATCTTGCCAGTACAGTCCTTGGGCCATGCGACCCGGGATGGGGAAAGCAGATCGCCTACGGCATTGCAGGGATTTGCCTCCCTTTGAGCCTTGCGGCTTGGGGGCGGTTTCCCGGCAATTGGCTGATTACCAGGCTGACTGGACGCGAGCCATACGTACTTGGCTGTCAACTGGGGCCGGGTGGCTCGCCCTAGTGTAATGGCGAGGGAGGGGTCCTTTGACCCCTGGCCTCGGCCATGCTGCAATCTGTCTGCCCTTGCCGTTGGTTATTGTTCAGTTTAATAAAAGTGGCCCATTAATACCCAATTGTTGTCTGTCTCCTTATTCCGGCTTGGGGGGCAAAAGGATATTATAGCATTGGAAAAAGTGCAGAAGAGGGCAACTAGAATGATAAAAGGGTTGGAACACTTTCCCAGTGAAGAAAGGTTAAAACGCTTGGGGCTCTTTAGCTTGGAGAAACAACAGCTTAGGGGTGACATGATCGAGGTTTATAAGATTATGAATGGGATTGCGCAGTTTGAGAAAGAAGTACTTTTCTCCCTTTCTCACAATACAAGAACTCGTGGGCACTCCATGAAATTGCTGAGCAGTCGGGTTTGAATGGATAAAAGGAAGTACTTCTTCACCCAAAGAGTGATTAACACATGGAATTCACTGCCACAGGAGGTGGTGGTAGCTACAAGCATGGACAGCTTCAAGAGGGAATTAGATAAGCATATGGAGCAGAAGTCCATCAGTGGCTATTAGCCACAAGGTATAGATAGGAACTCTCAGGTTGGGGCAAGTGATGCTCTGTATTCTTGGTGCTTGGGGGGGGGCAACAGTGGGAGGGCTTCTAGTGCCCTGGTCCCACTGTGGGACCTCCTGATGGCACCTAGTATTGGCCTGATCCAACATTGGTTTCTCTTATGAAATTGTACCAGAATGCTGGTACCAGAGTGCTGGTTCTTAGTATGAAAAAAGCATTAAAGAAATTTTTAAGCTAACTCCTAAAGAAAAGTGATAGGAGCTGGAAGACATCTGCATCAGAATGAGGGATGGGCATGAACTACTTTTTTGCAGTTCAATTCCTGGTTGGTGGCTGAACCACAAACCAGACCATGAAATGATATGAACCGGGAGACTGGTTCACAACCTGAACTCGTTCATAGCAGTTTGTGACTCCTGCTTTCTGCCTCTAGCTTCTTTTTGCAGGGAGCAGAAAGCAGATATTCTCCCTGCAAAAAGCAGCAGGGAACAGAAAGCAGGTGTTAAGATGTTTTGGAGCCATTTAAACACCTGATTTCTCTTCCCTGTCACTTTTTTCAGGGAACAGAAAGCGGGACTTCTACTCATGAAAAGCAGTGGGAGCAGAAAGCAGGGGTTTTCCTGCAAAAAGTGGTGGGGAGCAGAAAGCAGGGTTTGCCCTGCAAAAAGTGGTAGGGAGAAGAAAGCAGCTTGGAGCCATTTAAACCCCTGCTTTCTGCTCTTCACAAATTGCCATGAACTGCCATGAACTGTCTTAATCTTCACGGATGTTTGTGTCAGCTCTTCAGTTTGCAAACTTCACAAACCAGCCAAAAAATTGTTAACCATTTTTATGTTATATAAGACAAACCAAAAAAAGCAACAAATAAACATACATACAGAAAAGGGGAGTTCCATTTACAACCTTATTTTGTCTTTTAAGTTACCTCATACATTAACAAGTTATATCTTTTATTTTTTCACAATGTATTTTAGAATAAATCTTTGTTCATAGCTAAAAAGAAAGTTATAGTTCATATTTCCTTGTGCTTCAGTTGTATGTCCATATGATTTATTTATTATGCTCTTCCACCCATTTGTAAAACCTCAACCATGTATTCTCAAAGTATCTCTCATTTTGTCCTCTCAAAATTAAAGTTAGTTTGTTCATCTCTGCAGTTTCAAGTATTTTAGTAATGATTTCTTCTTTTGAAGGTACCTCATTTTTCCTCCAGTACTTAGCATATAATATTCTCGCAGCTGTCACTACATGTATAATAAGATAGGAATCTTGCTTTTTACAATTTTCTGGTAATATATTCAATAAGAACAATTCTGGTATATAATGTATAGTACATGTTAACATTTTTTGTAACAATTCATGAATCCAAGACCAATATTTTTTTAACTCTATCACATATCCACCACATATGAAAGAAAGAACCAACATTTTTGACACTTCCAACAATCATTTGGTAGTTCAGGATAAAACTTTGCTAATTTGTCTGGAGTGATATACCATCTATAAAACATTTTATAAATATTTCCTTAAATGAAGTTGCTTTAGTAATCTTTACATTTGTTTTCCATACCTGTGACCATTCGTCTAAATCAATATTATGACCCAAATTTAGTGCCCATTGGACCATGCAGTTTTTAACTATTTCATCTTGTGTTTTATTTTCTAACATTATTACATATAATTTCTTAATCAATTTCTCATCAGTATATAACAATATCAGAACAGAACCGACAAGCATCCCTGTTTACTAGGAGATCCGGTTCCAGTTGCAGCAGTGACAGACGTGGTTGGGCAAACTCCCAACCTACCACCGTCTTCACCCTACCTTCTGGGATGAGACCCCTGTTGGGGGTGTCGGTTGTCCCAAATAAGTGCCAAGGAAGGCACTTACAACAAGGAGCTTCATTTCGGTGGTGGCGGCAAGCGGCATCAAGTGCTGGACCGAAACTGCTCAAACGCAGGAGGTGGGGCAACACTCAGTGAAGCTCCTCCAGCTGGGTAAACGCCGAAGACCTGAACCTCAGCCAGAGACTTTCCCATAAAGGCGAGCACTGTGAGTTCTGTTTACTTCTTTGGATTGCCTTAAATTTACAAAGCTGCTTCTATTTATGGGACATAGATACTGAGCATCGCTAATACTGATTGACTGTGAAATTCAAAAGGTATAGTAGTGGTGACGCAGAGTTCACAGTACATCTGCTATTTGATATAGCTGCAATTTAAAGGACTTAGTAGCAGGGAAGCACTTTAAAACTTCATTTTTGCCTGGCTGCCTGGTTGATTACATGCAGCTAAAGACTCGTAGAAGTTTCTGGCTTAAAGAGGAAAACTTAGAAGACCTTCAGACAGCGAGGCACCAATGTATCAAAGGACTAAATAGCTAAGACCAAAGACTTATGATACATATTCAAAGGTCTTAAAAAATAACAACCACCCTCTTACTCTCTGCTATATTAGTCTGGAAGAGACAACCCCAATTTGTTAGCCCTTAAGAACTGTGTTACTAAGTTAAAAAACAAACAAACAGTGGGGTTGAAAGAAACTAACTAGAAGCCATATAGGTTGAAGAAAGACTGAGGAAAGAAAATTGAATTCCAGAAGAAAGAAGAAAAAGAAGAAAAGAAGGAAAGAAGAAAGAAGTGTGTGGGGGGACTATTAAAAATCCATGTGGATTAAGTTTTCTTTTCTTTACAGTATATCTTATGCCTTATATGTGCAAGACTGATTGGTGCACATAGAGATAGATAGCTATAGGCATAGTTAGCTGGCTAGTAATAGTACTTTGTCTTGGGGTTTTTTTTTTGTTTGTTTTTTTACTTTTTATTGATTGATTGCTTTTTCCCACACACCTGTGGGCTCAGAGCGATTAACAGTTACTCATGACAATTGGACTAACAATATTCATGGGGGATAAGAGAGACAACATACAATATTTAATTACACAAATTGTAGCTTGGCCAGAGGATTCCACTGTGGGCTGAATCAGTCGTGTCCTGATGGCATGTATTCTTTGTCAGCTGGCTGATGACATCTGGGCATCTTGATGTCACACTGCCACCGCCTGGCTGACTCGCTTCACTGCAGAAATCCCAAAACAGATCTTTTCCCCTTTTGATCTTGCCGTGCCGCAGAAATCACACTCAGCAGCTAACACCTCCCAGAGGGAGTAGTGTGCCCACCCCCTTATGGGTGGTCCCCAGTTTATCTACTTGCCGAAGCTTTTGAATCACTGGGTAGACAATGAGCTAGGGATATGGCTAGGTTGCTCCCACCAGCGCGGGGCTAGAATTGGCAAACCTTGGCAGTTCAGGTGTTATAGTTAAGCAGGGGAATTACCCACTGCGCTTTTGCTCAAAGAGTGAAATAAAAATTTATTTAAATTGGTGAGGAAACCAACTGATTCAATATGAAGCAGATATAGGCATTGTGCTACCAAATAGAAATAGGTATCACTATAATAGGGCCAAATAGAATTAGGCAGATACTGGAAAATAGATGTTTGGAATAGCTTTCCTTTTTTGTTTTTCATAGGACTCATCTTCTTAGGGATAGAATTGTAGTATAAAAACTCTTCAGAGATGCATAACAAATTTAAATTATGGCAATGACCAAAGTTTCCTACTAAATCTGAAAATGGATAAATCAGGCAGTGGGAGACATGCCTCTTTTTCCACCTCTGCAATGAATCTCTCACAACTGACCTTGAAAGATTTGCAAAACCTAATACAAGAATCGGTTATAGCTCCTGTAAATATAATAGTAGGAACAGTGGTAGTGAAGGCAATAGAACCAATCCAAAAAACCCTAGAAGAATTATCCAAATTAGATGACTTATCAAATCAACTGACTATACAAACTGAAGAAATTAAAAAGCAGATGGTAGAAAATAAGCAAGAAATAGGTACACTTGTAAATTTGACAAATAAGATGGAGCTGAGGCTTGTGAGGGATGCTAAAAATAACAAGAAAGGTTTCTATGCCTATGTTCGGAGCAAAAAGAAGAACAGGGATGGGGTAAGCTCATTGCTAGGGGAAGACAGTCAAGGCTTAACAAGGGATGAAGACAAAGCAGAATTACTCTCACTTTGCATTGGTCTTTAACCGTAAGGCAAGCTGTATACAAACTGAAGAATGCAGGGCATATGAAGGAAGGATGAACTGCCTGTCCAGAGTAATTAAGGAAATGGTTAGGGAGCATCTGGCTGCCTTAAATACTTTCAAATCTCCAGAGCAGGATAGTTTGCATCCCAGGGTGCTAAAAGAAATTGCAGAAGCTATTTCAGAGCCTCTGGCTCTAATCTTTAAGATGTCCTGGAGTACTGGTGTTGTGCCGGAAGACTGGAGAAGAGCGAATGTTGTCCCAATCTTCAAGAAGGGAAAAAAGATGCACTCGGGAAATTACAGGCCTGTCAGCTTGACATCAATACTTGGAAAAATTCTACAACAGATTATCAAATGCTCTATCTGTGAGCACCCTCAACGGAATGAGTTAATTGGTAGCAGCCAGCATGGGTTTATCAAGAATAAGTCATGCCAGACCAACCTTATCTCCTTTTTTGACAGAGTTACTAAAATGGTTGACTCTGGCAATGTTGTGGATATAGTGTATCTAGATTTCAGTAAAGCATTTGACAAAGTTTCTCATGATATCCTTGAGGATAAGCTGGTTAAGTGTGGGCTGGATGGTGCAACCATTGGATGGATTCATGGTTGGTTGAAAAATCATACCCAACGAGTGCTTGTAAATGGCTCTGTGTCTATGTGGAGAGAAGTCTCAAGTGGAGCACCACAGGGCTCGGTCCTGGGCCCGGTGTTGTTCAATGTTTTATAAGTGACCTGGAGGAAGACATAGAGGGGATGCTTATCAAATTTGCAGATGACACAAAGATGAGTGGGATTGCTAATTCTGAAGAAGACATAGTCAGGATTCAAAATGATCTAGATAGGCTGGAACAGTGGGCCGAGGCAAATAAAATGAAATTCAACAGAGATAAGTGCAAAGTCCTACACCTGGGCACAAAAAATCAAATTCACAGATATAGAATGGGAGGGACTTGTCTTGACAGCAGCACATGTGAAAGGGATCTAGGTGTTATGGTTGATCACAAGCTCAACATGATCCTGC
This sequence comes from Gekko gecko, assembly GCA_029375565.1. Taxonomy (NCBI): domain Eukaryota; kingdom Metazoa; phylum Chordata; class Lepidosauria; order Squamata; family Gekkonidae; genus Gekko; species Gekko gecko. The sequence continues at coordinate 268,089,219 of JAPDNY010000001.1, forward strand.
AGTGTGATGTGGCTGTGAAGAAAGCTAATGCAATCTTAGGGCACATTAACAGAAGCATTGTGTCCAGATCACGGGAGGTGGTAGTTCTGCTCTATTCTGCTATGGTCAGGCCTCACCTGGAGTACTGTGTCCAGTTTTAGGCACCACACTTTAGAAAGGATGTTGACAACCTCAAGCGTGTCCAGAAGAGGGCAACCAGGATGGTGAGAGGGTTTGAATCCAAGTCTTATGAGGAAAGACTGAAAGAGTTGAGTATGTTTATCCTGGGAAAGAGAAGACTTAGAGGGGACATGATTGCAGTCTTCAAGTATTTGAAGGGCTGTCATGTAAAAGATGGAGCAGATCTATTCTCTCTTGCTCCGGATTGCAAGACTAGACCTAATGGGTGGAAATTACAAGGGAGTTGTTACCGGCTAGATATCAGGAGAAACTTCCTAACTGTAAGAGTGGTTGAGCAGTGGAACAGACTGCCTCGGGAGGTGGTGGATGCTCCTTCACTGGACATTTTCAATTGGAGGCTGGATGACCATCTTTTGGGTATGTTGTAGGTATATAGAGCTATCTTTTGGCTATGCTCCTGCAGAGTGCAGGGGGTGGACTAGATGACCTGAAAAGTCCCTTCCAACTCTAACATTCTATGATTCTAAGATGGAGTCTAAAATTGAAGAGGTAGATGAACAACTACAAACAGTAAAGGAGATGCAAGAGTTTCTAGAAGACTCTTTAATAAAACTGGAGATGGAAAAAGCCTCTTTTATGCTAAAAATGCAAAATCTCCCTGAAAAGAAGGAGGAGAACTTAAAACAAGAAGTGACTCAAGCTTTGGCTGACTATTTAGGAATGGAGTCAACTTTAGAAATGGACCAAAAGATAGATGTAGCATACAGATTTAACTCAGCCTACGCAAGACATAATGAAGTTCCTAGAGAAGTGCATGTAAAATTCTCAAAAAGAGAGCTAAAGGACAAGATACTTAAAGCCTCCAATGAAATACCCCTCAAGATACGTGATTCAGAAATTAGGATTCTTAGAGAGATCCCATGGAAGGTAAGGGAAAAAAGGCAGGACTATTCTTCACTGGTTAACCTTCTTAAGACGAACAATATACAATATAGATGGTTACTGCCAGAAGGACTATTTTTTCTATACAAAGGGAAAATATATAAGATCAATTCAATCTTTAAATTAGAAGACTTCATAGAAAGGCATGGGGAAGACCTTGGATGGCAGGAGGAAGACTTAACAGATTCAGATGAAGACCTTCAGCAGCATGATAAGGCAGCCGAAATAGGGATTATACAAGATTTTAAAAAAGAAAAATAGATGAGGAAAAGAAATACACCCCTCCCAAATAGTTACAAGACAACAACAGAGGGATAAGAAGGCAGCAACAGAAGAAGATGGAGATGAATAGACAAAAATTAATGATATCAGTTAATGTAAATGGGTTGAACTCACCACAAAAAAGATCAAGAATTTCCCACCAAATAAGAAAACTTAGAGCAGATGTGGTATGCCTCCAGGAAATACACCATCAAAAAAGAAGATCAACGCTTTCTTGAGGCAACAAAAATGGGGAAAACTTTCACAGCGGCAGATGAAAAAAAAAAGTGTAGTGACATATGCCAAGGAGAATTTACAACTGGAATTGCTATATAAATCAGATGATGGATGACTTGTGATAATCCAAATTCAAAGGCAGAATAAAATTATGCTTATTGTAAACATTTATGTGCCAAATCAAAGCAAGAAAAATTCCATGAATTAGTAAGGAAAACAGTGGCCTTACAAACAATAGATGAAATCTGTTTAGTGGGAGATTATAATACAGTCTTTGATAGAACAATTGACAGAAAAAAACTACATACAAAATATAAGCAAGGGAATGAACTTCCAAAGGTCTTTGTAGAAATAGAAGAGTTTAGCTTGTGTGACATATGAAAAATATACAGAGAAGAAATTTACTGAAGATCAAAAAAAAAAATACATGAATCAATATCTATGTGTGAAATATCTGAAGCAATAAGAAATTAAAAAAAAAATTGGAAAACACCTGGACCAGATTGGATTCCCTCAGAATTTTATAAAATTTATGAAGATGAGGTAATATTACCATTCAAAAAAGTAATAACATTATGGATAGAGGTCAAATGCCACATTCATGGAAAAAAGCCCAAATTACACTAATACATAAACAAGGGACAGAAAAAAATGAAATAAAAAATTATAGACCAATATTCCTCCTCAACAGGGATTATAAAATATACGCTTATATTTCAGCACAAAGAATAAGGAGAGTGTTACTGCAAGTCATCCATAGAGACCAAGCAGGCTTCTTACCAAAGGGGCGGATTAAAAATAATGTAAGAACAATACTGAATGTCCTGGAATTTTACGAACAACACCCAGAAAAAAGTATGGCCTTGATATTCGTAGATACAGAAAAAGCTTTTGATAACTTAAATTGGAGTTTTTTGCTGTAAAAATTAAGAAGATGGGAATGCGGAGAAAATTTCTTGACGATGATTAAAGCAATACATGACAAGCAGTTGTCCAGGATAATTATAAATGGAGACCTATTTCAAAATATTGAGATTTAAAAAGGTACAAGGCAAGGCTGCCCTCTGTCTCTGTTATTGTTTATTTTTGGGTTAGAAACCTTATTAGATCTGGTTAGGAACAAAAAGGAAATTAAAGGATTGCAAATAAAAGGTGAACAATTTAAAATACAGGCATTTGCAGATGATATGGTTTTTATATTAGAGGAACCTCAGTCATCATTAGAACTACTACTCAATATAATTTATGAATATGGTAAAGTAGCAAGGCTTAACGTAAATAAAAATAAAACAAAGATACTATTGAAACATTGTGAAGAGAAACTAAGGATACAAAAACAAGAAACTTCTGTATTTGAAGTACATTAGAAAGTTAAATATTTAGGAATCTTTTTATCAAATAGATGCTGTTCTTAATTTTTTGTAATTATCATTAAATAAATTTTAGAAATAAATGTGGGAAATATTACATATATCATTACGTGGGAGAATAGCGACTATTAAAATGAATGTCTTGCCTTGTATATTATTTCTTTTCCAAAATATACCTATTTTAATAAACCAGACTTTCTTTAAAGAACTTGAAAAACTCCTAAGAGATTTTATATGGCAACAAAAAAGACCAAGGATAAAGTTCAAATATTTACAAGAAAGGAAGAGGAGGGTTAGCCTATCAGATTGGACCATTTACTATAAAGTGGCAACAATGTCTTGGATAAAGGAGTGGATTACTTTGGAAGATTCCAGACTGCTCAAACTTGAAGGCCACGTCCTATCGATGGGTTGGCACAAATACCTTTGGTATAATAAAGCATCTTTACATAGCTACTTTAAACAGCATACGACCAGAGATGCATTCTATAAAATATGGGAAGAGATGAAGAAAAACTATTATACAAAACTCCTAGATGGGTATCTCCTATGGAAGTCTTTGTTAAGCCCTCCCTTTATATTAAGTACACTAAATGGAGATGTGAGGACCTCCTTGATACAAATGAAAACTTGGTTCCTGAAGACTTATTAAAAAAACAAGTTACAAGCTTGACCTGGTGGGAGAAAACACAATTATTATTGAGATGGTCAATAGACAAAAAAGTTGGGTTTTATGAAAACCAGACAGAATTAGATAAGATATGGCTAGGTACTAATAAAAATTCATTAAAAAAGCATATAACTTCTGGCTTGAATGGAAGAGCCAGGATGAATGGGTGAAACCCTCAATGATAGCCTGGACCCAAAACCTAGGATGCAGTTTAGATTTAGATAAATGGGATAAGATCTGGTCAAGAAATAAAATTTGTTAGAACAAGTGCCTTTAAAGAGCTTATCCTCAATGTTTTATAGATGGCATATCTCTCCAGCAAGACTAAATAAATTTAATGTGAATATAGGAAAAAATTGTTGTCAATGGTACTTATTTCCATATGTGGTGGCAATGTAATAAAGGTAAAGATTTTGGGATTATGACAACAGAGATTATTGAGGAGATGGTAGTTAAAAAATATCTTTAAGACCAGAATTCTTTCTATTTAATGTTATTCTTGATAAGTTTAAGAATAATGAGATTTATTTAATTATGCAAATTTTGACTGCAGCTAGGATTGTATTTGCTAAAGGATGGAAAAATGAAAATATCCCTACTAAGGAAGAACTTTTTCATAAATTATTTGTTGTAGCAGAAATAGAGAAGTTAATATTTATTATTCAAGAAAAAAGTCCTGAGGCATTTGACAACTATTGGTTTTCTTTCTATAGATGGTTAAAAGAGACAAATTTTGGTTAAACTGTTTGAAGGAAAATATCTTGGGACATGGTATTAAGTTAAGTTATATTTGTTATTTATATTGGCTAACAGCAATATGACAGTGCAAAATATATTCTTGTTGTTCTAGTTTATATGGAATGTGGAAAGCTCTGCAAATATTACTAAAAGAGTGGAAGATGTAACTACTCTGAAAATTTTAAAAAAACCTAATAGAAACAATATTAAAAAAGAACAGAACCTTTATTGGCATATATAAAATCAATCTGTAGATCTTAAAACACCAATATTAAGAACAGTTCCTTGCTACCAAAATCTTAGCCAAAGACTCAGCAATCTGTACAGTAACTTCTGATGACTTATCAGCTAGGAGAAACCTAATTGCATTATCAGAATTGATCCTGGGCAGTAAAGGTTTAATCAGAAGTAGTTGGAAATGTGAGTGGAGGGGGCAGTGTAGCAGAATATGGTCTAAAGTGTCGGGTTCTCTGAGTGAGCAATTACAAATTCTGTCACATTTTGGGATACTTCTGTATCTGCCTGAGACACAAGATGAGGGAAAAACATTAAATCTGGCTAGCATAAAGACTCTGCATTGCAGAGGGATCACCAAATTAGAGAAGTATTGTGCCATGCTGTTTGGTACATATCTGAGGCCAGGGGAAAGGGGGGAGCAAGTGCTCCCGGCACCTGCCCGGATTGTTTGGGCTTCAATGTCCCAAATTTTTCTGCAAATTGTCGGGTATAAAAAGATCTCATCTTGATTTCCCAAGATGTCCCGGTCAATACCAATTGAGCGTATTTTAGAAATTATAGCCTGTGCCCACTTGGATACATATGAGTCCATAGTCAAGTATGCAATAAGGTTATTCTGAGGAGCACTAAAATGGATGTGAAGCCAATATTTAATAGTGGTGATCCATGCCCGCAAGTCTAGAAGATGAAGGCCCAGTTCAGCACAGAGAGAATCATAGATAACAGAGTTAGGTAATCCAAGAATGCATCGCAAAAAAATTGCATAAATCCCATCAATCTCTTTATTAAAGCTCTGTATCCATACAGGGATTCCATATAGTAGGCGAGAGACTACTGTGGCCTGGAAAATTCGAAGAGTGGCCGGAATGAACTGCTTTCCTTATCAGTAATAAAAATGAATGACAGCAGAAATCCTGTTTTTAGACAATAGGAGCACTTGGTCCCGATGGAAAGACCATTTAAAATTATAATGAAACAAAACACCCAGATACCTAAATGATCTGACTTGCTCAATTTACCTCCTGTCAGTTTTCCACAAGTTGCATTCCCACACCTTAGAGAAAACTAGGGTTTTATATAACAATATCTTATCTATTTCTGTTTTTTTAAAATAAAAACATATTTGCTTATTTTTGACATAAATTGATTCTATTTGAACTCTTTCCCACCAACTTCAGTTGGATTCTTGTTTCTTAAGATTTTCTGTTGGTTTTAATTCATTTTTGTTATCCAACCAATCTTCATTTCTTAACAGTGCATTTTTTAAATACATTTGGGTTTGTAAATGCTTCTAGTGGTGAAACCCATTTTGGTATCTTATATATTTTTTAAAAGTCTTTAATTTCCTCACCTGTGGCTTTTCTTTTTTGATTTAACTTATCATAGAAAGCTTCGATAATCTTTTAAAATCTTTAGGCATGTTTTTTTTCTTCCCCTTCCTCATCTTTTCAATTTTTTCTTTTTCTTTTTCTTTCCGTAGTTTGTAAACTAACCATCTAATTAGCTTGTTAGCATTTTCAAAGTAGTTTTGTTTAGCATACATGATTTTTTTGGCTATTTCTTGTGTTAACAGGCAGTTCATTTAATAACTTTAATTTCATTCTTGAATCATCAGCTGAAGGGTCTCGTTTAATCTTTTCTTCCTGTTCCTTAATTTGTTCCTTAATTTATATAAATTTTTCTGTCTTTTGTTTTCTAATATGTGCAGCTTCTCTAATTATCCAACCTCTGGCAAAAGCCTTAAATGCATCCCACACCACTCTAATGGAAATATCTGGCTGGATATTCTGTTTAAAAAAACATTTGAATTTTTTTTTAATTCTCTGTTTAAAAAATCCATTCTTCAATAGAAATGTATTTAAAGATCATCTGTTTTTCTTTGGTATATCTTGCAATATAAGCATAACAGGGTTGTGATCTGCAAAAGTTGCTGGTAATATCTCCACTTCTATTAAGTCATTAATAATTGTTGTTGATATCCAACGCATATCTATTCTTGACCAGGACTTATGTTTTGTTGAATAAAAGGTAAAATCCTTCTTTGTGGGGTTTCTCACTTTCCAAGAGTCAACGAAATTATGTTCTTCTGCCAACTGTAAAAATATGTTGGGAAGTTCATTACCTTGTTTCTGTTTTCCAGTTGTTGTTTTTCTGCCTAGAAGTCTATCAAATACAGCATTGTAGTCTCCAATCACACAGATTTTTTTTTGTTTTGTTTTGAATTTTGTTTTGAAATAAGTTATTGCAAGAGTTTATAAAAAAATTCTTGATGTTGTTTTACCTTGTCTTTGTATTGAACTATTAAGATTTTGCCAGCTTCTAAACTGTATAACAGCTCAGGGTGTAAGCGTTCTTTCATTCTTTTTTTCTTTTCCTTACCTGAGGAGATAAATACTTTTTTGTATTTTTTAATTTCCAAATATTTTTAATCTGAGTATTTTATATGGGTGTCCTGTAGGCATATGATGTCTAGTTGCATCTTTTTCAATTGTTGAAATATCTGTCTTCTTTTTTGAGGTGCATTCAATTATCTTTATTTTTCTTCTGAACATCTTGTAGTTGTGTTTTGGTACCTTCTTTGTTCTTCAGTTTAAATCATGTAACTATTTGGGATGTTGTAATCTTTACAGTTTTTCTGGTTGCTGTGGGTTTTTTAGTTGTCCCTGATGCCCCTTGGAAATCTTGCTTGTCTTCTTCTGTGTTCTCTAGTTGTTCCTCCTCAGTTTTCAAATCTTCTCCATAAGTTTTGATAAAGTCTTCTGCTTTGAAAATTGAATTAATTCTGTATCTTTTTCCCTTGTAAGTAAAAGGAATACCTTCTGGAAGTAGCCATCTGTATGCAACTTCATTATTCCTCAGAATAGTTGTAAGTTTCATATATTTTCTTTTCTCTCTCACTCTCCATGGGATTTCCTTTAAAATTTTTATTTCTGTGCCTTCTATTTGGAGAGATGTTTTGTTTGCTGCTTTAAGAATTTCATCTCTTATTGTTCTTTTGTGAAATCTCACATGTACTTCTCTAAGAAGTTTATTTCTTTTTGCATATGCAGAGTTCATTCTGTAGGCCACATCAATTTCATTATGGACTTCATCTATGACTTCATCTATCCATATATTTTGCAAGTGTTTGCGCCATTTAAATTTTTAAATTTTCATCATTCTTCTCTGGAATATTTTGAAATCTTAAAATGTAAGCTGCCTTGTCAAATTCTAGTTTTGTCAGAGCATCTTCCATAGAAGTTTGTTTAGATTTTACTGCTTCTCGTTTAAGCTCCATTTCTTCTGATTTATATTCCACCTTATTTGTTACCTTGGTCAAAGCAGCGATTTCTTGACTATTTTATTTAAAATGTTTCTGGACCTCTGCCATCTGGTGTACAAGACAGTCTATGTTATTTTGTATAGGGTCAACTGCTGTTGTTACAGCTGATATTACTGCCTTTTGTATTAATGCTTGCAAATCTTTTGTTGAAATCTGTGCTAGGTTAGCACCTACAGATTTACCTTGCCCTGGGGATGGAGCACCAGGAAGCTTTTTTTGTCTGTACCACTAGCCGAGTTCGACTTTTGTATTAAAATCAGAGAATTTCTCAAACACCTTCTCACTAAGTACCTTTAAATTCAAACAGTTTTCTGTATTTCCAAAACAATTATTATTATTATTATTATTATTATGCTAAAAACAAGCACTCTTTCTTCCCAGCTTATGCAGGCAAAGTTATCAACTGTCTACAATACAGTTAGAACAAAATGTATTCTAGTTGGTACAAGATATAAAAACATAACTCTACCAGATTGGAATTTATACCACACAGGAAGTGACACTTAGAAAATGAAAGTGAGTTTCAGATAATTTACCACTTCTTTTGCTTCTTTCTCCTTTTAAAAACTTGTCTTTGCTTTAATCCAAATAATGTTAAAGTATATTTAATTGTAATCCATTAGGGAATCTTCATCCAGTTCCAAATAAGCAAATTATAATTCCAGAAACAGGAAAGCTTCTGCCAAAAGTGCCAGTCCCTTCCAGTCCAGGAACATTTGGTTCAAGGGGAGAGCATTGCAGAATACAGTTACAAAATACTTGAGAGAGTCTACAAACTCATCCAAGCCTTGGTAGGTTGCCACCAGGTCTTTCAATCTATTCCAACAGCCCAGGAGAGAAAGACCAAGCCTCCCAGCTTTTCAGGGAACTAAACAGGAGAAGTCAGCCCTGCAGAGCTAAGCTGCAGTCTGAGTTTCCAAGGTGAAACAGTTAACTTGGTAGGCAGTCAAGAGTCAAGGCTTTTTGGATTTAGGCTTTGAGATTAATTGAAGGCAAGAACCACGACAGAGTAAAATATTTATTTAAGGTGCAAAAAATATTTAAGAACAAGACTCAGACAGTGAAGGAATAAAAATAATCAAACCTAAGTTTTTCCAGCATGGCTAAACATATACAGACAAAGTTCTAGTTACCCTTTCCAGGTTACAGAGGCAGTTCACACAATCAGCCAGTCCAGGCAGCAATCAAGATGGGATGCCATAGCTGGGTTGCTTCAGGGACTATTGACAAAGCCATATCAAAAGTCTCCAGGCACCACCATACTGAGTGAATGTTAACTAACTTTATAGGAGTAGGGTCACTGATCAACCCTAGGACTTTGAACCAACCAGAGAGGTGATGTAACTCTCTATGTTGCTAGCCACATGACATCCTGGGATGAACAAGAGCAGAGGGGGAGAACTGAAACTATCTGCAGCTAGGTCCGAACAACCTCCACACAGGTGTCTGTAGCTCAATTGCTCTGGAATGTGCTAATTGGGAGCCTCAAGGGCAGTTGATAGCTTGGTACCATCCACAGCTGAAAACACTTTATCAAGGTCACAGCGCTCTGTTTGCTATCTCTAACCATCTCTGGGAATGTTTTGCAGGCCTCTTTGCAGCCTGAACCAAAGAATTTAGTTTGTAACTCAGAACAAGAAACCATTTCCTTTACAGCTTCAATAAAGTAAAATTAGTTCCAAAGAAAAGAAAAGAAATCACTTTTCCAGATAGGTCGATATTGTAATCCACAATACAGTTGTTGTAAAGTTAGCAGATCTATTAAAAAGTTTTATCTTCAGACATCAACCATTACTCTTTCTTAGCCCAGAGAGATATTTAAAAGGCTCTTTTTGCAGTTCTCTTCCGAGCCACTTCCAAAGAAAGGGAGGGGGGAAGATCCCTTCACCCATCCACTCTTCTTTTTTTTTTTTGAAACAAAATTTTTATTGGGATACATTCAACATTTCCAATCACGTTACCAATACAATTTCAGAAAAGAAGATCCCCGTCCCAATCCCCCCACCCCCCTAATAGGCTTCCAACACTGCTAATAACAAACAGAAAGATTATAAGGCAATCAAGCTTAGACTTAAGTACATCGACAAACCAGGTAACACATTTGAATTATATATAACCTCTACAATTTCAGCATATTGTATATAACAGTACATACAGTTCAAAATTCATTTCATTTCTCGTTCAATATCCATACGTATCCAAGTTATATATTTTCCCCTTCATTCTATATTCAGTTTCTAGATACAATTTCAATCCTTCCCAGTCTTTTAGGTATTGTTCTGCCATTTGTCCATTTAATTTCTTTGTCATTTTGTCCATTTCCGCTAAAAATAACAGTTTTCTCAACCAGTCATGTACATCTGGCACCTTCTCCATTTTCCAATGCTGAGCAAAGGCCATTCTCGCCGACGTAATCATGTACCATAACAATGTCCTTTTTTCTTGTGGAATTTTTTCCATTGTCAAACCGAGGAGAAGAAGTTCTGGCTTTCTCTCAATTGGGATTTTCAGTATTTTCTGCATCACACAATGTATATTAGACCAGTATGCTTTCACTTTATCACATGACCACCACATATGGTAAAAAGAACCCTCTACTTTTTTACATTTCCAGCATTTATTACTCAAGTTCTTATCCATACTAATATTGGCAATCTTTTTTGGTGTCATGTACCATCTATACATCATTTTATAACAATTTTCTTTTACATTGATACAGGTAGACATTTTAAAAGATCTTTTCCACAAAAATTCCCATGATTCCATAGAAATTTCTTTGTTCATATTTATGGCCCACTTTATCATTTGTTCTTTAACAGTTTCATCCAAAGTATATACAGTCAACAAAGTTTTATACATTTTTGATATCATTTTCCGTTCTTTTTTCAACCATATATTTTCAATATCATCATTCATAGCTCTAAAACCAAACTCTTTACAGTCTTTTTTATAGATGTCCCTTATTTGACAATATTGTAGCCAACCATACTCAAATTCTAATTCGTTATTTGGTTTTAAAACATATTTTTTCCCTTCTTTTTGCAACAATTCCTGATACTTCAACCAGTCATTACCTTTATATTCTGAAAACAAATGTATAACTGCAGCTGGAACAATCCACAGAGGCCTTTCATCCGAAATTGTATCCTTATACCTGATCCATGCATCAAACAGTGTCCTCCTTACATAATGATGCTTAAACATAGAGTCAGCTTTGTTTTTCCCATACCAAAGATAGGCATGCCAGCCAAATCTGCAATCGTGCCCCTCAAGAGCTAAAAGTTTTCTATTTTCCAAATTTACCCATTCAGATAACCAAGACATACATACTGCTTCATGATACAAACGCAAATTCGGGACTTGGAAGCCACCTCTGTCTTTAATATCATACATTATCTTCATTTTAATTCTTGGCTTCTTCCCTGCCCAGATAAACTTAAAGATTTCTCTTTGCCATTTTACCAACACTTTTCCATCTTTCACAATTGGTATTGTCTGAAACAGAAACATTAACCTGGGCAGTACATTCATTTTAATAACGGCAATTTTTCCAAGAAGAGATAACTTTAGTTTTTCCCATTTTTCTAAATCACTCTTTATCGAACCCACAGTTTTTCATAATTATTCTTAAACAAATCTATATTTTTCATTGTAATTTCAACTCCCAAGTACTTAACCCTTTTAACCACTTCACATTCTGTCACATTTTGTAACATTTGTTGCTTTGTACCAATCATATTTTTACACAGTATCTTAGATTTATTTTTGTTGACATAAAACCCTGCAAGATCACCAAACTCTCTTACTTTTTCAAATACCTTAGGCATATTATTAACAGGATCTTCAACAATAAACATAATATCATCCGCAAATGCTCTTAATTTAAATGAAAAACCTCCAATATTCAAACCTTTTATATTATCATCATCTCTGACCGCTTGTAGCAAAATCTCCAAAATCCAGATAAATAACAATGGTGACAGGGGACAACCTTGTCTAGTACCTTTTCTTACCCGGAACATATCTGTTGATTCTGCATTGACAATCACCGAAGCTTTTTGTTCTTTATATATCGATTGAATCATTCTTGTAAATTCTACGCCCATCAAAGATTTCTCAAGCACTTTAAACATAAATTCCCAATTCAAATTATCAAAGGCCTTCTCTGCATCCAAAAATAAAAAAGCAACTTCTTTTTCAGGGTGTTTATCATAATACTCAATTGCGTCCAAAACAACCCTCATATTGTCTTTAATTTGTCTATTTGGTAAAAAACCAGCTTGATCTTCAACAATAGTATCTTTCAAAAACTTTTTAAGGCGCTCTGCCAATATTTTTGCAAATATTTTATAATTGTTGTTCAATAATGAAATGGGCCGGTAGTTTTTAACATTTGTTAAATCTTGCATTTCTTTAGGGATTAAGGTGATTGCAGCTTCATTCCAGGAGTCTGGGATCTTTCCTGTCTTTCTAATTTCATTTAGAAGAATCTCCAACACCGGGACCAAATCTTCATGAAATTTTTTATAAAATTTAGCTGAAAAGCCATCCGGGCCTGGGACTTTAGAGATTTTTGCCTCAGCTATTGCTTTACTGATTTCGTCTTTAGTTATTGCAGCATTTAAAAATGTTTTCATTTCGGGGTTTGGTTGTATCAAGTTAGCTTTGGATAAGAAATCCAACATTTTTTGAGGATCCGCTTGCTTCGATTGAAAGAGAGTCGCGTAATATTTAAAAAATTCCCTTTTAATTCCTCCTGGGTCTAAAATCTCTTTATTTCCATCTTTCAAACAGGTGATTGTTTTATTCTCTCTTCTTTTCTTTAATTGCCATGCTAAATATTTGCCAGGTTTATTTGCACCTTCAAAGGATTTCTGTTGCAATTTTTTCAAGTTCCAAAATACTTCTTTGTTCAACCTTGCCTCATATTGCTCCCTTAGAATCCTCAATTCTCTCAAAATCTTCTTTTTACCAGGCCTTTTCTTAAGTTCTGTTTCTTTTTTCCGAATATTTTCCATAATTTCTTTGTCTATCTTCATTTGTTGTTTCTTTTCATTATTATTAATTGCAATCAGATGTCCTCTCATCACAGCCTTGTAGGCTTCCCATACCGTTTGCATCTGTACACTTTTATTTAAGTTCAATTGAAAGTATGTTTGGGTTTCTGACCTTATTTTATCCACGATATTTTGCTTGTCCAGCAAATCTTCATTAAGTCGCCATCTAAATTTTTTCCTCTTAACATACGTTGACCATTTTATCGGACTGTGGTCAGAAAGAATCCTAGGCAATATCTCAATTTTGCGTGTTTGCAAGATTAAATTCTCTGTCATCCACATCATATCTATCCTGGAAAAAGATTCGTGTCTTGATGAATAAAAAGAGTACTCTCTATCTCTGGGATGTTTGATTCTCCAAACGTCTGCCAAGTGTTCATGTTTAGTCAATTGGAAAAAGACTTTAGGAAGTTTGCCCATGGCCTCAATTCCTTTTTTTGATTTTCTATCAACAACATTGTCAACAGTACCATTAAAATCGCCCATTAAAATCGTTTGCTCATAGGTCAACTGTCGTAGTTGTTCCCACAGATCCTGAAAAAAGTTTTCTTTTGCCCCATTGGGAGCATAGAGATTAACAATTAATGTCTTTTTGTTCTGCAGCACAACTTCTACCGCCAAAAATTTCCCTTCATCGTCTTTAAAAATTTCTTTTGGTTCCAGCTCTTTTTTAATATATGTAACAACTCCTTTTTTCTTTTGAGAGGAGAGTGAATAAAATTCCTCTCCTAATCTTTTTTGAATCAAAAATTTGGCATCTGATTTTTTAATATGTGTTTCTTGCAAACAAACAATATCACATTTCTGTTTTTCCAACCAGAGTCTGATATTTTTCCTTTTTTGGGGTGAATTCAGTCCATTAACATTCCATGAAATTATTTGACTCTCCATGTTGATTCTGTAATTATTTATCAGAGTCTTTAAAATTATCATTGATGAATCTGGTCATTTGGTCAACTGACTTGATGGTGACTCTCTTCTGCTTGAACGAAAAACTGACACCTTTAGGAATTTCTCATCTATATCTTATGCCCTCTGTTTTCAGCTTGTCAATCAGGTCTTTAAAAAGTCGTCTGTCCTGAAGCATCGCTCTGGGTAGTTCCTTTAGGACCATGATTTTCTTGTTGTCAATTATGAAGTCATCCTGAAATTGTTGCTTGAACAAATCCTCCTTCAGCTTCTTAGATATAAACTGGACAATTACATCTCTAGGTAATTTTTTCCTTTGCGCAATCGCAGAATTGACTCTGTATACCACATCAATCTGTGCCGCCACTCTCTCCTCTTCCATTTTCAAAAAGTCTGCAACAGCATCTACCATAACTGAATGGATGTCCTCATTCTTGTCTTCAGGGATCCCCCTGAATCTCATGTGGTTAATCACTGCATTATATTGGACCATCACATTCACTTTATCTGTTTCTAAAGTGACCTCAGCTATATTAGATGCTACTCCCTTCACCCTTACATCCATCTCATCTGCTCTTTTAGTCAGCGTCTGTATCTCTTTTGTAATTCCAGACATTTCTTTTTTCAACTCTGTTACTTCTGTTATTACAGTCTTTTCCAGCTTCAGAATCACGTCCATCACTCGTTTCTCCATAGCTTCCATCATGCCCTGTAGCTTTTTTTCCTCTTTCCCAGCCATTTTCGGGGAGGACCAGGTATTTGCCCTCTGTCGTTGCCGCAGGTCGTAAGCCGTTGTTCAAAGTTTTCCCTCCAACTCACTCTAAATCAAAGTCCTTCTTGTGCCCACCTAAATCGCACTAATTTCACTTTTTTATATTAAGTCTTTCGTTTAAAATCAAAGAAATTTTTTCTGACCTTCCCAAAATGGCGGGCGCAATTTCTCTATGGTAAATGGTTCTTCCGGGTACTCACTTCCTGTCCGGCAATCTTAATGGTCCCCCTTGTTCCTGATTTCTTCCCTTCTTCCGGCCTCCTTGGTCTTCTCTAGGATGATTACTTGTCTGTTCTGAAGTCACTTCCTGTTTTGCCGATTTCTGCTGCAGCAGCTACAGTACTTTTCCACTGCAGTTCTCGCGGAGTTACTGTTAGTTTCTATTTTAAAGTCAATAATCTAACCGCAGGAATGATCAACAATTCGGCTTTTTGGCCTTTTTTAGCTGTTTAACTGCACTTTTTCCGCTCCAATGTTAGTACAACAGATACAGCACGATCATGCGCTTCATCGGATGTTGTTTATTTTCGGCCGAAACGCGTCTCCGGTGAGCAATTTTAAAAAGTTACCTTCAAAGTCCGTGTCTTGTTATAGCAGTGTTTCCTTGATATCAGTTTCCGTAGAATGTCTTGGAGGTCTGGGTCATGCGTTCTTATGTTGAGAATCCAACTCGGTGGGGTCTTGTAGAGATTTTCCGAAGTGCCTTCTCTGGGGGAGGGGATCAAGGCTGGTCGCGGCGCTCTTTAAAGCCCCGCTATCAGCCGATCTCAACTCCTCTCTCGGGCCAGGCTCTCTGCCAGTCACCCCCCTGCCTGGGGGGATCTGCGGTGGGCTATTTGAAGCCCACCCTGTCGTCAAGACCCTCCGTTTGCTCTGGGAGCTCTAACGAGCAAGCCAGAACACCTTAGGACGCCATGAATTCCAGACCGGAAGCCCCCATCCACTCTTCTAATGCTTGTATTTAAAAAGTTTAAAGGGCTTAATGTTTGTAAAGGTTCTTTCAGACTTGTTTCATTCAAAGTATTAATGGTGTAGAAGTTCTTCTTTGATTGTTTGCATGGGATTCACTGCTTTCCCCTCATCCCAGTAGTCACAGCTCTGCTTCTATGGCTGACCACAGAAGCTCTCACCTGGGTTGTGCTTCAGGGTGACTATGGACTCAGTCCTCTTGCCACTGCTCACAGAGAGTCTGGAGTCAAGCCGCCTGCATTGGACTTCTCTTCAGGAAGCCCAATGGAGTTTGAGATTTCTCAAACTCTGCTTGGAACCGGGCGCTCTAGCATGGCTACTCAGGAGCAAGTCCCAGAGCTGACTGCCATTGCCATGCTGAAAACCAGAAGTCACAAACCAGCCAAAATTAATCCCAATTTATGTTTGTGCCCATCCCTAATCAGAATGACTATGTGTAAGGTGTCATGGTTTGATGGTCCAGATAATCTATATAGTGATGGGCTATAATTTGACAAAAGGAATGTGTCAGCAAATGACCACCATTTAAGGAGACCAAAGTGTGTAGGGGGCAGTGTGCAGGCCAGGGACACTTAGATATGAGCACTATAGCCTGACTAACCAAAAATCAGAGGGTAATCTCAGGGCTTCTGGGAGGGGCCTGGAGTACAAAATTCCAAGGGATAAGCCCATTATGGGGCTCAGGGGTTATACAGCTGTTCTATTCAAGTATCTTCTGTATGTACTTCTGAATGTGAGGGGTGTCCTCAATGTGCTATGAAAGGGGCCTAGAAGAAATTTTTGCCTAGGGGCCTCTGGGAGCCTTGGGTTAGCCTGATATAGAGAAAGAAATAGGGATGGCAACCAGAAGAGAAAGTTGGGTAATAAGTGGTGGTTTCAGTCACAGAGTTAGACTATGCACATTGTAGATAAATAGGTTCTGCGCCTACCTAAGACTTGAACATTTTTAGTAGTGAAGGTGGGACTGACAGGCCTGCTCCCTCTCCTCCTCACTGCATACACAATTGTGTTATGTGTACAGGGGCTAATGCACTTCCATATTAGAAAGGTTCAAAAGGAGAAGAGGATAAATTATGCCTAAGATACTTCTGACAGATACCTTATGAATGCTAAATAGTAGCAAGCAGAAGCAGTGATTTGTTGAGGTCATATCGAACCCTTTTATCAGCAAAAATTATAATCTATCACTACCTCTTTTTTTCTTACTTAATTTTATATATTACAGTTATTGCACTGGTGATAGCTACTCTGACCTTTCAAATGTAATGAAAGTCACATTCTCACAGTATAAGTTAATTAAAACACTGCTTATATTACTTCTGCTACTCTCCCAGATGCTACACTATGAGATAGATAGATAGATAGATAGATAGATAGATAGATAGATATAGATATTCACTGCATGTACAACCACAGCCTCAAACACAGAAAGTTAATGCAAAAGATGATACAACAATCACAATAGTGACCAGAGGGTTGAAACAACAGTGACCTTTGCTAAATACAGTTTGTCACTTAGCTATACATTTGTGGGCCACAAATGAAACAAGTGAGAAATTATAAGGGTCCTAAAACTTTATTTTTTCTGTAATGATTCCTTAATCATCTGAGCAATTTAAAGTGAAAAATTTCAAGAGTGAATATGACAGCAAAATTAAGGGAAGGGGTTGAATTCTCATTAAAATATATGCTCTATAAAATGCTTAGAGGTGAGGAATGTGGTACCAAAGCAATGTAAATGTAAAAATTGCATATTTACAACATTATCAGCGAAGACTGTTAATGCACATTTTACTGGGCCAGGAACTCACAGTAAATACATTTAAAATGAGCAGAAGTTGTTTTGTGATTATATTGCCATTCCTTTTTGTTTTTTAAAGTAAAGATAAAAAGCTATCCTGTCTGCCTTTTACATAGTGTTGCCAGATCCCCTTGGCTGCCGACAGGGGATCGTTACTATATCCTGGAGATTTGGGGGTGGAACCTGTGGAAGACAGGGACCTCAGTGGGTACAATGAGATAGAGATAGGGGTGTACATTAGAATCTACCCAAACTGAAAATATACCTGAAATTTTTGGGGGTATATTTAGGCTTCCCAAATATATCTGGGTTTTCTTGGGAAAACCAAAAAAATAAAAAATCCTGGATGTAGTTGAGAATTTCGGGTAGATTGGGTATATAGCTGTTTGTCAGACTGGCTTTTGCAGTCCCTTTAAACTTTAAAGGGACTGCAGAAATCAGCCCGAGGATCAGCCAGGGTGGCAGGGAGCTGAGAGCTCCCCACCACGTCAGCTGTGCCTGGCTTCTCTTGCAGCCCAGTTTAAACTGGGCTACAAGAGAAGTCAACCCAAGATCAGCCGGGTTGGTGGAGAGTTGAGAGCTCCCCACCAGCACAGCTCTGTGCTGCCTTCTCCTGCCTCCCAATTTAAATTGGTTAGGATTGCTGTGTCTGTGGGGATCCAATAGCTCCTCACAGGTACAGCTCTGCACTGCCTTCTCCTGCCCTCCAGTTTAAACTAGATGGCAGGAGAGAGCAGCCTAGCCAGAATCAGCTGTATCTACAGGGAGCCCATTGCTTACCGTGGATGTAGCTCTGGACTATCTTCTTCTGTAGCTCGGTTTAAATCGGGTTGCAGGAGAAGGGAAGCCAACCCCAGGATTGAGTTGGTATTTTTTTTGCTTAATCTAATAATGGTAAATGTTTCCTTTGCTTGAAAGTTAGTAGAGTCCGACTCTAAGGGGCAGTGCTCATCTCCATTTCCAAGCTGAAGACATTTCTGTGGTCTTGCTTTCAAACTGCTTTCAAACTGCTGGGGCAAGAGATGGGAGCTCACTCCGTCATGCAGCACTAGGCTCTTGAACTGCCGGACTACAGACCTTCTGGTCTGCAGTTCAGCATCATAACCTCTGAGTCACCATGGCCCTATCTAATCTAATAGCCTAAGCTAAATGCTGTATACTTTTTAAGCAATAATTATTCAAATATCAAGTCTAAGTGTCTTTTTTATTTTTATATTATGAAATTCATAAGTATTCTAATATCCAATTTTCTATTGTTTCATACATAACACAATGAAAAATACAATAACATAAACCAATCACAAGATAGAAAGCTCATGGATTACAAGATTGGGGTGTGTATTTACAAAGTCACCATAGTGAAAAAAGGCTCTTTTCAACCATGGTATCAATAAAGATACAGACTTTGAACCAGGCCAGTATTTTCAAAAGCTGTGTAACATCTGAAATGACCTTGGCAAGGCTTGTTGTTCAGTCGCACAGTCGAATCCTACTCTTCGTGACCCCATGGACCACATCACGCCAGGCCCTCCTGTCTTCCACTGTCCTCTGAAGTTTGTTCGATTTCATGTTCGTTGCATCAATGACACTCTCTAACCATCTCATCCTTTGCCTTCCCCTTCTTCTTTGACCTTCAATCTTTCCCAGCATCAGGGTCTTCCCAGTGAGTGCTCCCTTCTCATTTGGTGGCCAAAGTATTTGAGCTTCAACTTCAGGATCTGGCCTTCCAGGGAACAGTCAGGGTTGATTTCTTTTAGGATTGAATGATTTGATCTTCTTGCAGTCCAAGGGACTCTCAAGAGTCTTCTCCAGCACCATAGTTCAAAAGAATCTATTCTTCGGCATTCGGCCTTCCTTATAGTCCAACTCTCGCAGCCATACATTACTACTGGGAATACCATTGCTTTGACCATGCGGACTTTTGTTGGCAGGGTGATGTCTCTGCTTTTTATCATGCTGTTTAGTTTTGCCATTGATTTCCTCCCAAGGAGCAGGTGTCTTTTAATTTCATGGCTGCAGTCACCATCTGCAGTGATATGGGATCTACTTCTTCGTCACTACTTCTATGACTTCCCCTTCTATTTGTCAAGGGGCTGGATGCCATGATCTTAGTTTTTTTGATGTTGAGCTTCAAGCCCACTTTCGCGCTCTCCTCTTTCATCGTGAGCAAGAAGGTCTTTAGGTCCTCTTCACTTTCTGCCATCAGAGTAGTATCGTCTGCATATCTGAGGTTATTGATCTTTTCCCCAGCAATCTTGACTCCAGCTTGTGATTCATCCAGGCCAGCATTGCACATGGCTTAGAACTCCACAATATGTCCACATAGGTGTAGCAACCCTTAAGCCCTTTAAATTGAACTACTACTACTACTAACGCAGATCCCAGGTAGTCTCGGGCATTCCATTTCTTCATCAGAGAGTATAGTACAAGCAGTCTTCCTTCCATAATTTTATATTGGAGTTTATCATCAAACATCAAAAGCCCTTTATACCTCTGAGGAGAAACAAAGCTTCAAAAACATGTGAGGAATAGTGTCAAGTGGATCTGCATTAGCAGTAGTTCAATTTAAAGAGTTAAAGGACTGCCACACCTATGTGGATGTATTGTGGAATTCTAAGCCTTGCCAAGCTCATTTTGGCACATAGTGAATGTTCCATGGCTTTTGGAAATAAATACACAATATACGTTTGTATATTCTTGCACATTTCTTATAATAAACCTTATTAATTATATTCCTGCACATTTCTTGTAATAAACATTATTATATCCTGTAGTGTTCTTTTGGTTTTTAACCTTCATTGGCTACAGCTACCAGAGTAATTGTTTTTGGAACTCAATTTGCAAGTGTCCCACCTTGCAGGGCAGATTTTTTGATTAACACCTGGAAGGGGTAGAGACTCTATCCCTTGGTCTCTGGCTGGAGGGTTAATAAAGGGACGGGTGATGGCTCATCATCCTGGGGCCGTGAGGATTCACTCCTCAGCATTTTGAATTTGTTTTGCCTTATCTGTCACTTTTAAAGTATTTTGACAGACTTTTCCTCCCTTGACCTTTTTCTGGATGGAGGTCCAATATGATATGCCCCTGTACCCTGGAGTTCTGGCACACAGACACCCCACTGCTGTGCCCCCAACAAGGTCAAGGAAGGGGTAGCCCTTGCCGTATGTAAGGTGGGCAGGAGCTGCTGCCACTTCCAAAAGTCACCTTTCCAAGATCCAGAGAGGATGGATGCAAGTGATCACTGCCATAAGATTGGTGGCAGGAGCCTGTTCTTCTTTCTCCCCTCTTTAAGGGGAAAGGGGCTGTGGGTGATTTGGGACACCCTCAAAGTGAGGCCTGGGGCAGGAGCCCCTGTTGCCCACTAGCTAAGAAGGTATTTAGAAAACAATGGCTGAATATGGAGATAGGATTACATTAAATAATGGATAGGGCAGACTGACAGAGCAGTCCTAATCAGAGGGACATCTGTGACCCATGGGCTTCACTGGGTTTATAATGGCTTATAACTTTCCTTAGAATTGCAGATTTAGGAAATCAGAAGACAAGCACCTGAAAACAGTTATGAACCATGTGGTTCTTTTGACAGCCATTGTTGCCCTGCGAGGAGCTTATAACGCTCTTATGGACTTATGACCCATAAGTGATTGCTGGACTGTGTAGTGAATATGCCAGAGATGGACTGTATGGTGACCACAAGCTAATGCCAACTGCCTGGACTGTGAACGCACACCCAGATGAGGGAAGCCTCTTCCTGAGATGATATGCCAGACCAAGGATGGTTCCATGGGTTACCTGCCAACTCACCTGCAACGCAGCAGAGTTGAGCCAAGCACCCTGGCCACAGACAGCTCACAGATGTCAGTAAAAGTATGCTGTAGAAGAAACACCATGACATGGCCTGAGTACCTGGACAGGGACTCCATAAACAAACTTCTCCTTCAGTATTCAGGCAGCTTCCCCCCTCCACCTTTGCCAGAGATTGCATGTATGCTGCAACAGCAAAACAAAAGGACACAAACAGATTAACCAGATGACTTCTCTTATCTGTCAAGCCCCTCAGCCAAAGCCATCAGTGGGCCATCAAGAGTAATGACCCTAGCCACTGCTACTACTGTCCTCTAAAGGTGACCACTGTCAGTAGCCACAGAAACTAGATTGCCCTACCATTAAGCCCCCATCCTCATGAAAGCAGTTTTTGCTTAGGTAACTTCCTGGGGACGTGAAGGGGGAAGTGGCTGGTAAGAGCCCTCCCCCAAGTTCAAATCATGTATAAAAGAGCAGGACCAGCCATGCTCTCTCTCTCTCTCTGCCTCTATACTTAACCCTGCCCTATCTTGTTGACTCTGGAGTAGCTGCCCAAGAGTCTTTCCATGTATTCTGCTGGCTCAGGGTACGATCCCATTTTCCCTTATAGTCTCCCTTATTTTTCTGTGGATTGCTTCATCTCTTCAGGACAGGTAAGTATCACCCAATCAACATTTTTACCTGCTAATGTGAACTTCACTATCCCTTTCTATCTAATTTTCCTAGGTCTGTGTAAGTGCATGTGCTTGGATTTATTGTATGTTTGTGAAGAACTCTCAGTAAAGAATCCATTTCTCTAAAAGACTTGGTTTCAGTGTTTATTCTTGGTTTTACTGGATAAGGTGGGACTTCTGTATACATAGGCTTGTGTCCGCTTAGTTGCCAATTGCTCTTAAATATTATAATTCCCCATAGTTATTAATACATTAAGCAGTTTGGCTAACACCATGCTGCCCTTTCCAATGTGTTTGTTTAGAACCCTATTAAGAAAATGGCAAGCATTAGAAAATTTTTCAGTACAGCTCCTTCGACTAATTTCCATTGAAGGCTATCTGGTGTTGGTTCCATTCTCTCAAATTTGTTAAGCTAACTAATATTCATTAAAATGCATGCATTAATTATCTTCAAACAACTTCCAGATTAGTATTTGAAACTTGTATGTTGACAAGAAGCTAAGGAAATACAAATCTCTTATGAACTTCTGTGTTCAAAGTATGCCTCCTTTTAATCCCAAAGTGACAGGGTTCCAGAACCAATTTGTTGTTGTGAGTAGACTAACAGGCTTTAATTGTTAAAGTGTAAGGCTTTAATCAGCCTCCTTCCAGAGTCTGTCAGGGTCTTCAGAAAAGTATGTTAGCAGAAGCAGATATGTATATCCAAATTCCTATTTGTTTTGGTAGTTTACTGAATAACATTAAATATAGATAGATTACTTGTTTTGTTAGTATTGCATATTTCACATTGCAACCAAAGTCCTAACTCCACAATCACATTTCCTTTTCTTTTCTTTTTTAAAAAGATTTTATTAAAGTCAAAAACAATATACAGAATATCAGAACATAAAACATAACAAGATCACAAAGATCATAAAAGCAAATAATCCACAGCCATTACACAAAATCAGTATCTACAATCTGAAAACATGAAACCGTTCAGAGTCAAATATGATAAAATGTGATACCCTTAATATTTAACTGCACAGAACCTGTTCAGAAGTTGAGCATTGGTATTACAAGATGCCTAAAGTTTTGTTCAACGAAAGGAGTCCCCACAGAAAGTCAGAACAAAGGGTGTGATTAAAAGCGGAGCCATTTGTGGAAACTCAAACTGGAGGGGAGCAGTCTTGTTCTGCCATGAATTATAGCACTGGGGCCCAGGTAAGCACAAGTTTGTTGCACGTCTTAGTGGAGCCATACTGTGTTTGGTTAAAGAGGTTGGAGATCTTGTGCATCACAAATTTATTCCATATCTTGTCATACCAGGTTGTCAATTTCAGGGGTGAAGAGGATTTCCAAGCTGCTGCAATCATAAGCCTAACAAACACACAAAAATGGAAATACAGTGAATGCAGTTATACAAACATATAAACAGAATAATGTGCCATGCTGTACAAATCACATTTGAGACTACTGTCTTCTTATACAGTTCTACTTACAACCAAAATTAATACACAAAAATAGTTTTGCCACCATGCATAAATAACAACTGCATCAGTTGAATAGTGACCTAATAGTCCTTGAAAGTACAAGTCTCCCTTCAGATTGATGTGGTCACTGGCTCATCATGCAGAGAAGAGTTTCTAGAAAAAAGCATGCAGTAGATGGCATGAGCTCAAGACTAGCTGTAGTATGAACCAAAGGAGTGGTGACAGCATGCCTAGGCTGCTTTGCTGTTTCTTAGAGCTTCATCAGGCTGCTTTTCTTAGTGATGGAACTCAACCCAGCTCTGGCAAAATTCGAAATGAAATGGAGTCTACCAGTATGTTCCAAGTAGCTAGGTATCATGGTGGTTTACTTAGGAGACTTTGATGAGGAACTTTATTAAAAGCTTTATGGAAGTCTAGGTAAGCAACACATATTGGTTCATCCTTGTCCAAATGCTTGTTCACCCCCTCAAAGAATTCTAAAAGATTAGTGAGACAACATCTTCCCTTACCGAATCTATGATGATTCTTCCGAAATGGCTTTTGTTCACCAATGATCCTACTAGGGGTGTGCATTCAGCTAAACTGAGTGGAATAAATGCCTCCAAAGATACTGTATTGGTATTTTTGGAACATTTTAGGCCCCAGGTAGCAAGTGAACTATTTATTTGGCTATTGATATTGACCAGCATAAACTTTGTCCTGCACAATCTTACAGCTGCTCTCCCACAATGCTGGGTTTTGACAGCCAGCATGGTAGGATGGCTCACTGTTTATATAACCTTGAGGATCCTTATCAACGTAGAGCCTCCTCCCATGGCTCCAAATGATTAAGGTATCATCTACATACTGGAACCAGACTGTAGGTTTCTGAGGTGCAGATTCTAAAGCTATTTAGAAATTTTGGAGCCATGGAGAAGTAGAATTGATGGAGTTTTTAGACCACCTCAACACCACCCACCTGAACATACAATTCACCATGTGGAAAAAAGTCGAGGGTAAACTCCTATTTCTTGATATCATGGTCATCCGCAAAGCTAACCTTCAATTAGATCACCAGGTCTACAGAAAACCAACTCACATGGAATGTTATTTACACAAAAACTCCAATCACCACCCTCAGCAAAAAAGAGGCATAATCAAAACATTAGTAGGCCATGCAAGATGGATATGTGAACTGCACTTTCTCAATGATGAACTAAATCATCTAAACCATGCACTTCAAGCAAATGGCTACTCCAAGAATGAAATCAGAAGAGCGATTAAACCCAAGGTAAAACAAACAATTGAGGAAAAACAGTCTCCCACAGGAAAAGCGTTTTTGCCATATATCAAAGGAATCACTGATCAGATGGGAAAACTTATGAAAAAACACAACCTACAAACAGTATTCAGAGCTACCAGAAAAATACAACAGATGCTATGATCAGCAAAGGATAGAAGAGACCCCCTCACTTCTGCAGGAGTATACCGCATACCATGCTGTTGTGGACAGGTTTACCACACAGCATAGCTTTTCTTTTTTTTTTAGGTAGAGGGACCAAATTTGCAGCATAGCTGCTGGTGCCCTTTATCGGGACCACACAACGTAGCCTTCAGACAAGAATAAAAGAACATGAAAGGCACTGCAGACTTGGCCAACCGAAAATATCAGCAGTGACTGAACATAGCCTAACTCAGACAGGAGGGGGCATCCTTGCCTTTTTGTATTTTGATACCTAAGGTTAGATCTCCATTGACCAGTATCCTAGCTATTTGTTTGCTATCTATAACTTTGATCATAGTAAGAAAATCAGTACCACATTCCCATATAAATTTTTGTAATAAAAATTCCCAGCTTACATTGTCAAATGCCTTCTCAGCATCAGCAAATACTAATGCCATTTGTTTTCCAAAATGTGTCTCATAGTACTCCAACACGTTAATGATTGTACGAACATTATTTTTAACTTGCCGTTTCGGTAGAAACCCCACTTGATCTTGATGTATAACATAAGTCAACACCCTTTTAAGGCTAGAAGCTAAGATATTTGCAAATATTTTATAGTCTGCATTTAAGAGCGAGATAGGTCTATAATTTCTAATTTCCTTTTCATCTGTTTCTTGTTTGTAAATCAGTGTGATCAGGGCTTGGTTCCATGATTCTGGGGTTATTCCTTTGTCCCAACTCCCATCAGGACTGCCTGATGGGAGACAGCCCCGGCCTGACGGGAGAAGACTCTGAGAGCAAGCCAGCCACTCTGCGACCCCTCCCCACCACCACAACTTACCAAGCCAAAGAGGGCAGCATGACAGGAGGATGTGGAGGCCCACCAAGACTGAGACGGGGATGCCACAAGTGGCCCAGAGGGAAGAGATGCGGCACTGGGGAGAGCCCAGCCCCACCTGCAGCAGAGCTCCCATGAATGGCCAGGGGTGGGCTAGCAGACACCACAACCACCATGGCCAGGCTGAGGAGGGAGATGCAGCAGCAAGGTAGGGTAAGTGACAGAGGAATGCCTGGAGCCCTGGCACATGGTAGAGGGGCGGGGGAGGTGGAAGTTGGCTCAACATCTCCACCTTTAGGTGGGGGCATGGCCACGGAGGAGGAGGTGATGTGGGAGCCGAGGGGGTATTAAAAGGAAAGCAGGGAGATGGCCGGAGAGGAAGGCTGGACTGGCTGGAGTGGTAGAGGCAGGGAAGGACAGAGAGAGAGAAATGTTCCATGCTGGCTGGTAACCTGGTGCAAAGGCCAGATTTCCAGGATGGGCAAGAGTGGTGCTGGAACCCTCTGAACAGCCTGTCTTCTGAGGTCACCTCTCCCTCTTCGACTTCAGAGCCTCCTTCAGCCCTATGCACCTCATGAGTCGATGGAAATTGCATGGATGAGACCCCTGCGATAGCCCACGCATAGTACACGAGATGGCCACAGGTGGGCCACCTCCAACAGGAGCACAGGGGCATGACATCCTTTTTGAACTATATTTTGAATTACCAATTTTAAAGGAAATATTTGTTCTTCAAATATCTGATATACTTCTGCTGGAAGTTCATTTGACCCAGAAGTTTTCCTTTTTAAATTTTTTTAATAGATTCAGCTATTTCAAAGAAGGTAATTGGTTCATTTAATATAGCTTTCTGTTTTTCATTAATTTTTTTATTCCATTTTTGAAGACTGCCTTCTTTTTTTTTCTTTTTTAAACAAAATTTTATTGGGATGCATTCAACATTGTTAAACATCGTTACCAATACATTTTCAAAAGATTCCCATCCCATCCCCCCACCCCCCAATAGGCTTCCAACACTGCTAATAACAAAAAAGAAAAAAATTAAAAGGAAATCAAGTTTAGACTTATAACAATCGACAAACCAGGTAACAAAATTCAGATACATAAAAACCTGACTTTTCCCAACATTATTTCCAATAAAGGTACAGTGCAATCAAGTATTCATTTCATTTCACATTCAGTATCAATACAAATCAAGATTGTACATTTTCCCTTTCATTCTATATTCAGTTTCCATGTAGAGTTTCAGGCCTTCCCAGTCTTTTAGATACTGTTCAGCCATTTGTCCATTTAGTTTTTTCGTCATTTTGTCCATTTCGGCTAAAAACAGCAGTTTTCTTAACCAGTCATGTATATCTGGCACCTTCTCCGCTTTCCATTGTTGAGCAAAAGCCATTCTCGCCGATGTAATCATATACCATAATAATGTCCTTTTTTCTTGTGGGATTTTTTCCATTGTCAAACCTAAGAGAAGAAGTTCCGGACTTTTCCTAATAGGGATTTTTAATATTTTCTGCATCTCACAATGTATGTTTGACCAGTATATTTTTGCTTTATCACATGACCACCACATATGGTAAAAAGAACCCTCTATTCTTTTACATTTCCAACACTTATTACTCAGGTTCTTATCCATACTAATATTAGCAATCTTTTTTGGTGTCATGTACCATCTGTACATCATCTTATAACAATTTTCTTTTACATTAACACAGGTTGATATTTTAAAAGCTTTTTTCCATAAAAATTCCCATGCTTCCATGGAAATTTCCTTGTTCACATTTATGGCCCATTTTATCATTTGCTCTTTAACAGTTTCATCCAAAGTAAATACAGTCAACAAGGTTTTATACATCTTTGATATCATTTTTCGCTCTTTTTTCAACCATATATCTTCAAACATCATTCTTAGCTCTAAAACCAACCTCTTTACAATCTTTTTTGTAAATATCCCATATTTGACAATATTGTAACCATCCATATTCAAATTCTAATTCATTATTTGGTTTTAAAACATATTTTTTTCCTTCCTTTTGAAGCAACTCTTGGTATTTCAACAAATCATTACCTTTATATTCTGAAAAGGGATGAATAACTGCAGCAGGAACAATCCACAAAGGCCTCTCATCAGAAACTGTGTTCTTGTATCTGGTCCATGCATCAAACAGTGTTCTTCTTACATAATGATGCTTAAACATTGAATCTACTTTGTTTTTCCCATACCAAAGATAGGCATGCCAGCCAAATCTGCAATCGTGACCCTCAAGGGCCAAAAGTTTTCGATTTTCCAAATTAACCCAGTCAGTTAACCACGACATACATACAGCTTCATGATACAAACGCAAATTCGGGACTTGGAAGCCACCTCTGTCTTTACTATCATACATTATTTTCATTTTAATTCTTGGCTTCTTTCCTGCCCAGATAAACTTGAAAATTTCTCTTTGCCATTTCACCAGCACTTTCACATCTTTCACAATTGGTATTGTCTGAAACAAAAACATTAACCTGGGCAGTACATTCATTTTGACAACGGCAATTCTTCCAAGAAGAGATAATCTAAGTTTTTCCCATTTTTCTAAATCACTGTTTATCGAAACCCACAATTTTTCATAATTATTCTTAAACAAGTCAATATTTTTTCATTGTAATTTCAACTCCCAAATATTTAACCTTTTTAACCACTTCACATTCTGTCAAGTTTGTTGCTTTGTAGCTATCATGTTTTTACACATTATCTTGGACTTATTCTTATTTACATAGAACCCTGCGAGATCGCCAAACTCTTTTACTTTTTCAAATACCATAGGCATGTTATTAACAGGATCTTCAACAATAAACATAATATCATCAGCAAATGCTCTTAATTTATATGAAAAACCTCTAATATTCAAACTTTTTATGTTATCGTCATCTCTAACCATTTGCAGCAATATCTCCAAAATCCAGATAAATAGCAGTGGTAACAGGGGACAACCCTGTCTGGTTCCTTTTCTGACCCGGAACGCTTCTGTTGATTCTGCATTCACAATCACCGTGGCTTTTTGTTCTTTATATATTGATTTAATCATTCTTATAAATTCTGCGCCAATCTGGGATTTCTCAAACACTTTAAACATGAATTCCCAATTCAAATTATCAAATGCCTTTTCTGTGTCCAAAAATAAGAAGCCAACTTCTTTTTCCGGGTGCTTATCATAGTACTCAATTGCGTCTAAAACAACCCTCATATTGTCTTTTATTTGTCTATTTGGCAAGAACCCGGCTTGATCTTCAGCAATAGTGTCTTTCAAAAACCCTTTAAGGCGCTCTGATAAAATTTTTGCAAAAATTTTATAATCATTGTTTAAAAGTGAGATTGGTCAATAATTTTTCACATTTGTTAAGTCTTGGGTTTCTTTCGGTATTAAGGTGATTGCAGCTTCGGCAGGTTTCGGTTTCGGCGTTGCGAATGGTGGCCGCGTCTCGGGACGCTCCCGGAGGCGGTTAGCCCATGCGCAGATAGGGGGGTCTTCGCATGTGCGAAAGACCCTAGTGAGCCTTAGGCAAAGGCTCCGAACCGGGGGCGCTTGGGGAGTAGCCTCTTTGCCGGCAGACAGCCGGGAAATTGAGGCTTTCTCCCCGCCCCAATCGGCCCCACTGCATCGTGCCCGTAAAGGGACTTAGCAGCGCCACCGACTTCCAGGAGTGAAGACAGCGCTATGATTTAACATAAAAAGAAGAAGTGGCATCGAACCGTGAGTTGAAGATCTATTTCGAAGCGTAAATTGGAATCCCCCCACAAGCGTATAAGCGTATGGGAGGAGGGAGGAGTCCCCACCCCTTTTGAGAAGCAAGATCTACAAAGGGAGCGTGAAGGGGGAAGAGAGAAAAAAGTGTTGGTGAAAGTACCGTTGGGGTTGTATGGAAGATTACGACCCTATTAGCTTCCTGGGGGATGCAGCACGAACTTTGTAAAAGTAAACAAAAAAACAAAATGTCGACAATGGAAAAAGTCCTGCAGAAACCGGAAGAGAAGAGGGGAGGGACTTCCGGTCCGGGTAGCCCCCCCCCAGAGCTCGCTGTCAATCAACAGGAAAAGGAGATGCTGCGCCCTGCTGGAACAAATGCAGAAAATCAATGAAACTTTGCTTAAAGTGGAAAGTGTTCTCATCAGTCGACAGAAACAGATATCGGAAACAACAAGGAAGATGGTGGAAATCGAACAGAAATCGAATCTGATTCTAAGTTTTCAGGGCGTAAAAGAAGAAGAGAAAGAAGATTTCGGATCTACCTTGACGAATGTCTTGGCACCCCTAACTGGCAGTGAAGTGAAAGAATTAAAAGAAGAAGTGGACATGGCTCCCAAAGCCTACTCCACTTTTATAAAAGAAAATACTCTGCCAGTAGAAGGGGATGTCGAGCATAGCAGGCAGCATATCAGAGATCTAATCTCATGTGTAGTGTCTATGGAGCCCTGGAAATTTGAAGGCCAGAAGTACAAGGAAAAAGAGAAAAGAAAGAAGATGGACTACATCCTTAAAATGCAAAAGCTTCTGAAGAGACACGCCAGCATGGAGGAAGACACAGCACTCAAAATTGGGATAAGCAGTGAAGAAGACAGCAGCCCAGGGGAAGGAGGTGATGGAACGGAAGGCATCAAGGCTAAAAAGGACTCAATCCATAATTGGAAGAGACTTAAAAAGAAGACACCTTGAGGACTGTTCGTGTAATATCTATAAGGAGCTGTTTAATTACTAACCCCAATGGACTTTACTAACTGTATTAACAGAGTGATTTTGGACTTTGCAAAGTTAAAAAGAAGATCTTCTAACCATGATAGATGCCAAAATTGGTATTGATTACTAACTAAAACTAACCCTTTTTAACAGAAAAAAACTTCACTCCATCTTTTTCTTTCTCCATCTGTCTACCCTACCTTTTTCTTATAAAAAGAATAAAATTCTCTCCTTTTTAGGAGAGTTTTACCACAAAAAAAAAAAGGTGATTGCAGCTTCATTCCAAGAATCTGGGATCTTCCCATTTTTTCTAATTTCATTTAGAAGAATCTCTAGAACCGGAACCAGGTCATCTTGAAATTTTTTATAAAATTTAGCTGAGAAACCATCTGGTCCTGGAACTTTGGAGATCTTTGCCTCTCCTATTGCTTTACTGATTTCTTCTTTAGTTATCGCAGCATTTAATATTGCTTTTATTTCTGGGCTTGGTTGCATCAAATTAGCTTTAGATAAATAGTCTTGAATTTTTTGCTGATCCACTTGTTTTGCTTGAAAAAGAGTTGCATGATATTTGTAAAATTCCCTCCGGATCCCTCCTGGGTCTATGATTTCTCTGTTCCCCTCTTTCAATTTAGTTATTGTTTTATTCTCTCTTCTTTTCTTCAATTGCCATGCCAAGTATTTTCCTGGTTTATTTGCTCCTTCAAAGGACTTCTGTTGCAATTTTTTCAAATTCCAATATACTACTTTGTTTAACCTCACATCGTATTGTTCCCTTAGGATCCTCAGCTCTCTCAAAATTTTCTTTTTGCCAGGTCTTTTCTTAAGCTCTGCTTCTTTTTTTTGAATATTTTCCATAATCTCTTTGTCTATTTTCAACTGTTGCTTTCTTTCATTATTGTTAATTGCAATTAGATGTCCTCTCATCACCGCTTTATATGCCTCCCATACCGTTTGCGTCTGTACATCCTTATTTAAGTTCAGTTGAAAATACGTTTTGGTTTCCGTCCTTATTTTGTCCACAATATTTTGTTTGTCCAGTAAATCCTCATTGAGTCTCCATCGAAATTTCTTTCTTTTAACATAAGTTGACCACTTTACTGGACTGTGGTCAGAAAGAATTCTAGGTAAAATTTCAATTTTACGTGTTTGCAAGATCAGATTCTCGGTCATCCACATCATGTCTATTCTTGAAAAAGATTCATGTCTTGATGAGTAAAAAGAATAATCTTTGTCCTTGGGATTTTTAGTTCTCCATGCATCTTCCAGATGTTCATGCTTTACCATTTGAAAAAAAACTTTCGGGAGTTTACCTATACCTTCGTTTCCTTTTTTTTGATTTTCTGTCAATAACATTATTAACAGTACCATTAAAGTCACCCATCAGTATCATTTGCTCATATGTTAACTGTTGTAACTGCTCCCACAAGTCCTGAAAGAATTTTTCCTTCGCACCATTCGGAGCATAGAGATTAACAATTAAGGTTTTTTTTACTCTGAAGTATAACTTCCACTGCCAAAAATTTCCCTTCATTATCTTTAAAAATTTCTTTTGGCTCCAATTCCTTTTTAATATATGTGACAACTCCTGTTTTCTTTTGTGAGGAGAGGGAGTAGAATTCCTCTCCTAATCTTTTTTGAACAAAAAATTTAGCATCAGTCTTCCTAATATGTGTTTCTTGCAAGCAAACAATATCATATTTTTGTTTTTCCAACCAAAGTCTAATGTTTTTTCTTTTATGAGGTGAATTAAGTCCATTAACATTCCAAGATATGATTTGACTCTCCATGTTGATTTTGTATTTATTTATCAGAGTCTTTAAAATTGTCATTGATGAATCTGTTCACTTGCTCTACTGACTTGATGGTGACTCTCTTCTGCTTAAATGTAAAACTGACACCTTTAGGAATTTCCCATCTGTATCTTATGCCCTCTGTTTTCAGTTTGTCAATTAAGTCTTTAAAAAGTCATCTGTCCTGAAGAATTGTTCTGGGTAGTTCCTTTAATATCATAATTTTCTTGTTATCAATTGTAAAATCTTCCTGAAATCGTTGCTTAAACAAGTCTTCCTTCAATTTTTTGGATATAAACTGGACAATCACATCTCTGGGTAGTTTTTTCCTTTGTGCAATTGCAGAATTGACTCTGTACACCAAATCAATCTGCGCCGCCACCTTCTCCTCTTCCAGTTTTAAAAAATCTGCAACAGCATCCACCATAACAGAGTAGATATTCTCATTTTTATCTTCAGGGATTCCCCTAAATCTCATATGGTTAAGCATTCCATTGTATTCCACCATTATGTTAATTTTTGCTGCTTCTTTAGCAACCTCCAATACATTAGTCTCCACTCCTTTCACTCTTTCCTCCACCTCATCTGCTCTTTTGTTCAATGCCTGTATTTCTTTTGTAATCCCAGACAAGTCTTTTTTCAAATCTGTTACTTCTGTTACTAGGGTTTTTTCCATTTTTTGAATAGCGTCCATCACTCGTTTCTCCATGGCTTCCATCATGCCCTGTAATTTCTTTTCCTCTTTAGCAGCCATTTTCGGGGAGGACCAAGAGTTCGCCCTCTGTCGTTGCCGAAGATCGTAAGCCGTTGTTTAAAATTCACATAAAACTCACACCAAATTAAAGTCCTTCTTGTACCCAGTTAAACTGCTCTATTTTCGCTTTTTTCTGTTAAGTCTTTTGTCTAAAATCCAAATAAATCATTTTGACCTTCTCAAAATGGCGGGCGCAATTTCTCTATGGTAAATGGATCTTCCTGTTGTTTACTTCCTGTCCGGCAGTCTTAATCGTCCCCCTTTACTTCTGGTTTCTTCCCTTCTTCCAGCCTCCTTGGTCGTCTCTAGGAAATGCTACTTGTCTGGTCTGAGGTCACTTCCTGTTCTGGTGTTTCCTGTCACAGCTACAGTACTTTTCCACACTAGTTCTCGCGGGGCTTGCTGTTAGTTTCTATTTTAAAGTCAATATTCCAACTGCAGGAATGATCAGTCTGGGATTCATAGCGTCCTGACGTGTTCTGGCTTTGCTCTCAGAGCTCCCAGAGCATATGGAGGGTCTTTATGACAGGGTGGGCTACAAACAGCCCACCGCAGATCTCCCCAGGCAGGGGAGTGACTAGCAGCGAGCATCGGCCCGAGAGGGAGTTGAGATCGGCTGATAGCGGGGCTTTAAAGAGCGTCGCGACCAGCCTTGATCCCCTCCCCCAAGAAGGCACTTCGGAATTTCTCTAAAAGACCCCACCGAGTTGGATTCCCAACATAAGAACGCATGACCCAGACTTCCAAGACATTCTACAGAAATTGATAACAAGGAAACACTGCTATAACAAGACACGGACTTTGAAGGTAACTTTTTAAAATTGCTCACCGGAGACGCGTTGATCCCGAGAGTAAACAACATCCGATGAAGCGCATGATCATGCTGTATTTCGTGTACTAACACCGACTCCGAAAAAACACGGCTAAACAGTAAAAAAGGCCAAAAAGCCGGTTTGAAGACTGCCTTCTATAAGTTGTTTATTTTGACTATTTTACTGATATAATTTCTTATAAAAAGTTTCTATAATGTTCTTTATATCTTGCTGTATATATTTTTCTTCACCCTTTTCATTTCTTAACACCTTTATATATTGTTTCTCTCTTTCTTTTCTTAATCTATATGCCAGCCATCTCGTTGGCTTATTCCCATTCTCAAAATAATATTGTCTGGCATATTCCATTTTCTTCGCTATTTCCTGGGCCAGCAGTGCATTCAATTGGTGATGTAAGTTGTTTATTTTTATCCTTATTGTTTCATTATTAAATTTCGTTTCACTTTATCTTCTTTTATTTCTTTCCCCAGTTTTTCTTATTGCATTTTTCTTTGTTTTTTTTTAATCCAAGCATCTTGATTAATGAACCATCCCTTAATAAATGCCTTAAATGTACCCCAGTCTAATTCAATTGGCGTTTCTGGTAAAATGTTCCTCTTGAAAAAATTCTGAATTTCTACCCTAGTTTTATTTATGAATTGATCATTTTTTATTAACCCAACTTTCATAGTCCATCTGTTCTTCCTTTGGCCATCCTGTAGCATCAATAGAATAGGACACTTCCAATCAAAATTCCCCTTGAACATTTTAGGAAATGGTAAAATACACTCAATTCATTTCTCAGGGAAGGTAAAAAGCTGAAAATTTGATTTGAATCTCTATGTAGATCATCTAATCATGGAGGATTCAATTACCCTGACTAGACCCTACTATGAAGCAGCTCATCTATCCATCATAATCAAATCAATCATCAAATAGGCCTCCAAAAATAGGTATTAGTCATTTTTTCTACCAGTCACTTCAGCTATGGAACAAATATTAATGAAAACTTGTACCTTACTCTCCTCTTTTCTCAGTCAAGATTGGTTCCTACCTGGTCAAGATAGTTCTTTCCCCATGTTTGGAGGCAAACTGGTTCAACAAGGCTTATAGATATCTCTAATAAGGGAGGTTTACTAGAGAAAAACAAATTAGAAGAGCTACTAAGTAAACCCATTCCTTAGTTTAATTATTTTCAACTGAATCACCTAGCTTCAAGACTCCAGCTTCACAAATTACACAATAGAAGAAGGGTGTAAAACATGTAGCCTGGGGGCCAAATCAGGCCCCCAGAGGGCTTCCATCAGGCTCACAGTGGAGCTGGTCATCTCCTGCTTCCAGTTCTGCTGCTGCTGCATCATAGCTTGCTTCGCCAGACTCTCTTAATCACTCAGCCATTTTATGTTTAAACCTGGGTCCTAGACTCAGAACTCTGAACATGAGATTTCTGTGGTGAATGTCAATAAATCAAAAGTAGGTTTGCAGCTTACAGAGCTAATGTTTTAAGCATGTTCTTATTTTAAGTAAAAAAAAAATCTTTGTGTTTGTGTCCTTTATAAAGTTTATATCTCTGCTACCTGGCATTACATTTTATGATACACATGGCCCAGCCCAATAAGGTCTCATTTATGTCAGATCCAGTCCTCATAACAAATGAGTTTGACACTGCTGCAATAGACCGTTTACACCTCTTGAATGGATTCTTATAATTAAATCATCCTTACACATAATTAAAGCATGCTCATCAAGAGCATCCAATTAAATCCATAAACAGTCAAAGAAGTGATATAAGGTTTAAAACTTTAGAAACTAAAAAAATTATTTTGAAGAACTCTATCACTACTAATAACTACCAATCATGTCAATTTGTCCTGAGGAATTTAGAAGAGTTGGTCCTCCTGGTATGCCTGAAGTGGAATACAGTCTAGACTCTATACACTGCAGAAAGAAGAGAAGAAGAAAAAGAGATTGGATTTATACCCTGCCCTTCACTCAGAGTCTCAGAGCGGCTGACAATCTCCTTTCCCTTCCCCTCCCCACAACAGACACCCTGTGAGGTAGGTGGGGCTGAGAGAACTCTTGACAGGGACTGCTCTTTTTCAAGAAAAGCTATGCCAGAGCTTGTGACTGACCCAAGGTCGCATCAGCAGGTGCAAGTGGAGGAGTGGGGAATCAAACCCGGTTCTCCCAGGTTAGAGTCCGTGCACTTAACCACTACACCAAACTGGCTACATAGCAGACTTACACAACAATTTTGAAATCTCTAACAAAGCTCAAGGATGTGAGGCAGAGGAGGAATGCCCTTTCTCAAAATAATGAATGCTAGCATATCCAAACAGAGGCATTGGAAGCCATGAACAGTCAGATTCTTAAAAGATGTTAGAATAAAATAAAATAGATAACTCAGCACTTTCTTCTTTCACCTTCTGTAAACTGCAGGAGACTTCCTGCTATGTTGTCTTTCAATACTTATTGTTTTATATTTTATCTTGTATTTGTTTTTTACATGGCTCAAGACCTTTAATCAAAAAAGCATAACAATTAAAGGAAAGAGAGTATTTGTATTACAATATGTGTAATTTTTCTGTATAATATATAATGCTGATTTACTGATGTACATAATGTTGAAAAATATGTGCAATTTATGCAGAAAAAATGGCAAAGGGAAACAGAAAATCACATAAAATAAGAAATTGTAGGTTTGATTAGCACCAAGGATAAGTGAAATGGAATAAAGGAATCTTCAAGGATGATAAATTTGAAATCATCCCAACTTAGTATATACTTCTTTCTATACTGTGATAGAGCGGCAGAGAGGTCAGGTTGAACTCTTCTAGATTCCCATTGAGGGTGCCCCAAAAGCATAATGTACAATCTTCTCTTAAACTCTGGGACTTTATTCTTACGAATAGTATTGCTACTCAAGAACAAACCCCTGAACTCCCACCGGGTCTGCTGTGTCATCTGTATCACACAGTAAGCAACATCAAAGTCTGCAAGAGAAGAACTGAAACAGAGTGTTATCCAAAGTGATTGTGAGGGTTTCCTGAGTTTGTTGGGGAGTTAGCTAGGAAACCCAAACAATGCGAGAGGGGGTAATCAAGCAGGAGCTCCACCTATATTTACAAGGATTTTTCTCTCAGTAGAACTCTCAAAATGAACCTGGCCGTGACTAATGAAAAGGTTTTTATTAAAGAGAATTAAATAATAAAATAAAAGCTTATTAACTGAAAAACACTATATGAACACCTATACAAGTTCAGAAAATAAAGGTGGTAGCTTACAGAGACAAAGAAGGGAACTTATTCTATGGGACTATATTTACCTATCCAAGGAGCTAAAATCCGAGAAGGAAGATGAGCAAAATGAACCAGCATCTCACTCTAAGCAAGGTGCCCAACCTTTTCAGGGTGTAGGTTAGTGGACATCAAGATACATACACAAATCAGTAAAGTATTGGACAGAGATCCACAATGAGATACAAAAAATTTTGAGTTGTACTTTTAAGAAAGACCCACAGATGTTATTGTTAGGTCTTAAAATGGAAGAAATAAATGTAGCCAAGAGAACATTACTATGGTACTTGACTACAGCTGCAAGATTGACTTTTGCTCAATGTTGGAAACAAGATAAAGTACCTGAAACATGGGAATGGATTAAAAAGACGTTGTTTTTGGCAGAAATGGACAAATTAACGAGAAAGTTAAACAACGAAGAAGATGAAACGTTCTTTGAAGACTGGAAAGACTTTCAAAAATACTTGTTGAAAAATTGGGACATTAAACGTGGTTTGATTTGTTTTGATAGTTATTAAGAGGAAAATGAAATAGAATTAGATTTTTGAATTGTTACCGTTAGTAAGAGAAAATAGGTTTAGAAGTAACTGTACTGTAACAGAACAAGAGAGATATTAATGGGGTTGGAGCAGTGCGGGAAGTCTTGTTTGGGGGGTAGAAGGGAAATTAGAAAAATGGATATATAGGTTGGTTGAAAATGTATGAGTATGTGATATATCCAATAATAAATTGTATTTACCAAAAAAAAAGATACATACACAAATTACTGAACAACATGTGTCTGGTTATACCCCTTGGAGCATGACGTGATTGCTCTTGGAACAATGCTGTGATGGTGTGAATGAAACAATGTTATTTGAGCCAGGAAACATCATGGCTGAGTTTGCCCCAAGTTTGCCCTGGGATAGGCACGTTTCAGCAATGTTTCACAACCAGATTAAAGGGGGCGTTCACACAGGCACATCTGTCTGGTATTCCCCACCCGTAGTCAACCCATCATGTACCACTTCGCTCCCACGTTTAAAAGATACCTGGTAAAAGTGGTAGCAAATCCTGGAGAGCACGTTTATCCCACTTCTTGGAAGTGTGAACACTAACCCAAAAAGCCGGGAACAACCCGCAGTAATAATGTACGCCGGGTGTTTCTGCACAAGGTGCACTTGATTGCCCTGGAGAGGCAGCAGCGATATGATTGGATATGCTCTGCTCTATCACCCAATGCAGTGCTGATGCAATGGGATCCTCCCCAATCACCCTGATGCACTTATGCACATGAGCGCATATGCGCACATGCACACATAGCCAAATTACCAGGAAAAAGCTGTTTACATCCACACCTCTGGGCCAGCAGTCTGAATGCTCCCTCGCGCCTCCTCCCTGTATGTTCCCGAATCAGTTGGCGTAGTGTGACCGGGAAAACCTGGAACAGTTTGTTCCGGGGCTTTTTTGGCATGACTCGCTCCCGCTTCAAACTGCCAGTGTGAACTCAGCCCATAATGTTCCCAGGAGTTGCAAATGCAATGTAACATTTACATGAAATGTCTATTGTGTTTGGTGACCTCTAATTTACCGGGACAAGACAACGATTACACAAAGGATTATGGGATTAAAATGGTTTGGTTTTTACTTATGATGGTCAGGTAGGGAAAGGTCAGGCAAGGTAGGGAACTGGTTAAATTTACTGTCCTTTTCTGAGAAAATCGATCTTTGACATTGATGGATTTAAAGAGAACTGCCAAAAACCAGACCTTTGCACCTTTAGGGTCAGTTTTCAGACATGTCTCTGGTCAATATTCGATGGCACACATTCCATGTGACTGAGGATCTATTTTGATGTCTTATTTGCAGACCAGGGATGAGTCTTGAATGATTGCTCCTGTGAGATGCCAAGAGAGGGAAGGTTGCTTGCATCACCCATTTATAGGTACCAAGCTCATTTTTCCAAGTGAGGAGGGGGTCAAGGCCTAACAATAGAGAGAGTGACAGATTACACAGCAAAGGCAAAAACCACTGGGTGCAGATAATAAATTAGTGCCAAGCTGCTTCCTGGTGTGTTTGAAATGCTCCCTTATTTTTGTAGCTGAACTGATTTGATGGTGGCATTCTACTCAGGTTTGTTGCTCATAGAGAAGCTACTATTTCAAAGGGTGGATATAAGCTGCAAAAAGATCTAAGATAATAGTCTACAATTTTCCCCAACTGATATCTAAGCAGCGATCACTGGCCAAGGCTTTTGACATGGCAACAATGCCAAACCTACGCTGAAAGCAGGATCTATTAATGTAAAAGGCTGGCACTAGTGTGGGGAAATTGCACAAGCTCTGTCCTGTAGTGTACAAAGTCAGTCTCTAGAGAGAAGCTGGGGGTTTCCATGGATAGCAGCAAAGCTGATTCAGACTTCTCTGACAGGCTTCTTGGATAGAAGATACTACTGTGTTTTTGTATGACTCTGGCTGAATCTGCATTTGTCTTTCCCACCAGTGTCCCCGCTTATTGACTTTCTCACATCCACATATGTTTATCGTCCTTTCGGGGTGGCTCCACTGTCATTGCACCTCCACACTGCTTTAAAAGAATCTTCTCCAAACAACATTCAAACAAGCATAGAGAAAGACGGTGTCACAGCAGCATGCAACTAATTTAAAAATTCAAATGCAGATTCAACCATTGTCTCCTTGCAGTTTAAGCCAGTGCATAGGACAAAGTATGCTGTTGTCGTCTCTTTAGTTTGAATTACAAATATACTGATTTGGTGCATAAATTCTTAGTGAACATATTCTGGGGAATAAGATCTTACTTTTTAATGTCAAGTTGTCCTTTTCACTTACTTACTAATCTGTTTGGAAGATGGGGAAAGAAATGGGCATTATTTCCTCTGTGGTGACTGGCAATGTGAGTTTTGGTTCCTCTTTTGAAGCCTCTCTGTGAAGGACGATGCTTGCACTTCCACTCCAATTTTGTTAATGATCCTGCAATGCCAAAGAAACAGGAAGTGAGTGAAAGCACTTTCTCTTTTTTGTACCGTTCCTCTTTTTAAGCTATATTTTACATTTTTTTAAAAAAAAGCTGAATGATGTTACAGACTAATAGCTTATGGCAGTTGCCTAATGAATTGAATCTTCACTGAGATAGAGGACACACACACAAAGAAAATGTGTGAAAAATTGAAATGACAAGGTTGTTAAGATATCTCTATCATGGATATGTATTCAGGAAGCTTATTATGTTGGGGTGAAATGAAGACTTCATAAATGTGCAGAACTGCTGTTGGTGATGCAAGGAATGTCAGTTGCTGTCTTATTTACTGATGCTAAAATCTGCATATGCACAAGCTAAATCCTACAGAAGATGTAGTAATATCAATATACCACTACCAGTGTTACTATTAATGGGTGTTGGTAACATTTAGGCAATCACACATCTTAGCAGGTATTGGAGAGGTGCAAGGTCATAAAAAAACAGATAAAAGGAAATACTTCTTCACCCAAAGAGTGATTAACATATGGAATTCACTGCCACAGGAGGTGGTGGCAGCTACAAGCATGGACAGTTTCAAGAGGGAATTAGATAAACATATGGAGCAGAAGTCCATCAGTGGCTATTAGCCACAGGGTATAGATGGGAACTCTCAGTCTGGGGCAGGTGCTGCACTCTATCCTTGGTGCTGGAGGGAGCAGCAGTGGGAGGGCTTCTGGTGTCCTGGCCCCACTGCTGGACCTCCTGATGGCACCTGGTATATTTTGGCCGCTGTGTGACAGAGTGTTGGACTAGATGGGCCATTGGCCTGATTCAACGTTGGCTTCTCTTATGTTCTTATGTTCTTATGTTCTTATCTCTTCCTGCCACAGAACAGAGCATCTAAGAAGAAACAACAATGAACTACTGAACAAAACAATGGAACAATGACAACACTCTCAAAAGATAGCAAGGGGGCACACATAACTCTTATAAGTGGCTGCCCACATGCTGAATCTCAGCAG
This sequence comes from Gekko gecko, assembly GCA_029375565.1. Classification (NCBI taxonomy): domain Eukaryota; kingdom Metazoa; phylum Chordata; class Lepidosauria; order Squamata; family Gekkonidae; genus Gekko; species Gekko gecko. Next base: position 268,130,191 of record JAPDNY010000001.1, read on the forward strand.
CAGGATAGCCTAAAGCTGCTACCTGAAGAGGGGGCTAAATAATCCAGGAATGTTCCCATTGTAGAGAGTTTCTCCTCTATATATCTAAGCCATGGATAGAGATGGGACTCAGTTAACATGTGAGTAATAATATTTTTAACTTCATCATGGAAATGACGTTTAAGCCAAAACTGAGTTATCAGCCATGCTCTGGTCAATAGAAGCCTTTGATTGGTTTCTAAGCATAAAGCTGCATAAGAAACTCATGAGGAAAGTCCAAGCAGTTTCTGCAAAAATCTGGACTGAATTCTTTCCAAGTCCCCTTTTAAGGCTTCAATCCAGATTGGTACTCTGTAGAACAATTGAGCAGCTAATTTGGTATTAAAAACTTTAAGGGCCACCAGCTCATACTGGTTACCCCTGATATAATGGAAACATGTAATCACTGCAGTGATGTTGTTCGCTGCCTCAATTGCTCTCTCTTATGATAGACCCACCTGGTGTTATACTAAAAGTGAATACCCAAATACTTAAAGGTTTTGACTTGTTCATTGAAATGGCCTCCAATATTTCATCTGGACGGCTTCCAAAGCTTACTGAAGATCATAATTTTGGATTTTTCAAAATTCAGAACTAGCCTATTCTTTTCACAATAGACTACAAAGCTCTTCAAAAACCGTTTCAGCCCTATACGAGTTAGGAACAATAGCATTGCATCATCAGCATAAAGGAGTAAAGGGGTGGGGATTGAGCCAAGTTTAGGACTGTGACCATTGATCAGATCTAAGGTAGGTGCCAAATCATTTATAAATAGGTTGAATAAAAAAGGTGCGAAAATGCAGCCCTGTTTGACTCCTATATTAATTGGGATTTTGTCAGTTAAGTCACCAATGTTCTTAAGCCTAACTTGGCAGGTCCCCTTTCCTTGGCATGAATGGGAGTCTCCATTTAACTACCCACTGGTCCTTGTAAACTTTCCCCATTTCTCCTGTCTGTGTTAAACTGCTTTGTCAGGGCTGAATTCTGGATGAATTCTCCTCCTCAGCATTCAGCTCTAAAGTCTCTCTATGCTCAGCTGATGCTAACCAATCAGATTTCTTGGAGCATCCTGTCACTCAAGGCTCTCTGTTTCTGTGAAGAATTAACCCTTTACAGTCCTTCAGTTGTTCGTATAGCACTTCTAAGCTTTTAAAAAGTGCAGTCCATCACAACTGCTCATACGATAGCATGTTGAACTTCAGCATTCTGGGAATGCATAGAAACACCAAATCCATTGCATCAGATTATAAAACAGTAGAGACAGATTAGAGTTCCCCAGGTGTGACAGGTTCCATGGTTCACAGAGGTGGTTCGCCTGTTCCCTTTGCTATTAATACAAGATTCTGGAATGTAACTGAATTGTGTGACTAATCTGGTTCAATTTGAATGTTCAACTTTTTTTTCTAGTTTCTTGTTCTCTGACTGAAAAATTACCGTCCTCATATCCTGATTACACAGTCAAATAATGCCTATTGGTCAGGACTTTGGTGTTAAAGGAAGTGCTGTGTCATGAACTTGCATGCCAATGGTAATGTGTCATTATTTATTTACACCACACTCAGTGGGAAAGGTGGGATAGAAATGTCTGACCATTCTTTTGTCAGCTGATAACTCAGAGTGGTAATTATTTCAGCCATCTGTGGTAAGCATGCATAAGAACTTGGAGAAAGAGACCCCTTCTATCTGGGGGAAGAGGGGTATACATGTGTGTGTTTGGAAAGAGAGAAGAATCAACAAGTATTGCATTTGAGAAGAGACAGAAACAACTATGAATCTGTCTGCTGAATCCCTTTGGCATGCAGGATCTTGTAAAATCTGGTGTGGGGTAGTAGATTTGCTGCCCTGTAGGGGAGGCTTTGTTGCCACACATGCTCTACTTGCATATTTTTAAATACAACAAATATGATATAATACTCTAGTGTAGGGTTGCCAAGCTCCATGTGGTGGCTGGAGATCTCCTGATATTGCAACTGATCTCCAGGTGACAGAGCTTTGGAAGGTAGACTCTACAGCACTATACAACACTGAAGTCTCCCCAAAAGCTTTTGTGATGATCCTTTTTTAATGACTGCTCTGAAAGTTTAGGATTGCAGGAAGAACCAAATGATACCAGACATATCCCATTTTATTACTTCCATGAATCAAACTTGGTTCCCACCAGCTATGGAGATTGGGGCCTTCAAGAAATGGATTCTAGTATATTTGTGGTAGAATATGGGATAAGGCTTTGTTTGAACGTATGTCTGGCATACAATTCTCTTGATTTTGTCTGATTCTGAGAACATCCTGGTAACTCATCCAAAGGTCTGATGTCTAAGCTCTACAAACTTCTATTGATTGCTGATAACAAATCCCCTCAGAGACAGCAACACTGCTAGCAAGATGATTTACAAATGGACCTGCTTGATTCTCACTGGTGATCAATATGGAATTCCCCGTAAACACTTCAAGAAGTTTTAATATCTGTTTACAATTTTTCAACCTTGTGTCCCAATGGTATTATACCCCAGAAAGGCTGAATAAAATAAATCCAAAACATAGCCCTTTATGCTGGAAGAATTGTGGTCACATTGGAACTCACTGTTGGTGGAACTGCCCACTAATACATTCTTTCTGGTGTGAAGTCATAAAGCAAATAAATGAAATTACATCACAAACCTTCCCTGTGTGTCCTGAATTATCACTTCTCAATCCATGGGATTCTGAAACGAGTACAGATGCCCACAAAGAACTTATCTCGATCCTGCTTGTGGTGGCTAGGGTGATGATTGCAACACTTTGGAAATCTTCTCCTCCAACTCTTCTCTTATGGCATAACAAGATCTGGGATCAGTTTATTTTGGCTAAACTCACCAACATAATTCAGCCAGCCTATACGGCTTCTTTTCAATCTTCATATCACTTTGTTTCCATTTGATAGCGGGCAGTGTTCACTCTAAGCTGAGTTAGTGTGAGCTAGCTCACAGTTTTTTTAGCCTCTGGCTCACACATTTTTGTCTTAGCTCAGGAAGGATGGCTCCAAAGCAAACTAATTTATGCCAGAGCCAAATTGCTCACTTACAACCAGTGTTCCCTCTAAGCTGAGTTAGAATGAGCTAGCTCACAGTTTTTTAGCCTTCAGCTCACACATTTTTGTTTTAGCTCAGGAAGGATGGCTCCAGAGCAAACTAATTGATGTAGTAGCCTGATTGCTCGCTCACAGCTTTAATGCCAGTAGCTCACAAAGTAGAATTTTTGCTCACAAGACTCCAAAGCTTAGAGGAAGCATTGCTCATAACTTTAATGCCAGTAGCTCATGAAGTAGAATTTTTGCTCACAAGACTCCACAGCTTAGAGGGAACATTGGTCATGGGTACTCCAATTCACAGCAAATTGGGAGCTCCTTCCTTCATATATATCTTATCATCCCTGGATTCACTTCCAACTGGCTCCGTGACCTACCTGATTGTTGGGGCTTCTTGTATTTGACAGAATTTCATAGTTCTGGGCAGCCAATTCACCATTTTCTGCCTTCTTTACAATTAAATGGGTATCTAGTTATAACCTACTTTGCTGTTTACATGTTTTTTTCACCTCATTTTTTTGTATATACTTGTATACTACATTTCTGATATTGCACTAAGTTTATATTTACCTTCATTTACTTTTTCATTGTTATATTGTTCTATTTTCTGTGTTAATTGCTATTAATTAAAATTATAAAAACAACAACAGTGAAGTCTCTCCCCTCTCCAAACCCTGCCTTCCTCAGGATCCATCCCCCAAATCTCCAGGTATTTCCCTACCCAGAGCTGGCAACCCTAGTCCAGTGGTATCTCCTCCAAAATGAACTAACCCAGGTAGTACTACATATTTGTCTTTCAAGTAAGATCATGCTTTTAGAACAACAGAGGTGAAACATACCTTTTAAGCTAAGCAATAATTTGAAGATGGTATGGGCATGGCTGGGCATGCAAGAGAGGAAAGAGAAGGAGTTGGTCTATTCAGAGCAAGGTAAAAACAAAGCTGATTTCAGTGGCAATCCTAAAGAGCTTACTTTTGAGATGTAAAAAAAAAAGAGTGATTGGGTAAGAACAACAGGATACAAAGGAACAAAGAACTTCCTCTGGACAAGGAAATCCAAAAAATTATTATTGTTATGTTTTACATGAAAAGCAGGCAACTTGCCTCCCCGTATGTATATCATAAAACAGATGTAAAAACAGATTTTAAGCTGTGGTCACATGGGCCAGATAATGTGGGGGGGGGAGAGGTGTGGCTGTTCTCCCCGGATCAAAATAAAGTGTGGTAGCCTGATCACACAATCCCGAGTCCCCACTCTTAGGCTGTTAGCTGCCAATCACAAGGCAATGCTGAAGCATGGCAAAGAAGCGGCGCGGTGCGATCACACAAGCAGCGATTGCAAGCTACCACTTCCGGATCAGATGGGCAATTGTTTTTTTCCAACAGAGTCCCTGCATGCGTATGATCAAGGAATGAAGGATTCCTTCACGGCGAGTTGGTGCAAAAGGTAATGTTTGTGCGCAAGCACAGTTTGGCATTTGTGTGCATCCTATGGAGACTTACAAAAAACATCCAGTTTGTGATGGGATGTGGATGGGCGCTGGATGTCATGGGATACTAGCACTCCCGCGATCAGACGCCCACCTTTGCTCCATGTTTTCCGGATACTAGTGCACTTTCCGTGGTACTTTTTAACTCCGCATCTTCGGCAGGATGCCACAGGTTGGCCACGGGAGTGCTGTACTTCCCAGATGTTGCAGTGTGATTGCACCCCAAATATCTGCCTGACATTCGTGCCTTCCACGCTGCAAATTCTCTGTGTGACCGGGGCCTTAAACAGTCATAAAACAGATAAAGCAGCCACATAAAGAACCAGCAAAACTGGGAATGTTGTACAAACAAATTAGGCAGGAAGGAAATTAATTCTTGATTCTGAAGAAACCCCCAAGAACCCAGAAACTAATTTATTTGTACACTTCTGATAAGAACTGGAATAAAGAGATAGATATAAATTTTAGTTTCATCTATTTCCAAAATGATCAACAATATTATATTAGAACAGGAGTACCTGTGAAGACTCACAAGAAACTGTCATCCTCTCCCATGGGCTTCTGCTTCCTCTCCTATTGCTCTCCTCTTCCTTTTCCTACTTTCCAACTTTCCTACTTTCATCTATCTACCACTGCTGCTTTTCCCCTCCCCCTCCCATTGCTGCTCTACCCTTTGCCCTGCAGCCCTCCCAGTGCTGCTTCCTCCTTTCTACCCAACCCTCTGGTTGTTGCTGTTTTCTTTCCCTCCCCACAATTGCTTCTTAGGTCACTTCTTAAAAAGTCAGCTCTAGGCAGCCCTGTAATGCCATCTGTAATTTCACAGCACCTAGTCTGACATTTTATTTTTATTTTTTGAAGTGAAAACATTGTTTCTTCTGTTATGTGTATGTGGGTTACCCTCTCACTCTCTTTTTTTAAAGAAACATCTCTGATTTCTGTATCTGGCTATACTATATACATTTTTTTAATCCTCATTCTGTAGCCAGGTTGAGAATCAGATATATGATTGGAGGAAGTTCAAAATCTGGAGTATGGGTGAGTTTGCCATTTAGGGTAGTGAGTGTTCTAATCGGGGGAAATGTGTTCAAAAATGGAGGGAAGAAGGCAGAGGGAGCTGACTGGTCTACTCCATGCTGATGTCTAAATGACCTTATACTGCATGGAAAGAGTTCCCCAGTTCAGGTAGTGGAGCTATATCCCAGTTGACCTTCCATTACTCCCTTCTCTTCCCTTTCAGCTTTCTGACAGTCCCTTTCATGCAGTTTTGCATTTTGCTTATGCATCTAAACTAGTTCAAGAGGAAGGAGGTTGGACACAAGTTCTTGTGCCATTTCTTATTCCTTCATAGACACTGGGGATATTATTATACAACTTCCAACAGATTTGGTTGGGTAGCATTTCCACTGCTTGAAAATGAAGTATTATTTCAGCAGGATTACGTAAATGGGTTTTAGGATATATACATTTGCTGTTGTTGCACAATAATGGAAATGGTCTAAGTGACAAACAATACCCAACTGCCCAGTATCATTACATCTTGCAGATGCAGAACACTAGAAAGCAATTCTCAAAAGCTGTCTTCTCTCATTAACTCTGCAGAACCTACTGACTATGTAAGTTTGTACATTGTGTTTTAAATGAATATGTTCTGTCCACTGAGTATGCAGGGAGAATGCTAACAGTGCCATCACCACAGAGACAAGTAATTTGGTGCAGTGTTTTGCTTACTCAGACATAGAGGAATGAATGCATACAGACAAAAGAACACCAAAGTCTTTGGAACAAATGGGACAGCAAACACATTTTGAAATGCTTCCATCAACATCATTCAGTCTCTTCCCTATCATTGCATTGTTCAAGCAGTTAACTACTTGGTCTTAAATTCCCAGGTTCCACTCACAAGGGGAAAAAAGAAAATATCATAAAAGGAGTATAGACAGCAAATACGAAACATATAGTGATAATGGCACTTTCAGCAAAATGTCACTTATCAAGTCATTTCTTTCTGCATTACTTTGGACAAATTTGGTGGCACCCTACTCTCACAGAAGAACTCTGTTAATCTTGATAAAAATGCTTTCCATTTCCCTTGAAATCCTTTATGGATGGCTTGTCTGAGCCAGGTCCTCCATCTTTCATTTCACTGTTGTCAAAATTGAGAATAGCTATAATTTTAATATTTTCGGTGGTTCTTTCTAGCCATATGTTTCACTTCTTAAAAGAAAGAAAGAAGAGACAGACAGACAGACAGACAGACAGACAGACAGACAGACACAGAAGCAGGGCCAAACTATCTGGTATTTTTTAAATATGAGTTGTCTGAATTGCCTGGACCTGACTCATTTTCACCTGTCACACAGCAGCTGCAGGGAACATCACTTCTAAAGCCTGTTTAGCACAGAACAGTGGCATTGGTGGAGGAAAGGGCTTCTGCCTTCTGTTAATTTGGTTCCCCTAAGCAGGAAGCGTCTATTCCTACAGGTTCTTATCACCCCAGTGGGCACACAACTGTCAAAAGGGAGATGCAGACTCCAAGTGTTACCGATACCAATTAAGTGGTTTATTGAAAAGCACTGCTGCATAATACATTACAAAAGAAAACTGCAAACTATCACATGCACAAACTAGGTTGCCAGGCTCTAGGTGGGGCCTGGAGATCTCCTGGAATTACAACTGATCTCCAGACTATCTGCAGATTAGTTCCTATGGAGAAAATAGCTGCTTTGGGGGGTGGCATTACTAGGAATAAGGCCCGTTGTGGAAATAAATAAAATGAGCTCTAGAAAGAGACTCTGTGTGGGTGCCCTGGCCTTTTGCTGTGGTGACCTCAGCAGGGTATAATGGTACAGAGCTTACTGTTTTCTCCAGGGGAACTGATCTCTGCCATCTGGAGAGCAATTGTATTTCTGAGTGATCTCCAGTCCTGACCTGGGGAATGGTAGCAATGGTTCCCCAGGAGGAAATGGCTGGTTTGGAGGGTGCACTTTTCCTAGGTAGCGGCTACTGGGAAGGGGGAAGAGATGGAAACCTGAAGTCCGGGGGGCAGATAATAGTATGTTGATAGTTGGTTGGGAAGGAAATAGGGTTGCCACCTGCAGGTTGGGAAAATCATGGAGATTTGAGGGGCAGAGCCTGAAGAGGGTGGGGTTTGAGGAGGGGTGGGACAGTTACAATGCCATAGACTCCACCCTACTCTCCAAAAATCTCCTAGAATTTCCCAGCTTGGAGTTGGCAAGCCTATGCATGACACAGGAATACTTGTGGAAGATGTATGTGGCTACAGCAAATAATATGGAATACATAAGGATGGACAGATAAAACATGCTCCTGTAGCATAGTTCTAATCCAGTCCCCAATAGGAGACACACTAGATAGAGGAGAGATGAACCATAAATGGCCAAGCATTTTAAGTACACTTGAAACAAAAGGTTATGAAAACAAGAGGATACTTAATTCATGTTACCCAGTCTAAATTTAAATGTTAAACCATTAACTGCCACCTACCATCCTTCATGCCCTTCTAGTTATAGCTCAGTTTCTTAGAAAGCAAGCTGATTTCATAGCTAGGATCCAAGGATCCAGGAAGCTAGGATACAAGGCTCCAGGAAGGTTGAAGAGTAGGGATGCCAGACCCCCTGGTGGGTTGGGTGTCCCCCACTTTTGGGCCCCACTTCATCACCGCTGGCCAGCTGGCTGGCAGGGGGAGCTACCCTCTCAAACAGGGAAGAATGCCGAAATTAAATGCAACATGTCTGCATGACTCGGAAGTGATGTAGGCACGTTAGGAACATCAAGAGGCAATGCTCTGGTTTTGGGCTATCTACCCCAAAACCAGAGTGTCCACCGCTGATACCTCTGATGTGCCTATATCACTTCCAGGTCACGTAGGCAAATCACATTTATTTTTGGCATTCCTCCCTGCTCCCGGTAAGTTCACCCCCCCCATCACCCACCGGCAGGTCCAAGGGACCTGGCAACCCTATCAGACCCTTCACAGGCTTGTGGGCCTCTCACCTTCAGACTCCTGAGAATTAGATGGGAGGGCAGGGTGATGAGATAGGCCTTTGGAGGACTCAAGGTATCTTTGTGGACCCCAAACAGAAAAGATTGGTTCTGGCCTAAAAAGAAAAGCTGCTACCAAGCCTGTCTTTCTCCTGGGCTTTTTTCTACATAACTTTCTCTTGGGCAGGGGCAATACCATCTTGGCACCTGACTCCTCAGAGATGGTTACAGAGGTGTGACTTAATTTCCCCTTCATTCATTGTTTACTTTGGAACCCAGGAGACAGAAGAACTCCTTATTCATAACATCTTCCCAGTAACACAGAACAAAAAAAAGAGCTTCTAGTGTCCTGACCTCACAGGTGGACCTCCTGATGGCACCTGGTATTTTTGGCTACTGTGTGACAGAGTGTTGGACTGGATGGGCCACTGGCCTGATCCAACATTGACTTCTCTTATGTTCTTATGTAATATGCTGGTTCAAGCTCTTCTTATTGGTCATGATACTATTCTTCTGTTCATCAGAGTTGTAGGTGTGCATCTGTGTCCTGGGGGGCTTTTTGCTTTCTCAGCAATCAGCAGTGCATTCTGGGGACTTCCAATGATGAGTTTCAGTCTTCAACGATGGGTTTCACCCTGGGGCTCAAGGGAAAATGCTTCCCTTGCCTGATTGTGCAAACAGTCACGGGAGTCTGTTCCCTCTTATATATGTAAGCCAATCCTGTACTATCTGGTTCTTATGGTATCTCAGTAGATGCCTATCTTCAGTTGACAATAAGATAAAAATTCTAGCAATCCATGCTCCCTTTTGCCCCCATAATATCATTTAGGGCCAAATATCATTGGGATCATCTGGTGGGAGGGGTTGTCTGTTGTAAAAATCCATTTGGAAAAGCCATAGACAAATTGCCCACCCTGAAGGAAAAATTTTGCTCAATAGTAAGAGGTTCTTTCCTGGTGTTTACAGTTACTTGCAGTTACAAGTTCCTCATGGAATGCACAACAATCAATCAGTACTGTATCACTGCAGTCTCAGCAAAAGTTACAGTTTCTGATAGCAAGCTACCGAGTCTGGGCCTGAAATCTATTTTGTTCAAAGATGGGGGCTGTAACTGGTCCACTCCAGGGCCAAAAATGTACCAGATTAACATGCCTACCCCTTCCTTTTTCCTGAGTGAAAACAGCCTTTATTGGAAGTTATTAGCATAGCTTTGGAACTGCACATGGAGCATTCCAAGCACATGCAGTTCTGAAGTTAAGCAAATAACTCTCTATCAGCTCATGCAGGCTTTAAAAGTAACATTCCCTACAGCTGCTGTGTGACTCAAGTCACTTAGGTCTGAGAAACCAAGGCTCAGTTCGTTAAAAAATGTATTGTGTAGTTTGGCCCTCAGTGTAACAGAGCTAGGAAGCAATGGGGTTAATGTGTTCCATATATATGAGTTTTGAATATTCTGCCACATTTTTGGCTTCAGATGTCCAATATAAATTTATTTGTATAGATGACACCATAGGGTGATAATGTCATTCTCCATATATTACAGGAACAAATGTAATATATCAGCAGTTGTTACATAATTTGCATGATCAATATAGTATAGTGAGAAGGTCAGGGAAAGCAATCTTTAACATATAATTATGACAATTACTCTGACTTTCCAAATATGCTATTGTTAGCATGTGAATGCCTAAATATATCTATCAATAACATCTCTGTAAGAGTTAGATACTGCTACAATGGAAAGCTCATTGGTGCCTAATTCAGCAAAAATTGGACATCATTAAATTCAACTGAAATCAGTGAGAACAAATTTAATTGTGACTAAGGCCTATTCCTTAGTCACTAAGGGTACTGCGGTGGCTCAAGTGGTTAAGATGCTGAACTGCAGGCTGTGGAAGGTCAGTAGTTCAGCAGTTCGAGACCCAGGTGCCACATGACAGGGTGAGCTCCTGTCTCTAGTTCCAGCTCCTGCCAACCTAGCAGTTCGAAAGCTAGAAATTGCAAGTAGATAAATAGGTACCACTTTGGTGGGAAGGTAACAGCGTTCTGTGCACCTTGGTGTTTAGTCATGCCGGCCACATGACCATGGAAACGTCTTCGGACAGCGCTGGCTCTTCGGCTTTGAAACGGAGATGAGCACCGCAACCCTAGAGTCGGATTCGACTGGCTTTCGAGCAAGGGAACCTTTACCTTTACCTTTAAGGCCTATTCCATTGCTTTCAATGAGTTGGATTCCAACAACTGTGAATGAACATCCAATTGTGCAATTAATGGTTCCTGTATCCTGATGCAGTCCCTATGCCCCTGCCCCAAAAGGCACTCTTGAAGTTTGGGGCACCCTCAGAATCAGTGTGGGATGAGGCATGGGTGTCTGCAGTGGGAATGCAGAATCAGTGAAAAAAAATCACTTTCCCTCATGCTTGTGCAAGTAGAAATGCCCTAAGTTTGCAGACAAAAGAGTTTGGGGCCATTCCAAAAGCACTAAGGTTGCTATCTTTAGGGCACTTCCATGGATTCATAGGAACTAATATTAGAGTAAATGTGGGCAGGACTTAACTGCAGCCATAACTTTCTTTTGTAGGATAGGGCCTGTGATCTTTTCATTTATCAAATAAAAGGTTATGATGCTTTAGAGTCTGAATCATAAGCACAGGCTTGATCTGCAATATTTAACCCATTAGTCTTTATGAGGTACTTGGCATAGACTTGTCCAGCTCTGACGTCCCAGTTACTTCTACAGATATTACCACACTAGTCAGTCTTTGCATAAGCGGTACTAGTATGGTCTGTGCAGCTTCCATTCTGAAAGCCAGTTTCTTGTAGTGGTTAAGAGCGCAGACTCTAATCTGGGAGAACTGGGTTTGATTCCCTACGCCTCCACATGCAGCTGCTGGTGTGGCCTTGGGTCAGTCATAAGTTCTTTCAGAGCTCACAGCCCCACTTAGCTCACATGTTGTCTGTTGTGGGGAGGGGAAGGGAAAGAGATCGTAAGCTGCTCTGACACTCCTTTGGGTAGTGAAGAGCAGGGTATAAATCCAATCTCTTCTCTTCTTCTTTTGGCATTTATTTCCTATAATGTTGTCAGCAGACAAATATCCTTCAACCAGTGATTGCCCTGTTTATGAACCACCACTTTAATCAGGCATTCCCCACCCCTCTTATTTTTAAATCTGATAAATTCTTGGTAGAGGCAGATGGGCATGCTTAAGAGTAAGGAAACAAATCACTGGCTCAGTGACACAGGAAATATAGTATATTCCTGATTCTTTGGAGGTTTTAAACCAGGAATAGTTTTATTTCAGAAATACATGTTTGAGCAAATCAGATGATATGGACTTGCCTCAGAAATTATACAGAGAAATGCATGTGTGGGAGAGAAAATCAGGGTACTTGAGCACAAAGTTTCCTGCCTTGTTTTGTAAATCATGTTATTTATTCTGACAATACATTTGGGTTGGAATGTGCAGCCCCAAAGGGCTTAGTGTCCCTTACTATCAATATTTGTGTTCAGAGGCACTAATGAATGCTAATTCAAAATGTATGTTCATCTGTCAATGCCATATCTTGATGTCTCATGAAGAGTATGAATCATTTTCACTTAAAACTATAGTGCTTGATGAGAGCTGAAGTCCAAGTGTTGACTATGGTGTCTGTGTTGTGATGACTGCTTCATACCACTGTGGGGGGCATGGCACACAGGGAGAGCAGTAAAGAGAATACCCTGCATGTTCTCCAGATCAGCAGCTCCTATGTGGTCATCTTGAGGAAGAAGAAGGGTGAGCACCAAGCCATGCTGAGCCTCTCTGTGTCTTGTGGAGTGCATGAGTCAAGTTTAAGGGAATGAGCAGGAGCACAAGGAGATGGAGGGGAGGTGCAAGGAATATGGCAGCTCTACCCTCCCATTATCTTACCAGTGGTAGAAGATGGGTCCAGAGCCTTGTCTTCTAGTTCATGAGTTTCAACTGCAGCATTTGAGAGAAAAATTTTGCACACTACCCTGTTCTGACTCCTCCTTCCTGGATGCTTCTTGTCCCTCTGTCCCAGGACTCTTCCAGCTCCACACAGCTGCTTCCTAGTCCCAAACTCAGCTTGGGAGATTCAGCCCCACAAGCCACCTGCAAAAGAGTCTCACAGGTCAAGGAAGACTAAACAGTAAGACAGTTTACCATGAAAAACTCATGGATTTAAATCCTTGGGAGTAACATAGAATTCTTCTGAGGCCTTATGGGCCACTAACTTCTGGGCCACTGAAAGTCATGACATTATCTTTGTGTTCCATTGGTCTTTTACATACATTTTAGCCTTATATACCAGCAAAAATATTTAGGCTAATGGCTCATTGAGGAGAAAAATTAGTTTCTTCATTTGGGGTCAGACTTGTAGATTGATTGATTGATTGATTTTATTCGATTTATACCCCGCCCTCCCTACCAAGGCAGGCTCAGGGCGGCCAGATGAAATGCCAGTTTGGTGTAGTGGTTAAGTGAGCAGACTCCAATCTGGGAGAACCGGGTTTGATTCCCCACTCCTTCACTTGCACCTGCTGGATGACCTTGGGAAAGCCATACTTCTGTCAGAGCTGTTCTTGAAAAAGAGCAGTTTCTGTCAGAGCTCTCTCAGCCCCACCTACCTCACAGGGTTTCTGTTGTGGGGAGGGGAAAAGAAAGGAGTTTGTAAGCCACTCTGAGACTCCTTTATGTAGTGAAGAGCGGGGTATAAATCCAATCTCATCCTCCTCCTCTTCTTCTTCTTAATAACCATTTTAACCAAGTCCCAAATTAGCATAAATATTTGAAATTATGCCTCAAAGTAGCCATAATGCCAATTTACACAGAGTTGGTCCTGACGCGTGACTGAACAGTGAATTCTATATGTGATCTGCTTGATTTGGTAGGTTGATTGATTTTTTCACTCTGTAATTAGATAATTGGAAAATGTTACACATCACAAATTGTAAATCCACCTCATCAGGCATCAGAATAATCTAATGGTTATTCTGCTCTCCTCCATTTTCAACAGGATAAAAACAGACATACATTCTAAACATTCACTGTATTCTGATGCATTTGTTACTGAAATCATGCCATACTTAGAATGTGTGGATGATGATAGACACAGATTATATCCACATATTGTTGTGTATTGCATACTGTTATTGCTGCATCATATTAGTCATCTGCTACTGGATTTTCCTTGGTGGACAAGCCAATCTGATTGCTAGGGTCGTAAACTCCAGGTTAGGAAATTCCAGGAGATTTTTGGGGTAGAGCCCAGAGGTCTGGGGATGGAAGGGACCTTAAAGGTTTCCCTTACTTGAAAGCTCATCGAATCCAACTCTAAGGGGCAGTGCTCATCTCTGTTTCCACTCCAAAGAGCCAGCACTGTCCAAAGACATTTCTGTGGTCACGTGGCCGGCATGACTAAATGTTGAGGTACACGGAATGCTGTTACCTTCCCACTAAGGCAGATACCTATTTATCTACTTGCAATTTCTTGCTTCTGAACTGCTAGGTTGGCAGGAGCTGGGGCCAGAGATGGGAGCTTAGTCCATCATGTGGCACTAGGGTCTCGAACTGCCAAACTACAGACCTAACAGTCTGCAGCTTCAGCATCTTAACCTCTGAGCCACTGCAGCCCCTAAGGGATCTTAGCAGCCTATAATGCCATAGAATCTTCCCTCCAAAGCAGTCATATTCTTGAGGGGAACTGATGTCTGTCATCTGCAGATCAGTTGTCATTACAGGAGATTTCCAGGTCCCACTGGAGGTTGGCAGCCCTACCAATTGTGAATGACTGATGCAGTGCAACATTAGTACAGTATTCAACAAGATGTAGCTGTAGTCACACATTCTAAAATGTGGTAGAAGTGGTTTTGATATATTAATAAGATCTACTTTGGACTATTTTTAAAATGTTCTAAGGTGAGCACTAAAGCACTAAATGGCCCTGGCACTTCAGTGGTATAGTGGCATCATTCAGTGGAGTCAATGCACCTCAATGGTTCTGCTATAGCACTGAAGTTGTTTAGCACTATAGCACTCACCTTAGAATGTTAAAAAATTTCCAAGGAAAATCACACAGCAAAAAGGGGCAGGGAAAAAAGCAGCATTATAGGAAGCGCTGTGGACATTTTAAGCATCACACCACAACGATTCAGAAATGCAACAAAGGGGTTTGTAGGGAGCAGGCGATGCGATCAGCTGTAGTGCTGGCAGACCACACCGCGGCTGCGCATCCTGCTGCCCCTCTCACCCTATCAGCAGTGGACACCTTGTACTGCACTGTCCGTCCAATCCCCTCTGTATACGTTACTCTCTGACCTATAAATAAAGCAGCGCTCCTAAGTCGGGAGGTCAGCTTTCGCCACACTCGTCTCGTCTCGTTTCATCCCGACAAGTGGTGACCCCGACGTGATTCCTGGCGCCTCCCTGCTTGCCCGACTGTGATAGTCTACGGTGCACCTCAGCTTCGGCTCCCTTTTTTCAGGTAAGTATGGGGGAATCATTGTCAAAAGAGCAGATTGAGCATGCGACAGAACTGGCGGCGCTGATAAAAACCATGGCCCGCGACGAGATGGTGTCAGCAAAAGAGATCCAAGAGCTTCTCCGAGAGGTGGATTGCCAATGTCCTTGGTATCCCCTCCGGGGTAGCTTAAAGCCGCAGGATTGGGAAAAATAGGGCGGGAACTTAAGGGCGAACCCCGGGCCCCCATAAACCTTCTGTTAACATGGCAGAAGGCCTTTGCGGCGGTCTGTGCATTCTCACCAGCAGAGAATGCCCTCTTACAACCTACTAAGCCGCCGCCGGATGACCCTGGGGCATCGCCGCCTCCCTACCTGTACCCTGCTCTGACTTCTTTGAATATTCCTGATCAGCCGTTGGCTCCGCAGGCTTTGCCTCAATGTCCGCCACCAACTGTACGCAGTAAAGTGGCACAGGCCATCGCTACCGCTCGTAAAGAGGGTACGTTGGACCCCATGGAAGAATGGAGCGGAGAGTCGCCCGCCTTCTTCCCCCTTACACGGACTAGGAACCCCAATACTGCTGACGAGCTCCAGCTTAACTGGGAGCCGCTTCCGTATAGTGTGCTCAGAGAGCTCAACAAATCCATCAAAGACTTCGGCCTCAAATCCTCCTACGTGCTAGGAACTATTGAAGGCCTCTCGAATGGTTATAGAATGCTCCCACGAGACTGGAAGGATCTGTTTCGCATGGTCCTTTCCTCCTCTCAATACGTGGTTTTTGACAGCGAGTATAAGGCTGCCGCTACTGCCTCAGCCACGGCGCAAATTACTTACGATCAGATGTATGGCGCCGGTCCATTCGAGCCGATAGAAGCCCAAGTACAGCTCCCCGACGAGCACCTCGCGGCTACCGGTCTATGTGTATTACGGGCCATCCGCCGCATCCCCGTCACCGATCGGCCCGCCAAGTCTTTTAGTATCATCAAACAAGGCAATGGTGAACCTTATGGTGCCTTTGTAGATCGCTTGCAGGAGGCGATAGCACGCCAACTTGACAATCCACAGGCCCAAAACGAACTCTTGGTTAAATTGGCCTATGAGAATTCCAACACTGACTGCAAGCGCATTCTCACCCCTATCGTCCACCGCCCGGACTACACCCTCGCTGAAATGCTTACAGCGTGTGCTGAGGTAGGGTCCAAAAGTCACGAAATGGCGCTCCTCGCCGCCGCCCTTCGAGGGGGGGGGAGGAGCGGGGGGAAGCCCACCGGGAACTGTTTTAACTGCCAAAAGCCCGGCCATTTCAGAGCTCAGTGCCGCGCCCCTGGGGGTGGGGCAGCGGCCGGAAAGAACGCCTCTCAGAGAAACCAGCAGAAACCTAACAAGAAGTGCCCTAAATGCAATAAAGGCTATCACTGGGCTAGTCAATGCCGGTTCGGGCCGCCTGGAGAGGGGGCAAAAACTAGTCTCCGGGCGTGATTCCCACCCCGGTCAAATGGAATCTGCGTCCTCTGTCACCATTGCCCTCTCGACCATCGCACGAGCCACGCAACCCCTCCCTGGGGAAGTGACTTGCATTCCTATGCAATTCTTGGATCACGTTCCAGGCTCTCATGTGTTGGTCCTGCCGCTCTCCTCGGCGGGAGAGCAAGGAATTTTTGTAATCCCGGAGGTCAAGGCTTGCCCTGCCCCGGAGGTTCCACTCGTGGTGCAAGCCTGGAGTAATCTCCCCTTTGATCTGCCCGGCGGGGGCCACTATTGCTAACTGCGTGCCCCTCACGGGTCCACAGGGCCCGGCGCCTTCTTCTTCTTCTTCTTTGCAGATCGCTCTCGTCCGCCAGGACATCCGGAAGGAAAAGCCCTTGCGTGAGTATGCTGTAAACGGGAAACGCCTCTCTGGCCTCCTGGATACGGGTGCTGACGTCTCGGTCATCACCAAGGAACAATGGGATCCGAAATGGCCACTGGAAGCCAGCCCATCTGTCTGGGGGGTTGGCGGGGAAAGTAGTGCCGTGCAGAGCGCCTCTCAACTCGCAGTACGCTCTGTCCTCTCCGGTGATCTGTTGGGATATATTCAACCGGTTGTCGTCCCCATCGGCGTCAACCTGTGGGGGCGGGACTTGTTACGGCAGCTGAGAGCCCACGTCGTCCTTGATGAGTGACCCTCCCACTCCGCCCCGCGCAGTTGCGCCCCGCGCAGTTGCGCTTACTTGGGTCGCCTCCGCCCCCGTGTGGGTGGAGCAATGGCCCCTGCCTCTGGACAAGCTTATGGCTCTCCATGCCTTGGTGCAAGAACAATTGGACGGTGGGCACCTTACCCCTTCCACCAGTCCGTATAATAGCCCTGTGTTTGTCATAAAAAAGAAATCAGGGAAATGGAGGCTTCTGCACGACCTCCGAGCAATCAATAAACTCTTACAGCCTATGGGTCCCCTTCAATGCGGGCTACCTAACCCCAATCTTATCCCCGCACGATGGGAAATGGCTATAGTGGATCTCAAGGATTGCTTTTACACTATTTCGCTGCAGCCCCAAGATCAACCATATTTTGCCTTCACGGTCCCAGCACTAAATGCGGAGCGCCCCACCCAGCGTTTCCAATGGACCGTCCTCCCTCAGGGGATGCTTAATTCGCCCACAATGTGTCAGCTGTTTGTGGATCAGGCCCTATGTGCATTTCGCACCCAGCACCCGCAGGTCCGGGTGCTGCATTACATGGATGACATTGCCATTGCCGCTCCAATTTTACCTCAGGAGTGGAGGTCTGATCTTCAACGTGCCCTTGCAGCTTTCGGTCTTCAAATAGCCCCAGAGAAGGTCCAAACGCATGAGCCTTTCTTATATTTGGGTCACAAGGTGTTTGCTTCATATGCTATGCCTGTTTTACCCTTTTTGACCCTGCCCAACCCATTGACATACGTTCAATTGCAGCAATTTCTGGGCTCAATTAATTGGATTCGCCCTTATTATCGGTTAACCACTGATCAGCTTGCGCCTTTATTCAGTGCTCTCCGGCGCGGTCGGCAACCCGACGATCGCATAACCCTTACGGACGCTGAACTGGCGGTCGTCACCTTACTTAATAACCACATGACGACCCGCTGGGTTGATCGGTGTGAGCCGGATGAGCCCGTTCACCTCGCCATTATGCAGCCTCAAGCGCAATGCCTTGGATTTCTGTTTCAACAGCCTACCCCTGGCCACCCCTCTGTCGTCATTTTAGAATGGCTCCATCTCGCTCATACCGCGCACAATACCATCTCTACTCTGGAAGCCATGACGGCGGCTCTGATCTCTCGGGGCCGTACCCGTTCTAAAGCCCTCCTGGGACAGGAACCCGCTACCGTGGTAGTTCCTTTCCCGAAGGATCCGTGGGATCACGCCTTCCGCAACAGTGATCTCCTGCAACTCAGTCTCATTGCCTATGTCGGGGAAATATCTCACCATCTCCCCAAGGATCCCAGGATTCAGATTGTTCCCTTATGTCCCTTTCAATTTGTTCAATTGTTGTCTCCTGTTCCGCTCCGCGGCGTCACCCTTTTTACCGATGGGGGGCCCACCAGGGGAGCGGTTACATGGCAAGACGCTTCCGGCCAGTGGTGTAGCCGCCACACCGGACCCCAAATTTCTCCGCAACGTTCTGAACTTGCAGCCGCTGTCGTTGCGGCCTCGCTTTTCCTGGCTGAACCCATGAACGTCATCACCGACAGCCTCTATGTGGCCAATGTCTTGCGGCACATTGAGGGCAGTTACGTCTCGCCCGCTTGTGACAGGAACCTCCTGTCCCTTTTCCTTTCCCTCCAACAACACCTCTCGCGTCGGACGGCTCCTTTTTACGTGGCTCACATTCGTAGCCATCAGCCGTTCCCCGGGGTGCTGGCTGAGGGAAATGACCGCGCTGACGCCCTCACTAGCGCCTATCCCCTGTCGGCTATCACCGACCATGACATCCACCATCAAAACGCCAAGGCTCTGGCTCGGCAATTTGGCCTCCCTCTTTCCGAGGCACGGGCCATCGTTCAGCAGTGCCCCCAATGCTCTGGGAACTTCTCCTTTCCCTCCACGGGCGTCAACCCCCGCTGCACTGCTGCCAATGATCTGTGGCAGATGGATGTCACCCACTTGCCAAGCTTCGCCCCGTGGAAGTACATCCATGTGTGTGTTGACACCTACTCTGGATACATCCATGCCACCCCGCAAAAGGGTGAGCAGGTTAAACATGTCACTTCCCACCTTTTGCGGGCCATCGCGGTCATGGGCAAGCCACTTGCCCTCAAGACCGACAACGGTCCTGCCTACTGCTCTACCCTCTTTGCCGACTTCTGTTCCAAGTGGTCCATCCGCCACACTTTTGGTATCCCCTACAACTCCACGGGCCAGGCCGTCGTCAAGCGTGCCAACTGGACCCTTAAGGCGGCCGTCTCCGCTCATTCACAGAAGGGGGACTGCCTCCCTCCTTGCTGGCAAGGGAGTCCGCCCTTGCCTCGGTCTTATTTACGCTCAATCACTTGAACCTCTGTATGTTTAACTCTCAACTTTTTACCCGCACACAGCGTCATTTTCAGCAGAACCTCCCCTCCCTCGCGCACAGGTCCGATATCGGCGTCCACCGAGTCCCGAGTGGCTCAGTCCTGCACCGCTCATCACCTGGGGCCGTGGCTACGCCGCAATTCAAACACCAACCGGTCCCGTGTGGATTCCAGCTCGCTATGTCAGACCGTGGAACCCGGATGGCGTGGCACAACGGCCTGGAGAATCCCATTCCGGAGTTCAACAGTCGCGCGACTCTCCATGTTCCAGTGACGCAGCAGCGACGTCGTGAGTGAGAACATCGGGCTGCACCCATTACCTGGGGCGCAGTCAAACGCCTCACCGACCAAGCCACTGCCCTGCTGCAAGAAACTGACAAGGAAGCAACGCCCGAACATCTTTTCCTAGCCCTGATAGCTTGTATTAACAAGAACTCTTGCCTCGCCCTAATCTGTTGCTTATCCCTCCTTTTGACTCCCGCAGCAGCCTTACCGCTTCAGCATGATGGCAACCCACACCCCAACCTGTGGCTTCGTCATGCCTTGTACATGTTTCATCATCACGGGACCAATGTGACTCTTGTTTATGAGCCTCCAATGGCTGCGGCGGGCATGTCCTTTTTACCTACTCCCTTTAATGTTCCTGAACTGGTACTCAGTCACCTACAGAACTTGAATCGCTCTAATTTGTTTGTACCTCGGGTAACTGATCTTAATCAAACCGCCTTTCGCACCTTTTCCTACCATCGACAATTACCAGGTCTGTGTTTTTGCTGTTATGCCACCAATGCTGCCTTTAGCAAATGGCAACATAAGGCTGGTGCTGATCGGCACTGGGGAAGCAAGGCAAAGAATCAGACAGCTTGCCTTGATCATTTTTATCTTCACGGCACGTATAATTCCTCTTTTGTCCCTAATGTAACCCTTATGCATGCTTCTCTGGCCGATATTTATTATCGGCTTCCTATGTTTTCTGCAAAGGCCTCTACCCTCTTAGGTGGTTCTATATGTGGTAACTGGGTCATCAAGGACCCCAACTTATGGTTCTTCTGGGGCGGTGGGATTGCTACCAACTACCACCCCGGGAGATATCAGTGCGCCTCTGTCGGATATCTCACACTTCCGGTTCAAGTGGTAGCGTCACATTCCGGCCCCAGGGCTCGCCGCGCGGTCCTGGGACTGCAATGTTCCGACGAAGTGATTGTTGAGAAGCAGCTGAGTGGCGGCTCCACTGGGCTCCGAGCCTTCTTGGGCTCGCTCACTGGTGTCCTCACTCTGGGCTCATACCCTGGAATCGTGGTCCAGGAGAACAGGGCCTCCATCATCGGTCTCACTTGTCGTTTGGAAAAATCCATCAACGCTACCACCGAGTTAGTCAGGGATCTGCAGACTGAAATCCGGAGTCTGCATCAGGTACAACTCCAACACCGCTTCGCCTTAGATTTCCTTCTTGCCCGGCAAGGAGGTTTTTGCCGTTTCATCGGCTCAGCAGGGTGTGCAGTTCGCTTCCAGGACCTAAACAAGACCATTGAAGATGAACTGGCACAGCTGCGAAACTCTATCACCAACAATGTTGTGAGCACGGGTTGGAGCCCCTTGATTGGTTCTCTTCGTGGCTCCCTGATGCCACCTGGCTCCGACAGTTGTTATTTGGCCTCATATCATGCGCTGCTGTCGCTATTAGCCTTTGCTGCTGTGTTCAATGTATTCCTGGCCTCGTGGCCATGCTAGGATCTTCTAAAGAAACCTTGCAATGCCGCGCTATGTATTATGCTTACCACCAGCTTAAAACAACAAAGGGGGAGATGTAGGGAGCAGGCGATGCGATCAGCTGTAGTGCTGGCAGACCACACCGCGGCTGCGCATCCTGCTGCCCCTCTCACCCTATCAGCAGTGGACACCTTGTACTGCACTGTCCGTCCAATCCCCTCTGTACACGTTACCCTCTGACCTATAAATAAAGCAGCGCTCCTAAGTCGGGAGGTCAGCTTTCGCCACACTTGTCTCATCTCGTTTCATCCCGACAGGGGTTGAAAATGAAAAAAAAAAGCAATTTCCCTCGAAAGTGGCTCAACCAAGCTTTGCTAACCTGACACAAGTGGGTTTGTATGAACAGGTAAATAAATTCCACTAGCAGACAGGTACTAAAACAGGTCTGTCTGAAACAAAATAGAAAGGCAGTTTGAAAAGTGTCATAGACACCATTCCTAGTTGATGCTGTTTGCTACAGCTTTTTTAGCAGTGATTTTTAAAGAAAACTCTCCAGAGCTGCCAACTTTTTAAACTACGAGTCTGAGGAAAACTTTTTCTTATCATGAGCATCTGCATTGCAGGCAGGGCTTGGCTTGGCTCCTTTCTGATCCAAGGGTCTCACTGGCTTTGCTCAGGGTGGGGAAGAGGGAGGAAGAACTTGGGGAGTTTATGAGTAGGGCTAGGGAGGAGCAAGGCAGGTCACCAGCAGCAAAAAAATGCCTCGCAAACACCTTCCAGAGCAAGATCCATTTTGATGATTCCCATCTGGAAGTGGCTCCCATAATTATTGTGTGCAGGGAGGTGGTGGTGGGTGAGATGAATACATTGTTGATTTGGAGCTGAGCATTTCGGCTTCCCCATTCCTCGAACATGCCTGCTGACCACAGCTTCAGCTCCCTTCCCCATTTGTTGCTCTTCTCACAGCCGACAAGAAAGCAAGTGCCAAGGTGCCAGGACAGTTCTCTTGTTGCTGTTGGGGAACCAGGGTGGGGAGTGAGGGGGGTCAATACTGCAGTATTTCTGGAAAGGCTGAGCTTGCCTGGTGAGGCTGGGCAAGTGAATGACTTGGAAGGGACTCCTTTTCCACTGCTGTGTGGTGCAGGCCAGCTTGAAGAACGTATTTATAGAGACTGACCTCTTTAAATGCATGCTCCAAGCTCTGCCATGGCAACAGTGGTGTGAGCTGGCTTGGAGAATGTTTTTAAAGAGACTGGTTTCTTTAAATACATTCTCCAAGCCCTGGAAGGTGGGTGAACTTGTGCTGCTTCAAGTTCACTCACTCATGGCTTGGCTTTGCAAAAGCCATTTAAAGAGAAATTTCCCTTTCCCTTTAAATGGCTTTTGCAAGCTGTGCCATGTACAAATGAACCCAGAAGTGGCATGAGCTCACCCACCCCCTTCTCCATTATACTCTTTGAGGACAGTCCCCATAGGGTGTAATGGAGCTGAAAAAAAATGGCAATCCTGATTATTTGACAAATCCCAATACTATACTGATAACTGGGATTCAGGAATATTGGGAAATACCAATATTTTTCAGATTCTATTTCCCTGAACTCAAAAAATACAGATTTTTTTTTTGCACACCCTAATTATAAGTTATAAGTGTGGAAAATTGAATGCCTTAATTTCAGTTAACATCACATGCTGCATAATTAATTCATTGAGTAAACTACTATAAATTGACATCCACTGTTTTAGAAGACTTCAAAAGGGGGTTAAATTCATGGAAGTGGAAAGGTCCATGAATGGCCATTAGATGATGGCCAAATGGAACCTCCATGTTCAGGGGTCGTATATTCTTGAATGCCAGTTTTGGAGGGCAACTTTTTTGGGTGGCTGTTGCCTTTGTTCCATGCTGATGGGATTCCCAGAGCATCAGGCTGGCTAGCATGGGGAATAGGACATTGAACTAGAGAAACCTCTATTGTGATCCAGCAAGCCTCTTACTTTATTCTTATGTGAGGAACAGGTCATGTAGTTATCCTACCCTCATTTTTAAAGAGGAATTTAAAATATTATTCAGTGATCCCATTGCTTCCTCTGCATCTTTATGTATGCTACTAAATTATTAAAGTGTGTGGGGGAAAAACAGACTGCAGTTTCTTAATGTTGTGGGAAAGGCTTTCTGTGCATGCCTGGAAGTAATTTTTCTTCCAGAAGTCAGCCCATACTGAAGACAAACTCTTAGGCTAAGGCCTAGTGAGATCTTTGCAGAACCCTGATGGTATGTATTGACCCTAAGCCATCCCTGAGTGTGGACCTTGAACTGGGTGAACTTGCTCCCCAAGAACAATAGCTGACCAGGATCTTGGAGTTGACCTATAGATAAGCAGTGTAATGTAAATAGCCTATCCTTGGGAGTGTGTGTGTGGGGGGTGTTCTTGTTGTGTTCGTGTACCCTGCTGGGTGTTCTTGTTGTGTTCCTGAAATCACTAAGTAAACTAGAGCTGAGCACCGCAATGCGTCCAGAACCCAGTATTTAACACCTGAGTGGTTAAGACACTGAACTGCAGGCTGTGGAAGGTCAGTAGTTCAGCAGTTCAAGACCCGAGAGTGCCGCATGACGGGGTGAGCTCCTGTCTCTAGTTCCAGGTCCTGCCAACCTAGCAGTTCAAAAGCAAGAAATTGCAAGTAGATAAATAGGTACCACTTTGGTGGGAAGGTAACAGTGTTCTGTGCACCTTGGTGTTTAGTCATGTCGGCCACATGACCATGGAAACATCTTCGGACAGCGCTGGCTCTTCGGCTTTGAAACAGAGATGAGCACCGCAACCCTAGAGTCGGATTCGACCCGCTTTCAAGCAAGGGAACCTTTACCTTTACCTTTAACTAGAAAAGACAGATTCTAGAAGGGTAGCAAGTTGGTCTGTTGAGGCAAAACCAAAAAGGAATCTTGTCCCATCATAACAAGTAGCTTGCATTGTAGATCCAGCTTGCATGGTTAGAACCTGTTTCATCAGATGAGTGCAGTGAATTCTCAGTCTGCAGATATTGCTACGCACATGAAAAAATATTTGTTTGTAAGGAAGAAAAGCAGTTGTAATTCCCATTAAAATGTATGCCATAGAGCTATGATAATTTTAATGAATTAATTAATATTATATGTTATATTTTTAAAAGCTCATATGCAACATGAAACTGGCAATAAGCCCCATTGAATAAAATGGGACTTACTTGTAAGGATAACTGTTTAGGATTAGTCCTCAAAGATCTAGTCAATTCTATATCCTTGGATCTACTAAGGATCTGTACCATCAAATTGATTAGGAGCTTGGATTAGGCCCCTCTGGATTTGTTTTGTTATGATATTTGTTTTGGATCAGGGTCATGGAGGGCCCAGACAGAATTTTTGTCTGGGGCCCATGATGGCTCTCGGCAGCCCTGAGCTAATGGTCTGTGCTGAGTGAACAGACATGATCTTGTTAAGTGGAAGAAGCAATGTAAACTGACCTTAAATGGTACTTTCAGCAAAAGTCAGGTTTTTGTTTTTGTTTTTATCTTCGGTTTTGACTTCACAACTGGAAAACGGGAGCTGAAAAGCAATAATTTGCCCAGGTCACACAGATTAGATGAAAATTTAAGTATAATGCCCAGAGCAGCCAGGTCCTGATATCCCCTGAATAAAACTCATTGCATTTTTTCCTATTACCTGGTGCTTCTTCAGCCACTGATCTGAGCTCAGATACATGCAGCATGAAGCTAAAAAAAGAGGATAGTAAATTATTCAATATGTTTAAATTTTAAATCACAATATTTGTTTTAAAAAATTATAGTAACCTTAAGGCCTCAGCAGCTTTATCACTTTTCAAAGACAATTTATAGAGCACCATAGCAAGTTAAAACCTATCTTTGGCAGATGGATGGTTAAAGATTTCAAGATGTGTAAGATTCATAACTGTTTGCATTTTATAATAGCTTCTGCAGAAGACTGGGAGGTTTGTGAGTCACGCTAATGCCATTATTTTTCTGCAAGGCCTTGCAGAATTTTAACAGCATCATTTTGGCTATTCAACAACTGCTATGCATTCATTCATGTATCCTCTAGCTTGGCTGTTAGAATAAAAAGCACTTGTCAAAGTTATACTGTATTATGCATTTTTCTTGTTATGTTAATGAGTGGAGAAAAATCTCATAAAAATTTAAAATATTTTATTGAAAATGAATTGAAAAGACAAGAGCAAAGCATAAAGAGTTGCTCACTCTAAGGGAAGCCCTGAGTGGATGGTCGAAGGGAAACAGCAATGTATACTTTGGCTAAACATATGCAAATAATCTGAAATGGAAAGGTACAGACAGTGCACAGAGGCTAGTAAAGCTGTTTCACAGCATAAACACTGCTACTGTTCTGAAGCCTATGAGTTCCATATAATCAAATACCACAAAAAAGAGAGAAAGTGTGAGAGAGGAATCACTTGATTTTATAACAATGGCAGCACTGACAAACTGTGGGAATAATGACAAGGGGTGTGAAAAAAAAATCCGTATTTTTCAGGATCAGGTTTATTGAACCCCAAAAATATCAACATTTACTTATATTCCCAAATCCAAATATTGGTATGATATTTGGATTCAGGAAGTATTCAGAAAAGCCAAATTATTTGGCTTAAAATGGCTGACAGTACAAGGCATTTCACCTCTTTCTTTGGAATGGGGGGAAGGGAGGTCTGAAATGGCTTGTGGTCATTTAAATCAAACAGTGCAGTGGGTCAGTCTATCACCTGTTTAATTTAAATGACCACAAGCCATTTCAGACCTCCCTTTTCCTCTCCTCCATTTGGAAATGAAGGGGGAGAGGGAGGTCTGAAATGGTATGTGACCATTTAAACTGAACAGCTGATGGGCTGACCCACCACATTGTTTGGCCTGAATGGCCACAAACCAAATGGAGGGGAGGGGAAGGGAAGTCTGAAATGGCTTCAGCCATTTAACCCCATCCCTTTAGCTGCCCCCTGCTTGGAGGGGTTAAATGGTTCTCAGACATTTCAACCTAACAACAGAGCAGGCAAACC
The DNA here is from genome assembly GCA_029375565.1 of Gekko gecko. Lineage (NCBI taxonomy): Eukaryota > Metazoa > Chordata > Lepidosauria > Squamata > Gekkonidae > Gekko > Gekko gecko. Next base: position 268,156,521 of record JAPDNY010000001.1, read on the forward strand.
CACCTCACTTTTAGGCTGAAATGCCTGAGAGTCTTTGAACTGGTCAGTTTCATTTCCCTTCACTTGGAAATGGAGGGGAGTGAAACTGACCAGTTTTAAGGGCTGGTAGGCCCAGAAGTGCTCAAATGGGGGGGAGGAGAGGTCTGAAAATGGCCTGTGGTCATTTAAATCAAATAGCAAAGTGGGTCAGCCCATCAGCTGTTCATTTTAAATGGCCATAAAACATTTCAGATCTCCCTTTCTCTCCCCTCTGATTGGAAACAGAGGGGATGGAAAGAAAGGTCTGAAATGACTTGTGGACATTTAAATCAAACAGTGTGGCAGGTCAGCCCATCAACTTTTTGATTTAAATGGCCATAAGCCATTTCAGATCTTCCTTTCCAGGTCTGAAATGGCTTGTGGCCATTTAAATTGAATAGCATGGCAAATCAGCCCATCAGCAATGCCCTCTCTAAGCTATGGAGTCTTGTGAGCAAAAAAATCTACTTTGTGAGCTACTGGCATTAAAGTTGTGAGAGAGCAATCTGGTTACTGCATAAATTAGTTTGCTCTGGAGCCAAGCCATCCTTCCTGAGCTAAGACAAAAATGTGTGAGCAGGAGGCTAAAAAACTGTGAGCTAGCTCACACTAACTCAGCTTAGAAGGAACACTGCCCATCAGCTGTTTGGTTTAAATGGCTACAAGCCACTTCAGCTCTCTGTTTTCCTCTCCTGTGTTTGGAGAGAGGGAAGGGAAGTCCGTGATGGCTTGTGGCCATTTAAATTGAACAGTGTGGTGGGTCATTCTATCAGCTGTTCAATTTAAATGGTCACAAGCCATTTCGGATCTTCCTTTCCCTCCCCTCCTTTTGGAAATGGAGGGGGTGGAAAGGGATGCCTGAAATAGCTTGTGGATGTGAAAAGTACTGAGACTGACGAGTGATTTCAGCTCTCACATACTTTATTAGATGAAGAACAAGACAACTTTTTATCCCCAGTGAGCCCACACCCCAAACACACACAACACCCGTGATTTGCTATTTACAGTTGATTGGATTACCCCGGGCTCCTCGATTGGAAGAACGCGAGGAGCCTACATTCTATTGTTTCCAGACACAAAGCTCAAGCCTTAGCCTGGCTGCGTGGCGAACCAGTCAGAACCGCTCTGAGCACATGGTAGCCCTTCGCCCATGTTTCCCTGTGGATACACCACAGGATGCCATTTAAATCAAACAGCACAGCAAGTCAGCCCATCAGCTGTTCAATTTAAATAGTCACAAGCCATTTCAGATCTCCGTTTCCCTCCCCTCCATTTGGGAATGGAGGGGAGGGGGGAGGTCTGAAATGGCTTGTGGCCATTTAAACTGAATAGCTGATGGGCTAACCTGCTGTGTTTTTGGTCTGAATGTGTGCAAACCATTTCAGAGCTCCCTTTCCCTCCCCTCTATTTCCAAATGGAGGAGGGGAAAGGGAGGTCTGAAATGGCTTCAGCCGTTTAACTCCTCTCCTTAGTTGCCCCCTGCTTCCAAGTGGGGGGCAGCTAAACAAACATGTTAAATGGCTCTCAGACATTTCAGCCTGACAGTGGGGCAGGCACACCTACCCCAATGTTAGGCTGAAATGACTGAGAGCCATTGAACTGGTCAGTCTCACTCGTGTCCACTTGGAAATGGAGGGGAGTAAAACTGACTAGTTTTAAAGGCTGGTAGGTGCAGAAGTCCTCACCTAGAAGTGGGTAAATTTTGTGCCTCTTAATTAACCCAAATAAAAGCCTTTTTAAAAAAATATTATTCAGGCCAGCTATATCAGTTGCCAAATCAGATCAGAGAATCTGATTTGGCTGAATAAATACCCCCCAAATACTGATTAGGTATTTTTGGGTATTTATTCGGCTTGGTATATACTGAGTGCACACCCCTAATAATGTCACTTCACAGTGGTGACTGAGCCCTGGACAACAGATGAAATGAAGTCACTGTTTCAATTTATGCTGTATTACTGATTAAGGGTTTTGGTTTGATGAATATTTCTCTCTCTCTCTCCCTCCCTCCCTCCCCTTTCTCAGCTAGTTGTACCCAAAATCCAAAAAGTGTGTTGTAAAATTGTTACTGCTCTGACCTGGATAGTCCAGGCTAGCCCAGTCTCATCAGATCTTGGAAGCTAAGCAGGGTTTGTCCTGGTTAGTATTTGGATGGGTGATCACCAAGGAGGGTTGCTACACAGAGGCAGACAATGGTAAACCACCTCTGAATGTCTCTTGCCTTGAAAACTCTGTGGAGTTGCCATAAATCAGCTGTGATGTGACAGCAAAAAAGTAAGCACATATACAAGCGGTACAGGCGACAAGGATTGTATTTTCCATACCCTGATGTCATCCAAAATTTCTGGTAAGCCAGTTCTTCAGTATGTGGGGCATAGGAACTTGATTTTTACTAATCTTTTTTTTCCCTTTTCTTTTTTCAGAGTTAAATTTTTTATTTTGAGAGCACTAGAATACAAAGTTGCATAGGCTGATATCCCATGAAATGCTCTGGAAGACCCTCTGGGCCAGTTGCTGTCTCTCAGATGAGCCTAACTCAAAGGAATATCGTGTAGATAAAATAAGATTATCCCCTGTATACTGCCCTGGGTCCTTGGAAGGGCAGGATACAGATGTGACAAATGTTTTAAGGGCGGAATGTAGTACTAAAGAACTGAAATTACATGATGTATCACTATCACTGCGTTCCTGGGAGAAGGCCCCCCCTTGAATAAAATTAGACTTACTTCCAGGGTGACCCATTAGGGATTGCGCCAATGGTGTAAATCTTTAATATTTTTCTGACAATTCCCCCCCCCAGATTTTTAGAAGCCACTTGGAAAATAGGATTATAAAAAACAATTTAAATAAGCAACTGATAAAAGGGTATTATACCCAGAGAAGAATGGAAGAGCCAGAAAGGAAATGAAGAACTCCTTTCAATGAATACATGTGCAGAATGCATATTGCAGAATTTGCTGCTTATGCTTCTTGGGCATTCTGGCTGCATAGAATTTACCAGTATAAAAGAACTGGTATCAAACTGCTGAAGAAACCCAAATGAAAATATTAGGGGAAGAGATGTTATTTAAAATTTTGTGACTAAACGTATTGGGTAACAGGCCAAGTAATAAATGAAATTACTAAGAAGGGTATTTTTGTAGGTTGCTTCTGTCTTCAGGTCATGGATAATTTTTTTGTTTCCTCAAAAAGGATGAGTGAAATTCATTTTTAATCTGATTCCTTTTGTACCTACTTCATTGTTTTCTCTTTGAAACTTCCTTCCTTCAGTTAGAATTCTAAGAGAAGGAGAGATCCTGTGCTAAGATTCATGTAAATGCTAATGATTGATTGTCTGATGGGGTTATTTTGCATACCGCTGCTGTCAGTATGATCTCAGCCCTCTTCACAGTGTAGCAGCTGAGAAGCAAAGTGCTTCAGAACCTCTTTACGCAAAAGATAGTTAAATTGCACCCCCCCTTTCCTTCTCATTTCCAGTTTCCTCATTTTATTTCTGTTTCTCTCTTCTCTCTTTCTCTCTCTCTTAGCCTGTTCTCATTGTACAGATATCACATTTATGCAATGTGCATTTTTTGGTAACTCCCCGTTTTTTACTTCATTTCGATCTGTTCAGCATATGCCACTTCACCCCTTTTTCCTACTGTAGCGTTTGTCCATCATTGTGCAGTTGGCAGTAATTAAGCAACATGTTTCTGCTGTTTGATTGTTTTCACATAATAAGAACTGATTCCATGGGGATAAAAGGTCTCCTATAACTGTAATGATGAGAAGAAATCTATGTAGCAATTTACTTAATTGGGAATGAAGTAGTTAGCCATAATTAAAACAATATTAAGTTAAATGTAATCTTTGACCTTTGTGAGGAGTAAGATAGTAAGGAGGAAGATAAAGGTGTGCTAGTAATGTTGCTGGCAAAGTCATTTGTTATAAAAATCTAATCTTTTTATAACCGTTAAAATTAATGATTTCAGTCCAGTATTCAGGAACCTGTTATCATTAAACCTTTACAGAGTACTAAACAGTGAAAAAAACGCAGTGGAGCTTTTGTCCTTCAAAAACAATATTTCCTGATTTGAAACAGAAATAACAAGCAGTGTTGCAGTTTATCCTTTCTTTGAAAAAATGATCCACCGAAGGACAGCAGCAAGCATAAATACCGTGGAGAAGTTCTAAAGGGCTTAAGTGATAATTTTCCATGTCATCTAAGAGTTTAAGTAATAAGATGGCTGGTAACCATAAATATTTTGCTTTAACCATTTGTCTTATTTACCACATTGACACCAATTCCCATATATGCATTGTGAGGTCTAACTTGCATCTTCTTAACTTACAACTTCTTCAGTGCTGAGCTAAAGGGATCTTTTCTCTAGCTATTAACCTTTCTATCGTGCCTTGAAGTAAACTTGCTACTTCCCTGAGCTTTCTCGGGCTCCCGTGCTCCCATCAGCACTGATGTAGCGCAGGGGACGCTTTGCCACCCAGACGGAGGGAGAGGCAAATGTCTGCTTGGCCCTGTTCCTGCCTGTGCCAGTTCATTGCCTCATGCTCAGAGAGTGGAGCTCTGAGCATGCTGGTGGGACAGGGAATGAGCAGGCCTACCTTAGGCCTGGAGCCCCGATCGGGTGGTAAAGGCATCGAGCGGCAGCAACTGTGGTGGCAGTGAGCAGTTTCAGCAGAGGTGAATGGTGAGAGGAAGAGTGCAGTGGTGGCTGCAACAGTGAGTGACAGCGGCTGAGAGCGGCTTTGTGACTAGGCAGCAAATTGTGGTGGCAGCCATGGCGGTGAATGGCTTCGGCAGGGCAGTGGCCACAGCAGTGAGGTGGCAGCCACAGCGGTGGCGAGGCAGCTGACTCAGCCCACTGCTGGCTGGCCAAATAGGCAGATTTCCCAGGTGCTTCAGTGGCAGCATAGGCCAATGAGGGCGGGTGGGCCCGGGAGGCAGGAAGGGTTGCTCAGCGAGCTGGAGTTGCCCCACTGGGCAACGAAGAGGGAATCCTTTGGTGGTCTTGCCTGATGTCTGTTGGGCCTTCTTAGGGTCAGGCAGACCTCTAGGCACTGAAGGTGGTGCGGCTCTGTGCTGGGCGGTTTGCCTTTGGGGGCACTTCCCAGCTCCTGAACGCACCATCTTTCACACACACACACACCCTTTCTTTTTGTCCAGTTGGGTAGGGGTCTCTGCCCAGGCTGGCCCTTACACAAACTATAAGAAAACGAAAATGGAAGGAGAGGGGAATATTGCGACTAGTCTATCTGGCAACAATTAAATACAGTTGGGAGACCCTGGGCAAATAGTGGTTCATTTGCAGGCCTCTTTCGGTGAGCCATCTTTCTTCTCCTGCCCAGTCACTTATATATGCAAACAAGATAAAAGGAGCAGACAGGGCAGGAAAATAAAATAAAGTATAAATAAATAAATAAATAATAAAACAAATCAGCAATCAAATATAGAGTTTAAATAAGCTAAGGGGAATTTTAGGCCATGAGAGTGTGGATTTGGGCACAGGTGCAAGAAGGGAGAGCCCCTGTTAACATGCCAGCCCTGTGCTGTTTAGTGACACGTTTAATCATAGTGTAGCATGGTGAGTGCCTTTTATGACAAGGCATCCAAAAAAGGTCAAGTCTCAACTTAGGGCAAGCAACCTGCCCCTAAGAAGCCCAATGTTAGGCCAGCTGAGCCTGTATCATCCGATGATGAGGGGGATCCGGTTAATGCAGTGATTTTGGTGCTCCTTGAGGCCCTGGAGAAGCAGCGAGGGAAGCCTCCCCTGTTGCCTGAGGCTCTGAGCAGAGCTAAGAAAGCTAAGTCCAAATCTGCTTCTTCTTTCCAGGCACAAGTCTTGGCTCACCTGGCCATGTTGGAAGATGGACAGGGGTCATCAAACACATGCAAGGCGAGTACAGCAACTGCTGCACAGCAAGGCAAGGGTCAACAGAGAGATGATGCTGTGGATGGGTGCCAATTGGAGCTCTGTAAGGGACCTCCACCCCAGGAAGGTAAAGAAGGCAGTGTCCCCCAGGATTCGAATGTGTGGCCATGGGGCCCCGGGGGTCAAGGTACCACTGGGTCCACAGACAGTTGGCTAGGTGTGCATCCTCAGCTGGGGCTGGGTGGCCTAGTTCACCTCCGCCATACGGGTGGTGGGGGTGGCCACATCTGGAATACCAGTGACGGCTGGGTGGGTAGCTGGGATGGTCTGGTACAGCACCCGGCGGATACACATTTGAGCAGATTCCAGCAAGAGCTTTACCTAGTGGTGAGTTGTCTATGCCTTTAGGAGACCATCTTTCTACAGCTGTTAGAGAAAAGATCCTTAGAGGGGATTTTATCGATGTTTTTAGCCTCCTCTTTAGGGAGCTAGAAAAAAGGACAAAGAGGATTTGGATGAGAGCAACAAAGAGCACCTAAAGAAGTGGCGGGCAGACAGGACCTGGGCCAATTGGCACCCAGGGTTCCTGATTTATACTGGAGTCATAGTTTGTCATCAGCCATGGTGGACCTCCTCGATGTTACAGTATATGGACATCATATACAAGGCATACATGGGTTTTACAGGGTACACTTGGCTGGAGTACGATGAGGGCTTCTGTATGAGGTCCATGATGAATCCTTCCTGGAGGTGAGTCCAAATTCATCCTCCATTGTGGCTCCAGGCTATGGCTGCTTCTCAGCCAGTGTTCGGAGAGCATTCTAATAGTGGCCACATGGTTCAGAGGCTTCAGGGTCAGCCTGCTGCCAGAGGTCTCACAGGACAGGCACCCCCGAAGTGCCCCCTTTGCTGGGAGTTCACCTCCCAGGGTACATGCAGCAGAAAGGTTTGTTCCTTTCAGCACAAGTGCCCGCTGTGTGCGAGCCCCCATCCTCTCTCAGGTTGCCCCAAACCAAGAGCCAGGTCTGGTACCTGAGGTGGAAAACGTGCCTCAGGGGGAGGAGGCCAGCAAGGGTCTGCTGAGAAAGGGTTCTAGTCCTATTAAAGTTCAGGTTTTAGCGGGCTTGTTGCAGAACTATCCTAATCAATGGGATGGTAGTTATTTGTTGGAAGGGTTTATGTTAGGTTTTAGAATTCCTTATCAGGGTTACAGGAGGCCTTATTGGGCTTCTAATCTCAGCTCCCTTAGGGGAATGGAGGGCATTGTATGCCAGAAAATTAATAAGGAATGTAAGGAGGGGAGAGTTTTGGACCCCTTCTCTGCACCTCTGGTTCCCAATTTACGGGTGTCTCCTCTGGGAGTGGTGCCCAAAAAAGCCCCTGGGGAGTACAGACTTATTCATCATTTGTTTTATCTTAATTGCGGTTTGGTTAATGATGCGATACCTGAGGAGCCCTGTTCCATCAGGTACACATCATTTGACCAGGCCATGCAGGTGGTTCGTAGTTGTGGCCAGGGGGCCGAACTAGCCAAGTGTGATATTAAGCCAGCTTTTCGACTACTCCCGGTTCACCCTGGGGATTTTGAGTTGCTGGGTTTTGGGTTTGATGGTAAATTCTATGTGGACTGGGTGCTCCCTATGGGTTGCTCTGTGTCCTGTGCCATTTTCAAGAAATGTAGCTTGTTTCTGGAATGGGCTCTTTGGTTTCGGACTGGCCTGAACAGTACAGCGCACTACTTGGATGATCTTTTGTTCATGGGCAGTATGGGTACAGGTCAATGTCATCTTTTGCTTGAGTCTTTCACGAAACTGGCTGTGGAGCTCAGTGTTCCATTGGCGCATGAGAAGACTGAGGGCGTCACCCAAGTATTAACATTCTTGGGGATTGAACTGGATACCAGGAGACAATTGTTGAGATTGCCCCCAGAGAAGCTCCAGGAGTTGCGGAAGTTAATTGTTCACACTGTGACCCTCAGGAAGATATCATTTTTGGAACTACAGCAGCTTGTGGGCCACTTGAACTTTGCCTGCAGGGCATTTGTGTGTTGCCTGTGTGATGCCATGGCAGGCGTGTGCCTTCCTCACCATAGAACTAGGGTCGCTAAAGGGATTAAGGACAACCTCTTGGTTTGGCAAAAATTTTTGGAGTTCTACAACAGGATATCATTCTGGCGTGAGGACCTCCCAGTTGAGGCAGAGCTGCAAGTTGCTTCTGACGTGGCTGGCTCCTTTGGTTTTGGTATTTACTTTTGGGGGCATTGGTGAGCCGAGGACTGGCTGAAGGAGTGGTTCCAGGTGGGTTGGGTTAAGGACCTAACCTTGGAATTCTTTCTGATTGTGGTATCAGTGGGACTGTGGATGGCCATACAGTCCATTTCTGGTGTGACAATCTTGGCATGGTGCAGATTATTAATTCTTTGACCTCCAGGTCAGTCTGGGTCATGGCGCTAGTTAGGGCCTTTATGTTACTTTGCCTAAAAACAATATTTTGTTCAAAGCACAGCATGTACCGGGGGCTAATAACGGGGTCACTGACGTTCTTTCCTGAAAACAGATCGAGAGTTTCCATCTGTTGGCCCTGGAAGCAGATCAGTCCCCGGTAAGGATGTCAGTGAGTTTTTGGGTGATTGGAGGGCTGAAGCCATCAGGGCAATTGGCCTAGCACTAGCACCACCCACCAGGAAGGCCTATACAAGAGCCGGTCAAGAATTCATCATTATCTTTAAGGAGACCCTCAGGAAGCTATGCCCTAATGGGGGGCCTCCGCTAGAGGCTACCAGCCTCAAGTTAAGAGACTTTCATAGAAACCCAGTAGCAGTTAAGGGGGTGGGCCAGTTCAAGGTGAAATACAGGGCTTTTGAGGGTCTCTTGGAACTGGTCATGGTACAGGCTCCTCTCACCAGCCTACTGGGCCTTGCCTGGTTCGATGCCCTGGGGTTGGCAGTAACAGGGATCAACCAAGTGGGGCATGGGGTTTATAGTCATGTATGCCAGGAATTCCCCACAGTATTCGACGGCGCACTCAGAAGGTATTCTGGGCTGCCAGTAACTCTGGAGCTCGATCCAGCAGTGTGCCCCATCCACTTAAAAAGTTGACACCCCCCATTGGTTCTCCATCCAAAAATCGAGGCAGAGCTGGATTGCCTGGTCAGCCAGGGGGTCCTAGAACCAGCCCCACATGTGAGGTGGGAAATGCTGATAGTCACACCAGTCAAACCGAACAGGGACATCAGGATTTATGCGGACTATAAATGCACAATTAACAAGGCATTGCAAGACCACGCATATCCCGTGCCGGTGGTCAGCCATGTACTCATGTCCCTAGCCGGGGCCAAAATTTTTCAGAAGCTGGATCTGGTGCAGGCCTACCAGACACCATGGCTGAAGCCCAGACCACTGTCACTCACAGGGGGGCTTTTAAGGTGTGGAGGTTGCAATTTGGGGTGAGTGTGGCTCTGGGAATATTCCAAAACTTAATGGACACTTTCCTTAAAGGAATTCCCAGAGTACAGCCCTTCTTTGATGATCTTCTGATCTCGGCACCATCGGCAGACATCTCCGTGGATCGCTTGTGGGCAGTGCTTCATCATTTCAGCAAAGCAGGACTAAAAGTGAAGCGAGAAAAATGCAACCTTGGGGTGCCTCACATGGACTTCCTTAGGTTCCAGGTCAACACAAGTGGCATCCATCCGACCCAGGACAAAATAAAGGCAATTGTGGATGCCCTGACCCCGACCTCTAAGACCGAACTGCAGGCTTTCTTAGACCTCCTTAATTTTTATCACTCATTTCTCCCCCATAAGGTGGTGGTGGTAGAGCCATTCCACCGCCTGTTGGATAAAAAGGCTCAATGGGCTTGGGGCCCACAGCATGCTGCGGCCTTCCAAGTGGACAAGGACCTCCTCATCTTGAACTCTGTCTTGTCTCACTTCAATGAGTCCCTTCCCATAGTCCTCGCATGCAATGCCTCACCTTAAGGGGTGGGGGCTGTGTTGGGCCACCGGCTCCCGGATTACTGCGAAGTGCTGGTGGCTTATTAATCCTAAACCTTGTCATTGGCCGAGCACAACTACACACAGATCGACAAGTCGTTGGCCATTGTGGCAGGGCTAAAAAAATTCCACCACTACCTCTATGGCCTGGACTTCACAGCCTTCTTGTCTTGCTGTAATGAGTTGTCCCCTCACAAAGGGTTTCTCTTGTGGGGTAGTAGGGTAGTGATACCCACTCCCTTACGCAAACGCATGCTCGCAGCGCTACACGAGACCCACCCGGGAATTGTGCGAATGAAGGCCCTCACACGGAGCTATGTCTGGTGGCCAGGTTTGGAGGGGAGATATAGGACCTAGTCAAATGTTGCCAGACTTGCCAGGAGACACGGCCAACCCCCCCGATGCCCCAGTGCGTGCATGGGTCCTCCAGCAAGCCATGGGCTCGCCTGCACCTGGACTTTGCTGGTCTGTTCCAGGGGCAAATCTTCTTTATTTCAGTAGACGCCTTCTCCAAATGGCTTGAAGTCATCCCAGTCTCCTCCACATCATCCCGGGCTGTGATCAGGTCCCTGTGGAAGGTATTTAGTACCCATGGCATCCCTGACACACTGGTCTCCGACAACGGAGCGACCTTCACGTCAGCCGAGTTCAGGGAATTTGTGAGGTACTAAAGGATTCAGCACATCTGCCCTGCCCCCTTTCACCTGGCCACCAACGGCCAGGTGGAGCGGATGGTGAGAACTACAAAAGAGGTGCTGTGGCAGATTGTCCACGGGGACTGGGATTACAAGTTAGCCACTTTTCTGTTTGGCCAGAGGACAACCCCCCACACCGTCACCGGCCGCTCTCCCTCAGAAATGCTCATGGGCAGGCACTTGATGACTCGGCTGGACTACTTACACCTGGACCAGGTGCCGAACCACACCCCAGGAGTAGAAGTACAGACTGCCCCACGGGGGTTCTTTCCGGAGGACCCGTGGATCCCTGCACAAGTGGTACGAGTGATGGGACCTTTATCTTATGAGGTCTCCACCAAAGATGGACAGCTACTGTGGAGACCCGTGGACCAGCTCCACCACCGTCTGCTGCCCTTAGATGAACCCGGGGGTGTGGAGGCTGAGCTGGAAGCCAATGTACCAAGCAGCAAACCATCAGACACCCTTCCCACAGGGGCACCTTCCGCACCTGGACACACCAACAATGCTTTGCCTGCGGTGGCCCCAAGCCACCAGTTCCACCAGAGCCAGCCCAGCACAGCCCCGACCGTCCCCTTCTGGAACTGTGCAGGTTGACTTGGGAGTGGCGGTGCCCCAAGCACTTGAAGGACTATATTTGCAGGAATGCCTGAACTATGGGGGGCCATAGAATGGTAATGATGCAAAAAGACAGTATGTATGTGTGCTAGTTGGACAAAAAGGAAATTTCTCATGAATCCTTAATTGAATTGGAACATATGATATTTTCATGAGATCCAATACTGACCCTTGATGCTAATGCACATAGTACCAAGATGAATGAGTTCTCCATTACAAATATATTCTTTCTTCATATAGTTTTGAGAAACTTGGAGAGGAATCCTAGGTATGTTTACTCAGAACTATTCAATAGGGCTTACTGCCAAGGTAATCATATGGTTTTACTACTAAAAATATGGAAATTGTATGTGTGTAAAGTGATGTCAAATCACAGCTGACTTATGGTAGCCCCATATGTTTTTCAAGAAAAGAGATTCAGCAGAGGTGGTTTGCTACTGCCTTCCTCTGCAAAGTCTTCCTTGGTGGTCTCCCACCCAAGGACTGATCTTGCTTAGCTTCCAAGATCTATATCATCCCACATCCCTATTGAGAAAAGTAAAGGCAATTATATCAAAGCAGCATTGTGCTAGGTATCGGTCATCATCACATTGCACATGAGGACATTTAGGACCACTGAATTATGCAATATTTAAAAAGAATAAAATCAGTTAGGGAAAAACTGGGCTGTGGCTCAGTGATAGAGCATCTTCTTGGCATGCAGCAGGTTCAAATCCCACTATCTCCAATTGAAAGGATCAGATTGTCAGGGATGTGAATCTGCATTTGCATTTTAAAAACAGTTGCGTGCTGCTGTGATGGTGTCTTTCTCTATGCTCGTTTGAATGCTGTTTGGAGAAGTATCTTTTAAAGCAGTGCAGAGGTGCAATGACAGTGGAGCCACCCCAAAAGGACAATAAACATATGTGGATGTACGAAAGTATGCTAGCACTGTTGAGGTGTGAAAACAACACCAAATGTGGACAGCTTTTTTGAAGATGGAGTCAAAAGGTGGGGACACTGGTGGGAAAGACAAATGGAGAGCTGCTACCAGTCTGAGTTGATAATACTGATCTTGATGGAGCTGTGGTCTGATTCAGTATAAGGCAGCTTCATATGTATTTGTACAGTAAAAAAATGCAAATATTGTTTTAATCAATTCAGCTTGTAGGACTGAATATATATTAATCTCTGTATAAAAGAAAAATACCAAGTGTTGTGTACTAGCTGAGGACCGCACAGGTGGTCACCCGTGCACATGGATATACGAAGGAGCAAAGCTTCGCATCCATAAACAATAGCCAGCTTGGATCCTAGAATGGACCTATCAGTCAATCAGGATCCAAGTAGGAACCCATGAAGAACTGGGTGCACTGTAAATAAATCTATCACGGGTGTGGTGTGTGGCATGCTATGGGGATTTAAGCAGGCCCTCAAGCCCGCTGTGTTGTCTTCAACTCCTGATACTAAATAAACTATGAGCTGATCACTATGTTTCACCTCAGAACTCAATATATTTCACTGGTGACAAGGATAGGATCCCGATGAGTGGGCCTGTATCCAACTCAAGCACTGCACCATGCACCGACCTCCAGGACTTTGTGCCCTGCATCGCTGCCCATGGGTCCAGCACCACACTGTGCAGATTTCCAGATCACTACGCCCTGCATCGCTCCCAGAGTCATGGCTGCCGCTCCAAGAACCATCACAACCTTCAATCCTGCACACCCTGAGTTCTGGCAAGTTTGGGTAGAACAGCTCACTGACTTTGTCAGCTACCAAAATGTGACCGCCGCCACCAAGAAAAAGTCTCTGCTTATCAGCACGTGCGGCGTTGCCACTGTTCACTTGGCCCAGGGTCTCATTACCCCCAAGAAAATGATGGAGGCCATGTTCGAGGAGCTCATCAAGGCCTTGAGAAACTACTTCACACTAAAGCCAACAAAAATGGCCAAGCGCATGGACTTGTTTACGCATAACCAGATGGCAGGAGAAGCGGCCACTGACTTCATGGCAGAACTCTGCCGACTCACCGTAGACTTTGAGTTCACCAATGTGGAGGACATCATCTTCACTCAATTTGTCTGGGGAGTCAAGGACCATGAGCTCCGCTGCAAACTAATCAGAGCTAAAGACATCAATCTGGAGACAGTGCTCCAAATGGCCACTGCTTTCGAGAGGTCACATTGGGAGTGGCTGCCACCTTCGATGCACCAAACAGCCACCTCTGCAACCTCTGATGCCTCAGACGAGGATGAAGTTGCTCCATTCACCGAAATCTGCGACCAAAAGTTGCAAGTGCACAAATGGCCAGGAAGCCCAATGCTCAAGTGCTTTGTGCCAGCTGTGGGGATGCCCATGAATGCCAGTCCTGCCAATTCCGGGATGCCACATGCTGCTCCTGTGGGAAACAAGGACACAATGCCAACACACCGCCCACCAAGAATTGACTGACCTTCACAGCATCCACCAGTTTCAGGTACTAAATTTGCCCCAGGCCACCCCCCAAAAAATACATCTAACTTTGTAGATTGAAGGGTCCCCCTGCAAGATGGAGCTAGACACTGGGTTGTCCTTTTCCATAATCTCCACAGAAACCTTTAAGGAACTCTGTCCGTGTGGGGGCCCCCCCACTGGTGAAGCTGAAGGGCCTAACCTTACCAGGCTTCCAAAAAAACCCGGTGGCTGTTAAGGGGTGGGGCAAATTTAGGTACAATACAAGGATTTTGATGGGCTGTTAGACTTGCTGGTGGTGGAAAAAAGGCTCATGGGTCTCTTGGGGCTGTCTTGGTTTGCTCTCTTGGGGCTAGAGGTGACTGGGGTTAACCACTTGTGGCCCCCGGACTTTAATTCAGTGTGCGAGGAGTTCCTGGCCATCTTCAATGGAATGCTCGGCCACTACATCAGGCCCCCGGTCTCCTTGGACCTCGATCCCACAGTGTGGCCAGTCCAGATGAAGCCCCAGTGGCCTCCATTCACCCTCTGGTCCAAAATTGATATGGAATTGGACCACCTGGTAAGCCAGAGGGTTCTGGAACCCATTCCACACGCCCGGTGGGAGACACCCGTAGTAACCCCGGTCAAGCCAAATGGGGACGTCCGGATATGTGCAGATTACAAATGCACCATTAATAAGGCCCTACAGGGCCACGCATATCTGGTCCCAGTTGTCAGCCATGTATTGGCATCACTGCTTGGCACAATTTTTTTTTGGCAAGCTGGACTTGGCCCAAGCCTATCATCAGCTTCCAGTGGATGAGGCCACCGCTGAGGCGCAGACTATAGTAACACATATGGGTGCCTTCTGGGTGTGGCAGCTGCAGTTTGGGGTCAGCGTGGCCTCAGGGATCTTTCAAAACCTAATGGACTGTCTTCTCAAAGATATCCCTGGGGTCCAGCCTTTCTTTGATGACATTCTAATTGCGGCTCCCTTGGCCAAGACCTTCATGGAACACCTGAGTGCCATCCTTCATCGCTTCAACAAAGCCGGCCTGAAGGTGAAGTGGGAGAAGTGCCTCTTGGGGGTTCCACAGGTTGAGTTCCTGGGCTTTGCAGTCGATGCGCAAGTCATCCATCCCACAGATGCCAAGATTTGTGCCATCGTTCAAGCTCCCACCCCGTCATAAAAGTCCTAACTCCAGGCCTTCTTGGATCTCTTAAACTTCAGTATGTGCTTCTCCACAGACCTGGTAAAGCAATGGGCCATACAGACACACTCAGTCACCTCCCCTTGCCTTCCTGTGACCCAGACCCGGTTCCTGCCCATCAGATCCTGCTCATCGAGGATCTGCCTGACTGGCCTATCCAGGTAACCGAGGTTCCCTGCTACACCGCTCGCAACCGACTCCTCTCCTGTGTCCTGGACTGGTTGGGGAGGGGATGGTCCAATGGCCAGGTGGACCTTGAGTTCACTGCCTTCTCCTCCCAGTGCAATGAACTGCCAGCCCACAAAGGATGTTTGCTCTGGGGAAGCTGGGTAGTGGTACCTGTACCCCTGCACCAGCACGTGCTCACTGCTCTGCACAAGACCCACCTGGGGATCGTGTGCATGAAGGCTCTGACCTGCAGTTATGTCTGGTGGCCTGGCATGGATGGGGAGATAGAGGACAGAGTGAAGCACTGCCAAATGTGCCAGGAATCATGACCCGCACTGCCGGGAGCCCCAGTCCGGCCATGGGAATTGTCACAAAAGCCATAGGCCCCCCTGCATCTGGACTTTGCGGGGCCCTTCCAAGGTCAGCTGTTTTTCATCCTGGTAGATTCCTATTCCAAGTGGCTTGAGGTCATTCTGGTGTCTGCCACTTCATCCCATGCCACCATCTGTGCCATGTGGAAGGTCTTTAGTACACACAGCATTCCAAATGCACTAGTATCTGAGAACGGGACTGCCTTCACATGAGTTCCAAGAGTTTGTGTGATACTACGGAATTCGGCACTACCACTTGGCTTCCTTTCACCTGGCTACTAATGGCCAGGCTGAGCAGATGGTAAGGACAACAAAAGAGTCCCTCTGCCAGATCATGCAGGGGGATTGGGACCACCGGCTGGTGGCTTTCCTATTTGGCCAATGTACTACACCTACCATGGCCACCGGCCACAGCCCCACGGAATTATTGATGGGTAGGTGCCTCATAACCCGCCTGGACTGCCTGCACCCAGATCGGGACCCAGAACACGGTCAAGCCCTGGAAAGCCAGGAGGCTCCCCAGGGGTTTTCCCCAGGTGACCCTGCTTATGCCAAGAACTTCTCAAGGGGTCCCGCATGGATCCCAGCAAGGATTGTGCAGGTGACCAGGCCCCTTTCATATGAAGTATCGACTGACAATGGCCAGCTGCTCAAAAGACACATAGACCAGCTATGCCGCAGGCTCCTTCTCGTGGACCAGGACACAGCTGAGGGAAGCAAGGATGAGTTCCCAGACCCAGAACCCATCGAAGCCACTGGAAACTTGCCCTCCTCACAAACACCAACAGAGGCAAGCACAGTGAGGCCCCTGATCCAGACAGGACGATCAGCCCTAGCGGGGAAATGGCACCCTCACAACGACCGTAGACACCTACTGAACAGGTGAGGACGGCTCCAGTGCCAACAGCTCCAGCTCTCGAGCTATGCTACTCTACCAGGGAGCGGTGCAGACCAACGCATCTCCAGGATTTTATCTGTCAGGGACACTCTGAACCATGGGGGGAGGGGTGTTATTTACTAGCTGAGGACCGCAAACGTGGTTGCCTGTGCATGTGGGCATGTGAAGGAGCAAAGCTTTGCATCCATAAACAATAGTCAGCTCTGATCCTAGAACGGACCTATTGGTCAGTCAGGATCCAAGTAGGAACTTATAGGGAACTGGGTGCACTGTAAATAAACCTATCACGGGTGTGGGGTGTGGCATGCTACGGGGATTTAAGCAGGCTTTTGAGCCCGCTGTGTTGTCTTCAACTCCTTATATTAAATAAACTATGAGCTGATCACTATGCTTCGCCTCGGAACTCTGTATATTTCACCAAGAAAGTTGTAAAGACCCAGAAATTCAATAATATTCTTGTTAGTGAGAGGAGGTTGAAACGATCATGGAGACCATAATTTTACATGGGCCCCTTTAAAGGTTCTTTGTCATCTGCTGTGATATATCTCTTTTTTCTACTTCTGCTCCCTCTCCTGTTTCACTGATGTCCACACTTCCCTCTTTTATCCCCACTATTCTCCCACTTCTTTTATTCCTGTTTGCCCTTCACCTTGAGAGAATCCTGCTGGGAAGTAGTCAAGCAGATTGCTGTAGGAAATGGGGCCACTGGGCAGTTTTGTATGAATTCAGCCTCTGCTACAGTCCCAAATTCTATTTGTAAACTATCACAACATTTTCCAATATATGGAGGAAACACAAAAAACAAACAAACCTCTCTCCCCCCCCCCAGACATCTCTTTCAGATTACCTAGCAATATAACCCAAAAGATCCCTATGGAATTGGTGTGTAGAAAAAAATCTTTGAATGATGCATATTACATTTTTCAACTTTTGTGTAATTTCCAAACAATGCCATCTGGTATGAAAACAGGAGAGCAGGCTGCAAACCGGTAGTGGCAGTGGCGGATTAGGAGCTCTCAACTCTAAGAGCTGGACATCAGGGTTCAGTTAGTGAAGCCAGCCAGGAAGCCTTTGGCCTTAAGGAAAACTGTAGTTTGCTACAGTTTCCAACAAATACATATACAACAAATACATATATTTTCTGATTTTGTAAGAAGCCAAGTACTACTTTGAGTTCTTGGGGTAGAGGAAAACCCTACTAGGTTAGCCTTAAGTGCATGGTCCTCCTATACAACTTCAAAACTGAGTTGGTATCAGTAGCTTGAAAGCAATTTTTTTACCAGTTCAAATGCTATCCTTCAACACATGGCACAAATGCATTGCCAGCTGAGCTAAGTGTGCTTTGAATTAGCACTGTGTTTACATATTGACCTGCCTGCTGCTAAATATTTCTTGAAGATGATCTGAGAGGTGGCATATCAATTAAGGTTAAGCAATTAAGGTTAAGCAACAAGGAAGTGAGGATTAGTAATAATTTTACATAGTTTGGTCACAGATGCAGTTGCTAATATAATAGTAGGATTATTTTATTTTTTTAATTTAATTCGATTTCTTAACCTCCCTTCCCTGCTTGTGCGGGGCTCAGGGCAGTTCGCAACAACATAAAATCCAATGCAATTTTAAAACCAGTTAAAACTATAGAATTCAGTATTAAAACATTCAACATAGATATTTAAACATTTTAAACAAGATGGCATATTTAGCATTCAGATCTTAATGGGGGGGAAGGGGAGGGTGTCGAGCAGATGTAAAGGAACCATTGCTGGCCTCTACCAAAAGCCTGGTGGAACATCTCTGCCTTGCATGCCCTGCAGAATTTTAATAAATCAGACATTATGTTTAGAATCAACAGCTAATTTAGAGTTTATGGTGACAACAATAACAACACATATGTAAAAGAAATAATCTAGTGCTTTTCTCTTTTTAAAATTCAAATTTATATTACTGGGTGAATGAAATGCTGCCATGAATTTTCAAGTGATTACTGCAAGGGAGAAATGTCACTTAGTGTTCAGTCCTGTAAAAGTGCTGACAGCTGATGCATGGGAAATATTCAGCATCCTCAATCCTGTTGAGGTGTCACTTAAGTGCTCAAAGCACCATACAAGCAAAAATGCTACAATTTGATAATCACCCTGCATGTCGACCTGAAGCAGCTGTTATTCTAGGAAGGGCTTCAGTGCCATCCTAAGCAGGGAATGAAATTTGAATGGTTTCATTGCTTGGTAGTACACCCACCTAAAGCTTTAAGGTGTAGTGTTCAACTAAATTATCAGTGAAATACAGATTCCCAAATTCTCCCAAGACTAATTGAAAAATAGCATATATTTAAGGTCTTTGAGTCTGCAGTAAAGCAAAATATGACAGACCCATATCCCAGCATTTTGATGGGCAGTTCAGTGGCTCACATTCAGTTGCTAGTGAAAAAAAATTATGGAAAATAAAATAAATTCCTCCTTGTTTTCTTTTTTAAAAGAGCAGTTTGTTGCCCCCCCAGTCAGAATAATGAGACAAACAACAGTTTAGAGTAAACAAGGGCCTTTTTTGCATTGGCATTTTGCTCTGTATTCGGAGCTCTTCGAGGATTTGCATTCCATATCAGTCTCCGCCTTCATTCCACAATTGCCCTGGATTTAATTTTTTATTCTAAATGTGTTTTTCATAATTCCGTCACCAAACTAGTTTCATTACACAATTGCTCTGTGTTTTCTGAGACCTCTTTTGCAATGGACTTTTTTGGCTAAACCGGTTTCAGCACCGGTTTCAGCATGCACATGTAGAATCATCGCCTATTTTCCCTCCCCTATCTCCCTTGGTATTTTTTTCAGGCAGGAGATGGCGCTCACCTATGCTATTCTCCTCCCATTACCAGCATCATGTTTCAGATGCCCAGCAGCATCAGATTTCAGCCAATCAACTTTTGCAGAGCGGTGCATAAGGTGGACTCTCGTGTCTTCCTTGCTTTCTTCCCTTTCTTCCTTTTATTCTCCTTCTCCTCCTCCTGCATCTCGTCTAGCAAACTAAACAGCAGGGAATTCCCCAGCACAATGTGCTTACTTTCAACAGGCATCAGCCTACTTTCAACACCTATACCACATCTTTACAGGTGATCCAAGCATTGCTCCTGGATGAGTAACTCGCAACATGGTAGTGGTGGTTAAGGCACCCTGCCACCCCTTTTGGTATTCTCTTCCCATGACTGCCTTCTACCCCATCACTCTCTGTCCTTTTTCTACCACCCCACCCCATCATTCTCTCTTTCTCTCTGCCCCCTACTAAGTCTTCCCCCCCCCCATTTTCCTTGCAAGTAGGAGCTGTTCTGGTCATGGGATGCTTTTGAGGATGAGGTGGCTTCTCCCTCATAGCCACTGGGCCTGCCAGGCATCACCCCCTTCACCCCCTGCCACAGCAGCAATAGACGTGGCTGTTGGACTGGGGGGAGAACCGCACTCCAATCCCAGACTCCCATCAAGGCGAGCTGTCACCCAAGGCCCTCATTCTGCTAGTGAGAGACTGAGGATGAGCAAGTTACATTATTCTGCCACCACTGTTTCTCTCTCTCTCTCTCTCTCTCTCTCTGTCTCTCTCTCTCTCCCCCCCCCCCCCCCAGCCCTCACCTGGAAACTGGCAACATTAGTTCCCCTGGAGGAAATAACTGCTTTGGTGGGTGGAGTGTATTGTATTATATATATCTGAAGTCCCTTCTTGCCTCAATCCCCACCATTTCCAGGCACCACCCCTCAAATATGCAGGAATTTCCCAACCTGGAGCTGGCATCCCTATCCCCAGCCAACCTGAGGTGATGGAAAGCTAATTGCTCTGCCTGCCCCCAAAGTTATATGCATTGAGCTGGGGGTGGGGGCAAACCGTAAACCTGCTTGTCCTTCAAAAATATTCAACTAATAAACCACCATTTGCAATGAACTGTACATTAAGGTTGAAATAAAGATAAAACTTGTATAGACAACATTTGCATTGTGTTGCTGTAAAGGTACATTTACAGGCTTGAATAATCTGAACAAAACAAGACTATCCAAAGATTATCCAAATTTTTCTCAAGACTTAGAAATGTAAAAACAGAACAGAACATATAGTTGTAAGAGGGATTCGCCAATGGAGTTTCAAAATGTGGTGACAGCCTACAGAAATTTCACAGGTGGCTAGTAATGTCCATCGACAGGTCTCCATTATTATTTCAATGCTGAGGTCATTGTTCCCCCCTCCCCCTGCTCGCCCAAGTCTTCCTCTGAGGTAATCTATTCTTTTGAGTATTGTCTGCACTGGAATAAGAAAGAAATTTTATCATGAGTAAATCTTATTGACACAGTCATACTCTGAGCCATACATAGTAGGTAAATGTGCTTCCAAGGACACTATGATAATGTTTTAAATAGAGAAAATTTGTAAGTAATCAATCAGTTCAACACCCAGTGATACTGGGCAAGGAAAGAAGCCTCCCCCCCCACTCCTAGCCGGATGCAAGGACACCCTGGGGCCTGTTTCCGGGCATTTAGCTTAGTAATGCTAATTTTACAAGAGCTGCTCACTGCATTCAACTGGTCACCACCTAAGCCATGTAATTTAAAAGCTTTGTTATTTAAAAAAACTGCAGAATTCTTTACTTATATGTTCCCCACAAAACACCAGAAAGAATGCATTTTTTTAACTTTGAAGCAAAGCACTGGAAAGGTCACAATCAGCCTGTTTAATGAAAGATTGCTGATGTCACACTAAGGTGTGTTTTGGCAGTTCTGAGCTGTTGGTGGAATGTGATGGCACCGTTAAAAATTTAGTATCATGACAGCAAAGCATAACAAAGAGAGCTGTGTTTCTCGAAAGCTTATGCTACAATAAAGTTCATTAGTCGTAAAGGTGTCACTGGGCTTTTTACTATTTTGCAGCAACATACCTTCTTGTGTTTCCAAGACTTTCCTTGGAAATTCCTGGATATTTGGAGATGGGGATAGTGGGAGGAGGAATTTGCAGAGGGATTCCACCTAGAATCTAGGGGTGTATCATACACTTCACCCTCTGAAGCTGCCGTTTTCTTCCTGGGAACTAAGCTCTGCAGTCTGGAGATGAGTTTCAGTTCTGTGATATATCCAGCCCTCACCTGGAGGCTGGCAACCCCATTTCCAACTGAGACAAAATTCAGGCGACCATAACACACACACACACCCCACAATGACTGGACAGGTATCCTGCTTCACTACTGGTTGTAGGGCTTTGTCCTCTCTGGGAGATGTACTAAAAGGACAGACAGAATTACCCATTGGAAACAATGGGAGAGACTTGCTCACTGGAAATAATGGGAGTCAGAAATGCCAACTGACTTGCAGGCTCCTTTGGGCTCCTTTGAAATACATTGCAGCTCAAGATGAGTGGCAAAGAAAATGTGGAATGGATTCTCCATTCAGGTCTCTGGTCCCATATACACTACTCTGGGACTAAAATGACAGGCCCCAGAGTGGAATGACAGCCCCTGGAGGTAGCAGTAGTATTCTGGGACTGGAATGACAGGCCCCAGAGTGGAATAACAGCCCCTGGGGACAGCAGCAGTGTTCTGGGAGTGGAATGACAGGCCCCAGAATGGAAAGCCCCTGGGGGTCGCAGAACTGTTCTGAGAGTGAAATGACAGGCCCCAGAGTGGAATGACAACCCCTGGAATAGTATTCTGGGAGTGGGAGGACAGGCCCCAGAATGGAAAGCCCCTGGGGGTAGTAGGAGTGTTCTGGGAATGGAATGGCAGGCCCCAGAGTGGAATGAGAGCCCCTGAGAGTAGCAAATGTACCCCCAGGGTCTGTCATTCCATTCTGGGGCCTTTCATTCCAGTCCTAGAACACTCCTGCTACACCCTGAGGCTGTCATTCCACTCTGGGGCCTGTCATCCCAGTCCCAGATTAGTTTATTTAGGACCAGAGACCTTAATGGAAAATCCATTCCACATTTTCTTTGTAACTCTTCTTGAGCTGTAATGTATTTCAATGGAACCCATGCAAGTCAATCGGCATTCCTGGCTGCCATTATTTCCAAAGGGTCTTCAAGTATTTCCCATTGTTTCCAATGGGCAATCCTGTTTTTCCTTTTAGTACATCCCCCTCTCTGGTGGTGAAGAAGAACAAGAACAAGGAGAAGGAGAAGGAGGAGAAGAAGAAGAAGAAGAAGAAGAGGAGGAGGAGGAGGAGGAGGAGGAGATTGGGTTTATAACCCCACCCTTCAATCAGAGTTTAAGAGTGGCTTACAATCTACTTACCCTTTCCCCACCCCCAACACACAACGCCATGTGAGGTAGGTGTGGGTGAGAGAGCTCTTTTGAAGACTGCTTGTGAGAGAACAGCCCTGAGTGTACTTGTGACTGACCCAATGTCACACCTCCAGCTGCATGAAGAGAAGATTAGCATCAAACATTGTTATCCAAGGTAGGACGCCTTGCTCTTAATGACTACACCAAACCACCGCTCAGCCACCCACTGTTTCTAGAACAAAGCCACTGCCGATTGGAAGAACTCTGATTACAAGGTGGAAATCTGCAGCTGAGCTATACACTTTGGGGGCTACTAGCCCTTGGTTTCAAAGGCTGACTACCTCTGAACATGGAGGTTCTGCTGAAACAGCTGTTGGAATTCCAAAATGTTTCCTTTCCAATGTTTTTTTTTAAATCTCATATAAGACTCAATTTTTCAGCAGAACTATTAGTTCTTGATGCTATTTAGGCATTTCCTACACCCGATGCCAAGTAGTAATGGGTGGAGGGTGTTAATTAATGAAATGACTCTTTCTCTGGAATTAGGGTTAGGGAAGGAAGAGAAAGGTGCAATTTTTCTCCCTTTCTTACAATAGAAGAACTTGTGGGCACAGTTGGTTCAGGAAAGAGAAAAGGGGAGTTCTTCTTCAGCAAAAGAGAAATTAATATGTGTAATTCAGTGCCTCAGTGAACTGTAGTCAATTTTACAGTGCTGTATTGGTACTGTGGATGACAAATCCATGTTCTTATTAAAATATCTGCTCCTGATAGCTGTTTGCTTTTACTGAGCAGATGGCACAGCCATGACATAGAAAATACACCTCAGAGGCAATATACCTGCCCCCACAGACAACATTCATCAAGCCTCTAGGGAAGTGGAATTCTATTTTCATTTCAGGACACCATTTGACACCATCTACTGTAAAAGCATTCTTCACTGGCAGCATTGGTTAGACAGTATAAAACAGGAATACTTCTAGACTGGAAATGGATCGAAGATTACTCAAAGATTACAATAAACGTGGACTTATTTCTAAAATATATAAAATTTTAATAAACTCTCAGAAAGATCATGGACTAAGATACCAACATGCATGGACAGAAGACCTACAACAGCAGATATCAGATCAACAATGGAATCAAATATGGAAGCAAAATAAGATGTCTAGGTCACGATACATTTACGAAGCTAATATGAAAGTATTATTATGATGGTATTTAACACCTGCCAAATTATCTCATATGATCCCTCAACTTTCGCCAATGTGTTGGAAAGGATGTGGAGAGAGAGCCACCTAATTTCATAACTGGTGGACTTGCACATACATTAACAGATTCTGGTTACAAGTTATCTAACAGATAAAAAAAATCATGAATCATGATTTACCGTTAGATCCAGCCTTGATGCTACTTAATTTATGGTCCGATGATGGTCCTCCAGATTCTGAAAGAAAATTAATTGACATTTTATTTACAGCCGCCAAAATCTTGATAGCCAAGCAATGGAAAGATAAAAATCCCCCCAAAATACACCAATGGATATATAAAATTTGGGATCTGTTCATGTTAGAGAATTTCAATATATATTATACAGAAAATCAAACAATGTGAAATATCTAACCCACTGAATATATGGTATCCTATTTTAGATAAAATCAACATTAACAAATTTGATTGTGAATCAATTAGAAATGTTAAATTTAAACTTTTATTGTACAGTTAACTATGCACTGAGGTTTATTTCAAGTTTTGTGTTTTCTGATAGTTTTGAACTGGTTGTCCTATTAAGAAACATTTCAATTTCTGTACTCTACTCTGAATTTACAAGCTACGTGAAATGTTATACTTTGTAAACACTGTCTGACTTCTCCTTCTGTTGATGTTTAATATCAAAATTGCAATAAAAATTTATGTTTCAAAAAAAATCTACTGTAAAAGCATAGCAATGACAGTAAGGGCGATTAAAGAGCTTTAAGATGCATTTGAAACAAGAATGTGGAATTTGCAAACAGGTTTCAATCCAGTTTAACATGATATATGTAGAAATGGAGAAAAAAGATAGAGCAAAGGTGTGGCTGTTTGACACTGCGGTGAACATGGATTAAAAGGAAACTGCGGAAAGGGCCAAGGGCCACTTTATTAACTACTTAACATAACAGTGTGGCAAGGGACAAACTAAGCGAGCACAGAACAGGCAAGGCAGGTGTCACTCCCTGACCAACTTCCCTGACAAACCTCCTTGCCCTTTTCACGGGTGGGTCACCCAGCCCTGGTCTTGAGCCAACAGTTTGGCTTGCGCCCGGCAGCCTAGCAGTTGGTTGCCACTCAGGAGCAGCTACCCCTGAAGCCTTGCAGAGAGAAGCTTGCCCTAAGAAGTTCCCAGAGGTGATCACCATTCCCCACCCTGGACCCTAAAATCCAGGCAGTTCCTGATGACCCCCTGTTCCCCAATGGGAAAATGCCATAAGGTGCTCACCAGTTCTGCTTTCTTGCCTGCACAAAACCTGCCAAGTGACCAACCAATTTAGATGTCGACCACCACAACCACTATTCAATCCACTGCCCTCAGTACAAGGTAGGTGAAAACACCTTCACCCATTCAGCCAACACTGGGTCAAAGTGAAAAACTCCTACCTGACCCCAGTAGGTGACCAGCAACAGCCTATGCTAAGAACAGGGCAGGAGGGTGGGTGAGCATGCAGACCAACTGCCAGGGTGGGAATGGAGCCCTGCCTTTTTGCAGGGCTGGCTTTGCCCCTGCACACATCATGACACATTGTGTTGTGCGTCAGTTGCTGCCCCAGCTTCTTCCAGGGTGGCAAAGCAGCCCACAGCCTCCAGCAACCTTGATGGGAGGCCAGGAGTTCAGTTGCCCCCCCAGTTTATTAACTATTTAACGTAACAGTGCGGCAAGGGACAAACTGAGTGAGCACGGAACAGGAAAGGCAGGTGTCACTCCCTGACCAGCCTCCTTGCCCTTCATGGGGAGGAGCCTGCTCCAAGAGGTTCCCAGAGGTGATCACCATTCCCCACCCTGGACCCTAAAATCCGAAGGCAGTTCCTGATGACCCCCTGTTCCCCAATGGGAAAATCCTATAAGGAGCTCACCGGTTCCACTTTCTTGCCCGCACAAAACCTGCCACTGCCAAGGCCAAGCCTCTGCTTTGGTCTTTGTGGCCACTTAACAGCTCAAGGCTGCCTTAATCCCTTGTTGCAAGTCTTGCAAGAATAACTCATTGCTCTTGTCTGATAAATGCACCCTGTCAGCCATATACAGGTCCCAGAATTCGACCTGTATGTTGGGGGGCGGCAAAAATTGCCCTAATCCATGGCTTTCCTCATTTGCCAGTTGGCTTTACGCCTGGCACGGTCGATACACCGGGGGTCCCCCAAGTTGTGCCACAACTGGCGGAGCAGAATAGTTGACCAGACTATGTGCGATCTGGGCCACCTTGCTCTTATCATCAGAAGATCAGCCTCTGCTTGTAACACCAGGGCCTTGCCCTTCATGGTGAGGCAGAATAGCCGACCAGACTATCTGCATTCTGAGCCACCTTGCTGTTATCATCGCAAGGTCAGCCTCCGCTTGTAACACCAGTGCCTTGCCCTCCAGTAAACCTAGGTTGTTACCCCCTAGGTGCACCACTAGAACGTGCAGAGATGGCCCCCACCTCTCTTTGAATAACAGGGCAAGGAGCGCAGGCCATCTCATGCCCCTCCTTCCCATCCATTTGACAACAGCCCACTCACTAAGGCCCAGTTGAGAACCGATGGTTGTCCTCCTGGCCCAGTGGGTGGCCCAAAAGACCATGTTCTGGCCGCAGACGGTGACCCTTCATCTCGCCCCACAGCCTGCAGCACCTGAAAGAAGAACCCCATTAATAACCTAGCATAATATTAAACCTGGCAATCCTGCACATATCCCTTGTAGCACCATGATTTCCAGCTACCTATCTGCTGAACTTCACTATTGGAATACCCCATGGATACTGCCATTGAAGCCACCGCTATCTGGAAGGAGTGTGCTCTGAAGTAGAGCCCACCTAATCCCAACTGGACCAGCGCTTTCTCTGTTAGGGCCCAAAATTAAAATTTGGTGAGCAGGGTGCCGCTCCTGTGGCAAAACAAATTGCCTTCACCCTCATCCTGCATGGCTAAATACTGGCATAAGGCCAGCACGGGGCATAACTCCACCTCAGAACAATGGCCCAGCTCAATAACAGAACCCTTGACAAGTTGGTCAGTCTTTGACCTCCTAAGTGTGATCCTGACTTTAGAATCCAGCAGGTGAATGTCCCACTGGTCAAGCACTAGGCCAGATGTAGCCTGGTGAGAGCTCGCCACTAGCTCACTGATCCACAGTGTTCCAAAGAAGGCAACCAGTGACACTGCATGGAACAGTGCGGCCTCATATCCATCAATGCAAAGTGTGTGCCACTGAGCCTTGAGCCTCCAGAGCACTGTTGGGGTCAAAGGTTCCTGGGTATCTGCAACCTTGCCACCCTCCCATGACCAGCCTTCAAGCATCTTCTTTATATGGAAGTAACCCGCCTTCTCCTCATACTCAGATGACTTGGTGGCATAGGAGAGAGATGACAGCTTGCCCCTAATGGAATGAGCTGACAGGCCCTTACCTCTCAGTGATACACAAAATTGCATCAAGTGGGACACTGGTATGGGCCAAACTTGACTCAGACCTGCTCCCTCCCTAAAGGACAGGAGCTGCTTACCCACCCTCTTATAAGCTCTCCGGGTGGACAGGGCGAAAGCTGACCAGGTCCATGACCCTAGGAGACTTGGACATTGTCACGCTCCATAGCGCAGGGGAGCGACATATCTCCGGTGGCCGTGGCCGCTGGCGCTCCTGTCCGCCTGCTCTCACCTTGGGGAAGAGGTACACGGAGTCGTGTGTTGGCGAGGCCCTTAAAGGGGTTGGGCGCAAGCAACCTCAGATGGTGGGTCCGGTGGGCAAGTTCCCTCACTTCCCCACGGCCCACTCTGGTACCTGGCCTTCAGCACAGCTGTAGGGCTTCAGGGGGGAGTTTCTCTCTCTCTCTGCACTCCCTCCTTTCCCCAGCCAGTCCAGATCCCTTCCTCCCCGGTTGCTGTCCTTCACCTTCCTTTTATTACCCCCGCCAACCTCCGGACTCCGTCTGCCCTCTGGCTCCGCCCCCACCTAAAACCCAGGACGCCGAGACCGCCCCTGTGCCTCCCGCCCGTCCTCTTGTGGCCCCGCCTTGGCCCACCTGTCCTGTCGGCCCCCGGCTCTCCTTCCCACTTCCGGACCCCACCCCCGCTGCTCGCGGGCTGCGTGGGCTCATCTGAGCTCTCCCCGGTAGTCTCTCTCCTTCTCCCGTCGCTGCTGCACCCGTCTCCGCCGGGGCCTTCTCCGTCAGCCTCCTGGCCTCTCCCTCTTCGCCCCAGGCCGGGGCTCCAGGTGCGTTTCGGGGGCTCGTGGGGGGGGCGGCTGCTCCAGCGCCGTCCCCGCTCGGGGGGTGGGGCTCATCCTGGCCCGGGCTGGGACAGACATCAATGAGTTAATCACATGTGCTGTGGACAGATTGTCACACCAGAAGTGAACAATATGGTTGGCAAGCTCTGCCGACCAAATCCACACTGCTACGACAATCAGAAAAAAATCCAGGAAGGTGAGGTCTTTGACCCACCCTGCCTGAAACCATTCCCCAGGCCAGTCCTCAGCACACCAGTGTCCATGGAAGTAGACTCTAAAGCTGAAGGAGCCTGCAGCATCAGATGTAACCTGCAGTTCAGCTTCAACCAGAAGATCCTTCAAAAATTCTTTCCATACAAGGAGGTCGTTTCTTATACCCCTGGTGACCCTAGCCCTATGATGCAGGAGATGGATGCCCTTCATGGACTCACCTAGTCTCCAAACAAATGCCTGGCCAGGTGCCACAACTTTGCATGCAAAGCTGAGGTGGCCAACCAGCTGCTGCAACTCCAGCAGGGTATTCTTTTTCTTTTCCATGATCATGTCAATAAACGTCTTCAGTGCATTTAATTTGTCAGCTGGTAATTTACATAGCTGCCCTACTGTGTCTATCTCTATCCCTAGGAAAGTCAGAATTGGGGTAGGGTCTTCATTTTTTCCTGGGCCAGGGGAACATCTAGTTCCTCTGCCAGATCCATGAAGCTGGTCAGTAAAAACTCACATTGTCCTGTATCCTTCCTTCCTGCTAGTAGGAAGTCATCAAGTTAATGGGCAGTGCTACAAAGTCCTGTCCTGTAATGCAAGGCCCATTCTAAAAAGGAACTGAACCTCTTGAAAGCAGCACAGGACACCGAGCACCCCATGGGAAGGGCCCTATCCAGGTAGAATTTGCCTTTGAAGGCAAAACCTAGCAGCTCAAAATTGACCGGGTGGACAGGGAGGAGATGGAAGGCTGACTTAATGTCACTTTTTGCCAATTCCACCCCCTGCCCACAGTGGTGCACCATCAGCATGGCCTGATCAAATGAGGTATATCTAACTGAACATAGCTCCTCAGGTATTGTGTCATTCACCGACTCCCCACGTGGGTATGACAAGTGGTGAAAGAGGAGATACTCACCAGGTGCCTTTTTTGGCACAACTACCAGTGGGGAAACCCTTACATTGTTAACTGGAGGGGAAGAAAAAGGGGCCAAGGACTCTACCTTCCTTATATTCCTTGGCAATTTCCCCCCAAACTATGTGCTCCATCCCTTTAACTGATTTCAAGTTAGGAGCACTACATGGTCTCCTTTTTCCTTGATAAGGTATCCTAAACCCTGACGTGAAACCCTCCAAGAGGTAAATGTGAGCCTGACAGTTGGGGTAATTCCTCAACCAATGCTCAAGCACCGTGACCTTAATTGTTCTGGGACCCTTTTTCAGGAGGGGGTTTTGTAACCACTGTCAGCTCCTGAATGCTTACCTGACTTGCCTCCAGCCCTTCCCTTTGCTTTGGGACAATTTGAGAATGCTTGTGGCCCCGCACAGAAAGGGCATTCATGCCTAAAGGAACACAACTTGTGACTGCATGTCCCATGGGAGGTGAACTCCCAGTAAAGTGGGCGGCGCTGAATTGCCTGCCCCGCCTGGGCATGGGTACTTGCCTGACCTTGCAATCTACGAACCAAGTGGCCACTATCTGACCTTTTATTTCCAGATGGCCAGGCCAGAGACATAATTTGCAGCCATAAGTGTGGATGAATCTGGTCCCATCTCAAAGACGGATTCATAGCTGCTCGCATATGGAACTCTTCATCGTACTGAAGCCATGCAAGGCTCAGGAAATCAGTAAAAACCTTGTAAATAATGTCCATGAGCACATGGATCAACTGCCAGGGCAGGAAAGGAGCCCTGCCTTTTTGCGGGGCTGGCTCCACCCCCACCCACATCACGACACATCGCATCATGCTTCAGTTGCTGCCCTGGCTTCCTCCGGGGCAGCAAAGCAGCCCCCAGCCTCCAGCGGCCTTGTGGGAGGCTAGGAGCTCAGTTCCACTGCAAACTGAAGTTTAGATGTATACATATGTATCATTGCATATTCATGTTTAGATTTTTTTCTAATGCTTGAACAATCTTTTTCTCCATGGATGAAGTCTGACAACCATGCTCATGAGACTTTAAAGTGCTAACAGGGCCGTCATTTCCTATACGGCCATATTTTGCAAACTTTGAAGTGCTACAAAATATTTTGAAAATAATGGGATGAATTGTTCATACTAGAGGCAGTGGTACCTCTATGCTACCCTCTACAGCTATATAAGAGAAAAACACAGATAATCTTTGTTGTATAGACTCAGTGTAATGTGGTTGCTGTCTTGTGACATAATATGAAACTCGCATGGCTCCTGGAAACAAGGGGAAAAACTTAATGATGCTGATTTATTGAAGAGAGCCTAGAATCAGACACCCTGAATACAATGAGATGTTTGTCTCCAAGCATGTAGAGCAGGGGCCCTCAAACCTTTTGAGCCTGTGGGCATTTTGGAGCTTGAGAATGTATAGTGGCTACTACCACAAAATGGCTACCATAAGTAGGGGAGGAAAATCCTAAAATGTTTGTTATTGGGACAGGCTGTCACAAAATGGCTGCCTTAGGGAACATGATCATTAATTTCCCTTTTAGCTGGTTCAGCTCAATATACATTTGAGAGCTGTAAGTTCTCCTTAGCTTATGGTGAGCTTGAGATATTTGGCATTTAAAGGATCAGCATTCATTATCAAACCAGTTATTACGACTGGGCAAAAGTTGTTTCTTATTCGCTCTTGGGTCCCTTGAGAGGATTGGTTTCAGTAACTCCACAACATTATCCAACATTCCTAAAAGAAAATCCAGGGAAGTGTCTGGGGGTGTAATGCGTTTCAGAAGGTCTAGGGAGTCTAGAAGGGCAACCACTTTTCCTTCCATGACAGCATTCCATTCAACCAGTCTAAGTGTATTCTGAGCCCTCAAAAAGGGAACTTGATGTTCTGGAAGCAATTCCCCTGACTGGCACTACCAAGAAAAGGCCCCACCTGCAGATTATCAACAAGAATGAGTAGTGCAGGGGAAATGAGAAAATAATCAAACTACAGCCTCAAGCGGGGGGGAGGAGTATAATCTCCAAATTTATTCACTCCCCTTCTGCCATTAAGCACTACCAGGTCATGTTCCAGTATTAAGTTCAATATCATCAGTACCCATTGGTAAACTTTACAGTCCATAGAGTTACTATTATAAAAAGGGGGTAACCTGGGGATCAAGATTTTCCATTTTCCCCTTCAGCAGCCACTCCTCATCCTAATTACCAATACATGCATTATGTTCCCCAGCAATTATTAAGTTTGCCTTGGGAAAAGGTCAACTTAGATAACTTACCTGGAGTTCTCAGAAGGAATCCAGAGTTCTGACCAGTAGAGATCTGGACCAGGGATTGGAGGAACCATTTACTATGACATTGGAACCATTTGCTATTGCATTGGGCCCATTTGCTATTGTATTGCATTTAGTAACCTGCTCCTTAAATTCTTCTACTGCATGCCTAATTATTTACTTACATTTCTTTTTACCAGAGTCTGTGGTTCCTTCTGTTCAATTCATTGGGAAAAACCTTCCACTTTTTAAAAGAAGCCTGTTTACTTTTATGGCTTTCTTGACTTGCATTGTTAACCATGCAGACATTCTTTTAGAATTGGCAGTGCCTTTCCTAACTTGTGGCACACACTCTTTCTAGGCTTCTACTCTTATGATTGTGGCTAGCTTTTAAGCATCCTCTAGGGATATGACTCCCTTGTGTTCCCCTTTCAGCTTCCTTACAACTATTCCCCTCATTTTTGTAAAGTTCCCTCTTTTGAAATCAAATGTTACAGTTTGGGACTTCAGGAATAACTTTCCATTGACAGGAATACTGAATTTACAGCATTGCGCTCACTGTTCCCAGTTGGTGCAACAACCTCTCCATCTCTCACCAGGTCTTTAGCCCAACTCAGAAACAAGTCCAAAACCACTACCCCGTCGTTTGCTCTGTGGCCAGCTGTTCCAGTGCACAGTCAGTTATGACAGGGGTGTCAAACATACGGCCCATGGGTCAGATCCAGCCCCTGCAGGACTCGTATCTGGCCTGTAAGCAACTGGTTCCCTCCTGCGTCCTTCTTCATGGCGACGGCTGCTGCTGTTGCATTGTAGCTCACTTTTGCCCAGCTCCCTCTGCTCCTTCTTGCTTCCTTTCAAGCCTGCTTCCTGCTTCCTTCCAAGCTAAGCCTCCCTTCCCTCCATTGGCTGAGGGCTCCTCTTTTGACAGGAAGGGAGGGAGGGGAAGGCAAAGAACGAGAAAGAGCCCCACCCAGGAGAGAGAGCGAAGTGTGATTCCCATGGCTCCTTTAAGGCCAGCAATGTTTTATTTAAGGTATAAGTTTTTCTATACTACTTCTTTGGAAAGAGGGAGGGAGGGAAGGTAGGTAGATGGATTCTTCTGAAAAGCACAGTACTCTGCTGTTTTCTTTGAGACTTGATATCTCTCTGTCTCTCCATCTCTCTCTCTCTCTCACACACACACATACAAATATGCACACATGTATGTGTGTTAAAAGGAAGGGGCACATTTGGATAAGGGGAAAGGAGAATAAAAAGGAAATTATTTTGGCTTATTTTGAAAAGGTTTTTTAGATTAGATTTCTCTGTGCCTATCTGAGATTTTCTTGTAAAAAGACAGTGATTAGGAATTAGAACACTCGGATTGGCCTCCATTGTTTAATAATCCAATTCCATTGGATTCCATTGTTTAATAATGGAAGTAGATGTCTAAGTATTTAAAAGTACATTTATGGTTCCATATGTTCCAGTTCAAGATGCTTCCCTTTCTCTCCTCTCACCTTGCTGGCTGCCTTTCTTCACTCCCCCTTTGCTTTTATCACTAATTTGGCCCAGTCTGAAATCAACACTTTATTTCACTTGGAGAAATCCCCCTCTCCAGTTTAAACAGATGAAAGGGGAAAAAAGAAACCTAACAGTACAGCTTGCAAGCTTTATTAGTGGAAAGGAGCAATAGTCCAGTAGCACCTAACAAAATTTGTGGCAGGGCATGAGCTTTTGTAAGTCACTGCTCACTTCTTCAGGTACAGATAGAATGTGAGTCCATTGGTTCTTAAATCTTGGAGAGTGGAGTGAGTTCAGATGCCAAATGACAATAACTGGTGTTGGTAACAAGACAGGAAACCTAGGTCTCAATTCAGCCCTAGAGGATTTATTGAGCTTCATTATCAGTTGCAATTCAGCAGTCACTCTTTCTAATCTCCCTTTGAAATCCCTTTATAAGAGAACTGCTACTCTTAGTTCAGCAACGTCTTGGAAGGTTAAATGTTCCCCTATTGGTTTTTGAATGTTATGCTTTCTAATGTCAGACTTATGTCCATTTATTCTTTGCATCCTCTTGGACTGAATCCTCCTGGGTGGAACTGAGAATTAGGTTTCCTGTCTCATTACCAATGTTGGTATCTTCACACCTACTACCCCTCTGCATATCACACCAAATCCAATCAAGCCTGCTGTTGTCATTCACCTACTATTGCCATTTGACATCTGAAATCACCCTTATAAAATTTGTATCTCTGATACCTTGTATTACGTTTTATGGTATGCATGGCCTGGCCTGACAAAGTGATATTTTTGTTAGATCCAGCTCGTGTAACAAATGAGTTTGACACCTTTGATTTATGGTGTCCAAGAACCTCATTTCTATAGCGTGACTCAAGCACATGTTTACCCAGTCAGTGTGATGGTAGTTGAAGTCTCCCAGTGTTATAACATCTTCCTTCTTCATCTTAAGATCAGCCTCAAGGGTTTGGTCAGGTGGATGAGAGGTTTTTTTTTAAGTAACCCTTGGAGCCCAGTATTTCCACCCATATCACTTCTGTTGTGGAGTTCATTCCCTTAAAGTTTTCTAACCTATTTGGTTCTACACCCTCTTTGATGTACAACACAACACCTCCCCCATCCCATCCCATCCCTCCCTGTCCTGCCTATAGCTCTTATGCCCAAGAATGACTGTATCCCATAGGTTTTCCCATTCTATTCCCATTCTGTTTCAGAGATACCTACTATATCTAACTTGCCATTGAGCACCAAGCATTCCAGGTCCCCATCTTGGCCCAGAGACTTCTAGTATTGGCATATACCTATAATGTGTTTTTCTCTCCCGCAACCCTCAAGTTTCCTCTGCCCCTTTGTCATTGTACATGGCCCTTCTTCACCATCCTACTCTCATTCCCATTATACTATTCTCCTGTCTATATCACCCTGGATGTTTACACAATCATCCCTTTAGTCTGACTCATCCAGAACTGGAAGCTCTCCAGCTCCTATCAGCTTTTCCCCTGGGACTAGTTTAAAAGCTGCTCTGCCACCTTTTTGATATTAATAGCCAGCAGCCTGGTTCCCCTTTGGTTCAAATGAAGCTAATCTCTTTTGTACAGATTTGGCTTGTCTCAGAAAGTTCCCCAGTGCCTAACAAATCTAAACCCTTCCTCCTGCCATCATTGTCTCATCCACACATTGATACCCCTGAACTGTGCCTGTCTAGCTGGCCCTGCATGTGGAACTGCTGGTAATTCTGAGTATGCTACTTTTGAGGTCCTGGTCTTTAGCTTTCTGCTTAATAACTTTTTTTTTTCAGAAACACACCTGCATTTCCCAATGTCATTGGTGCCAACATGCACAACAACTGCTGACTCCTCCCCAGCACTATCTATCAACCAATCTAGACAGCACACACTATCTGCAACCATTACACCAGGCAGGCAAGTCACCATGTGCTCAAAAACATTTGTCACAGATCCCACGGTCTATATTCCTAATAAAATCACTCACTACTGAAACCCCACCTTCTCCCATCCCAGAGTGGTACCCTCAGTACAAAAGGATAGTGGTCCATCACTCAAGGAAGGGATCACTTCTAAAAGATTGCATCTTTCCTATTCCGACTGGTGCTCTCTGACCTTGAGACTCTATTGAATTCTGTAGGAGAGTAGAAGGGGAGGAGGAAACTCTGATATATGCAGGAGGTGACTCTGTTTTGAGACACTGTCAGTTGCATATGACAGAACTGCAAATGACTCAAGTTTACAAAGATTAGTCATTTGCCACATTCTCCCTCCTTCTAAAAGGTGTTCATTATACGGACTCCACGACACTACTAGATGAAAAGAGAATATTCTTCATTAAGTACTGTGCAATTCTTCCTGGATATGTTTTCAGTAATTCTAATTAAAAGTCTTTCTTTGACTAAAGCAAAGTTACTCACTGTTTATTTCATGTATATTAAAGTACAGCTCATGGTTGGTAGGGCTGTTTTCCTTCAAGTTAATTTTAAGTATCACAAAAATAAACCAGAATAACATAAAAATGCAAAGGCCACCTTCATGGTGTGATGTGGTTAACTAGACAGTGCAGCGGTAGATATGGAGGAACATATTCTTTGGCATTTTCAGGTCAGCCCAGTCCTTTCCTCACTGAATGTTGACATTGTTGCCCTTTGTTTATTGCTTCCATAGCTACAAAATCAACATTTATTTGGTCCACTTCTGGGCTGACTTTGTGTAAGGAGAATGAATATATTCTATCAGCCTAATCCTGTTACATCAAGTATTTGATTTAAATTGATTTCTTTCTTTAAGATGGGTTTAAATTTGAGTACTTCAGATTATCTGGGTTTTCTTTCTGAGAAGTCTCTTTAACGTAAGGGAGGGAAGCTATAAATACATTTAGGCCCTGTCATTGGTTATAGTATCTTGGGAAGCTATTGTGTACTAGACACATGATGAAGATGCTTTATACTGACTCAGACTACTGGTCTATCAAGGTCAGTACTGTCTACTGTGACTGGCAGTGGCTCTCCAGGTGGGGCCTTTTGTATTTCCTACTATCAGATTCCTTTAACTCAGGACCACACAAATTGGAAGAGACTGGCAGCAACTTGAGCGGTATTTTCTGGGGTCAGAGGCAGAGATTCAAACAAACAAAAATCCAATGTAAAATCGAAGGAAAACAGAGACCAAAAAGACACAGAAAAGGGCTTCTGGACAGAAGGTGTGGAAGAGGGAGTTCCTACATTTTGGGAACTTTCCCAAATAAGGAAATGAAGGGAAGTCTTGAAGTGTGTGTGTGTGTGTGTGGGGGGCAAATATGTTAGAAATGGATTACCTCATTAGAATGTGAAGCTCCAGAATTAGTTCTCAGATGTCCAGTTTCTTCTTAGCTGACAGTAAATACATGGTTGGAGGTTCTTTTCTTAGAAGGTACAAACGGGAACCCTCTAGGAATTGTGGGCAGGGAGGCATCTCATTTCCCCTGCCTCCACTATTTCTTCTTTCCCTCCCCTGAAAGCCCCCATAGCCTCTCCTGTTTTCTTGCTTCTGTCTCTCCTTCTCACCCAATAGCCAGCCTAACTTTATCTGCCCCACTGTCTTCAGTACCCCCGCCCACATCCTCCATTTAGGAAAACTAGTTGTGCCAGTTGTGTGATGCCATCTGCTTGGCCAGACATACTTGCCTGGTAGGGAATCCTTAAGGAGTTGTGAGGTGGTACCTCACTTTCACCTGTATCCCTCTCCCTACATTGTTTCCCCTTTCTCTCCTCCTGGCAACTCCCATATCTTCTCTCCATTCCCTGTCATATTCTGTCCTCAGCCTACCTTTTATCTGCCTCCCATGTTCAGCTATAGTCATTATTTATGGGAATTTGAAGGTGGGTCTCCCAGGCCCTACTCTGAAGTTCTAGCACAGTGGTTCCCAAACTTATTTGGCCTACCACCCCCTTTTCAGAAAAAAAATTACTCAGCGCCCCCTGGAAATCTACCTTTAAGAAGTGGACAAAAAGATGTAGTGACAAATTTGCACATAGTAAAGAAAGATGTTGTTGGCCTGAAGCCAGAGGCCAGCAGCAACCATCACACAATAGCTCTGCAGCAACACCAGTCTTACAAGTGTGCACATGCATTTGCACTTTGCAAATGCATGGCTGTGATTGGCTGTGGGGACCCCTCTCCCCCTTCCCCTCCCTCCGTGATCCCAGGGAAGACCAGAAGGCAGGAAGGGCTGCTTTAGATAGGTTCTGGACTCTTCTTTCTTTATGCTTCCACCACCCCCTTATTTTTTTTATTCAATGCCCCCCAATTGCACCCAAGGCTCCTACTGCCCACCTGGATTGTTCCACCCACCCCTCCAATTGCACCAAGGCTCCTACCGCCCACCTGGATTATTCCACTGCCCCCAGGGGGCAGTATGGCCCACTTTGGGAACCAGTGTTCTAACAGCTATGTCACACTGGATTTCATAGGGTGGCTGCTGTTGAACAGTAGCAAACAGCTAGGCCTAGTTGAGTCATACAGATCAGATGGTATCTACCAAGTCACCCAGTGGTTGCTGCCAGGCCTGTGTTGCCAACTTCCAGGTGGAATGTGGAGATCTCCTGGAATTAAAACTGATCTATAGACAATAGAGATCTGTCCCCACAGAGAAAATGACTGCTTTGGAGGGTGGACTCTATGGCATTATACCATGCTGAGCTCCTCCCCCTTCCCAAACCCACCTCTCTCCACACTCCACCCCAAAATCTTCATGAATTTCTCAACCTGGAGTTGGCAATCCTAGTCAGGCCTGGCCTCAATGCATCCTCTCTCAAAGGCCAAAACAGCCCTGCAATGGACCTTGCCCTCTCCCCCTGCCAAAAACCATTCTGGAAAGCTGTGGTTGCCTAGCAACAGACACTGAGGACTTCTGTTTTTTTAAAGCTACAGGTTCTTCTTTTACCTTTTCGGTGTTTTTTAATGCCCCCCCCCCCATATATGGGTTTTCTGCAAACCTGGGGCCCTTTTCAGGTTTGTAGAAAGATATGCCTTGCCTGTTCACAGCTCCAGTCACTGGATTAAGTATCCTCAGATTTGGCAGACTTTGATATTCATATATAAACAAGCAGAAACCCACAAGGACTTGCAGAGGCATTTCCTCCATTATTTTCTCTTTCCTTTTCCTGAAAGCCCCCATATCCTCTCCCCCTTTCCTGCTTCCTACTCTCTTTCTAGGGTTGCCAACCTCCAGGTGGGGCCTGCGGATCTCCTGAAATCATGATGGATGTCCAACTACAGAAATCAGTTCCCCTTATGGTTGCCAGTTCCAGGTTGGGATATCCCTGACAATTTGGGGGTGGAGCCCTGTAAGAGTGAGATTTGGGAAGGTAAACAACCTCAACAGGGAGAATCTTAGAAGAGTAGAGAGTGCAAATGAATTGGGTGCTTAGTATTTATATGTTAACCATCTTTAAGGTTAGTAGGATCCATTATGACACACAAATCTGTGCCCTGTGTATCCCCGGGGCTGAATAAGGAATGCACGGTTGGCGTCCAAGGAGAGGATAAATATCTGTTTATTGCAATAATCGGGAAAATACAGGCCTGGATACCTTGGCACCCAGTAACACCAAGCTGTATTCTGCCCCAACCAGGAAGGGCAATAGGTCTTATATCTCAAATGACATCATTACAGTTTATACATTGGGAAATCTTTAATTGGTTTCCAACAGGTATCGTCATCAGAACATCATTTTAGCTGGCATTTCTCTATTGGAAAACCCCCATCTGGATCTTAAGTGTCAATAATTGCATCATCTCATCGGGTCCTGGAACAGTGGAAAACATCAATGAACAGAGGGCCCTCCTTCTGGCATCATTCCTGGCTTATTTGCTTCAGCCTGGAATTAGGGAGTTTTCTGATAAAATGCATGAAACTTAGCTCTTGGCAGACTTAGTGGGGCTGGATGCTCTATTCTACACAGAAAGTTATTTGTTTTGAAAACAATAAGAGTCTTTCCATCCCATAACTTCTCCTCTCAAGTGCCTTTCAACTGAGGAACTTGTAATTTCAAAACATACATTCCATTCCATTATTTTCTGAATCAATCTAAAAGAACCTTTGACTATTAAAAATACTCTAATTACTTCTATTCTAAGTCTCTTCTGCTTGGGCTAAATACTAAAAATCAAACTCTTAATAAAACACCACAGCTGGCATTATACATGTCAAGAGAAATATCAGAAATCACAATCATAAATCACATTCACTGGTCCCTTGTCCTACAATTATAGAAACAAAAATATCTCATTAGAACCTTAAGCACTTTACCTTGATTCTCTTTGGTATCTCCCAATAAACACCGACGTTTAAACTTCTTTCCTTTCCTTTTAACAAACAGCAACACTGACATCCAGTGTCTATTTAAATTAATAACAGTAGAGTAATCCCTATGGAATGTTCCTGAGATAAATTCAGTTTCTTCACCTCTAGGTTGTTATTCAAAAGCAAAATCCTCAATGCCACATATATAAGACTGTTTAGATGATTACTGATTAAGGAGCTACCTTGACAGACAGTAGTGTGTTGAATAAACAAAATCAGCTTTGCTGCAAAATTGATTTCCTCCACCTCAAATTACCAGTCTAGTCCATTCCCAAGAAACAGTAATGATCAAACCAATGTAAGATATATCAAAGTTACGGCTTGCCTGAACTGATGTAGTTAATGTATACGGCTTTCCAAATTTCAGGGCCTTATTGCAAGTTCACAAGTTATCACATTGTTGGGTTTTCTTACCAGATTTCCAAAGGAAATGAATATTAAATGATTGTCTTTTTGGTAAAGGTGCTTGGAGTGCAGCTTCGCAAGTTCCCATCTGCAAAGTAAGTAATTATTTAGGAATGATCCTTTGGTTGCTCCCATTTTGCCCTTTGCCTCATGGTAAACATAAAGTCTCTAGTGGAGGGGCTGTCATAAGAATAAGGAGAGGGTTTGCATGTAGTCTGGGGAGCTCAAGAAGAGAAAGCCCCATAAGTCAGGAAAACTAAGACCAGAGAAAGTGTTATGGTGATAAAACAGGATAAGAAATTAAATCATGAATGATTCAGAGGATATAATTAATTGTAAAACAGGATATAGGTTTATTAAAGTTTGTAGACTACTGAGGTGATTGTGACCCGTTAAGTATTTATTTTCTTGTAGAAAACTTTGCAAAATCCCCTATGCTTCTGAGTACGAGGGGTGATTCTGCATGTATGCCTAGGGTCACTAACGCAGTCTACTCCTAAACAGGTCTGCTCAGAATCCTAATCTCAATAGGGCTTACTTCTAGGAAAGTATTCTTAAAAGTACATGGTAACAGTCCAATTAACACCCTTGTAAATCCATTGACTTTTGTGGACTTAGAAGTGTGTAACTCTGTTTAGGATTGCACTGCTTGGCTTGTGTAAGATGATTTCTCTGATACTCTCTATATTGACTGTTCCAGCTCTGCAAATTGCTTGCTTCCTAAAATTTACTTTTCAGTATTGGACGGTATCAATATTAATATACAAAAATTTCCAAAATACCATGGACTTAATCATAAAAATATAAATTGGAATCATGACAACAGAGTACTTATCACATGGTTTACACTATTATTCAGTAATATTATTAGTGGTAATCATTGTCAAGATGTCTCCTTTTCTTCTTGGTATGATTCTGATTGTTCTATTGACGTACAGGCCACAAGGGTAGCTCTTTTGAATAATTGCATTCTTTATTAGTCTATGAGCCAAAAATTGTTTTTGGGGAGACTATCTATTAATGTTGTATAATAATAATTAAAATTAGACCTGTTTTAAAAACAAAACACAGTGTATCACACAGTGTATTAAGGTGAATGCCCTGGTCCAGTGATCCTGTCAAGGTTCAGGGATGCAATGCAATACAGTCTCCCTACCCCATGCATTGATGTGAAATGGAAAGTCCATTCATTGAGG
The DNA here is from genome assembly GCA_029375565.1 of Gekko gecko. Lineage (NCBI taxonomy): Eukaryota > Metazoa > Chordata > Lepidosauria > Squamata > Gekkonidae > Gekko > Gekko gecko. The sequence goes on from JAPDNY010000001.1 coordinate 268,197,318, forward strand.
AGCTTTATTTACAAATGTACGTAGTGGTTTGGCTTAGGTGTGTGGCTTTATAATTATTTAATTCATTTTCAGTCCTACTGAAACCAGTGAGTATCGCACTGCTGCCTTCTCCCCCTGCATTTAGTATTTTGGTGGCGGTGGTTGTGGTAGCCAGCCAGTAGGTGATGGCACATGGGCAGAAAGGCCCCCCCCCCCCGGCTACATTTTTCTGGATGCACTGAGATATGGCAATTTAGATGCTGCAGAAACAGCATCTGGGGCACTTGAGAAGGGGAGAAAGGCTGGTGATGGAAAGTTTCTCTGTCTTCCTGTCCGTAGATAAACTTGGTAGTATAGTATCAGCTTCTCACAGTATAGAAAGTACTATTGAAGGGGGCTGGTATGGTGGGAGTTATTTTATTTTAGTAAATAACTAACCATATTGAGTCAACATTTACAATAATACAAAATACTTAAAACAACCATTTAGCACTATTATTATTATTATTATTATTATTATTATTATTATTATTATTATTATTATTATTATTATTATTATTATTATTATTATTATTATTATCTCTCAAGTCACAGCCAGCATATGGCAACCGGTAGGGTTACCAAAGAAAGGGAAGTTCAGAGGTGGTTTGCTATTGCCTGCATCTGAGTAGAACCGCTGAACTTTCTTGGTGGTTTCCTATCCAATTGGTAACCAGGGCTGACCCAGCTTAGGTTCCAAGATAAGACAAGATCAGGCTAGCTTGGGCTGTCCAGGTCAGGATATCAATAATATCAGCTTGTGCAATCTCACAATTAGTCAGGTTCAAAGGTACTCATAAGAGTCTCAGCCAGATAATGTCAGTTCTCACAATTCCCACATTTAGAGCTTTAAAAGACAGTAAGAGCACCTTGAATTGAATCCAGGAAAAAATTGGCAGCTACTGCAGTTCATATAGCATCAGCTTTGTATCTGTCAGTACCCTTCCTGCTACATCTGATACAAATTGTAGTTTGCAAACAATCATATTCAGGGCCACTTCACAAAAAGTACATTACAATACTGAAATTTAGGTGTTACCCAAACACACGACAGTGGTCATATGCGTCTTCTTTAGGAATGACCTCAGCTGGTATACAGCCTAGCTGGTGTCTCATAAGGGAAGACACAGAAGTCCACATTAACACCTTCTAAAATTTCTCTTCAAGGTCTTATTGGAAGAGAAAGGAAAAGAGAATGAAAAGAGGAGAGTTCCTTTGCTTCGTACTCACTGCCAGGCTCCAAAGTAATGAATCAACTGATGTTGTCATTTTTTCGTTATCCAAATTAATGCAATGAACTGGAGGCGGGGGTGAGGTTTGCAGGTTGTTTTATCACTTGTTTGGAAATGAATTCACATCTTTTCTTTGGATTAGTGTGGCAGTGTTTCCCACTTCTTGGTGGATGAACAAGACTGAAAGGAATAGAATGATACTAAAAAAAAAAGATGAAATAAATTAAATGAATGTTAAGCAAAATGAATGAGAAATCCACCAAATCAAGATACACAGCCACTTGATTTCTTAAGTTTAGATTTAAAGAAGGAATATCTTGTAGCATGTGTTAAGTATGGACAACTTAACAATGAAGTGATTTCAGCAAGTGATTCAGCTTTATTGGTCACAGCAACTCCAACTCAGAACACATCAACAAACACCCACACAACAGTGGAGCACAGCTCCTTCTTTTAAACTCTCCCGGGCTGTCAAAGCCACACCCATTTTCAGATAAGAATCAATAACAATGCAGGGATAAAGGCCAATCAGGACTGTTCCCTCTCTGATACATTCTCACATAGTGATTGGGTATTTACAAAGGTTTCGTAGAAACCGACCAATAGCAATGCGACATCTGAAGAGCCACATTCTGACTCAAGCTTAACATGTGAATAAATAGCAGCAATTCACATTCAGTACATAACAGCATGTATAGCAGGTTTCTTTTTAAAAAAATGTTTCTGTGAGAAAGCTGAGCAGATGTAGAAGGTGAAGAAATTGGACATATTTAAAGACTGCAGGTTTAAAAGGGGAACCAAAGGATGGGAGATTGCAGTCTTGCAAGTTTTGCTCAGCTCAAACATGATCTCCCATTAGGCAAAGTTTTAAGTCAGCACCTCAGCAACCTGTTTTGTCAGACTCATTCCATTTCCTTGGCAAGCTGTGTTCAGTCGTCCTGCCTTTCTTTGATTTTATGTGTCAGTACAAGGGTCACAGCAGCCTCTTCCAGATGCAGCCAGGCTCCATGGCAGTCTTTCCATTGCCAAAGCCTTTTGCCTTTTATATCTGTCATCCTAGCTATCTTTTCTCAAATATCCAACAAAGATTCTAATTAGTCAGAATTGTGTAGAGGTCAACAACACAATCCTTCAGCTGATGATGATCGAAGCAGCTCAGCTGACTTGAATGATACCATTGTTACTTAGACAAGTCTTTGCCTTAGATGTCTGAAAGCCAGATGGCTACTGAGATCACGCAGCTGAGGCGTTGAACTAAAGAGGTAGTGAAGCGAGTTCCATGTGTGGGAAGAATAATGGAAGACAGACTTGCCATATATTGCTTGAGTAAGCTCAGGGGGGTGGGGTGGGGGATGTTTTGCGAGGAAGTCTGCCTCACCAGATTGTGCACTCTATACACATTAAAATAGAAAAAAGTAGATTTGTTCCTCACCTCTGAGTAAATTTCACTGAAAAATAGAACCAACTGTAAGCCTTTCTTAGCTAATATTGTCAATAGTGAATTCCTTTGTACCATACAATAGAGTGAAAAAGTGTTCAATTTTATGTCATAAAGAACTTTAAAGACTACATTAGGATAATGCCTCCTTAGTGCATCTCTAAGGTTGGGTTCCCAGCAGCCTGCACATTTTCTGGAAAGTGTTCTGTCTGCTCTGGAAGCTAAATGATGACTTCTATGAGAGCTCGTCTTTAGAAAGGACAGCAATGATGTTCCTCTTCTCCTCAGATGGAGTCCTTGCCTCATTCCTAGAAAAGAGAGGACTCTGTTTTTATACTAGCTGGATGAGTCCTTAGAGAGGACTCCTAGAGTACTCGCACAGACCCCCAGGGTTCACAGACACCAATTTGAAAAATGATATATGCCATCATGTATTAACAGTGCCCTTCTCCTCTTTAGATAGGACAAACTGAGTCACTCCATATACAACAAAATGCATGGGCAGAAATCTGACAATCGATTGGGAACATTCAGAAACCAATGGGAGAACATTTCAGTCTCCCAGGACATATTGTTGCAGACCTGAAAGTCACCATCAAAAGAACCTCAAAATTCTGCAGCATGAAACTGATGAATTACAAGTCACAAGGAGTTTGATACTGTCCCCCCAGTATTTAACAAGGACCTGGATTTTTTAGCTACTGCTGGCATTATCCAGATTAACAAAACTGGGGGATTTATATTATCATTAATTGCCAGTCATGTGAATGGTTGCTGTACTTTTCATGATTATATTTGCATTTTATATAAGTACATCTTACCCTGCATTTCCTGCATTTCAGGGCCCCTTGACCCTGTTCTTACCCTTACAACTCCCCTTACAACTTTGTATTTGTGAATCTGTGTCTGCCTAGTGAGGACTAACTTCATGTGGCTAACAAAGCAGCTCTAGTCCACAAATGCTTGTGTTAGAATAAGAACCTGGTATTATGCCACATGATTCCCATTTATTTTGGCAGCAATAGACTAACATAACTACTCCTGTAAAATCCTATTTCAATTTTGTTTTGTTAATGTGAGTGTTTCTAAATCAATCTAACCAGAAAGGTTTTATTTAACAACTTAATTGCTTCTTTAGGTAAGTGCATCAGTTTAAGGTAAGAGCTTCTTAGACATTCACTGTTGATTTTTAATTCGTATTTCATGCTGAGGGTTTTAAAGTGTGTGAGTAAGGTATCAGAAGTCCATGAGACCACATAGGAATTAGATGTTTTACATTAAATCAAAGTCATTGTGAAATACATCTTACTTTACAAGCAGTGACTTAATTGAATCTCTAGCCCGCACTAGCAAGTTAATAATGCGTAGAGCAGGGGTGTCAACCATGTGGCCCAGGGCCCAAATCAGGCCCCCAGAGGGCTTCTATCAGACCCACAGTGGAACTGGCTGTCTTCTGCTTCTTCTTCCAGTTCTACTGCTGCTGCATCACCATAGGTTTGCAGCTTACAGATACACACCTGAACAGCATACTCAAGATTGCAACAGCACAGACATTTTGATGCAGTAATTCAGAGCAAGAGGTGTCAGTTATCAGACACTGTTAAATAAACAAAATATTGCAAGAGTGCTAATGTTTTAAGCATGTTTTAATTTTAAGTAAAAAAAACCCTTTGTGTTTGTGTCCTTTATAAAGTTTATATCTCTGCTACCTGGCATTACATTTTATGACACACATGGCCCAGCCCAACAAGGTCTCATTTATACCCGATCTGGCTCTCCTAACAAATGAGTTCAACACCCCTGGTGTAGAGGGTAAAAACCAAAATGTGAGTTCTAGCTCTCAAGCCTAAAAAGCACCTTCATCTATTTGGTTCAATTTTGCTGGAAAGCACAGCCCTGAGCAAGTCCTGTGTAGTCTTCAGCAGTAACTTTTCCTTATTCTTCTTTTATTCAGCTTCCTGGTTCCTCTGTCCTGGTTTTCTTCAGACCTCTCTCTCCTGTTACCCATCCTCATTGCATCTTCTTGTCTTTCACAGATGATGCATACATAATGATTCAGTTCTGATAAGCATAGATAACTACTCATCTGAATGGTCTATGCATGTGAGCAATGTAACATTGCAGAAACTTATTTGCAGAACTCCAGTGTTTGCCTTGAGCAAGGTGTGTTATGGAAACTGCTGCTGCATTTTCTCTATGTAGGTATTTCCTAATCTTTATGTAAGTAAATAGTTGAAGTGAGAAGTTACGTATGGCATAGGAATGAAATCTCAGTTTTCTGCCTTATGTGTCCCTCTTACAGCCTATGTCATGGTTTGGATCCAACCAGGTTCTTTGCTGATGAAAAATGGAGCAAGGTAATGCTAACAAACCCAACCCAAACAGGCTATGCTGGGGATCTTTGGACTTGCATATACAAAAACTATGTTGGGTAGGGCTACCCACCTGACTCTATGTTGATTAGAGGCAGTGGTAAGGAGCACTGGATAAGATTGGAAAGCTGGCTGGGTCCAACCCTGTCTTTAGATTTCCTTTGATTCAGCTTTTCTGCTCCCACTCTTCTGTCAGCCCTTAATTATGTCAGTAACGAACAACATTTCTAATCTTTTGGTTTTGTTTGGGGCTTTTTTTTGCCTCCCAGCCAAACTCACCTTTCATTTTCCCCTTTTAATATCATGTGATCCAGCCTCCATCTTATATGGGGTTAGCAGTACAGAAGGAAAGCAGCTGAAGTAAACAATTTGTATCTTAATATAATTAAGATAATTAGAAATGAACTTTCTGGACTGCAGTATAATACAACAGACTTCATATATACATGACTTCATACATATACAGGGGCACTAGTAAAAATCCTTGAATTATTTCACGTTTGAAATATCTTTGGAGAAAAAATGTTTGTGTAAAGCACTCCATTAAAAATTGATGATGGCATAAGAAAATTTGAAAGAGAGAAAAAGAGACTCTCACAGACATGAAATATACTGTATGTGATCTTAGCAACCATATTTAAAAACATGGAAGCTCTTGTGTGTACCCAGCAGGACTTTCCTCTTTTTTATAGCAGCAGCCCCTTCCTGCTGAATTACAAACTGCTTTTGAAGCTCCCTTGGAATTTAAATTGTACTGCAATGCAGAGAAGTTGCTTTTTTGGGGAGTGGGAGAAGGAAGGTAACTGCCCTACATAGCACTTTAGAGCATGGCCACACAGACATCACCTTTTACCATAAACATTGTATATAGTGCCTTTCAGTGTACAAATCCTGATCTGATTCTTGCCTCATTTATGTTTACAGTAATTCTATAAGGAAGAGGGTTATCAACTTCAAGGTAGGGTCTGGAGTTCTCCCAAAAATATAACTGAGCACTGAAACACAGAGATCAGTTCCCCAGGAATGAAATACAACACAAGTTATGGGTTAAACTGGGACTTTTATTCATATATATATATAAGCTGATCTGTACCAATACATTAAAGCACAGGTTGCTTTGGGCTTGCAACGCGTGCCTCCTAACAGGGCAAATCCACCCCGGCTCAGAGCAAGGCCCAGGATCTTTCTGGACCTTACTCTTCATGGCCCGTATGCCAGTGCATGGGGGGGGAGGTCACATTCCAGCTCATGGCTGCAAAGCCTTAAAGCTTGTCATATACTCCCCTACCCCAAAGAGGCCCCCAACTGAGTCACCCTGACTGCAAAGCCCATAGGCACACAGTATGAGGACCCCCCCATCGTTGATATCTCAGGGTGCTTGCCAATTCCACATCCCCTCAACCCGTGCTTTTTCCGCCACAGAGGGAGTTAGCCTTGGCTTAACTCCCCTCCTGCCAACCATTAACTACTGGTCATGTAGACCAGCTTGCAGATCAGCACATCAAAAGACTGACCCAGTAACCCCACCGTGCTCTCAAAAAGTGTGGTGCTAAGGTTTGATCCTGAGGCAGAGACTGCCAGCCTAGTGCCCAGATCATTGCCACCAAAATGCCTAACCATGGCCTGGGGAGGTGCTTCTGCCAGCTATCAAACATCTGGAGCTGCCAGCCATTACCAGTGACTTCCATCCATATGCCACATCCTGCAAAGCAATAAAAACATCACCCAGCACCACTGACTGCCTTCAGAACCATATGCCCGTGGCCTCCCATGACCCAACACCATATCTCAGCAGGACCAGACCAGGACCAGACCCCTGCCTGCAGCTGCCAAAGCCACTCCAATGCCAAGGAGTGGGTACTGAAGTTACCCCCTGCTAGCCACTTCAGGAGCTTCCAGCTCTGGCATGGTCTCCAGACCCAGCACCAATGACTGGCTTCCACATCATACACCCGTGGCCTCTCATGGCCCAGTGCCATATCTCCAAGGGACTAGACCTCTGTTGGGCGAAATGCTCTCTAGGGGTGAAGCACTTCGCCATAGGTATAATTAATTTCGGGATCTTTTGGTCTATGTCTACGAGGAATGGGCTGCCGCGGAGACTTCCCAGTGAAGAGGCGAGAGACAGGACTCAGAATAATGTTTTGTTTACTTAAATAAAGCACAGTTCCAATAACAGTTACACTCAACAAATACAATTCACACACACATTCATTCAAGGTCTAAGACTAAAAGATAGATAAAGCACAGTTGCATGAGCAGGTTATCCTTGGTTTCGTTGAGGGCAATATTTACCTCCAATGTGCGGCTCCTAAGCTTCCAGTGAGTGGGGTAAGGTAGGGTAGGAAGGGTGGAAGAAGGGACACGCGGTCTAGACCAGCTAGCAACACGTGTATAATTCCAGCGGCCGACTGGAACGAAGCGAGGCAAGGGTTCGGGTACAGGATGAGGGCATAAGAGGATAAAGCAGACAGACAGAGGTCGTGGTTTGAGAGCGTTGGTTTAGGAGGAGGGCAGCAAGCGACGAACTTCTCTAGAGCTAACCCAGAGATCGCGTTATTATAGCGTCTTGGGTGCTGGGCGTGGAAGGCCAGGCGGTGTACACCTACTGACCCTCCCAGCCGGCGGTGTCAGTGTCAATTTCAAATCTTATTGGCTACTCCGTCCGTTGGATACCTGGGGGCTGGGCAGAGGAAGCTGGCTGGCAGGCAGATGGTTTCTCCAGGTAGTTGATGGCTCTGGTATTGTTTATGTGTATGCCTGGGGTGGGGAAGGACTTAATCTCATCATGCAAATGACTTGCAGAGGAAAAGTCCTTTGTCTGCTGTATGGCCCTTAATCCGTGTATGTGACATGCGGCAGGTATGCAATGGAGTCCCTCAGAGTAAAAAGACAGCTTTTTCCTTCCCTATGGGTTTCTCCTTTGGCATCCATTTTACAGTTTAGCAAGTACACAGACCATGTGGCAACAGCAAGCAGTCCATAGCAAAGCCCCATAATGGCGTCGGGGCTAACACCTCTGCCTGCAGCTTTCAAAGCTGCTTCAATGCCCAGAAGTGGGTACTGAATTCACCCCTCTGCTATCCATCCTGCCCCCTGCGTGGCCACCCTGGCCAACTCCAGCTGCTAAGGGTGCCCCCACCCTGGCGTGGCCCCGGACCTTGATTGAGGGGGGATACAATTGGTCTCTTTGAGTACTTGAAGGGCTGTCACTTGGGGAGGGCAGGGAGCTGTTTCTATTGGCAACAGCAGATAGGCCTCACAATAATGAGTTGAAGCTAAGGACCAGAAGGTACTGAATGTATATTAGGGAAAAAATTTTTACAGTAAGAATTGTGCAACAGTGGAATCAGCTGCCTAGGGAATGGTGAGCTCACCCTCACTGAGTGGGGGGTTGGCCTAGATGGTCCCTTCCCACTCTATGATTCTAGGATGTTGATCTCCAGGACTTTCCCAACCAAAATTGGTAACCTGAACCTTCCGATGCCCAAGCTATGAATGGTGCAAGCGATCTGTTCAGTATTCAAGTGATTTTGTTGAGAGTGATGAGGAGACTGGTAGGCAGAACCTAGAAAGATGGAACCTCCATGTCCAGAGGCCATCTGCCCAGATTATCAAATCCCTGACTACTGGCACCTATAGCCACTCTCCTGAGCCTCAGACAGAGGTCTCTTGCAATATTCCTCAGTGCTCTCTCACACTGCAGAAGTTGGGGATGACACCTAGGACACCTAGCATGCCAAGCTGCCATCCTACCCCTAGGACGCAGTCATTCCCTGAATGACCACCCTCCCAGCAACAACTGCTCCCAAACCCATGGTGCTGCCCTACCTGAATCAGACTACTGGTACCTCCCAGCCATGTAGGTGTATTTGGACTTTTTTGTTTTGTTGCCATTGCATCTGGTTTCAAATTTCCTGTTTATTTCGAGTGGTTGTTTCAGTTTCACTGTGAGTAGCTTTTTAGAAGGCAATTCATGTTACTAACTTAATAGAATATAGGACAGTTTATAAATTTTGCCCACTCTATCAGAAGTAGCAAGTTATAGAACAGCCTCAAGTGAAGCAAACCCCTTCCCCTGATTGTAATTATTTGCAAAAGGTTACTAAGAAGAGGAAGAGGAGATTGGATTTATACCCCACCTTTCACCACTCGAAGGAGTCTCAGAGCAGCTCACAATCTGTTCCCGTTCCCCTCCCCCTCCCCACAACAGTCACCCTGTGAGGTAGGTGGGGCTCAGAGAGCTCTTTTGAGAACAGCTCATGAGAGAACAGCACTGAAAGAACTTGCAACTGACCCAAGGTCACACCAGCAGCTGCATGTGAAGAAGTGGGGAATCAAACCTGGTTCTCCCAGATTGAAGTCCGTGTCCCTAGCCACTACACCAAACTGGCACTCATTGCTCCTAACCAAACCCTTTACTTATCATTCCCAGATACCATACTCGTCCCATGATATGTGTGATTGCAAACTGGTTTCTTAAACTGAAATGCCTCTAAACTCCTCAAAACTACTGCAACCCTGTGACAGAATAGGATGTGGAGGGAGGTTTTGCCTTATACTGAATCAATCCCCCACAGTCCATCAAGGTCCCTTTATACTGGTAGTAGTACTGCGAAGTCTCAGGAAAAAGTCCCTCTCCCCCCATCAGGTCTTTCTCTATGGAGATGCTGGGGACCAGTGTTCCCTCTAAGCTGAGTTAGTGTGAGCTAGCTCAAAGTTTTTTAGCCTCCAGCTCACACATTTTTGTCTTAGCTCAGGAAGGAGGGCTCCAGAGCAAACTAATTTAATCGATTGCTCACAACTTTAATGCCAGTAGCTCAGAAAGTAGAATTTTTGCTCACAAGACTCCAGAGCTTAGAGGGAGCATTGCTGGGGACTGGAGCAAACCTGAGACCTTCTTCAGACAAAGCAGTCACTTGTTCATGCAGCCAGGCCCTCTCCCAGTTAGAGAGCGGATTTAGCACAGGCCCAGAGCATCAATGAAGATGCAAGCTGCTCTGAAGCAGTCCTCCACCCCCTCCATGGCCTGTCAGAATAGAGATGCTGGGGAGTGCACCTGGGGCACTCATAAGAGAACATAAGAGAAGCCAATGTTGAATCAGGCCAATGGCCCATCTAGTCCAACACTCTGTCACATAGTAGCCAAAAATACCAGGTGCCATCAGGAGGTCCAGCAGTGCGGCCAGGACAAACTGAGGGTGATATGGGAACGAATGCTCCCTCTCAGCCGTAGAGTTGCACGAGCAAGAAGTTCCACCCTGTGACACCGGCACCAAAACCAGGAGGGAATGATCTAGCCCCCAAATAAACTCGTCTGCTCTTGTGCCATCCCTCCTGAGCCCCAACAAAGTTGTGCAAACTGACCATCCTGCCCTGGGACGACTCAGGATCCCCTGCCTGCCCTGGGATGCTTCAGGATCCACCAGCAGGCCAGAAGAATGGGCCAAGCATTTTCATATCTGGCCCTCACCCCCCCTTTGTGGTTTGAGGGATGGGGGGGGGAACCCAGCCTCAAGCCGCAGCCAGCCTTGGCCATCCGGCAAAACCAATCTGCTGGCAGCTGAGGCCAACTGCTTCCTCTATCGGTGGTGGAGCATGAGGAGGCAGGTTTGCTATTGCTGGCTGGCCTTTAGCTGCCCATTGCAGCGATGACCCATCATGGGGGGAAGGCCCTCCCCCGACCATGAGATGGTGTGGTGGGAAGGAGGGTGCAAGCCAGCGAGTGGAGTATTTGGAGGCCTGTGGCTGCCCCAAGTATCGCCGACCTGCCTAGTGTGTGTGGGGGCTCTCCCCGGGCAATTAGCCAGTTTGGTGGGGAGGCGAGTGCCAGCCGCCAGGCAGCTGGCGGCCGTGGCTTACAAACAAAATGTAAAAGGAGGGAAAGGTTGGCTGGGAATGGAAGCTCTCCCATACCCTCCCCAGTCCAGCTCCAAACCACAGCTGAGTCCACCGTGGGATCATCCCATATCTGTCGCTCCATGTGGACCTGGTCGCAGACCAGATGCAGCTCTGTCCTTGTCCAAGCTCGTGCTGGGCCGATCTGCCCTTGGAGGGCTGCTACCACTGTTTCTAGTTGGTGATTTTGCCCTTGATTGGCCAGCACTCCCATGCTGAGCCATAATTGGTTTCATCCAAGAAGAAAGGGGGTGCAGGCAAAAAGCTAGCACCTGCTCCATGGGCAGGCACTGGTCTTTGGAGGGTAGACTGTATAGTATTATGTCCATGTTGAGATTCCCCCCCAACTCTGCCCACCCCAGGCACTAGCCCCAAATACTCAAGTCAGAGCAAGCAAAGCTAAATGCCTTCTTGGGAACTGATTTATGTATTATACCCTGTTTACTATACCACTAAGATTCATAAAGGATACAACGCAGAGATTTCTGGGCTTCAAATAGCTTCTTTCACATTTCATGCTCTAAGCCACAGATCTCCCCAGGGTAAAGCAATATTTTCATTTTTGTGACTTGCCTTTCTGCGCAATCTTTGGGAGGTTTTAGGTGGTTGACAGCTCCTGCTGCTGCTGACTTGCAGTAGGAAGCAGAGAACAGGCTTTAAACTTCATGGAAAAAAGAATGGAGGAGTGTCTAAAATCACATCTTTTCTGTATTATCTAATCTGCATTGAACAATATTGTGGTTTAGGACACACCTTAAGAAAACCATATATGTCAGATGTACAATTAGCCATATCCTGCTACTTTGTTACAATTTTGTGCCCATATTTACGCATTGGAAAAATAGTTCTAATGCATAAGTTTTGAGGATGATAGGACAATCTCTTGTGTTTTTGTACTGAAGATTATAAGAATTAGAAACCATTGAAAATTGAAGGAGTTTGTTGATAAAATTTGTAATAGCTATTGTATAGGAAAAGACTTTCCTGATTCATTCCTACTAGGCCCAAATGGTCTAGCTGCTAACATATCCATGTGACTTTTGCCACCTGAGCAGATGGCCTGCACAGATGCCAAGCCTGATATGCATATACAAAGCCACTTTGGCACCTTTGAGGGGAAGACCAGACATTGAAATGTCTTCCCAAGCTGAGGACCCAGATGTCCCATGCATTTACACTTCAAAGCTCAAGCAGACATGCCTTTAGTCGTGTCAGCAATGTCTGCACCTACATAGTTGGACAGGCCTCTCCATCCTTTCTGATTGGGTAAATGGCCATATTCAATTAGGACAGGAGGAGGGGTTTGTGCTCACCTTATGGAAAATGGGATAGAGTTCTCTTGGAAAGAGGGCCCCTTTCTAAGAGTCAGTTCCCTTTTGGATTACAAACCTGCAACATGGAATGTTACTAGTGGGCAGTGAAGCTGGACTTAATTGCCCACAGCAAACATGTGTTTCATCCTGAAGATTCCCTGGTTCCACAAAGCACATTGAAGGATTGGTAACTATGAAATATTTCTATGTATAATTAGAGCTGAATAAGCTATAGGCCTTATTCTTTGTTTTCCTATCTTTGCAAGTCTGGTTATATGCATGCTTTGTATTAAAATAAAGATAATATCAATTAATATTATCTGAGTTTGAGTCCTGTATTGCAACTGGGGTCTAAGGCTAGATCCTGTTGCCTAAGCTGACTCAGCTGAAGGCTACCACTGTGGGTTAATTAATTATCTGTAGCTCTGGCACAGAGCTGGTAAATTGTTAATTCCCAGAAACCAAGCAGGAGTTGGGACCTCTCTCCTGAGCCTGGTGGAAAATCTAACAGTTTGAGGTTCTGGTGGCAGTGACTACTCAATAGCGAGGAGTGTGTGCAGACATACTCTTGGGTTTGTTTAAGCATGTGGGATTTTGTTATCTCTCATTCCTTGACTGGCATGAGGGAGGAGTAAGATCCTGTACATGCTGGCAGAGTATCAGGATTTGTGCCTCCTGATCCCCTGGACTGGGGGTCTGAGAGGTTCAAAAAACCTGTACAGCTATGGCTACAGTCATTTCACTAGAACCCAAAGGTTGGTGAGATGGTTCTCTTTAACAACTACGAGATGCCCCTCTGCACAAGCTACATTAGATTGGATCTAGCCAGCTCAGTCTTGCCCAATTCTCCTCTTTCTTACAGCTCCTGTCCCATATGACTTTTGTCCTTGCAGGTCCCATGGTCTTTTGATGGTCAAACCGGATACTTTCTTCCCTTTTTCACTTGCAGAAATTTTGGTTGGATCCAACCCATTGTGTGCTCGATAATTAATACAGGTTTATGCATCAGTTGTTGTTGTTGTTCAGTTGCACAGTCAAGTCCAACTCTTTGTGACCCCATGGACCACATCACGCCAGGCCCTCCTGTCTTCCATTATCCTCCAGAGTTTGCTTAATTTCATATTCATTGCACTGATAACACTGTCTAACCATCTCATCCTTTGCCATCCCCTTCTTCTGTTACCTTCAATCTTTCCTGGCATCAGGGTCTTCTCCAGTGAGTGCTCCCTTCTCATTTGGTGCCCAAAGTATTTGAGCTTCAGCTTCAGTATCTGGCCTTCCAGGGAACAGTCAAGTTTCCTTTAGGAATGACTGATTTGATCTCCTTGCAGTCCAAGGGACTCTCAAGAGTCTTCTCCAGCACCATAATTCGAATGCATCTGTTCTTTGGCACTTGGCCTTCCTCATGGTCCAGCTCTTGCAGCCATACATTACTAGTGCTACCATTGCTTTGACCATATGGACTTTGGTTGGCAAGGTGATGTTTCTACTTTTTATTAGGCTGCCTACGTTTGCCATTGCTTTCCTCCCAAGGAGCAGGCATCTTTTAATTTCATGGCTGCAATCACCATCTGCAGTGATCTGGATCCCAGGAATGTGAATTCTATCACTGCTTCCATGACTTCCCCTTCTATTTGCCAAAGAGCAATGGGGCTGGATGCCATGATCTTAGTTTTTTTGATGTTGAGTTTCAAGCCAACTTTTGCGCTCTCCCCTTTCACTTTTAGCAAGAGGCTCTTTAGGGCCTCTTCACTTTCTGCCATTAGAGTGGTATCGTCCACATATTTGAGATTGTTGATGTTTTTCCCAGCAATCGTAATTCCGGTTTGTGATTCATCCAGGCCAGCATTTTGCATGATGTAGTCTGCATATAAATTAAATAAGCAGGGTGACAATATACATCCTTGTCATACTCCAGTTATTACACGACAATGTAAAGAAATAAAACTCAAAGTAACACAACAGAAATGAAAGTACCATTTCATATTAATTTGAGTAAAGCTTAATCTTACATCATCCATTATTGAATTTCTATTCAATCTGCCTTCGATCAGCTCTGGTATTAACAGAAAGTTTAACAAATGCAAACTGGAGGGCCCATGGAGCAAATACAAAGGAAAACTTTGGGGGTTTGCTAACAATTCCTTTATTAGCATTTGAATAAGCCAGAAATGACATTCCTATTAGGAAGAAATCCTCAGGATTAGCTTGGTTAATTGTTTCTTTGATTTGATACAACTGAACAGTTGAGGACTGAATTAAATTTACTTCTGTAATGTAAATGTAATGTAATGTAAACTCAGCTAGAATTCTCATTGGAATTCACTTTCCTTCACTATTCTCCTTTCAGTCAGAAAGTTCTGCAGGTGGAAATGCAACAAGGAAGGCTGTCCATATTTCAGTATCATGGATATGCAGCAGAATTTTATTAAGTCATCAGTCAGGTTTGAAGTTTGTTCAGCCAAGGTATTGTTCACCTGCTGAGGTCCGTCTATGCAGTCACTTTGGCTTGACATTTCATAGCATAGAACAAAAGTTGTGGTCCGTTTTCCTAATGCAACTGAACTGTTTAAACATGTTTGTCCTATTATATGGATGCCCTCTAACTTGTAAGGAAGCTTATCATGGAATTAAAAATGCTTAAACTACATGTGCTTTGTGAAGTTGACTGGCATTAGCATTGTTCTTCCACTCCCACCACCAAATTATTAATTAAAATATTATAACCTTCCTCTCCCTAGCAGCTCAAGATAGCTTACAATTCCAGATATTAAAAACATACACATTATGGCCAAACCCCTTAACCCAATGAAACAACCTGCAGTTTAAAAGCTCTGGCAAATAAAATAGCCTCACTGGGCCTCCATAACAAATCTAAAGACTGTGCCCCACCATCCATCATCACTGAGCCCATTCTTCTAGAGCAGAGTCTCAATAGAAAAGCAGCAGGCTCTAGTGGATGCCAAGTGGGCCGCATAAGCAAGATGAAAGGGCATGACATCAACAAATATAGCCAGTGATACATTTAACTTTATTTCAGGAGATAAATGTGATTACCATGATCATCATCTATATATATCTAATAGCCACGAACATGTAATTTGATGGCCTAACACTAAAATTTCCTGCAAACTTGGGGAACCCCTCAGATTTGTAGGAAAATCTGATATCTTAAAAAAATACATTGTGGAAGTTACCCCCCCCATAAAATTAATTCTCTGCACAAGCACAGAGAAAACACCTACCACCTCCACAGTTGTTGCTTGGTTCTAGCAGCCAAGGAACAAGAGTGGGCAGCAGCTGTGGAAAAGGCCAGGAGCCATGGTGGGCCCAGCAGTGGCTATGGCTGAGCCTGAGAGCTGTGGCAGGCCCGGAGGTAGCTGCAACAACACTGCAGTGGCTGCAGCAGAGCTCCAGAGCTGCACCAGGCTCAGCTGCAGTGGAGCCCTGGAGACATGTTGGGTCCAGCAACAGCTGCAACAGAGCCCAAGAGTTACACCAGGGCTGGCAGTGAGCATGGTGGAGCCCAGGAGCTGTGGCAGGCCAGGCAGTGGCTGGTCAGAGCCTGGAATCTGCAGCAGCTGCACTGCAGCCCAGGAGCCTCAGCAGGCCAGGAGGTGGCTACACCAGAGCCCAGGGAGCCAGGGCAGGCCTGGCAAAGAAGTGGAGGGAAGATGGGATTCCCCACTGAATCTCACAGGACCACACATATATATTCTAATTAGGAATGGAAAATTCAGTTCAAGTTTCGTGAGGATTGGATTTACGGGGTCAGAGTTAGAGCTCCCCCAAAAAAGTGCCCCTCAAAGTGCTTTCTGGGGAAATGATAGGTGCACTCACTGTGGACACTGGTGGGAGGGCAGGAGAGGAGACTCGTGGCCACTTAAGAGAGGTTGGGCCAGAGGGTAGCCTTGCGTGACCAGTACTCCAGGGGATTGGTATTGGTGAGCTCAAGAGTCTCTGTGACGTACTCCTTCACCATCATCTCTGCCAAGTCCTCCACCATCACAAGCCTGGCATCCCCGCTGCTGCTGACCTCCCAGTTCACCACTGACAACCAGTAGCATGGCTTCTCCCTGGCTGTGCTCCTTGAGGCAGAAGTGCTGGGCTCCTCCTCCCCCCTACCCTCTTCCACCCTCTGGCCATGTCTGCTGGCCTGTGGCCTCGACACTTCTTTTCCAGAGCTCATGCTTCCATTTCATGAACTCTGCATTCCAGAGAGCAAAGCTCCCTTTTACCTGGGAGTCACAGATAAAGGCCAGCTTGTACTCCCCTTCTTTGCAGAGAAGATGCAATCTGATGGTGATGCAAACTCTGTGCAAAGGCCCTGACCTGTGGAAGAACAGCTGCCAGCTTGGGACCCAGCTCTAGTGCAGAGGCCAGTGTCTGGTCCAGCCCTCAATTCAAGGAGACAACTTGCCCCAGGCTGGCCATATGGGCACAGAGCACATCTGTAGTGTCCCAGAAGGGCTTGAGAACATGCACCAATTGGGAAAGGGTCAGCCAGTCATTGGAGCTGATGCTGAGTTCCTCTCCCCATGCAGGATAGTCATGGAGGCGATGACATCATGCACTGCACTTGTCTGCTCCACCAAATGCACAATTATGGTGTAAGTGGAGTTCCAGCGGGTGGGTAAGTTGAGAATGAGTCCATGTTCGGGCTCAGCCCCCTCCCCCTGCCTCTCACACAGCAGTCAGGCAGACTTGATGCTGTGCAAGAAGTGGGCAGCCAGGCACCTGTAGGTCTTGAGCAAGGACTGCATCTCGAGGGGGGCAGCATCCCAGGTGATCTTGACAGTGCTCTCTAGCCCCAGAGCATCCACCATCAGGTGAAGCATGTGCACCAGGCACACAATGGCCTTGAGGCACACAGCCTTCACCACTGTTTGCATGTTGGTGATGGCAACTGTGACCTTGTAGCTATAGACGATATTGCCACTGCCCACTTATTCTCTCAGGATATTTTGTATCATGGCAGTGATTTTTGTGCCATGTGGTCTGCATCCATTCCCAGTACATGGAGCAGAACCACTTTGTAGCCCAGAGGTAGGACTGTCCTTGGGCTTGGGCCATTCCCTGACAGTCCTGCTGGCTGCTTCAAAAGTCAGCCATGAAGTGCACGGCTCTGTCTTGCACTCTGGAGAGCTGAGCCTTGACCATCATCACTGTGGAGCAGTCATGGTGGGCAAGACTCATTGGCTCATGGCCCTCCATGAAGGGATGGAGTACCAGGGAACCAGGTGTTGCAGCAGCTGGAGAAAGGCTATGTCCTCCATGAAGGAGTAGGGTTGGCTATCCACAGTAATCATAGAATAGAATCATAGAATCACAGAGTTGGAAGGAGCCATACAGGCCATCTAGTCCAACCCGCTGCTCAATGCAGGATTGGTCTACGGTATTCCTGACAAATGTTTGTCCAGCTGCTGTTTAGAAACCGCCAGTGAGGGGGGGCTCACCACCTCTTTAGGCAGTTGATTCCACTGTTGTACAACTGTTACTGTAAAAAAGTTTTTCCCAATATCTAGCTGATACCTTCCCATGCTTAATTCAAACCCATTATTGTGAGTCCTATCCTGTGCTGCTAACAGGAACAGCTCCTTGCCCTCCTCTAAGTGACAGCCCTTCAAATACTTAAAGAGAGTAATCATGTTCCCCCACCACCACCTCCTCTTCTTCAGACTGAACATCCTCTTCTCCAGTCATCTTGCTGATGAGACGAGTTTCCTGGGCCCTCCACCTCCACATAATGTTTTTGGATGGCACTGTTGGCATCCCTGGGGAACAACTTCTTGGAGTGTGGCCTACCTTGATGTCCCAACCATGGCGCCCCTAGTGTGGGGAACCTTTTGTCCTGGAGTATGCTAGACAGACAGTGAGTAAGCCAGATCAATGTGCAAGCAAAGGCACCTGAAGCCACAGCATAGTCAGAGCCCAGTTCCTACGTCCCTCACATGGAGTCAGCAACTTTGTAGCAAAATCAGGTCTGGGGCAAGTTCAAGAGTCGAAGTTCAAATCCAGTCCAAGGTCCAAGTCATGAGGTCAAGGAAGAGTGAGTGGTAGTGAGGTCAGGAGTAGTTTGACAAGTTGCTTCCACAACCAGCCTTCCCCTCTCTTCCCCTCTTTTATAGCAGAGATGCTTGTCTTGCAGCTGGTTTGCATCCCTAATTCTAAAAACAAAAATCAGCAAAATCTGAGGCTGCTTAAAGCTGGTGATTGCAGCTATAAACGGACAAGACAGATCTTTTTACAAACCTGAAAATCCCCTCAGGTTTGCAGAAAAATCTGAAACCTAAAAAAAAGATACAATGGGGCTTAAAAAGACCCAAAATGATTAAAAATAATAGAAGCCCTCAGTGGCAGTTGGTAGGCAACCACAGCTTGGTTTCTCTCAGTAAAAGGTGGTGGGGCAGGACCCATTCCAGTGCTGTTTTGGCCTCTGAGGGAGGACTCATCAGGGCCAGGCCTGAGAGCAACCACTGGGTGACTTGATACTACCCAAGACTCACTTAGGCCAACTGCTTGCTACTGTTCAACAGCAGCCACCCTATTGAAGTCAGTGTAATATAGTTGTTAGAGCTTCATGGTAGTGTCTTGGAAACCTGGGTTTAAATTTCCAGTCTGCCATGGAAGCTTACTAGGTGATGTGGGGCCAGTCACAAAATTTCAGCCTAACCTGCTTGATGGTGTTATTGAGAGGATAAAATGGAGTAGAGAAGAATGATGTAAGCTGCTTTGAGGAGAAAGGCAGGGTATAAATGATGCAATAATAAATAATAGTATATAATCAATAATTAGAAATATAGCTGAAGATGGGAGGCAGATAAAAAACAGGTTGGTGAATGGCTGAGAAAGGGAGAATGAGGTAGGGAAAAGAATAATAATATGGGGAGGAGGATACAGGGGCAAATTAGGTGCCTCCTAAATCCTTGAGGGTTTCCTATCATGCAAGTAGGCCAGGCCCAGCAACTGGTACTCACAATTGGTCATAGTTTTCCTAAATAGAGGCTGCCAGGGGGGCTGAAGACAAAGTTGCAGATAAAAATAAGTTGGCTGTTGTGTGGGAAAGAGAGAAATGTTTCAAAAAATCTTTTAAAAGTACAAAGGGTGGTAAAACCCCCCCTCAAATGATAAAAGGAGTGCCTGTAGCTTTAAGAAACAGATTCCCTCAGTGGCCATTGCTAGGCATCCACAGCATTCTAGGCTTAGTTTGTGTTAATAAAAGGCAGAGAGAGAATCCTTTCCAGGACTGATTTGACCTTTGAGAGGGACTGACTAGGGCCAGCCCTGGGCCTGGCAGCAACCATTGGATAACTTGATACTATCCAACTTGCTTGATTCAGGTAGGCCTGGCTGCTACTGTTCAATAGTAGGTATCCTATGAAAACCAATGTGGTGTAGTGGTTAGAACTTCAAGGTAGGGTCTGGGAGACTGAGGTTTGAACTCCCACCTTCCTTTGGAAGCTCGCTAGGTAGTTTTAGGTTAATCACATGCTTTCAGCCTAACCTACCTCACGGGGTTGTTGTGAGGATAAAAAGGAGGGGAGGAGAATAATGTGGAGAGGAGAATAATGTAAGCAACTTTGGTCCCTACTGTGGGAACTATGGGGTATAAATTCAGTAAATAAATAATAAATATAGCTGAAGTTGGGAGGGAGATAAAAGGTAGGTTGGTGAATGGCTGAGAAGGAGAAAATGAGCCAAGGAAAGGAGAGAGGATATGGGAGTTGCCAGGAGAAAGGAAAGAAAAAAAAATGCAGGGCGGGTGATACAGGAGAAATGGAGATGCCATCCCACAAGTCCTTGAGGGTTCCCTACCATGCAAGTGGGCTTAGCCCAATGGTCACCATCACCACACAACTGGGCCATAGTTTTCCTAGGTAAAGGCTGTTGTGGTGGGAGATAAGCTTAAGACAGATGCAGACAATATAGGTTGCAAGTTGGGTGGGAAGGGGATAAGGCAGCAGGAAAAGGGGAGAGGCTATGGGGGCATACAGGGAAGGGGAAGAGGTGAGATGCCTCTCACAAGTCCTTGCAGGTTCCCACTTACACTATGTATTTATATAATGATCTCATGGTACGTTCTTTCACTATAGTCATGAAACTTTTCTGAAGCTCTTTCTGATTCCTAAGATTCATATTTAAAAGCCCTCTCCACACTCTTATTTCTTTCAAAAGTTCTATTTCATGTTATATTCATTATTTGGACTTAAAGACACTGAACAGATTTAATAGGATAAAATAATTACTTTTGCTGGGCAGTGATGGCATATATGATTTTTGGGTGCTCATTAAATGGAATACTAAACACCTTAGCAGTGATAATGTAAGTTTAAGTAGATCTCAGCAGCTGAAGCTGTATGACCTACATACTCCTTATCATGATATTCAGTTAAATTAATTAACTGGGGAAGCAGAGTCCTTTGTTGAGAGATAGAAAACCACTGGACTTGGAGAATTTTCTTTGGCACTGGCTGCTTCCACATCAATAAATTTTTTTTTTTTTTTGTTATAAAACTCTCCTAAAAAGGAGAGAAGTTTATTCTTTTCATATAAGGAAAAAGGTAGGGTATATAGATGAATTAAGAAAAGATGTGAGTGAGTATTCTGTTAAAAAGGGTTAGTTTTAGTTAATATAGATACAATTTTTTGACATTCACCGTGGTTGAAGAATCTCCTTTTCATCTTAGCAAAGTCCAAAGAAAAGAAAAAACTCTGTTAATAAGGTTAGTAATGTCCTTTGGGGTTAATTATTAATCAGTTCCTTTCTGACGCTTCGCGAACAGTTATTTCTTAGGCAGTCTTTTCTTAGTATCCCTCAGATTATACGATGGGCCCTCTTTAGCTTTCATGGCTCTCGCTCCGGCACCTCCCTCCTCCGGGCCGCTGTCTTCATCGCTACTCGATTCTGTCCAAGTTGCAAGTGCTGCCTCTTCCTCCGTGCTGGCGTGTCTCTTCAGAAATTCTTGAGCTTTGAAGATGGAGTCAATCTTCTCTCTTTTGTCCTTATACTTAAACTCCAGTCCTTCCGGGAATCTCCATTTGTAATTGATCTGATTCCTTTGTAGAAAAGTGGTCAATCCTTTGTATTCTTTCCTTTTCATACGGATTTCGTAAGGCACGTCTTTCAGTGTTCTGATAGTCTGCTCCCCAATCTTCAAACTGCGATGCAAGATCTGATCTCTCGTACGCTGCTTAGTGAACTTGACAACAACCTCTGCTGGCAGATTATTTTTCTTTGTAAAGGTGGAATAGGCTCTATAAGCCAAATCCATCTCTTCTTTTAATTCTCGCTCTTCTCTGCCAGTTATGGGTGCCAAGACATTCGCTAGTGTCGATCTGAGATCCTCTTTCTCTTCTTCTTTAATGCCCTGTAAGCGGAGAGTCAGATTCGATTTCTCCATCTGCAACCTCAAAATTCTTTTTTCTTGTTCATCCTGATACTTTTCTAATTTGTTGACCCTTTTCTTTATTTTTCTGGTATCTTCCGTCGAGACCAGACATTTCTGTGCGATCTCCTCCATCTTCTTAGACGTTTCTGTTAGTTGTTTCTGTTGGCTGTTGAGAACACCTTGCATGTTAATTAACGTTTCGGTGATTTTTTGCATTTGATCCAGCAGAGGGTGCAGTAGCTCGCTTTTCTGTTGATTGACAGCAGGCTCCGAAGGGGGTTACCCGGACCGGAAGTCCCTCCTCCCTTCTTTTTCAGCTTGAGTGGGACCTTTTTCATTGCCAACATTTTTCCTGTTTGTTTACTTTTTCCAAGTTCGCGTCGCATCCCTCAGGAAACTCGCTGACTTTTGGTTTCAATGAAACCCCGAAGGTACATTCACTAGCCCTTCTTCCCTTTTGCCCCCTTAGCTTTCCTTTTATAAGTCCCGCTTCTCAATGGGGGGGAGAAGTCGCCCCTCCTCCCTCCGCTTATTTGCTTAAAGGGGGATTCGGTTTTGCGCTTTATTTTAGACCTCCAACTCACGGTTTGATGCCAGTTCTTCTTTTTATTTTATTTCATGACGCTTTTCCTCACTCCTGGAAATCGGTGGCGTTGCTAAGTCCCATGCGGGACACACTACGCAGCGGGGCCGATTGGGGCGGGGAGAAAGCCTCAATTTCCCGGCTGTCTGCCGGCAAAGAGGCTACTCCCCAAAGCGCCCCCGATTCGGAGCCTTTAACTAAGGCTCACTAGGGTCGTTCGCATAAGCAAAGACCCCCCCAACCGCGCGCGGGCTAACCTCCTCCGGGAGTGTCCCGAAAGGTGACCGCCATTCGCTCCGCCGAAACCGAAAGTCCCACATCAAGAAATTTCTTTTCCTTTGCTTCCAAACTGGAGTTCTTGTTCAGAACATCCACATGAAGTCCTTCTGTAATTATGCTGTCCTCATGTTTTCTCTACTGTCAGTATGTCCCCCCCCCACCTGCTTTACTGTGATCTTTTTGAAAATGATGCAATCTGGGCACATGAGCACATCATCCAGAAGGCATGATTTGCATTTTCCTGCCCCATAAACACCCTGCCCATATCAGTACCAATTTACCACCCTCAGTCCCTCATTTTTCCCTGCCACATCACTGGAGAGCTTTTTAAGGGTCTTTAAAAATTGTTAATTGCTATAGCACTGTGACAATTGGTAGCATCTAACAGTTATATTGAAATTTGAAATACAGAAGTAGCAGCAGATTGTTATAGCATTGTTACATCTAATTATGACCGTGGCCCAAACGTGTGCATTAAAAAAATTGGGAGAACTGGGCCATGTACAGAGAAGGGAGTCTTTCCCTACAAATGTCCATGAATCCTTCACCTGGTTTCAGGGCCGGTGCCAGGGTTTTTTTGCACACTAGGCGAGGCTACCTTCTGGCACCCCCCCCCCGGTGCACCCACCAATTTCAAACATAAATGCATTTTAGGAGGAATGAAAAACACAAAATTTGAAATTGCTATTTTCTTTTTTCTTTCTCCTTTGTCTTTGTTCTGTCTCAAAGTTTGGTAGTATTTCTAATTCTTTTGCAATCTCAATAACATCTACCAAAACTTGTTCAAAATTCTCATCACACCTACAACCTACAAAGTATACCTCATCACACCTACAGCCCACATTTTGAGTGACACCACTATTCCCCCCCCTCTCTCTCTCTCTCCATCCCTTTCAGGAATCTAGATAAGGGACTCTCATTTTCAATGCTGTGAATTCTAAA
Source organism: Gekko gecko (assembly GCA_029375565.1). Classification (NCBI taxonomy): domain Eukaryota; kingdom Metazoa; phylum Chordata; class Lepidosauria; order Squamata; family Gekkonidae; genus Gekko; species Gekko gecko. The sequence continues at coordinate 268,220,782 of JAPDNY010000001.1, forward strand.
CACAGTGTCCTTTTTTATCAGACAGTTTCAAAGAGCTAGAGTAAATTTTACCATATAAACAAAATCATGCTCTCAAACTATGCTTCCAAATTCTGTAGCACATGTACTCAATTCTAACATTATATATATGTATGTACAATTATACAATTCTGTATGGATATTATCAGAAGATTCTTGTTTCCAGCAAGGGCTAAGGATTGATCAGTGCAAAGCAGAGTAGAACGTCCCTCTTGTATAAAGCTGAATGTTGTTCCACACTTTCTTCATCTCCAAGCCCAGGACACAAATACCTACATGCTTCTCTAATATTACATCTTTCTAGCCTTGTATATTGCTGTGGGAATAAGGATTGTTTGGACTCAATAAGGATTGGACTCAAATGTTGTTCATACCAGGAGCAAATAAGGTGATGCAAAAAGTGATTCAATGGGAATTTTGTCTGAGCGCGTTCCTTGTCTCCTAGCAAGCTACAGCAATCTCTCTGCCGGGGAGGAGATCAGCACAAGATGAAGAATGTAAACTACGGCAAATGAGGGCCTAACAGGAGCGTGCCTCAAACACATGGCAATAGATGGATCTCACATGCACCTTAGTTTATCTGCGCTCCTCCTCCCCGAGGCCCAAGGCACTAAAAGGCCCAGAGCAAAGACTGAAGGGTGTGGTACTTAGGTCCTGCTGGTCAGGCAGCCAAAGGACCAGGCACCTCGCTCAGCCACTCTCTCTCTCTCTCTGCCCAGAGCCCACCTGCTCTTCCCAGAGAAGGGAGAAGTGCATTTCCGGGCAGGGAGTGGTGTCCACCTGGTGCCCAGCTCACCCTTACCTTCGCTCACCCTGGTCCTCGTAGGCACTACTGAAAATCCCGTGGAAGCCACTGTCGACATTCAGGAGGCCATTGAAGGCGAGGCACAGCTCATAGAGGGTGCCAGTGCACAACTTCCTGTGCAACTCCAGCACCGCGAACTGGTGGTGCTTGGCCAGCCACAGCTCGGCCAGGGGGATGTGGCTGACATTGGGGCCGCTGTAGGATCCATTCAGGTGGCGCAGCTGCAGGTCATGGCCCTCACTGACTGGCCCAACATGCTGTGGTGGTAGTGGGGCAGGAGGTGGGGACAGCAGGCTGGCTCAGCTGGCACTGAGGGGAGACTGTGAGAGCTGTGGTGCTCAGCTCTTCCCGGCCCATCTGGCAAGGGAGGGAGAAGAAGCCGAGGAGTGAGAGAGGGAAGGAAGCAGAGGTCCAGCCTTGCTCCGCTCATGGCAATCCCGTGTGCCCCCAGCCTGCCTGCCCACAGAGGAGGGAGACCACAAGTAAGAAGGAAGCCCCCACTGTCACTCAACTAGGTGGCCCCCACCAGCCCAAGCACTGCACCCCCTTGCACACATGCACATTCTACCTCGTGCACTTATTGAACATGGCTGGCCACTTCTTCTACCTCACAGCGCCAAGTGAGGAAAGGGTGCCAAATTGCATTGACAGCCTCGGCGGGGTGGCAGGTCAAGGGCCAATGGAGTGGAGCAGGGCTTTGGACAAGGGGGGAAGGGGGTGGCAGGCCATTGCAGTGCCCTTCTACATTCATGCCCTTAGGCAATTGCCTTACCTCACCTTATGAAAGTGCCAGGCCTGCCTGGTTTGCAGAACAATCAGGAAAGTGTGAGGGAAAGAAGGTGACAGAGATTTATGTATCCCCAAACTTAAAGACGGAGCAAGACAGAGTAAGCTCCCGTCTCTAGTTCCAGCTCCTGCCAACCTAGCAGTTCGAAAGCAAGAAATTGCAAGTAGATAAATAGGTACCACTTTGGTGGGAAGGTAACAGCGTTTCGTGTGCCTTGGTGTTTAGTCATGCTGCCACATGACCATGGAAACGTCTTTGGACAGCGCTGGCTCTTCGGCTTTGAAACGGAGATGAGCATCGCAAGCCTAGAGTTGGATTCAACTGGCTTTCGAGCAAGGGAACCTTTACCTTTACCTTTAAACTTAAAGAAAAACAAAGAGATCTTGCAGTGTTACATCACAACATCAACTGCCATCTAGATGCACTGGCAGAGGGGAGGAGGGCTACTAGGAGGATAAGTAGGTAGTGGCTGGAGGCAGTAGGCTCTGAAAGTGAATGATATTTGGGGACCAGTGTTGAAAGTAAGATGGTGAGAAGGGTGCAGAAGGAAAGAAATAGGAGGAAGAACTGAGAAAGGTGGCTTTGGGGATCAGGTGTCAGAAGCTGGAGAAGAAAGCAAGGGCAAGTGATGGAATTTCTCATGGGTCCCCACTTTTAATGATCTATTTCTGTAATGCAAAAACAATTCTATTAAAATTGGAAAGAGATAATTGGTGATAGTTATAGTGATGTATTGCCACTTACCTATTTCATATTTTAATAGAACCTTTATGGTGCTATAGTGCATGTGTGAATAAAGGAGCAAATGGGGGTGGCAAGTTGCCATGGCAACTATGATAACTGCACTGCTCAGGGTCAATGTGGAAAGGGTTTTTGTAAGGGAAAAGCAGGAAAAAAGACCAAGGAGAGTGAACAGAAAACGCCTGCTTCATTTGCTGGGGTGATGAAAGCAAATGGGATAATCCACACCATGTGGGAATGGGCTCTGAGATTTTCAGGCAAATTATTTGGGTATGGAGTTAAAAAGCAAAATGATAAGAACAATGATAAAGTTGTTTGGCTGCAAAATATGGGATCCATGGATCACACACTAAGGCTGCAATCACAAGCTCCTTTAGATCCGACATAGGTGTGAATGCCTGATGGATCTAAAGGAAACGGTCAGACAGCAACATCTGGGAAGCATCTCGCAGTCGTCGGCAACCCGTGCTGCTCCACCATGGAGGCAGAATTAAAAGACAACAGAGAAAGTCCGGTGTTGTCCAGATAAGGCGAGCCATGGGCAGACTTTTCCCTGTCTGATCGCTCAAGCACACTCTCATTCTTTCGGGATGGTCTGATCAGGCCATCCTGTCTCTGTGCCGTGTTTTTCCCCCCTTCACAGTATGCACATCATCGTGGTTCCTCATTTATGTGCAAGGGAAACAAATGGCAAAAAAAAACCCAACTCACTCACAGTTGTGTCTGATTACACAGTGATGAACTGCGCCCAGAGCTTCAAAGGGCTGTGTGATCTCGCAACTGCAGGTCACATTCCTCTGGAAGAAATAGCCTTGCTTCCCCTCCGCTTCAACTGGTGCATATGACCACAGCCTTAGAGTACTTTTTCCTTGTCTGAGCAAATTTTAACGCTTTTCCTTTGAACTGTTTATCTCATTCACACACTGACTACCACTAGCATGAGATCGCCACTCTTTATTAAGGCAGCAAGTTTACTATCTCTGATTTCAAGATTGCTTCTCTTTCATGTGAATCAAATCCGTGAGTCTTTCTTTTCACACCCTTTCTTGTTTTCTCACACTAAATCTCACCTTCTCTCATAAGCTGCATGCAAATGAAATAGGTAGCATAAAAGGTGTAAAAAGAAACAAACCCCATTGGGATGGCCAGCAATGAAACAGAATAGTGTGAGAGGCTAACAGTGATAACATGTGAAGAAAAAGAAGAGCATCTTCATACCACCCTACTACTATCCAGGAAACAGAAACTCAAAAGTTTCTTTGGGATCATTAAAATAAAGATTTTTTTTACCAATAGTTGGTTTATTAATTGGTTCTTTGGATCCTGTCTCTGTTTTTGTGTTATTTTAATGACAGAAGTAAGGAGAGCTGACATGTTTCATTGCACTGTGCAGGGATCTTGTCTCCTCTTGCAGCAGGTTATGGACCACAGCTTTAGTTCTTTATTCTCCTTTTCTAGCCTATCCGTATAAAACATTTTCTTTTTTTTTTAGTTCTCTAAGCAGATCACTCTTGTCACTGAAATAAAAAAGAAAATGAAAGAAACTCAATTGAGAGCCCTATAATGCAATCCTAAACAGAGTTACATCCTTCTAAGACCACTGACTTTGATGACCTTGGAAGGGGGTGGCTCTACTTAGGACTGCACAAATAGTCATTTCCAGAATCTATTAATATTTTCATGATATTTGTATAAATTATCTTGCAGTTTCTTAATATTTGTATATTGAGTTTGTGATGATCTATGTGATTTGCTTTACTGTGCTAACTGAACGTCCATTTGTCATGGGTAAATTTAATTGAAAATATAGCACAGCATGCTAATGATAAAGATATACTATAAGAAAATACTGCTAACATTTTTGTTAAATATTTTATCAGTCAATACAATTCATTTATTTGAATTTATGGATGGTTCTTTTGCTGTAGCAAATTTTATGCATGGTTTTTTATAACTCCATAGGAAATCATTTATGGAACTCTGCTGAAGTGTCACATTTTTTTCAGGTATCATGACTGGGAGAGCTCTGAAGCACAAGAGATATTTCAGTAAAATAAAAGATCTGATTAGGTCCAACCTATCCATGTTTAAGATGCTGATCTGCAGACCAGAAGGTCAGTAGTTCAGCAGTTCAAGACCTGAGTGCCGCATGATGGAGTCAGCTCCCATCTCTGGTCCCAGCTCCTGCCAACCTAGCAGTTCAAAAGCAAGAAATTGCAAGTAGATGAATAGGTACCGCTTTGGTGGGAAGGTAACAGCATTCCATGCACCTCGGCTTCTAGTCATGCCGGCCACATGACCACAGAAATGTCTTCGGACAGTGCTGGCTCCTCGGCTTGGAAACGGAGATGAGCACCATGCCCTAGAGTCAGATTTGACTGGCTTTCGAGCAAGGGATACCTTTACCTTTACCTATCCATCCATACTAGTTAGAGAATGTTCCAGGATTTCAGTTGTTCTTTCGTCTCATGGTAGAGTTTAATATGATTATGGATAAGTATATTGCTCAAGATTTTTGGTATATTTATTCCAAGATATTGCCGGGTCTTATTTATTTATCCACATGGGCTTTGGAGACATTTTTCTTAAAGCTATACATACTCTATATGCAACACCCAGGGCCTATGTGAAAGTCAATGGTGTACAATCATCAGAATTCAGATTAACTAGAGGTACAAGGCAAGGATGCCCCTGTCCCCCATCCTCTTTGCCCTATCCATTGACCCCATAGTGGCAGCATTACAAGCCGATAATATGATTAGAGGCATTTTAATTAAAAATAAAGAATTTAAAACAGCATTATTTGCAGATGACACGTTATTATATCTCATGGATCCTGAAAACTCTCTCCTGACTTTACATAGTACTTTGAAGGAGTTTGAGCATGTTTCGGGCCTTCAATTAAATCAATTAAAAATTGAACTCTACCCACTTATTCTACCACATGCTATGACTGTCTGACTTAAAAAAAAAATGTGTGTTTACTGTTGGTGGGACAAGCCTTTGCTTCTCTTCTCTGAAGGGTAGCCTCTCATGGAGGGAAGGGAGCCTTGGCCTGTGCCTCTTTTCTTCCTGTCTCTGCTGCCCTATCTGCTTTCTAGCTTATACAAACAAAGTGTTCCCTTATGTCCCCAGTAGGCCAGGCTGGAGTGGCTGGTGCTGCTTAAAGAGCCACTGTGGTGTAGTGGTTAGCATGTCACACTCGTTGCTGGGAGACCCAAGTTTGAATCCCCACTCTGCCATGGAAACTTGCTAGGTGATCTTGGGGCAGTCGCTCCCTAACCTATCTCACAGGCTTGTTGAGAGGATAAAATGGAGGACAGGAGACAGTGGGTCTTCACTGGGATAACAAAGATTGTATAACTCAAGTAAGTAAATAAATAGATAGCATGCTTTCGAGATACCAAAGTTGGGTTTTGACTTGGCTCAAATTGTTTTGCCATGTGGTATGTAGGGCTTCTACTTGACAAACACACTTAGAAGCAGAGTTACATACTTCTTAGTTGTAGACCGGAATGAGGATCTGGGAGATTCAGGTTTAAATCCCTTCTCTGCCATGTTAAGTGACCTTGGGCCAGTCATGTATTTTCAGCCTAACCTACCTTTCAGGGTTATTGTGTGGATAAAATGGAAAAGAGGAGAACAATGTAAGACACTTTGGAGATAAAGTCAGATAATAAATGAATATTCATTTATACTCTGCCTTTATTCCCAACAGTGTTCCCTCTAAGCTGAGTTAGTGTGAGCTAGCTCACAGGTTTTTATTTTTGAGCTCACAGATTTTTGTCTTAGCTCAGGAAAGAGGGCTCCAGAGCAAACTAACTTATGCAGTAGCCAAATCACTCATTCACAACTTTAATGCCAGCAGCTCACAAAGTAGGATTTCTGCTTACAAGACTCCACAGCTTAGAGGGAGCATTGATCCCCAAAATGGCTTTCATTGTTCCCCTCTCCTCCATTTTATCCTCACAATAACCCTGCAAGGTCAATGGGTTTTTAAGGGTGTAACTCTGTTTAGGATTATACTGCAAAGTTTCCATCAGCCCACTGAGCTAGCTGTATAGTTCTTTTGGATCCTGGACAGGTATTCTATCACTGTTTGATTGAACATATTTATTGATGGACCAGGGTTGAAAGTGCAACTTCAGGCATGCCGAAGATTTAAGCACGTCTGGGGGATTTTTAGTGTTGTTGTGAGGGGTTTTGTAAAAAAAGAAATTATTATTTGAACTGCAGAACATACAGACATCCTGCTGTTTGACCAGTTACTTTGGAAACTCACTTTCATGGCACAGAAACCAGCTGGTTTTCTTGGGTGTGCAGCTAGTTGTGTATTTCTTTGGATTCTGATCATCTAATGACATAATCTGTGATAAAAAGATGTATTGCATTTCCAAATGCTTTGCCTGTTCTTACAGTTGTTTTAATTAATTTTACACAAATATGTTTACAACCGGCCCCTCAGTGTAATTCTACTTGTTCGGGTTATTCCCCCATTTACAGCAGAATCTTCAGGATCTGTTTTTTGCCAGCTGATGCCATATTAGAGAAAAATATATCATCAGTATAATGGCATTTTGATGATGTATTACATTAATTCATCACTACAGCCATAGCACGTAGGTGATATATGGTTGTATCAAGAAATAGTGCAATAATGATGCATTACTAATGGATAATGCTGACCAATGTGAATGGCTTCCAGTTTTCTCAAAGTTTTAATAAAACATTTCTGTCTGAATGTGCTGTGTTGAAAGGAGTGATCAAGCTGGAAAATAGAAAGTATTATTAGAAAGTACAGGAACTCTTACATACTACCAACACCATGCTAAAATTACAATTTGAGATGATGCCTTGTGGGGCCTTTGCTAGCAAGGCAGAACATTCAATTTGGTGCAATGCTGCTTGGGATTTTGAGGTGATCCCAGACCAATTCCTATGAAACATAATCTATTAAGAATGAAAAGATTGACAGCACTGGAGACTGAGCTTCTTTGTTTCTGCTCGATATCAAATACATTAGTAACAGCAGTGGAACAAATATCATCACTATTTCCCCCCTGTTATACAGGCCTTCAAAATCCTTTAGGAATCCTGTTGAATATTGACTACCGTAGCCACTCTTTGTAACTGTGATGGCTAGTGATGAAGGGAAACTGAACAAAAATACATCTTCCCATCTTTGTAATTTTCAAGTTACATAAATCCTCTCTGCCCACAATTTATGTTAATCCCATGCGAGATGTGTATGTTCTACCTTTGCATTAGGGATTCCTCCCCCTGTGATCCTACCTCCATATGTGAGATTCCTTACAATCCCCAGACATAGACATGCTTTTATGCTTGCTAGATTAAACAGTTTTCTGACTGCAGAGCAAAAGGGTCACTTTTTGAAAATTCCACATTTGAAACAATTATATGATTGTGCTTCTGGCACAATAGAGATGCTGGACCATCTTTTACTATTTTGCTATCAATGGACAGTCCCCAGGTCCCTTAGATTAACCCAATTCTGTTTAAATAACAACTTCTCCTGCAACTCTGAGTGATATCTCCACTACTGGCAAATTCTGATCCAGAAATAACCCACTGTCACAAGATACCTGACATTAGTGATCTCTCTTAAATGCTGAAGAAATGTGCCTGTGTTACCTATAAAAGAAATTATGGCCTAGTCTGTATGATCTAATGGGCTCTAATTTATAATTAATTCCAGATTCCAGAGATTTTAGCACAAAGTTTATTCTATTTCACTCGTATCATTTTTAAAATATTTTTTCATGTTAGTATATTTATCCTATTAGGATATTTTACCTTCTATTTTAATTACCTTCTCTTATTTTGCAATATGATGCATCTTTGGATCTGTTTTAATTATTTTATGCAATATTTTATGTTGTTATAATTCTTAACTTTGCCATGGTTTAAGCCTGAGACCTTTGGTCAAATGAGCCAATAAATAAAAGGAAAGGACTTCCAAGTTATCCTCTCTGCCCACAACTTATGTTAATGGCTGCTGAAACTTCCAGATGTAGAGGAATTTGTGTGTGTGTTTTCCACAAGGTCTCTGGGAGTTATTGTTTATTCTCCCCTTCCATGTCAGTAAAAAAAATGTTGTTTATAATTTATAAACCACAAAAACAATAAAGGGCTGCCTTGCACTTTGGCAAATAAAAGAAAAACACTAAGTGCCCTGATCAGGTATGAAATCTTCCCATTATCAATGGGAATTTCTTGGTGAATTATCTGTGCACTTTTATGGTCTGATTTGGAGAGGGATTGATTTCCCGACTGCACAGGTGCAAAGGCTATAAGGATTCCATCCACTGAGCGCAATGCCCCATCCAGAAAACTACTAATTTTGAGGCTAAAAACTTAATGATGGGATTGAGGCCTCTCCACCATCCAAGCCCTGCTCTCCTTAGACTCTACCGCAAAATCTCCAGGAATTTTACAACCTGTAGCTGGTAACCCTAGCCAGGCCTGGCCCCAATGAGTTCTTCCTCAAAGGCCAAAATACGCCTGGAAAGGGCCCTGCCTTTCTACTCAGGGAAACTGACACCTGGAATACTATAGCTGCCTAGCAGCAGCAACTGAGGAAATCTATAACTTAAAGCTACAGTTGATTTGTTGCCCTGCAAGGCTTTTTAGCCTCTTTTTGGACTGCAATAAAATAATAAACTGTGCCAGTGCGTGTGTAAGGAACTGAACCACATGGTAGCCCTCCCAGATGCCAGCAGAGACTGCACCCAGGCAAGAGACGTTTCTCCTGACCAGCCCAGCAGCTCCAGTGCCCAGCAGAGGTTACCAGCCTGTTTCTCATGAAGGAAATAAGAAATAGAACCAGTACACACAAAAGCACAGTAACATGTTTGGATAAAATACCAGAAATAGGAACTCCAAAAACGCCATTGAGAGTTCCTTCTACAGCAGGCAGCCTCTTTCCTTCCCCCACCTTCACATGCAAGACCTCACGTAGCCCTGGCAGAATCTATTCATCGTTGCCTAGTTACTGATTGAGAGCCATCAACAGCCGGGCTAATGCCATCAAGAACACAATAGAAGTGGCTGAATGACTCATCCTAGCTATCACCTGGTGTCAGACATGAGTAAGTTTCTAGCTCTCAGTATTGACCATCCCTCAGGCACACCTCCACACACCTCCCCTACATCTCCCAACCAATAGGGTGCTTTCAGGGACGGACTACCAGGAGGCGGGAATCAGGGAGGTAACCAGCCCCCACCCTCCTGCTTATAAGGGGATGCCAGACCACAGGCTCTCTCTCTCTCCGACCCCTATCGAACCTTTGACCCTCTTATGTCCAGCTTGCTATCCCCAACCCTTACCTCCATCTTTAAACTCTGGTCTGCAGGCCGAGTTTCCACGTGACAATCTGCTGGTCAGACCACGTGGCCCCATTTTTCTTAGTTTCTTTCCCCTCCATTTTTCCTGAGGAACGCTCTACAGGACTCGACTGGTAAATATGACCCACCAACGACTTACCTGCTAATGCAAACGTGCTTACCTCTCTCTGTATTTCTTAGGACTTGAATAATTGTGTGTGAGCTTGTGTAATTGTTTGTGTGTGCAAAACCTCAGTAAAAGACTTTATTTGCAATCATAAAAGTCTCCTGGTCTGTTACCAACTCCTCCCGGCGGGGCTGACCTCTGTATACATAGGTGTTCGCTCTCGCAGCTGATTGCTTATTAATAATCAATATAATTCCCCTCGTTATTATTCATAATAACACGCAATCAGGCTAACAGATTCTTTTATCATTTTTGGATTTTTTAAGCAGCCCGATATTTTTTTGGATTTCACATTCTTCTGCAAACCTAGAGCCATTTTCAGGTTTGTAAAAAGATCTGTCTTGCCCATTCATAGCTCCAGTCACTGGATTTAAGTGTCCAAAGATATCTGGACTTCGCTATTAGAATATACAATACAGTAGTCCGTCCCTTCTGAAATGTGCATATTGAGATCTTTTAAATTAGTAGTACAAAGTGAACTTATAATAAGGTACATGCTATGGTCAAATTAGTGCCTCTGAAAGAAGTAACTGATGCCCCTTTACACCATAATGTTTGGAAACAGGGATATTTTGGGGGTGAAACACACTGGAATGGCATTCTGGCTGCCTTCCGATTTGGCCACGCCCCTTTCCTGCCGGTTCCCTGCACTTAAACAAAGCCCCTTTAAGTTCAGGGAGCTGGAAGGCCTCGCACGCCCAATCTCTGAGTGGAGATCAGGCATGCGGGGCCCTTCCCACCGACTCCCTGCACTTAAAGGGAGCCACTTTAAGTGCAGGGAGCCAGAGGCCCCTGCACATCTGATCTCTGAGCAGAGATCAGGTGCACAGGGCCCTTTCTTGCTGACTCCCTGCACCTAAAGGGAGCCCCTTTAGGTGCAGGGAGCCAGAGACACCTGCCCTATTTATTTATTTCTCTTCTTCTTTCCTTCTCTTTCTTTCTTTTTCTTTCCCTCCTTTTTCCTTCTCTCTTTCCCTCCTTCTTTCCCTCCTTCTTTCCCTCCTTCTTTCCCCCTTTCCCTTTCCCCCTTCTTTCCCCCTTTCCTTTCCCCCTTTCTTTCCCTCCTTTCTTTCCCTCTTTCTTTCCCCCTTTCTTTCTCTCCTCTTTCTTTCCCTCTTTCTTTCTTTCTTCCTTCCTTCCTTCCTTCCTTCCTTCCTTCCTTCCTTCCTTCCTTCCTTCCTTCCTTCCTTCCTTCCTTCCTTCCTTCTTTCTTTCTTTCTTCTCTTTCTTTCCCTCTTTCCCTCCATTCCTTCTCTCTCTCTCTCTCTCTCCTTCCTTCCTTTTTTCCTTCCTTCTTTCTTTCTTCACATATCTACATGTTCCCCCCCCCCAGCTAGCAATCCAAAACAGTCCAGTGGCACCTTTAGGATCTAGGTTTATTAAGGGACAAGCTCTCCCTCCTCTGTGGAGGCAGATCTGTACTGTCAGGGGTGTAGCCTAATATGCTAATGAGTTTCTGCTGTTGAGTGTGGCCTATTACGCTAATGAGTTCCTGCTGGGCTTTTTCTACAAAAAAAGCCCTGTTCAGAAATATTACTCACATGGATTAGTAACATAACACTTCAAGTCTTTCTGTCTAGAACTGCTCCTATGGCTATCACTTTAAGCAGAAATTAGGACCAAAATATTTTTAAAAACCTTACTCAGTATTATTTCTTTTATTATTGCACCTATGAATTTTGCCACTGAGAGGGTGACACAATCATTTGTATCTGATAGTAGCCATGACACCTGGGCTTGCACATTTAGCAATTCTGTATCTTTAAGTAAAAGGGTGACTAAATTAGCCCTCAGCTCATTGAATATAGGGCACTCCATAATCATATGTTCAGTGGTTTTTACTTTACCATATCAGCATGTGCATGTTCTGTCAGAGTATGATACTCTATTATATCTGCCTTCCAAAACTTCCGAGGGAAGAACATTCATTCTTGCAAAAGTTTTAGGACTGTCAGTTGATAAAAAAAAATTGCCAGTTGCATTGGGAAGGCAATTCCCAAATGGAGTGTCAAACATATCCTGGGTGCTCTAATACTTGTAACATTCAACTTCCTTACACATTTTTTAATTTGTCTTATAATGTCTTTAGGTCTGCATTCTTAATCATATCATTTGTTATTCCTAGGCATTTCATTTTCTTTTCCAATACCTGATCCCACTGGCTTCAAGTCTTTAATCTATCCAGCATGGCTGCTGGGAATCAGTATGACCATTGTGAATACTACTGCCAAAACTTACTGCAGAAAAGGAGCTTATTCATTGCAGCAACTCTAAAGTAGTAATAATTAACTTCTTGAGTATTAAGTTTAGGATTGAGTTTGCTAAATAAAACTTTTTAAAAAGTCAGAAATTTCCTCTCCTCCCTTCACTTAATGCCATTTACCTAGATAATGAGATAAGCAAGAGCCCCACCTTTCTCCCTCTTTTACTTTCCTCCTTCCTTCTGCTGTTTTAATGCTGGATCGGTAGGAAAACTGGGAAACATAGTCCCTAGAGCACCTGCCATTTTATGACTTCTCTCCTCCTGCCTTCTTTCACCACCACAGGTGCAGTAGCTGTGTCCACACAGTCAGATATTTGTGGAGTTAGAGAGTGGAAAGAATTGGGGGGAGGGAGGAGAGGATGAGTTCTTGCTTAGTCTGCATTACAGTCTCTGGAGAAGACAATTTCTTTGGACATAATGCTTGCTTTGGATCTGAGACTACCATTACAGTCATTATAAACTGTATTCTGAGACCACAGTCACTCTTTTCTGGTAAGTTCAGAATATGTTTAATGTCAATGAGCTTTCTGAGAGTTCAGTTTTTGCATGAAAGATCTCTTCCAAGTTGTTTTGAGATAACCCCTTTTTTAAAAAAAGCTGTGAATTCTGTTGGTTATTTTTTTCTTATCTCAATGCAAGAAATACACTTTTCCACTCCACTAAAATTATAAAAATTTTAAATTGCATATCTACAAAAATAATATCTGTTTTCCTTGGAAGAAAACTGATGCGTTATTGTGCAACCTTCTGCAACAGCACTTCTAGAATTTATGCCAATGGAATTTATATGCATGCATCCAAAAAGCAGTCTGGTCATCCAAAAACTTATTTTATGTTCTGACCTGGAGAAAATCTTAAGGAAATGATGCTCAAATTGAAATACATATGAAGATTTCAAATTGGACAAATTGTCAAGTATTATAGCTAGGACTAATACTATAGAGGCAGTTTGTAGCCATCTTCATATAATATTCATAATGTGTGTGTAGATAAGAGCACACATTTGATGAAATGAATTTAGGACTAAAGTTTATGTAATGCCAAATTGTGTTTCTAGAGTTTCTCCAAGCAAAATGTGCTTGTGTTACCATAGGCTCAATCCATAATTAAAATAAATAGTATGGGCTACTGCAAACTCAGGCATTACTAGCCTGATTAAATGTGAGTTTCTGACAAAATATAGCATGGCAATGTAGAAGTAACATTATAATGGCCTTCACTGGAAATAACTATGAAAAACAGTAGCAAGTTCACAAAACCTTATTACGCTTTTTATTCAGGTTACAAGCAAGGGATTTATATTGTTTTCACTTCCCTATGATATTAAAAGTGATAATATGTCATGCGTGAGATGTGAATCGTGTCAAGTGTATAAAGAAATGGTCTTCTCACTTAGATTCTCCTTCTCTCTCCCCATATCCTTGAAAATATTCTTTGATCTTTCTTACAATAGGTTTTGTATAGCTTGTAGAGGAGAGAGGGCATTATTTATTAGTGTTTCTTCTTTTCTGTTAGATATTAAAATGATAAACCTTTATAATAAATGTGACACAAGGACTGTAAAGAAACACCATGTTGTGATGATAGGAATCTCTTTTATTTTTCATATTTCTCATGTTAGACTTTATGCACTACCATGTACTCACATTTGTAATACAAAACATGGTTTATGCTACACTTCCGTATTATAAATGATGATAGTTCATGCGCAACATGTCATGAATGTAAAGAAATATGGTTTTTAGTTTCATGGATCACCTCATTTGTATTTGTCCATATGCTGAATATTTCACCTGTAGTGAACGTGATAGCTAGAATGAGAGCAGATAAATCTTTCTATTATCAAGAATACTGGAGTGTAAATCTATTCATCCATCCATCCCTTTCTCACCACCAATACAATCACCTAGTGCTTGTACATGGAGGAGCCAATTAATGGTAAACATTAGTTGGTTGATTGTTACATTTGATGATGTTTGTAAGAGCAATGACTATAACTGTAGGGGAATTTCAGGGGTCCAGGCCTCTACCAGGGATCTCCAGCCCTGTTAGGGTTCTTTTCTATGGCTGGGTGGAGTCTGGCTAGGAAACTCAGGCCTCTAGAGGGAGAAAATCACACAGAGAACATTTCCCTTGAACTAGAAACATTTATCCTCCAAACCATACACAAGTAAATTCAATAGCATATATTCAGTACCAATACCCAATAGCATATAGAAAATCCCAATACCTGAAAGGATAGTGTACACTTTAGAAAGAACACTCAAGCTTGGTGGGGTGTTGGCCAAAACAGCCACAACCAAAGCCCAAAGCTTCCTTTGTAAACTCCTTTCAGCCAATAGGAAACAAAGGAGGAGTTAATTAAAATATACCAAACTTGCCAAATAACAGCCCATCCTAAGTTGCTAGCATGAATTTTTGCATAGTTTTATTTTATTAACTGTGATTTTAAAAAGACCTAGTCAGGTATGTTTAGGCTTTGAATGCCATGAAATGTGAATTCAGGCAAAGGTACATCTGCAGGGCAAGGCTTTAGTTTTTACTCCTAGGCTGCCAGAAAAAGAGCAAAGGCTTATGGGATTTCAGAACTGAGGAACCAAAGTCAATTATAGCAAAACCTACATAGCATACAAGAAACAGAAAGGCCCAGGCTAATTGAACCCCAAATTCTGCCACAAAACCCCCAAAAGTCACTACTGCAGTCAAAGATCTTTTCTGTGGTTCCTTTCAGCTCCCCTTGTCTCCATACTCTACTCTGGGCCCATCAACTTTACAGCCTTCTCTTTAAGCAAGAACAAGCTTATTAATCAGGACCAAGGTGATATGCTGGACTGTATCCTGTGATTTGCCATCTATTGCTAGCGGTCAGTCCACAACAATGCCAAAGGGAAACTTTGAATAACAGGAAACTGGATCATAAAATATGGTGATTATTTTTTATGGTCACAGCAAATTTCTAAGGCATGCAGTCAATTCTGTTTTCTCACCTTACTATTTTGTGTTTAACTATGAGGTATTTGCATTATTTTTAACACCCAAGTGAGGCATAGAGAAACATGAAAAAAATCACCTCTAATTGTAAATCGTTTCTTTAGATAATAAAACTTTCCTTCCTAGATGACATAGAATTAAATCTGGAGCTTTGGGGCACACAATAAAAATAAAACTTGTTTAACAGGTGTGGAATCCTTACCAAACAATAAATTCAAAGACAAAAGTACTCTGGGTATTTACATTCAAGTATGTCTGAACTACCTTATTTATGAAAGATAATTGCTAGGGCTAGTTAATAAAATGCCAGTCTTGCTGTGACTGATAATCATAAAGCTTTTTAATCACTTAGAGGATAATGTTGTCCAGTCATGTTTGAAAGATCTGTGTATAATTACTGTGAAGTCCTAGTTAATTCTGTCTCAGCCACTGAAGTTCTATACCATATCACCAGATGACAAATTATTGTGGCAATTTATGATACAGTTAAATGCAAAATATTTCTGAAATGTTAAAAATATAAATATCATATGCTTAAGTAGAAACTTACAAGTGTTTCAGAAGCAATGTTGTGGAACCATGTGTTGAAACATCATGCACATTGTGCATGTTCCACATAAAGAAGCTACATTTTTTTTTTGTGTCACTAAATTACATATTTTGTTGGTTCTTGCATAATATTAAGTATTACTATGTTTGGATGTTGAAGCTTATATTTAAAAGGTAAATATTTTCATATTGCTTGACCAACTTTTTTGGCCCGTTCAAAATGGAGGAGATTATAATTTCAAGAAGATTAGCTTTTCGACCTCATTAACAAGTAAACTGCTGCTGTTTTGACTAATATAGTAATTAAAGCTCTGACAGCTAGGTGAGTGCTTAATGGATCAGGTCTTCTTTTTATTAACAAAACAAGTTTGGGAAGAATTTATACTGTTAAGCATTTTTCCCTCTGTCATGCACAGCAAGTTGTAATTAGGTATTTGGGATGCCATTGTCAGAATTGTAATCCATTTCTATATTCAAAAATAACAGTCTACAGAGGATTTCCCACATTATTTTTCCTGAGTGTTTTTTTAATCTTTTTTTTTGTAGCTATGGCAGTTCATTTATGAAGCTGGTGATCCTGAAGTGGTGGCAAAGTAGTAGGGATGTGCACCAAAAAAAAAATTCAGCCCGATTTTGATTCGGCCCACTGAATGACTCCCAAATACCACTTTCGGCGATGCAAGCTGATTCAGATGTCATTCGACCAGCCGAATGCCATTTGGCCCCATTATACCCTATGGGCCATTGAAGTCAATGGCAAAAACTCATAGGGTATATTCTGGAGGATGGGGGGGAGAAGGTTTGAGAGAGAGGCTCCAAACTTGCAGGGTAGCTGCTGGAGCCTCTCCTCAAGAGAAGCCCCAAGTCCCCAAAAGATTGTACCAGGGAGTCCAATTCTACGTACCCCTAAACAGGTTCTCCCCATCCCCTCCATTGTTCTCTATGGTGGAAAAAAAGTCAAATTTTCCCATGGTCCTGTTAGTGGGCTGGGGGGGTTGAGGGAGAGGCTCCAAATTTACAGGGTAGCTTCTGGAGCCTCTCCCCACAGAAACCCCCAAGTTCCAAAGACATTGGACCAGTGAGTCCAATGCTATGGGCACCCAAACAGGTTGCCCCCATTCCCTCCATTGTTTTCATCGATGGTGCAACCTCATTTGGAATACTGTGGAATACTGTGTGCAATTCTGGTCACCCACCACCACACTTCAGAAAGGATGTTTACAGCATTGGAAAACTGCAGGAAAGGGCAACTGGAATGATAAGAGGATTGGAACACTTTCCCTATGAAGAAAGCTTAAGGCTCTTGGGGCTCTTTAGCTTGGAGAAATGATTACTGAGGGGTGACATGATAGATAGATAGATAATGCATGTGATAGAACAGGTAGAGAAATAAGTACTTTTCTCCCTTTCTCACAATACAAGAACTCGTGGGCACTCAATGAAATTGCTGAGCAGTTGGGTTAGAGCAGATCAAAGGAAGTACTTCTTCACCCAAAGAGTGATTAACATATGGAACTCACTGCCACAGGAGGTGGTGGTGGTAGGCTAGTGCTACAAGCATGAACAGCTTCAAGAGGGAATTGGACAAACATATGGAGGCTGGAGCAGAGGTCCATCAGTGGCTATTAGCCACAAGGTATATAGATAGGAACTCTTGGTCTCTGGGGCAAATGATGCTCTGGTGCTTGGGGGGCAACAGTGGGAGGGTTTCTAATGTCCTGACCCCACTGGTGGACCTTCTAGTAGCACCTGGTATTTTTGGCCACTGTGTGACAGAGTGTTGGACTGGATGGGCCAGAGCCCTGATCCAACATTGGCTTCTCTGAAATTCTTATGTAACATCAGATAATCTCTGACAATGGGTTCTTTCTGAATGCAGTAGTGCCCACCTGGTGACAGAATCCTGTGCCTGCCAGTGCCTGTCAGCCAACATGTACGGCATCACTGCATTCAAAAGCTTCAAGATAGGCTCCCCCCACCCAGACCTGGGTAAAGTGGGAAAGGAAGTTTAGGTGGAAGTGGGTTCCACACAACCTTATCTAATCTTGCTCCTCCCTGATACCCCCCTAGCTTGTCACCTCACCTGTAAGATCAGATGGACTGCTTGGGAGTTTCCAAAGGATGCACAGCATGTGTGGCATGCTTGAAGTCAAGTAGGTGCTTTCCCTGGGTCAACCTCCTCCAGACTTTGTGGCAAGACAGACAGCTGGATAGTCATTCTCACACTGACCTTTCCTTCCTGTGTTTTGTCTCCTGTCACTCACTATCCCTTTCATTTGTAGAATGGAGATCTCAAGGAAACAACTTCCTTATAAGCTTGCAAGTGCAAGCTTATAAGAATGCTAGAGGAGAAGGTGGGAGAACTCAAGGCACAAAGCTGTACACTGAGGAACATCAGGGAGGCAGAAAGCTTTTTAGATGTGAAGGAAGCGGGGCTCATGAGAGAATGGCAAGAGCTAGCAAATCCTAAGCGAGAGGAAGGACGTAGCAAGAAACAGGTGGGTGAGTGGAAGAATGTGACCTTGAGGAGTAAGATAATCTGGAAACACTCACAGCCAGTGGAGCTGCAAAATTGATACAAGCCGCTTCTGATGATGGAAGATCAGAATACCACTCCCCGGGATCAAAAGGATGTGACTGACACTCAAGCACATAAGCAGAGAGGGAACTAAGCTATCCCATGGAGGAAGAGACAAGTAGTGTTGGTTGGTGACTCCCTACTGAGAGGGGCAGAAGAAGGTGTATGCAGACTGGACAAGGAATCTCAAGAGGTTTGTTGTCTTCCTGGAGCATGTATCCAAGATGTGACTGAGAGAATTCCAAGACTGGTCAAGACCTCTGATCGCTACTTGCTCCTGCTGATCCATGTGAGAACAAATGATACATCCCGAAGAAACCTTGAATGGATCTCCAAAGACTACGAGGCTCTGGGCAAAAAGGTGAAAGATCGGGGGGCACAGGTGGTGTTCTCTTCCATTTTACCTGTTGAGGGCCATGGAGCTGGAAGGGGGAACAGGATACTGGAGGTGAATGGCTGGTTACATAGATGGTGCCGTTGAGAGTGATTTGGCTTCCTGGACCATGGTATGTATCTCCAAGATGAAGGACTGTTGGCGACAGATGGGGTGCACCTTACAAAGAATGGGAGGAATGTCTTTGCTGGAAGACTTGTGAACCTGATCAGGAGGGCTTTAAACTGAAGACATTGGAGGTGGGAAGGAAAAGCCTGATGTTGTGCGGGATCCCCAACACTAAGTTTAAGAAGGGAAGTGACCAGAGAATGTGTGTATGAGAGAGAGGTGAGTTCAGTAATTTTCAGGTAAAATAGAAGGGATCTATGGTAGGAAAGGATGTCTGGAATCTGAAATGTCTTTATACTAATGTGCAGAGTATAGGAAATAAACAGGAGGAACTTGAACTTCAAATATTGGAAAGTAATTATGATCTGATAGGTATCATGGAGACTTGGTGGGATGAGTCTCATATATGGAGCACAGCGATTGAAGGATATACCTTGTTTAAACAGAACAGAATAAACAAAAAAAGGTGGCAGGGTGGCATTATATGTCAAGAATGAATATGCTTGCACTGAAATTCAGGATTTTGAGAGTTGTCCTGTTGAAAGTGTGTGGGTAAGGATAGAGCAGGGAGGGAAAGAAGGGGATATTGTGGGGGTATGCTACAGACCTCCGAACCAACCGGAGGAACAGGATGATGCATTTGTACAACAGCTTGCTAAATTTTCACAGAGACTGGATGTAGTGGTTATGGGAGATTTCAACTATCCAGATATTTGCTGGAAATCTAACTCTGCTAGACATGGGGCATCCCACAGATTCTTGAATAGTCTTGCGGACAACTTCATCTCTCAGAAAGTGGAGGTGGGAAGCAGAGGATCTGCTATCCTAGATTTAATTCTGACTAACAGGGAAGAACTGGTTGATGAGGTGAATGCTGTAGGCTCCTTGGGGAATAGTGACCATATCAGCTTGGAATTTGACATAGTGAGGGATATGAAACCAGGACGTAGTAGGACTCGTATCCTGGACTTCAGGAAGGCTGATTTCAAAAAACTCAGAGAAATATTAGGTAGGATCCCGTGGCTGGAAATGCTGAGGGGGAAATCTACACAGGAAGCATGGGAGATGCTGAAAAATGAAGTGCTTAAGGCACAATCCCAAACTGTTCTGGTAAGAAAGAAAGGTGGGAGATGGGTAATGAAGCCAAGGTGGCTGAACAAGGAACTCTCTGAAGAGCTGAGACTGAAAAGGGAAATGTACAGGAAATGGAAGGAGAGCCAAATTACTGAGGGTGAGTACAAGAAGCAGGCTCGAATCTGTAGGGATGGTGTCAGAAAGGCTAAAGCGCAGATGGAGCTGAGGCTGGCGAGGGATGCTAAAAATAACAAGAAAGGTTTCTATGCCTATGTTTGGAGCAAAAAGAAGAACAGGGACGGGGTAAGCTCATTGCTAGGGGAAGACGGTCAAGTCTTAACAAGGGATGAAGACAAAGTGGAATTACTCAACTCCTACTTTGCATCAGTCTTTAACTGTAAGGCGAGCTGTATGAAAACTGAAGAATGCAGGGCATATGAAGGAAGGAGGAACTGCCAGTCCAGAGTAATTAAGAAAATGGTTAGGGAGCATCTGGCTGCCTTCAATACTTTCAAATCTCCAGGGCCAGATGGCTTGCATCCCAGGGTGCTAAAAGAAATTGTAGATGTTATTTCAGAGCCTCTGGCTCTAATCTTTAAGATGTCCTGTAGTACTGGTGTTGTGCTGGAAGACTGGAGAAGAGCAAATGTTGTTCTGATCTTCAAGAAGGGAAAAAAGACAGAGCCAGGAAATTACAGGCCTGTCAGCTTGACATCAATACTTGGAAAAATTCTGGAGCAGATTATCAAATGCTCTGTCTGTGAGCACCTTGAACGGAATGAGTTAATTGGTAGTAGCCAGCATGGGTTTATCAAGAATAAGTCATGCCAGACCAACCTTATCTCCTTTTTTGACAGAGTTATTAAAATGGTTGACTCTGGCAATGCTGTGGATATAGTGTATCTAGATTTCAGTAGGGCATTTGACAAAGTTTCTCGTGATATCCTTGAAGATAAACTGGTTAAGTGTGGGCTGGATGGAGCAACCATCGGATGGATTCATGGTTGCTTGAAAAATTGTACCCAACGAGTGCTCGTAAATGGCTCTGCGTGTACATGGAGGGAAGTCTTGAGTGGAGTGCCACAGGGCTCGGTCCTGGGCCCAGTGTTGTTCAATGTTTTTATAAATGACCTGGAGGAAGACATAGAGGGGATGCTTATCAGATTTGCAGATGACACAAAGCTGGGTGGGATTGCTAATTCTGAAGAAGACATAGTCAGGATTCAAAATGATCTAGATAGGCTGGAACAGTGGGCTGAGGCAAATAAAATGAATTTCAGTAGAGATAAGTGCAAAGTCCTATACCTGGGCACAAAAAATCAAAAACACAGATATAGAATGGGAGGGACTTGTCTTGACAGCAGCACATGTGAAAGGGATCTATGTGTTCTGGTTGATCACAAGCTCAACATGAGCCTGCAGTGCGATGTGGCTGCGAAGAAAGCTAATGCAATCTTAGGATGCATTAACAGAAGCATTGTGCCCAGATCATGGAAGGTGGTAGTTCCGTTCTATTCTGCTATGGTCAGGCCTCACCTGGAGTACTGTGTCCAGTTTGGGGCACCACACTTTAGGAAGGATGTTGACAAGCTTGAGCGTGTCCAGAAGATGGCAACCAGGATGGTGAGAGGTTTTGAATCCAAGTCTTATGAGGAAAGGCTGAAAGAATTGGGTATGTTTAGTCTGGGAAAGAGAAGACTTAGAGGGGATATGACTGCAGTCTTCAAGTATTTGAAGGGCTGTCATGTAAAAGATGGAGCAGATCTATTCTCTTTTGCTCTGGATTGCAAGGCTAGATCTAATGGGTGGAAATTACAAGGGAGTCATTACCGGCTAGATATCAGGAGAAACTTCCTAATTGTAAGAGTGGTTGAGCAGTGGAACAGTCTGCCTCAGGAGATGGTGGATGCTCCTTCCCTGGACCTTTTCAAGAGGAGGCTGGACGACCATCTTTTGGGTATGTTGTAGGTATGTAGGGCTATCTTTTGGCTATGCTCTTGCAGAGTGCAAGGGGTTGGACTAGATGACCTGCAAGGTCCCTTCCAACTCTGACATTCTATTATTCTTTCATCCTTTCACCTCTCCCACACCTGCCTCCACCCTTAGCTAGTACTCCTCTATCCTATCTCTCATCTTTCCTATCCAGATTGTAGCTCTAGCACAATAAAGAGACTAGTATTAATCTGTTAAACTAAAAACATGGCTCTGTGTACCTTTGTTGGCACGCAAAGCCTACCTGCCCTGGTTGGATCCTCCCCAACTACTTCTTCCCTTCCAAGCAGCTGAACCCACTGCTATTGTGGAACATGCCAGCTCTACAAGACTGAGTATCCCCTTTACCCCCTTGTTAAGTAGTCCCAAGAAGGACTGCTTGTCTTGTCAATAGTCCACTGGGCAGTGTGGATGGGGGACCTTGGGATTGCCTACCTGAGGGATGTTCTAGCTCTTTGGCGTGACCTAGGGTGCACCATGGGGAGGCAAGCTAGAGTAGCACCCCAAAAAGAGAGACTCAAATTCTGGGTAGTGGTTTTTTGTGGGACTGCTGCCCAGTCAGTCCACAAGCATACCCTACCCATTGAGTCAAATCAGGGAAGGAAGGCCTCAGAAAGTGAAAGGGAGGGGTGTTGTTGCCAATGTGTTCCCCCTGTCATCCCATGACTCCAGGCCCCCATGTCATCAGTCTGCTACCAATGTGATAGCCAGCCACCACCTGGGGTTTGGCATGCAGTTTCTTGCAGGTCTGGGACTGCTGGGACCAAAATTCCTTGCCGTAGTCTTCCTTGTGGTCTCTTCACTGACCACTGCTGTCCTCCAGCACACTGGCAATGTGAACCATGATCTTCCTCCTCCTCCTTGCAGTGTGTTCCCTAGCAGAGGAACCTGAAATTATGACCTGTCATGTGTGAAAACTGCCCTCCTCCTCTTGGCGCACACCCTCCACCAGGGAACCCAAAACCATATGTTTGTCTGACATGTCCCCAGTCCTCAACTTCTCTGTGTAATCCTCCACCCCAGGACCCCCCCAAAAAGAACTTTAAAATAAACACTGACAGAAGTGAGCCATGCCCTCCCTCTCTTGGGCCATATCCAAACAGCTGGGAAAACTAGTGTCACAGAGATACCAAACATGCAGATTTCACTAGGAAAAACACCATTAAAGATTGCCAAAATATATAAACTCTATTTAACAATTACAATCTCTTATATCACAAGTTTAAAGTTGGTGGTGTCACAACATCAAAATAAGTGCATACTATAACTATAAATATAACTATAAACAAGGAATAGATTACAATGTTTCCTCCTTCAAAGATAAATAATAGTCCATATAGTCCATTCAACCTGATAGGAGGTATTCATGTTTGCAAAACATTTTCAAAAATAGCCTTTGCAAAAATGCCCATTCTAGATACTTAAAGGAGATGTTTCCATCAACTTCTTCAATTTGCCAGCTGCATAGTTGGAACCTGATTTGAACAGTTTCTCTTGACAACAAGGTTCATGGTGTGAAGAGTGAATCATAGGTTAACTAGAGTTTATATATTTTGGCAATCTTTGATGGTGTTTTTCCTAGTGGAATTTGCATGTTTGGTATCTCCCTCTCTTGAGGCATTCCCTGCGCCAAGCAACCTAAGAGGAGATATCTGTCAGAAGCGACCCTTGGCCTCAAAGTCTCCCTGGCTCTTCAACCCAGGGCACCCCCTCAAAAAAACTTTTAAAAATTAACAGACGTGAGCAATGCCCCCCCCCCCCTTCCTGGGATGTTCCCCATGCCAGGCCACCAAGGAATAGATATCTGTCAGAAGCGATCCTTGTCCTCGACAGTCTCTTTGCATGCTTCAACCCAGGGACTCCCCCCAAAAAAAACCCTTTAAATAAAAAAATAATGGATATAAGCGATGCCCTCCCCCTCTTGGGACATTCCCTGTGATGGTCCCCCTGCCCAGTAATTACATTGCCTTCAGGGTGGAGAGTGGGCCTGGGGAGAGAGCTCCTCCTGCCCCCGTGTGGGTGTTTTCCATGCCCCGGGCTGGGCAGAGGGGTCAGCCCTGCTCAGAGTCATGTTGCCAGAGGGTGGATTGTGGGCCCAGGGAGACAGCATCACCCAACCCTGCAAGTGATGCCCTCCCTCCTGGAATGTTCCCTGCACCGGGCAACCTAGGAAGAGATATCTGTCAGAAGTGACCCCTGTTCTTGACAGTCTCTTTTCTTTCTCCACCCCAGGGCACCCCCCCAAAAAACTTAAAAATTAAAAAATAATGAATGTGAGCTATGTCCTCCCCCTCTTGGGATGTTCCCTGCACTGGTCACCCTGGTCATTGATCACTGTACCATTTGAAGGCAGATGAGCTCATGGAGAGAGCATCATCCAACCCTGTGGGGTGTTCCCTGGGCCTGGGCAAGGCGGAGGGGTTGCCCCTGCCCAGAATCACATTGCCGGTGGGTGGAGGGTGGTCCTGGGGAGAGAACACCGCCACCCTCCATGGGTGTTCCCCAGGCCCTGGGCAGAGTGGGAGGGTTGGTCCTGCCAGGTAACTGCTTTGCCAGTGGGTGGAGGGTGGGCCTGGGGAGGGAACACCACCCACCCCTGAAGATGGCTGGCTTCCAGCCTGACAGCATCCATGCTTGTCTGGGCTCCTTGCAGAAATTGTTGCTGGAGATCAGCACCCTCTTTATGTTGGGGCTTGGGAGTCTTTCTTCCACACACAGTGTCTGGGTCATCGGCTGTCGTGTCCCTCCAGTGGTGGATAACTCATAGGTGAGCCACTTCCCTTTTATCTAGGCATCTAGGTCCAGGGGGCTGTGAGTCTGTGGGTCGTAGAGTCTGCCCCAGAAATTTTTACAAATAGACAAAGAGGGAAAAGATAACAGAGAAATCATGTCCTTCCAGTCTACCTGCTGATAATGTGACTACTGGCTATAGTCAAATCCTACCGTGATCTTGTTCCACCAACCTACTCCAAGCCTGGGAGGCCAAATTCTGCCTCAGCCACTTCCCTTTGGTCTAGGCCTCTAGGTATGGGGGTGGCAAGTCTGTGGGTCTTAAGACCTGCCCCAAAACTGACAGTCACTGGTTGAACTTCGGTCTGCCTACCGGTGTGGTGATAACTTGTTCCAAAGTGAGCGGGGAATGGGTTTGGGGATTCCCAACTGGAACATCCCTACCATCACATCACCATCTGTGCAGGTGGCTCATCCAGGAGCTTGCGTAGTCCATTGGGCTCCACAGAACACCTTTCTTCTGTACCCGTGAAGGGGGTGCCCCCACTGTCGTCAGCCTTCCCTAGCATCTTCCTCTGCCACATCTCCCAACTCCTTTCCTGGGGCTGCGTCCCTTCTTTCTGCCACCTGGAAACTCAACAACCATTCACATCAGGATCCTCCCAGGTCCTCCACTGTGTATGCCTCCATGTCATTATGCTGTCCAAGCAGTTGCCTAGTCAGTTTTCCAAATGGCAATTCTTCCAGGCCTCATCCTCTCTAGCCCACTCTGACAATGCCATAACCATCCAGGTGAGAGATCCTGGTGGAATGTTCAATCAGTGTTTAAAAACAATACCAATGATGCCAACTATGGGCCATTAAGCCTACCAAACATCTGCCCACTGTCTCTCCTCCTGCCTGCTGGCAACATGATAACCACTCATAGGCAGGGTACCACGGCTGTGCTTAGCCAGTGTGGATTCGCTCTGTGAGCACCACTGTGGGCCGTACTTGGTGGTGTGGGTGGGGTGCATGGTTCCTCGGGGGGCAGTGGCTGCCTTCCTGGAGTCTCCCCTCTTATTCTCCAGATATTCAACATGTTTCCAACACTCTGTGGTGTCCACTGTATGACACAGCATTCCATTGAGTGGGTTTCCATCTGCTGGCAAGGTGATCATTGGGCAAGGCCAGCTTCGGGCTGTTGACCTTGAACAGTCACATCTCATCCCACAATGAGTGTTGGGTAGATTTATCAGCCAAGACAGTGTGGTCCTCCCCTACTCCAGACCCCCAGTTATCAATCCTGGCTACTGGAGGATCCTCACCCTGTCTTTTGGATACTCTAACTGCCCTTCCCCCCGTCCTCCTGTTTCCTTTGCCTGCAGTGATGCACATCCTTCACCAGTCTCATAGTAGTCAACCCAGCATGGCCAACCCAACAGTCCTTTTCCTACAGGAACATGTCCCTCCCCATGACTCCAAACTTCCAACACTCCCCCCAATGTCCCCAACCCCACACCACCATTTCCCCCCAAGATAGCACACCAGGTTGTGGATGTGGATTCTGGAGGTCACCATCCCATCCCTGGAAAATGCCTTCTGCTTGCCATATTTCTTCCCATGTCATCTCCATCTCAGGTTATTGCCACGCCATCCCTTCTGGAATTACAATTGATTTCTAGCATCACAAAGTGGAATGAACCACCATGGCCTTCTGTTCCTCCCTCTGGTGATGTGGTTACCAGTGAGAACTCATGCTCTCTGGAAAGTGTGCATATGTGGGAATAATAATAATAATAACAATTATTAACAGACGTGATAATTATTATTGTTGTTGTTGTTGTTGTTGTTGTTATTGATACTATCTTCAATTTGTATCTCGCCTTGCCAGGGAACTGGCTCAAGGTGGCGAACAAGCATTAAAAGCAATAAAACAGTAAATACAATAAAATATAAAAAACAACTACCTAACATACCATAAAATTCTAACAAGAACAGTGCAAATGATGGTGGCATTCAATATACAGAGGAAGGCAATATCCACCAGTGTTCTGTACGGGCCGTAGTGTGTTCTGGTGGCACATTTGTCAGTGGCGGCTCCTAATCAAAAGCCTGGTGGCAGAGCTCCATTTTACAGGCCCTGCAGAATGGTAAAAGGTCTCATAGGGCCCTGATTTTATCCAGGAGCTCATTCCACCAGTATGGAGCTGCCACTGAAAAGGCCCTGGCTCTAGTAGCAGCCAACCTGGCATCTCTCGGGCCAGGGAGAGTCAGGCGATTCTGTGTCCCTGACCTCACTGCTCTCTGGGGGACATGTGCTAGAGACTTAACCCCTCACCCCCTCTCCATAAAGACCTTAAAATCCTCCTTTTCACCGTGGCCAGACTTTTAATTGCCAAATCTTGGAAGATTAATGCAAATTTAACCACCTCAGCCTGGCTAAATAAAGTGTGTGATTTATGTCTACTGAACAAACTTACTGATTCTTTTCTAAGACCTCAGAATCCTTCAATTTGAAATTTACTTCAATCTGGTTTCCTTTCTTGTTATACTTATCCACCAAAGTTTATACTTTGATTCTGGATACCATAAACATGATTTATTGATGTATTCTACATGATGTTTAGTTTTCACACAAACACACATATTTCTCCTTATATATATTTGAGTTTTGGTGTCCCTCCTGGACATGCTTCCACAGACTTTGGCCCACTGAGATGCCACTAAAATCAGGGAAGGAAGGCCTGGATGCCACTCTCACAGTCTCCCAATCCCATGGCTGCATTGGCTCACTGTGTTGGCTCAGCCCCGCCCACTGAGCTGGTGGGCAGCATTTCACCCTCAGTCTGGAGGGAGCTGGTGAAGGAGATGGATGCTCCACTGAGAGAATGGCAACCCCTCCACGGGGGAGAAGGAGGCAGACCTAACGAGTGTCAGGAATTAGGGGAAGCACTCACCTTTGCTGCCCCTTGTGGTCCCTTTCCCTCGGCCGCAAGGCCTGAACCACAGAGAAGGCTGCCCAGCACCTTTCAAAGGCTCCCCCGTCTTCCTTCAGCAGCAGCAGCAGTGCCAGGGAGGTTCTGGCCTAGAGGAAACAAGCTGTGGCTCCTGGAAAGCTGGACTCTCTCCTGAAGAAGATACTTCTCTTGGCTCCTGTGTGAGACTAACTGTCTCTTCAGTGGCTGTTGGTAGGCAACCAAACAATCAAGCTTGCTTCTGTGAGTACAAAAACAAAGGACTTTCAGCATAACCCCCTCCCCCTTGGCCACTTTCTTGTCAGAATAAATTTAACACACCTCTCACTCCTTTTTGGCTCCACCATGGCTGACTTGCTAATGAGGTGGGCCAGTGACCATCAAACCATTCTCTTCAACCCCCTGCTGTGTGACTGACTTTCCCAGCTTAGAAACTCCTTTCCTCCCCACAACAGCAAAGTGATTACTGGTCAGGACTGAATCCTCCTGAGCTGGGAGGTCACGTTGCCCTGGTCCAGGACCATCATGATGGGGTACCATGTGGGGTCCCTGTTCTCTGGGGTTTGGTACTCCCCACCTCACCCTTCCATCCACCCATGTCCTGCTGGCCTGCCTGATGGCAAAATGATTACTGGTAAGGACCGAATCCTCCTGAGCTTGGAGGATATGTTGCCCTGGTCCCACTTGGAGTCCTTGTCCCATGGGTTTGGGAATCCCTGTCTCACCCATCCACCTGTGTGTCACCCTGACCCACCTGAGAGCCAGTTTGGTGTAGTGGTTAAGTGTGCGGACTCTTATCTGGGAGAACCGGGTTTGATACCCCACTCCTTCACTTGCACCTGCTGATGTGACCTTGGGTCAGTCACAAGCTCTGGCACAGCTGTTCTCTCAAGGACAGTTTGTGTTAGAGTTCTCTCAGCCCTACCAACCTCATAGGGTGTCTGTTTGATACCCCACTCCTTCACTTGCACCTGCTGATGTGACCTTGGGTCAGTCACAAGCTCTGGCACAGCTGTTCTCTCAAGGACAGTTTGTGTTAGAGTTCTCTCAGCCCTACCAACCTCACAGGGTGTCTGTTGTGGGCGGGGGAAAGGGAAAGGAGTTTGTAAGCCGCTCTGAGACGCCTTTGGGCAGTGAAGGGCGGGGTATAAATCCAATCTCTTCTTCTCTTCTTCTGACAGCAAAGTGATTACATGTCAGGACCAACTCCTCCCGAGCTGGGAGGTCACACTGCCCCAGTCTGGGACCATCATGATGGAGTCCCACATAGGGTCCCCATCCCCTGGGGTTTGGGATTCCCCACTTCACCCATCCACCTACCCATGTCCCCCTGGCCCGCCTGATGGCAAAGTGATAACTGGTCAGGACCAAATCCTCCCAAGCTGGTCCAGGACTATCATGACAGGTTCCCATGCAGGGTCAGTGTCCCCTGGGTTTAGAAATCCCCATCTCACCCCTCTGCCCACATGTCACCCTGGCCCACCTGATGGCAAAGTGATTACTGGTCAGGACAGAATCCTCCCAAGCTGGGAGGTCATGTTGCCCTGGTCCAAGACCATCATGATAGGGTCCCACACAGGATTCCTGCCCCCTTGGGTTTGGGACTCCCAGCCTCACTCAGCTCCCCAAATGTCCCCCTGGCAAAGTAATTACTGGTCAGGATGAAGTCCTTCCATCTCCTTCCTGAGGGAGGGTGCTGCGAGGCTGGCCCCATGCCAGGTCCCCATTTACTCAGGCCAGGACTCCCCACCTCCCCCATCTGCCCACTGCAGCCAGGTGTTCAGACCACACCACTGCTGGTCTGGAAAGATGAGGTTTGAGCTTGCTCGAGCAACCTTACCTGTCAAAGACATTCTCCCAGGGTTGATCTTGCAAGCTCAAACCTATCAGGTAGCAGGCACTGGGCTCCTCAATTGTTCACTGTAGTTGTAACAATATACCAAGGATTCTCCAATAAACACCCAGCTGACTGAGTCTAAATTGTTTAAAAACAGACAAAAAGAATAAAGAAAGCAGACAAAAACATGTCTTTCCAGTCTGCTGGCTGGCAATGTGACCACTGGCCATATACAAATGTTCCTGTGCGGTTACGCTGAGAATGCTGATTGTGGCAGGACCTCACCATCTAGATCCATCCATGTTCTTCTTGCCTGACTGCTGGCCGCCTAATTATTGGGGCTGGGATTCCTCACCTCACCTGTTCACCCACTGATGGGAGGGAGCACAACCACCCCCATGTGGGCATTCCTTGGCCCTGGGTGGAGGCAGGCCTATAGCTACAGTGGAGCATTTTGGGGCCTGGCCCCCTAACTTCCTCCCAAGGCCCCCCAAATTCCATCGAGCCCTCACCCCCTTGGATCTCTGGGCCACCTGGAGGATTACCAACTCTCTGAGCCATGCAGTGGACTCCCCACTGCCTCCCCATCCCCAAGCATGACTTGCTTCCCAGCATAGGCAGGCAGACTATAAATGCTGCGAAAGTGAGTTTTTAAAATTTTTATTTTATTTTATTTTGTGATGTTAGTGCCCCCTGACTCATTTAAAGGCCCCCTGAATTATAAAATCCTGGCTACGGGCCTGGGTGGAGGTGTTGGCCTTGCCCAGATACCACTTTGCCAGTGGGTGGAGGGTGGACTCAGGGAGAAAGAACCCTCCTATGTGGATTTTCCCCAGGTCCCAGGCAGGTCAGGAGGATCAGCTCTGTGTAGATGTCATGTTGCTGTTGGGGTGGGGCTGGGAGAGAGAGCACCACCCGTCCCCATGCTGGTGTTCCCCAGGCCCTGGGCAGGGTGGGGGGTGTTGGCCCTGCCCAGAAATCACCTTGCCAGTAGGTGGAGGGAGGGCCCAGGGAGAGAGCACAACCCGTCTCTTTGCAGTTGTTCCCCAGACCCTGGGCAGGGTGGGGGGTTCAGGCCCGCCCACCAGTCAGGTTGCCAGTGGTTGGATGGTTGGGTCCAGGCAGGGAGCACCACTCACTCCCATGCAGATGTTCCCTGGGCAGGGCGGGGGAGGGTTGGTCCTGCTCAGTAATCATTTTGTCTTCAGGGCGGAGGGTGGGGCCTGGGGAAGGAGCACCACCTGCCACTGTGTGGGTGTTCCTCAGGCCCCATGTAGGGTGGGTGTTGACCCTGCCCAAATATCACATTGCCAATGGGTGGAGGACGACAGGCACATGACTTGTGGGCCATGTGAAGGGCCACCCCAGGGATGGGCTCTGCGAGTTGGAGGCCTCTAGCTCACCCAGGTCAGTTTTGGTTGCTCCCAAACCAGCTGGGGGTATATCCCATTGAAAAGCATAGTCTCTTTGGGGGTCTGTAGCTTGGTCCTCTGAAATCCAAGAGGGACAAAACTTGGTGAGCATGTTGAGGAGAGTGAGCTGGAATTATGCTGAGAATTTGGACCCACAGGGGGCTTTTTCACATCCAGACCAGTTCACAAACCATTTTGTGAACTGGCTGCGGTTTGGTTTGAGAACTGGTCCAGGAATGGGGCTGGTTTAGTTTGGTCCTGGGCAAATTCCAGAAAGTGCCCATTCCTATTCTCGGCCTATTGGGAAAATTAAAAACCACTATGTCTCCAGTTCCTGGTGGCATTTACCCAAGAGTTCTTAAGAAATTCAGATGTGAAATAGTTGACCTGCATATGTAACTGTCAATGAGTCCAAAGCTGAACCCTGTGGGTCCCCATGGCTTATAGTTTTTTGGCCTAGCAGCATCAGGTGATGATGACAACCAAGCAGGATATGCTCTTGCCAGAACCCTACAGAAAATTACCTTATCAATCCTGATCTCCCTCCTCCCTTCCTGTGGGCCACAGGTTCTCATGAGAAGCTAATTACCACATTTCCTTCTCTGGCCTTGAAAATGATAAGAGCTATGCAGGCCAAGAGACCAAATAGTAACACCTGCAGGATGGTACAAGCCTGTTAACCGTTAGCAAAGACCAAAGTAGGCCTAGAAAGGACCCTTCTCTCTCCCCTGCATTTTTATTCCCACCCTGGAATACTGTGGTTACCCAGCAACAGGCACTGATTGCTTAAAGCTACAGGCATTCCTTTTATGATTTCTGTTGGGGGGTTTAAACTTCTTTTTAGGTTTCACATTTTCCTGCTCACCTGGGACTGTTTTCAGGTTTGTAGAAAGGTCTGTCTTGCCCCTTCATAGCTCCAGGCACCAGATTTAAGTATCCAAAGCTTTGACCAACTTCACTATTAGAATATAAGATAAGATGCTGCCAGAATAGATAGATATGCATAGTCTTTGATATGGATAGGATTCAACTCCCAGGTTTTATTGGTGCCAGCTAGTAGGGTTACCCACCTTCAGGTAGGGTCTGGTGTTTCTCCAGAATTGCAATTGATCTTGAGACTACAGAAACTAGTTCCCTCAGAGGAAATGGCAGTTTCAGTGGACAGATTCTGTGCCATCACATCCCCACTGAGCACCCCCCATTCCCAAAATTCCACCCTCTCCAGGCACCACCCCCAAATCACCTGGAATTTCCCAAGTCAGACTTGATAACACTGGCTAGGCCTTATTGTCTATAATGCACTGAGGCATGTTAGTTTACTTAGTGGAATAAAACTGGATCATATCTATACAGTTAATTCTCAAAAGTTCTTTTATCTACAGAGTAGATTGGTTTGTTTCATATGTGCTGGGGTTAAATAAGCACTATACTAGTCACAAATAGAAATGGCCTTGAATAAATGTAACACCTTCTTCAAAGACCAAATAGGATTTATCTGCTATCAGTTCAAAACTTTCTCTTCAGTCTCTTAAGAATATGTTAAGCAAATCTCAAGAAAGGACTATTTGTACCAAGATAATTTACTTCCAAATATATTAAAAGATTTCAGGAGAAGATGTAAATGATACAGGTCAGGTCAAGTTGCTTCAATTTTCTGACGAACTGAACTCCTGAGAACATGTGAAAGATTTAAAGTAGAATATGGTACAATTATGGGGGTGGGAACCCTAGTGTATTTGTGAAAATGACATTGTGAGTTAGTACAGTACAGCATGTGGCACAGCAATGTTTTAATCTGATGGAACAATACAAAATATTTTGTTGCTTACACTTCAAGAGGAAGTAGCACAGTGAAAATGGTTGAAGGTGTAAAATGTCCTCAATAAGTCATTAATGCTGGCATACATTGTTTCCTGGGATTCAGAAGGGTGCTCTTACTTGAAGTGGCTGCAATCAAATCTTTGTCAGTTAGAAGCAGTGATTTCCCAGTGCAATATGCTAATATATTTCGCTTTAGTACTAATGGCAAGTATGTAGCTTTGAGTTCCCAGGTAACTGTCTAACTTCACATTCTATTGATCTGGAATCTAGGATAGTGGCATTCAGTGTACCATAAAATGAGACTAGGTAATGAAGATATTGGCAATCAAGAACAGCTTGGTTTACTGGAGTGCCTTCTTTGGTACAAGAGAGGTTGGGCATAATCCAGGCCAAAGTTAGGTAATCTTGTGTCCCACTGATTTAAATGGGAAATATTTAGCATTGACTTAACTCTCCTTTTGAAATTAATGGGACTTTACAGTGCTTTTTCATGTCCTTTGCAAACAAGGCTACTTTAAATATGGGAAAAAATAGGAGTGGGCAAGTAGGGCATGGGAAAATGGAACAATGTTTTAGAGGCTATGTTTCTTGAGATACTTAGGGAATAAGTTCCTTATTTCATTTACAGTGTACTTCCTCCTTTCTTTCTAGAGCATTCCGTTGCTGACCTAAGAGTGACAGTTCTCCTACAGAGAAGTTTCCAAGGACGATTACAATTTGAAATTGTTGAACTTGGATACATCAACATTCAGGACAATAGAGCTCCCAACGGCTGAATAGGGACATAGGATTCTTACGTTATTACATATGCTAATTTTCTGCATTTATTTATTTATTTATTTGTTAGATTTTTATCCCACCCTCCCAGCCCAGGCCAGCTCAGGGTGGCTCACAAACAGAATAAAATCTCAGCAATACAATAACATAAAACCATAATCAATAAATACAGTATGTCACAACCCTGCCCTTCTGTCTCTGTGCTATCTCCCACTCTCAGGGCTGCCTCAGAGACTCCAGGCTATATTTCTTTAAACCAGAGTCATTCCAACCAGAACAGTACTGATAAAGGAAAAAATAACAGCTTGTAGTTCTTAAACTCTAACTGGTACCAAAGGTGTGACACATGGGTCAGTGACTCAATCTAATTATAATCTGGGGTGGCAAGATTCTATTCACGCCAAAATCAGTTGGCTGCAAGAACTGCCACTCCAAGCTTCTGCCAATCCCCTGGCTGCATTGGGTGGCTGCTGGCCTGAGTTCCACCCACATAGACAGCAGCCACACTCTTGCCCTCAGTCTACAGGCAGCCACCAAAGACGATGGACTCCGCAGCCAGTCATCTGCAGCTGTGATAGGAGCCGACCAGGCGGCAAGAACAGGCAAGGAGAGGCCTCCGGAGGCCCCCATGGCACCTTTCCCCAGTCACCCACTGAGACGTGTGCACAGGGAAAGGCCTCCAGAGGCCTCTGTGCCACACTTTCCCACTCCCCTGCCCAGGTGGGCACATGGAGAATGGCCTCCACACTCCCGCCCATCTTTTCCAGCCCACCCCCTGAGCTGGACCTGTGAGAAAAAGCCTCTGGAGGCCTCCGCACCACACTTTCCCACTCCCCCACTGAGCTGGACACACAGGGAGAGGCCTCCGCATCCTCTGGCTTTCCCACCCACCCCCGGGTGGACAGGCAAGGACATGCTTCCAGAGGGCCCCCCTCCTTTGCCCACTCGCCCACCGAGCTGGTGCCGAGCTGCAGAGCCCCCTCTTCCCTGGCCCTGCCTCCCTCTTTCTTTTCCCAGCATCTCTGGTCTTCTCTTTCATTTCCCTCCCGCTTTTCCTCCCTTCCTTTGCCTTCTATCCCTCCTTCCCTCTGTCTCTTCTTTCCTTCCTCCCTATCTATATGCATTCTTTCCCTCCCTTCCTTCCCATCTCTTTGCATTCTTCCCCTCCCTCCCTCTTTCACTTTCTTCCTTAGTCCCTGTCTCTTGCCATTCTTTTCCTTCCTTCCTCCCTCCCCCAGCCCCATCTCTTTGAATTCTTCCCCTCCCTCCTTCATCCTCTTTTACTCCCTCCCTCCCTTTCTCTTTCTTTCTCTCTCTTTCTATCTTTCCCTCTTTCTCTCTTACTTTCTATCTTTCTTTCTTGCCTGCCTGCCTGCCTGCCTGCCCCCATTGTCTTGCATCTACAATGGGCCTGATTCCTAGTAAAGGCAATAAAAGGATAAACCAGACTGGTAGGGGAAAAGGGAGTGTACAAAGACAAAACAAACAAACAAAACCTAACTCACTATCTAAGTTATGTAACCTGA
The DNA here is from genome assembly GCA_029375565.1 of Gekko gecko. Lineage (NCBI taxonomy): Eukaryota > Metazoa > Chordata > Lepidosauria > Squamata > Gekkonidae > Gekko > Gekko gecko. The sequence continues at coordinate 268,255,673 of JAPDNY010000001.1, forward strand.
GCAGATAGATCTAAGCAGCAGTAGTTGATGAAGCTGAACTGATGCCAGGGAATAGCTATCCCTCCTTCCGGCCTAACAGTCCTAAGCCAAGGTCGCCATTCATCTTATCTGATATTCTGCCTGGAAGGGTGCTTGGAATTCTCCTGTGAATATCCTGGCTTCTCACTCCAACGTTGTCTTGAGCAGATGAAGTGTAGTTACCTTACAGCTCTCTCTCTGGAATAGACTTGTGGCAACAAGCCATGAGTAGCCTCTTTTGCTGTGCATAGCTTCCAGCTAAATAGTAGTTCAGCTGTCAACTAATTACCAGACCAATCAGTAGTAAGCACATGGCCATCTAGATTTTAGGCTGTCAAGAATTCTCTTAGTCATGCTGAGCTTTTGACAGCAGCCAGTTGCACTAAGTTACAACAGCCAGTGATTGATAACAGGTTGTTTTATGTTCAGCTGACCAGCTATCCTAACCTCATCCAGCTAAAACTGACTTTCTGACTTATGCAAATACTTATATGTCTTAAGGCCTATCTCTTGACACAGTATTAAAACTCAAACATAATAAAGTGCTGGTACATTCTTCATTCCCGGTTAACTCTTTGGCCTTTTGCAGCTGTCTAGGGTGATTGGTTCAGGTAGTATTGAAGGGACCAGTGGGCCAGGGTTCCATCAGCATCCAGGAGCACTCCCAAACTCCTGACCTCTGGTGCTGGCACAAGTGGTGCCCCATCAAAGGTCAGGAGCAGGATCCTTATGCTCGGGCTGCTCCAACTCAGGCACAAGACCTCATTCTTCATTAGATTCAATTTCAGCCGCCTCAGCCTAAGGCAACCAGCCATGGCTTGTAGTGCCTGACCTAGGTTGTTCGGTTTGGAGTCAGACTGGCCGTCCAACAACAGATAGAGCTGGGTATCATCTGCATATTGGTGACAACCCAGCCCATGCCTCCGGGCAATCTGGGCAAGAGGGTGCATATAGATGTTGAAAAGCAATGGGGACAGCACAGCCCCTTGAGACACTCCACATTCCAATGGGTGCCTTTGGAATAGCTAATCCCCCAGTGCCATTCTTTGTCCTTGGTCTTGGAGAAAGGAAACAAGCCACTGCAAGGCTAGTCCCTGAACTCCAATGTCAGCGAGGAGGTGGGTCAGTAGCTGATGGTCAACTGTGTTGAATACAGCCAACAGGTCTAACAGCAACAGCACTGCCAATCCACCCCGATCCAAATGCCTCTGGAGGTCATCTGTGAGGGTGACCAGTGCCATCTCTGTCCTGTGACCTGGGTGAAAGCTGGACTGGAAGGGATCTAAGATAGAAGTGTCATCCAAAAAGCCCTGTAACTGCATTGCCACTGCCCTCTCTATAATCTTGCCTAAATAAGGCAAGTTGGAAACCGGCCGATATTTGGCCAATTCAGCCAGATCCAATGATGGCTTTTTCAAGAGGGGGCACACCATTGCTTCTTTAAATTCCTCTGGGAACAGCCCCTCATAGAGGGACTTGTTGATGATCTCCCACAAGGCACCCTGGAACCCTTCGTGGCCAGCTTTAATTAGCCACAATGGACACGGATCAAGGAGGCATGTGGTAAGGCATACAGTTAGGAGGAATCTGACAATTTCTTCTAGGCTGAGTGGGCTGAAATAATCCATAATGTGACAAGAAGACATGCTTGGAGCCTCAAGTTCCTTCACTGTTTCAACTGTAACAAGGAGATCACGGAGGAGTGACAAAACTTTATCTGCAGAATAGCTCACAAAAGTTTCACAGCTGATATCCAGTTCCCTACAGTTTTGCCTGTCTTGGGACAGAGCCGTGATAGACTGAATCATTTTAAACAATTGTCCTGGGCGTGAGCTTGTGGATGCTATCATGGCCAGATAATACTGTCTCTTAGCGGCCTTGACTGCCATCTCATAGGATCTCAGAAACGTCTTATAAGGTGCTCGTGTAGCTTCATCGTGGGCATGCTGCCACTGCCTCTCTAGCCATCTTAAGCCCCGTTTCATCAACTGCAGCTCCTGGGTAAACCATGGAGTGAGCTTAGTGTGGTAAGAAATTTCAGAAATATAGAAGGTTTGGGTTTTAAAATGAACCAAATAGTTTATAAAATCCATGTATCTGTCTCTGTCTTTGCTAGCAAACTGCTTTGGTCTGTTGTCACTGAACAAAATCCCAGGAGTCTGTGCAAAATCCTTGTTCCAGGCAAAGCACCCCTCTCTGTCACGTACAAAGTTCACTCATTCCACTCCCAGGATCTAAATCAATGTAAATTCCCTTAGGTGTGAGACTCCCTATATCCCTTTAAACCATGAAATCTTCTCTGGCAGGAAAAGCCATTTAGGCAGTGACAGACTTCAATCCATCTGATACAGGGATTCACACCCCTACTCCCATCCCAGAGATAACATGAAATAATGGTTTTATCTTCAATGCTGGGAACACCAGGAAAAATACAATTCCTGGTTCTGTAAACAAAAGGCAACTTTTGTTGTGTGAGACACAAGAAAGCAATTTCCTTGCAAATATCCTCAACTTCAAGATTTCAATTTACAACTGTAATTTGATTATTGGGGATCTTTTTGATCTTTCGGGTATAAAGACTGGGCAGTCCCAACAGACTTCGCTGGCTCTTGAAGGAACCAGGAGAGATTTTGCTCCCTGGAGTCTTTGGGAGTCAGCCCGAAAGGCCTTTCGTTTTCTGCATGCTCTTGGGGGGGAACTTTGCTTGCATGTTTATTGTCTATATTTTTCACTATCAATGTTTAAGAAATAGGATTGTACTGTGTTGGCAGTTGGTTTGGCGTCTTGCTAACCACCTTGCCTGGTAAACCTTTGGATGTTTTCTTAATAAAGATAAGTTTTATTTTAAGAAGAGACCTTTTGCTAAAAGTGTCTCTGCCAGCGTTGGGGGTTTCCTAGCTTGCATCTATTGCCTTTGGTAAGGAGGCGACACTCAGGGAACACACGAACCAAGAGGGAGAGGTGTGGGTGGCACGGGTGAACACATTCACAAGACACGTGCAGCCCCATTATTCTCACAACACTTAGAACATGGGTGCTGAGGGCGCCAGGGAGTGATCTCGTCGATGGCTGTCAGGAGTCAGCTATGCCCGTCCTCTGTAAGCTCATTCAATGAGCCGCCAGGGGGCTTCAGATCCTGGAGAGCCATCTGAAACTGCATTGGGTCCATTTGGCTCTGCAGGTGAGCCCAAATAGGCTCGCTGTCCAAACAGGGTCAAAGCGGGGTATTCAGGTGGGCCTTCAAGCAAAGTGATCTGAACATGGCATTGCCAAAGCAGTGATCTGGTCCACTGTAACCCCTGCCACAAAGATCAAATCGAGTGTGTGCCTGGCCCAGTGGGTGTGGGCAGTTATGAGTTGGGAGAGTCCTAGGGCTGCCATGGACGAGTGGAGGTCGCATCATCAGCATGGATATTGAAATCACCCAAGGCTATCAGTCTAGGGTGTTCCAAAGCCCAGCCTGATATGGCCTCCACCAGGGACGAAGGGCTATTGGCTAGTGTGTTGGGCAGTTGGTACACCAGCCAAATCACTGCACTCTCCCTGGCTTCCCACACCAGGCCAGCACACTCTATGCCCATGATCCCTGGCGATGGGAGCACCCTGAAGTAGTAAGCCTCCCAGATGAATAATGCCGCTCCCTCCCCACCTCCTAGTCCGTGATTGGTGAAGGACTGAGAACCCAGGCGGAGCAGATTGGGAGAGAGATACTGTCTCTCCCTCTCTCACCCAGGTCTCAGTCATGCATGCCAGGTCTACATTCTGCTTCTGCAGAAAATTCCAAAGGACTGTGCTCTTATTATTTATAGACCTGGTGTTGCACAATGCCAATGTTGGAGGGGGGTCAATCTTCCTAGCCCCACTGCCTGCAACCTTTGGGATGGGACTTAAGCTGGAAGGAGGCCAAGCTAGATTATTTCTCCGCCCCTTCCCTTAGCTCCCTGCCTAGTCCCACCGCTGAACTTTCCCTTCCCCAGGATCACTGGTATTGCCTGCCCAGCCATCCCCTAGATGATCTTCGCTAGGACACAGACCAATCAGTAGTCTGGCCATTGTCACAATATGCAATATATGGAGGGGGGGATGGTACTATAATGGTTCTCCAAGTACAGCTTATCCTATCAACTCCTAGTAATCTACTCTATCCTAATTACTTACTATCTTTAACCATATCTAATCTATCCTAAGTCTAATCAATATTTGGCACTCTAACAATTTAGTATAAATAATCTGACTCCTGACCAGTAAATAAATAAATAAAGGCCAGTAAAGCTAATACATCCTTACCTAATTTGTCAGGTGAATAACCCCACAACAATAGGATAGTCTAATTCTAATATTAAATAATTAATTTAATATTCCAATTAATCAATTTAGTAATATGACACTGAATATCACTTTACTTAATTAAATTAACAATCAAGGGAAACAATATGAAATCTTAGTATTGCAATTCAAGAGAGTAAAAATACGCTAAATGCTTTCTTTAGTTGATTACTATCTTCCTATTTTGGTACTCTGTGCATAGCTACCAGCTCTAATCAAGGTGGTTACATTTTGCATTTTGTATTGTGCATCTGCATCATGTCTCCAACTGGCTTCTTTGTAACACTCCTCCTATGTGGATATAAGTTTTTTTGGATCATCTTTTCTATTTGCATTTGATTAAGAGAGTTTGAATTCACAGAAGCTTATTCTCTGGAAAAATTTGTTAGTCTTTAAGATACTACTGGAATGAGATTTTGTTCTTCCCTTGAAGATCAGTTGCAGAGATATTTCTTTGAGTGGAATCACAGTGAGTTGAGGCTATTTTCTACTAGAATTAAAACTTGCTGTTGGTAGCTCATGTACTATGAATATTCTCAGTTCATGAATGGCTACATTTCCAGATAGACTGTCTTTGCTCAATTTAAATATTTACCAGACTTCAAGCAACAGGGAGTGGAACTTGGCAGGTGTGTAGAGGAGCATCTGTGGGAGGTCCCCTGTGACTTTCATGTCTTTAGATTGCACAGGATCCCTTCCATACACTCCTGAACCTACACCTGTCATTTCCCCAGAAAGTACTTTCCTGGGGGCACCTTCGGGGGGGCATAATTTGGACCCCATAAATCCAATCCTCACCAAACTTGAAGGCCAGGTGGAGGAATATCAGCCAGAGATGCTTGGTGAGTTTGGTGACTCTAGCACACGGGGGGGGGGGGGCGCATTCTACATGGTTATGAACCTCATGAAGTGAACCAATTCATTTGGTGGCTAAAAGTTCATGGTTTGCGAACCAGGCATGCCACAAACTACAAACTGAACTGCATCTCCCCAGTTTGTGTTCATCCCTATTTCCGATTAACTGAAATGCATTTATTCCAGCAATCTTTCCAAGACCCAAGCTGTTCCCTTAGTAAACTGAACATGAATGTAGCCATTGAGCTGTTATTGGTTTGCATCATTATTTGTGTGTTTCAGGGGGAATAATTTTCTTTTTCTTTTTTAATGCTGTTTCAAATTATATTGTGAGCCACTTTGAGGGCCATATGGTAGAAAATTTGAAATGGAATACAAAATAAAAAATGTGGAAGTAATGTGATGCATTAGAATTTAGGCTATTGCAGAAAACTGGCTGCATTGACATATCACCCCAGATTTGCTTCAACATTTAAAGCAGAAAGAGACAACTTCCAATGATCATGCTTGCTGTGATACATTAAGATATGTAACATGATGTTACACAATTTGGTCTAAACATCACCAACAATATTGCTTTAAAATACCAGTACCCACCTGTAGTCCATTTTTACGAACTCCCTTAGTGAACTCCCTTTATTTTGTATTCTTTACTTGAACACCAAAATATGGACCCTAGTTTTCATAATTACACCGCAGTTTCCAAGACCTTACAATGACCATATATATATTTGCTGATTATAGTACTCTCTCAGCACCATTAATTCATTTCCCGTATTTAGATATTCCTTCTTTGTGAGCAGACCATTCTCCCTGAGGCCATATTATTTCATCATTAAAATGGGAATAGAGTTCCTTACCCATATTTTATTAATCACTCTAAAATATTCACAATTATTATTAGCAGTGGAGTTGCATACACACATACTTTTTCTGGCAACTTTACAAGATATTATCTGTTTCAATTATGTGGACATTATTTATTATCTTTAAAAACAGGCTATGCTTCAACATTTAAAGCAGAAAGAGACAACTTCCAATGATCATGCTTGCTGTGATTTAATGGCTATAATGCTAAGGAGCATACATATAAGGACATTCACAAATTGGTTCTTTCCTGCTTGTTCTTTTCCTGCTGTGGTCTGCTGGAGAATGTGAGACTTTTGTGGACTAAAAACCCTGAAGCTCAGGAGGCTGAAGTGAGAAGGCAAAAACCAGACAAAATTGTTCTCCTCTTCATCTTTCACCAATGGTTCTTCCATCCGTGAAAAAAACTCCATTGGTTGAAAAGCAGTGCCAGCTAAGTCCTTCTTCTCATTGTTGCTTCTCCAGCCATGTTGCGTTTCATCCATATGAGTCCTACAGCTTCCAGCTCCAGAATCTCAGGAAGGTAGGCAAAGCAGAAGGACAGGAAAGAACTGGATCTACATATGGCCTCATATACATGTTCTGTAAGTCAAAGGCAATGGGTTGAATCCAAAACTTCCACAAATGGAACAAGCTCACTGAAGTGAATTTTAGCACTGCTGCTTTTGCCCATTAGTCTCTTGTGTCCCCTCTGAGCTGTTGCTGAGAGTTGGGGGATCCGCAAGAACAATACACTATCAACCAAGGAAGCTGTAGCAAGAACGGTGGATCAAATGAAATTGTCTCTCATAGGAATGTGCAGCTTAAAAATTAGTGTTTTAATTTCTGTTCAGATTTATCTGCAGTTTAAAATGTGCTGTTTAAAAATTACTGTTTTAATTTCTGTTCATATTTATATGCCAGAATTTCAGCAGTTTCTTTTGATTTTAAGAATTGTTTTCTGGTGCAATTTTTAGGTTCCAAATTTTTGGCACCCTAAAAACATGTCTGTAAAAAAACACGCTTACCTAAAATTAAAATGGACATTTTTGAAGTGCATGAAAGATGCCAGCTGGGTTCATGTTGTTGACACTGGCCTTTTTGTGTTGGAAAGCCTGCCCTGGCCCTGACAGTTGACAGAAAATGGGTGTCAGGTCTATCTATGTTCCTGTGAGACTTTGGCTGGTGCCATGGGAAGCATTGGCATCTCTGAAGGCTCAGGCCCTCTTCTCTTTAAAAATTAATGTTTGTGGGTGATAGCTTGTTCTCCCTCCCTGCTCCCCCTTCTGAAATTCCAGAAGATAATCTTTTGTTACTCCTGGAATTTCAGGAGTGGGTTTTTTTGGTTCAGACATAACAAAAATAGCTAATTTGGGATGTAGTTTTGACTTGGGGTATATTCAGATACACACTCCTAGTCCTTTCAAGATCCAGTTTGGAGCAGGGCTATTTTTGGGCAGGAACGCACAGGAACGGAGTTCTGGCAGGCTCCCAAGTGGCCACGCCCAGCAGGAACTCATTAGCATAATAGGCCACACCCAACAGCAGAAACTCATTAGGATTGGCCACATTAGGGGTGTGTGGCCTAACATGCAAAGGAGTTCCTGCTACAAAAAAAGCCCTGGGTTTTGACAACAAACAAGGTAAACAGAATAAGAAACAAAAGGTGGGTGTGGCTGGATGACCACACTTCTGGTGACATGGGGGTGTGGCTTAATATGCTAATGAGCTGTGTTACCAGGGGTGTGGCCTGTTATGCTAATGAGTTCCTGCTGGGCTTTTTCTACAAAAAAGGCTTGTTTTGGAGTAATGGTAAAGAGCAGTGGACTCTAATCTGGGGAACCAGGTTTGATTCCCCACACTTCCACATGAAGCCAGCTAGGTGACCGTGGGTCAGTCAGAGTACTTTCAGAACTCTCTTAGCCCCACCTACCTCACAGGGTGTCTGTTGTGAGGAGAGGAAGGGAAAGGCTGCTGTAAACCACTTTGAGACTCCTTCGTGTTGTGAAGAGTGGGGTGTAAAAACCAACTCTTCCCCTTCACTCTCAATTAATGAAAAGAAAACTTGCATAAGGGAAAGATGATTTTGGTCAATTCTCCCACACTGGTGCAACCCCTCCCACCACATGGTATATAGTTCTGGATGGTTTCTAGATCTTCAAATTTTGTCCATCTTTCTTCCTGAGTTTAAAGGTAGATTAGACATTGTAAATCAATGCAATTCATTGGATGAGACATCTAATACACAAAGCAATAGGACTAGGATTGCAGATGTCTGAAACCAACTGTAAAGTATTAGACATGATGCATTAAACAATGCAGATAATGGTACTGCATAACTAGAAAACAATGCAGTGAGAGCAGAATAATACATACAGCAAACAGAGGTAATTTCTGTGAACTCATTGCATTTGTGGAAGCCCTGGATCAAGCCCAATGTTTCAATAACCCTTCATGTAACTTCACTTCTGGATAGTATGTTGTGAAGTCAAAACAGTCTACATATACCAGGTTTACTCTCTTCTCCTACCTGAGAAGGCTACCAATCTGGAAATGCTTACACTTGTAGCTGTTACAGCTTGTTCATACTTTTGTGCATACCTTCATTTTTCATCCATTGTCTGGTACAAAATACCAATAACACTACAGATGGAACTCTATAGATTTAAAATGCTCAGCAAAACTTTTCAAAATAACTGAGTCCATGACTTTCATAGATGGATGAAACTGGCCATCTGGCAACTAGAATAAATGTTCTGTGAAGTTCATTTTGATCAGTGTATAGGGAAAATTATATGGAGAACCTTTTAACCCTGCATGATAAAAATTAATGATACAACCATTTACAGGGAAGAAAATTAGTACATGTTATAATGCTGGGTCTATAATCTGACAGTTATCAATTATTTTTAATCAACATACAAAATCATGCCTGAAAAAAATGTCATAATATAGAAACTCTCATTGTAATAATCTATGGTTTTGGGATCTGTATCAAGCATGGGCTTTATTACAGAATAAAATGACAAATAATTGAAAACGTCTGAATTTCACAAGCTTGTTGGTTGAGTTCAAATACTACTCTCATTTTTGCTTTTCCCTTCTGCAAATTGAATCCACGTGTTTTTATTTCCATACATTTTCTGTTTCCTTATTAGGGATGGGCACAAACCAGGAAAATGCCATTCAGTTTGGTTCATGGTTTATGGCATGCCCCATTTACAAACCACAGACCATCACAACTTTTAGCTGCTTTATGAACTGGTTCAGTTTGTGAGTTTCATGAGACAGTAGAATGCCCCACCAGTGTGATAGAGACACCAAGCTTGCAGGAGATCTCTGGCTGACTCTGCTCTACCTGCCATCCAAGTTTGGTAAGGACTGGAGCTACAGAGTCCAAGTTACGGCCTCCCCCAAAAAATGCCCCTTTGAACCTGCACCTGTCAAATGACCATAGCAGTCATTTGACAGGTGCAGGTTCAGGAGGCCTAGGAGTGTATAGAATGGATCCAGTGCAAGCTAGAGATGTCAAAGTCACAAGGGACCTCCCCCAGATTGCTCCCACCTCTCAGCTGTTTGTTAGACTTCTACTGCAGTCGCTTTAAAGTTTAAAGGGACTGCAGAAGACAGCCTGAGGATCAGCTGTGCTGGGGGAGCAGACTCTTTCCCCCAGCTCAGCTTAGGGCTGGCTTCTCATGCAGCCTGTAAACCTGGCAGGATCTGCGTGCCATGGGTCATGATCTCCCCACAGCACAGCAGACCCTGGGGTTGGCTTCCTTTGCAATCCAAATTAAACTAGACTGCAGAAGAAGCTAAGCCAGCCTATGGATTGGGCTAGCTTTTCCCCTCCACCAGTATTTTTCTTCTCAGGTCTATTGGATCCGAAAAAAATTGGGATTTCCAAAAAATCTCAGCTCCAAATACTGTACTGGTATTGGGATCCAGGAGTTTTTGGAAATCCCATTTTTTTTCTGAGTCCAATAGACTTGTACTGAAAAAATACAGGTTAAAAAAATTGCACACTCCTAGTACAGATTCCTCTCATCTGTGTCCCAAACAATTGATAGACCACTTTAGCTGTTTCACAGAGTTTCAAAACTCTCTCATTTTTATACCTTCTTTTTCAGTGACCTATCTGAATAGCAAATTAAGATTTTATAAGTATGCTACTGTTATTTATTTGATACCAAACACTTTTGCTGCTTGGGATTTATAAGCACATGAGAGTATACTACAGAAGCACATGTTCAAAAGGCAACACAGATTTATTTATTTTTGGGAGAGAAGAGTGTTTAAAAAACACTCATGAAGTGGTAGTGTTCAGCAGATCTTGTTTTCTGCTGTCATGTGGTTTATCAACTAGTGATTATACTAGAGCTATTGAAGTTCAGTGATTTATATGCAGTATCCATGTAGAAAGTGTGACACTGCAGACATTCAGTGGTTTTGAAGTTCCTTTTAACCAGGGCTCTTTTTGTAGCAGGAACTCCTTTGCATATTAGGCCACACACCCTAATGTAGCCAATCCTCCAAGAGTTTACAGAGCTCTTCTTACAGGGGCTACTGTAAGCTCTTGGAGGATTGGCTACATCATGGGTGTGTGGCCTAATATGCAAAGGAGTTCCTGCTACAAAAAGAGCCCTGCTTTTAACCATAATTTTAACAAACAAGTTATGATGTGTATTGTATGTGGATGCATAACCAAGAACACTTTGCCAGCAAACCACACAAGTTCCAATATATAAGTGCTGGAAAGCTAAGGATGAAGGGATCTCAACCTATTGTCCACTACAAAAAAAGTGTGTGTGTATGTGTGGATAATGCAATTAATCTCCCAAACATCTTCTGGATACTCAAAAAATGAATCTAGATGCCACATTAAATCCCAGAAGTATTCTGAACTTCAGATGTTTATGATTCCCAGTATCTCTGATGCCTTTGATTCTTGTAGTTTCCTCAATTCATGGGAGTAAAACATGAGGTACACAGACAGAGCTGTAATGTCACAATTACATGAGAGCCTGAATGATTTCAAGGATCCAGTTGTATCAATCTTGGACTTGACTCCAACTGTCTGGACCATAATCCAAAATTAATTCATATATAAAGAACCTTATTAGACTTTTGCCATTATTTCTAGGATCTAGTGGACACCCTCATCCCACTCACACTACAGTTATAGCTGCTGCTGTGAGTAGATTGGTTGTAACCTGATAAATGTCAGTTGATTTTCAGGCTGAATACTTGGGGCTATGGTGACATGACTTTCAACATGCACCAGATTTATTCTCCATCAACTGAACTCACTAATTTACCCTGGAAATTTGGATGTAAAAAAATTGGACCTTGTTTTATTAGGAGGTGTATATTAAATTAAAACACTTCTCAGGATTATCACTCATTAATTTTGGTTGAATCTGCATTTGCATTTTTAAATCAGTTTCGTGCTACTGTGACATCATCAAGCATAGAGAAAGACAGTATCACTGCAGCATGAAACTGATTTTAAAATGCAAATGCAGCACGAAACTGATTTAAAAATGTAAATGCAGATTCGACCTTTGAGTAGCCAGTATATTGCAGTAGAGTGGTATTGATGTGGATTACATTGCTAGTAATCCTGCACTTCTAAGAACATTTTTCTGTGAGTAAACCACATTGAATAAAATGGGACATACCTCTGAACAGACATACTTAGGATTTCACTCATGATTATTAACAGCCATCCTTCCAAGCTACTGGTCATTTTCACTGCACACTAAGATTACTGCTTTCAAGTGTAGGCAATTAATATATTTCCATAATTAATGAAACACTAATCACAATTCAGAGAATTAGTTTCATGAACCCAGTAGGATTTGAACATTTGTCACTGAAACAACACCCCTTTTCCCACTACCCATTTCAAAGATCGTTGTTTTGTGCTGCTTCAGAAACAGAAGTCCAAATCCCAGGTTAGCATACGAGTCACACAGTACTCTGGATTCTGTCATAGTTTCCAAATTCCATTAACAAGAACATGATTTATAATTATTTGTGATCATGATTACCAAGGAATATACGGGGACCTTTTAAAGATTTCACTGGCACCATTTTATTTTCTCAGAAGAGCACTGATGCTCTGAATGCACTTGTTACATTGTACTCACATACAAAGAGCTTTGATTTTCATGAAGTCTTTTGAGCATGTAATTGGTAGAGTTCAATGATTCACATCTCTCTTGTTCTGCTGATATTTTGGTAAGTTATTAGCCAGCTGCTGTTCATTGAAGCAGATGTTATGAACCACATAAAATTTCAAGGTTATAGATAGTACAAAGGAGGATCTATTCTTCTCTTGGTAAAATCAGTGCTAAAACTTTTGCTAATTCCCACAAAACAAAAGCAAGGATGAGAAAAGTCATTATAATACCAACAGTATTTATTGTTGAGAAGTCAAATAAAATTAGGTGCTATACAACAGACGTTAAAAACTATCCTGTCTAAAGGCTTACAAGTATATAAGTAAAAGCTTAAAAGAAGCAAATTTTAAAAAGGAAAGGTGAGAGAAGATATAAACAAATATGCACTCTTAGAATTAATTACTTTTGAAGTTTCTTTTTAAAGTGACTGAATTCATCCTATACAATGGGTGAGGGAAATCCAAATGTAACTCGACAAATTAAAATATACATAAATAGGATGAAGAAAATAAAACCTGTAATTTAGAGAGTGAAGAGGAACCGATGGAATATAAGAACAGGGAAGGAGAATAGGAGAACACTAAAAATGAATGCACTGAAAAGTTGATGCAAAATCTTAGAACTAAATAAAGAAGATATAGGAAAATTATTAAAGGAGTGATATGATCAGATCTTCAGGCAGAAAAAGAATACACATGGGCTTCTGAAAGAATAATGGAATTAAGAGTCCTGAATGTGATAAGCAATATATTAGTCAACATGGGATGGTATCAGAGAATACACTCATGAATGGAAATATCAATGGAAATAATGACTTTGATTATTTCCATGGATGCAAGGGATTTAAATCCATGGAGCAGAAATACTCCTCCTCCCCCTTCCTTTGCAGTCCAAAATGCCCCTGAAATTCTGGTCCTAGGGGAACAGCTGCGCAACAGTCAGACATCTGCAATGAGGGGGGAGCGGGAATCAGCTATCACTTTCATCCATGGAAATCCCCCATGGCATTTAATCTAATGGATTTTAGAAAGACTCAAAACATGTAGCTAGTATAACCTAGCAATTAAATAAACCTAAAGAGAAAGAAGAATTACAGAAAACCCCCAGAAAAGGAAGGAAAAGAATAAAGAGATATCCAAGTAACAGAGAAGGAAAGAAAAATAATACTGGTGGACCAGAAAAGGGACAATACAAAATTGCTTCTCAGTTAAATTAAGCTTCAAATGATAAGTGACCACTGAGAAGAAATGGAATATAAATAAGAAGAAAGATTAAAAAGTAAAAGCAGAGCAGTGAAGAAGTGCAGAAGTAGTGAATGGTCATCAGTGCAAACACAAATCAATTCCAAAATAATGATGGGAATAAAGATCGAAAATAAGCAAAAGATAGCTGAGCAAGTCAACAGGAAATTGGCTATGGAAAAGAAAGAGAATGTCAACAACACTGTCATGAAACCAAAATTAATAAATATAAGAAGAAAATCATAAAACACGGACCAATGAAAATTCAATGTAAGAGACAGATGAAGAATATTTATTTATTTATTATTTGTATTTATAGCCCGCCCATCCCACAAGCAGACTCAGGGTGGGGTACATCATATTAGTAATATAATAAACACAATTAAAAGTTTAAAACACAATAATAAACATTAAAACAATAATCACAGTCTGACAGAATCAGCTGGTTGTAAGAGGTTACCTAGCATATTATTTGGCTTGGTAGATGGGTGACAACAACCTCAGGGAGGCCATACAGGGACACCTGCTGCCTCGGCCAAAAGCCTGGCAGAACAGCTGTCTTGCAGGCCCTGTGGAATTGAAGAAGATCCCTCAAAGCCCTAATCTTTTTCTTTTTAAAGGTTTTATTTATATACATTTTTCAATATACAGAAAAAAAGAAGAAAGAAAAAGAATAATATAAGTTTCTGGTAACATACATAAATTAGTTTGAGGTCAACATTGGTAGTTACTATTTTTTTCAATCCATTTATAGATTTTTTTCCCATCTATTTTGATGTATTGACTCGTCCCTTCCTAGGAGTAACAGATTTAACTTGTCTGATTCAGCTACTTCCATCAATTTGTCTATTATTTCTTCTTTATTGGGGATAGTATCTTTTCCCCAACACTTAGCAATTGCAATTCTTGACATCGTGGTTGTATAAATTATAATTCTTACATCATCTTTTTTAATTCCTACTAGTAGGATGTTAAGTAGGAAGACTTCCGGCTTAAATTCTAGCTTAACATTAGTAGTTTCTTCTATAATTTTATTAATCATTTGCCAGAACTTCTTAATTTTTCCAAATTCCCACCAAATATGCAAATAAGTTCCTACACTTTTCCTACACCTCCAGCATATGTCTGATGCTTCTTTATAACATTTTGCTATTTTATCCGGTGTCCAATGCCATCTATAGAACATCTTATATATATTTTCTTTATAGTTTGTTGCTCTTAAATAAGTCCTGTTGAAGCACTGTCCCTATAGGGATTTCTTTTTGCCCTGGGGGATTGCCGCTTGCCCACAACTAAAAGGAAAATTTGGTGGAGGGAGTATGTGGATGTCTTCTGATTAGGAAGAAACCCACTGACCTCATCTGGGACAACTGGCGATCTGAATCAGAGGTGTGAAATTCATTTGTTATGTGGGCCGGATCTGACACTTTGTTGGGCTGGGCCATGTGTGTAATGCCAGGCACCAGATATATAAACTTTATAAAGGTGATTCCAGAAGCCTCTGTTTGAGGGGTTGGAGCAGATGTGAATCTGAAATCACTTCCCTCTCCCATATATTGAACAGATGGGCTCATGTTCAAGCTGTATCTGAAGAAATGAAAGTGATTCATGAAAGCTCATGCCCTGTCACAAATTTTGTTAGTTGTTAAGGTGTTACTGGACTCTTGCTCATTTCCACTAATAAAGATGTCTCCAAGTGAAACAATGTGTTGATTTCAGACTGCTCAAGATCCACTCATTGCTAGTGATAATAATGAAACAGTTAAAAAAGCAAAGGGGATGGGGTTAATGTGAAGAAAGGCAGCCAGTGAAGCACACAGGGCTTTGAGGGAAGTCTGAGGCCCAAGCAAGGCAATCCCACCTGCCTCTGGGAGATTTGCAAACAGCTTCAGATAGAAAGATCCTTCTTCCCAACACCAATATGCCCTTAGAGCTTCATTCCCATCCCTCCTCCCTCTCTTTCCCTCCCCCTCCCTTCCTCCCCTCTCTTTCCTTCCAATCTCAGTCAGTTATAGCAAAGAATAAAGGAAGAGGAGGAGGGTGGAAGAGACCTCAGACAATGGAGGGAAGGAGGCTTGGCTTTGTCTCTCTCCCCATGTGGGCGATTGAGAGAGATGGGCAAAAGTGAGCTATGCTGCAGCCCCAGGGAAAGAAGCAGTAGACTAGAGAGCCAGTTCACCATGGGCTGAATACAAACCCTGCACAGGACACTTCTAGCTTGTGGACTGTATGTTTGACACCTCTGGTCTATATGGCAGTTGTCATTCAGGTGCAGACAGAGAAAGTGCTGGCTTTGATAAAATGGTTAGATATTATTCATAGTGTATACAGAGAGTATGCATAGTCTGTTTGGCTCCATTATGATAAAACTTCTAAAGTGTGTACAGCTCTGGACCTTGAGTAGACATGGAATAAAGAAAACCAACAGCTCTGATTTGGGACCTGCAAGGCTGTTATCTGGGTGGGGGTGTATGTTCATTATTGGTGGGGAAGTGGGTCAGTCTGCAGGTGATAATATTCACTGGGACTGAGAGGAGAGGAACAACCATTTTAGTCTTTCTTGATTTACAAAGGACAGGTGAATATTCCTCCTAATTCACCATAGAGAGGAAAATAAAAAAGCAGAGTATGCTAGCCTGCTCACAACTCTATGAAATATAAAGGAGAGTTTTTAAACACTTGACAGAAAGGAATTTATTAAAAGAAAAACCTTGTAAAAATAGAGGTTAAAAGAACTTGGAAAATAAACATCATGCTAGAATAAAAGTATCATCCAGATTTGAAACTTTTGGAAAAAGAACTCAGGGAGGGATGATGCAGGGATCCACAAAGTGAAAATTCACGCTTTCTTGGCTTGCTTAATTATTAGAATTGCAGTCAGGCCCGTAACTACAGTGGGGCATTTCAGGGCCTGCCCCCCCCAACTTCCTGCCAAGGCCCCACTACTTCCTTTCAGCCCAGCCCCCCCAACTCCCTGACAAGATGCAGCCACTGCCACAAACTCCCCCTGCACCACTGGGGCTGCCGGTTGTCTTTGCCTTCCCCCTTTCTCTGGGCCAGTCCCCACCATTCTTCCCCACCTCCATGACTCAGTGTGACTCCAACCCAGCTTGGAGGCCAGGGAGTGGCCTGGGGGCTTGGAGCTGCAGAGAGATAGAGAGAGAAGCCAGGCCAGTGCTCTTTTTATGAGCCCTGGCCCACTGTGGTCCAGGAAGCAGTGGTCTGACTGAGCCCCTCCCAGCCTAGTCCCCATGGCTGCCAGCCAACTCCTCCCTTCCCAAGCTTGGGGAAGCCAGTGCCTTCTCTCTCCCCATCCCAGCAGCAACCTCCAGAGTGTCTTTTCTGCATTGGGGGAAGGCAGGCTGGCAGCTGGGGTGGGTGGAGGGGAGTGCCAGGGAGGAGGCATGAGCTGCCCAAGCTGAAGGCAGGCAGAGCTGACAGCCAGGTGGAGAGTGCCACTGCCACCGCTGCCCCCAAAAGTGCTGAGAAACCAGTAATTAAACTACTTTTAATCACATTAGCCAGTGCCCTAGTGCCCCCCAAGGAATTAAAATGCCCCCCGGCTTAGAAATTCCTGGCTATGGGTCTGATTGCAGCAGAAGGAAAAGATTATTACATTTTTAATTAATGGTCATTTTCAATTGTACAGTGAGTTAATAAAATGTGTCGATCTTCTCCCCCACTTAAAAGATATCTGCTGTGGGCACAGAAATGATCACAGGCAATATTTTGAACTTTATTAAAATTAAAGTTCAACCATCTGAAATATATTGCATTTAACAAATTGCAAAATGTCTTAAGGCTGATGAAAAGTTTTCATTTAGTATCATCCTGAGCTACTATCAATTTGGCAAACATTTTCCTGGAAGGCAAAAAATACATTTTTTGATTGAACAACTTCTTGTGATTATTTCTTTACCAGTGGGAAGGAAGAATTGTTTCTGCGAAGCAGCTGTTAAGTTTCATCAAGTAATAAATAACTCAGGCCACTATATTATCCAGGAAGACCCTTTTTTACTCTCAGTATTTTTTATACAACAGGATTTTTAAAATGCTTTTCTTCTCATATTGAATAGCTACATTATTTGCAGCCTTGGGAAGTGTAAACTATCATAATAGAAGATGTGGCATCTCATTACAACAATTAATTTTAACCTAGTCTGGAAAGAGTGATGGGTTAATTAAACATTTCAGTTCATTCAGTAATTACAATTTGTGATTGATAAACAGAGGAACTGAGTTCAAGGACTGATCAAGAATGAATATTTTTCTCCAAGATTTTAGAGCACATACTCTGGAATTTTGACTTTTGACAACCTATAGAAAGCTTGTTAATCTGACAAATAATTGGTAATTTTAATTTTAACCCTTGTATTGATAAGCAATTACACAAATTAAAATAGTGGTTGGTTTCAAGTATACCTAGTAATAAGTCAATACAAGTAATCATCAGCACTGTCAAGTTAACCACCACAAATTACGTGACCCTTTTCAGTTTCCTGTCAAAGTTGTCTGCAAAAAAGTGCAGAAGAGGGAGAGCTTTTAGACCTAGGGAGAAAGGACCGCAATTTATTTCAAAGGTGGTGACTTTTCTTTTAATAGTAAGATTACAGATCCCAAAACAACAGGTTTCATGTTGAAAATCAAACACCATGAACTCTTAGTGTAGTGTTTCAGGTGTAATTATGTTCCAGGTATAAAATGTCCAGGTAGTGAAGATTCGATTTATATTACAGAGAAAGAAGAGTTACAAGTGCAAAATTAATGATAGAGGAAATACAATACATTTCCCTATGTCCTTGGAATAATCTAAGATTTCCTATGCTGCTAAAACATTATCCTATTATTACTAGAAAAGTTTACAGCAACTTATTGTCCTAACCACCTGAAAATGATGTTATTCTGTTAAAATGCATCCTTACTTTGGTGTTTGGAAAGTGCCATTAAGTTACAGCTGACTTATGGCAACCCCATAGGGTTTTCAAGGCAAGAGACATTCAGAGGTGGTTTGCCGTAACCTGCCTCTGCATCACAACTCTGGTGTTCCTTGGAGGTCTCCCATCCAAATACCAGCTAGGGTTGACTCTGCTTAACTTCTGAGATTTGATGAAATTGGGCTATCCTGCGTCATCCAGGTCAGGATAAGGACACATGGAACCAGGGCTTTTTTTCTGTAGTGGGACTCACTGGTACTGAGTAGCAACACCTTTATTTGGGTTGCTCGCAAATCCTGATCCTCATTCCCCCACCTGCCTCACTCAGCCAGAGAAAGAAAGATAGCCTAGGATAAGCTGCAGGTGCAGCCTACTGAGGATTGCAGAAGGAGGGTGGAATTGATGGAAATTGGCACAACTTTATATGCAGGTACCTGCACTTTTTTCTTTAAAAAAGGGCTACATTAAACTGAATTATGTGCAGTGTTCCCTCTAAACCGAGTTAGTGTGAGCTAGTTTTGTAGCCTCCAACTCACACATTTTTGTCTTGGCTCAGGAAGGATGGCTCCAGGGCAAACTACTTTATGCAGTAGCCAGATTGATTGCTCACACCTTTAATGGCAGTACCTCACAAAGTAAAGTTTTGGCTCACAAGACTCCACAGCTTAGAGGGAACATTGATTATGTGGTGTCTAATCACTGACCTACCTATCTCAAATACTTTATATGGTTTTTGAACTTTGGGTTGGATCCAATGCAAAATTTCTGCTTGTACTAGAGCTCTTGTGCAAGAAAAATTCCACAGAGGATGTTCATATTAAATTGAATTTAATATATCCCCATTTGCATTTCAGCTTGTGCAACATCTTGTGGTCTAAGCACATGGCTCTAGTGCGAAGGTCTCTTAATGACTGAGAAGTGTCATCTATATAGCTTGCTATTGTCCAGAGCCTGGAGGAGGAGCTAAAGGTCTCAACAACATGTCCCAGCTGTAAACAGAGTTAATCTGATGTAAGAATCCAGAAAGGAGACAGCTGCTTTTAAAGTATGCAAACAGAGCTGCTATCAGAGGAAGCCAGGTGTTAAATATGAGACATAAGTCCGATCTTAACTTGATTCAGCTTTATTCAGTCAACAATAAACCAACACAAGAAACAGTGGTGCAACAGGCTCCCTTTTTAACCTGTCTGGGCTATGGTAACCACATCCTAAAACAAGTTAATAACCAATAACAAAAGAGAGATAACAACCAATAGATTTTGTTCCCTCTGGAACAACTCTAGCTTCTCTGATTGGCTTGCTACACAGAGCAACCAATTAGATTGCTAACTTTTAGGATACCTTCAGAAACCTCAAGCTCAACATATTATCACAATACATAACAATCCTCCCCCTAAGAAGGAGCAAACCCTGAACAGACATACTCTTTTAAGTATGCTGGATAGCTTCTGGTTCTTTGCGACTGTCTTAATGGTTCTACATGAGGCTGTGCCTCCGTGTCCTTGGAGTTGCAATTTTCTAACGGGGTGCTTGTTTCTAGGGGACCGGATTTGTTGGGCTGTTGCCTGGTTCTTAGCTCTATGGGAGTCTCTATGTCCGAAGTTCCAGAACACTCTTCAGTGTTTGGATATTCAATTTGTTTAGGAAGGGGGCTAGGACTTACTGTAGGTTCTTTTGGCCATGCCTCAGTCCAGTGCTGTTGCGACTGGTCTATGTGCTGCCATAATGTCTTCCCGTCAGGGGTACGGATGATGTATGATAATGTTCCCATGACCTCACTGACTGTGGCCGGAACCCACAAGTGGCCCTCTCCATAGTTTCTTGCGGACACTGCATTGTCGACTTGTAAGGAGAGGAGCATGTCCCTTGCCTCCATCTTAGGTGGTCTGTCTGAAGTGAGGTCAGGGTGTATCTTGTCCAGAAGTGAAGTCAGGCGATGGCCCATAAGGAGCTCAGCAGGGCTCCTTCCTGTTGCTGTGTGCGGAGTGATATGTTGGTTCAACAGGAAGGATGATAGCTTATGGTTCCAGTCACCCTGCGTCATTCTTTGGAGCACCTCTTTAGTAGCCTGAATCATCCTCTCTGCTTGCCCATTTGTGACCAGATGGAACAGAGCCGATGTTATATGTTTGATCATGTTTTTATTTATAAAGTCCTTGAATTCTGAGGAGGTGAACTGTGTCCCATTATCAGAAACAATTGTGTCCGGCAGGCCATGTGTTGTGCTCAGGCAACGCAATGCCCTAATCACAGCGGTTGAGGTCATTTTGGCCATCTGAATAACTTCTAACCATTTAGAGTAGGCGTCCACAACTATCAAAATACCTGCCCTTGGAATGGTCCTGCAAAGTCGATGTGTAAGCAGGACCATGGCCTGTGTGTGTTCTCCGAATGTTGTATGTGTGTGGGATCAAGCCTAGAGAGTTGGCATGTCTGACAAGCTTGAATCCAATGTTCAATGTCCTGGTCAATGCGCGGTCACCACATGTAGCTCCATGCAAGAGCTTTCATATGGACAACTCCTGGGTGACCGGCAGGTAGTGCTTCCAGCACCCGCTCTCTTAAAGTTGGAGGGACCACCACCCTAATCACCCACAACAAGCAACACTTGTGAGCTGATAGCTCTCGCTGTTGAGTGCCACATGGCTTGAACTCTGAACATAAGAACATAAGAACATAAGAGAAGCCAATGTTGAATCAGGCCAACGGCCCATCTAGTCCAATACTCTGTCACACAGCGGCCAAAATATACCAAGTGCCATCAGGAGGTCCAGCAGTGGGGCCAGGACACTAGAAGCCCCCTCCCACTGCTGCCCCCTCTAGCACCAAGAATAGAGTGCATCACCTGCCCCAGACTGAGAGTTCCCATCTATACCCTGTGGCTAATAGCCACTGATGGACTTCTGCTACATATGTTTATCTAATTCCCTCTTGAAACTGTCCATACTTATAGCTGCCACCACCTCCTGTGGCAGTGAATTCCATATGTTAATCACTCTTTGGGTGAAGAAGTATTTCCTTTTATCTGTTCTAACCCGACTGCTCAGCAATTTCATGGAGTGCCCACAAGTTCTTGTATTGTGAGAAAGGGAGAAAAGTACTTCTTTCTCAACCTGCTCAATCCCAAGCCGTCGTTTCTCCAAGCTAAAGAGCCCCAAGCATTTTAACCTTTCTTCATAGGGAAGGTGTTCCACCCCTTTTATCATTCTAGTTGCCCTTCTCTGCACTTTTTCCAATGCTATAATATCCTTTTTGAGATGTGGTGACCAGAACTGTACACAGTATTCCAAATGAGGTCGCACCAATGATTTATACAGGGGCATGATGATACTGGCTGATTTGTTTTCAGTCCCCTTCCTAATAACCCCCAGCATAACGTTGGCCTTCTTTATTGCAGCTACACACTGTCTAGACATTTTCATTGAGTTATCCACTACGAGTCCAAGATCTCTCTCTTGGTCCGTCTCTGCCAGTTCACACGCCATCAACGTGTATTTATATTTAGGATTTTTGGCTCCAATGTGCATCACTTTGCACTTGGCCACATTGAACCCCATTTGCCACGTTGACGCCCACTCACCCATCCTCAACAGATCCCTTTGGAGTGCCTCACACTCCTCCCTGGTTTTCACCACCCGGAACAACTTCGTGTCATCTGCAAATTTAGCCACTTCACTGCATACTCCCAATTCCAAATCATTAATAAACAAGTTAAAAAGCATCGGACCGAGTACTGATCCCTGTGGTACCCCATTGCTTACCACCCTCCACTGAGAAAGTTTCGCATTTATACTAACTCTCTGTTTCCTATTTATAAGCCAGTTTTTGATCCACAAGAGGACTTGTCCTTTTATCCCATGACTATTGAGCTTACTTAGGAGCCTTTGATGAGGAACTGTATCAAAAGCTTTCCGGAAGTCAAGGTAAATAATATCTATTGGATCCCCCTTGTCCACATATTTGTTCACTCCCTCAAAAAACACTAACAGGTTAGTGAGACAAGATCTTCCCTTACAGAACCCATGCTGAGTCTGCCTCAATAGTTTTTGTTCATCAATGTGCCTACTAATTCTTTCCTTAATAACAGTTTCCACCAACTTACCCGGTATCGATGTCAGACTGACTGGCTGGTAATTTCCTGGATCTCCCTGGAGCCCTTTTTAAAGATGGGAGTGACATTAGCTACCTTTCAGTCCTCAGGAATGGAGGCGGATTTTAAAGAAAGATTACATATTTTTGTCAGGAGATCCACAAGTTCACATTTGAGTTCTTTCAGAACTCTCGGATGAATGCCATCCGGGCCTGGTGATTTATTAGTTTTTAAATTGTCCATCAGTCGTAGGACTTCCTCTCTTGTCACCGCAATCTGATTCAGGTCTTTCAAACCCCCTTCCGAAATCGGTGCTTCTGGAGTGGGCAAGCACTTCTCCTCTTCCACAGTGAAGACAGAGTCAAAAAATGCATTCAGCTTCTCAGCCATTTCCCTATCATCCTTCACTACTCCTTTTACCCCTTGGTCATCCAAGGGCTCCACTGCCTCCCTGGCTGGCTTCCTACTTCTAATGTATTTGAAGAAAGTTTTATTGTTGGCCTTTATGTTTTTTGTGATATGCTCCTCATATTCTCTTTTTGCTTGCCTGATCACAGACTTGCATTTTATTTGCCATAGTCTGTGTTCCCTTTTATCATCCTCACTAAGACTAGCTTTCCACTGCTTAAAGGAATCCTTCTTACCTTTTACAGCTTCCATTATTTATTTGTTAACCATGCAGGCTTTTTTCTATACCTATTTGTGCCTTTCCTAACCTGCGGTATATATTTTTTCTGAGCTTCTAGGACTGTATTTTTGAATAGTCTCCAAGCTTCCCCAATGGTTTTGACCTTCTCCACTCTTCCTTTCAATTTCTTCCCCACATGTCCCCTCATACCAGAGAAGTTACCCCTTTTAAAGTTAAAAGTGGTTGCATCAGTCTTTTTCGGCAACTCCCTATCTGTACAAATGTTAAACTCAGTGACATTATGGTCACTGTTCCCAAGTGGTGCAATCACTTTTACATCTCTCACCAGGTCTTGGGTGTTACTTAGGACCAAATCCAGGATCGCCTCTCCCTTAGTAGGATCTGTGACCATCTGTTCCATAGCACAGTCATTGAGAGTGTCTAAAAATGCAATCTCTTTTTCCCGACTAGAACTCATATTGACCCAATCAATGTGTGGGTAGTTAAAAGTCACCTACTACGACACAGTTATTTCGTCTAGCCACTATCTTTAATTCATTCTTCATTTTATAATCCTCCTCTATCTTTTGATCTGGTGGGCAATAACAAACTCCCACTGTTAAGCTTCCTTTTGGAACTCTGCCTCCAAATGGCCTACTGGCCATCCCATCCAAACCCAGTTGAGCACCCGGGCTATAGTGGGATCCTTGGCCGACCCAGCCGCAATGTCCGAGGCATGCACTGGAGGCTCAGGCAGATCTTCAATTGCCAGGACTTCGTAAGCCGGCGCAGGGTTGGTGGCTTCCCCCGGGATTGGACAGCGGCTTAGCGCATCGACATGTCCGATGGCCTTGCCAGGCCAGTAGATAAGTTCAAAATCATAAGTGGATAAAAATACAGTCCACCTCAGCATTCTTGGAGAAAAGATCTCTGGAGTCTGCCGGTGTGGCGCAAAGAGTCCCAACAGAGGCTTATGGTCTGTGACCATCAGGAACCTCTGCCCATACAGAAAATCGTGAAATTTTTTAATACCTGCAACCAGGGCGAGAGCCTCTCTGTCAATTTGAGCATAATTTCCCTTGGCAGGCAATAGCATCCTAGAATAATAAGCAACTGGCACTTCTCACCCATTTTCCATGGCGTGGCTGAGGATGGCACCAATGCCAAAGGGAGATGCGCCGGCAGCCAAAACCAGGGGCTTGTGTTTGTCAAAGTGAGTGAGGACGCTATTGGAAACCTTTAGCTCTTTTATAGCCCTGAACGCCATGTTCTGCCGTGTCCCCCACTCCCATTTAGCCCCCTTTTCCAGCAACCTGTGTAATGGTTCTGCAACTGACACCTTGTGAGTTAGAAACTCATGGTAAAAATTAAGGATTCCTAGAAATGATTGCAGCTCTTTTTTGTTTCTAGGTTTAAGTGTGTGCTGGATCGCAGCCACTTTGGACTCTGTCACACAGCGGCCAAAATATACCAGGTGCCATCAGGAGGTCCAGCAGTGGGGCCAGGACACTAGAAGCCCCCTCCCACTGCTGCCCCCTCCAGCACCAAGAATAGAGTGCATCACCTGCCCCAGACTGAGAGTTCCCATCTATACCCTGTGGCTAATAGCCACTGATGGACTTCTGCTCCATATGTTTATCTAATTCCCTCTTGAAACTGTCCATGCTTGTAGCTGCCACCACCTCCTGTGGCAGTGAATTCCATATGTTAATCACTCTTTGGGTGAAGAGGTATTTCCTTTTATCTGTTCTAACCCGACTGCTCAGCAATTTCATGGAGTGCCCACGAGTTCTTGTATTGTGAGAAAGGGAGGAAAGTACTTCTTTCTCAACCTGCTCAATCTCATTCATAATCTTATAAACCTCAATCATGTCAGCCCTCAGCTGTTGTTTCTCCAAGCTAAAGAGCCCCAAGCATTTTAACCTTTCTTCACAGGGAAGGTGTTCCAACTCTTTTATCATTCTAGTTGTCCTTCTCTGCACTTTTTCCAATGCTATAATATAATATCCACAGGCAATTGCTAGTACTCTTGAGCAAGATCAAGTTTTGCAAACACTTTCCCACCTGCCAGTGACGCCAAAACATGACTAATCACCAGCACGGGATACGCATGTTGTTGCAGAGCCTGGTTGATGGTACACTTATAATCGGCGTATATTCTGATAGACCCATCTGGTTTCACCAGTGTTACAATAGGCATCTCCCACTTGGCGTGGGAGACTGGTTCAATCACACCTTGAGCCACTAGTTTGTCAAGTTCAGCTTCAATTCTTGGTCTTAGAGTGGGAGGAACACGCTGATACTTCAGGTGAATGGGCACCACTGAGGGGTCCAGATCAAAAGTCACAGGCAGCCCGTATACCTCCCCAGTGACCCATCAAATACAGCAGGAAATTCTGCATAATTTTCACTCAGTTTATTCAGGCTCAATTCATTCACCCCAGTAACAACAGTACCTAGGGCTTCAAACCAGTCCAGCCCTAAAAGACTGGACCTGCGCCCTTCAGCAACCAGGAGGCTCAGTGTTCCTCTGAACCACCTAAACTGTACCTCAAATGATGCTGCACCTGCCATGGGGATGCGTTGACCTTGGAAATCTGTTAGATGAATGGGACCACTGGTCAAACGGCGATGGCTTCTCTTGGGAAACAGCCACTGCAGCGTCTCTGTTGAGATGATGGTCATTGTTGACCCGGAATCAACCTCCATCTCACATGGCTCTCCGTCTAGCAGGACCATCACCTTGATCTTCTTCTTTGTCCGTGTTCCGGTGTTCAGGTGTTCAGGATAGTCATGGGACAGGAGCAGCATGACGTCTCGTGGCACTCCGTTGGCTTGGGATGCATCTCATCCCGCGCTCTCTGGTTCTGCCTCAGGGACGATGGGGGTGACTTTTTCTTTGGAGCAGCCCGGCACACTTGGGCTAAATGGCCACTTGTCACAGTTTCAGCACCTTAGGTCTCGGGCCCAACAGCAGTCACGGTCATGGGTTCTGCCACAGCCTGTACAAGCTCGCCTTGGTGCTGATTTCTTGCTACGCCGCTTAGGTCTTGTCACCCTGTTCTTGTGGATGTCCTCTGGCTCACCCTCAGAGTCACTTGCAGACTCATGATGCACGGCCTTCTCAGATCGCAGACTGGATGGGCTGGTCAGCTGTTGCACCTCTTTAGTAGACCTCTTGGCTGCTTCGGCTGCGATGGCTTCAGCATATGCCAATGCATAGGTCAGCTCTGTCTTTGCAAATAACCTTTGCTGCAGCCTCTCATCCCTCAAGCTGCACACCAGTCTGTCGAGCAATGCTGCCTCTAGGTCGGGGAAGTTACACATTCTTGCGGCTTTCCGTAGTGCCATGACATAGTCAGCCACTGATTCACTTGCTCCTTGGTCTCTCTTGTAGAAGGCATGATGGCAGGCTATTTGAGAGGGCTTAGGAAAGAAGTGATTTCTAAGTTTGCTCTTAATGTCTGCCAAGAAGACCGTCAGTATGTCTGCGGGCACCACCAAGGATTGTGCCATGTCAAAGATGGTTCCCCCCCATGAGCTGAGGAGCGTTGCTGTCTTTTTGGCTTCTTCATCAATCTGGTTAGCTTGTAGGTGGAACTCGAACTGGGTAATGTATGAGTCCCAGTCCTCAAGCTCTGGCTCAAATGCCTTGAACCTCGTGCTTGCTGCCATCCTCATTGCTGGCGCCAGCGGTGGGACGGCAGGGTGAAGGTTTACGGTGGCTGGAGTCCCAGACATCTCCAGATCGTCTGCCATGGTGGCGGTTGCTCAGTGGGGCTGCCTACCCGCTATAACCCAGATCCCATCCTCATCACCAGTGTTAAATATGAGACGTAAATCCAATCTTAACTAGTGATTAAGTTTTATTCAGTCAACAGTAAACCAACACAAGGAACAGTGGAGCAACAGGCTTCCTTTTTAAACTGTCCGGGCTATGGTAACCACATCCTAAAACAAGTTAATAACCAATAACAAGAGAGAGGTAAGAACCAATAGATTTCATTTCCTCCGGAACAACTCTAGCTTCTCTGATTGGCTTGCTACGCAGAACAGCCAATCAGATCACTTACTTTTAGGATACCTTCAGAAACCTCAAGCTCAACATATTATCACAATACATAACACCGGGTGAGTGGAGGATCAAGAGATGCCCACAGAGGCAAATCTTGTTTACACAAGAGATGAATAAAACTACTGAATGAGTCCAGCATTAGGCAAGAAAGTTTGACTATTCCGTAATAACTTCCTAGGTAAAGGATTCTAAATAATTTTGGGCAAGGACCCTTTTGTACTCTCAGTACTTTTAAATAACCAGAGCAGCTATGAAGATAGAATTCCAGCCAGGGGGGTGGGAGCTATGCTGTGTTTTGCCAAGAGTGTCACATGCATGATTATCTGCCCATGGGACAGAAATCGTGGGTGTGTGCTCAATGCATGGAGCTCATGGCTCTCCACGAACATGTTAGTTCTCTTGAGACTAGCGCTGCTGACCTCAAGAAGCTGAGAGAAACAAAACAGTACCTAGATGATATACTTAGGGACTCATTAGAACCATCCTACTTCTGTGCTGATAACTCCTCTGCTGCTGTGGAGAGTGAGAGTTTCGTGGTTGGAGGGTGTCAGGCTGAGGAAACTGAAAATAATGTTTTAGAAAAAGGAATCCTTCCTTACAGGATGAACTGATCTCCTCTTATACCATAGACTCCCCTCTGAGATTGGGAATGTGGTAGGCTTTTGTTAGTGGGAGATCTGATCATGAGGAACAAAGAAAGGCTTTATGTCTGTGGTCTGTGATAGGCTTTATGACTGCATGGTGACTTGCCTGCTGGTTGCAAAGGTTACAAATATCATGCACTGTCTAGATAGGCAGACAGCTAAATATGGGGGGAGGAGTCAGCAGTCATGGTGCATGCTGGCAGCAATGGTATTGGGAAATGTAGTTATGTGATCCTGCAGGATAAATTTAGGTTATTAAGAAGGAAATTAAAAGATAGGACCTCCGGAAAAGATGGCGCCGGGCTCCTCGACAGAGGGAGTGTGCTAGCTACGCTCCTCTGTCCTTGGAATTTCTTAGGTTATTACAACACCTCAAACACTTTCCAGCGACGAAAGGTTTGGTAGGGGGTTTCTATAGCGTGAGCTTGAGGGTGGCGACCCCGGGGCCCATCGCTACCTGCCCTGAAGCAAGAAATACCAGTTTATCTGAAGGAAGCCTCGACGAGACAGTTAGTCACGCCGGGCACAAGAAGAGCCATGGAAGACCAATAAAGTCGAAAGAAGAAAGAAGAAAAAAAGAAGAACAGTGACGGAAGCTAAGTACCTTAAATGTTAAATTTTTTTTGGGGGGGGAGAAGAGAAATAATGAAAGCCAGTGAGAGTAAGGTCCGAGAATAATAAGAGGCACAAAAAGATAGAAATGAGCGGCTAGCAAAAGGAAAGTGCACTTTTAAAGGGGGTTTCTGCTTCAAAGGACGGGGAAAGTTAAAGCAGGAAGAAGCTGGTGCTGCATAAGGTTTTTTTTTTTTTTTTTCTCTCTTTGTCTCTTGTTTTGTGATTTTTTATTTAGATGCAAGTACCTCTTTAAGACAGACGAAGGGTGACCAGGCAACCTTGTGGGCGTGAAGAGCGGAGAGGCGGAGAGGCCGGGAACAAGGCGTGGAAAGGGAGACGCAGTGAGAGATCAGGAGAAGAGCGACGGGATAAGAGTGGAGAAAGGCGGGGCTGCGGAGCTGCGGAGTTGCGGAGCCGCGGTGACGAGAGAAGAAGAGGGACCAAGCTTCAGTGTGGAGTCGGCGAAACGCAAGAAATCCGCGACGGAGAGGAAGAGGAGAGAGGCGGGGATGAGAGGCAAGAGAGCTCCGAAGCAATAAAGAAGCGACGGGATCACTTAAGAGACGGGCGGGGCTGTGGAAAAGAGGAGCTCTGAAGAAAAGAGGAGGAGACAACTAGAGTAGAGATTCGAGTGGGAGATTCCCTAGAACAGCACGCAGCAGTAGACGGAGACTTTAATAATAGTTCATGTAATACAGTTGTGATTTAGAGGGTGGGAAAGGTGTGGAGAAACCTTCAAAACTAATCAGGGTAGATTGCTTTGAAAAGGGGGGGAGTGAAAGAAAAACATATTATATATAGAAGGTGTAGAGAATATATAAATACAGAGAAATAGATAGAGAAAGGAAGTAAAAGACGAAACTGACAGAAGGAGAGAAATTAAGTAATTACAGTCTTTAAGAAAAACAAAAAGTTCTATGGCCACGGGAGGGGGTAGGAAGCCATCGTTATCCTCACCAGGGCAAGTAGGAGGTGTGGGGCAACTTAAGATTACAAACATGGCTTCATCCCAAGTTTCCATGAAAGAATTAAACAAAATGATTCAGGAAAGTGTGACACAAGCTGTATCACAAGCAGTTTCACAGGCAGTGAAGGCAACAGTGGAAAATACATTGCCCGCACTTATCAAAAAAGAAATAGAACCACTAAGGATGAAAATGGAGGAACTAACAACACAAATTAAAAATGAAACTGAGGAAATAAAAAACAAATAAAAGACAATAAACAAGAAATTATAAAAATGACAACTAATCAGGGGAAGGTAAAAGAAAGACTTCGCGAGTTAGACCTAGATATGCAAGAGGTTAAGAGTAAAAATGAGAGGATTGAAGAAACGCTTATTAACATAGAAATGGATAAGGCTGCTCTAATTATAAGGTGTCAAAATATCCCAGAAATAATAGATAAGAACCTCAAGGAAGAATTTACGAGTATGTTAGCAGAACAGTTGAAAGTAGGAACAAAAGAAGAACTAGAGGAAGGGATTGAGACAATATATAGAAGAAATTCTGCGTACGCAAAAAAACACAAGAAACCTAGGGAAGTTCACGTAAAATTTTATAGAAGAGAACTGAAAGAAAGAATACTAAGAGCATCCAATGAAATGAAGGTGCAGATTCAAGGAGAAGAGATTACTTTTTTAAAGGAGGTACCGTGGAGGGTCAGAGAAAGAAGGATGGCGTATACAACCCTAACGAATTTGCTGAAAAGTAATGGTGTCATGTTTAGATGGTTGATACCAGAAGGAGTTCTCTTTTCATACGGTGGTCAAAGACATAGGATAGACTCCATATTTAAGGCAGAATTTTTTCTAGATAAATTTGGAGAGGAGCTAGGGCTACAAAAGGAGGAAGTACAAGAAGAAGGGGGGAATTTGGAAGAAGAAGAGGAAGAAGAAGTAGAAGAAGAGTGCGGTGAGCAAGAGATAAAGAAAGGAAAAGGGAAAGTATCAAGAAACAGTAAAAACAAATCGAATAAAATAACGTATCAATACCTTACTAGGTTCAAGTACAAGAATAGAGGGAAAAAACAGCAAATGATACGCATCAAAAAGTTTAAAGTTATCTCTATAAACATTAATGGCTTAAATAGCCCACAGAAAAGACGAAAAACATTTCATCAGTTACAAAAAATGAAAACAGATATAACATGTTTACAAGAAACCCATATAAAGAGGGAAGATGCAAAATATTTAGAGTGTAAAAAACTGGGTAAAGAATTTATGGCATTAGCAAATGAAAAAAAACGGGGGTGGTGATCTATGTGAAAGAGACATTAAAACCAGAGTTGATACACAGCTCAGATGATGGGAGGATGGTGGTAATTAAAGTGGTAAGAAAAGGGATTAAGATGCTGATTATTAATATATATGCCCCTAACCAAAGTCAAAGCCAAAAAGTTTTCTACCAAGAGTTACAAACGGTCTTAAGTTCTGTAGAAGTAAATAATATCTGTATCGTTGGAGATTATAATTCAGTGGTAAACTCAATGATGGACAGGAAGTCAAAAAGGAAAAGGCGCAAAAATGGTAATACGATACCGGATAATTTTAAATGCATAGTGGAAGAATATAACTTAATTGATGTATGGAGAGTCAGAAATATACAGAAAAAAGACTACACCTATCATTCAGCTAGATTTGATTCATGGTCTAGGATTGATATGATATGGATGTCTGCTAACATGTTAAAAGACACAATAGAATGTGAAATTTTACCAAATACCTTTGCGGACCATAGCCCAGTGTTGCTCGTAATAAAGGAGGGTCATAAGGAAAACAGATGCTTTTTAAACTTAAAATTGCTAAGAGATCCTGAATTTGTTGTGAAATGTAAAAAAGAAATAGTAGAATTTTTCCAGATAAATAGCAATTCGGAAACCCCAATAGAAATAGTATGGGATACCTTCAAAGCGTATATGAGAGGTAGTTTCATTAATCAAACTGCCTGGAAAGCTAAACAAGCAAAAAAGGAATATGAACAAATAGTTAACCAAATTAGTGTACAAGAAGGCTTTATTAAAAATGGAAAGGATAGTGAATCAGCCCAAATAAAATTAAATCTATTGCACCATAAGATGAATTTGATGTTAAATTATGAGATAGAGAAAAAATGGTGTATACCAGACAATATTATTTCGAGAATGTAAATAAACCAAATAGGTGGCTGGCATATAAAATAAGAAAAGAAAGAGAGAAACGTATGATAATTAAATTAAAAAACGATAAAGATGAAGTAAAGTATGAAATGCAAGATTTAAAGGACATAGTGGAGAAATTCTATACAAATTTATACCAACGAGACGAGCAAGAGCAGGATTTAATTGCAGAATATTTGAAAAGATGTGGCAAACAATTTAATGAACAACAGAAAAGAATTTTAAATGACCCCATAACAATGTGTGAAATATCGGAAGCGATTAAAAAACAGAAAAAGAAAAAAACACCAGGTCCGGATGGTATTTCAGCAGAATTCTATCAAATCTTTGAAGAACAGATTTGTAATCCGTTTAAAGAGCTACTTCAGAGTGTAGGTAGGGAGGAGAAGAGTCCAGAGTCATGGAATCATGCTTTAATTACGTTGATCCCTAAGCCTAACGCAGATCATGAAGATATTAAGAATTATAGACCTATTTCCCTGCTGAATGCGGATTATAAAATTTTTGCAGGTATTCTGGCAAATAGGTTAAAAAAGGTGTTATCACAAGTTATACATCAAGATCAAATGGGTTTTCTGCCTAAAAGACAAATGAAAAACAATCTGAGAATAATAATGGATGTGTTAGAATATTATGAGGAACATCCAGAAAAAGAACTAATGTTAATGTTCTTAGACGCTGAAAAAGCATTTGACAACTTATCATGGAATTTCTTATTGGGTAAGCTAAATAAGGCTGATTGTGGTCAACACTTTTTAACTATGGTTAAGACTATTTATAAAGAAAACTTTGCAAAGGTAATAGTAAATGGGGAACTCACAAATAGTATTGAAATTCAGAAAGGTTCGAGGCAAGGCTGCCCACTATCGCCATTACTGTTTATTTTTGCACTAGAATCATTAAATGATGCAGTTAGGGAAAACCCGCTAATACATGGTTTAAAAATAAGAGGGGAAGAATATAAATTATTGGCTTTTGCCGATGATCTTGTATTTATATTGGAAGAACCGGAGGTTTCAATTACACATTTGGTGGACACTATTAAAAGGTATGGGCAGGTGGCTGGACTTAAGATAAATTACAAAAAATCTAAACTGTTACCCAAAAACTGTCTACCAATATCGATTCAGAAAGTGCAAGAAATTGTTTCTATGGAAATAGTGAAGAAGGTGAAATATTTGGGAATCAACCTCACGAATAAGTGTAGTTCATTGGTAGAAGAGAATTACAATAAATTGTTAGAGGAAGTGAGAAAAGATTTGTTCCAGTGGCAAAAGATACCTCTCTCGTTTATGGGGCGAATTGCAGTGGTTAAAATGAACATATTGCCTAGGTTTTTATTCTTAGCGCAAAATATACCGATTCTAAAAAATCAGAAATTTTTTGAGGAGTTGAATAAAATTACAAAGCAATTTATATGCCAACATAAAAGGTCTAGAGTTAAGTGGAAGGTTTTGCAAGATAAAAAAGAAAGGGGAGGAATGAATGTCCCAAATTGGTATATATATTATCAAGCGGCCGCCCTGGTTTGGATAAAAGAATGGCTCATGTTAGAAAATGATAGGATTTTGGCGTTGGAAGGTCATGATTTGTATATGGGGTGGCACGCGTATATATGGTACGGTAAGGACAAAGTACATACAAATTTTAATAGGCATATGTTAAGAGGTGCTTTGAATAAAATATGGGTTAACATAAAGGAGAGATGGTATAGGAAAACGCCAAAATGGGTCTCCCCCCTAGAAGCTTTCATAGCCCCAGCATTATTAATAAAGAATAAGAAATTAAGCTATCAAGTATTACTAAGTAGAAATAATGAATTAAAAATAGAGGAAAAATTAGCAAGCGGAAGTAATTTATCATGGTGGGAACAGATAATGCTACGGGATAGATTTCAAAAAGATACACTAAGGGGGTTTGAGGATCGAAATAATGAACTGGATAAGATTTGGCTATCGTCAAATGATAAACAAATACAAAAATTATACAGCTTCCTATTGGACGATTATGAGCAGGATGAGATAATTAAAACAGCTATGGTTGCTTGGATGAAAGATTTGGGTGTAAATATAGAAATAGATCAGTGGAATAAGATCTGGAAATCAATTAAGTTTATGAGAGCGATTGCTTATAAAGAGAATGTGTATAAAATGTTCTATAGGTGGCATTGGTCCCCGGATAGATTGGCTAAATGTTATCCTAGTTATTCTAGTCAATGCTGGAAATGTAAAGCCAACGTAGGGACCTTTTACCACCTATGGTGGAGATGTGATAAAGTACAAGATTATTGGAAAATGGTGCAGAGGATGATTCAAGCAATCTTGGAAAAACACGTGGTATTAAGCCCTGAAATATATCTGTTAAATATGCTACCAAATGGATATAACCAACAAGAAATTTATTTAATATCATATGTAGTAACTGCCGCTCGTCTATTATTGGCAAAATATTGGAAATTAGAGGTAATTCCCTCAAGAGAAGAACTGATGTTGAAAGTGTTAGAATTAGCACAACTAGACGAATTAAGTTTGAGGTTACAAAATAAAAATGGAAAGGTATATAATAAAAGGTGGATAAGAGTGTATAAATGGATAGAAAACTTAACGAATGTATAAGACTTTAAGCTATATGTAAACGAAGTAGTTGAAATGTAATAGATTTGTAAGAAAATGTAAATAAAATTAAAAAAAAAAAAAAAAAAAGATAGGACCTCCAAGATAATGTTTGCAGAATTGCTACCTGTTCCATGCACAGAGCCAACAAGACAGGTACAGATTAGTGGTCTTGATGCATGGATGAGAAAGTGGTGCTGGGAGGAAGGATTTAGATTTATTAGGCATTGGGGAAGTTTCTAGGACAAGCCAAACTGGTACAAAAGATACAGGCTTTACTTGAACCAAAAAGGAAGCAGCCTGCTGGCACAATATCAAAAAGGTGGCAGAGTAGCTTTTAAACTAGCTTCTAGGGGAGAGCCAACCAGAGCTGGAGAGCATCTGGCTCAGAACAACACATCCCAAAAGGGCGGTGTGGTATGTATTGAAGAGAGAGGGCTAGAACTTGAGAATGAGAGTAAATGGAGAGGGACATATGGGTGGTGCCTAACAGGCAGAATGTTGTAATTATCCTCAGATTGACAGGATAAATATGTGCTCAAGTCATGCCATAGAAACAAGTGTTCGGAATATCATAAATGACTGTACACTGGAACACGTTGGTCACAGAGCCAACTGAAGGTATATTTATTTATTGTCTTTACTGTTTTAGCAACCAGAGTCATAAATGGCAAACCCTCATCCCACAATAAACCTTGTTCCACAGGAAAACATGGGAGAGTTGAAAGGTTGCCACTGCAAAAGTTGTCATGTGATTTGACAACAGTTACTATAATTTTTGCCACACAGAGGCCCTGGTCACACGGAGAATTTGCCACGCGGAAGGCATGAATGTTAGGTGCATTTTCTGGGCGCAATTACACCGCAACATCGGGGAAGCGTAGCACTCTTGTGGGCAACCTATGGCATCCTGCCAAAGATGCAGAGTTAAAAAATACTGCGGAAAGTGTACTAGTTTCCAGGAAACGTGGGGCAAAGGCGGGCATCTGACCGTGGGAGCGCCAGTATCCCATGGCATCCAGTGCCTGCCCACGTCCTGTCGCAAACCGGATGTTGTACGTCTCCATAGGATGTGCACCAACACCAAACAGTGCATGCACACAAACAAGACACCGACAGCAGCCCCGCCCCCCAGAACGGTGCATGCACACAAAAAAAACAGTGCCACTTGTGTGATTGCACCGCGCTGCTTCTTTGCCATGCTTCAGCCTCGCCGTGTGATCGGCAGCTAACAGCCGACGCGCAGCAACCTGGGGAACTGTGGGATTGGGCTGCCATGCTTTATTTTGCTCCGGGGCGAACGGCCACACCTCCCCCCCATGTTATCTGGCCCATGTGACCGGGGCCAGAGAGTAACTGGAGGTATAGCAACTCGGGACTTGGTTCTGAGCAGGGCTCAATACCTGGGATGACATGTAAATGCTTTTCAACCAATTGGGAACAGTGACTAGTAGGGGTGTGCAGTCAGGTATTGCTGAGCCATAGGGGAAAAAAAAGGCTGAAGAATACCTTCCCAGTATTTTCCATGTATGTTTTAGTCAAATACACATTAGAGAATCTCCCTGCAAAGCCAATTATTCTGAAGTTTAATAAACACACCCAAATTTGGGTTTTATTCAGGATTTTGGGATAGCAGCAGTTAAAGGTCTCCAGGCTTCCCTCCCTCCTTTGAAGGTTTCTGAGGCAACAGGAGAGAGTAGGGAGGAGGCAGTTGTTACAGGTTTCTCTAGATTGCAATTGGTTCTATTGTGCTTGCAAAAGTGCCCCCCCTTGAGATTGTTCTGCTGGGCTTCTCTAGGCTGAAATTTGTTCTTTTGAACATGCAGAAGTGCTCCCCACAGTTGTTAAGATTGTTCTGCTGGGCTTCTGTAGATTGTCTAACTTTAAATATATGCTGATGGGGTCTAAACTGTCTGAGACTGAGATTGAAAGAGCCCTTGGTGTTGTTGTGGACACATCAATGAAAATGTCAGTCCAGTGTGCATAGACACTGAAAAAGGCATACCCCATGCTAGGAATTATTAGGAAAGGTATTGAAAATCAAATGGTCAGCAGGGCTCTTTTTGTAGCAGGAACTCCTTTGCATATTAGGTGACACGCCCCTAATGTAGTCAATCTTCCAAGAGCCTACAGAGCTCTTCTTACAGGGGCTGCTGTAAGCTCTTGGAGGATTGGCTACATTAGGGGTGTGTTGCCTAATATGCAAAGGAGTTCCTGCTACAGAAAGAGCCCTGATGATCAGTATTGTAATGTTCTTGTATAAAGCTATGGTGTGGCCTCATTTGGAATATGGTAGGTAGTTATGGTCACCTTATCTCAAAAAGGACATTGCAGAACCAGGAAAATTACAAAGCAGGGCAACCAAGATGATTAGGGGACTGGGGCACCTTTCTTATGAGGAAAGGCTGAACAGTGGAACTTTTCAGTCTTAAATAAAGATGGCTAAAGGGAGACATGATAAATGTTTATAAAATGATGTATGGCCTCAGAAATGGGAGGGAGGTCCATCAACAGTCCTACCCTTCCCATCTTAGGGCTAGCCATCCCATTTCATTGCAGTAGCCTCATCCCTCATCCCTACACCAATCCCAGCCATTCTCCCACACACACACTTCCTTCACTAGCTGCAGTTGGTCAAACTGAGGCTAGATTGTCTCCTAATCCTCTGTTCTCTCTTCCCCTTTTCCTTTGTCCCACAATCACCGTGCTGGCTGGCTTCTGATATCAGGTGACAGCATCTCTCTAATTTCAAAGAATAACAAGGCCAGGGAAGGTTTCAGAAGACTTGGTCAGACGTCTGGTTTCCAGAAGTCAATGAAGGTAGTGTCAGCAGGTTTAGTGTCTGATGACCACAGTGCATCCACTCACAAAAGCTTCTCTTGGGAGACTTTATAGCCATATGCCAAGACATCCTGCATTCAGCCAGCTTCTCAGGAACACTCCTGTACAGATTCATCTTTACTATCAGCAGGCAGCTGGCACTGAGCAGCGAGGTGTGCCCTGTGCTGCCTAGCCTGTAAATCCATTCTCAGCCTTCCTTCCCTTGGCACCATTCCAGACCAGCACTGGCCCATCCTAACCCCACCCGTCATTTCAGGGCTGAGAAGGATGTAGATCAAACCTTCACCCCACCGTTAGAGCTGTTTCAGAGGGTAACTTTCTCTCTGGAAGTGTCAGGCTCTTCCAGGTCTCCACAGAGCTGAGGGTGAGTTCCTGGAAAGCAGTCAAAGTCCAGGTGAGGGAAACCAAGCAATGCTCCCTCTAAGCTGTGGAGTCTTGTGAGCAAAAATTCTACTTTGTGAGCTGCTGGCATTAAAGTTGTGAGCAAGTTATTTGGCTACTGCATAAATTAGCTTGCTCTGGAGCCATCCTTCCTGAGCTAAGACAAAAATCTGTGAGCCAGAGGCTCACGCTAACTCAGCTTAGAGGGAACACTGCAACCAAGTCAAGAGTCCAGTCCAAGAGTTCAGAGCCAAAAGAGCCATTACTTAGGGACTGTCTGAGAGGCATAGTTTAGCAGCCCAAGGATTAGTCAGAAACCAGTCCAAGAGTCACACAATGAAGGCAGGCTCCAGCACTGTGGTCACAAGGTCAATGATAGAATGACTTGTTGCTTCTACACTTAACAGCCTCCCTTGGCTGGTTGTTATAGGCATGTGCCTGAGGATCCAATTTGCAGCCAGCTGCTTGGGAGCAAATCTGCAACTTCTCAAGCAGCTGGCATGACGCCAGGAGATGAGCACTCTGTCGTTTCTCCTGCAGTTCCATTTGTAACCTCTGTCTGCATGCTCGAAGGGTGTGGGTGAAACTAGAGGACTGTGAATGATCAACTCAGTTTCACCTGTTGGTTCAGGACTAGAAGGCTCTGCACCAGCTGCTTGCTGTGCATCCTAATCAACCTGCACTTTGTATTTCTGCTTGCTGGCTTCTGCTGACTCAGAGCTGGCTACACAAGGCTTCTCTTCTTCTGAGGAGTCCTCATTGATCCACAACACCACACTTGTTGGTGAGCTCTCAGTCTCCCTCTCTTGATTTGTGCTGCAGCCAGGAGCAGCTGAGCATTCTGCTACTAGTTGGCTTCGCTCCTTTCTCCTCCATTGACTATACTGGGCTCCTTACCATTCCCAAGTAGGTCATCAGCTGTTCCTCATATGCCTTGGCATTTCCCAAGTGACAGGGAAGCTGTGTGGCACTTTGCAAGGAAGGGAAGTCTGGGACTGGTGCTGGCCCTGGACCACAAGTAATTAAATTGTGGAATTCATTGCCAGAGGAGGTAGAAATGGCCACAAGCATAGGAGCTTTAACAGGGAGTTAGATTCATGGGTGAGAAGTTCATCAATGGCTACTAGTCTTGGTGACTAAAGAGGGCCCCCATACTAAGAGGGAGCAAACTTTTGAACAAGAGTAAGGGAGGGCCTCAGCCTCTGTAACCTGTTTGCCCTCCAGGGCAACTTGGTTGATCAGTGTGTGAAAGAGGATGCTGGACTAGATGAACCACTGGTTTGATCCAGCAGCTTCTCCTTATGTTCTTGTGTTGTGCAACCCATTTCTGGGTACTTTAATGATGTGGAGAAATGCCTTGCCTCCTGGAAGTTTGGCAAGCAGGCTTTAAAATTCTTTATCTGAGCTAGGAACAAATGGCGTGGGGGGGGGGGGGAATTAGCTCATGGCTTTCCAGAAGCACCTGAGCTACCTCTTTAGAAATGCTAATAGATGTGGCAGAAGAAACAATGGGATGAGTTGGCAGGAAACAGAGTGTGGAAGGCACTGGGCTAGACCAGCCCCAGAGACTATCTCCAGGAATGTTTGGAAATTTCCCAGAATGCATGGGGGTTTCACAGAATGCCTCCCCAAAAGGAGGCTTCCTGGAGACAACAGGAAAAGAAGCCTGGACCTGGGAAGACCAAGTCAAAAGAGATGGAGAGAATGATGTGAAATGAGTGGAGTCAGAAGTTTAATAAAAGTGCTTGCCCCAAGGGGGAAGGCTTTCTTGGTGCTGGTCCTTGGAAGACAACAGACTACTGAGCTCTGGTCTGAAGGCTGGCAGCCATCTTTAACCACGCGGTATGCCAGAAGGCCTGCAAGGAGCCAGAAGGTAATGGAAGAGCTTTAGAGAATGTGTAACTTTTGAAGACTATGTGCCTGCCCTAGAGTTAACATCAGTTAGGGTATGTTTAGAGATGGAAAAGGATGCATTTATAACCACCTTTCTTTTGTTCTTGCATGTGCTGATTTGGGTGTACTGCTAAAGCATACTTGCAAAAATTTTCTTTTTAAATAAATATTTTCCTCTTTGAAGCTGGTGGCTGTTCTTTGTACCACATAGCCCTTCAACCACTGTTGGATATGCTACAGAGGAAATGGATGCCCCACGGGGAAGGTAAGTGGTCTATGTGCAAGTGGCCAACCCTCCAGGGGAGTCCCAAAGATGCATTTAGTCTCTGTGGTAAAGATGCTGGGTAGCAGGTGACCTTGAGGCCCAGCCTTAAAACTGTGAAGAGGAGTCAGGAGTCTGTCCCTCCTGGCAGGAAGACCCCAAAAGGACAGTGGTGGTAGCGGTACCCTAGCAGAAGGAAATGGAATGGCTCTCTACAGGAGTTGGGAACCCAATGGAGGGAGTGGGCAGAACAGGGTCTGTAGGAGGAACAGGTCTGTTCTGTCACAGTGTGAAACAGAATGCTGGACTAGATGGACCACTGGTTTGATCCAGCAGTGTCTCTTTATGTTCTTACATTGCACAACCCATTTCTGGATACTTTAATATATAGGGAGAAAAGCACTGGGTGTCGCTCAAGACCTTGCACAGGCAAAGTCCATTTATGTTTCTGCTTGTTCATCACTGGATCCAAGCCATTGCTTTTGGTCTGAAAGTTTTGAAAGCATCATTGATGCCTGTAGTGAGTATAACACACACAATTTTCATTTCAAGTAAAAGTGTTTTCAGGGTTTTTGTAAAGCTATTGTCTGTTTTCAGTCTTTGATTGTCAGCAGATGTCCAGGAGTTCAGGCAACTGATTTTCCAGGCCAGATATTTAGGAAGCTTTAAGTGTGCTTTGGAAAATCTGGAATCTTCTCCATAGAATGGTAGTCTTCCTGCTGAACATTCTGCTTTTCACACCTTGAACCAATAAAGCCAGAATCCTAAAAATTAAACTAGTTGTAGACCCCTTTAGGCATTCAAAGATGACAGAATGAACATATATAACTTATGTTAATTTTAATTGAATGTATGCATGCAAAGAACTTATGTGTATACAGTGTTCTCATTGCTATCAGTACCTTGCATTTTTACTTGGAGTGAAAGAATGGATGGATGGATGGATGGATGGATGGATGGATGGATGGATGGATGGATGACAGAGGCTCAAACTATACATTCAAATGAATACATGTAATTTGGATTGTAGTAAATGGACTTCACAATACAAAAATATCATGTGTTCCAACTGAATTAGATGTGAAGCATCCTGTGTTCCTCACAGAGTAATCTCATGCAAAGTTACTCCTTTGTTGGGCTTAGTTTGGAGTAAACCTGGACCAAACTACATGTTCAGATTTTTAAGAGTTGAGTCTGGGACCCAAGCTGGGTTCCCTACAGCCACCCAACAAATGTGGGAAATGGCTCAGAACACCACTGTGTGAGGGAGGAAGGGCTCCTGATTCCCCCTCCCAAGTTATTTTCCTGCACCAAAACAGTGCTGGGCAGGAGTTATTGGCTGTTCTACATGGAGTATTCTGTGCAAGTGGAGCAGCAAGGGGAAATAACTCCCTTCAGCACCGTTTCTACATGAGAAAATGGCTTAGGACAGGAGGGAGGAGGTCTTCCCTTCAGTGGTGTTCTGAGCCCAATTGGGGTCTCCTTTATTTTTAAAAGCCATTCCCTGGAGCTGCTGTCTGGCTGCAAGGAACCCAAGTTGGGTCTGGGGAACTGAGACCGAACACTAGAAAAACCTAAACATGTGATTTGGCCCTCTGTTTAGGACTGCATTGAGAAACTTGTAAAAACAATTCCACAACAGGGTATATTAGAATATACAGAATCAGGATATACTATCTGGGAAAAACATTTTGGGAAACTGAAATAAGTTCTGAAATATGCGCTCTACTAAAATATAAATGTTATATAATTAAGATTTATGCTTTCTCCTCTGGGACAAGTGGTTGTATTATGCATTGGAAAATAAAAGGAAGAACTATGATGGCCTAAGCAATGTTTAATGCAAAATAAATGTCCAATGTAAACTATTCTTTCTCACTAATTGTCCCTGAAGTCCTGAAACCCAGCTGCTACTCCACACAAACATCCAATTGACTTTCAGTAGATACAAAACCTTCAGCCACAACCTATTTCTGCCACTTGAGTTAACAGATATCTCAAAGAGGTGGCCATCGCATTTGGGTTTCATATGTAGAATGCGGAAGGCAATGGAGATGCCCCATGGATGGAAACACCATGTCAGTAGCAACTTGATATTATGTTCTTCTTCTCTAATGCAGCTCCCCAGACTACACTACTTCTAGAAAATAGTTGCATACTGTCTTCCTCCACAATATATTTGCAATTATATTCCTCTATCCTTGCTGTACTTCCCTTCTGCTAATCCTCCTAACTTCACTTCATTTTTCAGAAGTATGTTTTCCCTTACGTTTTTTAAAATGTTTAAATAAATAAATCCAATAAATAAATAAATGATTTGTTTTCAAATGAGGATACCAACAACCAAGTAAATTAAGGTTTAGCTCTATGAAGTTTGTTGATTTGTTATGAAATAATATGCTTTAACAACTAAGATGTGAGTCTTGTTTACTTTTCCCAATTAAATAAAAAACGATAATGAAGAAATAATTCATGTTGCAGGCAGGTCATAATATCACATTGAACATAAAAAGCTGCCCTATATAGTCAAATCCTTGTTCCGTCTAACCAGTATTCATAGAATCATGGAGTTGGAAGAGCCCTCTGGGGTCATCTAGTCCAACCCCCTGCACAATGCAAGAAATTCACAAATACTCCCCCACACACACACACCCAGTGACTCTTGCTCCATGTCCAGAAGATGGCAAAAAAAACAACAACCCTCCAGGATCACTGGCCAAACTGGCCTGGAGAAAAATTGCTACCTGACCCCAAAGTGGTGATCAGCATTTCCCTGGGTGTGTAAGAAAGGGCCATGAGAACTAAACACTGATGCAACCTTTCCTGCCATCCTTCTCATGATCTGCCTAAGTTCACAGAATAAGCATTGCTGTCAGATGGCCATCTAGCCTCTATTTAAAAATTTCCAAAGAAGGAGAACCCAACACCTCCCAAGGAAGCCTGTTCCACTGAGAAACCACTCTGTCAGAAAATTCTTCCTAATATTTAGCCAAAAACTTTTAATTTAATTTCAGTCCATTGGTTCTGCCCCTTCTGGGGCAACGGAAAACAACTCTGCACCATCCTCTATATGACAGCCCTTCAAGTACTTGAAGATGGTTATCGTATCACCATTCAGTCATCTCCTCTCCAGGCTAAACATACCCAGCTCCTTCAGCCTTTCCTCATAGGACTTGGTCTCAAGATTCCTCACCATCTTTGTTTCCTTCCTCTGGACACATTCCGGCTTGTCTATATCCTTCTTAAATTGTGGTGTCCAAAACTGAACACTATACTCTAGGCGAGGTCTAACCAAAGCAGAGTAAAGCGATACCATCACTTCATGAGATCTGTACACTATACTTCTGTTGATACAGTCCCAACTCACTTTTGCCTTTTTAGCTACCACACGACACTGCTGACATGTTCAGTGTATGGTCTATTAAGACCCCTAGATCCTTTTCACACACAGTACTGCCAAGACAAATCTCCCCCATCCTATAATGATGCATTTGATTTTTCCTGCCTAAATGCAGAACTTGATATTTATTCCCATTAAAATTCATTTTATTTGTTTTAGCTCAGCTTTCCAACCTGCCAAGTACATCCTGTATCCTGACTCTCTCTTCTACCATATTTGCTTCCCCTCCCAATTTAGTATCGTCTGCAGATTTAATAAATATTCCCTCTATTGTTTACTCTGACTGAAAATGACACTGCAAGGTGTTCTGGACAAGTCTTTCTCAACCTTATTACCAGAGATTGTTAAACTGGAGACAGCAGTGATCAGCTCAAGACCTTCTGCATGCAAAGAACATGTTATACCACCGATCTATGGCTGCTTTTCATTCTTTCA
Organism: Gekko gecko; assembly: GCA_029375565.1. Lineage (NCBI taxonomy): Eukaryota > Metazoa > Chordata > Lepidosauria > Squamata > Gekkonidae > Gekko > Gekko gecko. The sequence goes on from JAPDNY010000001.1 coordinate 268,299,107, forward strand.
GAATGCACTGTGGTCAAGTGAACATTGTCACAGGCACTTCTGGTTTTAATTGTAAAAAGAATCCTGAGACAATTATTGTTCTGGTAAAATCCTGCTTGAGGAAATGCAATACCATTATTTTATATTATTTGAAATAACTGTTGAAAAATAAGGCCACACAATTTTTGTGAAGTAGGATTATTCGTTAAAAACCAATAGCAGATAAAATTAATAATACCTTAGCTGTTGAATGTTGTACTATGGATTAAAACATGCATCAAGGATGGGCACATATATGGTTCTTTCTTTCTTTTTTTTTCGCTGTCAAGTCACAGCTGACTTTTGGTGAAGCCATAGGTTTTCAAAGCAAGAGACACTTGGATGTGGTTTGCCATTGCCTGCCTCTACATCACAACCTTGGTATTCCTTTGAGGTCTCCCATCAAAATACTAGCTAGGGCTGATCCTGCTTAGCTTCTGAGATCAGATGAGGTCGAGCTAGCCTGGACCATCTGGGTCAGGGCTATGGTTATTACATACTGTAGATAAATTGCTTGTAAAGAACTCACAATACTTCATTCGTTTTTTTCTTATTGTTTCATCCAATTATCTTTTCCAAATTGCCTTAATTCTTTCAGAAGAATCCAGTGGTAACGGTTCCTAAACCAGTATGCTGTTATAGCTCTAAACTATAATCACTTCTTTTCCTTCATAGGTCAAATCTGCATTTGCATTTTTAAATCAGTTTTATGCTGCATTTGCATTTTTAAATCAGTTTCGTGCTGCTATGACACTGTCTTTCTGTATGCTTGATGCAAATTTAAAATGCAAATACAGATTCGACCATAGTGTCCCAAAAGATAAAGTAACTGGAGTGAAGTAATATTAAATGTTAGAACATATAAGAATTTGTGAACAGGAGGTTTTGCTGCATGAGTAATTTTCTTGTTGAGACCCATTTGCACTAGCAAATTACAATTGTTAATTATAGGAAACCATATGCAGATTCATCCACCCGCTATGCTTTTCTAAAAGTGTGCTAATAAAATCAGCGAGAAGGTCTTTACAAAAACACCCAAACCAATAAAAATTATGAAATCATTATTCAGTTCAGCTAAAGAGACTTCCAACTTCACAGGAGATTCATCTCACCGAAAACTCAAGCAATGAAAAAGAAACAGATAACTGTATCTAATGTTCTGATTTCAATACAGAGAAAATACTTGGGCTTTATTGTCATAATTTCGGAGATAAAAACAGTGTAACTAGTTATGAACAGTGTTCCCTGGAAGCTGTGCTGGGGTGTGCTAGCACACCAATTACTGGAGCCCAGAGCAGGGATTTTCATCCCAGCAGACAGGCCTGAGGAGTAGGTGGCCCCACCCTCCCAATCATCAACTTCCTTGGTGAGGCAGCAGGATCACTGGTTGGAGGTCCAGAGCTTGGCTGCAGGGCAGGCCCTATAAAGGGAGGCACTTGTGAGGGCCCTACCCTACTTCCTCTTCAACTAGAACTCCTGGAAGAGCCTTCCTGCTCTCCTGCCCCACAGGCCACTAGATCAGGTAAATCTCCCCCTTGCCTCTCTCTGCCCAAGAGGAGGGTTGGGGAGACTCGGGAGGGCCCCAGCAACTATGCTGCACATTCCTCTCCCCAGCCCCAATGGACTTTAAAGCTAAATACAGCACGAGGCTCTTCATGGGCCTATTTGTTTTTTGGGGGAAGGAAAGGAGTTGGCTTCCACATGGAGGCTTGAACCTGCTTGGCTGGTTGCTGATGAGTCTCAGTGGACAGAAAAGCCCCTGAGTTTGTTTTGAGTTTGTTTGGGGTGGTGGTGAAGGAGCTGGCTTCCACGTGGAGGTTTAAACCTGCTTGGCTGGTTGCCTGAGAGTCCCAGTGGAAAGAAAAGTCCCTGGGTTTGTTTTGGTGTTGGATACAGCCTTCCTTCAACTTAAGAGTCTCTTCAATAACAGAAAGGATAGGAATCCTTAGACAGGAGGAAGGCTTCAAACTTTAGTTACTGGAGTAGTTGTTAGCCGAACTGCTTATTTATGCAGTGTCTGGACTAACTTATTATTGAGTTCTGGTCTGTGTATACAGAGAAAGCAACTTCATCCAGAGAACCCGTTTCCCCAAAGAGAACACTTGACAAGGTTTCTTTAGTAAAATCAAAGATTCTCTTTACTGAATAATATCTTTTTAGTTCACAGGCAAGCAAAACAGATGCACTCACACATACACACAAGTTCCTTTAGATACAGTAGAAATGGAAACACAATATTGGGGTTTTAAACTAAAAGTATTTAGGGAAGGGGAAAATCACGTGATACTTATCTGATCCTGTAGCTCGACCTTCCACAGTGAAGAATATAAGGATTGTTTCTAACTAAGGGAAACTCTCACTTTACACAGCTGAAACCTGCCAACATGTGTAAAGGGTCTCTTGGTTCGGATTCCAAGAGAGCACACAAAAGTTACCTATGGTAGATGTAAGGTTGGGTGTGGGGGATGGTCAAGGCGGTGACCCAGAACAAAGGCTGCACCTTGTTTTTATCAGCTAGTATTAGGGGGCTGGCTTTGGGGTCTCTCAGTCCGTCCCATCCCTATACCATTGGCTATAGGATGTGGGGTACCCTCCTACTAAGGTGGGGCAATATTGAAAGTCTACACCTTTACTAAAGGGGAACCTTTTGGTCCAAGGTGCAAAGATGGGTTGTCATGGAAACCTTAAGAATGCAGATGACTCTGGCTTAGTCCAAGTGACAAACAGGAAACAGTCTTAACACATGCAAATGCCAAGCGTCTTGTGGGTTACATGTGGAATTCAGATTCCTCAATGGTGGACAGGTTGTCGTTTATAACATCCTTCTAGCAGACCATAATGGAGATGCTTTCTTGTTCCCAGTGCATGTTGGGTAGATGTATGCATGTGTGTCTGTGACTTCATTAGCATGAAAGTGCAGTCTGCAAGCAGCTTTCTAGTGCAGGTGGTCACATCAAACAAAGCATACAGTTCTCCCAAACCAAAGACACTTTCAAGCACCATACAGGTGTGTGTGCAGGTCAGAAAATAACAAATAAAAGCATTTTCAAAGTACATCTCCTAACATAGTAGCAGAGGGGTAGGAGCCACAAGGTGACTTGAGTATTCTGTGCTGAGGCTTGCAATTTTAAATGTGATGTTGCAAGAAAACATCTTGCCTTTTCATAGAATTACAGAGTTAGGAGAGGTCATACAGGACATCTAGTCCAACCTCCTGCTCAGTGCAGGATCAGCCTAGAGCATCTCTGACAATTGTAAACTATCAGCTTGGTTCATAGTTTTTTTGTAAGTTGTTTGAATGGATGCACTTAAATTGTGCAAAATAGTCTCTCTCCACTTCATTATATTTTGTGATGTGGCGTTCAGAGTTCAGTTGGCTTGGTGAGCTGGTGGGGCCTCAGGCCCCTGGAGGTTCATGTCTGTATATTTTGTATGTTTGTAAACTGAAATGTAGGCTGGCTCACAACTTCTATGGTTTAGCCCACAAAGAAAAAAAATTGCACACAGACCTTCAGAGCTTAGAGGGAACATTGGTTGTGACCTACCTGCAGGGCTCTTTTTGTAGCAGGAACTCCTTTGCATATTAGACGACACACCCCTCCTGTAGCCAATCCTCCAAGAGCTTACAGAGCTCTTCTTACAGGGGCTACTGTATGCTCTTGAAGAACTGGTTACATTAGGGGTGTGTTGCTTGATATCCAAAGGAGTTCCTGCTACAAAAAGAGCCCTGCCTACATGTACGTACTCATACTCTTTTCCAGAGGTCCCCAACATGGTACCCCTCTGTGCCACGGTGTGCTGACACCTTTCCTGGTACCCACCAAGTATTTTTTAGAAAATGGGCAAAGCCAGCTGAGGCTTTTGCCCAGCAAGGTTTCTGGTTGGCCATTGGAGATTTGATTGGCTGGGAAGACTGTCATGTGCACTGGGTAGTTGACGTACAAAAACAGGATTTGCTTTTTAAAATTTCTCTGAACAAATATATATTTCAGAGTGGTATATAGGATTGGGTAGGCCTGTCAAGGTTAAGGCCCAGTAGCCTCATAAGGCCTCTTGATGTGGCCTAATTGAACAATCTTCAGGGCTGTGAAATGATAATCTTAGTAGGACAGCACTGGCTAATTTAGCAGTGGTTGATAATGCAGTCAGTTCCACTTCTGTTTCCTTTAAAGTAGCAGCAGCATGGATGATAACACAGGACAGTATATAACACAGGACAGTATATTGAAGTGGAATGAAGGTTACAATTTGCCCATATTTTTAGCCATTTCTTGACTCCAAACAACAAGCAGTGTCCAGCAGGGACCATACCACAATAACAAACAAAAAAATCAAACACTAATATTTATGTTTTCAAAAGTAATGTTTTTGACCATCTAGTATTTATTTTGATTTGCATGAGTTCTTCCATATTCCTCATGTAACTGCTGTGATGGACAGGAGGCTGTCCTTGTTGAGATCCACATGTTCTGTAAGTCTAGCTAGATGGATTTGATCTAGTGACAGGTAGCTGTCAGCCAGGAATCTCTGTTAGAGCTGGCTATAACCGGTTCAGGGCAGTCTTGCCACTGCTATCACAGTGACTTAGCACTGAAGCCTGATTGGCTGGTGTTTGTATAAATGTACAGTGAGTGATGTACAGTTTCTCCTCCTCATTTGTATGATTGCAGCAGAGCACTTTGACACTCTGTTTGATGGTGGCTGTGGTGTGTAAACAAATGTATATAGTTTGCACCTAGCTGAAGCCTCCAGTATTTATTTGGATACTCGCACTCTCTTCTGGCCCACTCCGTGCCTACCACTTCTGCTGTTCGAACCCGTGACAGTCCTACCCTCTAAGGGGAAAACAGCCACTCTGCTGAGCCTATGGGAGACCTGCTCCAGCATCCAATCACCTTTCAGAGGGGGAATGGAATGCTGGAAGGAAACACAGCAAGAGTTCTGTTCAGTGCAGTTTCAGGAGAGGATTAAGAGCTCAGGTCTGGCTCAGGAAAAGAGCAGACAGGCTGCAATCAGACAGCAGGCTTGGCACAGTCTGGCCACACCAAAAAATCTCTCTGGAGCTATTTGTTCTGGAGAGGGAGCTACCAGACGAGCCCTCCTCCTCTTCTCCCCTCTACTTTGCACATGTGCAGAACCACTTATTCACCATGGGCGAATAAGCAGTTATGCACATATCACTAACAGAGGGAGAAAATGGCAGCCATGGAGCAGAAGCCACAGACCTCCAAGCATTCTGAGCATGCAACAGGGTGATTAGACAGCCAAAAATGCACAGTGGGGCAATTTGAGCTGTAAATATCAGACTTCTCCAGTGTCAAGGAAGTCCAGGGTGTGGACGGGGGCTGACGACTGGGGAACATAATGGAAGACAGATGTTGTTGTCTGGATATACACATTAAATCTGGTAGGGAAAAGGGACAACATCAGACCAAACACAGATTGAAGAGTAGCTCTGCTTGGTGGTGTGGTTTAGCCCTACTTTTGAGAGAGAACAGAGTACCTGATCCTTAGCCCTGCCTCTGGTGATGAGCAGACCTTATGTCATTTAGTCTGACTCTTGGGAAAGGGCAGGCTGGTGTGGGTGGAACCCTGAGTGTGTGTTAGGATTCAAACTAGTGGCTAGTCAGTAAAATCCTGTTTATGCCTGAAAATATTAAAGCAAAATATTAAAGAAAATTCAATCTACTCCTTGAAGTCATAACTAGTTTAAATTAGCATGCTCAGCCAGGTTTCTCCTTTGTCCACCTGGAGAACTGTGCTGCTTATCTGTTCTTTGAAACCAACTTGTAAATAAATAAATCTTCTGTATTGTTAATATACAATTCATGTCTCCGTGATCTCCATATTCTACTTGTGCACCACAAAACTTACCTTGGCAGCAAACCTAAGCCTATATACCCACTACTTTTAGAACACCCAGTAACTGAGGGGAAGGATTATGTTTTAAAACAAACCTGGTTCCCCAAAAATAATAGGAGGCTGTGTGGATCCCCTGTCAAAACTGTTTCTATAGCTGCCTTTGGGAGTCAAAATCCAGCTCTCAAAAGCACAGCGAATCTATGTTGTATGCAGATGAATAGCCACATGCTTGGTAATTGTGACTTCACCAGCTTCAAACACCCCCCCCCCCAAGATCTATACTCACCTGCAGGTCTATTTTGGGGCAGGAACACACAGGAACAGAGTTCCGGCTGGCTCCTGAGTTGGCCACACCCAGCAGGAACTCATTAGCATAACAGGCCACACCCAACAGCAGAAACTCATTAGGATTGGCTACATTAGGGGTGTGTGGCCTAACATGCAAAGGAGTTCCTGCTACAAAAAAAGCCCTGGGTTTTGACAAGGAACAGGGTAAACAGGATAAGAAGCAAAAGGCGGGGGTGTGGCTGGATGACCACACTTCTGGTAACATGGGGGTGTTGCCTAATATGCTAATGAGCTTGCTGTCAGCTGTGGCCTAATATGCTAATGAGTTTCTGCTGTTGGGTGTGGCCTATTATGCTAATGAGGTCCTGCTGGGCTTTTTCTACAAAAAAAGCCCTGCTCACCTGAGATTCATCTTGTATATAAAAAGTGAGACACAATGCAACAAACTCATTCTTAACAGCATTTCCTTTCCCTTGATATTTGTTTTCCTATCTCTGTCTGCTGGGGAATAGAACAAAGCAGCTTATATGTAAGTACTAGGAGTAAGGCCCATTGTGGGAAGAAATACAACCAGCTCTAGAAGGAAGCTCCAGGTGAGTGTCCTGGCTGTGGCTGGTGGGGTGGCAGAGGGAAGAGGGAAATAGAGGGAGTAAAGCCATGTTTATTTCCCTCTGTTTAGCTATAAGGCAGGGCTGTCTCAAGTCATTTTGATGCCCCAAGTGGGTAGTAGGGGAGGACAGCCTCATGGTAACAGGTATGGTTCCTTCCACCCCTGACTTATGTTAATTTGGGTCCATGCAGTTGCAGCTAAGGTAGAAAAGCACCTCCTCCTATGCCATGTCTTCTGGGTTCCAAGAGTCTGGAGAACAGTTCCATAGCCAGTTACAGGGTTGCCAACTCTGGGTTGGGAAATACCTGTAGGATTTGAGGGGTAGAGCCTGGAGAGGGCAGGGTTTGGGGCGGGGAGGGACCTCAGCAGGGTATAATGCCATAGAGTCCACTGGCCAAAGCAGCCATTGTCTCCAGGGGAACTGATCTTGGTCATCTGGAATTCAGTTTTAATAGCTGGAAATCTCCAGGTGCTGCCTGGACATTAGCTTATGTTAATTTGGGTCTATGCAGTGGCAGCTAAGGTAGAAAAGCACCTCCTCCTATGCCATGTCTTCTCAGTTCCAAGAGTCTGGAAAACAGTTCCATAGCCAGTTAAAGGGCTGCCAACTCTGGGTTGGAAAATACCTGTAGATTTGAGGGGTAGAGCCTGGGGAGGGCAGGGTTTGGGGTGCAGAGGGACTTCAGCAGGGTATAATACCATAGAGTCCACTGGGCAAAGCAGCCATTGTCTCCAGGAGAACTGATCTTGGTCATCTGGACATCAGTTTTAATAGCTGGGAAATTTTCTGTAGGGGAAATGATGTACTGTGGCTGGGGAACACGGTGGTTTCTGGTAGATCTCCAGGCCCCACAGGGAGACTGGGATATGTATTTTACCTCAGGACTCCCAACAGCAACAGCAGACTGTTTAGAATGTTAGAGGCAAAGGCCAATCAGGCCATATATGCAGATGACCTCTGTGTTCTGGCTGGCTATCGGGGGGAGAGGAACAGCAAACTGTTTAGAACGTTGGAGGCAGGACTCAGGCAACGCAGACCCTCTGAATGACAGATCATTCAGCCAACTGATTTCAGAGCGTGTTGGAATGTTCCGGGGAGTCCATGACCAAAACAGAATCTCTCCTTATTATATTTAAGTTTTTGTCTCCCTCTTGCCTCAACATTCCACACACCCCTACAGCCCTTGGCTCCATGACCTGTCTATCATTCAGACAGTACAATGGCTGTGTGGCTCCAGTACCGCCCACCCTCCCACAGAGACGGTGGTTGCTGTCTTGCGCTCACTGTCCTCCAAGACCATGGAGAAGTAGACCCGGAGAAGCCCAACAGAGCCCCCCCCCACGCACCGGGTGCCTGGTGCCTCACTTACCCACCCCAGTGCCTCAATCACTGCTGCTGCTCACCCGTCCACACCCGGGGGCAGCGGCAGCAGAGACACACAGTGCCTGCCCCAATGCCCCATGGGAATGACCTCCAGGGCCTGGCCCTGCTCGGTGACAGCACAGGAACACTCCAGTTAGACCAATAGGTGCCGCCAAGTCAGCAGCCCACCCAGCCCTGGGCTGCACTGGCTGCCGGCCGCTCGCTCACCCTCTCCAGTGCCTCAATCACTGCTGCTGCTCACCCGTCCACACCCGGGGGCAGCGGCAGCAGAGACACACAGTGCCCGCCCCAATGCCCCATGGGAATGACCTCCAGGGCCTGGCCCCACTCAGTGACAGCGCAGGCATGCTCCAGCCAGGCCATGAGGTGCTGCCAAGTTAGTGGCCCACCTGGCCCCGGCCTGCACCGGCTGCTGGCCACCTTGCTCACCCTTCCAGCACCTCAATCGCTGCCGCTGCTCACCCACCCGCACCTGGGGGCAGCAGCAGCAGAGACACACAGTGTCCGCCCCCAATGCCCCATGGGAATGATCTCCATGGCCTGGCCCTGCTCGACAGTGATGGCACAGACATGCTCCAGCCAGCCCAAGAGGCATTGCCAATGCAGTGGCCCAGCCTGCACCTGCCGCCTCACTCACCCTCCCCAGTGCCTTGTTCGCTGCTGCCGTCACTTGCCCACCTGCACCTGGGGGCACTGATCCAGAACAAAAACCAGCAAGCCAAGGCAGCTTTGTTTGAACGCCAAACTACATGAGATGCTCTGAGCTGAGTGATTGAATCACCTTGGCATCTTTGAAAATGCTAATAAGCATCACTTGCTGGATGGAGGAGCCAGTTAAGAGCATGACTAAAGCATTAAAAAACCCACCCTCTGCACCATTTTCATAACCCTACATGTCCCCTTGGGGCTGCTATTTGCCTGATAGGGGAAATTCTCAAGTTGCAAAAAACACATTGAGGGCATTTGAGACTGGGGAAAATGGTACAGAAGAATAAACGCCCTTCTCTGTGTCTCCTGTGTACCATGGCCTCAGATGCTGCCAGATATTACTTTTCAAAACATTTTTGACAGAAGTTCACACGTTTCTCAGCATTTTGACAGTCAGTGTGGTACAGGTCTTACTGTTGGACTGGGATCTGGGAGACTCAGGTTCCAGTCCCCACTCTGCCACTGAAGTCTGCTGGGTGACCTTGGCCCAATCACTGTCTCTCTCAACCTAACCTACCTATACCACACGGTTGTTGTGATGATAACATGGAGGGGGTGAGTGAGATACACCCACAGGAGATGAAGAGTGAGGGGGAAATAAAGGCGGGTTGACGATTGCCTGGGAAGGACATCAGGTTGCCTACTCAAGCTCGGAAATTCCTTGATATTCCTGGATCTTTGAGGGATGCAGCCTGGAGAGGGTGAAGTTTGAGGAGGGGTGGGACCTCAGACAGGTGCCATGCCAGAGACTCCACCCTCCAGTGAGAGCCACTTTGCTGTAGTGGTTAAGTGTGTGGACTCTACTCTGGCCAAGCTGGCTCTGAGGACCTTGCCCAGGCCATGGTTCTGTCAGAGCTGTCCTTGAAAGAGCACTTTCTGTCATAGTCCTCTCAGCCCCACCTACCTTGCAGGATGTCTGTTTTGGGGAGGGGAAGGGAAAGGACTTTGTAAGCCACTGTGAGACTCTTGAGTGAAGGGAGGGGTATAAATCCTAACTCCTTCTTCTTCTTCTTCTCCCACCCAGCCATTCCCTCCTGGGGAACCACTCTGGACAATCTCCAGGTCAGGGGTGGACATCACTCAGAATTACAACTGATCTCTGGGAGGGGCGAAGAGATGGGCACCTGACTTCAGAGGAGCAGATAGTTGCAGGCTGATGCTTGCCTGGCAAGGAGATAGCGTTGCCAGCTCCAGGTTGGGAAATTCCTGGAGATTTGAGGGGTGGAGCCTGCAGTGAAGTCTGAGGAGGGCTCAGACCTCAGACAGCTATAATGCCATAGACTCCACCCTCCGACCCAGCCACTTTTCTCCTGGGGAACCATTGTTGCCAATCTCCAGGTGAGGGGTGGAGATCACTCAGGTTTACAACTCATCTCCATGACTGAGGGCAGATGTCAGCTGTAGTCAGAGGGGCAGAAAGTGGTGGGTTGGTGGTTAGCTCAGGGGGGAATGGGGTTGCCACCTCCAGGATGGCAAATTCCTGGGGATTTCAGGGGTGGAGCTTGGAGAAGGTGGGGTTTGAGGAGGTCACCACAGCACATTGATGCTGCATGCCCAAGGCCTCGGCACTCTCCCAGAGCCTCTTTCTAGAGCACATTGTCTTTATTCTCACAACGGGCCTTATTCCTAGTTATATATAAGGCGATTGTTTGCAATTGCTACAGTTTGCCTTTTACAGATCAAAAATATAAGAAATCTTTCAGAAGCGATAAACTTCTGCTAGAGAACAATTGAAAATGTTTTCTAATGTATATTCCATGTGCTATCATGCATTCTCACACCAAAAAAACACAACCTTGTATCATTGTCTGTTGTTGCTTCAATCCACATATCCATTTTTTCTTCAGTATGTGAAAATTTGATGAGTTGATGTCAACGAGTTTTTTCCAGTCACTGCAACATTGCAGAGCCTCAGAGGCAATCTTCCCATGCCTGAACAGAGTTGATGGGCAAAGCAATTCAGGTTGGCAGTGGGCTTTCTTCTGTTCCATGGGCCTCAGTAGATGCTCAGCCATGCTAGCCCTTGATGTCAGCCCTGGGAACAGACAAAATGAAAAGAGATAAAAGTATTAGGTTATTTTTCCCCGAGAAGTTCCACTCTTTGTGTTTGTGATGGACAGAAGAGAAAACAAGTATATGATCTTCTTTCTAAAGCAAACTGAAAGGGGGGAAAAGGCATCAATGGCACTTTTCATGGTATGTTTCACTGCTGAAAAGTTTAGCTCATGATTGAAACATTCAGTAGGTAAAATAATCATATGCAATTAAAATTTCATATTTTCTTTTACATCTAGTTAGAATTTTGTTTTGAAACATATGCAAAAGATGGCCATTCAACTTCACTTGATATCAGTGTGGAATTCAAGCAGCAAAGATGAAAGCAAAGCTCTGAAATGTTCCCCACCTGAATTCTAAATTTAACTAGAATGCATATGGACTTTGGTGTCCTGTCATTTTCATTGTTAATCATACTGTATACATAATAAATATTCTATTAAGCTAGGCTGACTGATGCTGCAGTATACACAGACAACTTCAAATTTGAGGACTGCCTCACTGATTTCATTGGAGAGAGAGGTTTTGTGCTTGCAAATGAATGCACACAAAGGCTCCATGTATGATGCAATGGAACATCTTTGTGATTACAAACATTTTGCATGCATTTCAGATCTCTTATGCCTGGATTAAGGCCAACTGATGCCCTAAGCACAGCCCAACAGTGGTGCCTCTCTGCACTAAAACTTAAATTTATTTATGTGAAAGAACAGTAGAATAAATAATAAAGAGTTTAAGGGTCTGTTACACAAATCAGCTGATGTTAAATGCTAGCCAGATCCAGCCAGCTGTGTTCACACTCAACAGAAGCAAAACTCTCATGCCATGAGACAGAAACAAATATGATATCTGATGACACCTTCAAACTGAATTTTTAAACTTTAGTCACCATGCCAAAGAAAATGTTTTTTTTAACAATGTAGATTAAAGTCAAACACGACAGATAAGTAAAAAATTACTAAAGTTGAGTATGGCAGTGAAAGAGTTAAGGGTGTGATAGCTAGGGGGGAACTCTGTGGTTCCCCCCTTCCCTTGGTGCCCTAAGCAGATGCTTATTTTGCTTAATGGTTAATCCAGGACTGCCTATAAAAAAACACTGGATTGAGAAGAAAGGGTTTAGATTTTGTTCTGTGTTGTGGTCATTAATAACGATGACATTGCTGATGGATACACCTATCATGTGTACAGTGATACATGAATTTAAGAATGTTCATCTGCCTTTAGCAGTTGCATAGCAAAGGTAAAGCACTTGTTCTGTTCTCTTTGGCAACACTGCACACTAGGACTGCACCTAATTATTGTCAAGTTCCATTTTCGCAGTGAGTATTGAATTTCAGAGTGGGGGTGGGATGTTAACCTTTCAGTGAGTCTCTTATCTTCTCCTCTTTTGTGCCATTTTCTTTCATGTTCATAGACACTGATCTCTTGATCTGCTATTTACTGAAGGGAGGGGAGAATTTGTACTTATAGCTGAAATAACAAGGCCAATACTTCCACACAATGGAATGGACATCCCAAAATGAAAACTATTGGAAGTAGTGCAGTGTAGAAGAACAACATGTTATTCTGTGGCCCCAGCCTGAAATCCAGGATAGGGCCCCAGAATCCTTGCCAATTCCACCCCACCTGCCCCTCTGCTGAGGTACCCCAAGCTCAAGGAAGAGGCATCCTTTACCTTTCCTACCATCCACCACCATGCCTTTGTGGACTCTTTCCTGCCACTGCTATAAGAAGCCATGCCATCACTCACTATGTCTCCTGGGCAAGCCAGCATGCATATTGCAGTGGCAGGTTCCTGACTTCCCTGCTCCTTCCCAACTGCTGCCTTTTGCTTACCTACCTGCTCCTTGGGTCATGGACACACCTTGATAGGCTCGCAGAGGTAAGAGGTGTACTGATCTCTTTGGGGCTTGGGACACAGTGACTGTAGCCATTGGGTGAGGTCCTCAAGCAGGTCATGCCCCAGAAATCCCTGCCTTGCTCCAATAGAATGCTTTCCCATTCCATCCAGCAGCTCCAGTGCCACCAGTAGTGTTGGAGGGTGGCTGGGGTCCAAACCAGCCTAGGCTGCATGCTAGTGTCTGAGCTCAGGGCTGGTGGGTTCTTGATCATAGATATAGTTGTGTACAGGCAGTGGCCAGCCACTGCTCAAGTTCTTGAGGGGGCAGATGTATGCATTTCCCAAGGTCTGAAGGTACTGTTGGCAGACAAGGAAGTGTCTGTGGGATGTGTGTGTGTGTGTCAGCACAACCCTCCCCAGCCCTGGGCTAAGTCCAACCCCGCTTAACAGAGCCTGTGATAGGTCCCAGTTTCAGCTCAGCATTATTTCAGGCTATAAACCACCTCAAGTAAATGAAAACCTTGATGAACACTATGTTATACATGATTTATGTAAGCTGGATCTTCATTTATATTGGAAAACCCATTCTTCAGCTACAGGCCTTTATTGTGTTCACATTTCCACGCTCTTTCCAAGCATGGATTGAGCATCTTGTTCAGAATTCTATGAAGTCCCACCTTTCCTTTCAGAGCTGTTTTACCAAGGAGATATGAGAAAAAAGGGAAAATAAGAGGAGCTAGACATACTCCTCTAGCTGAATGTTACTGCTTTTCCCTGCTTTAGCAGACATCAAAGTGTTTATGACACCATCACTGTTGGTTCCATCAATGTGTTGTTAACATCAACAAACCATTCTCCACTTTGTTTCAGATCTATTTGCATGACTAGCAATCAACACACCTTATAATAAATAGGAAGGGTTCACCATACAGAATAGTCTTCGAAACAAAAGAATAAGAAGGATATGGATGTGTGTGTGTGATGTGCTGTCAAGTTGCTTCTGACTTATGGTGACCCTATGAATTAATAACCTCCAAAATATTCTATTGGTAACAGCCTTGCTCAAGTCTTACAAACTGAAGGCTGTGACTTCCTTTATTGAGTAAATCCATCTCATGTTGGGTCTTCCTCTTTTCCTGTTGTCCCCTAGCATTATTGTCCTTCCCAGTGAGTCCTGTCTTCTCTTAATCTGACCACAGTATGATAGGCTCAGTTTGGTCATTTTAGCTTCTAAGGAGAGTTCAGAATTGATTTGAACTAGAACTCACTTCTTTCTCTTTCTGGCAGTCCATATCCCACAACACCACATTTCAAATGAATCAACTTTCTTCCTGTCAGCTTTCATCATTATCCATCTTGCAGTGGGGAATGCTATGGTATGTATTAACTTGATCTTTGTCACCAGTGACACATCCCTGCACTTAATAATCTTTTCTAGTGCCTTCATGGCTTTCCTTCCCAATCTCCTCCTGATTTCTTGGGTACCTTTTGGTCGATGATGGAATCAAGGAATAGAAAATCTTGAAAGATTTCAATTTCTTTACCCTCAAGCTTAAAGTTGTGTAATTCTTCAGTAGTCATTATTTTTGTCTTCTTAATGCTCAGCTGTAATCTTGCTTTGAAAATTTCTGCTTTAACCATCAGCAGTAGCCATTTCAAGTCTTCACTGTTTTTGGCCAATAATGTGGTGTCATCTGCATATCTCAAATTGTTACTGTTCCTTCCACCAATTTTCATTCCACCTTCATCTAAATCTAATCCAGTGTTCCTGATGAGATGTTCTGCATAGATATTGAAGAGACAGAGAGATAAAATACAACCTTGTCTGACACCTTTGCCATTTGGAAACCATTTTATTTTTCCATATGCTGTCCTAACAGTAGCCTCTTGTCCAGAATACAGGTTACACATCAAAGCAATGAGATGCTGTGGCACACCCAATTCTTTTAAAACCAACCATCATTTTTCATGATCTACACAGTCAGAAGCTTTGCTGTAATCTATGAAACACAAGCTGGTCCACCACCCCCGAAATTCTCTCATATCCACCAGTAATCAAGATTTATTTATTTTTGGAGAGGGTTTACCCAACCTACCCACAAGTGGGCTCAGGGTGGTTTACATAATTTCATACAAGTTAATTCCATAAAACTTTACAGCATTAAAATAACACTAACCAATTAAACCTATTAGCAGCTCAATAACTAGTATCCATTCCAGTGACCACTTCACTTATGCCAGTGGTGGAGCAGATCTGCTGCTCTGGGGGATCTAAATGGCACATGAACCAATTAGGCTTAAGGCCTGAGGCAGGGGAGGCCAATGTTATTTGATGCCCACTGCCTCAACTGAAGGCCTGGTGGAACAAGCCTGGTGGAACAGGCCCTGCAAACTTGCAACAAATCCCACAGGACCCTGATCTCTCTTGGGAGCATGTTCCACCAGGCCAGGGTTGAAAAGGCCTTGGCCCTAATTAAGGCAAGACAGGTATCTTTTGGGCAGGGACTACCAACCAGTACTGGTCTAGAGAGAGCAGAGCTCTCTGAGGAGAGGTGGTCCAGCAGGTATATTGGTCTCTAGCCACATAAGGCCTTAAATGTTAACACCATAAACTTAAACCTGACTTGGTACTCAACTGGCAACCAATGCAGCCGTATGATTAGTGCATCTTCATTTTCTGAATCCAGCTTGAACTTCTGGCATTTCACATTCCATATATGGTAACATCTTGTTATAAGAATTTGAGTGTCACTTTATTCACAAGAGAAATGAATGTCATGGTCTGATAGTTGCTGCAGTCTATGACATTTCCTTTTTCAGAACTAGAATGTAGATTGAGCATTTCCAGTCTGTGGGTCATTGTTTTGTTTTCCATATTTGTTAATATATTCTTGTTAGGATATCGATAGTCCATTAAAATCTTATCTACTCCTGGAGATTTGTTTCTCTGAATTGCTCTCATTGCAGCTTTCATTTCACTTTCTAAAGCTGCAGGCTCTTCTTCAAAAGATTCCTCATGAAGGAATTTGTGTTCCTTCTATATAGTTATGAGTTTATTGTTCCGATCTTATCTTCATTTTGTCCTGTTCACTTTATGTGTTTCCATGTTGATCTTTCAGTATGCTTTAAATTTCCCCTTGATTTCATGGATCTTGTGGAACAGATCTTTTGTTGAAAGAATTTTTAGAACCTTCAAATAAAAGCAAATGGACAAAATAGCATAAGGATGCAACTGAATGGCTAGGAACTAGGGCAGCTCTTTAGTCACATGCAAAGATCAGCACTGCATGTGCACACTGTGGTTTCTCCCATTTCCCCCCTCTCTCACAGCCACGTAGCATTTCATGTAACATCAGAAACCCTCTTGGGTTTAAAAAATGGCCTTTCAAACAGTGTACTAAGCTGTTCTGTGAAGAAGAAAGTACCATTTATATTTATTTGATAGTGGTCACGATCACATGGACAATTAGCTGTGCTATAGGTGCGAATGCCAGGTGGATTTAAAGGATGTGATCAGACACAAACATCTGGGAAGCGCCCTGCACCTGTCAGCAACCCATTTTGCTCTGCTGCAGAAGCAGAGTAAAAAGACACCAGGGAAAGTCCAGTAGCAAATGGGTTGCTATGGGCCATAGACGGCCTTTCCCCTATCTGATTGCTCCAGCACGCTCTCATGGCATCAGAATGGTCTGATCAGTCGGTTTCGGTTTCCGGCGTCGCGAATGGCGGCCGCTTCTCGGGACGCTCCCGGAGGCGGTTAGCCCACGCGCAGTTAGGGGGGTCTTCGCATATGCGAAAGACCCTAGTGAGCCTTAGGTAAAGGCTCCGAACCGGGGGCGCTTGGGGAGTAGCCTCTTTGCCGGCAGACAGCCGGGAAATTGAGGCTTTCTCCCCGCCCCAATCGGCCCCGCTGCGGCGTGCCCGGAATGGGACTTAGCGGCGCCACCGAATTCCAGGAGTGAAAACAGCGCTATAGTTCAACATAAAAAGAAGTAGTGGCATCGAATCGTGAGTTGAAGATCTATTTTGAAGCGTAAATCGGAGCCCCCTGCATGCGTATAAGCGTTGGGAGGAGGGAGGAGTCCCCACCCCCTCGAGAAGCAAGCTATTCAAAGGGAGCGCGAAGGGGGCAGAAAGAAAACAAAGTGTTGGTGAAAGTACCGTTGGGGCTGCATGGAAGAATGTGTTCATCTTAGCTTCCTGGGGGATGCGGCACGAACTTTTTAAAAGTAAACAAAAAAACAAAATGTCGATAATGGAAAAAGCCCTGCAGACACCGGAAGAGAAGAGAGGAGGGACTTCCGGTCCAGATAGCCCCCCCAAGAGCTTGCTGTCAATCAACAGAAAAAGGAGATGCTGTGCCCCCTGCTGGAACAATTGCAGAAGATCAACCAAACTTTGTTTAAAATGGAAAGTGTTCTCATCAGTCGACAGAAACAGATATTGGAAACAACTAGAAAGATGAAGGAGATTGAACAGAAATCGAATTTGATTCCAGGTTTCCAGGGCGCTAAAGAAGAGGAGAAAGAAGATCTCGGATTTACCTTGACAAATGTCTTGACACCCCTAACTGGCAGTGAAGCGATAAAGTTAAAAGAAGAGGTGGATAAGGCTCCCAAAGCCTATTCCGCCTTTATAAAAAGAAATACTCTGCCAGTAGAAGGGGATGTCGAGCATAGCAGGCGGCAAACGGGAGATCTAATTTCATCTGCTGAGTTTGTGGAGCCCTGGAAGCTTGAAGGCCAGAAGTTTAAGAAAAAAAGAAAAGAAAGAAGAAGGATTTCATCTTCAAAACACAGAAACTCCTGAAGAGACACGCCAGCAGGAAGAAGGATGCAGCATTCAAAATTGGGATAAGTGCAGAAGACAGCAGCCCAGGGGAAGGTGATGGAATGGAAGACTTCAAAGTTAAAATGGACTTAATCCATAACTGGAAGAAAATTAAGAAGAAGATACTTTGAGGACTGTTCGTGTTACATCTGGAAGGAGCTGTTTAATTACTAACCCCAATGGACTTTACTAACTGCATTAACAGAGTGATTTTGGACTTTGCTTTAGTTAAAAAGAAGATCTTCTAACCATGATGGATGCCAAAACTTGGTATTGGTTATTAACCTAAACTAACTCTCACTAACAGAAAAAAATTTCACTCCACCTTTTTCTTTCTCCATCTGTCTACCCTTCCCTTTTCTTATAAAAAGAATAAAATTCTCTCTTTTTAAAGAGAGTTTTACAAAAAAAAAAAGAATGGTCTGATCAGTCCATCCTGACTCTATGCCATTGTTTCCCCCCCTCTCAGTATGCACATCATCGCACCCTCCATAGGGAGCCCTCAGTGCTGAGATGTGATTCATCAATTCCCTGTTTAAGAGCATTGGGAACAAACGGCCAAAAACCCCAAAAACAACTGCAGGGGTGGGCTGCCCCTGCAGCTTCAAAGGACTATGTGATCGTGCAACTGTGGGTCAAATTCCTCTGGGAGAAATAGTCTTGCTTCCCCCCCACGTTATCTCACACGTGTGACCACCACCAATGTACAGGTCACTGAGTTGTAGTGATTATGTATATGATGCTAATGTATTCCAAAAGGGCTATTTTATACAAACACAGCTCCATTTTTATACTGAACAGTTTGACCAAGTAATTTTGTAGGTGTGTAATTATAGAAACAAACATTTCTTGACCTTTATTAAAAGCAACAATTTCAAGGCAAAATCAAAAAGGGTATGTCTTTTAATTCTTCATGATAGCATATAATGAAGTAATTAATCTCAGTTTGAGTTTATATGGATGTTTGGTAGTAATAGTTTTTTTGCCTATTCTGCACATTTAAACTCAACGCGTATTCTGTCATATTTTGTTCAGCTAGAATGCTAGCCCTTGGGTAAAATAAAGAAAGTAATTACTTTTTGTCAAAATGGTGCAAGACCATAGCTCTGGGGTTATAAAACAGACTTCATTAGTGCTGTAAGTCTTCAGTTTTTGCCATTATTTTAGTTGCCCCAAGAGACCTTGAAAGATGAAACTTTGTACTAATGGCAAAATATAATGCTTCTAATTTTAGCACAATCTTGACCATATTATATCACAAATTAAAGAAATGTTCCTCCAGCTTAAACAAGATGCAGCAGTTAGAAATTTGTAAATGAAATCCTTCTGATTTCTTGGTATTAACTCTACATTTTCATTATGCCTTTCTATGACTAAAATGCAGCATATACAATTGCAATCATTAGTAAATGCAGTGATTCATACCCTGCAATATCTTTAATTTTCCATAAGAAAATGTGATCAAACTTCCCAGAGGAGAATAAGTATCAGACTAGTATAATGACCCAGAACGTATGAGCAGAAGGAAGATATGTTTATTTCTCACCTGTAGCATAATTACAGGAAGTTTATAACACCTCTTTGTGGGTCCAGGGACTATGAGGGAGAAAGCATGCAGAAGGAAAAACACAACCAGACATTTTTGGCATAATAATGGCCACAGCTTTATTAGAAACAGAACAAGGAGCATTGGTGCAGCATAGGGATCGATCTAGTATTGAACAACCTGTCTGTTGCCTGATAAACCCCTCCCCCAACTCACCTGCTGTGGGGGAGCCATGGAATGGTAATGCCAGTGGGGGCCATCTGGTGGTGAGAGCCAACCAACAGCCCCCAAACTGGGCATACCACATGATGGCTGCACCCCAAGACCCCCATGGGAGTCCCCAACCAACCCCACGCAGGCCCGTCCTCTGCAAAATGGATCTGTCCCAATGCCCAACCCACCATAAGAGCAGGAAAAGGGGTGCCCTTCCCAGCTCCTGCCAAAGCTCCTAAGCTTTAACCAATAAAGCAGGCCATGACGGATCCTGTACAGCCAAGTGTCCATGCTCCACTCTGAGAGGTGAATTCCATTGTCTCTGTAAAGGGCCTGCTTGCCAGAAAGAAATTACTGTATGTTTGATAATAAATCCCCCAGAAGAAGTGACCAAGCTTCCCTATAGCCTTACAAACTTTTCTCCTGACCAAGTCCACTTTATCTGATGCAATGTCATCTCTCCAAATCTGATGTAAGGATTGATAGAACACAACAGCATAGCTCTTTTCTCAGCAAGTAAGTTCTTCTCTCCTAGCTGAATGACTAAAGCATCTGGAGGAGGGCTGTGATAAAAAAAAAAAAAAAACTTGGGTGGAGATGGTATCTAGAAGAGAAACCCAGCCCATTCCTATGTGGCCCACCCAGACTATTTGCAAACGGTCATTGAACCCCAATGATTTCCCCCAGCCAGATGAGAACACATATTTTCCTGCCCAGCAAACAGTGTTGTGCCATATAATCCAGACTTCTTAGACATGCTTGTAGGAACTAGAATCAAACATAAATTACCCTTAGTTGGGAGCATACAGTATGCTGAAGAGTGCCAGCATCCAATAGCCCTGATCTTATCCAGTGACAGCCTGGTTTCAGAGGCCACAGTGGCTGCACCTATGTGAAAAGAGTGGATGCTGTAATCAGCAAAAGGCAAACCCACTGCAAACAGGCACTTGCACAAAATGCTAGTGAACTGAAATTGTGAAAGACAGGAGCCATCAGCATGGAATAGGAGAGGACCAGGGGAAACTGGTGTCAAGGCCAAGTAATTAGTTCTGGCTTGAATCAGGCAAGGCAGCTTGCAACAAGATCCAGGAACCTTTGAAGAGTGTGATCAGTTTTGAATTGCTGTAGAAAAATACTGAGTTATGGGCTGGATCAGGGATAGGCAGGGGATGAGAAAGTTGTGGTAAATTTTGTATTTACATATTTTAACAGACCATAGAGTATTGCTGACACTTATTTTCATAAATTCTCAGTTCTTAACAGTGAGATATTTCTTTGTCTTAGAGATTTCTTTGCAACAACAATGTGTCTTCATATAGATTTTTTAAACTAACTTTGTTTCCTGGAGGCAAGCACTTTCTTCCTGTACTTATTTCCCTCCCTGTGAGATTATAATGTTCCTTTTGACTATGAAGGTGTCTAAGACCATTTTCTTTTTCATAAACCAGGGGCCTTTTCATAGACTCATAGAATGTTAGAGTTGGAAGGGACCTTGCAGGTCATCTAGTCGAACCCCTTGTACTCTGCAGGAGCATAACCAAAAGATAGCCCTACATACCTACAACATACCCAAAAGATGGTCGTCCAGGTTCCGCTTGAAATGTCCAGTGAAGGAGCATCCACCACCTCCCAAGGCAGACTGTTTCACTGCTCAACCACTCTTACAGTTAGGAAGTTTCTCCTGATATCTAGCTGGTAACGACTCCCTAGTAATTTCCACCCATTAGATCTAGTCTTATAACCCGGAACAAGAGAGAATAGATCTGCTCCATCTTTTACATGACAGCCCTTCAAATACTTGAAAACTGCAATCATGTCCCCTCTAAGTCTTCTCTTTCCCAGGCTAAAAATACCCAACTCTTTCAGCCTTTCCTCATAAGACTTGGATTCCAACTCTCTCACCATCCTGGTTGCCCTCTTCTGGACACGCTCAAGCTTGTCAACATCCTTCCTAAAGTGTGGTGCCCAAAGCTGGACACAGTACTCCTGGTGAGGCCTGACCATAGCAGAATAGAGTGGAACTACGACCTCCCATGATCTGGACACAACGCTTCTGTTAATGCATCCTAAGATTGCATTAGCTTTCTTCACAGCTGTTGTGTCCTGGGATCAGAAGGCAGAGCTGGCGAAATACAGCCAAGCTTCGCTCTCTGAGAACAATAGGGACTAGGTTCCTGAGCTCGCCAGTAGTAAACCAATGGCAGCATTGGCGGGCGATTCAAACCCGCCAATAGGAATATAGGGCCGTCCCCCCTAACTGTATATAGTTGGCCTCCGGCCGTTACTGTGTGTTCTTGTCTTATGTGAAGTACGAATAAACGCGTCTTCTCTTATGTCGTCGTCCGAGTCATGAGGCCCGAAACCCAGTACTTTACAGTGGCGACGAAGGTGGGATTTCAATGCCTTCCGTGACTCCATGAGCGACGAAAAGGACACCGCCGAGCGCCGCATCGCTGACCCCGAGAGCAGCACCGCACCGCTCGCCGAGCATCGCATCGCTGACCCCGAGAGCAGCACCGCACCGCTCGCCCCGGCGCACGCCGTTCCAGACAGAACCATGGCCGCTTCCCATGTAACACTGGAGCACTTCGACCCGTCGCAGCCAGAAACCTGGGACGCATGGGTCGACCAGCTCATCAGCTACTTGGAGCTCAACGAAATCCGCCACCCCGACCAGAAACGAGTGATCCTCCTGAACGCCTGCGGCACCCAAACCGTCCGCCTCGCCAAGAGCCTCTTGGTGCCCCGCACGGCCTTGGAGAGCTCGTTTGGGGAGATCCTGGATGTCCTCAATGCCTACTTCAGCCCCCGACCGACCTTCCTGGCCAAGAGGATGGATTTCCAGAGGCGAGTCCAGGCCCAAGGGGAATCCATTGCCAACTTCCTGGCCGCGCTAAGGGCGCTCGTGGTGGACTGCGGATTCCCGAAGGTGGAGGACAACCTGCTGACGCAGTTCGTGTGGGGCCTGGCGGACTCCAAGCTGCGGCGCAAGTTGGTGGGACACCGGAGGCTCTCCTTAGACGAGGCCCTAGACGCCGCAACAGCCCACGAGGCCGCGGAAGGGGAATGGCCAGTCGCGACCGCCCATGTGGTCGGAAGGAGTCCAAGCCCTGGGTATGCAGGTACGGAAGAGGTCTTCGCCCTCAGACCTCAACAACGCCGGCCGGCGCCGTTCCAGCAGGCCAACAGAGAGCCAGCCAAGCCTTCCGGCAACCGGGTCGTCTGTGCCAGCTGCGGGGAAGGCCACGCAAGGAAATCCTGCAAGTTCCGGGATGCTGTCTGTCACGGGTGCGGAAAGCAGGGACACCTCGCACGGGTCTGCCGATCCAAGGGCCCCCGGAATTCGAGATCATCGGCCCCACTGCATCGCGCATCGTCCACCGCCTACGAGAGCGACGGAAGAGGTCGCCGAGTTGAACCACCTCACCGACCAACCGCTGCAGGTACTTCGCCTCCCCAACCCCAACCTCTCCTCCACCCCGAAGATCCAAGTAACCGTGCGGATCGAGGGGTCCCCTTGCTGCATGGAGGTGGACTCGGGATCGGCGGCGTCCATCATTTCCATGGACACTTTAAAAAGACTTTGCCCGTCAGGGGGACCCCCTCTACGTCCATCGCCGCTAAGCTTGGTGGACTTTCAAAAGAACCCTGTCCCCATCCGGGGAGTCGGCACTTTCCGAGTGCAGTACAGAGACTTTGAGGGGAACTTGGACTTGGTGGTGGTGGAGGGAAATCTCGTGAGTCTCCTGGGGCGGGCATGGTTTGAGGCCCTAGGCATCACAATTGGGGGAGTGAATAAGTGCGGGATGCGCGACTGGGGGGCGGTGTGCAAGGAATTTCCCGAGGTCTTTGACGGGAAACTGGGGTGTTATAAAGGGCCCCCGGTGTCGCTCCACTTAGACCCCACAGTGACGCCCATCCGACGGCGCTTCCGCACCGTGCCCCTGGCCCTCCGCCCTAAAATAGAGGCCGAACTGGACCGGCTAGTGGCCCAGGGAGTCCTAGAGCCTGTCCCGAACGCTCGATGGGAGACCCCGATTGTGACACCCGTTAAGCCAAACGGGGAAATCCGCATCTGCGCGGATTATAAGTGCACCATTAACCAGGCACTTCAGGCGCACGCATACCCCGTACCCGTGGTCAGCCACGTCTTAGCAACACTGGCGGGGGCGCGCATATTTGGTAAGCTGGATCTCACGCAGGCGTACCAGCAACTCCCGGTGGATGCAGCCACGGCTGAGGCGCAAACCATTGTAACCCACCGGGGCGCCTTCAGGGTGAAGCGGCTGCAGTTCGGGGTCAGTGTGGCCCCAGGGATCTTCCAAAATCTCATGGACGATTTGTTAAAAGGGATCCCTGGAGTGACGCCGTTCTTCGACGACGTCCTCATCGCCGCGACCACCCCGGAAAGCTTCGCCGCCCACCTCCGAACGGTACTGGGACGCTTCCAAGCCGCGGGGCTGAAAGTGAAGTGGGAAAAGTGCCTCCTCGGGGTGCCGGAGGTGGAGTTCTTGGGGTACCGGGTAGACGCAACAGGCCTGCATCCGGCGAGGGACAAGGTGAAGGCCATCGTGGAGGCCCCCGCCCCGAAGTCCAAGGCGGAGCTCCAGGCGTTCTTAGGCCTCCTGAACTTTTACCACGCCTTTCTCCCCCACAAAGCCGCCGTGGCCGAACCCCTACACAGGCTGCTGGATAAGGCGACACCTTGGGCATGGGGAGCGAGGGAGGCGGCGGCGTTTCGGGGGGTTAAAGTACTTTTGATTTCTAACGCGGTGCTCGCCCACTTTGATGAAAAGCTCCCGGTAATCCTTGCGTGCGACGCATCACCGTATGGGGTCGGGGCAGTCTTGGCACACAAGCTACCGGATGGAAGGGAAGTCCCGGTGGCTTATTACTCCCGCACGCTGTCCCCCGCGGAGCGGAACTATGCACAAATCGACCGGGAGGGCTTGGCACTGGTGGCGGGGGTTAAAAAGTTTCACAACTTTGTGTACGGGCGGCCCTTCACGCTCGTAACCGATC
Organism: Gekko gecko; assembly: GCA_029375565.1. NCBI lineage: Eukaryota > Metazoa > Chordata > Lepidosauria > Squamata > Gekkonidae > Gekko > Gekko gecko. The sequence continues at coordinate 268,323,483 of JAPDNY010000001.1, forward strand.
ACAAGCCGCTCCTGGGTCTGTTCGCGGCGGACAAACAAACGCCGCAGGTATTGTCGCCCCGGGTGTTGCGCTGGTCCTTGTTTTTAGCGGGCTACCAGTACCAGTTGGAGCATCGGCCGGGCAAGGCGCTGGGTCATGCCGACGCCTTGAGCCGCCTGCCGCTGCCGCAGACAGGGGAAGATCCGGCCCCGGCTCCCGCAGTCTTGCTAATGGAGGAGCTGCCAAACCCCCCCTTCAGGCAGCAGACGTGGCCGCCCGCACGTCCCGAGATCCCATTCTCTCCCGGGTCCTAAACTGGGTGGTGAGGGGATGGCCAGCGGAACCGACAGGGCCAGAGTTCACGGCATACAAAGCCAGGCGGGAAGAGCTATCCGCCTTAAAAGGGTGCTTGTTATGGGGGGACAGGGTGGTCATCCCGGGGCCCATGAGACAAGGGGTTCTAGAAACGCTACATGAGGCCCACCCCGGCATAGTACGAATGAAAGCTCTGGCAAGGAGCTACGTGTGGTGGCCCGGGATGGACGCCGAAATCGAAACCTGGGTCCGAGGGTGCACACGGTGTCAGGAAGTCCGCCCCAATCCCCCGAGAGCGCCAACCCAAAGCTGGGAGTCTACCCACAAGCCGTGGTCACGCCTACACATAGACTTTGCGGGGCCGTTTCAGGGGCTCCAGTTCATGGTGACGGTAGACTCCTACTCGAAATGGGTGGAAATAAGCCCAGTGTCTACCACCTCGGCCAAAGCGGCAATAAGGGCCCTGCGGAAAATATTCGCGACGCACGGGTTACCCGACACAATCGTGTCGGACAACGGGGCAGCGTTCACATCTGCTGAGTTTCAAGCGTTCCTCGAAAGGAACCTCATCAGGCACATACGATCAGCGCCCTTCCACCCGGCAACCAATGGACAGGCGGAGAGGACGGTACGCACCGCCAAAGAGGCCCTGAGCCGCATAACGGAGGGGGACTGGGAGTTCCGGCTGGCCCGCTTCCTTCTCACATACCGCACCACCCCAAACCCCATCTCCGGGCATTGCCCCGCAGAACTATTAATGGGCCGCCGCCCTACCACTTTATTAGACAGACTCCACCCGGACCGAGCCCCAGAGAGAAAGCTGGTCGAGAACAGGGAGGCGCCCCGAAGCTTCCTACCGGGAGACCCTGTCTACTTCCGGAACTACGGGGCGGGGCCGCAGTGGGTGGCCGGGCGCGTCCTAAAACCCACCGGGCCAGTGTCATACGAAGTCCTAACAGATGGGGACCGGGTCCTCCGTAAACACGTCGACCAGCTCCGGAGGCGGCAAGACCCCGACACAGAGATCCAGTTACCGGGAAATGCCGCCGCCGCCCCATCATCCGATCGACCGCAAGCACCGACAGCGGAGCCAGCGCCAGAAAGTCCACGGAATCCGGAGGGGGCCCCGGTGACAGCTGAACCGCCGCCGCCGCTGCCGCCGCCGTTACAGCCGCCACCGTCACCGCCTCGGCTACTACCAGAGGTCCAAGCTCCTTGTGCTGGCGGACCACCCGATAGGGGCCCCGCCAGTCCGGTACCGGCCCCCCGACGTTCGCTAAGAGAACGGAGGGCACCAACATACTTAAAAGACTACGTCACCTGATAGGAGACGAACTATGGGGGAGGGGTGTTGTGTCCTGGGATCAGAAGGCAGAGCTGGCGAAATACAGCCAAGCTTCGCTCTCTGAGAACAATAGGGACTAGGTTCCTGAGCTCGCCAGTAGTAAACCAATGGCAGCATTGGCGGGCGATTCAAACCCGCCAATAGGAATATAGGGCCGTCCCCCCTAACTGTATATAGTTGGCCTCCGGCCGTTACTGTGTGTTCTTGTCTTATGTGAAGTACGAATAAACGCGTCTTCTCTTATGTCGTCGTCCGAGTCATGAGGCCCGAAACCCAGTACTTTACAACAGCCACATCGCACTGCAGGCTCATGTTGAGCTTGTGATCAACCAGAACACCTAGATCCCTTTCACATGTGCTGCTATCAAGATAAGTCCCTCCAATTCTATAGCTGTGCCTTTGATTTTTTGTGCCCAGGTGTAGGACTTTGTACTTATCTCTACTGAAATTCATTTTATTTGCCTCAGCCCACTGTTCCAGCCTATCTAGATCATTTTGAATCCTGACTATGTCTTCTTCAGAATTAGCAATCCCTCCCAGCTTTGTGTCATCTGCAAATCCGATAAGCATCCCTTCTATGTCTTCCTCCAGGTCATTTATAAAAAAATTGAACAATACCGGGCCTAGGACTGAGCCCTGTGGCACTCCACTCGAGACTTCCCTCCACATAGACACAGAGCCATTTACGAGCACTCGTTGGATACGATTTTTCAACCAACCATGAATCCATCCAATGGTTGCTCCATCCAACCCACACTTAACCAGCTTATCCTCAAGAATATCATGAGAAACTTTGTCAAATGCTTTACTGAAATCTAGATACACTAGATTTCATTGCATTGCCAGAGTAGTAACTTTTAGTAACTTTTAGTAACTCTGTCAAAACAGGAGATAAGGTTGGTCTGGCATGACTTATTCTTGATAAACCCATGCTGGCTACTACCAATTAACTCATTCCGTTCAAGGTGCTCACAGATAGAGTGTTTGATAATCTGCTCCAGAATTTTTCCAAGTATTGATGTCAAGCTGACAGGCCTGTAATTTCCTGGCTCTGTCTTTTTTCCCTTCTTGAAGATCAGGACAACATTTGCTCTTCTCCAGTCTTCTGGCAGAACACCAGTAATCCAGGACATCTCAAAGATTAGAGCCAGAGGCTCTGAAATAACATCTGCAATTTCTTTTAGCACCCTGGGAGGCAAGCCATCTGGCCCTGGAGATCTGAAAGTATTTAAGGCAGCCAGTCTCTAACCATTTCCTTACTTACTCAGGACTGGCAGTTCCTCTTTCCTTCATATGCCCTGCATTCTTCAGTTTGTATAAAACTCACCTTATGGTTAAAGACTGATGCAAAGTGAGAGTTGAGTAATTCCGCTTTGTCTTCATCCCTTATTAAAACTTGGCTGTCTTCCCCTAGCAATGAGCTTACCCCATCCCTGTTCTTCTTTTTGCTCCAAACATAGGCATAGAAATTTTTCTTGTTATTTTTAGCATCCCTTGCAAGCCTCAGCTCCATCTGCGCTTTAGCCTTTCTGACAACCATCCCTACAGATTTGAGCCTGCTTCTTGTACTCACCCTCAGTAATTTGGCTCTCCTTCCATTTTCTGTACATTTCCCTTTTCAGTCTCAGCTTTTCAGAGAGTTCCTTGTTCAGCCACCTTGGCTTCATTACCTGTCTCCCACCTTTTTTTCTTACTGGAACAGTTTGGGATTGTGCCTTAAGCACTTCATTTTTCAGCATCTCCCATCCTTCCTGTGCAGATTTTCCCCTCAGCGTTTCCAGCCACGGGATCCTACCTAATATTTCTCCAAGTTTTTTGAAATCAGCCTTCCTGGATACGAATTCTACTATGTCCTGGTTTCACATCCCTCACTTTGTCACATTCCAAACTGACATGGTCACTATTTCCCAAGGATTCCAGAACATTCATTTCATCAACCATTTCTTCCCTGTTAGTCAGAATTAAATCTAGGATAGCAGATCCTCTGGTTCCCACCTCCACTTTCTGAGAGATGAAGTTGTCCACAAGACTGTTCAAGAATCTGCAGGATGCCCCGTGTCTAGCAGAGTTAGATTTGCAGCAAATATCTGGATAGTTGAAATCTCCCATAACCACTACATCCTGTCTCTGTGAAAGTTTAGCAAGCTGTTGTACAAATGGATCATCCCATTCCTCTGTTTGGTTTGGAGGTCTGTAGTATACCCCCACAACAATATCCCCTTCTTTCCTACCCTGCTCCCACACATTTTCAACAGGGCACCTCTCAAAATCCTGAATTTCAGTGCAAGCGCATTCATTCTTGACATATAGTGCCACCCCGCCGCCTTTTTTTATGATGTTCTGTTTGAACAAGGTATATCCTTCAATCACTATGCTCCATATATGAGACTCATCCCACCAAGTTTCAGTGATACCTATCAGATTGTAATTATTTTCCAATATTTGAAGTTCAAGTTCTTCCTGTTTATTTTCTATATTCAGAGATGAACCCATTGAATAAGTAGGAAATATTCTCCATTTCCCAGAAGCAATATTCCTTTCCTACTTGGCTAGACTGGCAGTTTCAACCTACTGACCAATATCTCCTGCCAAACCTGATCCTCAGTTCTTGACACTGTGAATAAACAGTTTTCAACTTGGCTGACACTAAGACTAAAAGTTCCTATTTTGAACTTTTCCTCAGTTTATAGTAAGGGCAAGGAGTTATGTCCCTACACTTTCCAAGTGACTTTGTCTGATTCCCTCTGACAGACACACTAACTCCAAGGCTGTGGTCAAATAGCAAGCTTAGTGTTGTCTGGCCACATGTCTAATTTAATCAGGTGTATTTTGTCACAATCAGATGTCACACCCTTAACTGCTGCACTGTGCACTCACACCATAGTTTATTGATCAGACTGCAACCTCAGAGCAGGCAGGCAAGCTGTCTCATTTGTAGGCCCTTTCCCCTGACAGGACAACTTATTTGACAGGACAAATTGTTTAAAGAGGAGGCGAGCCAAAAACACAGTGGCAACCTGTCCCTCCCTTCACTTTACAGCCTGGACATGGAGTGCGGTTATGTGAACATCGCTAACTAGGCTTTTTATTGTTAAATAGTGGTTGGGAAAACAAAAAAGACTGGTCAGACCTACCTGATAGCTTGGGTTCACAACAGAGGGATCGGACAACAGGAAATCCAGTGTGAAACCAGCTCAGCCTGAAAATATCAGACTTTCACAGGTGCAAATAAACATGCAGTAAAGGAAGGGGAGCAGAACGCAGGTGACTGGGGATGAGAGACAGATGTTGCTGTCTGATTGTGCATTTTAAATCTGGAAGGGAACAGCAGCAACACCGGATCAAACTGCACATCCGACTGCATCCCAACTGTCTGGCTGCTGACATGCCAGAGACAAAAAAAAGGTGGAAAAGACCCTTTTTTCAGCTTTCAGCTGCTCTTAAAGTTTTCCTCAACTGATGCTGACCGATTGGGGGGGTATGAATGTAGGCAGCAGCCTATCAATCAAGCTGTGTTTCACAGTGAGGCATTAACCCTTAATCTCCCAGATCTCTGAATGTGATGCATTAAGAATCCTGTTTTTGTACATTAGCCAGATGCTAGCAAGAATTTTCATTGTGATGGGCTTTTGGAAGTCACAAATCAAAGGGGAAGACCTTTGCCAACCTTCCAGAGCCTCATGGGTGATGAAAGAGTTACAAGAATCATTGTGACCCAATGTTTTCCTTGCTGTTAGGTGCAAGGTTCCCTCAGGTGAGCCATGTAACAAAGTACAAAAGCTTCAGAGACCAGGAAGGTTGACCTGCAGCCCAAGGATGCCAGGAAGGATAATACAAAGGAGACACTGTGGTTGTAAGATCTGCAAGTGGAAGGGGCTAGGGATCCAAATACTCCTTGTAAAATCAAAGTTCCCACAGCTCCTTCTGTTCCCACAGCTCTGGACATTGCTATGCTTTGGGGCCAAGGCCCAGAACCTCCACTCCTGAAATCGAGATAATGCATCCCTGATGTTGACTGAGTTCAGACTGGCAATTTGCCCCGGTAGGGACCTGGGCCAGCAACGACTCAATCCTGGAGTAAATGGGGCGTTCACACAGGCACATCTGCCTGGCGTCCCCCACCCATAGCCAACCCGTGCTGTTGCGCTTCACTGCTGGATTAAAAAGATACCTGATAAAACCCGTAGCAAATCCAAAAGCCCATGTGTGTCACACGTTTCTCTGCTTCTGGGGAGTCTGAACACGCAGCCGAAAAGCCGGGAGCAACCCCTGTTGGGCAGAAGGCAGCAGCAGTGTGATTGGCTGTGCTCCGCTCCACTACCCAATGCGGTGCCGGCACTGCAGGGTCCTCCCCCAATCGGCAAAATGCGCTTATGCGCATGAGCGCTCATGCACACATACACCCATACACCCACAGCCGAATTAATGTGGAAACGGCGAATATAGCACGCCTCCGGTGTGGCAGTCTGAACGCTCCCACGCGCCTCCGTCCTGTATCTTCCGGCAGCAGACCCCGCTGTGTGAACAGGAAAACCTGGTATAGTTTATTCCAGGGCTTTTTTGCTACGACTGGCTACCGGAGCAAACTGCCAGTCTGTACTCAGCCGTTATTTCTGGCACCTACAACATATTTTGATGAAAAAGAGATGTTACTTCCAATGCAAGCAAGAACAAACCTGTGTACTCTGCACATGAGCTGCTCAGAGTGAGATGACTGCCTGTTGATAATGCTTGATTGTCACAACAGAATACAATGTGTTTATTACAAAAAAGATCTCCCCAAAGGTTCACAGCCACCAATATTGGAAAAAGCTCCAAGAAGGTAGGATCCTTAAGGATACCAGTCCCCTCCCAATGTGACAGCTACCACTGTGCACACTAACAACCAGCAAAATATACCCCAAGCCACCTGCTGCATAATAGTAGACCTGTAATGTCTCACCACCGTATAAGGAAGACTGCCAGATTGCAACCGCATTAACTTTCTCCAAGAAGTTAACCCGAATGTGTAAATCCTTCCTAATGCCTAGGGTAATTCTAATGAGATGGTGAGGGGTGGAGATGGTAGCAGTAGATATTGCCAACAGGGCTCAAAACAACCCTGCATGCAAAGTTGAGGTGACTTAGGTGAGCCTTAAGTGTGCATTTTTTTAATCGATGACCTGGAGCAGTAAAGCCCTAAGTGTAGACAATTTTTCATCAGGCAGGTGAGAAAGACCTCACACCAAATCAAGGAAAATACCTGAATAAGTGAATTGGGTGGTGGAGCCCTCAGTTTTGTCTCGGCCCAGATGGACCCCAAATTCAGCTGCCAAATTTTGAAATATGGACAACATGTTAGCACAATCAGAGGACCAAGCAGGTCCAATGAATAATAAAATCATTCAAGTAATGTATAATGTGTGGGCTGCTCACTCTGCTACAAATGACCTAAAGCCTTCAAAGGTGGCACAGGTGACAAAACCACGCATGGGCATGGGTTTATCAATACACTAACAATCGTTGAGTTTAAAGGCCAAAGGCACAAATCTTCTGGAAAAACAGGCAAAAGACAGAAAGCAGTCTGTACATCACACTTGGCCATGAAAGCACCTGGGCTACACAATTTTACCAAATGAACCACCTGATCAAAAGAAGTATAATACACAGAGCAAAACTCAGGTAGGAGGGATAGTGTTACTTACTGATGAACTGGTAGAGTATGACAGATGGTGACTAAGCCTAAATTCACTCCCATTTCTTTTTGGGGTGGAAACAACCCCTAAAGGAGAAACTCTCACGTACATAAAGGGAGGAGACTTGAAGGGGCTTGCTACCCAGCCCTCGGCACACTCCTTGGTACTTTACACATGATCACATTGCATAAATCCTTAGCTGATTTGAAGTTACCACAATCAGTGGCTATGAAGAAAAATGGTTCCTTACTTTGCTCTGAGAAATAAAATCTTTCATTCAGGCTGCAGAGAGGCTTACAGAAATCTTCCCAGGGATGGTTAGAGACAGTTAGAACAGAGTGACCTTGCCAGCTAAATTGTTTGCAGCTGAAGTGCTAGGGAGTACCACTTTCCTCTGATCCTTCCAATTAGCACATTCCAGGTGACTAAAGTTATGGGGCACCTGTGTGGGAAAGGGTGAGGCCTAGCTGCAGTATGGTTTCGTTTCTCCCCCCTCTGGTTCATCCTTTGACATCACATGCTTAGCAACATACAGTGAGTTACATCATCTCTCTGTTTTTTGATTGGCCTAACAGGCCTGAGGTCAATCAGAGACCCTCTCCATAAATCTAGTTAGTCTTTGCTATATGGCTGGGCTTTGTAACCTCTTGGTACTGAAGTATGTCACTGGTTAATACAGCTTCCTTTGTGCGACCAGTATCCATCTTGACTGCTTGCTTGGAAGGGCTATGCTCTGAACATCTTTGACTTGCTGGAACTAATTGCCTGAGATGAACCAATAACCAGGGGTCATCTCAAGCAGAAATGGGCAGGAACGGCATTCTGGGAGTAACAAGTAAACTCCACTTCCTCCTCCTTTCCCTTTGCCTCACCTCCAAGTGAGGTGAAGGGAAAGGGGGGAGAGACAAAAGGAATCCAGGGCTTCTTCTGCCTGACAGAGGGGCCAGCACACCAGCCCCTCTGAGAGGCAGAAGCACCTGGGATCCATTCCTTCCCCCCCTCCTTTCCCATTCCCTCATCTCCAAGCGAGGCAAAGGGAAAGATGGGGGGAGAAAGGGAAACCAGAACTTCTTCTGCCTGACAGAGGGGCCAACGCACCAGTCCCTCTGACAGGCAGAAGTGCCTGGGATCCATTCCTCCCCCCCCCCTCCTTTCCCATTGCCTCACCTCCAAGTGGGGTGAAGGGAAAGGGAGGGGAACCCAGCAAAAGCCTCTGCATGACAGCGTGGCCAGTGCTGGCCCTGCTGCCAGTCAGAAACTTCTGAAAGTAGCATGCCACCTCTGCGGAGTGGCTCCAAAGACTGAGGGGGTTTAAAGATTTTATCCCCCTCTCTGGAGTCATGCCACAGTGGCGGCATGCTCCCTTCATAGAATGATGGGAACCTGCCCACCCTCCCCAGCAACTGGGGAAGATCATTATACCCTATGGAGACAGTCCCCGATCTGGTCTGGATCTTCCTCAGCTAAGAATGTTTTCTCATGAAGTTGTTTTTGGCTGACAAGATCAAAATATTTTGGTAATTCGAACATGACTGAATGGCTAACAACAACAACAACGTTTTTAATTTCAGAGTTTTTGTAGAAACATCTGTCTTGTTTGTTTATGGATCCAACGATCCACATATTTGGCCATGTCAAGAATTAAATAGATTTATTATGATTGATTTATACTTTGATTTTGTCAGCCAAAAACATCTTCATGAGAAAACACTGTTAGCTGTGGAAGATTTGGACCAGTAGGGAAGTACCTAGCCAACTGCTGTCCATCATCGATGGCAGCTGAAAATACATTGGGTCAACCCTCACCCATAACAGAAGCAGCACCTGTAGCTATATGAAAGGAATTCTCTCAGTGGCCATTGTTTGTCAACCACAGCAGTATTTCCAGCCTTCAAGCATTTGTTTCTGTCAGTAAAATGCGGGGGGGGGGAGAGCATGTCAGGCCTGATAGCAGCCACCGGACAACTTGACACTATGCAACTTGTGTAACTCATGTAGGCCCAGCTGCTTGAGACTGCTCAACAGCCACTGCCCCATGAAGTGTTGTGTAGTGGCTAGTGTTCCAGACAAGGATTTGGGAGACCCAGGTTTGAATCTGAGTTGGGAATACCTGGAGATTTTTGAGGTGGAGCCTGAGCAGTGGGTGTTGCCTTCTGACAAACGTCCAGTGATGTCAGGGTGTGTGGCATATGCAAATAAGTTATGCTAATGAGCTCCTGCACCTCTTTTTCTACAAAATGACCCCTGCCAATAATGGTAAGTTGGAAACATGACTCTATGTATTAGCTAGTCTGGATATGCTTACATTTATCTGTTCTATTCCTTCACAGTCTAGTCTCTTTTAATATTTTTGCACTTTGAAGAAATAATTATATTTTTATCTTATCATGATTTTTGCCTTTATTGACCTCAAAGCCTACTTCCAGAGCCTTGGCCTTTGACCACCTACTGGCTAACTGTTTTGTGTTTGGAAACTCAGTCTGCAGTCCCACTCTGCAGAGCTGACTTTTGTCGTTAACTTCATGAGAAGCCGGGAGACTTGTCCTTTCACTCCTGGGCTGTTAGGATAGACTGAAAGGACTGGTGGCACCTAGCAAGACGAGGGTGAGATTTAGTCTCTCTCTGGTATTTTGTAACTTTGATTTGCTGCAGCCTCTTTGTACCAAAAGTCATTACCTGGGGTTGAGACAGGGACTTTTGAGAGTGGCAATTTGGGAACCAGTGAAGGGGATACAAAAACCATAAGTGAACCCTTTTGAAGCATTCTGGCAGCAGACTTATCAGGGTAAGATGCTAATAAATGAATCAAAATCTGGGGACAGATGGGTGTGAGCTAAGCTCAAATTGAAGGGTTTTTTACAACAGTTAAATTTCTTTGCATTGCCAGAGATAAGAAGTGGTGCCTGATCTTCTCTCTTTTTTGATGTTAGCATTAGAGGAGGATTGGGCAGACCAAAATGGCTGACCCCCACCATATAAGCATGACAGCCTGGGATGAGAGCCAAAGCAGGTGTCACAATTATGCTTGAATTTGCATTTGACGTGATTACATCTACCCTGATTATACTCCCAGCATACCTGGTGGGGAGTATCATGCCTAAACACTGCTTTGTTCCTAGATGGGTCAGGAAGGAGACAGCGATGCAGCTATGCTTGGTCCCCTGCCAACCTTTGCCATATCCCAAGACATGTTGTTAGCAGGGCTAGGAATTTATACCCTACTCCAACACTCAATATTGATGTTGTGTAATGCCTGGTCCATTAATAACAAGACCTTAATGCTGCAAGATTACTTTGCAGCTCAAAATGTGGATCTGGCATGCATGACCAAGACCTGAGGGAGGGAGGGCAAGACATCAGGGCAGGTGATGCACTCTATTCTTGGTGCTGGGGGGGCAGCAGTGGGAGGGCTTCTAGTGTCCTGGCCCCACTGGTGGACCTCCTGATGGCACCTGGTATTTTTGGTCACTGTGTGACAGAATGTTGGACTAGATGGGCCATTGTTCTGATTCAACATTGGCTTCTCTTATGTTTTTATGTTAGTTGCCCTGAAACAACTGGTCTCCCCGGGTTTCTTGGTCCTCCATCAGTCCTGGACTAAAGGACAGGGGGAGTGGTGGTGCTTATTTTTCTTCCTCTTTCAGGGCACTCCCTGCACCCAAAATTGTCAGCATTGATTGTGTTGGCCTGGTGTGGAATGCTGAGGAGAGTTTGGCTATCTGGCTGGTGTAAGGTAAAGGTAAAGGTTCCCTTGCTCTAAAGCCAGTCGAATCCGACTCTAGGGTTGCGGTGCTCATCTCCGTTTCAAAGCCGAAGAGCCAGCGCTGTCCAAAGACGTTTCTGTGGTCATGTGGCCGGCATGACTAAACACCAAGGTGCACAGAACGCTGTTACCTTCCCACCGAAGTGGTACCTATTTATCTACTTGCAATTTCTTGCTTTCGAACTGCTAGGTTGGCAGGAGCTGGAACTAGAGAGGGGCACTCACTCCGTCATGCGGCACCCGGGTCTCGAACTGCTGGACTACTGACCTTCCACAGCCTGCAGTTCAGCGTCTTAACCACTTGAGCTGGTGTAGCAACCACCTAACGCACCAGCAGATACCCTGTCAAGCCTGTTGGAGGCAGCATCAGGCTGGGCATTGGAGCACCCTAGGCTATTAGTCCTGGGGGACTTTAATGTCCATGCTGATGATGCTGCCTCCTCACATCAGACACTGTGTCATCCATGGCAGCACTAGGGCTCTCCCAATTTGATTCAGCTCCCATGCATCAAGTACGTCAAATACTGGACTTGATTTTTGGCATGGGGATAAATGTGGATCTGTAAACTATTGATGTGGTACCATGGTCAGACTATTTTGCCCTGAAGGCTCACCCGAGCATCCCAAACCCTTCCCTGTTTAGGCGGTGAGCTGATTTATGCTCACCCATGGAGACAAATTGATCCAATTGGCTTTCAGAATACTCTGTGGGTTCCAGTGCCCCATAGCAACTCATTAGATGAACTGGTGAAGACTGACATAACCAACTCTCTGAAGCCATCAGCAAAATTTCCTCCTGACACCCTCTTTGCTCATGTATGGGGGTGCACATTTAGCCAGCTCTCCACCAGCTGCATTGGTTGCCAGTTGAGCACGAGATCAAGTTCAAGGTTATGTATTAACCTTTAAGTCCCTAAGTATTCAGGGACCAACATATCTGTGGGACTGTCTCTCCTAATATGTCCCCCAAAGAGCTTTATGCTCATTGGATCAACATCTGTTGGTAGTCCCCAGCTCTAAAGACATCTGCTTAACTTCAACCAGAATAAAGACAAATTTATTGAGCAATAGTCTGTTGCATATTTCTGTTTCACACTAACACATTCATTCTGTATTGAGGTTGGTGATCACAACCCAACAGTTACTGTTTATAAGATTACTATGGTCCCAGGCACTACTTCACAGCAATAATAGCTCTTGAACATGACACAGTACATATGTATGGATGTTACACTGCACCCTCAGATGACATACAAAAAGCGTCCCATGACAAAATGATGTCGCTGATGTAAGGCAGAAATTTCCTATGCAGTCATATGCAGCTGGTGTACAGCCATACATGCTTTCCAGCTATGCCCATGTTGCAGTCCATCTTCCTCTCAGATCAAAGCAGCTGTGTGTATAACTTGGAATCAAATTTCACAGAATAGAATCATAGAATTATTACAGACCAACAGTCCTCAACTTGGGCTGAATCTGGAGGTTCTCAAAACCAACTGGAGTCCCATGAAGTATTTGGAACCATATTTCACAGAATATATTCACAAAATTATTGCAGACCAGCAGTTCTCAGCTTATGTTGAATCAAGAGGTTCTAAAAACTAACTGAGCTCCTTAAATGTATATTTATGTATGTATATTATATTAGCTCCTTAAATGTATAATTTATGAGGGCAAATGGACAAAAGGAAATCAAATGGCATAAAAATAAAGAAATCTGGGTTTCTTCTCACAAGGGAAAAGCAAAATTGAGGTGGGAATTTGGGGCCTGGAGCAGCAGAGATAAGAAATTCAAAATCACATCTTTCTTCCTTTGCATTTATAGTTCTTGAACAGCAATCCCCAGTGCCTCCTTGAATAATATACAGTGCCTTCTTGAATAATGTCATCAGCCACTGCTTAAACTGTTAGTGAGTGAGGGAAGTGGCATGGTATAGCCCAGGAGTGTCGAACTCATTTGTTATGAGGGCCAGATCTGACAGAAATGAGACCTTGTTGGGCTGGGTCATATGTGTCATAAGATGTAATGCCAGGTAGCAGAGAGATAAATTTTATAAAGGACAGAAAAACAATAAAAGATTTTTTTCTACTTTAAAAAAAAACATGCTTAAAACATTAGCACTCTTGCAATATTTTATTTAACAGTGTCTGATAACTGACAACTCTTGTTCTAAATTATTGCATCAATCTCTGTGTTGTAGCAGTCTTGAGTATGCTGTTCAAATATGTATTTGTAATCTGCAAACCTACTTTTGATTTATTGACATTCACTACAGAAATCTCATGCTCAGAGTTCAGAGCCTAGGACCCAGGGAGAGACATGAAATGGCTGGGCATTGCGAGCTTTGGTACATTAATTGCTTTGTGCACTGGTCAAGAACATGAGAAGGCATAATGACACAGACTGAGGGCTATGTGTTTGTCTACAAAACTATAGTCTTCCTCAGTGGCCAGTATCAGCCTACTGTCTGGGAAGTCTAAGTTCAAAATCCCCGAAGGAAATGTGCTAGGTGAACTTGGTCCAGACACACACTCTCAGCCTAATCCACCTCATTGGCTTGTTGTTATTTCTTATCTAAGTAGTTCACATTGCTTTCCTGCTGAGAAAGATTGGATCATGAGGATATGAATACAGTGAAAAGGGGGAGGGAACCCAGTTGCACCGAGGAGAGCCACAGTATGAGTCTAACAAATACACACACATTGTAGCAAGGCACACAGAAGCTCATACCCTGGATTAAACTTTGTTGTTCTTAAAGGTACTTTCTATATCTCTGGTGTGATTGAGGCAGCCAAGCAAAGCAAGCTGTCCCTCCTCCCCTCCCTCCCCTCAGGGAGGAGCCTCACTCAGCCAATGGAGGGGGGAAAGGCTTGCCTTTGTTTCCTGTGCAATTGAGGCAGCCTGGCCAGGAAGCAAACTCTGGCTCATTCCCTCTCTCCCCCTAGGAGGGGGAGGAGCTCAGCCAGTGCAGGGAACAGAAGCTTGCCTATCTCTCCTGAGTGACTGAGAGAGTCTGGTAAAGCAAGCTATGACACAGCAGCAGCAGTAGAACTGGAGGAAGAAGCAGGAGACAGTGTGGGCCTGATAGAAGCCCCCCAGGGGCTTGATCCGGCCCACGGGCCACATGTTTGACACCCGATAGCCTGATTCCATCAGATCTTGGAAGCTTTGGAGGGTTCTTACTTGGATGGCAGACTTCCAAAGAAGGCTTTGCAGAAGAAGGCAATGGGAAATCACCTCTGCTTCTCTCTTGCCTTGAAAGCCCCTTGCTGCAGTTATAAGTTGGTTGCAACTTGATGGCACTTATGTTATATACATGCACACACACACATCTCAGGGAAATATTAGTCATTGGTTAACATCCTTTTTTCTGCATCTGGCAGCATAGGTGAAAATATTTCTGAAATCTTTTCAGAACTTTGATTAGCATCTTTAAGGAACAGTTTATCTAACACAGGGAGATAATGGAGACACATCAAAGGCACAGAACATTTCCTGATGCTGCAATAACACAGGCAGAGCATAGTGAACACAATTAAGGAGGTGGTTAAAATGAAAGCCTCCAAGGTGTCTCCTAATTCATTGAAACTGATTTTTTAACACAAAAGTTTAGATTCATAACAACTGATTTGCCACCTCTTAGAAAATCAGGCAAAGCAATTTCACTCTTAAATTTCTGAACTATCTATAAATTTATCTCCAGAGAGATAACTAGTATACAGAACACATCAAACTCTATCTACTGTAAGGAAAATTTATATCAACAATGCTCTACTTTTTTATTACCGAAGCAATAAAAGGCTACATCATTACTTTGACCATTCTAATTACCTGGAGTCCTTACCCAGATTATTCTTCTAGCTGCAGGGAAGAAGCTATATGATGTGATATAAAAGTAATATTGATTAGCTTGAACATAAAAGTAGAATTAGACTTTCAATGGCAGTTCTTCTATTTAACAAATGCTGCTGGGGGGTGGCATTTGGACTGTGGTGCAGTAATATCTCTACAGTGAACAGTTAAACTCCTTTAATTACGTTGCATTAAAAATTACAATATGCTTTGGATCATCCCCTACACAACTAGACCCTGTTGTTATTTTGCAGCACATTTGGTATTACAGGTCAATCTACAGATAGTAATTTTTGTTCTCCTTGACTGTTTAATATGCAATTTTATTGAGCTTGTTCTGTTTCTGTAACCCACTTGGGTGGTTTGTTTTTAAGGTAAATAAGCTTTATTGTATATCAAATATGGAACAAAGCATCTGATTTGGGCCAGAGGGATCTAGGTTCAAATCCCCATTTACATAATACCAATCTTATTAGGTTGGCTAGATTGAGAGATAACGACTGGGTCAAGATCATCCAACCAGCTCCATGATAAAATGTGTGTGGGGGGAGAGGGAGGTGAAGGGACCAAATATATTTATTTATTTGTATCCCTTTTATCTTCTCAATGAGAATTCAAAGTGGCTTACAATATAAAAAGAAACTGTAATAGAAATAAATAAGAGAATGGGTGAAAGGAGGCTTCTGAGTACAGTAAGGTCCTTTCCTCGCTAGACCTTAAATCCTGGTTCAACCTGGTCCCCGAACTTACATTCTACACTACATGTGAGTTCACCCCTGTAATTATCTTGGGGTATTTTTTGTTTCCACGTTACATTGAGGTCACCCCATTTTCTCCCCACACTTGTCCCGGGATAAATGGATCCTGTTATAACCAGGAATAAATGCAAGGTATTGTATTACAAGTTGAACTCTGATAAAAGCAGAGATGAGATCCAAGTGCAAAAAGGACCCAAGTATTCCTTTCTCTGCTGACTGATTTTCCCACCAGTTTGGAGCTGCAACCCTCAGGCTAAGATCCAAATGACAAGAGTTCTTTAAACAAATCTGCATCTTCAATACCTGTGGAGCAGGAGAACTAAGTCAGCTAGATGTTATTCAGCTGCTGCTTACCAGTCAGCAAGCTCTTCCCCATTTCTTCCCCTACCTGCTATCCTGAACTCCTTGGAAGAAGGATAAGGTAAAAATAAATGAAATCTGTGAGTAAAAACTCAGGTTAGATTATTATCGGCTCTGCTCCTGCTCATGAAAGTTAACTCTAGAAAGAAGGCAGAGTCCTCATATTCACAAATGCTGTTGCTGGGTACACTAGGTCATTTTCACATTTCTCATCAGCTCCAGGAGAAGAAGAAGTGCTTGGTTATTGTACAATAGTCCACTTCTTCATCGAGCTTAATTGTACCCAGACATCAGCCATTTTCAGTGCTAACACTAGCACATTCATAGAGATGGAATACAGTAAATACCAGTGCTGGAAGCAAGGGACAGACTGCCCACCAAGGAGTTTCCCCGTGGGCTGATAGCCAATCTCCACTACTTGAAGTGATCTAACCCTGAGTAGAAGGGCCTCTTGTGGCAACTCCTGGCCCAAACAAGCTGGGCATGGTGTGCAGATGGCTCTGCCCATGTCCAGCAGAGCTGTGAGAGGTACCCAGACAAGCTGTGTGAGGTGCAGGGCTGGCTGTTTCTCTCTTCCTTCTTTATGGGAGTGGGACCAGTGATAGGCCCTTTAGACTTTAGATCCTGGCCCTGGTTTTGATATTTGGCCTTTGCCACTGTGTGATTTAGGGAGAGCACTGAGCGGGGAAACTGTCTATTTGTATGCATTCTTTGCACGCCACATCAAGCAACATATGAACTACCATCAGCACTTTAGGATTTTATGATTTTACTGTATCTGTATTGTTTCAACTGATTTTATGTGAATTTTATTGGTACCTATGTAATGTACCATAGCTAATGTAAGCTGCCCTGAGCCTGCTCGCAGGGGGGCAAGGTACAAATTGAATAAATAAATAAATGTATAGCCCATCTTTCTCACTAAGACTCAAGAAGGGAACTAGTCTACTAACTGAGGTGAGAGGCAGGGAAGCCACGCTAAGGACAGACGCTCTGCTCCACAAGTTCTATATTTGATCTTATATTTCAACTTTTATATTATACTAACTTTTAAGATTATAGTCTCAGTAGCTGTTTAACGAACACTGCCTTGGCAATTGTACCAGCCTGTTTTATTCCTTAACTATTTTATTTCCACAACATAGACCAAGGAGAAACCTCAGCCACCATTTAACCTTGAATACTCTTGCCTTAAATAAAAACAAGGTAACTCAGAAAAACTGCTAGAAACTATTCTCTGGCTGTGATCACACACACTAAATAATCCACTTTCAATCCACTTTTGAATTCGATTTTGCCAGTTCACACAGTAAAAATCCAGTTGGAAAGCGCATTGAAAGTGGATTATTTAGTGTGTGTGAATGCAGCCTCTGTGTTGCAAACAAGGTTTAAACATTATATCCTTCCTGATGGCTGGAAATAGTTACAGATATGGGCAGAGGGAAGAAACTACGAGAAATGGATGATAAAGAGGATAAAGAGGAACCAAACGGCCCCCCAGCTTATAAACAGACTAAAATGGAAGCTTTTTTGGTATTAGATACCTCCACTGAATACAACTTACCGGTATCAAATTATTTCACCCCTCTGTCTCAAATATCTGATAACGTTCATTTAAACCAAGAAATCATAGAAGAAATGGACACAAGAAACTCCTAGGTAACCAATGAGGAAAGTTTTACCAGAAAGGCTAGAAAACATTTACAAGACAAAGTGCAAAAAGTGCAAGAAGTGTTTGCTTCAAATGCAAACATAAGGTTAGCAGAAATGGTGGAATTAACTGCTAAAACAGTAAACTATATCTTTAAAGTACTAAAGAATGTAGAAACTAACCTGGAGAAGATCCTTCTTCCTTCAGAAGTGGCAGTAGCTGCAGTTAATGAGAGACAGCTGAGCCACAGAACCGCATGCAATACCCATACAAAAAGAAGTACACTGGGGCCAGCAGGTCTCATAGAAAAGAACTTTTCTTCTCAAACTTTGCTATTACAAAGAACACAAATATATTTGACAGTCTGCTCACTCAGAGGACAACTCCCAATCCGGAATACAAAACATAAAGCCATGGCTTATCTCAGCTCTCTACTCAAGAGAAGGACCACTCACATTGACTTAATGAATTTAGAGACTCTCAACAGTTTAAATCAGGTGCAGAAAGTAATGCTTTC
The DNA here is from genome assembly GCA_029375565.1 of Gekko gecko. NCBI lineage: Eukaryota > Metazoa > Chordata > Lepidosauria > Squamata > Gekkonidae > Gekko > Gekko gecko. The sequence continues at coordinate 268,341,699 of JAPDNY010000001.1, forward strand.
CTTTAAATCAGCTAAAATCCCAACCCTGCTGTCTCTCCCAAAAATAAATCTAAAGAAAAAAGGGATTTTTTTGAGCCAAGTTTTTCTGAATGCTACAGTTTCTCCTCGTCTCCCAAATCTTCTGGGAAACAACACTAAATTTAAAGAAGACAATCTACATGGGATAGATCCAAAGGAAAAACCTCAACTCGACTTGGTCAAAAGGAAAGCTCAGCCAAAACCACTCACCTCCAGACCTTTAAATCTGGACAATTCAGTGGAGGATGATCTTCTGCAATCTTTTGCACATCTACCAAATGAAGACCAAATAGAAATCACTGACTAATATTGTCAAAAACTTTATCTGCGTCTATGGAAACTAATGCCATCTGCTTCTCAGGATGTGCTTCAAAGTATTCAAGTGTATCCTTACGTTATTTCTTATTTGTCTCTTAGGCAAAAACCCTGCTTGATCTTGATGTATTGTTTAAAAAGGAACTCTTTTTAATCTAGTGGCTAGTATCGCTGCATATATTTTATAGTCTACATTTAGTAGAGAAATTGGTCTGTAATTTCTAGTTTCTTGTCTATATCTTGTTTATGAATTAATGTAATTAAAGCCTCATTCCATGTGTTTGGAACTTTCTTTTTTTGAATAATATTTTGCATTGTGAAGATTTTTTCACTTTAGTATTTATTTATTTTAGACACGAAAAACAAAAAACACAAATTGACAACCATACATAGATTGGGGGGAGTGTTTCATGTCTTGACATATGCTTTACCATGTTATTCATATTCATAACACACTATTGAGCCATTCCGATTACATCACATTTTACAGGATTAAATAATTTTATATCACTATTTCCTCAGATTTTTTTTAGTTTTTCATTATAGTTTTCGATCCAGGTGTAGAAACTTGACCACGTCTTCTCAAAAAGATCCTCTGGTTGATTTTTCAAGAATAGAGACAGTCTGTCAATTTCCAAAATTTCCAAAATTTTGTTAATTGTTTCAGATCTGGATAGTAGTTCTGTTCCTTTCCAATATTTAGCAAATATTATTCTGGCAGAGGTAGTCACATGTAATATAAAGTTTACATTGTTTTCCCTACATTTATCAGGGATAATACCCAATAAAAACAGTTCTGGAAGGAAAGGGATTGTTTAAGATTTTTTGCATTATTTCATGAATCTACGCCCAGAACTTCTTAGCCCTTTTACACTGCCACCACATATGATAGTAGGACCCTACCACCTCTGTCCTTTGCATCTTGAAGTATCTTAAGTTTAATTCTTGGCTTTTTCCCTTGCCAGATGAACCGTGCCATGATTTTATCCAGTTCCCTAAAATAACTTTGGTTTTGTATCACTGGTATTGTTTGATATAAGAATAACAGTTTGAGGAGTATGTTTATTTTGATAGTGGCTATTCTTCCCATAAAGGATAATTTGAGATCTTTCCACTTTTCTAAGTCCCTCTTTATTTCTTTTAGGCTCTACAGGTAGTTATTATCCATTAAAGAACTGGATTTGTTTGTTATAATTATACCTAGGTATTTGATCTTTTTCTGTTTCTCAAAGCCAGTTAATCCTTGCAAATGATCTGCTTGGGCTTTTGTTAAGTTTTTAACCAGCATTTTTGTTTTTTTGTAATTGATTTTAAAACCTGCCACTTCTCTGTATTCTTGCAGAGTTAATATCAACTTATTGGTAGAGTTAATTGGATTTTCCCAAATAAATGCTAGGTTATCCGCAAATGCCAATAGTTTATATTCTTCTCCTTTTACTTTCAGTCCTTTAATTTGCTTGTTTGCTCTAATTTGGTCAGTTAAGACTTTTTATAGATAATGCTTACACTTCTTAGCCAAAAGGCCAAGAAGCAGTTATGGCTTCTAGAGCAAAGATAAATAACAGTGGAGAGAGGGGACAGCCTTATCTGGTCCCTTTACTTATTTCTACACTTTGGGATAGGTCACCATTGACGCAAATTTTGGCTTGTTGTTTATTGTAGATTGCTCAGACCATTTTGTAGAAATTTACACCTACTTGAGAGCTTTGCATTAATTTGAGCAGAAAGTTCCAATTAATGTTGTCGAAGGCCTTTTCCGCATCTAAGAAGATCAAAGCCAATTGCTTTTCTGGATGAGTTTCGTAGTATTCCAATATGTTTAGAATTTCCCTCACGTTATGACATAGTCTTTTAGGGAGAAATCCAGCTTGGTCAACGTGAACCGTCTGTGATAGAACTCTTTTCAATCTTCCTGCTAGTATGGAGGCATAAATTTTATAGTCCACATTTAGTAGGGAAATTGATCTACAGTTTTGGATTTCTGATTCATCTGAGTTCTGTTTGTGTATTAGTGTTATTAAGGTTTCTTTCCACATTTCTGGTATTTCTTCTTTGGAAATTATATTTTGACATATCAGTTTAAAAGGACTAGCCAGTTGAGTTTCAAAGGCACAATAAAATTCTATTGGAAACCTTTTGGGCCCAGAGCTTTCCCTTTCTTCTGTTTTTTTAAGGCTTCTGTAATTTCAGCTATCAATATAAATTGATTTAAAATTTCCTTCTGTTCTTTTGTAAAGGTTTCCATTTTATGGGTTTCTAGGTAGGTTTTAACTTGTTGGGTTGCTTCTGTATTTTTGTAAAGGTTCTGATAGTATGATTCCACATTTTTTTTCAGACCCTCTAGTTTATTTTTCTGTTCCTATGATTCATTTTTGAGTGGTTTTTTTTATATCTTCTCTCCTTTTCCTTATGTAGGCCGAGGACAGACTGGCAATTTGCTGTGGGATGGGACCCGGGCTGACAACGACTCAATATCGGATTAAATGGAATGTTCACACAGGCACATCTGCCTGGCGTCCCCCACCCGTAGCCTACCGGTGCTCTCACGCTTCACTGCTGGATTAAAAAAACACCTGATAAAAGCCGACGCAAATCTTGAAAGCCTGCGTTTGTCGCACGTTTCTCCGCTTCCGGGGAGTCTGAATGCGCAGCCGAAAAGCCGGGAGCAACCCGCGTTGGGCATGAGGCAGCAGCGGTGTGATTGGCTGCGCTCCGCTCCACTGCCCAATGCGGTGCCGGCGTTGCAGGGCAAAAAAAAAAAATCACCAAAATGCGCTTATGCGCATGAGCGCTCAAGTGCTCATGCGCACATACGCCCACAGCCGAAATAATGGGGAAACAGCGAATATAGTGCGCCTCCGGCACGGCAGTCTGAACGCTCCCGCGTGCCTCCGTCCAGTATCTTCCGGCAGAGGCCCCCGCTGTGTGGACGGGAAAACCCGGTATCGTTTACTCCGGGGTTTTTTTGCCGTGACTCGATACCGGGGCAAATTGCCAGTCTGTCCTGGGCCGTAGTTTGTATACTAGTCATCTGGTAGGATTATTCGTGTTTTCAAAAAGATTTTGTTTAGCATATATTAACTTTTTTGCAATTAGCAGACAGTTCGTTTCATTCTGTAGTAGTTTGAGTTTAGGTTTTTTTGCTCACTTATAGGGTCTTGTTTCATCTTTTCTTCTTCCTGTTTAATCTGTGCCTGAATTTGAAGGTATTTTTCTTGTCTTTGTTTTTTGAGAAGAGATGTCTCTTTAATCAACAGTCTTCTTGCAAAAGACTTAAAAGCATCCCAAACAGTATTTATTGAAGTTTCAGTTTGAATGTTGGTTTGAAAAAATAATTGAAACTCTTTCTTGGTTTGTGTTAAAAATCTTTCGTTCTTCAGAACAGATGTGTTTAACATCCACCTAATCTTTTTAGATGTATCTTGTAATTCTAATGTAATGGGTTTATAGTCAGCAAATGTTGCTGGAAGGATTTCAGCTTCCATTATATCATTCGTCATAGTAGCTGAAATCCAGCACATATCTATCCTCGACCAGGAATTGTGCCTTGTAGAGTAGAATGTGTAATCTTGTTTATAAGAATTTCTTGCTTTCCGTGCATCTATGCTTTATTTTCTTCCATTAACTTATAGAATGCTGAAGGAAGTTCATTACTGTGTTTAAGTTTGCCCTTAGTTGATTTCCTATCTAAGGTTTTATCAAGACCACATTGAAGTCTCCAATTATGCATAGTTCATCGTGTTTAAATCTAGTGATTACTTCTTGCAGTGTTTTATAAAACTTCTCTTGGTTCTGATTTGGGGCATAGATGTTTATAAATAGGGTTCTTCTCTTTTGTCTTTGTAGTTGAACTAGAAGAATTCTTCCATCTTCTGAGGCATATAGTAGCTCTGGTTGGAGATGTTCTTTTACATAGGTTACTAATCCTCTTTTCTTTTTTTCTTTATCAGACACTATAAATGTTTTAGCAAATTTTTGGATTTGAAGATATTTTTTATCTGTAGCTTTTATATTGGATAGACAATTAAAATTCTGGATTGTGGAGAGTGTGCAGAAGACTACTCTGAACATGTGCAAAGTACTCCTGAGAAGAGAGTTGTTCTGGATTCATCAACTACAGACTTGGGCTCCATTTGGATTAAATGAAGAGGTGGACTGGACTTGCTGTTTGTGAGTACTCTTATCTGTTTTGGTAAAAAAGATAAACGTATATTCTGTTCTCCCACCCTTTTTTCATTTCCCCCCCCTTCCCTCCATCACAACCAGGTGTTCTGTAATTCCCTTGACTTCATGTTCCCTCCCATCCTGTATGTCTATTCATGGGCAGTGTGCAATGTCAGTTGGTGATTGCATCACCCCTAGGGTTATATATATGATGGCCATTGTAGCAGCGTGTAATAGTATTTTTACTCGGATGGAGTGGCACACATTCATAACTACGAAATTCTGATTACCAGGTTGGTTGACCAATTTATTTTGTATTTAAATTTTACTAAATTCAAGACACTAATGGATGTAAGTATAGCAAATTCATAACTTTATTACTTTTCCTTTAGTGTAGAAGTACTGGTTAGACTGCAATAGATATATTTATGGCCCAGTACTAATCTCTGTAATAGCTGTACAACCATATAACTACTTTTGTAAGAAGCAAATTGTATTTTATAATTGGGCATATAATTCAAGAATATAGAATAATTTGTTTTTTTCCCTCCCTTATGATTTCAGGCTACAACACCTGGGTTGATATATGTATATATGTTTATGAATGTGTGTCTATGATATATATGTATTAGTGACCACTGAGGAAGGCCCTTTGGGGCCGAAACGCGTTTGGTCTTCAGTTGTATAGTGTTGACCCATCCTTTGTATGAGTATTTGTATGTTTTTATATGTCTGAAACTGAAAAATTTTAATCAGAAAATATTTTAACAAGTGTACACCTTAATAAATTTCTATATTTATATTATATTAGTCAGCTTGGCCCCCTTGGTTCGCAGCTTTTATATGGGTCTCCTGAAAACATATTACATCGGAGTTTGTTTTTTTCCAATTGTTGAAAGATCCTTCTTCTTTTCTGGGGCAAATTTAAGCTGTTTACGTTAACTGAAATCATTTTTATTTTTTTCCTATCCATCTTGAGGTTCAGTCTGTGGTTCTTTATCCTGCTTGTCTGTCTTTTGTTTTCTTGTATTCATCTTAAAAGTCAAGATCTTTGGAGCTTTCTTTGGGTTTTTTTCCTGCTTTTATTAGTGTCTCAGAGGTAGCTGCTGAGGCTCCCTGAGGTTCGTAGTCCTCCTCTTCTGAGAGTTCTGTGTTTCCTTCTTCCATTAAGAGTTCTGTTCCATGTGTTTTGAGACATTCTCTGCTTTGAAAATTGAGTTAATTCTTGTTCTTTTCCCTTTGTAATTGAAGATCAAGCCTTCTGGTAATAACCATCTATATGTAATTCCATTCTTCCTTAAAACTATTGTTAGGTCTTGGTATTTCCTTCTTTTTTCTCTAACTCTCCAAGATATCTCTTTTAATATCTTTATTTCAGTGCTATCTAGATATAATGGAGTTTTATTTGAAATTCTTAAAATTTCCTCTCTTAATGTTCTCTTATGGAAACGAACATGTACTTCTCTAGGCAGCTGGTTTCTTCTGGAAAATGATGAATTCTTCCTAAATACAATGTCCATTTCCTCTGAAACCTTCTCTTGGTCTTCGGATTCTATGTATTTTGCAATGATGAGTGCCATCTCCTTCTTCCAGTCCTCTTCTTTTTCTTCAGGGATATTTTGAAACCTTAATAAAAATGCTGCTTTATCTAATTGTAACCTCACAAGTTCTTGTTCTACTGCAGTTTGTCTTGCATCTATTGTTCGTAATTTGATTTCTGTTCATTCAGCTTTCTCCTCAGTCTTCATAATTGTATTATTGAGTTCTAATACCTTCTGCATATTCTCTGACATCTGGTTTTCTTAGCTCATCCATTCTATTTGATAAATGTTCCGACATTTCCTTCATTGTTACTTTAATGGGGTCTACCGCTTCCGTTATTGCAGCCTTTATGGTTTGTTGTATCATAGTCTGGAGGCCCTTCATTGCCATGGAGGATAGACTGGCAGGGGTTGGTTTAGTAGCCCCTAGAGCACTTGATGATGTTTTAGTAGATGCTCTGTTTGCATTTGACATTCTGGATGTGGTGTGGAGAGCTTTACTCAGCTGTTTGAATCAACTCTGTATTCACTCCTCAAATATTTTATTTTCCTTTTTTTTAAAAAAAAATATTATTATCAGGGTCATTTCATAGAAAAAAGGTGCATGAGCTCATTAGCATAACTCATTAGCATATGCCACACCCACTGACATCACTGGAAGTATGGCAAGCTGGAGAGAGAGAGAGAGAGAGAGAGAGAGAGAGAGAAAGAGATGGGGAGGAAGAAAGGATGAGAAAGAGGGAGAGAGGGAGGGGAAAAGGGCAAAGAAAGTAGGTGAGCATAGAAAGGTGGTGGGTGGTGGGTGCTCTGGAGTTCTTTCTCTGCCCGCCACTGAGGTATGTGGGCTGAGTAAGGAAGTGGGTGGGGGGCACTCCAAAGTTCTTTCTCTGCCCGCCGCCACAGCTTGCAGGCTGAGAAAAGCAGTGGGTAGGGGGCGCGCTCCAGAGTTCTTTCTCTGCACCAAAGGCGACAAGTGGGGGGCGCTCTCTAGAGTTGTTTCTCTGCCCACTGCTGTGATATGCCGACAGAGAAAGGCGGCGAGTGGGGCACACTCTGCAGTTCTTTCTCTGCCTGCTGCCGAGGTGCACGGGCAGAGAAAGGTGGTGGGTGGGGAACGCTCTGAAGTTTTTTCTCTGTCTGCACACTGAGGCATGTGGGCTGAGAAAGGCAGTGGGTGTGGGGCTCTCTGGGTTTTTTTCTCAGCCCGCCACCAAGGCACACGAGCAGAGAAAGGCAGTGGGGGGCACTCCAGAGGTGTTTCTCTGCCCGCATGCTTTGAAAGGTGGGCAGAGAAAGGCGGCAGTTGGGGGGCACTCTGGAGGAAGCCAGGGATAGGGTAGGAGGCAGCCAACTTACCTTCCTTTTTCTGCCTCCTCATGGTCTGAGCACTGCTGGGAGCATATGCCCTCCCGCCGGGTGCCTCACTCCCATAGTGCCACTCCTGCACGCTCCAGCCCCAACTGAGGCCTGATTATTATTATTATTATTATTATTATTATTATTATTATTATTATTATTATTATTATTATTATTATTATTATTATTGTTGTTGTTGTTGTTGTTGTTGTTGTTGTTGTTGTTGTTGTTGTTGTTGTTATTATGTTTTTTATTGCTGTTGCTGTATTTTACCTTAAAACTCTATTTTTACTTTATAGAAGAATTTCCAGTGAGTCTGAAATTGACCAATATCTGATGCTTGCTATGATGAATTTCCCTCTCTCCCTCACTCTGTACTTATATCAGCTGTAAAACGTTGTTCTAGCAGATAATGTTTAGCAACATAGGATTCCCCCCTTCTTTTCTCCCTTCCCCCGCCTTATTTCTTAGTATATCTTAGAGTATTACTTCCCCCCACCTTCTCATCTCATATGTAACACCTGGCGAAGAGCACCGACCTACTAATACTAGAAAGGGGGAGGGGAGTAGAGGAATCAGTTTACCACTATTATGAGAGTTCTTAAAGTCTTCTATGTAGGAGTGTGGCTACAATGGAGAGTAATAGAGGGTAATTTTCTAAATGAAGAGAGAAGAAAAATCAAATTGCAAACTTGAAACAAAAATTTAGTACATTGAAAAACCAAGAACCTTCAGTTGAAGAAGTTGGAAGCAAGAACGAGCAGACATAAAGGGGGAAAAAAACAGCACAAAAATTGGGATCGTTGAAAGGCTTAGCTGGGGAGAAATAATAAGACCAAAAACTGAGTACACTGAAAGTCTCAGAGAGTTGATTTTGTTTGGAAACTGACATGATGGGAAGACCAGTAGCAGTTACGTAGCTTACAAAGGTGGCGAAAGAGATAGAAGAGTTATCAAATTATAAAGATGATCCAAGTTTCTTTAACTCAGTGTTTACTTGCCTTGAGTTTTTTGTAAAGAAACATTTCCAGTAGCCCTCAATTCTTCAGTTCTTTCCACTTTAATCTTGCTGTGATTCTCTTACGTTAGCCATGAAGCCCTTGGCTGGCGGGGAAACCTACCCCCAACAAGTTAGCGTTCTTAGTTTTGTTGGGCAGTAGTTTAGTCTTAAGTAAAGTATATAACTTCTCTCCTGTAAAATATCAAGTACTTGAAGTCTCTTACAGTTTCGTTAATTGAGTTTCTACCCCCCACCCCTTGTCGGAAAGCAACAGCTCAGACTCACATCGCTATGACTCTCTTCTTTTGCTGAATGCCTGGAGAAAAACAAGCTGTAAACCTCACCCACTACCACGAGGCGAAGTTAATCTCCTTGCCCTGAACCCTCTACCTGAGGGACCAGAGGGGTCTCAGAGGATTTAAGACCCCTTAAAAAAGTGAAGAAGTCAGTGGGGCTGAGCAGCAATTCTCAGCCACATCCGTGTTGCCGCGCTGCATACCCAAATCAGTTTTACAGTTTTAATGGTAATATTATTTGTTCCTCAAAAGTCTGATAGAATTCTGCTAGTAGACCATCAGGATCTGGTGTTTTCTTCCTCTTTAGTTTTTTAATTGTTTCAGTTATTTCAAGAATTGTAATCAGTTCATTTAAGATTTTCCTTTGGTTTTCAGTAATTTTTTTATTATTATATTTTTCAAGAAAGTATTTTATTTCTTGTTGGTCTTCATATTTTTGTCGATACAGATTCTTATAAAAAGTCTCTATAATATTTTTCAAATCTCTGGAAAGACCCTTTTCTTCTCCCTGTTTGTTTCTTAATGTCTTTATATATTTTTTATCTCTTTCTTTTCTTAATTTATATGCCAACCATCTGGTTTGTTTGTTTGCATTTTCAAAATAATATTGTCTCATATAATCAAGTTTTCTTACTAATTTCTGTGTCAAAAGATAGTTTAATTGATGTTGTAGCTTTTTAATCTAAATCCTTAATTGTTCAAAGTAAGGTTCTTTCTTGAGCTTGTCTTCCTCTTTTTAAATTTATTTTTCAATCTGCTCATATTTCAGTCTATTTTGTTTTCTCATCCATGCTTCTTGGCTAATCATCCTGCCACTTACAAAAGTGTTGAAGGCGTCCCATACTATATCCATGGGTACCTCAGGATGTATATTTTGTTTTTAAAAATCGCCAAATTCCTCTTTATATTCTTTTACAAAGTCTTTATTATTTAATAGCCATGTATTCATGGACAACCTGGTTCTCTTTGGAGAGTCGTATAATATCAGGATCAATGGGTTATGGTCTGCAAAGGTTGCTGGTAAGATCTCAACTTCTAGTAGCTTATTTATCAAACTTGTCGAAATCCAAGCCATATTGAGTCTTGACCATGATCTATGTCTTGCAGAGAAAAAAGTAAAGTCCTTTTTATTAATGTTCCTAATTCTCCATGAATCTACTACCTTAAATTCTTCTGTTAGTTGCAGTTTTTGGTAATTCATTGCCTCAGTTCTGTTTTTTTCCTATCCAGCTTTCTATCAAAAACCACATTATAATCCCTTATTATACATATTTCTTCAAAAGCCTGTAATAATATCATCTCTCATAAAAAGTCATAAAAATTTTCTTGGCTCTGATTTGGTGCATATATATTAACTATTAATGTTGTTTAGCTTGTCTCTGAATTTTAACCTTCAAAATTCTTCCATCTTCTGATTCAAATACCAGTTCAGGGTGAAGGTAATCTTTGACATACGTAGCCACTCCTCTTTTTTATTATTATTTGCTGAAACAAAATTTTTTTTCCCAAGTCTTTTGCATTCTAACAAATTTTTGTCTTCTCTCTTAATGTGAGTCTCCTGTAGACATACTATATCCACTTGTAACATCTTAATTTGCTGATTCTTTTTCTCTTTTGTGGTGCATTTAAACCATTTACATTTACTTTTTTTTTAAAAAAAATAATGCTTTTCTCTACATCCTACTACTACATACTACAATTCTAAACTAAAATTACACGGAGTAGGCAAGGATCTTCAAAAGTCTACATTACACTTAGGAGTCCCCTATAAAGTATTATTACAAAAAGTTATGTCTGTTAAAGTATCACTAGCACGAAATTCTATAATATAATGTTAGATTATTACATTTCTATTTGCCAGGCAAGTTCTCAGATCTCATTTAGGCTGCTTCTTCTTCTTCTTCTTCTTCTTCTTCTTCTTCTTCTTCTTCTTCTTCTTCTTCTTCTTCTTCTTCTTCTTCCTCTTCCTCTTCCTCTTCCTCTTCCTCTTCTTCTTCTTGTTAAAGGGTAGTTTGACTTTGTATGATCTAGGAGTGGCCACTCCTAGTTCAGATTCAGATTCCGAGTCCATAAAGTCACCCAAAGAGACCGAGGAAGAGTCAGAGATACTGCTGGCTGCTCCTTCTTTGCTTTTGTCCATAGCATTCTTCTCTGTTATTTCTCCTGTTTGTTTAGCTGGAGTCTGCTGTAATTCCAAAAAGGTTTGGGCTTTAGTCAAAGAGTCATTTTTTAATCCCCCCCCATTATAATTGGAAGTCAGTCCTTCAGCGATAAGCCATCGATTCTGAGTTGAATTTTCTTGTAGAAATGTAGTGACATTTTTATATTGCTTTCTCTTCTTCTGTATTTCAAATGGAATATCTTTCAAAGTCTTTATTTCTATTCCTTGGATTTTTAAAGGTGAGCCATTAGTTGCTTTCAAAATCCAGTCCCTTGTTGACCTTCTTAGAAATTTCACATATATTTCCCCTGGAAGATTATTTTCTTGACAATTTCTGGATAAACCCGATAAAGCATATCAATGTCCATCTCCAAAGTTCCTTGTTCATAATTTATCAGGGGAGCCAATGCTTCACTCAAAATCAGTCTGAGGTTTTCATCTTTATTTTCAGGAACTCCTTGGAACATAAGGACATGAGCTGCTCTTTCCACTTGAAGTTGTAAAAGTTGTTGCTTTCCTGAATTTTCTTTTTCTGCTAGTTCCATATTCTGATTCAAACTTTTAGTGTTATGTTCAACCTTTTGCAGCTTTTTGGCTGTCTTCTCTGTTGTGGACTTGACTTCCTTAAGTTCTTTTTGGACAGTTTCAAAACTTTTGTTGAGATTCATCATTTGATCCAGCAGAGGGCGTAGTGCTTTGGAGATCATCTTGCAGTATCTATGGTCATTTCTGGTTTCTGAGTCGGTGATGCTGTATTAGAAGTTCCTGCTGTGAGTTTCATTTTAGGCACCATTCTGCCCCCTCGCTGCGTCATTGTTTACATTTAAGGTAAAAGTTCTTTAGGAGTCTGAAAGCTTTCTCTGGCAAAGAAACGTTTTAAGCAACGTGGGCTCATGCGCATGCTTATTTGCTTAGATCAGCTTTCAGCCTTAATCTTGCATTCGGCTCATTTAAGCTAGGCATGGGTTACTCCCCCTCTGGAAGGGTTTCCCCCTTTCTTCAGATTTAAGGCATAAGTTTAACTTCAAACCCACAGACGCTTTAAGAATTTCTACACTCTTGTTTCACTTCGCTTGCACAATTTAACACTGCAAAATAGGGCACATTCATCTGCTTCAATTGATCGTTTGCTTGCTCTGAATGCCACTTCTGAATGCCATTGCTGGCCCCAGTGTGGCAGAACCTTTGGGACAAAAGGGAGCCTCAATCCTTTAGCTGCAGCTTTAGGAGTGGCTCTCTTTGTGCCCCAGGCTAGAATCCCCCTACAGAGGCTCTAGGGGTGACTGAATGGGTCTGGTCTCCCTTCTTACTGGCCCAGGATGGAATGCACCCATCAGAGCTAGATGAGGTGTGACCATCTAGTGAGTCGCTGAAACCGAAACCCTCCTAAACCATTTACATTTATTGACAGTATTTTTATTTTCCTGTTATCCATCATTCTTATCTTTGGATTCCTCTCTTCTGTTTTGCTGTTGAGATTTTGTGATGACTTGAGAGGGAATGAACTTTCTTATTTTCCTTCCTTGTTTCTTTCTTGGATCTGTTCCTTCTTGCTTTTGCTCATCTCCATCTGTTTCACTCATTTCTTCCTCTTGCATGCCAAGGTCTTTCCTATGTCTATCCAGGAAATCTTCTACTTTGAATATTGAATTTAACCTTTTGGGTCACCACTTGTGGAATGATCAGACACATGGAGGAGTGCTTGTTAATGGTTCCTCATCCTCCTGGAGAGGAGTGACGAGTGGAGTGCCTTAAGGATCTGTCCTGGTACCTGTTTTGTTCAACATTTTTATAAATTATTTGGATGAAGGAGTAGAGGGAATGGTTATTAAATTTGGAGATTATACTAAATTGGGAGGGGCAGAAAATACAGTAGAAGACAGTGTCAGGATATATAGGATGATCTTGACAGGTTAAAATAAATAAAATGAATTATAGGGATAAATGTAAAGTTCTGCATTTAGGTAGGAAAAATTAAATGCATAATTATAAGATGAGGCAGGGGGAGACTGGTCTTGGCAGTAATATGTGCAAAAAGTATCTAGGGGTCTTAGTAGACCATACATTGAACATGAGTCAGCAGTGTGATGCGGTAGCTAAAAAGGCAAATTGCAGTTTTGGACTGTATCAACAGAAGTATAGTATCCAGATTACACAAAGTGATGGCATCACTTTGCTCTGGTTGGGCTTCACCTAGAGTATTGTGCTCAGTTTTGAGCACCACAGTTTTAGAAGGATATAGACAAGCTGGAACATGTCCAGAAAATGGCAACAAAGATGGTGAGGGGTTGGAGACCAAGTCCTATGAGGAAAGGTTGAAGGAACTGGGTATGATTAGCCTGGAGAGGAGATGACTGAGAAGTGATATGATAACCATCTTCAAGTACTTGTAATCCAGAGTTGTTTTCTGTTGCCCCAGAATGTCAGACCAGAACCAATGCATGGAAATTAAATTAGAAGAGTTTTTGGCTAAACATTAGGAAGAACTTCCTGACAGTTAGAGCGGTTCCTCAGTGGAACAGCCTTCCTTGGGAGGTGGTGGGCTCTCCTTCTTTGGCAGTTTTCAAACAGAGGCTAGATGGCCATTTGACAGCAATGCTGATTCTGTGAACTTAGACAGATCACGAGAGAGAAGGCAGGAAGGGTTGCACCAGTGGCCCTTTCTTACACATGCAGGGAAATGCTAATTGCTACTTAGGAGTCAGGCAGCAATCTTTCTCCAGGACAGTTTGGCTGGAGATCCTGGAGGTTTTTGTCATCTTCTGGGCATGGAACAGTGGTCAGTGTGTGTGTGTGGAGAGGAAGCATTTGTGAATTTCCTGCATTGTGCAGTGGGTTGGACTAGATGACCCCAGAGGTCCCTTCCAATTCTATGATCCTAGGAGCATCTGTTACATGGCTTGGATAGCTTCTCAGTGACAACTGACTACTCTCTCAGAGAAAGCCATGGAGTGCACCTACTGTAGCCTTACCCTAGGGTAGCCCCAACAACAGGGGCACCCCACTTTCTATCCTGAGCCAGAGACCCACAAACTCAGACCAAGGAAGACTCTGTTTCTGAAACAGAGGGCAAGCCATAGCTCTGAAAAAGGCTCTCCATTTTCAGGTGACATAAAGGTAGCCCTCAGAACAAACCTCCAGTCTTCTCCCCACATTCAGCAAAAGCATACAAAGGTAGTGTATCTGCATTTCTAAAGCTATTCAGAGGCCACCTGGCAAATAGCCCCTCTATCTCCTGAACTTCACCTAGCCCTTTGTGTGACCCCATGTCTATGTGAGAATCCTTTGTCTCCACACCTGCTTTCTTGCTCCATCTCTCAGGATATCAAGATAAAGCAATCATACATTCAAATGTTTAGCGATCCTTCCTGATGCTAATCAGGGACTCATCTCCCACCTTTTGTCTATACTTGGAAACCTTTTCAAACTGCCTTGACTGGACCATTAGTGTTCAGAAAACTGATTCAATTAGCCACCCAGCACTTGGCTAAACCCATCAAGGCTATTGTTAATCCAGACTCTGCCCCTCTGGAACCTCATTGGTTGCAACTAGGTCTGGTTCCTCCTGATGCTGCATCCTCTGTGACCGTGGATTGGCCCAGGTAATCTTTTGTCTTCACCTGAGACAAACCTCTCAAGACCTCTTATTGGTCAGCATTATTCTCCAAGGTCTACATACATCCATGCACACACACAAACCCCTCTCTTTTTCTCTGTCCCCCCATAGTGCATAATGCTGGCCACTGGTGGTATTCTCTTCAAGGACTCCTGCATGTCTGGACAGGTAGTATTACCCTGTAACTGACCCCTATTTGCTATCAATCCCCTCTGCTTTCTTAGTTCTGTATTGCTTGCTCTTTTTGAATGCTTAGTATGCCTGTAATAGGGACATTCTTTAATAAAACCTATTTAATTTACTCTTCAGATTTGGAGTCTTCCTACTGTACCAGACCTTTGTATAAACTGGTGTGCGGTCCCTTGTACTCTGCTGGCTTCTCCTGCTGCATAGCTAATTTCTCCCAATAACAAGGCAGGGCATTGGTGGTAACACTGGTAGCCCCTGAAATGCAATGTTTTTACCCCCCGCACTTGGGCTCACTCCATCCTATACTCTTTCACCTGTGTGGTGCTCATGTCCAATCTACCAGTGACTGTACCTGTTTTATTGGATTCTGCTGCTATGTAGAATAGGGTTCAGGAATTGTGCAGTAATGCACTGCACTCAGACTGGTAGGCCTTGCCCAGGGGTGACCCGAGGTTTTTTTGAGCAGTAGGGGAGGCTAGCTTGTGGAGCCCCCCCCAGGTGAGGCTGCCTTGTGGTGCCCCCCCTCACCGGGGGAGAAGGAGGAGGAGGGGGTGCCCCTGACACTGGGTGCTGCTGCTGCAGGACTGCTACCACTGCCAGGTAGGCTGGTGGCACAGGGCCAGAGGGTGCCACAGAGGTGGCTGTGGAGGAGGTGCAGAAAGGCTCAACTTGCCCATAGAACTCAGCCGCCGCTGCTGTGGCCAGCCCCAAGCGCATCTGCCCATTGAGCAGCAGAGGCAGGGGTTCGTGCAGGGCCAGGAAGATGGCGGCTGCCGGGACCTCCCTACCCGCCCTGTAGATGCCAGACGAGATGAACATGGGTGAGCTGGCTGACAGCGGTGCCTGGGGAGGCTTGACCCACTCCTGTTGCAACACCGGCTCCCACCCCTCTGCCCCATAGGGGGAGGTGAAGGGGCTCTCCGTGCCCAGCTTGAGCACCACCACCACATGCTCGGGCCCAAAGGGGTGGGCAAGATTTCCCTTTTTTCTGTTTCCCCAAAAGCCACCCCAGTTGCTTGCAGAAAACAACTCCAGCTTCCTCCTCAGGTGCCTACTGGTCAATTGACAAAAGGGATCCTCACAGAAGGATTTCAGCCCCACAGGTGGACCAAGGCACGCCTTGACTCCTACATACACACACACACACACACACACACACACACAAGAAACCCATCCTAAGACGGTGAGCCTCAGCACAGTTCCTAGGGAGTAAATCCCATGCCTTTCCATCAGACTTACTTCTGAGTAGACATGCTTAAAACTGCCCTGTGAATAACCCAATGGAGACTTGCCTTCCAACTTGCCCCCGGCTCCTTTCTTTGGGGAGAAAGTCACCCATCTCTCCTTGAAACCGGAACTTTCATTTCTTTGCTGAAACTTTCCAGTCTGTGGAAAGGAATTCTGTCCCGCGTTCCCCCCATTTCCTGAACTCAGGCTTCTGGGCACTTTTTCTTGCGAGGAGGTCTCAGTGGGGCAGGTGGGGGAAGCCGGTGGTGCTATGCTGCCGCAGCCTCCTCTTCCTCTCATGTACAGAGTGGCCAGGCTGGCCAGGTGCAGGCTGGTGCTCCACTTGCAAGTCAGCGCTGGCTCCATGGTGCCCCCACGGCCCGGTGAGAAGGGGCATGCTGAGCAGGAGGTAGAAGGCGGGGTGTGAGGTGTGAGGTGAAGTGAGCCAGCAGGAAGGGGCATGTTGTGGAGCGGGTGCCCAGAAAGCCATACTGGAGTGGGTGAACAGTGGCAGCAGGGGCCTCGCTGCAACCCTTGGAGATCTGCGCCCTAGGCTGTCGCCCTAGTTTGCCTAGTAGTAGAGCCGGCCCTGGCCTTGTCCCCCCCCATGATGGTGCCTGGTCCAAGGGAATCCCTGCCAACTGCTGAGGTAACTGATCCTGTGTGCTGCTGACGGTTTCACCTCTTTACCCCAGCAGCTGTGCCAGGCCAGTCCCCATACACTAAACACCTTCATGTGCAGGGGGGTCAGGGGCTCCTGTGTCCCCCCAGCTGCCAAGGTCAGGAGCTGGAGTCACTGTTGTCAGGGCAGCTTGCTGCCACTGCTGATGGTCATGGAGAAGAAAGGGGTTGGGGGACGGATGGCTGGCTTACCTGTCAGTGAATGGCTGGCCCTTTGGTCCCTGGAGTATGTGTTTGGAATGAGAGCTGGGAGAGGTCAGCTATGAAGTATGGACTTCACTCTCCCTTAGATGTTTGTGCCAAGTGTTCACCCAATGGTGCTAAGTGCTCTCTCTGTGACTTTCCCACCACCAAGATGCCTTGGGACTTGGTCTAAATCTGTTGGGCAGGGAACTTTCAGACAGCATCCTGTGCCACATGCCCTACCTCATGACTTGTGGGATGACCTGCCAGAAGCATTTGTAGAGCTGGGAGGCTGTGATTGGGTCCCAGTTCAGTGTAAGGGGGGGGTGATTGGTTGGGCCCTTGGTTGACATCCTAAGCTGCTTCAGATCTCGTGTGTGTCATCAGAGCAGAGGGGGGAAATGTTTTGGGTATACAATGGCCACCTATGGACTATGCTGCCATTTTTGTGGCATAATTTTATGCTTGTTCTGGGGGCTTTCCCATGCTGAAAGTGCTGAAGGAGCCACTCAAATGCAGCCACACCCCCTGGATCACTTACATGGGCACTGGTTGAGGGAACTGCACTGGAGTTGCACTGCTGCACAGCCGAAGCACAGCTGTCCCAGCACAACAGAATGATGCAGTGATTCTAATGCCATACACCAGTGTAACTGCCCCTTACTCTGACATAACTCCAAGCATAAGGGTCAGTTGGCTCCCTGAGCTGATCCACCCATTCCTAGGATTGTGCTGTAAGTCTTCTTTAGCTTACAAATCTTCCTGGGCTGGTTACCTGCAAGTAACCAGACTTAAGGATTCATGTGCTAGGAACATGTATCTCATCTGGGCAGTGGATCCTTAAATTAATTGTTTTCTGAGCAGTCGGAGAATATCTTAAAGAGGGCACTTTCTATTTACATATTATCAAGTAAGCATAAATTTGCCACATGCAGTAAGTGTTTGTTGCCTTCTTCATGACAAATCAACTATAATGCTAATATATGAAAACTGCAGTCCAACAGGCAGTTTGGAATATTGTCCCATAACTTTCAATGGTATCTCGGTGTACTTACTGTACCAAATATCTTTAAACACAGGTGCTTAAATACAGATTTATGGAGTTTTTAGTGGCTATCTTAGTAAACATGAGGCTGCTTACAGCACAGTCTTAAGAAACTTACATCCTTCTACATCTTTGACTTTGCCCAAGTGTTCCCCAAAGGTTGGAAAAAAGCTATAGGGCTTCTCTCCCACCACTGCCAGACTTCCACCACTGCCAGCTTGGCGTAGTGCTTAAGAGTGGCAGACTCTAATCTAGAGAACCAGGTTTGATTCCCCACTCCTCCATATGCTGCCAGCTGGGTAATCTTGGGTCAGCCATAGTTCTCTCAGAGCTGTTCTCTCAAGAACAGTCTCTCAAGAACAGCTCTCTCAGCCCCACCTACCTCACAGGGTGTCTGTTGTGGAAAGGGGAAGGGAAGGAGATTGTAAGCCACTCTTAGACTCCAAGTGAGGGGCGGGGTATAAATCCAACTCTTCTTCTACTTCTTCTTCCTTATCCAGTTTCTAAACTGGAGGAATTTTGTTAAAGCAAAAGAAATAGAACACTACAGTTCCTCACCTTTCTGTTGGCAATGGATGCTCTGAGCATGCTCAGAAGACTTCATTGCAGTATCAGCAACCATAGGATCAATTTAAGCAGAGTTTTCTCCTTTTGCCAGCTCTCCCCTGCTCCCACTACTGCAATTTTGTATGTATAAAAAAGAGGAAAGAGGGGCAATAAAGGTATTTGTGTATTTCCTGCATTGTGCTGGGGGTTGGACTAGATGACCCTGGGGGTCCCTCCCACCTCTATAATTCTACAGCAGACACAACAACTGGCAATGGTGGATGGCTGGTATCAAGCCCTTACAATCTAAGCAGAAATGTGGATAAATCTTCAGTTTAGCTTTCAGTGCCTTGGTAGTTACTGAACTGGAACCATTTGCTTCACTCTTCCTCTTAATTTCCAAAATTCTCCACCATCATCAGTTCAGTTTCCACTATATAAATTCATATATATATATGAAATATGCTATTCCAGTCTTATAAAGTGAACCCTAGCACCCATTGAAGCCAATGTCAAAACTGCCATCATTTTTAATAGAGCTGGGATTAGATCCATGGGCTTCGATTAAAGGATATGACCTTAATCTAAAACGGTGCTGTTTAGCTATATGTTCAATTAAGAAGAAAACTGAATTACTCTTATACTCTATAGCCATAAGAAAGGGGGCATTGCTTTGATTAGATGTCTACTTCATTTCATTTTTATTGTGCAGAGACTACCCCACTGAGAATTAAACTTAATAAAAGCAGCTGTACATATATAGAACTTGCCCCCTCTTCTGTGAACATTTATGTTCAAATGTTTTTCCCTTAGCATAAAATGTATCACTTGCCTTCAACTGAAAAGCAGTCAGTAAGCCTTGCATTTTGATAATGCAAACTCCTTTCATTTCATTAGTTCTAAAGACCGCACGGTTCCACTCCTTCAACCCAGGTGTACTTGTAGTCAGCAAGTCATAAAAATCATTGGTTTGAGCCATGTAAGTATGGTCATTACTTATAAGCTTCTTGGGAATAATGCTGCAAATAATGATGAATTAGTATCAGCTTTTTTATATTCAATCACTATCCATAGAGTTGCTGTGGTGTGGTGGCTAGGGTTTGAGGCTAGGAATGAAGAGACCTTGATTGAAATCCTCACTGCACTATAAACTTACTAGGTGACCTTAGACCAGCTGGCTGGAGGGGGACTTACTGGGAAGTAAACTAGGCCTAAGCATTGCTGGCAACGCAGCAATGTCACTTCTGGTGCGCATCAGAAGTGATGTCAACATGTTGCCAGAGATGCAAGGATTCTCTGGTGTTTGGGGGGGGGACGACCCTACATGGTAAAAATTGCTTCTACTATAGGGTTTTTACCCAATTATCAGAGTGTCCCCACATCGCTGGCAACATGATGATGTCACAACCCTGGAAGGAGCCCTATCCCTCCTCCTACTAGCCATGCCCTCTCCCACAGCTGCTTGATGGAGGGAGAGCCAGCTGAAAGAAAGGAAGTACTGCCATGTTACTCATGTTGACACTGGGCACCATGCTTTTTTTATGCTGACCCCAACAGGTCCAAGACAGTAGGAAAGAACCAGGCACCATGGCCTCCCTGCACCTGGTAGTGTCCTCCTTACTCTGCTGGCCATCTGTATTTCACCCATCTGGCCCAGCAGTAATGCCAGAGGCAAGGAAGCTGGCCCAGTTGAGCACCAGCGACTGCTGGGCAGAGGGGCCTGGGTGCAAGCTTGCTCCTGAGCTGGTCAGGCAGTTGAGGAAGGCACCATGGTAAAAGTGCATTTATATAGAGATTAAAAGATGAACACTGGCTACCAAGGGAAAATAAACCTGTGTTGTCTAATCATATGGATCACTCCATCATTCAAGAATTGGAAGCGTTGGCTAAAATGAACACTGCACTTAGTGGAACAGTGTAGCCTTTACTGTCAAGTGCAAGCTCTAGATGTGCACCACTGTTACTATGCTGGGGATAATTGCCATTGCTGAATGTGTTGCTGAATCATAGCACAAAGCTCATTAATTAGCACACAGATATGCCAGGGAAAGGAAGTCCAGAAGTCAGTGTTAACAGGAATCATGAAATGTGGGGAAACTGCAAAATAAATTGGCATGGGTCATACAGAAGTTTGCTACCATGATTTCTCAGAGAATAAGAAATACGGTGGGATCTTTTATCAAACCACAAGTACGACTTCATTAAAACAGCTATATGTAACCCACTAATGTGGATTCTCATAGGTGTTTACTTGAAGTTTCAGTCCAGTACCTATTATGTTGTTAAAAAATAGGTTATCAGGCAAAACACACAGTAAATAGGTTATAAATCAGAGAATAGGTGATTAGGATATCATATTTCTCTCCAAGCATCCCCTTCATTATAATTTTATGACATTCTCTATAAAATACAATGGTCCTTATAGAACATAATTGTATATATCAAGGAGAATTATAAGAACGTAAGAGAAGCCAATGTTGGATCAGGCCAATGGCCCATTCAGTCCAACACTCTGTCGTACAGTGGCCAAAAATATCAGGTGCCATCAGGAGGTCCACCAGTGGGGCCAGGACACTAGAAGCCTTCCCACTGTTGTCCCCCCCAGCACCAAGAATACAGAGCATCACTTGCCCCAGACCAAGAGTTCCTATCTATATCTTGTGGCTAATAGCCATTGATGGACCTCTGCTCCATATGTTTATCCAATTCCCTCTTGAAGCCATCCATGCTTGTAGCTGCCACCCCCTCCTGTGGCAGTGAATTCCATGTGTTAATCACTCTTTGGGTGAAGAAGTACTTTGTTTTATCCATTCTAACCCGACTGCTGAGCAATTTCATTGAGTGCCCACAAGTTCTTGTATTGTGAGAAAGGGTGAAAAGTACTTCTTTCTATATATTACAAAGTGTACAAAACAGAAAATATTTCTCCCCAACATCCCCTTCATTATAATTCTTTTATAATTATAATTATCTACAAAATACAATGGTCCTTACTTCTGTGGGGCTGTGATCACACACACTAAATAATCCACTTTCAATGCACTTTTGAATTGGATTTTGCTAGTTCACACAGTAAAATCCAGTTGGAAAGTGAATTGAAAGTGGATTGAAAGTGGATTATTTAGTGTGTGTGATTGCAGCTTTGGGCTGTGGTCACACACACTAAATAATCCACTTTCAATCCACTTTCAGTGCACTTTCCAACTGGATTTTTACTGTGTGAACTGGCAAAATCCAGTTGGGAAGTGGATTGAAAGTGGATTATTTAGCGTGTGTGACTGCAACCTTGGAGTACTTTTATATTCAACATTTTAAATTTCAAATTTCATAACTGATCTATTTTGCAACTACATTGTTATTTTCATCATTACTACATATTCAATATTACATATTTTGCCATTTCTACATACTGACTATAACTCTTAATATATTAAAGTACAAAGGAAAGTCTATTATATATCTCATAATAAGAAAATAAAAGATATTTCTGCTCAAAATCCACTTCCCTATGCATTTATATTCAAAACTTGTTCTCATTCTGCTTCTGCATTGTAATGCATTTATAAAAGTAAAGGTAAAGGTTCCCTTGCTCGAAAGCCAGTCGAATCTGACTCTAGGGTTGCGGTGCTCATCTCCGTTTCCAAGCCGAAGAGCCAGCGCTGTCCGAAGACGTTTCCGTGGTCATGTGGCCAGCATGACTAAACACCAAGGTGCACGGAACGCTGTTACCTTCCCACCGAAGTGGTACCTATTTATCTACTTGCAATTTCTTGCTTTCGAACTGCTAGGTTGGCAGGAGCTGGAACTAGAGACGGGAGCTCACTCCGTCTTGCAGCACCCGGGTCTTGAACTGCTGAACTACTGACCTTCCACAGCCTGCAGTTCAGTGTCTTAACCACTTGAGCCACCGCAGCTCCTATATATATATATATTTATATACAATCTTTAAAGTGTTTCCCATTCTAAATTTGCCTCCTCTTTGCATAACACACTCTATCTCTGCATAATACACACTCCATATCTCCTCAGATTTTGTAATTGATCTGTTTCTCAAATAAATTGTTAATTTCACCATTACTGAATAGTTGGCAAGTTTATTTTCCCATTCTTCTAAACTAGGACAGATGTTTAATTTTCATTTTGCTGTGTAGCTAATTCTAGCCACTGTCACATATCTCTTCCAAAATTTCTGGTAATTTATTAGGCAGTATGCCTAATAGCGTATTCTTAGTTTCCATAGGGAATTAATTTTTTTAATGTGTTCTGCATTTTTCCATGTATTTCCTTCCAATATCTTTTTGCTTTTTTACAAGTCCACCACATATGGAAAGGTCCATCTATATCTTGACATTTCCAGGTTTTTCCTTGTAGTTTTTGTCTACTTTATCAATATCCATTGGGGTTATATATCATCTAAAAAACATTTTTTACTAGTTTTCTCTTAACACCTGGCTGGCTGTAAATGTAATTTCTTTTTCCCATAAATGTTCCCATTGATGCATGGTATCTTCCTTTTTTACAGATTGATAGAAGAAAAAAAAGAGAAAATAACAAAAGCTGAGGAAGTCAGCTTTGAAGGCAGAAGCCACCTTATCTGCACTGTCATTGCTGGAATCAGAGCTTGGCAGAGCTAGCTAGACCCCGCCCCCCATGGTTCACCTGTCTCCCCCATAGGGAGAGGTAAAGCTAGAGTAATAAATACTCCCCTTTCTTGAGGTGTTATGTCCAACATTGAGATAATTCTGGAGCCTTTAAAAAGTGTTCCTTTCAAATTGCCATTTAAGGGGAATTCATTTTTAATGATAAAAGGGAATGAGTTTTTTAAAGACTCTTTTTTCAAAGTACTTATACACCTGAGAGATAATTAATGATATTCATAATAGTTGTAAACATGTTAAATTGGATGCCAATCCCACTGAGTTCAGATGGGATTCTTGGTAACAATGACTAAGATAGCAGTGTTGGATTTGCAAATCCTTTTATTTTTATTTTTTATATCTGGAAAAGTGTATTCTGTACATTTATAGATAAAGACTACCTTTGCTCTCCAGAATACATCATCCATTTGAGGATGATCAGCTTGCTATGATGACAAATGATTACCATCCAAACCTAGGGCACCATGACATTTTCTATGGTTACATATAACAGGGTTTACTTTTCCTTATTACAGTTGATTTTATACCAGATGAAAGACTATGATATTTATAATAGATATCAACTATTTACATTCCAATTGTGGAAGAACATCATGAATAAATATGAGCTTATTTATAGAGCAGAGAAAAAGATGGCACTTTTCTTCTGTACAAAAGCATATATGCATATCAAATAAAATCAGTCACAGCACACTCAGAATCCTACAGGGGACAAAACCCCTCCAAATTTACCTTTTTTAAAAAGAAAGTAAAATGTGATCCAGTGAAAGTTAGCCAAGCATAAGTCTTGTAGAATTTAAGCAGTTAGCATTTATCATGTTTGAGAATGTCTGGCCTTTTGTGGATTGTTCTTTGATAGTCTTAACTTTAGCATTTTAAAATAACAACAACAACAACAATTTAGGACAGCTATTATTTGGGGCAGCTTACAGCAAATAAAAAAATAAAGTGGAAAAATCTCAAAACAAACATTCAGGAATGCAGGTCAAACAATTCAAAACCAATAGATTCTCAGTGTGTTCAAAACTTTACATTCAGTCGATTGATAACTATCATTTCCACTGAATTAACCTCCTGCAAGCCCAATACAGAACATCACTGACAAACTGAATGGACTGTTGCAGTTCATGAGAAAGCTCAATAGACAGCTACCAGCTTCCAGAGCTGACAACCATATGGTGAATAAGCAGACCCAACACTCTTACCAAAGGGAGTTGTAACATGGTGAGAAGAGCACAAGGAATGCTACTCAGCAATATGCAGATGTAAATTTGGTGATTGATTAGCTGCTAACTAGTAAACAGAACAAGAGCTCTAAGAAGCATCCTGTATGCCTCTGCTGCTGCCTTATGACTCCCTTCATTAAATATTTCAGTCCCCCATGTAATGTGTCTGTAACATTGGAAGCTAGAAGAACTCCAGCAAAAAAACCACAAATGTTAACTTTGTTCTGTTCTCTGGACACAGGCTGTGAGGCAAAAATCATGGTGGTGTTCTACTAACCCCTGGTGTTCTACTAACACAGAGGTGGGAATAAGGAAGAGGGCCTCTCCCCACTCCTGACAGAAGGAATAGGATCATTGTGTTTCCCCCCAGCTTGTCCTTGTCTGCATTGTGTAGGGCTTTATCTAGTGCAGGGTTGTCGAAGATATGGCCCGTGGGCTGGAATTGGCCTGACAAGGTCTCCAATCCGGCCCACGAGTAAAGCACCACCCCCCGCCACTGCCCCCCGCCACTGCCACCCCCCCACCCTCACTTCACCCCCTGCTGCTCCCCACTCCCCAGCCCGCTCTGGAAATGATTTACTGTGCCTGTTGGGGTTGATCGGCAGCTCCATGAAACTGGCTTCTTTGGGGACTGAGATCAGTTGTTTCACCCTGTTGTCATCAGCAAAGAAGCTCAGTGCGATCGGCAGCTCCACATGACTAGCTTTTCTGGTGCCTGTGATTAGCTGTCTCCTTTCCCTCTGTTGTTGCCGTGCAAAGTATCTCGTGCGAATTTGTTCACAAAGACTTCAAGAGTCTCAGGGAGATCTGCAACATCCTGTGTTTCTGGGCTATCTTTTGCAATTGGAAGCTCCTTGCTGTGTTTTGTTTACAAAAGCTGAAAGAGACACAATTGCCTGCTGCTGCAGTCTCACACATGGGATGAGTAGGGGTTTTTTTTGGTCATGATTATGTTGTAGTAAAGTTGAATGTTTGTTAAGGATTATTTGCCTGGTAGCAATTTGAGAAGTCAGAGACAATTAAAAAAACCCTCTTTGAATACAGTAGTGTTGCTGTTGTTATATTCTGGTGAATCTGTATTATAAGTTTGCTGGAGTGTTATGGATGCTTTGCCTGATGGCAATTTGGATATGAGCCCCCCCAAAAAACACCCCTCCTTGAATAAAGCTGGCTGCTATGAATTTGTATGAACATCTTCATCATGTTACATGTTAATTAGCTGTTCAGCCTCTCTATTGCTTCTTGTTATAGTATTTCAATTGTGTTTGGCTTTAGGTTTCTGAGTTTATACTGTTTTTCAATTTGTGTGCCAGCTCAAGAATGAGATGAAGTGGCATATAAATATACACATGGGGAGTATGATTGCAGGTTTAGGGAATGAACCACTAGGGGGTAAAATATTTGGAAATTTCCTCCAGTTGAACCACAACTCTCCTTGTTGAGGCATAAACAGGCCATTTTTCTTTCCTCTTTCCCTGTAAAAAAAAGGACACAGAGAACAGCATACTCAAAATTGCTACAGCACAGACATTGTCTCCAGATTTTGATGCAATAATTCAGAGCAAGAGGTGGCAGTCATCAAAGACTGTTAAGTAAACAAAATATTGCAAGATGCTAATTATTGTTAAAGTTTTCATTACTGTTAATTATTAATGTTTTAGGCATGTCTGTTTCTTAAGTAAAAAAATAATATCTTTAATTTTGTTTGTCTGTGTTCTTTATAAAGTGTATGTCTCCAGTATATGGCATTACATTTTATGACACACATGACTCGCTCCCCCAAAGTCCCATTTATGTCAGATCTGGCCCTCGTAACAATTGAATTCGACATCCCTGCTCTAGTGGTATCAATAGCCAATCCATCCCTCTGCACACTGACAACAATGAAACAACATCAACAACAGGTCAGGTGCAAGCACAACAGTGATGCCATGAGGAAAAGGAGGACCATGAATCTTCCAAGGAAGGTTCCATCATCCCCGCTTTCACCCACAATGGATTTTTGAAACTTATTTGGAAGTAAGTCTTCAGAAACACTTGAGAAATTTACAGGAAACCAAAATTAGAGGTGCTCTTTGATAAAGCAACTAATAAAAAGACCCAGGTTTGAATCCCCACTCTACCATGCAAGCTTGGTGAGTGAATTTGGGCCAGACACAGATTCTCAGCCTAACTTACCACATAGATTTGTTGTGAGGATTTTCCCATTTAGCCGGGAAAACATGCTCATTGTCCATTCCCCACAGCATGGAAACTGCAACTTTTGGGAAAATGGAGAGTGGTGCATGTTCCTGTTATGTGTGATTGCAGTACCATAGTCAAAGGTCTGAATAAGATGTCTATCTATAATAGCAGGAGAGGGCACATTCCATGTGCAAACCCTTAGGGAAGATGGTAAAAGACGGAGGAAGAGGTTTCTACAATCTTTCTCATATCCTGCATTCCCAAGGCTGGCCCCTTGGTACTGAAAGGCTTATTTGTCTGTATAATGGATGCCTGGCTACATGGGTGACTGTGAAAGTGCTCACAGCTGATCTTCCAGTCTTTCCCCACCTTTCCGCAGTGAGTCTACTTTCTTTACAGAGCAGAGGATGATGCTTCCACCTTTCCAAAAGAAAAAGAAAGACACCCCAAGGAGAGGACCTGTCAAAGGATCTCTCGCCTTCTCTAAAAGAAGCCCTGGAGAACTGGAGTATGCAAAAGCATGCCTATTGACAAAAAACAGAACATGAAGGTGAAACAAAGTAAAACTCCTTTTCTCTTCCAATTAATTTCATTCTGCTTTGACATTTGAAGTGTTTAAGGGTCTCCAAGCAAGCCAACCACTCTTCAATATATTCTGGGAAGTAAATTAGGCCAGAAAGAACCATGGTTAAACCAATGAACCTAGCACATCATTCATGTGCTTGTGTGTGTGTGTACAGTTTAGTGATTACTGCCATATCCATAAAAAACCCAAAAACCCTCCTCCACACACCCCAAAAGAAGATCCCAATGGTAAGAAGTAGTAGAGAAAAAAATTAAAGTCTATAGCAGAGTGAGGTCCATCCAGAACACCCAAAAGGCAGGAATTAACAAATTATTTGGAATATGTAAACCCAGATGGAAGAATATAATGAAGTATGAACCAACACTAAAGTGTAATTTTACCAAATCTATTTGCAGTAGAATAACAGGGATGCACAATTTTTATGAACATGTACAGTTAGATAGGATACTATATATACAGAATAATAGACCAAGTTCCTTGGTACAAATTAGATTGAATGAAGTTGAGGGGGAAAGTTACAGAACTGAAATGTGTTTTGCCTTTTACTGCCTCTAGGAGGGCGAGGTATAAGTCTAAATAAATAAATAAATAAATAGGAGGCTTTCTCCTATCTGTTTAAATTTGCAAAAGAGGATCTCTTGGTTGAGAAAAGTAATTTCTGACAAATTCAACTTCTTATTGGGTGGAAGATGGCTGCAACTGGAACAGTATTTTCCTTTGAAACTGATATACATATGGGTGCGATCACATGCACAATTAGCCGTGCCATAGGAGTGAATGCCGGGCAGATTTAAAGAGTGTGATCAGACACTAACATCTGGGAGCCCCATACCCATCAGCAACCCGTTTTGCTCCACTGCAGAAGCAGAGTAAAAAGACACCAGGTAAAGTCCGGTAGCAAACGTGTTGCTACAGGCCATGGATGGCCTTTCCCCTGTCTGACTGCCCCAGTGCGCTCTCATGGCGTCGGGATGGTCTGATCAGGCCATCCCGATTCTGTGTCATTTTTTTAATGCCTTCTCAGTATGCAAATCATCGCACACTCTATAGGGAGTCCTCAGTGCTGAGATGCAATTCATGGATTCCCTGTTTAAGCATATCGGGAACAAACAGAAAAAAAACAAAACCCAAAACCCAACTCACCCTCAGTTGCATCTGATCATGGGGTGGCAGGCTCCCCCACAGCTTCAAAGGACTGTTTGATCGTGCAACTTTGGGTCAAATTCCTCCTGAGAAAATAGCCTCACTTCTACCCGCATTATCTCGTGCATGTGACTGCCACCTATCATTTGAAAACAATAACTGCTCTGAAACCTAATGTAATGTCAGCAAAGAACCAAAAATATAATGAACATAATGAACTAAATGAAACCAAAGTAATTAACTTTCTGAGTACGTTCCTACGAATTTTAGAGACTGAACTCAATCCCATCTTCTGGCTGGCTTCATGGTCTTATAAGCACTAACTCACTGGATGACATATTCTCCAGAGTGATTGATGTATGGCATTGATTTGCAATTGGAATTGGTTGAATAAAAGTAATAAGCTCTCCATTTCATGTGAAAGATATTATACAAAATAAATGTTTTATGTTTTCATTTGACCACATTTCTTTGGCAAGCACTAATTGGAAACTAAAATATTGATAGAGTTGCCCAAATAGTCGCTTCTACGTAAATTAAATATCTGTTAATTATGAAACTGGAAGTTAGTGTATTTATCTGAAAAAGTAGCACAACATGACGGAGTATATGCACTTTGTATATTGCTACTAGACCTCATTTTGAAAACCCCATGCATAATACTTTTACTGCTGTAGATATAACTGCATAATTTACTCTTTTGCCAAGAGGCCATATCAAACTTTAATCATTATGTTGTACAGCTCCACAATAACAATAATTTACTTGGCACCTTGAATTCCTCAGCCTCCCCTCCAAAATAAATTAATTACTTTTTGCAAGTTTTTCTCTTTCTTTCAAAATGGGTTTCTAGTACCTTATTGTTAACTCTCTATTTGCTTTCCAATTGATGGACTTATCCACAGAAGTACCTATAATGATAAGTATAAATTGGTATAAATTTTCAGAATTTAGGCAAATGGTAGCAGCATACTCATTATTACAGGTAACACTGTCACATAATTATAATACCTGGTACAATAAAAATAATAAATTAAATACTTCCAAAAAACCCCAGCAACAAACAGCCAAGATATATGATGATGATGGATGATATATGGGGATGATGGAAGATATATATACAGGATATATGAAATTGTACACTTTTATTATTTTAGTATTCAAGAAGTCCAGATTCATGCTGCCGAAGTTCCTATAGAACTACACAAGAAGGACCTCAATGTCCTTGACAACCATAACGGTGTAATCACTGACCTCGAGCCAGACATCCTGGAATGCAAAGTCAAATGGGCCTTAGAAAGCATTACTAGCAACAAAGCTAGTGGAGGTGATGGCATTCCAGTTGAGCTATTCAAAGTCTTAAAAGATGATGCTGTTGAAGTGCTGCACTCAATTTGTCAGCAAATCTGGAAAATGCAACAGTGACCACAGGATTGGAAAAGGCCAGTTTACATTCTAGTCCCAAAGAAGAGCAATGCCAAGGAATGTTCGAACTATTGCACAATTGCATTCATTTTACATGCTAGCAAGGCCATGCTCAAGATCCTACAAGCTAGGCTTCAGCACTACATGGATGGAGAACTGCCAGAAGTACAAGATGGGTTTTGAAGAGGTAGAGGAACTAGAGACCAAATTGCCAACATTCGCTGGATTATGGAGAAAGTAAGGGAGTACCAGAAAAACATCTACTTCTGCCTAAATGACTATGCTAAAGACTTTGATTGTGTGGATCACAACAAACTATGGCAAGTCCTTAAAGAGATGGGAGTACCAGACCACCTCACATGTCTCTTGAGAAACCTGTATAAGGGTTAAGAAGTGACAGTTAGAACAGGATATGGAACAACTGATTGGTTTAGCATAGGAAAAGGAGTACGACAAGGATGTATATTGTCACCCTGCTTATTTAATTTATATGCAGAATACATCATGCAAAATGTCGGCCTGGATGAATCATAAACCGGAATTAAGATTGCTGGGAAAAACATCAACGAACTCAGATATGCAGATGATACCGTTCTAATGGCAGAAAGTGAAGAGGACCTAAAGAGCCTCTTGCTAAAGGTGAAAGGGGAGAGCCCAAAATTTGGCTTGGAACTCAACATCAAAAAACTAAGATCATGGCATCTGGCCCCATCACTCCTTGACAAATAGAAGGGGAAGTCGTGGAAGCTGTGACAGACTTTGTGTTCCTGGGATCCAAGATCACTGCAGACGGTGACTGCAGCCATGAAATTAAAAGATGCCTGCTCCTTGGGAGGAAAGCGATGGCAAACCTAAACAGCCTAATAAAAAGTAGAGACATCACCCTGCCAAAAAAAGTCCATATGGTCAAAGCAATGATATTCCCAGTAGTAATGTATGGCTGCGCGAGTTGGACTATAAGGAAGACCGAGCGCTGAAGAATAGATGCTTTTGAATTATGGTGCTGGAGAAGATGGTTGAGAGTCCCTTGGACTGCAAGGAGATGGAATCAGTAAATCCTAAAGGAAATCAACCCTGACTGTTCCCTGGAAGGCCAAATACTGAAGCTCAAATACTTTGGTCACCAAATGAGAAGGGAGCACTCATTGGAGAAGACCCTGATGCTGGGAAAGGTTGAAGGCAAGAGAAGAAGGGACGGCAAAGGATGAGATGGTTAGACAGTGTTATCAATGCAACGAACATGAAATTAAGCAAACTCCAGAGGACGATGGAGGACAGGAAGGCCTAGCATGATGTGGTCCTTGGGGTCGCGAAGAGTCGGACTTGACTGTGCGACTGAACAACAACAACAACAAGTTCCTTACAAAAACCCAAAGAGTTCAGCTATTTTGCCAAACTTAAAATTCATCAACTTAATATCTTTTAAAATACCTTTGAATACCTTTTATCTTATCTTAATATCTTTTATCTTAATATTTTTAAAGATTATTATGTTAATCATTTAGCATTTTCCCAGTTGGTTATAATGTGTCTGATCTGTGTCACCAGAGTTCATGGGAGACACATGGGATAGAGGGGTGAATCTAACCATCCTCCAAGGAGACCTCCTCCAGCCTAAGGAGGCTTCCTCCCACTGAAGTAACTAGCCACTTCCATGGGAAGAAGGTTCCAAAGCAGAAAGGTACATCCTGGGAAATCTGAAACTGACTGCAAAATACCATCCTTCCCACCAAACATTCCCATAGTACTGAATCCAAATGCTATGGAGTAGCTACCTACTCATTTGGCTGATGGGGAGTAGTAAGTAAACAAGGTCTTGCTGACTTGCTACCACCAAGTCAGCAGTGGCTGAGTTTAATCTTGGCTGAGTTTGCCTTCCTCTTCCTGTAGATACAATAAAGGTACTATAAAGCTTGGGCAGGAACACAAGACTTTGGGCAAAAGTCAAAGGGCTCTTAGCCTGCGGTTTGCAAATGGTACATGTGGATGAACCGGCAATCATCTCCAAACTCCACCCACTCCAGCCTCTACCTCCAAAATCTCCAGGTGTTTGCAACACAGAGCTGGCAACCCTGATTGTTATTGTAAGATGTTATGGGTCCTCTTAGGGAGAAAAGCAGAACATAATTACTTACATTTACAACTACTTAGTAACCAGTGAGCAGTCAGCAAACATACATGTTGGAGAAGAAAAGGTGCTTAATTCCCAAATCCAGAACAAAGAAATCAATGTTAATGTCTATCCCCCCCCCCATCAAATTCATTTGTAAGCTGAACATATATTTAGGAACAATTTTGGTCCCAAAGCTTTAATGAACTCACTTCAGTCATTAAAACTAACGTTAAATCATTAAAAGAGGAAAATCAGGCCTCAGTTAGGGCCAGAGCAGTCAGGAGCAGTGCTCTGGGAGTGAAGAGCCCAGGGAGCGGGCACATGACTAAGCCCTGCCCCCTGTTCCCAGCAGGGAGCACGAAGAGCCACAAGGAGTTGGGCCACGAGGAGGCAGAAGAAGGAAGGTAAGTTGCCTGCCTCCTGCCCCATCCCCAGTTCCTCGGGCCACAAGGAGGTGCGGCGGCCCCAGGAAGGCCTCCCGCCCCATCCCCAGTTTCCTCCAAAGTGCTCCCCCCCCGCCTTTCTCTGCTTGCCTGCTGAGGCGGATGGGCAGAGAAAGCCCTCCAGAGCACCCAGCACTCACCTTAAAGATGCCACTGGACATAAACTTAATTCTAGTAATGGTGGAACTTTTAAAGCTTCCCAAGCCATTCTTGGTGGGGGGGGGGAGAAGTAGCATGTAAGCATGAAATAAGCCATGTACTTGGCTGTCATAAGTAGATGTTTGTTGTGATGCCTGACTACAGTCCTTGCTCTCAGCCAGAGTTGTTTGGTTGAAACAGTCAGAATGTACTTTATACTTTAAGAATCATTAAGAAAAAAACATTAATTAAGAAGGAAAAAAATGAACCAAGTGCACATTTTGCTATCACCACAGAACTTATGCTGTAATAATAGTAATATATAGCATTTATCAGTATTCAGTTATTGTTGTTGTTGCTGCTAGTGCTTCTATAAGAACATAGGACCAGTTGTTCACCTAGTCCAGCAACCTGTTTCATATAGTGGCCAACCATTTACCCTGGGGGGCCAACAAACAGGAAATAGAAGCCAAGTTGATATTCATAAGAACATAAGAGAAACCAATGTTGGATCGGGCCAAAGGCCCATCCAGTCCAACACTCTGTCACACAGTGGCCAAAAATACCAGGTGCCATCAGGAGGTTCACCAGTGGGGCCAGGGGAACTCCAGGCTGCATCTGAAAGTTGCCATCCTTCACTCCAGCTAAGGATTGATATATTTTTGATGATGTAAAATCCTTCTTGTTCAGGCAAGAGGCTTGGGTAGAGGTCAGATGTGAGAGGAGAGCACAGGATGGTCACATTCAAAGGAAGTGAAGGTGCATGTTCTGGTACTGGTTATGAGAATATCTAGTGGAAGATTTGCTTGCTCTTTAACTATAAAGGTATTCGTGTAGAGCTAAAAGCTGCTCAAAGGTAAAAGCTACAATGCAGGGAATCCTGTCCTATTACATAAAAGGGTAGTGGTCTGGCAAGATTCTATGCTTGGCAAAATCAATTCGCTCCCTGGTATGTCACTCAGAATCTGTCCCTATCCACTAGCTGCGTTGCCTGAGTTCTCTCCCACCCACTGCAGCCTAGGCCACTCTTCTCTGATTGGGCCAGCATTTCAAGCTCATTTGCATATGGAAGCTGTTTGGACTTCACTCCATTTTTGCACCTCAAACTCCCCCCCCCCCAAGACAGTTGGAATTTTCAGTTGTTTATGCAACCTGTTGTATTCTGAGGTGAAATATGTCCTCACTCACAACACTTCCCCTTCAAAAGAAACAAACCCAATAACACAACCATGCCACACCACAAAAAAGACAGGTCACACCACAAGCAGAATACCACAAGGCAAAAAGAAGCTCTGCTACTAATTCTGGCAAAGGACGCTGTGAGTGTAGAAAATGATTTATCGACACAGTGGAAAATCTTTAGGAATTGTTTGGTGCATTTACCATGGGGCACCTACCCAGAGCGCCTCTGGCATTTTCTCACTCTGCTGGCATCAAAACCAATTGAAGGCAAAATAGAGATATGGAGATGCTTCCATCCTCCTTTGCATCAATTTGTCTTTGTTGGCAATGGCAACCCTAGGCCTGGCTGCTTGCTCCTGTTCAGCAGGAGCATCCCTATGGAAACTGCCTGGGTGATTTCGGATCAGCCGGAGACTTTCTGCCTAACCCTCCTTACAGGGTTGCTGTACAGATCACAAAGTCGAAAAGAATGAAGTAAACTGCTTTGCTCCCCGCTAATGAGAAAGACAGAATTTTGCCTAGGAAGAGGCTGCTGAGAGGGGATGAGATAAAGTTGCCAACTATAGGTATGGAAATTCCTGGAGATTTGAGGGGCGGAGCCCAGAGAGGGTGAGGTTTGAGGAGGGGTGGGACCTCAGACAGATACAGTGCCATAGACTCCACCCTCCAAACCAGCCATTTTCTCCTGGGGAAGTATTGTTGCCAATCTTCGCCCAATGGCCATCAAACCATTCTCTTCCACCCCCTGCTGTGCAGCTGTCTTTCCCCTAGGGTTGCCAATCTCCAGGTAGGACCTGGAGATCTCCTGCTGTTACAATTGATCTCCAAATGACCGAGATCAGTTCCCCTGGAGAAAATGGCTGCTCTGGAGGGTAGACCCTATGGCATTATACCCTGCTGAGTCCTTCTGCCCCCCCCCCAATGCTGCCCTCCACAGGATCCACCCCAAAATCTCCAGGTATTTCCCTACTTAGAGCTGGCAACCCTACTTTCCCCTCAGTGCCTGTTGGTAGGCAACCAAGCTTGGTCCTGTCACCTGTTTTGGCCTTTGAGAGAAAACTCATTGGGGCCAGTCCTGATAGGGTTGCCAACTCCAGATGGGAAATTCCTGGAGATTTGAGGGATGGAGCCTGAAGAGGGTGAGGTTTCAGGAGGGGTGGGACCTCAGACAGGTACAATGCCATAGACTTCATCCATCAAACTAGCCATTCCATCCTGGGGAACCATTGTTGCCAATCTCCAGGTGGGGGCTTGAGATCAATCAGCATTACAACTGCCATCCAGGAGGGAGGGGGGAGGAGATGGAAAGCTGAAGTCAGGGGGTAGATAACGGTAGGTTGACAATTGGCTGGGAGAGAGATAGGGTTGCCAACTCCAGGCTGGGAAATTTCTGGAGATTTGAGGGGTAGAGCCTGGAGATGGTGAGGTTTGAGGAAGGGTGGGGTCTCAGACAGGTACAATGCCATAGACTCCACCCTCCAAACCAGCCAGTCCCTCATAGGGAAACATTGTTGCCAATCTCCAGGTGAGGGCTGGAGACCACTCAGAATTACAGCTGTTCTGCAGGAGAGAGGGCAGAAGTCGACTGAAGTCAGAGGGGCAGATAACAGTAGGTTGATGGTTAGCTGGGAAGGAGATGGGGTTACCAACTGGGGATCTGAGGGGTGGAACCTGGAGAGGGTGAGGTTTGAGGAGGGGTTGGACCTCAGGCAGGTAGAATGCCATAGACTCCACCCTCCAAACCAGCCATTTCCTCCTGGGTAACAATTGTTGCCAATCTCCAGGTGAGGGCTGGAGATCACTCAAAACTACAACTGCTCTTCAGGTAGCAGAGATCAGTTCCTCTGGAGAAAATGGTGGTCTCTGTCATTATACCCTGCTGAGGTCGCCACAGCAAATTCACACTGTGTGCCCAAAGCCAGGGCACTCTCCCAGAGCCTCTTTCTAGAGCCCGTTGTATTTATTTCCACAACGGGCCTTACTCCTAGTTAAACATATTGCTGTTAAAAGAATTTTTGTGTAGCAGATTAATTCTTCAGTGATCTGGGTCAGCCAGTTCATGAAGTTCATAGGTTCCTCAAATCTTGGACTTTGTTTATATGTTTTATTTATTTGCTTACTTAATTCATTCACCACCTTTCTCCTTAGTGGGGACCCAAAGAGGCTTACACCATTGTCCTCACCTCCATTTTATCCTCACAACAACCCTGTGAGGTAGGCTAAGCTGTGTGTGACTGGCTCAAGGTCACTCAGCCTGCTTCCATGGCAGACCAGGGATTTGGAGTTTAAGCACTATGCCACGTTAGCTTTCAAATATGCTGAGAAGCAGAAAATGGTTCCATTCTGGTTAAAGACCTCAGGAAAGGAGAAGACCATTTTCTGCTTAATTGTCTGGAGAGCTGCTGCCCGGAAGGGCAGAAAATCTTTACATGTGTGCATGGGCTAGTGTTGCAGATCAGCTGCTTGGGAATGGCCTTCAGAAGTCACCACACAGACAACAAGAAAAGATTCTTATCATTTATTGCTGCAGCAATCCGAGTTCTGCCGTCAAACTCAGTAAAGGGAACTCAGTTCTCACTCTAAGACAGTAACAAGTTTTATATGCAGGAAGCCAGAGGTAACTCCCCTTCTTTGTTACAAGAAGCCACAAGTAAAGGAAGAGAGAAAAGATTTCAAAATTTTCTGCTTTTCTACACAGTTTTGCATTGTGTTTAACATATTTGCAAAAGATTTCTACACAGTGGTTAACGTATTTGCAAAAGATTTCAAAACTTCTGCTTTTCTACACAGCCCTGCACTGTGTCTGCAGACTTTTCAACAAAAGAATACTTTCACTCTACATTGCTCTAGACAGATTCAACATCCCACAAATTTCATAAGTATCTCTGCGGTTAAGCTATATTTCCTGCCCAACACAGGTGCAAGCTTTCCACAGCCGAGCTAGGATGCTGTCTGTGGGGCAATCTTACAGTGAAGCTTCCTGGCTAAGTGGGTAACCTCCTTATATGGGTTTCGCCTTGCTAGGTGCGAAAGCTGTTTTGATTGTGTCTTCTAGCTTGCAATTTCAACCTGCCTTCTAGCCCTAATGTGATAGCTTAATTAGAAATCAATTCCCTGAGGCCTTTTATTAATGCCTCACCAGCTGTACCTGGAATCCTCTCTGCTTGGGATGCCAGCCTCCAGATGGGACCTGGGGATCCTGTGGAATTACAACTCATCTCCAGACTACAGAGATAATTTCCTCTGGAGAAAATGGATACTTTGGAGGGTGGAATCTGTGGCATTGTACCCCACTGAGGGTCCCTGTCCTCCGCATGCTCCAAAACCCAAATCTCCAGGAGTTTCCCAACCTGGATCTGGCTACCACACCCCTTGCTGGTGGTCTGAAGGACCTGGCAAGCCTACTCTCTGCCCATGAAAATTATTCAAATTAGAAATTGAGTGACCTAAAAATGTTACATTTGGGAGATGAGTTGGAACTGCTGATCACATATCCTATTTGAGCTTCCTTCTCAAGCTCTCCAAATGCCCTCCACTTATTTCTTCACATTTATTTATTTAAAACATTTCTACGCTGCCATTCCAGCACCTTGAATTGGGCCCAGAAGCAAATTGGGAGCCAGTGTAGACAGAACTGAACTGGAGTGATATGGTTACTTGGACCCACTCCAGTCAAAATTCTGGACACAGCATTCTTTCCATCCCCTGGTTTGTGAAAACTCCCCTTTCAGTCCTTCAGACTACCTTCTCTACTTTCAAACTGTTAATTGTTAGCAAAGTAGTAAATTGTGGCAGTAGTGGGGCAAGCAAAATGGAGAAGGCCTTCACATCTATGGTGGCTGCCTTGTCCAAATTGTGTAACTATAACGATACAGCAGATGCTCCTCCCTCAGAAAGTTTGAATTCTTCATACTTGGCAAGTGTTCCTTCATGCTACAAGCACCTAATGAACAGATGCATTGGCTTTGCTGGTTTAGGAAGGAGGATTAGTGCTTTGTGCTTTTGAAATTTTTCTCCAGGGCTGCGTTCACACAGGCAGTTTAATCCACTGTTGCTCTGCCTCAAATAAAGCCAGGTTATTTTGTGAAAGAGAATCCTAACCAGACTCACCCATTTTAGCACTTCAATGCCTTTTTACCCCTTTTTGCATGACCAAAGGGCAGAAAGCAGGAGGTCAGCATGTCAGCCATTTTTTTAGAAGTTTGCCCTTAGGAGTATGCCCAGAAACACTCAGCATGCTGGGATACGTAGTTCATGGGGCTGTCAGCCATTTTCTTTTAAAATTAAGTCCACAGAGCAATCACACAAGTGCTGAAGAGACTGCTGGGAAATGGAGTCCACTGCCATCCTCCCTCTAATCTTTTCCATTTACCGCTTCCCCAAATGATATTAAAAAGCTGCAGAAAAAGGGGTGTCTTTCTTTGAGAGTTTTTCAAAAGGAAGCAAGGTTTGGAGCAGCCCCCCCCCAGCAGGGGGGAAAGAGGTGCATATATACAGTCATGCAGTCCTCCTTAACGGGGGGGGGAATGGCTGCTGGAAAGCAAGAGTGAAACCTGCCTGACTGCTTGGCTTTGCTTGGCAACAGAGTGACTAGACGACAGGAAATCCATTTTTAAAGCGGCTCCGATCAACAAGACTGGATTTTATCAGGTATCAAACAAACACGGGGCAAGGGGAGGGGGAATGGAACTCAGACAACTCAGGCATGACAGACAGATGTTGCTGTCTGATAGTGAACTTTAAATCCATAAGGGAACAGCAAGGGCAACGGATCAAATTGCCCATGTGAATGCAGCCCGGGTAGGCTCACCAGCTCTGAGTTGAGAAACACCTGGAGATTTTTGGGGTGGAGCCTGAGCAGTGGGTGTTGCCTTCTGATGCACTTCTGGTGATGTCAGGGGGTGTGGCATATGCAAATAAGTTATGCTAATGAGTTATGCTAATGAGCGCCTGTAGCTCTTTTTCTACGAAATGACCCCTGAGAAAAATTATTTAACATCTCTAGGCCTAAACAAGTTGTGACCCAACAAGATGCAAGCAGCCCATCAGCCATGGATTGTGCCACGTCATGTGTGTGTGTTAAATATCCTGTATTTGTGGTTTGCGTCAAAATAACATGGGCTCTTAAACACTAGCATGGCTGATAGTTTATATTTGATTGTGTGAATCACATCTGGCCTGATTTAGATATTTGAAGTACTCACTATTGTGCCATCACTGAGATATTTAAAGGCTCCCTTCACCTACTACTATCAGGAGAAAATCAGACCCTTGGCAGCTGCACAGGCATGGAGCCTAGTAGGATTTGCATGGAGGTGCATATCTTAGGAACCAGACCTTTCATACAGTGAACATTGATTATTTGACAGAAGCTGAATAACGGTGCCCACAACTGTAATCCCCAGGTAAAGATACTGGTTGAAATAATTGGTACCTTCATATGATTGCCACCAGTAGCCCTGTAAATTCCCTTGGATTTTTAAATAGAAGAACCATTTAGACTTGAGTCAAGTGGAACAGCATAGTATTTTAGCTCTTCCCATCACAATAACATACAGTCATTCTTTCCATGTGATTCTTCTGCCTGACAGCATCAGCTGCTGCTAGGAAAAATTCATGTTGACTTAAAAGTCTTTATACTGTGTGGAAGAATTGAGCAATGGTAAAGCACCTTGTGAGAGCTCTTCCATGCATCCTCTCCATGGTAATAATAATAATGTGTAGTCTTGGGTTTAGCTAAATTCACCAGCATGTTGTTCTTAGTCATTCCTCTATCTAACAATGACAAGCAGAGGGTGAGTCTATTTTTTCAGAGCCAGTGCCACAATTGCTCACGGTTGCTGCTGGATTTCCCTGTTCAAGAACAGTGTGGCTTGATGTTCTATCTTACTCATTGTGGTAAAACAGACCTGCTCTGACCTACAGGCCTTATTCCACCATGCTCTCCAAGATCTGGGTCCCAGTGTCTGCCCAAAGTCTCTTCCTTCTACTACACCTGGAGAGGCTTTCCTCTCACTCTCTTCAACTTCTGCCACCACCTGCCTTTGTAGGAATTGTCTACTGACAGGGCCAGGGCTCCCAGATTCCTTGCCTGTCTGGTTACCATGATTACTACCAGGATAGCTTACTGCCCTGTGCACTGCTGAGGGAGCAGCCACTCGCCAAATGACTGCTGCCCTCCCCCCCCACAGTCCTTTTTAAAGTAGTGTGCCTGGAATGATGGAGATCTAAGGAGGTACGGAGAACAACTACCAGCACTAAAAGTTGAAAAGAAAATGTCTGCACATACTCTCAGCATAGCACCAGACTAAGCAAGGGATCCAAATGAAAATAGTAAAATGCAATTCCTCTGTCCCTCCCTCTGTACATGCCCTAGCAGATGTCAACCTAAGGCAGGCTCCTTAGCTTAAAAGGCTACAATTTTCAGGCACTCAGATCCAAAAACCTGCCTTAGAGACACCCAAATTCTTCAGCCAGTTGAATTTTGACTTGGTTTGTTTTCTTGAACTGCTGATGCCATATGTCACATGACAAGCTACTTTGAAAGGACTGTTTTGCCATGTGCCATGGAAAGTTGGTGTTTGAATAAGTACAGCAGTGCCATCCTACTCATCCTTACACCCTCCTAAGCCCTTCAAAGTCTATTGAATTCAATGGATATAGAAGACGCAACTCTGCTCAGGATTCACTGTTCCTTATTTATTGATGCTACATTAAGATGCATTACTTTTGTAACTTTTTTTACAATTACATTACATGAGTAACAAGTGACTAATCATCTCCATTTTCTAGATGTAGCAGCTATATAATTAGAACTTTAAACCGTGATCTTTCTAGGACCGAGGATTAGCAAAATTGGATGGTGACATCAGTAGAAGACCTGAAAGGATTGGTGACAAATACATTGTATAATAATTCAGCCAGTTGTATAGCAAGTGGATTGTGTTGGTGGTATACCTTGAATACATAAGAATTTTCATCTCCAGAATATTTTATAAATAATCTTATCCTTTTAGACATGGAAAAATCAAGGCAAAGATATCAAAATGAAAGAGGCATGTAAGGCATATGTTGGAAACAATTGAAAGTCATTTAGTATATCAGTCATTAGTTCAGACTGTTTAAAGCATTGTCAAAGAATGCCTTTCCAAAATGAGCATTTAGTTTTAATCTTTAAATACCTACAGCATTTGGGGAATTTCCATTATCTTTGCACACTCTAATGAGAGTCTTCAAAAGAGTTAAAACAGTTCTCTGGAAATTGAGCTACTGCGATAGCTGAATAGAGGGCAAATGGTAATTTGATGGTAATCAGTTTTAATGAATAGGTTCCAGTTCTGCAAGGTGATGTCCAGCTTTTATTCACATGTATGTCAACTCCATACATGGACAGTAAATGAGCTCAGGTTTGAATGTCATAGGAACTGCGTTATTCAAAAAATAACATTATATTTTACATACTCTACAACTCTAAAACTACTAATTTGTTATTCTGAAATGATTTAATTGAGCCCGGTGACAGAGTGTTCCTTTCAGAAATGTGTCGCCTGTGCACTGTTAGAGGTAACAATGGCCCCTCTAACTCCTCTTAGTACTATAGCTCAATTAATTATTTCATTCATATGTGTGGATAATTATGTTGAGTCATTCACTGTGGCAAAAACATATTTCAAAAGAAATGTTCAAATTGCATCCCTTACACTTGACACTCAAATTATGTTTTCACATTTAAGATTCTTTTGAAGTTGTCTGGTTTTCAGTTGACTAAAAAATTATTTCCTCCAAAGAACTCAGGATGATGCCTTCCTCCATTTTGCCCCCTTATTCGGAATAAAGAGTTAGCTGTACGGCTGTCCCATTGGCTGGTGGGGCCAGATTATCCTCATGACAAGCCTGCAAGTAGGCAAGAGAGAGACTGATAAACAAAAGAGTATTCAGTAAGTTTCATAGCTAGTGCTGCACGAGTCTGACAACCCCCCCTCACTATCACTGGATCTCCAGCTGAGTGGACGATCCGCCACCGTGCCCCATCTCTCTTGGGGAACCGCAAAGGCCTCAGACACTGAGGAGGGGAGGAGGTTACGTCACCACCCTCCACTCTCCTCTTCCTGGTCAGGCAGTTCTCTCTCTCTGGGTGCAACTTCCTCCTGTCACCAGCTCATCCTCCCCGGCCTTTGCTCTTGTTTGGACTAACCAAACCTTTTATTCCCTCTCTGTGCCACCTGATATCCTCTGTACTACACACTCCACCCATGCCCGTCGGCTCCACCCCCTTCTTAGGCAAGGATGCTGAGCTGTGGGTGCATTTTCCTGTCTGCTTCCTTCCTCCAGCAGCTGACGATATTCGGCCATGCACTCCTCCCCTTCCAGGATGCCCAAGCCTTCTCTCGTGGCAGCAGGCGTCCACTGGTGGAAGCAGTGACATGGTGGGGCGGCGATGTTTCTTTGGGGCCAGAACAACAGGGTGGTGCTCCGCCTTCCACCCTGGTAGATTCTCCAGTAGCCGGGGCTTGGGGTGTCAGTGGCGGCGGCAAAGTCCCAAGTGGCGGCCACCCTGGGGGAGGCCTGCCCTCGGGACAGCTAGCAAGGTTTTTAACCCAAATATCCCCAATCCTCTAACCACTATACCTCACTAGCTGTTGGAAGTTCCAGATGTGTCTCAGACTAAGTGGCAAGAGAGGCTAGATAGCTAGACAGGCACACTGACCTTTCTTCCTGTATCTGCTCTTCTGTCCTGTTTGAAATGCAGATTGTGTTCTCAGGGATCAACTTCCCCTTTCCTGCTTGTCTCTCACTCTGAATGAAGACTTGTCCTCTACCTGCACGCACCAAAAGAGGATGTCAGGTTTAAAAACAAGTAGATCCAGGCATTCTTGCACAAAGAAAGGTTTTATTGGATTATCTTGCTAAAACCCACAGTAGGAGGTCATTGTCAGGAATGGGGGGCGAAGCAAAGCAAGCTAACTTATAGTGTGATGCAATGAAGCGCCTAGCAAATGAAACATGAGCACTCGCACGGGAACTCCCGGCGGGAGAAATACTTCATGAACGGGAGACTACTCTCCCCCTCCCCTTGCCTTCCCAGGACTGGAAGATTCTCAGTGAAACAAGAATAGTCCAAAGCCTACATTCAAGGCCACCGTGATAAGGCGAAGCGGCAGGGAAGAAGCTCCCACGTTTCTGCCTGCATAGCTACGCAAGTGCAAAGCAGGGTAGGGAACACAAAACAATGGATTCAGTGAGAAACATCAAAGGCATTTTCTGACAGAGGGACATGCTGTCCTCTCTTGGCACCATGAGGCAGATGGGCCTCTCACCATCCGCCTCCATCCGCCTCCATCCTTTAGCTAGTAAGTTAGTAATCTATCAATTTCTGCTCTTTCTTATCCAAAGTGTACTTCTCAATTAAAGAGAGAAGTATTTCTCTTTTAAACTTGCAATGTGGCTCTGTGTAGCTTTGTAAACTCAGTAATCTGGTAAACTGACAGGTTGGACTAACCAAACCAGTTAACCTCAATACTAGCTCTGTAGCAATCACGTTGAAGCATACAGTTTAAACAGAAAACTGTTAAGCCTGTTTATTTTGTATTGTCCCTCCCAGCTGTCAAATCAGAGCATGATTAGCACATACTAATTTATGAAAAAGAAAAATGAAGTTTTTTTATGTCTGCTTTCTTCCAGATGGTGAATCCTTCTTCATATCTCATTAGCTAATTATGATTGGCCTTCCTTGACCCATTTACAGATCTACATCCTGATGTACATTTTTATTTTGGCAAGGCTTCAGAGATGATTAATAGACTGACAGTATCATCCTAAGCAATCTATGTCCACTCAAGTCAATGAGTTTAGAAGAGTGTAATTCTGTTTAGGACTGCACTGCTAGTCAGAATGCATCTTGCATATTTCTTCAACACAGATAAATGTATATTTAAAAAACTGGCACACTAGTGGTGGCTATAATTAAATGTCTAAATGCACCTGGTTGCAGCTCCAAAGCTTGTGGGCCAAACTGTATGGACATATGGTTCTCAATTTAATGTAGATTCTTTTTTTCAGATAGAGATGTTTCCATATTTGTAAGGCAAGTATTCCAACTTTCAACTTACCTTGTTCACATAATCTATTTTCTGTTAGTTTGAGGACCTGATATTATTGCATTTATGATTTGCTTTCAGTTCAAAATTTCAAATAGTTTTGTGTCTATGCAGTGGCAGTATTTGATAGATAGAAGCTGTAGATACATTCTCATACTTTACTGGCTTCTTTGGATAACATATACTAGAAAAATCACCCAAATGTTATAAAATAACTAATGTCCTAAATTTAGGGATCTTTTAGGTAAGAAATGAGCAAGAGGACCACATGATTTTTAGTTTACTTCACCATGTATGTAATGTTTATTATGAAATAACTAGGGAGCAAAG
Source organism: Gekko gecko (assembly GCA_029375565.1). NCBI lineage: Eukaryota > Metazoa > Chordata > Lepidosauria > Squamata > Gekkonidae > Gekko > Gekko gecko. The sequence goes on from JAPDNY010000001.1 coordinate 268,385,562, forward strand.
CCCGTTGTGGTGGAAGACAACGGGCCCTAGAAAGGAAGAGAGGGAGGAAGGAATAGGGGGAAGAGTGAAAGAAAGGAGGGAGGAAGAAAGAAAAAGTGGGAAAGGAAGGGAAGAGGGGCAGAAAAGGGCTTCTCTGGGCCCAGAGAAGGCCTTTTCTGTCCCCCATACACCATCCCCTGGGCCTTCTATGGGGGCAGTAGGCAGTATGTGGGGGAAAAGGGCTTCTCTGGGCCTACTACCCCCATAGAAGGCCCAGGGGATGGTGTGTGGGGGACAGAAAATGGCTTCTCTGGGCCTACTGCCCCCATAGAAGGCCCAGGGGATGGTGTGCGGAGGATGGAAAAGGCCTTCTCTGGGTCTAGTGCCCCCATAGAAGGCCCAGGGGATGGCATGGGGGGGTGGAAAAGGCCTTCTCGGGGCCTAGTGCCCCATAGAAGGCCCAGGGGATGGCGTGTGAGGGGTGGAAAAGGCCTTCTCGGGGCCTAGTGCCCCATAGCAGGCCCAGGGGATGGTGTGTGGGGGCTGGAAAAGGCCTTCTCGGGGCCTAGTGCCCCATAGAAGGCCCAGGGGATGGCATGTGGGAGGCAGAAAAGGCCTTCTCTGGGCCAAGTCCCCTCATAGAAGGCCCAGGGGATGGGGTGTGGGGGACGGAAAAGGCTTTCTCTGGGCCTAGTGCCCCATAGAAGGCCCAGGGGATGGGGTGTGGGGGACGGAAAAGGCCTTCTCTGGGCCTAGTCCCCTCATAGAAGGCCCAGGGGATGGTGTGTGGGGGCGGAAAAGGCCTTCTCTGGGCCTAGTCCCCTCAGAGAAGGTCCAGGGGATGGCATGTGGGGGGCGGAAAAGGCCTTCTCTGGGCCTAGTGTCCCATAGAAGGCCCAGGGGATGGCGTGTGGGAGACGGAAAAGGCCTTCTCTGGGCCTACTGCCCCATAGAAGGCCCAGGGGATGCGGTGTGGGGGACAGAAAAGGGCTTCTCTGGGCCTAGTCCCCTCATAGAAGGCCCAGGGGATGGGGTGTGGGGACGGAAAAGGCCTTCTCTGGGCCTAGTGCCCCATAGAAGGCCCAGGGGATGGGGTGTGGGGGATGGAAAAGGGCTTCTCTGGGCCTAGTCCCCTCATAGAAGGCCCAGGGGATGGGGTGTGGGGGATGGAAAAGGGCTTCTCTGGGCCTAGTCCCCTCATAGAAGGCCCAGGGGATGGGGTGTGGGGGACGGAAAAGGGCTTCTCTGGGCCTAGTCCCCTCATAGAAGGCCCAGGGGATGGGGTGTGGGGGGCGGAAAAGGCCTTTTCTGGGCCTAGTCCCCTCATAGAAGGCCCAGGGGATGGGGTGTGGGGGACGGAAAAGGCCTTCTCTGGGCCTAGTCCCCTCATAGAAGGCAGAAAAGGGCTTCTCTCACTTGCCTCAGCCTTGAGGGCCTGTCCCTGCACTCACACTCCAGACGGTCCTCTCCTGTTGGAGGACTGGAGCAGACTGAGCTGAAAACACTGACGAGGGCTAACGTGGGCGGGACTTTGCGAAGCAGCCAGTCAGCCCTGGCCAGTGTCTTCTGACTGCCAGTTCTTGAGCCGAATCAATTATGGCAAACATAGAATGTGGTGGAACCAAAATTCAAATATATCTAAGGACAGGATGAATGACATATGAAAAGAACAGAAGGACATATAGACAAACACAATCAATCATGCTCACCGAGTCATGCTGGGATTGGTTCATGGAGTTCCTGGTAGGGTTGCCAGGTCCCATCTTCTCCCCAGCAGGGGGATTTGGGGGCATTCTGAGAGGGGCTGTCCCCAATGTGATGATATCATGTAGAGTGATGTCACTGTGTTTGGGGATGCAGCATCATGTGTGCATGCCCTCTGCTTCCCCCCCCCTGCCTTTTCTGTGTACATCATCAAAGAACAGAATGACTCCCAGGATACCCTTGAGGAGAGTGTCCATAAGGCCCTGGAAGATCCTAGGTGCCACACTAATGCCAAATGGGAGTCACTTGATCTTGAAGGCTCCTCGATAGGTGATGATGGTCTGGGCTTCTGCAGTGATGTCATCCACAGGCAGTTGCTGGTAGGCCTGGGATAGGTCGAGCTTCCCAAAGATCTTTGAGCCGGCAAGGAAGGTGAAGAGGTGTCTGATGATGGGCATCAGATAAGCGTGCTGCTGAAGAGCCTTATTAAGTATGCATTTGTAGTCTGCACAGATTTGGACATCCCCACTGGGCTTAATTGGGGTGATGATTGGTGTCTCCCAGTGAGCATGGGAGCCTGGCTCCAGGATGCCCTGAGCAATGAGGCGGTTCAGTTCCTCATCAGTCTTGTGCTTGAGTGTGAAGGGGACCCACCTGGCCTTCATTTGGATGGGCACAATGGACAGGTCGAGGTGCACTGAGACCGGGGGTCCGGTGTAGTAGCCGAAGGTTCCCTTGAAGACAAGGATGAACTCCTGGTAGATGGCATCAAAGTCCTGTTGGCTGATGCACTGAAGTCCAGTCACCTGGATACCGAATGTGTCAAACCACGCAAGGCCACGGAGGCTGGTGTGGTGGCCCTCTGCGATGATCAGGTCAAGGAGCCCATCGAAGTTCTTGTAGAGAACCCAGAACTTGCCAGCACCCTGAACCGGAACGCGGTTCCCGTGGAAGTCAGTGAGCAGCAGTCCAGTTAGTTCCAAGTGGGGCATGAAGGTCTTCACAGAGATGATGGAGAGTGCTGAGCCAGAGCCAACCTCCATTTTTCAGGGGACCCCTTGAATTTCCACCGCCATGTGTATCTTCTCTCTGGTTGCCAGGTGGCCTCTCTGGATCAGATGGACCTCAGTGGTCTAGAGCTCTTCATGGCAGATGGACTCATGGTGGACCCCTCAGTGGTGGGGCGGTGGTGCTCTTGGTGTGCCCTGGGAAATCTTGCTGTGGCAGGCGCGAGCGATGTGGCCACATTTACTGCAGGTCTGGCAGGTTGCATCCTGGAACTAGCAGGATTGGCATTCATGGGGTTCCCCACAGCTAGCTCAGAGGCCGGAGCTGGTGGCTTGTTGAGCTGGCTGGCCAGCTGGCAGAGCCTGGTGGCTGGAGCGCTTCTGGGTGTTGTGATGGACCTGTAGCACTTCCTCCTCCTCTGAGCCTTCAGAGGTGTCTTCATGGTGGACAGCCACGGCCCTGGGGTTTGTAGTGGGGCTATCAGAGGTGCAGATTTCTTGGGTGGCACCCTCAGCCTTTTTGAACACCAGGGCCTCTTTGATGGCTATTCCTTGGCAAAGAGCTTCCACTGAATTCTCTCATCTTGAAGGCCACAGACAAACCAGTCCAGAAGCATTTCCTCTATGTCCCAGAACTCACAGCAGCGGGCAAGAGGGTGCTGCCACATATGTGGACACAGACTCCCCAGCCACCTAATCCAGTTTGTAAAAGGCATGGCGGCAAGCAATGTGGGACAGCTGTGGTGAAAAATGGTTCTTTAGCAGAGCCATAATGTCATTTTATGAAGTATCCTGGAGTTCGGCTGGCACCGCATGACTCTGGGCAATCTCAAAGGTTGCAGAGGCACAGATGCTGAACAGGGTGGCCCACTTGAGGCCGGCATCAGTTATTTTGTTGGCCTTGAGGAAGAACTCGAGACAGTTGGCATAGATGTTCCATAGTTCTGGGGATGCAGGGTTGAATTCCTCAAGGTGGCCTTGAGTGGCCATGTTTCTTCCTCCTTAAAGTGGCTTCTAGAAGCTCACAGCAGCACTCTTCATCTGGGGCGATTGTTCCCCAGAGGTGATTCAGCTTCTTCGGCCTCTAGCCATGCTAGAAAGATCCCACCTTTGTCGCCAGTGTTAAATAGTGGGTTTAACATGGCAGAGGCAAAGGCATAGTGATTTCATCAAACAGCAGTTTATTGCATCTCAACAGGAATGCTTTACATGGGGCAACTGCCCTAACTATATACTCCTAAGCCACTCCCAGCCCCCATGCAGTTGGTGAGTTCAAATGGCCTCCAGGCTCCAAACTGGCTGTCCTCAGCCACCAATCCACAGGTAGGTTCCTGAATCCTTCCTGCCTTTGTTCTGGGGCTTCAAGCTCTTACTAGGTGGCCTGCTCGGACAAGCCCAGACATGCCTCTCCATGCTCCCTCTAGGTGGCCTGCTTGACAAGTCCAGGCATGCCTCCAGCAGCAGTTAAGCTGGAGTAGAAGATTGCTCATGTCCAGACATAACAGTATCTAAAGAAAGGTGATCTGAAGAAAGTCTTATAATTTATTCCATATGAAGCAGAGGAGAAGAATGTGCCATTGAGTAGCAACTGAGTCATGGCTATCCCATCCACAGGCTGTTCTAGGCAAGAAACAAGGAGAGGTTGGTTTGCCATTGACTCCCTTCATGTAGCAATCCCAATTGCCCTTGGTGGTCTTCCAACCAACTACTAACCATGGCTAACCCTGCTTAGCTTCCAAGATTTGATGAGCTCAGGCTAAGCTGGGCTATTCAAGTTGCTACGTGAAGAAAGTCTTATAATTGAAAGAAAGTAAATTTGAAGAAAATCTTGTGATGTACAAGATTATACCATGGGAGGCAGACAAAAAGTCCAGTGATGGGCATCCAACTGCAGCAGGAGACATTGGTGCACCAACTGGATCAGGTAAACCAGGTACCATACTCCAACTTGCTTCATATTCCATGAGCCTTTTATACATTCTCTAGGTCTTGATTTGCCTAAGAGAACTCTCCTTTTCAAGTGGATTCAACCAGCTTAACTTGGCTCACCTTCTCATGTTGTCCCCTGACACTTTTAGCTCCTCTCCTGCTTTTAATTTTTTAGTCTGCTTGGTCTTCAATCATAACTTGATAAACATTTCTGCTTTTAGCCACCTGGCCATAATCTTTCTTCTTATTTATTGGTAAATAAATCTCAGTTTGCAATACCAACGCTGTACTTCTTCTCAGACCAGAGGCCATTGAGCCTCAAAGCCAAGAAAACAGAGCATAGCCTTCTTTCCCACTGCAGTGTACAGATAAATATATGCTAAATCTAAACTAATGCTGGTGCTTAAGCTCTATAATGTGTCTGCATTCACTGATCCACAGGCACACCTGATATGCCTATAAAGATGTAACACAATTTAATTCCATTCTCCTATTGAAGTATAAACAGGTGGGCTATCACAGAAAAGATCTTTCCCAGATTTGAGAAGAGAAATCTATCCAGCTGCAAGGCATTAGAGGTTCAGCTCAAAGAAATTAGGAGGGAAACCAGGGTGCTGAAGTACTTGACCAGGGTATTGTCAAACTGTACAAAATGGCAGATCCATTGCCCAGGCAATGAAGACACCATACACAAGAATAACTGGGGTTTATTAGTTAATAACTGATCACTGCCTTATTAAAGTCATTGCAGATGACTATCTACTCCACAACCAGAAGCATTCCAACTTTGCAGCTAATCCCAGCCTAGTTCTAAGCACTATGGCCTTGCTTCCAGTTTGGTGTGGTGGTTAGGTGCGCAGACTCTAATCTGGGAGAACTGGGTTTGATTCCCCACTCCTCCATTTGCAGCTGCTGGATGACCTTGGGCAAGCCATAGTTCTGGCACAGCTGTCCTTGAAAAAGAGCAGTTTCTGTCTGAGCTCTCTCAGCCCACCTCACAGGGTGTCTGTTGTGGGAGGGGAAGGGAAAGGAGTTTGTAAGCCGCTCTGAGACTCCTTTGGGTAGTGAAGGGCAGGGTATAAATCCAATCTCTTCTCTTCTTCTTCTTCCTCCTATAGCTTTTCCCAACCTGTACCTCCACCCCTCTCCCCATGCTGGTAAAGACTAGGGTTTATCTAGTGAAGCCCCAGGCCAGAGAAGGTTCCCTCTCCAACCCCCCCCCACCACCACCAATGAACCCTGAGAGGCTGCTTTGTAGGACTGCCACATCCCTCTTGGCTATTGGAGGAAGATGGGGGTTGGGTTGCCAGATCCAGGTTGGGAAGCACCTGGAGATCTGGGGATGGAGCCTAGGGAGAACAGGGACCTCGGTGGGATACAATGCCATAGATTCCACCCTCTAAAGCATCCATTTTCTCCAGGGGAATTGATCTCTGTATTCTGGAGATGAGCTGTAATTCTGGGGGATCCCCAGGTCCCATCTGGAGGCTAGCATCCCTACCACTTTGGGAAGCCTCACTCCATCATGCAGTGGCTCAGGATGCTTGCCAAATATTTGTAACCTTCTGCAAAGCCCACACAGTTCTACCCTATCTGTTAGAGTCTGATCAAACCTAAAGTCAGGACTGTGGTAATGAACAGTGGGCCTAGAGGCCACATATTCATTGTTATTTCCCTCATTTTATTTCATTTTCTGTTCGTGCAGTCCTGCTTGGCTTTTATTAGTTTTATTAATTTAATAGAGAACTTTTCCCATTTGAGAGAGGAGAGACTAGCCCTACTTTTCCTGCCCAGGACTTTAGGACAGTCAGGATGCAGGTTTGGCCCTTGCAGTTTGAGAGCGATATGGTAACCAATACTGAAGCAGGGGTAGAGATCTGAGAGCGACAGACAAAACCCTCCCTCTTTAGCATCCTGTGTGCACTTTTCCTGGGTGGTAAGCAGGTTGGCTGCTGCCATTGGGAGATGTGCCACAATGCCAGGGAGACATGGGCCAGGACAACGTATTTTAGAAAACAACAGTTAAATTCAGATATATTAGGAAACTTATATTTGTTTGCCTTTGCTTGGTAACTTTAACCCTGTTAGAGTGCTTGTCGCTTTTGTACTTTTTGACCTTTCCTATTTTAAACACATTCTGCTAACGAAAGTGTTCCATATGTTCCTGGGGGTTTCCTGTATGACTCAGTCTCGTTTGCTGAGCCAGGCCATTAGGGTTCCCAGGTGCTTACTCCAGGCTGCTCCCTGGAATCTTCTGGCACATGCATGTTGTGCACATGCTGCGATGACATCACCCAGAAGTGATGTCAGTGCACTGAGCATGTCGTGCAGGGGACGCTGTAGCATTTGGCAAAAGACTCTGTGATGACCATAGAGTTTTTAGCCAAATGCGAGAGTCCCCCATGCAACGTTCCTGGTGAGATGACATCACTGAGCATAAAGGATGCAGTGGGGCTCTTTGGGGGTGGGTCTCCCCCCACTGGCCAGCTAGTTGGTGGCAGATTGGGGCCCCCAAAATCAAGTGAACCCCCACCCCCATCAGAGGAATGGCAACCCTAGAGGCCACTTTCTCTTAAAATAAAGTAGCTTTCCAAGGGAATCAAAGGGTGAAGGGGGTAGTAACTTGAACTCCTTTTACTAAAGCAAAAGCTCCAAATCAAGGTTGGTGGCAGCATTAAAACTTCCCTGCCTGGTTGTTTAGTGAGTGGGGGAGCAGAAAAAGTGTTTGGGAGGGAGAGCAGTCAGGAGAGCATGGAAGAGGTTCTATGGCTGATTCCTCCTATTCCAGTGGCCACTGCTTCTGTGACACTTGTTTGATGAAAAACAATTCCCCTGCAAAAATGACAGTGTGAAGAAGCAAAAAACAATTCTTTAAGTGGCCAGTCAGAAACAGCCCCCCAAATTCTTGTTGGGCCCCAAAGCAACTACATGACCAAATCACAGGGATGGGCAGGCAGGCAGTTGCAAACAGTAAGCGTTTTTGCGGAGGGGGGTGGCACTGGCATTTAAAGCCAACTTGCTCCTTGATTGGGGTTGACTGGGAGCCAAGTCTCCTAGCATGCCCATCCCAAAACATTCAGCATCTTCCTATTGCAGAAGAGGAGGTCAGGCAAAGACTGGTTCTAAACCAGTGATAGTGGGAACTGAACATATGAGAATTAGGCAAGTTAAATTCATCAAAGAGGGATTAGAGCTTGGTTACATTTTACATTCATCCTGACAAAAGCAGCCTGTAAGCCTGCCTTCTGTTATGGATCTCCACATCTCTAACAGTGAATTCAAACCTGGAGGTTGAAAATGAGGAGAAATACGGTCAATTAGCCATTAAAGGAAAGTTAGATAAGCAGAGACAAACAATGAATGGATGGATAAAAGTAGCACAGAAATCCCTCTTCAGATTGATTTGATGCCAGCAGTGCCTTTTAGCAATTGAATCTAGTACCAAACCATTATTCAGAACTGATACATGGTATTGTAACCACAAAGTTGGATTAATGTTACAAGCTTCATGGAGGGATGTCTTCAAAGTCTGAAATTTCAGATGCTTCCCAGATGCTTGAGAATATTACCCTGAAACCTTATAATCAAGAGTCTATAGAAGATGCTGGTATAGCAGAATGGTTCCATTTTAGTAAGGCTAAGTACCTTTAATTAAGGAAATGCAATCAAATGGTATCCTCCTAGATTACTGTGTGGCTCCTTTTGAAAGTCTTTTGCGTGACCAAGAAATATCCACGCACCTGTGCAAACTGGATGCCTGCTGCTTGTGAATAATCACAAATATCCTCTGTTATCTCAAGTACTGAACACTAAAAAGGGGCCCATAGGATAAATTTCCAGTGAGATAATCCATGTTTTTTTCTACCCCTAACGTCACATGACCAAACAGTACATATGTCTAAGAATTAAAGACACAGATTTTAGGGTAGTTAGTTCAGTTTTATCTGTTATCCACCTTCCACCATCTTACAACTGTGCATAGAATTCATTCTCATTCACGCTCAGACATAACATTTGACTGCCCTTCTCCAGTTTATCACACTCATTTTCTCTCTTTCCCCAAGGTTTCAGTTAAGTGTCAGCACCCTCTCTACACTCCTGCTCAGAAAACCATCCTTCCTTCCTTCCTTCCCACCCACCCCCACCTCCAGTGATTCCATCCTTACTACCACTGGCCTGGCTCTACCGGACCAATTTTCATTCTGGTTCAGAGCTCCCTTTATCTGAATCTACTTCTTTACTGATCAAAACTCCAAGGCCCCCTTTTAGCCACACTCTTTTAAGCATTTTTCTTCCCTTCCTCTTCTCTTTGGGACAACGTACACATGAACGTGTGAGATGGGCTCTGTTATCAGCAAAATGTAGACAAGTTGAAAGCTCCCAATAGTAGTGAAAGCTCCACTACCGAGTAAATATTTTTTTCCTTTTGTATGTCTTGAAACTATTGCCCATGAACTTTATTGGGTACTCCTCAGTTCTACTGTTATGGGGAAAGAGAGGAAAAGCATTCTCTATCCACTTTCTCTTCCCCATGCATAATTTATAAATCTTTATTATATTCCCTGCTTACCTGACTTCTTTATAGACTGAAAAATCCTGGACTTTTCAGCCTTTCCTCCTGGGAAAAGTGCGCCAACCCTTTAATCATTGAGGTTGCCTCTTCTGTACATTTTCCAATTTTGTAATGTCCTTTCTGAGATACAGTGATCAGAACTGTGCACAGTATTTCAAATGAAGCCACACCATAGATCTATAAGGTACAATAATTTTCAATTCATTTCCTAATTATCCTCAGCATGGAGTTTGCTTTTTTCACTGCTGCCATATGCTGAGTTGACATTTTCATTAAGCTTTCCTCTACAGCCTCTGGATCTCTTTCAGTCTCAGTCAGTTCAGACCCCATCACCACATATGTAAAGTTAGATTTTTTTTGTTCTGAAATGCATCACCTTACACAACATTTAGCTTCATTTGCCACATTATTGCCCAGTCACCTATGTGAAATTCTGTAGCTTCTTACAGTCCACCTTTGTTTTCACCACAATGAATAATTTGATATCATCTACAAACTTGGTACTATGCTGCTCACCCCCAATTTCAAATCATTTATGAACAAATTTAATAGCACTGGTTCCAATACTGATTCTTATGGGACCCTGCAACTCACTTCCCTCCGTTTCAAGAACTGCCCATTTATTTCTACTCTCTGCTTTAAGTAATTTGTAATACATAAGAGGACCTGCTCTTTTATCCCATGACTGCTAATGTTACTCAGGAGTATTTAGTAAGGTACTTTGAAGAAGAAGAAGAAGAAGAAGAAGAATTGGATTTATAACCCCAGCCTTCACACAGAGTCTCAGAGCAGCTTAAAATCTCTTCCTCTCTCAACAACAGACACACTATGAGGTAGGTGGGGCTGACTGAGAGAACTGCTCTTGAGAGAACACCTGAGAGAACTGTGACTGACCCAAGTTTACCCAGCTGGCTGCATGTGGAAGAGTGGGGAATCAAACCCAGTTCTCCAGATTAGAGTCCACCACTCTTTACCACTACACCAAACTGGCTACACCAAAGACCTTTTGTAAGTTCAAGTATATACTGTCTACCAGATTCCCTTCCCCAAAACTTCAGTATGTGCCCTACAGTTTTCACAGTGAAAACAGATATTCAGGATCCATTCAGTTTCTCTGCCATCTCCCGGTGTTCCTTAAGCAATCCTTTTATTATTTTATCATCCACAGTCTTGACTTCTTCCCTAGCTGGTCTTTTTTGTTTGTTTGTTTGATTCAATGTTTTTAGCAGTTTGCTTCTCAAATTCTTATTTTGTTTGGCAAAAAGCCACAGGATTTTCTGGACTCACTTTATGATAACAAATGAAGATGATTGGGGGGGACGTTGAAAGAATGTTGTAAAGCCCAAGAACACAACATATTTTAGCTAATTCTTGCATATTCCATTTGGGAAGGAATTAGATTTGTTACAAACTTATTCACAGAAGCCATCCCTTTAGCTTTAATCTACTCAGCACTCTGAAATGAACAATGACTGTGACTTTAAATGCTATTATTACTATTTTTACTATTATACTGGAAGTGCAGGTCTTGCTGGAGGTAACATTACTTCTCAGTGCTTGATCAAACTGATTATATGTTGCCCAAACAGTATTACCTTGAACTTTCTGGGCACTACAAAGCTGTTCTTTAGTATCTGTAATGTAGATGTGTTCACCACACACTTTCATCCATATTTAGAATAATATTTGTGTCAAGGTTAGGGATTCTTGCACACCTGCTGGCTTGGTACACATCCTGCTTACCAGTTGTGAAAAAAGAGCCAGTTTTTCAATGATCGGTTCAACTGTTCATCAACCGTTCATGACTCTTCAGCAGGTTGCATCACTGTACTCCTTCCTAACTATGCAGTACAGTGCAATTGGCTTTTTGTGCATTCTCAAGCAGTCCTGTTCTACTCCCCACCTGCATACTTGATGCCTGACTAACTCCACTCAGCAGGCAATTGTTTAATAGACAATTTAATCAGTCATAAATCATATCAATCAGACACAAATAAATGCTATGTTTTAATAAAATCTTACCCTTCAGTGTTTATCTAAGTAGCCAAACAATGCTAATGGCTGCTGATCAGGCTGAGCAATACATGTATTTACTGATCAGTTCAAAGACCTGAAGTTCAACTGTTAAACATGTTTGTGGTAAAATTCACAGCAGCCCCAGTCAAGGTGGCTCCTGTTCATAGCTATTGCATTTTCATACAGCTAGATGAAATATAGCACCCCCATGATAGAGGTTAGAAATGCAGTTCACAAAGAGCTTACTCTTTTGATTCAAGTCAATGCTAGTAAAGGGTTTATTCTGCATAGGTATTTTTCACTGTCAACTATATATACCAAAAAGAGGGCTTCTTATTCTTCCATTAGTCTCTGGCAGTTCACATGGTCTCAGCAGGATTCAGTGAAGTAATTATTATGACCTGTTTTTATTCCAGCCAGTTAAATATGTCAAAATTATTGTTGTTTGGGGGCATCACTTAGTAAGGTATTAACTGCAGTTTTATATATTTAGAAGCCCATCATGTTTCTGGTGAAACAGTTCACAGACTACGGTAGAAATTAATTGAGTGTTTTGCAGCCATTCATAAAAGCTGGAGCTCATTTAACTTTAAATCAAAATGTTAATACAACTTTCAACAAAGTTGTATTTTGAATCATTTAAGCCATTCATTTGCATGCCTTTATCTATGCTACAAAGTGTATGAAATTTTCATTTGGAACTCCCTGCTGGTGCACCTAAATGTGCACACAATATTATCAACCAGATTTCCATTCTGACTGTTTAACAAGTAGCACAGAAGAAGGTACTACATTATCCACTGAAAGGCAGATATTGAAGGCCACATTAGCAGAACTCTTTCTGTTATTGCATCTTATGGTACTTTCTCTATTTACCTTCAGCAAACATTGCTGAGCAAACAGCAATGCATAAATTAATTCTTTGAATAGTTCTTTCACTGGATTTTCACTTGGATTGTTTGCTAGAACCAGTGTGGTATAGTTGCTAGAGTATCAGAACAGGATCTGGGAGACCCAGATTCAAATCATCCCACTGTCAAGAAGCTTGCCATGCTATCTTACTGTGCAATCCTAAGAACAATTACACTACAAATAAATATGTACAACATAGATAATGGGTTGGATCCCGTCAGCTTTTTGCTCAGTCTTGGCCAATTCTCTTCCTTATTATACTCCTCATTTCATATGCCTTTTGTCCTTGCAAGTTCACTGATCACAAACACAGCCATTTGGAAAATCAAAAGAGAGCCCTTCCTCCCCTTTTTCACCAGTAGAAAAACTAGTTGGATCCAACCCATTGCACATCTTAATGAATGCAGATCTACTAGGATGAAAATTAAGGTTCTTCTTAACAAGGATAGAAGAGAGAAATTCTTGAGTTCTGTTTCTTCAAGGCACTCAGAATTTAAATGTTATAGTACTTACTGATGTTAAGACGTGCAGTGCTATAAAAGGAATAAATATATGGAATATTATTCCCTGGTGTTTAGATACAGTCAAGGTTACACAGATTATCACATCAACAGTTTCCTTTCAACCAATTTATACAGAATTCTTCTTGTGGCCAACCAAACTCTAATGGTTGTCAGAAGCAACCACTGAATTAATGTGGAAGGGTTAAAGCCTGAAAAGGGCTGAGAGTAACAGTGAGGTGGGTCCAACAGAAGAAATGGAAAGAAAGATATATGGTGAACAGAAGTTAATATTATTTCAGTTCTACTTGTTACCAGAAAACAAGGTTATTTAAAACAACAGCAATAAGCATCCTCCATTTGTTTAAAGCTTGAGATCTCTGAATAAGCTTGCATGAATAACTGAGAAGATAAACAACACAACATCATGAATGGTATGGTGTAGGGGGAGGAGAGAGAAAATCCACTCTTGTGCAAGTTATGAAGTGATAAATACATTTACAAGTCATTGTGAACAGGCCCTGGACTTTTAAATACATGTACCAGCTATTATTCTTCAAAAAATATAATATGAAGGCAAGAGTTCACAGGAGGATAATATAATCTTAGGAATGTCATAGAGTGAACCAGAACATTTTATAGATCTGTAATTGTTTATATCATACTTCAAGAAAATATTTCATTGGCCAAGTTAGTATCTGTTCTACAATACTGCTGCCACTTCAAATGGTTCCCTGAAGAATGGTGAACAATATTGAGAAGGAAAAAATTACACAGTTATGATAGCCCAATGCTGAAAATTCTGCATTTGTGACCTGTCCTACTTCTTGTTATATGAGCATATTAGATAAAGAACTCTGAGGAATAATAAAAAGTATTAAATAAAGGCAAACTGTTGTCAAGGTAGAATCTCTGGATTGGAACCAACCTGCTTTTTCACTCAATCTTACTTAATTCCCTTTCCTACTACAGCCCGGACCCAGGCCTACGGCTGGATAATCAAGCAGTAGCTGCGACTAAGTGTACCTTTTACCACCTTCAAATAGTTATCCAGTTATGGCCTTTCCTAACATAAGAACATAAGAGAAGCCAATGTTGAATCATGCCAATGGCCCATCTAGTCCAACATTCTGTCACACAGTAGCCAAAAATACCAGGTGCCATCAGGAGTTCCAGCAGTGGGGCCAGGACACTAGAGTGCATCACCTGCCCCAGACTGAGAGTTCCTATCTATAATAGCCACTGATAGACTTCTGCTCCATATGTTTATCTAATTCCCTCATGAAACTGTCCATGCTTGTAGCTGCCACCACCTCCTGTGGCAGTGAATTCCATGTGTTAATCACTCTTTGGGTGAAGAAGTACTTCCTTTTATCTGTTCTAACCCGACTGCTCAGCAATTTCATTGAGTGCCCATGAGTTCTTGTATTGTGAGAAAGGGAGAAAGGTGCTTCTTTCTCAACCTGCTCAATCCCATGCATAATCTTATAAACCTCGATCATGTCACCCCTCAGCTGTCATTTCTCCAAACTAAAGAGCCCCAAGCGCTTTAACCTTTCTTCATAGGGAAAGTGTTCCAACCTTTTTATCATTCTAGTTGCCCTTCTCTGGACTTTTTCCAATGCTATAATATCCTTTTTGAGGTGTGGCGACCAGAACTGTACACAGTACTCCAAATGAGGTCGCACCAATGATTTATACAGAGGTATTATGATACTGGCTGATTTGTTTTTAATTCCCTTCCTAATAATCCCCAGCATAGCGTTGGCCTTCTTTATTGCATTTGCACACTGTCTCGACATTTTCATTGAGTTATCTACTACGACTCCAAGATCTCTCTCTTGGTCAATCTCTGCCACGTGTATTTATGTTTAGGATTTTTGGCTCCAATGTGCATCACTTTGCACTTGGCCACATTGAACCCAATTTGCCACGTTGACGCCCACTCACCCATCCTCCACGGATCCCTTTGGAGTGCCTCACAATCCTCCCTGGTTTTCACCACCCTGAACAACTTCATGTCATCTGCAAATTTAGCCACTTCACTGCTTACTCCCAATTCCAAATCGTTAATAAACAAGTTAAAAACCATCGGACTGAGTACTGATCCCTGTGGTACCCCACTGCTTACCACCCCCCACTGAGAAAGTTTCCCATTTATACTCACTCTCTGTTTCCTCTTTATAAGCCAGGTTTTGATCCACAAGAGGACTTGTCCTTTTATTCCATGACTATTGAGCTTACTTAGGAGCCTTTGATGAGGAACTTTATCAAAAGCTTTCTGGAAGTCAAGGTAAACAACATCTATTGGGTCCCCCTTGTCCACATGTTTGTTCACACTCTCAAAAAACACTAACAGGTTAGTGAGACAAGATCTTCCCTTACAGAACCCATGCTGATTCTGTCTCAATAGTTTTTGTTCATCAATGTGCCTACTAATTCTTTCCTTAATAACAGTTTCCACCAACTTACCTGGTATTGACATCAGACTAACTGGCCTGTAATTTCCCGGATCTCCTCTGGAGCCCTTTTTAAAGATGGGAGTGACATTAGCTACCTTCCAGTCCTCAGGAATGGAGGCAGATTTTAATGAAAGATTACATATTTTTGTAAGGAGATCCACAAGTTCACATTTGAGTTCTTTCAGAACAGTTAAAAGATGAATGCCATCCGGGCCTGGTGATTTATTAGTTTTTAAATTGTCCATCAGTTGGAGGACTTCCTCTCTTGTCACCTCAATCTGATTCAGGTCTTTCAAACTCCCTCCTGAAATCGGTGTTTCTGGAGTGGGCAATCACTTGTCATCTTCCACAGTGAAAACAGAGGCAAAAAATGCATTCAGCTTCTCAGCCATTTCCCTGTCATCCAAGGACCCACTATCTCCCTGACTGGTTTCCTACTTCTAATGTATTTGAAGAAAGTTTTATTGTTGGCCTTTATGTTTTTTGCGATATGCTCCTCATATTCCCTTTTTGCTTGCCTGATCACAGACTTGCATTTTATTCGCCACAGCCTGTGTTCCTTTTTAACAACCTCACTGAGACTAGCTTTCCACCATTTAAAGGAATCCTTCTTATGTTTTACAGCTTCCATTACTTTATTTGTTAACCATGCAGGCTTTTTCTATACCTATTTGTGCCTTTCCTTTTTTTAAAAAAAAAAACACAAAGTTTTTTATTGGGATACACTCAACATTTCCAATCACGTTACCAATACAATTTTAAAAAAGAAGATCCCCGTCCCAACCCCCCACCCCCCTAATAGGCTTCCAACACTGCTAATAACAAACAGAAAAATTATAAGGTAATCAAGCTTAGACTTAAAAGCATCGACAAACCAGGTAACACATTTCAATTACATATAACCTCTACAATTTCAACATGTTATATATAACAGTACATACAGTTCAAAATTCATTTCACTTCTCGCTCAATATCCATACGTATCCAAGTTATATATTTTCCCCTTCATTCTATATTCAGTTTCTAGATACAGTTTCAATCCTTCCCAGTCTTTTAAGTACTGTTCTGCCATTTGTCCATTTAATTTCTTTGTCATTTTGTCCATTTCCGCTAAAAATAACAGTTTTCTCAACCATTCATGTATATCTGGCACCTTCTCCATTTTCCATTGCTGAGCAAAGGCCATGTATTTGTGCCTTTCCTAACCTGCGGTAGATATTTTTTTCTGAGCTTCTAGGATTATATTTTTAAATAGTCTCCAAGCTTCCCCAATGGTTTTTACAACAACAACAACAACCTTTTATTGGCATACAATATTAAAAACAATTCCGAATAAATTGATACACTCCAATAAGATATAAAATTAGATAATCACCGTACAGCCATTACAAGGAGTATATCAGGCCTATAAGATAAGTTAAATTATAACACACTACATTTGGCCATGAAATAAAACAACAAAACCTGGGTCATACACTAAAATTTTAGGATTTTAAAACTTAAATTTAAGAGTTTAAAAGGTTTAAAATCAGAAGTTATTTAAAATAATCAGGGTCATTCTTCCATTTTATAAGACAGTGAAGAAACTTAGCAGTCAATCTCTGGCTCTCGTGAAGCAAGGAGATGGTGTGACTTAATTTCATCTGGTTGGCCTGCTACCATCCTAAGGGGGGACTGCTATAAATTTCGCTTGAATATCCTTAAACAGTTTACAGTGTAAAAGTACATGCTCAACCGTTTCTATTTCTCTTCTATTACATCCACAAAACCTGGCTGAGTAAGGAGTTTTCTCATATCTCCCCTTAAGAATAGCAGAGGGGAGAACATTAAAACAAGCCAACAAATAAGCTCTGCACATTTGCAATGAAGTTAGAAAAAAAATATGAGGTGGAGCTCCAGAAAGGGGATAGGCCCGGCTTCCGGTCGGAGTAAAATGGCGAATTGACACACTTTGTGAGTTGTGCAGAGTGTACTGCGGCATCTGACGACAGTCTGGGCTTTATCGGGCCCAGCGCAGCACTCTCCAGGCGGGGGAGTGGCAAGCAAGCAGCGAAGCCTGAGGGGGAGTCGAGATCGGTGTGGATAAGCTTTGGAGGAAGCTTGTTTACACTTTGATCTCCTTCCGTGAAGAGGGCAGTTGCAAATCAACTCTACAGATGCCAGCAGGGCTGAGAATTCAGCATAAATTCGCCATCTACCGATCTCTTCATCATCAAGATTAACATTGTTTACAGAAAAAGCACCGCGAAACCCCGAGATTACAAGCAAGGTAACAAACGAATAAGCGCTTACCGGTTTAAAGAGGAATGTGGAATTGAAACGTACGGATAAGCGTTGAAACCTTTAAGGAACTATTCCGCTTGAATTAAAAGTAAAACGAAAGCTTTCCTTTAGAGAAAAAGGCTGAAAAGTGATTTTGTTTTGCATTCCTGTGGTCAGTCAAGTCTAAACTTTACGTAGCAGAAACGAAACTAACTGTGACTCTATGATACAGGAAGTGGGCTAGAGTGGAGGTTTTAGAGGCTGTTGTGCTGGAAACGGATGGACATTTTATTGTGTGACACCACCCTTACCGGAAGTTGGATTACAGAGACGGACAGATGAGCAGGAAGTTTGGAAGGAGCCTACTCTAGCCGGAAAATCATAGAGAAATTGTGCCCGACATTTTGGGGAGGACTAAATTTTAAAAAGTTATTTTCAAGCCGAAAAAGTGTTTAAACAAGTTTTAAAGGTGGCGATTTGGCTTGAAGACTGCTAATATAAAGACTGACTAGCATTGAAGTTGTCTCCAAGACGGATTTGAGGTCAAGACCCAGAGCTGCTTCATCACCCAGCCCAAGAATGACTGCAAAGGAAAAAAAAGAGTGGCAAGCAGCTATGGAAGCGATGGAAAAACGGATGACCGAAGTGGTGCAGAATTTTGGAAAACAAATAGAATCACAGCTGCAACAACAATTGCAACAACAGCTGCAAATTCAATTGGAGCAAATAGAACAAGTGCAAGTCCAAGTACAGAAAAAAATATGGAAGAACTGAAAGAACTGGTACTCACAGAAGTGTCAGGGATAAAAAAAGATACAGAAGAACTCAAAAAGGAAGTCAAAAGTCTGGTGACAAAATCTGAAGATATGGAACAAAAAGTCAAAAAAACCCTATCAGAAAATACAAGGCTGGAGACCATGATGGAATATAGGGCTACTCAGAATCATCTGAGATTGAGAGGGATAGAAGAGGAGGGAGATCAGGATCTACGGGCTCTAGTAATTAAGACATTGACAACTTATGTAGGGGAAGATGAGGGAGATTTGGATGCAGACTTTGACTTGATTTATAGAGTAAATTCAGCTTATGCCAAAAGAAAGCAATTACCCAGAGATGTGATTGTTCAATTCGTGACAACAAAGATGAAGGAAGATGTTTTCAAGAAACAATTTACACAACCGTTGGAAATTAATGGAAAGAAAATAATAATTCTGAGAGAAATTCCGAGATCGATTCTACAAGACAGAAAGAAATTCAAGAAATTGACAGATAGACTAAAAGAAGTGAATATTAGGTTCAGATGGGAGATACCATATGGACTTACATTTATGTACAACTCGGTGAGATCTACTCTTAAATCTGAAGGAGATTTATACAGATTTAAAGAGAGCAATCTGGATGATTTTAAAGATATTTAATTCAACACCATTATGGATTACAAATTTTTATCTTGGAATGTAAATGGACTAAATTCACCAAGTAAAAGAAGATTAGTGAATCATTGGCTGGAGAAACAAAAATGTAACATAATTTGTTTACAAGAAACACATATTAGAAAACAAGACAACAAATATTTGACTAATAAAAAATTGGGAGAAGAATTTCATTCCTCAGCAATTAATAAGAAAAAGGGAACAGTGATTTATATTTCAAAAGAATTGGATCCTAAACAAATTTTCTCGGATAAAGAAGGAAGGTATGTTGGCGTGGAAATATGGATGAACAGAAAAAAGACATTGCTTGTAAATATATATGCACCCAATGGTGCAAAAGAGACTTTCTTTAATGATTTGACCAAAGAGTTGGAGTGTTTAAATTATGACCAAATTGTTCTTGCTGGAGACTTTAATGGTACAGTGAACAACACATTGGATAGAAAATCCAAAGCAAGTGGAGAGACAGTCGGAAAGTTACCAAAAAATTTCTTTCAATTGATGAAGCAAGAGAAACTGGAAGACGTTTGGAGGAAGTGGAATCCTAAGACTAAGGACTACACGTTTTATTCGAATAGACATAACTCCTTTTCTCGAATTGACATGATTTGGATGTCAGAGGAGATGGCGCAAAAAACTTATAAAATACAAATTTTACCGAAAACTAACTCTGATCATAATCCCCTACTTTGGATATCCAAAGCAAAACCTAAACAGTTATATTGGAGAATTAACGAAGATTTATTGGATCAAAAACAAATTAATGAAATCTTAAAAAAGGAAACGAAAAGTTTTTTTGAACTGAATTTGAATAAAGGCACGGATATACAAGTTGTATGGGATGCGTACAAAGCGGTAATGAGAGGTATGCTTATCTCTCTGAACTCTAAGGACAAAAAGCAAAAGATCCAACAACAGAAAGACCTTCATGAAAAAATTCGACAAAAAGAAAAGGAATTAAAGAAAAGACCAGGGAAGAAGAAGATTATTAAAGAGATCCACTTTCTGCAAGATCAGCTGAATGTTTTACTAAACAGAGAATTATATTGGAATTTGAAGAAATTACAGCAAAAAGCATTTGAGGGTGCAAACAAACCAGGAAAGTTTTTAGCATGGCAATTGAAAAATAGAAAAGAAAGGAATTTTATATCTAAGATTATTGAAGATGGAAAGGATGTTATGAGCTTGAATGGTATAAAAAGAGCTTTCTTTAAATATTACGCCAAATTATTCAAAAAGAAAGGAATTGATCAACAGAGAATTAAGAAATATTTGGAGACTATTGAAGTTCCAGAGCTGGGAAAACAAATTAAGGAATCATTAAATGGTTTGGTAACGAAAGAAGAAGTGACAATGGCGACAGAAGATGCAAAGTTGGGCAAAGCTCCAGGACCAGATGGCTTCACAGCAAAGTTTTATAAGAAATTTAAAGAGGAGCTAACCCCTATCTTAGTACTTCTGTTGAATGAGATAAGAAAGACCAAACGGATCCCAGATTCATGGAAAGAAGCAAATATTTCATTGATACCTAAAGAAGGGTTGGATTTGACTCAAGTAAAGAATTATAGGCCAATATCGCTATTAAATAACGATTACAAATTATTTGCAAAAATAATTTCGGAGAGACTGAAAAAATATCTGAAAGATACAATAGCGGAAGAACAAGCTGGATTTTTACCAAACAGACAAATCAGAGACAATTTAAGAGTGGTGATAGACGCAATTGAATATTATGACAAGCACCCTGAAAAAGAAGTTGGATTTCTCTTCCTAGATGCGGAAAAAGCTTTTGACAATTTAAATTGGGAGTTCATGCTGCAAGTTATTGAAAAAATGGATATTGGACAGTCTTTTTTAAACATGATTGTGGCAATATATTCAGAACAAAAAGCGGCTTTGAATATAAATAAAGAAAAGACGGACTTCTTCCAAGTCCAAAAGGGAACACGTCAAGGCTGCCCGTTATCCCCGTTGTTGTTTATTTGGATACTGGAAATATTATTGACAGCGATAAGAAAAGATAACAGTATTGAAGGACTTACAGTGAAAGGTTTTGTCTATAAATATAGGGCATTTGCAGATGATGTAATGTTTATGATCCAAGACCCAATTGAGAAAATACCACAACTGATGGAAAAAATTGAAGAATTTGGTTCAGTTGCGGGATTTTATGTTAATAAAAGTAAAACCAAAGTGATGTGCAAAAATATGACGAAACAGAGACAAACAGAACTTCAAGAGAAAATTCAATGTGAAGTAGTTACAAAGACTAAATATCTTGGAATTGAATTAACCATGAAAAATATTGACTTGTTTAAAAACAATTATGAAAAGGTGTGGCACAAGATTCAGCAAGATATGAAGAAATGGGACACTTTGAATTTATCATTGATGGGAAGAATCGCGACTGTAAAAATGAATATTTTACCGCGTTTGATGTTTCTATTTCAGACTATTCCAATACTAAAACAAAGGAAAGTACTGGATTCGTGGCAGAAAGAATTATCCAAATTCGTATGGGCAGGGAGAAAGCCAAGGATTAAAATGAAAATTTTATGTGACGCAAGAGAGAGAGGAGGTCTACAACTACCAAATTTAAGACTGTATTATGATGCCGTCTGTTTAACATGGTTGGAACAGTGGATTAATCTGGAGAATAAGAAGCTATTGGCCCTGGAAGGACATGATAACAAATTCGGATGGCATGCATATTTATGGTATGGAAAAGTAAAAATGTATAAATTTTTTAAACACCACTTTGTAAGACAATCACTGTTCGAGACATGGATGAGATATAGAAAATTCTTCTCAGAAGAAAGACCACTTTGGATTGTACCAGCTGAAGTGATTAATCCATATTCAAGAAACCAAGGGCTAGACTGGCTACCCTATAAAAATCTCTTAAAATCTGAAGGGAAAAATTTTGTGTTAAAAGATAGATTTGATGTTGAATTTGAATATGATTGGTTGAAGTATAGACAGATTTATGATTTATTTAAGACCGATAAAAGAGAACATGGTTTTAGAGAAAAGAATATTGAAATTGAAACTGTATGGCTTGAGAAAGGCAAAAAAATGATTTCTAAACTGTATAAGGTTCTATTGAAATGGTATACTGAGGATGAAGTTGTAAAAGAGCAAATGATAAAATGGGCTGTAAATGTTAATACTGAGATATTAATGACATCTTGGGAATACTTGTGGAAAAAGTCAATGAAAATTTCAACTTGTGTAAATGTTAAAGAGAATTGTTATAAAATGATGTATAGATGGTATATGACGCCCAAAAAAATTGCTATCATAAATGAAAGTATGTCTAATAAATGTTGGAAATGTAAGAAACATGAAGGGTCTTTTTACCATATGTGGTGGACATGTGATAAAGCAGTAAAGTATTGGACAGAGATCCACAATGAGATACAAAAAATTCTGAATTGTACTTTTAAGAAAGACCCACAGTTGTTATTGTTAGGTCTTAAAATGGAAGAAATAAATGTAGCCAAGAGAACACTATTATGGTACTTGACTACAGCAGCAAGACTGACTTTTGCTCAATGTTGGAAACAAGATAAAGTACCTGAAACATGGGAATGGATTAAAAAGACGTTGTTTTTGGCGGAAATGGACAAGTTAACAAGAAAGTTAAACAACGAAGAAGATGAAACTTTTTTTAAAGATTGGAAAGACTTTCAAAAATATTTGTTGAAAAATTGGGACATTAGAAGTGGTTTGATTTGCTTTGACAGTTATTAAGAAGAAACAGAAAGAGAATTAGACTTTTGTATTGTTACCAGTAGTAAGAGAAAATAAGTTTAGAAGTAATTGTAATGGAATAACAGAGATATTAATGGGGTTGGAGCAGTGCTGGAAGCCGGATGTGGGGGGAGGAGGGGAAAAAAGAAAAATGGGTATGTATTGGTATGTTTAAATTGTATGAATTTGTGATATATCCAATAATAAATTGTATTTACAAAAAAAAAAAAAAGAAAGGGGATAGGCCCATCTTAGAGAGGAACACCTACCGGAAGCAAGGGCTCTGAGATCTTGCAGTTCTATATCAGTAAGCCTCTGCTTGAGCAGAGCAAAGACCTCACACTCTGACAAGGCGACAGTCATTCAAATTATAACCAACTGAAGTGATTTTCTTTTCAATAGCCACAAATCAGATAGAGGATTGGGAATCTTTCAGCATATCGGTAATAAGGCTGTTGTAATTACATCTAAAGTGCAGACATAGCCAGAATCTGAAAGTAATAATCCAGGCCTTTGTCTCCAGTCGTCTCAAATTCAGCTCTAAGCAAATGGCAGCATAGGGTACACACGAAGGCAACCCCAGAATTTTCCTCAAGAATTTGGATTGAAGTTGTTCAACTTCTCTGTTAAAAGCAGTAATCCAAATGGGAATACTATAAAGAAGCTTTGCACTAATTTTATGTGCAAACACTTTTATGGCTGCTGGCACATACTGGTTGCCCTTGGTGTAAAAAAACCCACATAATTGCAAGCTCATAGCAGTTCACAGTTTTAATTACCTCTGTTCTGTGAGTTACCCACCTGGAGTTATGATGAAAATTAATTCCCAGGTATTTAAAGCTTTTGACCTGTTCGATTATTTTACCCCTTATACTCCAGTTCATGGGTTTCCAAGATCCCTCAAAAGCCATAACTTTAGATTTTTCAAAATTCACTGAGAGTCCATTGTGATCACAATAATCTAAAAAACACGCCAACAATTTTTTCATCCCTACTTCAGAACGGGAGAGAATGACAGCATCATCAGCATATAGGAGCAAAGGGAATGCTCGTCTGCTCAGAAATGGGCAGTGACTATGGCCCGCCGACTCTTCCAAACAAACAGCCAAATCATTGAGGAACAAATTGAAAAGAAGTGGGGCCAAGATACAACCCTGCTTAACCCCAATATTAATAATAATTTTGGGGGTTAGGATACCCTCACTGGAACCTCTGATTTGGCAGGTTGTACCTGTATAGAGTTTCCTAATCAAGAATAACAGTCTTGAATCCATCCCCAGCTTCATTAGTTTCTTCCATAACAGCTCCCTAGACACAGAGTCGAAGGCTCCCTTCAGATCAAGGAAGGTGGCAAACAACTTGCTTCCCTTCCCTCTGTGGTATTTGTTCACTAGGTGGCTTAAAACTATACAGTGATCTAGGGTGGACTTCCCCTGACAGAAGCTGGCTTGTTCAATTCCCAGTATCTGATAATCAGATACCCAAGCATTAAGCTTTTGCCAAGTGTCTTGCATAGAGTTTCCCAATCGTAGAAAGAAGGCTGATTGGCCTGTAGTTGCTAGGCAACTCATGGTTACCTTTTTTAAAGATTGGCACTACTATGGCATTGATCCAGTCTTTTGGCATTTCACCTGATCTATCTATAGCAGTAAAAAGGGCCGCCAAAAAGGGGGCCCACCATTCTGGGAACGCTTTAATGGCCTCTGGGGGAATTATATCCGGGCCCTGGGCCTTCCCCAGCTTAATTTGTGCTATTAAAGTTTCAATCTCGTCAACTTGCACTGGTGGCCATTCCGGGCAATCTTCTAACCTAATCTCATACTCTTCACCCTCTAACACACTGTTGGCCGTAAAAACCATCTGGAAGTATTTATACCAATCTTTAGTTGTGATTGAAGAATTCAAAAGTCTGTTCCTGCCAAATGCCTCTGATATTATGGCCCAGAATTTCCTTGAATCATTACTAATTGTGGCATGCAAAAGAGGCTCCCAACTCTTCTGGCGGGCCACTTTTTGCTTTTCTATATATAGATTATAGAAGGATGCTCTCGCCTCAAAGTATTCTGGAGGTAATTGGGCTAAGCAAAGCTTCCTATATGTCTGATATATAGAACGGACTTGGGGCTTTGCTTCATAGCACTCTCTATCAAACCATGTCCTTGACTGGAGCGATTTACTGTGACCAGATTGGTGGTAATGGGATGTTATTGATTCTACAAGTTGGGTGATAGTATAGTCATACGCCTGAATCAGGTCTAAGGTCCTATTTGGTTCCTTGGATAGATGTATAAACTCTTCCAGGCGT
Source organism: Gekko gecko (assembly GCA_029375565.1). NCBI lineage: Eukaryota > Metazoa > Chordata > Lepidosauria > Squamata > Gekkonidae > Gekko > Gekko gecko. The sequence continues at coordinate 268,410,397 of JAPDNY010000001.1, forward strand.
CAAGGCTCCAAGACCTCAGCAGCCTTTCTAGCTGCTTCCTCAGACCAACAAATCTTAGGAATACTATTGGATACTTCTCTTGGTTCACCCCTCAAGACCTCGTGATCTATGACAGTGAAGATTAAATTAAAAAAACAGGACCAATGGGAAATGATCGCTCTCAGGCCAGCCAACCACCGAGAATGCTCTCACCTCATCCCAAAGTGACGATGAGATCATTATATAGTCAATCACACTGCTTCCCCGAGCCGAGGCGTACGTATAATCCCCAGGTGAATCAAAGGGAGGCCATTCAAGATAGCTAGATTAAATCTCAGTATAAGGTGGGCAAGCTGAATCCCCACCTCATTAATATGTGAATCTTTAGAGCATCTTAAGTCAGAAAAACAACCCGGTGGGAGATTATCAAAATTAATACCTATTTTATCGGCCAGTTCAGCCCCACTATGACCTATTCTTGCATTAAAATCTCCGACCAAGATAATTTCCCTGAGTGGCTCTTCCTGTTCTAAGAATTCCAAAAAGTCCTTTAAACACTTCCACTGCCCTAGCAAGGCCTCCTTATTTCCTGAGGGTGGGAGATATACATTAACTATAACCAATGATCTTCCATAACCATCCATGCAAATCGCTTGGGCAAAATGTTTACACTCTCGAGGGGGTTGTACTTTAATATTAGAATTACTGGGCCATAAGGTTGCCAATCCAGCTTGATATCTCCCAAACCATTCCACTTTAAAAGCTGGTAAAGTACAAACTCTAAAACGTTCTAAAAATATCTCCTCGTGTGCCCATGTTTCCTGAAGTAAAATTAAGTCAAACAAACTGAGGAAGTCTCTAAAATTAGGATCCTCTAACTTATTTTTCCAGCCCGCAATATTCCATGAGAGGATCTTAAAATCTACAGGAGCTAGTTCCCCCCTTAGTCAATCCACCTCTGTTATCTGATTAAGAGACTGCTCCCAGTCCACAAGGACACTGCCATTCCTCAACACCTGAGGTGCACCCAAGGTGCTCACGGCCACCTCAGGTGCATCCGGGGCCATTAAAACGTCATTGTTTGGGCCCAGAAAAGGCCGTGAATCTAACAGGTTCTGCGTAGATGGGAGAGGTCTAGTGCCCCCCCCCCGAGCAGCATCACTGGTGTTCCACAGACCCAACTGGTCACAAAGAGGGCCATGAGGATTATTTCTTTTCAATGCCACTAAGCGATTCTTAGTGAGCTCTAATCGCTCAATTATGTCCTGTTGTTTCTGAGCAGGTAATGTCCCAAATGACAAAAGGAGAGTATCTTCCGTGGAGTTGTCGAAATTCCCACTAGCATAAGGCAGGGGCAGCAGGGGCTCTTCAGGTCCATCTTGAGCAGGAGGCGTCACACTACTCTTCCTGGAACAGTCGGCCAGTAAATATGAAGCTTCTAAATTCAATCCAGATGATATGAACATTTTGGAATTTTGTGACAAAATTGTTATGAGAAGGCAGGCCTATGTTGTAAAATCACACAGAACATGAAAGGTGTTATAATAATATTAACCTACAAGATTCTAGGTCAGTTTACAATCTAGAAAGCCTTACCTTGGGGGTGGGGCTGACAGCTTGTTGACAAGGTGTACTTTGCTACTGGTGGAAGGATCAATAAAGCAAGTTGGGTATTTAAGCCTGCTTTGTACTCAATTGTCACTGCAAGTACAAAAATTGAACAGAATCTGATTCTTAAAGTCTAGTACAGGTCAATTTTTCCACCATACCCCCCCCACCCTTGGGTCTCTTCTCATCTTTTCCTATAACTAGGCAAAAAAGTATGCTTCATCTGTCAGCTGGTGTTGTGTTCAAATCTGTTTTCATCACATCACCCAGGAGAGAGCATAAACAGATGTAAGCTTGCACAGCATAGCAGAAGATCCTACTGAACACAGATTAAAGAAACTGGCAGCTTTGATTTTTGTTAATGTAGAATGTGTCCAGTATATTCAGAACTACTAGTTATGGAGCCTGGAGCCTTTTATTTCTGTGAAACATTTAAAAAACAAACTTGATAACACATATTTGTATGTTTTTCAAAGATCTCTGTGGAATGCCACCAATGCTACTCATGCTGTATAAAAATTTGCAAAGTTCAGATTTGATGCAGAAAGCCTCAGTCTCCTAATGACTGCTTGCAGTTTTCTTTTTCTTTTTGATTTAATTTGTTTGTTTTTGCTTCCTAGGTCGACTGCTTCTTCAGTGACATTTTGTAGAACTTCTTCCTTCCTAACTGAATGATCTCAGCCAATTATGGAATCACATATTGCTCTGCACACTTATAGTACTATTTACATTATGATGTCACTGTTTATGTAGTCTTCTGAGGTGAGAGACCAAGAAGATTTGTTCATTTGTCTATTCTTATGTCAATGGTTTTTCTGGTTTTTCTTCTGTTGGTCCTCAAGACTCAGTTGTAGTATATATGTATGTTATATATTTTTATTCATAATGTATTCAGTAGTTATATGTGGAATAAATGTAATTTATACATATTCTATAATGCTGCAAAAAGAACATTAAAATTAGTGCCTTTTACTAGAAAACTTCAGTGCAAGCAAACAGAAAATTGTGTACATCTGTACAAGTAAAACTGAAACCAGGCACTTCAGATTGAAAAAAGCAAGGATGAGAAACCTGAAATTATTTATAATGCATAGACGCGTGTCAGTGATCAAAGCAGACTTATCTCCTCTTTAAACTTGTTAGCATTGTCACTACTAAGGTGGTGGAAAATGCTATCAAGCCACAGCTGATTTGTGGAGATCCTGTAGGGTTCTCAAAGCAAGAGAAAAACAGAGGTGGTTCTGCTTCTGTGTAGCAATCCTGAACTTTGTTGGTGTTCTTCCATCCAGGTATTAACCAGGACCAACCCTGCTTAGTTTCCAAGATCTGGTGATATTGGGCTAGCCTGAGCCATTTAGATCAGGGTGTCACTAATATAGCAACTGTGGAAAAAAATTACAACCATGCATGTTCATGGCTACTCTACTGATATGATACTAATGTCAATACTTACAGTGGCATTATTTTATTGTCTAGGGAGGCTAAGTCTCCTGTTCTAGAGGGGGATCTCCTGCCCCCTGAGAGTTCTTTCTGCCACTCCTCAGCTAGGCAGTGGTGGAGGGAATGGAGGATGATTCATGTTCTGCTAGTTCCATGATGTCACATCCAGTGTGACCTGGAAGTGATGTCATTATGTTGTGTGACACCTTAGCAATCACCCCAAACTCTGTGGTTAAAGCACAGAGTTTTGGGTGAATGCTAGAGTGTCACCCCGACACAAAAGTCACTACTAGGTCACACCAGAAGTGACTTTATGGCACTGGCAGTGGTGTACCTAGACTATTTGGCACCCAGGGTGGATAGGGTTTTTTTTAACACCCTCTCTGCTTTTTTGCCATCAAGCCACACCTGACTTATGGCAACCCTGTAGGGTTTTCAAGGCAAGAGATATTCAGAGGTAGTTTGCCATTTCCTGCCTCCACATCAGCCCTGCTTAACTTCAAAGACCTGAAAAGGTCAAGCTAGTCTTCGGCTATCCAGGTCAGGGCCCCTCCTCTATGCTGTTGGCAAAGTTTAAATAGCAAAGGTAGTGGAGAAGTGACTGTTTAGAGAAAAATAAGTAGGTTTATTAAAGAAGAACAAACTGTTATAGAAAGAGAGAACCGTAACTGTTTAACCAAACTGCTGAAGGAGAAACAACAAGAAGGAAGGTCTGTAGGAGCAGGAAGTCTCCAGAAGAGCCAATCAGGAAATAGCATGGATATAATTTGAAATTGTGGGCAGTCCCTAATCTAGCTATGCTAACTGCCAGTCCTTCAGCTGTCCCTCTGTAGGGTGATCTTCAGATCTTCTTCATAAGGCTGCACTATAGACCTTGCATATTCCAATATATATGACAGAATTATTTTCATTAATAATAATGAAATAAAATGAATAATAATAATGTTTGGAAAATAGATTCAGGTGAGTAACCATGTCGAAGCAGCAGTTTATTCTTAAAGATGCCACTGGACCCAAACTTTGTATTCAATGGCCAGAAAAGAAATGCTGACAGTAAAAAAAAAATGTATTTAACTTGGGGTGTGTGTGTGTCTATCCTATATATATATATATATATATATATATATATACACACATACATACACACACATATGTCCAACATATTGGTACTTTTCGTCTCCCCCATTGGCTATGCTCTGCATTCCATCAGCCATTGGCCCATCAACCACCACTCAAGAGTACTCACGTGCCATTGGCTGGGTGATGGGTTCACTCCTCTCCCCTGCCCACTGCCAGCCTGGCCACTTCCCTGACAGAATAAACTGCTAAAATGGCTGTCTCTCCTGACGAAGACGCTTCTTCTGCTTGGCTCCTGTGGGGCTAACTTTATCCTCAGTGGCTGTTGCTAGGCAACCAAGTTTGGTTCTATCAGTAAAAAGGCAAAGGCAGGGGGTCCATTCCAGGCCTACTTTGGCCTTGGTGGGGAACTCATTGGGGCCAGTCCTGTCTAGAGTTGCCAGCTCCAGGTTGGGAAATTCCTGGATGTTTTGTTCTGAAGTCTATGGAAGCCACAGTTTGCGGAGGGGAGAGGCCTCAGCTGGATAGAATGTCATAGAGTCCACCCTCCAAAGCAGTTATTTTCTCCTTGGGAACCATTGCTGCCAATCTCCAGGAGATCACTCAAAATTACAACTACTCTTCAGATGGCAGAGATCAGTTCCCCTGGAGAAAATGGTGGACTCTATGTTATTATACTCTGCTGAGGTCAGCACAGCAAATTGACTCTGAGTGCCCAAGGCCAGAGCACCCACCCAGAGCCTCTTTCTAGCTCTGTTGTATTTATTTCCACAATGGGCCTTATTCCTAGTGTGTGTGTGTATGTATATATACATGTGTGTGTGTATAGGCATGCCAGTAAAAAAAAAAAAATCAAATTCCAACATGGTATTCCATCACAAGAGCCATTTAAAAGAGTGAGACAAGTTGTAAAATGAAACAAACATAAAAAATTAACAACTATCTAAATGTGAGGCCTATTTGAGCTTGAGGCCCTGGTCAAATGGCTCTTGTGCCCCACTCTAATTGGCTGTGAGGGGCAGAGGATGTCAGACACTTAATCCTTATTTCACTTTTTATTTTTTTCATTTCCCCTTCCATTTATTTTATAAGATGTTTAAAACCTGCCAGAGAAAGTGCTCTGCAATAGACTTGGACAATGCACTTTTTTCTATATAATATTCAGCTTTTCTCCCCATACCACTCTAGCCTGTTATCAAATGTTCAGCTGTCAGATGGTCAGACCACGATAAATCATCTTTTTTTCTTGCCACTGTTCTGCAGATGTACTGCTCTTAGCGTTTTTCAGCAGAACCATGGTTTTCTCTTTCTTAGGCAAACTTTGTCACTGTACAAGACAGTGTGATTCATTATCATTATGTCATCTCCAGTGCTAGGATATGATGAAATGAAATGAGAGAATACTGACTATCAGAAATAAAAATCGCAACACTTGTTTCTGGAGAGGGTGTGTTTCTCAGCATTTCCCCCCTGAGGTATAAATATGTGTTGGGAATGAAAAGTACTGCTTATAGAGATGGCACATGCAGCTGACAATGGCTATTTTCATAAATTTGGTATCCTGAATGCATTTTAGAAGGCTTCCATGCCTAGCTCTGCCAGAATTTAGATATATGTCTGTGAGGAATATGGAGACAATCAGAACTGGGTTTTTATCCACTGTTGAAAAAGTGAAGAGGTCGCTCTCTTTACCACCAAAAAGGATATGCCAAGGATTATAGGACCTGCATGGACATGTAAGAAGGGAGTTATATTTTATTTTTATTTACAAAATTTGTATGCTGCCTTTCTGCCTAATGAGTACCACCAGTTAAAACAGAAAATACCATAAAACAATTCATAAAAACAATTAAAACCAAAACTAAAATACAAATTAAAAGCACATAAAACAGCAATTAAAACATAGGGCAGGAAGAAGGGATTATTGAGGAAATGCCAGATGAAACAGAAAGTCTTCACTCCTGGCAGAAGGCAGTAGCAGAAGGCCCTCTCTCAGGTTGCTACCCACTGAATCTCAGAAGACAGGGACAGGAGCAGAAGGAAGATGAATTTAGTGGTTGGGTAGGTTTGTATGGGAGTAGGCAGTCCTTCAGGTATGCTGATCCTAAATCAAAGGTCAACACCAGTACCTTAAATCAGCCCAGAAACAAATTGGGAGCCAGTGTAGATGGGACAAAATTGTAGTAATATGGTCCCTAAGACCTAATCCAGTCAACATCCTGGCTGCAATGTTCTGTACCAGTTAAAAATTCTGAATACTTTTCAATGGCAGCCCCACATAGTGCACTGCTATAATCTAATCTAGATCTTATCAAGGCAGGTACCACAGTGGCCAGATCTTTCCTGCCCAGGAAAGCCGACAGGAGATGAAAAGTCTCTGGTTCGGGATGGCTCATCTCAAAGAGATGAAGGGGTAGCTGTTACTTTTGTACAAGGAAATGGATTAGAATTGTCCACTGAGACTGTGGCAGCCATGATTGTGAAGGCGAGATTGGTCACTTCTTCAGAGCTCTACTTCTACTAAAGAATGTGTAACTGTCTATCTACCTACCTACTTACACTGAAACACCGTGAGTACTGTGGGCTTGGCACTACAATGGGACTTTGGCTTACTTTGTTTAAGGGGAAATGGCCATTTAAAGACTTGGCAAACTGCTCCCCCCATTTTTCTTGCTGCTCGGAATGGATGACCAGACTGTTGTGATTTTGTAAATGGACGCTTTGCTTTTTGTTTTATGAACTGGCAGTTGTAGGCAATGTTTCTCCTTGCTACCAGATTGTTTCTCCTTGCTACTGGATTGACCTCCTCGTTAATAACCTTGCAAGAGAGATTTAGGACATTCTGAAGAGAAACTTTGTTTGGCTCTTTTAGAACAAGAGACTGTGGAGTTAAACCTGTTTTGAAGTGATTTGTTTGGCTTGGATCTTTCACACTTTTGGCTAAATCTGGTATGTCTATTCAAGATTGGAAATAATAGAGATAGTTTTTGATTTTCAACCATAAGTTGGCATTTTTAGAGCAAGAGACTGTGGTTTTACACATGTTTTGAAGTGCTTTGCATGGTTTGGATCTCATATACTCCTGGATGTAGTTAAACTTGGTATACCTATTCAAGATTGGAAATAATAAAGGCAGTTTTTGACTTTTGATTTATGGACTTGGTATTTTTGGAATTTATATAAAACAGAAGAATTTGAGCACTTGAACAATCCATTTGATGGAGCAAGAAGACAATTTCCTTTTGGGTTATAAAACTGGTTTTATTTTTATTTTCTGCTGACTTTCTGGGTTCTCCCTTTGGAATATTTGTCTGTATACTTTGATGGCTTGGCAAAATATTTGGCATGGAAATATAAATTGCAACTTGGTGATTTTTTGTGGATTTTAAATTTTTAACTCTTCCCAGTGGATATACAAATAACTTCAACCTTTCTTATTGTCCTGCTGTTTTCTCTTTGGTGTTAGCTGATCCGGGAAGAACCACATAGTAATTGGCTGGATGTGTAATATTCATTAACTTTGGAAGTGAATCCTATATTTGTGGATTACAAAAGCTATTTTTATGGAATTATGCCATCTCATTTTGGACATATCAAGAAGGACTTCATGATTTGAAGACCTTTGGTAAGATTGAAAATTAGCTTTGGATGTTATGAACTTTGATAACTCTGAACCTTAATAAGAACACTTAAATTTGAACTACTTGCTGTCTTTTATATAACAGACAAAATAGACTTATTTAACCTTATGAAATACTTTAGCTGACGAGACAGAACTGAACTGTAATTTGTTGACAATAGAAGACTGGATTGTTTGAGAATATTTGGTGATAACTGGCAGTGGGATATTTTGTGTTCTTTTTTGGAGGGGGAGGGGGATCTGGACCTGGACCTGGGCTTTCTTTTAAGGGGATGAGGGTCTGGAGTCTGTAAGTAAGTACATTTGAAACATGTCTGTGGGCAGTGAGCCCTCTCCCATCATTACAAAATTGGTAACTACAACTTTAAACAAAATGTCTGGACAGGAGGTCCATAACTTGATCTAAGATGTGGTGGCAAAAGCAATAGAAGCAGCAATCCTCCAAGCCATTAATACTGCTCTAAGTATGGCTGCAAGTAGTATTATCTCTCAAGCAGTAGGTAACTGTTAATATTGCAATTCCTGCAGCTTTAGAGCCGGTTCAGGCCAAACTTGAGGCTTTAACTTTACAGGTGACAGCCCAAACTGAAGATTTCAAGCAACGAATTTTGGAGAATACTCAACAGATTACTAATTTGAAACAGACTACTACTCAACTTCAGGGTAAATCAGAAGAATTAGACCATAGAACACTGGAGTTGAAAACTAGACAAGACTCTTTGGAAGCTTGAGAAAGCAGCTTTTCTACTGAGATTTCAAAACATCCCAGAGAGTAAAGGAGAAGACATTAAAGAAAGTATGGCAAAAAAAATTAACAGAATACTTGGAAGGAGAGGCAATACAGTTTACAATTGAAGATATAGACATGGCCTATAGAATGAACTCTTCTTATGTAAGAAGACATAAGTTGCCTAGTGAGGTCCATGTAAGATTTCATAAAAGAGTCATGAGAGATCACATTTTAAGGACAGCAAACCAAAAGACTTTGAAGATACAAGGCGCAGAAATTAAGATCTTAAAAGAGATTTCAAGGAGAATAAGAGAAAAAAAGAAGAGATTATGCACAATTTACTACTTTGTTAATATGGCTCCTTCCAGAAGGGATACTGTTTACTCATAAAGGGAAGAGATTCAGAATTAACTCAATATTTAAAGTGGAGGTTTTCAAGAGGAAGAAGAAGGAGAACAGGGCAAGGAAGAAGAACAAAATGATGGAGAAGAAGAAGAAAAACAACAAGGTGCAACAGGCAAGAAAACAGGTACCACTATGAAAAGACCGACAATCCCACCATGTCACATAGCAACAAGATTTGCTGGAAAGAAGACAAATGGATCCAAAAAAGAAACCAAAGATGGATAATAAGAAGCTGAAAATAATCTCTATTAATGTTAATGGTTTGAATGCACCACAAAAGATAAGGAAAATCTTTCACCAAATAAATAAATTGCACACTGATGTGGTTTGCTTGCAAGAAACACATATCAAGGAATCTGATAAAAAAAATTGGAAACTAAGAAATTGGGGAAAGTCTTTGCTTCATCAGATAAACAAAAAAAGAAAAGAGGTGTGATAACCTATGTGAAAGCACATTTACATCCTGAACTGATACATGACTCAGAAGATGGAAGGTTACTGACTGTAAAAATTCAAAGACAAGTTAAGACTGTTCTTATAGTAAATATTGATGCACCAAACCAGCACCAGGAAAATTTTTATAAAAATTTACAGGACATTTTATCTAACTTAGTATATGACGAAATCTGTATAATCGGAGACTATAACACAGTTTTTGATAGAACTATTGACAGACCAAACCGGGAAAAAAAGGACAGAAGAAAAGAAATAAGTTGCCTACTGTGTTTTTATGTTTGGTGGAAGAATTAGCCTTGGCAGATGTGTGGAGAATCAGAAATATAAATAAACAAGATCACAGCTTCTTTTCAGTGAGATACAAATCTTGGTCAAGACTAGATATAGCATGGATTTCAAAAAGTATGATCAATGATATTTTGGATGTGGAAATTTTGCCTTCAACATTTGCTGACCATAATCCTGTACTTTTGACTCTACAAGATACTCCAAAGAGAAATAGATGGCTAATGAATATATGGCTTTTAAGAAACCCAGACTTTGTAAAAAAAAATGAAAACTGAATTTCAGGAATTTTTCAAAGTTAATATCCAATCTGATATGGGTATGGACATTGTGCGGGCTGCTTTTAAGGCTTTTGCAAGAGGCTGGTGTATTAAACAAGATGCATGGGAAAGAAGAAAAAGAAAACTAAATTATATGCAGATTGAAGAACAAATTTGTCAAGAAGAACAAAAGTTAAAGATGAAACCAGCAGCAGAAGATTTAAGAATTAAGATCAAGAAATTACAACATCAACTTAATTGTTTACTTACGTAAGAGACTGCAAAAAAGATAATGTATGCCAAGCAAAACTTTTTTGAGAATGCCAATAAGCCTACAAGGTGACTTGCCTATAAGCTGTAGAAAGATTCTGAAAAAAGCAATAAATATCCTAAAAAATGAAAGAAGTGAAGAAAAAAATGCCCATAAAGAATTGAAAGAGATCACTGAAAACTTTTATCAAGATTTGTACCAACATAGAAATGTAGACCAGAACCAGCTAAGAGAGTTTTTGAAAAAACATACTAATAAAGAATTTACAGAAGAACAGAGGAAAATATTAAATGAGCCAATTTCATATACGGAAGTGACAGAAGCAATTAAAACTCAGAAGAAAAAGAAGGCACCAGGCCTGGATGGGCTACCTGCAGAATTTTACCAGATATTTGAAGATCAAATTGCTGTACCCTTAAAACTGACAATACAAAAGGTAGTTGAGGAAAGAAAAATGCCAGAGACCTGGAATCAAGCTCTGGTTACATTGATACACAAACCAGATACAGATGAAAAGGAAATTCAAAATTATAGACCAATTCCACTGCTTAATGTGGATTATAAGATACAAGTGGAGACCCACAAGTAACTTGCGGGACGGTTATCTCATTCGTCACAGCTTTGCTTCCTCCCCTCGCCACCTACCTCTCTCACACTATTTCTCCCCTCTGCCCTCCTTTTCTTATTCTCTATTTCTCTTCCATGCATGTGACTTCCTCTCTCTTTCTGATCTGTCATCTTTCTCTTTGTTTTTCTGCCTCCCCACTTCATCACTCTTTCTCTCTCTTTCTGCCCTCCACCCCATCATTCTTTTATTGATTACAATTAACATATAACATACATAGTCAAAAATAGCCAATACAACTACAAACAGCGTTAACCAACAAAGCGTTAATAGCTTTTACAAAGTACAAGCAACTTACAAAAGTTTTAGTAACTTAACTTCGAGTGCCAACTTTATATAAATATAAATATAAATATACAAATTATAACATAAGATGTTTACAAGAATACAATTGACTTGCATACATAACAGCATTAAAAGAACAGATAAACAGAGAGGGAATCTACTCTTGAGGAATCTAGAGATTTGAGTAGAGATGCAGATAGAAATGGGTACCATTTCACCATGAAATGTCCATGGTCTGACTCGATCTGATTCTACGGATGAAAAAACAACTAATAAAGCTTTATTTAACATTCAGTTAAATTGTTTCTTTTATGAGTCTTCTTTGGCTACTATACAGTCTATTGGAGCATGGTCAGACTATTTCCATATACCGATAGAGGATGCAAGAATATTTGGTATGATGGAGTCTGAGATGAGTATATAGCAGGGGTGACCAAACTTGCTTAACGTAACAGCCACACAGAATAAACATCAGATGTTTGAGAACCGCAAGACATGAACAAATATCACACACACATTTTTATTGAAAAATATGCAAATTTGTTTTTATTGACATTAAATTAGATGGTGTGAAAGAGCCACATGCGGCTCCCGAGCTGCAGTTTGTTCATCCCGGTATATAGTCTAGCCTACTAAAGGATTTATATTTTGGGGAGAAATATGTGTAGTCTTTTGCTGCCATGCTGATATTGCCAAATATCATGAAGGTTATAGGATTTAAATATTTCATTTAGAATTTTATGGTTATGTGGTGATTTAGAAAAACTGGAAGGTGGTGTGCCTGAACTGAAACAGTCTAATAGGGCATTAGCCACAAAATTTAAATTGCTGTCTAGTAATATAATCCCGTCATTGAACATATGGAGTTCTGCAAAGGTGTCTTTTCAAAATAAGATTTGTCCCATATTTGGGGCATAGATAGAGGCCAAAGTATATGGGGTACCATTCATAAGACCTTTAGTTAAAATATAGTGACCCTCTGGGTCTCTCATAACATCTAAACGTATTGTTCTGGCAAATAAAATGGCAACACTTCTTGACTTAGAAGTCCCTGGTGCCATCAGTTGTGTAGGGAACCAATTAGAAAATAAAGCTGGTAAATGTTGCTGTTTTTGATGAGTCTCTTGGAGAAAAACTACATCTACCCTAGATCGCTTTAGTAAATTATAAATCCTTTTAGATTTTATTTTATCATTAATGCCCCTGCAGTTAAAAGAAAGAAATTTCACATTTTCCATGGCCATCCATAAAACTTATATTTCAATATCTTCACAAAAATCAACTTCCTGTATGTATGCCTGCAGCCAGAACTTAAAGACTTAAAACAATCTTCAGTTACATATCACCTATCAAAAGGTTCATAAAACCTTCTGAGTGAGCCTTGATGTTGACTGTGAATTGAAATGAGCAGAAGAGTAGAGTAGACTCTTACCATGTTATAGTGTTGTTATAGTGATGGCTTCCAAGAGTGTACAACAAAAAATTCCAAACTTTAGGACCTCCCGCCCACCCCTAATCCTAATCTGTATCACAAAACCATCCATTCCCCCACCCCCTTCCCTATCCCAACCCTTCCCTCCCCCAACCCAAACATCTGAGCAATCTCCATTTACATACTTAATAGAGCTAAAAATTAACAGGAGAATTAAAATAACATCAAAAAAGAAGGAATCACAGGAGACGCCTGGAAAAATGTTGGGCTGAAACTGCCCTACCATTGTGATTCCAAGCACAGAGAGTGAAGTGAGCTTTCCCCCACCCTCCTCCTCCGGCAGCCTTTGTATTAAACTAAAAGAGAGTTTTATCCAGGCTCTGGAATTAAGCTTGCCTCCAAAAATGTCAGACAGGTAGCATGCCCATTTTCATCCATCTGTAACGGATATCTGCTTCTATCAATTTGATTATAACTGGTCTCAAGATGCGCCGAATCTGCTGTGTTTCTGCTGAAAGATCTGGGAATACTGGGATTTTTTTCATTTTTGTAAGGTAAGCCCCCATTAGATCAAGCTTCTTGTAGAATTCACTGTTTGGAATGAGAGTCCAAAAACTCCACTAGAATATTTCTTGGCAGCCTAAACTGTAGGCTTTGAGGATGGTGGGTATTACTCCATCTTCTAATTGTATGGCCAATGCTAGCCATGACCTTATAAACACCTGGAGCTCTGTTGTGCTTTCTACATTTTCCTGGAATCTGCGGAATTTCAAATGATGTTCCCGAAATGTGTTTTCCAACGTTATAATTTTTTCCTTTGCCCAATTCTTGTGTTGTTGCAAATTTCTTATATTGTCTTAATTGGTGAGACTGTTTTCCATTGCAGATTCCACCATTTGAGAGACTTGATTAAGCGATGTCTGTAGGTTTTCCATTTGCTCAGCCATGGGTTTAAGTATCTCATTGATTGTCTCCAGAATCTCTTTTTTAAAGCGGCTTCCAAAAACTGACACAAAGTATACAATACACATAATAAAAAGCAACAAGTCATTTAAAACACAAAACAAATCAATTTAAAATATAACTTCAATGGCGATAAAATAAAGTGCAGTTTAAGGACACAATGCACGGTGCCACCGCACTGAGTCATACTAGGTCTGAGTTCACTCAGAGTGCTGCTGTTAAGATGCCACTCCTAACAGAATGGAAATTAAGAGCTTCTTTGGCGAGTCTGTCATTTTTCTGTGAATTCTCTCAGATTTACCTATTACCAAGGGAGAGTTCCAGAGCTTCTATTTATTCTAGCTGTCAGAGGAGGAGAAAATTGGGGTGAGAGGACTCATTCGGCATCCACCATCTTGCAGCTCACGGGCCCCCAATTAATAACAACAACAACAATTTACTATAAAGCCTCTTTACTGCTCTGTATTTAATCCCTTTCTACTATCCTCAATTATTGTAGATGTATATAACCTTATTAGTTGTTACTAATCTATCTTAATATGTCATCTCTGATCTAGTCCAGCTGCCCTCTACTATATCCCCTTTATCACTCAATAAACTAATAATCAAACTATATTAATAGTATGCAGTCCTGTAATATGACTACTTCCCAACTCAACCCCCAAAATCACCCTCTCAAAGACAATTTATTTATCAGTTTAACATAATATATAGAGAGTACATTGCAGTAATCTAGATGTAATCAAGACATGCACTACAATGCCAGATCATTTCTGTCCAGGAAAGGCCACAGCTGGCTAACCAGTCAAAGCTGGTAAAAGGCACTCCTGGCCACTGCTACCACCTGCTTATCTAGAAGTCAGCCTGGGTCCAAGAGCACCCCCAAACTATGGAACTTGTCCCTTCAAGGGGAGTGCAATGCCATCCAGAACAGGTGACATATTAAGTCACAGGTCAGACCATCCACTTACCAGTAGCACTTCTATCTTGTAGAAATTAAGCTTCAGTTTATTAGCTTACATCCACTCCAAAACTCTCTACAGGCACAGGTTCAGGGTTTCTACAGCCTCTCTGAGATCAGCTGGAAGCACAAGATAGAGCTGAGTATCATCCGCATATAGGTGACAACCCAGCACAAGTCTCTGGATGAACTCACCCAGCTGTTTCATGCAAGTGTTGAAGAGCATAGGGGATCATATGGAACCTTCCAGGACCCCAAAGGCCAAAGACAAGCGGCTGAGCGGCAGTCCTCCAGTTCCTCCTTCTGAAACAAACCCTCCAGGTAGGACCAAAACCACCACAAAACAATGCCTCTCAATCCCAGCCCAGAAAACTAGTTCAGAAGCACACTGTGATTAATGGTATCATCTTGATGCAGGTCATCTACCATGGCAACCAATAGTGAATGGAGAGATTTTGTCATGGGTATTGTTGACTGTAGCAGTCATGTAAGAAGCAGAACAAGTAGTTCTGCCATTTTTATTGGCCACCCATGTGGGTGGCGACATAAATGAAACAGGCCTTGGACTGATCATAATACTTTTTTTAGAACCTTTTTTTCAAAGTTGATTGTTTACTCAATTTCTCATTTATATCCATTGTCTCTCATTTATATGTGATAAATAACAATTTGGTGTAGCATATATTTTACCCTTTTGGAAACAACATGGAACAATGTATTTATATGACATACCCTTTCCCACAATGGATTCTATTCTTTATTTCCACTAATATTTCATTTTGTGTCTGTCAGGAAAAAGGCAAGGTAACTAAACTTTGTTCAGTTTCAGTTCCCCTTCATGTCCATCTGTTCTTTTAAGCCCGATACATACAAAATATTCATATCTTGGACTCTCAACTGTGAATTTGAAGTTTACCTGTGGGTAACATTTGTCTCTCTAATTTTTATGTGTGAAGAATTGTTTTTTATTAGTCTCAGTCACCTGATTTTATTTCCTAAGGCTCAATTTCAGTATTCACTGAACACTGTCTAAAGTGGTGTTCACACATGGGACTGTACCCACACGGTTTTTGCACAGGGAGTAATTTATTTGGAAGTATTCTCTGAATGAAAATCATGCTGCACATCAAAACTCAACATCTCAGGGAAAAAATGCATGAAAATATTTTTTCTGTCTGAGTCAGTAAGTTTGGTGTGGGATACAATTTTGAGACCAAATCATTTTCAAAGAATTCCCCATAAAAACAACAACAACAACCTGAGGTAGAACTATCCTATAAAAGAGCTATATGATTAAGGATGATAAGTGTTTTGTGATTTGTTGCACAATATCTTTCCAGTACAATTGTTTTTAATTCACAAGTCCACCAACAGTGGGTAAATCTGCATGGTGACCACAATTTTTGTAACAATTTGGATTGCAGTTTTTGTTTATTTTATGTAACTGACTTGGCATAAGATACCATCTTGTTTGCATTTTAAATAAATGGAATTTTATATTAAAAACAGCAGTGTGAGAGCTGTGCAAATTCGGCTCACAGGCCACCAGCCGTTGCAGCCGTGCTGCCGGTGGGCCACCTTTACCGCCCTGTGAGGAGTGGAGGCAGCATGATGAGGCAAAACCATCTGGGTATTGATAGGGGGCAGGGCCAGAGGTCTCGTGAGCCGGCCCTCACCTCCCTCCTTCATTCTGCCCCTCATGCTCAGTTGTGGTAGGAGCTCCTTCAAGCTCCTGATGCTGGCACGAGTGATGGCAGTTTTGGTGGAAGCGGTGGTGGTGGACAGGCAGTAGAGAATGGGCAGCATGGAGAGTGGGCTCAGGGCCCAGCAGTGGTAGCAGGGCCCAGGTTCTGGGCAGACAGGGTGCTATCAGGCAGGGGTCATGGTTTCAGCCTACCCCCGCTTGTCTCCCTTGGGCTTCAAGATTGAAGGGCCTCTGAGTGCCCGGCAGTCTGGGGTCACTGCCTGTGGACGGTCTCCTTGCCTACTTTGCATGCTGCATTGTCACATGCTAGTAGATGGCACGACCATGGGGGAGGTTTTTTTCCCTTACTGCTCTGGTCTCAGCAGCTCTGCCAGGTTGCCCCTCTGTGCTGAGGTCGTTCCTCGGCTTGCACCATCACTCGCTTTGGCATGGCTGTGTGTGGTGGGTGGGGGTTGTGGGGGTAGGTGACTATTGTGCTGGACTTTGCACCTCCCCCCAATCTTGGGACTCCACCTTTGCACGGCCAGGCTAGGGTGTGGCCTTACAGCGGCCCACCTTTTTGCCACCTGGCTTTAGGTGGAGTGGCTAGGCACCCTTTTTTCTTGCTGAGGGTGGTGGCCATTTTTGTGGGGCCAGTGGTGGCCATTTTGTGGGTATAGGGCAGCCATTTCACAGAACCATTGGTGGTCATTTTAGGGGGCCAGCCTTGGTCATTTTGTAGAGCCTCTAGTTAGCTCAGGATAGCCTTCTTTATTGGGTGGCACTCGCCCTGCACATAACAGTTTTATATTCTGCATGGTTCCAGTTTGGTGCTGCTCCATGCAAGATGGCACTCAAGAAAGGCACCAGGTGTTCAAAGGGGAAGAAACCAGCCCCCAAGGCTCTGCAAAGCGGCCTGCACCTGCCTTTTTTTCATCTGATGAGGATGGTGGAGACGAGGTGCAGCAGGCTGTCCTGGCTCATTTAATGGCAGTCAAGCAGGCTTCTGGGGTGTCTACCCCTCGCTCCCCACCAAGTCAGGGTCAAGCAGGGATGAAAGAAACCCAATCCTTGTCTAACAAGCATTTTCAGGCTGAAGTTCTAACCTGTTTATCTCTCGTTGAGAGTAGGGTCTCGACAGGTACAGGGACCAGTGAGGGAAGACTGAGTCTGCCAGATGATGAAGGGGCAGGCCCATCGGAGTGGCAGATCCTGGTCCAGCCCCAGTCCAGTTGGGTGATGCAGCAGGTAAGTCGGCTGTTGTATCCCAGGCTGTGGCTTCCTGGCCCTGGGGGCCTTGCGGGGCTCCAGTCAACCCGGTTTCAGGTATGGCTAACACACATTGTACACACACTGCTGGGCAGCATTGTGGGTGGTCACCTGTGCAGCAACCTAGGCATGGCCCCCTTGGGGGGTGTTGTGGTCATCTGCCCACGGGGTCTGGACAGTGTTGCGGTTCTCCATGCCAAAAAGGGGCATCCTATGTGGATACTGTGGCTTTGGCACTCCCTTTTGGAGACATGGCATTGCCTTTGTGTGATCACTTGTTGCTGGCCACTAGGGAAAAAAATTGCAAGGGTGAGTACGTTGATATCATTATCCTCCTTTTCCAGGAATTGGAAAAGAAGGACAAGGATGATTTAGAGGACAGGGACAAGGAGAAGCTTAGGAAAATGTGGGTGGATAGGATGTGGGCCAACTGGGTGGCCGGGTTCTTCGTCTATGCAGGGGTCTTGGCTAAGGCGCAGCCTTGGAGAACCGCGTCCTTATTTCAGTGTTTCAACATCATTTATAAGGGTTACACTGGCTTTAATGGCCCAGCCTGGCTTCAGTATGATGAAGAATTTAGGATGCGGGCAGCCATGAACCCTTCAATGCGCTGGGACCAAGTACACCCTCACGTGAGGGGGCGGGGCGTCGGCTGCGAGTATGGCAGACACTTGCTGAGTGAGCTCCGAGAAACCTTATGTTTCCTCAGCGATAAACTACTTACCCTCAACCTTCAGACGAACAGCAAGTTATGGGAAAAACAGGCGGCAATCACAATAAACCAAAGGAATTAACAGGAAGACAAGTTAGCTCATATTTTCAACCCGACAGCCCTACAGGCCTGTCAAAATCACCTCACAGTGACGCCTCAAACATGGCGACCAGATCTTCGCTTCACCCGCAAGTGACTGCTTCACTCACCAAACAAGATTTAAAGGAGACTCTCTCCCTATTTAAGAAGGACATTTTAGGTGAAATAAACTTGCTCATTCAACCTCTCTCAGAAAGAATGGAAGCCATGCATGTTTCTATACAGCAAATCGCACAAACAGCTGACTCTGCGATGGAAGCCTCGATTTCTACCCAAGAAAATATTAAATATCTCAATGATGCACACACATGGGCAAAAGAACGTTTAATGCTCTTAGAACACCGTTTGAGAGAAAAAATCCTAAAATTGAGGGGCTTTCTGGAATCAGCAGAAGAATCTGAAGATCTCATCACCTTTCTCAAGTCATGGCTAAGTAATACTTTTTCTATTGAAGAAGGCTCAGACCAAAGATTCTTCAAGCATACAGGATTGGAGCCAAAACTCCTGACAAACGCATAGGTTATCGTGATATACTAATTGAACTCTCCTTCCTGTCCATGAGACATTGTATTCTTCAAGAAACAAGACGAAAAGGAAATATAAAATACCTTGAAGAGGATATCTTTATTTTCCAAGATGTTCCCCCGGAGGCTCTTCAAATTCGACAGTCTCTTAAACAAGTCACTGCCAAACTTTCCTTGGCAGGCTTTAAATACCAATGGTCCCAAACCGGTTATTTACAAGTCAAGCACCAAGATATTGTCTACCAAGCTGACAATGCTGAATCAGGAGAAGCTCTTCTAAAATCCCTTGGAATTACTATAAGTCAAGAGATGGACGTAGACACCAATGCTCTTCGTAAGAGAAAATGCCCTGATTCAAACGCTTCACCGAGATGGAGTAAAATACCCATGAGACGCAGACTTAATCTTTGAAATCGTTCTTGAAGTGGTTTGTGCCTATTGTTAGCTGCCTTTTTTCTGTAGCAGCAAATGTCTAAGTTTCCCTGCTGTTTGTATAAGTAGTTTGTTTTCGGGGGCAAGTATTTATATTTAAACTTTAGTAAGGTTCATAGGGTTTTTTGATCACTCTCAGAGCTCCCTATAGAATTCTTTTCATGTTCTTATATATAATTGCTATGTATTCAGTAATCATTAAGGATGAGCTAGTAAAGCTCAGAGGAAGACTTTCTTCCTCCACCTGTGATTACTGGGAGGGGGAGGATATTGGGAAAGGGGTTTTGTTTTTCTTTGGTTTTGAAAAGGAAAGAACAAGATACTGTCTGTTTGTTTTGTATATCATACTCTCAATAGCAAGATTTGTTCTCTGTATGCTTTCCTTAGTAAATTTTATCCGCAGCATTATGCCAGTTTTGGTATGGAATATTTAAAAGTTCTTACTCTGAATTGCAGAGGGCTTAATAATAATATTAAGGCCAAATGCATTGCTAATGATTTACATAATCAAAAAGTCAATATTGCCTTTTTGCAAGAAACATATAAAAAAAGGTTCCACAGCTCTTCTATCTAAATGGTTCCCTAAACAATATTTGGCCTTCGGTTCCTCTAAATCTAAAGGTGTCGTTATTCTTATATTGAAAGAAACTGATTTCACTGTAAATGATGTAGAAACAGATAGTGATGGTAGATATATATTTGTTAAAGGTAAGCTATGAAACTCCCCAACAACATTAGCCTCTATTTACGTCCCAAATACAAACCAAATCCATTTTTTTACTTCAATTCTGGATAAATTACATTGTTTCGCTACTGGCTCTTTAATAATAGGAGGTGACCTAAATTATCTGATGAATAAATTTTTAGACAAATCCACTCATAAACCTCAGCAATAGCAAAAGCATATTCATCTTAATTTGGATGATAATAACCAGTTAAAATTACTCTGTAGTAAATATGACTTACAGGATGCATGGAGATGGTTCAATAAGTCTACTAGATATTATACCTTTTTTTCTAACCAATTTCAATCCCATTCAAGATTGGATTATATTCTAATTTCACTGGATCTTTTGCCTAGGATCTTTTCTTCAAACATTGGTTTAATGAAATGGTCTGATCACGCTCCAGTTGATTGTACTCTGGTTGACAAAAATATGACTCACAAGACCAAAACTTGGAAACTCAACAAACTTTTATTATTTGATACGAACTCCAACTCAAAATTACGACGAGAATTACAAGAATTTTTCAAAACCAATAATTCCTCGGATGTTTCGGCTCATTCTATTTGGGAAGCATCTAAAGCGGTCATCTGAG
Source organism: Gekko gecko (assembly GCA_029375565.1). NCBI lineage: Eukaryota > Metazoa > Chordata > Lepidosauria > Squamata > Gekkonidae > Gekko > Gekko gecko. The sequence continues at coordinate 268,430,854 of JAPDNY010000001.1, forward strand.
GTCATTGTATTTCTCTATTGGCTTTCTGTAAAAAAGAAGAAGCAAAAACAAAAGCTGCCTTACTACAAACTATACATGACTTAGAAATTAAACATAAGGCTTCTTGTAGTTCTAAAGTGTATAAACAGCTACAAGAACCTCGAAAATGGTTGAAGGAAGAATCCGAAATTCTTAAGTCACGTTTTAATTACTTTAAATCAAGTACCACTAAGTCTTCTAAAAGACTTAAGTATATCTCCTGGAAAATAAACCAAAGACAAATTGAGAGACATATATCTTCTTTAAAAGATTCAAACAATATTCTTAAACATTCTGATGAAGACATAGCCAAAATCCTAGAAGACTTTTACACTAAACTCTATACATCTTCCAATCCAGATTCTAAGACTTTGGATCAAGTATTACAAAACATTACTCTACCCAAGATTCTGGAAGAACATCGAGAAACTCTCGAAGAGCCCTTTACTTTGCAGGAACTGGAACAGGTAATTAAATCAGCAAAAACAAACAAAGCTCCAGGTCCGGATGGTTTTATAACCGAATATTATAAAGCCTTTTTGCCATCCCTCAGTTTACCTCTACTGAATGCCTGTAATTTAATTTTATCTACTGGCAAACTTCCGGAAATGTGGAAAATGGCTAATATTATTTTGATCTCCAAAAAAGGGAACGATACTTCAGACCCTACTTCTTTTAGGCCAATCTCCTTACTGAATAACGATTATAAATTTTTCACAGCTATGATCACATGACGCTTGAAACGTATCATAGGCAATTATATACACAAAGACCAATCTGGTTTTCTTTCTTCCAGAGATATTTCTGATAACATCCGAAAAACCCTTAATATTATTCAATTTGGTAAGAGCCATGCTAGATTAAATTCTTTGCTTTTTTCACTTGACATCCACAAAGCCTTTGACTTTCTAGAGTTTTTATATCTTAAAAAACTTTACTACAACGTATGAACTTTGGCCCTATTTTTCTAAACACTCTTCAGGCAATTTACGACAACCCTAAAGCTAAAATTTGTTTAATGGTTAAAAAAAGTAACTTTTTCCCCCACCATAGAGAACAATGGAGGGAATGGGGCAACCTGTTTGGGGGCCCATAGAATTGGACCCCCTGGTCCAATGATCTTGAAACGTGGTGGGTATCTTGGGGAGTATCAGCTACCCTGTGAGTTTGGAGCCTCTCCCTCAAACCCCCTCCCCTCCAGCCCCCAGAATATACCCTATGTTTTCACCATTGACTTCAATGGCCCATAGGATACAATGGGGCCAAATTGCCGCCGAATTTCTTTCATTCCTTCCTTTCCTTCTCTCCTTTTCCTCTTTCCCTCCTTCTTCCCTTCTCTCTTTTTCTTTCTTTCCCACCTTCTTCTCTTCTCTTTTTTTCCTCCTTTCCCTGTTTCCCTCCTTCTTCCCTCTTTTTCTTTCCCTCCTTCTTTCCTTCTCTTTCTTTCCCTCTTTCCTTCCTTCTTTCCTTCTCTCTACTCTCTCTCTTTCCTTCCCTCTTTCCTCCTTCTGTGGCCCAATTCTCATGAGAAGGAGTTTAAACTTTAAACCCCTTCTCTCTTAGCTCCCCCACCCAGACCAGCTGGGGAAGGGAAGGGGAGGCTTTTGAAGATGCCTCCACCCCTTTTGCTTCCCCTTCTGACATCACTTCTGGTGATGTCAGGGGGCGTGGCATATGCTAATAGCCTAATAGCTCATTAGCATACCATATGCTAATGAGCTCCTGCAGCTGGTTTTCTACAAAAAGACCCCTGGGTGTACCCTTAGTGCATAAAGAGACTGAAGGCCCTGCCCAGCGACTGACTTTTCTGGGAGTGGAGCTGGATACTCTGGCTCAGGCCTCACAGCTGCCTGAAGCCAAGCTGGTTGAACTTTGAGCACAGGCAGCTAGTTTTATGCATAAGCGAAAGGCATCCCTGTGGGAATTTCAGCAATTGGTGGGGCATCTTAATTTTGCTTACAAAGTGGTTGCCCTTGGGTGGGCCTTTCTGTGCCGGCTGTGTGATGCGCTGAAAGGTTTGCGCCTCCCTCACCATAGAGCCAGAGTCACAGCAGGGATTCAGGCTGACTTGGGAGTCTGGCTCGAGTTCCTGGATTCCTTCAATGGAGTTTCATTTTGGAGTATGGAGCTGCAGTTTAATGCTGGCCTGCAGATTCACTCTGATGCAGCTGGGTTGCTTGGCTTTGGGATTTATTTTCAGAGGCACTGGTGTGCTAGGGAGTGGCCGGCTGAATGGAGAGTGTATGGCGTGACTCGCTATCTCACCTTCCTTGAATTTTTCCCTATCCTGGTGGTGGTTTGGCTGTGGGGAGACTTGATGGCTAATCATACCGTGCATTTCTGGTTTTGACAATTTGGTGGTTGTCCATATTATCAACTCTCTCACTTCCAGATTGCCATGGGTTATGGCCTTAGTATGTGTGTTCATGCTTCACTGCCTTCGGAACATTTTGTTTCTTGCCAAACATGTGTCTGGGATCGACAATGGGGTGGCTGATGCTCTCTTTCATAAACAGATGGAGAGATTCCATCAGCTGTCTCCAGAAGCTGACCGTCAGCTGGTGAGAATGCTGCAGGAGCTCTGGTCACTTAGAAGGCAGCGGTCCATAGGGCAATTGGCCTGGCCATTGCACCAGACATATGACCATGCGGTCTGCCAGTTTGCCCAGTTCAGGAATAAGGTAAGGTATCCTGATCTGTGCCAGTGCTCTTGGACCATCTGTTGCATTTCTGTGTGGCGATGAGAGGTAAGGGACTGGCTGTCGGTTCCATAAAGGGGATGTTTTCTGCTGTGGCCTACACCAGTAAGGCTCAGGGGCTTATGGATAGGACAGGTGATTTTCAGATCCATAGGATGCTAGAGGGCTGATCCAGGGAGGCAGGGGCCCATGCAGACACCAGGCAGCCAATTTCCCTGAGGGTTTACAGGCTGGTTGGGGGAAGATTTGCTCTTCAGCTTACGAGGCTCGCCTTTTTCATGCGACGACTCTTGTGGCATTTTGGGGGGGCCTCCACATAGGTGAGTTGGTAGCACAGTCCAAGACGGATAGGTCAGGATGGGCACTGGAGGCATGTGATGTTTGCTTGGCAGGTGATAGGGCCCTCCTTAATTTGCGGCATTTCAAGACTGACCAGAGGAGGCAGGGGACTGTGGTCACCATAGGGCAGTGCGCAGAGAAACAGTTGTGTCCAGTTTCTGGTTTGGTGGCTTACCTGCCTCTGAGAGGGTTTGGAGATGGTGTTTTGTTTCGACATCAGGATGGTACCCCATTAACCAGGCACCAATTTTGGGCCATTACATCACAGGCCTTGGGTAGATTAGGGCTGGCTGGGGTGCGTTGTTGCACCCATTCATTTAGGATTGGTGCCGCCTCTATGGCCATAGCCATGGGATACCGGGCACGGGACATACGACATTTGGGTCGGTGGCAGTTGATGGCTTATAAGTCGTATGTGCACCCCATAGCTGGTCTCTAAGTCTGGTTTCTCTGGAGTTTCTTGGGATTTGTTCTGTTGCCTATTGTTCTCTCATTACACGTCCTGCTGGCTGGGTTGAACGGAAGCATGTCCTCATCTGTGACCATAGTTTTATATTTTGGGCAGTGCACCAAGCCAAGAGAATGCCCTTTGGCTCCCAGCTGGGGCTCGGCCGTATGGCCACAGTTGAATGGTGTGGTTGCCAAGGCTTGCAGTGGCCTGGCTTGTGACACTTGTTGTTTGAAGGGAGGGTTGGCCCCTCTCCTCATGTTTTGTTGATCCATTTGGGGGGAAATGACCTGGGCCTGATTAAGGGTAAAGCCCTGATCCTTCAGGCCCAGTCAGATTTCCTGCTCATTAGGTGGCGGTGGCCTGGGATGGTGATTGTCTGGTCCGCTATGGTACCGTGCTTGGTGTGGCTTGGTTCCTGTGGCCCTTTGGCAATTGACAAGGCTCGTTGCAAAGCTAACTGGGAGATCTGTAGGGCACTTGAAGGGGGCTTGGGCATGTACTTGCCTCATCCTGGCATAATAGCTCATGCAGTGAACCTATTTCAGAGTGATGGCATTCACCTTTTTGAGGCAGGAATGGATATCTTTTTGGAGGACCTGTGGCAGGAGATTTGTGTGGCCTTAGGCCTCTGATGGGCGCAAGGGTCTAAGCAGAGGTTTGACCTTTGCGGTGGCAGGATGTTACTCAATAGAGATTGCAGTATGGAGAGCACCAGCTTATAACCCCTTTGGGGCATAGGGGTCTTGTCAGTACAGTCTTTGGGCCCTGTGGCCCGGGGTGGGGAAAACAGACTGTCTAAGCTCAGGGGTTTGGATTTTCCCGGCAATTCTACTTGCTGTGCTGGCCAGATGTAAGCCACATTCCTGTGGCTTGTGTCCTGGGCTGGGTGGCTTGCCCTAGATCAAATGACAAGGGAGGAGTCTTGAGACCCCCAGCCTTGACCATGCCACAACCTGCTTACTCCTTGCCTTATGTTTGCTGTTATGCTTGTTGTCAGGTTAATAAAGTGGCCCATTAGTACACAATCTTGTTGTCTGTCTCTTGATTCTGGCTGGGGGGGCAATATGATTTATCTTTAATACCAGAACTGTTTCTACTTGATTTTTGGAAGCAAACTTTAAAGGATAAAAGTAAAATGAAATTAATATCAGTATTATTAGCTATAACCAGAATTACATGGGTAGCTATATGGAAAGATAAGAAAATACCTGATAGAACAACGATAAGCTCAACTTTGGGACTACTTTATCATGAGTAAAATCTCAGAGTTAATTATACCAAAGTAAATAATTCCACCACTAAATTTGTTGAAGTATGGTTTCTGGTAGTTCAATATATAACTGGAAATGATATACTTCCAAAAAATACATTTTATCAAGACATGCGATTTCTTTAACAGATCTCTGGCTTATTTTGAGATAACCAATAGATATGAAAATGTTATTTTGGTAACTGTCAAGAGGTTGTATGTTATTTTGTATATATAGTTTTTAAAATAAAGATTGAAAAATAAGTGTTTTGTGATGTTCATTATTAGTAGCAGGGAAACATCACAATAATGATAGCCATACATTTCCTGAAGACTGAATAAATATGTTGTAAAATATTCAGAAGTATTTAATTACTCAGAGTATCGATGGATCTTGCTCCATTGGAAAGAAGAGATTTCTTTGTGTTTAAAAACCTTTATTGCTAAGGGTAAAAGGTATACAGGAAACCTACAAATAAACAAACATCTAAGAGCTACATTTCTAAGCTGCTTACAGTTCAAGTCATGGCTACTCACTAGACACAGACAAAGGAGAAGGTGTGCTTCTTGACCCCTAGGAAGGAAGTCACCTGAAACAAACAACCAATCTGTATCACAATAGAAGTTACTTTTCCCGGGCAAAAGCCCCATTGGCTCTATGCCAGTTTTCCCTTCCAGGTCAGTCTAAACAATAGCAATACTAGGTAAACAAGTTAACCCTATAATGACTGGATTGTCAGACCTTGCAAGCACATACATTTCCAACAAAATATTGGCAATTATTTATTTTATTTTACTTCATTTATACCTGACCTTTCCCCCAAAAGGGGTTTACATTGATCTCCTCTCCTCCATTTTATTCTCACAATAAATCCTATAAGGTAAGGTTGATAGAGTGACTGGTCCAAGGTCATCTAGCAAGGTTCTGTGGCAGAGCCGGATTCAAGGCTGGCTTGAGCAGATCCTTGTCTGCTGCTCTTACTACTACAACACATTGGGTCTCACTAAAGTGACTTGTATAACATAATATTCAGGTGGAACAGAAGGATTATGTTATCATTTTCATATGTCTAATGATGGATATTGATATTTAAAATCTTTAAAATTAACCCACATATGATCTTGAATAATTACCTCACCCAGGCTATGGCTGATCTCTTTGCCTACACTGTTCAATGTAGTTCCCATACAAGAAATTTTTGATGGCCACTGGAACAGCACTTTTAGGGCACAGAGGCTAGATCTGCCTCCTTCCCACCAGCCTCAATCTAGCTGCCTTAGATAACAATTTCATAGCACTGGTAGGAAGTATAAAATATTTCATTCTCCTAGCAGTTCTGATCTGGTCATTAATCAAAAATAGTGATCAGATCATTAACCAAAAGATAGAGATACTTGACATTACCTAAGATAAAAATACTGATATATTTTGAAAACAGGATGTGAGGTAATAATAATGATACAGCTTTGGTTTATTAATTGGTGAGTGCTAATTTTAATTGATGAGCTACAAGTTACCAATGTAGTTGCTTACTTGTAAGCTAATTAGCATCTTTTGTGCTATTATAGTAGACAATTAAAAATCAAATACCAAAGATAATATCTCCCAATGAATGATAGTTTTTGTTTATTGAACTGTTAAATGTCTCATTTCCTTTTCTATATATCTCAAAAAAACATATATACTGATGTTTAACATCCAGAATTCAACAATGGACTTGATTAATTACTTCAGTGTTTTGAAAGCATAAGATTAATTAACTAACTGTTCTTAAATAAGATGAGAACCCTTCCTCCCAGTATAATTGCTATCAGGTGATCATTTTTCAGTGATCAGTAAATATATTAGTTACATGATATATTAGCAATCTTTCCTAAATATTATAGTGTTTTGACCAGGGCTCTTTTTGTAGCAGGAACTCCTTTGCATGTTAGGCGACACACCCCTAATGTAGCCAATCCTCCAAGAGCTTACAGAGGTCTTCTTACAGGGGCTACTGTAAGCTCCTGGAGGATTGGTTACATTAGGGGTATGTCGCCTAATATGCAAAGGAATTCCTGCTACAAAAAGAGCCCTGGTTTTGACCATTTGTACTTCACGTAACATGCAGCATCATTATTGTAGTCTGGGAGAACGAGAGACAGATTAATGCACTTTCTATCCACCATCAATAAACTTTAGCAGCTTTCTCATTTCACACAGGTGTTTTCCAGACTGCAGAAGCCTTTCAGGATTTTGTTGGTACTGTGGCACTTCTGATGATCATGCTATTGGTGCAATCAGTTCACACTTACTTTTTTTGTTTTTCCCCCATCAGAGTTTCATCTTTTCACATTCACATTGAAGATTGATTTTCTGCTTTTTCTACATTTGGGGCCCTCCCAAATAATCAGCAGCCTCCAGGGGACTCTCCAGTCCCTGTTAAAGTACATTCCCCATCCATCACACTACAATTGAGGATTGTTCCTGATGTATGTGTCTCACCTCTTATGGGTTGCCTCTTTTCCCACATTTGAGCAGTCTCTCTAATTGGCTCCCCCCCAATTTTTTGAATTCCTTTACCTGAATTGCATCAAGTACACAACTCTAGTGGCATACCTAGTGTATTTGACATCCAGAGTGAATCATTTTTAACACCCCCCTGTGATGAACTGACCTCCAAAACCAAGATGGATGAATGAATGAATGAATGAATGAATAATGAATGGATGATTATACAATCCACAACCAGATACAAGTTCACACAACAAATCATTTTGAAGGTATAGATGTTAAAACACCAATTAGAAAAGCAGATATAGAATTATACCAGAGTAAAATACATATAATAGTTAATTAGAAGAATTTAATAATATAAAGTTAATAAGATAACATCATAAAATCATTTATTTATAAACCCAAAAGTTAAAACAGGAACTATTTAATCAAATTCCTAATAAAATCTAGATCAGAACGCAGAACTCAGAAACTGAACTAAAATTTATTACATACTCTAATCGCCTGAGCACAGAATTTGGCTGTTGCTTTTACTAAAGAAACCAAGATGCTTAGTGCATCAAAAACAGTGAACTGGGAGATTAGGGATTAATGCCTCACTGTAAAGCACAGTTTGATTGACAGGCTGCTGCCTGCTGCCTGCATGACCCCCCCCCCCTTCTCTGTAATTGGTCAGTGCCAGCTGAGAAGAACTTTAAAAAGTCTTGTCAGAGGTGTAAGTTGTTGTTTGGACTGGCTTGGCAACAGCCAATCAAGAGGAGTGTGTGTGTGTCAGTCTGAGGGAAACAGACAAGTTCCCTTGAAAAGTGAAGAGACACAACTCCTTGCCCTTACTGTGTACCATCACATTTGAGGGAAAGTTCAGAAATTAGAACTTGTAGCCTAAGTGTAGTCCTAGCTGAATTCCATTTATTCGGTCTCCAGAACTGGGCTTTATGTTTGACAGAAGAGACTGGACAATAAGTTGAAACTGCCTGTCTAGCCAAACAAAAAAAACAGGGGTCATTTCATAGAAAAAGAGGTGCAGGAGGTCATTAGCATAACTCGTTAGCATAAATTATTTGCATATAAGTATGTCAGAAGGCAACACCCACCACTCAGGCTCCACCCCAAAAATCTCCAGGTATTTCTCAACTCAAAGCTGGCAAGCCTACCTGGAGAAAAACTGCTTCAAAAGCACAAAGAAAATAGTCAAAATGTTAATTGGTTTCAATATAACAAACATTTGTCGTAACATCAACAACTCTACAATTAATGATGAGACAGGAGTAGCAGCAATCTTCTTCTCCCTTCAAACTCATATCCTACAAGTGAGAACAAGTCCCAGAGCACTGAGTCTATTCCCCTAGGGCTGTCATTCCACTTTGCCACCTATCATTCCAGTCCCAGAGTACTGAGCCTATTCCCAGGGGCTGTCCTGTCATTCCACTCTGTGACCTGTCATTCTTGTCCCACAGCACAGATTCTATTGCTAGGGATCAGCATACCACTCTGCAAACTGTCATTCCAGTACCAGAGCACAGATTCTATTCCTAGGGACTGTCTTTCCACTCTGGGAGCTGTCATTCCAGTCCCAGAATAACCTATCTGGGCCCAAAGACCTTAGTGGAAAAACTATTCCACATTTTCTTTGCAACTTTTTTTGTGCTGCAATGTATTTCAGTGGAGCCCATGCAAGTCAATTGGCAATCCTGGCTCCCATTATCTCCAATGGGCCTTCAAGCCTTTCCCATTGTTTCCAATGGGCAATTCTGTCATTTCTTTTATATATCCCAGTTAGTTGTCCTTTTGAAACTGTACCACACCATTTTAAGTAACAGCAAAATGAAGAGCATGAACATGTACAGAGTGCACATTTCTTGCCAATGTTCTTTCTGGGCTGCACACAGGGCAAAAGGAAATTTTAAAATGTCTCTGCTACTGGACTCTTACTTTTTCTACTGCTATTACAAACCACAACATTCAAAAACCAGTGGGAGGACATTTTGTTGACCTAAGAGTGGCAGTTCGCTAACAAAGGAATTTCAAAGGGAGATTAGAAAGAGAGACTGCTGAATTACAACTGATAATGAAGCTCAAGACAATGCAAACTCCTGGACTGGACTGAGACCTAGGTTGTTTCTGTCATTAACAATGCCTGCTATTGTCATTTGGCATCTGAAATCACTTCATTCCACAAGATGTAAGGAGAGATGGACTCACATTCCAGCTGTATATGAAGTGAGCAGTGATTCATGAAAGCTCATGCCCTGCCACAAATTTTGTTATTCTTTAAGGTGCTGCTGGACTCTTGCTCCTTTCCAGTAATAAAGAATGCAAACTGTACAGTTAGGTTTCCCCCCCATCTGTTAGAAATGCAAAAGGGAATCCATATCTCTCTCTCTAGCATGCTCTCTTTAGCACCCCCTCCCAAAGAAGTCTGTAAGCAAAAACAGCTGGAAAGAGAACGTTGCTGGTATTTTTTTTAAATCCCCCCGAAGGGGATTTTTTATTGCATTTTCTAAATATCTACAGAAAAGGGGAGGGGTACTAACAAATGTAACTACAAGAAGGGAAAGATAGGAAAGAGAGTCCAAAACGTGGTGATTATATGCAGTGTTTATAAATGTGGCATTAACAAGTAAAAGCTTTCAGTTGTTAACCTCGAAGGTGACAGTTGAGTACATCACTTATGAAGCTCTGGCTCATACAGACTGTTTGGAGTATAATTCTGCAATACACTAACATTTCTTTTATACAAACATCAGGCACTCTCATCATCTCGTTGCAATAATTTCTGCCTATTACTTTCTGCCCCTCTAACTCTTTAAAATTTTTATCAATCAATACATGCAATCCAATAGCATTTAAATACCGCTATTAAAAAACATCCAAGTTAGGCTTAAGCATGTTTCTCTTAAAAGAAAACTCTCTATTTACCCTCTTGTTAAAAAAGAAAAGAAAGACAGACAAACTGAAACCTCCATATGCATCACATAACACCCCTTTTCCCTCTTCCTTCTATGGAGTTAGCCTAAATTAATAAAATCCTTTTAAAATTGATTTAAACATTCCTTATCAATTTCTGTATAAACCCTTCCTCTTAATTTTTCCCAACATACCCCCTTAGCCAAAAATCTCATCTCTAGAAAGAGTTCTTCACTGTAGAGCCTTCTCCTCAGTCTTCTTTAACTCAAAGTCCATTGTTGGTAACAAATAACCACCTTTCACCCAACATTCTATTAGCTTTGTCTCCCCATCAAGATATATAGTAACTTTATTTTTTAGGAGGAGAGTTTCCCCTCCCCCCCGCTTGTCGTAGGGGAGACATAGCTACCTTGCCATCCAACTTCACAACTACTCAGTTACTTTCGAGTTCCTAGTGATGATTCAGTTTCGGTTTAATTTTTACTGCGACACAGACACCATTCCAAAGATGCACTCCAGAGTCTTAAGAGTCTGTTTATCTTCTCTCTGTTATCAAATTGCCAGGGTCCCATAAATCCATCAGATCGTTTCACCACCTCTAAGAGTTCTCTAAATTAGTCAGCCTTATTTCCAGCTTATTCCAAATTGTTTTCTTTTTAGGCGGAGGGAAACTTCACCCCCCTTCAACATTTCACAGCCACCACTTACAGAGATATTTAGAATTTCTTCAAGAAAAAAGAGGGTTCTTCAATGCCTAAAAAAAAATTGCTCTCTGATGTTTGCACAGTCACTTTATGTTTCGAGAGGGAGGATTTCCCACCCTCCGCCTACTAAAGGAGGGTTCTGCATCGTTTCCAGCCGACACTCAGAAAACACTTCAAGTTAATGTGAATTTCCATTTCCATTCAGTGCTTCTCTCTTTTCTATTATGTTTTTCCTTCACTTCCCCTGTCCCTTAAAAATTTCATTTTTATATTGTTATATTGTTATGCGGGGGGGGGGAGTTCCCTTTCCCCCGCTTCTTTTTTGAGGGGGAAGGGGAAGACTTTATTCCAACTCAATCTCTCACTATGATATTAACAGTCTTTAAAGGAAATTCTAGTTCTTCCTTCTAGCCATTTCTAGCTAGCCGTATAAAATGCTTTCAATTGCTGTTTCTTTCTTTTCTTTTTTTTAAAGTCCCAAATATTTGCTTGTGTGTTACTCAGTTCATAGCTCTCAGTATTCCTCCGTCACAGTCCCTTCATTTTCCATTTCACCGATGTTAGTTTCTTTTATCTAGTCCTCCATGGGGGGTCTACAATTGTCTCCCCACCCATGCTTGCAAGAATATTCCCACTGATTCTTCGTTAGCTTGTACTCACACTTCTTCAGTAAGAAATCAATTCAGCCAGTCGCTTGATTACAGCTTAATCACCATCCGCTTGGTTTCCGGTACGCAAAGCCTCAGCCATTACTGGAACACAGCAGAGAGACCGTCAGGGCAAAAGGACACCCCCACCCCCAGTCTAAAAGCCGGGGGGGTGGCAAACCTCAGCGCCCCCTGACTCAGGGCTCATCCTGAACCCTGGGGAAGAGCGTACGATCGCCCTTCCTCTTTATCTGCTGGTCTGCAGCCCGTCCCCCCAGGAGAAGGGGAAGAGGGCTGCCATCAGCTTGCCAATCCGGAAATGAAGTCGAACATTGCTGGCATTGACTCTCACTCTCTCTCTCTAGCATGCTCTCTTTAGCTCCCCCCCGCCAGCATGCTGACGCTCCACAGGAAGGTATGGCCCTTCAAGAGTTGTGCCAAGGTGGGGTCCTCATCCACCACTGCTGCCCCCAAGGGTGCAGGAATATTCAGCTTCAGTCATGGTGGCTTCTTCCTCTGCAAACTGCTGGAGCTGTTCAAGCACACCTTGGACATCTTCCTGCCTCAGTGGCCAGGCCCCCATGCACAGCTGGGCAGCGAGGTGAGGTGGGTGTGCAGCCGCCAGTGGGCCTAGACAGCCATGCTGTGTAGTGTGGGGCCCAGCCTGGAGACCGAAGGGCAGCCCACTGCGAAAGGTTGGCCATGCCAGGTACTGACTCTGGAATACACCCTCAGAAGCACCAGAGAAGCACAGCCAGGGCGGCCACCTACCCACCCAGACAGCACACACCCTCTCCGAAGAGGTCTGCAAGCAAACAAAACCTTACTTGGAGGAAGAAGTTGCTAGTCTTCCTAAAAAGAGCTACTAGCTCCATTTCCCCCCCTCTCTGGCTGTTTCCCTCCCCCTCCCTCCCCACTGGAGGAGGGGAGGAGCCTTTAGCCAATCAAAGGAAGGCTTGCTTCCTCTTCTCTCCCAAACAGGAAATAGGAGACATTAGAGAGAGGAAGCTGCTACACCAGACACAAGGAAGAATAGAGAGCAAGCTGCTCTGCTCTCAGAGAATTTAAGGAAAGTTTTGGCTGGCACTGGTTGCCCCGGGGGAGGAGCGAAGGGAAGGGAGAGTGTGTGTGTTTGCTTGCAAGGGAGGAAGAGAAATGTTGCTAGTGCCAGAATGGCGTTCTGGCTCGTTCTGCCTCGAAATGACCCCTGCAAAAAAGGATTATTGCTCCTAAAAAGAGGAGGCTATTTCTTACCCAGTCATTCAGTGGGTTCAACTCAGAAGGTACCCCTGGTTTGTATGAAAAGGGAAATGGTCTTAGACTCCTCAAGAGTCAAAAGGAAAGTTGTAATCCCACAAGGGAGGTATTTAAATACGGGGAGAAAGTACTAACTTCCACAAAACTCAGATAGTTATATGAAACTTTATTAAGACACGTTGTTGCTGAAAGAAATCTCCAAGACAAACAAGCTTCTCATACTTATGAACTGAGTCCCTAAGAAAATAAACTTCAACTATACTCTGTTACCTGTTTAAAATATTATTATATTTTGTATAAACAACAAAATTCACTTCAGTTTTTCTGTCCCTGCCTATTTCTAACCCAAATGTGCTTATTCAATAAAATCAACATTCCTGTTTGAACTCTACTTCGTGTCAAGTGGCATTTACAAAGGGAATTATAAGAGGGCTCCTGCTTAGCCACAATAAATTTCTGGCCTGGGCAAAAGCCAAATAACTTCTCTATCAAAGGGTGGGACACACAGAAAGTTATAATTCTGTAATTCAAATATGCTACTAAGAGGCTGCTCAGTCAGAGTGGGGAACAGAGTTTTGGTGGGAAAATTTGCCCCAAAGTAAAGAAAAAAAGGGGGTCCATCATACCCCCCTTCCTTGATACAACAAAATTCCCCAGATCAGGGTTCAAGTGGGCTTACTCAGTGGGGCTCATGCTCTATTAAGCATGTGTGGAGAGGTGCACTTCCAGTATGAGCCTCCACCAATCTCCAGTGCCTGTACCTTTTCTTGGGGGAAGAGTCCTTGAAAGCCCCCTCCTCGCTTCACTCTGCCAAGCTACCAACTTCACACAGAGTGGTGGCTGCTCTCTCAAGAGAAGCCCTGTGCTTATGCATACAAACACCCACTCCTCTGGACAGGTCTTTGGCCAAATAATATTATTTCATGCTTCCATGAGGGCCAAGGGCTCTAGGCATTTGACACAAGATAATCCCACCTTGAAATCTGCTGCTGCCACTGCATGCATAAGAGAGACTGGACTGCAGAGAAAATAATAAGGGTGTGCATTTGGCTATATCCAAGTCAAATACCTGTTTGTTTGTTTGTTTGTTTTTTCCTATTCCTCCAGCCAGATGTAGATTAGAGTATTTTTTTCAGCTACTCAAAATAGTTGAACTCCCAAAATCCCCCCCAAAATTTGGGATTTTTCAGGACTGCCAAATGGCTGGAGTTAAAGGATGTTTAGAGGGATTACAGTCCCTTTAAATGTCTTCCAAATGAAATTGTGGTTTGGAGAAGGCATTTAAATGGATGCCTTTGGAGTACACTTATTGAATACAATGGAGGATGGGGGCTCCCTCTTTGGAAGCCCATAGAGTTAGACCCCCTAGTCCAATTTTTTTGAAAGTTGGGCAGTTTCTTGAGGTGAGACCCCAGCAGCTATGCAAAAAATTTGGTGCCTCTACCTCAAAAAACAGATCCCCCAGACCCCCAGATACCTCCAGATTGATTCCCCATTATAGCCTATGGGGACCATTGACTATAATGGTCCCCATAGGGTATAATGGAGCAGGGGGGAAAATGGATTTCTGAAAAATCCCAAATCTGAATCCCATACTGGTATTGAAATTTGGGAATACCAGTATTTTGGGGGTTCAACATACCCGAAACCAAAAGAATTAACAATTGTTTTGTACACCCCTAGAAAATAAATGGGCAATGATCAGTTGCTGGTGTTGGGCTTCCCAATGTGAATTACCATTTATTTCAGCCCAGGTGCCCTCAAGCAATGAAATGTTTCAGCACCAGCATGTATTTTTTTTTTAAGTTCATTGCCCAAACACTCCTGACGGCAAAATGGTTCTTGCATGCACTGCCTCAGCTTGTATAGGTAAAGGTAAAGATTTCCCTTGCTTGAAAGCCAGTTGTATCCTACTCTAGGGTTACGGTGCTCATCTCCGTTTCCAAGCCAAAGAGCCAGTGCTGTCTGAAGACATTTCCATGGTCATATGGCCGGCATGACTAAACACCAATTTCTTGCTTTTGAACTGCTAGGTTGGCAGGAACTGGAACCAGAGACGGGAGCTCACTCCGTCTTGCAGCTCTTGGGTCTTGAACTGCTGAACTACCGGCCTTCCAGCTTGCAGTTCATCATCTTAACCACTTAAGGCTAATTAGCCTTAAGTATGCAAGCTGAGGCAGTGCATGCAAGAACCATTTTGCCATCAGGAGTGTAATGAGCCCATTTGAGAGAAAGATAAAGCATGCAGAATATGTAAACTGTATGGGTAAGTCGGGTTTCAGATTGTGAAACAACTAATTTTTGAAGTGGTTTATCAATATTTGTATACTGGATGTTTTGCTTGTTTTGTTATTACATTAGTTCCATAAGAATATTGGCTCTGAAGAAGAAAACAGAATCGAAACTCTCTCGGCCAACAGGAGACATCAGCCAGCCTGCTACAACCTCCCTGCAGATCTGGAAGTTGGCAACTTAGAAACAGCCAGGAAGACCACAGTGTATTCAAGGACTGTGAACAGCCTATTTATTAGTCTTGCTTGTGAAGGTTTTCTCTGTATTATTTCAAGCCTTAGTGCTTTAATAAGTAGTAGTGGAGCATACTAGAATACTTACAGTTCATTTCATGTATTGTGTTTGAGACATATGCCTTTAACTAAAACCTCCAGGTGAGGGCTGGAGATCAGCTGGAATTACAGCTGCTCTCCAGATGACAGAGATTAATTCCCCTGAAGAAAATGGCTGCTTTGGAGGCTGGAGTCTATGGCATTACACCCTACTGAGAATGTTTCTTTCCCAAGCCTCATCCTCCCAAGCCTTCACCCCAAATCTCCAGGAATTTACCAACCTGGAACTGGCAACCATAAGGGGAACTGTTCTCTGTAGTTGGGGGGTCCATCGTGATTCCTGGAGAGCTGTTGCTGCTACTGCTGCTGGGGGGGGAAGCAGGTGGGCAGCTGGGAGCACTGGAACCACTGCTGCTGCTGTGCAGGGGAGAGGAAGCAGGCAGGAGGCTGGAAGAGTGATGGAGGCTGAAAGATAGAGTGATATGGTGGGGGCAAAAAGAGAGAATGAGTGATGGGATGGAGGCAGAAAGACAGAGAAGGAGTGATGGGGTGGGGAGGCAGAAAAACAGAGAGAGATGGGGCAGATAGAAGAAGTGACAAGCATGGAGGAAAGAGAGAGTAAGAAAAGGTGTGGCAGAAGGGAGAATGAATATGATAGAGGTAGGGCAAAAGTGGATAGAGGAAGCAAAAGTGGGGGGAATGGGATAGTCACAGCGCAAGTTCCTTGCGGGTTCCCACTTGTCTTATATTCTAATAGCAATGTCCAGATATCTTTGGGTACTTAAATCTGGTTACTAGAGCTGTGAACAGGCAAGACAGATCTTTCTACAAACTTGAAAAAGGCCCTAGGTTTGCAGAAAAATATGAAATAAAAAAAATACACTGGGCAGCTTAAAAAATTGAAAATGATAAAAGGAGCGTCTGTAGTTTTAAGCAATGGATTACCTCAGTGGCTGTTGCTAGGCAACAACAGCATTCCAATCTTGGCTCTGTCAGTAAAATGCAGGTGAATGGAGGGAGGGCCCTTTCCAGCCCTATTTTGGCTTTTGTGGGAGAACTCATTGGGGTCAGGCCTGGCTGAAGTTGCCTGCTCCTGGTTGGGAAATTCATAGCGATTTTGTGATTAAGTCTGAGGTGTGCAGGGTTTGGGGAGGGGAAAGGCCCCAGCATAGTATAATGCCAGAGTCCACCCTCCAAAATAGCCATTTTATCCAAGGGGACAGATTTCTGGAGTTCAGTTGTAATTCTGGGGGATCTCTGGGACCCACCTGGAGGCTGGCAACCCTAGGCCTGACAGCAACCTCTGGGTGACTGGATGCCATCTGATGTGCATGACTCAAGTAGGCCCAGCTGTTTGCTACTGTTGAGCAGCAGCCATTCTATGAAAGCTAGTGTGGTGTAGCAGCTAGAGCTTCTGATTAGGGGAGTCTGTGAGACCCAGGTTCAGATCCCCATCTTGCTGTGGGAGCTGACTGTATGATTTTGAACCAGTCACATACTTTTGACCTAACCTACTTCACAGGATTGTTGTGTGGATAAAAAGGTGGAAAAGAGAATAACGTAAGCTGTTTTGGTTCCCACTGTGGGATATAAATGAAGTAAATAAAGAATAAATATAGCTGAAGATGGGATGCAGATAAAAGGCAGGTTGGTGAATGGCTGAGAAGGAGAGAATGAGGCAGGGAGGGGACATGGGGATTGTTAAGAGGAGGAAAAGAGGTTAGAAAATTCCTAGAAATGTGAGGGACTGGGGAGGGGGTTTGAGGAGGGGAAGGACCTCAAAGGCATATAATGACTCCACCCTCTAAAGCATCCATTGCCTCCGTGAGAACCAGAATTGCCAACATCCAGATGGGGACTGGAGATCACCCAAAAGTACAACTGCTTTCCGGATGACAGAGATCAATTCCCCTGGAGAAAATGGCTGCTTTGGAGGGTGGACTTTATGGCATTGGACCCCACTGAGGTTCCTGTCCTCCTAAGGATCCACCCCCAAATCTCCAGGGATTTCCCAGCCTCGATCTGGCAACCCTAAGGGGAACGCTATCTCTGTTGTTGGGAGATCTGTTGTGATTCCAGCAGATCCCCAGCCCCCACACAGAGGTGGGGTGAGAAGGAAGCAGGAGAAGGGGAGTACTATGGAGACTTTTGGGAAAGGAAAAGAGGAAGTAGTGAGAGAGGGGTTAAGAGAGATGCGTCCCACAAGTCCCACTTATGAATACTGATAAGTACGAGACAAAACTCAGGAGGTAAGTTCAAAAGTGATTTCAGCTTTATTCAGCTCCAAGTTAGACCAGCTAAGGACTAGACCAGCTAAGGACTAGACCAGCTAGACAAGAGAACAGTCTAAAAGTAGTGACTTATATACAATTCTGGCTGTAGTAGCCACGCCCACAATATGTGACAGAACCAATAACATTTGTTCATAATCACCAATCACAATCCAGGTATAAGGACCAATCATTTCATGCCTAAATACCCAATCAAAGATGTTCCCACTATAAGCCCTTTGATTGGGCAATACTGTACAGCTCTTCCCGATCCGCATAATGAGCACCTGCTCACTATGCTATCCATTATGTCTCTGAGGACATAACAACTCCTCCCCCCTTAGATGGAGCACACTCATAATCTGCTAAATGGGGAGGGGCCCTTCTGCTTCGTCCAGACCACCTTAACTCCGGGGCTTCTGTTGTTGTGGGGTCAGTATCAGACTCAGCGCCAGGCATTGCTGGGCTGTCAGGGTCCGCAGGGTCCGTGAGTGCAGGGATCCGCCCTGCCTCAGGTTCTGGACAAGAACCAGCAGCACTCACCTCATTCGGAGGCAAGTGGGACTGCTCCCTGGGCCCGAAGCCATCTCCGGCCTCAATCTCCTGGTCCGCAGGAGACCATCTCTGCTGGAGTTGGTCAATGTGGCGGCGTATCTTTTGGCCGTCAGATAGCCTTACCACATACATTCTGGACCCCAACCGGTTGGTGACTTCGGCAGCAAGCCACCGGTGCCCCTCTGCGTAGTTCCTAGCAAACACCCAGTCTCCAGGCTGGAACTCCCTGGATGGAGTGGCTGGTTCAGGCCGCACAGTTCTGCTGCCATCCAGGTCTGGGTGCAGGCGGTCGAGGAGGGTTGTAAGCTTCCTTCCCATGAGAAGCTCGGCCGGGCTTTTCCCTGTGGCACAGCTTGGTGTGACCTGCTGCCACAGGAGAAAATCGGTCACTCAATGGTCCCAGTCCTCACCAGGCAGTCGGGCGAGGGTCTCTTTCACCGTCTGAACCATCCGCTCTGCCTGGCCATTGGAAGCGGGATGGAACGGCGCTGTGGTAAGATGGCTGATTCCGTATCCCTCTAGGAAGCCGGCGAACTCCCTAGAGGTAAGCTGAGGGCCGTTATCACTGATGACCACTTCAGGTAGCCCATGGGTGGCAAAAAGTTGGCGCGAAGCTTTTATTAAGTTTGCCGCCGTTGTTGACCTCATGGGGACTACCTCCAGCCACTTCAAAAAAGAATCCACGACCACCAGGAACATTTGGCCATTGATGGGGCCAGCAAAATCGAAGTGTAGCCTTGACCAAGGCTTTTCAGCTCTGTCCATGGCTGCTGGTGATGTGTGCAGAGGGTCAGGCCGTGACTGCTGGCAGCTCACACAGCCTCGAACTTGCTCCTCAATGTTAGCATCGAGTCCAGGCCACCACAAGTACCCTCTTGCCAGGGCCTTCATGCGTACAATCCCTGGGTGCCCGGCATGCAGGGACTCAAGTACCCTATCTCTTAGTTTGGGGGGAATCACCACCCTATTTCCCCAAAGGATGCAACCTTTTGAAATAGAGAGCTCAGCCCTTCTCCCCCAATATGCCTTGAACTCAGGCTCAACACACACACTTGGCCACCCCCTCCACACGCAGTTTAAAACACGGGACAATATCAAGTCCTTCTGGGTGGACGCAGCAATGTCCTTGGACTGAAGTGGAAACTGTGGCAGTTCATCCAAGGCGCAGATGTCTGCTGTAGGAGCCAGATCACAACCAGTTTCAGGCAGAGGACAGCGGCTCAGGGCATCGGCGTGCGCGATACATTTTCCTGGTCTGTGTTCCAAATCGTATTCGTATGCAGCAAGGAACAGAGCCCACCTCAGCATTCTGGGTGACAATATGTTAGGCATGGGGCGGTCAGGGGTGAAAATCCCAAGTAGCGGCTTGTGGTTAGTAACTAAAAGGAAACGGCGGCCGTACAAAAAGTCATGAAATTTTTTCACTGCACTCACAAGCGCTAACCCCTCTTTGTCTATTTGGGCATAGTTCTTTTCGGCCCCACTCAACGACCTTGAATAATAGGCAATTGGTGCCTCAGTCCCGTTAGGCATTACATGGCTTAAAACTGCCCCGATACCAAATGGCGATGCATCAGCCGCCAGGACCAACATTTTGTTATTGTCAAAGTGAGTGAGGACACTGTTAGACATTAATAGTTTTTTTTACATTTTGGAAAGCCGCTTCCTGAAGCTTTCCCCAAACCCATTTTGCACCTTTATCTAACAAACGGTGTAACGGCTCAGCTACCGAAGCTTTATGTGGCAAGAATGAATGATAAAAATTTATGAGTCCTAAATAGGCTTGTAGCTCTGTTTTGTTCTTAGGTCTGGGTGCGTTGTGTATGGCAGACACCTTTCCTGGGGTTGGGTGAACTCCCTGTTCGTCAATTTTGAATCCCAGGAATTTGACGCTGGAAACCCCTATAGTACATTTTTCTTTTTTAACGCGCAACCCAGCCTTATTAAAACACTGCAATACCTGCTTGACCCTTTCAAGCAGTTCTTCCTCATTTTTTTCCCGCAATAAGCACGTCATCAAAATAAGGGATTACTACCTTGAGACCCCTGAGCAATCCTTCCATTAATCCCTGGAAGATTCCAGGTGTGACATTTGCCCCGAATTGGAGGCGCTTGACCCTAAACACACCCCTATGCGTCACGATGGTTTGTGCTTCTACAGCATTGCTATCCACAGGCAATTGTTGATAAGCCTGGGCAAGGTCTAATTTTGCAAAAACCTTGCCCCCCCCAGAGATGCAAGTACATGACTTATCACGGGTACAGGATATGAATGCTGTTGCAACGCCTTATTAATTGTGCATTTATAATCACCACATATACGTATGGAACCATCGGGTTTGACAGGAGTAACGATGGGCGTTTCCCATTTGCTGTACGGTACTGGCTCCAAGACCCCTTGCTCAATGAGCTTGTCAAGTTCCGTCTCTATTTTTGGGCGCAATGCTAATGGCACCTTCCTATATTTCAGCCTGATAGGCCTTACATTTGGATCTAACTCAAATGAAACCGGGGGACCTGTATAGGTTCCCAACCCTTTTGCAAAAACCTGAGGGAACTCGTCATACAAACAATTCCATTTATCACAACACACTGCATTAATACCAGAAATAGCAATGCCCAACGGTTCAAACCAATCAAGCCCTAAGAGGCTTACCCTGTCCCCTTCAGCAACAATCAGGGACAGAGCCGCCTTTTGCTCTTTGAAACTGACTTCAAATTCAGCCTCACCGGCCAACGGAATTCTGCGCCCTTGGAAATCAGCAAGACAGGCGTCGGTTGGCAGGAGACGGCGGTGACTTCGGCGGGGGAAAAGACGATCTAATGTATGTGTCGAAATGATGGTTCTAGCCGACCCTGAATCAACTTCGAAAGGGCAGGCAACGCCATCGAGACACAAGGTGACGAAAATCTTCTTCCTCCGGGGCACTCCCGTGATGAGGACAGTCGATGAGCAGGGGTTGGACGACAGGGCCGGGTATTGGGACGACAAGGATGAAGAGCAGGTTGTGTTGACCTTGCTTTGGAATTGAGAGCGCTGTGGAGGTGACGTAGGCGGTGACCTCCTCAACTTGCAGACCCTGGCGATGTGCTCGCGTTTTCCGCAAGCTTGACATACCAGCTCTCTGGCCCAACAGGTGTCGCTCTCGTGCTTCCCGCCACAACCGAGGCACTGACGCGTAGGCGCAGTCTTCACTCGGGTCCGCGGTTGGCTGCTGGGACGCGGCTCTCGTATGTCATCAACGGCAGACTCTGGCTCCCGGTCCTCGACCTGAAGGTGGATGCTAGAATCAGCTGCCGCAGGCCACTGCCATACCTCTCTCGTTGACCTTTCCACAGCTTCAGTGGCGATGGCTTCCTCGAACGCGACCTTGAATGTCAGCGTCTTTAAAGCAAAAAGACGTTGCTGCAACTTGACATCGTGGTGACCGCAGACCAATTGGTCTCTCAAAGTTGTCTCGAGATCAGCAAAATTGCAAGCCCTTGCCAGCTTCTGTAAGGCCACCACAAACTCAGCTACAGATTCACCGGAACCTTGCCGCCTCTCGTAGAACGCGTGCCGGGAAGCGATCTTGGAAGGCTGCGGTGCGAAATGGGCCTTCAACTTCTCCGTCAGCATGGCATACGGCACGGACTTGATGTCATCAGGCGTGACGAGTGAGCGGGCGATGTCAAACACCTCCTTGCCACACGAGCTAAGTAGCGCAGCTTGTTTCTTTGCAGCATCCGTCACCCCGCTGCTCTTGAGGTGAAACTCGAACCGGGTAAGGTACGCTTCCCAGTCTTCGGTAGCTGGCTCGAATGGCTCGAACCGATGCTTGGAGCTCATCGCGGTGCCTTCTGGAGCGGATGGCTCCCTCAGAGGCTCGCGGTCGATCGGAACTTCCTCCGTGGTTTCTCAGGGGGGCTGCCTACCCGCTAGATCCCATCCTCGTCGCCAGTTGATAAGTACGAGACAAAACTCAGGAGGTAAGTTCAAAAGTGATTTCCACTTTATTCAGCTCCAAGTTAGACCAGCTAAGGACTAGACCAGCTAGACAAGAGAACAGTCTAAAAGTAGCGACTTATATACAATTCTGGCTGTAGTAGCCACGCCCACAATATGTGACAGAACCAATAACATTTGTTCATAATCACCAATCACAATCCAGGTATAAGGACCAATCATTTCATGCCTAAATAACCAATCAAAGATGTTCCCACTATAAGCCCTTTGATTGGGCAATACTGTACAGCTCTTCTCGATCCGCATAATGAGCACCTGCTCACTATGCTATCCATTATGTCTCTGAGGACATAACAAATACAATTATCCAGGGCTTTTTTGGTAGGAAAAGCCCAGCAGGAACTCATTAGCATAATAGGCCACACCCAACAGCAGAAACTCATTAACATATTAGGCCACACCCCTGACAGTGCAGCTCATTAGCATATTAGGCCACACCCCATGTCTTCCTTTGGCTTGCCTGGGTGCCCCGTGACTGCAGGGAACCTGGACAAGCCAGCCCTTGGACAAGCCGGCCCTTGGACAGGCCAGGGAAGGCACGGGGAGGAATTTAAATGCCTCTCCAATCCTTCCAGGGGCCCCCTGTCCTGCCCACCTCAGTGTCACTGGGGGGGGGTCACTCTCCAGGCCTTCCCTCTGTAGCCACGCATGCAGAGGTTTTGGCTGCAGTGGGCGTGGCCAACTCTGAAACCAGCCAGAATTCCGTTCCTGTGCGTTCCTGCACAAAAATAGTCCTGCAATTATTTTCATACCCTTAAATGAGCCTCTGTCTGCATGCCAAATGCTCAACTTCCTTTGCTCCGAACAGAGATAATCTGTATCAATGAGATGTTGCTATAGTTCTTAGAACTACACTGTACAGGTTTTGACTTGACATGATAAAATGATGGATCAATTCCATTTTATTTAATTCTTTTAAGTCAATAAATGTCAGTCAGCAATGACTGCTCTGACAAATTAATATCAGCTGACAAAATTTCATCAAACCAGATTAGGTGCTACAATTGTGGTTTTCAACTCTTGTGCCACAATACTCAAATGAGTCATGCAGCCTCATGTATTGGATTGTGAGCTCCCACAGAGCCACTGTTTTTGCCACTGTTTGGAAGGACCTGCTGCTAGTGCACATGCATAGAGAGAAAGGACACCATGCCTCCTGCCTTTCTTTGCACACAAAGGAATAGCAAAATGGGGAGATGAGGGCACTTAGTGGTCACAAAGGTTCATCCAGGTCTCTGACCCTTGGCTTTTTTTCCACTATGGTACATCTTCTGGTTTAGGCTTCTGTTTCTGATCCCAGGTCTGCTTCCTAGGCTCTGTCTCTGTCTCTCGCTTTTTGTTCTATCACATGACCATGATGCCACGCATTTGCAGATCAGTGGGTTCTATTGGGGTTAAAGATGAGTCTTGGTTCTGAAAAGTTTGAAAACTACTGTTATAAGACATATGAAAGAGAAATTAATCACATCCAATGAACTTAAATTTCCTTAGTTTGGCATTGTTTGTGGTTTGATCCATCCAAGTATGGACTTCTGAACTTTCTTCAACCTTTTCTTGTACCCTCACAACGGAATTCTATAAAGGGATCTGTGTGTCATCTTGTCTGCAGGTCATGTGAAGTTACTTTAAGAACACCTGTGTGCGGGAGGTGGGGCTACGGTGCTGCAGCACGGACGGCACTGGGCTTTGTTCCTGGGTACCACTGGCATTTTGCTCCTTTTAGGGGACTTTTCAGGGGATCTTGAACTCCACAGGACTTCCTGGAGGGAGGTCTGGTGCAAGAGACTTGATTTGGCCCCCCCATGAGTGGCAGCAAGTGGATGGAAGCCCTGGATCATCCGAGAAGCAAGGAGCAAAGCAGCACAGACATGGCAGCCATGACTGTACCAGCTGTGAACACCCCCACAAGAGAGAATTTTTGAGCCTCATCCATAACATTGTTGAAGAACTACACCATGAGTACTTGTAAAAAGCAACATTGAAGAACCTAATGACATTTCGACTAAGCCCCTTTAATTTTTTAAAAGGACAAGGAGAGGTGAAAATCCCCCTCTCCTTCCACTTTCAAGTGGCTACTAAGAGTTACTACAGAAAAGCTCCACTAACCTCTGCCTTTTGGGGGCAAAGAGGATACAAAGGCTGTTGTTTAAACTTCTAATATTTGTTTCTGCAATATATAAACTTTGAGTTTTCCATGTTATTCTTTGGATTTTAAGTATTATTATTCTTCCTGATTTCTCTTGGATTTAAATGACCTACTAGAACTATATATAGACTCTTTAATCTTATTGCCTTACTCCTTAATGACAAAAGCACATAAGAACATAAGAGAAGCCAATGCTGAATCAGTCCAATGGCTCATCTAGTCCAACACTCTGTCACACAGTGGCCACAAATACCAGGTGCCATCAGGAGGTCCACCAGTGGGGCCAGGACACTAGAAGCCCTCCCTTTACCTATGCAAGCTGAGGCAGTGCATGCAAGCACCAAGAATACAGAGCATCACTTGCCCCAGACTGAGAGTTCCTAGCTATACCTTGTGGCTAATAGCCACTGATGGACTTCTGCTCCATATGCTCATCTAATTCCCTCTTGAAGCTGTCCATGCTTGTAGCCACCACCACCTCCTGTGGCAGTGAATTCCATGTGTTAATCACTCTTTGGGTGAAGAAGTACTTCCTTTTATTCATCCTAACCTGACTGCTCAGCAATTCATTGAGTGCCCATGAGTTCTTGTATTGTGAGAAAGGAAGAAAAGTCCTTCTTTCTCGACCTGCACTATCCCATGCATAATCTTATCAACCTCGATCGTGTCACCCCTCAGCTGTCGTTTCTCCAAGCTAAAGAGCCCCAAGCGTTTTAACCTTTCTTCACAGGGAAAATGTTCCAACCCTTTTATCATTCTAGTTGCCCTTTTCTGCACTTTTCCCCGTGCTATAATATCCTTCTTGAGGTGTGGTGACCAGAACTGTACACAGTACTCCAAACGAGGTTGCACCATTGATTTATACAGGGGCATTGGATACTGGCTGATTTGTTTTCAATTCCCTTCCTAATAATCCCCAGCATAGCATTGGCCTTTTTTATTGCAGTTGCAAACTGTCCAGACATTTTCATTGAGTTATCTACTATAACTCCAAGATCTCTCTCTTGGTCAGTCTCCGCAGTTCGGACCCCATCAATGTGTATTTATATTGAGGATTTTTGGCTCCAATGTGCATCACTTTGCACTTGGCCACATTGAACTCCATTTGCCGCACTGATGCCCGCTTGCCCATCCTTGACAGATCCCTTTGGAGTGCCTCACAATCCTCCCTGGTTTTCACCACCCTGAACAACTTTGTGTCATCTGCAAATTTAGCCACTTCACTGCTTACTCCCAACTCCAAATTATTAATGAACAAGTTAAAAAGCATTGGACCGAGTACTGATCCCTGTGATACCCCACTGCTTATCACCCTCCACTGAGAAAATTTCCCATTTATACTCACTCTCTGTTTCCTATTAATTAGCCAGTCTTTGATCTACAAGAGGACTTGTCCTTTTATCCCGTGACTATTGAGCTTACTTAGGAGCCTTTGATGAGGAAATTTATCTAAAGCTTTCTGGAAGTCAAGGTAAACAACATCTATTGGGTCCCTCTTGTCCACATGTTTGTTCACTCACTCAAAAAACACTAACAGGTTAGTGAGACAAGATCTCCCCTTACAGAACCCATGCTGAGTCTTTCTCAATAACTTCAAATAACTTCAAAAGAGAATACACCCCTTTAAAAGGATTACAAATCTTCCTTGGGAAGGAAAGAAAGAAAAAGAGACATTTAAAGTCAAACTTTCTACTTTGTAACTGTCTCTCAAAGTATCAGGCCAGGTGTTGAAACCATAAAGTTTGTATTGTTTAGGCTCCATTATAATACTGATTCATCTTGAAAGATTCTTGGTTGTTAATATGTCTACTGCAGTTACTATCTGGTAAATGTGGTCAGTTTTGTAGAGACTATTGAAAAACAACTCTAGAGATTTCTGGTTTGCGAAAGCTCGGTCCGGTTTAGAGAGCTGGGACTTTTGATTGGTTCTAAAATGAGCTCACAAGACACAAAAAAAAAAATGCCAGATGACACAGGTACAGACAGCTCTATTGTTGCTAACTGGATACAGACTTTTCAGGAGGAGCTTAAGTGTATAATTGTTGATACAGTCAGTCTGGTGGTTGAGAAGGCTTTTGTTTTGATGCAAGAAAAAAGAGACGCTGTACCAGTGCAACTTACAATTAAAATAGAGAAATCTCAGAGTCAAACCTGTCATGACACAGACCAAGACTGTAAGCAAGTGGATGCACGCTACAGAAGGATTTAAATACAAAAAAAAGAGCTAAAACTGTTACAGAAGAGCACAATAGAGCTACTAAAAGGCAGACAAAAGCTGGTATTTTCAAAGCTGTAAAGGAAAAAATATCCCAAAGAGAAACAGATTTTATGGAATCCTCAACCACTACAAACATGGAATACAGTTGGTGAGTCTTAAGAGAAAGTCTCTCTGCCTATAAGGACAAAAGACACAGAATTAAGACTTTGCTGAAGAGAAGAAGCCAGAAAAAGAAGTTTTATAAATAAGAATGGGTTAGGGAACCTATCTGTATGTGCAACTACTTAATATGAGTTAGGAAACAAGTAAGATTATTATTGGTGTACTCATAAAATTGTAGGGAAAATGTATGTTTGTGTAATAGATTGATTGTTTGATTTTTTTTTCTTTTTAAAGAAAGATCAATTAAAATATTTAGATAATGAAATTTTAAAAATGTATTCTAAATGTATAAACAAAATGTATTCAGGGGACCTTTGGACATGTGTAATGGATTAAGATTGTCTAGAGAATAATATGGAAAAATCGTAACTCACATTGAAGGTATTTAAGGGAAGAGTAACTTTAAAGTCTCTAAGTAAAGCTTTACAACAGACAATGTAACATTAAGAAAGGAAAAAAGAACCTGTATTTCAGTTTATATACTTTTAAAATCTTAACCTATAGAGTATAGTAGAATGCTTAAATAGCACTTAAATAGAAGTGAACATACATTGTTAAAACATAGACTTGCAAGAAGTATAGTTGGCTAAATGGTAGAAAGATAGATAGATATCTATGTATGAGGCATTTTAATAGATACGGAGTTGATATGGTTACTCTCATGTATGTTTGTCTTAAATTATTATTATTATTTATTTATTTAGATTTGTATCCCGCCCTCCCCGGAGACTCAGGGCAGCTAACAACGAGGCACGAATGCCAGAATTAAAACAGATTAAAACAACATAAAACAAAATAAAACCATATAATACAACAACAAAGCATTTAACACAAGATGAGGTAGGTCTTAATCCATGGCAATTTACCAGTAGCCTGTCATCCCTTCTCCTTCCAGGGTCACCCTGCACCCCGATGGAACCACATAATAGTGGCAGTGGTGCGACAATGCATAGATAACAATGGTGGAATAGTGATGGCGGCGGCTCCTACTCAAAAGCTTGGCAGAAGAGCTCCATCTTGCAGGCCCTGTGGAACTGAGCAAGGTCCCGCAGGGCCTGGATCTCCTCCGGGAGCTCCTTCCACCAGGTAGGAGCCGCCACCGAAAATGCCCTGACTCTGATGGCAGCGAATTTAACATCCCTGGGGCCTGGAATTTCCAGGAGATGTTGGCTCCCCGACTGAAGTGCCCTTGGGGGAACATATGGAGAAAGGCTGTCCCTTAGGTAAACCGGACCCTGGTCATACAGGGCTTTAAAGGTAAGAACTAGCACTTTGAAGTGGATCCGGTACGCTATTAGCAGCCAGTGCAGCGCTTTCAGCACAGGCTGAATGTGATCCCTCCTAGAGAGACCCATCGACAGCCAGGCTGCAGCATTCTGCACTAGCTGCAGCTTCCAGATTTGCGACAAAGGCAGACCTAAGTAGAAAGCATTACAGTAGTCTAGCCTCGAAGTGACTGTCGCATGGATCACAGTGGCCAGGTCATCACGGTCAAGGAAGGGGACCAACTGCCGAGCCAGCCAAAGGTGGTAAAAGGCCGACCTGGCAGTTGCTGCTACCTGGGTCTCCATCAATAGAGGAGTCCAGGAGCACATCCAAACTCCTAACCTCTGACGCTGGCACCAAAGGCACCCCATTGAAGGTCGGGAGAGGGAGCCCCAACCCTGAACCGATCCGACTCAGGCCCAGGATCTCCATCTTTGCCGGGTTTAGTTTCAACCAGCTCAGTCTGAGCCATCCAGCCACAGCCTGTAGCGCCCAATGCAGGTCATCCGGGGCAGAGTTAGACCAGCCACCCAACATCAGATAGAGCTGGGTATCATCTGCATATTGATGACACCCAAGCCCACAACTCTGGGCAATCTGGGCAAGGGGGCACATGTAGATGTTGAACAACATCGGGGACAGCACAGCCTCCTGAGGCACCCCACACTCCAGGGGATGTCTCCGGGACCACTGATCTCCTATCACCACCCTTTGTTCCCGACCTTGGAGAAAAGAGGCAAACCATTGAAGGGCAAGACCCTGAATCCCCACGTCGGCGAGGCGCTGGGGCCAGCAACTGGTGGTCAACCATGTCGAAGGCAGCCAACAGATCTGATAACACCAGTGCCGCCACACCGCCCCGATCCAGATGCCTAGGAGGTTGTCAGTCAAGGCGACCAGCACCGTCTCTGTCCCATGACCTGGGCAAAAGCTGGACTGGAAGGGATCGAGGACAAAAGCATCATCCAGAAATCCCTGTAAAATAATATATATGTATATATATATATAAAAGAGCACCTGTGTGCAATTGGGTGAAGCTCAGTTTAACTGTATAAATTTGGCTTTTCCCCTCTCCAGCCAACATTCACTGCTGATTAGATTTGACATTTGCAGTCATTTCACAAACATTATGTAGGCAAGCAATCTGTCAAAGATCAGTTTGTTTCTGTTCACTGAGAAGATAATGGTAATTCCACATGTAGTAGTGCATCTCAATATCTCAGCCAACAAATAAGATTATTGGGGCCTAACATGTACCAACCTTTAGTCAACATTTTACAGGGAAATTTTATAAGGAAAATAAGTTCTTTGGAACTATCAATATGAATTATGCTTGACTTAAGTATGCATTTGTGATTGAAGCAAACGTAAGATGAGAAAGTAAATGTAACAGCCTGATCTTGTCAGCATGTATGCCAACACAGTATTAAAGATATGCATTCAGAAATTAATCAGAATTTGAACTTATCCTCTATTCTTTAATATCATCAGTGCCATGACAGTTAATAATATCTGTAAATATCTGTAAATATCAGGGAAATGACCTGTTATTCTGGTTCCTCATTGTCCATTTTTCAGTTGTGTTAGTGTTAGCCGAAATGCTTATCTACGCATTTATCGGGCTAAACTTATGTAGAGTTCTGGTCTGTGTATACAGAGAAAGCAGTTTCGTCCAAAGAATCTGTTCCCAAAGAGAACACGTGACAAGGTTTCTTTAGTAAAATCAGTTATTCTCTTTACTGAATAATATATTTTGTTTCACAGGCATACAAAAACAGATTCATACACACATATAACCAAGTTCCTTTAGATACAATAGAAATGGAATACAATATGGGGTTTTGAACTAGAGATATTTAGGAGAGGAAAACATGTGATACTTATTTGATTCCTGAAGCTCGACCTTCACAGCAAAGAATGCAAGAGTAGAGATTCTGACTAAGGGAAACTCCTACTACACACAGTTGGAACCAGCCAACACATGTGGGCTTCTTGGTCGTGATTCCAAGAAAGCACGCCAGAGTTACCTATAGTAGACTCTAGGTTAGCAGGGTAAGGTTGGGTGACTAGCTAGCGAAGAACAGAAGGGTGAACCTCGCTTTTATCAGCTATTTTGGGGGGCTCCCTCCTGTTAGTCCATCCCATTCCTATACCATTGGTCTTTAGGATGTGGGGTGCCTATCTAAGGGGGGGCAATATTGGAAATCTACACTCTTCCTCATTAAGGCCTGCAGTCAAAGGTGTGAAGATGAGTTGTCATGGAAACCTTAGAACTCTGAAGGACTCTGCTTTGGTCCAAGTCGTAAATCAGGAGATAGTGTTCACACTCCCAAAACCATGCATCCTGTGGGTTACGTGTTAACTCTGAATTCCGGAATGGTGGACTCGCTGTTGTTTTACCGTCCTTCCATCAGACCCTAATGGAGATGTTCTTCTTCTTCTTCCCAGTGCATGATGGGTAGGTATGTGAGTGCGTAGGTGTGTGTGTGTGTCACCTCATTAGCATGAGGGAGCAGACAGTGTATCAGCTTCCCATTGCCGAGAGTCACATCAGACAATGCTCTCAAACCCATATGCACTTATGAGCACCATTCAGGTGTGTGTGTAGGTCAGCAAGCAACAAATAAAAGCATTTTAAAATCACATCTCCTAGCTTGTTCTTGTGCCAGCAGCCCTTTTATGATGATGGCGGCCCATTCCCCCCTTCAGCTGTGATTTATGCGGGTGGTTTCAGGGTGGAGACCCCCCATTTGCTGGTTCAATGGCAGTCTCGCTGGGGGTGGTGGGCCCTTCAGCATTCCCCCCTCTGTCAAAGGGTGGTTTTTAGGTTAGAGTCTCCCCCTTTGGAATCCTTTTTGGGTGGTGGGGGAATCCAGTAGGGACTTGGGTAGAAGGTGGCTGCAGTTGGTAAGGCTGCTACCCAGCCCTAAGTTACCCCCCTCCCCACTGCTGCATTGCTAAGGTGATTTTGGGTACTGAGGTAAAAACTGATTCCCATCCACCTCTTTGCAAGTCAGCTTGGTATTGTTTGGGCTTGAATTAGATCAGCCTTGCACCATCACCCCTCCATTACACATCCATTGCATAGGCTGGCTGGCTTTTTCTACCTTCCTCACCCCCCCACCACCCATGTAAGCTGGGCAGGTCTCTGGTATAAAAGATCCTTGAAGGGAGAAGGGAGTATCTACTGCTAGATTCTTGCTTTCTAAAGGCCGCTATGGTGTAGTTATGCCTGCGATCTCTAATCTGGAAGAACTGTGTTTGAATCCCTGGTCCCCCACTTGCAGATGCTGGAGGTCCTTGGCCAATCCATAGTTCTCTCAGCCCCATCTACATTGCAGGGTGTCTGTTGTGGGAAGGGGAAGGGAGAGGAGTTGGTGGACCACTATGATACTCTGAGTGAAGAGTAGGATATAAATCAATCTCCTTCCTTCCTCCCTCCCTCCATTCACTGGTGCTGGTATGGTTTAAGCTAGGATTTATAAGGGAACTGATCTCTGTAATAACTGCTTTGAGGGCTTTTTGGGAGATGATGTGTCTCAGTGAGGGACCATCTGCTTGGCAGGCAGAAGGTCCCAGGTTCAATCTCCAGCATTTTTAGTTATAGGATTTGGCAGTAGGTGATATGTAAGACCTCTGCCTAAGATCTGGAGAGCCTTTGCCAGTCTGAGTAGACAATACTCGTTTTAGCAAGCTTGAAAGCTTACAGTACTATCAAAGAGGCTATCCATTATGAAGAATAGGAATGGATTACCTACTTGTTGCAGCAGGGCTTATTTATATTTAAGTCTGTAGACAGGGATTTCTATTCAAGATAGCATTTTACATGGTTCTGTTCAGGGAAAGATGATAATAAATTGCCAATCTTTAGATTACAATATTTGGCCTTAAGGCAAAGGGATATATTACCGGTATAGTGGTTAAGAGCAGCGGACGCTAATTTGGGGAACCAGGTTTCATTCTCCATTCCTTCATGGGAAGTCAGCTGGGTGACCTTGGATCAGTCACAGTTCTCTTGGAGCTGTTCTCTCAAGAGCAGTTCTCTCAGAGCTCTCTCAACCCCACTTACCTCATGGGGTGTCTTTTGGGGAGAGGGGAAGGGAAGGAGATTGTAAGCCATTCTGAGTGACAAGTGGGGTATAAATCCAGTGTCGTCTTCTCTGGAATATTATAGAAGCTTTTAGCTGTAACTGCAGTGGCTCAAGTGGTTAAGATGCTGAACTGCAGGCTGTGGAAGGTCAGTAGTTCAGCAGTTCGAGACCCGAGAGTGCCGCATGACTGAGTGAGCTCCCGTCTCTAGTTCCAGCTCCTGCCAACCTAGCAGTTCGAAAGCAAGAAATTGCAAGTAGATAAATAGCACCACTTCGGTGGGAAGGTAACAGCGTTCCATACGTCATGCCGGCCACATGACCACGAAATGTCTTTGGACAGGGCTAGCTCTTTGGCTTTGAAATGGAGATGAGCACTGCAACCCTAGAGTCGGATTCCACTGGCTTTCAAGCAAGGGAACCTTTACCTTTACCTTACAAATAGAAACAATTTGAGGTGAGGGAGTCCAGCCAATGGGAACAGCTAGTTGAAACTGGTTAGCTTGATTGGGCACTTAGTGTGTGTGTGAAATCAAGTGTAATCTGAATGGAAAATAACTGAACTTTTTTTTTTTTTTTAAAAAAAGCCCTCCGAAGGGTTTTTTTTATTGCATTTTCTAAACTACAGAAAAAGGGAGGGGTACTAACAAACAAATTACAAGAGGGGGAAGATAGAAAAGAAAAATCCAAATGTGGTGATTTTAGATAGTGCTTACAAATATGGCATTAACGGATAAAAAACTTTCAGTTGTTAACCTCGAAGGTGACATTTGAGTACATCGCTTATGAAGCTCTAGCCCTACAGACTGTTTGGAGTATACTTCTGCAATACACTAACATTTCTTTTGTACAAACATCTGTTGTTTGTTGCTGTTAAAAGAAAAAAAGAAACATCCAAGTTAGGCTTAAACATGATCTTCAAAGAAAACCTCTCCATTTACCCTTTACAAGAAAACAGACGAACTGGAACACCCCTTTTCCCTCTTCCTTTTATGAAGCTAACCTAAATTAGTAAAAACCTTTTAAAATTGATTTAACCATTCATTATCAATTTCTGTAAAAAAACCCTTTCCCTTAATTTCCCCCAACATACCCCCTTAGCCAGCAATCTCATCTCTAGAAAGGATACTTTGCTGTAGAGTCTTCCTTAATCTTCTTTGACTCAAAATCCATTATTTATTAAGACATATCCCCCTTTCGCCCAACCTTCTGTTAGCTTTGCCCCCCATCAAAATATATAGTAACTTTATTTTTTAGGAGGAGAGTTTCCCCTCCCCCCGCTTGTCGTAGGGAAAACAGAGCTACATTGCTGCCTCATTCAAACTTCGAGCCAGCTTCAGTTCTTAATAGAGATTCAGTTTCGGTTTAATTTCAAGTGCGACACACAGACGCCATCTCCAAGGAAGATATCAAAGGAAGCACTCCAAAATCCACAGTCTGTTCATCTTCTCCTTATCATCAAGCCACCAAGGTCCCATAAATCCATCGGGTCTTTATACTGCCTCTAAAAGTTCTCTAAATTAGTCAGCCTTATTTCCAGCTCGTTCCGAATTGCACTCTTTTTCTCTTTCTTTCTTTTTTTCCCCTTCTTTCTTTAAGGTGGAGGGGAGCTTCCCCCCCCCAACCTTCCGTCTTTCCAGTCACCGCTTACAAGGTATTCAGAGTTTCTCCAAGAAGAAAGAGGGTTCCTCCATGTCCAAAAAGATCATCTTCAGATATTTGCACAGTCTATCTTTCTAGAGGGGGAATCTCCCCTGCCTGCCGAAGGATGAGTTCTGCCTCATTTCCAGCCATCACTCAGAAAACACTCCAAGCTAGTGTAAGTTTCCATTTCCATTCAATCTTTTCTTTTTTTCTTTTCTTTTTATGCCTCCTCTTCTCTCCCCTTCACTATTTTATATTATTATATTGTTATGTGGGGGGAGGGAATTCCCTTTCCCTCGCTTCTTTTCTGGGAGTGGAGGGGAGAACTGCATTCCAGCTCCGTCTCTCACTGTGATATTAACAGCCTTTAAAGGAGATTCTAATTCTTCCTTCTAGCCATTTCTAGCTAGCCAGATACACCGTTTTCAGTTGCTATTTTTAAAGTCCCAAATATTTGCTTGTGTGTTGCTCAGTTCATGACTCTCAATACTCCTCGATCACAGTCCCTTCATTTTCCATTTCTCCAATGTTAGTTTTCTTTATCTAGTCCTCCATGGGGGGGTCTACACTTGTCTCCCCCACCCATACTTAGGAGGGTATATTTTTCCCTTTGATGCTTCGTTAAACTTGTACTCACACTTCTTCAGCAAAAAGAATCGATTCAGCCAGTTGCTTAATTACAGCTTAATCACCATCCGCTTGGGTCCCGGTACGCAAAGCCTCGGCCATTACTGGAACACAGCAGGGAGACCGTTGGGGCAAAAGGACACCTCCACCCCCCGGCTAGAAGCCGGGGGGGTGAACCTCAGCGCCCCCTGACTCAGGGCTCATACTGAGCCCTAGGGGAGGGCGTACGATCACCCCCCCCTCTCTACCTGCTGGTCTGCAGACCGTTCCCCCAAGAGAGGGGAGAATGGCTGCCATCAGCTTGCCAATCCAGGCAGAAGTCGGGCGAAAATAACTGAACTTCTAAGGGTTTCATTTTGTGAAGGAATCGTATCATCAACATGAGATTTTGGCACTGTGAATGCATGCTGAGTTGGCAAATCGGCTTAATCTTGGTCATGTATTGGGATTCAAAAATATCCATTGCTATATGTCATTAGTTCCTGTTTTTTGTTTTAGCAGGGATACAGGGTGACTTCCAACTGGATGCTGTGATCTGGGAACTGAAAGCCGGCACGTCCTTACATGTCTTTGGTTTGGTCCTAATGAGCATTTTTCACAGGTTTAATAGGGCACTTGTCTTTAAAGGAAGGTCCAGTGAGTTGCCATGGCCTGCAAGAGTGGCATTGGTCATGACAGGCCATGGACGGTGCTGGCTGGCATGCAGCAGTGCTGCCACAGCAACAGGAAATGAGGCTGATGGCTTCCAGGGAAGTTTTGGTGGGGGCTTTTCTGCCCTCTCACTTGGCCATGAAAGAAACTACTTTCAGGTCTGGCAGCCCAGCCTTACTCATGTATATATGTGAATAGGTTACACTGAAGCCATGTTCACATTACGGTGGATGAGCATACTGCTTGCATGTATGTGTATACACCTGTTTGTATGAAGGAGCCAGTGCACATTTACTATGTGCTTGTCCTTGGCCTTTAAGATAGGTACCCAGTTTCTATAAGAAATTATTTTCAATTCAGACCCCTCTAGTTACACCTATCAGTTTCTACTGGAATCTAATGACTCTAACTGGATTACCTATATACAATCCAAAATTAAATCCCTGGATATCACCTTAGATTCCTTACTCCTTACTTCCAAATCTGAGGCTTTTTCAGTTATAAGATCCAATCTACTTTGTTCTGAGCTACATTCACTATATAATGCTGCTAATAAAACCTGTTCACCCCTGTATTTTGGAATATCTCCTAAAGTTGGTCAAGCTGCCTCTTACCTGTACCAACTTCACAACCCCAAACTCCATAGAGCTCTCTTCTTGGCGAGATTCAATGTATTACCTTCGGCCTTAATATCTGGCCGTTTTCAGGGTGTGCCCTTTTCAGACAGATGTTGTCCATGCACAAATGACATACTGAAACGATCTCCCATGTCTTGTTTCAGTGCCCCTTCTATCATTCACTATGACTGAAATTTCTAAATTTTACTTTGGCTCAATTATAAGAATATAAGAAATGATAAGTACTGTGCACTCTTCAGGGTAGGTGTTTTTTAAAATAATAATATTAATAATGATAATGATAATGATAATAATGATACAGGTTTTAAAGTAGCACCACATTTTAGATTGGCAATATCAAGTTTTTAAAGCTAAACTAATTTTGCTATGATGGGTCTCAGTGGTTATTAGAACTAGAGAAAATTAAATACCAAGAAGTATTTCAAAATGCCGTATTAGGGCAGTCATTTGAGTTTTAAAACAATGGATGCCTCCCTGTTCAGGTATGCTGGCAAATGGTGGGGAGTTCTTTAAGGAACTACAGGACACTGAGAGAATGATCCAGCTTTCCTGTTGGTGTTGTTCCACAGTTTGCCAATCCAGTGGATCTGGAACTGGATCACAAATGTTCTCTTTGATATAGACTTTAGCCAGTGACAATCTTAGGCCTCAATTTTCCTATCTTCAGGGTGCAGGGTTATTGAAAGATCCAAAGGGCTTGTCTGTTTAGTAGAGACTTACTGCATGGAAATGCACAGCTTTAGTTTTTCTTGCATGGAGGTAAATAACATCACCGGATAGCTGGCAACACTAACCAGGAATATTAGTAATTTCTTCATTGGATCTGTGCAAACATAAGCCCTATGTACAACCATTGTGCAGTGCCCTACAAATCAAAATGACTGTGCAAATGCAAATATTGCTGTGTAAATGTAGTGGAATTTTTAAAGCATTCTTTGACCCATATCAGTGTCCCATCTGATGCAGTTTTGAGTGTCACTGAGAGGTAAGGGCCTGTTAGGCCGTTCATTTAGGAGCAAGCTGTGATCTCTCACCCATGCCAGCAGGGCATCTGGGTTTGAGAAGAAGACGGGTGATTTCTGCATTGGAAAGCTGCTCGAGGGC
Organism: Gekko gecko; assembly: GCA_029375565.1. Lineage (NCBI taxonomy): Eukaryota > Metazoa > Chordata > Lepidosauria > Squamata > Gekkonidae > Gekko > Gekko gecko. The sequence goes on from JAPDNY010000001.1 coordinate 268,467,561, forward strand.
TGGTCATGGTCACCTTTATTTTGGGGGTGCTGTGGATCAGTGAGCTAGTGGCGGGCTTTTGCCTAGTGCTCTAATAATGGGATTGCAAAGTTTGAAGTTATTACTAAGGTTTTTCTTTCAGGTGCTGCTGGCCATGGGGCAAGGTGAAGAGTCAACATCTGCAGCCACAGCATGGTCCTTTGGGCCACCCACTGGGCCAGGAGGACGCAAGCAGAGGCAGACCTTGGGTGATAAGAGCAAGATGGCCCAGAGTGCGGATAGTCTGTTTGGTTATTCTGTCTCGCCATGAAGGGCAAGGCCCTGATGTTACAAGTGGAGGCTGACCTTGCAATGATAAGAGCAAGGTGGCCCAGAGTGCAGATAGTCCAGTTGGCTATTCTGCTTCACTATGGAGGACAAGGCCATGGTGCTACAAGTGGAGTCTGACCTTGCGATTATAGGAGCAAGGTGGCCCAGAGTGCAGATAGTCTGGTTGGCTATTCTGTCTCGCCATGAAGGGCAAGGCCCCTGGTGTGAAAAGCGGAGGCTGGACTTTTGATGGTAAGAGCAAGGTAGGCCAGAGTGCAGATTAACTCAAGCTGGGTGACCCGCCCAAGAAAAGGGTCGGCAATTCTGCCCCGCTAGGTATGACACATTTGGGGAGACCCCCGCTAGGCAAAAAGGACATGGAGGATGATTTAGGGTAATTTTGCCACACCCCAACATACGGGTCAAGTTCCAGGACCTGTATGGTGCTGATGGGATGCACCTATCAGATAGGGGTAATGGGTACTTTTTACAGGACTTGCGGCAAGGGATTAGGTCAGCCTTGGGAGCAAAGGCCAAAGCAGAGGCTTGGTCTTGGCTGTGGTAGGTTGCTACGGGCGAGAAACCAGAACCGGTGAGCACCTGATGGCATTTTCCCCATTAGGGAACAGGGGGTCATCAGGAACTGCCTTCAGATTACTAAGGTCCAGGGTGGAGAATGGTGATCACCTCCTTTGGGAACCTCTTAGGGTATGCTCCTCTCTGCAAGTTGGAAGGCTTCAGGGGTAGGCACTCCTAGGTGGCGACCAGTTTGCTGGGCTGCTGGTTGGGAGCCAGACTGATGGCTCAAGACTGGAGCTGGGTGACCCACCCAAGAAAAGAGCAAGGAGGTTGGTCAGGGGAGTGACACCTGCCTTGCTTGTTCCGTGCTCGCTTTGCTGGTCCCTTGCCACAATGTTATGTTAAATAATTAATAAACTGACCCTTGTTTACTTCCAAACTGTTGTCTGTCTCGTTATTCTGACTGGGGGGGGCAACTCAGCTCCCAGTGACCCAGCAACACCAATGGTCACCAGGGGCTGCTTTGCTGCCCTGAGGAAGCCGGGCAGCAACAGAGCCACGATGCCTAGCATCATGACATAGGCAGGGGGTGGAGCCGACTTGGATAAATGGCCGGGCTCCACTTCCACCCAATGACAGTTGCTTTGATGTGCTCACCCACGCTGTTCTTTGTGTAGGCTACAGCTGGTTACCTATTGGGGCCAGGTAAGAATTTTTCGCTTCTACCCAGTATTGGCTGAATGGGTGGAGGTGTTTTCGCCTACCTTGCACTGAGAGCAGTGAATTGGATAGTTGGTTGTGGTGGTTGACACCTAAATAGGCTGGTCACTTGGCAGGTTGGTGTGGGCAAGAAACTGGAACTAGTGAGCACCTGATGGCATTTTCCCCATTAGGGAACAGGGGGTCATCAGGAACTGCCTTCAGATTTCTAAGGTCCAGGGTGGGGAATGGTGAACACCTCCTCTGGGAACCTCTTAGGGTATGCTCCTCTCTGCAAGTTGGAAGGCTTCAGGGGTAGGCACTCCTAGATGGTGACCAGTTTGCTGGACTGCCGGTCAGGAGCCAGACTGATGGCTCAAGACCGGAGCTGGGTGACCCACCCAAGAAAAGGGCAAGGAGGTTGGTCAGGGGAGTGACACCTGCTTTGCCTGTTCTGTGCTCGCTTTGCTGGTCCCTTGCTGCAATGTTATGTTAAATAGTTAATAAATTGGCCCTTGTTTACTTCCAAACTGTTGTCTGTCTCGTTATTCCGACTGGGGGGGGGGCAAATGACACCATGATTCTTTCAAGTGTAAATATCAATGTAAAGGGAAAAGGGAGGAGTTGATGTAGAAAGCTCCCATCATAAATCAACAGAAGATGATCCTTCTAGGAGTTTCTATGCATAGCAGTTTCACTTTCTGCTAAGTACAGCACCAAGAGCTTTCTTGAGTCTATAATATATGAAGAAGTGCATCCTACTTGCTTATCATTCCATATTCAGTTCTGTTGCAGTGCTTTGCCTGCAAGGATACTAGTAGGAAACATTTTGCTTATACATTTTGAACAAAAGTACTTTAGACTAAGAGATGGGTAGAGAAAGATACATCCTCTTTTCCACTATAGGCAGTGCAAATGCAGGTGGGAGATGCAATTGTTTAGCTTGTTCCCTCTGAAAGGTAATTGTGGGGGCAGGAACCTTTGATTAGGCTACATGTAAGGATGCATGATTCTGTCAGTCTTCAGTTCTTCAGTGTTTGAGGAGTCCCACTTCTTTCTTCCACTAGATCTTTTCTCAAAAGCTGTGCTCAGCTTTTATATAGAATTCTAGGTGATTGTTTTATTCTTGTTTTACAATTGTTTTATGACTGTTATACACTTGTCATTTTTAATGTCTAGTACTTTTCTAATTTATTTTAATATCCCCTGATATGTTGCATAATGAATTACTAAATTGTTTTTTGGGGGTACAAAGTGAGAAAATCACTGCAAAGTGCTTTCCTTTAAACCTAAGATTTTCAAACTGTGAAACATAGCCTGGAGCCCATACCTACTTCCTGATTTACAGCAATTGTGAAACATCTGCCATTCACTGTGAATCCTCAGCCTAACAAAGAAATTTTCATCAGACAAAAATGTTGCCTTCAGCCAGTAGGGGTGCAATGTAGGCATATACAGCTCAGAAAATTGGTATTTTTCAGACTGGATATCAGAGACCTGAAAAATATTGGTATTTCCAGTTTTTCAGATTCCAAATACCGATTTGGTATTCAGATCTCCCCTGCCCCCCACCCCAGGATTCTGATATTATTTGGCTCCTCATTCTCTATAGGGAATATTTCCAGAGGGCTGGAGAAGTTTTTTTTTTTTTTTACCAAATTGCATCAGAATTGTAGCAGGGCTGCTTGCTGCCTATTCTTTAAACCTCAAATCTGAAGTGAATTGCTCTAAGAGGTCCAGTTCTATGGGCTTCTGTACAATGTGCCCTTAGCCATCCTCCATTGCTTGCTGTGTGTGTGTGTTCAAACTTCCTGTCAATGTCCCCATTGGCCCCTTACTGGAAGTTCAAGAGCCTAGTCCCTATTGTTCTCCCGGATTGAAGCTTGGCTGCCTCTGGCTGATACCTGGCTGTGGTCAGAGTACATAACACCCCTCCCCACATAGTTCACCCCTACCTATGTGATGTAGTCTTGTAAGTGGGCGGGGGGCCTGCGTTCCCTGAGAGATCACCTGTGGGTCAGCTCCAGGTTGGTGGGGGTACTGTCAGCCTGAGGAACAGGGGGCAGAATCTGGGATGACTGTGGTAGTGGTTGCAGCGGTGGTGGCGGCGACGGAGCTGCGGGTTCTGCCTCCACCGGACTTGGTTCCCCCTGTGGAAGATTCTCCTCCTCACTCAGGGTTGACGGTTGGCCCTCGATCACCGGTGTGGGGGTCTCGGGTCCATTGGGTAGCAGCGAGGTCCCCCCTGCTTCCGGGGGTTGCCGTCGATGTAAGTGGTTGACATGTTTCCACAAAAGTCTGTCCCCTTCTGTAACAACCTCATACGACACAGGGCTGGTGGGTTTAATGATTCTGCTGGCTACCCATTGTGGCCCAGTCCTGAAGTTTTTAAATAGATGGGTTCTCCTGGGAAGAACCCCCTTGGTGCCTCCCTGTCCTCTACTAACTTCTGGGGGTCAGGTGCGTGGTCTGGGTGGATCCGGTCCAAGAGGGTCGTGGGGTAGCATCCCATCAGAAGCTCGGCTGGACTGTGGCCAGAAACCAGGTTTGGGGTCGTCCGCTGCATCAGGAGGAATCGGGCAAGCTGGAACTCCCAGTCCCCATCTATTATTCGGTGCAGGGTTTCCTTGGCTGTTCTGACCATTCTTTCTGCCTGGACGTTTGTCACCCGGTGGAAGGGGGCTGATCTGATGTGTCTGATAAGGTTCTTTTGGAGGAAGCCCTGGGACTCGATCGAGGTAAATGCGGCCCCGTTATCAGATACAAATGTGTCTGGGAGTCCACATGTGGAAAGGATCTGGCAGAGGGTCCTGATTACTGCCTTGGATGATGTGGTGGACATGGGGTTGACCTCCAACCACTTGGAGTAGGAGTCAACTGTTATTAAGAAAAATAGGCCTTGGAATGGACCGGTGAAGTCCACATGCAGCCGGGACCATGGTTTGTGGGTGGATTCCCATTGCTGGGTTGGGGCACTCAGCGGATTGGGGTGGACCTCTTGGCAGATCTTGCACCCTCAGACCCATGTCTCTATCTCTGCATCTATCCCAGGCCACCATATGTAACTCCTTGGTAGGGCCTTCATGCGGACTATGCCCGGGTGTGCTTCATGTAGTGTGTGCAAGATCCCCTGTCTCATGGTACCCGGTATTACTACCCTGTCCCCCCATAGCAAGCATCCCTTGAGGGCCAAGAGTTCATCTTTCCTTGCTTTAAAGGCTATAAACTCTGCCCCAGGGAAGATGATGGCCACCCCTTACCACCCAGCCCAAGACCTGGAAGAGGATGGGGTCCTTGGATGTGTGGGTGGCCACATCCAAAGCCTACAGGGGGGGGTATTCCGGGAGACCTTCCAGCATGAGCATCCCTGGAGCGGGAGCCAGATCCACGTCCACTGGTGGAAGCAGAAGCCTGCTCAGGGCATCAGTGTGCCCCATCGCCTTGCCCAGGGGGTGTTCCAGCCTGTATTGGTACCCTGCCAAGAAGAGTGACCAACATAGGACGTGGGGTGACAGGACCAGCAGCATTTGCTTATCAGCCGTGAATAACCCCAGGAGTGGCTTATGATCCATGACTATCGTGAAAGGGTGGCCATAGACAAAGTTATGAAATTTCTTAACCCCAGCCATGATAGCGAGCCCCTCACAGTCTATCTGCACATAATTGTGCTCAGCAGGGGACAGTGTTCTAGAATAACAGGGAGAAGTGTCGTAGGGAGAAGTGTCACATGCTAAAATTACAGGCAGTGACTCATTGAAGTGAGCAAGAACAGCATTCGAGATCAACAAGGCTTTCACCCCCAGAACACCACTTCCTCCCGTGCCCCCCATGCCCAAGTGGCTGATTTGTCCAACAATCTGTGGAGGGGCTCTGCCACAGCAGCCTTGTGTGGCAAGAAGGCATGATAAAAGTTAATGAGGCCCAGGAAGGCCTGAAGCTCTGCCTTGTTCCACAACGCTGGGGCCTCCACAATAGCCTTCACCTTGTCCTTTGCGGGGTGGAGGCCCATCACATCAACTCGATAGCCCAGGAACTCCACCTCTGGCACTCCGAGGAGGCACTTCTCCTTTTTCACTTTGAGTCTGGCATCATTGAAATGGCCCAAAACGGCACGGAGATGGGATGTGAAATCCTCAGGGGTCACAGTGGTGATGAGGATTTCATCGAAAAATAGCGTCATACCAGGGATCCCTTTTAACAAAGTGTCCATTAGTTGTTGGAAGATCCCTGGGGCCAAACTGACCCCAAACTGCAGCTGCTTAACTCAAAACATCCCCCGGTGGGTAACAATAGTTTGGGCCATGGCAGTGGCCTCATCAACCAGCAACTGCTGGTACGCTTGAGTGAAGTCCAGCTTTCTGAAAATCCGCACCCCTGCCAGGGATGCCAGTACTTGGCTTACAATTGGCATAGGGTATGACTGCACTTGGAGGGCTTGATTTATAGTACACTTGTAATCTGTGCAGATGCGGATGTCCCCGTTCAGTTTACGGGGGTCACTATTGGGGTCTCCCAAGGGGAATGGGATACCAGTTTGAGAACACCCTGTGCCACCAGCCAGTCCATTTTGGCCACAGAGTGAGGGTGGTGGTGTGGAAACATTGGCGGATGGAGGGGCTACATTGGGGTCAAGCTGTAAAGACACTGGGGGGTCCCTTGTAACATCCCAGAGCCCCGTCAAAGACTGTGGGAAATTCCTGGCAAACCTGCCCAAAATCTCGCTTTGAGCATTTATTAACCCCCCCGATGGTTATCCCTAGCGCTTCAAACCATGCCCAGCCGGCTTACAAGGTTGCCCTCCACCACCACCAAGTCCAGATTTCTCACAAAGTCCCAGTATTGCATCCAAAACATCCTGACCCCCCGGACTGGAACAGGATTTCTCTGGAAATCCACCAAGCTTAAGGGTGAGGGCCGCAGAGGGGGTCCCCCCACAGGGCATAGTCTGATCAGCGTGTCCACGGATATGATGGATGCTGCTGACCCCAAGTCCACTTCCATGGAGCAGGGGGACCCCTTGATCCGGACTTGGACTTGGATCTTTGGGGTAGGGGACTGGTTGGGGAGGTGTAGTACCTGAAGCAGCTGGTCAGTGAGATGGTAGAGGTCGGTGGTCTCTATGGCAGACTCATTGGCGGCAACGGCCTGGCAGCGTGGTTGCTTGGACTACTGCATGTTCTGGGGGCCCTTGGACTAGTAGACCTGAGTGAGATGACCCTGTTTCCTGCAGGTATGGCAGGTTACTTCCTGGAAGCAGCACATCTTCCTCTCATGAGCCTCCCCACAGCTGGCGCATTGGGAACAGCTGGGAGCCTTACCGGCAGGACTGTTGGTCGGTAGTTCCTGCTGCACTCGGCATCATGTTTGTCAGATGATGCAGACATCTTCCTCATCCGAGTGCTCTGGGCTGTTTCCCATAATGACCTGGTGTGCCATGGCTGAGGGCCACTCCTTGTGGAATGCCTCATGTGCCATGGCAAGCTGTACGGCCTCTTCCAGGTTGATCTGCCAGTTGCTGATCATCTTCCTCCACAGCTTGGCATCAGTAAGGCCCAATGTGAACAACGTCAAGAGGTTGTCACATACCTTCGGAAAGGAGCAGTCCACAGCGAGTGCACACAGGGCAGCCAGGTAAGCGGCGGCCGATTCCCCTTGGGCCTGCACATCTCCCTGGAACTCCATCTGCCTGGCCAGGAAGGTTTGCTTCGGACTGAAGTAGTTGTTGAGGGCTTCGAGTACCTCATCAAATGAACACTCCAGTATGGCCTGTGGAGTGAGAAGACTCTTGGCGAGCCGGAGGGTGTCAGTTCCACAGGAACTGAGGAGAAGGCCCCTTCTCTTTCCAGCATCTGTGAACCCGTTCAGCTCGATGTAACACATCAATTGGTCCATCCATGAATCCCAAACTTCTGGGTGTGAGGGATCAAAATTGTCGAGGCTTCCATGAGCTGCGGTCATGGCTCCGCATAGCAGGGAGCAGTGTCCTGGACGTGGCACGGTGTGGTGCTCAGGAGTGATGCAGGCATGGGCTGTCAGCTGGAATGATTCTCATTGCTGTGAGCTGGGCCAGGCTCAGCAGAATCCCATCCTCGTCGCCACTGAAAAGTACTGGGTTCGATACATCAGGACTCGGGCCATGACATAAGCGAAGATGTGTTTATTGGTACTTCTCACATGGAACAACTAATGGCCTGGTGGCCAACTATATACATATGACCCCCCCCGGTACTTTTGGTGGGTTCAAACTTCCCACCAATGTCCCCATTGGCCCCTTACTGGACGTTCAGGAGCCTAGTCCCTATTGTTCTCCTGGACTGAAGCTTGGCTGCCTCTGGCTGATGCCTGGCTGCAGTCAGGGGACATAACAGCAACTCCTGGCCAAAAGCTTCTCAAAGCAGACAAAGCCAACAAGCTTGAAGACCCAATGCAGAACCAGGGAATCCCAGTAGAACTGGGGGACAATGTGGCAAGCCTAACACACCACATGTACAATCTGAGAATCCAACCCAATATCAAACCAGAGAATCATCTAAGCCAAATAGAATAGGAATACTGTTTCAAGCAGGGCCAGCTCGCCCGCTAGGTGAGCTAGGCACTTGCCTAGGGCGCACTGGCCTGCAGAGGCACCAAACTGTACCCTGTCCCCCCGCAAAAAGCCCCCCCGCCACCACTGCCACCACCTCCCTGCCACAACCGCCAGTGAAGAGCACCCCAGTGGGGCTCAGGAGGAGGAGGCAGAGCTTGCCCACCTTCCCCCTCCTCCCTGGGGGGAGAGGAGGTGGGGCAGTGGCCACCACTGCATGTGAAGAGTGCCCCAATGGGGCACAGGAAGCAGCGGTGGAGCTTCCCTGCCCTCCCCCTCCCCCCTTGGGGGGGAGAGGAGGCAAGGGTGGCGGCTGCCACCGCCAGCAAAGAATGCCCCAGCGAGGTGCAGGAGATGGTGGTGGAGCTTGCCCACCCTCCCCTCCCCCCTCAGGGGGAGAGGAGGCAGGGTGGCAGCCGCCAGCGAAGATCACCCTGGTGGGGCACAGGAGGCCGCAGCTGAGCTTGCCTACCCTCCTCCTCCCCCCTCAGGGAGAGAGGAGGCAGGGTGGTGGCTGGCGCCATCAATGAAGAGTGCCCCAGCTGGGTGCAGGAGGCTGTGGTGGAGCTTGCCCGCCCTCCCCCTACCCCCTCAGGGGGAGCAGACGGGCCAAAAGGGTCTCCAGGCCCCACCAGGAGGTTTGCATCTGCGCCCGCCTAAGGTGCAGTACCACCTCAAGCTGGCCCTGGTTTCAAGCCTAACTATAAAAGCAGAGAATCTGTCCCAATATACAACCTGAGAATCAAAGGCAATCAAATATCCACTGCAAGCAGCAAACCTGACACAAATCAAATTGTGCTAAGAATGTTGTTGTTGTTCAGTCGCACAGTCGAGTCCGACTCTTTGCAACCCCGTGGACCAGATTACGCCAGGCCCTCCTGTCTTCCACTGTCCGCTGAAGAATACATTGTATTGTGTGCTAAGAATACAATGGTGCAATACCAACAAAATCAATTTCAAAGGACAGACACAAAGAGAAACCAACGCAGCAAGCCAATATCAAGCCAAGAAAGACACAGACACAGAAGGAGAAAAAAGGGGCGGGGGAGAAAAAACCGTCCTGGGAGCCTTCAAACACTAGTTCCCAATATTCACAGCTAATCCCAAATTCTGGGATCTCCAGGACCCATTTCTTGGTATCCTGGAAAATCCTGGATACCATCTGGAGACCCAAATATATCCAGAAAATACCAATAAGATGTGTGTGAGTTCAATGTTCCCTCTAAGCTGTGGAGTCTTGTGAGCCAAAATTCTACTTTGTGAGCTACTGGCATTAAAGTTGTGACTGAGCAATTTGGCTGCTGCATACATTAGTTTCCTCTGGATCCATCTTTCCTGAGCCAAGACAAAAAGGTATGAGCTGGAGGCTAAAAAACTGTGAGCTAGCTCACACTAACTCAGCTTAGAGGGAACACTGGTGAGTGTGTGTGTGTGTGTGTATTTCGAGCAGATATATCCAAATACACATCCATAGGGCAATTTTAAAGCTACTTTTTCATCTACATTCTTGATAAATGTTCCAAGATTTCTAAAAGAAATAGTGGATAGTGAAAGCAAAATTCACCTTATCATAGACACCTCAGAAAAGTGTAGCAACTGTGGTATGAAATTCAGGTGGAAAACATTTATAGAAGAAGAAAAACTATTTAGAGGATAGAAAATCTGAAGTGGAATGCAAGTGGTCAAAATTTTCATACTGTGTAATGTATCTTGGCATTCATTTTCTCCAAATTTGTGACCACTGACTAATCACTGGCCAATCTTTTCCAAGGTTAATAAGAGCACAAAGGTGTGGTGGTGAGCAGTTGGCTTCTATTGGCAAAATTATGAAAGGCAAGTAATACAAATTTATTTCCCCATACTAAAGCTCTGATCTACATTGGTTCCCTGCACGTCTACTATTTTCCTTTAAAAAAACAAAAACTGATAAATCCCATTCATTGATATTCCAAGGTTATGTCTAGTTTCACCCTAAGTACCCCACATAAGGAACATTTCCCATATCCTGGTGGAAGCTGAGGACTCTGCTCAAATCTTTGAACTTTATTTTGACACTCCAATCAGTTACTTTCTTGCATCCTTCTATTATAGAAGGGAGGATTTTAAAAATGAACAAAGTTTTCCTCTTTTAGCAAATGTTAAGAGTATTAAAACAGTTGGCTACATTTGATTCAATCAAAGTTTCTCATCTGGGTTAGATTTTTGTAGCACACTTCTAGTAGGACCAGGCTTAAGTACTTTCTATAATAAGTTTTAATCTTTAAAACAGGCATTGCAATAACCTTCTTCAAGCTCAGGAAAAAAAATCAGTGATGGGGAGAATAGAAGAGAAATCTGTGGGTTTCACTAGAAATTGCACATTCCATTCTCCCTTTCTAGATGCTGACATTTTGAGCAAAGCACACAAAAAAGTCCATATTGATTTCTTTCACTTATCTATAATTGTTCTTTTCCTCCTATGTAGTTCTGTACTCTGAGTCTTAACTATCATGCAATAGAGCAAAGCTGATTTTTCTTCCAGATCTGCTCTGAACTAACTTTTTTTTTTTTTTTAGATGCTGGCTGTTAGTATCATAAATATAGTAACAAACTGTTGACCTCAAAATCATTCAAGCCTAGATCCATAACAAGAAATCAATCTAGGTTATCAGGTCATCATGGTAGTATAAAGTTAGCTGTCACCAAAGAGGGAACAGGAAGATAACAGCAGTAAACCTATCCAGACATAACTTTTCTCTAATGAGCAAACCTTACTGGCCCTTTTAACAGTTTCTCAGGCTGAGCTGTCTCTGAATCCAATGGGACTCAGCTTAGTTGGCTTATTCCAAAAATCTTCTGGTCATGGCGATTAAGATAGCCACATTAGACCTTAATATCACTTGGATGCATTTCGCATGCTAGGTCAGAAAGAAAGCATTATGCCTTTTTGTTTAAGAACATGGTATCCAGGATATGAATGTTCCTGACTAATATTTCACATAACTAGGATGTATTTGTGGAAAATATTGTAGGAACTCTGAGGTTTAGGATCAGAAAACAACAAGCTGGGACATGCAAGAAACTTGCAGGGAGAGGGAATCTCCCCCACCTTTGCATCCTTCCTTTGTTGAGGGTCTCAGCGACCATGTAGCAGTGCCCAGTTCTCTTGGCACACAAGTCCAGACTTGCCCAGCAGAAGGCTAGTTATAGCAACCACACCAACTCAGAGTTGTGATCAACTATATACAGTTTTATTTACAGTTATATACACCAGCAAAGTGCTTCGCCAGGACACACATGCGAGCAGGAGAGAAAAATCATAGAGTATGCAGTTACATATATACAAGGAACAGCCAATCAGCTTGCTGCTGAGTCACTGTGACTTAGACTTTGCCAGCTCCTGCCTGAGCCGGTCAGAACTGGTCTCTGGCTGTCAGTTTGCTGTCAGTTAGATCGTCGTGATCACTAGCTCTCAAGTCTTCCAGGCCAACATCCCTCTCCCCCTTTCTCTGTTAATATTCCCCTCTCTCTTTCTGCCCCACCCCATATCAATCAATCTTCCCTGGTGACTGGAAAAAAGCCCACAGGGGGGGAAAACCATGGTCATAAATGCTCACAGGAAAAAAGCCCACATGGAAAAATGCCCACACAGAAAAAAAGCCCACATGCAAAAATGCCATGTAAAGCACCATAGATATTTATAATGGTGGATAACCATTCATCTCCATTTATGAGAATGAACAGGTATTACCTATATTTTATGTTGTTATTTTAGGGTGAAAACATATTCAAATGCAATAATTTGTGTTGTGATTTTATAAATTATATTCAAAATAATAATTTTGCTATGTTATTAGTAAATTACTTCATTATTATACAAAAGTGGCCTGTATGAAGAGGGCTTTAATGCTTTTGAATGCAAAGGCTTGGAAGGGGAAATTCAGGAAATAAAAGTGACCATTTTATTAACAAACTTTATTAAGAAGGAAAAATGATAACAACAGAAATTAAACTCTGTATAGAAATATTTTAAAATAAAATTAAATACTTTAAATTTATTGATTTACCATTTGCCAACCTTTGTAATGTTAGTATGAAGTAATTTCTACAGTAAAGACAGAAAGATGTTAAATTAAATTATGCATAGACTGTCTAATATACGCAGTTTTTGAACAATGACATGGCTTAAAATTCTTCATACAATTACTTATTTTGTTATTAAAAATTAAAACCACAAGATAACAAAACCATAGGATAACATTAAAATAAGTTGATTTCCTAGCTCAATTTCCCTTTACTTGTATTTTTACAAATAAAGTGTGGTACACACAGTGACCATGACAAAAGACTACCTAACCCTAATACATAAAAGCAACAACATTTAATAACAACAGTACTTTAATAGCATCAATAATAATTACTCAGCTATAATTCTCCATTGCAAATTAGCCAATCTTCTTAAGTAATTAAGTTTATCTTCCACCGGCTCATATTACTGCACAGAAGTGGCCACCTTGTCATGTAGTGCCTCATATTTCCTCTTTTTCACCTCTAGGTGACCTGCCTGTAGATTAGCCAGTGTTAGTTTGTGGCAAGCCAAGTCAATGATGTGAGAACTGTTTTTAATGAGATTGCTGCCACATTTCCAGATAAAGACAGCTACAATGAGGTGTTCATGTACTTCTTCTAGATATATATTGATGGTGAAGCAGGTAGAGATTCCTAGTTTCCTGTAAGAATATAGAAGCATCATGATGCAGCCCTGGAATGGTCGCCAAAAACGATAAATTGTTCTGAGGGATTTCACAATGTTTTCAATTCCCTATTCCACTGCAGTCATCTCAGTGTGTGGTCTCAACTTGGTGGATTGCAGGGGGACTTGCATAGCAAAATTATTATTTAAGTATACTTGATAAAATCACAACACAAACTGTTGCACAACACATGTTTTCACCCTAAAATAACAATATAAAATATAGGTAATACCTGTTCATTCTCATAAATGGAGATTAATGGTTATCCACAATTATAAATATCTATGCCGCTTTACATGACATTTTTCCATGTGAGCTTCTTTCCATGTGGGCTTTTTTCCTGTGACCATTTATGATCATGAGGTTTTTCCTGTGGGCTTTTTTCATACAGCCATCTTCCCTCAGCCCCCCTTTCTACCCTTACCCCATTCTATGTCAGTCTTCTCTCTTTCACCATCCCTTATCTATCATCTCTCAACACACCTTTCTCCCCCTTCTCAGACATTCTCCTCCCTTTCCCCACGCCTTCACAATCTTCCCCCTCTATTACTCCACCCCTTCTCTATTTCACCCCTCTTTGCCCACACCACCCCTTCTCAGGCAATCTCCTTCATCTTCATCTATCCTTCCTTTTCTCTCTTCATTGTAGGAGCTGCAGCAGATGTTCTTTAAAAAACTTTCCTCCTTTCTTAAAAACTAAAAATCTCATGGCTGTAAAGAATTTCTGCAATCAAAATGAATTTGCTGCCAAAACTAAACTTTTTGTTCCAAATGTTATGTATATAAATAGAAGAAAGAATATTGAAAGAGTGGCAAAGGCAGATAAATCAATGTATATGGAATGGCAGAAAACCAGCATTAGATTCAAAGTTTTGCATGATGAAGCCCTGATCTGCATAGCCCAGGCAAGCCCAATCTTGTCAGACGTCAGAACCTAAGCAGGGCCAACCCTGGCAAGTATTTGGATGGAGACCTCCAAAGAATACCAGAACTGGGAGGCAGAGGCAGGCTATTAAGCCACTTCTCTGAACATCTTCCATGCCCCAGTAGGAGTCACCAGAGGTCACCATGACTTCCAAGCATGGGCACACACACACATGCACACATACAAAATGCAAACAAATACCAAAAAAAAGTTACAAGATGACAAAAAGAGAGAAGGATCAGCAGTCCCAAATATAAAATTATATTATCAAGCAGCAGCTCTGGTCTGAATTGTGGACTGGATTAAAAACCCAAGACAAAGAATAGTAAAATTAGAATCAGCAGATCTTGATGAAGGGCTACACAATTATTTATGGATTAAGAAATTGACTGAAAAGATCATAACAGATAATCAGAGATGGACTTTTGAGAATATGGTTTACATGCTAGAATTTATTGAGCCCATGAACTCTTTGCTTATGTCGCCAATAGAAGCTCTTTATGATAAGAACATGACAAATAAAAGTGATTTTTAACATATGGCATGATGATAAACGGGAAAATCAAGTCTTGGCAAGATATTAAAGATGAAAGTGTAAACACTCAAAGGCTGCTATATTGTCAAGTAGACTCAAAACTAAAGGAAATCATGAGTATTGAAGGTGGAGTTCTAAGAGATGCGACTGAATTTTAACAGCTTTTAAAACAAAAAGAGCATTTACTATGATGGATATAAAAGATTTTACTCCAGCTAGGAACAGAAGGTGAACAAGTGAAAAAATGTATGATTAAGTGGATGCAAAACTAAAGAACAGATATCTATACAACAATGGGAATGCCTATGAGAAAAAGTTATCAAATTTACAGTCAGCCATACACTAGGAGAAAATTGGTACAAAATGTTTTTAAGATAGTATATAACCCAAAGGACATTGAGAAAGGACATAAAAACTACAAAGGAAAATGCTGAAAATGTCAAGATATAGATGGAACCTTCTTTTATATGTGGTGGACTTGTAAAAAGCCAAAACAATATTGGAAATAAATATACCAAAAATGCAGAACATATTAAAGTTTAAATTCCCATTGGAAGCCTTCAGCATGCTGTTAGGACTTAAGAGCTATGGTGTCAAGAGTTTGGTGACTTGTTGCTTCCACATTAAGCAGTTTCCCTTGACTGGCTTTTATAGACTTCTGCTGGAAGGTTTTACTTGCAGCCAGCTGCTTGTGAGTAACCCTGAAGCTACTCATCATCAGCAAACAGCTGGTGTTGGGCCAAGAGAGTACTCTTTGCCTTCTTTCCCAAAGCTCCATTCTAAGCCTTCATCTCCAGTGTTCAAAGGGCTGGTAAAAACCACCTGAGTTTCCTCTGTTGGAGTAGGACTGAAAGGTGTTGGTGGCTCTCCATCATCTGTTGGCTGTGAACCCTGACAAGCCTCCAGCTCAGCTTCTTGCTTGCCAGTTTCTGCTAGTTCAGAGCTGATTTTCCCAATTTTCAAGATGGGAGATCAGAAGCACCTGGCTTCCAACTGATTGGCTAGGAGTTGATCACCCCCCCCTTAAAGAGATGTTGCAGGGTATAGAGCAAAATTTGCCCAGCAGGAGATCAAAAGCTGACTCCCTGATGATCTTGGGAGTTCTCTTCTTCTCATTCTGTCATTTGCCCCTCCATCGTGTTCCAGGAAACACAGGAAAAAAACAAACCTGAGCAGAAAAAGCAGGCCCCAATATTACCAAAACAATCCTGAAACAACTTGATTTTTTTTCAGGGAGTTAATTTCAGAATCTCAAAAATGTGGGGTGAATGCCTTGTCACACTAAAAGAAGGTGCTTCCCATTGAACACTGTGCAGATAGGAGACCTTATTCACAAGTCTTTCAACTGTGTACATTTTTTGCCTTCCAAGATACCAAAATGATAAAAGAACACCTGCAATTTTAATAACTGTGAAGAAAAAGAGTAGATTCTACTTGTCATGCCAGAGTTTTACAGGGGTAAGATAAGTTCCCCTGCCAATTTCCAGTGTTCCACACAACTATACAAAATAAATCCCTGCCTTCCTTTCAATCTAAGTAACTTTGGTCTTTGTCTTTTATTCAGTTTCAGCAAGGGCAATCAATAGGGCAAGCGTCCTCACTTAGCCACCAAAACTCAAAATGGCACTATCTTTGTATCAAACTTGTAAATCTTTCCTAAATCATTATGCAAATCTTTCCTAAATCATTTTGGAATTTACAACTTGCTTAGACTCTTTGTTGTATAAGAATACTTTATTAATTCTGGGACTGAAATAGTCCGAAAGGTATATGAGGGACAACTTCGGAAGCAGAAAAGTATTTGAAGAAGCACCATAGGAAAAGTGTGGAATTTCTTCTTCTGAAGATCTTTTAGAGAAACTGGAAGAACATCAGTTAGAACTGACCTCCTTGGTTCGTCTCCTCAACTGTCTGACTCCCTCATTGCTCTGTTAGCCCTGTACCATCTTCCAAACATAGAGTCACTTACCCTCAAGCAAAACAAAACAAAAGTCTTTAATAGCAGGGCACCTTTTTATTTTGCTTTTAATTTGAGGCATGCCATTTTAAGATAGCAGGTAATATAAGAGCTACTAGCACAAAGACTGTGTATCTGTGGATAAGATATATAAATGATAATCTGGCATTTCATTCACTTGGTCATGCTGAACTTCCACTAGGGAATGTGGTTGTTTCATTGGCTTAACCAATCACTGATTGAAAGACAGCTATTTGTGTCAGGAACAAGTCACTGGGAGAGAATCCCTGAAGCTGCCATTTCATGTCTGAACACTAAAAGTGCCAAAATTGAGAAAGGAGTCAACAGTGGTTGGTACAGTTCATCTTTCATTACAGGAAGAAACCAATGCAGTGAAAAAACATCTTCTTGTTTTGTTTTTAATTTGGAGCTTCTATAGGCCTGAACTTTATCAGTTAGTGATCTGTTGTTGTTGACGGAGTTATGACAAGCTTCCTTATCCTTAGATTACTTTTATAAATCCAGTACTGAATGCAAATCAAAACTATGTCCAGCCAAGTGTATGAGATCAAAAATAATGTGAAACAATCCCATGATTGCACAGCAGCAATAAGCAGTACCAGATGAGAGGTCCACAGTTCTAACTAGGGGTGTGCAATGAAAATATGTTTGGTATTATACAGATTCAGGTTTTTAAAACCCAAATATATTCAGTATACCTGAACATTCCCAAATACCAATATCAGTATTGTATTGGTATTCAGGAAATACTTGGGAATCTCAAATATATTTGGCTCCATTATACCCTATGGGGCCATTATAGCCAATGGTGAATCTACTGGGATATGTTCAGTGGGCTGGGGGGAGGGGTTTGAGGTAGAGGCACCAAATTTATAGTGTATCTGCTGGGACCTCTCCCCAAAAGAATCCCCAAGTTTCAAAAATATTGGGCTAGGGGGTCTAATTCTATGGGCACCCAAAGAGGGTACCCCATCTTCCATTTTTTCCAATGGGGGAATAGCAAGGCAATACAAGACCAGTAGAATGTCCCAGAGAATCTTTACATGAAGTGTTGAGGGGCATTTTTACAAGACCAGCAGCAGAACCAGTGCAATGTGCACAGCAGAACTAGTGCCACTGTGGCACTAGTACATAGCACTGGTTCTGCTGGCCTTGTAGAAAGTACACAGGCTCACAGGTCCTCCAGGAAGAGGCCCGGGTAGTAGTTTGCCTCTGGTGCCAAGGTCTGAAACCTCTCCTTCTGAAAGTGAGACAAGGTGTCTGCTACGTCATTGTCTGTATCCGCAATATATTGTGCTGAAAAAGAGATGTTACAAGACAAGCACTGGAGGACAAATCTGCACACAAGGTGTATGACCCACTCAGAGTGCGAAATTTGGTGACTGATGATCTGAACCACTGCCTGGTTGTCACACCAGAATTGCTTCTTCCGATTCCTGAGGATTGACCCCAAATGGTGACTGCTATCAATACCAGAAAAAATTCTAGAAAGGTGAGATCCCTCAGTATGTTTGACCCAGACCAGGAGGCAGGCCAACATCTGGCACGCCAGTGGATGGCAAAAAAGTGCCAAACCCAGTGCTGCCCAAAGCATCAGAATGAATTTGCATGGAGGAACCAAGATCAAATGGGGTTTGCCAAATGGAAATGCCTTTGAAGGTGGAAAGGAAAGACAGCCAGACTACCAGATCTGCCTTCATGCCCTTGGTGTTTCTAATATGGTGATGGGGGAATGGACTCCAGCTGTGGACATGGCTAAGTAGTATTAAGATGCCCTAAGGGGCCTTGAATCTCCTTGAGCATGCACTTTTTATTAGCCAATGTAAGGGTGATAAGAGCCTGCAGGACTGCTAATTTATCCTCAGGGAGCTGGGAGGGGCCCTCCTTAGAATCAAGTAAGATACCAAAGTCTACTAGGTGCGTGCAAGGACCTTCTGTTCTGTTGTCATCAAGGGGCAACCCCAATTCCTCTTCAGATAACATGGATGGGACATAGAAATTAGTGCTGGAATGTATTCCTGCCAACAGTATTGCATACCATGGCTGCCATGGACCCTCCATATGCCATCATGATCCAGCTAGGGGAAAACGATTAACTTGGTCATAAAAGGCTATTGTTTCCATTCTCCAGATGCTGTATTCACATTTTCCACTTGTTCATCTATTCTGGTCTGAACTGCTCGAAAGGATAACTTTGGTGGTGACGGGGGGGATGGGGGGACAGGAAGAAAGTGTGAAAAACTGAGATCTGATTTGTGGAATCAGTCGGTAGCTCAATCATTCGCCACCCAGACATTTCATTTAAGCTGTCTGCCCTTTATCAGACTTCTTGGCTCTGTCACCAGCCTGGAGGAACAGTCTCCCTAGTGAGACCTGGGCCCTATGGGATCTAATGCAGTTCCTCAGGGCCCATAAAACAGAGATGTTCTCCTAGGCCTATGACTGAGGCGGTGACAATCCAACCACAATGGCCTCCTCTGTTTTGCTTTGCTCTGCTCTCTTTAGCTTAGCCATGTCATGTCACAGCTTTTCTTCACCAACCCCCATGGTGTGCACCTTCAGGAAAGGCTGAGTGGAATTAAATATGACTATTTATCGTTTCCAGAGTTTGGTTAGTTTTTGATGTCCAGGCTATATTCCACCCATAGAAAGATCTCATTAATAATAAACTCATTAGTTAAAGTTCTCCTCTCTCATCAATCACAATTCTGACCCACATGAATTATGAAAAAGGTTTCCATAGACCCTTTGGCCTTTCTGCTGAACAACTCACTTTTGTTGCTCAGCCAAGGTACATGCCTTGTGGAGTAGATCTGAAAAATGTAAAAAAGAACACAGCTTCTTTCCTTTACACACACGAATGAATGCCAATGTAAAATGTATAATTCAAAATTAAAGTCAGGCTGATCTTTCTATAAAATTCGTCTCTTGATTAATATTGGAAATTGCTATCTAGAGGTTGTTTCCCCCTCTTTAGTTAATTAAACAACAACACATAGAACCTGGTAGCTCATTTCAGAAGTATAATACAATTTATTGCAGCATTTACCTGAGGTCTGTGACAGTCAGGCACTGGAAGCACAAGGAGCGCATTTAGAATCTGTGGCCGGTCGGTGATGGTTGGGATTTGATGGATTGCACTGTGGTGGTGCAGATGGCTTTTGGAGGAGGAACAGAAGGGGATGGGGCAGAGGCAGGAGAGAGGAGGTTCACGCCCTCTGCAGGGATCTTTCTGTTGCTTTTAGTTCAGGGGTGGGCAGATTTGTCAGCTGGGGACCCCTGTGGGTCTCTGCTTGCTTTGAAAGCTTCCAGGTCAGTGCTCACACTCCCTATTTCCAGAGCTGGATGGTGAAAGCTGAAATGTGCCCCCCCCCCTCATGCCCAATGACCCTCCAGCTATTTAAGAAACTTTGGGAAGCCTTGGTTGTGGCTTGCTCATTATTAAAAGCATCTGGAGGGCTGGAGGGTGGGTGCCCATAGCCAAATGTGACCCCCGGCTGTGATTCCCCACATCTATCCTTCTTGCATCTGTTAATCTTCCAAAGGAAATGAATGTGCAGAAGAGTGGAGAGAAGCTGTGAAATCAGGGCCCTGTGCTGGTTGGCTTTGCAGGAGGGGGCTGGGTTCTGAAGCCTGAGGTGCCCCCAGAGCTTTGTTGACAGGGGGCCCCCTCCTTAGTTCTCCCCTCAGAGCAGGTCGCTGTTCCTTTTATGTGGCTGGGAATGAGCACAAACTTGGTCTTTGTAACTGAGCTTGTTGTTGGGTCTTGCAAGCACTGGTGAATTAATCTGGAACCCCAAGTGGACAGCTTCAAGAGGGAATTAGATAAGCATATGGAACAGAAGTCCATCAGTGGCTATTAGCCACAAGGTATAGATAGAAACTGTCAGGCTGGGACAAGTGATGCTCTGTATTCTTGGTGCTTGGGGGGGCAACAGTGGGAGGGTTTCTAGTGTCCTGGCCCCACTGCTGGACCTCCTGATGGCACCTGGTATTTGTGGCCACTGTGTGACACAGTGTTGGACTAGATGGGCCACTGGCCTGATCCAATATTGGCTTCTCTTATGTTCTTATGCTTGCAGCATATTGAAATATACAGATATTTAAATGGCCAAAGCTATTTAGAACAAAATACAAAGAAAACTATACTAACAGTGTTAGCTTATAAAACCTGAATCTGAAGTTGCACATTAACAAACTACACATTTCACAAGAAACACAGTCTACAATTATGTCCTGTTATTAACCTCTTGCTGGATAGTTTTGTTGTTATTAACTACAAAATGATCTAAAGGTGCTTGATTACATGACAATTTTATATTTATATTTCTACTAGGAATAAGGCCCGTTGTGGAAATAAATACAACGGGCTCTAGAAAGAGGTTCTGGGAGAGTGCCCCGGCTTTGGGCACTCAGTGACAATTTGCTGTGGCAATCTCAGCAGGGTATAATGACAGAGTCCACCATTTTTTCCAGAAGAACTGATCTTTGCTACCTGAAGAGCAGTAGTAATTTTGAGTGATCTCCAGCCCACCCCCAAGATTGGTAACAGTGGTTCCCCAGGAGGCTGGTTTGGAGAGTGGAGTCTATGACATTGTACCTGTCTGAGGTCCCACCCTCCTCAACACTCACCCTCTCCAGGTTCGACCCCTCAAATCTCCAGGGATTTCCCAACCTGGAGTTGACAACCCTATCTCCCTCCCAGCCAACCATCAACCTATCTTTAGTTTTCCATCTCCTCCCCCATCCCTTCTAGAGAGCAGTTGTAATTTTGAGCGATCTCCAGCCCTCACCTGGAGATTGGCAACAATGGTTCCCCATCAGGGAATGGCTGGATTGGAGGGTGGTGTCTATGGCATCGTACCTGTCTGAGGTGCCACCCCTCCTCAAACCTCACCCTCTCCAGGCTCCATCCCTCAAATCTCCAGGAATTGCCCACCTGGAGTTGGCAACCTGATCAGGACTGGGCCCAATGAGTTTTCTCCCAAAGGCCAACATAGGTATGGAAAGGGCCTTTAACTGAAAGAGGAGAAAGTACAGGTGCCAACTTTGATTAGGGAAATACCTGGAGATTTGGGGGGGGTGGATCCTGTGGAGGGCAGCATTTGGGGGGGGGTGGAAGCACTCAGCAGGATATAATGCCATAGAGTCTACCCTCCAAAGCAACCATTTTCTCCCGGGGAACTGATCTCTGTCATCTGGAGGTCAATTGTAACAGTGGGAGATCTCCAGGTCCCATCTGGATATTGGCAACCCTAGGGGAAAGTCAGCCGAACAGCGGGGAGTTGAAGAATGGTCTGATGGTCGCTGGTCCACCTCTTTAGCCAGCCAGCCATGCTGAAGCTAAGCAGGAGAAAGAGCCTTTTTCCATTTATTCTGACAGGAAAGTGGCTGTTGGGGAGGGGGTTATGGGCGGGGGAGGGGGTTATGCTGAAAGTCCTTTGTTTTTTTACTCACAGAACCAAGCTTGGCTGCCTACCAACAGCCACTGAGGGGACAGTCCCTCACAGGAGTCAAGAGAACTGTCTTCCTCAGGAGAGAGAGTTGTCTGCCAGGGGAGTGGGTGGGGAAGAGGAGCAGACCCAGCACCCGGCCAATGGCACGCAAGTACTCTTGAGTGGTGGCTGATGGGCCAATGGCTGAGGGAGGGCATTTTACAGCCAATGGGAGCGCATGGAATCTTGTGAAACCAAAAGATAATTATTTATAAGGAGAGATATTTTTGAGAACCAAAATACTAATGGTACAATTCTGTGCTCCCTGAACCATGCCTATTCCATCCATGCATGCTGCTCTACAAGTAAGAGTTTCCCAGAATGCACACACATAGACACATCTTAATCAGGCCTCTTATATAAGGGGCTTGTAGTTGCATAGGGCTGTGTCTGGCAGTGTCTACAAGGATTTGTCCCAAAAGCACAAAAAAAACCCTGTACTATATTTGAGGAACATGGCTCAGTGATTTAGCACTCTGCTTTTCATCCCAAAGGCCCAAGGTTCAATCCAGTTATAAGGATCAGATAGTAGGTGATATGATTTCTATTACCCTAGCAAGTGACTGCCATTCAGAGTAAATAATACTTGACAGACCAATAGTCTGACTCAATATAATTCTGGTTAGGTATTTTGATTTATCAAATATATAAATCTGATCAACAATATTTAATATTATCTTCCTTCAGTTAAGAATATGAACATTATGAAACATCAGCATAACAAAAAAGCCAGAAGAGATCAGGTATCAGGTGGGGGGGAGCTACTTTTTGACTGACATGTCCCCTTGACTGTCAAATAATTTGAAAAGGGATAATGAAGCCAAAATTCCCTTATCAAAAGAACCTAAGAAACATTTTTACGTAAATTAACTCAAGGGATCCAGTTCTACAGCCCCTGGACAGGGTGCTCCCAGCCATCCTACTTGTCTCCATTGTTTCCTATAGGGGAAAAAAAATCCATGCTTTTGTTGAAAAAGCCAGATGCAACATCCCTGTGCCTCAGCCTCCGAGAAGCTAGATAGGCAGACAATAAGCATCTTCCTGTTTACTCTTCTGTCACTGAACCCTTTGAAGTGTAGATTGCTACTCTTAGGGAAAACAACTTCCTTCTGTCTCCTTCTGTCTCTTCCCACACACATACAAAGAGGGAGGACATGTTTCTCCTTCTTTGGCATCATGGATGTCAGATGCCTCTTTGCATCTGTATCCATCACTACCTAGGTAGAATAGAATCTGTTACTTTGTCTACACTGCACTATGAAGTATGTATTTCCTAAATAAATCAGTTCTTATTTTCTTTTAAACTGAAAAGTGGCTCTGTGTAACTCTGTAGTCTTACAAAAATACACTGAACAAAGGAGCTCTGCTGCATTCTAAGCCTTTAGTGCACTCTGCAACTTAGCAAGGGATTTGGACTAACACACCAGCTCTCCCAACAGCTTTCTCCAGTGCAAAGAAGCCAATAATATTAAAATGTTGAGAGCTGATAAGCCTCTAATATGAATACACTAGTCCTAGAACTGTACCAGAAGCAATTTGGAATAAGAGGCAATTCAGAAATGAATTATCCAGTAGCAACTGGTTCTTTCCCTCCATTTTGCATATTTGGGATCCCAGGAAGAGGAAAATTCTACCACCAATATCTCAATTCACTTCGTTTTAAATCAGGACTGGTTTCTGCTTGGACAGAATGGTAATTTGTTTGATGCATGGAGGGATTCAAATGTGACTAGATTAATGGATTTTACTTTTAGACAAGGTATTCTGGACAAAGTTAAGTTAGAGGGAAAACTTACTATACAGATATGATGATTCCTTTACCTGCAGTTGTGTAACCTGTGTGATAGCTTGAGTATAGGTAACATCTTGTCTGTTCCTCTAACAGAATTTGAACACATACTTCATAGTTACAGAAACACTAATCATCATCTGATCTCTAAAATTTACTGAATTTTAATGAATATAGAGAGTCAGACCCCTTTGTTGCATCTGAATTGGTGGCAGAAAGATTGTACTTTGAGGGTGCATTCAGACCCACTGTTTAATCAGCTATCATCACTGTTCAATAATGGATTTTATATGCATGATCACATAGCAACATCTGCCTCCCATCTCCGAGCTGTTGGTTTCTGGCGCAAATCCCCCCTGAAGCCAGAATATTTTGTTACCAGGACCCCTGTGGTGGTTTCCTGGTTCTCTGGTTTCAAGAGGCAGTTTTCGTATACCGCAGATTAGGAAAGGTACAAATAGGTATAGAAAAAAGCCTGCATGGTTAACAAATAAAGTAATGGAAGCTGTAAAAGGTAAGAAGGATTCCTTTAAGCGGTGGAAAGCTAGCCTTAGTGAGGTTGATAAAAGGGAACACAGACTATGGCAAATAAAATGCAAGTCTGTGATCAGGCAAGCAAAAAGGGAATATGAGGAGCATATCGCAAAAAACATAAAGACCAACAATAAAACTTTCTTCAAATACATTAGAAGTAGGAAGCCAGCCAGGGAGGCAGTGGGGCCCTTGGATGACCAAGGGGTAAAAGGATGATAGGGAAATGGCTGAGAAGCTGAATGCATTTTTTGCCTCTATCTTCACTGTGGAAGAGGAGAAGTGTTTGCCCACTCCAGAAGCACCGATTTCGGGAGGGGGTTTGAAAGACCTGAATCAGATTGCGGTAACAAGAGAGGAAGTCCTCCGACTGATGGACAATTTAAAAACTAATAAATCACCAGACCCGGATGGCATTCATCCGAGAGTTCTGAAAGAACTCAAATGTGAACTTGTGGATCTCCTGACAAAAATATGTAATCTTTCTTTAAAATCTGCCTCCATTCCTGAGGACTGGAAGGTAGCTAATGTCACTCCCATCTTTAAAAAGGGCTCCAGGGGAGATCCGGGAAATTACAGGCCAGTCAGTCTGACATCGATACCGGGTAAGTTGGTGGAAACTGTTATTAAGGAAAGAATTAGTAGGCACATTGATGAACAAAAACTATTGAGGCAGACTCAGCATGGGTTCTGTAAGGGAAGATCTTGTCTCACTAACCTGTTAGTGTTTTTTGAGGGAGTGAACAAACATGTGGACAAGGGGGACCCAATAGATATTATTTACCTTGACTTCCGGAAAGCTTTTGATACAGTTCCTCATCAAAGGCTCCTAAGTAAGCTCAATAGTTATGGGATAAAAGGACAAGTCCTCTCGTGGATCAAAAACTGGCTTATAAATAGGAAACAGAGAGTGAGTATAAATGGGAAACTTTCTCAGTTGAGGGTGGTAAGCAGTGGGGTACCACAGGGATCAGTACTCGGTCCAATGCTTTTTAACTTGTTTATTAACGATTTGGAATTGGGAGTAAGCAGTGATGTGGCTAAATTTGCAGATGACACAAAGTTGTTCAGGGTGGTGAAAACCAGGGAGGATTGTGAGGCACTCCAAAGGGATCTGCTGAGGATGGGTGAGTGGGCGTCAACGTGGCAAATGGGGTTCAATGTGGCCAAGTGCAAAGTGATGCACATTGGAGCCAAAAATCCTAAATATAAATACACGTTGATGGGGTGTGATCTGGCAGAGACGGACCAAGAGAGAGATCTTGGAGTCGTAGTGGATAACTCGCTGAAAATGTCTACACAATGTGTAGCTGCAATAAAGAAGGCCAACGCTATGCTAGGGATTATTAGGAAGGGAATTGATAACAAATCAGCCAGTATCATCATGCCCCTGTATAAATCATTGGTGCGACCTCATTTGGAGTACTGTGTACAGTTCTGGTCGCCACATCTCAAAAAGGATATTATAGCATTGGAAAAAGTGCAGAGAAGGGCAACTAGAATGATAAAAGGGTTGGAACACCTTCCCTATGAAGAAAGGTTAAAATGCTTGGGGCTCTTTAGCTTGGAGAAACGACGGCTGAGAGGTGACATGATCGAGGTTTATAAGATTATGAATGGGATTGAGCAGGTTGAGAAAGAAGTACTTTTCTCCCTTTCTCACAATACAAGAACTCGTGGGCACTCTATGAAATTGCTGAGCAGTCGGGTTAAAACAGATAAAAGGAAATACTTCTTCACCCAAAGAGTGATTAACATATGGAATTCACTGCCACAGGAGGTCGTGGCAGCTGCAAGCATGGACAGTTTCAAGAGGAAATTAGATAAACATATGGAGCAGAAGTCCACCAGTGGCTATTAGCCACAGGGTATAGATGGGAACTCTCAGTCTGGGGCAGGTGATGCACTCTATTCTTGGTGCTGGAGGGGGCAGCAGTGGGAGGGCTTCTGGTGCCCTGGCCCCACTGCTGGACCTCCTTTTTTTTAAAAAAAAAAATTTATTTATCAGTTTTCCAACATATATACACAAAAAACAAAATCCAAATCAACAACAAAAATTACATGGAATTACATATACCCTTGGTGTATTTTCGCGCATATACCTTTATTAAATCTATTTCTGTTAAGCTATCTATACAAAGTAGGAGTGGTTTCGGGGATGTTTATTTGTTTACTTTTTATACCTTTTTCCCAATCCAATCATAATTTTTTTCCCATCTATTTGTATAAATTAGGTCATCTCTTCTGGAAAGTATAAGGTTTAGTCTATCTAATTTGGCAATTTCCAATATAGAATCTATAATTTCTTCTACATTGGGGTTGTTCTCCTGTTTCCAATATTTTGCTACTCTAATTCTCACTGCTGTGATTATATAGAGGTTTATTCTTTGGTCTTCCTTTTTGATTCTCTCCGGTAACATATTCAGCAAAAAGATCTCTGGCTCTAATTCTAACTTCAATTTGGTGGATTCTTCTATTATTTTTTGGATCGTTTTCCAGAACTTTTTAATTTTTTCGCAGTTCCACCAGATATGCAAGCACGTTCCCACTTCTTTTTTACACCTCCAACATATATTTGATGCTCTTTTATAACATTTTGCGACCTTCTCCGGTGTCCAGTGCCATCTAAAAAACATCTTGTAGATATTTTCTTTATAGTTTGTGGCTCTGAGCAACTTCAGAGAGGTCCACGATCTGGACCACTGTTCTAAAGTAATGTTTTGCCCTATATCTTTCATCCAGAGAATCATATTTGGTTTTACAATTTCATCCAACAAATCCTCTGTTAGAAGAAAATTATACAATTTTTGTATTAATTTGTCTGCTGAGGAAAGCCAAATTTTGTCTAATTGGGAGTAAGTAGTCATGAAATTTATCTTTTTATCACGACGGTAACGTGAAAGCCTCCACTGGAGAGGTCCACTTCGGGATTTTGGAGTAATATCTCTTTTTAATTTCTTTCCAAATTTTCATTAGGGGACCCCTTATTGCATGGTTTTCAAAAATTTGTTGGCTTTTATCCATGTTGTACCAGATATGGGCATGCCAGCCCATAGGTAGATTATATCCTTCTAATTTCAAAGTTCTTTCATCTTCTAGTTGGATCCATTCACGTATCCATCCCATTGCAGCCACCTGATAGTATAAATTCCAGTTTGGCAAGCCTAAGCCTCCCCTTTCCTTCTTGTCTGTAAGTAATTTTCTACTAATTCTAGGTTTTTTAGCATGCCATATAAATATTTTAATTATTCTATTTAATTCTTCAAAGAACTTTTTATTTGTTAGTATAGGAATAGATTGGGCCAAAAATAAAAAACGCGGTAAAATATTCATTTTAATTGTGGCAATTCTGCCCATGAATGAAATGTGTAGGTCTTGCCAATTATTAAGGTCTTTTTTTATTTCCTCTAAAAGTTTCATATAATTGTTTTTATAAAGAGTTTTGTTGTTGTTTGTCATTATAATTCCTAAGTATTTTATTTTTTCGACTACCTGGATATTTGAGATGTTTTGGATTTTCATTATTTGCGCAGTTGTACAGTTTTTAGTTATGATTTTTGTTTTCTTTACATTGATTTTTAAGCCCGCAATTTGACTATATTAATGTAAGTCTTCCCATAAGTATGGTATGGCTTTTATTGGGTCTTCCAAGATGAATACCAGGTCGTCTGCAAAGGCCTGTAGTTTATATTGTTCTTTTTTTATTTTTGTCCCCGTTATGTTCTCATTGTTTCTCACTATATCATTTAATGTCTCCAATCCAAAAATAAATAATAGCGGTGATAAGGGGCAACCCTGTCTCGTACCCTTTTGTATTGGGATACTATTTGTTACATCTCCATTAATAATAATTTTCGCGTATTGATCTTCATATATGACTTTAATTGAATTGAGGAATTTTTCCCCACAATTCCACAAAGTAATCTTCTGTTTTAAGTATTCCCAATTAACATTATCGAAGGCTTTTTCTGTGTCTAGAAAGATTAAGGCCAACTGTTTTCCGGGGTTTTGCTCATAATATTCTAATATGTTAATTATATTTCTTATATTATTTTTAATTTGTCTTCTCGGGATAAAGCCTGATTGATCTTTATGAATAATTTCTGCCATAATTTTCTTGAACCTGTTTGCTAAAATTGAAGCAAAAATTTTGTAATCTACATTTAACAATGAAATAGGCCTAAAGTTTTTGATATCTATATTTTCTGTATCTGGTTTATGAATAAGCGTTATCAGCGCTTCTTTCCAAGTCGAGGGAATTATACCAGTCACCATAACATTATTCACTACATCTTTAAATAGATCTGATATTTCGTCTTCTAGAACCTTATAAATTTCTGCTGGGATGGCGTCTGGGCCTGGTGATTTCTTAATCTTTTGAGTTTTAATTGCATTTATCAGTTCGAACATAGAAATATTTTCATTCAGTAGTTTTTTTTGTTCCTCTGTACATTTACCTGTTACGTGTTTCAATAAAATTTTTTCGATTTTCTGATTATTATGTGGAGTCTGTTTATATAAATTTTTATAAAAGTTTTCCACAATTGTTTTTAAGTCATGTGTTTTGTGTTTTATTTCCTGACTTTCGTCTTTTAACGCAACAATAAATCTTTTTTCTCTTTCTTTTCTAAGTTTATAGGCTAACCAGCGAGAGGGTTTATTCGCATTTTCGAAGAAATACGCTTTTGTATATTCAATTTTTTTTGCTATCTCTTGTGATAGGCCAAGGTTTATTTGATGTTGTTTCAATTTTATCTTTAATCTTATCTCTTTTAAGTTTTCCTTATTTTGGCTTATCTTTTCTAACTTCCTTAGTTCTGTAGTTAATCTTTTAAATTTTTCTCTTTTTTGTTTATTTTTCCCCGCTTCTTGATTTATAAATAGGCCTCTAATATACGCTTTAAGAGTATCCCAAATAATATTCAAATTGGTTGACTCCTTCTTATTTATCTCAATAAATTCTTTTATATCTTGTCTTAGTTTTTTGACGAAATCTTTATCCCTCATTAAGCTTACATTTAACCTCCATCGCTTACAATTATACGTTTCCTGCATAGATGCCCACATAGGGTTATGGTCTGCAAATGTATTTGCTAAAATTTCGACCTCTGAGAAGATTTTTATTATATTTATATTTACCCAAATCATGTCTATTCTTGACCATGAGTTGTGTCTATTAGAAAAAAAAGTGTAATCTCTTTTTTGTGGATTCCTAGTCCTCCATAGATCCAATAAATTAAATTCTTCTGCTAATTTTAGGAAGTTTTTCATCAAGACTGCTCCCGATTTATGTGACTTCCTTGTTTTTTTTCTATCATCTTTGGGGTCTAACACTGCATTGAAATCTCCTACTAGACATATATTTTTTGGATTTTCTTTGGAGATATAGCTCCTTAGTTCTGTGAAAAATATATCTTGATTCTGATTTGGGGCATATATGTTTACAATTAGGATTTCTGTTTCCCTAATTTGAACTTGTACTCCAATAATTCTCCCATTACTGGATCTAAATTTGAGTATACGGTTCAGTTTCTCCCTGACGTACATAACCACTCCTCTTTTTTTAACTTCATCTGAAGCAATGAAAGCTATACCCAATTTCTTACAAATTAAATGTTTTTCATGATCTTTCTTTATGTGGGTTTCTTGGAAGCAAGTGATATCGTTTTTTAATTTAATTGTTTGGTGTAAAACCCTTCTTCTTTTATGTGGACTATTTAAACCATTGACATTCACCGAGATCAATGACACTTTTTTATTCGCCATCTTTCTTTTTATGAACTATGTTTTTAAGTTGCCACCTTGTTTGAATTTGTGATGCTGTTTTATATTTTAGTTGAAATTTTTTGTAGTCTCTTTTCTTGGTGTCTTTCAATTGAGCTTCACGTATTCCTTTTTTGTAATTTTCTCCTTCTCTATCTTCTCTGCTTTCTCTATCTTCTCTTTCATCTTTCTCTTCTTCTTCCTCCTCTTGTTCCTCTTCCTGTGGCCTTTGCCAGCCAAGATCTTCCCCAAACCTTTCCAGGAAGTTTTCCAATTTGAAAACAGAGTCCAGTTTATACCTTTAACTTCTGTAGGTGAATTGGAGGCCCTCCGGTATTAACCATCTATATTGGGTCTCATTTTTTTCTTAGAAGTTCAGCTAAGGTGGAGTATTTGTGGTGTCTTTCCCTAATTCTCCAGGGTATGTCTTTCAAAATTCTAATTTCGTCTCCTTCTATTGTCATTTTCTTTTTATTTGCTTCTTGGAGTATTCGATCTTTTATATACTTCTTTGCAAACTTTACATGCACTTCCCTTGGAGTTTTGTGTTTTTTCGAATATGCCGAGTTTCTTCTATATATTGCATCTATATTTTCCGATAAATTCTTGCATAGGTAAAGGGAGGGCTTCTACTGTCCTGGCCCCACTGCTGGACCTCCTGATGGCACCTAGTATATTTTGGCTGCTGTGTGACAGAGTGTTGGATTAGATGGGCCATTGGCCTGATTCAACATTGGCTTCTCTTATGTTCTTATGTTCTTATGTTCGCTCCTCTGTTGTGGTGTCAAGCCACTTCCAGGTGTTTAAATGCCTTCCCCTCTGGAAAGCTGCTTTCGCTTTTCGTCCACCTTTTTTTTAGTGTCAGTGGTATGAGCATAAGTGGAGCTCTGCTCCTGAGTTTATAAAACCTACACTTAAAGGGTCACTCGTTTTAGCGTTTAGATGAGTTTGAGATCTCACAGAGGCCAGTTTGGGGTCAAAAGTTTAAAGGGAAGCATTCTGTTAGAGTGGTTGGTTTGAAGTAGAAATAGTACCTAGTTAGCACAGCCATCTGTCTTGTGCCAGAACTCATTTCCCATGTTCTCCTTAGGGCATGCTTTTGGCGGGAAAGTGACAGTATGCAATACTATTCTTGGACTTTGACTGCTGCTGAGAGGAACTATGCCCAAATTGACAAAGAGGGGCTCGCCTTGGTTGCTGGCGTGAAAAAGTTTCATGATTTCTTATATGGGCGTATGTTCTTCATGGCCACTGACCATAAACCACTTCTTGGACTGTTTGCGCCAAACCATTAGACCCCTCAGGTTTTGTCACCTCGTATGCTGTTCTGGACTGTGTTTATGGCAGCATATGACTTCACCCTTATCCATCAGCCAAGAAAAGCTATTGGGTCCTATTCTGGGTCTGGCTATTGATCCTGCTCCTGCATATGAAGTCATGGCCCTTGAAGAACTTCCTCAGCCACCAGTGAACACCTCTGACATTGTGGCAGGATCCAGCAAAGACTCCACAATCACCTGTGTACTTAACTGGGTGTGGAGGGGGTGGCCTGCAGATCGGGTGCCTATTGAATTTCAACCGTATTGCTCTAGACAAAAAGAACTGTCAGTGTATAAGGGTTGTTTGTTATGGGGAAATAGAGTGATGATTCCCCCCAGTCTGAGAAAAAGGGTTTTGGAGGAGTTACACGGGCATAGTCAGAATGAAGGCTCTAGTCCAGAGCTATGTTTGGTGGCCCCGTATTGACCATGACACAGAGGAGTGAGTAAAACTATGTTAAACATGCCAGGAATCCAAGCCGGACCCCCCTCAGGCTCCCATACAACACTGGGAAATGCCGCATAGACCTTGGTCAAGGTTGCATCTTGATTTTGCTGGGCAAATCCAGGGCCAAGTGTTTATGGTCAATGCATACTCTAAGTGGTTAGAGATAATACAAATGTCCAGGATGACATCAACTGCAGTCGTAAAAGCACTGCACCGTATTTTTGCAACCCACGGGTTGCCTAATACAGGGTTTCTGACAATGGAACTCAATTTACATCGTCTGAGTTCCAAGGGTTCCTCAGTAATAACTTAAACACATTGCGTCCACACCATTCCACCCAGCAACTAATGGGCAGGCCAAACGGATGGTGCAGACCACAAAGGAAGCCCTTCAGCATCTGATCCATGGGGACTGGAGTCAAAGGCTGGCTTCATTTATGCTCCACCAGCATATCACCCCCATGCTGTGACAGGGAGAAGCCCAGCAGAGCTGCTGATGGGACACCGGCTGATGTCGCTCCTGGATTGACTCCATCTCAATCTGACATCAGACAAGCCACCGCAGAGAGAGGTCCTGACAGCACCGCACTCATTCAAACTCAGGGATGCAGTTTTTGCAAGGAACTATGGCAAGGGGCATCTCTGGCTTCCAGCGTCTGTTGTGGAGGTAACCGGGACATTGTCCTATGTGGTGCAGACTACTGATGGCCGAAAGCTTAGGTGCCACATAGATCAGCTCAGGCAATGCTGGACTGACCCAGGCTTCAGGAACGAAGCAGAGACCGATGACGGCCAAGCTGGAGCAGCAGAGCCGAGGGAACCTCAGGAAATCAAGGTTGTTGCAGCACCTCAGGACTCAGAGTCCATCCAGGCACCCAGGGCCGAATTGAAACCAGCTCCGGAGACCGAACCACTGGCAGGTAATTCCTCGGGGGAACAGGGCAGTCCAAGGTCTATGGGCACTGAGACACTGCCCCAAACTGAACCTTTACAGTGGTCACAGAAAACTAGGCAACGGCCTGCTTATTTGAAAGATTATGTTTGTTCAGAGGTTGCCTCCTCTTAGGGGGGAGGGATGTTATGTATCTGGTATACATAAATAACAGAGCTTGAATCTCAATCCTATCTAGGCCTGGTATCCAAAAGACCAAACTCTGATTGGCTACTCTGCGTAGCAGGCCAATCAGGAAGCTAGAAGGTTATGGAGGGAGACAAATATATTGGCTGTTATGTTACTGTTTTGATTGGTTATTTATGCAACAAGGGGCATGGCTATGCCAGCTCAGATAGTTTAAAAGAGGGCCTGTTGCTCTCCTGTTTTTGTGTTGTTTCCTACCTTTGTAAATAAAGCAGAATCCCTGTTCATGAGCTGCTGCCTTAAGTCTCGTACTTAACAGCCATGATACACTTCAGAAATATTGCCATGGCAGCCATCCTGACATGTCCAGGATTTGCCTCCTCTTCCTTCCTATTGCTCCAGTACTCTGAACCCAGTCAAGTGACATGAGGCTGCATTTTCTCTTCATTTCAGAAGGAGACAGTGATATCCCCTTGAAACAGGTGGAAGAAAGGGCAGAAGAGGATATGGACAAAAATATGGAGGATTTCCCACCACAGGAAGGTGGGTATGGTGAGACCACCTCTCAAGAGATGACTCTCACTATGGGGTATTTCTGTCTATAATGCTTCACATAATCTCCCCCCCCTTAACCACCCAAAGAATTTACCCTGCCACTTCCTCTTGTGTGTGCCCATCTACTGATGTAAATGAGAGAACAGGATGTCAGTTATGAATGTATTGGGATACAATCCCTGGTGATGGTCTTGTGAATGTGAGCCCCAAACGCAACCATATACTACATCTCCAGTGAGTAACATCCCTTTTCTCACCTATGCACCACAGGCACATCTATATCCACCCAACTAGAGGCATGTGGGAGTCCAGCAAGTAGAAACCCGACAGGTATGTCTGAACCCTTGAACCACAGGCATAGTAAGGCATGAGAAGGTGGTGAATGGAGACCACAGCTGCTGCATGTCAAACCACTCTCCAGCATATATTTCCCTTTTTTTCTCCCAACCACAGAGTTTCCACCAGGAGTGATCCTCTCTGATCTGTCACCCAAATCCCACCTGGCTTTCATAAGGGCAAGGACAAAGCGTGTTTCAGCAGTTCAAAGAATTGGTGAGGAGATGATGTGACACTCCACCAGGCAGTGTGAAGCGCTGCTTGAAGCTGGGAGAAAAGATCAGGAAGACTTTATGCAGGTAATGACAGCATCTCATAGGGAGGAGAGGCAGTCCCGTGAAGCCTTATGTGGCATCCTGCAGGGTATCCTTTCTGCATTAACAGACCTCACAAGGACAATGAGAGGGGAAGGTGGAAGAGCCGCCACATAGGTGGCCAGTGTACTCAATCACTGTACCACAGTAAATGTTGATTTAAGCAGCCCAGGGACCGAGGATGGGGATGCTGGGAATGCATGTAGAGTTGATATGTCTGATAGTATCAAAGAGGGAGTGGTGACATAACCAGGCATAGATCTGCCATCAACCTCCTCTCATGGCACTCCCCACACTGTCCACAGTAAGTGAGTCATCAAGCCCAAAAAACCTTATTCTCCTCCATAGTAAATCTAGTCAACCCCCTAAGCCCTTCCCTATCATGGAGTTCAGTTGTGGCCTTACAATGTTAGCTTTGGTGAAATGTTGGATCCTCACAGTCTATCTGTCCAGTTAGGTGCATTATTTTAGTTCTGTCCCCTGTTTTGAGTAGGGGATGCAGTACTGTTTAGTTATTCTAGACCGGGGGTGTCAAACCCATTTTGTTGTTGTTGTTGTTGTTTTTAATAGATTTAGTTATCATTTTTCCATTACAAAGAGAATAAATACAGAAGTACATATGGGAGTTCATCTGGTCATTTTTTCAATCCAATTATACACTTTTTGCCATCTTTTCTGAAACATTTTCTCATCTTTTCCTGAAAGAATCATATTTAATTTGTCCATTTCTGCTATCTCAGCTATTTTCATAATTAATTCTTCTCTACTTGGTATTGTATCTATTTTCCAACATTTAGCTACGAGGATGCTTGACATGATAAGTATATACAAAATAATACATGAATCGTGGTACTTAATCCCTTCCGATATAATATTGAGTAGATAAATTTCTGGCTTTAGTTGTAATCATATGTTTAATATTTCTTCTACTATTTTTTTTAATACTTTTCCAAAATGTAACGATCTTTTCACAGTGCCACCATACCTGATAAAATGTTCCCACATTATTCTTGCATCTCCAACAAGTCCCTGAGACATCCTTATAGTATTTTGACAGTTTGTCCGGTGTCCAATGCCACCTATAAAACATTTTACATATGTTTTCCTTAAATGATACGGCTCTTAATAATGTCGCGGATTTCCAGGATTTTGACCAGTCATTTAAAGTTAGATTGTACCCCATATCTTGCATCCAGCTTATCATACATGGTTTTACTGTTTCTTCTTGTGTTTCATCTAATAGGAGAAAATTATATACTTTTTGTATAAGCTTATCTGAGGATGAAAGCCATATTTTATCTAGTTCTGATTTTGTTTTAATAAAGTTTATTGATTTATCTCTAACAAATCTAGATTGTAGTTGTATTTTTTCACAGCTAGTGAGATTTATGTTCATTGCTCGTAATGACTCGAAGGTTCTTAGTTCACTGTTTTTATTTAATAACATTTCATATGTTACCCTTTTATTGTCTTCTAATAATGTCAGAATTATAAAAGCCTCTAGTGGGGAGACCCATCTAGGTATTTTAAGATAGTACCTGTCTTTGATTTTTTTTTCCATACCTTCATTAACGCTCCTCTAATTATATGGTTTTGGAAGATTTGTTGCAGCTTATCTGTGTGATACCATATATAGGCATGCCAGCCCATATGTAAATCATGCCCTTCTAATTGTAGGGCCAAATCTGACATAAATGAGACCTTGTTGGGCCGGGCCATGAGTGTCATAAAATGTAATGCCAGGTAGCAAAGATATAAATTTTATAAAGGACACAAACACAAAGTGGATTTTTTAAACTTAAAATAAAATCATGCTTAAAACATTAGCACTCTTGCAATATTTTGTTTATTTAACAGTGTCTGATAACTGACACTCTTGCTCTGAATTACTGCATCAAAATGTCTGTGCTGTTGCAATCTTGAGTATGCTGTTCAGGTGTGTATCTGTAAGCTGCAAACCTATGATGATGCAGCAGCGGCAGAACTGGAAGAAGCAGAAGACAGCCAGTTCCTGATCCGGCCCTTGGGCCACATGTTTGACACCCCTGTTCTAGACTGTCTCTAAAGTAATCAAGGCATAACAGTGACTGTTGTATGAAAAGAATACTTTAAATAACATTTTGGGAAAAATTGAACAATTATAAAACTCAACTATTTACAAAACATCAAACACAAACCCTGTAAGCAGAACAACGTACAAACTAGAAAAAGACACACAAACAAACTATTCCCCCTCTGCCCCAGCTCCCTCCTGCACCGCAATAGCTGAGCCAAGCCACAGACCCTCAAAGTCTCATCTGAGCCTCAACATGGCTCTCTCCAGAAAACCAATGTGCTGTGAATGTCTGTCCACTGAAATTACAAACAGGTGCTCAGCATTAACAGCAAGTAGTACCATTCCCATTGGTAAGCACACAACAGGTCTATGATTGTATTATTCCAGTGGTGGCTTGTTATTTTGTTTTGGGGTTTTTTTGGGTTCACCACCAGTTGCATCTGTTCAATAAAAGCCATGCTGATGAATGACTGCATGCCTTGGATTTTTCTCACATTCCTGATTTAATTACAGGATAAGGCAGGAAAGGATAACTCACATTTCTGGCAAGCCATCTCCATGCTTGCCTTGAGCAGCTCCTGTCCGGCCTGGGGCTGCTCAAGGGTGGCCTGGATGAAGTCCAGCTGCTGGTCACCAGTTGGGGGGGGGGACTTTCAGCCACAGCAGCCTGGCCCTGTTGCTTGGTTCACCTACTCCTGCAAGAGAATGGGTAGCCGTTAGGATGTGCAATGATATTCCTTGGCAAGACAAGTAATGGCCATTGCTCTTACCTCTTAGGGACTCAGAGGAGGCTTCCAGTGCTGCTGCCTACCCCTCTGACTGTGAGGAGGCAATGTCTGTGTCCACTGACCTTAAAATGAGGGGTTAAAAATTAAAGGATAATAGGGGCATGCAAACACTCACACTTCCCATGCAATGTGCTATCAATGATAACACATCAGAGGCTGACTCTTACTGCATCTCCCTGAATCCCTATCTGCCCAGGGATGCTCAAACTCAGTCAGTCACTCAGGTTTAAATCCTGACACAATTACCATTCCAGGCACTGATCCTTGTTCTTGGACAGATGACTATCCCATAATACATGTAAATTTACCATGGTCATTCTCCTCTGGGTATCCAGTGGCCTGAACTGCCACACTCACACATAGCCCCACTCTTGTTGAAAATGACACAGGAAATTTGATTAATTTATGTTTTCCTGTGCTCTCTTGGCCAGGTCCCCCCTTTTACACACTGTATGGTGCTGTAGTCTGCTGTGGACCCACTTACCACTTCTTCTAGGGTGCAATGCTAATCTGATTGTGCTTTCCCCATCTAGAGCAGGATACCCAACAAACTCCACAGTTTACTCATGTGTGGTAATAAAAACCTCAGCAGACCACGCAGCTTTGACCTTGTGGTAGGGATTCCAATCCAACCTTACCTGTAATCTTTGCTCCCTCTAAGCCGTGGAGTCTTGTTAAAAAAAATCTGTGTGAGCTACTGGCATTAAAGTTGTGAGTGAGGGATCTGGCTACTGCATAACTTAGTTTGCTCTGGATACATCCTTCCTGAGCTAAGACAAAAAAAAGTGTGAGTCTGAGGCTAAAATCCTCTGAGCTAGCTCACACTACCTCAGATTAGAGGGAACACTGGCTGTAACTGGTATGGAGAAAACAGATACCCACATGCCCCAACTTCCCAGAACTGCTGTCATCTTTCAAGATAAGTATTACCAGTTTTCAAAGTGAATCACAAGACCTGCACCTCATTACAGCATAACATATGGGTGCCCAAAATATCTGGCTGTCTTGGCCCCTCTTTTCAGGCTGGGGGAAACTACCAGATTCATGCAAAGGGAACCTACAAGAAACTGTTGCAGAGTGAGATCTCCCTGATCATTTGCAAGGTGTACAGGGCTCTGAGATTTGTTTCCCTACCCTTTTAGCTTGTGTAATTTTTTTAAAAAAATTGATTCCTTTTACCAGGAGAGAAAAAAGGGGGGATGCAATAGCCAGTCTCCATAACTGCACAGTGGGAGCTATATTTACTTATGGGAAGTTTTTTTTTTTTTTTTAGTGCATGGAAGCAACAAATAATGGTGCACTGCAGTATACTGGGGGGGGCACTTACTTGCTGGTCTCCTCTTTGCCCAGCTTGGTTTCCCAGCCTGCCACCAAACACGTCTGAGGAGGTCTAATCTGGGGGGCCTGCCGCTGACGGGGGGTATTCCCCTCCAGTCCTCCAAAGTGTCAAAAAGGCTGCTTTTTCGTGCTTGAATTTGGCACAGCACTGAAAGGCACTTCAAGGGTGGCCAGCCTCTGAAAGTGTGGTGGCCACTTCCTTGAAGAGACTGAGGGTCTCCAGGTGGGTACTCGTCATGACCCTCTCTCTGTACTGGTTGTTATAGATTCTTCCTCCTGCCAATACACACCCTTCTTTGGACTCACATCCAAGTCTTCAGCAAGAGTACTTGTGCGCATGCACACTTCAAATGAGGAAACTTACAGGCACCCAATAACCATGCACCTGGCCTGAAATAACGCTGGGGGGGAGATTGTTTTTGAAAGTTTTCTTGAAATATCCATGAGGCTAACTGGCTGAGTTATTACATAAACACTCCCCCTTAATTATTTATCAATCTTATATTTGTGTTCTGTGCAAACCATGACCTTCTACTCTCCCCTCTTAATGGAAGATCATTTCAGTATCCGTGTTCAGCCCCCTCCCCAAATTGGCAGTGGACCTTTCCCATTGATTTCCTTCAGGTCTTCCTTCAGGTTTAATATTGGTGCAAAAGAAGGTGGAATGAGGGAACACCCAAAGAATGCCTGTGTTTTGTGATAAATGATAGGTAGCCCTGATTTGTAGCCAGCTGCCATTTTAATATTAAACTGGCAATTTATTCCCCATTGAAATAAGTTTCTGGGTACAAATCTGGCACCTAATCCCCCCCCAAAAAAAAATAATGGAGCTCTTCTTCTAACAATCTCAGGAAAGTCAAGAAGGAGGCAATGGCGGCTGGTGAGAGATTGCTATTATTTTAATACCTTTAATATATAACATTTGTGGAAATGCATAAAAATGGTGTTAGTGAGTGCCACATAACCTTTTCACCTGAGCAATAAAATGCTAAATTCCATGAGGTTATTCCCAGGGCAGTCTGAGAATAAAGCCTCTCAAAATGATGTGTTTGGTCTTTGCATGCTTTTCCTCTACCTTCCTGGAGTGTCAGATAGAGTTCTTGCAAAGGACACTGCTTTTTATTGAGTCTGGCCAGACAGCACAGGAGTGTCTCTTCCTTTAAACATCCTTATTTTTTCCAGATAACATCATTTGGACCTAGCATTGCTAGCTCCAGGTTGGGAAATTCCTGGAAATTTAGGGGTGGAGCCTGGGGAGGATAGAATTTATGGAAGGGAGATACTTCACCATGGTATAAGGCCATGCAGACCACCCTCCAAAGCTGCCATTTTCTCCAGGGGAACTGATCTCTGGATATCAGCTGTAATTCTGAGAGGTTTCCATGCCCCGCCTGGAGACTGGAAAGAGTATTTGGAACCAAATAACACATTAATAAAGAGCATTTGGCCACAGCCACTCCATGTCTTTTCAAACAAGTACCTGATAAAATGTAGTCAGAGACAATGGCTGCTTTGACAGAATCATGATCACATGGCCCTGCCTAGGGTTGTCAGCTCCAGGTTGGGAAATTCCTAGTGATTTGGTGAATGGAGCTTGATGAGGGTGGAGTTTGGAGGGGACTTCAACATGGGATAATGCCATATAGTCCACCTTCCAAAGGCACCATTTTCTCCAGATGAACTGATCTCTGTTGCCTGGAGATCAGTTGTGATACCAGGAGAGCTCCAGCCACCACCTGGAGGTTGGCAACCCTATCCCTGCCCCCATTTCACTTGGTGTAGTGGTTAAGTGAGTGGACTCTAACCTGGGAGAACCAGGTTTGATTTCCTACCCCTCCACTTGCAGCTGCTGGATGTTCTTGGGCAAGCCATAGTTCTTTCAGAGCTGTTCTCCCAAGGACAGTTCTCGAAAGAGTTCTCTCAGCCTCACCTACCTCACAGCCAAAGCTCCCTCTAAGCTGTGTATCTTATGAGCAAAAATTCTACTTTGTGAGCTACTGACATTAAAGTTGTGAGTGAGGGATTTGGGAACACTGAGGGAACACTGGTCGCAAACCATTCTTCTTCGATGGGGAGTCCAGGAAAATGCAGATCAGCAGTTCTTTTGATTAAAGTTTTTACTGAACAACAACTACAGGAAACAAAACATTTTTCTCAAACAACAATATCAACAATGTATAACATATTTATATAACAATTTTTATAACTGTAAGGTCATGGAGTGCAAGGATATCTCAGGATTGCCACCTCAGTGTCTGCGATGCCTCTGAAACCACAGGGTGATTGCAGCACGCACTGCCCTCCCCTCCTCACAGTGTCCCTCATTCCCTCCTGGCTGGGGTTGCTGCGAGTGAGGAGTGCTGTGTTGCTCCGTGGCCTCCACTGTGGCCAGGTGGTCATGCTCCTCACAAATGTTGTGCAGCACAGCACATGGGCACAGTACTGCATTGAGGTTGTGTTCCGTTACTGGCAGCTTGACCCCCAGATACCTCCAGCAAGCCTTTAGGCATCCAAAGGCCTGCTCCATCACACATCTGGCCCTGCTGTGTGCCCTGGTAAATGCTGCCTGCTGTGGGGTTAACACTCCTGTATAGGGCATTATGAGCCAGCAGTGCATGGGGTAAGCGGCATCTGCTATAATTAGAGGAGGGCTCTGTACCCCCTCAATAGTTAGTGTGGGGTTTCCTGGCATGAATATGCCTTGGTCCATGGCATCTATTAGTCTAGACTGCCTTAGCATATGTGCATCATGGCTCCTGCCAGCTTCTCCAATGGTGACATCTATGAAGCACCCTTGGTGGTCCACAGTCCCTTGTAGGAGGACAGAATAATAGTTCTTTCAGTTGTAAAATTCTGCAGCTTGCCCTGGTGGTGCTCGGATTGGGATGTGGCAGCCATCCATGGCTCCCACACAGTAAGGAAATCCCAGCTCTTCAAATCCAAGTATAACCTGAGAAAAGTAAAGGATAACATCAGTGTTCAGGCCCACAGTACCTTGCTCTATCTAGATTTATCAGTAACAGTCATACATAATATCTACAGTACTTTAGAATTACAGTATAAAGACTGGTGTGTAGGAATGCATGTTCTAAACTAACAAGACATGACCCTGCCAGGACATTCATCATTTGTAGTTTCAGGCCCAATGCATCCTTTTAACGTAGACAACAATGCCCACAGTCTCATTTGGAATTAACTGATGACAGTAACAAAGTGAAATGCTTGCTAGCAACTTGACTACATTGTGCCACAGTTGTAACTTATGGCATTGTTTGATACACATATAAAACAGCCAGTGCTCCTTCTGAGCTGTAGAGTCTTGTGAGCAAAAATTCTACTTTGTGAGCTACTGGCATTAAAGTTGTGACTGAGGGAATTGGCTACTGCATAACTTAGTTTGTTCTGGAGCTGTCCTTCATGAGCCAAAATAAAAATGTGTGAGCCAGAGGCTAAAAAATTCTGTGCTTGCTCGCACTAACTCAGCTTAGAGGAAACATTGAACACAACCATGCCTGCATCACTGACACCCCCTGAAGTCCTGTTATAAATCTTGACAATTAACACTTCCAGCTCTCTTTTGTAGTAATTGCCATCTGGACATTACCATGGTAGTGGTCATCCACAGGTGTCACTGACTGGTCACCATTACATTCCCTGTGCCTGAAAGGACATATGTTAGAAAACACCTCATTTCTGTCATCCATTTGCTTTACATGGGAGATGCTCACCCATCCAGGTGATTGCAGACATACAGTGTGGCTCAACAAATGTGCCTCGATAGCAAGGCAGACCTCCGCCACTATTCCAGCCACAGTTGATTTTGCTATGCTGAACAGGGTGCCAGCCACACGATAGCATGTGGTATTGGCCAGCCAAGATAGGGCAATGGCCACATGTTCCTCTACTGGTATGGGGTCCCTCATGGCTGTCCCCTCGCACTGGAGATGTGGCCTCAGAGGTCCACCAGCCACATGAAGGTGGTCCTGGTCATCCTAAAATTTTGTAACCACTGCCCATCCTCCCATATGACCTGGGCACAGACAGTCCAGAATTCAGCTGGCTGAGGATAGACCCACCACCTACATGGGGCCACTTGCTCTGCCAGTGTTTGGAGATGTGCCATGTCAAGGGACTCTGAAAGCACAAAGTCCCTCAGTCTGGCTCCCCTATGCATGAGGCGATGTCTGATCTATATCAGCCTCCACACTCTCATGGCTGCCAACCTGTGGTGCAGGTGACAGGCCACTGTGAGGAAAATCTGAGTTGGCAGAAGTGTCACCAGGCACTGCTCCTGAGGATTCATGCAAGTGTCAAATATGAGTGGGAAAAAGGTTTTTTATAGAGGAGTGGACAGCTCAGGCTGATTGATACAGTTATGTGAGTGAAATCATGGTGCTCTACAGAACTGTCAAACGAAAGCTGTGATTCACTCTAGTGGTTCTGCACATGTGCAATAAGGTTTCTTCCATTATATGGATGAGCGCTTATGTGCATGCACAAATTGAAGGGAAAAACCCACCAACAAATGCTCCCGCGCATTAGTCATGTAGACAGCAGGGAGTGATGTGACTGTGCTGTGAGGCAGGATAAGGGAGGTAAGTGTGATTGCGATTATCCAGATAAAAGATAACTGCATCAGAATGGGACCGGTTTAAACCACTCTCAGTACGCTGTCTGAACACACCCTGAGACTGTCAGATCAAATCTAGTCACAAATTTGGGGACTGAGTATTTTTTCATCAAGGATACTATGAGTGAGAGTCCAAATTTTGAAAATATTATCTCATTAGTACTACACACCACAGCAGTTATCTCATATCTTAAGATCATATTCACTGCACTGTTGAAGAAAGTGTGGGGGGTCAGAACTTATGCGCATTGCTGGTAGCAATGCATAAAAATTTAAAAATTCTGGAGACAATGAATGAGGTACAATTAATTACAGGTTACATAGTGCCTTTGACAACTGAAATACTGTTTTTAAATCATTGGCCAGATGTCTCATTTCCACATATTATTTTTTTAAAAAACTGATTGCCATCCTAATAGCAGCCAAGAAAGCAATAGCCACTACCTGGAGATGTTTAGATGGACCTTTACTCACATTATGCGTATCTGGTCTAAGGACTGTAATAGAAATAAAGTGAATGGGGGAAAAATCTACTCACATTATGGCACCATAAGATATGGGAAATGTACGTAATGGACAAAATCACTTATCAGGTGAATCAGTATGAATCACATCCTTCTTGTTCAGATTTTATTGAAATTTTGTCCATTGTATTGGATTACCTGCAGCAACTTGAAGTGGTTCCAAAGAACCTGAAATATAATGCATATATTGTATATAATCTATATGTAGTGATATATGTTATTGCTTTGTTTTAATGTATCTTTTTAATTTGTTAATAGATGTTTTGTTCAAAAATTGTTAAATAAAAAATAAAAGCTGCTATTGAGGCTCAGAAGGTTCTCGGGATCAGAGTAGTATGTAGTATGTGGTGACAAGAAGTTAACATTAGAAGAAATATCCCCTACTCTTGTATGAACTATGGCTATATTTGTGAATAGCTTGAGGTTAAGGGGATGATTTATGCTCGTTTCCCTTCAAGCTGTATATCTTCAGTCTGCATACCACTCTGTCCCCAAGAGTCTCCATTCTTTGTTGTTGTTGTTCAGTTGCACAGTTGAGTCCGACTCTTTGCGACCCCATGGACCAGATTACGCCAGGCCCTCCTGTCTTCCGCTGTCCGCTGAAGTTTGCTCAATTTCATGTTCGTTGCATCGATGACACTGTCTAACCATCTCAACCTTTGCCGTCCCCTTCTTCTTTGACCTTCAATCTTTCCCAGCATCAGGGTCTTCTCCAGTGAATGCTCCCTTCTCATTTGGTGGCCAAAGTATTTGAGCTTCAACTTCAGGATCTGGCCTTCCAGGGAACAGTCAGGGTTGATTTCTTTTAGGATTGACTGATTTGATCTCCTTGCAGTCCAAGGGACTCTCAAGAGTCTTCTCCAGCACCATAGTTCAAAAGAATCTATTCTTCGGCGCTCGGCCTTCCTTATAGTCCAACTCTTGCAGCCATACATTACTATGGGGAATACCATTGCTTTGACCATGCGGACTTTTGTTGGCAGGGTGATGTCTATGCCTTTTATCATGCTGTTTAGGTTTCCCATTGCTTTCCTCCCAAGGAGCAGGCGTCTTTTAATTTCATGGCTGCAGTCACCATCTGCAGTGATCTGGGATCCCAGGAACGTGAAGTCTGTCAATACTTCTACGACTTCCCCTTCTATTTGCCAAGGAATGATGGGGCCAGATGCCATGATCTTAGTTTTTTTGATGTTGAGCTTCAAGCCCACTTTTGCGCTCTCCTCTTTGACCCTGAGCAAGAGGCTCTTTAGGTCCTTTTCACTTTCTGCCATCAGAGTGGTATCGTCTGCATATCTGAGGTTATTGATCTTTTCCCCAGCAATCTTAACTCCAGCTTGTGATTCATCCAGGCCAGCATTTCGCATGATGTACTCGGCATATACATTCAATAAGCAAGGTGACAATATACATCCTTGTTGTACTCCTTTTCCTATGCTAAACCAATAAGTTGTTCCATATCCGGTTCTAACTGTTGCTTCTTGACCCTTATACAGGTTTCTCAGGAGACATGTGAGGAGACATGCTCCATTCTTAGGAGCAGCTTTTTCATGTGGGGAGCGACATTGGGTAGAAATCTTTCAGTCTTCGCATTCATAGATTGTTGAATTCAATCAAGTGGAAGCAGATAAAATTTAAAGCACTAGTTCAATATTTAATGGTATGGCGAACAGGTTTTCCTGTAATTAAATTCAGCAGGAGGAGGAGGAGGAGGAGTAGTTGGGTTTTATACCCCACTTTTCTCCAT
The DNA here is from genome assembly GCA_029375565.1 of Gekko gecko. Classification (NCBI taxonomy): domain Eukaryota; kingdom Metazoa; phylum Chordata; class Lepidosauria; order Squamata; family Gekkonidae; genus Gekko; species Gekko gecko. Next base: position 268,512,529 of record JAPDNY010000001.1, read on the forward strand.
GGCTTCCCTTCCTCTCCCCACAACAGGCACCATGTGAGGTAGCTAGGGCTGAGAGAATTGTGACTGGCCCAAGATCACCCAGCAGGCTTCATATGGAGGAGAAGTGGGGAATCAAACTCGGTTCTCCAGATTAGAGCCTGCTGCTCTTAACCACTATACCACATTGGCTCTCACACCTGTCACGAATTCACATTCCCTGAGTGAATGTAGAAAATCTTTAATGAGAAACTGGAGCAGGCTTTAGTAGGACGATGGGTAAAATTATGATCCAGTCTCTAGCTGTAGTCATGACTAATGCCCCCTGAAAACCATGGAAATGTAGTTAGCTGTGACTAACAAACTATATTGTTTTCTATTATATGTTTATTCATAAGAGTGTCAAACCAAGTTCAAGGGCTTACTACTTAACTGGTGGGTGTAGTCATGAGTAGCTAGATCAGGGCCATGGAGTTTAGCTGAGATACTCTAGATCTGACCATATTTAGAAGCATTTGCAATTTACCATTTGGATCTCTGCCCACAGGACATTCTTTATGTTTTTTCTGTGATTAAGTAATATTATATTAGAAGTCAGAACATTTCCTTTCCCCCAGTTTACTCCGTGTAGTTTTATAGGATTAATATATTTTTGTCTAGAAATAAAACAAGTGTCTCAAGGGAATCCATTCAGCTGTGCTGTAAGCATTTCACTCATAATTCCTTTATGCCATTCATTAAATTTCTATGATATCCCTAAGATTTAGTTAGTTCCAAGATGACTTAAAGAAGTCTTCCTGAAGTAGCCAGTATCACACATTAAAAAGTAATATGGTACAACTAGCGCTTTGGAATCTGCAGTAAGGAAAATAGGTCATAATCCTTGCAGTTATCTGATACTTCAAATGATTGCTATTGTTTGCTTTGGAAAAAGTCACATTCTCAGATATATTTATTTGTCAATAAAGGCCAATCCGATGAGGTTGGTACCATTAGATGCCTTTTTAGCTTGTTTGTAGATAAATGCCTGCTGTTTCAATACTTAGGGAATAACAGCACACATAAAAACCTATATTAAATAAAACAGAAGAAGGGGAGGGAGGAGAAAAGTATGCCTTTTGAGTATGCCTGGGTTTCATTGCAAACATCATTGGCATTATGTGTCTCTATCCAAAACATTACAAAATAACTCTACAATGAATTAACATTACTTGTACAACTGTTATAGTACTGATTTGTGTTTATGTCATTAAATCATTTACAGTGCTACCATAAGCAGAGTTACACACCTTCAGGGCCAGCTCGAGGTGTCTCTGCGCCTTAGGCGGGCACAGATGCCAACCTCCTGGTGGGGCCTGGAGACACCCACCATGCCGCCCCCGCCTCCTCTCCCCTCCAGGGGGGAGGGGGAGGGTGGGCAAGCCACAAGCCAGGGAAGGGGTGGGGGTTTAAACCCCTGCCCCTTTGGTCCCAGTGTCAGCTTCCTGAGGGGGAAGGGGAGGGTGGGCAAGCTCTGCCGTCACCTCCTGCGCCCCACCGTGGTGCTCTTCACTGGCAGTGGTGGGGAGGTGGTGGTGACAGGGGGCTTTTTGTGGGAGGGGCAGGGTGCAGTTTGGTGCCCCTGCGGCCAGCGCGCTCTAGGCGAGTGCCTAGCTTGCCTAGCGAGCAAGCTGGCCCTGCACACCTTCTAAATCAATTGACTTCAGTGGACTTGCTGGAGTGTAACTCTGCTCAAGATAGAACTTTTAGAGAGTAATCCTATGCAGGTCTACTCAGAATCCTCCTGAAATTTACTCAATGGGACTCAAAGTCCCAAGAAAGTGCTTTTTAAAGTTTGCATTGTCAGTATGTAATGTAGACCCCTCCAATATAACACTCAGGGGCTTTCATCAGATTCTTCACCCCTCCCCAGAAAGTCTGCAACAACCCAACCACACTCCACACAACACACTAAACCATTTTCTTAACTAGCAAATGAATCCATAGCTGGACAAAGGTTCTACCCTACTAATGGTTGCCCTTGCAATTTCCACCATTGGTCTCCGTCCCCATTCCATTTAAATTTGTGACTGAGGTGAGAAAGTGCCCTTTTCAGATATTCAGATTCAGGAATGTGCATTGGGGAGTGGGATTATGGTAGAAGTCTCCTTCCTGACCCATGATTTTCACTGACATTCCTACATTACTTTCTCTATATGATCAGAAGGTCCACATTTTCAGGGTTTCTGACTACACAGAGAGTTGCATTACTCTATTCATACATTCTGCTGAATGTACCTCGTTGGGGCAGAAAGTTGCCACTGCATTCCCATGAATTTTTTTGCTTTGTATGAGTTATGGTTATGCCAGGATTTTTCCCTTTAAGACTGAGAATGTTATGGTATTTCCAGCTGTTGTGCATGATCTTTGGGTGTGCTTAAAATAGTTGTTATGTGAGTCTGTTGCTTTATGAACCTTCAGCAAAGGGAGCAGCATCAGAAATCTTCTTATATTTATTTTGCAACTATCAACTGTAAGTATGTTTCCATAAAGCTTTGTTAAATTATGCAGGATTAGAGATATAACTTTGTTTAAACTTCTTGACATGTTTTCAATAGTGAAAGAAATGTGATGTACTTTTCCTGCCGTGAAAAAGTCTGTTGAAACACAGCTTCAAGCAAGCATCTGTGTGCAGGATGGTTACCAACAGGATTTGATACTGCTTTGATTTGAATGCAGGATGCTTCTCAACAGGATTTGAAGCAGTTATGATTTGGGTATACTGAATGCATCCCTAATGTCAGCTATGCAGCTGCCATAGTTGGGATGAGGGGGATGCTTGCTGCTGGATAAATTATGCTTAGCTTGGAATGTTATGTTTCAATTCTCCCTCTTCTTTATCGCCCTGTAGCCTGAGACTGTGACCTTGGTACCTTGTTGCTCTATTCTCTGGGAATGTATAGCTGGTTAGCTTAGGTGGGCTTTTGCTTTTATTCTGATTGGCCCAAGACCACCCCCTGACCTTTGAATCAAATATATCATTTGGCTGTGCACACTTATTTTCAATCCTGACACTAAATGTGTATGTAGATTATTTGCCTTTACAGACTCCAATAAACTTTACTCCTTTGGAAAGAAAGTTGTGGGGAACTGATTGCTGCAGGACTCTGACACAGTGTCAGGATTCCTCTCCATCCCTGAACCTCGCACCTCACCATGAGTGGCGAAGAGAACAGGGAAGTTCCAGTAACCTCTACTGAGGAAACCCTGGTGTTGACAGGGACCCCCATCACCACCACCCTGAGTGGCAGGGTGAGTGGGGGAGCGGATGTGTACTGCCTGAAGAGGCCCAGACATGATCCTTACTCGTAGGCCCCAATCTCCATGGATACGAGAGTTGTGGATAACCACCCCCCTGGTCGGGAGGGACACAAGCCACTACAACTACGTTCCCACTGTGGAGAATGCATGAGATGTGGGAAGATATGGTGGTGACATAGAGGACCAGATGCAGCAAATGAGCTGCCAGTTCCAGGCGCAGCAGGAAGACCTCTGGAGGGAGATGCACAAGATCTTCCTCGACCTCCCTTGCATGATTACACAAACAGTGCAACATGAATTATGTCTGCAATGTCCTGCTGATCCAGCAGTACCACCCTAGGGCAGGAGCAATCAGCCCCACCACAGCAACAGCCACCAGGCCAGGTACCACAGCTGGTCCCAGTGCTGGGTCCAGGGCAGCTGCCAGTGCCAGCAGGTTCAGCCAGACCAGGAGCTCCTGCAGGGCCACTACCCGCCAGGCCAGTAGGGCCCCCGGTCCCCAGACTCAAATATCCGAAGGAGTTGCTGGATGCTACATTCGATGGGGAACTGGAGAAGTTGGCCTTTTCCCTGCTACAGGTGCACAAGTTTCTCTGGGACTGCGGCCACACCTTTCCAACTGACGAGCACCAAGCAGACTATATCAGGTCGAAGCTGAGGGAGCGGGCAGCTCACTGGTACATGAGATTGTACAATCTGTGGGGCCCTGAGCTCAGAGATGTGCAAACGGCAGTATGAGGATCCCTTGGGCTTAAGCTGAGATGGAGAGGTTGGTTTCCCCTTTAAGTTTTGCAATACTCTCAGTTTTTAATTAGAAACTTGTAGATTCCTGCAACTTGCAAACTCTTGATTGGGAACCTGGAAATTCCAATAGACTTTTGCAATGCTCCCAATTTTTCCCCTATTTGGGGTAGAATGTGGACCCCTCAGGGCACTCTTTATAAATACTAATTAGAAAGGACTGGATTTCTATACCTTCTGAACTGGATTTATAAGAACTTGGTTTGTTCTCAGATTATATTGTAAAGCTTCTCTTCTTTTACCCAGTTTAAAAACTGTGTCTCTGGATTTATGTGAAGTTACTTTCCTTCCCCCCCCATCCCTTTCCCCCATGGATAACAGATATAAGAATAACAACTGTATTCCAGTTATTGTTCTTGGTGTTGGGCTTATCATACAGCAGCATCCTTGGCAATATCTTCTATAGCACAGCCTGTATCTTTTACAGCACAGCTTGTTCTTAAACAAGAGTATTGGAGTGCAATTTGTTAGAGGGGGGAAGTAAAATCTACAATTGAAGAGAACATACAGAATGGCTGGTACTCACAAACCTCCAAAAATACCCTCAAGCTCACCTGGAGTACCCATATCAGTGACTTCAAATATACCATCCACCCCAACCATAGAATTTCAAACATTAATACAAGATTCTATTAAAGGAGCAATCTCTGAAACTGTTAATCCAATTAAAGAAGCAATGAAGGTGATCATGCAACAGTTTTCAATCAATATGGAAGCTTTACAAAGACAAATAGCAGATAATATTCAGAAAATCACAGCCCTTAATAAAACTACTGAGAAAATGAATGTGAAGACAAAAAACTGGAGACTAAAGTACAAGCAATAGATTCAAAACAACTTCTTATGGAACAAGACCTAATTAGACTTCAGGTAGATAAAGCGGCCTTCATACTAAGTTTTCAAAACATACCAAAAGAACAAAATGAAGAAATCAGGGAAAAAATGGCCCATAATTTACTGAAATATATGGAAATTGAAGAGAAAGTATTGGGAGAGATAGACATCGCCTTCAGAATGAATTCATCATATGCCAGGAGACACCAATTGCCAAGAGAAGTGCATGGGAGATTCCACAAAAGAATTTTTAGAGATGAAATCTTAAAAGCTTCAAATAAAACACCCTTCAAGATTGACAATACAGAAATAAAGATATTAAAGGAGATTCCCTGGAGAGTCATGGGGGGGAAAGAATATATGGAACTCACAACAATTTGTTGTTGTTGTTCAGTCGCACAGTCGAGTCTGACTCTTCGCGACCCCATGGACCAGATTACGCCAGGCCCTCCTGTCTTCTTCTGTCCACTGAAGTTTGCTCAGTTTCATGTTCATTGCATCGATGACACTGTCTAACCATCTCATCCTTTGCCGTCCCCTTCTTCTTTGACCTTCAATCTTTCCCAGCATTAGGGTCTTCTCCAGTGAATGCTCCCTTCTCATTTGGTGGTCAATTTGGTGACTCACAACAATACTGAGACAAAACAGAATAAACTACAGGTGGCTTCTTCTGGAGGGCCTAATCTTTACCCACAGAGGCAAAAGACACAGAATTACATCGATTTTCAAGGCAGAAGATTTTTTAAGGACACATTGAAATGACCTTTTATTAGAAAAGAAAAATCCTGAGACAGAAGATGAAGAGGAAGAAGAAGAGGAAGATTCCCTTCAAGGAGTTTCAGGTACATCAGACACAAACAAGAAAGAATCTAAGAAACACGGAAGTACATGGACCTCTCCAGTAGTTACATAGAAACATACAAGAGACACTCAGGACCAGCAAACCCAGAACCAAAATGAGTAAAAATAAAATAAGGATAATTTCAATAAAAATTAATGGTTTGAACTCAACCCCCAAAAGAAGACGTATGTTTCATCAATTAGAAAAAAAAAAAATCTAGATATAATATGTCTCATATTAGAAAAGATGACCAAAAACACATTCATGTTAAAAAGTTTGGTAAAACTTTTATGGCATCAGACAAGCAAAAAAAAGAAAAGGGGTGTAGTGACATATATAAAGGAACATTTCAACCTGAGCTGATTTATGCCTCACAAGATGACCGAATTTTAATGGTTCAACAGCCAAGACAAATTAAGACTTTATTAGTAAAAATCTATGCTCCTAACCAACACCAAGAATTTTTTTATAAAACATTACAATACCTGATTTCCAAACAAGATTTTCAAGAAATTTGTATAACTGGTGACTCCAATGCAGTTTTTGACAGAAAAGAAGATAGAAAAACTACAAAGGGAAATCAGAAATGAAGAAGAAGAAATGAACTCCATCCAGCCTTTTACCAACTAATAGAAGAATGTAACTGCACAGATGCATGGAAAGTAAGAAACCCTTTGAAGCAAGAATATACCTTTTACTCAGCAAGAAACAATTCTTGGTCAAGAATAGACATGTGTTGGATGTCAGCTACTATGGCCAATGAAATTTTAGAAGTGGAAATTCAACCTTTAACATTTGCAGACCACAATCCGATTATGCTTGAGCTGCAAGATACTCCCAAAAGAAATAGATGGACTTTAAATACAGCAATTCTAAAAAATGAGAGATTTATAGAAAACTCTAAGAAAGAATTTCAATTCTTTTTTGAAAAGAACATACATCCGGATATGTCTATAAATATAGCATGGGATGCTTTTAAAGCATTTGCAAGGGGATGGATGATAAAAGAATCAGCAAACTCTAGAAAACAAAGACAAGAAAACTACTTACATTTACAGAAATTAATAAAAGAATAAGAATAAAAAATAAAATAAGAATCAACTAGCAAACAGAGGAAGATTAAGCTTAAGCCTTTGAAACATCAAATGAATGGTTCTCTAACTCAAGAATTAGCAAAAAAATGATGTATGCTAAGCAGAACTATTTTGAAAATGCAAATAAACCGACCAGACGGCTGGCATACAAGCTGCATAAGGAAAAGGAAAAGAACTATATAAGAACACTAAGAAATAAAAAGGGAGAAGAAAAAAACAACTTACAGGACTTGAAAGCTATTGTTCAACAATTCTATCAAAAGCTATACAATAAAGCTGAAGCTACACAACAACAAGTTAGACAATATCTAGAGAAATATAAGCCAAAAAATATTCACAGAGGAACAAAGGAAACTATTAAATCAATCTATTTCATTAGCTGAACTGACAGAAGCCCTTAAAAAACAAAAGAGGAGGAGGAGATTGGATTTATACTCCACCCTTCACTTGGAGTCTCAGAGCAGCTTACAAACTCTTTTCCCTTCCCCTCCCCACAACAGACACCCTGTGAGGTAGGTGGGGCTGAGAGAGCTTTAACACAAACTGCTCTTTCATGAACAGCTGTGCCAGAGCTTGTGACTGATCCAAGGTCACATCAGCAGGTACAAGTGGAGGAGTGGGGAATCAAACCCGGTTCTCCCAGATTAGAGTCTGCACACTTAACCACTACACCAAACTGGTAAAGGCCCAGGTCTGGATGGGCTACAAACAAGGTACGGATGAGAAAGAAATTAAAAATTATAGACCCATCTCTCTTTTAAATGTGGACTATAAAATATACGCCTCTATTTTAGCAACAAGATTGAAAAAAGTTTTGTCACAAACAATACACTAGATCAAGCTGGTTTTCTCCCCAGAAGGCAACTCAAAATAATGTACGAACCATTCTAAATGTGTTAGAAAACTATGAAGCTCACCCAGAAAAACAATTGGCCTTAATTTTCCTAGATGCTGAGAAAGCTTTCAACAATGTTAGCTGGAATTTCATGTTGGAAATGCTTACTTATTCACAAGTGGGCACAGAGTTTTTTAAAATGATTAAAGCTATCTATACAAAACAGCTAGCTAAGATTTCCATTAATGGGGACCTTTCTCAGAATATTGAGATTCAGAAAGGGACACAGCAAGGATGCCCCTTGTCCCCTCTGCTATTTATCTTTGTGCTTGAAATTATGAATGAGGTGATTAGAATCAATGAACAAATTAGAGGCCTTAAACTAAGAGGGGAAGAATTCAAATTGCTGGCATTCGTAGATGATTTAGTCTTCAACTTAGAGAATCCCTTTCATTCTATAAATACACTTATTAACCTGCAACAAGAATATGGGACAGTAGCAGGTTTGAAAATCAATGTCAACAAAACAAAAATTATGACAAAGAATATGACTGAGAAATATTCAATAGCATTACAGAAAAAATCAGGGTTTGAACTACAACAAAAAGTTAAGTTTTTAGGAATAACCTTGACCAATAAATGCAGTTCTTTAATGGAAAATAAGTATATGGAAATACTGAAAAGAATTTAAAAAGATCTCAAAAAATGGAAAACCTTGCAAATTTCCTTTATCGGTAGAATACCTACCATCAAAATGAATATTTTACCAAGACTCATGTTTCTTTTCCAAAGTATACTGATTGTTCAAAATCAAATCTATTTTAAGGTATTGGGCAAAATAACAACACAGTTTATTTGGCAAGGGAAAAGACCAAGAATAAAACTTAAGGCTTTACAAGATACCAAAGATAGAACTGGCTTTGACTTTCTGAATTGGCTTTTATACTACAGATCAGCTGCACTGGCCTGGATTAAAGAATGGATTACATTGGAAAATGAAAGATTATTAAAACTAGAAGGCCATGATTTGTTACTGGGATGGCACACCTTTTTATGGTATGGGAAAATAGCTTCCCATAATTATTTTAAGCAACATTGGCTTAGAGCTGCATTAATGAACGTATGGGAACTAGTTTCAAAGCAATTTTATTCCAAGACATCAAGACTGATAGCTTTTTTTAGAAGCTTTTACAAACCCAAAGGTATATCAAGAAGACCAGACAAAACGATACATGGATTTATTAGATTCACAATTTAATTTGAAACCAATATCTGATTTATCATGGTGGCAAAAGGCTCAAATAGAGTCCAGATATATTAAAGATAAAACTGTAGGATTTAATGAAAATCTGTTAGAAATTGAAAAAAAAAATTGATTTATGCTGACCAGAATTTTATATAAAAAATGTATGTTTTGTTGTTAGACTATAAGATGCATGGTGAAATTGTTAAGACAGCTATGATTCACTGAGCACAAAATCTGGGACATAATATTGAATTAGACCAATGGTCACAGATATGGGGGGAAAAAATCACAAAAGCAATTCCGTATAAAGAGAATATCTATAAAATGTTTTATAGATGGTATGTTACACCTGAGAAATTCGCTGAGTATGATTCTAAATGTTCTAATATATGTTGGAAGTGCCAAAACAAAGCAGGATCCTTCTTTCACATGTGGTGGTTGTGTGATAAAGCAAAGAAATATTGGGCCTGGATTCATGAGATTCATGCAAAAAAAAAAAAATCCTAAAATGTACAATACCTTTCATCCCAGAATTCTTTTTATTGAACATTTTACCAGATACTTGTAAAAGAGATTATTGTTACCTTATAAGGTACATAATCACCTCTGCCAGGATTTTATATGCTAAATATTGGAAGAGTTCTGAGGTTCCAACCAAAGAAGAAATTATTAACAAGATTCTGGAAGCGGCTGAACTGGATAAACTAACTTTACTATTAAAAGGACATAAAGAAAATACATTTGAAAATACATGGGTAAGATTTTACAGATGGTATGAAAATTTTGATAACTCAAAGCGATGAACAACCTTAAGTCTAATACAAAGGCAAAAGAAGAGAATTTTTTATCTAACAGCAACTATAAAAGGGATTTTTTTTGTAAACGGCATAGAGAAAAATGTTAGGAATATGATGGGACAATGTAAATGTGTTTATATTTATTCCCGAAAAGGTTAGTCCAAAACAAAAGAGGGCCAAATTTAAAATCCACTTAAAAAACATACAAAAACATACATGTATTTATTAAACACAGATATGTTTACAAGGGCTGATAAAATAGACCTGACGCGTTTCGGCCTTAGCAGGCCTTTTTTTCAAAGATTGTATGGATTCTTTTGACCAACACTGCTTTTAATTGAAGGAACATTTTATGGAACAATTGGCCATACAATCTTTGAAAAAAAATATAATTGACCAGAGAGGAGCACCACTGGACATGTGATTGTACTGGAGGCCTCATTTGCAATTTTGTATTTTTCTTCCTTGCCCAGTGGTTAAACTTTGTAACCTTTGTTTTCTGGTCTTTATTGATTTCAAACTTTATGTATGTATGGTTGTATGCATTTCTGTTTATATAATAGCCAATGTGTTCCATATGCATTTTGTATTAGACCTCTGAACAAGGCCTGCTAAGGCCGAAATGCGTCAAGTCTATTTTATCAGCCCTTGTATATTTTTACAATTCTTTATGAGGTATGAATGGGCCCCCATATAATGTTTTAATCTGTGTTTAATAAATACATGTATGTTTTTTAAGTGGATTTTAAATTTGGCCCTCTTTTGTTTTGGACTAACCTTTTCAGGTACTGAATTCTTTATTTTGGGTTCAGTTTTCTTCCCTCCCCTTTTCTGTTCTCTTTTATATTTATTCCCTCCATAAATGTTTGTATGTTTGATTGTTTTATATGTATCAATATAATTAAAAAAATAGGATCCCATGGAAGCCAAAAAAGCCCACACCAGCATATGAGCTCTCAAGCAAGGTTCTCGGTTGGTACAGGAATACTCAGATGAGTTCAAGATGTACGTGGCCAAGGTCCAGGGCTGGCCGGAGCCTGTGCTAGTGGAGCAGTATCAGCTAGGGCTGAACCACCAAATTTTGGACACCGTGCTCTGGAGCATGAAACCGGTGTCATTAGCGGTGTGGATAAGAAAAGCTGGGGACTCCAAGAACTGGCTCCAGATGATCCTCATGCACACCCCGAAGTCTTTCCCCAAGACACCTGGGGCCCCAGTGAAAACTCAGTGACCCAAGCCAAAGGAGCTGCTACATGAGCAGAGGATGAAGCAGGGACTCTGCCTGCACTGTGCCTACATGGCCTCCTGCCCCACGACTTCATTCCTACCATGACCCAGGCTCTGGAGCAAAAAGGACTGGAGACCCCGACAAAAGGAGAGGCTAAGCATCCGAAGCACCCACAGACCCTGCAGCTAGCACCCCACCTGATGCACTGGATAATGCCTCGTCCAGCAGTGATGAGAACCCACAGCCACTGGGAAAAGGCAAGGACCTGCTGTGAAGGGGATGAAACAGCAGGTCCAAGAACAGTCAGCGCCAAAAACAGTGAGCAGCATCCCCCCTTGTTTTTCGAGACTGTATCAGTCATCAAACCAGAGCTGGGGACCCAAGTCTGGGTATGAGCCCTTATAGACTTGGGGTGTGTGAGGGATTTGATAAGCCCTTCCATAGTCATAGGTTGGGACTGCCAGAGCCACTAGTTTTCACGCAAATTGATGGCTCCACTATGAAAGAGCCCTGTAAGTACCAGACCGTCCCGGTAATCATGGGGGTGGAGGAACATTGGGGGCAATTGGCATTTGTGATAAACCTGATGGCTTGCTTTTCTATGGTCCTCATGAATCCATGGCTTCAGGACCATGACCTGTATATCTGATGGAGTGAGGGGACAGTCCATTTTGTACCCTGGATATGCCAAAGACATACGTGGGCAGTGGAATGGGGGGAAGCTTCTGCAGCCCTACCAGTCTGGGCTTGCCTGGCCCAGGAGGAGCTAAATGCCATCCCTGAGGAGTATAGGGACTTGGCAAGGATGTTTGAGGAAGAAGAAGCCGATGAGCTCCCACCCCACCACAACACTGACTGTGCCATTGAATTGTTGCTGGGCCACAAGTTATCAAAAGGGAAATTATATTTGATGAGTTTGGATGAAAAAGAGGAGTTGCAAAAGTTAATTGACAAGAATTTAGCCAAAGGATTTATCCACCCTGCCTCCTCACCGTTTGCAGCCCCGGTCCTGCTCCCGGAAGAAAAAGGATGGGGCTTGGGACTATCTACTGACTATTGGGGACTGAATGCAGTATCCACCTCAAATGCCTACCCCCTATCCCTGATTAAGGACCTCCTAGTGGAGATGGCAAATGGGAACATTTTTACTAAACTGGACCTTAGGGATGCATACTTTAGAGTGTGCATTCAGGAAGGGGATGAGCCGAAGACTGTGTTCAATACACCTCTGGGACAGTTTGAATATCTGGTGATGCTGTTTGGGTTGCAAGGGGCGCCCTAGGTGTTTATGAACTTGATCAATGACCTGTTGCACAAGCATGTGTTCAAGGGGGTCTTTGTTTATCTAGATGATATCCTTATATATTCCCAAGATAAGAACTCCCATGTGAAACTGATCTGGGAGATCCTTAAGACTTTGTATAAACATAAGCTGTTTGCAAAACTGTCCAAGTGTGAATTTCACAAACCGGAAGTTGATTTCCTGGGTTACCACATTTCATAGAGAGGATTGGAGATGGACCCACAGAAAGTGGACGACGTGTTGGGGTGGGAGGCCCCTCAAACCCATTGCCAACTCCAATCATTCCTCAGGTTCGCGAACTTTTATTGCCCTTTCATCTCGAATCTCACCCAAGTAAGCCTGCTGTTAACAGATTTGCTAAAAACCTAGGGGAAGGGGCCAGAGAGCTTGAAACCAAGCACCCACCTTGAGTGGACTACCGAGTGCCAGGCGGCATTCGATAAACTCAAAGTCCTTTTCACCTCTGAGCCCATCTTGCAACACCTTGATGAAAATAAAAAGTTAATCATCCGATGCATCCGATGTGGCAATTGGGGGGGGGTGATCCTCCAAGAAGGGGAGGGGGGAAACTACACCCTCTAGCATATGTATCCCAAAAGTTTAATGCCTTGTCTGTTTGAGACAAGGAAGCTACGACTATTACATTAGTGTTATCCATTTAGCAGCATTGGTTGGAAGGGGCATGTGCGCCTTTTGAAGACTGGACTGATCACAAGAACCTGGAGGCTTTGTGCGTGCCCTGGAACCTTAGTGCCAAACAATTCCGGTGGGCGGAGTTCTTTTCCAAGTTTCAATTCACCCTCCAACATTTCTCAGGGAAATCCAACTCCCTGGCAGATGCATTGTCCTGCCTCCCTCAACATGCCAGCCAGTGGGAGGAGTAGTGGACTCCATCTTCACGCCTTCCCAACTTGGAGGGGTGGTGGTAACATGGCACCAGGCAAAGGAGGGGGTGTGGGAAAAGGAGGAGCCTTGGACTGCTAAATTTGTGCAGGCTTTTTCATAGACTGACCAGGAGGAGGTGGCCAAAGATGCAGACATCCAGAAGAGTCCTAATGGTTGCTAGTATTGGGGGGGGGGCTGGTTGTTTGTGCCAAAAACCCTGCGGGGAGAGGTTTTACACCATGGTCATGAATTTAAGTTAGCCGGATATTATGGTTATCTAAAAACCTCCAAGTGTTACAATGTCAATTCTGGTGGCCACATATGAGGGTAGACATTTCTCAGTACATGGGGTCATGCCAAACCTGCCTAATGAGTAAAAACCAACCAGGAAACCCCCCTGGGACCTTGCAGCCCTTAGAGATGCCTAACCAGCCCTCTAGGGACTTTATAATGGGCCTCCCTCCCAGTAAGGGAAGGACTGTAATCTGTGTAGTGGTGGATTTGTTTTCTAAGCAAGCTCACTTAATACTGTGCAAGCAACTGCCTACTGCCAAGGCGTTGGCTAAAATGTTTATGCAGCGCATTGTATGGTTACATTCAGTGCCAGCTAAGATCATATCTGACTGTGGGAGCCAGTTTGTTACCAACTTTTGGCGGGAGCTCCTTCCGGTCCTAGAGAGGGCCCAGGCTAGCCCTCTCTATGCTTCCTTGCTACCCTAGGAATCGAATGTGGGCTCAGTAGTGCTTGCCACCCAGAGAATGATGGGCAGACTGAATGTGTTAATCAGATTGTTGAACAGTTTTTAAGATGCTTTACTAACTACCAACAGGACAATTGGGTGGACTCACTCCCATATGCTGAATATAGTTGTAATAATGCAACACACTCTTCCATGGGATTTTCTCCCTTTAAAGCATTACATGGCTATGGTGGCAACACCTTCCCCTCCACCCAGAAGCCTTCAGACCTGGTGGAAGGGGTTGCAAGGCCATTGGGCTGATATTCAAAAGACTTTGAACAAATCAAAAGCTAGTTACAAAGGCTAAGCAGATAAGGGTAGGGCTCCTGAGTGGGATCTGCAAACTGGGAATTCTGTATAGTTGTCTACAAAAAAAGCTTGGCTGGAAATATGTGGGACATTTTAAGGTGTTGCACAAAATCAATGAGGTTGCTGTTGAGCTGGACTTGCCCAAGTCTCTTAAAACGATACATCCCATTTTTCATTTCCGCTTGCTCAAACGCAACCCTGGACCAAATGCATGGCATCCTCGACCTCCAGCCCCTCCTCCTCTGATTCTGGATGGTGAACCATATCAAGAGGTTTCACAAATCTTGGACGCCAAAATCCGGAAAAATAAATTGTTTTATTTGATTTGTTGGAAAGACTTTGATCCGTCACATGATGAGGAATTTTCTATGCTACACACTGAATAACTTGGCATGTTTTGCACTATTTATGTGGAAATTATATAAAATTACCAAAAAGCTTTTGGAAGTAATTATTATTAGTCTGTCATGGTTTGTTCTTATTTGTGATAATGAAGAAAGCTGACTGGAAGAAAGTTGACTCATTTGAAATGTGGTGTTAGAGGAGTTTTACAGATACCGTGGACCAACAAAAAGATAAATAAGTTTGTTCTAGATGAAATCAAGCCTGAACTCTCCATAGAAGCTAAAATGACTAAAGTGAGGCTATCATACTTTGGTCACATTATGAGAAGACAGGAGTCACTGGAAAAGACAATAATGATAAGAATAGTTGAAGGCAGAAAGAAAAGAGGAAGACCCAACATGAAATGGGTTGACTCAATAAAGGAAGCCACACAGCCTGTAGTTTAGAAGACTTGAGCAAGGCAGTTAACTATTGGACATTTTGTAGGACAATAATTCATAGGGTGGCCATAAGTCAGAGGCAACTTGATGGCACTTAACTTACACACATACAAAGTTCCAAATGGGCTAAGGAATATGGCAAATGTGGAATCTGAATTTTTCCAAAAGATACAGCTTCTGAAGATACATGTTAATGGATGGTGGCAAGCTGTGAACTGTGGAGGGTTGAGTGACAAAGGTATTTCAGCTGGTACTACTGAGGGAGCAACTCTTTGGGCAATTAAGAGAATATGGGACATCATAATTTAATTGTATATTACTCATGATACACTATTTTTTGTAAAACATATTGTTTCTTTTTTCAAAAAAAAAAAAAGAGTTCACATATGCAAACATGTCATTGATGTCCTTTGCCAGAATCCTTGAACAAGAATTCTTGGATTGAGCTTTCATTTATTGAATAACATGGTTCAACAGCCCACGGCCTTCCAGCCATTGGGCTGGGGGGGTGCCTTTGCCTCCCAGACGGAAGAGGCAGGTTGGATTCTAGGCAGGGCTGGCCCGAGGTTTTTTTCTATACTAGACGGGGCTACCTTCTGGCGCCCCCCACACTGCCAGGGCTCCCCAGGGCGAGGGAGGGCTCCCCTCCTCCTCCTTCCCCCTCTCACCTGCCCCTGGGGCACACCGGCAGGTCAGGGAAGGGGAGGGGCTTTAAATCCCTGTCCCTTCCGTTGGAGCTCTGGCAAGCCAGGGGAAGGGGCAGGGGTTTAAACTCCCATCCCTTCCATCAGAGTACCGGTTTGTCGGCACACCCCGCAGCTGCGGGGCTTTTGGCAGGGGCCTTTTGGCACCCCTAAGGGCCGGTGTGCTCTAGGCGAATGCCTAGTTCACCTAGCGAGCAAGCTGGCCCTGGTTCTAGGTGCCAAAAAGTGCCACAAATGGGCATCAGGAGTGACGGAGCCGAGAAGGCTTAAAGCCCGGCCCCACCACTCCTCCTCAGAAGTCCCATGCAGTCATCAGCTGGGAAGGAGCTCTGCAGTGTGGCTTCAGTCGAAGGCCTACCTGCATTGCAGGGTACGTGGCAGGTGCTCCTCTTCAGACTGGCAGCCAACGTGGGTGCAGGCTTGTCGGGTGCAGCCTCCAGCGATGCTTCAGCGGCCGTGAGGGTGCGAAGTTTTGGGCATGCAGCTCGGCAGCAGCAGACTCAGTGGTGGACCAAGCTGCAGTGTGGGGCCAACTGGGTACAGCACGGAGACCAGCATGGGAGTGCACCAGCAGGTGGACCCCTGGACATGGCTAGGGCTGGTAGCAACATGCGACTTGCAGTGCCAGGCTTCGGCTTGCAGTGGGGTTCTGACAGGCTTATGCCAGTCGGTGCCTCGTAGCGTGTGCGCTGCAGCCTTAAGGCAGCTGTGCGTGGGCAAATTGGTGTTGAAGGACGGCGGATAGTGCAGCCCATGCTGTGAATGGTTGTGGAAAGGAAGGTTCCCTGGCAACTGGGTGGCAGCTGGTAGTGAACTGGGGAAGGGCTGCTTGGGGCTTAGGGTTTTTGATAACCGCCCCTAGGGATAGCATCCAGGGACCACCATGGGTGGCATTTGGACAGCGTGTCCCCTGGCTTCTCCCGCTCTATGCTTCCTCGCTACCCTTTTTTTCATTTCCTCTTGGGGCCATCGAGTGGTTGCATAGTGGGGTGGCTGGGCCTGAACAGAATGGCCCAGGCTAGCCCAAGCCGGTCAGTTCTGGAAGCTAGGCAGAGTGGGCCCTCATTAGTACTTGGAGGTGAAAACATCATGGGAGTTCAGGGTCGCTATGCAGAGGCAGGCAATGGCAGACCACTTCTGTTTGTCTTCCCTGACATGGAGGGCCCAGGCTAGCCCAGTTTCATTATTTACAAGCACCCCTGAAAGGCTTCTTCAGTTGTACTTGCTCAGCCATTAGGGCTGGTTGGGGCTGCCTTTTGGTGGCTTGCTGGGCAGCCATTTTGTGGCTTGCTAGGCAGCCATTTTGTCTCTTGGCCTGAGGCGGCCATTTTTGTCTATTGGTTCAGGTCACCCATTTTTTCTTCATACGTGAGTTGGCCACCTTTCTTTTTCGTTTGTTCATTGGTGTGTGCCTACAGGCAGCTGCATTACAGTGGTGTAGCACCAATACATTGGGGGAAGACACTGTCAGTTGTGCCCCCTCTTCCTATAGATTGTTTTGCAGTGCTTGTGTTCTGGTGTGCCATTGGGTGTTACATTCTGGCCTTTAATTTTTGTTTCAGTAACGATTTGTCTGGTTTTGTGATCTGGTATGTGCTGCTAATCATGGGGATTTTTGCCTTCTGATATGCTGCTGTGAGCGCATTTGATTTGGTTCTTCTATATATAGATATATATGTATATCTGCTGCCCTATTGGGCTCCCTGGGTTGCCAGCGTTTTTATGTCTAAAGGACTGGGGTGCTGATCATCGTGTGACGGGCACTGGCAGCTGTGGAGCCACACTGCCTGCTTCTGCCCTTCCTGGTGGGGCATGGGGTTTCTACAACCCCTGGGCACATCATCGTTCTTGTGTGCACATGTGTCTGCAGCATCCGTGCACCCAATGAACTTTGCCAATGGACTGGCATTGGACTTTGGGGTTGGAAGAAGGGCAGACTGTTTTCTGCTCCCACGGACTTCCGTTCCACAGGGGGCTGAGACTTAAACATCATGTGTGCTCATGTTGTTCTGTGACAGAGGGGGACTCCCCCTGCCTGATTGAGGCTGGTTGGTGCCTTGTTGAGGGTGTGACTTGCCCATACCTGCTGAGGTGCTTTGTCAGTTGATGTGCTTTCATTCATTCATGATGTACCTTATTTCATTGACATATTCCTTTGCTTTCATCTCACTCAGGGTTAGCCATTGGTCTGGTATGCATTGATCATTCTGTTTCCCTTCTGTATTTCTTTATAGATAATGAGAGAAGGACACCCCAGGATGACCTTGGGACCCCCACAATGCAGTGACTTTTGCTGGGAGGCTAGTTGAACTGCATTGGGGGATCGGGGGATCTTTGCCCCAGGCATCTGCTGCTGCCCAACTGGCTGTATTGTCTGTCCACTGCTCAGGAGGGCAGAGACAAAAAGCCAGGGTTGCTGTGTCACTGTCATGAATGGAATATGTTTGATCACAAGTTCTTTCACACCTTGGAACTCAGAGTACACCTTTTGGTAATCCTTACATTTCTTTAGCTATTGGTTTGTCTACTATATCTGCATTTCTCTCCCTTATGCCTGATCCTCAGGGTAAACATGGCTGTAGGATGGTAAGCCATTCAGCTTCATCCTGTTACACATTAGGGGAAGGATTTTCTCTACTTGGTACCGGGGAAACATTGGATTGCCCTATTTTTCTGCATGGGGAGTCCCATCAATTCATTGTGGAATGTGCTACCATGTCACATACCTTGGGGAGGGGCTGTGGCTCAGTGGAAGAGGATCTGCTTGGCATGCTAGGGGTCCCAGGTTCAATCCCCAGCATCTCCAGTTAAAAGGACCAGGCAGGAGGTGATGTGAAAGACCTCTGCCTGAGACCTTGGATGGACATAGCCAGGGGCAGTGGCTCAGTGATGGAGCATCTGATTTACAGGATACATTTTGGGTTATAACTTTAACCAGTCCTGCACATGTCCAGGTGACTTTAGCTGCACATGTACAGAGATAACACCCCTGAGTATAATGCCGCTGTTTTGGGCTTATTTTATTAGAATCCATCTTGGAATTGAGGATTGAAGTGACATCTAGAGGATTGTAGTGACATCTAGAGCACCTGCACTTTATGTATTATTGGATTGTTTTATGTTGTTTTTAATGTTTTAATCATGGCTTTGTGCCCAATTGTTTAATCTTGGCATTGTGCCCTAATTGTTAGCCGCCCTGAGCTTGTTTTGGGGAGGGCGGGATATAAATCGAATAATAAATAAATAAACTCAGATCCCTGTGGTCTTGCTGTCAACCCACACATCTCCTCTTATCTTACTTTGATTCTTTCGTTCCTGCCGGACAGGTGTAGTATTACTCTGACAACCCAACTCCCTCTATGTGTCTGCATCCACTTCCTTTCTTCTTGTATGCTTGCAGCCCTGGATTTGCAGGTAAATATCTTGATTATTATTGTTAGTTAAGTACAACCGGTTTCTGTTACAGTTTAGACCTGTTCTTGCCTTAAACTAAGGCTAAAGGAAACTATCTCAATAAAAACTGATAGCACATCCACACTATACCCTAGCCCCTGAGTAGCTTGGCCTTTGTGGATAATCCCCTAATTAAGCAAAGGCAAGTTATTTATTTAGAAGGCTGTCTTGGCATAACACCGAGGAGCTGCGGTGGCTCAAGTGGTTAAGACGCTGAACTGCAGGCTCTGGAAGGTCAGTAGTTCAGCAGTTCGAGACCCGGGTGCCGCATGACAGGGTGAGCTCCTGTCTCTAGTTCCAGCTCCTGCCAACCTAGCAGTTCGAAAGCAAGAAATTGCAAGTAGATAAATAGGTACCACTTCGGTGGGAAGGTAACAGCGTTCCGTGCACCTTGGTGTTTAGTCATGCCGGCCACATGACCACGGAAACGTCTTCGGACAGCGCTGGCTCTTTGGCTTTGAAACGGAGATGAGCACCGCAACCCTAGAGTCGGATTCGACTGGCTTTCGAGCAAGGGAACCTTTACCTTTACCTTTACCTTGGCGTAACAGATCTGGGTTAGCCGCAGGTAGTTCTCCTGATTTCTGGGATTGTGAGTCAACACGCACAACCCAAATTACTGATGTGTGACAGGTCCCTGATAGACCCTTGCCAGGAGTGGGAGAGATTTTGCATGCATGAAAATTCTATGGGGGGGGATCCACTTTCTAATTTCATCCATACAGTATCCCCAGTTTCCTGAGTGTATGCATAGTCTTCTTGTTGGCAAGACTCTGCCTCTTTAAAAATTCTGTTTAAAGCATGTTATGTAGAGGGAACTGGGGGTGGCCATACTCCCAGTGGAAGGATACCAGTGGAACAGACGTGTGAAGGGTAATCAGTCCCAACCACTGAAAAGGCAACAGCAGGAAGGGTGTCGCTGAAAATGTCTACACAATGTGTAGCTGCAATAAAGAAGGCCAACGCTATGCTGGGGATTATTAGGAAGGGAATTGATAACAAATCAGCCAGTATCATCATGCCCCTGTATAAATCATTGGTGCGACCTCATTTGGAATACTGTGTACAGTTCTGGTCACCACATCTCAAAAAGGATATTATAGCATTGGAAAAAGTGCAGAGAAGGGCAACTAGAATGATAAAAGGGTTGGAACACCTTCCCTATGAAGAAAGGTTAAAATGCTTGGGGCTCTTTAGCTTGGAGAAACGACGGCTGAGGGTGACATGATCGAGGTTTATAAGTATAAGATTATGAATGGGATTGAGCAGGTTGAGAAAGAAGTACTTTTCTCCCTTTCTCACAATACAAGAACTCGTGGGCACTCTATGAAATTGCTGAGCAGTCGGGTTAGAACAGATAAAAGGAAATACTTCTTCACCCAAAGAGTGATTAGCCCATTAGCCCATGGGTTGAAGGACTTAATACTGACCTTAGAACACATGGAATTCACTGCCACAGGAGGTCGTGGCAGCTGCAAGCATGGACAGTTTCAAGAGGAAATTAGATAAACATATGGAGCAGAAGTCCACCAGTGGCTATTAGCCACGGGGTATAGAATGAGAACTCTCAGTCTGGGGCAGGTGATGCACTCTATTCTTGGTGCTGGAGGGGCAGCAGTGGGCGGGCTTCTGGTGCCCTGGCCCCACTGCTGGACCTCCTGATGGCACCTGGTATATTTTGGCCGCTGTGTGACAGAGTGTTGGACTAGATGGGCCATTGGCCTGATTCAACATTGGCTTCTCTTATGTTCTTATGTTCTTATGTGTCAGTCCCAACTGCTGAAAGTGTGGAACAGACAGTGGGAAGGGCAGTTGGTCCCAACTGCTGCTCGGGTATGCAGAGCAGTGGGCAGGGTAGCCAGCCCTACCACTGCAAAATAGAAAAACATTGCGTGCATAGCCAGTCCCCACCACTGCCAAAGCTGGGTAAAATCAGGGGGCAAGACTCCCAGTCCCTATCACTGTTAAGTTGTGGAAGAGATAGATTTCAGCAACTTTGCAGTAACCCTACAGTGAATTTCAGAGAGCTTGTGCAGGGACATTGTTATCCTTGACTTTATGTCAGGTGCTAAGCAAGAATCTTCCACCTGGCTTAGACCCAAGGGAGATTTTTGCAAGCTAGAGGAATGGATTATTAAGTGAGATGACAATCCATGGGTGCAAGGAGCCTACAGTGGGCCAGACCCATGCACCATCCTTAAAAACTCCTTCCAGAACAGCTGTAACAACTTAAAACTCCACTCCTCCTGTATGCATACTATGTTATATGGGGAATGTGGCTGCACTGGGAGGCTGGGCAGCATTTACACAGGGCATGCAGACTCAAAATGGAGAGAGAGCAGAAAGATTGGATGATCAGAGGAGGGAGAAGCAGTTGTGCTCTGTGGCAGCTGTGGCTGCCTACATGGCAGTACATGGTATGGGGGCTGGCTTGCTTTTTCAGCATCGGGACGGCATTTCCTTATCAAAACTTCAGTTTTGGGTGGACACTGCTAGAGCATTGCTGAAGCTGCAGTTGGCAGACAGGCGTTTTTGCACCCACTCCTTCCACATTAGAGCTGCTTCTAGCAGCGGCCATGGAGTACCTGGCACAGGATTCTCGGCAGTTGGGGTGATGGCATTCCATCATACAGGTCCTACAAGTGGCCATCATTGGGATGCTGAAGGGATGCCGAGGTTGCCTCATGGGGGATGAAACTTGTTCCCCTGCTCACTGTTTTTCATTATAGGTTTGCTTTGCTGGCAAGAGATGAAAAACGTGTTAATCTGCGGGCATGTTTGTTCTGGCAGCTCATCGCACCAAGAGGATTCTGGTAGGCTCTGAGCTGAGCCTTAGCCACTGGGCCATGATGGAATGGCAGGGGCACCGGGGCCTGCGTGGCCGGGCCTGCTGCTTTGTTGTGCCAGGGAAGGGTTGCCCTCCGCCTCAGGTTCTAGTGCTTATTTAGGAGGCAACGCTTTACGCCTGATCAGGGGCAAGGCGTTAATCCTTCAGGCCTGGGCTGATTTCCAGTTTATTCACAAGTAGTAGCCTGGAACCTTGCTGATTTGGCAGCTATCATACCCGCCAAGTTGGCAGGGGATTGGGGTTTGCTTGCCATCAAAAAGGCTTGCCAGAAGGTGAATAGTGAGCTGCAGTGAGTTCTGAGGGCAATTGGGTGTCTTTTTGCCACACCCGAGCATTCATGCTGGGCAGGCTGAGCTCTACCAACAGGATGGTATATGCCTGTTGGAGTCGGGGCATGGACATCTTTCTGGACAACTTTCGGCAAGGGCTTCAGGGGGCCTTGGGCCTCTCCGTGGGTGTGGAAGCCTAAGCAGAGGCTTGGCCTCAGCAATGGCAGGTTGCTATGCGGTATACAGATTGTGGTCCGGTGAGCACCAGCTGACACCCATCATTTGGGTTGAAGGGGTCCTGTGAGTACAGTCTTTGTGTCTTGCGGCACTGGGTGGGGAAAATGGACCACCTTCGGGATGGCCCTGGTTAGGTCCTCTCTTTGAACCTTGTGGCTTGGGGGATGGGGCTACAGGGTTGTCCTGCAATGGCTATCCAGCCAGGTGGGAGCCCCTGCGGTGGGCTCCCACCTGGGGCAGGGTGGCTCGCCCTATTGAAGAGGTAAGGGAGGGGTCCTCGACCTCTGGCCTTGACCCTACCACAATGCTGTGTTGCCCTTGCTGTTGGTTCCTGAAAAGTTGTCAGTTAATAAAGTGGCCCTATAGTTAAACCCAACATTTGTGTCTGCCTCGTTATTCCATTTTGGGGGGCAATCCAGAATTGTCTCACTGGATTAAGGTGTCAATTATCAGTGTTCAAAAGTTTTTATCTATCTCTGCAAGGCTGACATTATATGAAGGTTATTTGTCTATTAGTCTATCATGCAATATGCAATTAAATTATGAAACTACAATTTTAGTTTTAATGAGAGAACTTCCACCTGTTAGCTCTATCAATATTGCAATGCATATTTAGGTAAACTTTTCTCTCCCGTTTCCTCATCCATTGCAGCCAAAAAACAAGAGAATGGGAAAAAATATTTGTACTTCTACAGCTCAAAACATTCAATGGTGAATGTGTTCTGAATTCTATGCTATTTTTCAGATTGCTTGCAGAGCTGTCAATAATATTCTCCAACACTGTGCAATGACTTCATTTCCACTTCCAACAGCCTCTGTGAAGTAATGCCTGCCTATCCCAGCATCACTAGGCACACAGTCTGGATTCCAGGCATAAGGATAGAAGGAAGACCACAGAATACATAGAAGCTAATGTATTCAACATACTAACACAAGAAACAGTGACTTCCTGGTTACCTATCCATGACACTCATCAGTTTCTGTCTCTAATTGAGTTCCCTAGAAGTGCACACAATGGCCCCCTTTACATTTCTGATTTTGAAAGACCAAAAAGAATATTTTTCATGAAAGCTCCACTTGTAAAGGCATATATTCATTGTGAACATAATTTTCTGAAAGGAAAATTATAAATTGCAACCAATTCTTTATATTAGATAACCTACAGTGTCCATCGAGTTCACGATAATGCTGATGAATCACAGAAATAAAAATAATGGATAAGCTTTGATAAATGTCCTTCCTTTTTGCAAAACAGCCACTGACATGATGACTGGCACAAAATAATTCTCTTTCACAATGCACCTATAGAAAATCACTTTACCCACCATTGGGAAGGAATCATGCTCTTGAGATAGAGAACAATTATCAATAGAGAAAGCATCAATCCTGTGGTGCTATTGAACTAGATAAAAGTAGCTACCTGAAATAAAAGGGTAAGTCAATTAAAAAAAAAAAAAGATCAGCATGTAGAGCATTTTCAGTTCATTATAAATTTCTCACAAAAATAAAAATCTAAAATATCTTCTATCCAGTCAGTAAAAACAAGACCTGGAGCAGACTGTGGCTCAGATCATGAGCTACTCATTGCAAAATTCAGACTTAAATTGAAGAAAGTTGGGAAAAACACAAGGCCATTCAGATTTGACCTAGATCGCATCCCCAATGAATATACAGTAGAGGTGAAGAATAGGTTTAAGGGACTAGATTTGATAGACAGAGTGCCTGAAGAACTATGGACAGAGGTCCGTGACATTGTAAAGGAGGCAGCAATCACCGCCATCCCAAAGAAAAAGAAATGCAAGAAAGCAAAGTGGCTGTCTGATGAGGCTTTGCACATAGCAGAGGAAAGAAGGAAAGCTAAAGGCAACGGTGAAAAGGAAAGATTTGCCCAACTGAATGCAGATTTCCAGAGAACAGCAAGGAGAGATAAGGAGGCTTTCCTGAATGAACAGTGCAAAGTAATAGAGGAAAACAATAGATTGGGAAGGACTAGAGATCTGTTCAAGAAAATTGGAGAAATCAAGGGAAAGTTCCATGCAAAGCTGGCCATGATAAAGGACAAAAACGGTAGGGACCTAACAGAAGCAGAAGAGATTAGGAAAAGATGGCAAGAATACACAGAAGAACTATACAAGAAGGACCTCAATGTCCTTGACAACCACGATGGTATAACCACTGACCTCGAGCCAGACATCCTAAAAAGCGAAGTTAAATGGGCCTTAGAAGACATTACTAACAACAAAGCTAGTGGAGGTGATGGCATCCCAGCTGAGTTATTCAAAGTCTTAAAAGAAGATGCTGTTAAAGTGCTGCACTCAATTTGCCAACAAATTTGGAAAACACAACAGTGGCCACAGGATTGGAAAAGGTCAGTGTACATTCCAATCCCAAAGAAGGGCAATGTCAAGGAATGTTCAAACTATCGCACAATTGCACTCATTTCACACGCTAGCAAGGTCATGCTCAAAATCCTACAAGCTAGGCTCCAACAGTACGTGGATAGAGAACTGCCAGAAGTACAAGCTGGGTTTCGAAGAGGTAGAGGAACTAGAGATCAAATTGCCAACATTCGCTGGATTATGGAGAAAGCAAGAGAGTACCAGAAAAACATCTACTTCTGCTTCATTGACTATGCTAAAGCCTTTGATTGTGTGGATCACAATAAATTATGGCAGGTTCTTAAAGAGATGGGAGTACCGGACCACCTCACATGTCTCCTGAGAAACCTGTATAAGGGTCAAGAAGCAACAGTTAGAACTGGATATGGAACAACTGACTGGTTTAGCATAGGAAAAGGAGTACGACAAGGATGTATATTGTCACCTTGCTTATTTAACTTATATGCAGAGTACATCATGCGAAATGCTGGCCTGGATGAATCACAAGCTGGAATTAAGATTGCTGGGGAAAAGATCAATAACCTCAGATATGCAGACGATACCACTCTGATGGCAGAAAGTGAAGAGGACCTAAAGAGCCTTTTGCTCAAGGTGAAAGAGGAGAGTGCAAAAGTGGGCTTGAAGCTCAACATCAAAAAAACTAAGATCATGGCATCTGGCCCCATCACTCCTTGGCAAATAGAAGGGGAAGTCGTAGAAGTAGTGACAGACTTCACATTCCTAGGATCCCAGATCACTGCAGATGGTGACTGCAGCCATGAAATTAAAAGACGCCTGCTCCTTGGGAGGAAAGCGATGGCAAACCTAAACAGCATGATAAAAAGCAGAGACATCATCTTGCCAACAAAAGTCCGCATGGTCAAAGCAATGGTATTCCCCGTAGTAATGTATGGCTGTGAGAGTTGGACTATAAGGAAGGCCGAGCGCCGAAGAATAGATTCTTTTGAACTATGGTGCTGGAGAAGACTCTTGAGAGTCCCTTGGACTGCCAGGAGATCAAATCAGTCAATACTAAAAGAAATCAACCCTGATTGTTCCCTGGAAGGCCAGATCCTGAAGCTGAAGCTCAAATACTTTGGCCACCAAATGAGAAGGGAGCGTTCACTGGAGAAGACCCTGATGCTGGGAAAGATTGAAGGTCAAAGAAGAAGGGGACGGCAAAGGATGAGATGGTTAGACAGTGTCATCGATGCAACGAACATGAAATTGAGCAAACTTCAGCGGACAGCGGAAGACAGGAGGGCCTGGCGTGATCTGGTCCATGGGGTCGCAAAGAGTCGGACTCGACTGTGCGACTGAACAACAACAAAAAAATATCTTCCTGGTCTTTTGCAGCACTGCATGCAATTACATTCAGTGGCATTTCAGAATGTTGTAGCAAAACATCTTGAACACTGCAGACCTTTCAGAGACTTGATGATTCATTTGTTATTTATTACTTTAGTCATGATTTTTTGAAATGCTCTTCTACTAGGGATAATTTACAATGTACTAAACAACCGGAAGCATTATTTATGAAGCTATGGGTGATTTAACCTGTTTTAACTGGCATTAAGTATATATAAATCCAGTGAGTGTTATCAGTACACAGATCAAGTCAAGCACCACTGGTGGGTGCACAGTGGAGAAAGCAATGTGACCAGCTCCCATCATTGTACTTGCATGTCTCTTGCTGGATCAGTTCTCTGTGAGTGAACAGATGATCACTGCCTGTCAGGACTGAAAGCACCAATTGCCTGTTTGGAGCTTCCAGTTGTCAATTTCTCCATCTATATATGAATAAGTTCTTTCAAAACTCAGGGGCTAACCATTTGTTAGTAAGGGAGATCCTGTTCATTCGTAATATTCACATATCCCTACATCAGGGCCAGAACTACAGGCTCATCTGAAGGGTGAATGAAGAGACCACTACACTGACAAATGGTGAAAAACACTGCAAATATAACAAGCAGAGAAAGGACTTTATATGATTCATACTTACTTTGCTAGTAAAGTAATATTTATACTTATACCTACTCACACATGATTCTGGGAATTTATTTGATTTAAATTATGTAAGATGAAGAGTCTCTTACACACACATGTATGAAAGATACACTTGTGAAACCTATTCTGAAGAAGCCCCTCTTAGACTTTAATGATCTGAATAACTATTGACCAGTGGCAAATATCCCTTTTTCAGGAATCAGGCAGATAGCTTCCTGGATGCTATGGGTTGTCTAGACCTTAAGAATATAAAAACATAAGAGAAGCCAATGTTGGATCAGGCCAATGGCCCATCTAGTCCAACACTGTCACATAGTGGCCAAAAATACCAGGTGCCATCAGGAGGTCCAGCAATGGGGCCAGGACACTAGAAGTTTATGATCTTTCTTTGAACTAAAAACGTCTTGGTTGCTGGGACAGGGAGCTTGTGAACTTGCCATCACTGTGTTGTTCTTCTAGAGCAAGTAGCCAAGAAGGGAAAGAGTCATTGTGTTCTGGTGGTTCTGTTCCTGCTTCTTGTCTTGTACCAGAAGGTGGTTCTGGGAAACAGCCGGAGATCCCCATGATACTTATCATACAGGTTCCCACCAGATTCCCACCCTAGGTCTAAGTTATGTAGATGCTTTCTCTAGTATAGCAGTATTCATTCTGTGGCTCACAGATAGCTGAATTTGCCATTGACATTAGAGAGACATATCCCTAGCATAAGGCCTATATCTCAAGAAGGCTTGCAGCTGTTTCAAGGTGGGAGGCACAAGCCAAACTGGGCAAGGGCCTTGCCCATTTTCTTGAAACCTGGTGCAGGTGCCACATTGGGAAATGCTGCTCAGAAGAGCTACAGGTCCTATGTCAAAGAGCCACATGTAGCTCTCAAGCCACTGAGCATCACTGCTGTGGTATTTTGGCCTTGCCTGTTTTGCTTTTTCATTTGAGAAAACTTACTTTGTACTGGTTAATTGAGTGTTCTAAATTGAATTATAAATATGTTGTGTGTTCTCACACTGTAATCTGGGAACTGGACTTGCATCTGGTAAATTCTGAGCATACACAAACTTGGTAAATAGTGCCAACTAATGAATGTTGTTGAATGCACAAGAGAAAGCACCACATATATTCAATATGTTGCTGATTTTTAAGAAAATGCATTTCCTAGCCATACTGACAATGGAGGATATGTAAGTGGAGCAAAGCAGTGAATTGTGAATATGTACCAAGAGCAGCAGATGCAAAAAAAAGAGATTTAAATTGCAAACAAATCCTCAATGTGAACGTGTAAGGTTCTCAACTCATGAGAAAATAAGCACTGGAAGTGAGGTATGTTCCATTTTCTCATGCTTTATTTACAAAAACCGATATCATCCCTAAAAAGATCTAGAGTCTGAAAGCCACTAAATCAGTCTCAAACAGGGTATGAGAAAAAAGCAGAAATTTATTTATTTATATCCCATCCTCCCCTCCTAGCAGGCTCAGGGTGGGTCACAACAGTTCATTTCACAGTAAAGATAATATCAAAATATACAATTTAAATCCAGTTTTAAACTAATGCAGAATAAGATGGCAGGCCGGTTCGTGGTAGACCAGAATGCCTCCTGAGTGGGTGCCGGCTGGATGGCCAATAAGGCATCCAATTCACCAGAAAATGCTGTGCAGATCTCTTTAGCATCATAGGGCCATTAAATAGGTCAGTATGAGCAGGGGAGACCAAGATTGTTGGACATCTGCTACCTCAGCTGAAGGCCTGGCAGAACAGCTCCGATTTGCAGGCCCTGCAGAATTGTAATAGATCCTGCAGGGCCCTGATCTCAGGTAGGAGCATGCTCTACCAGGCCAGGATAGAAAATGCCCTGCCTAGTTGAGGCTAGGTAGACAACTTTCGGGCTGGGGACTATCAGAAGGTGTTGATCTGCAGAGCACAAGGCTCTCCGGGGCACATATGGGGAGAAACGTTCCCATACGTATGTTGGTTCCTGGTCACATAGGGCTTTGAAGGCTAATACCAAAACCTTGAACTGGATCTGATACTCAGTTGGCAGCCAGTGCAATTGGTGCAGCACTGGCCAAATGAGCGCATGCACAGACATTGCAGTCAACAGGTGCATTGCCAAATTTTGGACTACCTGCAATTTCCAGGACCAATTAAAGGGCAGTCCAATGTACAGCAAAGTACAGGAATCCAGCCTGGAACTGACCATTGCATGGGTCACTGTAGTTAAGTCCCGGGAGGAGAGATAGGGAACCAGTTGCCTGACCAGCCAAAGATGGTAAAAGGCTGATCTGGCAATGCTGGTGACCTGGGCCTCTGTGGAAAGTGAGGCATCCAGAATCACACTGTCACATGAGCCCATGGACCCCTCCTCACTGTCGCTCAAGTCAGAGCCTCATAGAAGTCCTGCCACGTTGATGGTGTGTCCCCAGGGGCAGCAGCAGGGGCCTCATCTGCATGAGCTGGGAGAAGGGTTCCATCACCACTCCTGCCCTGGCACTCCCTGCATCACTGGCCTTCCTCTTGTTGGCAGAGCAGAAACGCAGAGGAAGAATAATTCCAGTGACTCAGTTATTCAGTGCTCAAATACTTACAGTGGCTTATTTACAGCTATTTACACACAGTCCAAACAAGCACAGGTAAGAACCAAATCTTCTCCAGAATGACCAAGTGCT
Source organism: Gekko gecko (assembly GCA_029375565.1). Classification (NCBI taxonomy): domain Eukaryota; kingdom Metazoa; phylum Chordata; class Lepidosauria; order Squamata; family Gekkonidae; genus Gekko; species Gekko gecko. The sequence goes on from JAPDNY010000001.1 coordinate 268,542,057, forward strand.
TTGCCAGTACATCCAATCATAAAAGTGATACAGTACAGTCCACACACTGGCAATATATACTGTGGCCAGCCAATCACATTAGTGCTGACTCACTGTGACTCTGGACTTAGCTGATGCAACCTAGATCACATGACACAGTACCTGTCAAAGTAGACCCCTTTTACCCCTCCCTGCTCCCAGGCTCCTGTTCAGGGCCCTGCCCCTGCCTTCCCATAGCCTGGCCTTGCCCCATTACTTAGAGGAAGATGCTGAGCCTCGGGAGAGGTTCTGCTTCCTGGCGTCTCTGGCTTGCTGGGCAGGGTGATGCAGCTGTTCCCTGCCTGGTTCAGGCCATTGGGTTCTGAGGTGGGGACGGCCATCTCCAGCCTGTGGGGTGCCTCCCCTCCCTCCCTGTAGCCGCGGATGTTTGGTTGGTGCCCATCAAGGTGCCATGGTATGGCAGTCTCACTGTTGGCATTTTCGGCTGCCCTGCTTTGTGGCTCCCTGAGCCCCTGGGTGAGTGGGGAAAGACCTGCAGGGGGAGTACCTGGCATTGCTGGGGTGGCAGGTGGCAGCAGAGGGGCCAGGAGAGGCCCACCAGTGGTGGCTGACAGTGGAGGAGGCATGGGGGACCTGCCAGCAATAGGGGACCTGCCAGAGGCCTGGGAGACCAGCTGGCAGGGGGCAACGGTGGCACAGGGGGTGTGGGAAGCCTGCTGGTAGCACACCCCTCTAGGATTTTCACCCTTGGTGCTGACATCAATGGTGCCCCACCCAGTGTTGGAAACTGGATTCTAGGTTCCACCCACCTCCACAGCTCAGGTACAGGACCTCTGTCTTTGCTGGATTTAATTTCAGTCGCCTCTGCTGTAACCATCCAGCCACCACTTCCAGTGCCCTGTCCACAATATCTGGGGCAGATTGCATCCATCCATCAATAGATAAAGCTGGGTGTCATTAGTGAACTGGTGACAACCCAGCCCAACACCCCAGACCAACTGGGCAAATGGGTGCACATAGATGTTAAACAACATAGGTGAGAGGATTGCCCCCTGTGGCACACCACATTCCAGCAGGTACCATAGAGAGATATTCTCCCCAAGCACCACCCTCTGTCCCCAACCATGGAGAAAGGAGGAAAGCCATTGTAAGGCAGCCCCCATATCCCTGCATCACCAAGCACTTTTTAGCAGACTAATAGCACCATTCTTAGCAGTTACACATTTCTAAGCCCACTGATTTCAATGAATATAGAAGGTTATAACTCTGCTTATGAAACCACTGATATTCTGTTTCGGTTCTCAAATAATATGGGTTGTACACTATTTTATGTTTAACTGAAATACAGAGATCTCTGACATAGATACTTTTTGTGATTGTGGCATATTTCAGTGACTACAAAAGATGCATTTAGACATGTGGTGGTTGGATCAAGAGGCATCAGAAGTCTTCTGACTTAAACAAAAGAAATCCTTACGTATGAGGGAATTTAAGACACCACCTACATTCCAATCAGTCTCAGAAAAACAAGAGCTCATTCTGCACTGTAGGAGAGAATGGAACCAAGAGCGGTTTCAGCAAACTTTTCAAATTAGAGACAAGTTTATGTCAGCATGATAGATGTGGAGTTCAAAAGGAGAGAGGGCAAAACAGAAGCAGAGGAAGAAGAAAAAGGAGCACAAGCAAAGCTTGAAATGAATGAGAAAGATATCTGGTGCAAAAAAAAATTAGGATGATGAGATTATAGAGCAGCTGAAAGACAGATACAAAAGAAAATGACTTGGGACCAAATGCAGAGAAAGGAGTTCAAAGCAAAAGATATGAAGCAGAAGTGTTTAAAGGCAGAAGAGATCTTGTAAAATAATGACAAAATGAGATAACCATAGAGGCTGAATAGAGATGTAACTGAATTTTGTGACTACCCTGGTTCAAATAAAAAGTCCAGGCAAGGGCGTAGACTTTCCAATTTCCCAGGGGGGCTGGGGCTGGGCCAGAGGCATTGCTGTGCTAGGTCCTTAAAAGAACTGAGGCCCAGTGACATCACAAGCCATTGTCACTATTTATGGAGGTGGAGATATGTGGGATTTAGGAAGGAGCCCTCCAGAAATTTAGGGGGTCCTGGGAACCCTTGAGAACTCCCCTAGCCAGACCCCAATGACTCAGAAACAAAGCACAGCATAAGCAAAATCCTCTACATCCTCTCCTACTGGAGAGAGCAGACCATGCTGAAGTAGATGGACCAATGGCATAACGACCAGGGGGGACTGAGGAGACCCATGTTCAGATCTACATTTTGCATGACGCTTACTCGGTGATACTGGGACAGTTAGATTTGAGTCCAGTAGCAGATTAGAGACCAACAAGAGTTTCAGAGAATAAGCTTCCAAGAGTCAAAGCTCCCTGCATCGAGCTGGGTGATATTGCCATTGTTGTGAGGTCAATATAAGGGAAGGGAGACTGGAGGAAGGGTGGGATAAAGAGGTGATTGACAGACAACATGTGACTAGCAGAGTCCATTGGGATGGAAGAGGAGTTTACAGGGAAAAAATAGTACCAATTAATGTGACCAAGAAAACAGATCTTCTCAAACTAAAACATCATAAATTATAGCCTGAACATGAACCTATTTTGTAATGCATTAAGTGATGTAGCAGTGGTGACAAAACCTCTAGTGGCATTTAGTTGAACTTCCTGGACAGACAGATGTATTTTCGGTTGCCACTGGCCAAACTGGTCTGACTTTAGAGAGTTGGGACAAGCAGCAAGGCTTGAGGAAGGGGATGTAGATCCATAGTTATAGAAAAGGAGGAGGCTAGGACCTGAGAAAGCAAAGCAGTCCAAATGAAGCACGACATAGAAAGCTGTATATAGGCCCCGGTCATACGGGCCAGAAAATGCGGGGGGGAGGTGTGGCAGTTCGCCCCGGAGCAAAATAAGGCGCGGTAGCCCAATCGCAGGGGCCACCGGGTTGCCACGCTCCAGTGCTGAGCGCCGATCACACAGCACTGCTACAGTGCGGCAAAAAAGCAGCACAGCAGAGCAGCAAGCTGCGCTACAGCAAAGGACACATGTGCCGTTGGAAGGGGGGGCAGGCCACTGTCGGTGTCTTGCATATGCGCATGCCTCATTCAGCGTTGGTGCGCATCCCATGGAAACTTACAACATCCGGAAACCCTAGGACATGGGCCGGTGTCGGAAGCCGCGGGATACTGGCACTCCTGCGATCAGACGTCGGCCTTTGCCCCAGGGTTTCCGGAAACTAGTACTTCGACCCTAGTAGTTTTTTACTCTGTGTTTTCCACGGGAAGCCGCGGGTTGGCCACGGGAGTGCTACACCTCCCAGATGTGCTGGTATGATCGCGCATGGAAAGTCCGCAGGGCTACTGTAGGGCAACTCAGTCAATGAGGGGAACTGAAGATTTGATGGGGGAAATCTGCTAGACAGTGAGGGAGATACGGGGTTCATCATAACAGGTTAATACAAATCACAGTCATAGAGTTGGAAGGGACCTCCAGGGTCATCTAGTCCAACCCTCTGCACAATGCAGGAAATACACAAATACCTCCCCTCCACACCCTCAGTGACTGCTGTTCCATACAACAGATCCATCCCATAGATCTATACAGGGGCATTACAGTCTCAGCTGTTTCATTCTCAATCCCTTTCCTAATCATCCCTACCTTAAGAGTTTGACTTTTTTTCAATGCTGCAGCACACTGAGTTAGAACATAAGAGAAGCCATGTTGGGTCAGGCCAGTGGCCCATCCAGTCCAACACTCTGTGTCACACAGTGGCCAAAGCCAGGTGCCATCAGGAGGTCCACCAGCAGGACCGGAACTCCAGAAGCCCTCCCAGTTTTGCCCCCCCCCAAGCACCAAGAATACAGAGCATCACCCTGGAGGAAATGACTACTTTGGAGAGCAGATTCCCTTGCATTAGACCTCCCCCCACCCAATCTCTGCAGCTGACTGGGCTTGGAAATGTGGAGGAGGAGGAGGAAATGGGCTGGGGGAGGAGACTATCATTATGGGATCCTTCTCTCCTAAGGAATGTCCATCCCCTCTTATAGCTCTCATTCTTGGAGTTTGCTCCAAGCAAAAACGCCTCAACCCAGAAGCATTCTGGAACTGGATTGACAGACTCCAGAATGGATTGACAGTCCCGGGGGGGGTAGCAAATTTTTCTGGGACTGAAATGACAGCCCCCAGAGTGCAATGATAGCCCCTGGGAGTAGAAGAAGTGTTTTGGGACTAGGGGTCGAATATGTGTTCTGGGACTGGAATGACAGGCCCTTGAATGGAATGACAGCCCCTGGGAACGGAATCTGTGTGCCAGAATACTCCTGCTACTCCCAGGAGCTGTCATTCCAGAGATCTTAATGGAAAATCCGTTCCACATTTTCTTTGCAACTCTTCTTGTGCTGTAACGTATTTCAAAGGAGTCCACGGAAGTCAATTGGCATTCCTGGCTCCCATTATTTCCAATGGGCCTTCAAACCTATCTCATTGTTTCCAATGGGCAATCCTGTCCTTCCTTTTAGTACATCCCCCTTCAGACAGCCTGGCCATACAGGCAGATGGACAGCAGACTGCTGGGCATTTGGGGGTGCTTTCTAAATCCAGAGGTTTTTGCAACCTCCAGGGCATTTTGCAAAATAGCTTTTGTGTCACAAAGAATCATGAAGTGTTAGATCCATGACACCATCTAGGGTGTTCTTTTAAAACTTTCAATCAGATGGTGGCTGCATGTTGTTTCAGGGAGAGAATCAGGGCAAAACAGGAAGATCTGTTTCAGGCTGGGAGGAAGAAGAGCCTTTGCAGTTTGCAGCCATCCAGGCAGGAGCAGAAAGGTAGCCTTTCAGGGAGTGAGGCTGGCTCATAAGAAAATAAGAGAAGCCAATGTTGGATCAGGCCAATGGCCCATCTAGCCTAACACTCTGTGTCATCCAGTGGCCAAAAATACCAGGTGCCCTCAGGAGGTCCAGCAGTGGAGCCAGGACACTAGAAGCCCACCCACTGCTGACCCCCCTTCCCCTACCTAAACCCCACCCTCCTCAGGCTCTACCCCCAAATCTCCCGAAATTTCCCAAACTGGAGCTGGCAACCCTGAGAGAAAAGCAGGACACAAACAAACCAAATAAACACATATACTCAAACCCACTTTGAAAGCTAGAACTGCTAAACAAACACCAATCACTTTTTACTTAAAAAACAAACACCCAACTCCCTGCAAGTAGAAAGTCTGCAGGACAAGGGGAAACTGGCCCAACATGGAAGCTCCCTTCACGCAGAAGGCGAGTGCAATAAGGGGAGAGCATTGGAGGGCCTTACTGCCTTCCTTCCTAACAGACGTGAGGATGCATATTTGCAGGGACGATTTAGGCTTTACTGGGTGGACATTCAAGGGAGGCCTCCCCATTCCCCCTTCCGCTCCAACCGGCCTTTTAAAAAGTTGTTTTATTTTCCCAGCCCCCCCCCTCCGTTTCCTCAAGGCTCCCTCTCCTCCTCCCACGTGGTATACCCCACAACCCCCCCTCCTCAGCTGCTGCCGTTTACCTGCTGCCTCAGTCCCCTCGCTCCCCCTCCTCCCCTGGGCTCACGGAATCCTTCCTCTCCTTGCCAGGCGCGCCCGGCTCTGCAGCACGTGGAAACCGCGGGGCCATGCTCTCCCGGCTAGCCGCTCAGTCCCCGCCCCCAGCAAAGTGCCCGGATTACAAGGTCCAGCACCCTCTGCAACGGCGGCGACAGAGGGGACCAGGAGAAAGAGGAGGTGCTGAGCCGACCAGACAAGCACAGCCAGGGCGACTGCCCCCAAACTGGGGGGGAAGGTTTTTTAAAAGTTAAAAAAACCCTTCTGCTTTAAAAGGGGGGTGGGGGGTGGTTGCAAGCATTGCAAGCCCCGGGGGAGGCTGAGACCCCCTGGGAAATTTCGGGGGTAGCCTTCGCCCCCAAGCCCCCCTGAACTCTACGCCTATGAGTCCAGGTGTCTGCTGGATCCAGGTTTCTTCTATACAGTCAGGATAAAATAGAAATGTCAGTTTCCTAATGTCATTGATAAAATTTGGTAGAAAAATTGCCATCAAAACTGCCATCTGTTGTTCCACGTAAAGGAATTAAAACTTTTTTTTTTTTTGCTAATGGAGTTGAAGCTGGCCTTATTCCTTTGAACTGATGACTCAGAACGATTGTCTGATAAGTCACCAATGGCTGTTAATCGTTAGGAGTCAGTTTCCTGATATCTTTGTTTCAGTTTTCATGAGGCCCTGAAATGTGTGCACATGTGTGTGTGTAGGAACAGTGAGTATAGTTTAGAAAAGACAGTTAAAGAAGTACAGAAGGCTGAGAGTTGCGATGTACATGTAAATGTAGGAGGAAATGGGAGATGTAGTTTTCTCTTCTTGCAAGACGATGTGTATATTTTCCATGAACCACAATGAAGTTGCACAATAGTTGGTTATTACGTACCTCAACCATTCAACTCACAATTCAACCATTCAACTAATATTACAATTATTACAATAATGCCATGAAACTCCAATGCTTTTTTATACAAAGGGAACCAATTTGAGATAGTATTGTGTGTTTGTTCTCTAGAGAGAGCCACCCTCTTGGTGCTTTAAAGACAAAAACCATTTTAAGTACAAACTTCTATTCTTGGAGAAACTGAAAACAGAAATAACCCAGAAGTCTGAACAATATTAGTAACTGATTAAGAACAATAGCAGGCAAATCGCATACCACACACTGTCAATGATGCAATAAACATCTCTGTTACTATGCTTCATAGGAAAGGCAGGCCATCTCTTCCTCTTCTCAACATGCAAATATATGCAAAATATCTGTTAAACATCTGTAAAACACAAGCAAACACTGCTGCAAAAGAAACCACCAAATTGTAACAAATTTGGAAGAAATGCATTGGGGGAAATATAGCCTTCCCAACCATAAAAGAAATCTCAAAGAACTAGAAATACATGTCTTGGTATGTTTCTAGACATAAATAAGAGAAATATACAAGAAGGAGAAATAAGAGTAAGCCATGTTGGTCTGCCAAAGAGGAAGGTAATTCAAGTCCAGTATCACCTTAGAGACCAACAAGGTTTTGGGGCATAACTTTTGAGAGTCAAAGCTCCCTTCAGCAAATACAAGTAGGAATGGAAATCCTCGAGTCCTGTCAGAAGGTGGGAGGAGTATTGCAAAAACAGGAGAAAGGATATGTAATCAGCTTGATCAAAGCTGCAAAATGTAATCAGTTTGATCAGAGCAAGAGAGTAATGCTTAGGAGCAATTAGCATCTGTAGTGAGATAAATGTCCTATGTTCCCATTCAGTTCTGGGAGTCCATTGTTCTGAATTTGTGAACAAACTCAAGTTCAGCAATCTCATGCTGGAATCTCTGCTTGAAGCTTCTCTTTCTGAGGAATGCCACTATTAAGTCAGTAATGGAATGACCTGAAAGATTAAAACGTTCCTGTAAAGTACTGGGTTCACCGCATGGAGACTCAGCCTACGACATACGTTCAGATGCTTTTATTGTACTTCACACACAAGATTGAAAAACCAGCCCCATAAGGGCCAACTATATACACCCCACTCAGTACACCCACGGTCCCATTGGAGGGTTTGAATTTCCCACCAGATGGCCTATTGGTGGACACTAGGTGGTCTAGGATCCGAGGTCCCTTTGTGTTTGAGACCCAAGCTCCTTACTTTATCTGTGGACCCCTGGTGGCGGTCCGCATACATAACAGTTTCCCCACTGGTTTTTGAGTGATGTTAGTTTTGATGTCAGGTTTATGCCTAGAGGTGTGCATTTGTATCTACCTGAGCTGAAAATATACCTGAAAAATATCTTATTGGTATTTTCCAGGTATGTTTCAATTTCTCAAATGTATCCAAGTTTTCCCAAGAAAATCCTGGATATATTTGGGGATTTCGGTTAGATCAGCAGAGAGGCAGGAGCAGATTACTTCCACCTCTCAGCTGTTTGTCAGGCAGGCTTATGCAGTCCCCTTAAATTTTAAAAGGACTGCAGAAGTCAGTCCAAGGATCAGCCAGGGTGGCAGGGAGCTGGGATTTCCCCACCACCTCAGCTGTGGCTGACTTCTCTTGTCAGCCCAAGAACAGCTGGGTCAGTGGAGAGTTGATTCTGTTTTCACTTATAATGTCAAAATTATTGTTAAAATATAGTCTAAATATAGTTTAAAAGAATTCACTGGGATTTTTACAAGGTTATGGAAATAATCTTCTAAGAAACTAATTTATGCGATAGTCAAATATAGACTAGGGGTGATTTCCCACTAAAGCTGACTTGGGGTAGCACCGCCATTTGGCCCGATACTATTAGTCAATTTCACACTCGAAGCCGCAGGGCTGCATTTTGACCCGCGGCTTCGCCTGATTTCCCCCGCAGTTTCGTAATCCTGTTTTTTGAGGATTACGAAACTGCGGGGAAATCGAGCGAAGCCGCGGGTCAAAATGCAGCCCCGCGGCTTCGGGTGTGAAATTGACTAATAGTATCGGGCCAAATGGCGGCGCTACCCCGAGTCAGCTTTAGTGGGAAATCACCCTTGCTCACAACTTTAATGCTACTAGCTTTTTTCACTCACAAGGTAGAATTTTTGCTCACAACACTGTGGAGCTTAGTGGGAACATTGTCTGGGGGGGTTCTCAAAATAACTGTAAGGGGGAGGGGAGGTGTCCCTGGGCATGATCAGTTCCCTAAAAATTGACTGTGTTCTGCTTTTCCCCAGACCTGCACCTCCTAACACAAGGGGGAAGCCCAGGGATATGTGCACCTGCCCTCCAGTAATTCCCATCAGTGTGTGTGGAATCCTTATCCAATGTTGACTCATTGGAGCTACTGCTGCTGAACATGTGACAAAGCTGCTTTGACCTCCTGTACATATGATTCTTGGCCTGACTCCTGCTCACATAGGAGTGGGTGGGAATCAGGAGTTGCCCCCTTGCACCTGCTGGGTGATCCCCTGGGAGCTGGGTCAGTGGGGGGTTCAGGGGATGCACAGTGCAACCCTATATGGTCCATTTTATTGGACAACTGTACCAAAGTCTACAAGATACTCTGCAAAATAGCTGTATTATCCACTGGCAATAGGGCTGCTGGCTGCCCTGCAGGCACCCCAGCAGAGGCTCTAGTTTTACCTGATGGAGTCTTCTTTGGAGGCATGACCAATAAGATACATGGCATCACATGCGAATCAAATCAGCTAGATACAGCAAGGGCACCAAAGCAATTGTAACCTAATTGTATCAGCCCCATGTATACCTTTGCCCACAGCAAATGAATTACTATTAAGTGTAAACAGAAGAGAACCATAAAGTACAGCCTTAATTAATAATCATTCCACAGCCATTCATTTAATATGAAATAAACTTATGTTCAATTATTATCTATTTAACTATTAATATTATTTTATCTGTGAATTATTAATTATTTGCATGACAACAGCAACCAACTATGAATGCTACATGTACTGATGAATTACAATCCCAGTGTGGATAGCCTTATATAAATCACATGGACCAGAATGAGCAAGAACTAGCACATGCCTTTAAAAGGCTGTATCACAGCCCCCCAAATCAATAGACCTGAAACCGACACATGGCAGGTCAACTGACAAAGAACCCATATATATAAAGGGGGGGTTGGGCCAAAGGCTAGAGGAGGGATAGTTACTCTGAACCCCCTATGGCTACCCCTGCAATCAAATGCTAACTGGCCAGCTGCATGTGGCTGTGGCTCAGCTATGTGTCTCTTTAAAAATAACTTCTTTGCAGAAACAAAGGCTAGGGCCAGTGGTACATGTGGCTTTCCTGAAGGCAAGGAAGCGTGCTCTGGGTGAAGAAGCCAAAAACAAGCAGACAAACACGGGGTGTTCTGGCTTAAATGAAGCTGGCTTAAATATCTAAGGGGGCTTCTCCACCCTACCCTTCAGGGGCTGGCCCTTGTTGATGAAGCCAGCTGGCCCCAGTCCATGGCTGATCCTACCCCTTCCAAGCCACATGGGCAGCATGAAGCTGCCGTGGATCTTCCTTGCTTCACCCTCCTCCAGACTGCAAAATGGTGGCACTGGGTAAGTCCTAGCCACGCTTCTCTAAAAAGGCTTGCTACTGGTGATATAGTCCTCAGTGGCATGGTCAAGCTACTAAATAGCATCCATTAGTGCGTAGTTCTTGTGATCCTTTCTTACACACCCAGGGAAATGCTGATCACCACTTTGGGGTCAGGAAGCAATTTTTCTCCAGGCCAGTTTGGCTAGAGATCCTGGAGGTTTTTTGTCATCTTCTGGATGTGGAACAGTGGTCACTGGGGGTGTGGGGGGAGGTATTTGTGAATTTCCTGCATTGTGCAGGGGGTTGGACTAGATGACCCTGGAGTCCCTTCCAACTCTATGATTCTATGAACCTAAATACCCTAAATAATTGTGCTGAGTGGGAGCTAGCGGATGCAATGGAGGCTGCATAAAATTCTCTTTTAGCAGTCTTTACCACCATTTCATAAGATTTCATAAAAGTCCTATAGGATGTTCTTGCAGCTTCATCACAAGACAGTTGCCAAACTCACTCTAGTTGTTTAAGCTCCCACTTCATCCTCCAGAGCTCCATATTTATTTATTTATTTATTTATTTATTTATTTATTCCACTTAATACCCCGCTCGAACCCCCGAAGGGGTCTCTGAGCGGCTTACAGTTACTCTTTAAATATCCTATCTAAGGCCACATAGACAATTGGGAAGGGACTGCCCTACCAGCACCCCATGGAGTGAGTGTTCTTTCCATCCTGGATCGGCTCAGCGTCAGCAGGTCCCTCCGGCGTGTGGTTCCTGCGTCAGCGCGGCTCTGGCTCTCTCCTTCGACTCCGCTGCACCTGTGCCTCTACGCTCCCCTGCGCCGTTCTGGTTCCGCCTTCTGCCGTCCGGAGTTCTGCATTGTCTGTTGTTTGCCATCTTTTGCCGCCCGCCTCGCCGCTGTCGGTGCCGATGCTCCACTACCCCCACGAGAGGGGAGGAGGGTGCTCCCTGCCATCTAAGGCAGGTACCCATTTTATCTACTCGCTTTTGTTGTTATTTTTACAGCTTTCGAACCGCTGGGTAGACGGGAGCTGGGACTTGGGCCAGGTGCTCACCCTGGCCGCGGCGGGGATTCGAACAGCCGTAATGGCTGTTTGTAGATGTTATCGGCAGGCTATTCGTTGCCTGCGCCATCGCTCCCTGGGGCTAATTTGGGGCATTTAAGCTGAAGCATTTTTAAGAATGCATATTTGTCTACTGTTGAAAGCAAATGTGCAGTCATTCACTTTCCACATTAAGTATGTTTTCATTTCTGTGTTTTGAGAGAAATGTGGAAGTGTATGCTGAAAATGTGGAACATGCATTTTTTGCAATTGTTGCTATGTTAAATCTATCATAATCAAAAAGAATCATGGTAAGTTTCCACTAAAAGTAATTTAGAGATTGTTTAATAGTTGTAATGTTTATTAAACAAATTGTTTCCCTTTTGCAAACCTCGATATGTGGTGAACCTTTCACAACAATAGGATTCATGTGCATATCTGACATAAAAAGAAATCTCATTTTCTACAAAACTAATCTGAGGTTATTCATTCATCACACAATACTTTGGTGCACAATACATTCAATTAATAGTAGCATATTTAATTGTTTCCCCAAATATCACTGAAATGCAGTTTATGTCAAGATAGGAAATCAAATGTATTTTAAAGCAACCTGTTTTGAGGAAATGTAATAAGGAATTGGATGTGCGACAGAATGCAGGCAAACAACTTAACCTCCACAGCTCTAATTGTCTTAATTTAACTTAGAGTAAAGTAAACTTCACAGGGGTTGCTAAACAAAAACAGGATACAAACAGCATGGTTTTCCTGTATGGATTCTCTTCTCATTCTGGCTTTAGCTGAACACAGATGTTCAATGGTTCATCTTTGCTGTCATAGAAAACATGGTGCATCCAGAAAAACAGCTGTGCACTTGGTTGTAAATGGAAGCCTATGGATTATGATAATTTGTACACATTGATCAGCCATATGGTCTTCTTAGATAGAACCTAATCATGTGTAAACAGAAATACAATATTCATGTGCATCACAATGATCTAAACTAATGGGAAAGGCACTTAATCCTTCAAGAATTAATTTTGCTAGACTCCCAAGCCATGACAAGAAGTTAAGAAGTACTGGTGAATAGCCACAATCACAGTTCCCATGCAAACTTGGAATGCACATGAGGAAGAAAAATATTGGAATAACTTTGAACATTAGACAGATGCTCTATCCACAGTGCTATTAAAGTCGAAGTATTCCCTTTCATCCCGTGATTAATCCTGTTATCTGTCAGATAACTCACAGTTTGTTCTTAAGGTGATTGTCTATTTCATTTTCCCATGGGGAACCATTTATGTAAAGAAATAGACAGTGCTGTGTCAGAGAAAGGAATGTATTTCACATGTTCTCTTCATTGTGACACTTGATTACTCAGTTATCCTAGGTTTCTTTTTCCCTAAGTAAGTGAAGAAAAGGAAAAGAGCATATAGGGCATCCTCATTTTACATGGTAGATGTATTTGAAGAAGAGTTGGATTTATACCCCACCATTCTCCCAGAGCGGCTTACAATCTCTTTCTCTTCTGATCCCCACAAAAGACACCCTGTGAGGTAGGTGTGGCTGATAGAACTCTGAGACAACTGCTCTTGAGAGAACTGTGACTGATCCAAGGTCACCCAGCTGGCTGCATGTGGAGGAGTGGGGAATCAAACCCAGTTCTCCAGATTAGAGTCTGCTGCTCTTAACCACTACACCAAATACCAAGGCCGATTTCCCACAAGCACTGCTCTGCACTCACTCTTCCCTTTGTCCTGATGGTCGTACCATCAGGGCAAAAGGGAAGAGCGGAGCAGTGCTTGTGGGAAATTGCCCCAAATGTAGTATTTGATGTATTAACAACTGGGTACTCTTGTGTTTCCTTCAGTATGCAAAAAGTGTGGATGACAGGTTAGATCCAATAGTAGATTTCCACTAAAAGAAGGCATTTTGTCAATGCAGTAGAATGAAATTTTCCTGAAATGCCTTTCCTAGAAGGAGAAGACTCTCAGGAACTGAATAAGTAGTAAAATGAAGTCTGCAGTGAGCGGGGGAAGCAATGAAAATCACCCCTTCTTCTGTTAATGGAAAATTACATCTAATATATGTGCATGTATTGTGAAGACGGTAGTATCCAAGACCTTTCAACCAACTACAACATCAGAAGAGCAATTAAACCAAAGGTAAAACAAACAACTGAGGAAAAACAATCTCCCACAGGAAACGTGTTTTTGCCATATATCAAAGGATCAGATGGGAAAACTTATGAAAAAACACAGCCTACAAACAGTATTTAGACCCACCAGAAAAATACAACAGATGTTATGATTAGCAAAAGACAGAAGAGACCCCCTCACTTCTGCAGGAGTATACCACATATCATGCAGTTGTGGACAGGTTTACATCAGGACCATGCAGTGTAGCATTCAGACAAGAATAAAAGAACATGAAAGACACTGCAGACTTGGCCAACCTGAAAAATCAGCAGTAGCTGAACATAGCCTAACTCAAACAGGGCACAGTATCTTATTCCAAGACACTGAAAGACTGGACAACACATCCAATTACCACATTAGATTACATAGGGAAGGCATTGAAATTCATAAACATAAATACAATTACAACAGGAAAGAAGAGAGTTTAAACATAAATAGGGCATGGTTTCCTGTCCTGAAAAACACAAAATGCTCTGACAATCGCACTACAGATAAGATTAGAATTTCAACAGCCAATCCACATGCAAAAGAACCTCCTCAGGAAACAGGAAACCTCCTCAGGAAACAATCCATATACAAAAGAACCGCCTCAGGAAAGCTCCTCCGTTAGCTTGTTAACAGCCTAAGGAGCTCCTACAAGATAATGACTCAGCCCTACCCCACCTTCCAGGATAGATATAAATTACCTGCCTACCATTTTTCTTCTCACCTTGACACAGAGAGTACACCATCTTTCTGTGTTATACCTATGAGGATGCCAGTCACAGCTGCTGGTAAAATGTCAGGTCCTACAATGCCAAGACCACGGCCAGTCAGCCCAGAAAATTTACAACAACTAACAACAACATTGTTTCATATCTTCAGGATAATGTCTGGAAGATAGTGTCTTTCAGAATTCAAACCCCCCCCCCATATTTATTATGGTACAGCTTACCAAAAATGGTACATTGCTTAGATTAAAAAGGGGGCAGGGATTTGCCATTTGCTCTCATTTAATCCTTCACTCCTTCTTTATGTGCCATAATGACCTTTCCTGTAATGGTGGATTTCGGCCAGACTGTAGAAATAACAACACAGCTGTAACCTTAGAGCTCAATATAGACAGTAACAGCCAAGTGTAGAACTTTGGGGATATATGTGTTAATTTGCATATTGGGAGGAGTGTGTGTAGTGAGTGACTGCAAAAATCAGCCGGGGGAGTATTTCTGGAACACTGACTACTGGACCTTTGGTTTGGGAAGGGAAAGAAGTTTGGGGGTGTGGAGTACAACACCCTGTGTGCAGAACTGTATTTTCCTTGTTGTAATAAATAGTTGCTTTGCTTAAGCCAAGGTGTGCGAGTGGGAGGGGGGCTTTAAGAAAGGAGGCCCTAAGCCTTGAACTTGCCCTTATTTCCAACACCTGGTTTACTCAAGAAAATGCTGCCGCCCATAGACTCAGGGCGTAACTACACACTATTTTCCTCATTTTCTCTATGGATAGTATCCATCAGACTGTGCTGCTATAGTTTCATGCTCAGAACTCAGTTCCCAAGTGTGTAGGGGCCTGATTTGAATTGGGAACACAGCACATTAGGAAATGGTGCTTAAGCCTTCCCCTGCACCTATTTTCCTGTACTGAAATGGCGCCAGTGGGTGCTATTTGCTCTCTTAGGCTTCATGTACGTTTCCCCATCAGCACACATTGCTCCACTGGGGAAACAAATATTCCTTCAGGACCATTTCAGGTCAGGAAAATGGTACAGGGCAGGGAAAGCTTACACACTGTCTTACTGTACAAGCCACAGTCCTGATCTAAATTGGCCCCTGCATGCCTGGAGAACGAGTTCTGAGTACAAAAGTTGCAACACGTTTCAATCACAAGGACCCAGGGGAGACATGAGGAAAATGAAACATGTAGTAGAGCTTCAGAGTTTGCATGCACCAGTGACATACAACAACTTTTGTGCCATGTAAACAGAAGACTTGCTCAGTGCTAGGAAAGGATCTGTTTTTTGTTAAACGAGAGAGATGTCCCTGAAGCACAGCATAGGTTCAACTGATAATTCAGAGTTTAAACTTCACAGAAAACATGACAATAGTATCAACACATAGTTATATTATTATAGCCCACCTAGAAAGCTAGGCCTCTACAACAGGCACAAGACCTTTTGACCCATGACTTTTCACTTGGGGCATATTGGGACCCAACCATTGCACAAAATGACTAGAAGAAGTTCCACCACCACAGGAGAAAACCTTTGAGGGCGGGAGGTCCAGCATGAACCATGGGATGACCACTACTATGCAAGGCAAGGGTGAACATGGCTCCAGTGCCGCACAGGGAAGGAGTTAAAATGGTCTGCCCACAAAATATTATGGATCCTATTGGATTCCAGAATGTTCTGTGGGCTTTTAGGATTTCAAATACAAGGCTGTGGTGGGAGCTTGGAATGTAAATCTCCTTGAAGCTATCAACAAGGTTGCCTCTCATCAACCTCTTTCATCAGTGGGGTGGAACCCTGCTCCCTGGTATAACAAGGAGCCTGGTGACCTGGAGAGAGATGGAATAAATCTAGAAAACTTACACTCAAATCTAACAGAATGTGCTATAGAGCTCATTGGAAGACCTCTGAAGTAGAGGTAACAGCACCAAAGAAATGTTAACTTCTCTGTTACCATTCCATTCTGCCCACCAACATGTTTCTGCAGAAGGCAAAAGGAGAGTTAGAGCTGAAACAAATTAAGTGTGTATTCTTCCTTACATGGCTGAGTTCTTCATAGGAGATATCACCTAAGAAAGCATTGTTTGCTGAGCTGAAAGCATGTCCTACCCCAAATTGACTTCCACGTGAAAAGTCAAGGAAAAGTCATATCAAGGAAAGGATGCAGCTAGAAACTAAGAATTTTAAAGCTTTTCTCGTTTACCTGGCATCAATAGAAGAAGCATTCCAACAAGACAACCCAAATTTCATTCTAATTGGATATAGCTTGACACAAGGGCTGCAGTCAGAGTGACAGGTTGGCGTGGTTTGGGTGTACCACTAATTACTCCATCACATTTTGTGACAAACATTTTCAACCAGACTCCCACCCTGATCCAGCCTCACCGCACGCTTCTTCCATGGTTGACCGTTCAGATTAATGCTGCACATTAACCACTGAGCACGTGATCTGGTCTTGTTTTTTTTTTAAAAAATAACAACTTTGACTTTTTTGAGAACATTTCTTGGGTCCACATGTGCATATGCTCTACCATTTTAAAACAAAAGATAACAAAACTGGAACTAAAGGTTCCTACTTCTGAACTAATCTGAGCACACAACAGGGACATTCACACACCTGGAAATGTGGGATGAACACATGGGGATCCATTAGCACTGAAATTCATCTGCTGCCTATTTACTTTGTATCCAACTCATTATATGACGGGGTGAGTACAACTGGGGAAGGGCTGCCAGATGTGGATGTGTGAATGAACCCATTTAATCCATTAGGCTAACACAAGTATATCAGGCCAAACTGACCTTCTGACTGCAGCCAAAAATATATCAGGAGTGCCTACTGAATAGTTCAGTAACTTCTTACTGTGCTCCATGGCCATTATACAGCTCAGTACATGTGTACATGTGATGTGGCTCACCATGCATTTGGGGACAGTTTTCTCCAAGCCCAAAGCAAGTCTTAATGGTGATAGTGATGAGAAGAAAATAAATTATTCAATCTGTGTTGATAGATTAATGGCTTCTCACAGAATAACAGCCAGCACGCTGAGTGGCTATCTATGTGCTAGCTACACTGACTCAGAGCACCCTGCATATGTGCTGGAATATCATTGTAATACATACTTTGTTATGGAAATTATTTGTACTTGATATTATTTCACATTCTGTGGTTTAAAACACAAACACACATGAACAGACACAGAAATTGAACTGTTTTTAAAAAATATATAATTTGAAGCCATTTCAGAACTAAATCAGAATATATGAACTTGGTCTTTTAAAACCACTTTGAGAGATCATGCTTGAATTTCCCAGTGTGAGAGCACATCACAACAATTCTTCTTCAGAAATTAAGTCACTTCTTCTGAAATTCCTTCAGGTGAACCTAAAACTAATCCTACTTCAATGTTTAGGATTTAAACAACAAATTCAGCTTTAGATTTCTACCTAAAGATAACAATCTTTATTTTGATGCATAAAAGCAAGAAATAGTCTAGATATTTCATAATATTATTGATCTTTGAGTTATGCATATCATGACATTGGGGTGCCCCCACAATGTCTATTGGCTGATAGGAAATAAAATGAATTTAGTATGTCTAATTAGAAAATAACCTTTTAGATAGCATACTTGTGGCACTGATATAAAAGTGAACCTGGGTTCTGGACGAGTAACTCACTCCAATCATATAAAAACAGAATTTGGAAATTTATTTACAAAAGATAAACATATATAAAAACATACAAGTAGGGGAAAGGAGTATACAATGAGACAAAAACAATAAACCTAACTAACTAGCCTCTAGACACTGACCCTGAGTGGCTTACAGCTCCAAAGCAGATGTCTTGAGTAGCAGTCTTCCCAACAACAGTAATGCAAGAGTGGAAGTCCTGAAGAGTGTGAAGATCTTCCTTCCAGCTTCACGTGCTCTTCCTGATGTGCTGTAGCCTTCTGAGTGGTATTCTTCTGTGATGCTCTAGCTTCTTCGCTCTTGCGCTATATGCTAGCTCAGCTGTCAGTTCCCTAATTGACTGACCAATCAGAACAATTGATCTAACTGATTTAAGCTGAATCCAGATCTTCAGCTGTCAAACTGAAATTTGAGCTGTAGATGGTTGACAGTTCCCAGCTGCTAGCTATCATTGAGTTATCTACTACAACTCCAAGATCTCACTCTTGGTCAGTCTTTGCCAGTTCAGATCCCATCAATGTGTATTTATATTTAGGATTTTTGGCTCCAATGTGCATCACTTTGCACTTGGCCACATTGAACCCCATTTGCATGTTGACGCCCACTCACCCATCCTCGACAGATCCCTTTGGAGTGCCTCACAATCCTCCCTGGTTTTCATCACCCTGAACAACTTCGTGTTATCTGCAAATTTAGCCACTTCACTGCTTACTCCCAATTCCAAATTGTTAATAAACAAGATCAGGGCCCTGCGGGACCTTTTCCAGTTCTGCAGGGCCTGCAAAACGGAGCTCTTCCACCAGGCTTTCAATTAGGAGCTGCCACACCATCACCACCACCACCATCTGTGATTTGGGTCGGCTCTGGTCTGGGGGGGATTGTGTTATATCACTGCACCAAACTGAAGATCATCAAGCTGGTGAAAATTGTTAGTACGCCATCTGAACCATTTAAAGATTACCATCAAAGATTACTAGCACTAGCACTTTGTTAATTGTTGGATTGTTTTTAATGCAAATTGTTAATGTATATAAGTTGTTTTAAATTTTGTACGTGATTTTTATGGTACAGTGTACCAACTAGTGTAAGCTGCCCTGAGCCTGCCCGTGGGGAGGGCGGGGTATAAATTGAACAATAAATAAATAAATAAATAAATAAATAAATAAATAAATAAATAAATAGGTCCTGGCCATATCTTCTGTCTGCTTTCCTCTGTTCTGTTCAACTGCTATCATTTTGTCACATAGACTGTTATTCTTAGGGACTTCTTTCTTTCAGGCTGCTCTTCCTCGTGCACTGTCTCTCTGGCTTTGCAATCTTCCTCCCAGGCTCCTTGCAACCTGCACACAGCCAGCTCAACCTAACAGAGCCTCCCTAGTCATGGCAGGACTTGAATCAGCTTCCATTAGGTTGCAGAGCCAAAAGGAACTTTCCATGTGCACACAAAGGCAGTAGCTTAGGGATAAGTTTCCTCTGGGTGACATTCAAGGTGCATGTTTGGTGACCTTGGCTTCAACTGGCTATGGCATCTACTATCAGCAAAACACAGCTACATGCTGAAAGGAGTGCTTTGGACCACCAGTTCTGAGCAGTGAAGGTCAGAAGAAGGTGGTTTCTATAATGCAGTGGTTATCATGTTCGCCTTGTACACAAAAGTTTCCTAGTTTGAAACCAAGGAGGAATGAATGTTTTGTCAGCAGACATCCCTGCATGCCCTCCACCCCCATTCCTGAATTGGTGTGCATTGTGGAATGCAAGGCAGCCAAAATAGCTCAGATGGGAGAGCATTTGGTTGAACACCAGGCTTTGGCAAGCCTTGGTGGCCTCCTGTTCCCTCTTTTGGTCTTTTTCCCTTCTATCTCCCAGGAAAAAGATCCCTGAAATTTGGCCCATTTTTGACATAAAACTCCAGAAAAATGTCCAATCTCTTGAGCCAGAGATGAACGGGCAATCTAAGAATGTTTTTCAGCACTAGATATGGTCCTCTGCTTTACAAACAGCGCTATTGAAAGGTACAGCTACAGAGCTGGAGGACTTTCTGTGCTACATCATCATGGCCTGGCCTGGCCAGGCCAGATAGCATTTTAAGAACTGATTATGCACTGTGAGCTGGAGAATTCAGGCTGAGATAGGCTAAACCACTTGGCTGAATGTGAAGCAACTTATAGAAAGAAAGTGAACAGAAGTACATGCCCTGATAATGGGCTGCTTACCTTCTACTGGTTTGGCTCCTATTGAGTACAGCTGGAATATCCACAGTAGGTGATGATTCCCAGTTAAAAAATAATAGTGGCCCATCTTCAGTAGCATCTTTCCTGTGGCTTAAGCTTGCCACAGCCATTTTTGCCCAAACAAGTGATAGCAGCTGTTGGCAGAATAAGCTGCTCCTAAATATACAGGTGATACTTCTACAGAGCAGCTGATGAATCTAAAAAGGCACTGGAAGTGGCTCACACCAGCCAGCTGTGTGGCTGTCCAATTCTGTGCCTTGTGGTACTTTGCCAAATATGTGAGTCGAGCTGGCCATTTAGGAAAAACCGTCGTTAACAGATGCAATGTAACAGCAGCACACAAAATAGTTATGTAGCTCATAAATGGAAAGTAAATGTGTGTTGCATGAAACAGGAATCTGTGAATCTTAGTAAAGTCTCCTTAGAGTCCCCTGGTTTCTTATACCAATCTTCACCTTATTTTTAGTATGCACACCTTTTAGTCCAACTTCTTTGGCATTCTTCACATAAAGGGATTGTCAAATCATGCACAGAATGCCAACTAATTGTACAGTCACAGAGTATAATTTAGTGCCTGATAGACCCTTCATGTTTCATCAGTCAACATGCATTAAGAGCAAGCACGTGATGTGATGAACAAATATGTGACTAACTGGACATGATACATGTTGCTTAGATTTTTTAAAAAGTCAAAACACAATGCCCTTTTGAGAATACCTTTTAAGGAGAGAGAGGGGAGAAAAAGACCATCTTCATTTTTTTTAAAGAAACAGAAGAAAAATATATTCAATAGTCATGGGCCTAAGGTTTGCTGCTCATAGTGTTGTAGATTACTGTTGAATGATACGTCTGAGATGATAGATACTTTGGTTCTACACCAAAAAGTCAATTCATTCATTTTTACTATTTATGCAGATCAAGATCTTATCTATGCATGTGATTATGTCCTGCCTCACCCCCAAGTTCAGTGCAGCTTATCGACCACGAATAAAAGCAATATAAAATGAGCAAAACATAGACATAAAATAACACCAGAATATCATCCATGAAAAACAGAAATGCAAATAAAATATTAATGAGATAGGCCAAGCACACATGAAGCTGCCTTATACTGAATCAGACCACTTGCCTATCCAGCCTCCTATTGCCTAGTCTGTCTGACAGGAAGAGACTCCCCAGGATCTCACATCACCTAATACCCAATCCTTTTAACTGCAGATGCTGGGAACTGAACCTTCCTCAGATGAGGCAGATGTTCTGCCACTGAATTATGGCCCCTCCCCTTAGGATGATAGGCATATCTTCTCTGTAGGGCAGGCTTGTTGGCAGGTTTATAATATAAAATGATAAGAGGGTCAATTACAAGAAGGAAGAGGAAAGCAGACATCAAATGCTCAGGTTCAATTGATGGCTCTTTTAGTTATTGCTTAAATAACAATTTCAGGGGGGAAATTCAGTCAGAAGACTCTCTAGTTCCCAAGTCTGAGCTACAGGCCTTCAAATTTGGACTACTTTTGGTGGCAGAATTAATTATGTCTCTGATGGCTGTAAGCTGCTGAGTGTCCCCATTGGAAAAAAGGGGGGGTATAAACATCTAAATAAATAAATATTTAAAGTGTTGCTGCCTACATAGAATATTCAGAAAGAGAAAGGATTTTTTAAAAATCACATCTATAAGAAATAGAAAACAACAAAAAGGCTGACTCACAGCTCTCTCTGTGTTAGTTTACTATTCATGTCCCACCAAATTCAATGGAAAAGCTTTAGTTGGATTTTAATAGATCATGATTACATCTTTGAAGAGCTCGACAGTAGAATAATGCTTTTAGGGTCACATTTTTAATTTAATGCTTTACCAAGCCTCTTCTCTGTTAGATGTTCTCAACAAAAGCAATTTTCACCCATTTCCTGGATGACTTGTATCCAGGAGAACATGTGATATATTCTCTTCTGTTCATTCAAGATGCATCTGTTTTATTTCATTTGTTCCTCTTGGATGCCATTTTAAAACATGGGAAGTGACTGTGTCTTAATGACAGAAATACTTGGAGAAATTGTTTATTGGTACTAGGGACAATATTAGCCAATGGGCAACAGGAGCAACTGTTGGTGGGCTCCAACCTCCCAAGGTCCTGCCCCCAAAGGAGGAGGGGAGAAGAAGAGCAGGTTTCTGCTGCAACTTGCACCGGCCCCATCTGGTGTTTGGGCAGCTGGCTTCTGTCAGCAGTGGTGGCTTCTGCCCACCTTGCAAAAGCTAAGAGACACTTCCTGCTTGGTCCTGGGAGGGTCAGTGATTCACTTGGACCACACATGATCAGTATATCAGAAGCCTGCTGCCATCTTGCATTTTACAGTGTCCCAAGTCATGTGTACAGTTGCAAGAGCACACAGTGTAGGTTGGGACGTGGTCTGCTGCTTGAAGAAGAAGAGATTGGATTTATACCCCACCCTTCACTTGGAGTCTCAGAGAGGCTTACAAACTCCTTTCCCTTCCCCTCCCCACAACAGATGCCCTGTGAGGTAAGTGGGGCTGAGAGAGCTCTTTCAAGGACTGCTCCTTCAAGGACAGCTCTTGTCAGAACTATGGTTTGCCCAAGGTTATCCAGCAGCTGCAAGTGGAGGAGTGGGGAATCAAACCTGGTTCTCCCAGATTAGAATCTGCACACTTAAATACTACACCAAACTGGCTCAGTACCTCCAGATATGGTCAGTCTTTACTCATACATCATTTAAAAATATTCTCTTTAGAAAGTGGTAGTCAGGAAATCCTGAAAGCCTCTTACACAAGAAAAACTTGAAAGTACCCTATCCAGAAAATCAGCTTGTTCCTCAGTTAGTGTACAGAGTCCTAAACATGGTTGTGGTTGTGGTTGTAAGCCATTCAGTTGTGTTTGATTCTTGGTGATTCTATGGGCCAGCTCTCTCCATGTTTTCCAAACTTGTACTGTTTCTCGGAGTTGTTCCATGCTGAGGCTAGTGACGACTTTTATGATGTCTAGCCACCATGTTTTGTTTTGTTTTTTGGCAGCCAGGTTTCCTTTTGCCGCTAACCAATCCAAACATAATTGTTTTTTCTAGTGAGTTCTTCTGCATGACATGGCTGAAATGTCAGTTGCAGTTTTGTGATTTTTCCTTCCAATGGCATGTCTGGTTTTATGCACTCCAATACGTCCTTGTTTGTCACCTTTGCTGTCCAAGGAATGTGCAAGAGCCTTTCTCCAGCACCACAACTCAAATGAGTCAATCTTCCTCCTGTCTTTCTTCTTCATGGTCCAACTTTTGCAACCATAGATTGCTATGGGGAACACAATAGCACAGACTAATCTGCATTTGGTTGCTAAGCTGATGTCCTTGATCTTCCATATTTGATTCTTGCTCATCATCAAACAGGATTACACCTAGAAGGTGGTAACTCTGCTTAAGGTTGCACTTTTTAAAGATCCTCAAATAATATTTAGAAATGATAACTTTTTATGGGAAAATGTATTTAAATGAAAGGTTATATATCTGTATACTTAACTATTGTATTCTTCGATCCATTTCAAAATCTAAACCATGTAGTTTCATATATACACAAGCATTTACATAGGTATCTAAATAATAGGGGATTTCATTACCTCATCAAATTACCTGTTTACAGGGGTCTTTTCGTAGAAAAACAGCTGCAGGAGCTCATTAGCATATGGTATGCTAATGAGCTATTAGGCTATTAGCATATGCCACACCCCCTGACATCACTGGAAGTGATGTCAGAAGGGAAGCAAAAGGGGGGAGGCATCTTCAAAAGCCTCCCCTTTCCTTCCCCAGCTGGTCTGGGTGGGGGAGCTAAGCGAGAAGGGGTTTAAAGTTTAAACTCCTTCTCATGAGAGTTGGGCCACAGAAGGAGGAAAGAGGGAAGGAAAGAGAGAGAGTAGAGAGAAGGAAAGAAGGAAGGAAAGAGGGAAAGAAAGAGAAGGAAAGGGGAGGGAAAGAAAGAGAGGGAAGGAGGGAAACAGGGAAAGGAGGGAAAAAGAGAAGAGAAGAAAGCGGGAAAGAAAGAGAGAAGAGAAGAAGGAGGGAAAGAGGTAAAAAGAGAGAAGGAAAGGAGGGAATGAAAGAAATTTGGTGGCAATTCGGCTGCATTATATCCTATGGGCCATTGAGGTCAATGGTAAAAACATAGGCTATATTCTGGGGGCTGAAGGGGAAGGGATTTGAGGGAGAGGCTCCAAACTCACAGGGTAGCTGATGGAGCCTCTCCCCAAGATACCCACCAAGTTTCAAGTACATTGGATCAGGGGGTCCAATTCTATGGGTCCCCAAACAGGTTGCCCCTATTCCCTCCATTGTTCTCTATGGTGGGAAAAAAGTAAGCTTTTTTCCCGCCATAGAGAACAATGGAGGAATAGGGGCAACCTGTTTGGGCGCCCATAGAATTGGACCCCTGGTCCAATGTTCTTGAAACTTGGTGCGTATCTTGGGAAGAGGCTCCATCAGCTAACCTGTAAGTTTAGAGCCTCTCCCTCAAACCCCGTCCCCTCCACCCCACAGAATATACCCTATGTTTTCACCATTGACTTCAATGGCCCATAGGATATAATGGAGCTGAAATTGACATTCGGCTGCCTGAAAGACTCCCCGGGACGCGGGCTGGGGGCGGGGCTTGGCTTGGCTCCTGAGCTCCCGGAGCTGTGCTCCGGTGCGCTCCCCCCAAAAAAGACCCCTGCCTGTTTAAATACCTCAATATTTGTTTTCCAAATTTCACTTTATATTCTTACAATGATTTTTCACATATGTTTTAAAAATAAAATTTGTATACTCTTTTAGTATATTTTCCAATGTTTCAATTCATTTATAAAGTTTTGAAAAGCTGTATAATAATTATATTATTCAGACCTTTATAACGTCTTGAGGGACTGTGTTTTCTCCCTTACCCAAAAATTTGATGCTTGTGTATTCTTTCCTATCCACAACATTTTGGAGCTTTTCCATAGATTTTCATCCTCTTCTTCATTCTCTGATTCCTCCTCTTCAGTCTTAAAGTCTTTTTTGCCTTTTCCCCTTGTAGATGAAACAAGTATCTTCTGGTGATAACCATCTATAATCAATTTTTAAAGTAGTTTGAGGTTCCATATATTCTTTTCTCTCTCTTTGAGTAAGTATTTCATTTGCTGGTTCAATAATTCCTTCTCTTGTAATTCTTTCATGGGGTCTCATGTTCAGTTCTTCAGTCAGTTTGTCTCTTTTTGGATATGTTTTGTAAGCCATATCAATTGGATTATAGACTTCATCTGTATCTTCTGTATCAACAGAAGTAAATGTCATGTCAGTTTGCTCTTGCTTCTGATTGGTGCTCTGCTGTAAAGGTACATCTAACTTAGGTTGCACATCCTTCATAGCTCTTTCCACAGCCGTTCTTACTGCTGTTATGATTATTTCCTGTATTAATCATTTAAAGTCTGTAATCAACAATGTATCTTTGTCTGCATCAGCCATTTCCAAAATATCGTTTTAAAAACAGGGGATCTTTCCAACTCTTTGTCAGTACAGCCTTTACCATCACACAACTACCTATACTTACACAGCAGGTTTTATTATAGTTACATTAAAGATTTAAAGGGGCTTGATCACTGGGGAGTCTCTGATGTTGCTGCTTGTACATTTACTCATGGTATTGGTGTGTTTAAGCAGTTCAGTTGAAGTTTTCTACTTCTCCTCCTCGCTCTGGTGGTCATGGCTTTGCACCCATGCGTGGCATGGGCGGTCTCAATCAGTTCTTGCCTCGGGGTGATCAAAGGTTCCCACCTGCTTGCTGCCACTTGCAGGGAGTCTCAATCAAGCCCCTTGCACTGTGCTCCTTTTTGGGGAGCTCAGTGGAGTTCGGGAGCCCCCCAGCTCCTCTAAAAAAAAGTCAATATGGCCGGCACACAGGAGAGCTTCCCGGTGTTGACTGTTCTTGCTGTGTGAGCAGCAACAACAAGAGGAAGAAGAGGAGATTGGATTTATACCCCGCCCTTCATTTTTGAGTCTCAGAGCGGCTTACAAACTCTTTTCCCTTCCCCTCCCCACAACAGACACTCTGTGAGGTAGGTGGGGCTTAGAGAACTCTAACACAAACTGCTCTTTCAGGAACAGCTCTGCCAGAGCTTGTGACTGACCCAAGGTCACATCAGCAGGTGCAAGTGGAGGAGTGGGGAATCAAACCCAGATTAGAGTCTGCACACTTAACCACTACACCAAACTGGCTCTCTACACCAAACCCTTGTTGATCTCCCTATCTACCACCTCCCTTGACATTCACTTACCCCCACCCTTGCTGCTCTCTCCACTGATCCCCCCCAACCTTGGCACTACACTGACCTCCAGTGTTGCAGTTCTCACTATCTGCCCCCCACCCTTGGAACTCCACTACATCCCTGTTCTTAGCATGCACTAACCCCCACCCTTGCTCTCTTCCCACCTAGTCCCCACCTTTGGCATTCCACTACCCCCCACCTTTAGCATTCACTCACCCTCCAACCCTTGCTCTCTTCCCACCAACTCCACCCTTGGCATTCACCAACTGATTCTCTCTGTTTTCCCCTCCCTCCCCTGCCTTTCTCAACTCTTTCTGTCAGTGTATGTTCATGCTTGGGCTGCCTGTGTCCACGCTAGCTGCCAGGCAGTTGCTGGCATGGAGGGCAGCATCTCCACCCAACATGGGAGGTGGGCTGTGTCAGCCTCTGCTAGGCAGCAGTTTCCATGGTGGGATGAAGGAGGAGGTAAGGGTGGGTGGCCTTCTGCACTTCCTGCCAGGCAGCCGCCAGTGTGGAGGGTGGCATCTCCTCCTAATGGCATCTCCTTCCTCCTCCTCCTCCTTTCTCAGCATCTGCTTTAGTTGAGGTGGCTGCTGTTCTGAAGCAGGCCCATAGCCATGATTTTTTAATTTGGGGGTGCCTTTAAATAAGTCAGGGGACACCCCACACACACACACCCCAAGTGAGCACCATGAATAAAATAAAAAGTTGGGCCTGGGCTGGATTGGAAGTCAGGGGGACTTGGCAGTAAGTAGGGGGGCCAGGCCCCAAGATGCCCCACTGTAGCTACAGGCCTGTTCTGGAGGCCAGCTGGAGGGTGGTGTGGGCAAACGGTTTGCTCATTCTCTGTGCAGGCACAGTGAATGTTGCTTTATTTTTTAGGATGTTTTTAACCTTCCCTTTATATTTTTTAAAGTTTTTAGATTTTTCTGCACAGCTGAGGAGTGGCCCATGTGTGTAGGATAATCTATTTTCCCTCCATGTGCCCCCTATCTGTGGAAAAGTATCCACACACAGGGGGTCATGTTGACAATTAGATATACAAGAAATGGGGACCTGTGATATGTGGGGGGAGTATTCCCCATGGCTCCTGGCCTGCAGAAGCAGCAGGAACTCTGCATGGAGGAAGAGAAGGCTGCAGGTGAGCCTAGCAGGCAGGCCCACCTGGCCCACCAAGGCTTCTCCCTCCAATAGCAGCAGTAGCCCTGAGCCCTGCATGGCTCCCAGCTGCCCAGCCCACCAAGGCTTCTCCCTCCCAACAGCAGCAATGGCAGCAAGCCCTGCACAGCTCCCAGCCGCACAGCCCTCCAAGGTTTCTCCCCCAGCAGCAACAGCAACGAGCCCTGCGCAGCTCCCAGTTGCTCGGCCCACCAAGGCTTCTCCCCCCAGTGGCAAGGGTGGTGAGCCCTGCATGGCTTCCAGTTGCCCAGCCCACCAAGACTTCTCCCCCCTGACAGTGGCAATGGCAGCAAGCCCTGCGCAACTCCCAGTGGGCATGTTTTCTGCATATGCTCAGGGAATACTCTTTTACTTTTGGGAAGATTTAAGTATCCCCTTACAGTTTTTTCAACATTTCAGATTATTCTGCACACCTTGGGGGTGCTCCAAGCGTGCAGAAAAATCTATATACCCTCCATGTGCTCCCAATGTGCAGATTTAGATATCTGTATGCAGAGAGGACCTTTGGCTATTAGATATATACATAGATTACTATTGCAACTTTTACTTAAATGAAAGGATTTTTTAAAACTTCCCAAGATTTTCTGACAAACTTTCTCTAGGTTGATCTAAAATCTCTGGCATCAGTCCAAAGAACTGTGGGTACTTAGAGCCCTCCCTTCCTTGAACCCTTGGAAAAGCCTCTGCTGCAGGTAGAACCTCCTTCTTGTAAAACTGTACAATGAGACATGGAGGGAAGGGCCTTCTGCTCACTCATGGAACACTTGGGAGCAAACTCACCATTTTAATTTTTTATTTCATTTCATAGAGAAAAGATGGCATGAAGGGAAAGCTGAAATCTCTGCCCCCTTCCAAAGTGAAAACCAGTTAAAGGAAAACCAGACGGTTAACACAAACGTCAAATTGAAATCTTCAAAACAGCCATCATCACATTGTAATTTCTGAATGTTCCATTTCTATTTTTTGACTTCTTTGGTGTGAGGGAATCTAATGCTTGTGAATTTGCTTTTTCACTCACAATAAGGCTTTACTTGAGCTTAAGGGCAGTCGCTGTTAGAGACTGGTGCACAATATACCACTTACACAGGCATTATGTGATTTTGGCCAGGAATCTTTTATGCAAGAACCGGAATGAAAAATGATATCCAACTCAGGAAGTAACAACATAAAATCCAGTGGAGGCGTACAAGGACATGTACTGGCATGAGGCAAAGATTTAGATGAGGATTGTATTTTCATAAAGAATAAAATGTATTTATCTCTGGAGGATGGTGAGAAGTTAGGTTCCCTGTTTGCATGCAGAAAGGCAAGTCAAATATTTACAAATTAAATTTAAAATCAATCCCATTTAAAGTAACATACAAATGGTAATTATTTCTGCTATACATCAGAGAAATAACGGCAGCAGCAAGCAAATGAAGCAGAAACAAACCAAGTGCTGAGGGTGTACACACACAACAAAAGGTTCCACCTGGCTCCACAATTCATTTTTAATTCCAAATATAGTTACTCAGTACACTGAAGTAAATGGAAGATAATTAGCCAATCCCCCAACTCTACTGGCATAGATATGGCCTTTAAGAATAACCTAAAACATGCTGATATGGAAATATTGTTCTGGAAGAAGCAAGATACTAGCAAATAAAAGCATAGAGCACTCACTGGGAAGAAGAGAGGAAAGCAATAAAGTACAAATGTCTCAAGAACACCACTGGACAGAGACAGTGCAGGAAATAGATGTTTCCTGACATACAGATTTAGAAAGAAAGAAAAATCCCTTCATTACCATAGTATGACAGCTTGAACAATACAGTATATTTCAGAACAAGTTAAATATGAAGCCTCACGACATGCCACAACTTCACTTTGCAAGAGAAAAAGGAGGAGAACTGGTAGTGACCTGTTGGTAAACTTTATCTTTGACTTCACATGGGGGGGATGGGACACTGAAGGTGATTCCTCTGTTACAGATGGCTTGGAAGTAGGAGTAGGAGATTGGTTTGCCTCAAAAGCAAACCAATTGGCTTTGTCTTATCTTATGAACATTACGTACTTTCATATTGACATGATCCAGTACATGAACAAGATATGTGTATATCCAGGTACCATGGAGCTTGAGTATGGATATTACTGAATGTTGTGAACACACAGGTTCAGTTAGAAAATTTCAGGTTCTGGCAACAGTTTTTCCACAGTTGAGATGAAGTTTCAGTCACCAGTCTTCCTGCCTATCCTAAATAAATTGAACAGAATTGTTACTATTAAAACTGATGGCCCCCTTTTTAATCAACTGCATAAAAACAGAGTAAAAGTGGAATCTAATGTATAAATGGCATAAAAACAAATTTGCTACACATTCAACAATTTGGCCCTACATGAGGCAGCCAATGGCATGCCTCATGAGGGCTGCCTTTGCCTCCTCAAGAGGAGGGAGGGGAAGGGCTGCAGTGCAGCCTGGACTCCTAAAGGGGGAGTGGAGCCGGTGCTTCTTAACAGCCAGCTGTGCTCTCCCCTTGCAGTTGCTGCCTCGCGCTCAGCCCACCCACCTGCCCTATCTGTAGAGGAACCAGTAGGCTGGTTGCCTCATTTATCAGGGGGCTGGGTAGGATTTTTTTTGCCACTTCTCTAATTGATGGTTGAGAGGGGGTGTTTTTTGCCTATCCTGCACTGCGGCCAGTGGATTGAGGGATTGGCTTGGGATGGGGCCATGAGATATATTTGTCACTTTATTTAGGGCAGAATTATGTTTAGATAAAGTTCATGCGGCTCAGTAAGCACCAATCAGCAACCCCGTGGGGGGGTATAGGGGTCTGCAGGATCACCCCTGTGGCTGTATGGCCAGGGATGAGGATTTCAGACTGCCTTTGAGGATGGCCACAATGGATCCTCTGCACTGGCCATGTGGTGGTTTTGGAGGGATCCTCAAGGTACATCCCAATCGCTGGGCTTGGCTGGGTTTGCAAGCGACTTACATTTGGCTCCAACTTGGGGCCTTGGTGTCTTGCCTGTTGTACAGTAAGGATGGGGTCAAGGTGACACCAGGCCTTGACCATGCCACTGTTCACTGTTTGCCCTTGCTGTTACTGTCATTATGTTAAATAAAGTGGCCTTAGTTTTATCCAACCTTGGTTCTCTGACTCTTTCTTCCATCTGGGGGGGCAAATGGGGAGAATTAAAAGATTCAGAATAGTAACATACAGAAATAATAAGCAGCATATTTATTTGTTCCTCTGCCTAGGACAAGGACAAAATGCCAGTAGCACCTAAATCCAGACTCTAGGCATGGGAAGAGTGGAAAGTGTGAATATGTACCTGATGTAAGTCAACAACTGTGTCAGCTGTTTGACAATGCAGGTGGACCTGTGATAGCAGCTTAAGGCCCACCAAGTTTCCCACCAAACATTAAGTGGCCTTATGAAATGCCATGAGCCTATCAAATCTTTTTTAACAGAGATGGCTTCAGAAGAAGAGAAGATGAGCCAGCGTGAAGCAATTATTAGAGCATTGGACTACAAGCTGGCAAACCTGATCTCAAAATTCCACTCTGCTATGAAGCATGCTTGGGCCAGTCATGCTCTTTCAGCTGCATTGTCATGAGAATAAAATCAAGCTGGGAGAATAATGTATGATACCCTGAGCTCTTTGATGGAGAGAACACTTTAAAATGCATAGAATGCATAGAAAAAAAAGTCTTGAATTTTGTGTGTGAAGCCTCTTTTCATTGAAACACCAATGTGATGTAATACAGCCCATTAAAATCCTACCATCCCCCAGTTTCACTATGCTTCTGCTATATATGGCCAGACAAGATGACATGCTAGAATATCTATAACAGCAATTTTGCAGTGTTTGTAAAGCCAAAATTAGAGCTGCAGGAGACCCAGTTTTGATCAGGAGTGCATTGTGTGGGGAACAAGATATTTTGCCTCCCCCTGTAACAAAAGTCAGTCTCCAAGGGTAGTATTAGGACTGGGAGGGTCAGTTTTGATCTG
The DNA here is from genome assembly GCA_029375565.1 of Gekko gecko. NCBI lineage: Eukaryota > Metazoa > Chordata > Lepidosauria > Squamata > Gekkonidae > Gekko > Gekko gecko. Next base: position 268,573,440 of record JAPDNY010000001.1, read on the forward strand.
CAAAACCACTTCACAGACTGGAGGAGGGGAAATGGAGGGCATACGTGTGTTGCACCTACAAGATACCACATATAGTGAAAAACTGGTAGTGACATCACATTGGAGTGAAACTATAGGATATAGTGCAGAAGTGTCATCATGTATCACTTTGACAACAGCACAACTGTCCCTACACCCCAGTGTCTCCTGGCTGGGAAGGGGTGATTCTATGCATTATGTGTGGAGTCCCCAACAACAAGGTAAAGGTTTAACCAGAGGTCATTTCATAGAAAAAGAGGTGCAGGAGCTCATTAGCATAACTCATTAGCATATGCCACGCCCCCTGACATCACTGGAAGTACGACAAGCTGGCGAGAAAGAAAGAAAGAAAGAAAGAAAGAAAGAAAGAAAGAAAGAAAGAAAGAAAGAAAGAAAGAAAGAAAGAAAGAGAGAGAGAGAGAGAGAGATGGGGAAGAAAGAAAGGAAGGAAGGAAGACAAAGAGGGAGGGAGGGAAAGAGGGCAAAGAACTTTGTGAAAGAAGGAAGGAAAGAAAGAAAGAGATGGGGAGGAAGGAAGGAAGAGAAAGAGGGAGGGGAAAAGGGCAAAGAACTTTGGGAAGGAAGGAAGGAAGGAAGGAAGGAAGGAAGGAAGGAAAAGAAAGAAAGAAAGAAAGAAAGAAAGAAAGAAAGAAAGAAAGAAAGAAAGAAAGAAAGAAAGAAAGAAAGAAAGAAAGAAAGAAAGGAAGGAAGGAAGGAAGGAAGGAAGGAAGGAAGGAAGGAAGGAAGGAAGGAAGGAAGGAAGGAAGGAAGGAAAGAGGGAAAGAGATGGGGAGAAAGGAAGGAAGAGAAAGAGGGAAAAGAATAGGAAAGAAAGAGAGAAAGAAAGAGAGAGAGAAATGAGGAGGAAGGAAGAAAGAGAAAGGGAGAAAGGGAGGGAGAGAGGGAAAGAGGGCAAAGAAAGTGGGTGAGCAGAGAAAGGTGGGGAGGCACGCGCTCTGGAGGGCTTTCTCTGCCCGTCCACCTCAGCGGGTGGGCAGAGAAAGGCGAGGGGGCACTCCGGAGGAAGCTGGGGATGGGGCAGGAGGCAGGCAACTTTCCTTCATTCTTCTGCCCCCTCATGGCCTAAGGGCTGCTGGGAGCAGAGGGCAGGGCTTGGTCATGTGCCTGCCCCCTGTGCTCCTCAATCCCAGAGCACCGCTCATGAGCACTCCAGCCCCAACTGAGGCCTGGGTTTAACTCTGCTTTATTGGAGCCACAACACACTTAGTAAAATTGCCCAACCTCCACCTTCCTTAGAAACATGCCTTGTCTGGAGGCTAACCAAATTGACACTGATTCTGCAGTGTCAAATTTTCCCACATCTGCAGCTGTATCCATCCTCTGTTTGTCCAGGTTTCTGCAGAAAATTTTGCCCTCCCACATGCAAACCTGTAGTTTTGTTCTTCTTGCCGTGCATTTACAGAATTCTCCATTTCAGGGAAGGGTTTTTTTCTTTTGTTTTTTACCTTGGTATTGAACTCACAGCAATGTAATGGGGAAAACTTTGGCATTCAGGTTCCCCCCCCAGCACCGCCCTTCCCTCCCCGATTTTGCATGCTTGCTCCATCCACCCACTCCAGGTTATTGCAGCATGGTTTCTGATTTCTTTCTTTCTTTTATTAGTCTAAAATAATTGTGTTATTATGTTACTTAGCTAGTGTTTGTGCATTAGCTCTAACCATAAGGATTTTTTTTAAAAAATCATTTAAAATCCCTCCAGGAAACTAAGGGCTTTTCTGCAGTACACTACTTCAGATAGTGCTGTGGAGCATTAGCTTAAAGCACCTATCTAGTAATCAGAAGGTTGTGTGATTGAAGCCATTCTGAGATTTTGGTGTTTTAAAAAAATTGTTTTGATTGTGTTTGAATGGAATTTTGGCCATTATAGCCTGCTCAGCTATTTTTTTTAAAAAAAATGTTTTTAAAATAAATGTGAGAGTGCACCAAGGGAGGGATATAATTTTGGTCATTATAGCTTGCTCAGCAGCTTGCGTTCCTCCAAAGCATCACACTGGAATATGTGACTGACATCAGTCAGAGCCCTCCCCCTCCCTGATTTTAGATCACTCCTGTAATGTTTGCAGTAGGATTTTTAAGAAATGTATTCCAGGTCAGATGGAAAGTCTGCCTGCCAAAGATCTGTTCAAATGCTTATTCTGCCTCATTTTGCTTTGTTGAAAAGAGACATTCCCGAGTTGCACTTTCCCTTTCAGATCAGGACAACCAAACAGTCGATTTGGATTGTTTGACGTGTGTGCACACACATACACAAACACACATGCAGCGGCACAATCTGAGTAAATGATGGGAAAAAATGCAGGAAAATATGCTAACTTCTAAATGAGACACAGAGAGGGTGGTAGGCAGGGTCATCAAGTATGACTGATGACCCAAAATGGCAGTGGGGAGGGAAAATAGGTCATGTCACAGACATGCTGCATGTTGAGAGGCAGCTTTGCCTCCATTCGAATTGATTGCAGAATCAGTGGGTCAGGCACTGGAGAAACAATGAGGAAGAAGCCTTAGTACAGAGCAAGTGAAGCAAATTTGAAGCTTCACAAATCGCAGCTAAAATGAGGAAAGACCATACTGTAGAAAAAGTCCTGGCCACTAGCTGGTGACTAACAGTAACATATTTTACACTATGGCCCTTATCTGAATCCAGATTTCTGTGGCTGTAATCTACTTTCAAAAACACTGAGAAGATTACAAATTTTCCATTGTCCTCATGGTGAACCCCTCATTTTAAATTTCTTCTCTATGTTAGCAACAGGTGGGATTTTAGGTCTCAAATCTCAACTTGCTTATTCAAGAGCAAGTCTAACTGAATAAATAGATCAGAGGAAACTCAAGAATCCCTTGGGAGGAAAATAATTAATCTCTGGATTAGTCAGATGGCATCTAGTTTAGCCATTCATTAAAAATTATAATACATTACCCTCTTATGGTTTTCCTTCAACAAAGGCTTCAGTATTCCATGGAGCTTTCTGTCCTTTAAGCTACTTTCAATCCATACATTCTCAGTAGGGCTGCCCTGAAACAAACACATTTGTTCCCTGTAAATGTATTTCCCACTCAGCAATTTTTAGTTACAGAGTTTCTACAAAAGGGGACAAAAGTATTTGCACATTGAGGAGAGAGGAGCTTCAGAGGGAGAGAACACATCCCTGTTGCTAAGTAAGTTGGGCTAACAGTCCCTGAACCACTGCATTGTGCTGTGGCGGTCAGAGTGAGGGCAAGCAATCACACTGCAACAGCACAAATGTGACAACAGTGAGCATTGGCCTGGTTGTCTTGGCAACAAGGATGTGTCTTCTCTAGTGATGAGCAACACACACAAATCAGAAAGGACTTTGCTATTTATGAACATTGGAGAACATGTGGCAAGGGCGAATCTCTTTTTTTCTTCTACAAGTCCTCCAATCTCTCAATAACAGCTTTCCCTGCCCCTGTGAGTCCCTCATTTTCCCTCTTCAAACTGGACTTGTTGCTGCTGCTTTGGCAGCTGCTGACTAGGTTAGTTGTCCTGGCTAGACTGAAAGATAAGCATGTGCTGTAGCAGCAACAGGAAATTCATTTGAGGGAAGGAGGGAGAACACTTCTTATTTTCTATTGCTCAGATACATAATTTGAATCTGAGAAAAATTTGGGGCAGTAATTCAGGTGGGTAGCAAAACAAAGTTGAGTCCAGTGGCACCTTTAAGACCAACAAAGTTTTATTCAAAGTATAAGCTTTCATGTGCAAAGCACACTTCTTCAGACAAATTGGAATAAAATCTCCTCAAAGGCTACTTATAGGGAAAAAAAGATGGTGTGGGGCAGCCATTAGGAGGGGCCACTCAGAACTAAGATGCACATGAAGAGCTGAAGTTGGGTTACGTGGCCAGTAAGATCAATGGATGGCAGCAAATTAGCATGCAAATGCAAGAGTTAACAAAGAGATGTGAGAATGAAGCTACAGTCCAGCAGTACCTCCAAGTACTTTTTGGGGATGGCAGTAACATTCACCTACCACATTTGAAGGACAACACTGTAAAATGTTGATGTTTGCATTTCTATGCACAAGAAATGAAAGTTTAACAGCATCTCTAATTTCCTTCCTCTATGCTGAGGTTCATTCAGAGTGTGGACAATGCTATCAGTAATTTATTTATTTCATGTATTTCTATGAGGCCAGTTCAGAGTCCTTCTGCATATTTAAATGCCTATGCAGGTTAGTGATGACATCACACTTATTATAGATCCCCAACTGGTGGAGAGCCAAGAAAAAGTAGTGCAGCTGTGGACTGGTGCTATAAACAGATGTTTTAAAATGTGAATTGTCTAAATGTCAGGTTCCCAGTCAAATCACTCTCCATACACACTTTAGGTAAAGAAAGTTTTATTCAGAGAATTGAGATGTCATGGGTTCAAACTCTTTTGTCAGATCTGAGGTGCCAAGACGGGGAAACAGTGTATAATTAAACCGCACATTCTATTCATACACGTCAGCAACATTAGCCAGAACATGAGAGGTATACGGTCCACCCCTAGACAAACAAAGACTTGTCTTCAAGGCCGCTTCCCATGTGAAAAGCCATCCTTGAGGTGCCATAAAAGAGTTACCAAAGTGAGCCTCCCTAATTCTACCCACATTCACTCCCCCCCGGTAGGAATGCAAGGGCAGGCAAGGGCATGCAATAAGAACAAAGGGTTAACTAGCAGTGGGAAGCAAAAGCGAGGGAAAATACAAAGGCAGCATTAGGTGGTAATACAACAGGCATAGTTGCCCAAAGGCCAGAGCCTGACACTAAAAAGTATTCAGAGAACTTTTCTGTGATCACAAGAGTGCTTTTGAAGGGATTCCTATGCCCTGTAAGAGTGGGCACTGAGCTTCTAGAAAATGGGCACTGAGTTGAAAGGCAAAAAAGTTCTAAGCCAATTGCAAAGTAACATTTAGATCCATTACTGAAGGCCCATCTTTAAGTGATTTTTGTACAACTTGCTTGATTTTTAAAAAACAAACAATTAATGGTCTCTTTGTTTCCTAAATGGTGTCACCATAGCTTGAAATCACATGCATCTCTCAGTTACTAAAGAAGATGTCTGACACCCTACAGAGTGCTGCAAGATCAGTATGAGGTGATGTATGGCTTCTGGGAAATATGTTTAAATAACTTCTGATGGCTTTTGATACATGAGAGAGCAATGGATATCCTACAGAGAAAGCTGCTGAGGCATAGAAAGTTTATTAATCTGACTGGCAAATCTATAGCACTGGAGTTGTCACTGTACCTGAGTGTAGATGCTGGATACCTGACAAAGTGTCTACAGGGGCATGAGGTAGAGACATATGAAAGAAAAGAGTGCTTCAGCATAACATAGCAAGAAAAATATGTACCCTCACTTGTCATTTATTTGTAAGTGCAATTTTATAGGAAAATAACACATATAGCTTGCTGGAAAAAAAGAAGCAGATGTCCCCAGTTACAGCGCAGCACTGTGGACGCAGCAGAGAAACGCTCTTTACCACGCCGACTTTTTCACTTGGGACTGAGGGTCTCAAGCTCTTTGAGACCCCCTCAGGCAGAGGGTTGGGTGCATGGGAATTCCAGCCAATACCCCCGCATAGCAGCAGCGGCGGAGACAATCAAGCACTTTCTGAAGCACCAAGCAGACAAAGAGCCTCCCTTTGGAATCAAAGCTGTCGCTACCGGACACGGTGCGAGGTGGGCGTGTAATTAAACAAGGAACTGCTTCTAAACCTCCAATAGTGGTGAAGATTATGAGATCACCTAAAAGCAACTAAAAACTATAAAGATTTAAGGATTAACCCCTCGGTGAAAATCTAAAAAAAAAAAGAGAGAAGGAGGAGTGATATCCCCCCCCCTTCTCCAGAGTAAACAGTGTTTAAAAGTTGTGGAAACAAGGTGCTATAAATTATATAAAATGGGGGAAAGAGGGGGCTACAACTATTGCTATCTGACCAATTTATTGTTTGTTAATGGAATACAGGCTGAATATGTTACGGCACTTTACTACAAAGAGAAGAAAATATAGATATATTGAAAGTGGAATCAAAGAGTTCTTCAGCCACAAGGCTGCCCAATAAAAATCATTTAACTCTATAAGGTATATGATAATAACCAACAAACTGACTTTGTTTTTTTATTTTTTTATTTTATTTTTTTCAACTTTGTGAGAGATTCCTGGTCATTAATGCTTTTGGCATTGTAACTTTCTAGTGATGTGGTCTGATTATTAAGTATATAGCAGGATAACATCCTTCTTCTGCAATGGAAACTATAAACAATGATTATGTCTACAAAGACTATAAAATTTACCTTCAAGCAGAAAATGAGCCAAAGGAGGTGAAGACAGACAATTTAGCTGAATAAAATTTGACTCAATTCTCATGGGATGACCTAATCAATTATAGTGGCTACAATTAAATCAGGAATTAAGGGCACCTGTGAGGAGCTACACATTCTAAATCAGAAGACTTCAGAGGAATCTACAAGCAAAAGGGACAAATTCTTATACCCAACCGTTAAAGATAATGAACCAAATTGTGAAGAGATTTCAGCAAGACAGACCCAGGTGTGTTACAAAAAGACTTTTGTAGCAAGAAAGGAAGATAAGCTGTCTAGAAAAAGTGGGCCTTTAAAATTGAAGGTACTGCCAGCTATAGAAACAATTAAACAGGGGAAGAAAAAGATAAAAACCTCCAATGTAAAGCAAATTTATGGAATTTACAAAGGGAAAAAATGTAGAGAAAAGAATAGATTCAAGACAACTACTGCTCCACCCCAGAAGGCAAATAGGAAAGAAAAAAATGCTATTAAACATGTCCTTAGGTTTAATATTGTCAATTGCAAATCCAATTTCTAGGGTTCACAAATGGAAAAGACACAAGGACAACATTTTACTGTTGAAAAGATATTTGGCAAAAAAAAAGGTTTTTATATATAATGATTTACATATATGGTATTATTAAGAAATCTTGATTTTGCTCTTTATGTGTTGAGTGTGTTAAAGTAAAATGCATACAAATAGAATGGTGTAGAGTCCATTAAACTGGATTTAAATAAAAGGATGGTTGTGGTTAAGAAACTGAATTTAGACAGATGATAGAGCAACTCTCCTTTTTGTATGTTGGGTGTGTTAAAGTAATATGCATGCAAATAGAATGGGGCAGAGTTCATTTAACTGGAATTAAATAGAAGGATATCTGTGATTAAAGAATTGAATCTGTAAAACATTACTTTAGAAGTTAATGTGTATTAGTTAAGTTGTATAAGAATGAACAGAAATGACAAGAAAGGATGTAGTACAAGATACTGAGTTTATTTTTGTGAAAGCTTAGTGATAAATAGTTGGTAGAAACTATGGAATAATAGGTGGAACCAAATCACAGAAGAACTTTAATGCTTAGGTTTATTAACAATTAAATACCAAATTTATATGTAATCTAGGGGCAAGAAGAACAGAAAAGGGAAGGATCTTGTTTAAGGTCAGGACAGAATTATAAACATGAAAATATGTCATAGAATTCGTGTTTATGTATTTGTAAAGGAAAATAATGGTGGGATGGTTAGTTTATCTGTAAAATAATTTATTAAGAAATCATTTACTGTTTGAGGTTGCAAAAATTGTTGTATTAATTAATTTACTTATATAGAAGGGACTTGAACTGAGCTAGTAGAATATACCAAGCTCCTTTTATGTTATCTTGTTTTGTTTGTTCATTTATTTTTATGTCTGTGGAAAATCAATTAAAAAAAATTAAAAAAAAGAAGAAGAAAGAACATGATAGAACACAGGTGGATAACCCTTGGCACCTGTGCTGTCATACATGAACACACATGAAGCTGCCTTATGATGAATCAGACCCTTGGTCCACCAAAGTCAAAACTGTCTACTCAGACTAGCAGTGGCTCTCCAAGGATTCAGGCAGAGATCTTTCACATCACCTACTGCCTGATCTTTTTAGCTGGAGATGTTGGAGACTGAACCTGGGACCTTCTGCATGTGAAGCAGATGATCTGTCACTGAACCACAGACCCTCCTAGACCAGCACAGCTATCAGCTGAATCCAAGGCAAATCCCTGGGTGGCTAGCAGTACTGCCAGGACATGTCTTATTCCAATAATATCTCTAGCAAGTAGACATTCCCTGCTATTAAAACAACTCACTCCATCCAAGCATCCCTTCTGATATATTCAAGTGAGATCTTGGAAACTACACAATGCAGATTTTTTTTTAAGTGCAATTAAGGGATTGCATCAAAGGTACTCACACAGGTTTCCTAAGATTCTTTGGTATTCCCCATTCATGGATACCAGGGATTTTTCTTCCTGAGTTCCCTGGGCACACAGTTTCAAGACTAAGAGATCTCTGTAATTCTACACCCAGAAATTCATTCAAATTTTCTATCATGAGCCAAGGCGGATCTACATTTTAGATGGTGTGTTTATTTATTATTTATTTGTTAAATTTATATCCCTCTCTCTCCTCCATGGCAGGCTCAGGGCAGCTTACAGAATATATATATGCATATGTTAAAACACCAAAATATATTAAAATCACAGCATAAGATCATCAGTGCTAAGAACATAGATATTAATATAGGATGATGGCATTCTCTCAACATCAGAAGGTTGCCTACCACCATAGGCCAGGTTCCTGGCAGTCTGTTGGTTAAGTTAGTGCTGGTGTAAGGGCCAGGGCCATAGTATTAAAAGGCGGCACCCTAATCAAAAGCCTGGTGGAAGAGCTCCATTTTACAGGCCCTGTGGAATTATAGAAGGTCCTGCAGGGCCGTGATGTCATCTGGGAGCTCATTCCACCAGTAAGGGGCTACCACAGAAAAGGTCCTGGCCCTCATAATGGCCAACCTGGCTTCTTTAGGGCCTGGGAGAACCAGGCAATTTTGGGATCCCGATCTTAGTGCTGTCTGGGGAACATATGGGGAAAGGTGGTCCCTTGGGTAAATAGGTCCCTGACCATATAGGGCTTTAAAGGTAAGAAGCGAATCCGGTATGCTATAGGCAGCCAGTGCTTTTAGGGCCGGCTGGATGTGTTCCCACACAGGAAGACACAACACCAGCCTCACCGCTGCATTCTACACCAGCTGCAACTTCTGGATTTGGGACAAGGGCAGCCCCCCGTAGAGAGCATTACAGTAGTCCAATCTCGAGGTGACCATTGTGTAGATCATTGTTGCCAGGTCATTGCGTTCAAGGAAGGGAACCGCATAATCAGATGTAGATGGTAAAAGGCAGACTTCGCAGTGGCTGCTACCTGGTCCTCCATTGTTAAGGAGGCATCCAGGAGCACTCCCAGACTCCTAACCTCCAGTGCTGGCACCAACGGCACCCCATCGAAGGTCAGGAGAGGGATCTCTAACCTTGGCCCATTCCAACTCAGGCACAGGACCTCCATCTTCATCGGATTCAATTTCAGTCAACTCAGTCTAAGCCAACCAGCCACAGCTTTCAATGCCAGGTCCAGATGTCCCAGACTAGAGTCTGACTGGCTGTCCAACAACTGATAGAGCTGGGTGTCATCGGCATATTGGTGACAACCCAGTCCATACCTCTGGGCAATCTGGGCAAGGGGGCACATATAGATGTTGAACAACATTGGGGAAAGCACCGCTCCTTGGGGCACTCCACAAATTAGCGGGTGCCTTCTGGATAGCTGTTCCCCAATGGCCACCCTTTGTCCCTGACCCTGAAGGAACAAGGAGAGCCACTGCAAGGCAAACCTCTGAATCCTGGTGTTGACAAGGTGGTGGATCAGTAATTGATGGTTGATTGTGTTGAACGCTGCTGACAGGTCCAATAATATCAACACTGCTGTACTGCCTCAATCCAGATGCCTCCAGAGATCATCTGTGAAAGTGACCAGGACTGTCTCTGTCCCATGACCTGGTTGGAAGCTGGACTGGAAGGGACTGTTCTGGGATTTCCTCCGGTGTAAATATTCTTTGAACTGTTTACTAATTTATGGTCAATGTCATCTTTGTAGTGCAATATTATAAGTTTGATATTGTCCTCATTAGTTTCAGAATTATTCATGAATTCTGTGAGGAACTTGAACCTTTTCGCAATCTGCTCATATGGGTCAATCCGGATTACCAAGCAGTCATAGAGCTGATTTAAAACTTCTATCCTAAATTTTTCAGCTCCTTTCAAAGGAGCCCTTCTACTTGTTCCATCTGAAAATTTCTTTGTAACCATGCATTTGGAAGCATCAGAATAACTTGAAATAATATCTTCACACAAACCTTTTGCTTCTGATTCATAATGTACAATCTGGTCTGCTGAATTTTCTCATAGTTCTTTAACAAATGAAAGTAAAGATAACAGCAGTAGATAACCTTCAAATACATCAAAACCAGGAGTTTGGACTTTCTTGCTTGATTTGTCGAAACACTCAAGAACTTCCTCCCAAACAACTGTTAATATAGCACATTCCAACTTTACCAGCTTGTGGTATAAATTCTCTGCATATTGTTTACATTCAGGCTTCTCTTCTGAGTCTTCAAAAATATGTTTGAGAGTTTGTAAAATACCTGTATATTCATTTTTAATTGCCTGGATTGCTTCATATTGTGCAGACCATCTCATTTCACTTAAGCTCTTTAGGGAAAAATGTAGATTGTCATGTGTGTTTAAAATTCTCCATCTTCATGGAGATCCAGAAAAGAAAATATACAGCTCCTACAAAATGCCAAAATAGTCAGCAACTTCAGGCACAGTAGACACTGCCTTTACTGAGACAAGGTTGAGTGAATGGGCTGCACATGGTACATAGTCTGCATACCTGTTAATGTTTTTAAAGAGTGCTTGCAGCCCTTTCTCTGAGCCCTTCATGTTAGATGCATTATTGCAGGACTGACCACAAATATTTTCAACTGACAGCTTATGTTTGCCCAAGGTCATGAATGAATGGTTTTCTATTGGTATAAATGTTAAAAATTTCTTACAGGGTTTTCCATTATAGCAGTATTGAACCACAATTACAAGCTGGTCAAAAAGTGTCAGGTCAGGAGTAACAGTAATAGCAATTGGACTGGGATGAACAAGGACATTTTCAAGTGAAGGCTGGACAATCATCTTTTGGGTATGTTGTAGGTATGTAGGGCTATCTCTTGGCTATGCTCCTACAGAGTAGGGCTATCTCTTGGCTATGCTCCTACAGAGTGCAGGGGGTTGGACTAGATGACCTGCAAGGTCCCTTCCAACTCTAACATTCTATGATTCTATGACTCCTATGAAAACCTCCATGCTTTTGTTTATATAGTTTATTGTAATGTTAAATTGAATCTGTTGCATTGCCTCTTTTATGTTTGTGTTTAAGTGTGTTATTTATAAATACATGTAACTGCAGTAGAACTAATAATAATAACTTTATGACTGTAATTGTAGAGATCAAGACCTCAAGAGGAATAGCAATGAGTCATGACTCAAATCAACAAGCTAGACACCAAATAGCAAGGCTTTTTAGGATATTATTGGCTACCCTTATGATGCTGTTGCTTCTTCCTGGGCCAGGCTGAACTGCTAGGCTGCTGAGAACAACCAGTCCACTTTAGGGAACCTACAACACTGAGCATGCTCCATTCTAAGAACATAAGAGAAGCCAATGTTGGATCAGGCCAAAAGCCCATCCAGTCCAACACTCTGTCATACAGTGGCCAAAAATACCAGGTGCCATCAGGAGGTCCAGCAGTGGGGCCAGGACACTAGAAGCCCTCCCACTGTTGGTCCCCCCAAGCTCCAAGAATACGGTGCATCATTTGCCCCAGACTGAGAGTTCCTATCTATACCTTGTGGCTAACAGCCACTGATGGACCTCTGCTCCATATGTTCATCTAATTCCCTCTTGTAGCCATCCATGCTTATAGCTGCTGCCACCTCCTGTGGCAGTGAATTCCATGTGTTCTAAGGTCAGTATTAAGTCCTTCAACCCATGGGCTAATGATTCTGTCACTAAAATAGCCTTATTTTAATAACACTTTAAAAACTCCATTAATTTTTGTTGAAAAATTCACATTAAAAAAAAGTTGCTTGGGAGTGGCTGCAACCAAATTCTGGGTTAGCAGCCAGTTCTCAGAGCTCGCTGCCTACCTGCTCAAACTTGAATATTTTTACCCTCCTCAAAGCAAACAAACACGTTTTGAATGATGGCACCGAAAGGAGGCAAGAAGGGAAAACAGAAACAAGAAAGTGAACAGTGCTTAATAGAGTTTTTTCCTGTTACAGATGTTCCCTCCACTTCATTGGCAACGCTGGGGAGGGGCGAACTAATGACTGGAGAGAGTCCTCTTAATGCAAATTTCCTGACACAGGCATTAATTAAACAATGCCAAGAACTGAGAAAAGATATCACAGAAATGCTAAAACCAGCATTCCAACGTATGGACAAGCTGACTCCAAAAGCAGACAAATCAAACCAGCATTCCAACGTATGGACGAGCTGGAAGACCTCCAAAAGCAGACAAATCAAAAAGCTGAAAGGGCTCTTCAGAAAGTCATAGAGCTTGAAAGGCAAGTACCTTTGAGAACTTTGGATATTTGGGCCACAGAGCGCATCCTGTTTTTGGATCATTGCAGTCATGAGCTTTTTTTGTAGTTCAGGGGGTTCAAAGCAAATGCAGAAGCTGGAACGGAGCTAACTGTATTTATGGCAAATTGGCTGGTGTGCACTCTAGGGCTGGAAGCTGGTGTCACGCCCCTGCTACAGAGAGCTTATCACATTGGGAATGTATGTGAGGAATCCATTTCCTCACTGTATACCAGAGATATATTAGTAGAATTTAAAGACTTTCGAACGCGATAGAAAATCCTCTCAGAAGACAGGGCAAGGAGTGGCCTTGACTTTCAAGACATGAAGATCCAAGTGTTTCCAGATCTCCCTCCTGAGTTCTGAAAGGTAAGAAGAGATCTTAAGAGCACCACAGCTAAACTGTGGGACTTAGGAATCAAGTACAGATGGCTCTGTATGGGCAAGTTATGTGTCCAACAGGGCCCAATCTCTTATTTTGCACATGACTCTGCTTCAGGTGAAATAATGTTGACTGCTTTAAATCAATCCCCTTCTGAATCCCAAGAAAACAGAGCTGGCAAGAGGAAAGAGTGTTCACCTCTTGTATCAGCTAAAACGACTCAGGTCTGTACTGTGGAAGACCATGAAGGTTTTGAAGAGCGTGTGAACTCAATATAAGAAGATAAGGACTCAGGTAATATAGAATAATTCTTGCTGTATGCTGATGAGTGATGGGAGAGGCAAAGGTCTGGGTATGTTCTCCTCTGGACCAATTGGTCCTCGGAAGGAAGGTTTTTACCCTCCTGACCCTTGAGGCCTCCAAGGACTAAAATTAATTATAACTATAATTTAGTTCAAGATCATTTTGTTAACACATTGTAAATTATTATAATGAGCTTAGATTGTTTGAAAACTTTAAAAATATTATTTAGTAATAAGTCTGGGAGAAGAAAGAAGAAGGAAGACGAAGAAGATGACATGAAGATGAAACAAGCATGGGAAGTTTTTTTGTATATATACTATTAACTGACTTTGGTGGTGTAGCACAATTATAAAATACTTTCTTCAATAAAATGGCTTCAAAATTTTAAAAAAGAAGAAGTTGCTCCAGGGGGCCCCTGGGATTGGGGGCCCTGCATCTTAAACTTCATTACACAGTAGATCTGCCTCTGATCATGAGATTGTAATGTGATATTGTTTAGTATCACAGTAGACATGCTTTTGTGTGATATTTTCTAGTGTGACATGGTTCATATTTATGTTACATGAATCCTCCTGGCTGCTCTTTTACAGATCTTTTTTATCTCAAAATGGCACAATTGGAAACAAACAAACAAAAAATTCTATGGGGGCTTTCAGCAAAGGGAAAGAGGAGGGGGAAATGAGATACCTCCCACAAGTCTTTGTAGGTTTCTGCTTGTTTAATTTATTATCCAATGCTCACAGTCTATGTTTAAAAAAAAAAAATCAGTATCCTCAATCCCTGTACAAGTTATTACAAAACTCAGAACAAAGGAATTCCCAGGACTTAACAGGGATATTGATTTGTTATCTCCCTACATATGCTAACCTCATTCAGTCTTTACATTTTTATTCTCACCAATCCCCCAGTAGGGTCATACATCCTCTTTATTTTCTTATTTGGAATAATAGATTACAATAGTAGATTGTAATGTAACATAATGAATAGTAGAATGTAATATTTCTCAGGCCTGGGGACAGGGGAGATAACTCTATACACAGCCAATTGCCCCACTTCAAAGAAGAAGATGCTGTAAGATTTCCTTCATGCTTGAAAGGAGATAGATGGAGTGTTAGGGCATGGTCTCAGTTAATTACTCTCAGCATTCCACTATTAAAGATGCATCTGCCTATCAATCTCCAATTTTGACATATTTATTTCCTTCACTATGTTTCCCCCCAGAATTAAACCCAAACAAACAGTAACCATATTTATTTTTATTTATTATTTATTTATGTATTATTTGGATTTGTATCCCGCCCTCCCTGAAGGCTCTTGTTATTTCTGTTTGGTCCTTGAATCCATTAAGCATCTTCATTATGCTGTATGCTAATTTACTGCTCATCTATATGAGATATCTCCTGTATGTATGGACTGGTAATTTCCATTTCATTGTATCTGAAGAAGTGTGCATGCACACGAAAGCTTATACCTTGAACAAAACTTTGTTGGTCTTAAAGGTGCCACTGGACTCTAACTTTGTTCTGCTGCTTCAGACCAACACGGCTACCCACCTGAATTTATCCCAGTCCTTGTGGATGTTGATAAAAAGTGGGTGAACACAGGGAGTGCATTCACCTGAAAACAAGGATGAGAACTCCCATTCAGCAAATCCTACCCTTATGTGCAAGAAAGAAATATTTTCTTCTGCTGTCCCATGCATTCTGTCAACATAAAACCCCTATTAGGTAAGATAGGCTGAGAAATAGTGACTGGCCCAAGTCATCTAGTAGGCTTTATCCCAGAAATGAGGATTTGAACCCAGGTCTCCCCATTCCTAGCACAACACACTATTCAATACATATGCCTACTGATAGTAGTACTGAAGCTCCACTTTTGCTTAACTCTTTAATATTTACATTCCAAGTACTATTTCTAATGACTCATCTCCAATATTAGGATTTGCATATATAGTTATTAGCTACTAGAATGATATACTCTGTTGTGAAAGAAGCACATGCACCAGAATGAGGAGATATATACTACATGGCACACACAAAAAATAATATCATACAGAAGACACTGAAACTTCCAAAGTTGAACACTTTGCTATTTTAATGTAATCTCCTCTGAAGCGGGGTAGATAACTTTCAGGTGAGAATTGAATTAGTAACTTTAAGTTGTTCAGACTAGAGGCTGCTTAAGTAACATCATTATAGCTGACATGTTTCACTTCTTATTTCTTGTGGTGTCTAGATGGAAACATTTTTGGGTTACAATTCTGAAGTTAGATGTGCACTTTTAGGACTACAGTACAAGTCTTTCATTTGTCATTCTCCATACCAAGTTCTGAATATTTAATGGTTACATTCAGGAACCGGATGACTGCTTCAGAATGAATAATTAAACCTCATTTAAAAATAACTGTCTTTGGGGAATGGGTGTCTCGGTGAACTAAACAATTTCTATTCCAGTTCCGAACATTCTTTCCATGTAATTTCCTGACCTGAATTGTAGCACCTTCAGGTACATTTGTTCCTTGGCAGGAGAGGTAAGTAAAGAAACATGGTGACAGTATAGATTAAGCCAGATACACTAGAGACGATGGCAGAGGTGAATATTGCTCAACCTGGACTGGAGGACATCTGCAGTCATAGAAGGCAGCCTGACAAAACATCATCACTCTGTGAATTTCTGGGATTTCCCTCAAGTTTTCATTCAATTAAAATTTTAATTTATTAGTCAAGTCTGCAGGGAAACAGTGTTTGAATCAACATGTTCCCTTGTCACCTCTGCTCCCTGGTACTGTCTAGAGAAAGGCAGAACTGATGCTTAACTGCACAACATGCTAAGTAAATGTAGACATGTGAAGAAAAAATGTAGACAAACAAGTACAGTTCAGTCTAGTAATAACTTTGGTCACTACAGCACATTGTTTGTTTGTATACCCAGTGATTTGCATATTCATCAATGCAGACTTTAGAAACATGTGTGTGTGAATAATTTACAAATGCTTCTTGATCCTGAAAAGCTTGCTATGTACTCAGGGATGTCAGCAAGATACTATAACCCAGGAATACCATTTCCCATTAAATAATTTTTAAAAATCAGTTGATTTTACTCAGCTGCTTAGTGGTTCAATGGAATCACCATCATCCATTGTCTATTTGCATTTCTCTGAACTAGTGATTCTGTAAAAAGGTAAAGGTTTCTCTTGCTCAAAAACTAATCAAATCCAACTCTAGGGGGCGGTGCTCATATCTGTTTCCAAGCCGAAGAGCCAGCACTGTCTGAAGATGTTTCCATGGTCATGCAGCTTGCATGACTAAATCCCGAGGTGCACAGAACTGTGTTACCTTCCTACCGAAGTGGTACCTATTTATCTACTTGCAATTTCTTGCTTTCAAACTGCTAAGTTGGCAGGAGCTGAGGCCAAAGACGGGAGCTCACTCCGTCACGTCACACTAGGGTCTCAAACTGCCAAGCTACAGGCCTTCCAGTCTGCAGCTTCAGCATCTTAACCTCTGAGGCACCATGGCCCCCAGTGATTCTGTACCCATACATTTTATACATGGAAGCTGAGGTGAAATAATTGCATATGCACTTGAAGTGTGCAGGCAAACATATGGCATCATTTCAAATTAGAGTACACATTTGAGTATGCCCAGGATGAGATTATACCTGAAACAAGCTGTTTTGGGTAATGAAAACATTATCCCCTGGAATTCTGGGAGTGTTTTGGGAAGGGCAAGAGAGGAAGCCACCTGGGAGACCTTGGCTTTTGCCGATGTTGTACATTGGTAACATAAATAACTGACTGTGCTTGGTTTTCACCAAATGAAGCATTGATTTGGGAAATGAGGTCTAGTGATCTTTGGCTAGATGGCAATTCCATTGACTCTGTGATGTCTCCTTGCCACAAAGTGTGTTCTCTAACAAGCCTATTTTGTCTTAGGCCTAGATGATAGGGATTCCAGTGTAAATAAAAATATAAATAAACTAGGAGTAAGGCCCGTTGTGGAAATAAATACAACGGGCTCTAGAAAGAGGCTCTGGGAGAGTGCCCCGGCTTTGGGCACTCAGTGACAATTTGCTGTGGCAATCTCAGCAGGGTATAATGACAGAGTCCACCATTTTCTCCAGAGGAACTGATCTTTGCTACCTGAAGAGCAGTAGTAATTTTGAGTGATCTCCAGCCCACCCCCAAGATTGGTAACAGTGGTTCCCCAGGAGGGAATGGCTGGTTTGGAGGGTGGAGTCTATGGCATTTTACCTGTCTGAGGTCCCACCCCTCCTCAACACTCACCCTCTCCAGGTTTGACCCCTCAAATCTCCAGGAATTTCCCAACCTGGAGTTGACAACCCTATCTCCCTCCCAGCCAACCATCAACCTACCTTTAGTTTTCCATCTCTTCCCCCATCCCTCCTAAAGAGCAGTTGTAATTTTGAGTGATCTCCAGCTCCCACCTGGAAATTGGCAACAATGGTTCCCCATCAGGGAATGGCTGGATTGGAGGGTAGAGTCTATGGCATCGTACCTGTCTGAGGTGCCAACCCTCCTCAAACCTCACCCTCTCCAGGCTCCATCCCTCAAATCTCCAGGAATTGCCCACCTGGAGTTGGCAACCTGATCAGGACTGGGTCCAATGAATTTTCTCCCAAAGGCCAACATAGGTGTGAAAAGGGCCTTTTACTGACAGAGGAGAAAGTACAGGAAATACCTGGAGATTTGGGGGGGGGTGGATCCTGTGGAGGGCAGCATTTGGGGTGTGTGTAGAAGGACTCAGCAGGGTATAATGCCATAGAGTCTACCCTCCAAAGCAACCATTTTCTCCCAGGGAACTGATCTCTGTCATCTGGAGGTCAATTGTAACAGTGGGAGATCTCCAGGTCCCACCTGGAGATTGGCAGCCCTAGGGGAAAGTCAGCCGCACAGCGGGGAGTTGAAGAAAATGGTCTGATGGTCACTGGCCCACCTTGTTAGCCAGCCAGCCATGCTGAAGCTAACCAGGAAAAAGAACCTTTTTCCATTTATTCTGACAGAAAAGTGGCCACTGGGGACGGGGTTATGGGCGGGGGAGGAGGGGTTATGCTGAAAGTCCTTTTTTTTTTTACTCACAGAACCAAACTTGGCTGCCTACCAACAGCCACTGAGGGGACAGTCCCTCACAGGAGTCAAGAGAACTGTCTTCCTCAGGAGATAGAGCTGTCTGCCAAGGGGGAGTGGGTGGGGAAGAGGAGCAGACACAGCACCCGGCCAATGGCACACGAGTACTCTTGAGTGGCGGCTGATGGGCCAGTGGCTGAGGGAGGGCATTTTACAGCCAATGGGAGCACATGGAATCTTGCGAAACCAAAAGATAATTATTTATAAGGAGAGATATGGATAGCAACCAGATTATGGTAGCTCTAAAAGAATAAATTAATAATCACAAACACAAAGAAGCCACAGTTTAGACTATAATGCAGCATTAGTGTTATATATGGTCCCTTAGAGAATAAGATTCATGAAATGATGATAATGGCAGATTTATAATCAAAAACTTACGTATGTTGAATAGTTGCTTAAGTTACCTATTACCCAGTTATATTGGATAAAAATAACATAAATGTGAATCTGTTCACTTGAATGTAACTGTGGCATATTAAAATTATTTATTTATTTATTTGGATTTATATCCCGCCCTCCCCGAAGACTCAGGGCGGCTGACAATAGGGCACAAATGCCAGATTTAAAACAGAATAAACAGTATAAAAACAAATAAAATAATACAGTACAGCATCAACATTTAAAACCAAGATGGGGCAGATCTTCACTGGCAACATACAAGTAACCTGTCCCCTCTTCATCCAGGGTCACCCAGCACCTGATGATGGCAATGGTACAGTGGCACAGAATTATCGATGGTGGAATAGTGGTGGCAGTGGCTCCTACAAAAAGGCCTGCAGAAGAGCTCCATCTTACAGGCCCTGTGGAACTGAGTAAGGCCCTGCAGGGCCCAGATCTCCTCCGGGAGCTCCTCCCACCAGGTAGGAGCTGCCACCGAAAAAGCCCTGGCTCTAGTGGAAGCAAATTTCACATCCCTGGGGCCTGGGATTTCCAGGAGATATTGACCCCCCCAACCAAAGTGCCTTTGGGGGAACATATGGGGAAAGGCAGTCCCTCAGGTAAGCCAGACCCTGGCCATACAGGGCTTTAAAGGTAAGAACCAGCACTTTGAAGGGAATCCGGTAGGCTATTGGCAGCCAGTGCAGTGCTTTCAGCACAGGCTGAATATGATCCCTCCTAGAGAGACCCATCAACAGCCTGGCTGCAGCATTCTGCACTAGCTGCAGCTTCTGGATTTGCGACAGAGGCAGCCCTAAGTAGAGAGTGTTAGAGTAGTCTAGCCTCTAGGTGACCATTGCATGGATCACAGTGGCTAGGTCATCACGGTCAAGGAAGGGGGCCAACTGCTGAGCCAGCCGAATATGGTAGAAGGCCGACCTGGCAGTGGCTGCCACCTGGGCCTCCATCATTAAAGAGGAGTCCAGAAGCACACCCGAACTCCTAACCTCTGACGCTGGCACCAAAGGCACCCCATCGAAGGTCAGGAAAGGGAGGCCCAACCCTGAACCGATCCGACTCAGGCCCAGGACCTCCGTCTTTGCCAGGTTTAGTTTCAGCTGGCTCAGTCTGAGCCACCCAGCCACAGCCTGTAACACCCGGTGCAGGTCATCTGGGGCAGAGTTCGACCAGCCGCCTAACATCAGATAGAGCTGGGTGTCAACTGCGTATTGATGACATCCAAGCCTGCAACTCCAGGCAATCTGGGCAAGGGGGCGCATGTAGATGTTGAACAACATCAGGGACAACACCGCCCCCTGATGCACCCCACACTCAAGGGGATGCCTCTGGGACCGCTGATCCCCTATCAAAACCCTGTGTCCCCGACCTTGGAGAAAAGAGGCAAACCATTGAAGAGCAAGCCCCTGGATCCCCACGTCGGCGAGGTGGTGGGTCAGCAACTGGTGGATGACTATGTCGAACACTGCCTACAGATCCAACACCAGTGCCACCACACCACCCCGATCCAGATGCCTACAGATCCAACAACACCAGTGCCACCACACCACCCCGATCTAGATGCCTACAGAGGTCATCAGTCAAGGCAACCAGTACCGTCTCCATCCCATGGCCCAGGCGAAAGGGCCGGACTGGAAGGGACCTAGGACAGAAGCAAAATAAGTTTCTTCATGCTATAGCTCATTGGTAAGGCAAAAGAATATGCTACAATTGTCTGATATACTTCAGGTGACTATCTGGATTAAGTAAAGCACTAGATGCTATGACCCATGTAAAAATGTGGAACTTTTTCTTTGATTGATGCCTTGTATCACAAAAATGTTAATGGATAGAGGTGATATTGGTATCAGTTATTTGTAGGGGTATTTATTAGTTTTCCAACAGTACTTTGAAATTTGAAAATGGTCAGTAGCTTCATGAGTTATAGCTCAAATTAGAAAAGGTAGTAAAAATTGGCTTCAGCTATCTTGATGATATCATAAAAAACTTAAGCTACCCATTAGAATGGGTTATCACATCAACACATAATATGTAGACATACACTCTTCAGAAAAACATAAAGAAGTTTTGCCACCTTACCTGATACCAACATCTGGTCTGCCCCACAGACTATGTATATCCTTCTATTTCTTTCTCCATCAGATGCTGTTTGTCTCCAATCCCTATCAGAGTCGAATGCAAATTATGGAACCACTGAATTATATTATTCTACTCTTCCAACCCCAAGATGTTAAAAATAGATAACAAATTCATCTCTACCATATCTAAATTTCCATCCTTATTCCCCAGACATTGATTCTTTGGCTTGTTTTCAGTCAGCTTCTTCTCTTGGGTCTTCACTGGCCCTGTTCTCTACTTCATGACAGGAATTCATTGCATTACCTCAGCCCAGGGCAATATATCTCAGGACAGAAAGAGAGGGAGGAAAGAAAGATTTAGCACCAGAATTGATGTTTAGTGTCCAAAAATGCCAAGGGAACATCTAGGGTAGTTTAAAGCATTGAAACAAATAATTCATAAACCAGTAAGCAACTAGATAAAATTAACTCTGCCTTTACCAGAAGTCCACAAACTAAGCCTCTGTTTGCTGCAAAGACAGAGCGGGAGGAAAATGTTGAAAACAGCAGGCAGCGGTTAGGAAGAAACTGCCTGGGGAAGAATTTGAGTGATTTTTGCAATTCTGGTGCGCCTAGAATCTTGTTTAACAGCAATGGCTTACATTCCTGCAAGTGTGTGAAATGTGTAGAGTCACAGAACATTCTGACCTGCTCTCCAAAAGAAAAAAAAATTGCTAAAATATGCATAATAGACAAATTAATCACAAGTACTAGTCATTGAGAGAGGTCTAATGGAACATTTTGTCCCCTGTGTTCAACCACTGTGGAAGTGTCTGTCTGGAGCAAGTTAGACTATCAAGGGCATATAAGAAAGTGTTATCAATGGTAATTCCAAGTTCAAGACATTATATTCATATCTTGGACCCTTTTGTGTGAGCCAAATTATACTCTATGGTGTTGAAGTATGGGGATGGCAAGATCAAGCACTTAACAGGTTGGAAATAATCCAAAATGACTTTATGAGACACATCCTGGTGCTCCCAAAGGGGACACCAGCAGCCATGATGCGAGCCGAGCTTGGCTTACCCTCAATAAGGACTCATGCACATATTATAATTCTAAAATCCTGGAAGAAACATCAGCCAGGTGACACAAGTTCCTTTAGCAACTCTAGCTTCCATATTCTGCCTGTCTTAGCACACTATCCAATACCATTGCTATCCCAGATGATTTACTACTCCCCTCAGATAACAACTCACAATTGCGGGACTGGGTTTACAACAAAGATACTAATTGAGAAATCCCTAATCAGTCAACAGAAATTTGCTCCATGGTATTCAGCATTTAAAACAGACCACTCCAGGGCCTCCTATCTGGCCCTTATTTCAATTTACAGCATAAGGGCTTTTATCACTCTTCATTTTCAGACCATGCCATCTGAGCTGCTAAAAGGACGTTATCTCAAAACCTTGTATGACCAACGTACATGTCTGAGTGGGACTTCGGTGGAAGAACTAACACACTACATCTTAGAATTCCCTCTGTATATTGGCCCTAGAATCAAATTCTTTAACCCAGTCTTACAACCCTACAATCCACATCAGGTACCGATATAGTAACTTTTTTACTTTTGGATGCCAATCCCACCATTTCTTATAGAATGGCACTATATGCCCATGCTGCAAGGAAAATTAGAGATAGGGCTACGGATTGACTGCACTTTTAGAATACATTATTGAGTAATGTGATCTTATACTTTTACTTCATTTATATATTTTATATTGTGTCACCAACCTTTTATACTGTGATGGCCAATGGCTATATGCAATAAACTTTTGTACTTGTACTTGTTTGGCCAAATTGATCTTTTTGTACAGATTATATATCTGATGCTACACTTGCCAGATGTTGGCATTTTTCCCACCACTTCACTGTGCAGTGTTTGAAGCATTCCTCCTCCTGCCTAAGGAGCCTTTCTCCAGGTTAGGTGGCTCTACCCTTGGAAGATAAATTCCTTAATTTGAAGGAAGCCTTCTCAGACATGGTGGAATTTCATCTCTCCCAGGCAATGGGATCAGACATTTGGGGGACCACTAGAACTGTCTGCCAATCATGATAATTCTTTCATCGCCTACCATGGCTCTCTGAGCATGGGCATTGTTTCATAGGAAACAATGGAGGCAAGTAAGATGGCTGGGAGCACCATGATGAAGGATAAAAAGCAAATCTGCACTGCAGCTTGACTCCATTTCAGGGCTAGAGTTTTTGAAGTGCCACTGCTGCTCCGGCATGTTCCTTGGATTTCTGCTACCTGCCTGGGAAGACTCTTGTTCTGTGCCTGGCCATCTTCAGGAATGGTTTGCTCACAGTGGACTTGGGGACTTCCTTGGGGTGGTGAGCAGATTTTAGCTTGCCCACAGAGCCAAATGGACCCAGAGCGGCTTCAAATGGCTCTGCGGGATCTGAGCCCCCCTGGCGGCTTGTTGGAGGAATTTGTGGAGGACTGGCATAGCCGGCTCTCCACAGCCATTGACAAGATTGCTCCCTGGTGCCCTCTGCATGCTCACTCTAGGCTGGCTCCCTGGTACACCCAGGAGTTCTGGCTGATGAAGATGGCTAGAAAGACAGTGGTGCTGTGCCCACGATGAGGCAACAAGAGCATCTTATAGGATGTTTATGAGATCCTATGAGATGGCAACCAAGGCCACTAAGAAAGAATTCTATGTGGCCACGATTGTGACAGCGAGCTCACGCCCAGCTCTAGCAGCACTGCCACAGGGCAGGCAAAATGCTAGGGAATTGGTTATTGGCTGTGAGGCATTTGCGAGCCATTTTGCAGATAAAGTCTTGGCGCTCTGCCACGATCTCCCCACCACAGTTGAAACAGTGAGTGAACTCGAGGCCCCTTGCACGTCTTCGATTCTGGGCTTGGATTGTTTTAGCCTGCTCAGCCTGGAGGAAGTCGACAGATTGCTCGTATCTTTGTGCCCAACCACATGCAGCTTTGATCCATGCCCTTCCTGGCTCATTAAAGCAGGCCGTTAAGGGTTTTGAGGTGCCCTAGGGGAGATTGTCATCAAGTCCCTCTGCAAGGGGCAGTTCCCGGGGGCATTCAAGGACAGATGGTCCGTGTTGTGTCCTAAGATCAGGAGTCTGAGCTGGCGAAATGCAGCCAAGCTCCGCTCTCTGAGAACAATAGGGACTAGGCTCCTGAGCTCGCCAGTAAAGAACCAATGGCAGCATTGGCGGGCGATTCAAACCCACCAATAGGAATGTGGGGGCGTCCCCCCCCTTACTGTATATAGTTGGCCTCCGGCCGTTACTGCATGTCTTTGTCTTGTGTGAAGTACGAATAAACGCGTCTTCTCTTATGTCGTCGTCCGAGTCATGAGGCACGAAACCCAGTACTTTACAGTGGCGACGAAGGTGGGATTTCAATGCCTTCCCTGACTCCATGAGCGACGAAGAGGACAACAAGGCCATCCCCAAGCACCGCATCGCTGACCTCGAGAGTAGCACCGCACCGCTCGCACCGGCGCATGCCTTCCCAGACGGAGCTATGGCCGCCACACATGTAATACTCGAGCGCTTCGATCCGTCACAGCCAGAAACCTGGGACGCATGGGTCGACCAGCTCATAAGCTACATGGACCTCAATGAGATTCGCGACTCTGAGAAAAAACGGTCGCTCCTGCTGAGCTCATGCGGCACCCAAACAGTCCGCCTCGCCAAGAGCCTCTTGGTGCCCCGCACGGCCCTGGAAAGCTCATTTGCGGAGATCCTGAACGTCCTCAATGCGTACTTCAGCCCCCAGCCTACCTTCCTGGCCAAGAGGATGGAGTTCCAGAGGCGCGTCCAGGCCCAAGTGGAATCTGCTGCCGCCTTCCTGGCTGCGCTGAGGGTGCTCGCAGTGGACTGCGGGTTCCTGAAGGTGGAAGACAACTTGCTGACGCAGCTCGTGTGGGGCCTGGCGGACTCCAAGCTGCGGCGTAAGTTGATTGGCAACCGGCAGCTCACCCTGGACGAGGCCATCGACACCGCAACCGCACACGAGGCCGCCCAAAGGGAATGCCCGGCCGTGGCTGCTCATGCGGTCGGGAGGGGTCCCAGCCCCGGGAACTCAGACACCGAAGAGGTCTACTCCCTCAGACCCCAACACCGCCAGCTGGGGCAGGCCCAGCAGGCTGACAGAGAGCCAGCCAAGCCTTCCGGCAACCGGACCGTGTGCGCCAGCTGCGGGGAAGGCCATGGGAGGAAGACCTGTAAGTTCCAGGACGCTGTCTGTCATGGGTGTGGAAAGCAGGGACACCTCGCATGGGTCTGCCGGTCCAAGGGTCCCCGGAACTCAAGGTTGTCAGCCCCACCACACCGCGCACCGCCCACCGCCCATGAGATGATGGAAGAGGTCGCCGAGCTGTACCATCTTACAGATCAACCGCTACAGGTACTTCGCCTCCCCAACCCCAATCTCTCCTCCACCTCGAAGATCCAAGTAAACGTGCGGATCGAGGGGTCCCCCTGCTGCATGGAGGTGGACTTGGGATCGGCTGCGTCCATAATTTCCATGGACACTTTTAAAAAACTTTGCCTGTCCGGGGGACCCCCTCTACGTCCATCGCCGCTTAGCTTGGTGGACTTTCAAAAGAACCCTGTCCCCATTCGGTGAGTCGGCACTTTCCAAGTGCAATACTGAGACTTTGAGGGGAACTTGGACTTGGTGGTGGTAGAGGGAAACCTTGTGAGTCTCCTGGGGCAAGCGTGGTTTGAGGCCCTAGGCATTACGATTGGGGGAGTGAATCAGTGTGGGATGCGGGACTGGGGGGCGGTATGCAAGGAATTCCCCGAGGTCTTTGATGGGGAGCTGGGGTGTTATAAAGGGGCCCCAGTGTCGCTTCACTTAGACCCGACGGTGACGCCCATCCGGCGGCGCTTCCGCACCGTGCCCCTGGCCCTCCGCCCTAAAATAGAGGCAGAACTGGACCGGTTGGTGGCCCAGGGAGTCCTAGAGCCCATCCCTAATGCACATTGGGAGACCCCGATTGTGACACCCGTGAAGCCGAACGGGGAAATCCGCATCTGCGCGGATTACAAGTGCACTATTAACCAGGCACTTCAGGCGCATGCATACCCCGTACCCGTAGTCAGCCATGTCTTGGCCACACTGGCAGGGGCACGCATATTTGGAAAGCTGGATCTCGCACAGGCATACCAGCAACTCCCTGTGGATGAGGCCACTGCCGAGGCACAAACCATAGTAACCCACCGGGGGGCCTTCAGGGTGAAGCGGCTGCAGTTTGGGGTCAGTGTGGCCCCAGGGATCTTCCAGAACCTAATGGATGATTTGTTAAAAGGGATCCCTGGCATGACGCTGTTCTTCGAAAACGTCCTCATCGCCGCAGCCACCCCGAAGAGTTTCGCCACCCGCCTCCGAATGGTCCTGGGTCGCTTCCAAGCTGCGGGGCTAAAGGTGAAATGGGAAAAGTGCCTCCTTGGGGTGCTGGAGGTGGAGTTCTTGGGGTACCGGGTCGACGCAAAGGGCCTGCATCCGGCGAGGGACAAGGTGAAGGCCATCGTGGAGGCCCCCACCCCGAAGTCCAAGGCGGAGCTCCAGGCGTTCTTAGGCCTCCTGAACTTTTATCACGCCTTTCTCCCACACAAAGCCACCGTGGCGGAACCCCTACACAGACTGCTGGATAAGACGACACCTTGGGCATGGGGAGCGAAGGAGGAGGCAGCATTCTGGGGGGTTAAGACAATATTGATCTCGAATGCGGTACTCGCCCACTTTGACGAAAAGCTCCCGGTAATCCTCGCATGCGATGCATCGCCGTATGGGGCCGGGGCAGTCTTGGGCCACAAACTACCGGATGGGAGGGAAGTTCTGGTGGCTTACTATTCCCGCACGCTGTCCCCCATGGAGCGTAACTATGCACAAATAGACCGGGAGGGCTTGGCCCTGGTGGTGGGGGTAAAAAAATTCCATAACTTCATGTATGGGCGGCCCTTCACACTAGTAACCGATCACAAGCCGCTCCTGGGACTGTTCGCGGCAGACAAACAAACGCCGCAGGTACTGTCGCCCCAGGTGTTGTGCTGGTCCTTGTTCTTAGCGGGCTATCAGTACCGGTTGGAACATTGGCCGGGCAAGGCGCTGGGTTATGCCGACGCCCTTAGCCACCTGCCGCTGCCGCAAATGGGAGAGGACCCGGCCCCAGCTCCCGCGGTATTGTTGATGGAGGAGCTTCCCAACCCCCCCCCCGCAGGCTGCAGACGTGGCCGCCCGCTCGTCCCGAGATCCTATTATCTCCCAGGTCCTAAACTGGGTGGTGAGGGGATGGCCAGCGGAACTGGCCGGGCCAGAGTTCACGGCATACAAAGCCAGGAGGGAAGAGTTATCCGCCTTGAAAGGGTTCTTACTATGGGGGGACAGGGTGGTCATCCCGGGGCCCATGAGACAAGGGGTTCTAGAAATGCTTCACAAGGCCCACCCTGGCATTGTACGAATGAAAGCTCTGGCAAGGAGCTACGTGTGGTGGCCCGGGATAGACTTGGAAATTGAGACCTGGGTCCGGGGGTGCACACCGTGTCAGGAGATCTGCCCCAATCCCCCAAGCGCGCCAACCCAAAGCTGGGAGTCCACCCACAAGCCGTGGTCACGCTTACACGTACACTTTGCCGGGCCATTCCAGGGGCTCCAGTTCTTGGTGACGGTAGACTCCTACTCTAAGTGGGTAGAAATGTCCAGTGTCTACCACCTCTGCTAAGGCGGCAATAAGGGCCCTGCGCAAAATATTCGCTACGCACAGCTTGCCAGACACGATCGTGTCGGACAACGGGACCACGTTCACATCTGCTGAGTTCCAAGCGTTCCTCGCAAGGAACTTAATCAAGCATATACGATCTGCGCCCTTCCACCCGGCAACAAATGGACAGGCGGAGAGGACAGTCCGCACCGCCAAAGAAGCCCTGAGCCGCATAACCGAGGGGGAGGGGGAGTTCCGGCTGGCTCGCTTCCTCCTCGCACAGCGCACCACCCCAAACCCCATCTCCGGGCATTGCCCAGCAGAACTATTGATAGGCCGCCACCCCACAACCCTGTTAGACAGGCTCCACCCAGACCGAGCTCCAGAGAGAAAGCTGGTCAAAACCCAGGAGGCACCCAGGAGCTTCCTCCCGGGGGAACCTGTCTACTTTAGGAATTACAGGGCGGGGCCTCAGTGGCTGGCTGGTCGCATTCTCAAACCCACCGGGCCAGTTTCATATGAGGTCCTGGCAGATGGGGACCGGGTCCTCTGTAAGCACGTGGACCAACTCTGGAGGCGGCAAGACCCCAGCACAGGGATCCAGGCCCCGCTACCGGAATACACCGCGGCCGCCCCAGCACCCAATCGGCTGCAGGCACCACCAGCGGAGCAAGTGCCTGAAAGACCACGGAGCCCGGAGGGGGTCCCAGAGCAAGCCGAGCCGTCACTGCCGCCGCCGCCATTGCTGCCGGCGGAAATCCAAGCTCCTAGTGCGGGAGGACCACCCGAAGGGGGCCCCGCCAGTCCGGTGCCGGCCCCCCGAAGATCATTAAGAGAACGGAGGCCACCAGCCTACCTAAAAGACTACGTCACCTGATAGGAGACAAACTATGGGGGGAGGGGTGTTGTGTCCTAAGATCAGGAGTCTGAGCTGGCGAGCTCCGCTCTCTGAGAACAATAGGGACTAGGCTTCTGAGCTCGCCAGTAAAGAACCAATGGCAGCATTGGCGGGCAATTCAAACCCGCCAATAGGAATGTGGGGGCGTCCCCCCCCTTACTGTATATAGTTGGCCTCCGGCCGTTACGGCATGTCTTTTGTCTTGTGTGAAGTACGAATAAACGCGTCTTCTCTTATGTCGTCGTCTGAGTCATGAGGCACAGAACCCAGTACTTTACAGTCCGCCCCCTCCTGAAAAAACCATCTCTGGATCTGGCCGAATTGGCCAACTATCGACCGGGTTCCAATTTGCCCAGTTTGGGCAAATTAATCAGGAGGGCAGTGGCGATACAGCTACACAGCTTTCACCTTAGATCCCTTCCAGTCCAGCTTTCACCCAGGGCATGGGATGGAGACAGTACTGGTCACCCTTACTGATGATCTCCGGAGGCATCTGGATCGAAGCGGTGTGGTGGTACTGTTGTTGTTAGATCTGTCGGCCATGTTTGACATGGTCGACCAACAGCTGCTGACCCACCACCTCACCGACGCGGGGATACAGAGGCTTGCCTCTTTTCTCCAGGGTCGGGGACAAAGGGTGGCGCTAGGGGAACAGCAGTCCCAAAGACACCTGCTTGAATGCGGTGTGCCTCAGGGGGCAGTGCTCTCCCCAATGTCATTTAACATCTATATGCAACCCCTTGCCCAGATTGCCCAGAGGTATGGGCTAGGTTGTCATCAATATGCAGATGACATCCGGCTGTATCTGATGTTGGGTGGCCAGTCGAACTCTAGCCCAGAAGATCTGAACCGGGCATTGCAAGCCATGGCTGGTTGGCTTACACTGAGTCAGCTGAAACTAAACCCAGCGAAGATGGAGGTCCTGTGCCTGAGTCGGGGTGGATTGGGGATGGGGATCCATCTCCCAACCTTTGATGGGGTGCCTTCGGTGCCAGTGTCAGAGGCTGGAGTTTGGGAGTGCTCCTGGATTCCTCTTTAACTATGGAGGCCCAGGTAGCTGCCACTGCCAAGTTGGCCTTTTACCACCTTCGGCTGATTCAGCAGTTGGTTCCCTTTCTTGACTGCGATGACCCAGCTACAGTGATCCATGTGATGGTCACCTCAAGATTAGACTACTGTAATGCTCTCTACATGGAGCTGCCTTTGTTGCAAAATTGGAAGCTGCAGTTAATGCAGAATGCTGCAGCCAGGCTCCTGATGGGTCTCCCTAGATGGGAGCACATCCGGCCTGTGCTGAAAGCACTGCACTGGCTGCCAATAGCATTCTGAATTCGCTTCAAGGTGCTGGTATTTACCTTTAAAGCCCTATATGGCCAGGGTCCAACATACCTGAGCGACCGCCTTTCCCCCATACGTACTCCAGAGAGCACTACAGTCAGGGACTTAACACCGATTAGTGACCTCAGGCCCCAGGGAGGCCAGGCTTGCAGCAACCAGGGCCAGGGCTTTTTCAGTGGTGGCTCCTACCTGGTGGAACAAGCTCCTGGAGGAGATCAGGGCCCTGAAGAATCTCTCACAGTTCCGCAGGGCCTGTAAAATGGTGCTCTTCTGCCAGGCTTTCAACTAGGAGCCGCCACTACCATCACCACCAACTACTTTGTGGTAACAACGGGGAATGGAATGGCCCAATATAAACATCAAGCCACAGTATCATGATGGATTGGCACCACTGAATTGGGTTTTTGAGTAATACCTATAGGTCTCCATCTTGATTTGATTGAATGACCAACATCACTGAGCACTTTATCTTGTTAAACATGGTTGTTTTTATTCTGTTTTTAAATGTTTATATTTGGCACATGGTGCCCTGATTGTGAGCCGCCCTGAGCCCACCCGCGGGGATGACGGGATAGAAATTTAATAATAAAAATAAATAAATAAATAAATAAATAAATAAAGTCACATTAGTCTGTGTGTCTATGTCAGCATCTTGAGAGGTCTGGTTGACTGCCTTGGTGCTGACTTGCCAGGTTGGTATTGCTTGGATTCACTGGCTCAATATTGGTTCTGTTGGGATTTCTGCATTTGCTTGGGTTCTGCCTGGCTTCTATGGTTTCACATTGATGCTGTTGGCCTTGCAACAGTGTCCCTTGCTTAAGTTGGCTCTGCTTGGATTTTGTTCTTTGATATTGGCCCAGAGTTCTGCTGGGATTGATTTGAGGTTGGCTCTGTTAGGTTTGTTGGTTCTGGTTGCATTTCGAGGCTTTTGGCCAGTGGTCGGTGTTGACTTCTTTGCTCTAAGGAAAGCATGGATTTTTTTCTTATAAGGAACAATAGAGGCAAGTAAGATGGCTGGGAGCACCATAATGAAGGACCCAAAGAATTGGACCCTTTGAGTCAATCCATTTGAAACTTGAGGGGGGGGTAGCAGACAGTCAGGACTAGATTCCCTACAGTTTTGGTGGTACCACTTTAGCCTCCCCCACCCCAGCAGAGAGAGTTCCTCATAAGGAACAACAAACCTGAAAATTCTTTTTTTAAAAATAATTTATTTATTTCCACATTTTCCACCATATTACAAGCATTACATTACTAACAATTTCATACAATTTTAGAGTTGTAGAATCTTTAACATGTCTTTACCAACAAGAAGGAAATAAAACAGAAACATTATTTTATATTTTTGACATGTTTTATCCAGTTGTAAACCCTTAACGATCTTTCCTCTTGTACTTTATAGTCTTTAGCCTGAAGTATTAAACTCAAATTGTTCATTTGCGCTAACTCTAACAACTTCACAAATAGGTCTTCCTTTGAGGGGGATTATCCATTTTCCAATTTTTGGCCACTAACATTCTTGCAGCAGTTATAATATATACTAACAAATATGTGTCTTGCTTATTATAACCTTTGGGAATAATATTTAATAAATATATTTCAGGTAAACCTGAAAATTCTTGAATTTAAAAACAACCACCCACAAATCTGAATTTGAAATTGTATTGGGGAGCCCAAATCTAAAATACTGATGTGAAAACTGCTCTCAAAATTCAAATCCTAAAAATACCAATTTATTTTCAGATATGCACCCCAGTTATACTGCTCATATCTGGGAAATAACCCAATATATTAAACCCATTTTCTAAATTATACCTAACCTGTGAAAAGAAGTTTCCCAACAGAAGTAAGAATATAAGAGTAGCCAATGTTGGATCAGGCCAATGGCCCATCCAGTCCGCCACTCTGTCACACAGTGGCCAAAAATACCAGGTGCCACCAGGAGGTCCACCAGTGGGGCCAGGACACTAGAAGCTCTCCCACTGTTGCCCCCCAGTACCAAGAATACAGAGCCTCACTTGCCCCAGAGATCCTATCTATACCTTGTGGCTAATAGCCACTGATGAACTTCTGCTCCATATGTTTATCTAATTCCCTCTTGAAGCGTCCATGCTTGTAGCCACCACCACCTCCTGTTGCAGTGAATTCCATGTGTTAATCACTCTTTGGGTGAAGAAGTACTTCCTTTTATCTGTTCTAACCCGACTGCTTAGCAATTTCATTGAATGCCCACAAGTTCTTGTACTGTGAGAAAGGGAGAAACTACTTCTTTCTTTTCCTGCTCTATCCCATGCATAATCTTGTAAACTTCTAGCATGTCACCCCTCAGTCATCGTTTCTCCAAGTTAAAGAGCCCCAAGTGCTTCACAGGGAAAGTATTCCAACCCTTTGATCATTCTAGTTGCCCTTTTCTGCACTTTTTCTAATGCTATAATATCCTTTTTGAGCTGTGGTGACCAGAACTGTACACAGTATTCCAAATGAGGTCGCACCACCGATTTATACGCAGGCATGATGATACTGGCTGATTTGCTTTCAATTCCCTTACTAATAATCCCCAGCATAGCATCGGCTTTTTTTATTGTAGTTGCACACTATCTCGATATTTTCAGTGAATTATCTACCAAGACTTCAAGATCTCTCTCTTGGTCAGTCTCTGCCAGTTCAGACCTCATCAATGTATATTTATATTTAGGATTTTGGCTCCATTGTGCATCACTTTGCACTTGGCCACATTGAACCCCATTTGCCATGTTGATGCCCACTTGCCCATCTTCGACAGATCCCTCACAATCCTCCCTGCTTTTCACCACACTGAACAACTTCATGTCATCTACAAATTTAGCCACTTCACTGCTTACTCCCTACTCCAAATCATTAATGAACAAGTTAAAAAGCATCGGACTGAGTACTGATCCCTGCAGTAACCTACTGCTTACCACCCTCCACTGAGAAAATTGCCCATTTCCCCCCCAAGCCAGAATAACAAGGCAGACACAAATAATGGGCTTAACTATTGGGCCACTTTATTAACTGACAACTTTAACTGGAACCAACGGCAAGGGCAACAGTTTGCAGTATGGTCAAGGCCAAGGGTCAATGACCCCTCCTTTACCTCATGAAATAGGGCGAGCCACCCTGCCCCTAGCGGGAACCATCAGCAGTGGCACCTGCTCAGCCAGCTAGCCGTTGCAGGACAACCCCATAGGAACATCCCCCAAGCCGCTAGGCTAAAAGAGAGGACCCAATCGGGGCAGTCTTCAAGGCAGTCTGTTTTCCTCACCCTGTGCCGCAAGGCACAAAGACTGTACTCACAAGACCCCTTCAATCCCAAATAATGGGTGTCAGCTTGTGCTTACCAGACCGCAATCTGTATATCGCATAGAACCCTGCCACCACCGAGGCCAAGCCTCTGCTTAGGCCTTCGCGCCCCTCAGGAGGCCCAAGGCCCCCCGAAGCCCTTGCCACAAGTCTTCCAGAAAGATGTCCATGCCCATCTCTGACAGGTGGATACCATCCTGCCTGTAGAACTCTGCACACCCCACATGTATGCTTGGGTGTGGCAAAAAGATACTCACCCACCCTCAAGAATCTTCTGCAACTCTCTATTCACCTTACAGTGAGCCTTCTCAATGGCCAGCAGATTTCCCACCCCCTGCCAAACCCGGCAGGGTATCATAGCTTACCAGACAATGAGGGTACCCGGCCACTGCCTGCGTATAAACTGAAAATCTTCATGGGCCTGAAGGATTAACGCCTTCCCTTTGATCAGGCCTAAATCATTGCCTCCTAAATGGATAACTCCAACCTGAGGCAAAGGGCCAACTCTCTCATGAAACAACAACTGCAAAAGGCCCGGCCACTGTAAGCCCTGGCGCCCTTGCCATTCCACAGTGGCCCACTGGCTAAGGCCCAGATGTGTGTCAGTTGGCATCCTCTTGGTATGATGAGCCACCCAAAAAACAAAACTGTGTCTGCAGATTAAAACAGTCTTCCTCTGTTCCCAGCAAATCAAACCTGAAATGAAAAGACAGTGAGCAGGGGCACAAGATTCACCCACAATGAGGCTACCTAGGCCTACCTTCAGTGTCCAGACAAGGGCCACACATAAGATTTATATTCCAAGGAATGCCACCTCCCCAGCTGCTGAATATTATGTGGTGGGTACCCCATGGCCGCTGCTGTGGAAGCAGCTCCAGTGCAGAAAGACTGGGTGCAAAAGCGCCTCCCAGCCAGCCCCAGCTTCGCTAAGGCCCTAGCAGTGATTGTCCAAAACTGATGTTTTATTAAGGGGGTGCCATCCTGGTGCTGAAACAGCAGGCCTGCCCACATTCCCCTGACTGCCAGGTAGGCAGCCAAAGCCACCACAGGACACAGCTGCTTCTCAGTACAAGCGCCCAGCTCGACAACTGAACCTCGCTGCCGCTGGTCCATTTTGGAATGCTGCAAGGCAATGGAGCCTCAACAACACCCAAATGCACATCCTGAACCCATAGGGCATGGCCAGAATCATCATTTTTATATTGGGCAACCAGTTCGCTAATCCTGAAGGCCCTGAAAAAAGCTACCAGGTTAGCTGTGTGGAACAGGGATGCCTCAAAATCAGATGAGCAAACCTTACTCCAAGTAGCCTGCAAGCCATGAAGCACTGAAAGAGAAATAGGCTGCTAAGGTCCACCCACATCCCGGTTTCACATGACCAGCTCTCCAACATCCTGCATATTTGAAAATCCCCTGTATGATCAGCCAGCCCCTGTGCCTTGCTGGCATATGCCAAAGCAGACAACAGTGTGTAGCTGCAATAAAGAAGGCCAATGCTATGCTGGGGATTATTAGGAAGGGAATTGAAAACAAATCAGCCAGTATCATCATGCCCCTGTATAAATCATTGGTGCAACCTCATTTGGAATACTGTGTACAGTTCTGGTCACCACATCTCAAAAAGGATATTATAGCATTGGAAAAAGTGCAGAGAAGGGCAACTAGAATGATAAAAGGGTTGGAACACTTTCCCTATGAAGAAAGGTTAAAACGCTTGGGGCTCTTCAGCTTGGAAAAACAACAGCTGAGGGGTGACATGATCGAGGTTTATAAGATTATGAATGGGACTGAGCAGGTTGAGAAAGAAGTACTTTTCTCCCTTTCTCACAATACAAGAACTCATGGGCATTCCATGAAATTGCTGAGCAGTCGGGTTAGAACAGATAAAAGGAAATACTTCTTCACCCAAAGAGTGATTAACATATGGAATTCACTGCCACAGGAGGTGGTGGCAGCTACAAGAGGGAATTAGATAAACATATGGAGCAGAAGTCCATCAGTGGCTATTAGCCACAGGGTATAGATGGGAACTCTCAGTCTGGGGCAGGTGATGCACTCTATTCTTGGTGCTGGAGGGGGCAGCAGTGGGAGGGCTTCTAGTGTCCTGGCCTCACTGCTGGACCTCCTGATAGCATGTGGTATTTTTGGCCGCTGTGTGACAGAGTGTTGGACTAGAAGGGCCATTGGCCTGATTCAACATTGGCTTCTCTTATGTTCTCTTATGTTCTTATGTTCCTTAATCGAACTAATCGGCAAACCCTTACCTTTGGATCCCACACAAAAATGCAAAAGATGCTCCACTGAAACAGGCCACAAGTTAGGATACCCTACCTCCTGTCTGAATTCCAAGAACTGGGTGACTGCCTGGTCATAAGCCCACTTGGTGTTTGGAGCTATGGCTAGTCCTATTGCCCTGCGCACTTCTCCCTTCCAACCAACCATAGCCCTGGCGGCATCCACACCAGCTGCGAGTCAGCGTCTGGGGCCAGCTGATGGAACCTCTCCATCTGTTTATGAGAGAGAGCATCAGCCACCCCATTGCCAACACCTGACATGTGCCTGGCAAAAAACAAAATGTTTAGCTGGAGGGAACGAAGGGTAAAAGCCCTGGCCAAATACATGACTCATTGGGACCTGGATGATAGGGAATTGATGACCTGCACTACCACAAGGTTATCGCACCAAAACTCTTCCCCCCAAAGGTGGACTGCCACTAGGATAGGAAAGAACTCCAGAAACATAAGGTCAGCTGTCAGCCCCTCTGCAATCCAGGACACTGGCCACACCTCAGCCCACCAGTACCCATGGAAGTAAAAACAGAAACCAGAGGATCCAGCCACATCCAAATGGACCTAAAGTTCCACCTCCAACCTAAGGTCATCCCTCCAGAAGGAAATGCAGTTGAAGGAAGCAAGAAACTCCATCCACATTTCCAAGTCCTGTTGGATGACAGCAGTAATACAGATCCTATGGTGAGGGAGCCGCAGCCCGGTCGTTATGGCGCACAACCTGCACAAAAAGGCCCGGCCAGGCACCACCACCTTACATGCAAAATTCAGATGACCTACCACCTACTGTAGCTCCCTCAGAGTGGCCCTCTGTCTGTATAGAAATTCACTGATTTGGCTGCACAGGTCCACCAGCTTACATGCCAGCAGCCAGGAAGTCTGTGCCACCGAATCCAATTCCACCCCCAGGAACTTTAGAACCTGGGCTGGGCCCTCAGTCTTTTCCTGTGCTAAAGGCACCCCTAACTCACCTGCCAGTGCCATGAAAGAGCCCAGCAACTGTTTATACTGTCCAGAACCCTGGGGACCTATGAACAGAAAGTAATCTAAATAGTGTTCAACTGTGCTTGACCCGGTGCACACACGGAGAGCCCGCTCAGAGCTAAAGCACTCAAAAGCAGTGCAGGAAATGGAGCAGCCCATAGGCAGAGCCCGATCTAAATAGAACTGGCCCTCAAAGGAAAAACCCAGTCGAAATCCTCCAGGTGCGACTTAATGTCACATTTCGCCATCTTCGCTTCCCTCTCGCAGTGGCACACGATGCTCACAGCCTGATAGAAGGGAGTGTACCAGATGGAGCACAAAGTCTCGGGAATGGCATCATTAACTGAACAGCCCTTGGGATATGAGAAATGATGGATGAGCCAGAACTCTCCAGGAGCCTTCTTAGGCACAATTCCCAATGGAGACACACGAAGGTTGGGTATGGGAGGGGAAGGGAAAGGTCCCAGAAGCCTTCCATCCCACAGCTCCTTCTCAATCTTTTCCCTAACCACGTGCTCCATATCCCATATGGATCGTAAGTTACACACTATGAAGGGGACCTCTCCCCCTGGTATGGAATGCAGAAGCCCTGTGAAAACCCTTTCAACAAATATAAACTATTGGAGCATCATGGATAACTACGTAACAGCAACTCAAGCACTCTCAACCTTATGGGCATTGGCCCCTTTTCTATGCACCTGCCCAGATCCAGCCCCCTCTGGCCTTCTGCGACCCTTATGGGGTTTTCCATGGAAGCATGCTGAGAAGGAGTGCGGGCCTGCACACAAGGGGCACTCGTGACAATATTGGCATGCCTTACAGTTACACAGGGCTTGGCCCCCAAATTTCCAGGAAATCTGGCTGGGTTGAACTGCCTGCCCTGCCTGAGGGTGGGGACTAGAGGACATGGTCAAACAGTGGACCAGATGGCCGCTATGTGATCAATCCCCCATGTTTGGCTTAGAGGAGGCCATAACCTGTAACAAGAGGTGGGGGTGGATCTGATCCCAACGCAAGAAAGGGTTCATGGCAGCACGCATCCTGAACTCCTTGTCATATTGAAGCTAGGCGGGGCCAGTAAAATTGGTATAGCCCTTGTAAATTATGTCAAAATACTGGAACAAGGATGCTGCCCTGAATGGTTGTGCTTTAGAAAGCATACCAGTGTATATAAGGAAACCTGCCACCCAGTTGGCCCAGGTTCTATCCACCTTCATCTTCCTATACTTTTCCTTGTCCTCAAGCTCTTCCTTCTCCTTCTTTTCCAATTCCCAGAACAAAAGTGTAAAAACATCCACGTATTCTCCCCTGCAATTTTTTTCCCTAGTGGTGGGTAGCAGGTAGTCACCCAAAGGTGAGGGCAGCAGCGGGAGCTGCTGCGTATGATATGCCACAAGGTGAAGGACCCCCCCCCATGGTGTGCTAGACATGCTGCCCTGCTACACAGATGCAGCATTACAACATGACTAAGGGGTGCCAGGCAGTGAAGTAGTGCCACAAACTGCCCACAAACATGACTGCATGCTGGTGCATTTTGTGGGGCAGGCACTGAGCCGCCAGTTGCAGGTTGGCTCCAGGGCCAACTGCCTCCAGTGTGGTGTGTGCTCCACTTACCCGTCACCATGAAAGGGCTGGCCAAGGCATTGGTCAGACATTGCTGCTTTGAAGCCATCAATGCAGAAGGTGTGCCAAGGTTCTGACTTACAGAAGCCCCGTCCTTGCTTGCCACCTGTGTGGTGGTGCGCCCTTCAATGAGAGACAAACGGGTTAAAACCTTGGCTTGAAAATGCTTATTGGCGGCAGAGTGTGTTTCCTTTTGCCCACATGCTCCACCCACAGGCCTTGCACCAGGAGATGATACTCCTGTGGCCTGCTTGACTGCCTGCAAGTGATTCAAAATAACCTGATGCACCGCATCATTCTCCTCATCTGTAGAGGACAAGGTGGGAGTGGGCCATTTAGGGGGTGGCTTGAGGGCTGACTCTTTGCCCTTAGAACAGCCAGAGCCTTTCTTGGGAGCCATTCTACTATGCTCTACTGTCCAACCAGAAGTATAGGAACCCCCCCCAGCCAAATACAGCTGCCCAACTACCCACGAATCACGACCTAGGTTGAGATTGAAAGTTGGCCGTTGGAGCTAGGGAACAAAATGGCAGACCTGAACCAGGATATAAAATGGCTGACAAGAACTGGGCACAAAATGGCCAACTCGCCCCAAACACAAAATGGCCACCCGCAAGGGCGTAGTTATTACTCAGCTGAACCAGTGGATGGCCAACCTGCCCACCCAAGGAGCCCCAGAGAGGTTGTTTAACCACCTCAGGGCCAGCCAAGGTGCCCAGAGGACCCACCAGTGATGGGGGGAGGAATAGAGTGAGGGAGAAACTGGAGTACGGGCCCACCAACCGCCACCCATGGAAATTCCCTGGCTGCCACTCCAGCAAGACCCCCCAGTGTATGTAGGCCACTGCCACAGGCCCCTACATGCCTGCAGACATGCCCTACTGAGGGACAAGGTCCAATCTCCCCACCTAGAGCCCCAACCCCTGCGTAGGCCACTGCACCAGGGGCCCTGGTGCATGTCCCAAACAAATGGCCTTCAGCCGCTGGGCACGCTGAGCCGCACTGCCACTCAGCACAGCACTATGCCAGCCAGCAGGCCTCCAAAACCACCAACTACCTTGAGGCTGGCGGCCTGAGAGAACAGGCATCACCCAGGAGCTGCCCAGTCTGCCTTTGCACCTCTGTGCTGATTCTCGCCACTGGGGTCAACGATCACTGTGCTGCTGCTGCCGCACATGCTGCTGCCACACGAGCTGCCACCAGGCCATCGCTCAGCTTCACCAGAACCCCCCAAGTCCCACCACCATAATCTCCCATCACCAGAGGCTGCTCACAGACAGGCCGTCCAACTCGGCCATCAGCACAACGAGGACCTCCTGCAATGTGGCCTGCAGGGCAGGTAGGCCCAAAGGTAGGTCGCACCACAGAGTTCCTCGCCATCTGAAGACCAAACAGAACGGCTGGCGAGGAGAGGAGGTCCCAAGCCTTTATGCCTCTTGGCCCCTCCCACTTCAAAATACCCATATAAGGCTCTTTGGATGCCTAAAATGGGGCCTGCCTCATCCAGCTGGGAGGCAAAGGTGCCTCCCCAGCCCAATGGCCACAAGGGCCGAGGGCTGTTTGATTCGTATTATACTCACTCTCTGTTTCCTATTAATTAGCCAGTTTTTGATCCACAAAAGGACTTGGCCTTTTATACCGTGACTATTGAGCTTACTTAGGAGCCTTTGATGAGGAACTTTATCAAAAGCTTTCTGGAAGTCAAGATAAACAACATCTATTGGGTCCCCCTTGTCCACATGTTTGTTCACTCCCTCAAAGAACACTAACAGGTTAGTGCGACAAGATCTTCCCTTGCAGAACCCATGCTGAGTCTGCCTCAATAGTTCCTGTTCATCCCACCTAGCTCTCAGACTGCTGCAGGCAGCCATGCCAAAGGCCATGACTTTCCAGATTTTCCCTCACCCTGTGCTCTGCACAGTGAAAGAGTCATTGCTTCTTTGCCCACTGTTAATTTATCATAGGATAATGCAACCTGTTAATGTCCTTTTTTCCAGAGACAAAATGCTAGTCTTTTTTAAAAATCCTTGTTCTTTATGGTACCAACTAATCTGATGTGCCAAACACCAGGGGACACAGAAGAATAAAGCTGGGGTTTCCTTGTTCTCTCTGGGAGAAAACACTAAGGTGCTATGCTTTTGTGATGGAGAATGCATGGAAGTAACAACACTTCATCCTTGCCGTGAGTGCCCAGTAGAGAAAGGACCAGATGGAATTTTTCTCAGACAGCTGTTTATAGTGGCTTTGGGAACTGGCAACAACAACCATCATAGTGAAATTTCTTTTCACAGGGTGGTATGAATGTATGACCCAGAGTTTTCATTTCTTAATTCTTTTGTGCTGTTAATTAACTACTATGTCTTTCAGCAGCCGTTCCTCCCATGTTTTTCTTTTATATTTATTAGCATTGTTTACAGGGATCTACATTTCAGTTTTGAAGATTGGCAGAATCTGCATGATTACAATTATCAAGAGAAATTGCAATCCAGATGGAAAACATCAAAGTTATACATTGAAATGAGAAGGTCTTGTACAAATGTGGATACAAAAAGGCCATGTAACATTCCCATCTGTGAAAGAAAACATAATGTGTCTAAATGCTTCTAACTAAATGGCACTGCCTATTTAAATACTGAAGAGGAAAAACAGCTTAAGAAATACAAGCTGTGTACTAATGTAAGGTTTACAAGGGAAACTGAACAAGATTATCCCTACAAAAATCATAACTTCCAATCACTATCTCTCTGTAGATCAGGCATAAAAGTGTACATAATTTATCATTTAAAACTAAAATGATCTAAAGTTGAGAAATATTAGTCTGGATCCAAAGATCCTACTGCACAAGCAGAAGGCACTTTCTATTTGTGCAGGGTGGTGATGGTGGTGTGCCATTGTTAACATCTGCATCCTCTTGCTCCCCAAAACTGGTTCCACGTGGTGGAGGGGGTGGTCTTTTAGGGGACAAAAGAGCATAAAATTTGGAGGAAGAGGCTAAGCATTAGTAATAATGAAAGCAGAATCTCTTGTGTTCATGAAGTGGGATGTTGGAATTATTATTATTATTATTTTATTATTATTTTTTTTAATATGCTTGCCACACCGGCAGTAGCACAACAGCACTAGCACAAGCATGTTGATATGCTTGCCACACCGGTAGTACCGCAACAGCAACAGCACTTTATACAGAATGCTGCCATATTTTAATGTAATTTCGTATGTATTGTATTTATTGCATTGTTTTTAGATGTAGTAATATTGTGTTTTAAATTGTATACTGGTTTTAACTGTTTGTAAGCCGCCCTGAGCCACCTCAGTGGGAGGGTGGGATAAAAGTCCAATAAATAAATAAATAAATAAATTGATTTCTACCCCACCCTCGAGGCGGCTCAGGATGGCTTACATAAAACCATAACATTCACATAAAATATAATAAAATACATAAATACAGTTCATATAAATACAGTTGAAAACTATTTATGTATGTCAATAACAAAGTTCAGAGTGTAGCTTGCAGAATGGCATGTAGTGCCACTTCTACTGGAATGCCAGGCAAAAAAGCTCCATTTTCACAGTCCTGCGGAACTGCTGGAGGTCCCACAGGGCCCTGATCTCGCCAGGGAGCTTGTTCCAGAGTGTTGGTGCCACCAGGGAAAACGCCCTGGTCCTGGTCGACGCCAGCCTGGCATCCTTAGGACCAGGGAGGGCCAGGCAGTTTTGTGTTCCTGATTGCAATGCTCTCTGGGGGACATGCAAGGAAAGGCGGTCCCTCAGGTAGACAAGCCCCTGACCATAAAGGGCTTTAAAGGTCAAAATCAGCACCTTGCAGTGGATCCAGAATGCTTTTGGCAACCAGTGCAGCGACTTTAGGATAGGCTGGATGTGCCCCCGCACAGGGAGGCAAATCAACAGCCCAGCTGCCACATTTTGCACTAGCTGCAGCTTCCGGAGTTGCCCAAAGGGCAGCTCCATGTAGAGAGCATTACAGTAGTCCAGCCTCAAGGTCTCCATTGCGTGGATCACTGAAGCCAGATCTTTGCGTTCGAGGAAGGGAACCAACTGCCTAATCAGCCGAAGATGGTAAAAGGCTGTCTTGGCAGCGGCTGCTACCTGGGCCTCCATTGTCAAGGAAGCATCCAGGAGCACTCCCAGACTCCTGACTCTCAGTGCTGGCACCAACATAGCCCCACCGAAGGCCGGTAATGGGATCCCTACTCTGGACTGCTCCAATTCAGGCACAGGACCTTTGTCTTCATCAGATTCAATTTCAGTTGACCCAGTCTAAGCCATCCTGCCATGTCCTACAGCATCCAGTCCAGGTCTTCTGGGGTAGAGGCAGACTTACTACCCAACAAGAGATAAAGCTGGGTGTCATCCGCATATTGGTGACACCCCAGCCCATGCCTCTGTGCAATCTGGGCAAGGGGGTGCCTGTAGATGTTAAACAGCATCAGGGAGAGTACCACCCCTTGAGGCACCCCACAGATTAGTGGGTGCCTTCGGGACAGCTGCTGGAGAAAGGAAACAAGCCATTGCAAAGCAAGCCCCTGAATCCCCATGTCAGCGAGGCAGTGGGTGAGCAGCTGATGACTGACTGTGTCAAATGCCACCGACAGATCCAACAACAGCAACACTGCCATCCTGCCCTGATCCAGATGCCTCCAGAGGTTGTCTGTGAGGGCGACCAGTGCTGTGAGGGCGACCAGATAGGGCAAATTGGAAACCGGCTGACAGTTGGCCAATTCAGCCGGATCCAGAGATGGTTTTTTTAGGAGATGGCAGACCATCACTTCCTTGACAGCCCCTGGGAACAGCCCCTCAGAGAGGGACTTGTTGATAATGTTCCTAAGGGCACCTCAGAACCCCTCATGACCTGCTTTAATTAGCCAAGAGGGGCACAGATCAAGGCTGCAAGTGGTTGGGTGTACCATTGAGATCAGTCTGTCAACTTCCTCTAGGCTGAGTGGATTGAAATAATCCAGAATGGGACCAGAAGATGTGCATGGAGCCTCAAGTTCGCTCACTGTCTCAAATGTGGCTGGGAGGTTGTGGTGGAGCAGCAGAACTTTATCTGCAAAGTAGCTCATAAAAGCCTCACAGCCTATGTTCAATTCCCTAGTATTTTGTCTGTCCTGTGGCAGAGCTGTTAAGGACCGAATCGTTCTATACAATTGTGCTGGGTATGAGCTTGCAGACAAGATCGTGGCTGCATAGAACTCCCTCTTTGCATCCTTGACTGCCATCTCATAGGACTTCATAAACATCCTATAGGATGCTCTTGTTGCTTCATCGCAAACATGCCGCCACTATCTCTCTAGCTGTCTGAGTCTTCATTTCATCAGCCTCAGCTCCAGGGTATACTAAGGAGCCAGACTTGAGCGAGGGCACAGAAGGCATCTGGGAGCGATCTCATTGATGGCTGCCAAGAATCGACTGTGCCAGTCCTTCACTGGCTTATCTAACGAGCAGCCAGGGGGCAATGGATCCCAAAGAGCCATCTGAAGCCACAAAGTATCCATTTGTCTCTGCAGGCGAGCTAAAATACGCTCGCCGCCCAAACAGGGTTGGGGTGACACATTCACTCGGGCCCTCAGGGCATGGTGGTCTGACCATGGAACTGCCATAGCAGTAATCTGGTCCACTGTGACCCCCGCCATGAGGTTGTTTTCCAAGATGTTGAAATGCTTATTTATTTGGCACCAAGAGTCTCTTATTCTAGGCAATTGATGATTCACCATCAAACACATTGTAACAAAAGCATACCAAAACACTGTGGAAGATTTGGTCTGCCCCAAAATCACTTCTCCTCCAGGAAAATCTCCCACCCTTTCTTACACTGCCCTTTTTGAATTTTTAACTTCATGCATATATGATGGAATCCCTCTTGAAATAATTAAGAAAGATGAATTAATCTAAAACCTTCCAAAAAGCACGTTTAAAGCTTTAAATTACACTATAAGACTTGGGATTAATGTGGAATTATGAATGCACTGTCATAAAATAAA
This sequence comes from Gekko gecko, assembly GCA_029375565.1. NCBI lineage: Eukaryota > Metazoa > Chordata > Lepidosauria > Squamata > Gekkonidae > Gekko > Gekko gecko. The sequence continues at coordinate 268,617,494 of JAPDNY010000001.1, forward strand.
CTGAAATGCTAATTGTTAAAATGTAAATTTAACGCACTGGGGTTTTTTTAAAAAAAATGGACACTATTTGTCAATAATGTTCTTAGGGTACATTTTAGTGCACATTTTGGTGTAAAAAGCATAATCCTAATTATAAATTTATCTAGAAAAAACTGCAGTCTTATATTTTATTCTGGTAGATGATTATGTCAAATTAATTGTATCATATATGTCTTTTTGTTTCTAGAACAATATTTTGTGGAACTATTAAAATTGTTTACTCTGTGCATATAAAAGTGCAGTGGACTCTGATCTTTAAAATTACTATGAAAAGTTTAAAGGAACTACTTTGAGTTTGCAGCTTATTTTGAATGGGAAAATATATATAATTGTGTGTGTAATAATGGATCACTGCCCTGACGTGGTGAGGGGGCTTGCATGGCTTGACGAGGCTGCAGGCTATGCCGTGGAGGGCCACTCAGGACAGACAGGACACAGCGGAGAACTCAGACAAAATGCTATCCACTGGAGAAGGAAATGGCAACCCACTCCAGTATCTTTGCCAAGAAAACTCCATGGACAGTAACAAAAGTCTAAAAGATATGAACTGGAAGATGAGCCCCTCAGGTCGGAAGGTGTCCAATATGCTACTGGGGAAGAGCAGAGGGCAAGTACGAGTAACCCCAGAAAGAATGAAGTGATTGGGCCAAAGCCAAAAGCATGTTCGGCTGTGGATGTGTCTGACAGTAAAAGGAAAGTCCGATGCTGAAAAGAACAATACTGCATAGGAACCTGGAATGTAAAATCTATGAATCAAGGTAAGTTTGACATGGTTAAAAATGAAATGCAAGATTGAACATTGACATCTTGGGAATCAGTGAACTAAAGTGGACGGGAATGGGCAAATTTAACTCAGAGGACCATTATATCTACTACTGTGGCCGAGAATCCCAGAGAAAAACATGGCGTGGCCTTTATAGTCAACAAGAGAGTGAAAAAGGCAGTAATGGAATACAATCTCAAAAATGACAGATTGATCTCAGTCTGAATCCAAGACAAGTTATCAACCCACAAGGGCTGCCTACTGTGGGGGAGCTGGGTGGTAGTGCCTGCTCCTTTGCACCAGCAAGTGCTGTTGGAGCTGCATGAGACGCATCCTGGAATTGTGTGGATGGAAGCATTGGCCTGGAGTTATGTATGGTGGCCAGGCATGGATACTGAGACAGAGGCCTGGGTCAAGCACTGCCAGACCTGCCAAGAAACCTGACCCAAACTGCCCAGGGCACCAGTGCAGCAGTGGGTGTCCACCCACAAACCATGGTCCTGACTACACTTGGACTTTGCTGGCCCCTTTCAAGGGCAAATATTCTTCATTTTGGTGGACTTGTACACCAAGTGGCTGGAGGTAGTACCCGTTGCCTCCACCTCCTCCAAAGCAGTGATCTGGGCTCTCAGATGTATCTTCAACACACACGGCCTGCCCAACACAGTAGTGACTGACAGTGAGACAGCCTTCATCTCAGGGGAATTTCAAGAATTTATGGGCTGCTATCTCATCTGGCACATCCACTCTGCTCCCTTCCACCTGGCCACCAATGGACAAGCAGAGAGGATGGTGCAGACCATGAAGGAGTCACTCCATTGGATCATCTATGCAAACAGGGACCATAGATTTGCAGCCTTCCTTTTCAGCCACTGGGTGACCCCGAGCACCACCACCGGCTACAGCCCAGCAGAACTCCTCATGGGCAGGTGCCTAACCACCTGACTAGACTGTCTGCACCCAGACTGAGCCCCTGAGTATTGCCAGGCAACAGAGAATCAGGAAGTGCCCAGAGGATTTTCCCCTGGAGACTCCGTCTATGTGAGGAACTTTTCCAGCGGTACTGCCTGGGTTCCCGCCAAAATCATCAGAGTTACAGGGCCTCTGTCATACAAGGTATAGATCGACAATGGTCAAGTTCTCTGTAGACACAGAGACCAGCTCCACTGCCATCTACTTCCAGCTGACCTGGAGTAACCATCAGCAGTGGCAGAAGACTACAATGGGGGACTGTCGCAACCGCAGGAGCCGGAGACCATGAGTGAGTTTCAGCCCGACATTGCACAGCCTGACTGCCAGGGGGGCAAAACACCAGGCCAATTGGCCATGAACTCTCCAGATGTCATGCCAGCCCCACAGCCTTCCACCAGCACCACACCAGCAATGGCGGGCTCAGATCACGCAACTGCAACCCCTCAGCCAGAGCCACAACATTCAAACCAAGAACATCACCAACCACCATACTCAAGAGACTATGTCTGTTAAGGTGTTTTGGAACTTAGGGGGGAGGGGCGTTATGTATTGAGCCTAAGCCATCCCTGAATGTGGACCTTGAACTGGGTGCACTTGCTCCCCAAGAACAATAGCTGACCAGGATCCTGGAACTGACCTATAGATAAGCAGTGTCATGTAAATAGCCTATCCTTGGGAGTGTGTCTGTGTGGGGTGGGGTGTTTGCATACTTTATAAGCAGAACTCAAGCCCTGATGGGTGTCCTTGTTGTGTTCCTGAAATTACTAAATAAACTAGAGCTGATCACTGCAATGCATCCAAAACCCAGTATTTAACAACCATCTAGAACTAACACCCCCCAAAAGATGTCCTTATCATCATAGAGGACTGGAATGCAAAAGTAGGAAGTCAAAAGGCAACTGGAATAACAGACAACTTTGGCCTTGGAGAACAAAATGAAGCTGAGCAAAGGCTAACAGAGTTGTGTCAAGAGAAAACGCTGGTCATAGAGGAAGAGGTGGCAAGACTACACAGAAGAACTATAAAAGAAGAATCTCAATGTCCCCGACAACCGTGACGGGGTGATCATTGACCTCCAGCCAGACATCCTGGAGTGCAAAGTCAAATGGGCCTTAGAAAGCATTACTAACAACAAAGCTAGTGAAGACAACAGTATTCCAGCTGAGCTATTCAAAGTCTTAAAATATGATGCTGTTAAAGTGCTGCACTCCATATGGCAGCAAATTTGGAAAATGCAACAGTGGCCGCAGGATTGGAAAAGGTCAGTTTACATTCCAATCCCAAAGAAGGGCAATGCCAAGGAATATCTAAGCTATCACATAATTGTACTAATTTCACACTCTAGCGAGGTCATGCTCAAGATCCTACAAGCTAGGCTACAGCACTACGTGGATAGAGAACTGCCAGGAGTACAAGCTGGGTTTCGAAGAGGTAGAGGAACTAGAGATTAAATTGCCAACATTTGCTGGATTATGGAAAAACATCTACTTCTGCTTCATTGACTACACTAAAGCCTTTGATTGTGTGGATCACAACAAGCTATGGCAAGTCCTTAAAGAGATGGGAGTACCAGACCACCTCACATGTCTCCTGAGAAACCTGTATAAGGGTCAAGGAGCAACACTTAGAACTTGGTTTAGAATGGGAAAGGGTCAAGGAGCAACACTTAGAACTGATTGGTTTAGAATAGGAAAAGGAGTACGACGAGGATGTATATTGTCACCCTGATTTAATTTATATGCAGAGTACATCATGAGAAATGCTGGCCTGGATGAATCACAAACTGGAATTAAGATTGCCAGGGAAAACATCAACGACCTCAGATATGTAGACGATACCACTCTAATGGCAGAAAGTAAAAAGGACCTAAAGAGCCTCTTGCTCTAAGTGAAAGGGGAAAGTGCAAAGGTTGGCTTGAAACTCAACATCAAAAAAATTAAGATCATGGCATTTGGCCCCATCACTCCTTGGCAAATAGAAGGGGAAGTCATGGAAGCAGTGACAGACTTCACGTTCCTGGGATCCAAGATCACTCCTAACAATGACTGCAGCCATGAATTTAAAAGATGCCTGCTCCTTGGGAGGAAAGCAATGGCGAACCTAGACAGCATAATAAAAAGTAGAGACATCACCCTGCCAACAAAAGTCCATATGGTCAAAGCAATGGTATTACCAGTAATAGTGTATGGCTGCAAGAATTGGACCGTAAGGAAGGCTGAGCACCAAAGAATAAATGCTTTCAAATTATGGTGCTAGAGAAAACTCTTCAGTCCCTTGGACTGCAAGGAGATCAGATCAGTCAATTCTGAAGGAAATCAACCCTGACTGTTTCCTGGAATGCCAGATACTGATGCTGAGTCTCAAATACTTTGTCCACCAAATGAGAAGGGAGCACTCAGTGGAGAAGACCCTGATGCTGGGAAAGATTGAAGGTCAAAGAAGAAGGGGACAGCAAAGGATAGGATGGTTAGACAGTGTTATCAATGCAACAAACATGAAATCAAGCAAGCTCCAGAGGATGGTGGAAGACAGGAGGGCCTGGCATGATGTGGTCCATGGGGTCATGAAGAGTCGGATTCAACTGTGCAATGGAACAACAACAACAAAATAATGTAAAGCACAGGTTACTTTAAAATAAACCTTTGTCGAAAATACAGATAAAGTACACGTTTTTGTAAAATACTGGAAATGGAGGGTCGTGATCCCACCAAAGAGTAAACACTTCAAAGCCCCATTGATTTTAAGTGCATAAAATACATTAGTCTGTTGCAATAGAACAACCAATAAATTATTTATTGTGGCATAGGATAAATTTGGTAGACTTCAAGAGGCCTCTTTGTTGAAAATTATCTTGTAGCAGGATGATGACATTTTAAAGATTAGTGACTACATATAATGCCATCCAGTGGCTGATGACTCCTACATCAATGGCTTTGTGGCTCTATGGAGCAAATTTGATAACAATTTGATGCTAAATAACAAAAGAGGGGGCTGGTTCTGACTAAGGGTGCATTTAAGAAAAGTAAGATATCTCTAACTATTGGAAAATATACAGTGAACTCCCAGGGTCAAATCCACATCCACAAACACATCACATCACTTAGGTAAAGGTAAAGGGTAAAGGTTCCCTTGCTCGAAAGCCAGTCGAATCCGACTCTAGGGTTGCGGTGCTCATCTCCGTTTCAAAGCCGAAGAGCCAGCGCTGTCCGAAGACATTTCCATGGTCATGTGGCCAGCATGACTAAACACCAAGGTGCACGGAACGCGGTTACCTTCCCACTGAAGTGGTACCTATTTATCTACTTGCAATTTCTTGCTTTCGAACTGCTAGGTTGGCAGGAGCTGGAACTAGAGACGGGAGCTCACCCTATCATGCGGCACTCACGGGTCTTGAACTGCTGACCTTCCACAGCCTGCAGTTCAGCATCTTAACCACTTGAGCCACCACAGCTCCTAGACTTATGTGACATTTAAAACTGGGTCATATATGTATAGTACGGCACCTGAATCATCTACACTTAATTACTGAAGATGTATATCTAGGTATGTGAACTATTTCCAGAACCTCCTCCCGTCCAGCCTATACTTTCCTCTTCTCTGCATTATTCTTCTGTTTCTTTTTTCTTTTTTAATCCTTCTCTCTGGGTGTGGGTTGAGTTCTGTCATGTTCAGATAATAGTGAGTAGGAAGAATGGATTGTGAATCTTTGCTGGCTAGCAGGCTAAGGAACATTTGGGGATGTTGCATTTTAATTTGCAAAAAGCATCTAATTTGAGGTAATAAGAGATAAGGTAGAAATTAATGGTTATATTGAGTTTATGTTGAAGGCAAGGAAATATTCATTTGCGAAGTCTGTTCCATATTTTTAGGTCATCATTTGGCACTATTGTCATGAGTGATGTACATCCATCATAAACTCATCCTATGCTTCTTCCCCATCTATGCATACTGTTGCATATTTCACAATCAAGAGCATGCACATTTTTCTCCACATATAAAGGAAATGGCATACAGACATTATAGCACAATTATAGTTCTCCCCTACATTCTTGCCAAATGCATTCCTAAAGAGAATTCTGACACAGCCATACAACTTTCAAGAACATGGTATTTGTTGACATCAAGCTTTTTTGGGGGGAGGGTAGCTCTTCCTCTCTATTCCTTCAACCTGGCATTAGAAACTCATACACGTGCTTCATGTGGAGGGTGGGAAGCCACTTTTATGGATACCTTCCCCTATAGCCTGGGGAATTTACTGCCCACCAATTAGTGTTATTCAATTCCTCAAAGGGGCTGGGACAATAGCATCCCCAGCCCAAACAGCCATGTACGGCTTTAAGTACAAGTCTCTGCAGAGTCTGCACCAGTAACTGCAGCAGAATACACATGCCCCTGATCACACATACCATTGGTTGTGGCACTAAACTTTAAAACTCTCTTTCCAGAGAGACTCGCTTGTCCCCTTCTGTTGCCTTCTTCTGGCAATGGGTGAAGACTGTTGCTTCATCTGGCATTCCCTTGGTGATCTTTTCTTTAGCCCTATTTTTATTTTTAGTTTTTATGTATGTGTATTTTACTGTATTGAATGAGTATGTTAACATTTTTAATTGTTTGAATGATGTGTTTTTGTTGTCCCAGTACCCATAAAGACTCGAGACCACAGTATGGGCTTAACTAGTTTATTAAAATTAACTGATCTATGTCATAAATTAATTATGCTAATATTTAATAGAGGGCAGGCTGCACTATTCTGGTAAATCCACCCTGGCTCCAAACTTGGCCAGCAGCTAATGCCAGGCTTATTTGCCATTGCCTGCACAGACTGTGAAGAGAGTTGCCCCCTTACCTGATGTACAATAAAGCCACTACCTGGCTCAGTAAGATGTTGCTCAGCACCAAAGGCACTCCTTCACAAGCCTCATCCCACCATAAAGCCAATGATGTTCTGCTCAGGCCATGCCCTCCATCACGCCTGATGGTTCATCCTTACCTATCACGAGCAACCCACTCTATTCCAGCTAAACTAGCTATGGCCTAACAATCAGCAGACCAGGCTTATTTAAATTCCCACCCACACTCCTCCCCTAAACATTATGAAACAGGCAAAAAAAGGCTCTGCCCAATGGCCAATCTGTGAAGAAGCCTAAAAATTCCTCCATGGCCCTAAATTGTGACCGACTGATCCCATGATTTACTGGAGAGGGTGAGTGGATTGGCAGCTGGATGGCAAAAGCTGCATCATGAGAGAGGGGGAGGGAGGGAGAGGAATATATGCCATCTCCCCTCTGCCTTCCTGTTGAATGACTGCCCGTTTTCAGCCAATCCAGCCTTGTTTCTTTATTTGAAAAGGGGACAGGGCAAATCTACCCACAGCTTACCGGCTGTGAATCTCTCTTTTAATGGTTTTTACAGTGTGTTTTTATTATGTATATTTTTAATCTGTTAGCCACCTGGTGGCCTCAATAAGCAAATAAAGATGGGGTATAAATTTTGTAAATAAACACATTTATTTGTAGGGTTGATAGATTTCCATGTCATTCAAGTAAATTCAGCGCCTTCCTTAAAGACAAATTCTACAGGGGTAGCTACATTAGTCTGCTGCAGCCAAAACCATGAAGCATTTTGTGGTAATTTAAAGAGTAATAAATTTATTGTGACATAAACTTATGTGAGCCAGAGCTCATCTGATGAAGTAGGCATTGACTCACAAAAGCCTATACTACAATAAACCCCATTAGTCTTGAAGGTGCCACAAGGCTCTGTTGTTTTGGTTGCCACAGATTAACATAGCTGTCCTTCTGGAATTATTTTTAAAACATGAATTCATTTTGAAGACATGAGGCATAGAATCATCAAGTAGGTGGATGAAGCTGCAGTCAGCTGAAAAACTGTCTAATTGAAAAATACATAGCCTTAGCTATATTTGTTGTCCCTGCTCCAGCTTTGTGGGATCTTTCTGCTTTGGGTATTCTTTGAAAGAACATTTTCTCCTTTGTTTGCCAGTGAGATATTGTTACCTTCTTATCTTGGCTCACAGTCATGCTGCGTCAGCCTTCATTAGCTGTTTGCTAGTCTCTATGGTCCTTAATTGAAATCATCCACCATACTTTTGACATTTAACACTGCATTATGTATGCCACATATCCATCCACAGGGACTCAAGAATGACTTTTGAAGTATATGAAACCAGCATTCTGTTGCACTATGTAAAACTGTTGGTTCTAGTTGACAAACAGAAGTTATCACACGATGCTTTCTTGTAATACTTCTTTACTGCAGAAAAGTCAGTATTAATCAGGAATGCTGATTAAAAACAGTTCTAGAAAATTAATAAGTAATTTTTGCAATATGAATCATAGAATCATAGAGTTGGAAGGGACCTCAAGGGTCATCTAGTCCAACCCCTGCATAACACAGGAAATTCACAAATACTTCCCCCTCCACATCTACAGTGACCACTTTTCCGCACCCAGAAGATGGCAAAAAACCTCCAGGATCCCTGGCCAAACCAGCCTGAAGAAAAATTGCTTCCTGAAGGTATATTATAATAGTGCAAGTCTAAATTCTCATATTAAACTGCTGAATTGATACTTTAAAATAATTTATTTACTAACCATTGATCTGGAAATCATCTTTTTAATTTAAAAAAAATTATTAACCAACTCAAGACAACTTTACAAATAAAGTAGTTAAAACAAGGAAAAACCCAAGATAAATGAAGAACCCTCCATATAACTAAAGTGTAAAGCAGTATAACAAAAATATACAACATTATACAAATTAGCCAAAACTGATTACTTAAATATGTTTTGTGGATGCAGGGCCACCTCACTGAATCTAGGTCACTTAAGCATCCACCTCTCTGTAGATATGGTAATTTAATTAAGAAATATGTTTCCTTAATTTTTTTCAGTCCATTCCTGGATATCTGGAGACATTTTTTTCCTAGCATCTAGCATAAAGAATTTTAGCTATAGTTAGAATGTGTAATGTAATATCCAAGAATCTTTTCAGGCAGTTCGTAACATTATTTAGCAGCAACACTTCAGGAGCAAGAGGTTCGTACATACCTAAGCCCAACCGCAACTTTTGAACTTTTCTTTAATATTTCATCATCGTTGAACCAGTCCCTTGACTCCTGGCTCTGAAGATCAGTGTTTTTTTAAAAAAATGGCACTAAAATATTGATATATCAATATACCATAGCAATGATAGGACAAGAAGATCCTCTAAATTCCAAGTGTTCATTTTTTTTTTTTAAAGAGTAAGTCTCTATTCCCCCTCCTTGTGGAGATACACATTTTCCTTATATCTTGATAAGGAAAATGCCTAGAGACTTACTTTAAAAAATTAAAACTGGAAGTTCAGACAACCTGCTTGACCAATTATTACAACATTATATTGATACTAGGAATAAGGCCCATTGTGGAAATAAATACAACGGGATCTAGAAAGAGGCTCTGGGAGAGTGCCCCAGCTTTGGGCACTCAGTGACAATTTGCTGTGGTGACCTCAGCAGGGTATAATGACACAGAGTCCACCATTTTCTCCAGAGGAACTGATCTCTGCTACCTGAACAGCAGTCGTAATTTTGAGTGATATCCAGCCCTCACCTGGAGATTGGCAACAGTGGTTCCCTGGGAGGGAATGGCTGGTCTGGAGGGTGGAGTCTATGGCATTGTACCTGTCTGAGGTCCCACCCCTCCTCAAACCTCACCCTCTCCAGGCTCCACCCCTCAAATCTCCAGGAATCTCCCACCTGGAGTTGGCAACCCTATCAGGACTGCCCCCAATGAGTTTTCTCCCAAAGGCCAACATAAGTGTGGAAAGGGCCTTTTACTCACAGAACCAAGCTTGGTTGCCTAGCAACAGGCACTAAGGAGAAAGTACAGTTGCCAGCTCTGATTAGGGAAATACCTGGAGATTTGGGGGGTGGATTCTGTGGAGGCAGCATTTGGGCGTGTGTGGAAGGACTCAACAGGGTATAATGACATAGGGCCTACCCTCCAAATCAGCCATTTTCTTCAGGGGAACTGATCTCTGGAGATCAATTGTAACAACTGGAGATCTCCAGGTCGCACCTGGAGATTGGCAACCCTAGGGGAACATCAGCCGCACAGCAGGGGGTTGAAGAGAATGGTTTGATGATCGCTGGCCCACTTCATTAGCCAGTCAGCCATGGTGGAGCCAAGCAGGAAAGAGAGCCTTTTTCAATTTATTCTGACAGGAAAGTGGCCAAGCTGGCAGTGGGCGGGGGAGGGGGTTATGCTGAAAATCTTTTGTCTTTTTACTGACATAAGCAAGCTTGGTTGCCTACCAACAGCCACTGAGGGAAAAGTTATTCCCACACAGGAGCCAATAGAAGTGTCTTCCTCAGTAGAGAGAGCTGTCTGCCAGTAAAACTGACAGGGAACAGGGGCTGAAGTGGAAATGGGTGGGGAAGAGGAGCAGACCCAGCACCTGGCCAATGGCACGTGAGTACTCTTGAGTGGCAGCCAACGGCCCAATGGCTGATGGAACCACTCTGCACAGTCAATGGGAGAGCTGGAAATGACCAATACACTAACTCCAGCAACGCAGCCACTGGATTGGTCAGGGAGCCAAATGCTGTGGGAGCATGTGGTGTCAGGGAGTGGTGTTAGAGTCCGGTAAAGCCTCACCAGTGCAGAGTGGTACAGCATGCTATAGAGCTAAGTCCCACAAAGTCCAATGTCCACACAGGTAGTGGGGAGGAAATATATACAAGAATTTATTCACACTGTTATGTGATGCAGGTATACACAAGTTAATCCAACAAAGTGCTCCGCCATACATCCACATACAACGAGAGAGAGAAAGAGACTGTACATAGAACGCTTATATACACTGACGACCAATCAGCACTGACTGCTGAGTCACTCTGACACTCCAGCAGAGGTGCTGGTCAGAACCGGTTTGCTCCAGCTAGAGCCACTAGCCTGCAGCTTTTAACTGTCACCTAGATGGACATGATCTGAATCTGACAGCTCATATCTTTCATACACTGACATGTGGAACGTTCACCCCAAAACAGGATTATATATAAGGTGAGATATCAATATTTTAGTGCCATTTTTAAAAGGTATGCAGCCATGATATCAAAATCAATATAAGCATGGGTCAAAAATATAAAGGAGGGGGTGCTGTGATACCACTGATGACTCCACTGATGACAACAGCACACTCCTTTAAAATCTTGATTATTTAAGGGACATGGAAAAGAAAATACAACTGTGAAAATGCAGGGGGAGGGCAGACGTGCAGAAGAACTGTGACCAAACTGATTCCAGTGCTTGTAGACTGACTGCTAAGAAAATCAGGAGTTAAGCTGAGTGTGCTGAAAAGCCCTTAGTTTGGAAATATATTATTAAGTAATGGGTTCAAGAGGCTATCAAGATTTCGGCATAGCTCTTTTTATTCAGGAACATAACATAACACATTCGGCAAGCTGCAACTTTATACACAAACCCCAGCCCCCCAAACACACCCACAAATACAATTGCACCAATAGAAATATAGGCCCTTGGGACCCTCATTTGCATAGCCTCATTTACACTTCTGTTACCTGATTGGCCAGCTCAGCAAAGGCAGCCAATCTGAAAGTATCTGCAAGGAGCGTCTCAATCAATGAGTGTTCATTCAAAGTTCTCTGTACACAACATATATTAGTAACCAATGAAGTTTTTTTCAGAATGGACACCACTAATGACAGGGTTGGCTTCTACATTCTGGGCAGGTAGTGGATCCTGAACTGCCTTCAAAGCTAGGGATGCCATCTTCTAGATGGAACTTGGGGATCCCCTGGAATTACAGCTCATTTCTAGACTACAGAGATCAGTTCCCCTGGAGAAAATAGATGCTTTGGAGGGTAGAGTCTATGGCATTGTACCCCACTGAGGTCTCCCTAGGCTCCATCTCCTCATCTCCAGGAGTATCCCACCCTGGCTCTACCCTGCTGTCCCCAGCCAGTAGCCAGGAGGGACCTGGCAACCCTAGCTCAGTGCACTAGAGCAGTCCACCTGGGAAGTCATGAGGAGAGAGGGGATAATGGTCAAATCCCTCTGTTACAAGAAGGGATATAGTAGCAAGCTGAAGTTAACAAAATAACTACTGTAATCATCTGAAAATCAGGAGGAATCCAAGATCCATAGCACTCCCAAAATTCAACCACTGTCTTTTGGGGAAAAGAGTGATCCTTGGTTCTAGGAATACCCATTTGAAGCAAGTCTATTTCGTGTAGATCATTGATCCTTACCCTCCCTACAGATTTGGGGTGACATTCTGAGCTTGGGGGCAAAGGGGGGTGGAATGTGGGCTTTAGGCAGTTCCTTCTCCTTACTTGCAATAGTTTCTCACAGCCAAGTGAAGACAATTGTTCCATACTGTTCACCCCATCCTGAGGATAGAAACCCATATTTTATATTTCTTTTCCAGGTCCTTAAAAAAGTGACATACAACAAACATGGTAGAATTGACTGATACCCATCAGGATAAATATATGCAAACCAGGCTTATTTGCATTTAGTCCCCATTGTGAGTACTTAAGGTACATATTATATAATTCAAGATGTATAGAAACAGACCTCTCTTTAGAAATCACATAACTGTCCATTAAGTATATGATCAAGGCTTGAAATAATTCTATCAGTTCCAGTATATAGAAAATTTAAGCTTGAATGGCTTATGAATATCATTATTCCAGGTGACCCAACTTTATGAAGAGGATGTGACAGGAATTTCAGAGCTCTTTCTCAGGATTTTCATGGATAGTGTCAGTGAATCACATATTTCTGTCAAAAAGTTCTCCATCTACTTACCAATATTTGATCAACAAAAAGAGTGATGTGTGTGTGTTGTCCTCTGCCCTATTCATCCAGTGCCCTGCACTGTAAACTAGCTTTTTGTAAAATTCTCCTGTAGCTCATGATATTCTACACTAACTGTGAGACTGTTGCAATAGATCAATGGTGTTCTCTCATCTAATTATTTTCAGCCAAGGGGTAACAAAATAACTGTATGTTTGCTAAGGATTTTTTCTCATTTTATCCTACTCAGTAACCACACTCATTCTCCCCCAATACACTTTCATTTTACTTTCAGAACTGAATCTAAAATTATAATTTCTGTGCAGGGGGAACCATCTAGTTTGATTACCTTTAAAATACCCCCTTTCTTGCATAGCTCGCTTGATAGTTTCTTATCATGCAAATAGAAAAGGACAATGTAAATTTCAAAGTGATGTCTGATGAAAAATTACGTTTAATAAATTTATCTCAATCGGTAGATGCCTTCTTTTTTATGGATTGTTTGATATCATGCAGATTTTCTCAGTGAACTACAGACATGCAAGACATACAGAGATTCTTTCCCCTAAACTACAATGTATTTTTAAAAATAAGTTCTACTCCAAGCAGTAACACAATAATATCATATAATTAGGCCAGGATAACTAAGGGTACAGTCTTAATCTGCTATGGTGGAGTTAAATTTGCTTCCTAAAGCCCCTATGCCAGTGAATCATGGAAATACACTGGTGTAACCCTTGCATTACTTCACTGACGTGGGGGCCAGAACTGATCATGCTGGGAGCTTGCCAAAGAAAGTACAGGACTTAAGCTTGTATGCCAAGTTGTCCAGTCCATGCCCATCCCTAATAAGGGCAATGTTACAACATCAAAAGAGGCAGTGGTAAATATCAATGCATCTGTTGAATCCAGTGTTTCCACTTTCTGCCACGTTCAGAGTGCTTGAATGCTGTCTATTGCTTTGGATATTATGGATCACTGTCCTCATGTCTCCCCTGGATCTTTCTAGAGAGTCTTCAAATGGTGCACAAGGTGCAATCCAGCCACAGTACAGTGTTAATCCTAAAAATTCATTGAAATTAAACTAACAGCACCTCTATATATCTACAGAATCTCACTGTAAACTATGAGCCAATTTAGAACTCCTAGTAAAAAGCAAGCTCTTAAAAGCATTTGATTGCAGTGCTCATAATTGGAAAGTTAATTATTATGGGGGAGCATTTTTTTCACCACCGTGAGCTTTCCTGTTTTGCTTCCTGCCTGAGCAAGAATTCTGTGCAATTTGTTAGCCAATAGATCTAAATGATTATATTGATTTTGTATGCAGATTCCAGCCAGGCTACTTCCTTCTCAACTCCATTTAGAGTGATAAAATTTTGCATAGTTTATTTTCCTCTTATGCTGATTCACTCTACAATTGAAACAATATTTATAGAGCATATCAACAAACATTATAGAAATAATTGCTTTATGGAAAATAATATCAGGTAACACATTTGCATTTGAGTGTATTTTAAACAGGCAAATGTCATAGCTGTGATAAAAATATCCAGAAATCACTGAAAAGTGCAATGGTTTTAGTTTAAGAAGAATTGGGAATGAGCTGTGCAATGAAATTCAAATTTTAAAGAGTTATGGAAAATCTAAGTTATCAAGCTGGAAGTGCTTCTTTTGAGGAGTACCTGGATGAGTATTGAAGAAACAGAGGAGCTTCTGGAAAATAAATCTTGATTGCCCTGATCAACAGACCTCTTGAAAGAATGCTTCATATTGTAACCAAAATCATTAGAACGTTGCCAAGATACAATTTGAGATGGGGGAAATGCCTTCATTGTGGAGAAAACAGAATACCTAAATACTGAACAAATATATTGATGATAGTATCTAATCTTATCATTCCTCTGAATGGAACCATGACTTTTAAGACTACCCTGCAGAAACCAATTAATCTGCAGTTTAGGCTGGTAATGAGTTTTAAATGTTATGGTAATTTTTAGAATGTGGATAACAATAACCTAGATAGGAAGCAATGCTGTATTCCTCTTTTATCTTTAATATGTGAAAATATCAAGATATGGTAACAATTGTGTTAGACAATGAAGATATAAGATGAGTGACAAGTCCACCTACATTAATTCCACTTAGAACACTTCATTTTTTAAAAAGTTCTCTGGAGTGGGCCAAGAGAATACTGGGTTCAGATGCCCACTCAGGCATAAACAGAGATCACAAAACCTTTACATCTCAGTTAGGAACAGGCTATGTCTTTCAGAGTCTTTGTAGGGAACTCATAAAAAAGTTAGCAAGAGTTCTTCAAAGCTCAGAAAGAGCTTTGAATAATAATTACTGGAGGGCTTCTTCTCTTGACCCGGCTTATACAGGAGCCAGCCTTTTCATCTCCTAGTTTGTTTCTTCTCTTTCCCAAACTTATTGAATTGAAAGGGGAGGGGAGCTGAGAGTCCCAGCTAAAGCTGAGGCTCTCCCAAAGTTTCTGATTCTATGCAGTGAAGGCCCTGGACAAGGATGAATCCAGCTGAAATTCAGAAGTCAGTTGGGATCTTGGGATTGCTTTTCAATGGCTCACATTTCTGAAGTGAATTGCTATCATTAGGCATGAAGAATATTAGTCAGTCTGTGATCCCTAGCTAGGAATGGAATGAGCCAGGAAGGGTTGAAGCCTCTAGATGCAGAAGGGTGCGGTCTTTGTGGAAAGCAAAGGAGGGAACTAAGGCTGCCTTGTTGGGGAGCTTGAACTTAATCATAGGCTCTTAACATCTTGTTTAAGGTAACTGTGATTTATGGATAGGCACTGGAAAGGGAGGGAGACTTTTTTCTAACTTGTAAATTTTAGAATTATTGTTTCAGGGTTGTGTTATCTAATGGAGTGCTCATTTGGGACCGTCATCTTGGAAGCTGGTGCACAGAGTGTTCAGCTGGAGACTTCTTGGGCCACCAACAAGAGGAGAGAGATGGACTTTTGAGGTGACAAGCTGTAAAGGAGGGGAAAGTTAACTGTTTGGACTTTAAAAGATCACTGTTCTATTGTGTTACTAAGATCTATCTTTTTGTTACATGATGTTAAGTGAAAAGCATTTTTTAATTTTGTTTGCAAAGTTCATTCCAAATTCTGCCCCACAGAACCCACAAGTGGCGGTTACAAGTTTTCAGCCAGTCTCAGCTTAATTCACCTTCCTGTTGTAAGGAGCCTAACTAACCTTCTGTTATCCTTTTGTATGGATAAAATAGAGACAATTTTATTTTAACTACCTTGAAGGAAGGTCGAATGCAGGTGTTACAGTACTAGGAATAATTCCCAGACTCAAGTATGAACAATGTAATTAGCAAAAGAAAAATGTAATTATGCTAGTTTTTAAAAATTAATGAAACGATCAAAATATTTGTTAACAGGAAGTTGGACTAGTGTATATGTACATAATATAGTTTTATTGATTTCACTGCCAGTTCTACAAATCTACTCAAGAATGAAGTACAATTGTGGTCTCCCTGTGAAATTGTACCATATACTGGTATACCTACACTTTCCTTCATATGTTTTAATTAAACCTGAAAGGACCTTTGCCAAGTTTCTACTCTATGGTGCTATCACAACAAATATCTGGGGACCCATCTTCCACATAGCAGTCTCTGAATCTCTCTCTCTCTTTCTTTCAAATACATAAATAATACACATACATGTTGTAGAAGAGCAAAAGTTTACCATATTTTAAAATGAAGTAATTATTCCTTGACAATTAGGTTTTTGATCACTAAACCATAAACAGTTGGTAGTATATACCCATCAGCTGTATTTGAAATTATAGCACTGTTTCTCCCATTAAAAAAACCTCACATGCTCACCGAATTTTCTGCCATAAAAATATTGCTTTGCCTTTAAAACAGCTGAAGAAAAGGGGGAAAAATGTACAACCATCAGAAATCATAGTTATGCATAACCAGCTGCTTTAGTTCAGTGATTTATGACTTAATTGACAAGGCATAATTACCTCTTCCTATATGAAAGCTGATGGGTTTTTCACCATGTTCTCCATGCAACCCCTGTCACGAGCTGTATGTAGCGGACATAATTTTAGGAGAGTGGGAATTATAAACTGCTAAAGGTGAAATTACACCAAAAATATTGTAAAGGGAAACCTTGTGCGTGTATGTGTGTGTTAAGTGCTGTCAAGTCACTTAAAGCAAACCTATGAATTAATGACCTCCAAAATGTCCTATCACTATATCTTTTTTTTTTTTTCATTTTGTGTTGCCCCCCCCCCCACGGAAGAAAGAGTTAGACAACCAAAGGTTGGGAAAACTAAGGGCCACTTTATTTAACATATGTAAGAATGACGGCAAGGGCAAACAGTAAACAAAGGCACGGACAAGGCCTGGGGTTCACTTTACCCCATCCTAGCTGTACAATGGGCAAGACACCCTGGCCCCTAGGTGGAGCCCACTGCAAGTGGCTCACAACCAGGCCAGCCCAGCAAACGGAATGTGCCCTGATCCCTCCAACACAACCGCACGGCCTGCATGGAGGATCCATCCTGACCATCCCCAAAGGCAGTCTGCAATCCTCATCCCTGGCCATGCAGCCACAGGGGTGATCCTATCAGACCCCTGTACCCCCCACAGGGTTGCTGATTAGTGCTTACCGAGCTGCATAAACTCCATCCAAGACCTAATTCTGCCACCGCAAGGGCCAAGCCTCTGCTTAGGCCCCTGCACCCACTCAGATACCTAAAACTAACCTAAGCCCTTGACACAAGTTCTGAAGGAAAATGTCATTTCCCTTCTCAGAAAGGTGAATGATGTCAACCCTGTACAGCTCTGGGCAATCAAGCCAAATCTGGGGATGAGGCAAAGAGTGGCCCAGCCCAACCTTCAAAATACTCTGGAGCTCTCCATTGGCCTTGCGCTAAGCTCTCTCAATCCTCTTTGGAGCCAAAGTGCTATGCCATACTAGGCATGGAATCATGGCAGACCACACAATTACTGTCTGGCCACTGGCACTGAATGAACTTCAGAGCATCCCGGGCTTGCAGTACTAGGGCCTTCCCCTTCAGGAATCCCAAGTCATTGCCTCCCAAATGAATGACCGAAACCTGGGGTGGAGAGCGAGAGCTGTTTTCAAACAGAAGAGGGAGGAGGCCCGTCCAGTGAAGGCCCCGAGCTCCCTCCACTCCAGAGTGGCCCATTGGCTGAGGCCAAGCTGCGAGCCAATGGCTGATCTATTAGCCCGATGAGCCACCCAAAAGGTGTAGCTGTGTCTGCAGATGAGAATCCATCTCCTCTTGCCACAGAACACAGCACCTAAGAAGAAACAACAATGAACTACTGAACACAACAATGGAACAACAGCAGCAATCTCACAAGATAGCAAGGGGCCGCATGTAACTCTTATAAGCGGCTGATTGCCACCTGCCCACATGCTGAATGTCAGCAGTAGGATAGCCTAAAGCAGCTGCCGTGGATGCTGCACCAATTCTGAATGAGTGAGTACCAAACTTCACTCCAGGCCTAACAATCCCACAACCTGGGCCGTAACGGCCCAAAATTGGTGCTTTGTCAGCAGACTCCCATCTGCATGTATAAAGAAGTATCCGTCCACCCTACTCCTTAAAGCCGTGTATTGAGACAAAGCCAATACTAGGCAGAGTTCTGTATCAGAGCAGATACCCCACTTAACCACCGACCCTTTATGTCGCTGGTCAGTCTTAGAACCTTAATCAGGGCATGCACCTCCTTACCTATAAATTGGAGGTCCCTATTATGTAATGCCCTGCCAGACTGGTCAGTCTTGGACAGCGCAGCCAGCTCACTTACTCTGAGTGCTCCAAAAATGCAAGTAGTGAGGCTTCATGGAAAAGGCAGGCTTCATAACCTGAATTGCAGATGCTGGTCCAGGTTGCTCTCAACCCTTTAAGCACTGCCAGTGAAATAAGACACCTCTGGTCCTTCAAAGCCCCCTTTTCCTGAGTCCACCCCTCTAGAATCTTCCTAATTTGGAAGCCATTAGTGACTTCCTGGAAACCTAGAGTCTTCCTGGCAAATGCAAGGGCAGAAAGACGCCACCAGATGGAGTGCACAGCCAAACCTGCCTCCTTTAAGGAAACAGAATAATGGAGCAACTGCTCCACCGTAATGGGCCAGGCCTTAGGATAACCTTCTTTTGCTCTAAATTCTTCAAATTGGTGAACTGCACGTTCATACCCTCGTTGTATGCTACGTGCAATAGCAAGACCTATTGACCTGCAAGTCTCGGCCCTCAAACCTGCCATAGCTCCTTGCCAGCAGATGATCGGCATCTGGAGCAAGCTGACAAAACCTCACCATCTGTTTGCGAGAGAGAGCATCAGCTACCCCATTATGCACCCCCTGCACATGCCTAACCAGAAATAATGTGTTGAGCCTAAAGCATCGCAGCATAAATGCGCGGACCAGGCACATTATCCTGGGTGATTTGGATGTGAGGGAACTGATATGGACCACTGCCAAATTGTCACACCAGAAGTGGACCATGTGATCCACCAATTCATCTCCCCACAACCAAACCGCCACCAGAATGGGGAAAACTCCAAAAATGTCAGATCCCTTGTCAACCTGGATGAAACCCAATCCCCAGGCCATTCCTCTGTGCAGCAAGGTCTGTGGAAATAAACCCCAAAGCCCTGAGACCCAGCTGTGTCTGAAGTGACCTGGAGCTCAGCCTTGAGCTTCAAATCCTCCCTCCAAAAGGATACTCCATTAAAGGAAGTCAGGAACTCCTGCCATACTGTGAGATCAGCCCGCATAGCGCTATTAATGCACACTCTGTGGTGTGGGAGGCGCAGGCCAGCTATGGCCTCACAGAGCCTCTGCAAAAAGGCCCACCCCCAGGGCAAAGTTGAGATGCCCCACAAGCTGTTGTATTTCCCTCAAGGTGGCCTTTTTCTTTGTCAAAAATGAACTAAGTTGGGCTTGCAGACGCTCCACCTTATTAAGTGGTAAGCAGGATGTCTGAGCCACCATATCCAGCTCCACCCCTAGAAAAACTAACCTCTGCATAGGGCCTTCAGTCTTTTTGTGAGCCAAAGGACCTCACAGCTCATCTGCTAATTGCTGAAACCCTACTAAGAGCTGAGCATATCTGCCTGTTCCTTGTGGACCCACAAAAAGAAAATTGTCGAAATAGTGTGCGACATCCTGAAGGCCCATTTTAGCTCTCAATGCCCATTCCAGGAATGAACTGAAGCGGTCATATGCGGCGCATGACACAGAACATCCCATGGGCAAAGCTCTATCCATAAAGAACTGGCCATCAAAAGAAAAGTCCAACAGCTCAAAATCATCTGGATGCATGGGGAGGAGGTGAAATGCAGACTTAATATCACACTTTGCCAACTCCACCCCACGACCACAGTGGACAAATCTGCATTTGCATTTTTAATCAGTTTTGTGCTGCATTTGCATTTTTAAATCAGTTTCGTGCTGCTGTAACGCTGTCTTTCTCTATGCTTGATGGCATCACAGCAGCACGAAACTGATTTAAAAATGCAAATACAGATTTGACCAGTGTCACACATAATCTGGAATGGCATCATTAATTGATTCACCTCGAGTGTATGAAAGGTGGTGAATTAAGCTAAATTCACCAGCAGCCTTCTTAGGCACGATCCCCAGAGGTGAAACCCTCGAACTGGGAAGCGGTGGTGAAGAAAATGGTCCCAAAATGCAGCCCTCATCCAATTCTTTTGCAATCTTTTCCCGCACCACCAACTCCATGCCCTTAACCCACAGAAAATTGGAGGCCATAAATGGGGCCCTTAGGTTGCAAAAAGGAATGTGAAACCCTACTTTGAAACCCTTTAACAAATAAACTCCATCCTCCTTCCTAGGGTACCAATGCAGCCAAGCTTCAAGTGCCTTCAGCTTTATTGGGCTGGGATCCTTTTCCAGCAGAGGAGAATGAACTGCCTCACCCACTCTGTCGCTGACTCTTACGGGGCTTCCCTCTAGGATATGCAGTGAATGAGTGGGATCCCCCACACAATGGGCACTCGTGTTTGTAGAGGCACATTTTCCTACTACAGACCCGCTGAGAGCCAAATTCCCATCAGAGCAAGCGGGTTTGAACCACCTTCCCTGTGGACTCACAGGAAACAGCAGCCACTTGTGAGCAATGCACCATACATCCACTATGCGAGCGGTCACTAAGATTAGGCCTAGAAGGAGACATAACCTGAAGCCAAAGATGAGGATGTATTTGATCCCATGGAAGCATGGGATTCATGGCTGCTCACATTCAGAATTTCTCATCATATTGCTGGGCCAGGGAAGCCTGTATAGGCCTTATAAATAATACCTAAATACTGCAGCAGTGCTATGGTCCTCCAAGGCTGCAAACATGAGATCACTCCAGCGTAAATTACAAAGCCATGCAACCAATTTGCCCAGGTCTGGTCTACTTTCCTCCTTTTCAAAATCTCCTTATCTTTGTCATCCTGTTCTTCTTTATCTTTCTTTTCCAAATCCCAATACAGAAGGCTGAAAAGGTCAATGTAATCCCCTTTACAGATCTTTTCTTGGGTAGCTGGTAACAGATGGTCCTCTAGAGGTAAAGCAATGTCCCCAAAGGGCATTGCCTTGGCTGACACAGCAGCATAAGGTGTTGCCCAAGGTGGTGGAGAATCCCAGCAACCCCAAGGATTTGGCAGCATACTTGGAGGTTGGGGCAGAAACATTTCCCAAGGCACATGCGGGGCTTATGAGGGAGGTCCCCAAGCCCATGGCTGCCCTGCAGTATCAGAGCTGAGTGTCGTGCCTGATTGCAAGGCAGGTGGGGCCCCAGTGTCAGCTCCCTGACCCCAAGGTCCCCATGGCCACATCATACTATATTGCAGTGCAGGATCCCACTTACCACTGGGACCCGGCTGTTCAGCATCCACGACTTCAATCAGCACTGCTTCAAGTGGCGCTGCATCCTTCTCAACGGTTGCCACTCCAGTTGCCCCTGTATCTGCCTCAGCATCATGCCTCCCATTGCCAGGCCTGTACCCAAGAGAAGAGAGATGCTTAAGCGCTTCCTCCATGAACTTCTTTCTCTCTGCCCGGTTCTCCTTTCTACTGCCAGACCCAGCAGCCACCTGCTAGGAGGCAGCAGTCGTAGCTTCCTTAGCTTGCTCCAGGGTGGTCAACCTCTCTAACATATCCTGCTGCCCTGCCCTTTCTTCCTCATCCTCAGATGAAGAAGAATCTGCCCCTAAGCCCTGCCTGGGAACTTTTGGCACAGGTCTCTTAGGTGCAGGCCTCTTACCTTTTGACCTGCCCTGGCTTTTCCTGGATGCCATTCCAAAATGAAGAATTATTCAACCCTTTACTTATACTGGATCTTCCTAATCCTGTTCTGTATTTGGATTCAAACTGATACTTCTATAAAATGGCTGTCTCAGAGAACTACCTAAAATGGCAGCTCAATTTACTACATATAAAATGGCTGCCGCTGTACCTAACCTAAAATGGCTGCCTTCCACCAGATGGCCTCACATGCACAAAATGGCTTCCTCAGGCCCAGTATAGACCCAGCCCCCACCTCAATATGCTTTAATAAGAAATGGGGGGGGAGGGTTAGGCTCACTGGCTGGCCCAAATGGGAGGAAGGTGGGAGCACATGGAAGCCACTTAGAAAAGGATTGAAGGGGGATTTTTTTTAATATAGTGGGGGGGGGCTAGCAGCCTTACCCACTGCAGCCACCACCCAAACCTGGTTCACAGTTAAATATTATTTAGGGATATACTCTTTGCCCCCCCCCTCAATTGGGCCAGGCCTCCCTGTCAAGGAAAAGGCCTCCTATCACCGCCAAAACCTGCAGCTCCTGCCCTACATTGGCCCGATGCTCCTGCCGCCACTGTGGCCTGACTGCCAGCCGCCACTGAGCTCCTGCCACCCCTAAGCTCCTGCTGCTGCCATGGCTTCTGCCACTGATGTGGCCCGAGTCCCTGCCACCTCCACGACTTGAACTCCTGCCCTTCAGTGGCCCAATGCTCCCGCCACCACCATGGCCTAAATGCCAGCCATGGCAGCAGCAGCCAACAGCTTCTGCTGCCAATGCAGTACCGAGCCCCTGCCACCAACGCAGCACTAGCTCCTGCCGCACCCCCTGGCTTCTTCCGCTACTCCTGCCACCAACACAGCATGCGACTTCTGTTGGCGATGCTCCTCCTGATGCGGCCCGCCATCTCTGATGTTCCAGCCGCCGATGCCTCTTCAGATCTTCATGCCCAGGCCTCAAGGTAGGCCTAGGCAGCTCTGCCCTAGTGCTCCGAGCTCTTCTCAAGCCAAGCACGAGGCACACCTGAATCAGGTGGGGCGCAGCCGGCCATTAAGGAGGTGCCGGCTCCGCCCCTCTGCAAGCCTGGCTGCAATTGCAGCCCTACTCCTCTTCCTCCTTGTGAGGAGGCAAAGGCGGTCTTCCATAAGCATACCACTGGCTGCTTCTGGTAGGGCCGAATTGTCTCATCATATGGGTTTTTCAGGTAAGAGATTATCAGGAATGGTTTACCATGGCCTTCTTCTGTACAGTACTAATCAGGGTTAGCTGAAGTGGCACCACTGTTGTTTATTAAAGATCCTCCACCAGTGTCACCTTTCACTTCTGCAGCTACCTAGTAGCTACCCTCCAAGGATTTCTCCACACCCATCACCATTGTACACTCCCTTCAGCTGATTTGGCCATTGATTCCCAAAGGGGATGGATGCCTCAGTCTGAAGTCTCAGCTGTGACCATTCCACCTTGAGTGACTGCTATGAGTTTAGCCTCTCGACAGTGGTATTGCTTATCATATTGCTCTCAGCTTTATTGACACAAACCCCCTCACCGTGTTAAGGTGTGCATCCAAGAAGGAGAAGGGAAACCTTATCAAGAAGCAATATTTTGCTGTTATGAAGGGGCTTTTGTGTTTGTGTGACTATGTGTGTATGGGTTTGCCAAACACGGCATGAACATAAAAAAGGTAGTTTATACTGAAGCAAACCATTGGTCCATTTAGCCCAGTATTATCTAATTTAATGGTGAACAGCTTTGCAGTATCTCACACAGAAAAAATGTTGTTCCCTAAAGCTGTTACCTGAGATTCTTTAACTGAAGATGCCAGAGGCTGAATTGTAACTTTTAAATACAAAGCATGTGAACATAGCCTGAGTTTACTCAAGCAGACCAATGGTCTATATAATCCAGCATCCAGTCTCCCACAGCAGCAGCTCATAAAGATCAAAGCTCTCTTTGTCCCCCTTGAATAAATGGTACGAAGGAAGGAATACACTGACTTGGATCCAGCAGTGCACAAGGTGAAACATAAACAGACTTAACACAGTTCCGCTTGCATGAGATCTTGTGCAGCACCTAGTGTTTTTCTTCCTACATCTTATAGTGCCCCGAAATTTAATTCCTCAGGTTTTTTGCCAGGGGAAAGGCAAGTAGGGATACAATAAGTTTGACTTAAAAGGGTAAAGGTAAAGGTTTCCCTTGCTCAAAAGCTAGTTGAATCTGACTCTAGGGGGTAGTGCTTATCTCCATTTCCAAGCCAAAGAGCCAGCACTGTCCAAAGAAGTTTCTGTGGTCATTATGACCAGCATGACTAAATGCCAAGTTGCACAGAACGCTGTTACCTTCCCACCATTTATCTACTTCCAGTTTCTTGACTTTGAACTGCTAGGTTGGCAGGAGCTGGGGCCAGAGGCAGAAGCTCACTCTGTCATGTGGCACCAGGGTCTCAAACCGCCAAGCTACAGTCCTTCCAGTCTGTAGTTCAGCGTCTTAACCTCTAAGCCACCACAGCCCCTAAGACTGATTTACCACAAGCTAAATAGCACAGTCTTTTTCTTATGTTCCTATTTGCTCAAGAGCTCTAGCACAGGTAGAAATTTTGCACTGAATCCAGCCTATTTCTTCTAAACATGGAGGTTTCATTTTGTAATCATGGGTGGGACCCATCAGCATACCTATATATTGCATTTTTAAGTCAGCTAAGCAAGGGACTGCTACTACATTTTGTGGCAGAGAACTTCATGTTAATGTTTGTTATGTAAAAGGAAATTCCCTTTGTGCTGAAATCAGCAAAGTTCACTGGGTATTCTCAAATTCTAATGTTAAGGCAAGATAAAACAAATTTATCTACTTTCTCAGACTTAGTTCACATTTCACCATTTTAAGTAATCTGGTGTCATCTGTACTCATGGCCATTTCACTGCTTGTTCCTGACTCTAGATAATTTCTAAACAAAAAGCAAGAGGCCTACTATAGATCCCTGGGAGACCCCACTCTTTACTCACTGTAGTTATGAGATGTATCTATTTAACCCTACTCTCTGCTTTCACTTGTTCAACCAATTACTAATCCACAAGAGTACCAAACTTGATTTTTATTTTTAAATTTATATTTACATTTATATCCCTCCCTGCCTTCCGGCGGCTCAGGGCAGCTACCAACATACATAAATATACATTAAAATTCCATTAAGACTATGAATCAATATGAGACATACATCGTAAGTATAACTTATGTTAAAAAGATGGCGAAACATCCAATGACTGCAAAGGTTGCTTGGGAGTGTTTGGTGATGGACTTCATAAAAAACCTAGAAGTAGAAGTCTAAGTTTATGATTTCCAGGAAACCATCCCTATCCATGTGTTTTGTTTATGTGTGCATGTATGCGGAAAGTGCCATCAAGTCTCAACCAACTCATGGCAACCCCAACAAGGGATTTTCAAGGAAAATGAGAAGCAGAGGTGGTTTTCCATTGCCTTCCTCTGCAGAGTCTTCCTTAGTGGTCTCCTATCCAAGTACTGACTGTCCTTCGCTTCTAAGATACAATGAGATCAGGCTGTACCATGCTGCCTTCACTCCCATGTTTTGTTTATACTTTCAAAGAATTCCAAAAAATTGAAATTCAATTCCAAACTGAATTGAATTCCAAAAATATGAAATTTCATATTGCTCGAACCATTCACCAGTGTCTGGAAGCAATTTTGGGATGGATGAGGGCTAATAAATTGAAGCTTAAAACCAACAAGATGGAAGTGCTACTGGTATGCAGAAGGTCTGACCTGGGATTTCAGGTACCTCCTGCTCTGGATGTGTCCTTCATGCTGCAATCAGGTTTCTTTCGAAATAATACAAGACCCATCACCCTGAGGCTGGAGCTGGAGACACAAGGACAGCTGTGGACAAGTTGACCTAGCAAGGTTGTCTTCCCAGGGCTCTGCTTAAGCTGGCTAGGAAGTAATTGGCTCCAGCTGCACTGCTCCAGTTTTAAAGAAGGGTTGCGTACAGCTAATCTGGCACTTCACCTTCTCTGTGCTACCTTGGCCCAGGCCTTCTGCTGCCACCATTCCTGCAGAGTGGGAGAGGGTCCCCGAGGGCTACAGGCCTGGGTTCAAGACCTGGAAGCTATCTCAGGGGCCAGTGGCAAGGGTCCCTTGCAGATTCTGGCAAGATGGCCTCCAGTGGTGATGATGCATTCTCAGCAGAAGCCCTTGGATCCTCCTCAGCCCCCAAATGTGGCTCCTCCAGCTCTTCCCCTAAGGGCTCTGAATCGGGAATCACTGAGCTGGTTGGAGGGGGGTCATGTCAGGTTGGGAGTTCCAGTCCTCTTAAAGGAGTGGGTCCATAGCTGGAGGGTGCTGCTGGATCCAGGCATTCTGATGAATAAGCAGCTAGCAGTAGTGTGCAGGTCTGCCTTTTAACAACTTTGGTTAACTAATTGTTTCCTTTTCTTGGGCAGAAAAGTTCTGGCCACTGTGGTGTGTGCCCTGGGAACATCTAGGTTAGATTACTGCAATGTAGGGCTGCCCATTAGTACAGAATGCTGAAGCCAGGAGTGGATTATAGGGATCATATAACTCCAGTCTTCATGTTCCAGCCTGTTTCTGGGGGCAATTCAAGGTACTGGTGTCGATCTTTAAAGTCTTACAAAGGTTGGGATTAGCATACTTTAAGGAACCAACCTGCAGAAACCAACCCATGCACTTCTGTGGTACCCTGATTTCTGAGGCTAAACATGTGGCAGTGCAAGAGAGAGACTTCTCAGTTATGGCACCAGAATTATGGAACTCCATTCCCAGTGATATTTCTCTGTCCCCCCCACCATCAGTAGATGAAGACATTTCGTTTGTTTGTTTGTTTTATCTGGTATTTCCTCAGTGATACATACTTCCTGCCATAAATATTAATCTGCTCAATATGCATTTTTCACTCTGGTTTTTAATTGGTTTTATCTTGTATTCCTAGTATGCTTGATTTAACTGTTAGTCAACTTGGTGGACCTGAGTGGCCAGAAAGGGAGGATATAAATGTTGTGAATAAATAAACCAACTTAATTATCTGTTCGATATGAATTACAGATGCTATCATATGAAAAACTGTTATAAATGATATAAATTACATGGTGGAGAGAAAGAAAAGAGAATCAGAAGCAGGAAATTGAATCAAGGAAACATGCCACAGACCAAAAAGTTGTATATGGGCTTTATCTAGCTTGTTCTGTGCATAGACAGCAAAATGTATGGTGGTGGCTGTAGCACAAGCAAACGTAGTTCCAGCATCCCTCTTGTGCCTCAGTTCCTTGCTATCATCACTTTCCAATTCAGTGGTGCTTGTTACTACCAGCTAAGTGTGTATAATACTGTACTGTTATTTAAAACATCTATAAGCCCAATTTTCTCCCAGAGAACATCAAAAAAATTAGGACAACGTAACATCTAATAGAAATAAGACAACCAGATGAAAAATTTAAATATAAAATGGAGACCACTGTCTTTCAAGACAGCAACAAAACAATTGTTTTCAGGAGCCAAAAGCTAAACAGTTCTGTATTACAAGCCCTCCAGTACTGTAAGAGAGACATAGAACTTCTAAATTCCTCTGGAATGCTATTCTACAATGCTGGAAGGGCCACAGAAAAAGCCCACAAGTGGACAGCAGCAAAGTGTATCTTTGCAGAGGGTTTTTTTAAAAAAACATATTGGGCATTGCTGTCTTGAGCAAAGCTGCCATCGGACTAATAGTTTATGTTTCAGATTATTAACAAAGCACACAATGATGGAAATGGGTCATCTTAAACTGGCCAATGTTTAAACAAAAAAGCATAAATTGAAAGGAAAATACACATTTGTTTCCACAGAAATCTTGGCTGCTGTAGTCAAGTTCACATCCTAATTGGACTACAGTATGAACAAAATCTAAAGCTGATGACCTCCGAAAAGCCTCCAGTACCCATCTGGAGTCCAGCCATTCTCAATCTTCTCCATTGCTCAACTGAACCTGCAGGCTCCTTAGTGAATTGCCATCACAGCTGGAGCTGGGTCACCTAGGTGGAACCTCTGGAACTATGTGTATTAAAAAGGCATT
Organism: Gekko gecko; assembly: GCA_029375565.1. NCBI lineage: Eukaryota > Metazoa > Chordata > Lepidosauria > Squamata > Gekkonidae > Gekko > Gekko gecko. Next base: position 268,645,478 of record JAPDNY010000001.1, read on the forward strand.
TTGTGTATCCAACCTCATATTATTGGAAATAACTTCTACAGCCTCCAAAAGGTTTTCTAATTTTAACTCAATTGTCTTTTCTCCCAGGTTGCTATTCCAAGTGTAAAGATTGTCTTGCTTCTGCGACAATGGGACAGCAAACAACAAAGAGTTCCCAATTACAAAAATTTAATTGTCCGTGCAATTTTATAATTGCATAGACATACGTTTATTTTTACCCATTAGTCATGCTCATGTGGACTTTTTAGTCTATAATCCACTGATTATGAAGGAAATTGCCCAGACAAAACTAGAAAATTTACAAGCAATTTCAAATATAAATCTAGAAAAATATTGCAAGGACTTCCAGCTGTCTGATGCTGATATAACAGCCTGATTTGTTGCCATGATTTCAATCTGTTCCATTTCAATTTGAATCACTAACTATACTTCCACTGCATATCTGGAAAGGTTCAGGGCAGAATACCTGTGTGTGTATCCCTACAGGTGGTATTTTATTTCTTTTTAGTTAGATTGAAATTGAATTGCCAAGGCCAATGACAGTTAGGAAATAATATGTAAACACTGAAGCCTCATTAATAGATGTTCTGAAAACTCAACTGCCATTTATTCAGAGTGTGTCTCAGTATGTTTCACCTTCAGTAGGAATTTTGCTTCTGACTTCATTGGTAGGCAGTAATCCTTTGCCAGAAACCATGCACACAGGGGCCTACCTTCATTATCATACCAAGTCCCTGTGAAATGATTTACCATAGTATTTTGGAACATATTTTGGTGGAACTCTCTGATGATCCTCAAAGATCCTGGTTACAAGTCATCACGCATACAAGTCATCTCCTGTAGTTTAGAAGATGTAATTGTCCTTTGTGGGGTCTTGTAAATGCTGGGATGGGTCAATGTAGGACTGCCAGCCCCCAGTGGGGAGCAGGGGATCCCCCAATTTCATGGGCTCCTGCCCACCATCAGCCAGCTGGCTGGCAGGTGGCGGCCCCACCCCCAACACCCAGGCTCTGGCATGAATCCCCAGCATGATGGTATCATGTGGAAATGATGTCATCACACCGGGGACATTGTGTGGTGATGCTCTGGTATTTTGGGCAAAACTCTATGGTTTTCTGAAAATACCAGAGCATTGCAGCATGACATCCCCAGCATGATGACATCACTTCTGTGTGACATCATCACACTGGGGACATCATGTGCGGTCAATGGGATCATCAGTGTATTCTAAAGATAACTGAACTTTCAACAGTGTGAATTAAACTCTCCTCACATCCCTAAAAGATGCCTTGAAGGCAGCAGACATGGTCTGATCTATAGGCTGATAGTTTCACAGAAGCGCCCCCATGCATGTAAGCTGAAGTCACAACAGAAAATGCATTTCTAAGCTATCACAAGTATGTCAGTACTCATGCACTCGAATGATGTTATTCTAATAAACTTCAGCTTAGATTATGTTCAGTCCCTAGAAAAAGGCAATTTGTGCTACTGATTTAGGCAACTGAAAAAATACTGAATTTTAAAGGTGACCTTGCCATATTTTGAAATGCATTCATCACGTGAGCTGGATGAGCTTTAAAGCTGAGGTGGACTTTGATTTTGTCAAAAAGTTTGAGGAGAGCATGCTACAAGCAATCGTGCCAATATGCAGAACTGCCATTTTGTATTTTCAATCTCACTCCATGCAAAGCAGAACCCTGGGGAAGGAAGATATATAGGAACAGATCAGGAAGGAAGAACAGCCCTGAATAAAAGCTTTGGAGTGCCCCTCAGATTGGTGTAATGGTTAGGAGCGCAGACTCTAATCTGAGAGAACTGGGTTTGATTCCCCACTCCTCCACATGCAGCTGCTGGTGTGACCTTGGGTCAGTCATAAGTTCTCTCAGAGCTGTTCTCTCAAGAGCAGTTCTTGAAAGAGCTCTCTCAGCCCCACCCATCCCACAGGGTATCTGTTGTGGGGAGGGGAAGGGAAAGGAAAGGAATTGTAAGCCTCTCTGAGACTCCTTCGCGTACTGAAGGGCAGGATATAAATCCAATCTCCTCCTCCTCCTCCTCCTCCTTCTTCTAAAGGCAGAGCCCAGTAGGTCAAAAGGCACAGAACAAAAAGCAGGGGGAAAGTGCATCTTCCACTGTGCAGAATCCAAGGCTGGGTTGTTAACTGTCTCCAAGGAGCACAGGACAGCATACATAATTCTCACCTCCATCATTTTATTCTCACAACAACCATGTCAGCTATATCAGGGGGATAGCTGTGTCAGTCTAAAGCAGTAGAACAACATTTGAGTCCAGTACCATCTTTAAGACCAACAAAGTTTTATTCAAGGTATGAGCTTTTGTGTGCACGCACACTTCCTCAGATACAATGAAATGGAATTTGCCAGTCCATATATATAAGGCAGAGATTAAACAGTAGATTAGCATACAACATAATGAAGATGTTCTAACCAAAGCAAACATGAATAACAGACATTAAAAATGTCACCATTATAAGGTCACCATTGTTTAGATTTAATTCCAGGGGACAATAGTGAAGCAAATAAATATGTCAAAATTGGAGATAGATGTGTAAAAGTGTCATTCTTGTTTGTGGAGTGCTAAGAGTAATTACATGACACCATGTTGTTAAGCTCCACAGGGCTGTTGCCAGTGGTGGGGCTTTGGAGGCTGAGTCCCCCATCACGTACCCCAAAGCCCCAGCAGGTAGGCCTAACCACCCCCTGCCACCTTGCAGGTCTTCCTAAGCTATGCCACCTTGGGCCACTGCCAGTCCTGTAGCCAAATTGAAGCTCTTCTTTCCTTGAGCTGAAGGGGGGGAGAGGGAGCTACTGTGTTGTGATGCCTCCCTCCTTCCCCCAGATTGTGGTGGGGAAAGCACTGGGGGGGGGGGGCATTGGTCTACAGCCCACAGACCAGAGCCAGGCCAAGCACAGCAGCTGCTGAGAGAGCAAAACTGATAGCTCTAGGCAAACAGCAGAAGGTGGCCAAGAGTGTTGCTGGCAGGCTGCTGACACATACACCTTAATTGGTGGGGAAAGTAGCAATCCAGGTCTGAATTGCCTTTGTAGAGAACAGCCTTTCTCCCTCTTCCCGGAATGGCCTTCCATTGGTGGGGGTGGGGAGGGAGCCTGTGTTGCCAGAGGCACTGCCTTTACTCTTGGGTAGCCCCAAAGCACGGGCACCCCACTTTCCAACCTGACCCAGAGACCCACAAAACTCAGGCCAAAGAAAGCACTCCTGGTTCTGAAACACAGAGCTAGCCACAGCTCTGAAAAAGAGGTCTCCATTTTCAGGTTTCGTAAGGCAACCTCAGAGCCAGCTTCCAGTCTTTCCCCCTCCAACCAGCAGAGAGATGCTTATGGAATAACAATGAGTTCCACCAGATGAAATATCTACATTTCTAAAGTCTATTCAGAGGCCACCTGGCAAATAACTCTTATCTCCAGTAATTCTTTGTCTGAATACTTGTCTTTCCTGTTCTGTCCCTCAGTATACCGGGATAAACCAATCAATCATTCAAATGTTTAGCAATCCTTCCTGATGCTAATCAGGGACTCATCTCCCACCTTTTGTCTACCCTGGCCAGGACCATTAGTGGTCAAATAATCCATTCAACTAGCTACCCAACAACTGGCTTCTATTGTTAAATCCAGACCCTGCCTCTCTGGAAGCTCATTGGTCACATCTAGGCCTTGCCCATCCTGATGCCACACACCCCTGGGACTAATCATTGGTCCAGGTAATCTATTGTTCTCACCTGAGACCAGCCCCCAGGCCTGCCCATTGGTCAGCATTCTTTGCCAATGGCTATATCCCCACAAACACAGGGCCTTAGACTGTGTGTTTCTGCCATGATCCCAACTGGCAGTCCATCCCAAAACTCTCTGAGTTTAGACTACAGCCCTTTCTTCGTGGACCTCTGCACATCTGGACAGGTTGTATCATCCCTCTATACACTATCAATCACCTCTGCTTCCTTAGTTCTATATTGTGTGTGTGAATGTTTGAATATTGTTTGTATGCTTGAGAATGTTTCGTAAAGAAATCATTATTTTAGCCACCCAGTTTCTGTGTCTGTTCCTGGGTTCTTGGGAAATCTAACTCTGGTATACACAGGTCTGATCCTATAGTTAAGCCAATTGCATATTAATAATTATAATTCCCCATCTTTATTAAATAATAGAGCAATTTGGCTAACACCTGGGGTGCACAGCACTACTGTGCCACAATGCCTTTCTCCCTCCCCACCCTGAGAATTACCTGGCCTTCTGGGTAAGCCTCCTTCCTTCTTTGAGCAGGCCGTCACAGAGCAGGGAGGGAGAGGGAGTAGGGGAGAATATTGCCTACTTCAAATTTAATTTTATTTAATTAGAACCTCGCCTGGTGCCTAGAAGCCCCTGCTGAAAAAAAATCCTAGCTACAGGGGTCTCCTCTCAAGAATGGAGGTAACTAACAGCATCCTTTTCTTTGAGGTGGAGTAATTTGTAGTACAGTGTTATGACTCTTCTGTTACCAGACCACAGAAATGCATTCCAATATACAAATATTCATTGCATTACATTACAATCACAATTCTAATCTACTATTCCAAATAAGAAATACACTAAAATAAAGAGGATGTATAGCCCTCCTTGGAGAGAATACAGATGTAAGGTCTGAATGAATTTAACATATGTAGTGAGATAAGAAACCAATATCCCTGTTAAGTCTTGGGGGGGGGGGTTGTTCTGAGTGTTGTAATTCAACAATTTCTCTTTCCAATCTGTTCTTGAAGTTCCTTTGCAATAAAACAGCTACTTTGAGGTCACCCATTGAATATCCTGGAAGGTTGAAATGTCCTTCAACAGGTTTCTCAGTCTTGTGATTCTTGGTGACAGATTTGTGTCCATTTATCCTTTGCTCTATGTAAAGAACTGAAGGACATTGTTGGCATTTAATGGCATATACAATGTTAGAAGATGAGCATATGAATAAGCCTGAGATGGTGTAGTTTATGTTGTTAGGCCCAGTGATTGTGTTGTCTGGGTGTATGTGGCAGCAAAGTTGACATCTGGGTTTATTGCAAGCTCTGGCACCAGTGTCCATTTTTGAATTAGATGTTGCATTATTGTGGGTGAGGAGTTGTTTGAGATTGGGGGGTTGTCTGTCCACAAGAAAAGGTTTGCCCCCCAGTAGTTGTGCGAGAGAACTGTCATTATCCAGTACAGGTTGTAAGTCACTGATAATGTGTTGAACAGTTTTGAGTTGAGAGCTGTATGTGACCACTAGTGATGTTCTGTTATTGTCTCTTTTGGGCCTGTCTTGCAACAGATTTTCTCTGGGTACCATTCTGGCTTTGTTAATCTGTTTCTTGACTTCATCAGGTGGATACTTTAGTTCCAAAAAGATTTGTTGTAGATCTCTCAGGTGAGAATCTCTGTCTGTGGGATTGGAGCAGATGTGGTTGTAGTATAGAACCTGGCTGTATACAATGGATTCTTTGGTATGTTTAGGATGGTAGCTGGATTCATGTAGATATGTCTGTTGGTCAGTAGGTTTCTGGTATAAGGTTGTATTTTTGTGTCCATTGTGTATTTTTACCACAGTGTACAGAAAATGTATTGCTTGCACAGTTTGGTTCATTGTTAGGTTGATAGTGGGGTGAAAGTTGTTGAATGTCTGGTGGAATATGTCCAGGGCTTTTCCATGTGTCCAGACAATAAAAATGTCATCTATGTATTGCAGGTATCAGAGAGGTCTGAGTGGGTGGGAGTTTAGGAAGTGTTGCTCCAAGCCAGTCTTAAAGATGCTAGCATACTGTGGGGCCATGAGGGTGCCCATGGCTGTATCAATGATCTGAAGGAACAAATTGGCACCAAATCAAAAGTGGTTATGGGTGAGAACAAAATGGCACAGTTTGGTGGCAAAGTCAGCTGTGGTGTTGTCAAAAAATCATATGCCTTATTGCTTGAAATCCATCTTTGTGTGGGATGTTGGTGTACAGAGATTTTACATTCATGGTGGCTAAAATAGTATTCTCCAGAAACTTGTTCAAAGATTGTATTTTCCTCAGAAAGTCTGTAGTGTCGCAAACATAACTAGGAGCATTGATGGCATAGGGTCTTAGAACAGAGTCCGTATATCTAGATACCCCCGCAGTGATAGTGCCTATGCCTGAGACAATGGGGCTTCCTGGTTGCCAGATCTGTATATTTTGGGTAGAAGATAAAAGATACCTGGTCAAGGTTCCTGTGGTGTGTCTAAAAGGATTTGTTTCTGAATGTACAGAGGTATTTCCTTTATTTTTTTTTAAATACACTTTATTATTGGATATATCACATGTTCATACAATTTAAACAAACCAATACATATCCATTTTTCTTTTCTCCCTCTCCCCCCCAAACAAGGCTTCCCGCACTGCTCCAACCCCCTTGATATTTCTCTTATGCAATTACATTTACTACTAAACATATTTCTTTTACTAATGGTAACAGTTCAAAGATCTGAGTCTCTTTCCACTTCTCCTCAATAGCTATCAAAACAAATCAAACTACGTTTTACATCCCAACAAGTATTCTTGAAAGTCTTTCCAGTCTCCGAAAAAGGTTTCGTCTTCTTCATTGTTTAATTTTCTTGTTAGTTTGTCCATTTCTGCCATAAACAACGTCTTTTTAATCCATTCCCATGTTTCAGGTACTTTATCTTGTTTCCAACATTGAGCAAAAGTCAGTCTAGCTGCTGTAATCAAGTACCATAGTAGTGTTCTCTTGGCTACATTTATTTCTTCCATTTTAAGACCTAACAATAACATCTGTGGGTCTTTCTTAAAAGTACATTTCAAATTTTTTTGTATCTCATTGTGGATCTCAGTCCAATACTTTACTGCTTTATCACATGTCCACCACATATGGTAAAAAGACCCTTCATGTTTCTTACATTTCCAACATTTGTTAGACATACTTTCATTTATAATAGCAATTTTTTTAGGCGTCATATACCATCTGTACATCATTTTATAACAATTCTCTTTAACATTTACACAAGTTGAAATTTTCATTGACTTTTCCCACAAATATTCCCAAGATGTCATTAATATCTCATTATTAATATTTACCGCCCATTTTATAATTTGCTCTTTTACAATTTCGTCCTCAGTATACCATTTCAATAAAACCTTGTACAGTTTAGAAATCATTTTTTTACCCTTCTCAAGCCATACAGTTTCAATTTCAGTGTTATTTTCTCTAAAACCATGTTCTCTTTTATCGGTCTTAAATAAGTCATAAATCTGTCTATACTTCAACCAATCATATTCAAATTCCACATCAAATCTTTCTTTTAACACAAAGTTTTTCCCTTCTAATTTTAAAAGACTTTTATAAGGTAGCCAATCTAACCCTTGATTTCTTGAATATGGATTAATCACTTCTGCTGGTACTATCCAAAGTGGTCTTTCTTCTGAGAAGAATTTTCTATATCTCATCCAAGTCTCGAACAGTGATCGTCTTATAAAGTGGTGTTTGAAAAAATTATCTATTTTTACTTTTCCATACCATAAATATGCATGCCATCCAAACTTGTTATCATGCCCTTCTAGAGCCAATAACTTTTTATTCTCAAGATTAATCCACTGTTCCAACCATGTTAAACAGACGGCATCATAATACAGTCTTAAATTTGGTAGTTGTAGACCTCCTCTTTCCTTTGCATCACATAAAATTTTCATTTTAATCCTTGGCTTTCTTCCTGCCCATACAAATTTCGATAGTTCTTTCTGCCACGTATCCAGTATTTTCCTTTGTTTTAATATTGGAATAGTCTGAAATAAAAACATCAAACGCGGCAAAACATTCATTTTTACAGTTGCAATTCTTCCCAATAACGATAGATTCAAGGTATCCCATTTCTTCATGTCTTGTTGAATCCTGTGCCAAACCTTTTCATAGTTATTTTTGAACAAATCAATGTTTTTCATGGTCAATTCAATTCCTAAATATTTAGTCTTTGTAACTACTTCACATTGAATTTTCTCTTGAAGTTCTGTTTGTCTTTGTTTCGTCATATTTTTGCACATCACTTTGGTTTTACTTTTATTAACGTAGAATCCCGCAACTGATCCAAATTCTTCAATTTTTTCCATCAATTGTGGTATTTTCTCGATTGGATCTTGAATCATAAACATTACATCGTCTGCAAATGCCCTGTATTTATATGCAAAACCTTTCACTGTAAGTCCTTCAATGCTGTTATCTTTTCTTATCGCTGTCAATAATATTTCCAGTATCCAAATAAACAACAACGGGGATAACGGGCAGCCTTGACGTGTTCCCTTTTGAACTTGGAAGAAATCTGTTCTTTCTTTGTTTATATTCAAAGCTGCTCTCTGTTCTGAGTAAATTGCCACAATCATGTTTAGAAAAGACTGTCCTATATCCATTTTTTCAATAACTTGCAGCATAAACTCCCAATTTAAATTGTCAAAAGCTTTTTCCGCATCTAAAAAGAGGAATCCAACTTCTTTTTCTGGATGTTTGTCATAGTATTCGATTGCATCAATCACCACTCTTAAATTGTCTCTAATTTGTCTATTTGGTAAAAAACCAGCTTGTTCTTCCGCTATAGTATCTTTCAAATATTTTTTCAGTCTTTCCGAAATTATTTTCGCAAATAATTTGTAATCATTATTTAATAGCGATATTGGTCTATAATTCTTTACTTCAGTTAAGTCCAAACCTTCTTTGGGTATCAATGAAATATTTGCTTCTTTCCATGAATCTGGGATCCGTTTAGTCTTTCTTATCTCGTTCGACAGAAGTACTAAGATAGGGGTTAGCTCCTCCTTAAATTTCTTATAAAACTTTGCTGTAAAGCCGTCTGGACCTGGAGCTTTGCCCGACTTTGCATCTTCTATCGCCATTGTCACCTCTTCCTTTGTTACTAGACCATTTAATAACTCTTTAATTTGTTTTCCCAGCTCTGGAACTTCAATAGTCTCCAAATATTTCTTAATTTTCTGTTGATCAATTCCTTTCTTTTTGAACAGTTTGGCGTAGTATTTGAAGAAGACTCTTTTTATACCTTTCAAATTCATAACATCCTTTCCATCTTCAGTAATCTTACTTATAAAATTCCTTTCTTTTCTATTTTTCAATTGCCACGCTAAAAATTTTCCTGGTTTATTTGCACCCTCAAATGCTTTTTGCTGTAATTTCTTCAGATTCCAGTATAATTCTCTATTTAGTAGAACATTCAATTGATCCTGCAGAAAGTGGATCTCTTTAATAATCTTTTTCTTCCCTGGCCTTTTCTTTAATTCCTTTTCTTTTTGTCGAATTTTTTCATGGAGGTCGTTTTGTTGTTGCATCCTTTGTTTTTTATCTTTAGAATTCAAAGAGATAAGCAAACCTCTCATTACCGCTTTGTACGTGTCCCATACGACTTGTATATGAGTACCTTTATTTAAATTCAGTTCAAAAAAACTTTTCGTTTCTTTTTTTAAAATTTCATTAATTAATTTTTGGTCCAATAAGTCCTCATTAATTCTCCAATATAATTGTTTAGGTTTTTCTTTAGATATCCAAAGTAAAGGGTTGTGATCTGAATTGGTTTTCGGTAAAATTTCTATTTTATAGGTTTTTTGCGCCATCTCCTCTGACATCCAAATCATATCGATTCTAGAAAAGGAATTATGTCTGTTAGAATAAAATGTATAATCCTTTGTCTTAGGGTTCCACTTCCTCCAAACGTCTTCTAGTTTCTCTTGCTTCATTAGCTGGAAAATTTTTTTTGGCAGCTTTCCAACCACCTCTCCACTTGCTTTGGACTTTCTGTCCAATACATTGTTCACTGTGCCATTAAAGTCTCCTGCAAGGACTATTTGATCATAATTTAAACAGTCCAACTCTTTAGTCAAATCATTAAAAAAAGTCTCTTTTGCACCATTGGGTGCATATATATTTACAAGCAATGTCTTTTTTCTATTCATCATTAATTCCACGCCAACATATCTTCCTTCTTTGTCTGAGAAGATTTGTTTAGGTTCCAATTCTTTGGTAATGTATATCACTGTTCCTTTTTTCTTATTAACTGCTGATGAATGAAATTCTTCTCCCAATTTTTTATTAACCAAATATTTATTATCTTGTTTTCTGATATGCGTTTCTTGCAAACAAATTATGTTACATTTTTGTTTCTCTAGCCAATGATTCACTAATCTTCTTTTGCTTGGTGAATTTAGTCCATTTACGTTCCAAGATAAAAATTTGTAATCCATAGTTGTTTTGAATTAAATATCTTTGAAATCATCAAAGTTGTTCTCTTTGAATCTGTAGATGTCTCCTTCCGTTTTAAGGGTAAATCTCACCGAATTGTATGTAAATGATAATCCATATGGAATCTCCCATCTAAACCTGATACTCATTTCTTTTAACCTATCTGTTAGTTTCTTGAATTTCTTTCTGTCTTGTAAGATCGATCTCGGAATTTCTCTCAAAATTATTATTTTTTTTCCATTAATTTCCAACGGTTGTGTAAATTGCTTCTTGAAAACGTCTTCCTTCATTTTTGTAGTCACAAATTGAACAATCACATCTCTGGGTAATTGCTTTCTCTTGGCATAAGCTGAATTTACTCTGTAAATCAGGTCAAAGTCTGGATCCAAGTCTCCAACATCTTCCCCTATGTAAGTTGTCAATGTGTTAATTACTAGGGCCCGTAAATCTTGATCTTCCTCCTCTTCTATTCCTCTCAGTCTCAAGTGATTCTGAGTGGCCCTATATTCCATCATGGACTCCAGTCTTGTATTTTCTGACAGGGTTCTTTTAACTTTCTGTTCCATTTCTTCTGATTTTGTCACCAGACTTTTAACCTCTTTTTTAACTTCTTCTGTATCTTTTTTTATCCCTGCCACTTCTGTTAGTACCAGTTCTTTTAACTCTTCCATATTTTTTTCTGTACTTGGACTTGTACTTGTTCTATTTGCTCCAGTTGTATTTGCAGCTGTTGTTGCAGCTGTTGTTGCAGCTGTGATTCTATTTGCTTTCCCAAACTCTGCACCACTTCAGTCATCCGTTTCTCCATCGCTTCCATGGCAGCCTGCCACTCTTTTTTTTCCTTTGCAGTCATTCTTGGACTAGGTATTTCCTTTATAATCTTGTTTAGTTCTTTTTTTGTACTCCTATGTGGAGTCTGAGTTCAGTTGTTTGTAGAAAGCAATATTTGAGAGATCTTTGAGCTTCCTGGATGTAGCCTAATCTATTTTTTTTTTAATATCAGAGCCATAAAATATAACCTGTTACAACAATAAGCCTCACATGAAAACAACACAACAAGATTGGCAATAGCATACCTGTGGCATAACTTGAACTACCCATAACTCTAAAATAACCTGTTTCTAACTCTTAGAAATACAATAATTCTTGGTAATGTTTGTTTTTAGGAATTACTTCTCCCTCTGCAAGGTACTGAACCACTGGGAACCATACTGCTTGGAATGCTTTAGCATTCCAGTGTGTTTGAGGAAGCATTCTTTTCCCATAAACAAAATGTTTCCACAACTTGTTTTGCCAGCTGGATAAGGTAGGGATACTCTTATCCTTCCATTTCTGTGCAGCTAATATTTTGGCAATTGCTAAGAGTCAAAATTAATGTTCGTACTGTATTTCCTTTACAGGAGTCCGGGAGTACATCCAAAAGAGCTGTCTCAGGAAGGGCAGGTAGGTTGTGTCCCATGATGATAGTAATTTGTGCAAAGATTTGCATTCAGAATTGTTGAATGAAAGGGCACGTTCACCAGCTATGTAGGAAATCGCCTATTTGGTCACAGTCCTTCCAACAGTATTTATTGTATTTTGGGTTGATTCTGTTAAGATGTGCTGGTGTAAAATGCCAGCAATTCAATATTTTGAAGGTGTTTAGTTTAATACTGAAAATCTTAGAGGATAAACTAGGTGAAGACCATATTTCTGTCCAGTTGTCTAATTGTATCCAATTTTGGCAATCTTCTTGCTAGCCTAATCTATTCATGATGACAATGGCTCCACCCATTTCTGCCTCTTTAAGTATAATATTTGGATTGTTCTTGAGACTGTCCATAGCCTTCCTTTCAGCATGGTTGAGATTCTGCTGAATGCAATGTTGTTTGTTAATCATATCAGTTTGGACTCCTCGGTGAAAGCATTCTGTGTAGAGATTCAGTGTGGCACTATGACCACACAGAGGGGTCCATGTGGCATTTCTTTTTTTGTAGCGTTATTTCAGTGGTAAGATCTGTTTAACCTATGCCTTATATGTATGGACTGGTAAATTCCATTTCACTATATCTGAGGAAGTGTGTGTGCACATGAAAGCTCGTACCTTGAATAGAACTTTGTTGGTCTTAAAGGTGCCACTGGACTCAAACTTTGTTCTCTTGTCAGCTATGTTAGCCTGATGGAGAGAGAAAAGGCAAGCAACTGGCTAAAGGTCATGAACAAAATTCATGTGGGGGATTTGGCCCACATATCCCATCTCCTAACCCAAAACCATTGCATCACACTGCTTGTCAAATATTTTACATGGGGACTAAGGGAAAATGGTTAGCCTAGGGCCACTTGCAGTGACATCCCAAGCAGAGTTATGCCCCCCCCCCAGCCCATTGAAACCATTATGCTTAGAAGGGTATCACTTTGTTTAGGATTACACTAGTAGTGTAAGTATGGTGAGATGAGAATTGGCTACCTTGCAAAAGTCCATGAAATGTAATAACAGACTGTGGGATTTTTATTTAAAACTCAAACGTAACCAAGATAAGCATGTAGTGACCAATCACAACAGAAATAATCAAATCAAATATATTAATATGGTTTCTGACCAGCACAAGATCAGTTACAGCAATGTACATGAGTCTTATAACTTTTAGGAAACAGAAATAATTGGTGATGATACTGTACTAATTGCATTTCATAGTCTTTTTACATTTTTTCTTTAATTTTGTGCATGTGTGGGGATTAGGGATATCAGCCTCCATGTTGTGTACCAAGGAAGACTGTGCACACAGTCGGGCCAACATGTGGCAATGCAAACAAGCCAAGCTTCACATCCAAAGACAATAGAAGCAAAGGATCTGAGAACTCACCAATCGGCCAGCCTGGATCTTAAAAGGAACCAATAGGGAAAGTAGTTTGTAAATAAACCTGTCACAGGTGTGTGTGTGTTGGGTGTGGTTAAGAATGGGAATATAAATGGGCCATGGGCTATGCTAGTTTTCTCAAGTTCTCCTATGCACTCATAAAGTATGAGCTGAAATCACTCCTCAATGCATCAGTCTCAGTACTTTATACCCCAGGTGGGACCTGGGGATCTCCTAGAATTACAACTCATCTCTAGATGACAGAGAACAGTTTATCTGGAGAAAATGGATGCCTTGGAAGGTGGACTCTGTGGCATTATACTTCACTGAGGTTTCTGTCCTCTCCAGGCTCCATACCCAGATCTCCAGGAGTTTCCCAACCTGGATCTGGAAACCTTACTCCCCATCTCCCACCAGTGGCCAGGGAGGACATGACCACCCTAGTGGGGATCCACTTTGGCCACAATCCATATGGCCCTCCCCTTCCTCATGGCTGCTTTCTTTTTTTCCATTAAATATTTTTTTATTTTGTATAATACATATAAACAATAACAGAACTGACAAACAAACATACTGGGTTCCACACGTCCTTCTTATTGTGAGTCCACCCATATAAATTCCTAATCAAGATTAAACAATATTTAAATTAAACTAGAGTATTTTTCTGTTGTTGTTCAGTCGCACAGTTGAGTCCGACTCTTCGCGACCCCATGGACCAGTTTACGCCAGGCCCTCCTGTCTTCCGCTGTCTGCTGAAGTTTGCTCAATTTCATGTTCGTTGCATCGATGACACTGTCTAACCATCTCATACTTTGCCGTCCCCTTCTTCTTTGACCTTCAATCTTTCCCAGCATCAGGGTCTTCTCCAGTGAATGCTCCCTTCTCATTTGGTGGCCAAAGTATTTGAGCTTCAGCTTCAGGATCTGGCCTTCCAGGGAGCAATCAGGGTTGATTTCTTTTAGGATTGACTGATTTGATCTCCTTGCAGTCCAAGGGACTCTCAAGAGTCTTCTCCAGCACCATAGTTCAAAAGAATCTATTCTTCGGCGCTCGGCCTTCCTTATAGTCCAACTCTCAGAGCCATACATTACTACGGGGAATACCATTGCTTTGACCATGTGGACTTTTGTTGGCAAGGTGATGTCTCTGCTTTTTATCATGCTGTTTAGGTTTGCCATCGCTTTCCTCCCAAGGAGCAGGCGTCTTTTAATTTCATGGCTGCAGTCACCATCTGCAGTGATCTGGGATCCTAGGAATCCTAGGAAGAGTATTTTTCTATCCAAGTATAAAATCTTGACCAAACATTTTGAAAGATGCTCTCTCCTCTTCCTTGAAGCCTACTTGTCAGAAGATCAAGTTCCGCGACATCCATCAGTTTACTAATAATGTCCATTTTTGTTGGTACTTCTTTTTTCCACATACTCGCTAATACTATTCTTGCAGCAGTTACTGTATGAATAACCAAGTATATATCAGGTTTCACAAATTTCTCAGGGATTACGTTTAACAAAAATAGTTCTGGCTTAAAAGGGACCTGAACTCCAATCATTTGCAATATGATAACATAAATCTCAGCCCAAATTTTTTTAGTTTTATCGCACGTCCACCAAATGTGGTAAAAGATACCCACTTTACAATGACATTTCCAACACTTATTGGCAAGGCTTTTTTGGTAGAAAAAGCCCAGCAGGAATTCATTAACATAATAGGCCACACCCAACAGTGGAAACTCATTAGCATATTAGGCCACACCCCTGACAGCACAGCTCATTAGTATATTAGGCCACACACCCCATGTTGCCAGAAGTGTGGGCATCCAGCCACACCCACCTTTTGCTTCTTATTCTGTTTACCTTGTTTGTTGTCAAAACCCAGGGCTTTTTTGGTAGCAGGAACTCCTTTGCATGTTACGCCACACACCCCTAATGTAGCCAATCCTAATGAGTTTCTCCTGTTGGGTGTGGCCTATTATGCTAATGAGTTCCTGATGGACGTGGCCAACTTGGGAGCCAGCCGGAACTCCATTCCTGTACATTCCTGCCCCCAAATAGCCCTGCTTATTGGACAGATTTGGGTAAAATCTAGCAAGTTTATCCAGTGTTAAATACTACCTATAAAACATTTTATAAAGGTTTTCTTTAAGTGCGACTGCTTTAGTATACTTCATAATATGTCAGATTTTGGCCCATTTATTTAATTCAATATTATATCCTATATTCTTGAGCCACTCAATCATAGATGTTTTAACTTCTTCATCTTGCATCTTATAGTCTAATAAAAACATATAAATTTTTGTATTAGTCTACTTTCCATGTCTAACAAAATTCTGTCCAATTCTGTCTGCTTCTTGTAGAAACCCATTCTTTTATTCTTACTAAATCTGGATTCTAATTCATTCCTTTTCCACCAGGAAAGGTTTATATCTTGATTTTGCAGCATTTATTGTGGTTTTAAATCATTTTTGTCATCCAGGAAATCATCGTATCTTCTTATGCGATCTTTATTGATTGGTGAAAGCTTCTAGTGGCGCTACCCACCTTGGAGTTTTGGTATAGAAGGTTCCTTTAATTTCATTCCAAGTCTTTAATAGAGCCACTCTATGATATTTAAAGTATGCATGGGTATCTTGTTTGGCATACCACTCAAAAGCATGCCATCCTATCAGCAAATTAATTTGAGCACTCTTGAGTTATTTAATAAAATCCACTCTCGAATTCACGACAAAGATACTGCCTGATGGTATAGATGCCAGTCCAGTAACTCCAAACCTCCTCTCTCTTTTTTGTCCTGTAGTGCTTTTAACTTAATTCTTGGTCTCTTTTGTTGCCAAATAAATTTTCTTGTAAGCTTTTCCACTCATGGCTGCTTTCTAAGTCCAAGACTCCAGAGTGCCAATCACAGGACTCCAACATCATGTGTGTTAAGAGACTGACTTTGGCTAGAAGTTTGTTGGTTTTTCAGAAACATTAGTTCAGGATTTGGCCTGCTGGTTGGAAAATTCCTGGAGATTTAGGGGTAGAGACTGGGCAGGATGGGGCTTGGGGAGGGGAGGGACCTCAGTGGGGTACAATGCCATAGAACCCACCCTCCAAACCACCAGTTTATTCAGGAGAACTGACCTCTGTGGTCTGGAGATCAACTATAATTCTGGGAGATCTCCAGGCCTTATGGTGACCCTACCCATCAGGAATTGCCCCAGTGAGATTTATGGCCAGTCCACCTTTGATTATATATTATGCACACTCCTGATATACACAGTTGTCAGCCTTGCAGTATGTGATGTTACTATAATGACTGAAAAGGTCTATATTCTAACAGAAATCTGTCCAGAATAGTATTATGTAATGTGTGATTACCAATGCAATTGAATTACCAGTGCAGTGTGGTAATTGCCAAAAGGAACTTTCTTGTCATTGGCTCTGACAGAAGTGTGGCTATAACATGGGTAGTAGGCAGGGATTCAAAATTATATGCAGTGATTTATATGCAATGATCCAAAGTTATATGCAGTGTGATGTTTTCTGCTGCCTACCATGCCCAATCAGCAGTATATGGACTGGCTATAAAATGCATTAATTGAGCACATTTTTACTTGCAAAGATGTGTATTGACTAGGATTTATTCCATTTCATCCTTCAAGCAATTCTGTGAGTTTCATTGGGATGGATCTAATAACTTATCTAATATACTCCTTATAGACAGCTTCAAAGATGCCAAGTACAAATCCAGCTCTTTACTGATATGAGCAGTGAGAAGCATTTGATCTGGCTATCTCAAGGTATCATCTCTCTCATATTTAATTATGGTAGCCTGAAAACCACATACAAAGCTCTCCCAGTTTTTTTAATATCTTCAGTTGATTCTGATCTTAAAAGTATTTCCCCCTGTCATCTTTCACAATTGTGAAGGAAACACTATGATTAATGCTTTATCCTAGAAGTGGTAATTGAATTTAAAACTAGGGCTTTTTTCCCTTCTAAAGCACAATCAGTTAGACATTTTATTGGCATTTGCATTTCTTAGTAGCGTGTTCAAGAATAAGTTGGAATGGAACAGATGCTACTTTCTCAGAGCAACATACTAATAAGAAAATGTAATTACATTATTTGCTTCCTCGTCACTGATCTCTTGCATCTCATTTGGTTTGAGGTGTGCATATATATGTTTGGGAGGACCAAAGCTCCAGGAAGCTTGGACCTCTGACTCTATCAAATCCCACTCTGTACTGCCTGCCTGCCAGGTAATATAACCAAAGCATTTTCCTCTTATCTCTGTGGGGCCCATAGGATGGCTGGAATTGCCTACTTATTGCGGGGGGGGGAGAGAGAGCTATAGCTTCTGTGGCTTTCTTCCACCACCCACACATTCACCTGTCCACCTGTCTGCCAGAAGGGCAAGAAAAGTATAATGTACTCAGTCCTGACCGCGTGGCACCCAGTGGCTCCGTGAGGTCCCGCTAACCTAGGATCTTCGCTCCAATGAACAATGGACTAAGCACCTATCAGAGGGCTAGGCTCCCGGCCGATGAGCCTATGGAACTTGCAGCCACTGTAAATAGCCTATGATTGTGTAAGGGTGTGTTTTGGGGTGGGGTTTTCATGGAATATAAGCCGGCCTGCAAGCCGGTTAAAGTTGTCTTGTTCCTTATCTGAAATAAAAGTATGAGCTGATTAAACTCTCCTGACATGTCAGTCTCATTACTTTTCACTGGTGACGAAGGTGGGATTCTACCTCCCATGAACAGAGACCAAGCACCAAGCATCGCATCGAGCAGCGTCGAGATCTCCACACGCGAGCATCTCTAGGTGCCGCTCACCACACCGTTCCTAGCCTCGAGCATCGCACCGCTGACCCCAAGAGCAGCACCGCACCACTCCTCGCTCCACCAACACCACTCCCGAGCTTCCATGTAAACTCCGTAAGATGGCTGCCACATCTGAGAGTCTACATGCCTTCGACATCTCCCACCCCACACAATGGGAGACCTGGCTCGAGACCCTCGAGAGCCACTTCACCATCCACGATGTCATCAATCTGGGTAAGAAGAAGGTGTACCTCCTCTGGCACTGTGGCATGGAGGCCCATCTCTTACTAAAAGAACTAATAGCTCCCCGGCTGACCAAAGATTAATCCTATGTCACTCTGATCAAACTGCTGACAGATCACCTGGCACCTAAACCCACAAAATTGCCAGTCTGAACTCAGCCCTTGAGACAACAGCTCTGAGAGACCTATGACTGACCCAAGCTCACCCAGCTGGCTGCATGTGGAGGAGTGGGGAATCAAACCCAGCTCCCTAAATTGGAACCCACCACTCTAACCACTACACCAAACTGGCCCCACCTAGCCCTGCCCATTTTCTAAAAACATTTGGTGGGCACCAGGAAAGGAGTCAGAGGGCACCATGGTGCCCACAGGCACCATATTGGAGACCTCTGTACTAACCACTACGTAGTATGTTCTCTCAGCATCAGGAGCCACACTTTTCTACAGTTACAGTTTGTTCCTTAGGTCTTATAACCAATATTCAGTAATGAACACTGAAGAAAGAAACTCCCCTCGCCCCTATCCATACTGAGTATTTATTCTTTGTACAAAACCTACATATATATTTGTTTCTGCGTATCTCTTATAGTGATATGTGTCTACTAATTTTGTAACAGTATCCAGAACTGGAGACATTATCTGACTTGTGATAGTTATGTCTTTTCCATTTATAGTGTTGGCCAAATGGAAGGCAGAAAGTAATTTATTAGAGCATGGAAAAGTTTCCTGAAAGAAGCAGCTGCATCACCCGAGGCATGGCTGTAATCCTGCCTTTTCATCATTTGCACAATGCTTGTACACAAGAGTTGATTGTGCTAAGTCATGCTGTGCTTTAAATCCTACAGTCCTGAGGGTGGGCTAGAAAAGCCTTCTCAGGTCTACAGGATTAGTATTTTGCTATTCATCACCTGGATAGCTTAAGCTACCAGAATACTAATACATTGCCTTCAAGGCCTGGTTTAATAGGTAGTCATATAGACAATAGGACAAACAGTGACAAGGGCAATTGGACCTGACAACCGGGATCACCACAGCAAAAAAAGGCCTCATTTCCCATGTTGCCAATAGTCAGACTAATATATAGCAGCTCACAACAGAGCATCTGGGAGTATTTAGGAGCTTAGCACCAGTCCACTGAACCCAGTTGCAGAGGATGTAAACTTTCAGGATGAAATAACTTAATTGCTCCCAATGGGAATCACCACAGAATCTTAATAACACAGGTCTGTCAGGGACACTGCCATGTTATGGCAAGCAATCCTGCTAAAAAAGGTGTGTGTGGGGGGGGTGCCATTCGCTACTGGAAGATGCTTGCTAATGGAGAGGAAAGTTGACAGTTCCTTCAGCATTAATAATTACAGCCAGGACAGTTCAGAGAAAGGTACCAAAACATATGCTTATGCCTCACATTATTAGCAGACCGTACTGGAAACCAAGGTTGATTTTGCCTACTAAATCATCAACTAAGATTTATTTATTTGCGAATCATCTCCATAGTAGTGTGATGAGAAGAACAAATTATGGAGCTGATTGTGTAAGGACAAGTCACGGAGCTCATTGATTTGATGCAAAATAATAAATGCAACAAACTGGACCACGGTGTATGTAACTAAGTAAAACACTAAATCACTGTGTATAATTTTACAATTTAAGAGAACATAAGAACATAAGAGAAGCCAATGTTGGATCAGGCCAATTGCTCATCTAGTCCAACACTCTGTCACCCAGTGGCCAAAAATACCAGGTGCCATCAGGAGGTCCAGCAGTGGAGCCAGGACACTAGAAGCCCTCCCACTGTTGCCCCCCCCAAGCACCAAGAATACAGAGCATCACTTGCCCCAGCCTGAGAGTTCCTATCTATACCTTGTGGCTAATAGCCACTGATGGACTTCTGCTTATCTAATTCCCTCTTGAAGCTGTCCATGCTTGTAGCCACCACCACCTCTTGTGGCAGTGAATTCCATGTGTTAATCACTCTTTGGGTGAAGACTTCCTTCTATCTGTTCTAACCCGACTACTCAGCAATTTCATTGAGTGCCCACAAGTTCTTGTATTGTGAGAAAGGGAGAAAAATACTTCTTTTTCAACCTGCTCTATCCCATGCATAATCTTATAAACCTCGATCACGTCACCCCTCAGCCGTCGTTTCTCCAAGCTAAAGAACCCCAAGTGTTTTAACCTTTCTTCATAGGGAAAGGGTTCCAACCCTTTCATCATTCTAATTGCCCTTTTCCCAATGCTATAATATCCTTTCTGAGGTGTGGTGACCAGAACTGTACACAATACTCCAAATGAGGTTGCACCATTGATTTATACAGGGGCATGATGATACTGGCTGATTTGTTTTCAATTCCCTTCCTAATAATTCCCAGAATAGCATTGGCCTTTTTTTATTGCAGTGGCACACTGTCTAGACATTTTCACTTAGTTATCTACTACGACTCCAAGATCTCTCTCGGTCAGTCTCTGTCAGTTCGGACCTCATCAGTGTGTATTTATATTTAGGATTTTTGACTCCTAAATATATTGGTGCTCCTAAATATGTTGGTGCCACACTACTGCGTTTAAGTTCTGGTGACTGAGAATTGCCAATATTAAACAATTATGTGACTAGGTCTACAGTACATTTCAAATGGCAAACTTTCAAATGGCACCAATATAGTATATGAACTAATACTAAGAATCTTGAAACATTGCCTTCAGTACCTCAAGATTGTGATGAATCAACAACAGACAAACCTGATGAAGAATACGCAAATGAAATGATTACTAGAATGCCGTTGTTTGTCTTAGTTGTTTTTATGATTAGTATATTAGATTAGGACCTTGTGCCTAAGATAAGACCTCATTATTGGCTGTAAATATTTCTACAGAAGTGACATCATTCTGAATGTACTATTGAGCTTCATGGTTAATGCTTAAGTTGTATTTTTGTTAATGAAGAAGAGATGAAGAGAGAAGAGATTGGATTTATACCCCGCCTTTCACTGCCCAAAGGCATCTCAGAGCGGCTTACAAACTCCTTTCCCTTCCCCTCCCCACAACAGACACCCTGTGAGGTAGGTGGGGCTGAGAGAACTTCTGACAGAAACTGTCCTTGAGAGAACAGCTGTGCCAGAGCTTGTAACTGACCCAAGGTCACATCAGCAGGTGCAAGTGGAGGAGTGGGGAATCAAACCCGGTTCTCCCAGATAAGAGTCCGCACACTTAACCACTACACCAAACTGGCTCTCAAATTATTATTCTAAAAATACTTTAAAAATTCACACTTAGCATAATATAAAAACAGAAAAAAATGTACAATTATACACCGTGATCTAGTGTATTACTTAGCAAAATAATAAATGGCTACCCCCTCACCAACAATGCACAACTAAAAGTGCAATTCTGCTGAGTTTTGGGAGAAAGTGGAATGGTTTTATTCTGATCTGTCAGAACTTTTAAAACCAGGTTATTTGTGTAGGGACAAAGAGGAACAGGATAGCTGAGCTTCTCTGCAAATGTCTAATGGTCTTGCTATACAGTGAGAAGCTGATGTTTTCACTGAATAACAATCCTTTTGCCCTAGGATGAAGAGTTTATTCCCTATCCTGGGAATCAAGTCCTACAGTCATGCCTGTAGCCATGTGGGGTGGCATTTGGAGCAATGCCCCCATGGATGAGCCCACCACTCCTGGGAGGATGCAAAGCCCCACCTACCCACCCCTGGTGCACCACACTCCTTACCCTGCCAGCTGTGGCCTCACTGGCTCTTCCTGCTATGGACAAGAAGGAGGGGATGGAGAGTGGTGGCATTGCCAGGTCTTCCTCCCCTCCTTGTTGGCTCCAGCTGGAAGCACGAAGCTACTTCCTGCTGTGGCTGAGGTGTAGCCAGCCTCCTCAGCCTTGAACCCGGGGTGGTCTTTCCCGAGAGAGAGACACCCCAAAAACAACCTCTGAACCTCCACAAGCAGTGCCCAATGAAGCCAGGCTTGGCTTAAACAGTGACTTTTGCTGGGAGGCTAGAAGAACCACATCTTGGCTGAGAAAACTCAGGCCAAAGAGAATTCTCCAGGCTGGCTGCACTGCCATGCACCCTCCATGCAAGCAACCCCCCCCCCACTCTTCTCTCCTGTCATCTCAGTCCAAAAGGACTAAGAATAGGCAAGTCTCTGCCCTTGCCTCAGGCATCTTCTACTGACCAAATGGCTAGTCTTTTGTCTGTCAAATGTACAGGCAGGCAGGGACAAAAAGCCTCTGGTCTGTGCTATTGTCATGAATGAAGTACGTTGCATGTTTCCACCCCCCTCTCCTGTTTCACCCATGTCAAGAAGTATCTTTGGAATAATCTTCTCATCCCTGTCTCTATATATTCGTCTAAGATATCTGCATTCTTACATCTATGCCAGATCTATCAAGCTGAAACATTACCTTTCCATGTCTACTGAATGGCCACCCATTCAGTTTCATCCTGCCAGACATTAAGAAACATCACTTCTTTTGTCTGGCAACAGAGAAACGCCAGACCACTCTATTGTTCCACAATGCACACCCCCAGTACAGTCATCCAACACCTGGCTTCTATTGTTAAATCCAGACCCTGCCTCTCTGGAAGCTCATTGGTCACATCTAGGCCTTGCCCATTCTGATGCCACACACCCCTGGGACTCATCATTGGTCCAAGTAATCTATTGTCCTCACCTGAGACCAGCCCCCAAGACCTTCCATTGGTCTGCATTGTTTTCCTATGTCTATGTGTGCCTCTGCCCTGATGCCAACTGGCAGTCCACCCCTAAACCTTTAGGGTTTAGGCCATGATCCCTTCTTCATGGACCTTTGCATGTCTGGACAGGTTGTATTACCCAGTAACTGACCCATCTATTCACTATTAATCACCTCTTCTTTTTTAGTTCTGTATTGCTTGCTCATGTTGAATGTTTAGTTTGCGTGTACTTAGGGAAATACTTTAATAAAAACTATTTAATTTACTCTTCAAATCTGGAGTTTTCCTACTGTGCCAGACCTTGGTAGACAAGTGGTGTGTGATTCCTGTACCCTTCTGGCCTATTATGCCATATAGCTATATTCCCCAAACAACAAGGCAGGCCATTGATGATAACAGAGGGGTGGCCTTGCCAAGCTCTCCTTCTCCCAGAGTCATGGGTCAGCCTGAGCTCAACATGAAATCCTTAGGGGAGAAGGACTTCTCAAGTGAAGAGGACTCCTCGGGAGAAGGGGAGCCATGCAGAAACCAGCAAACACACTGATGAACTTCAGGCTGGCTAAGACTCACCCCAACAGCTGATCCAGAGCCACTGCCCAGCTCTGATACAGCAGATAAGATTCAAGTGATTAAGACCAGTCCACCAGGATCACCTCCACCCTTTAAGTTCCAGAGACAGAAGCTTAGAAGGGAGATACAAGCAAAGAGGCAGAGTGCCCATCTCCTGACCTATAATCAGCTGCTTGCTAATGACAGCTGGGAGTATTTGCTGTAGTACCCCCAAGCAGCTGACTGCTACCAAGGGCTTGTTAGGAAGTGTAAAAAACCCAGGGCTGGGAGCCTGCATGTTGTGGAAGCAACAAGTCATTCTGCTGGACTCTGTGACCACAACTCTTGAGCCTGCTTTCTTTGTGTGACCTTGGATTGGATTGGGACTTTGACTTTGTGACTCTGTCTTGTGGATAACCCTTGTACCTCCTGACTGTACTCTCTGCTGAGGAAGAAATGACTTAATATTCATACTGTTTGAAGCCCAAATTATTCTTTTTTTCCTGTCCCTTAGAAAATATTTGAAAGAATGGAAGTTCTATTGAAGCTCCAGCTGAGATCCCTGGAGACTTGAGGTACATCTTAATGCCCATGCTTTTACAAGAGGAGAAATCCTTCCATAGTTTTTTTTAACAGTTATATTCCCAAAATGTTCAATTGATGCCTCCTACTAATCACAGGGATAATAGAATATTATTGAAATAATCTTCTTGGAATTACAGATTTGGAACTTTGTATGGCCCTAAATATTTTAGACATTTTTAATGCTAACAATAAACTAAAATCCATGTTTTACTTTTCTTTAGGCATTGTAGCTTGTTTTTATTACTTTACTGGCATGAATTCTAAGGTACTAGTTACTATGGGAACACCACAAGACTTGTAAGCTATGTAATATTTTGCTTTGCAAATATGATACTGTGGGTTTGATTTGCCATTGCATCCTATCAAAGTAGAAAAGCTGATGTCTCAAAACTGAGAGAGCCATTTCATTGTTACCCTTGAGCAAGATTGGTAGCTAGTTTAAAAATAACAAAAAAGGTATGGGGAAATCAGCTATTGTAAAGCCAGGAAGTAGCATAGGAAGGATAATACAGGCAGAAAGATTCACAAAACATTTTTAAGAACCACAAAGGACAGGTGCTCAAAAGATGCCCAGAAATGTTTTGTTAAAATTAACCTCTGTAGCCCATATGTTTAAGGTAGACCCTATTCTCTAGGGACAATAGTAAAAATGACCACATGTGTGGTGTCTGAGAAGCAAGATTGACACCATTCACTTCACCATTACACCATTCAGAAGAGGCTTACTGATTTATCGATTTTCATTTGAGCCTCAAGTGTTTCTGACAGAACACTGCCCTGTGCCTCAGCCAAATGGCCCAGGAAGTTGTAGCAGGTTTATATCGCCTATATGGGGTGGCAGCTTAAAAATTTAAGTATATGTATCTGACTTTTTTCCCTACAGGGACCTCAAAGATGCTTACAAAGAAACACAAAAAAATAATACAGTTCATCTCCATGTCCTGGGCGGGCCCTGCATCCACCAGACTGGTTCACTCAGGGCCAGGGGCTAAGATACAAAGCCCATTGGCTCTTCAACTCCTACCAGAAGGCTTGCACCTCTCACCATGCCCAGGCTTAAGTACCTGCAACAGGAAGGAAAACAGAATCACAGCCCAGCTGGCTGAATGTTCCCAAGAGTAACCTCTTATGGATTGGAAATTGGCTGAGAAACAGGAAGCAGGGAGTAAGAATAAATGGTCAGTTCTTGTAGTGGAGGGATGTGAGCAGCAGGGTACCTCAAAGATCTGTATGGGCACTGGTGCTTTTCAGCATCTTCATAAATGAACTGGAGTTAGGGGTGAGTAATGAGGTGGCTAAATTTAGAGAGTACAGCAAATTATTTAATGAAAATTATTATTTATTTAGGGTAAATTTATTTATGTATATAAATTATTATTTAAGATGAAAATGGATTGTGAAGACCTCCAAAACTACCTCTTCAGGACTTCCAGTTTCAGCAACTCCCCAGTCAGGTGTGCTTCATCAAACTCTGATGTGAGCACCCTGAATTGTGGTGGGTGGGAGGGGACTCAGATGATTCTGAAGCCCTCAGAGCCCTTGTAGGGGGCTCTTTGCCTAGGATATGAGAGATGCCTCTTCCAAGGCGACAGCCAAGGAATTGAGGACCTGCTGCCATGAGGTCAACATGGTGACCAGAGGTGCACATCAGATGAAAGCGAGCAAGGGATCCAGCATTATACTGAATTTCCTACAGCTCGTAAAATTGATGGAATGAACTGGGAGTTTAAATGACTCCCCTAAGCTACTTGAGCTGGTGAAGTGGAGAGACAGATTTAAAGCCCCAAACTGATTTAGAGGGAGGGGAGGAGCTGGGGATTCCCTCCAATGAAAAAACCAGCATTTTTTTGGTGGCAGCTTGGAGGCAAAATGATGGGAGCAGCAAAGGAAAGTTTAATTAAGGAGATCAGGGTGAAAAACAGCCCAAAGCAAAGTAAAACAGATAGACTTTCAGTTTGTTTGAACTTTATCTTGTGTAAACAATGTCAGCGAGAGAAAATGGTGCTGAAAAAAAGACCAGGAACGATCAATTCAGTGACCTCTACTCTTAATCCAGAAGTAGTGACTGACTTCCTAAACATGATGGCAACAGCGCTGTGCCCTCTGTTGGACAAGATGTCTAACATCAATAATAAGTTGGATTGTTTCCAGAAACAACTGATGGGAATAGACAAGAGAGCAGACAAAACTGACAAAGCTGTTAAACAAGTTGATGTTAAGACAGACTCTATCAAACAGAGACTGGAGGCTGTGGCAAAAGAACAGATCTCTGACAAAGAGCAATTGCTACAGCTTCAAATGGAGAAATCATTGGGCGTTCTGCATTTCCAGGGCATCCCAAAACAGAAAGGGGAGAATTTTTTAAAAATACTAAGCGAAGCATTGGCACCAGTGATAGGACTCAAAGCAGATGTATTACAAAATGATGTGGATTTAGCTTATTGAACCTATCCAGACTTTATTAAGAAAAATAACCTACCTGGTGGAGTATTTGTCAAATTCTCCAAAAGATCAACTAGAGATGCAGTTTTGAAAGTGACAAATGGAAATTCTCTGAAGGTTAAAGAAGAGGTGAAGATTTTGAAGGACATTCCATTTGAGATATGAAAGCGGAGATGACAATATAAAAAATTAACTTCCTTTTTGCATAATCATTCCATTCCCTTCAGATTGACATTTCCAGAAGGACTTATATTCAACCACAGTGGTAAAAAGATTGACTCTGCTCAAAAAGCAAAAGTCTTTCTTGGAACAACAAATAAAAGCGACAAAAGACAAAGGGAAAACAGAGGACAACATACAAGAAGAAGAAAAGAGTGATCAAGAATCCAAAGAAAGTCTAAGCTTTGGTGGTAGTTCTCCAGAAGGTTCTGATTCTGAAAAAGGAGCAGCAGCTCCTAAAACTCTCAAAGTTAAGATGAAATATGAAAAAAATAAATACAAGAAATTGTCAGGTTCCTAGTCAACTCACACTTTACACAGCCTTTCTTTTATGAAAGTTTATTGAAGAGTTTTGAGATGCTGCAAAGGTTACTTCTTTGTCAGGACTGGGGAGCAAAGGCAGGGGCCCAGTGTATAACTAAACCCCACATTTCACATCTACATCACACATTCAGAAGTAAAAGCAATCCAAAGAACCCAGACAAATACAATGGTTCAACTAGCCATTCAAGTCTTATCAACTTCAAGGACACTTTCATGTGAAAGTTCCTGAGGTGCTGCTTGGGAAAATAGCTACTAGTGTTGCCTCCCTAGTCTACAAGCATTCACACAGTCGCTCCCCCTCCCACAGTTTCTTTCCCTCCTACCAGGAATGTCAGCGAGGGTGAGCAATAAGTGGACAGGTGGATACATCTGCTATAGCTGGTGAAAGCGAGGGGGAAGGGAATGGGGGTGCGGATTACAATAAGCAGGTTGGTAATGCCACAGGTACAAAGGAAAAGGCGAACCTGAGTCTGACATACTGCCCCCCTCAAGTTCACACACACCACGGTTTATCAGAAAGATGACGATGGAACCGGCGCACCAGTCTCAGTGCATTAACATGGGTAACTTTCATCCACTCATTTTCTTCAGGCCCAAAGTCCTTTCATTTCACCAGGTAGTACAACTGGCCCCACTTCAGGTGGGAGTCAAGGATCTTCTCCAGAACATGGTGGAGTTCCCCATCTATTAAAAGAAGAGGCAGAACAGATCTTTTTTCAATAAGATGAAACGAAACACAGGATGCAAATGTTGTAATGTTTTAGGAAGATCAAGTTCTACAGCCACCTTGTTAATCATGCGCACCACCTTGAAATGACCCACATAAGTGCTTAGTAGAAATGTAGACAGAGTCTCCTGGAACCAAATCCCATTCAGGGCTCCTTTTCCCATCAGCATAATGTTTGTAATCCACTTTGGCTTTCTCTAAGGTTTTTTGTAGCGCATCCCAGTTTTTAGTCACATTTGACCACCATAGCTGGGCATCTCCTTTGATAGGTTCAGTAGGATCAACTGTGGGGAGAGGCCCCCCTTTGTATCCATGTACCACTTTAAAAGGGCTCATGCCAATGGAACACTGTAAGGAATTATTGTAGCTGTATTCCTCGAATGGCGAAAGGGGTACCCCGTTATTCTGTTAATAGTTCACATAGCATCTTAACACTTGCTCAAGAATTTGATTTGTGCACTCAGTTTGCCCATTTGTCACAGGATAGTAGCTGCTGCTTAGCCCCCATTCTATGCCCAACAATTTTAGAAGTTCTTTCCAGAACTTGGCAACGAACTGAGCTCTGTGGTCAGAGATTACCTTTTTTTGGCAAACCATGTAGCCAGATCATGTGTTGTAGGAACAGGGAGGCAAGTTGTTCAGCGGTGGGGATTTGTCTGCAAGGTACAAAATGTGCTTGCTTCAAAAATAAGTCTACCACCACCCAAACCACAGTCTTCCCCTGACTTTCTGGAAGGTCTGTTATTAAATCCATGGAAATCACTGGCCAGGACCATTCAGGGGTTTCTAAAGGTTGGAGGTGACTTGGCACTTTAACCCCCCCCCCAGTTTATTCATTAGGCATATCTGGCAGGTAGCCACATACTTCGAAATGACTTTACGCAATCCCGGCCACCAAAATTGCCTTTGCAAAAGGTATAAGGTTTTTAAATACCCAAAATGTCCAGACAGTTTGTTATCATGACTTTCAGTCATCACAGTGCCTCACAAGGAGATGGACATGTACACCTTTTTCCCTTTGCACCAACTCCCATTGTCTTGGTGTTGCAATCCTTCGTGCATCACCACCTCCAGATCCTGGGGTGAAAAAGCAGCTTTGAAACTTTCCAACCAGTCTGCAACTTCCTCATCCCTCCCCGCTTTCGCCTGGCTGTGTGTCACCACTGCCCCTCCCAGTTAAGCCGGGGAGGAAACTGTGTCAGTGATCTCCTCCATTGGCTTGCATGTTGAGGTAAGCGGGAGAGGGCGTCGACTAGGAAGTTAGACTTCCCGGGGAGGGATTTAATGGTAAATTGAAACTTAGAGAAAAATTCTGCCCATTGAAGTTGCTTTGCGGGGGGTTCTGAGTGCCTCTAAATTTTTATGATCAGTCTGCACTTCAAAAGGCACCCATGCCCCCTCTAACCAGTGTCGCCAGGTGGTAAGGGCCAGTTTAACAGCAGCAGCTTCTTTGTCCCAAACTGCCCAATTATGCTCAGCCCCCGAAAACTGCTTTGAGACATAGGCTAGGGGGTGAAGTTTGCCATCCTCCCCCCATTGTAGTATCACCCCCCCCATCACCCAATTGGAGGCATCCACCTGTACAATGAACCTCTTATTCTCATTGGGGTGGTGTAAAATGGGCTCTGAAGTAATCAGTAATTTTAAGTCATTGAAAGCTTGTTGGCATTTGTGGAATATTTGAGTTTACTCCCTCCTTTGGTGGCTTGAAGCCCCTTCCCTTTAGTCTTTAACGAGTCAGGGGAAGCAACACTTGTGCAAACTGGGGGATGAAGGTGTGGTAAAAATTCACAAACCCCAAGAAACTTTGGAGCTGTTTTCTAGTCTTAGAGAGCTCCCACCCCACAACATCCTGCACCTTCTTCAGGTCCATCCCCATCCCTTGCTGGGCTATGCAGTACTCCAGAAAGTCTATCTCCATCTTTAGAGTTTGGCAAACAGATGGTTGTCGTATGAGGCAGTCAAAACCTCACATACTAACTTTATATGTGACTCTAGGTCCTGTGTGTACACTAACACGTCATCAAGATAAACAACCACCCCTTTGAACAGGTGCTTGTACAATATTTCGTTAATTAGGTTCATGAATACCCCCAGAGCCCCCATCAAGCCGAACAGCATCACCAGGTATTCGAACTGTTCCAGAGGGGTGTTAAATGCCATTTTATGCTTATCACCCTCTTGAATGCATCATCTAAAATACGCATCCCGAAGATACAACTTTACAAAAATCTTCCCTTTGGCTGCCTCTGCTAGCAAGTCCTTTATCAATGGCAAGGGGTAGGTGTTCAACATAGAAGCTGCATTTAAGCCCCGGTAATCTGTGCACAATCTTTTCCCAAAAGAGTACGGGAGCCACAAAAGGGGAGGTAGCTAGTTTGATGAAATCCTGTTCTAATTTTTATCAATGAACCGTCAAAGTTCCTCCCTCTCCGAGGGATTCATTGCATATAGCTTTCCTTTGGGCATTTTGTACCCTGGTAATATCTCAATAGCACAGTCAGTCTTTCAGTGGGGAGGTAGTTCTTCAGCTTCTCCTTCCTTGAACACCCTCCCCAAGTCTTGGTATTCTGGGGAATAGCATTGTGTTCTTCTCGGGCCAAGCATACCTGTGCTGGGGCCGGGCAGGTCTCTTCCCCTATGCTGGGTCCCAATGGTGCTCCTTGAACCTGGGGTCTAAAAATTTCAATGTCCCTTTACTCCATTGAACATAACAGTCATGTGCTGCCAGCCAGAGGTTGCCCAAGACCATGCAGAACTGGGCCATAGGATGCACTATGAACGCCCTTTGTTCCCAATGCCCCAATACCCCTACCACTGGTTCCACAGTCTGGAATTTGCATAACTGCATAGTAGTTCCCTCCATTTGGGTGAAAACAGGTTCTACCAATTCATGGATATCAGACCCCAACCCTGTAACTAAGGTTGGGCTGGTGAGGTCCTGAGAGCACCCCAAGTCAATTAACGCCCTTACCCAGATTTGGGTTTTGGCTTGGGGGTTCAGCAATGTCACAGTCACAAAAAATAAAGAAGTACCATTACCCACCAGATTCACATGCCGGGGAATCTGAGACCTACTGGCTGGCAA
The DNA here is from genome assembly GCA_029375565.1 of Gekko gecko. Taxonomy (NCBI): domain Eukaryota; kingdom Metazoa; phylum Chordata; class Lepidosauria; order Squamata; family Gekkonidae; genus Gekko; species Gekko gecko. The sequence goes on from JAPDNY010000001.1 coordinate 268,676,244, forward strand.
CCTTCACAGCAGGTCCTGGCCTTTTTCCTGCATCTGAGGCTCATCTCCATTGCTGGAAGAAGTTGTCTCAGATGACAAGAACGCGGCAGCCTGTAACATGTAGGGAGATTTTGATCTCTGCCTCAGCAGCTTCCTCTTTTATTCTCATGGCTCCTCTCTCCTGTCATCCCACCGCCTGGTGTTGTTGAACCTGGCCCAGGAACAGTCAACAGTGAAGTGACCAGGTGTTCCACAGTGGAAGCAGGGCCCCTTCTTCAAGCATTGTTCCCAGTCCCCAGGGGGAAACCTCTGCCCCTTAACCCTCAGTTTACACCCCCCTTAGCCAGAGGTCTTTTGGTGATATAAATTTACCAGATTATGGTGGTTCTCGGCTTCACACGCCACTTGGATCTACCCAGCTAGGGTCAGGGGGTTATCTTGCACCAACGCCTTCTCCAAGATAATGGTGTTGAGGCCGGCCCTGTAGAATTCGATAAGGACCTCCTCAGGCCACCCCAGCAGTTTCGCAGCAGTGGCTTTAAATTAATCTGAGTACTCCTGTACTGACCTGGTGCCTTGTTGGATACCTCTCAGATGGGTTCTTGCCTTCTCCGACTCCAAGGGGTTTTCAAACTGGTGGCAGAGGGCTTGCATGAAGGCATCAACATCCTTCAGTTCCGGTGCTGCTATGTTGTACTGGCCGACAAACCAGTCAGCAGCCCGGTCACGCAAGCGGGAGCTGACAAAATCCACCCACTGCTCATCCGATGCAAACGTGTGGCCCCACTCACTTCTGCACCTGGACTGCAAAAGAGGCCAGCTTGGCCAGGATCCCATTGAAGGTAGCTTCCAAAGCATCTTGGGGCTGTTCTTGCTTCATGCCTGGTTTGCATGGGGCAGGCCGGGGAAGAGACTCATCTTCCTCCTCTCTCTCACCTTCCTTCTCCGAGGTATTGGTGATGTCTTTTTCCATCAGTTCTTTCACCAGCTTGGGGAGGTTCTTCACCAGGTATTGGAAACCTTCCTTCAGCTCCTTGAGGTCCAAGTGCAGACTGGACTGGCCCCTTTTGCTGGCTGATTCATCCTCCTGCTCCTTTCTCATCCGTCCCAGCTCGAGATCATCCTGGAACATACATGCCATTCCTGAGTGCCGCGGAGGCCAGGAGTACCCCCCCAACCAGGCCAGATCATCCCAGCGATCAGGGGCTAGAAGAACACCTGCTTTTTGAGGCACATTCTGGTGGATTTTCCCATCTTCTTCTTGTGGGACGAATACAATGGTTCAACTAACCATTCAAAAAGTCTTATCAACTTCAAGGACACTCTCATATGAAAGTTTCTGAGGTGCTGCTTGGGAAAATGGTTACCAGCATTGCCTCCCTAGTCTACAAGCATTCACACAGTCACTCCCCCTCCCAGTTTCGCTCCTTCCCACCAGGAATGTCAGTGAGGGTGAGCGATAAGTGGACAGCTGGATACATCTGCTATAGCTGATGAAAGTGAGGGAGAAGGGAAGGGGGTGTGGATTACAAAAAGCAGGTTGGTAATGCCACAGGTACAGAGTACAAAGAAAACGGTGAACCCAAGTCTGACAGAAATAATGGGGTTTTTTTTAATGTAATGAAAGTTTATTCTTTGTATAAAATTGCTGACTGTAATGTACCCAAAATCTGGTTAAGGGCTTAATGTAACGTAACTGATACTTGAAATAAGGCATACAGTATCACCCTTTTATATTTTTCTCTTTTCCTTCTACTGTAAAACTATAGGAATGACAAATAAGGATAACTGTCTATAATATGATCTTTGCTTTACTTAGTTTTAGTATTTCCTTGCATTCCTTTTCCCTTTGGTTTATGTTCATATTCATAAAACAATAATATATATATATTTAAAAACCTACCTCTTCAAAGTGGGGAAATAGGCATTAAATGGCAAATGAGATTCAATGTGAGCAAGTAAAATGATGCATATTGGGACAAATAATCCCAACTTCACATATACACTGATGGGATCTGAACTGGCAGCAACAGACCAGGGGTGGTAGTGAATACTTCAATGAAAATGTTGCCCCTAGAGACTGCTGGGCTGTGATGCAGCAATGCGGTGGGTGCTCAGACTTGCTCCTGAGCACCCCCAACTCTTCGTGCCTTTCCACAGAACTCTGGGGATCCCAAGTTCCACCTGACCTCCCAGAGAGAGGTCGGGAGCAGGGGACATCATCCAAGTGCCCCGCAAGAAGCAGTGAGTGGGTTCAAGGTCAGGATTGTCCTGAAGCAGAAGAACAGAGCTACACAGACATGGTCCACCGTGTCTGCATAAGCTGTGGACACCCGACAAAGAGAGTCCAAAGCCTCATCTCCTCCATCGATGAAGAAATTGTGAGTACCAGTAAAAAGCAACATTAAAGAATCCAGAGACCCTTTGACTAAGCCCCCTTTGAGCATCTATAAAGAAGAGGAAAGGAGTAGTGATTCCTCCCCCCTCCTTGGCATAAACGGCTAGCAAAAATTGTGGATACAAACACATTTAAAGAACCATAAGGGGCATAAAAAAGGATACAAACATTGTTATCTGAGCATTCTGTCACTTGCTATGGGAAATATAAACTGCATAAGTCTTTGATTATTATTAAAAAGAGAAGAAAAAACAGGGACATTTAAACAGAGCTTCCTTATATGAAAATGACTTCCTGTAACACCCTCTCTCTTTTTTTTAAGTCTTCTGCGCTCAGGAGACATTGGATAATAACTATCGCCTGACTTTGGTGGAAAGAATTCCAGTTGTTATTATGTCTACTACAGCTATCTATTTTGCAATGTGGTTTGGCTCCTAGACTATTGATAGAGCAAAAGCACTTTGATTTTAGCTGCACTGAGACTATAGAGACTGTGTAAAAAATGGATCCTCAAGCGAATAATGGGCTAAATGTTGTAAGCTCAGACAACTTGGCTGATGTTAAGCTGACCCAGCTCCCATGGGATAAACTGAAATGCATTATTGTGGATTTTATTAAGTTAGCAATCAAAGAAACTTGTGCTGAACTATATAATAAAAGCTTAACAACTTAAATGGAATTTACAAATGACACAGATAAATTTTTGCACCAAACTTTCACAGGCACAGAAAAAAACTGCAAGCAAGAGGCATGCAAATACCAACTTAAGCTACATACTGTTAACTTCAAAGTTAACCTATGTAGTCTTCAAAGGAAAAAGACACAGAGACAAGATTTTATTGAGAAGAAGATATCAGACAAAGAGAAAGAAAATTAAACTTTTTGTATAAAATGTGTTAAGAAACCTATCTTCCTATAAAATTGGGTTAGGGAACGTTTACTAAAATGTAGCCAAATGGAATGTGTTGTATTCAAAAGAAATTAAGCAGTGAGAGATGATAGTGGAAAAAATGGGCATTGATATGTATTTTGTACTAAACCTAAATTAGCAAGAATGATTATAAAGCAAAGAGCTTTGCTAAAGATAAGAAGATGCTGAGAAAATATGAAAATTTACCGTAAGAGCTCCTGAATATATGTTATCAAATGAAATCAATAGTAGATTGCTGAGATAATTTTTAAGTGAAAAGAGATAATATTGTTTAACTCATATAGTTGCCAAATTACTAGTTTACTAGATTAATTCATTGTTGTTAGTCGCAATGGAGAGATTCAAACTGAATGAAAGCCAAATCATTACTCTCCTTTTAGTTTGCAATTTTGTTTGTGGAAAATTAATACTTTTTTTTTTTTTTTAAGAAAATGTTGCCCCTATTTGCAGCTGTTATGAAAAGGGCAAATTCCATACCATAATTAGGACAGGAATAGAGAATAAAAATGCTGCTATCACACTACACTTATACAAATCTATGGTGAGACCACACTTGGAATAATGAGTACAGTGTAGGCCACTACACCTGAAAAAAACTGTGTAGAACTTTAAAGGATGCAGAAAAGAGCAACCAATTGGTCAGAGACCTAGAGCAGCTGCCTATGAGGATCAGTCAAAATGCTGAGGGCTATTTAACCTATGGAAAATGAGAGCAAGAGGAGACATGAGATTTATAAAATTATGCATGACATGTAGAGAGTGAACAGGGAGAAACTTTTCTCCCTCTCCCTTAATACTAGAAGTTGGGGTCATCTGCCGAAGCTGAAGGGTGGGAGATTTGGTATAGACAAAAGGAAGTATTTCTCCACACAGTTTATAGTTAATCTGTGGAACTCACTGCTGCAATATGTGGAAGGCTTTAAAAAGGGAGTGGATAAATTCATGGAGGACTGGGCTATCAATGGAGGACTTGGCTGCCCTGACCTGGATAGCCCAGGCAAGCCCAATCTTGTCAGATCTCGGAAGCTAAGCAAGGTTGACTCTGGCAAGTACTTGGATGGAAGCCCTCCTTGGAATACCAGCAGTTGGAAGACAGGGGCACCTCTCTAAATATCCTCCAGGCCCCCAGTAGGGATGAGCCACCAAAGGTCACCATGACTTTCAGGTGCACACACTTTCACCAGAGGTTGCCATGACTTCCATGTGCATACACACACACACACACATGCACATATGAAAAAATTTTTAAAAAATGAAGGAATGGGCTATCAATCATGATGGCTATTTACTTCCTCCAGCACCAGAGGTTGTATGTCTCTTTGGCTGATTCTGCATTGGCTTTTCCCTCTGTTGTTTTACAAAACCCATGTTGGAACAGAAATTGCCCTCTGCATTGCATGCTGGTTTCACTTCATTTGACTATTGGGTTTTATTGTTGCTTCCACACTCCACACCACTTTCAAGTTCTTTGATCATCAGATTTTATTGTCCTGTTTGCCCCAGGTATTTGGATGTGGTTTTGAGCCACACTTTTCCCTCCCAGTTGAGAAAATGTGGAGAAAATCGCCCTTTATATCAGTTGCTGGGGAGCACAGACAGGATTATGTTGTTGTAGCCTCCCTGTTTGTGGGTTTCCTTGAGGTAGCTGCTTGGCCACTATGTGAACAGAATGCTGATTTAGATGGACCTTTAGTCTGATTCAACATGGCTCTTCTTATGTTTTTATGGCACATGAGGTTGCTGTGCCTGTGGTTAAATTTGCATCTTCTCACTTAGTTGCAATCAACCTTGAGTGGCAGCTGCTGAATAGCTCCACCTCCTTTTCTGTCTTTCAAGCCACACTCATGTCTACATAGGAAGTGTGGTCAGCTCCCCCAGCATGGTTGATGATAAAGTTATCTTATGAGGATACTGTGGCTCCCACACAGTCAGGCCCATAGCCTGCATGGGGCCCTGGGGGCCCGCCCCTCCGTGGGTTTTGCGGGCCCTCTCCCCTGATCCTCTGCTCCCCCTCCTCCCTCTGGCCCCCTCCCCCTGGCCCTCGCCGGGGAGCCGCTCATGCCACCCACTCCCACGGTGCGCCCGCCAGAGGCATCGACCAGACCCTGCCGCAGAAGCGCTGGCTTGATCAGCAAGCCCTGCCCTGCCCCTGCAGTAGCAGCCGCTGCCACAGCAGCAGCCGGGAACAGCAGGAAGGGCCGCCTTTCCCGCGGTGGTTTGGATCGAGGTGGGGGGGTGGCAGGAGACCGAGTCCCATGCAAGTGGGAGGAAGCCGCGCAAAACTTCCCTGTTTCAAAGCCAGTCCCAGTTAAGCGGATGCTGCCTTCAGGCAAGAAACCACCCCGCTCTGCTCTCCAGTTGCGGCTCTTTTACCAAAATCGATGTTGCGCTGCCCCAAATTTTGCAAACTGCTTCCAGCAGGATGCGACTAACCAAGCAGGGCAGAAGATGGCCAGGGCAGGAGTTGCGCTAGCGCCGCCGGCGCCGCCACCGTAAGTTGCCTCACCAGCCTGGGGGGCCACTCGCAGGGTGAGGAGGGGGAGGGGGGCGCCCGCAGGGAATCCCCCATCTCTGGCTCCTTCAGGCAGGAGGGGGGTTTTTTGCAGCCAGCCCCCTTCTCTCCTCTCCCCCGCCACACACCCTCCACTTCCAGGCAGGGGCTTTGCCGCAGAGCGATTCTCGGTAGCCTTTTTCTTTCTCCGGGGAGGGGGGGGGATGGTGTTCCCTCTAAGCTGAGTTAGTGTGAGCTATCTCACAGTTTTTTAACCTCCAGCTCGCAGATTTTTGTCTTAGCTCAGGAAGGATGGCTCCAGAGCAAACTAATTTATGCAGGAGCCAAAAAGCTCTCTCACAACTTTAATGGCAGTAGCTCACAAAGTAGAAGTTTTGCTCACAAAACTCCACAGCTTAGAGGGAACATTGGTGGTGGGCCCCCTGAGAAAAACATGGGCCCCCTGAGCAAAAAGTTGTTAGCTACGGGCCTGCACGCAGTTGTGCAAAGGTGCCCATGTGCACAGAACCAAATTACCAGCAAGCAGTGGGACCCTTTTGGAAATGCAGGGCAGTAACAAGCTGTGATTGTGGGTCTGTGGGGAAGGGAAGTGCCAATTGCACTTGACCATGCCATGCTATTCCAAAATGTGAAAAGTATCCCAATGAGAGTTGGATGGGCTGTTTGTGAACACCCTGAAGGTTCATCTTCCATCTTGCAGTGACCAAGAGAACAGTCGGCAGAGCCACTCAATTTTCAAGACAGCATTCCTAATGAATATGTTCCTTTTTGTTTCTGGATATTATCATTTTGAACTATTTCAGTTTGGCCACTTTTGTTGCTGGTACTGATGATTTATTTTATTCTCTTATACATTTTTAATGCAAGTTATATGCAATTTGGACAATATTTATATACATTTTTAATGCAAGTTATATGCAATTTGGACAGTATACACACACTCACACTCAAAATGATTCCCAAACTTCATTAAAACACATACTATTTATGGGAGAAATTCAGTGAGAGGAAACAAATATGGTTTAAAAATAAAGACTCATTGATTTGATTTGCACAAGTGAAAAGCTAAAGCAAACATGGGGACTATCAAATCAAACCAGCTGTGATAAAATTAGATTCCACAATCATCAACATTCTGTCAGGAGATTGGGAACGTTCTTCTGGCACAGGCCCCAAATTACTAGATTCTAATGATCTATAGCCTTGTTTCAACCCCCCCCAGCGGTTAACAGTAGGCTTGCCAAGAACCGTGCCGGCGGGGGATGGATACGTCCTCGCAGGACCATCCCCAGGGGAAGGACAGGCACAGAGCACCATGCCATCGCCAGGAAGGGATGCTAGGCAACACTTTGGCAATGCGGCTGGAAACTTGATGGTAGCCATTGCCAGAGCGTCGCCTGGTGTCATGTCTTGGCGATGGCATGGTGTGTTACCAGGAGGACTGATCCGGCTGGGGAGCATGCATCCTCCACTCCCACATGGTAAGTACTTGGGAACTCTAATTAACAGTCACCATGATCAGAAGTTTGTGTGTGTGCCAATTTAGAGAAGAGAGCAGGAACCAAAGATGGTGGTGGAAGCAGCAGCAGCAGCGTCTCACAGCAACTCCCTTATACTCCTTTATACTTCCTACAAACTGTGCTCTTTTTAGAAGCTGGAGTTTGTTTGGGCTGTTAGATTGTTTTGGGCATCTTCTGAAGCTGCCAGGAGAAATATTTATCAGTTGGAATAATAACAAAAACCTTCCTCCTTCTCTGAGGATGTATATCTCTGCAGATCAAACTGCAATCTTCAATCAACTTCTTCTACCTCTACCTGATATTCGCAGTAAAGGATAAAACATCTCAACAAGAGAGGGAAAGTACTGTTTAATTTTAACCTTTTAAATCAGCTAAAATTCTTTTTGAAGGTTTTAAGGAATAGTAGCAGCTGAAGACTTAGTAATGGGAAAGGTAAGAGGGAGCGAGAGGCAGAAGATGCTACTCCACCCTCAGCCTGTAAACAAACTAGACTGGATGATTTCCTCATTTTGAAAGATAATTCACTGTTTGGAATTCCAACTTCAAACCGATTCACTCCACTGAGAGGGCTTGGGAGTGAAGATAGCAGAATTGTTCAAAACAGAGAAGGAGATAAAGAAGAGGGGGGAGAAGTTACTTTAAAGCTACAAGGAAGAGACACAGAGGATAAAGACAGTGTTGTTGCTGATATTGTAGTGAACTCTCCAATTTACTGCCAAAACAGTTAATTTATTATTTGAAAAAATCAGCCTTTTGAATACTTAGACAAAATGCTCCAGCACCTAATGAAAGACAGTAATAGCAATTGGGGTACTTTTAGGAATAATATATGCAACACACTCAACTCAGTAAATGGATATAAACAGACCCAAACTAAAGGAGAAGGCGGAAATGAAAGTATTAATTTGCAGCAACACCAAAGGTGAGGGAGTGCATCCTTTCAACTTAAATTATAATCCCATAAAGTTTGCCTTATGGTATGCAATTATAGGGGTCAGCCCCCATTTTTGGAAATATAAACATCAGGCACTACACCATCTAAGCACCCTCCTCAACATGAGACCATCTTCTGGAGATGGAGCAGATCTATTCTCTCTTGCTCCGGATTGCAAGACTAGATCTAATGGGTGAAAATTACAAGAGAGTCGTTACCGGCTAAATATCAGGAGAAACTTTCTAACTGTAAGAGTCATTGAGCAGTGGAACAGACTGCCTTGGGACATGGTAGATGCTCTTTCACTGGACATTTTTAAGCAGAGGCTGGACGACCATCTTTTGGGTATGTTGTGGGGCTATCTTTTAGTTATTCTCCTGCAGAGTGCAGGGGGTTGGACTAGATGACCTGCAAGGTCCCTTCCAACTCGAACATTCTATGATTCTTTAGATCTAACTCACATAGAGTCACTTTATAGTTTGAATCAAACAAAGAGAATCCTACTATTGTTTGAAAGCTCAAGGATTCATACTCTATTACTCCACCGTAAATTTTTCCTGCACACTAAAGGAATTTCCCTTGTTCGTGTTTTCAATATCCTAGTCATATTGCCTTTATTGAAAAACCAACTGAACTCTAAAACGGTAAGGGCAAAAGACAGACTACCTGAGATTGCATACCCAAAGACTCCCAACAAGATTTACTACAATGGAATGATCTGCCTACTCAATCTGCACAGGACTTAGAAAATTTTGATCTAGACAATTCAGTTGAAGAGAACTTAAGTAGTAAAAGGACCTACCATGCATAATTAATGAAGGGGGCGTGGTGGAAGTGATGTTCTCCTGGCATAATTAATGAAGGGGGCGTGGCAGAAGTGACGTAGCCCAGGGTCACCATGAATACTTAATGAAGGGGATGTGGCGGAAGTGATGTTCCCCTTGCATACTTAATGAAGTGACATAACCGGGCATGACATAGCCCAGGGTCACCATGAATACTTAATGAAGGGGGCATGGTGGAAGTGACGTTCCCCTTGCATACTTAATGAAGTGATGTAACCGGACATGACATAGCCCAGGGTCACCATGAATACTTAATGAAGGGGGGCGTGACGGAAGTGACATTACCAGGCCTGACGTCAGCCTCCCCACCCCCTTGCCACATCACTGGAAGTGACCCACATGACCCCATCACATGACCCCATCACCTGACCTGATCACTGACCCGTCACATGACCCCATCACCTGACCCCATCACATAACCCCGTCACATGACCCACCTCATGACCAGCCCCAGCCCTGCCCCCTTGTCCAGCGTCACCCACTGTAGCATCATTGAACTTCCGCCTGCTGCAGCCCAACCCCGGAAATGGGGCAACCACCAGTGGAAATGCCCAGGTACAGCCATGTGACTCCTCTGACAACACACCCTGTCACCCCTGGCCAATGGCAACAGACTGGGACCCGCCCAGGAGGAGGTTGTTGAGGAAAGAAGCCATTTTGCATGAGCAGCAGACACGCGGTCAGGATCTTCCTGAGGACATGGACATGAACACTCCCGTCAGACCCCTGGTGTTTTCCAGTCCACCACCATTGGTGAGGCCTAACTTTAAAAGACAATATATAAGCAGTGATGAGGATGAAGAATTCATTCCTTCAAAGCTGTACTTTCCCGCACCCGTGGCTGATGAAGAAACATGGCTCAATCTGGATTATGAGAGCATGCGGCCTACAAGCGATATTTCCCAAATATGGCATGGACTGATGGAAGATCTGCCGGATACCCAAGAACTGATCCCCACAGAGAACTCCCAGGCACCGGTAAGTTCTGAAAATGTCTGGGGAAGAAAGAGAAAGAAAGAAATGGGGTGTGGAATACAAGCATGCATAGGCTCTGTAAGTTTAGGGGGGGGGGGAGTAAAATGGGCCTTTTTATTTTTAGTTCCCGGCCATCAATGGTGAAGTGGCAAGCACCAGCATGCCAGCTTTCGATGATGACAGTCAAATATGGGAAATTCCAGACTCTGTAATGGCAGAAGTTCCAGATTTCCAAGACCCAATTCCAGTAGAGAACACCCAGGCAGAGGTAAGTTGTAGGAAAAAAAAATGGAAGGGAAGTGGTATGGTATAAAGCCTTTGCATAGTGCTTTTAAGTTACTTTAAAAATGCCTTCTCAAACCTTTTCTAACAGGGACAACCAACAGCTACAGTGCCACTATCTTTTGGTATTACCCCCTATGAAAGGGTCATGTCTCTTAGAAAACTACTCAAAATGAAAACTATTGAGGATACAGCCTTTATACTGCCTCGGCAACGTGAAGAAAGCATGAGAAGCATCGTAAGAGCCACTGTATATGCAGTGATAAATTACTGTGTTAGTGAATATTTATATGAATCATGTGAAGGTTGCACGCTCCAGGCCCCAGCACAGGCTTCCCATGATTGTCTTGTGTGGTCTCACGAAATAATGGACAGAAAAATTAAGTTTGTCTGTGATGAACTTTGCTCCAGTCCAATTTTGCTTTTAGTTATTTCAATTGCATATGCTTTGAAATGTCTGGCTCTAACGCAAGAGAATATGCACATGGTTTTCGATTTATTAAATAAAGTTGGAGATGCAGTGGACTCCTGGCAGGCTCTTGAAACCATCTTGCAGCCCACTGATGAGAAGATTTTAAAGCATGTCAAAGGTTATATTAAAGACCTACATTACAAATCCTTTTTTATTTGCCAGAGAAATCAAAAAGTAAATGGTGTTACGGTGATGTGAGGACAGATTTACTATTTGTAAATAAAGTAACCTTTTTAAAATTTCAGTGGTGTAAAATGAACTGGAAAATAAAAGTAATCATTTTGAAATTCAGTGTTGTTTTTCTTGCCCAGACATGCCTCAACCACAGAAAGGGGGGGGTGAGGTTTGCTTTGATTAAAGCAACCAGATTTACCAGCAAGGATAATTTTTTTTGGGGGGGTGGAGATTAACAAATACCCCAATATCTAGGTCTCTTATATTCACAAAATTGGGGGGGAGGGATGGGGGCAAATTTATATACATATAATTCTATACATATATTTCTTTAAAAATAATAATGGGTAACTTACCAAAACATCCAAAAGCAGGCCATGTGCTCCTGGAAAAGCATGTTTGGGGAGAGCCAGCTTCCACAGAGGGGATGGGCTAATCCCATCAGTGGGTCAGCAGGGAGGTGGGCTTTTTTGCACAATGGGCCCAGGAGGTTTTAAAAGGATTGACCAAGGTGTGGCCCAGCCTTTTCCAAAAGCTCCCTCCGCCAGAAAAGCAGGATCTCTCTCTCAAGGTAAGTTCCTTTCTTTATGGAGGTAGAAAGATACTGGGGAGAATGGGTCAAAAGTAATTATTTTTTCCCCTTTTAAAAACTGTTTCTCCTTTATAGGTTTGGGGAAAACTAAAAACAACAACTGAAATGTCTGAAGGAAAACCTAAGCAATCAGGTATTTTATTTCTTTAGAAGGTAGTTTGAGGGAGCCCATGTGCTCTGAATGTTTTACCTTTCTGATAATTTGTCTGTAAAACTTTGTGGAGTACTGCAGCAGGGAATTTGTCCTTTATTCATAGCAAAAGAAGCATCCCTGCCTGATCTCATGCTAGGCCTCTTATTGCAGGGACTTTTTCCTGGTGATCGCTTTTATATCAATTTGTGGGGAATATTTTTAAAGAATCCAGTAGCTATTGCAAGCTACTCATTTTAGCAAGGATTTTCACTTTTGGCCTTTATTTTAGCAAATGATAAGAAAGGAGCTGCTTCACAGTCATATGGCTCCAACTGTAAAGAAAAAGAGACAACTCCACAGAATCTGTGGCACTCTATCAAACAGAAACAGCCCCCAGGTATATTTTAAATATTTTAACTGCATGAGGGTTTTTTTTTTTGGGGGGGGGGTTGTGTGTTATTTTCAAAATCATTTTACTTTATATTGTTTTGTGGGAAATATTTTTAAAGAAGTCAATAGCTATTGCAAACTATGGCTTAATTTTAGAAAAGATTTTCACTTGTGGCCTGTCTTTATTTTAGCACATAAGCAAATGCGAACTTTTCCTTTTTAAAATCCAGTTTGTTATTTCATTATATACTATTCTGTGGGTCTTTTATTTTTAAGCTGGCTGCCTATTGACCCCAAAATCAGATTTTTATTTTTAGTTTTACTGTTGGCTGTCTTCTATTTAGTTGAGGAAAAGAGCCCCACAAACGGCAGAGATGATAGGAGCCCCTCAAAACCACATGGCTACAAATGTAAAGAAAAAGAGACACCTCCACAGATGCTTTGGAATGCGATGAAGCATAAACAACCCCCTCCCCCAGGTATATCTTAAATATTTTAACTGCATGAGGGGTTTTGTGGGGGTAGGGGTGGGGTTGTGTGTTATTTTCAAAATCATTTTACTTTATATTGTTTTGTGAGGAATATTTTTAAAGAAGCCAGTAGCTATTGCAAACCATGGCTTAATTTTAGAAAAGATTTTCACTTTTGGCCTTTCTTTATTTTAGCAGGGGATGCTTCACACCCACATGGCCACAAATTTATAGCAACACACACACCGCAGAATCTGTGGCACTCTATCAAACAGAAACAGACCCCAGGTATATCTAAATATTTTTAACTGCATGATATTTTGTGACAAAAAGGGGAGGGGGGGTGGTTTCCATGCTGGAAATTTTATTCTTTTTTCTCTTCTAACAGAGCACAATTCTTCTCAAAGAGCCTCAAACCAGAGCCACCAGCAGCATCCTGAAGCCTCTGCCTCCATTCCTGAACCTGCCTGCAAAGCCGCAGAGCAACGCCGTGTGAGAGGATCTTCAAACACGCCCAAGCCAAAAGCAAGCGGTAAACCAAAAAGAACCACACACCAAACTGACTGTAAACAGCAACAAAAGGGAGAGCCACCCAGTAAGAAACAGAAAATGGACATTACCACTACTCCTATAACATCGCTGTTAGAGAATATGGCAAGGTTAATGGTTCATACAGGTGGTCAGCTAATGGCTGCAGCTGGAGAAGTTCCCAGTTTGCACTCTGCAGACACAGGAGCATCTCACTATAATGGGTTCTTTCACTGACAACTATCTAAAAATTATAGGCAGGAGTACTACTTGTATAAACAGGGAACAAAGGGAGCTCCGGCAGAGGGGTGCAGGGCAGGTCAGAGGGCCCACATACCAAACGAAAGCCAAACGCTTGAAACTGAAAAAACTGTGGCAAAGAGTTATATTAAAGCGGCTGAATAATGCTAAAATGGTTAGATCTCGCCAAAAAAGAAATGAATCTCTTTTAAAGTTCCTTAACAAAGTTAGAAAGCCCAAGAACCCAAATGAGGGCATGGTTGATGGCCATTCTCCCCACTCAGAGGAAGAGACCCCAACCACCTCCCATTTGGCAAGAAACACCACAGCACCCCCTGTATGTGCCACCCCTGAAGACGAAAGCTCCTTAGAACCAACCCCACAAGAGCTTCCCCTGGCCCCCCAAGGGTTTATCTAGAAAGGGAAGGACAGTGGGAACGGCAATTGCAGCGCTTGTCAATGGATCAGTATGTAGAAGTTTTTAGATTTGTAAACTTGGAACAGTTAAACCACCCATTACTAGTACAGGAGGCTATCCGACAATCTATTCAGGGGCTTCTCAATGAGCTGAGAGGCAAAGTCCAGGAGGGGGACTTAGTTCAGCTTCATTTGCAGGGTGGGGGTTTAAGTGACCCTCTGCGTTCTGTGAGGAGGCCGGTGGGGGACTTCCCTGCTGATGACTTCATTAGCCAGATGGCAAACCTTATGCAGAGTAATGCGGAAATCCACCTTCATGGTTCCTTACGCTTAGTTATGACAGTAATCAGAAACAGAGGTGGAAGGGCGAGGCGTGTTATAGGAACCATCCTCTATAGTGAGGTTATTCATAAGAAAAAACAGCACTTATTAAATCCTAATAATACCAACAGTAACCTGTGTTTTGGGATAAGTCTCCTGGGGGTTATGTCAAAAAGCTGGTTACTATCCCTGAATTAGCAGAAAATGCCTGTCGGTTGTATAGGGAGCTTAACTTTTATGATGATGAGCAGAAAATATTATTATCTGATGTGGCCACATTTGAAAAACATTTAAAGGTAAATATTGGGGTGGTAATGAATGGCAGAAAAGGCTGGGAAATTTTTCGAAGTGGGAGCCCTTCATACCCTCAAACATACTTCCTCCTGCTCCATGATGATCACTATTATGGAATCAGAAACGTGAAGGGTTTTTTGGTAAGAAGAGTTATTGTGAGGTATGTGGTAATGTTTATAGCCACTCACACAGTTGCAAATACAGATGTCACTTATGTTTGGAGCCCCTTTGTGTTCAGCAGGAGGTGGAGGAAAGGTGCCCTAATTGTAAAGTATACTGCAAATCCAGAGCCTGCTTAGAAAGACACATGGCTTTGTCAAAGATCTGCAAAACTAAAAGCTACTGCAAATCATGTCATGCCTATGCTCCACAGAAACACACATGCAGGGTTCGTTGGTGTAAGCAGTGTAAGGAACTTGTTGGTAATATAAACAGCCACCACTGCTTCATGCCCCCTATTAAGCAGTCTGAAATAACAAACAAATATGTCTTTTATGATTTTGAATGTATGCAAGAAACTGGCATACATATACCAAATTATATTTTTGCAATGGGTCTAGAGGAATGTGATACCTGGGAATTCAAAGGAGCTGACTGTGTTTCAGACTTTGTTTAAAAATTCATCAACAAAAAGTTCCAGGATTACACGTTTCTAGCCCACAACGTGAAAGGGTATGATAATTACTTTATCATTAGACAGCTGCTGGTGGAAAAGATAGAGGTGGATCTCATCACACAGGGTGGAAAACTGATGTGCATTACTGTTAAGAAGCTGGGCATCAGGTTTCTAGATAGCTTAAACTTTTTACCAATGAAGCTTGCAAAAATGCCCCAGGCCATGGGATTTCAGGGCTGTAAGGGGTTCTTCCCCCATTTCTTTAACACTGCAGCAAACAGTAGCTATATTGGGCCTTTACCTAAGATGGAGGATTATGGCATTGCTAATATGATGCCTGGCGAGAGAGCAGAGTTTCTTTCTTGGTACCAGGAAAACAAAAACACGGTGTTTGACCTCCAGAAAGAGCTGGCCTATTATTGCCAGATGGATGTTAAAATCCTGAGAAAGGCCTGTCTCCTGTACAGGGGAGAAATTATTTCAATGTCAGGAATTGACCCTTTTAAGTACATAACTCTTGCCGGTGTGTGTATGGCCATGTATAGGCACATGTTTTTAAAACCATATACAATTGCCTTGTTGCCACATGACCATTACCACAGACAGACAAAGAGATTTTCAACTGCCTCCATACAGTGGCTACTATATCTTGAGCGTAAAGAAGGCATCGAGATACAGCATGCACTGAAAGGTGGCGAGTTTAAAATAGGGCCTTATTTTCTGGATGGTTATGCTATCATTGGAGGGCGGCACACAGCTTTTGACTATAATTCATGTTTTTTCCATGGATGTTCGGCTTGTTACAATCCAACCGAGAGAAACCTACTGACAGATTTTTCCTTTGGTGAATTACACTATAAAACACAAAGGAAAGAAAGTTATCTGAAAAGCCATGGGTTTGTAGTTAGGTCCCTATGGGAACGTGAGTGGAGAGAGATGGTGGAGACTGACAAGGATCTTGGGGCTTTTCTCAGTGAGATGAAATTCCCATCACCTCTGCTACCTAGAGAGGCTCTCTTTGGGGGACGGACAAATGCCATTTGTCTCTATTACAAGCCCACGGCAGGTGAAAAAATACACTATTATGACTTCACCAGCCTGTACCCCTTTGTGAACAAGACCAAGAAATACCCTATTGGACACCCGCAAATTATTTATAAAGATTTTGCCCCCCTGTCTGAATATTTTGGCCTGATCAAACTTAAGGTGCATCCACCTCGAGGTCTCTTTTTCCCTGTTTTACCCTCTAAGGTGGGTGACAAACTTTTGTTAACACTGTGTCGCACATGTGCAGAGGCTAAGCAGAAAGTGCGTTGTGAGCATTCAGCAGAGGAAAGAGCTCTAGAAGGGGTGTGGTGTTCTGTAGAACTGATGAAGGCTCTAGAGAAGGGGTACACAGTGATGTCTATTAGTGAGGTGTGGCATTTTGAGGAAAGTTCCGAAGACCTATTTGCTGAATATATTAAAATGCATCTCCGCCAAAAACAGGAAGCTTCTGGCTATCCTAACTGGTGTACAGATGATGAGAAAAAGGCCCAATACATTGCGGACTACCTGGAGAAAGAAGGTGTTCAGCTGCGTTCTGAACACATAGCTGTCAACCCTGCAAAGTGGCAAATCGCAAAGTTATTTTTAAATTCTTTGTGGGTCAAGTTTGGCCAGCATTCAAACTTGGTAAATACCACCATAGTTAGGGATGCAACCAAACTTTTAGAATATGCCTTCTCACCAGCATATGATGTTTCAGGATTTGACATCATTGATGATGAGACGGCAAGTGTGGCCTGGAAACATGCCAAAGATTCAGTGACTTTAACATGCAACACAAATGTCCTGATTGCCTGTTTTACCACAGCATATGCACGGCTTCAGCTTTATGATGTCCTGGACAAGTTGCAAGATCGCTGCTTGTACCACAATACTGACTCAGTAATTTTTGTGAGCAGGGATGGGGACTGGAATCCTCCATTGGGTAACTATTTAGGGGACCTCACAAGTGAAATCCCACCAGATGAACACATCACCGAGTTCACATCGGCTGGGCCCAAAACTTACGGTTACAAATTATCAGGGGGAAAGGCGTGCATGAAAGCCAAGGGCATCACGCTCAATGTTACCAATTCTGAAAAAATTAACTTTGACACATTGAAGGACCTGGTCCTGGACTACAGTGCTGAGCAGGCATCTAAAGAGATCCGGGTCCAGCAGCCCTCTATCATAAGGGATAAAAACCAGTGGCTCATTCAGACAGGCCCGCTTAAAAAAACTCTGAAAGTTGTTTACGATAAGAGGGTGCTTGTGGACAATTATAAAACCCTGCCATACGGTTTTTAAGATGGATGTGCACTGGAACATCCATTTTCTGCAGTACTGGCCGGCCCTAGCAACTGTGGTAAAAGTTTCTTTGTAAAAAATATTTTGGACAATGCTCAACATGTTCTTTCTGTTGTGCCTGAAAATATTATATGGTTTTACAGTTGTTGGCAGAATCTATATAATGAAATCCACTGCAAGTATCCCTTTGTAAAGTTTGTTGAAGGAATGCCTGAAACCCTTTGTGATGAGCAGCCCTGCAATAAATTGATGATCATATTAGATGATTTGATGGACTCTGCTTGTGAAAATGCTGAAATTGAGAGAGCCTTTACCAAATATGTGCATCACCGGAATCTGAGCATTTTATTTATTACTCAGAATATTTTCTTTTGTGGAAAAAGCAACAGAACCATCAGCTTAAATACCAAATATCTGGTGCTGTTTAAAAACCCCAGAGACAAATTACAGATTGCCACATTGGCCCGTCAGATGTACCCTGGGAAGTCCCAATTCTTTCTGGAGGCCTTTGAGGATGCCACACAAAAACCTTATGGGTATCTGGTTGTGGATTTAAATGCTTCTACACCTGAACCTTACAGGCTAAGATCTGGGATTTTCCCACCTGAGTGGCCTGTGGCATACATCTTAAAAACAAAACAGACAACTGCTGGGCACAAAAGGAAATGACCAGCACCCTAAACAGTTTGTTTCCCCTGAAACCTCAAAATGACATGTCTAGCTGTATAAAGAGAAATTTGCCCCTCCTAAAGATACTTATCAAGGCGTCCCCGAAACAGAGGAAAGCCATTCTCTGCTCAGCCTCAGATGATCTGGTTGCAGCTATCTCAGAAATTGCTCTCAACACTTTAAAAGGGAACATCCCCCTCTCGCCTCGCCAGGTGTGTGTGTTGAGGAAAAGGCGAAATTTTATTAAAAACCTGAGTAACAAAAGAATATCTTTGAAAAAGAAAAAGAAGCTGGTGAAACAATCTGGGGGGTTTATCGCGCCTCTGTTAAGCTTTGCTATCCCTCTCATAACTGGCCTCTTAACAAGCCAGTGATGGAATATGCTGAAAAAATGTACCTTGTTCCTAGTCATCAGCTGGAACAATTAAGGAACCCACCGCCCCCTAAGGATGAGAACATCAGAACCAGCACAATCCATTCCTTAGATACTGAAATGAAGGGGGTTCTCCAAAGGCATGAGTTAACTGAATATGAGAAGGCCAAGTATTTTGACGTGCTGCTTCAGAAATTTTTAGCTCATGTGAAGCAGGGAGAAACTGAAAAATCTAAACTGAGCCTGTTTCTGCCTCAACCAGAGGTAGCCTCTGTAGAAAGCCCTACAAGTTCTGATTTGGTCTCCCAAGAAATAATAGACAACCTTCCTGAAAGATATCAGAGCCGGGCAAAGGTGCTGTTGAACAAAATGAAACAAAACAAAAGTGTTTCTTCTTGGGATGACCATGGAACTTTTGTATATAGAGGGCAAAACATAAAGGGGTCTCATTTAATGGATTTGGTCAAGGCGATCACTCAAACGAATGACGTGCCTAGCCATCGCAGGCCTAAAGACTGGGATGTTTTCCTGAAGGCCATGGCTGAACTGAATGTACCATCTTCTGTTGTGGGGAACACAACTAATCGCCAAGCTTTGGAGCATCTAAAGAACCCTACCTCTGTTACAGAGACGCCACTCCATCTTTCTCACAGAGCCTCTAAAAAGCGCCACACTACAACACCCCCAGCTGGATAAGCTTGTAATTATGTAAAATAAAACTGTTGTTTAAATTGAATTTGTGTTTGTTTGTTTTAAAGAACAGACAGACAAAAAGTCATATTTTAAGCCCACAAGGGGGCACTTTATTGGGATACAATGTTGTGGTGGTGGCGGCGGAACTCGTTGCAAGATACACATGCCTGGGCTTGCACAAAGAGGATTGGAACATGTCTGGGCACACCACTCTTGTTTTTTACAAATTGCTCCACCATTTGGTCATTCTGGGCTAAATCATCAGAATACAGTTCTTGAATCTGTTCAAAAGAAAGGCCCTTACTGCACAGCTGCAGGAAAAATATGCAGTGATGTCCACAGACCACAGAGTCAGATGCTTGCAGTTGCCTGGTTTGAAATACAGTCTCACTGGCATTTTTTCTCAAAAATCTGACAATGTTTTTGGAAATAAGGGACTGTCTGGATGATGTCCATAACTGTCGAAAAACTCGCCATGCCCATCCCTTGCCAAGTATATGGCTAGCCAGTGTTCTCCAGGAGGTTATGGGGGTGGGTATTCACAACTAGCAGCGCTGGTCTTTTATACAGTCTCTGTTTGGGTAGCCAGTCACTTGGAAATACACCCAAGAAAGTCTTTCTGGTGTAGGGGTTTGTTGATAACACAGATGTTAGCTGCAGGGTATCCATTTTACATATAGTCAAATAAAACATTCCGCCTGTGATTTATCTCTATCACATTGTCAAAAACCCCATAGACAACCATGTTGACAGTGTGAGGCAATGCTCTAGCAAAGCGTATTTCAGCCCGCAGGTTCCCAGTTTTAATCAAGGAATAGTGGTCTGCACATTCCTGATCTGGGGAAAGGTCAAAAGCAAATAGCGTGTAGCCCTGTGCAAACTCCTCATGGTTAACTAATAAAGATCTGTCTTTCATGTGTTTACCAGTCGCCTGAACCAGATGCATGTATTCCCTCACACAGTTTCCAGCTTCAAAGTCCGGTTGCAGTGGCTTCGCAAGAATCTGCTCACCATCCATGTAGAGAGCCACAAAATTGATGTCATAATGCTTAAAGTTAAATGGGTTTTTATTATGGGTTCCGCTGAAGGAATCGTTATCCACCAGGCCAGTCACTAGCAGCTTGGGCAATTGACCCAGGAACAAATTCTCCTGGTTGCTGACACGGCTCCCTGCAGGGATGCTAAACACTTTCATGCCCACGCGATTCACAGGATATTTGGCGTTAGCTGTGAAGAGCGCCTCTGCGTGGCCTAAACGGACACCAGGAGCTACTCTTACTTTCTTTACGAAAAGGGAGGCAGACAAGATTTGTAATTTGCACCCCCTGTTTGGATCATCCGTCATGAGGCAAAAGGCATTTTTGCTGCGTGTCAGTTTAATTTTTATATCCACCCCATTTAACAGTAGTTTTTCTTGGAAAAAGAGATCACTGTGGAGACACCCCAGCAAATCTATTGTTCTGCTTTCTGCCGTGAGGGTCACTCTTTTAACAAACCCTTTGTTATCTCCATCCAGGGAGGTTGACTCATGTTCTCCAGGCGTGTCTTTGTAAAACAGGCCTGCAGAGAACTGCATTGATAGGGCATCATCGCTATAATTAAGGACGGCTTCTATAAAGGCCCTGTATGGGTAGCAATTGTTACTCTGGCTTATGAGTGGATCTCCCAATGTCACATCCAGCTGGCTAAAGATGGAGGCGATTGGGTAATTCACTAGACTTACCCTCGCATTTCTGTCGAGGTTTGTCCCATCTTCTTTGACGATTTTGCAGCACAGGTAAAGAAGTGTGTTGTTTAAATCCAGGTAGTCTTCACCATTTCCAGCGATGAAAAAATCAAGCGGAGCTGTTTCTGACAAGGCAGCCAGGGGTGGGACTTCAATATATAGACATCTCTCAATGCTAGTTTGCGTTGGGGCTATTTGGAATAGGTCCAGTTCAGATTTGGTGCATTCTTCTGAGCCGCCGTGAATAAATGCCATTGCTATATTTTAGAATATATCTTCCAGGCTCGGAGGATGTCTTCCTGCCCTTCTCTTTGCTTTCTGCTTCTGAGGTGGCTGGCGCTTCACAGCTTTTCTTTTAAGGGGGTGTGGGGGGCCAGTTAGTTGCCCACATGATGCCTTTCTTTTAACCCCTCACTGCCTTTTAAGGTACATGAGGCCTGACCCCCCTTGCAGCCCAGGCGGGTTCACTTTATCCAAAACTGCTGTAGAAACATGCCCAATTACATCTTTAGCAATATTCCGGACTGCGGATTTTACATGGGGCCTTATGAGTTCAAATCCTCTTCTCAAAAGAGGGACGGCTTTTCGGAAAAGACTCCGGAATATGCCTCCCATCCCCGCCCCATACATAACTGGGGCTCCATGGTAACTGGGAAGGGCATAACCAGCTTGGTTCTTGTAGTAATTTCTATAGAGGTCTGGATCACCATAGCTTTTTAAGATGACCATCCTTGTATGTTTAGAAGATCAGGGCTTTCCGTGGATGAAAGTGAAGCTTCACGATCACCTTACCAAAACGAAATGGCACATTCTTGTTCTGGTCACTCTTAATTTCAATAGTGATGGTGTCTATGTGATGCTTATTCACGGGTATATAATAAGGCATGTCGTAGATGCTATTGATACAGTCGCCAGTCTCCCCACGCACAGGTATACAGCCCAGTAATGGCACATATGCGTCACCCACAATTTGGTGCTCCACAATGTCTGTGTAAATGTATAAAGTACTGAACCCCCTGTGATGTCTGCTGTGAAGAGTATTTTCTGGGTGGCCTGATGTGGGGTCATCCCTAAAATGTGGGCTAATTCTGTAGAAGCTGACAAGGTGTAAGTAGGTGGAGCTTTTAGTATGACCTTCCTAAACACTCGTTGATAGTCCAGGCTTAGTTGAGGGGGGGTGCCGATGAGATTGCATGATGCTTTTCATTCTCTCTAGCATGTTGGGAATGCTTGAGTAATACCCACGGGGGAGCTTGAAACCCCACCGCTTCTCCCTGTCAACAATTCCAAAGGTGGCATCTTCAGCAAGGGTGTTCCAGCTGTGAGGATATTGTATCTCCACCAGCCCCACATCCCATCCCCCTGGTAGGTCCAGTGGCCGAGCTAGATGGATGGTGAAGGTGGAAGTAGTGTTCTGTGGAAAAACAGATATTCCTTTCTTTCAACAAAAATTTGATATTATTATGCTCTAAGAAACCTGGACCGCAGTGGCCCTAGAATTAGATGGCTAACATACATATGCAGTAAAGGATGTCCCAGGCCAGGGCCCAGGTAGACTTAAAGGGGGTTTGGGCATTCTTATTGCTACATCTTTAAAAGTAAATTGTTAAGCCCTTTGGATCATTTAGCAATGGCCATAATTCTTACATGGGCTAAGGGCAGCCTTTTACGTATAAATTCCTATCTTCCACCTACTAGTAAAAAAGCTGAGACAGAAAATAATTGGTGGTTGCTTGAACAATATATTAGAGCACTTATTACTGATCATCCAAGGGCAAACATTTTGGTGGCAGGCAATTTGAATGCTCAATTAGGGCCCGACAACCCCTCCCTGGCTCATAAATATGAGATAATTATGGATACTTTAGAGGAGGCCCCTGAACTTTCGTACCAACCACAGAGATTCAAAGACCAGAAGTCTAATTATGCAGGTGCCTGTCTAATGAGATGCATGCTTAGATTAAGTTTATATGTTTTAAATGGTTCTGTTAGTAACAACATTCTGGGTGATTTCACATTTATGGTAGGAACAAAAACCAGTACAGTGGATTACATGATGGTGGACAGAGCTTTATTATCTCAGGTGAATAGCTTCCAAATTCTCCCCTATTTAGAGGGTGACCATTTCCCACTATCTTTACAAGTCTGTTTAGATATTAAGACATTGCAATCCATATACCTTATAAATATCCTGCCACTGGAACGTCAAGGTTGTCAAGTCAAATGGTCCTCAAAGTTAGAGCTAAAACTGAAGGAGATTCTAACAGCTGAGAAATTACAATTAATATGCGAAGCCTTCAAGGACCCCTTTTATCTTGAAAATCCATTAAAAATATATGAGGAGCTGATACAAACATTAAGGAGAGAAAACTGCAAATAGCATTTTGAAATATTATCGATCCCAAGGGGGGCATTATATACCAGCCACCCTTAAATTATTTAAAGCTGAGTCATTGGCTCAGATATTATATGGAACATTCTTTGGACCACCATCTTCTTTTTTCTCTCCACTTGAGAGAGTGCAGTCCAGATTCCTGAGAGCTATACTGCAGGTGCCCAAATGTGTGTCGAACTCTTGGGTTAGACTTGAGACAGGAATGCTAAGGGTCAAGGCTAGGATATGCATCCTTTCAATCTTCAAATGGCTGGTAGGAAACACAAACTCACATGGCCTGTTCTCTTTAATGCTGCAAGACCAATTCCATTCCAGTTGGCAAAAGGAGGTCATGAAATCTATTGAAACATTAGGCTTATCTCCCCAATCCCTCTTGGATCTTGGGATAGATCGGGCAAAATCACTCATCAAGCAAAGAGTGACAGATATTGAAAGACAAAGGGACATTTCAAGCTCTCCAGAGTTCATTTCCACAGGAAAAAAAAATAGATATACAGCAGTCCCAGCTGCTTATCTATACTTTCTGGAGTCTAACAACACCAGAAGGGCATTCACATTGGCCAGAAGTTTGACTTTGCCCTTGGCAGTGCTGGAAGGGAGGTTTAAAGCAATCCTTTACTCCTTAAGGCTCTGTTCTTGCTCCCTGGGTGAAATTGATTCTATAGAACATATTTTTTTAACTGCCCTAATTATACAAAGGTTCGACCAGAAAATATTAGTCCTCTGTTAGAAAGCTTTCCTGGAAGATCAAATAAAACCAAGCTTGATTATCTTTTGTCGGATAGAAATAACCAAACTACTTGTCAGGTGGCTAAATTCTGTGCTCAGGATTATAAGCATCGAAAAATCCCATATGGCGGCATGATTTTATAGTTACCTGGTATGATTTTTTAATGTTGTTAAGATTTAATTTTATCTCTTTTTATCACTTTTAAAAATTTTAATCGAATTGTACTGCTGGTCGCTGTTACAGTAAAATTGATTGCTGGAGAAGAGAGTGCCAGTATGGTATAGTAGTTAGACTGCCAGATGAGGATCTGGTTGATCAGAGTTCCAATCCATACTCTGCCATGAAACTTGCTGGATGGCTTTGGGCCAGTAGGGTTGCCAGGTCCCTCCAAGTCCCTAGCAGGGGACTTTGGGGGGTGTTCTGGGAGGGCAGGGACAGTCCCAACATGATGACATCATGCAGGAATGATGTCATCATGTTGGGGGCTGGCACCTGTGCTCCAAGCTGCAAAGGCACACCCCGTTTTCCCCCCAAAGCAATTAAGGATCTCTTTAAATGCTTTGGGGGAGAAGCAGGGGTTGTTGTGTGCCTGCAGTCCTAGCTGCAAATCCACGGCTTGAAGTGCGGGTGCACATGGGCCCTCCTTCCGCTTCTCCCCCAAAGCATTTAAAGTGCCTGCAATCCAAGCCATGAATTTGCTGCTTGGATTGCAGGTGCATGATGCCCCCCCTTTAATTGCTTTTGGGAAGAAATGGGGGGCCCACATGTGCCTACAGTCCAAGCCATGAATTAACGCCTTAGAGGGCGGGTGTGCATGAAGCCCCCACTTCTTTTCAAAAGCATTTAAAGGGATCCTTTAAAAGTTTTTGAGAAGAAGTGTGGGGTGGCATGTATCCCTCTCCCTCCCTCCTGTAAGATTTAAAGGGCCCTCCAGCTGACCAGCGGGCCATGTGCTCCCTGTCGATCAGCTGAAGGGCCCTTTAAATCTTGCAGGAGGGGAGAGAGAGAGGTGGCTGTTCGCAGTCAGATTTGGGGGTGAGGTTCCCCCTGCCAGTTGAGTGGCATATTGTGGCCACCAAAACTGGAGGAACCCCCGCGGGGACCTGGGGATGGCAACCCTATGGGCCAGTCACTCTCTTTCCTAACATACCTCATAGGGTAGTTGTAAGGATAAAATGGGCAAGGCATAACCATATATGCTGCCTTAATTTCCTCAGAGGATGGGTGGATAGAAATTTCCTGAATGTATTTTAGTCCTTCTGAAAATGATTTATTTCTTTGATTTTTAAAACAAACAAACCAGGAAGTTTTTCTAGCTACCACCTTCAATTTATCCTGAATATATACGATTGGGCAAGTTTTAGGAGAACAGCCTGATTTGTAATTCAGATCTAGACAGAGGGCTTTTCCACCTTTCTTTTCCTTGGTAAACATATGCCCAGATTAGGCTCCTATATGACATAGGATGACCAGAATAAGATACCAGTTTCATAAGAAGAAAAACTGATCTTATAAATAAAGCCTTTGACTACAGAAATGGAAAATATATGGTGAATATCTCACAACCACTGAGCAAGAGATAAAAAAGAATAATAAATGCAATCCTCTTTTCCTAGATATAAATTTATCTCTTTGATAGTTACCTAAGATACAGCAGAAATAAGTTTATGATTTTCTGTCTTTTTATCCCTGGAAGGAACTCAGTTCTTTTCTGCCAGCAACATGGCCACCCTACTTTCCTCCAGCTAAGCAAAGAGCCCAAATAGCCAGTTTGGTGTAGTGGTTAAGTGTGCGGACTCTTATCTGGGAGAACCGGGTTTGATTCCCCACTCCTCCACTTGCACCTGCTGATGTGACCTTGGGTCAGTCACAAGCTCTGGCACAGCTGTTCTCTCAAGGACAGTTTCTGTCAGAAGTTCTCTGAGCCCCACCTACCTCACAGGGTGTCTGTTGTGGGGAGGAAAAAGGAAAGGAGTTTGTAAGCCGCTCTGAGATGCCTTTGGGCAGTGAAGGGCGGGGTATAAATCCAAACTCTTCTTCTTCTCTTCTTCTTCTTCTTCTCTCACCTCTGAGGATGTAATCCTAGAATATTTTTAGCAAAGAAGTTTTCTCTTCTTTTATGAACCCCAGACACCACACCTTCTCCTTGGTGGAAAATTCTAGGATTCTGGCTCTAGAAAATTTGAAGGATTCCATTGCTTATGGAACTTATGCCAGTTTTTAAGAAGGTCCATTCTGATGATTGCTCACTAACATATCAATTGCCATTCTCCCCAACCAGTCACGGGGGGAGGGGTGTCTTAGGGATTCAAGGGTCCTGAACAAAACCCCAGGAGGACGCCTCAGAATCACTGCCACCACCACCCTACCAGGGCCAAGCAAGGAAGAGAGTCACTAGGAATAAGGCCCATTGTGGAAATAAATAAAATGAGCTCTAGAAAGAGGCTCTGGAAGAGTGCCCCGGCTTTGGGCACTCAGTGACAATCTGCTGCAGCAACCTCAGCAGGGTATAATGACATAGAGTCCACCATTTCCTCCAGAGGAACTGATCTCTGCTACCTGAACAGCAGTTGTAATGTTGAGTGATCTCCAGTCCTCACCTGGAGATTGGCAACAGTGGTTCCCTGGGATGGAATGGCTGGTCTGGAGGGTGGAGTCTATGGCATTGTACCTGTCTGAGGTCCCACCCCTCCTCAAACCTCACCCTCTCCAGGTGCCACCCCTCAAATCTTCAGGAATTTCCCAACCTGGAGTTGGCAACCCAATCTCCCTCCCAGCCAACCATCAGTCTACAGTTATCTGCCCCCCTGGCTTCAGCTTTCCATTTTTGAAGGTTTAAATTGTGTGGGTTCCTAGGTAGCCTCTGGGAATGGGTAGAAAACATAAATATTGCTTTTACAAGTGCACACAAAGTACCTGTGGTGTATGGAGTCATTTCACCAAACAAGCAAGCTTTTAAAATTAGATAGCATCCCTATGCCCAGTGCTCACTGGTGTGGAAATGGAATGGGATAGGGTGGGGGGCATTAAATGGCCATGCCTGACAGGGCAGGGGACAGCAGCATTTCTGAGAAAGTAGTGCAAGAACACTAATGTGCAAAGTATTTCCATGCAATTTAGCACAATTTTGAGTGTGCGTGATAAATGCAAACTTCTTTTCCCAAGTACCTTTGGGCACTGATTGCAATCTGTGATGAAATTGCAATTTGAGCAGAGGATTGTTCACAGGTCACTAATTAAATACTTCAGCAATGAAGAGGGCAGCAGGATAGATTTAGTATGCTATAACTGGGCTCCGTTTTTTTCCTGTTTTCATAAGGCTTTCCAAAAACTTCTTCAAAGTAACTGCTGGCAAACTAGTGGTTGCATAACAGTTAAAATGTGCTATTGTGGAATCATTAAATGTTTTCCTAACACCCACTGGACTGCTGCTTGCAAGAGTCTGTAGTCATAAAGCTAATCACCCAGTCAAACTGTACAACAGAAACGTGGTATGCTTTACTATAGCTTCCTGCAAGCAGAAAAGAGGTTTTATTCCATGGACTATCATACAGAACATCGAATTCTTGATCCTCCCGCTCCATTAAAAATAACTTCATTGCTACATGAGATGTTAATAATGTGCTCTTTTACAGATTCAGAAGGTTTTTCTAAAAACTGAAATCATGTTGAAAATCTTGGTATGCATTATGTAAGACTGGAAATAACCACGTGAGAACTTCTTTAATATTTTCCCTTCCTCCCTTATTTTATATAGTGATTTTGGACCATCAATCAAAATATATTTTCTGTTTCAGTTTTTAAAAAACCCTCATGCAACAAAAAAAAGAAAGAAGCAGAACTGTATTTTAATCACATGTAACTTTTGTTATTGGCCAGAATACATTCTATACCCAATTCAGCATATAAGTTTTTTTTAAAAAAAACGGTGAGTGCAAACTTACACCAGATTTATTCAATGGCCTGCAAAGTAAAACGTATCCTGCCTTCTGAAGTTCACAGTCCTGAAACTTATTCTTTTAATGCTTGCCCCCTTCTTCCCTTCTTAGATCTGTGCTTATTTCCCCCCTGTACATGTTTTTAATGTCATCTTGAATCTTATAGGAGTTATTTTATTGATTTTACTGTATTCATGGACTGATTATTTGTATGTTGTATGTTTGAAGGTTTAAATTGTATATTCAAATTGTATATTTATAAGTTGTTGTCACCCGCTCTGAGTCGGGCTTGAGGAGAGTGAGATATAAATTTAATGCAATAAATAATAAATAAATAAAACATGACGCGTTTCAGCATTCTCCAGCATTCTCAACCAGTTATCTCAACCCTTTTCTCAGTCTTCCTTTGGCACATCTAGAATCCAGTTGCTAGGTAAGGAAGGAAGGTAAAAGGTCTAAAGAAAACAGTCAGCAGAGGCTGGCCCACTCACTTCATCAGGGACCCAAACAAATGAAATGCTGAATCCAGCAGGAGACATGCCTCCATTCTATTTGTAGCTCCTTTGCACAGTCCACCAGTGTTGAATACACAGGAAATTTCAGTGGTACTTGCAAATTAGCTATTTTTCTCTTGTCTTGAATCCCCTGTCTTGCAGCTCACACTCACGGCGGTGGCCTGGCACTCTCCCCACCTCAAAACTATTTAGTAGACCATACATTGAACATGAGTCAGCAATGTGATGCAGTAGCTAAAAAGGCAAATCTGATTTTGGGCTGCATCAACAGAAGTATAGTGTCCAGATCACACAAAGTGGCAGTATCATTCTACTCTGCTCTGGTTAGACCTCATCTAGAGTATTGTGTTCAGTTTTGGGCACCACAATTTAATAAGGATGTTGACAAGCTGGAATGTGTCCAGAGGAGGGCAACGAAGATGGTGAGGAGTCTGGAGATCAAGTCCTATAAGGAAAGGTTGAAGGAGCTAGGTATTTTTAGCCTGGAGAGTAGAGGAGTGATAGGTGATATGCTAGCCATTTTCAGGTATTTGAAAAGCTGTCATACAGAGGATGGAGCAGAGTTGTTTTCTGTTGCCCCAGAGGGTCATACCAGCACCAGTGGACTGAAATTAAGAGTTTTCTGCTAAACATTAGGAAGAACTTCCTGACAAGGTGGTTCCTCAGTGGACCAGGCTTCCTTGAGAGGTAGTGGGCTCTCCTTCTATGGAGGTTTTTAAGCAGAGGCTAGATGGCCATCTGACAGCAATGCAGATTCAGTTAATTTAGGCAGATAGTGAGAGAGTGGGAAGGGATGAGCCAATGCTTGGCTCTTTTGGACCTTTCTTCCATGCCCAGGGTAATGCTGATTGTCACTTTGGGGTCAGGAAGGAATTTTTATCCAGGTCATATTGGCCAAGGGATCCTGGAGGCTTTTTGCCTTCCTCTGGGCATACAGCAGCGGTCACTTGGAGAGTGGGAGGGTAGTTGTGAAATTCCTGCATAGGGCAGTGGGTTGGACTAGATGACCCTTGAGGATCCTTCTATCTCTCTGTTTCTATGTTTCAACAAAAGGTTCTTAGCCTGGTTTGGAAGAGATACAAAAAGTATCAGCAAACCCCACTTTCAAAACCACAGCAAAACAGTCTTAAGGAAGCATTTTAACTAAGGTTAAAACTCAACCCCTCACCCATTTAAGACCAACTATTAAAGATAGAAGTGCGACAATATTTATGCAATTGGAAGAGAGTCAATAAATAAAGCTGAAATATAAAATAATCAAAAATATGGAAGCCAATAAAACTACCAAGAACAACAGGTGAACAAATTGACCAACAGACAGTCCCAGTTAACAAAAAGCACACAGAAACATATTTGGCTTTATCTGACATCAGAAAATCACCAGTTCTAATGCCAGGTGACCTACCAGAATGAAGGCCATCCCACAGTTAGGTATTACAACTGAAAAGACCTTGCATGTGAGAACTTTTTGTCTTGATTATACCAAGCGTGGAAGAGAAGTCAGGCCTTTGGTTTTAGGCATCAATTGAAAGTGTCTTTGCATTCCATGTATTTTAATTAATATTTACCAGCCTTCCGACTTTCATTTCTGAGTGGTGAATTGTTTTACAGCTCATTTTATTTCATTTTTTCTAACCTACCCCATCTCCTGAGGCTCAAGGCTGCTATATCAGTTTTAGAAGTTTTCTGAGATTTTCCTGCCATTTTAATTTTTTTTTTTAAAGAATTCTGTTTTTATGGCTGTGGTAACTATTTGTTGTTATGGCTTTCTTGTGTTTTATATTGTCTTGATGTTTTATTGGAAGTTGTCTTGGGAGCCTTTCTAGTCTGCCAGCAGCAGGCTATATGTGGCTGAAATAAATAAATATACAGGTGAGCTCCAAGGCTATAAATGCATGAGGAGCATGCTGCTAGCTTTTTAAACCAATTGAAATGAATATATAAAATAACAATTAACTGACCATTTGCCTCCTCTTCAAGGGGTCTCAAACCCACTGTCTGAGGCAGTGTTCTTACTTTTGCCTCACTCTAAGACTAGTTCACTTCTGCCTTTGAGAATTACCTGTGTATCTTTAGGTGCACCTGTTTGGTTATCTCACCATTAGTTAAGAACCAATCATTTATCTAGACCAGAGGTGTCAAACTCATTTGTTATGAGGGCGGGATCTGACATAATGCAAGCCCCAACTCCTGCCGAGCCTGTGCTGGTGGGAGGGGTCTGATTTGCCTCTTCATGAGGCAGGAAGAGAAAGGGCACTGGCACTGTGAGAAGCACAGTGCCAGGCAGGGGGCAGAGCCAGCGTACTTAGGCTCAGCTCCCGCTCTCTGCCTGAGCAGTCCTCTGGCATGCTTGGAGAGAAGTGAGCATGAGGACTGGGCCGCTGGCTTCAAGAGGCCTTCAGCCTGAGAAGAAGCAGCAGCAGCAGCAGCTGCTCTGTGGGGCCTCTCCGGTGGGAGAGGGGCCACGACAGTGGGATCAGGGCAGCAGCAGTGGCTGGAGTGTTGGGGCCATGGTGGTGGCTTGGTCCTAGGGACCGTGGCTGTGGTCTGATCTTGGGGCTGGGACTTTGGGAGGCCTTTGGCCTGAGAAGCAGCAGTGGCGGTGCGGCAATGGTGCTCTTTGTCTTCTGTTGTGGGCCCAGGAAGCGGCGGGCCATGTCTGCAGCCGGGGTGTCGGGGCTGCAGCAGTGGCCTGATTCCTGGGACTGCAGCTGTGGTCTGATCTGTGGAACCAGGAGGACCGTGGCTGCAGGGCACCTCACCTTGGTGCCTCACCATTTTGTTTCACACTGTTGTGTCCTGGGATCAGAAGGCAGAGCTGGCAAAATACAGCCAAGCTTCGCTCTCTGAGAACAATAGGGACTAGGTTCCTGAGCTCGCCAGTAGAGAACCAATGGCAGCATTGGCGGGCGATTCAAACCCGCCAATAGGAGTATGGGGCTGTCCCCCCTAACTGTATATAGTTGTCCTCCGGCCGTTACTGTTTGTTCTTGTCTTGTGTGAAGTACGAATAAACGCGTCTTCTCTTATGTCGTCGTCCGAGTCATGAGGCCCGAAACCCAGTACTTTACAGTGGTGACGAGGATGGGATCTCAACGCCTTCCGTGACTCCATGAGCGACGAAAAGGACACCGCCGAGCATCGCATCACTGACCCCGAGAGCAGCACCGCACCGCTCGCCAAGCATTGCATCGCTGACCCCGAGAGCAGCACCGCACCGCTCGCCCCGACGCACGCCTTCCCAGACAGAGCCATGGCCGCCTCTCATGTAACACTTGAGTGCTTCGATCCGTCGCAGCCAGAAACCTGGGACGCATGGGTCGACCAGCTCATCAGTTATTTGGAGCTCAACGAGATCCGCCACCCCGACAAGAAACGATCGCTCCTGCTGAATGCGTGCGGCACCCAAACCGTCCGCCTCGCTAAGAGCCTCTTGGTGCCCCGCACGGCCTTGGAAAGCTCGTTTGGGGAGATCCTGGACGTCCTCAATGCGTACTTCAGCCCCCGGCCGACCTTACTGGCCAAGAGGATGGAGTTCCAGAGGCGAGTCCAGGCCCAAGGGGAATCCGTTGCCACCTTCCTGGCCGCGCTGAGGGCGCTCGCGGTGGACTGCGGGTTCCCGAAGGTGGAAGACAACTTGCTGACGCAGTTCGTCTGGGGCCTGGCGGACTCCAAGCTGCGGTGCAAGTTGATTGGCTACCGGAGGCTCTCCCTGGACAAGGCCATCGACGCCGCAACAGCCCACGAGGCCGCTGAAGGGGAACGCCCGGCCGCGGCCGCCCATATGGTCAGGAGGAGTCCCAGCCCCGGGAACTCAGAGACTGAAGAGGTCTTCGCCCTCAGACCCCAACACCGCCGGCCGGCACCGTTCCAGCAGGCCAACAGGGAGCCAGCCAAGCCTTCCGGCAACCGGACCGTCTGTGCCAGCTGCGGGGAAGGCCACGGAAGGAAATCCTGCAAGTTCCGGGATGCTGTCTGTCACGGGTGCGGGAAGCAGGGACACCTCGCACGGGTCTGCCGGTCCAAGGGCCCCCGGAATTCGAGATCATCGGTCCCACCGCACCGCGCATTGTCCACCGCCTACGAGACGACGGAAGAGGTCGCCGAGTTGTACCATCTCACCGACCAACCGCTGCAGGTACTTCGCCTCCCCAACCCCAACCTCTCCTCTACCCCGAAGATCCAAGTAACCGTGCGGATCGAGGGGTCCCCTGTTGCATGGAAGTGGACTCGGGATCGGCGGCGTCCATCATTTCCATGGACACTTTAAAAAGACTTTGCCCATTAGGGGGACCCCTCTACGTCCATCGCCACTAAGCTTGGTGGACTTTCAAAAGAACCCTGTCCCCATCCGGGGAGTCGGCACTTTCCGAGTGCAGTACTGAGACTTTGAGGGGAACTTGGGCTTGGTGGTGGTGGATGGAAATCTCGTGAGTCCCCTGGGGCGGGCGTGGTTCGAGGCCCTAGGCATAACGATTGGGGGAGTGAATAAGTGCGGGGTGCGGGACTGGGGGGTGGTGTGCAAGGAATTCCCTGAGGTCTTTGACGGGAAACTGGGGTGTTATAAAGGGCCCCCGGTGTCGCTCCACTTAGACCCCACAGTGACGCCCGTCCGACGGCGCTTCCGCACCGTGCCCCTGGCCCTCCGCCCTAAAATAGAGGCCGAACTGAACCGGTTAGTGGCCCAGGGAGTCCTAGAGCCCATCCCGAACGCTCGATGGGAGACCCCGATTGTGACACCCGTCAAGCCAAACGGGGAAATCCGCATCTGCGCGGATTATAAGTGCACCATTAACCAGGCACTTCAGGCGCACGCATACCCCGTACCAGTGGTCAGCCACGTCTTAGTCACACTGGCGGGGGCGCGCATATTTGGAAAGCTGGATCTCGTGCAGGTGTACCAGCAACTCCCGGTAGATGAGGCCACTGCCGAGGCGCAAACCATAGTGACCCACCGGGGGGCCTTCCGGGTGAAGCAGCTGCAGTTCGGGGTCAGTGTGGCCCCAGGGATCTTCCAAAATCTAATGGACGATTTGTTAAAAGGGGATCCCTGGAGTGACGCCGTTCTTCGACAACGTCCTCATCGCCGCGACCACCCCTGAAAGCTTCGCCGCCCGCCTCCGAACTGTACTGGGACGCTTCCAAGCCGCGGGGCTGAAAGTGAAGCGGGAAAATTGCCTCCTCGGGGTGCCGGAGGTGGAGTTCTTGGGGTACCGGGTAGACGCAACAGGCCTGCATCCGGCGAGGGACAAGGTGAAGGCCATCGTGGAGGCCCCCGCCCCGAAGTCCAAGGCAGAGCTCCAGGCGTTCTTAGGCCTCCTGAACTTTTACCACGCCTTTCTCCCTCACAAAGCCGCCGTGGCCGAACCCCTGCACAGGCTGCTGGATAAGGCGACACCTTGGGCATGGGGAGCGAGGGAGGAGGTGGAGTTTCGGGGGTTAAAGTACTCTTGATTTCTAACGCGGTACTCGCCCACTTTGATGAAAAGCTCCCGGTAATCCTTGCTTGCGATGCATCACCGTATGGGGTCGGGGCGGTCTTGGCCCACAAGCTACCGGATGGGAGGGAAGTCCCGGTGGCTTACTACTCCCGCACGCTGTCCCCCGCGGAGTGGAACTATGCACAAATCGACCGGGAGGGCTTGGCACTGGTGGCGGGGGTTAAAAAGTTTCACAACTTTGTGTACGGGCGGCCCTTCACGCTCGTAACTGATCATAAGCCGCTCTTGGGACTGTTTGCGGTGGACAAACAAACGCCGCAGGTACTGTCGCCCCGGGTGTTGCGCTGGTCCTTGTTTTTAGCGGGCTACCAGTACCAGTTGGAGCATCGGCCGGGCAAGGCGCTGGGTCATGCCGACGCCTTGAGCCGCCTGCCGCTGCCGCATACAGGGGAAGATCTGGCCCCGGCTCCCGCAGTATTGTTAATGGAGGAGCTGCCAACCCCCCCCTTCAGGGTGCAGACGTGGCCGCCCGCACGTCCCGAGATCCCATTCTCTCCCAGGTCCTAAACTGGGTGGTGAGGGGATGGCCAGCGGAACAGACAGGGCCAGAGTTTACGGCATACAAAGCCAGGCGGGAAGAGTTATCCGCCTTAAAGGGTGCTTGTTATGGGGGGACAGGGTGGTCATCCCGGGGCCCATGAGACAAGGGGTTCTAGAAACGCTACATGAGGCCCACCCCGGCATTGTACGCATGAAAGCTCTGGCAAGGAGCTACGTGTGGTGGCCCGGGATGGACGCCGACATTGAAACCTGGGTCCGAGGGTGCACACGGTGTCAGGAAGTCCGCCCCAATCCCCCGAGAGCGCCAACCCAAAGCTGGGAGTCTACCCACAAGCCGTGGTCACGCCTACACATAGATTTTGCGGGGCCGTTTCAGGGGCTCCAGTTCATGGTGACGGTAGACTCCTACTCGAAATGGGTGGAAATAAGCCCAGTGTCTACCACCTCTGCCAAAGCGGCAATAAAGGCCCTGCGGAAAATATTCGCTATGCACGGGTTGCCAGACACAATCGTGTCGGACAACGGGGCAGCGTTCACATCTGCTGAGTTTCAAGCGTTCCTCGAAAGGAACCTAATCAGGCACATACGATCAGCGCCCTTCCACCCGGCAACAAATGGACAGGCGGAGAGAACGGTACGCACCGCCAAAGAAGCCCTGAGCCGCATAACGGAGGGGGATTGGGAGTTCCGACTGGCCCGCTTCCTCCTAACACACCGCACCACCCCAAACCCCATCTCCGGGCATTGCCCTGCAGTACTATTGATGGGCCGCCGCCCCACGACTTTGTTAGACAGGCTCCACCCGGACCGAGCCCCAGAGAGAAAGCTGGTCGAGACCCGGGAGGCGCCCCGAAGCTTCCTCCCGGGGGAACCTGTCTACTTCCGGAATTATGGGGCGGGGCCTCAGTGGTTGACCGGGCGCATCCTAAAACCCACCAGGCCAGTGTCATACGAGGTCCTAGCAGATGGGGACCGGGTCCTCCGTAAACACGTGGACCAGCTCCGGAGGCGGCAAGACCCCGACACAGGGATCCAGGTCCCGTTACCGGGAAACGCCGCGGCCGCCCCAGCATCCAATCGGCTGCAGGCACCGCCAGCGGAGCCAGCGCCTGAAAGTCCACGGAATCCGGAGGGGGTCCCAGAGACAGCGGAACCGCCGCCGCCGCTGCCGCCGCCGTTACAGCCGCCACCGTCACCACCTCAGCTACTATCGGAGATCCAAGCTCCTTGTGCGGGAGGACCACCCGATGGGGGCCCCGCCAGTCCGGTACCGGCCCCCCGACGATCACTAAGGGAACGGAGGGCACCAGCATACTTAAAAGACTACGTCACCTGATAGGAGACGAACTATGGGGGAGGGGTGTTGTGTCCTGGGATCAGAAGGCAGAGCTGGCAAAATACAGCCAAGCTTCGCTCTCTGAGAACAATAGGGACTAGGTTCCTGAGCTCGCCAGTAGAGAACCAATGGCAGCATTGGCGGGCGATTCAAACCCGCCAATAGGAGTATGGGGCCGTCCCCCCCTAACTGTATATAGTTGGCCTCCGGCCGTTACTGTTTGTTCTTGTCTTGTGTGAAGTACGAATAAACGCGTCTTCTCTTATGTCATCGTCCGAGTCATGAGGCCCGAAACCCAGTACTTTACACACACAAGGAAAACACAAGCACATGAAAACGCGTGCACCATTTTTTGGGTTGGGGGAGACCATTGGAGGGCCTGGCGTGTGGATTAGTCACAGTTCTCTTGGAGCTGTTCTCTCACGAGCAGTTCCCTAGGGCACTCTCAGCCCCACCTACCTCATAGGGTGTCTTTTGTGGGGAGAAGAAGGGAAGGAGATTGTAAGCCACTCTGAGTG
This sequence comes from Gekko gecko, assembly GCA_029375565.1. Taxonomy (NCBI): domain Eukaryota; kingdom Metazoa; phylum Chordata; class Lepidosauria; order Squamata; family Gekkonidae; genus Gekko; species Gekko gecko. The sequence continues at coordinate 268,712,496 of JAPDNY010000001.1, forward strand.
AAAAGTAGGGATAGATCCGGTCACTACTTCTTCTTTGAGTACTATAGAAGCTTTTAATGTTCTAACAGTAAACTATGAATAGAAACAGAATTTTAGGCAGGGGACTGCAGCCAGTGGGAACAGCTACTTGAAACGGGGTAGCTCAATTGGGCACTTAGTGTGTGGGGGTGAAATCAAGGGTAATCTGAATGGAAAACACCTAAACTTCTAAGGGTTTCCTTCTGTGAAGGAATCTTTATCAGCAACATGTGACGTTGACAGTGTGAATGCACACTGAGTTGGCAAATTGGGTTAGTCTTTGTCATGTGCTGGCATTCAAAATATGCATGCAATACTTCATTAGTACCTTCTGTTTTCTTTTTTAGCAGGGATATGGTGTGACTTCCCATCTGATACCATGATCTGGAAATTCAAAAGTTGGCACATCGTTACTATTTGGGCAAACTGATAGAGAAGGCGGTGGCGTTGCAGTTTCAGGACTTTCTGGAAGATGCTTCAGCCCTGGATCCCTTTCAGTCTGGCTTTCACCCGGGCCACAGGATGGAGATGGTGCTGGTTGCCCTGACTGATGATCTCTGAAGGCATCTGGATTGAGGCAGTGTGGCAGCATTGCTGTTGTTAGATCTGTTGGCTGCAGTCGATACAGTCGAACATCAGCTGCTGACCCGCTGCCTCGCCGACGTGGGGATTCAGGGGCTTGCCCTTCAATGGTTCGCCTTTTTTCTCCAAGGTCGGGGACAGAGGGTGGTGATTGGGGACCAGCAGTCCCGGAGGCATCCCCTTGAGTGTGGGGTGCCCCAGGGGGCGGTACTGTCCCCGATGTTGTTCAACATCTATATGCACTCCCTCACCCAGATTGCCCAGAGCTGTGGGCTTGGGTGTCATCAATATGCTGATGACACCCAGCTCTATCTGATGCTGGGCGGCCAGTTGGACTCTAGTCCTGATGACCTACATAGGGCATTGCAAGCCATGGCTGGTTGGCTCAGGTGGAGCCAGCTGAAGCTAAACCCAGCGAAGACAGAGGTCCTGGGCTTGAGTCGGACTGGTCTGGGGCTGGGACTCCTACTCCCGCCCTTCGATGGGGCGCCATTGGTGCCATTGCCTGGGGTTAGGAGTTTGGGGGTGCTCCTGGATGCCTCCTTAACAATGGAGGCCCAGATGGCAGCCACTGTCAAGTCAGCATTTTACCATCTCCGGCTGGCACGACAGTTGGTCCCATACCTCGACCGTGACAATCTGGCCACAGTGATCCATGCAATGGTCACCTCAAGGTTAGACTACTGCAACACTCTCTACATGGGGCTGCCTCTGATGCAGATCTGGAGGCTGCAGCTGGTGCAGAATGCAGCGGCCAGGATGTTGATGGGTTTCACTAGACGGGACCACATCCAGCCAGTGCTGAAGGCACTGCACTGGTTGCCAATAGCGTACCAGATCCGCTTCAAAGTGCTGATGCTTACCTTTAAAGCCCTATATGGCCAGGGTCCAGCCTACCAGAGGGACCGCCTTTCCCCATATATTCCCCCAAGGGCACTACAGTCAGGGGGCAACATTTATTGGTCACCCCAGCCCCCAAGGCAGTTAAATATGCTGTGACTAGGGCCAGGGCCTTTTCAGTGGTGGCTCCCACCTGGTGGAATGAGTTCCCAGAAGAGATCAGGGCCCTGTGGGACCTTATGCAGTTCCTCAGGGCCTGCAAGATGGAGCTCTTCCGCCAGGCCTTTGAGTAGGGGCTGCCACCACCTCCACCACCATCATTACCATCATGGCATTGACATCTCGAGGCTTATTGGCCCTGGCACGGGATTCCAGCCCCACAGGATATTATGGGTGCAGTGATAAATGAATGTATTAGAGAGCAGAATGGTGACCGCTGTTTTAATTGTTTTAGTCTTAATAGCTTATTTATGGTTTTAGTATTTATTCTTGTCTTTGCCTTGGTGTATGGCATTATGCCTCTTGTTTGCTGCCCTGAGCTCATGTAGAAGGGCGGGATATAAATCAAATAAATAAATAAATAAATTGTCATTGGTTTGGTTTGGTCTTATGAGCATTCTTCACTGGTTAATAGTGCATTTGTCTTTAAGGGGAGGTCCAGTGAGCAGCCAGGGCCTAGATGAGTGGTGCTGGTTACGACAGGCTGTGGGAGGTGCTGGCTGGGATGCAGCAATGCAACCATGGCAACAGGAAATGAGGCAGATGGCTTCCATGGAGGTTCCAGTGGGGGCAAGGGTTAAGCAGGACCCATTGGAGGACCAGCATGGCTTGAGAGGCCAGACAGCTGTTCCGCCCATGCACTTGGGAGGAATGAAACTACTTTTAGACCTGGCAGCCCGGCCTTCCTTACGTATAGTAACTAGGTGCCACTGGAGCCATCTTCACATTATGGTGAGTCAGCATACAGCCTGCAGGTATGTGCAGATTGTAAGAAGGAGCCAGTGCACATTTCTGTGTGCTTGTCCTGATCTATAGGGTAGGAACCCAGTTTCTATTAAGAAATGATAGGTACTGTGCACCCTTCAGGGTAAGGTGTTTTAAAATGAATGAATGAATAAATAAATAAAATACAAACAAACAAACAAAATGAAATCATGCAGGTTTTTAAAGTGACACCACATTGTAAATTGCAATATCAGTTTTAAAGCCAAACTCACCGGTTGTCCATGATGGTTCTTAGTGGTTATTGAAGAGCTTGATAAATTAAATACCTAGAAGCTTTTCAAAATGCCTTATTGGGGTGGTCCCTTAATTTTTAGAACAATGGATGCCTACCTGTTCAGGTCTGCTTGTAATCGTTGGAAACTTCTTTAAGACCGCCAAGGCACTGAGAGAATTGATCCAGATCTCCTAGTGTTGTTTCCACAGTTTGACAGTCCAGGGGATCTGGGGCTAGATCAGAGACATTCTCTTCTGATATAGACTTTAGCCAGTGAGAATTCTAGGCCTCAGTTTCCTGTCTTTCAGGATGCAGGGTTTCCAGAAGAGCCAAAGGAAAAAGTCTTATCTGTTTAATAGAGACTTAATGTGCGGAAGTGCACAGCTGTAGGTTTTTCATGGCATGGAGGTAAATAACATCACTGGATAATTAACATCCCTTTAAAGGGAGTGGCCTTCCTTTGCTTTCAATAAGTTATTTATTTATTTATTGCTTCAACTTTTACCCCGCCCTCCCCGCTGAAGCAGGCTCAGGGCGCCTTACATAAAACCAATAAAACAAGATACATATCACAGTAAAAATACATAAAACATAACATAAGACAGTTAATATATCAATGGCGGTACAGTATAATAAAGTGCATTCATGAACACGTTCAGTGGTGGATACCATTCTAGGTAGCTTCTAGTTCTAGGTCGGCATGAGGCTTAGCTGATAAAGTGCAGCTCCTATTGAAATGCCTGCTGGAAAAGCTCCGTTTTCATGGCCTTGTGGAACTATGAGAGGTCCTGTAGGGCTCTAATCTCGCCAGGGAGCTTGTTCCAGCAGGTCGGAGCTGCCAAAGAAAACGCCCTGGTCCTAGTCAATGTCAACCTAGCATCCTTCGGACCAGGGAGGGTCAAGTGGTTTTGTGATCCTGATCTCAGTGCTCTCTGGGGAACGTGCGGGGAGAGGCAGTCCCTGAGGTAGGCAGGTCCCTGGCCATAAAGGGCTTAAAACCAGCACCTTGAAGCTAATCCGGTATGCTATTGGCAGCCACTGCATTGTCTTTAGCACAGGCTGGATGTGGTCCCGCATAGGGAGACCCATCAACAGCCTGGCCACCACATTCTGCACCAGCTGCAGCTTCCGGAGTTGCACCAAGGGCAGCCCCATGTAGAGAGCACTGCGTGGATCACCAAAGCCAGATCATTGCATTCAAGGAAGGAAACCAACTGCCTAATCAGCCGAAGGTGGTAAAAGGCTGCCTTGGCAGTGGCTGCTACCTGGGCCTCCATTGTTAAGGAGGCATCCAGGAGCACTCCCAAACTCCTGACCTTCGGCACTGGCACCAACAGTGCCCCATCGAAGGCTGGTAATGGAATCCTTACCCCTGGACTGCTCCAATTCAGGCACAGTTAATATATCAATGGCGGTACAGTATAATAAAGTGCATTCATGAACATGTTCAGTGGTGGATACCATTCTAGGTAGCTTCTAGTTCTAGGTCTCTGTCTTTGTTGGATTCAATTTCAACCAACTCAGTCTAAGCCATCCAGCCATGTCCTGTAATGCCCAGTTCAGATCTTCCGGGGTGGAGTCAGACTGACCACCAAACAACGGATAGAGCTGGGTGTCATCTGCATATTGGGCCATCTGGGCAAGGGGGCGCATATAGATGTTAAATAATATCGGGGAAAGCACTGCCCCTTGTGGAATGCTACAGTTTAGTGGGTGCCTTTGGGACAGCTGCTCCCCGAGTGTCACCCTTTATCCCTGACCTAGGAGAAAGGAGATGAGCCATTGCAAGGCACACCCCTGGATCCCCGTGTTGGCAAGGCAGTGAGCAAGTAGCTGGTGATCGACCATGTCAAATGCCACTGACAGGTCCAACAACAACAGCACCACCATCCCGCCCCAATCCAGATGCCTCCGGAGGTAGTCTGTGAGGGCGACTAGAGCTGTCTCTGTCTCATGGCCTGGGTGGAAGCCAGACTGGAAGGGATCTAGCATGGAAGTGTCATCCATAAAGCTCTGCAACCGTATTGCCACCTCCCTCTCTATTAATTTGCCCAAAATAGGGCAAATTGGAGACCAGCCGATAGCCAATTCGGCCGGACCCAAGGATGGTTTTTTCAAGAGAGGGTGCATCATTGCTTCCTTGAGCACCCCCAGGAACAGCCCTCAGTAAGGGACTTGTTGACAATATCCCAGAGAGCCCCTCAAAACCCCTCACGGCCAGCTTTAATTAGCTAGGAGGGGCACGGATCAAGACTGCATGTGGTTGGGTGTACCGTTGAGATCAATCTGTCAACTTCCTCTAGACTGACTGGATTGAAATAATCCAGAATGGGACCAGAAGATGCGCATGGAGCCTCAAGTATGCTCACTGTCTCAACTGTGGCAGGAAGGTCATGGTGGAGCAACAAATCTTTATCTGCAAAATGGCTCATGAAAGCCTCACAGCCTATATCCAGTTCTTTAGTATTTTGTCTGTCCTGTGGCAGGACTGTTAGAGATCAAATCATTCTATACAATTGTGCCGGGCGAGAGCTTGCAGACACAATCATGGCTGTGTAGAAATTATTCTTCGCAGCTTTGACTGCCATCTCAGAGGATCTCATAAACGTCCTATAAGATGCTCTTGTTGCTTCATCATGAACATGCCACCACTGTCCCTCTAGCCATCTAAGCTTTTGCTTCATCAGCCTCAGCTCCAGTGTGTACCAGGGAGCCAGCCTGGTGCAAGGGTGCAGAGGGCATCTGGGAGCGATCTTGTTGATGGCCATTGAGAGGCGGTTATGCCAGTCCTCGACTAGCTCACCCAATGAGCCACCAGGAGGCATTGGATCCTGAAGAGCCATCTGAAGCTGAAAAGGGCCCATTTAACTCCATGGGCAAGCTAAAATACACTCACCGCCCAAACAAGGTTGGGGTGGCACATTCACTCAGGCCTTCAGGGCATGGTGGTCCGACCATGGAACTGCTATAGCAGTAATCCGGTCCACTGTAACCCCCGCTGCAAAGATCAAATCAAGCATGTGACTGGCTCAGTGAGTGGGGGCTGTTACATGTTGGGAGAATCCCAGCACCACCATGGATGACACCATGTCCACCGCCTGTGAGGAAGCTGCATTGTCAGCATGGACATTGAAGTCACCTATGACTATCAGTCTAGGGTGCTCCAGTGCCCAGCTTGGCACAGCCTTCACCAGGGATGACAGGCTATTGGCCGGTGCGTTGGGCAATCGGTACACCAACCAAATGGCCAAACTCTCCCCGGCATCCCACACAAAGCCGGCACACTCAATGCCTGTGAACCTCAGTGCCAGTAGTGCCCTGAAGGAGTAAGCCTCCTGAATGAACAGAGCCACTTCTCCCCCCTGCCCCGAAGTCCGCGATTGGTGGAGGACCAAGAACTCGGGAAGAGCCAACTGGGAAAGAGCAACTGTCTCCCCATCTCATACCCAGGTCTCGGTCACGCACACCAGATCCACATCCTGCTCTAGTAGGAAGTCACAAAGGACTGAGATCTTATTGTTTATGGATCTGGCATTGCACAACACCAATGTTGGAGTGGGGTTTTTAATCCTCACCCCACTGCCTGCCACCTTTGGGATGGGACACAGGCTGGAAGGTGGCCAAGGTTGTCTGTTTCTCTGCCCCCTTCCCTTCCATTTCTGCCTGGTCCCACTGCAATACCTTCTCTTCCCCAGGAGCACTGGAATACCCTGGCCCATCATTATCAACTGCTAAAGATCTTCACTACCTTGCGCCTCAGATCACTAATCATTAACAAATGGTATAGCCTAGTATGGTGCGACTAGTGGCAGTTCACAAGTTCGCAAAGTGCTGTTTACCTTAAAAATCTAATCTATCCTAGCAAATCTTCCTACCCTACTAACTAACCGCCCACCCCCTAGCTAGCTAACATTTAAATATCAATCCCTCCCTCTTGCCCAAGCCAGTAATTTCTATAAAGACCAGGGATCATCATAGTTATACAGTCCAGTTCCACTATGATCTAATCCATTCCCACCCCAGGATAGCTAAATGACAATACTACTCAAATAATTTAATCCAGTCCTCTAATCACTTGATTTAATCACTTCCTCATTGCCTACTGTTGAAATCATACCTCCTAATTAATTCATTTTAATCATAAACCCAAATTAATTCCCCAATAGACAATAAATAATCAGTTATCCCACTTCCTTAATTAAGTCAGAATTCCCTTTGGCTAACAGGACTATAATGCTATTAAAACTAAAGCATTTAAGGCACTGCCTGCCTGCTGTAGTCAGATGGTTTCCTCCGGCCCCATCGAATATCTTCCATGAGGTCCCTGTGTCAACACCCAGTTGTTTCTTTGGGCCCTGAAGTAGTCCTCGCCTTTGCATGCTCCCCTCCTGCGTTCCTAGTTCTCATGTCTGCTCCCCAAAGGGCCAAGTAGCTGTTGCAAAATCAGTCACAGGAGCTGCTGCAGGGGTGTCCATTGATGGAACAGTCACGTTGCTCATGGCCCGTTGGCTCTGGGAGTTGCTGAGCAGTCCCAAAGCGAGCGAAGACCCCCTCCAGGCTCCCTCACTGCACTTCTGAGACCTCAGTTCACGCAAGGACAGCCGCCTTGGAGCTCCAGCAATAAACGCCTCATCACCTTGTCACCAAATTGGCAGTCGCATCTGGGGAACAGGTCTGGTGCTAGTCTGCCACCGTCGTGTCCAGGGAACAGGTCTGGTGCTAGTCCGCCGCCACACATGCCGCTGCACGTGCCGCCGACGCCGGCACGATCCTCTGGCAAGGTCAAGGCCTCGCTTGTCATTCTCTGATCAACCAAGCTGGCCCCAGGCACCAAGGCACAGCTCCGGGAACCACGCTGGAACCGGGAGATGTTTACTCTTGCTGTGGAAACTTTCACTCTCCACAGTCCTTTGAAGCATGCTGGGCCAAACCCTTATTTTGCATGTCTTTAATGCTTTGAATATTCCTATGACATGTTCTCCTATGCCACAGGGTAATGCATCTATTGTGCTTGCAGGTTTTAGCAACATTTACTTCTTGGGTTAGTGGTTCCTCCTCATAGTCACTATCTGACTCAGGTTTTGGCATACCATATTCTGGAGGAGTCTGATTGCATTCATCTGCCATCTCATTATATTCCCTTTTCAGCATTGCTTTGTGTACAATTATTTCATCATTTTCAAACAGCTCAGAATTCTCATGATACAGTTCAGGAGAGTAGAAATCAGTTTAAAAATCCTCATTTCTTTCTACAGTATAAAGTCCATTTATTTATTTATTCAAATTAGTACCCTGCCCTCCCCACCAAGGCAGGCTCAGGGCGGTTTACACAATAAAAGCCTAATAACAATAAATATCATAGACATTTAAAACAATTCATTAAAACAATGTTACATTAATATTAAAGTGCTAGCAGTTATAATATCATATAGATGGCGTTACCCATTCTGTAGGTTAACTTGGTATACAGCACATTGACCTTTCTTAAATACGGTCGGCAAGCACAGGCTGTCAGTGATAGACCAGGCTTTTATTGTCGTTAAGCTAATGGTAGTAAAGACGGTGATGCTAGTGGCAGCTCCTAGTCGAAGGCCTGGTGGAAGAGTTCCGTCCTGCGGGCCCTGCAGAACTGTAAAAGTTCCTGCAGGGCCCTAATCTCTTCCGGGAGCTCATTCCACCAGTGTGGAGCTGCCACTGAGAAATCCCTGGCCCTGGTTGCAGCCGGCCTGGCATCCTTGGGACCTGATAGTGCCAGTCAGTGTTGTGATCCTGACCAAAGTGCTCTCTGGGGTATATATGGGGAAAGGGGGTCCCTCAGGTATGTCAGAGCCTGGCCATAAAGGGCTTTAAAGGTAAGAACCAGCACCTTGAAGTGAATCCGGTATGCTATTGGCAGCCAGTGCAATGCCTTCAGGACAGGCCAGATGTACTCCTTCATGGGGAGGCCCATCAGATGCCTGATTGCAGCATTTTGCACTAGCTGCAGCTTCCAGATTTGCGACAAGGCCAGCCCCATATAGAGGGCATTACAGTAGTCTAATCTTGAGGGGACCATCACATGGATCACTGTTGCTGAATTGTTGCATTCGAGGAAGGGAACCAGCTGCCTAATCAGCTGAAGATGGTAAAAGGCTGACTTGGTAGTGGCTGTTACCTGCACCTCCACTGTTAAGGAAGCATCCAAGAGCACTCCCAAGCTCCTAACCTCCAGCGCTGGCACCAATGGTGCCCCACCAAAGGTCAGGACTGCTATCCCTACCACTGGACCACCTCGACTGAAGCGTAGGACCTCCGTCTCAGTTGGATTCAATTTCAGTTGGCTCAGTCTAAGCCAACCAGCCATGGCTTGTAATGTCTGTTCCAGATCTTCTGGTCTGGAGCCAGACTGACCACCCAACATCAGATAGAGCTGGTTGTCATCCGCATACTGGCGACATCCCAGCCCATAGCTCCAGGCAATCTGGATGTAGATGTTGAATAATATTGGAGATAGCACTACCCCTTGAGGCACTCCACATTCAAGTGGGTACCTCTGGGAGAGCTGTTCCCCTAACACCACCCTTTGTCCCTAACCATGGAGGAAGGAGGCAAGCCATTGCAAGGAAAGCCCCTGAACTCCTATGTTGGTGAGGCAGTGAATCAGTAACTGATGATCAACTGTGTCGAACACTGCTGACAGGTCCAACAACAACAGTACTGCTGAACCAACCCAATCCAGATACCTCCGAAGACAGTCAGTGAGGGTGACCAGTACTGTCTCCGTCCCATGTTCTAGGCAAAAACCGGACTGGAAAGGATGTAAAATGGAAGCATCATCCAAAAAGCTCTGTAGCTGAATTGCTGCAGTCCTCTCTATTATTTTGCCCAAGTAGGATAGATTGGAAACTGGCCAGTAGTTAGCCAATCTGACCGGATCCAAAGATGGCTTCTTCAAGAGAGGATGCACCATCGCTTCCTTGAGCATCCCAGGAAGCAGTCCCTCAGCAAGGGATTTATTGACAATTTCCCTTAGAGTGCCACTCAGCCCCTCACAGCAAGTTTTGATTAGCCATGGCGGGCATGGGTCCAGGCAGCATGTGATGGGGCATACAGCTAGAAGCAATTTGTCAACTTCCTCAAGACTGAGCAGACTGAAATAATCCATAACCCGACTTGAAGACATGCAAGGAGCCTCGAGTTCATTAACTGTATCAACTGTGATGGGAAGATCACGGCAGAGTGACAGGACTTTATCTGTGAAATAGCTCGCAAAAGCCTCACAGCCAATATCCAATTTTCTAGAATTTAGCCTGCCTTGTGGCAGAACAGTTAATGACCGAATTGTTCTAAATAATTTGGCTGGGTGTGAGCTCGCAGACATGATTGCGGCTGCATAGTACTCTCTCTTTGCAGCTTTGCCCACCATCTCATGGGATCTCATAAACACCCTATAAGATGTTCTTGTGGCTTTGTCATGAGCACACCACCATCATCTCTCTAACCATCTTAGCCCATGTTTCATAAGCCACAACTCCTGGGTAAACCAGGGAGCAAGTCTAGAGTGGGGGCGCAGAGGGCACTGGGGAGCAATCTCATTGATGATTGCAGAGATATGGCTACGCCAATCTCCTACAAGCTCATCCAATGAGCCGCCAGGGGGCATCAGATCCCACAGAGCTGTCTGGAACCATGATGGGTCCATTTGGCTCTTCAGGCAAGCTAAAATAACACTTGTCACCTAAACAGGGTCAGAGTAAAACTTTCAGACAGGCCCTCAGGGCATAGATGTCCAACCATGGTACTGCCAAAGCAGTAATCCAGTCCACTGTTACCCCCAGTCGTAAAGATCAGATTGAGCATGTGCCTGGCCCAGTGAGTGGGGGTTGTTACAAACTGGGAGAGTCCCAGCACTGCCATGGAGGACACTAGGTCTGTTGCCTAAATGGAGGTCATGTTGTCAGCATGGACATTAAAATCACCCAAGACTATGAGCCTAGAGTGTTCCAATGCCCAGCCTGATATAGCTAGTCAGTACACCAGCCAAATTGCCAAACATTCCCCAACCTCCTATACCAGGCCAGCACACTCAATGCCCGTGATCTCCAGAGGTGGGAGTGCCCTGAAGAAGTATGCCTCCTAAATGAATATAGCCACTCCTCCCCCACCCCCTAGCCCACGATTGGTGAAGGACCAAGAACCCAGGAGGGGCAAGCTAGGAGAGAGTTACAGTCTACCCTTCCTGCACCCAGGTCTCCGTCATGCACGCCAGGTCTACATTCTGCTCCAGCAGGAAGGACTGTGGTCTTGTTATTTATAGACCTGGCATTACACAATGCCAATGTCAGAGGGGGGTTGTCTATCCTAGCCGCTCTGCCAACAATCTTTGGGATGGGACACAGGCTGGAAGGGTGCCAAGCTATTCTGTTTCTCCACTCTCTTCCCTTAACTTCCTACCTTGTCCCACCACTATACTTTCCCCTCCCAAGGAGCACTGGAATCCTTTGCCCAAGCATCACTGCACCTAGCAATCTTTGTGTTAGTCTCAGACCAACTGGTGGGGCTGATGAGGATGTTCCCACTATATAATTGCTGGTAGCAAGCTACTGCTTCGGTGCTGTTGAGTCGTCAATTTCACAACCTGTCTTACTGTACGATACAATATCATATCTTGATTGCCAATAGTTATCCAGTCATCCGCCCAGTAATTAAGTAAAGGCCAGTGATAAACCCACACTGCCAGCTAAAGGACAGTGATAAACTCACCCTGCCAGCTAATGCTGTACACTAATTTATTAATCAGTTACAACAATTAATCAATAATAACAATCAGAGAAAATCCCATAATTACAAAATATTTATGATCATTTTAGTAGGGTGTTATAGCCGAATAATAATTCAATTACTTTAGTTAAGTAACTAAACAAATAACTAAATACCTAATCACCTCATTTAAATCCAGCTATTCAAATTATCTAAATAGTTCCTAATTAATTAATTATTCAACTACTCTAAGCAATTATTAATCATTATCATCTAATATAATTAGGACTATTGTCAAGCTCCATCGACTCCCCTCGGATTCTGCGACCCGTGGCCATGATGCTTCCCTGCCACTAGCGGGCGTGACAGTCCTGGGACCGGGGTGGGGTCATAATGGAGGTGCGCCAAAGGGACCTCAGCATGACAGGGGACAGGGTTCAGAGTCATCCAAGCCGTCCCTCTATCAACAGGGGCATGGGTTCAGTCCCAGCTGGGAGCAAGCTCTCTGATTGGCTCTGTGTGTGTGTGTCCCGAGCAGTCCCACGCTCCTTAGCCAGCCCATACTGCTCCTCCTCAGCCCCTCAGATTCCCCCTCCTTTTATTTCCCAGCTTCACTGCCCATCGGCCCCGCCAGCCCTCCCTGCCTCCTGGCTTCACCCCCCATAAGGATTATTATGTTCTCCTAGCCCCTGGGCATGTTGAGGCAAATTTTGGCTCTCGGGTTGGGCATTGTCCCAGACATCTGGAACTCCGCCGTGCCTGTCCTGGCCCACAGCTGTTCACTGGGCGGCATCCTCAGCGCTTCCCCCATCTGCTTCAGGCTGGACCAGGCACTTCCCCCGGGCTCCTGCAATGTGCCTGATCTAGGGGCCGAGTGCATCCTGTTGGCTCCTCTTTGCTTGATGTCCTCCCTGCTTGGTCCTTGTCATTCTGCCGCCTTGCGGCTGGGTCCCGTGGGTCCTCTGGCGGTCTCCCTGCCTCTGCCTGTCAGCCCATGCCTTTGGCGGGTAAGAGGGCGTCAGTGAGTGGGGTGGGGGTGCCGCTCAAGTCCCGGGACCAGGACAGCTATTGCACTGCTTCCCCTGGATCAACAGCCACCAGCTTTACTAATTTTTCTTTGACATAGGTCTGTCCATCTTTCTTAACAAAACAGCCATGAGCAGTAAAAAGTGTTTCAGATCCTAGTTTGGCCAGTTCACTTATTGATCAGCAGGACATTCTCATTTTTAAGTTGTCCTTTTGCATAATTCACTGGTAAAATCACAGTTCCAACATGATTTGCTTTCACAAAGTTCCCATTGGCCAGATACACTCTGATAGACCTTTTAATTCTTGTATTTCTGTAAACAATCCTTCTGAGGTAAATAGTGACTGCATAACTCCAGAGTCTAAAAGTATTTCTCCATTCTGTTCATTATCAAAAATACAATAGCTGTTATGTTTACAATTGTGATCAGATTTCCCTTTGAAATCATTGGGTTTGTCTGCCTTAGGTAATGAATATGCTGCTAGATGGGCCCTCCCTCCACAATTGTAACAGGTAATCTGAGCAAAGTTTATATTTCCTTTAATATACAGATATGAAATCACTGGAATGAAACTGGGGGGGAGTGAGTGGAAGAAAGCAGCTGTTTGAGCTGGTTCATCCAGAGTTTCCCCTAAATCATCAAGCTGAGAGAAAATATCCTGCATGGAGCTCACATCCATTTGGAAACATTCGGTCTTCCTATATTTCAAACTGTCTAGATCATTTCTGAGCATTAATCTAAAAGTCCATCCTTTCTGAATATGAGATCTGAGCAATTAATCGTAAATCTGTTTAGCATTTTCAAAGTTAACAGAAAGATAACAGGAAGAAATGTCAGTGTGCCTATCTAGCCTCTCTTGCCACTCAGTCTGGAGGTCTGAGGCAGGGAACATTGCATCTGGAACTTCCAATAGAACTTTCAATGTGAAAACTATTTCTTAATTACTTTTTGGACTTATCTTCCCTCCTGGAGCTCAGAGGAATAATTTAGTCACAAGAGAACTCTAGCAATGAAAGTTGGGCTGAGAAAGGGCGAGTTCTCCAAAGCTACCCATTGATCTTCATGGCTGAATATGGATGTGAATCTCAGTTTATACATCCAAGTTTAAATATTTAGCTGCTATACCAGTAACAGCAAGCTGAAAATACTAATAGGATAATACATAAGAGTTGTCAAGACAGGAACTGAATTGTGTTTGTCACCATCATTTTCCAGATCTAAGGGTGCTGTCCTATATTTTGCATTTTCATAGGTTATGTGAGAAGAACTATATCGTATTCTCCAATTTAATTTTTTACTCTTTAATTTTTCTGGTTCTTAATGGCCTTCCAAGTTACAGAGTAAGCTATCCACTTTGCTACAGTCTAATGCATTATTGCCTGGAACACTTGTTTAATTGTTTAGGGCCTTAGCATTAAGACCTCTGGTAAATACAGTTTATTATTGGATATATCACATGTTCATACAATTTAAACCTACCTACATATCCATTTTTCTTATTTCCCTTCTCCCCCCCAAACAAGGCTTCCCGCACTGCTCCAACCCCATTAATGTCTCTCTTATTCTGTTACAATTACTTCTAAACTTCTTTTCTCTTACAAACGGTAACAATTCAAAAATCTAATTCTCTTTCATTTTCTTCTTAATAACTATCAAAGCAAATCAAACCACGTTTAATGTCCCAATTTTTCAACAAGTATTTTTGAAAGTCTTTCCAGTCTTCAAAGAAAGTTTCATCTTCTTCGTTGTTTAACTTTCTTGTTAATTTGTCCATTTCTGCCAAAAACAACGTCTTTTTAATCCATTCCCATGTTTCAGGTACTTTATCTTGTTTCCAACATTGAGCAAAAATCAGTCTAGCTGCTGTAATCAAGTACCATAGTAGTGTTCTCTTGGCTACATTTATTTCTTCCATTTTAAGACCTAACAATAACATCTGTGGGTCTTTCTTAAAAGTACATTTCAAAATGTTTTGTATCTCATTGTGGATCTCAGTCCAATACTTTACTGCTTTATCACATGTCCACCACATATGGTAGAAAGACCCTTCATGTTTCTTGCATTTCCAACATTTGTTGGACATACTTTCATTTATAATAGCAATTTTTTTAGGCGTCATATACCATCTGTACATCATTTTATAACAATTCTCTTTAACATTTACACAAGTTGAAATTTTCATTGACTTTTTCCACAAATATTCCCAGGATGTCATTAATATCTCATTATTAACATTTACAGCCCATTTTATCATTTGCTCTTTTACAATTTCATCCTCAGTGTACCATTTCAATAAAACCTTGTACAGTTTAGAAATCATTTTTTTACCTTTCTCAAGCCATACAGTTTCAATTTCAATATTCTTTTCTCTGAAACCATATTCTCTTTTATCGGTCTTAAATAAATCATAAATCTGTCTGTATTTCAACCAATCATATTCAAATTCGACATCAAATCTATCTTGTAACACAAAGTTTTTCCCTTCTAATTTTAAAAGATTTTTGTAAGGTAGCCAATCTAACCCTTGATTTCTTGAATGTGGGTTAATCACTTCAGCTGGTACTATCCAAAGTGGTCTTTCTTCTGAGAAGAATTTTCTATATCTCATCCATGTCTCGAACAGTGATTGTCTTACAAAGTGGTGTTTAAAAAATTTGTCCATTTTTACTTTTCCATACCATAAATATGCACGCCATCCAAATTTGTTATCATGCCCTTCTAAAGCCAATAGCTTCTTATTCTCAAGATTAATCCACTGTTCCAACCATGTTAAACAGACGGCATCATAATACAGTCTTAAATTTGGTAGTTGAAGGCCTCCTCTCTCTCTTGCGTCGCATAAAATTTTCATTTTGATCCTTGGCTTTCTTCCTGCCCATACGAATTTGGATAATTCTTTCTGCCACGAATCCAATACTTTCCTTTGTTTTAATATTGGAATGGTCTGAAATAAAAACATCAAACGCGGTAAGATATTCATTTTTACAGTTGCGATTCTTCCCATCAATGATAAATTCAAAGTGTCCCATTTCTTCATGTCTTGCTGAATCCTATGCCACACCTTTTCATAATTGTTTTTAAACAGGTCAATATTTTTCATGGTTAATTCAATTCCTAGATATTTAGTCTTTGTAACTACTTCACATTGGATTTTCTCTTGAAGTTCTATTTGTCTTTGCTTCGTCATGTTTTTACACATCACCTTAGTTTTGTTTTTATTAACGTAAAAACCCGCAACTGAGCCAAATTCTTCAATTTTCTCCATCAGATGTGGTATTTTCTCAATAGGATCCTGAATCATAAACATCACATCATCTGCAAATGCCCTGTATTTATATACGAATCCTTTCACTGAAAGTCCTTCAATACTATTATCTTTTCTTATTGCTGTCAATAATATTTCCAACATCCAAATAAATAGCAATGGGGACAACGGGCAGCCTTGACGTGTTCCCTTTTGAACTTGGAAAAAATCCGTCCTTTCTTTGTTTATATTCAAAGCCGCTTTTTGTTCTGAATATATTGCCACAATCATGTTTAAAAAGAACTGTCCAATGTCCATTTTTTCAATAACTTGCAGCATAAACTCCCAATTTAAGTTGTCAAAAGCTTTTTCCGCATCTAGGAAGAGGAATCCAACTTCTTTTTCTGGATGCTTATCATAGTATTCAATTGCGTCTATCACCACTCTTAAATTGTCTCTAATTTGTCTATTTGGTAAAAATCCGGCTTGTTCTTCCGCTATAGTATCTTTCAGATATTTTTTCAATCTCTCCGAAATTATTTTTGCAAATAATTTGTAATCATTATTTAATAGCGATATTGGTCTATAATTCTTTACTTGAGTCAAATCCAAACCTTCTTTAGGTATCAATGAAATATTTGCTTCTTTCCATGAATCTGGGATCCGTTTAGTCTTTCTTATCTCATTCGACAGAAGTACTAAAATGGGGGTTAGCTCCTCTTTAAATTTCTTGTAGAACTTTGCTGTGAAGCCATCTGGTCCTGGAGCTTTGCCCAACTTTGCATCTTCTATCGCCATTATCACTTCTTCTTTCGTTACTAAACCATTTAATGATTCCTTAATTTGTTTTCCCAGCTCTGGAACTTCAATAGTCTCCAGGTATTTCTTAATTCTCTGTTGATCAATTCCTTTCTTTTTAAATAATTTGGCGTAATATTTAAAGAAAGCTCTTTTTATACCATTCAAATTCATAACATCCTTTCCATCTTCAATAATCTTAGATATAAAATTCCTTTCTTTTCTATTTTTCAATTGCCACGCTAAAAACTTTCCTGGTTTGTTTGCACCCTCAAATGCTTTTTGCTGTAATTTCTTCAGATTCCAATATAATTCTCTGTTTAATAAAACATTCAGCTGATCTTGCAGAAAGTGGATCTCTTTAATAATCTTTTTCTTCCCTGGTCTTTTCTTTAATTCCTTTTCTTTTTGTCGAATTTTTTTCATAAAGGTCTTTCTGTTGTTGCATCTTTTGCTTTTTGTCCTTGGAGTTCAGAGAGATAAGCATACCTCTCATTACCGCTTTGTACGCATCCCATACAACTTGTATATCCGTACATTTATTTAAATTCAATTCAAAAAAACTTTTCGTTTCTTTTTTTAAAGTTTCATTGATTAGTTTTTGATCCAGTAAGTCCTCATTAATTCTCCAATATAGTTGTTTAGTTTTTTCTTTAGATATCCAAAGTAAGGGATTATGATCAGAATTAGTTTTTGGTAAAATTTGTATTTTATAAGTTTTTTGCGCCATCTCCTCTGACATCCAAATCATGTCAATTCAAGAAAAGGAGTTATGTCTATTAGAATAAAACGTGTAATCCTTAGTCTTGGGATTCCACTTCCTCCAAACGTCTTCCAGTTTCTCTTGCTTCATCAATTGAAAGAAATTTTTTGGTAGCTTTCCAATTGTCTCTCCACTTGCTTTGGATTTTCTGTCCAATATGTTATTCACTGTACCATTAAAGTCTCCAGCAAGGACTATTTGATCATAGTTTAAACAATCCAACTCTTTAGTCAAGTCATTGAAGAAAGTCTCTTTTGCACCATTGGGTGCATATATATTTACGAGCAATGTCTTTTTTCTATTCATCAATATTTCCACGCCAACATATCTTCCTTCTTTATCTGAAAAGATTTTTTTAGGATCCAATTCTTTTGAAACATAAATCACTGTTCCTTTTTTCTTATTAGTTGCTGAGGAATGAAATTCTTCTCCCAATTTTTTATTAGTCAAGTATTTATTATCTTGTTTTCTGATATGTGTTTCTTGTAAACAAATTATGTTACATTTTTGTTTCTCCAGCCAATGATTCACTAATCTTCTTTTACTTGGTGAATTTAGTCCATTTACGTTCCAAGATAAAAATTTGTAATCCATAATTGTGTTGAATTAAATATCTTTAAAATCATCAAAATTGTTCTCTTTAAATCTGTATAAGTTTCCTTCAGATTTGAGAGTAGATCTCACCGAATTGTACACAAATGAAAGTCCATATGGAATCTCCCATCTGAACCTGATATTCATTTCTTTTAGTCTGTCTGTCAATTTCTTGAATTTCTTTCTGTCTTGTAAGATCGATCTCGGAATTTCTCTCAAAATTATTTTTTTTTTCCATTAATTTCCAACGGTTGTGTGGATTGTTTCTTGAAAACATCTTCCTTCATTTTTGTTGTCACGAATTGAACAATCACATCTCTGGGTAATTGCTTTCTCTTGGCATAAGCTGAGTTTACTCTGTAAATCAAGTCAAAGTCTGAATCCAAATCTCCAACATCTTCCCCTACATAAGTTGTCAATGTATTGATTACTAGAGCCCGTAGATCCTGATCTTCCTCCTCTTCTATCCCTCTCAATCTCAGATGATTCTGAGTAGCTCTATATTCCATCATGGACTCCAGTCTTGTATTTTCTAACAGGGTTTTTTTAACCTTCTGTTCCATTTCTTCAGATTTTGTCACCAGACTTTTGACCTCTTTCTTAACTTCTTCTGTATCTTTTTTAATCCCTGACACTTCTGTTAGTACCAGTTCTTTCAGTTCTTCCATATTTTTTTCTGTACTTGGACTTGCACTTGTTCTATTTGCTCCAGTTGTATTTGCAGCTGTTGTTGCAATTGTTGTTGCAACTGTGATTCTATTTGTTTTCCAAGATTCTGCACCACTTCGGTCATCTATTTTTCCATCGCTTCCATAGCCGCTTGCCACTCTTTTTTTCCTTTGCAGTCATTCTTGGACTAGGTGATGAAGCAGCTCTAGGTCTTGACCTCAAATCCGTCTTGAAAGCGACTTCAGTGCTAATCAATCTTTATATTAGCAATCTTCAAGCCGAATCGCCACCTTTATAACTTGTATCAGCGCTTTTTCGGCTTAAAAATAACTTTTTAAAATTTAGTCCTCCTCAAAATGTCGGGCGCAATTTCTCTATGATTTTCCGGCTAGAGTAGGCTCCTTCCAGACTTCCTGTTTATCTGTCCGTCTCTGTAATCCAACTTCCGGTAAAGGTGGTGTCACACATTCAAACGTCCATCTATTTCCGGCACAGCAACCTCTAAAACGTCCACTCTAGCCTACTTCCTGTATCATAGAGTCACAGTTAGTTTCGTTTTTGCTACGTAAAGTTTAGACTTGACTGACCACAGGAATGCAAAACAAAGTCACTTTTCAGCCGTTTTCTCTAAAGGAAAGCTTTCGTTTTACTTTTAAATCAAGCGGAATAGTTCATTAAAGGTTTCTACGCTTATCCGTATGATTCAATTTCACGTTCTTCTTTAAACCGGTAAGCGCTTATTCGTTTGTTACCTTGCTTGTAATCTCGGGGTTTCGCGGTGCTTCTTCTGTAATCGATGTTGAACTTGATGTTAAAGAGATCGGTAGATGGCGAATTTATGCTGAATTCTCAGCCCAGCTGGTATCTGTAGTGCTGATTTGCAACTGCCCTCTTCACAGAAGGAGATCAAAGTGTAAACAAGCTTCCTCCGAAGCTTATCCACACCGATCTCAACTCCCCCTCAGGCTTGGCTGCTTGCTTGCCACCCCCCCCCGCCTGGGGAGTGCTGCGCTGGGCCAGATGAAGCCCAGACTGTCGTCAGATACCGCAGTACACTCTGCACAACTCGCAAAGTGTGTCAATTCGCCATTTTACTCCGACCGGAAGCCCCAGCATTAAGACCTAATTGTTTTCTTCTGATCTTTCACCCGTATGTCTTTCTTTTTTCCCATCCCATTTTTCATTTCTTTTATGATGCTTCTTCATTTCTGTTGGGAACCCTAATTGTTTCCCAACTTTTGGAGTGTGCAAAACTCAGCCAAGCAAATAGGTAGACTCTATGTTCTTATTTTCTCTACATCCTTATTAACTAGCAACCAATGTGACACACAAGGCAGTCTGTATACTAATAAATGCATTGATAATCTTGACAAGAACTTTAACAATGGTTCCAACAAGCCATCTTGATCTTTTTCAATGCATCATAGAATCAGAGAGTTGGAAGGAACCTCAAGAGTCATCTAGTCCAACTGCCTGCACAATGCAGGAAATTCACAAATACCTCCCCCTCCACACCAATAGTGACCACTGTTCCATGCCCAGAACATGCCAAAAAACTTCCAGGATCCCTGGCCAAACTCCTCTGGAAAAAACTTCCTTCCTGACCCCAAAGTGGCAATCAGCATTTCTCTGGGCATGTAAGAAAGGGCCACAAGAACTAAGTACTGAGGCAACCCTTTCTGCCCTCATGATCTGTCTCAGTTCACACAATCAGCATTGCTGTCAGATGGCCCTCTAGCCTCTGTTTGAAAACCTCCAAAGAAGGAGAGCCCACCATTTCCTGAGGAAACCTGTTCCTCTAAGGAACCACTCTGTCAGGAAGTTCTTCCTGATGTTTAGCCGAAAATTCTTCTGATTTAATTTCAGCCCATTGGTTCTGGTCCAACCTTCCAGGGCAACTGAGAACAACTCCGTACAGTCCTTTATATGACAGCCCTTCAAGTACTTTTTTAAATTAAACTTTTATTTGATTTTCACTAATATATAGGACATTTTAGGAAGGGAGGGACATGGGGAAGGGGATAAGACATAAAGGAAAATTTCCCATCAAGCTTATATAATAGCTGTTACAATACAATTCTCATCTTAAACCTTTGTTTCCATATCTCTTTCATTTGTATAATTTCTAAAGCTATAGACGATTAATCAAATCACTAAAATCTTCTATTGCCTCTCCAGATGAAAGAAAGAGTCACACAACCAAGGTTGGATAAAACTAAGGCCACTTTATTTAACATATTGAAAGTAATGGCAAGGGCAAACAGAAACAGCAGCATGGACAAGGCCTGGTATCACCTTGACCCCATCCTTACTGTATAACAGACAAGACACCAAGGCCCCGGGTTGGAGCCAACTGTAAGTTGCTTGCAAACCCAGCTGAGCCCAGTGAATAGGATGTGCCTTGAGGAGCCCTCCAACACCACCTCATGGCCAGCGAAGAGGCTCCGTCATGGCCATCCCCAAAGGCAGTCTGTAAGCCTCATCCCTGGCTGCACAGCTGCAGGAGTGATCCTGCAGACCCCTATACCCCCCCCCACGGAGTTATTGATTGGTGCTTGCAGAGCTGCATGAACTTTATCTAAACCTAATTCTACCACCACGAGGGCCAAGCCTCTGCTTAGGCCCCTGCACCCATTCAAATACCTAGAACTAGCCCTTGCCGCAAATCCTGAAGGAAAACATCGTTTTCCACCCCTGTACAGGTCTGAGCAATCAAGCCAAATCAGGGGGTGAGGCAAGTAGCGGCCTAACCCAACTTTTAAAATATTATGGAGCTCCCCATTGTCCTTACACCGAGCTCTCTCGATCCCCTTGGGATCCCAAGCGCCATGCCATATTAGGCACGGAATTAGGCAATTACTGTATCTGGCCACTGGAGCTGAATGAATCTCAGGTCATCCCGGGCTTGTAACACTAGGGCATTCCCCTTCAGGAATCCCAAGTCGTTACTGCCTAGGTGAACAACCAAAACGTGGTGGCAGGGCAGAACTGTCTCCAAACAGAAGAGGGATGAGGCCCAGCTAGCGTAGGACCTGGTGCCCCCACCACTCAACTGTAGCCCACTGGCTGAGGCCAAGCTGTAAGCCAATGGCCGACTGATTGGCCTGATGAGCCACCCAAAAGATGTAGCTGTGTCTGGAGATGAGAATCCATCTCTGGCCACAAAACACAGCACCTAAGAAGAAACAACAGTGAAATCCGGAACCCAACAATGCAAACAGCATTGCAAACAGCAACTCACAATACAGCAAGAGGGTGCACATAATTCTTATAAGCAGCTGATCATCACCTACCCACCCACTGAATGTCAGCAGTGAGATAGCCTAAAGCTGCTGCCATGGATGCTGCACCTATTCTGAATGAGTGAATGCCAAACTTCACTCCAGAAAGGCCCAACAATCCCAAAACTGGGCTGTAAAAGCCCAAAACTGGTGCTTTGTCAGTGGGCTCCCATCGGCATGTATAAAGAGGTACCCATCCGCCCCATCCCTTAAAGCCCTGTATTGAGACAAGGCCAATACAGGACAGAGCTCAGTGTCAGAACAGACACCCAACTTAACCACCGACCCTTTATGTCGCTGGTCAGTTTTAGAGCCCCTAATAGTGATGTGTGCCTCCTTCTCTTTAAATTGTAGATCCCAATTGTGCAATGCCCTGCCCAACTGGTCAGCCTTGGACAGTGCTACCAGTTCGCTAACTCTAAGTGCTCCAAAGAATGCCAGCAGTGAAGCCGCATGGAAAAGGCAGGCCTCATAACCGGAATTGCAAATACTGGACCAGGCTGCTTGCAACCCTTTGAGCACTGCCGGTGAAATAGGATGCCTCTGGTCCTTCAAAGCCCCTTTTTCGTGTGTCCAACCCTCTAACATCTTTCTAATATGAAAGTCACTAGTGGCTTCTGAAAAACCTAGAGCCTTGCTAGCAAATGCAAGGGCAGAAAGACATCCCCGTATGGAGCTAACAGCCAAACCTGCCGCCTTCAAAGAAACAGAATAATGGATCAGCTGCTCCACCATCATGGGCCAGGCCTTGGGATAACCCTCCTGCTTCCTAAAGTCTTCGAATTGGCAAACTGACCATTTGTACCCTCTTCGTGTGCTATGGGCGATGGCGAGGCTTATTGCCCTGCAAGCCTTGGCCCGCCAATGTGCCATAGCTCTGGGGGCATCCTTGCCGGCTGAAGATCAGCATCTGGAGCAAGCTGATGAAACCTCGCCATCTGTTTGCGAGAAAAAGCGTCAGCTACCCCATTATTCACCCCCAGCACAGACCTAGATAGAAACAGTGTACTGAGCCACAGGCATTGCAGCATAAATGTGCGAACCAAGCCCATAACCTTGGGTGATTTAGATGTGAAGGAATTGATGACATGTACCACTGCCAAATTATCACACCAGAAGTGCACTATGTGATCTACCAACTCATTCCCCCACAGCCAAACTGCCACTAGAATGGGGAAGAGCTACAAATATGTCCGGTCCCTAGTCAGCCCGGCAGAAATCCAATCCTCAGGCCATTCCTCCGTGCACCAATGTCCACAGAAATAAACCCCAAAGCCCTGGGACCCTGCGGCATCTGACGTGACCTGCAGCTCAACTTCGAGCTTTAGGTCCTCCCACAAAAAAGAAACTCCATTAAAGAAAGTCAAGAAATCCTGCCAAACCATGAGATCAGCCCTCATTGTGCAGTTAATGTGCACTCTGTGGTGCAGCAGGTGAAGCCCTGCCATGGCATCACATAGCCTCCACAAAAAGGCCCAATCGGGGGCAACCACTTTGCATGCAAAGCTAAGATGTCCCACCAGCTGCTGGATTTCCTGTAAGCTGGCCTTCCTTCATGTCAGAAATGCCCAAATGTGGTCCCTCAGGTCCACAATTTTTTCCATAGGCTGTTGGATGTCTAAGCCACAGTATCCAGTTCCACTCCCAGAAAAACTAACCTCTGTGCTGGGCCCTGAGTCTTTTCATGGGCCAGAGGAACCCCCAGCTCTACGGCCAAATTCTGAAACCCTTCCAGGAGCTGAGTGTATCTATCTGTTTCTCAAGGACCCACAAAAAGGAAATAATCTAAATAATGTGCAACATCCTGAAGGCCAGTCTTAGCACACAGAGCCCATTCCAGAAATGAACTGAAGCACTCAAACTCAGCGCATGACAAAGAACATCCTATGGGCAAAGCCTTATCCATGAAGAACTGGCCATCAAAGGAGCTCAAAATCATCTGGATGAATGGGGAGGAGGTGAAATGCAAACTTAATATCGCACTTTGCCAACTTGGCCCCTCGACCACAGCACTGTACAACATGGTCTACTTGGTCAAATGAGGTGCACCTCACTGTACACAGATAATCCAGAATGGCATCATTAACTGATTCACCCATGGATACGAATGGTGGTGAATTAAGCTAAATTTGCCAGCTGCCTTTTTAGGCACAATCCCCAGAAGTGAAACTCTCAAATTAGGAAGCAGTGGCAAAGAAAATGGGCCCCAAACCTGGCCCTTCTCCAATTCCTTGGCAATCTTTTTCCTCACCACCGACTCCATGCCCTTAACTGACTTAAGTTTAGAGGCCATAAACAAGGCCCTCATTCCTTGAAAAGGTATCTGAAAACCAGCAGTGAAACCCTCTAACAAATAAACTCTGTCCTCCTCCCTAGGGTAGCTCCGCAGCCAGGCTTCAAGTGCCTTTAGGTTTATTGGGCTGGGGCCCTTTACCAGCAGAGGAAAAGGAACTACCCCCTCCTCTCTGCCACTGACTCCTACAGGGCTTTCCTCGAGGACATGTAGGGAATGAGTGGGATCCCCCACATACTGGGCACTCGTGTCTGTAGGGGCATATCTTTCTATTGCAACCCCCCCCCTGGACCCAAACTCCCAACAGAGCAAGCGGGGTTGAACCACCTGGCCCATAGCACCACGGGAAGCAGTTGTTGTTGTTCAGTCGCACAGTCGAGTCTGACTCTTCGCGACCCCATGGACCAGATCACGCCAGGCCCTCCTGTCTTCCGCTGTCCGCTGAAGTTTGCTCAATTTCATGTTCGTTGCATCGATGACACTGTCTAACCATCTCATCCTTTGCCGTCCCCTTCTTCTTTGACCTTCAATCTTTCCCAGCATCAGGGTCTTCTCCAGTGAACGCTCCCTTCTCATTTGGTGGCCAAAGTATTTGAGCTTCAGCTTCAGGATCTGGCCTTCCAGGGAACACTCAGGGTTGATTTCTTTTAGGATTGAATGATTTGATCTCCTGGCAGTCCAAGGGAAGCAGTAGCTCCTTGCAAATGATGCACTGTGTGCCCACTATGCAAGCGTTCACCCAAACTGTGAACAGGCATGGACATAATCTGGAGTCAAAGATGAGGATGCATTCTATCCCATGTAAGCATGGGATTCGTGGCTGCCCACTTACCCGTGGGACCTGGCTGTTCAGCCTCCACAACTTCCATCATCGCTGCATCTGTGTCGACACCAGCTGCTCCAGCCACCCTGGTATCAGTCCCAGCATCAGGCCTAGCATCAGCAGGCCTGCATTCAATCAAAGAAAGACATTTAAGCACCTCCTCCCTAAACTTCTTTCTATCAGCCTGGCTCGCCTTCCTACAGTCAGACCCCACAACCACCTGCCGAGGAATCACCGCAACGCTAGCTTGCTCTAGTGTGGCCAGCATGTCCAATATTGCTTACTGCTCTGCCCATTCGTCCTCATCATCTGACAAAGAAGGGACAGTCCCGGTGCCCTGTGGAGGGGGTGCTGGAGTGGGCCTCTTAGGCGCTGGTCCCTTGCCCTTCGAACCAGCTTTGCCTTTCCAAGACGCCATCCGGTTTTATTAATTCTCTTTATTTATACGATTGTTTTATCAATAGTCTAAATGCTGACCTAATAGCCCTCTAAAATGGCCACCATAGCACCACTGCATCTAAAACGGCCACCACTCAAGACCTTATCAAATGGCTGATTGATGGTTCTGAAATGGCCGCCCCAGGCTACAAATCTAGCCAAGAAGGACCTACAAAATGTCCACCTCACCTAAATGGCCACCCCACTAATCCCGCACCTGTCCAAATAGTGTAAGGAAGGAGGAATGGCCCTACAGGCAAAGGAAGGAAACTGGGGCCCCAGCAGCCTTACCAACTGCCCTGTATGGTGGACAGGATCAGTAAGAGGGGCGGGGGCCTATGGGGCATGGAATGTGGAAGTGGCAACCACTAACCACCAAAGGGGGCTGACAGGACTTCCCCCTGAGTATCTTGCTTTAACTCGTTGGGGCCGCCCTGCAGCCACGCGGACGCTCCCACCAGCAGCTGCCTCGAGGCCCTTGACACAGCCGCTGACTTTGCCATGGCCCCTAACTCTACAATGGAATTTCTGCGGCCCGGGATGCAGCCACCTCCTCCGCTGCAGCCCGCTATGAATGTTGCCTGGCTCGACATGTGTCACAGATGCTGCTGCGCTGCTCTTGCTGACTGGACTCCATGCCCAAAATGCTCCTGATGCCAAACTGCGAAGTCCTGACACTGCCCGAACCCGCTCAACTGTCGCCACAATAGAGCTCACCCCGAGAGTCAAGGCCTCCAAGGTAGGCTGACTCTCCCCCGAGCTCCGAGCTACTAAGTCTCCGAGAACAAGGCAAGCACTGACAGGATGGAGCAGAGCTGACAGTTAAAAGCAGTGCCAGCTCCGCTCCCCCTTTACAGGCTGCAACTCTCACATTTTGTTTACTTTGGTCTTTCAACGAGTCTGTCAATATATCCATTTCTACTGTTTCAAAGATATTTGTCAAGAGTTCATATTTTGTTGGTATCTCTGATTTCTTCCAAAACATAGCATAGAGAATTCTTGCTGCCATAACTTTGTGTATAATTAAGTGCTTAGCTTTCTTGTCTTTTAAATCAGGCATAATATTAAGCAAAAACATTTCTGGTTTAAATGGTATCGGTATCAAACATATTTTTTGCAACATTTCATGAACCCTTTTCCAATATACCATCACATCTTTACATTTCCACCAAACATGAAAGAAGCTTCCCACCAGTATCTTACATTTCCAGCATTTGTCAGACATTCTAGGGTACATTTTAGATAATTTCTCTGGCGTTATATACCATCTATAGAACATTTTATATAAATTCTCTCTAAAGGAGACTGATTTTTTTTATTATTACGTTTGTTTTCCATATTTGCAACCAATGATCAAGATCAATATTATGACCAAAATGTTGGGCCCATTTTATCATGCATTCTTTAATTACTTCATCCTCCATCTTTGTCTGCAACAAATACACATATAATTTCTTAATTAATTTATCATTTGTTTCACATAAGAGTGTATCAAATGCTGATTTTCCTGTATAAAACCCCTGAGGTTTGTCTTTAGCATATCTAGAATCCAACTGTACTCTTGTCCACCAACCCAAGTATATATCTTGTTTCTCTAATTCTTCTTTAGATTTCAACCTACCTTCCATTCCTAATAAATCTTCATATCTAGCTACTTTTTTCATATTCAATAATACAGGTTGAGTAAATGCTTCCACCAGCGAGATCCATTTTGGAATCTTCACATATATATAATGTCTGACTGTTTCCCATACTGACAGCAGTGCTTTCCGTATCAGATGATTTTTAAAGTATTTATGATTATCTGCTTTTTGGTACCAAAGATAGGCATGCCATCCCAGCTGTAAATCATGTCCCGCAAGTTTGAATAGTCTAGTATTTTCAATTGTTATCCATTCTTTAATCCATGTTAATGCACATACTTTATAGTATGTTCCCCAGTCTGGTAGGCCAAAGCCTGCACTCTGTTTAAAGTCCTGTAGTGCCTTCAATTTTATTCTAGATTTCTTCCCTTGCCATATAAATTTCATTGTTATTTTATTCAGTTCCTGGAAACATGTTTGCTTCTGTAAAATTGGAATAGTTTGAAAAAGAAAAATACATCTAGGAAGGATATTAATTTTAATTGCAGCTATTCTTCCCATAAATGACAACTGTAAATTATTCCATTTATCTAAATCTTTTTGAATTTCTTTAAGTAGTTTCATATAATTATCTTCCATCAATGAACTACATTTGTTTGTCAAAAAAATGCCTAAATATTTCACTCTTTGTTCTGATTGTAATCCTGTTTTCTCAACCCAGTCTTTTATTATAGGTCGTATTATATTTTTTGAAATGATCTTTGTTTTTTGTCTATTCACTTTCATTCTCACCATTCTCACCAAATTCCATTAAATTCTTCATCAAACTGTCTATAGAAGTGCTGGGATCTTCTAAGATAAAAGCTAAAATTCACAAAAGCTTGTATTTTGTATTCTTCTTCACGTATTATTGTTCCTAATATTTTTATCTTCTCTGATCACATTATTTAATACTCCCAGGGTGAGGATAAACAACAACAGGGATAGCAGACATCCTTGTCTTGTTCCCTTCTCAATTGCTATCTCTTTCATTCAATCTCCATTAATCCTCACTTTGGCACTCTGTTGGGTATAAATTGCCTGAGTCATCTTCTCCAGCATCAATCTCACATAGTTGTTCCATAATAATACTTTTAGACCTATACAAAACCTATATAGCAATACTGTCCACTCCCAAATATGTTAGCAAATTAAACTTTCAGTACCATATTCATCTTGTAGTCATGCCATGCAACCCCCCCCCGATTTTTTATTCCCAGTCAAATGTTTAAAAAATAGCAGATTTTAGTCTCACTATAGACTTCCTCCAACTCACAGTCTGTAGATCACTTCCACAAAAAAGATGCTTCTTCACATTGACATTCCAGAGCTATTCAAAAAATGGGCAAAACTTCTTCCACCTCCCAATCCTCTAGTCACACCTCAGTTTTTGAGATGCCTGGGGCTTCTCTTCACTTTGACATTCCAGAGCTATTCCAAATATGAGCAAAACTTCTTCTGGCTCCCAATCCTCTAGTCACACCTCAGTTTTTAAGATGCCTGGTGCTTCTCTTCACTCTGACATTCCAGAGCTAATCCAAATTTGGGCAAACTTCATACAACACCAAAAATAAGGCAGTGGAGAGAAAATCAATGTCACTTCCACCCCATAAACAATCCATAATTCTCAAAGTCAGGCAAAAAAAAATCATATTATTGTAATCCTCTTTAGACAGTATAAAGACCACTTTGTATATTATTGGTTCACCACCCTCTCTGGACTCTTTAAGCTAAATCCAGGCACTCTGGGGAGTATTTCACTTCTTCTCTTTTACTTTCAGGAAAGCTGTAATACTGGAGAGAGCTCTCACTCCAGCCAAATCACTTCCTAGCCAGGAAGGCAAACGCTGTCCCTCCCTCTCCAGTTAAAATGAAAGCCACTTTCTTCAGAACGGGGGAGATGACTTTTTACCTCCCACCCCCTTTACTCCTCAAATCTGGCAACTCAAGTTTAAATTCTCAAATAGATTCAAACCAGATTAAGTATTTTGTGGGAGTTTGCTCTAGATTTTTGGTGGCAGTTATAATGTGGCCATGAAGACAATTAAGAAGTTTTGAATTGGTGTAAAGCATAGACTGAAAGACCTGATGGACGTCAGCAGTTTCCCTTGGTCTGAGCTCTGTCATATACTGATTTAACTTATGCTTTACTCATATACTGCTTTAACTGATGCTTTATCCTTTAACTGATGCTTTACTCTGCTCTGGTTAGAGCTCACCTAGAGTATTGTGCTCAGTTTTGGGCCCCACAATTTAAGAAAGATACAGACAGGGTGGAATGTGTCCAGAGGAGGGCAACAAAGATAGTGAGGGGTCTGTAGACCGAGTCCTATGAGGAAAGGTTGAAGGAGCTGGGTATGTATAGCCTGGAGAGGAGACGACTGAAAGGTGATATGATAATCATCTTCTGGTACTTGAAGGGCTAGCAGGGATTTGGCACAGCACTTTCGGTCTCTTTGGTGCAGTACCTTCGTGTCCTCTGCTTCGGTGACCCTTCTCTCTACCTTAAGGAGTTTCAAAGTGACTTACAATCACCTTCACTTCCTCTCCCCACAACAGGCACTGAGAGAGTTCTGAGAGAACTGTGACTGGCCCAAGGTCACCCAGCAGGCTTCATGTGGAGGATCAAACTTGGTTCTCTAGATGAGAGTTTGCCTCTCTTTGCCCCCCAAGTCAGAATAATGAGACAAACAACAAGGGCCACTTTAACTATTTAATTGAACTCTCATTAAATGGCAAGGGATGTAAGTGGGAGCAGAACAGGCCAGGCAGGTGTCAAATCCAGCCAACCTCCTTGCCTATATATGGGCAAGCCACCAGCCCTGGTCTGGGGCCACTCCTCTGGCCCATGACCAGCAGCCCAGTGCACTGGTTACCCCCCAGGAGTGTCTATCCCTGAAGCCCTACAGCCTACAGGGAGGAGCCTACCTAAGAGGTTTCCAGAGGTGATCACCATTCCCAGCCCTGGGCCCTAAAACCCACAAGCCATTCCTGATGATCCCCTTGTTCCCAAGTGGGAATCAGCTGAAGGTGCTTACTGGCTCTGCTTTCCATACCCACACTACTCTGCCACGTGCAAGGCCAAGCCTTTGCTTTGGCCGCTGCAGCCATCTAACATCCCAAGGCTACCCTAATCCCCTGCCACAAGTCCTCAAGAAACAGATCATTGTCCTTGTTTGATAGGTGAACCCCGTCATCCCTGTACAGGTCCAGGAGTTCGACCCATATCCCAGGGTGAGGTAAATACCAACCCAGACTCCCCTCCATGGCCTTCCCCATCTGCCGGTTCACCTTCCTTCGAGCCTGGTTCAAACATCAGGGATCCCCAAGGCCACATCACACCCGATGTGGCAACAGTGCAGACCAAACAATCAGTGTATCCGACCACCACGCTCTTATCTGTACGAGGTCAGCCTTAGCTTGAAGCACCAACACAATGCCTTTCAACAAACCAAGGTCATTTCCACTGAGGTGGATGACTAAAACATGTGGGGGGCACCTGTCTACCCCCAAACAACAAAGGGAGGAGTCTGGGCCATCTCATTCCCCTCCTGCCCAACCATTTGGTGTGCACCCACTCCTGAGGCCCAACTGGGAACCAACTGGTATCCTCTTGGCCCAGTGGGCGGCCCTGAAAACCATGCTGTGGCTGCAGACTGTGACTCCTCATCTCACCCACCGGCCGCCAGCACCTGTAACGAGAACTATGTAAATACTAGGAACTCAAAACTTACATTTCCGAACATACCCTCTATAACAATAGGACCGCCAATGGCCAGTGTTACAGATCTCGGATGTGGAGCACCTCATAGCTGCCACAGTGGATGCGGCACCTATTCTAAAGGAGTGGGTCCCAAAGCAAAAGGCCCCCAAACCCAGCTACTCCAATGACTTCTAGGTCAATGACCAAAACTGGTACTTAGTAAGTGAGGAACCATCTCCATCCCCCAACCCCTGCCCCAACAAGTAGTGACGTAAGGCCAGTACAGGGCACAACTCCAGGTCTAAGCACTGACCCAGCTCCACAATGGAGCCTTTGGTCTGTTGGTCTGACTTAGACTGCCTAATAGTGATCTTCACCCTGTCTCCTGCCAGGTTAAGGTCACAATAACAAAGAACCTGACTGGATTTATCTTGCTGGGAGGCCACTATGAGCTTACTTAAATACAGCACTCCCAAAAAAGCAACCAATGCCACCATGTGGAAAAGGGAAGCCTCATATAGGTCAGCACAAAGGCCTGGCCACAAAGCCCTGAGGCCTTTTAGAACAGCCGGTGTCAAAGGCTCTCGAGTGTCCTCCCTGGAACCACCTTCCTGGGACCAACCCTCCAGCATCTTCCTGATATGAAAATCCCCAGTATAATCCTTGTAGCCCACTGCCTTACTGGCACAGGCAAGGGAGGACAACTTCCCCTTAATCGAGCAAACGGACAGGCCTTTCCTTTTTAAGCATACACAGAATTGTATTAACTGGGGTACCGGGATGAGCCAAACCCGTGGTAGGCCAACCTTCTGTCTAAAGGTCACAAATTCCTGACCTGCTCTCCTATAGGATCTTCTGGTCAATGGTGCAAGAGCTAACCCAATTGCCCTGTCGGCCTCAGGCCGCCAATCTCCCAAAAACTTGCTGGCATCCTTACCGGGGACTGATCTGCTTCTGGAGCCAACAGACGGAACCTCTCTATCTGTTTTCAGGAAAGAGCGTCAGCGACCCTGGTTTTTGCCCCCTGTACATGCCATGGTTAAAACAGAATATTGTTTTTTAGGCGAATTAACATGAATGCCCTGACCAATGCTATGACCTGAGCTGACCTGGAGAACAAGGAATTAATTGCCTGCACCGTGCCAAGTTTGTCACACCAGAAATGGACTGTATGACCAATGAAATCTGCCAACCACAGTCTCACTGCTTCTACAATTGGAAAGAATTCCAAGAAGGTTAGATCCTTGACTCACCCAGCCTGGAACCAGTCTGTTGGCCAATCCTCTGTGCACAATAACCCCAGAAGTAAATAACAAACCCAGAGGACCCAGCCATGTCAGAGGCAACTTGCAGCTCGGCCTCGATCAGTAGGTCCTCCCACCAAAAGGATATACCATTGTAGGATGCCAAAAAATCCTGCCAAACCAAAAGGTAGTCCCGAATTCCTTTTGTGACCCTAGTTCTATGGTGAGGCAGGCACAAACCCACAATGGCATCACAAAGGTGACATACAAATGCCCTACTGGGAGCCACCACCTTGCATGAAAAGTTCAAGTGGCCCACGAGCCACTGAAGTTCCAACAATGACATCTTCTGGAGGGTCATGGTGTGAACAATTAACTTCCACAACTCCTGAAGCTTTTCAGTGGGTAACCTTGACAACTGCCTCATGGTGTCAATTTCAATCCCCAAAAACGTCAAAACTGGGGTGGGGCTCTCCATATTTTCATGTGCCAATGGAACTCCAAGCTTCATAGCCAGCTTCAGAAAAGACTCAAGTAAAAACTGACAACAGCCGGTACCCAAACCACCCACAAACAAAAAATCATCAAGGTAGTGTGCAGTACTACTCTGATCAGTCCTGAACCACAGAGCCCACTCCAAAAATGAACTACATTTTTCAAAAGCGGCACAGGACACAGAGCACCCCATAGGGAGAGCCCAGTCCATATAGAATTTCCCATCAAACGCAAAACCCAACAACTGAAAATCCCTAGGGTGAACCGGGAGGAGTCTAAAGGCCAATTTGATGTCACACTTGGCTAGTTTGGCTCTGCATCTGCAACGACAAACTACCTTCATGGCCTGGTCAAATGAAGTGTACCTGATGGAACAGAGCTCCTCAAGCATCACATCATTAACCGAGCTGCCATGAGGATAAGACAAATGGTGTATAAGTCTATACTCCACTGCTGCCTTCTTGGACACCATTCCCAGAGGAGACATCCTTAAACTGGGAACCAGAGGTGATGCGAAGGGGCACAAAACTCTCCCTTCCTTACATTCCTTATTAATTTTGGGGGGCACAATGTCCTCCATCCCCTTAAGGGACCTAAGATTAGAAACCCAGTAAGGCCTCCTATCACCCTGATAAGAAATCCTAAAACCAAACTTAAACCCCCTCTAACAGATAACCACCATCCTGTCGATTAGGATAGTCTCATAACAAGCACACTAACACCTACACACTGATAGGACTAGGACCCTTTTTCAGCAGTACTGTGCTGGCCCGTTACCCCTGAGGTGTGTTTCCTGCCCTGAGTACCTGACCTTCCTCTCAGTTTTGGGCAACCAGAGAATGGATGGGGGCCTGCGCACAGTGGGCACTCATCCCGAAAGGAACAAACCTTCCTGCTGCAGGTGCCCTGTGAGGTGAATTTTCAGAAGAGAAGGCACTTCTGAGGGCCTGCCCAGCTTGAGTCCTAGCAGTAGGTTGCCCCTGAAGCCTCTGAACCACATGGCCACTATCAGAATGATCTCCAACTACTGGCCGAGAAGAAGACATCGACTGGAGCCAAAAATGAGGATGGATCTGATCCCATCTCAAGGAAGGATTCATGGTGGCCTGAAAGCCCTCATCATACTCCAGCCAGGCGAGCCCCATGAAACCCGTATATACCTTGTATATGATGTCCATATACTGTAGCATCGGCGAGGCATGCCATGGCTGATGGTGACCTATGATTCCTATATAAATCAAGAACCCTGGGTGCCAATTGGCCCAGATCCTATCTGCCCTCCGCTTAAGGCACTCCTTATCACACTCATCCAAGTCCTCTTTGTCCTTCTTCTCCAATTCCCTAAATAAGAGGATAACACATCAATAAAATCCCCTTTAAGAATCTTATCCCTGGTGGCCACTGAAAGATGGTCTCCCAAGGGCATAGCCAAATCGCTGCTAGGCAATACTTTTGCTGGAACTTGTTCATATGTGTACCCACCTGGGGTGGGACCAGACCACCCAGGCCACCTGCCCAGCAGGTACAGGTATGCTGGGTGCAGAATGCCTCACCACCCATGTGGTGGAGGTGAACCCTGCCACCCTGCCCTTGCTGAGGACGTACTCCCAGCAGTCTGCTTGGCAACTGACCCGGTGTTACTCTGACCCCCAGGGCCCCATGGCCACGCATTTGAATCCTGGAGAACATTGCCCTCTTTACCTTCTTGAGACAGAGGTACCTTGTAGAGCTCCAACTGGCGCCCATCTGCAGCATCTTCACCCTGTTGACCACTGCCTTGCTGCTCTGTAACAGCAGTCCTGGTCGTGCATGCACACAATGACCCCTGACCATCTTCCAACATTGCCAAGCATGCCAACACTTGCTCCTGGAAGGAAGAAGCAGATTTGGACTTAGCTTTTTTGGCCCCAGCCGGAGCACCAGGTAGTGGGGGGGCTTCTCACATTGTTGCTCCAGGGCCTCAAGGTGTGCCAGAATGGCCACATTAACTGGATCCCCATCATCATCTGAGGACTCCTGCTCCACCGGCCTCTGAATGGGCTTTTTAGGTGCCGGCTGCTTGCCCTTAGATGAGCCTTGGCCTTTTTGGGTGTCATGAATCCAAATTCTCACTCCCTACCAATGTTAATCACAGCACAACCACGTGAGCAGGGGGGATCAAGGCAGAATTTGAGGGAAAGCCTGCCCGGGCCAACCAGGCAAGAAAGCCACGTCAGGTCCCATCCACCTAGCACACATACCCTCTTCACCCCACCGCATGGCCCCTGGTCTTAGTTATATTATTATTGTTATTATTTTAAATGCTCATCACCAAAAAGGGGAGGGGGAGGCTGCAAGCAGAAACCCAAGCTCTCCACCCACTAGGCCCACCAACAGGTGCGGAGCCACTCAACATCCCATCGCCTAAACAGTGAGGGGGATCATTGCTGCTACCCCAGGCCATCACTACCATTAGACCAAGCCCCACCAGATCCCTGGGCTGCCACCACAGCCAGAAACCCCCAGCACCACCCTCAAGTGTGCTGCAATGAAAGGCAGGCTGCACATGACCCATTGGGCAGACAGCTACTCCTGGGCCCACCTAGCTGCAAGGGCCCCTCAGCTGCCTGGGCCCACTGAGCCCAAGGCATGGCAACCTACTCCCACTATCACCCGAGGCCCCAAGAACCCTGCCAGTCTGCCACCACTACAGAGGGACCGCCACTCCCGCCTCAACACCACTGCCACTGCTCCACTGCCTCCAATGTCGCTGCTGCCTCCAGATGGAGCTCCAGGCCACAAGTAGGCCTCCCAGCTCCCCGACTCATTTGTGCTTGGAGCTCCTTCCTCTGAGCACGAGGCAACGATTTGGTGTGGGCAGGAACAGGGCTGAGCCTATAAAGTCCACCCCTGCCCCCATCCGCCATTGCAATGCAATGCTGCTGTTTGCCTCACCCTCCTCCCAGGCAGCAAAATGGCCCCAGCACTCCATTGGCATTGCCAGGAGCGCAGGAGCCCGATAACCCCTACAACAATGCTGGGAATGGAAAACAACTTAAGTCAGGGGAGTTGTATTTGGTTACATTAATTAAGAGGTGCTGCCTTACACGTGGGTAGCCCTAAAAGCAAGGCACCCCACTATTGACCTGAACCAAAGTCAAGCACTCTCAGCTTGAACCTCAGAGTCAGCATGTGAACACTTTGCAAAAAAAGGTATTTCATATTCAGGTTTTCATACAAGGCAGCCCTCCAAGGCAATATTCAACCTCTCCTCCTCCAGCAGCGACAACAAAGGCAGGTTCCTCCAGGTGTAGTATCTGCATTTCTAAAGCTATTCAGAGGCCACCTGGTGAATAGCCCTTCTATCTCCAGAATGTCACCTAGCCCTTTTGTGTGCACCTATGTCTAGGCGAGAATCCTTTGTCTCCAAAACTATCTTTCCTGCTCCGTCCCTCAGGATACCAACATAAACCAATGTCATACATTCAAATGTTTAGCAATCATTTCTTATGCTAATCAGGCACCCATTTATACTTTTTGTTTAAATCTGGGAACATATTCAACTCACCTAGATTGGACCATTAAGGGTCATCATATGTATTCAGATCCCACTGTAGTCCCATCAAGGGTTATTGTGCAGCTAGACTCTGCCCTTTGGGACACAATTGGTCACACCTGAATTAGGTTCCGTCAGGTACCACACCTCCATGGACTCCTTATTGGTCTAGAAAATCTATTGTTCTCACCTGATACCAGCCCCCAAGGCTGTTCATTGGTCTGCATTTTTTTCCAAAGTCTATATCTGTCAGAGCACATGGCCTCAGATTGTGTGTCTGCCCCTGATGCCAACTGGCAGTTCACCCCTAAACCTTTGGTTTGGACCATAATCCCATGCCCATGGACCCCTGCACATCTGGACAGGTTGTATCACCCCATAACTGATCCCTCTATTCGCTATCAATCACCTTTGCTTTCTTAGTTCTGTATTGCTTGCACTTTTTGAATGTTTAGTGTGCCTGTAATTAGAGAAATACTTCAATAAAAACTATTTAATTTACTTTTCAAATCTGGAGTCTTCCTATTGTGCCAAACCTCGGTATACAAGTGGTCTGTGGCCCCTGTACTGCTCTGACCTTGCTTGCTGCCTAGTTAATTTCCCCAAACAAGGAAGGCCATTGGTGGTAACACCACCTGTATACTTAGATTCCCCTTTCCAGTTATCTTAGTCTGCTTTTTCTAGGCTAGTGTAGAGGACTGTGCCCTGACCTGGTTGGCCCAGACTAGCTTGATCTCATCAGATCATAGAAGCTTCAGTCATGAGTAGTATTTGTATGGGACACCACCAAGGAATACTAGGGTTGCTATGCAGAGGAAGACAATGGCAAACCACCTATGAACATCTCTTGCCTTGAAACTCTATGAGGTTGTCACAAGTCAGCTGCAAATTGACAGCACATTGCACACACATACACTTGGATTGGAGACAGCATGTGCAAAAAAAAAAGGTTGAAGATGGAAACATAAGGACAATTAGTGTGCTCAGTTTCCTAAGCTTATATGTTCTTGTTCTCAAAGCCTTCTGCTTTGCTTCAGTACCAAGTATACCTCATGGCCTATGCTCTTCACAGTCCAGTTTCTCTTGTTTTGCATTCCCTTTGTCTTCTCATAGTCAAATCAACTCTTCTCTTCTTCAACAGGGGACAAGAAAGTGCTTCACAAACAATTTAATAGATTCTGACATTTGATGTAATGTATTTAAAGTGTCTCCAGAAAATAATGGTATCTGCCTTTCAAATGTGGGGATTAAAACCTTAATTCATAGAAGAAGTTTTTAATAAAAAGGTATTAGTTCCCTCCAGCAAGTTGTCAGTGATCTATTGGACACCTTCTGAGCATGCTAAATAATAGTACCTTTAATTGACAGGGAAAGGGAGACAGAATAGGGTCCTTGTAAATTCAAGGACCTCCTTCAACACCAGCTGGATTTTATAACATCTGAAACTATTTTTATAATACTTGTAAATGCCATTGTCTCTTGCAGTGGTCAATTGGGATTCTTCTACCTCGTCTATTTGGATGCCTCTTCATGCTGTTGTAAGTTTTAGCAGTACTTACCCAGAGCGTGCTGAAACATTAAGCTTGTATTCAACATGAGGAATAGGGAGCTGTTATAGTTACCAATTAAAGCTTTGGAAATCCCATTCAAAGTGAAATGGTTTTGAAGATAAACCATATTTTAATCTTTTATGTTTATGAATATTTTCATCCCCCTTAGTCCTAGAAATTTTTATTTTGTGTTAGTTGTGATAAGTTACATACAGCTTTTAATAATGTGGGCTTTTGTTAACCTTCTGCATTTTATTTATGAATGTAAACTAATCAGATTTTATTAGGCACTGATATAGTCTGGTCTTAAGCAAAATTATACCCTACTAACCACAAACTTCACTTGATTTAGAAAGATGTATCTCTGCTTAGGAGTGCCCTGACAATCTAACATTTTAACTGTATATGTATGCCTATAGTTTGGCTTTGTTCTTATCTTTTTTTGAAGAGATAAATTAAACTTTTCTTGTCACTGAAAACATACTGTCATTACATAGTGTGCACTTATTCTATGGAAAGTTGGTTTATGTCTTGTATTTACATCACCTTACTCCTCCCAAATAAAGGACGGAAATGTATGTATCACGCCTTCACACAAGAGTACAAACTAGGGCTGTGCAGAAAAAAATCGGTTTTTCAGGATTTGGGTATAATAAAGGCAATTTTTTTCAGGATTCCCAAATATACCCAAATACTAATGCCAGTATTGTATTGTTATTCAATTTTTTTTCAGAATTCCCGAAAATTTCCAGGTCCATTATATCCTATGTGGCCATTGTAGTTAATGGAAAAATGTTCTAACAAGTATTCAGGAGGTTTGGGGGGAGGTGGTTTGAGATAGAGGCACCAAATTTATACTGTAGCTGCTGGAGCCTCTCCCCAAAAGACCCCCCCAAGTTTGGAAAAGATTGGGCCAGAGGGTCCAATTCTAGGGGCATCCAAAGAGGGTGCCCCCATTCCTCCATTGTTTCCTATGAGGATGGGGAAAAGGCAGGCAGCAGTGTCTCCCTGAGAACCTCTCTGAAAGTGAGGTGTGGTGGTGTGAGGGGGCATATTTGCCAGGCCAGCAGCAGAAACAGTGCCAGTGTGGCAGTCAATGCCCAAATCCAACAGAATTCAGGTCAAATCAGAGAATCTCTGCAGTATAAAGTGAGGGGGCAGGTTTGCCAGACCAGCAGCAGAACCTGTGCAATGCCCCCCCCGGAACCAGAGCCACTGTGGAAGTCAGTGCTCAAACCCAACAGGACTCAGATCAATTCAGAGGGTCTCTGGGGGCATGTTTGCCAGGCCAGCAGCAGAACCAGTGCAACATAATCATCACAACGATAAGCCTTGCCCAGTAATGCCTCAGAAAGTGAGAGAGGGGGGGTAGTGTCTGTCCACTGATCCTCCTCTCTCAGCAGCAGTACACCACCCATAACTGCCTGCCTCAGAGGAGGAGACTTAGCCTAGGTGCAGCAGCTGCCCTTCATCACAGGCTCTCTCCCATCTCACCCCTGCAAAAGAAAATTATTTTTCAGTTTGCATTCATTATTTATGGTGCTCCTGTGGGTTCTGTTGGTTTCTGTCTGGCTGCTTGGCATCTACCCTACTCTACCTTGTTCATCTCCATCAAGATGCCCATCAGTGGCTATTAGCCACAAGGTATAGATAGGGCCTCTGGGGCAAGTGATGCTCTGTATTCTTGGTGCTTGGGAGGGTCAACAGTGGGAGAGTTTCTAGTGTCCTGGCCACACTGCTGGACCTCCTGATGGCACCTGGTATTTTTGGCCACTGTGTGACAGAGTGCTGGACTAGAAGGGCCATTGGCCTGATCCAACTTTGGCTTCTCTTATGTTCTTAAGATGGAGAACAGTTTTTGTGCTGCTGTTTTAATTTCAGCATGCAATTTTGGTTTGGGGTGGCTGGTAACTCAGGTGCATACACACACCACCCTCAACATCACCTTGCACTGCATGGCTACCAGGGTTCTGTAGAGGTATTTCTGCTGCTGGCGGAATGGATGGGAGATTGCTGGGGCATTTCTGTGCCAATCAAAATGGCTATGGCCCTGGCTGCTACTTCTCCATAGCCTCTCTACTTCTAATTATGGGAAGATCAGGTAACCCAACTCCCCAGCACAGACCAAGAGGGGATGCAGGCACAAGTATGTGTGCTCACTTCAATATCCCTCAAAGTCCAGGACTGGGAAACTGAACAGTGGTAAGTTGACCTTCAGGAAGACCAAGTGCTCAACTGACCAGGGAAGCAGGCATGAGCGATGCGAGCAGACAATGTTGCCTGCATGGGAAAAAACGTGTTCACTCTGCATGCTTGTCAGAGGGCATGAGAGGAGCTTCTGGGCCACAGCAGAGAGGTCCGGCCAGACCACCTCCTTCATGGCCCAGTAGCTCAGTGGACAGGTTGCCTGTGACTCATACAGTTCTGAAAGGTACTCCCTCACCATTGCAGCCTCTGTGTCCTTTCTCATGTGCCTGTTGCTCCCAGAAGAGGGGCCAAAAATCTGCCTGATGACTGGGGAGATGGAGGACGAACAGCAGAGGAGCTGCTTGCACTCACCTCTCCCTCAGCTATTGCCAATGTGCCCCTCTTGGCACCTCCGGTGCTCATCTCACTGGCAGAGCTCATCTCACCATTGAGCGAACTTGTTAGCGATCTTGCCTTTGATGTGCGGGTCACACATGGTCACCAGCATGTAGACCTTTTGCTGGAGGATAGACTGAAAGCAGTCCTCAAGTCCATCTTGCAGCCTTCTCACCGGTGCACACGCTGCTGGAAGCAGGTCTGCACATCCTGCAGCCAGTTCCAGAAATGAGGCCAAGTCCAGACTTGCTGTGTCAGATGAGAGCATTTCTGTGTAGCTCTTAAAGGGCTTAAGAACTTCTACAGCCTGAGAGATGGTTAATCAGTCCTCCTGGTTGAGCCGGCTCTCTTTCCAAATGACCCTGCTCTCAGAGATCAGGGCAGTCAGGGCTCTCTCCTGCTTCACCAAGCATTCAAGCATGACACAGGTGGAGTTCCAGCAAGTGGTGACATCACCAAGCAGGCAGTGCACAGGCATGCCTGTCAGCATCTGCTTCTCACACAGCAGAAAGGTGTCCTTCGCACTGCAAGAGAAGTGACTCACGATGTACCAGCATTTCTGGAGGAGATGCTGGAACTCATGGGTCACAGCATCCAGATTGGGATCCTCTGCAGAACCCAAACCCAAAGCATCCTTAACCATGAGGTGGAGAAGGTGGGCTACACAGTAAATGCACATCAGACCCAGTCGCTTTGCTGCTGACCTGCTGTTTGTGCCACCATCGGTCACCATGTAGCCCATGGTGAAGTCCCTGCCTACCCACACCACTAACTGTCTCTCAGTGGTGGTTGAGATGTTGTCCTCTGTGTATGGCCCGTCAAGTTTCTCAATGTGGAGCAGAGCCTGGCAATATCTGGCCCAGTGGCCCTGACCCTGGCTGACACTAGTTCTACCACCCCCACCCAAAATATTGCTTGGTTGCCACCAGTGTGCAGTCAATGAAAGATAAAAAATAATGCACCTGACAGGAGGTCCAGATGTTGGACGTAAAGTGCACGGCTCTCCCATGAGCGTGGGACAATTGTCCCTTCATGTGGTCCCTAGCAGCCCTGTACAATGAAGGCATCACAGTCCTGCTCAGCGTGGTGCCAGCAGAATGTGTGTACCAGGGATAGGCATCCTGGAGCAGCCTGCGGAAACCAACTTCTTCAACTGTAGAGAAGGGGTTCCTGTCTAAAGCAAGCATTTCATCAATGAAGTGACTGTCCCTCTTGTTACCTTTCCCCAAAACTCAACCATAAAGATAGTTCTTGCTGCCCCTCCTCCTGCTGCTAAGCCTTGGCAGCAACAGCTTGAGGAGGAACTGCCTGAGCAGCAGACCCCTGCCCAGTGTCAGCACCTGCAGGAACCTCTGCTGGGGCCACACCAGAAGCATCCTTCTAAGGTGTTGTGTACCAACTGAGGTCCACACAAGCGGTCGCCTTTGCACGCAGTCATGCGAATGGGCAAAGCTTCGCTTCCTGAGACAATAGCCAGCACGGATCCTAGGACAGACCTATCTGTCAACCAGGATCCAAGCAGTAACCTATGGGGAATTGGGGGCACTGTAAAGAAGCCTATCATGGGTGTGGTTGTGTGTGGGGTGTGGTTTGCGACAGGGATTTAAGCAGGCCTCAGGTCCTGCTGACGCTCAGTCTTTGGTGTCTGGAATAAATAAACGATGAGCTGATTCACTAACTATAGCACCTAGAACTCAGTACTTTACAGTGGTGATGAGGATGGGATCCTGTGAGCACGCCTAATCCGGCCTCTGACACGGAATGACCATTGGAGTTTTCAGACTCACCACAAAGTGAAGCACCGCACACTGAGGTCCAGCTCACCACGCCCCACATCACTGCACATGGCTGCCTCTCTGGGACAAATCTCCATCTTCGACCCCACTCACCCCAAGTTATGGGAGGCATGGGTCAAACAGCTAAAGTATTTCTTCCAGGTCCAAGATACTGACGATGCTAAGAAGAAAGCGTGGCTGCTCAGCACATGCGGAGTCACAATGATCCACCTGGAACAGAGCCTCATCACTCCCATAACCCTAGAAGGCGCTACCTACAATGAGCTGGTCAAGGCCCTCACTGACTGCTTCACTCCAAAACCATCAAAGATGGTGATGCACATGGACTTCTTTGCACGCAACCAAAGATCTGGAGAAGTGGCCACCGTGTTCATGGCTGATGTTCGCAGGTTGGCAATCAACTGTGACTTCCCCACCATCAAGGATGCCCTCTTAAACCAATTTGTTTGGGGCATCCGGAACCGGAAGCTTCAAAGAAAACTTGTTGGCCATGAGGACCTCAACTTGGATCAGGCATTGTGGGTGGCCACAGTGTTTGAAAAAGCCCAGCGGGATTGCCAGGCTCAAGCGACCTATCAGACCACCATCTCTCTGAGCCCCGAAGCCTCGGATGAAGACGAGATACTCCAAGTCTGATGGCCCACCTGCCATGACTCGTGTGCTCCATCCATGGGTTCCCCAACTGG
Organism: Gekko gecko; assembly: GCA_029375565.1. NCBI lineage: Eukaryota > Metazoa > Chordata > Lepidosauria > Squamata > Gekkonidae > Gekko > Gekko gecko. The sequence goes on from JAPDNY010000001.1 coordinate 268,755,039, forward strand.
CAAGGACCACCGCTCAAGTGCCCACCCAAGCGCACTGTGCCAGCTGCGGCAAAGACCAAGAACGTCACTCCTGCAGGTTCCGCAACATGATCTGCCAGTCCTGTGGCAATTCTGGCCATCTAGCAAGAGTTTGCCGATCCCGAGGGAACCATAGATGATGGGTGACACCACACCAGGAGGAAACGGAACTGCACGCCATGAGCCTCAGCCACCAGCACCAGGTAATGAATTTGCCCCAAGATTCCCCCAACAAAATACATGTAACGGTGCTAATAGAGGGGTCCCCATGTGAGATGGAGATAGACACAGGCTCTTCTTTCTCCGTCATCTCTGCAGAGACTCTCAGGACACTCTGCCCCTAAGAGGGGCCCCTCTTAGACAAACCAGGCAGCCTCACTTTACGGGACTTCCAAAGGAACCCAGTGGCCATCAAGGGGTGTGGCAAATTCAGGGCGCAGTATAAGGACTTCAAGGGACAGTTGGATTTGCAGGTGGTGGAAGGCAGTCTCACAAGCCTGCTGGGACTGTCATGGTTTGGGTTCTTGGGGTTTGGAGTGACCAGGGTTAACCAAGTGCAGCCACAGGATTTTAATGCTGTCTGTGACGAGTTCCCACCCATGTTCAACGGGACGCTCAGACACTACACCGGACCTTCGATTTCCCTCAATCTGAACCCGGAACTACGGCCCGTCCACATGAAGGCCAGGCACGCCCCATTTGCATTATGGCCAAAGATAGATGGTGAGCTAGACTGCCTGGTGGAACAAGAGGTCCTTGAGCCTGTCCCTCATGCCCTCTGGGAGACCCCCATCATCACGTTGGTGAAGCTGACCAGGGTCGTAGGGATATGTGCAGACTATAAATGCACCATCAATAAAGCGCTACAGGATCATGCATATCCCACCCCCATCACAAGCCACGTGCTTACCTCCCTAGCAGGTGCAAAGATTTTTGGTAAGCTAGATCTGGCCCAAGCATACCAGCAGCTACCGGTGGACGATGCCACTGCTGAGGCCCAGACCACAGTGACCCACAGGGGGGTGTTCAGGGTGCAGCAGCTGCAGTTCAGGGTTAGTGTAGCCACGGGGATTTTCCAAAATCTCATGGACTGTTTGCTTAAAGGTATCCCTGGGGTCCAGCCCTTCTTTGATGATGTTTCAATAGCAGCTCCCAATGCTGAGACCTTCTCCACATGGCTGTGATCTGTCCTCCAATGCTTCAATGGCACTGGGTTGAAGGTTAAATGTGAGAAGTGCCTGCTCGGAGTTCCGTGGGAGGAATTCCTTGGGTTTGCAGTCAGTGCACAAGGCATCCACCCCACACAGGACAAGATCTGTGCCATCTTTCAAGTGCCAATTCCTCCCTCCAATGCCAAACTCCAGGCTTTCTTGGGCCTCCTCATTTTTTACCACTCCTTCCTGCCACGTAAGGCTGCAGTTGCAGAGGCTATGCATCGCCTCCTGGATAAACATGCATCGTGGGTCTGGGGTCCCAAACATGCCACCGCCTTCAGGGCAGTGATGGAACTGTTGACCTCCAACGCGGTCCTTGATCATTTTGATGAGTCCCTTCCTGTGGTCCTGGCATGTGATACTTCCCCGTACAGGGTGGGGGCGGTCCTGGGGCACCAGCTAGCTAATGGCCACGAGGTGCCTGTCGCTTACTATTCATGCACCCTGTCTGCGGCCAAGCACAACTATGTGCAAATTGACAAACAGGCTACATTAGGGAAGAGGACCACATGTGGCCTCTTCATTGTACCACTCTGGTCAGAGGTTGAAGAGGTACCAGATGGCTCTGGAGTGGTCCTGCACAGTGGTGGGGGGGAACTGCAGCCGTCTCCCTCTCCTCCACCCCTCTAGTCTTCTCCTTAGCCTTGCCCCCAGGGCCCCTCTGTGTTCCCTTTCTGCCACTCATGTTTCCCCGGGCCAAGCTCAGCCTAACTTGTGGGGAGGGTATTAGACACCTAACTTACCTGCACTATCATCTGGCCCTAAAACAGCCTCCCACCCCAAAAAAACTAGGTTTTTGTTTCTTTCAGTAGAGTCTAACCTAACTTTTTCTCTTATTTTCTTGGTTTGTTTTTTTAGAACTAGTGGTGAATTCCTACACTGACTCTGACTATGGTTTAAAGACTGTCCTTGAGATGTGGCTTGGAAACCTTCTAAAAAGTTTTAGGGTTTTAATCAAAGTACTACTATCTAGATTCTAATGGAACCAGCCTGATTTCCTGTGAAATGCAGGTGCTCCCTAATTGAAACACACAAGCTAAAGGGGGAAAATTTCCCTGAAAAAAGGGCCTGGCTTCACCAAAATTCAGTCAGAGTGCAAACTACAGCACACTACTTTTTGTGAAGTAAATATATGCTACTTATACCTCTGTTTTATAAGCTGAAAACAAACCTGGTCTTTTTTTGTCCTCCTAGCACTGGCCTAGTTAAAGGTAAAACAGCTAAAGCTCTATGCTGAGATTCATTTAAAAATATTAGTTAAAAATACCTGAAACCTTTATTAAAAACCTATTTAACAATGGTACAGCAACTAAACCAGAAGCACACACAGAGCAATGACCCCACCCCTAAGAAAGCCAAAAGTCCACAGAAATATAGCAACTTAAACCTGCTAAAAGGCAACAGAACCATTAAAAGGCAACAGACAGAGCCTAGGCCCCAGGCAGAAGGCCTACTCAGTAACCCCCCCCCAAAAAAAAGCCCCAACAAGTCCAAAAAACACAATACAAGGAACTTAAAAAATTGAAACTGCAAAAAGGCATCAGAACCACAAAGCACAGGAACCAAAAACAGAGAGCCTAGGCCCCAGGCAGAAGGCCTAGTCAGTACCCTCTCCCCCCAAAAAAAATCCCAAGCCCAGAAAATGCAATACAAAGAACTTAAAAAATTGAAACTGCAAGACAACAGAACCACAAAGCACAAGAACCAAAAACAGCCTAGGCCCCAGGCAGAAGGCCAAGTCCCCCAAAAGCCCTAACAAGCCAAGAAATAAAATATCAAGTACAGTAAAAATAAATTAAACTGAAAAAACAACTGGCTGGCAAGAAAACCACAAACTAGAAGAACCCTCCCCCCAAAAAAAACCCCAAGAAGAGGCCTGAGAGGCCCACCTACCACCACCACACCAACTCCAGGCCCCAAACTCACCCAACCCACAACTAAATAATAAAAGTTTTTTAAAAGTGGCCCTAATATAATTCAAACCAACGATGTCTTCTCTTCAGTCTTCTTCTGTTGTCTTAGTCTGAAGTAATCCAAGTCAGCAGCAGCAGGAAAGCAGGCTCAGAGCAGTGGCTGCAGCAGAAGCCAGCCTCACAATCTTCAACCCTCGCTCTCTCTCAGCAGCAGGAACAGGAATGGAGTCAGCTAGTCAGAGACTCCTGCTTTAATGCTCTCTGGGCATACACAGAAAGATTTCAAAAAGTAACAAACTTCTGTGATGGGCCAGAGAGCAGTATACCAAATCCTATTGGCCAGTGCATCTCCCCTGGAAAAGGAGCAAGCTAGAAGTTGGGCTTCAACAAATGAAGCCAGCAGCAACAACAGCCTTGCAAAAAGTTGCAATCTGCTATGGCATTTGCTAATACATTGCAGTGATTGGCTGTCTCCAAGGTCCCTCTTCCCCCTCCCTTCTGGAAAACAGAGCAAAAGGTGGGAAAGAGGCAGGGCTATTTTTGTGCAGGAACGCATAGGAACAGAGTTCTGGCTGGCTCCCAAATTGACCACACCCAGCAGGAACTCATTAGCATAATAGGCCACACCCAACAGCAGAAACTCATTATGATTGGCTACATTAGGGGTGTGTGGCCTAGCATGCAAAGGAGTTCCTGCTACCAAAAAAGCCCTGGGTTTTGACAACAAATAAGGTAAACAGAATAAGAAGCAAAACGTGGGTGTGGCTGGATGACCACACTTCTGAGAACATGGGGTGTGTGGCTTAATATGCAAATGAGCTGTGCTGTCAGGGTGTGGCCTAATATGCTAATGAGTTTCTGCTGATGGGTGTGGCCTATTTTGCTAATGAGTTCCTGCTGGACTTTTCCTACAAAAAAAGCCCGGGAAAGAGGCAAAAATAGTGAGGAAAACAAGGTGAGTAGAACTCTTTACATTTTAAGGCCTCCCAGAGCCCAAATTTTTTGGCAGCCAAATCAGCTCAGGGAAGCTGATTCAGTATCCTGAAAAAATGCCAAAAAGGGACCGGAACAATTTGTAGGAAAACTGGCCTGCATGCCCATTTTCTGGGCATATGGGGATTTTTATGTATTTATTTTATTGAATTTGTATCCCACTCTCCCTGCATAGCAGGCTCAGGGCGGGTTCCATCAGGTACAGTAATCAATATACAATATACAAAGAATTAAAAACCTTAATAAAATACAATAACATTCCTATGAAACAAATTCTGGTCAAAGCTTCACACATGCAGTCTATTTTAAGTATTGCTCCCTAGATGGTGATACAGATCTGACTCGTGGAGGGGAGGCCCAATAGAGGGGGGATGCCCACCACCCTAACTAAATGCCCGGCAGAAGAGCTCTGTCTTTCAGGCCCTGTGGAAGTAAAAGGTCCCACAGGGCCCTGATTTCATATGGAAGCTCATTCCACCAAGTAGGGGCCAGGTAGGAGTCTAGTCTAAAAAAGATGCACATCCTTAGGGCTGGGGACCTCCAGAAGATGTTGGTTGGCAGATTGTAAAGTCCTTCAGGGCTCAAAGAGGGAGAGGTGGTCTCATAGATCTGCAGGCCCCTGACCATATAGGGCTTTAAAGGTGAGCACCAGTGCCTTGAAACAGATTCGGTACTCAACAGGCAGCCAGTACAGTTCATGCAGCACTGGGTGGATCCACATCTACACAGACAATGAAGTCAACATCTGTGTTGCTGTGTTCCACACCAGCTGCAGCTTCTGGAGCAGAATCAAGGCAGTCCCACATAGAATTACAATAGTCCAGTCTGGAAGTGACCATTGCATGGGCCACTGTAGCCAGGTCCCAGGGGTTGAGATATGGGGCCAAATGCCTGATCTGTCTCAGGTGGAAAAAGGCAGAACTGGCAGTGGTGGTGACCTGAGTCTCCATAGTTAGTGAGGCATACAGGAACACCCCTAGGCTCTTCACCTTCAGTGTCAGCCTACTTTTTGCTATGTTCAAAATCCCTTGTGTCCCTTCATTTTACAAATAGAAGGAAAGATGTTTGGCTGGATGCAGTATGATGCTGGCTTCAAGGTCCCCCTTCAAGGTCCTTCCACAAGCTGCACACAGGGCAGACCACTCACTCTGCCACACTCTTGGTATGTCTCTGTAACACACTAACCACTACACCACAGTGGCTCTCAGCTTTGTAACTTTGGAAGGCTTCCTATATTTTTATATAATGAATAATGCTGGTATGAAATACAGACCTTTTTCAGAAAAAAACCCTCAAATTTCTCCTGTTGTTGTTCAGTCACACAGTTGAGTCCGATTCTTCGTGACCTCATGGACCACATCACGCCAGGCTCTCCTGTCTTCCGTGGTGCTCTGGAGTTTGCTTAATTCCATGTTCATTGCCTCGATAACACTGTCTAAGCATCTCATTCTTTGCTGTCCCCTTCTTATTTGACCTTCAATATTTCTCAGCATTAGAGTCTTCTCCAGTGAGTGCTCCCTTCTCATTTGGTGGCCAAAGTATTTAAGCTTCAGTATCTGGCCTTCCAGGGAACAGTCAGGGTTGATTTCTTTTAGGGTTGACTGATTTGATTTCCTTGCAGTCCAGGGGACTCTCAAGTGTCTTCTCCAGTACCATAATTCAAAATAATCTGTTCTTCAGCACTTGGCCTTCCTTATGGTCCAGCTCTTGCAGCCATACAGTACTACTGGGAATACTATTGCAAGCTGAAAGTCCTCCTGACTCACCCCCACATGTGACTCATTTAAGGGAGCGTAGCAATCAGGCGAAGAGAGGCCAGGCTACAGGAGAGATGCTCAGCTAGCCCAGAGTTCTAACAGGAGCCTGGGCAATTGTGCAGCTGGCTAATTGGTAGCAGCATTTAACTCCACACTCTGGACAGTACTCTTAATGGAAGCAACAAGTCAGTTTTGTGCTGCTTGCATTCACTTCAGCTTGGCTCTTGCACCTAGACCTTCGGACACCCTGGCTTTGGGCTTGGCTCTGTATTCCTGGCTCCTGATTCCAGCTTGGCTTTGGACTATGCTTCTGGTTGATTTTGGACTTGGCTCTGTGTTTCTGGCTCCTAACCCTGGCTTGGCTTTGGACTTTGCACAGTCTTCTTGGCTCCTGACCTTGGCCTGTTCTGGATTCCCTTTGACTGGCACCCCAGCCCATGACATTTAGCCACTTCACCGCTTACTCCAAATCATTAATGAACAAGTTAAAAAGCATCAGACTGAGTACTGGTCCCTGCAGTACCCCACTGCTTACCACCCTCCACTGAGAAAATTGCCCATTTATACTCACTCTCTGCTTCCTATTAATTAGCCAGTTTTTGATCCACAAAAGGACTTGTCCTTTTATCCCATGACTATTAAACTTACTTAGGAGCCTTTGATGTGGAACTTTATCAAAAGCTTTCTGAAAGTCAAGGTAAACAACATCTATTGGGTCCCCCTTGTTCACATGTTTGTTCACTCTCTCACAGAACACTAATAGGTTAATGAGACAAGATCTTCCCTTACAGAACCCATGCTGAGTCTGCCTCAGTAGTTTTTGTTCATCAGTGTGCCTACTAATTCTTTCCTTTACAACAACTTCAGGAGATGTTGGTTCATAGAACACAATATTCTATAGGGCTCATATGGGAAGAGAACGTCTTGAAGATATGCAGGCCCCTAATTGTATACAGCTTTAAAGGTAAGCACCAACACCTTGAAATGGATCCGGAATGCAAAAGGCAGCCAGTGCAGGTTATACAGCACCAGGTGGATATGTGCCCACACAGGCAACATCAGCACCTGAGCCACTGCATTCTGTACTAGCTGCAATTTCCAGAGCAGAGTCAAGGAAAGCCTCACATAGAGAGAATTACAATAATCTAAACTGGAAGTTAGCGTTGCATGGATGACTGCAGCCAGATCGTGGCAGGTGAGGTATGGGGCCATCTGCCTGACCTGCCTCAGATGAAAAAAGGCAGACCTGGCAGTGGTGGTCACCTGGGCCTCCATAGTCAATGAAGCCTCCAGGAACACCCTAGGCTCTTCACCTTTGGCGTCAGCACTAAATGCTTCCATGCCAACTGTTCTATTTTTAATATGTTGTTGAAGGCTTTCAGGGCCAGAGTTCATTAGTTGCTGTAGATTTTCCAGGTTGTGTGGCCATGGTCTTGGCATTGTAGAACCTGATGTTTCATCAGTAGCTGTGACTGGCATCCTCAGAGGTATAACACAGAAAGATGGAGTACTCTCTTTGTCAAGGTGCCTCTTCACACCTGGCCCAGAAAAGAAGGAAGAACTGCATGCTGAAAGCCCTCCTGACTCACCCCTACATGTGACTCACCTCCACATACAAAAGAACCTCCTCAGGAAACAGGAAACCTCCTCAGGAAACAATCCATATACAAAATAACTTTCTCAGGAAAGCTTCTCCATTAGCATGTCCATAGCCTGGGGAACTCCTACAAGATAATGACTCAGCCTACCCACTTTCTGGAGTAGATCAAGTAATTTATTGTATTTAGCCATTGGCCATTACAAAATGCAAAATATTGTGGTGCATTCATAAAATGTTAAAACATTAAAACATTACAATACAGCCTTAGTGACCGGGTTAAAATTAACTGCTATTCTGTGATAAAAGGAAGATTAAAACAGCTTTGATAACCGAGTAACCTGCCCCTTAGATCTAATCTTAGCTGCTGCTAAAGCAAACAGGAAAACTCTATGGGCTAGATAAGCATCATTATCTGACAACAGGCACGCAATCTTCTCATTTTCTGGGGGTGCTTGCATACCTAATAGAATTCCTGCTAAAAATTTCTCTTGGAATGTTGTAAAGCAGACAATAGAGCATATAGTGAGGAATGTCCTCCACCTCTGGCAAACCACAAATGCAGAGACATTGTTCTTTTGGCATATGTAACGGCCAGCCAAAAGGGCTGTTTTCATAGTTTGGATTCTGGAGTAGATGTAAATTACTTACCTACCATTTTTCTTCTCACCTTGACACAGAGAGTACTCCATCTTTCTGTGTTTTACGTCTGAGGATGCCAGTCACAGCTACTGGCGAAATGTCAGGTTCTACAATGCCAAGACCATGACCATACAACCCGGAAAATCTACAGCAACTAATGTTCTATTTTTCTTTTAAAAAATGAATCATCCTATTTCTTTTTAGAAATCAAACCAGTTCAATTTGCAATTGCTTTTGGTGCTTCTTGTGGGCAGCATCTTGAGGGATTTGCTTTCCCCAGATAAGCAGCAAAGGTTTTTAATTTATCAATGTGACTTGAGGTTTTTTTTTTAAATCAACAGTTACATTTGACGGGATTTGCCTTTTACTTGCACTGGAATTTGTGTTATGTGTGTAATTGATGGATGTATTTCTCTTTCACCAAGACATTTACATTGTAGAACAGCAGCTCAACAACCTTGTGTTTCAAGAAGAGATATTACAGAAAAGGGTGAAGGAATGTGTGTTTCTAAAAAAAGATGTCCAGAAAGTGTTCTATAGAACAATCCATATTATATGGCAACAAAGACAAAAACAGATGTCTATCCTGTGTTTGGATTTTGGTTTAGAGTCAAGCATGCTTTTTTTCTCTGGCCATTTGACCCATGCCTTAAAGAACCTACTCAAAATATTTTGGAGCAGAGAAAGCCAGCAAAACGGAGGGTTTATTTTATATTCTTACTGGGAAGCATCTACTGTAGTATGAAGCAAAGTCAAGCATTATAACATTAATTTATTTAATACGTTATTAATGTGACTTCTGTGAAATCCTTCCATTTTGAACAAACAGAACTACAAATCTCTTTCAGTACAGCAAACATATCTTAAGATAACATTCTTCATTGTGGGGAGGGCTCAATATATAATGACCACACCAACAAGAGACTCCAGTTTTTAATAGGAAATGGCCAATAATTACTGCTAGATCAATCTTGTTTGTAAGGAAATACCAGAAAGGACGCAAAAGATGCTATCATCAAAGGTTAGAACAAGCTGTAGGCACAAGTATTCTTGGAGGAAACAAAAGTCTAAACACATTATGAAACTCAAGAAAAATTACAGTTAATCTTTTATATTTTCCACAATAATTAACAAATAGTATATTACTTAATATAAAAAAGCAAAGTTCATCTGTAATTTCTTACATATTGGTTGAAATATTTTTAATACCAGTGCTTGGCTTGGCTTGAACTTGATATGTTGCTTCCTTATGCAGATGTACAAGATAATCACTGAGACATGTGAATAGACATCCATTTACCAACTGGTATCTTGATGATATGCATGCATGCAACATTGGTAAGGTGATCAAAGGGACAAGAAAATGTCCTTTACTCCCTTTCTTTTCCCATTCATTTATGTAAGTTTCAGCAGTTACAGTTCTTCACTTTTCATTGTAGGTTTAAAGATTCATTTATATTGTGTATGCATGCCGTATGCTTTTTATATGTAATTCAGGCAGTATTTATGTGTACAATCTATGTCATTTATACATATATAATGCTGATTTATTGATGCACAAATCATATTTTACTAGGAAAGAGTCAGAGTAAGGAAACTAAAAATAGCACATAAAGAATCATGGGTTCTAGCTGAAGGAAGAAATGAAAATGAAATAAGGATTGAGGGTCAAAACAGCAGGATTGAAAAAGCAGAAAACCTCTGAATATCCAAAATACTGGTTACCAAAATAGGCAAGAATCACTTCAGAAGACATCCTCCATCCTAGAACTTCACAAGGGCTGAGTTCAGACTGGCAGTTTGCCATGTTTCAGCCACGTTTTACAAGCGGATTAAAGGAGGCGTTCACACAGGCACATTTGCCTGGAGTTTCCCCACCCGTAGTAAACCCATGCTCTTCTGCTTCACTCCCACACTTAAAAGATACCTGGTAAAAGTGGTAGCAAATCCCTGAGAGCCTGTTTATCCCGCTTCATTCCACTTCCAGGAAATGTGAATGCCAACCCGAAAAGCCAGGAGCAACCCGCTTTGCACATAAGGCAGCAGTGATATGATTGGCTGTGCTCCGCTCTACCGCCCAATGCAGTGCCAACGCAACGGGATCCTCCCCCAATCGGCTGGATGCGCTTATGTGCATGAGCGCATATGTGCACATAGCCAAATTACCAGGAAAAAAATGTTTACAGCCACGCCTCCGGGCCAGCAGTCTGAACGTTCCCACATGCCTCCTCCCGGTATGTTCCCACATCAGTCGGTGCAGTGTGACCGGGAAAACCTGGGACAGTTTGTTCTGGGGCTTTTTTGCCATGACTGGCTCCTGCTTCAAACTGCCAGTCTGAACTTAGCCAAGGTCTCTCTAAGGGAAAGGTCTCTCTAAAAAAAAGATACTTCTAAAATGTTACCTTTCAATTTGTTTTTGACAGATAAAAAGATTATTGAGGTATGCTGAAGCTTCTTCCTTTCTTGATACCCTATTCACTTCCTACTAGGGGTGTGCATTTGGATCTACACAAGCCAAAAATATACCTGAAAAATACCTTATAGGTATTTGTTAGGTATATTTTGGCTTCCCAAATGAATCCAGGTTTTCTCAGGAAAACCAGGAAAAATATCCCAAGAAAATCCCAGATAGATTTGGGATTTACTGGTAGCTCCCACCTCTCGGCTGTTTGTCGGGCTTCTACTGCAGTCCCTTTAATGTATAAATGCAAAAAGTTTAAAGGGACTGCAGAAGATAGCCTGAGGATCAGCTGTGCTGAGGGGAACAGACTGTTCCTGCTGGTTCAACTTGGGGCTGGCTTCTTGTGCAGCCCAGTTTCAACTGGGCTGCAGGAGAAGTCAACCCCAGAAGCTGCTGTGCTGCAAGGTGCAATCAGCTAGCTACAGCACATCAGATCTTGGGGCCAGCATCTCCTACAGCATGGTTTAAACCATGATGCAGGAAAAGCCATCCCAGCCAGGTCTGCATGTGGTAGGGAAAGACCTCCCTGCAGCACACAAATCCTGGGGCCAGATTCTCCTGCAGCACAGTTCATACCATGCTGCAGGAGAAACCAAGCCAACTCTGGGATCAGGTTGGCTCCCCCCCCCCCTTTTACCAGTTTTTTTCTTCTCTGGTCTATTGGACCCAAAAGAATTCAGGTTTTTCAGAAAATCCAAAATCCAAATACCAAACTTTTTTCATGTCCAATAGACCCGAACTGAAAAATACTAATAAATTGCACACACACTCTTTATCATATCAAAACACTGTTTTATGCCTAGGTAGTCTGCACTAGGGTTGTGCAAAAGAAATGTGATCCCCCCTCCAATTCAGGTCTATTGAACCTGGACAATATTTGTATTCCTGAACATTCCCAAATACCAGTATTGGTATTTTATTGGTATCCAGGTAAATATTTGGGAAACCCAAATTTATTTGGCTCCATTATACCCTATGGGGACCATCCCCATAGGGTATAATGGAGAATTTCACTCACCAGTGATTTAAAGTTTAAATGCCTTCATTTTATTCCCAGTGTCAGGCTGCCACTGTGGTGTGACTCCGTGAGTGAAGTGAAGTGATTTAAAGTTTAAATGCCTTCACTTCACTCATGGAGTCGGGCTGCCATTGTGGTGCAAGTCCACAAGTGAAGTGGTTTAAAGTTTAAATGCCTTCACTTCACTGCCAGAGTCAGGCTACCATCACAGCGTGACTCCATGAGTGAAGTGAAGTGATCTAAAGTTTAAATGCCTTCACTTCATTGCTGGAGTTGGGCCTCTGCCGCAGAGCTACTTCATGAGTGATGTGAAGTGATTTAAAGTTTAAATGCCTTCACTTCACTCTTGTAGTTGGCTCCAGTGGAGTGGACTACAATCTGGGAGTTGATGGCACAACTCAGCAAGCCTAAAAGGCATTTAAACTTTAGATCACTTCACTTCACTCCTGCCACAGCAGCATGACTCTGGGAGTGAAGTGAACACATTTGAACTTTAAATCACTTCACTCATGGAGTTGTGCTGCTGCTGTGATCTGGGAGACTCAAATTTGAATCTCCACTCTGCCATGGATACTTGCTTGGTGATCTTTGGCCAGTTAATCTCTTCCAGCATATATTACCCCATAAGAGTGTCTGCCCTGGCCTGCCAATCACATTAGGGAGAAACAGGAGCATTTTTAAAGTGAGACAAGCTCATGTTGCATTGTGATGTGTTCACTGGGGGAGAGGAGGGAACCAGTTGGTTTCTCTTTACAGAATAACTTAAGGAAAGGAAACCTGCCTATCCAAACAGAAGCAAAAAAAAATGCAACATTACCTAAAAATCACTTATATGCAAGAAGGTTGCAAACAGGAAATCAACAACCCCCAGGCAACCAAAAAAGAAAAACAATCCAAGAAACAAACTCCTCAGAAGCACAACAAGGAAAGGCAGAAGATCAAAACAAACTAGGGATTAATCAGCACAGAACCCAAAACAACAACAAATTCATACCTCTCCCAAACTACCCCACTTCAGTGACCAAATGACACCTCTTTACTATGCCCATCCCAGAGGCAAAGGAGGAAAGGCTTGCTAGTAATAATAAATTAATTATCAAAATGAATCAAGAAAAAAGTCCCACATAGTCCAGGCAGGACTTTTCTGGCCAAACAAGACATCTGTCCTAGGACACAAGGAGCAGTGCAGCACACAAGTGGCCCCAAACGGCCAATGTAAGTGACAGCTGGCATTTAAAATTTTCCTCCTCTCCAAGAAAGGCTGTGTGGCTGAGTTCAGACTGGCAGTTTGAAGCAGGAGCCAGTCATGGCAAAAAAGCCCCGGAACAAACTGTTTCAGGTTTTCCCGGTCACACGGAGCTGACTGATGTGGGAGCATACTGGGAGGAGGCGCACGGGAGTTCCAGACTGCTGGCCCGGAGACGTGGCTGTAAACGGCTTTTCCCTGGTAATTCGGCTATGTGTGCATAAGTGCATCTGGCTGATTGGGGGAGGATCCCGTTGCACTGGCACTGCATTGGGCGGTAGAGCGAAGCACAGCCAATCATATTGGTACTGCCTTATGCACAATGCTGGTTGCACCCGGCTTTTCGGGTTGGCGTTCACACTTCCCAGAAGCGGAATGAAGTGGGATAAATGGGCTCGCAGGGATTTACTACCGCTTTTACCAGGTAGCTTTTAAATGCAGGAGCAAAGCAGAACAGCACGGGTTGACTACGGGTGGGGAATGCCAGGTAGATGTGCCTGTGTGAATGCCCCCTTTAATCCGCTTGTAAAACGTGGCTGAAACGTGGCTATAGTGGAGCAAACTGCCAGTCTGAACTCAGGCTGTGATTGGCCAAGGCAGCTCTTCTGAATGGCCTCACAGCTAAGACTGGCTGAGAGAAATGCTGTTTCCTGGGAAACGGGGGTGGGGGGCAGGAAGGCAGGCTCTGTTAAATTCCCAACACTTAATTTATGATGTTAAAACAGATCTGGGAGTTGTTCCAGGAAGGCTTTGACTGCCTAGGAGAGAGGTTACCCAATCTAATGCCAGTTAAATTGGATGACTTTCAGGATCAGCAATATCTTTCTGCACAACCCAAAGGGCATTTCAGAACATTTGATAGCACTTAGACAATGTGAACACACAATGACATACATGCAATTGTCACAGTCCAAGAGGATAAAGTGTACATAAACTCACTGATTTCGCATAACTGTTTTTTGTGGCCAATATGTTTTGCTTGAATGTGTGCACACATTCCCCACAACATTCCCTACACATATTTCCCACAACACTATTGAATAATTTGACAGAAAACTGAATCTTTTAGAAAATAAAAATAATTAGAATCTAGCCAATAGATGACTTTAGAATATGCAGCATAGTGTACCTTTTCTGTCAAAATATTTTATGTTTTGAGGCTTGTCACTAGATGATATTGAAAATCACTAGCTTCCCTCTCAGCCAAAATAAAAATCTCTTTATGAATGCTTTGGGGCTAGTGCTAAAGAAACATTACGAGGAATGTCAATAAATGCTCTCAAGAAAAAAGAAATAAATGTAGATTACTTCTGTACACTTGAGGCAAAATACATTAATTCCATCAGTATCATGCATTTATAAGATCATAAAGTGAATCAGTATTTTTAAAGCTTTATCATGCCTTTAAAATTGCTTTTAATCTTTTCTTCTGTTTACAAGTGAATCAGAAGCTCCATATTGAATTAAAATGAAGTGATCTAGGAGTCATTTGAGAATATGTCTACACTATTAACATTCTACTATTTTCTCACTTTAGCAAACACTCAGGTTTAGGAGTGGTATTGCTTATCAAGTGTAAGAAAATTAACTGCATAATGAAAAGTATAATATTTAAAAAGGAGGGGACCACCTCTAGCTTTATGACCCATTTCATTTTATATGGTTAGCCAACAGAGGCTTTATGGTAGTTTACTTTGTGGATCATGGAGAGGATTCATTCTCAGTAGATGCTACCTAGAACACCCTTTCTTTGAGCCTCTAGAGCCCCATTACAGTGAACACATGAACATAGTAAGAACATTGATAGCAATATGTGCAAAAGTTTAAATGGACATGTTAAAGTGTAGAAATTTACCTTTGTTTAGAGAGAAAAAACCCGTAAAAGGTAATTAATGGATTGATTCTCCCATTGTATGTTTGTTTGTTACATTTGTTTGGGGTTTTGTTGTTTTGTTTGGTTGTTGTTATAAAATAAAAAAACATTTGAAAAAAAGACATTTGAAGAGGGGTGGGACCTCAGACAGGTACAATGCTGCAGACTCCACCCTCCAAATCAGCCATTCCCTCCTGGGCAACCATTGTTGCCAATCACCAGGTGAGGGCTGGAGATCACTCAGAATTACAACTGCTCTCCAGGAGGGAGGGGAGACAAGATGGAAAGCTGAGATTAGGGGGCAGATAATGGTAGGTTGGTGTTTGGCTGGGAAGGAGATAGGGTTGCCAGCTCCAGGTTGGGAAATTCCTGGAGATTTGAGGGGTGGAGACTGGAGAAGGTGGGGTTTGAGGAGGGGTGGGACTTCAAACAGGTACAATGCCATAGGCTCCACCCTCCAAACCAGCCATTTCCCCCTGGGGAATCACTGCTGCCAATCTCCAGGTGAGGATTGGATATCACTCAGAAATACAGCTGTTCTTCAGATGGCAGAGATCAGTTCCCCTGGAGAAAATGGTGGACTGTATGTCATTATACACTGCTGAGGTCACCATAGCAAATTGACACTGAGTGCCCAACGCCAGGGCACCCATCCACAGCCTCTTTCTAGTGCCTGTTGTATTTATTTCCACAACAGGCCTTATTCCTAGTTCACTATAAAATTTGACTGGGTGACAGCCAATGTGGTATAGTGGTTAAAGCATTGGAATATGGCTGGAAACCTAGACTCAAGTCTACACTTGGCCATAAAGCTCAGCAGATGTTCATGGGCTGTGACTCAACCTAACGAACCTCACTTAGGATTGTTTCAAGGATAGAATGGACAAGAGGAGGATCATATACACTGCCCTGACCTCTTTGAAGGAAGGGTGGGCTAACAATATAGTAGTTAGTAGTACAGGACTGACCAAAAGCCTACGTTAACAAATTTATTTAGCAGTAAGAGATAAATGTGGGGTATTTATTCATGTGTGCATAAGTATTATAAAAGAGATGTAAGTCATAAGACTTATTATAACTGCTGTTGTTCATGAGTATGGCCATTTCAAGTAAGGTAGCTATGATGGACCCCTGTTGTTTCTTTTTCTGTGAGGCAGGTATTCCTGCCAAAACGCTAAATAGCTGTTCCCCACGCTTTCTTAGCAGCCCCTTGGTAATACGGTGTAATAAATGGTTTATGACTTTCTGAATGTCCCATCCTGTGATAGAGAAAATATTTGGCTTTTGTCCAGGCCAGAGATTTGTTGTTGATAGGCAGAAGCCCACTTATTATTTCCTTTGTATATGGCATTTGACACAAAGGAATGATAATTTTATTAAACAGGCATGGTTGGTTAGGAATATGCAGGGGATGAGAAAACCAAGGTAAATTTTATTGTATTTACAAATTATGATATTTTGAATAGGCAACAAAATATTGTTGAAGTTTATTTGCTTAGTTCTTAACAGTGAAAGGTTTGTTTGTCTTGGAGGTTTCTTAACAGTAACGATACGTCTTCATAAAGATTCATATAACTCTTAGTTTTCCGGGGATAAGTACTTTCTTCCTGTACTTATTCTTCCTCCTTGTGAGATTACAGCTTTCCCTTGGACTCTAGAGGAATCTAAGAGAGTTTTCTTTTTCACCCAGTCCAGGGGTGTCTTCAGTTTTGAACTTACTGAATATTCTCCTTTTCCTAGAAGCAATATTCCTTTTCTGTTAGACTCAAACAACACCCACCAAGGATCTATAATTCACAACTATGTTCAAAACTATATATTACATTCATTGAAATACAGAGAAGGGTCAGTGGTCACAACCCAATAGAGTGTACAGACATTGATCCAACAGATTGCTCATAACAAGCAGGAAGGGCCCAAGTCAGTGCAGCCCACCATTTCTGGGGCCAGGCGGGGGAGGGATGCTGGGAGGGGGTGGGGGCTGGTGAGCAGCGGGAAAGTCAGGACCTCCCTCCCCTCCTCGGGCCAATGGCAAGGCCACAAGGTGGTCAGGGGAGGGAGAGGTTTAAAAGATGAAGCGGACCACTCGCCTGCCCCACCCCAACTGTCAGGGCTCCCAGTCAAAACACTCAGCAATGACTCTTCATGAAGTTCAGTTTATTGAGGTTAGTACTAGACACCATGAACTCTTGTGTCAGGAATAATGAGAAAACCCCGGGAACCCCAGTTATACCCCTTTCAAACGAAACCCCCCTGATTCCCTTAAACCAATAAGCAAGCACCTGGTAGCACAGGGAGACAGCAGCTGTTGTGTTCTCAGCGGGAAAGCCAAGACAGGCAGAAAGCAACTTCAAGGACACTGGGCAGATAAGACGGTGGCAGAAGCACAGAGGAGAAAGCAAGAGGCAGAAGCATCCCCCCCACATTCCAATCCATGGCAGCTAGCTGACACCAAACTTTGACAGCACTCATGCTGCTTGCCCACCCATCCCACCCTGTTCTGTATGGTGACTGGGATCTATACTGTATGCTGATTTGTTGAAAGGGGAAAAGCAGGTCATTGATAGATATTCAATATTGTTAGTTTAGCATTATAGCTCCATTTTGTACATGCTTTTCATCACAACTGTTGGGGCAGTAACAGCATGGGGCCAGATCCATTTACATAAATGGCCTGTGAGCCATTTACCAGATTTGGGGACCACCTTTAGGGGTCTTGGCATAAAGGCTGATGAGAGCAAGCCAGCTCAGGGACTAACAGTGCTTGCCTTCACTGCCAGATGGCAAGGGAGATCACAAAGGGGCAATTGTCCATGTAATCCCCGGTAACCTGCCATTCCACAATCTCCATCCATGCTGGCTGGCTGGGTGATGGGTACATCGGCTGGTGTGGGGTCAGCTGATGAACCAGATCCAGTGGACCCATGCTGTGCCAATGCTTATTACGGCTATAACCAATTTTATCCACTTATTTTCTAATAGATTCTGTTGCATGAGTGGTCATTTCATGCGGGGCTATAGATGTCAGGCCAAAACCTCTCCATCCCGCATAGGAACTGGAGCTGCAATTAAACATAGTTTAAAAAGAGAACATATTCAAAACCAACAGTAGGCTCTTCTGTAATTCCATACATAGATAGTGTCCATAGACCTCCACACAGAAAGTAATTGCAGCAGAAGACTCCCACTGTGGAAAGAATAACAGCCGTACATCTTTCCTAGGTAGAAATCAAGCATTTCAATGATCTTCAACAGTGGCTGGTAAAATGGAATCCGATTTCCAAAACAACATAGGCACAGCTGAAAAGCTTCAATGGAATCCTAGGGTGTTGTTTGTGGCTATACTTTTATACTATTGTCTTTGGCTTTTCTGTTAGACTGGCAGCTTCAACCTACTGACCAACTACTTCTGCCCAAACTGATCCTCAGTTCTTGACCAAGTGAAATAAACAGTTTTTAGCTTAGACTAAAGTTCTTATTTGGAAATTTTCCTCTGATTTGGTTGTTCACAGTAGGGCCAAGGAGTTGTGTTCCTTCACTTCACAAGTGAACTTGCTGTTTCCCCCTGGCAGACACACCAGCTCCACCTGTCTGGCTTCTCACATACCAAAGATGAAGCAAGATGAAAAAGACATAAGAACATAAGGGAAGCCAATGTTGGATCAGGCCAATGGCCCATTCAGTCCAACACTCTGTCATACAGTGGCGAAAAATTCCTCAGTACTCAGCAGTTCTTAAAGCTCTCCTCACTGGACCTGGTCATTCAGAGAGGGGGGGGGGGATGCATGTAGGCAGCAGCCTGTCAATCAACCTGTGCTTCACAGTAAGGCATTAACCCTTAATTTGGTGTAGTGGTTCGGAGTGCAGAATCTAATCTGGGAGAACCAGGTTTGATTTCTCACTCCTCCACATGCAGCTGCTAGTATGACCTTGGGTCAGTCATAAATTCTTTCAGAGCTGTTCTCTCAAGGGCAGGTCTCAAGAGAGCTCTCTCAGCCCCACCTACCTCACAAGGTCTCTCTTATGGGGAGGGGAAGGGAAAGAGATTGTAAACTGCTCTGAGACTACTTTGGGTAGTGAAGGATGGGGTATAAATTCAATCTCTTCTTCTTCTCTTCTTAATCTCCTAGCTCCCTGAATTTGATGCACTAAGCATCCTGCTTTTGGAGGTCAGTGTCACAGTAGCAAAACAGGTAAACAATAAAAATTGCCAAAACTGCATTTTAATTTCAAGAAACAAACACAACACAATTAGACATTGCTATTAATAGATGTCACTGAAGGGACTCCCTGATAGGGATTAAGGTCTGAGTCCAATTGCACCTTTAAGACCAATGAAGTTTTATTCACAGTATAAGCTTTCATGTGCAAGCACACTTCCTCAGATAGGGATTAAGACATTTCAAGAGTGTAACTTTGTAATGTACTCAGTCCCGACCGTGTGGCACCCAGAGGGCTCCATACGGTCCTGCTAACCTAGGAGCTTCGCTCCAATGAACAATGGCCTAAGCGAATCCTAGCCTGCACCAATCAGAGGGCTAGGCTCCTGGCCGAGAGCCTATGGAACTCTCAGCCACTGTAAATAGCCTATGAATGTGTATGGGTGTGTTTTGGGGTGTGGGTTTTCACTGAATATAAGCCGGCCTCTGAGCCAGCTAAAGTTGTCTTGTTCCTGATCTTAAATAAAAGTATGAGCTGATTTCACTCTACAGACTCGTCAGTCTCAGTACTTTTCACTGGCATTGAGGATGGGATTCTACCTCCCATGAACAACAACCCAGAAGATTCGAGCATCACATCAAGTGCCGGCACCGAGGCCACAGCACGCTGCTCCGCATCGGCACCTGCTTTGCCTGTTCCCACTCACTGCACCGCTGACTCTGAGCACAGCACCGCACACTCCATGCTTCCGCAACTGCCACCAATGCACCCAAGCCTCCACGTGGTCCCCACATCATGGCTGCTGCATCCGAAAGCCTCCCGGTCTTTGACATCTCCCACCCCGCACAATGGGAGGCCTGGCTGGAAACCTTGGAGAGCCACTTCACCATCCGTGAGGTCACCGATCCGGGTAAGAAGAAGGCCTACCTCCTCTGGCACTGCAGCATGGAGGCACACCTTCTCCTGAAGGACCTAATAATGCCCCGCCTGACCAAAGATGAGACATACGGCACTTTGGTCATGGCGCTAATGGACCACCTGGCTCCCAAACCAACAACATTTGTGGAGTGGATGGACTTTTTCATAAAAGTCCAGGGCCCTGATGAGACCACCTCTGAATTTCTTGCAGCTCTGCGGTGGGCCACCACCAGGTGCTCATTCCCAGATTTGGCTGACACTCTGCTAAATCAGCTCCTTGTGGGCCTACAGGAGCCCAAGCACTGGAGGAAGCTGGTCAGTCAAGACGAGTTGGACCTCGACAAGGCAATCCGGGAGGCTACCACTTATGAGAAATCCCATCAAGCCCGCCGCACCAAGATGGTCCACACAAGCGACAGTTTGTTCTGGCATCTCGGAGGTTCTTCAGGTCCAATGCCATCCAGCCCAGTGCTCTCAATGCTTCCCAGGATCCACCACAGAAAAAGCAGCCCCAACCTCTGCGCCCTGCACCAGCTGTGGCGATGCTCACGACTGCCAGTCTTGCAGATTTCGGGATACCATCTTCACGACATGCCACAAGACTGGCCACATCGCCAAGGTTTGCCGCTCCATGGGACAGCAACAGAGGACCATGGCCCAACTGGAGTCAGCGGACCTACACTCCATTTCAGTGCATCCTCAAATATTACAAAGGCCCAATTGAAAGTGCTGGTACTGACTTGCACAGCCCTAAATTGCTTAGGACCCGGAACTTTAAGGACTGTGTTTGCCTGCATGATTGCTCCCACAATTTAAAATCAGCTGCCGTATCCTGCTCTGTGGGCCCAAGGTAACAGAGGTGACATTGGTGAGCAAGCAAGGCAAGATTTTTTTAGTTGTTGTGCTCAGACTATGGAATCTGCTGTCTGAAGATGACAGCCTTCCCCCCTCACCTCCTGGTGTTCCATTGACCATATTGCGGAAGAGGCACTGGGAGGTGGGCAAGTTCACAGCTATTTACTTGCTTCTGCTTTTTGACTTGATCTTGTTTTTAATTATCTGATTTAGGAGCTGTAAAGATATAAGAAGAGCCCTGCTGAATCAGACCAGTGGACCATCCCACCCAGGCTGACACAATGGTCAATGAGTTACTATGGAGGGCCAACAATTGGGCTTAGAGGCAGAAGCCTTCCTCTGATGTTGTCTCCTAGCACTAGTATTCAGAGGTTTTCTGCCTCTGAATGTAGAGTAACCATAGCTAGAAGTCACTGATGGATCTATCCTCAATGAATTTGTCTAATCTTCTTTTAAAGCCATCTATTTTCATGGTTATCATTGCATCCTCTGACAGTGAATTTCACATTTTAATCACTTGTGGAGTAAAGAAGTATTTCTTTAGTCTGTCTTGAATCTATTGCCTATCAACTTCATTGAGTGCCCTCAAGTTCTAGTATTTTGGGAGAGGGAGAAAAAGTTTCCTGTCATAAACCTCTATTATGTCCCCCTCAGTTGTCTCTCCCCCCCCACTAAACTGGAAGGTCCCAGTCTCTTTAGCCTTTCCTTGTAGGAAAGGTGCTCCAACTCCTTAATCATCTTGGTTGCCCTCTTCTTTCCTTTTTCTGGCTCTGCAATGTTCCTTTTTGAGATATGCCAAGCAGTATTCCAAATGAGGCCACAATGGGGCATTGTGATATTAGCATTTCTATTTTCAATCCCTGTGTGTTTGTACTGTGTGTCTATATTTGGTAAACTGCCTTGAATGATCATTGTAAACAACCATCACACCAGGCATTGCCTACCTCCATGGTTAATAGCCAACATTGTGACATGGGAGAGGGTCAATACACAGCACAATAATGCCACATTAGGGGCTGTGTTAATCTACAACACAAGAATGATGACAAAGGAATTACAGAGCAGTGGTAGCTCTGTTATTCTCAGTTCTATGAAAAAAGCCCTCAGGAAAAAAGCCCATACACATAAAAGCCCACACAGAAAAAAGCCCACACATGGTATTTTTCCATATGGGTTTTTTTCTGTGGGGTTTTTTTTATGTGTATGGCTGTTTTCCATGTGAATAGGGATGGGCGCACACCAGGAAAATGCAGTTTGGTTCATGGTTTTTGGCTTTCCCAGTTTGAGAACCGTGAACAATCATAAACTTTTAGCTGCCGAATGAACTGGTTCAGTTTGCAAGGTACATTATGTGATAGAATGCCCCCCCCCCCGGCATGCTAGGGAAACCAAACTCACAGGGGATTTTGCATGTGACTCTCCTCTACCTTCCCTTTAAGTTCGGTGAAGATTGGATTTATGGAGTCTGAGTTACAGCCCCCCCCGAAGGTACCCCCAGGAAAGTGCTTTCTGGGGAAATGATAGGGGCAGGTTCAGGAGTTTATAGAATGGATCCTGTGCAAGCTAGAGACATCAAAGTCACAGGGGACCTCCCACAGATGCTCCTCTACTTGCCTCCTAGTTCTGCCCCGTGTTGTTTTGATTTTTTGTAAACATTTAGATTGAGTGGAGACTTTCTGGAAATGTACCCTTTCATGAACCACCACAAAGAGCTTGAAAGTTCATGGAAAGTTCATGCAGGTTGACCTGCAACAAATTTCAGTTTGCAAACCACAAACTGGCCAAATTTTAGTTTAGATTTATAGTATGTTGTTTTAATATTCGCTTTATGTAGCATTTATACAACAGGAATATTTTATAGTCTCAAAATATCTAAACCAAAATAACAGTACAAATATCCATACAGAATAAGGTTGAATGAATAAACAGCTGTAACATCTATCTTCAGTGTTCATCCACTTAAGGAACAAGAGAAAAATGATTCTAGTTAAAGGTTCCTGTAATTCCCTTTCAGACGATGGCTAGCTGCAGCTTATCGCGTTCTGCCCACAAACTTCTTCAAAAAGTGGAACCTCATGGTCTGAAATTTATATATGCATTTTTACATTTTATTCAAAAATACAAGTCTGTGAAACACACCCACCATAAACAAACAAAAAAAAAATGGAGACATGCTCATCACTTGCTTCCAAATCCAGGCTTAAACAATATTCAGAAATCAGCATACACCTCACAAATTCAAATCAATTCAGACGTATGAAAAACAAGGGACCCTTTTAACATTTAAAGGAAACATAATCCTCAACAATTAACCCAAAACAGGTGTGTTTCCAAGCAGTATATTAACACATAGTTTAAAAGTACATGCTCATAAGAAACAGCTGTAGTCAAGATTTTGATCTAAACTACAAGTTGACAGAGTGTTGTACCAGTAAAAAAAACCTAGCTTCTTGTTGAAGTAAAATTTTGCTAACGTCAACTGTATTAAACATATGTCCCCATAACTTATACAAAATTTAAAAAAATGAAAAGAGTCAGGATCATGCTTGTACTTCACAAAATGCTCCACTAGGAGCACTTCAAAATTTTGGTTGCAAATTCAAGAATGGTGTTCCAAAATTCTAGATTTAATAGGTATAATTGTATTCCCCATATATAAAAGATTGCACTCACAGATGATACAATAAACACATCTTTTTGAATTATAGTTCATAAGAGTGGAAAGATCATATTTCATACCAGTTGTAGGGTGCACAAATTGTTTGATTTCCAAAGCCATATGGCAGGTAGCATATGAATGACATTTATGATGATGACTAGGTTCCTGTGCCTTTAAAGAAAGGTTCAAACTATCAGATCTAATTAGAATATCTTTTAGGCTTTTCATCCTCCCATAACCTATTCTAGGTGGAAGTTGGCAGCCTGGGATGTCCTCAACCACATGCTAATAGCATTCTGTAATTCTTTAAATAGAATATGCATTTTGAGAATATTCAAGAGAACAGGATAACCTCTCAGGACTGCTGTGAAGAATTGTCCTCCTATCTGCTTGGGATGCTCTATGTCCTGGAAGCCTTATTGACAATATATGTAGGGTAACCCCTATCCCTGAATTGCTCATGCAGACTGCAGCTGTCCCTGTAAAAATCCTCTTGAAACATAGAATTGTGTTTAAGGTGCAAAAAATTACCATAGGGTATATTTTTTTTCAGATGGTGCAGATGGAAAGATTGGTAATGTAAATATGTATTATAGTCTGTAGGCTTCTTAAAGGTACACACTGCCAAATGGTTGTCACCATATCGGGATCCTAATTGACAGTAAATTTGAATGAGCAAACCATTAATCCAGGCACAAAAATCAACCAGTCTCTCATTGTTATTTAATACCAAAAAGATATCAATAAATCCCTTGAAATATAAAATGTCACTTAAATAAGGATTGATATCATCATTATAAATGTAATGCTCTTCAAATCATGTGCCATGGGTATGGATGAGGATGAGCTTACAGAGCCTGCAGAAACCATAGCTTGCCCCTCTGAAGCAGTAGAGGAGGAGAGCTGGCAAGTGCCTGCAACAGCAGTCTTCACACCTGGCCCAGATAAGAAAGAAGAACTGCAAGCTGAAAGTCCTCTTGACTCACCCCCACATGCGACTCATTTAAGGGAGCGACTGCGGCAAAATTTAGCAACCAGGCGAAGAGAGGCCAGGCTACAGGAGAGATGCTCAGCTAGCCCAGAGTTCTAACAGAAGCCTGGGCAATTGTGCAGCTGGCTAATTGGTAGCAGCATTTAACTCCATACTCTGGGCAGTACTCTTAGTGAATGCAATGAGTCAGCTTCATGCTGTTCGCATCCACTTCAGTTTGGTTCTTGCACCTAGACCTTCGGACCCCCTGGCTTTGGGCTTGGCTCTGTGTTCCTGGCTCCTGACCCCAGCTTGGCTTTGGACTACACTTCTGGTGAGTGAATTTGGATGTACCTCTGTATTTCTGACTCCTGACCCTGGCTTGGCTTTGGACTTTGCACTCAGTGTTTCCTCTAAGCTGAGTTAGTGTGAGCTAGCTCACAGTTTTTTAACCTCCAGCTCACACATTTTTGTCTCAGCTCAGGCAGGATTGCTCCAGAGCAGGCTAACTTATGCAGCAGCCAAATCGTTTGCTCACAACTTTAATGCCAGGGGCTTACAAACTAAAATTTTTGCTCACAAGATTCCACAGCTTAGAGGGAATGTTGTTTGTACTGTCTTCTTGGCTCCTGACCTTGGTCTGTTCTGGACTCCCTTTGACTGGTACCCCAGCCCATGGCATCATGCCATAAACAAACAAGCAATACCGGGGGTGAAGGGGCTCCTCATTGCCACCCCTCTAACCTGTAGACAGAACTGTTCCCTACAACTGATTTTTGGTGAATCATTCTGTACACAGTTTTATTCTTATTGCTATTCCTTACTGCGTATCTCCGTTTTGTTGCATTATGTACAAGCAAAGCAGAAGAGCATGAAGCAAACAGAGACTGGTTCCCCACAAGCAGCTGTGCTACCATCACTCTTCCATTTCCCCCTGTGGTATTACCGCTGGGGAAAACGGAAGAGCAATGGCAGCACAGCTGCTTGTGGGGAATTTGTCAGACTGTCCTTCAAAAGGCAGCAGATTCCCCAGACAGCAATTAGAGTACCTCTCCCATGGTTGTACCTGGGGGTAACTTCAGACAGAAATACTCTGCCTCACATCAAACTAATGAAGTGCTTTTGGGTCTCATTCTGTTCTTCCCTTCAGCTGTAAGGGTGCTACTATCTATAAGCTTTTGTGCATATTTTTCTTGGGTCTGCACTGATATTCCTAGCGATCAGGAGACCCTCTCATGCAATGGAGCTCCTACAGGTGAAATGTCAGCCATCATAACTGGACTATAATCTGCCTAACAAAGGAATGATTGCTACTTGGACAGAACTGAAAGGAGATGATGGCAAGCTAGAAGGTTTTAGTAAAAGAGCTCCTGCTGTTTTGATGTTGTTTTGCTGTATTTGTTATTTGGTTAGGAAACACTTTCACTCAACATTTTCCAGGAAGCCATACTTATTGGTTGGAACAATGTAATACAACGACTCCATTGATTTTGTGTCATCACTCCTAAACTTTTGGCATGATGTGAAATTACAGCTACATGGATTAAGTGAAGATTTCAAACAAAACTATTTATCATACTGGAGGGTTTGTGATATTAAAGGCCAGCACACCTTTGCTTGAACATTTTAATTAACTGTCATCAGGAATAATAATAGGCTCACATTTCTATTTTAGAAGAACCTTTGGGGAGCAATACAGTTTCCAAAAAAGTTGTCCATGGTGGATTCCTCAGTCCGTATATTTTACAAGGCAGCAAATTGACAGCTTCAATTTCAACTTGCTAAAAATTAAAATGCTATTTGTCTTCTTGGTCTGTAATCCCTTCTTTTTCTGTCAGTGATATACAGCAGTACTTGAACCTTACTTTGCAAACTGAAAAGTCTCGCAGGCATTGTCACAGAATGAAAATGTCCCTGAGATAAGGCGAACCGCACATTTATCTCATGAATCACCTATAATCATGCCAGACTTCACTTTTTCAAGCACTTTAATTTTGAGAATAAATAAGTTTGTAAGGCTGAGACATACATATATTTTAAGAGGTCATCCCAAGTCGAAGCCCCAGAGCCAAGATATCCAGCTGTATTGTACACATTTGTAACAGGTTAATTTCTTTTCCTTCTGCAGCATTGACTGAGGAATAGATTCTAATCTCAAGCATGTCAACCAACTCTATAAAGGTTTACTAAATGACCTAGAATGAACTGGTGTAAATGTAATTAGAATCTGATCCTTTGTGACCAATTTACATCCATCTACATGAAGGTGTGTATATCTCATCATTGGGTCTATTGCCTTTTCAGCACTGCGTTCCCAAAATGAAGCAAAAACTAGGGATGTTGAGATCTTATCAGTGAATGAGTTTGTCTGGTAAACTTATCTAATTCAGTGGGAAGCAACTATGGTTTACATTGCTGGCCTGGAAAACACTGTAAACACCTCCCAAACTGGCTAGTGGCTATATAATAGCTTTTGGTTGTTTGTTTTGCTCCCAGCTGTATTATGTGTTTGATCTCTGGGGAAAATTAACAGATGGAGCAGCCATAAACTAAGAGAGAGTGAATAGGAAAAAAGGGAGACTAAACTCCAGGAAGAGAGAAGAGGTGTAGTGTTTGTGCTTTATGGCTACTTTTAAGGCTTGCTGTAAGTCACAAAGTTTTCTGGAAAACTTACTTATTTAGTGGGGTGCTCAGGGAATTTGCCTGGCTGTATAACCAGTGCAAAGGAAAAGAGAGTGAAAAAATATTCTTCACCTCTCTGCATTGCTCTGTGGGAGGCCAGTGAGTGGAGGGCTCCAAATTCAGTCACTTCAAGGGAACATGATAAATTATGGAGTAGACTTTAGTTTTCTGCATCTCACTGTCTTTTAAAAGTGAGTCAGGGATTTATCCCTTTCCTGCACAAAGGAATGACTTGGGCGGGGTTTTTAAAAATGAAAATATTCTTTTCCATTCTAGATTTAGGAGGAGAATAATGGGCACTGTTTACCCAAGGAGGCTCTTCTTTTCAATTACTAGGTCAGCGTTCTATCCCCTTCTACCCATCTCTCTGCTCTCTCTTCCACTGTCTAAATTTAGATTGTAACTCTTTGGCTAGAGACCTTGCTTTATGCTTTTTCTGCTGACTTTTATAATGAAGAGCACCATTTTCTTGGGCTGTGTGATGGACTCCAGGCTTGGGATCAGCCTGCAAGAAAAGACACCTGCAGTCATGTGACTAGCAGTGGTGATGTAATCCTGATGCAGAACTCGAGGAGGGTTTCTAATATTAAAAAAACCTCTTGATAGTTGGAGTTTGGCAGTCGAGACTGTCAGCTGTTGTTTTTTAGTCAGTTGCAGGGGTCTTTTGGGGGGGAGCTCACCGGAGCTGCGCTCCGGGAGCTCAGGAGCCAAGCCCCGCCCCCAGCCGCCGTCCTGGGGAGTCTTTCAGGCAGCCGAATGTCAATTTCAGCTCCATTATATCCTATGGGCCATTGAAGTCAATGGTGAAAACATAGGGTATATTCTGGGGGCTGGAGGGAGGGGTTTCAGGGAGAGGCTCCAAACTCACAGGGTAGCTGATGGAGCCTCTCCCCAAGATACCCACCAAGTTTCAAGAACATTGTATCAGGGGGTCCAATTCTATGGGCCCCTAAACAGGTTGCCCCATTCCCTCCATTGTTCTCTATGGTGGGAAAAAAATAACTTGTTTTCCCATCATAGAGAACAATGGAGGGAATAGGAGCAACCTGTTTGGGAGCCCATAGAATTGGACCCCCTGGTCCAATGTTCTTGAAATTTGGTGGGTATCTTGTGGAGAGGCTCCAACAGCTATCCTGTGAGTTTGGAGCCCCTCCCTCAAACCCCTCCCCTCCAGCCCCCAGAATATACCCTATGTTTTCACCGTTGACTTCAATGGCCCATAGGATATAATGGGGCCGAATTGCCGTCCTTTCCTTCTCTTTTTCCTCTTTCCCTCCTTCTTCTCTTCTCTCTTTCTTCCTTTCCCACCTTCTTCTCTTCTCTTTTTCCTTCTTTCCCTGTTTCCCTCCTTCTTCCCTCTCTTTCTTTCCCTCCCCTTTCCTTCTCTTTCTTTCCCTCTTTCCTTCCTTCTTTCCTTCTCTCTACTCTCTCTCTTTCATCCTTCTGTGGCCCAACTCATGAGAAGGCGTTTAAACTTTAAACACATTCTCTCTTAGCTCCCCCACCCAGACCAGCTGGAGAAGGGAAGGGGAGGCTTTTGAAGATGCCTCCCCCTTTTGCTTCCCCTTCTGACATCACTTCCGGTGATGTCAGGAGGTGTGGCATATGCTAATAGCCTAATAGCTCATTAGCATACCATATGCTAATGAGCTCCTGCAGCTCTTTTTCTACGAAAAGACCCCTGGTCAGTTGGTACTGTGCTAAGTCTTGTTGGAGCAAATGAGATATCTATACAGGGCTCTTTTTGTAGCAGGAACTCCTTTGCATATTAGACTACACACCCCTGATGCAGCCAATCCTCCAAGAGCTTACAGTAGCCCCTGTAAGAAGAGCTCTGTAAGCTCTTGGAGGATTGGCTACATTAGGGGTGTGTCACCTAATATGCAAAGGAGTTCCTGCTACAAAAAGAGCCCTGCCTATATAGATTCCAATATTAAGGGAAACTGAGGAAAACCATAGTGAAAACCATAGTGAAAACTAAGGAGTCTTAAAAAGGAAAATAAGCCTCTAGTGGTTAAATAAGAAATACAAGAAATTATACCCTGCTGGAGAAAGAGCCTGGTTTAGGGGATTTAGTGTGTGCCAGGAGTGTTTATTGGACTAGTGGATGTCCAAAATCAAACTAAGGCAAAGCAGAGATTTTTC
This sequence comes from Gekko gecko, assembly GCA_029375565.1. Classification (NCBI taxonomy): domain Eukaryota; kingdom Metazoa; phylum Chordata; class Lepidosauria; order Squamata; family Gekkonidae; genus Gekko; species Gekko gecko. Next base: position 268,784,161 of record JAPDNY010000001.1, read on the forward strand.
TCTGTGAAGGTGGAGAGTACCTAAGAAACTCATACAAACTGGCTGTCTAGAACAGCATAAGGGTTGAGTTTGGAGAGAGAATGTTGTGTACTGTGACATCTAAAAGGAAAAATTATAAAGGAACTAACCTAAAGCTGAAGTATACCATTTGCAACAACGTATCCACAAGCATCAACTTTTCCATGTGTATATATATATATATTTCCTGCCTGCCTGTCTTTGTAAATAAAATTGTCAACTGGTTTTATTGTTCCCAGTCCCGTGTGCCTCTGTGTCTGATTAAGTGAAGTTTCTGACAAAGTTAAACCACAAGATTCAACTTAGAAAAAGGGCAGTGTTCATGAAAAGCCACAGATTAATATTTATAAAAAGATCTCATCAATACGTGGCTGGGTGTGTAACAGAAGGATGAACTGGATGGGTTTGTGGTCAAACATTGTCAGTGTCAGTGAAAAATAAGACAGCTTCAACTTGTAACAGAGTGATGGAACAAATCACCACATACTCAGAAATAAGGGAGTTCATCACAGGGGCGTACAGTCTGTAAACCTGGCTATGTTATATGATTTGGTGGTTAAGTTTGGGATGACCCCATCTAAAAATCCTGAGGATCCATTTAAAGTCATTTGGTCAGTTATGAATAAAATCCAGTGTTTTTGATTATGTGAAAATGACTCCTCTTGCCTGTCTAGCTCATTACTGAACTTCTAATTGCCTAGCCAAGGAAGAAGGAACAGACTAACAGCTTTTGCAAATGCTTCTATTAGCTGCTTCTAATTTCAGAGAGAGTTGAATGGAATATTGGAGTTTCCAAGAGGGAAAAAATCACTTGGGGGGGTGAAGTGAGGTTTCAACTGCTGAAACGAGGTCCCATTACCACTAAAAGGAATGGCCACTTTGGTGTAGTGGTTAAGTGCGCAGACTCTAATCTGGGAGAACCAGGTTTGATTCCTCACTCCTCCAATTGCACCTGCTGAATGACCTTGGGCAAGCCATAGTTCTGGCACAGCTGTTCTTGAAAAAGAGCAGTTTCTGTCAGAGCTCTCTCAGCCCCACCTACCCCACAGGGTGTCTGTTGGGGGGAGGGGAAGGGAAAGGCATTTGTAAGACTCCTTTCGATAGTGAAGGGCAGGGTATAAATCCAATCTCATCTTCTTCTTTTGTAAAGTAGTGCTCTGCAATGAGGGGGAGTGTCATATACTGAAATGGAGCCCCCAAATGGGAAGAAAATCCTCAGTATTGAAGCAGCCTTGGGGAAAATACAACTCCCATGCTCCTTTGCTCTCTCACACATGCACATGTGTGCTTTTGTGCTAGACATAGATGTGCAGCCACCCAGCAAACTCCAACAAAATGCTCAGCAAAGAGTCTGGGGTTTATTCACAACTGGCTGGCAATTATGACACAAACTCAACTTGCAGGGGGTTCAGCTATCCCTAGCAAAAACTAATTTTCGTTACTAAATCTCATGAAAGATAAGTGGGAATCTGGCAACAAATGCCATGTATCTAGTGCATACTCAGACACAAATGTATCTGTTTTGCTCTTAGAACTACTTTGTTGGATTTGTAATGATGGAAACCACTGGATGCAAGTGCAAATACTGTTGCTTGTATCAGTATATTTTGGTTGAGATCCAAAGAAACCCTTGAAGGGTGTTGGATACCATGCTGGTATGTGTTGCATATCTGTTTAGAAAATATAAAGTCAATAATCCATGAAAGATACTTTTTTGCCATTTTTGTTGCTAGAAGGGGCATGCATGGGCTGATAAGAATGCCTTTAATTTGTCAAACTAAAATAAGGAAAACGAAAAAGAAAAGTAGAGAAGATAAAAAACCTAATGGAGGTTCCTACAGTACAGATATTTCTCCTGCATTCTATCATTTGTGGCTAATGTTTTGTCTGCTTCGTACTAATACTGTATATTCTGCCTATTGATTTTTAACCACTTCATATTTTTAGCCCTAGGATTGGATTTGGCAGATCAGTTCTGCTAATGGTTGTCCCAAGAGGTTCTGTGGCTAGCTGGAGAAGTAGAAGAACTTTTGGAAGCATGTACAAACACTTGTCTGTGTGTATTCACTTGTCTCTCTGACTCTGAAATTCCTCCTTCTCCCCAATGCAAAAGAAGTGTGCTGCAGTTAGACACTGTTTACCAGTAGGCAATTCACCATCCACAATAGTAGGCAAAGATGAAATTGGTAATGGGACGGGAGCCAGAAGGAATTTTTAAAAGTATAGAAATGAACACAATGGGCAAACAAATTTTTGCATAATCCAGCTAAATTTGTGCATTTGTGAATTTCATTGATTTCATTGATTGGCAGGATTAAGGGTACACTTAGCTTTGTCATGGGAATTAATGAGATTCAGTCTGGGAATTTAATGGGCCTTAACAATGCTAACTGGCTGAATTTTGCCCTTAATTTTTTTTAAAAAAAACTATAAATCTCTCAATATGTTGGTAAGTACTTTTTTTCAAAATCACAACTTCTGAAATAATGTTATAACACAAAATGCTAACAACACCATAAGAAGAAGCTTGCAAAGGGGGGGAAAGGCAAACAAAGCCAACATTTTATAACTAAAGACTGCATGAACAAAAAGTCAATAAAGCTGTTCCTATTACTGAAGATAAATTCTTCATGCAATGGTCTCGAAATTTCAAAAACTTTTGGTGCCACACTAGGAAGCTGTCTCATTGTGGCCAGGTATCACAAACAGCAAAAACTGCAACTGACATTTGAACTAACACTATTCATAATACAGGTTTTGTGTAGTTTAATGCCTCATAGGATCACCTTGATGATGTGCTCACAATTCAAAATGAACAGCATCTCAATTAGAATTGTGCCTGCACAAGGGCAGCTGTTAGCTTGGCTAACCAGTGTGCCATTGCTGACAGTCAGGGCAGGGCTGGCTTACTAATTAGGTGAACTAGGTGTTCGCCTAGGGTGGAACAACCCTTAGGGTGCCAAACTGCACCCGGCCCCCCCGCCAAAAGCCCCCCACAGCCTCTTTCTCCCCAAGTCCTGTGGCCCCGCAGCAGCAAGTGCGCCCAGGAGCCAAGGAGGGGAAACCAGGAGGAGCAGAGCAGCCCAGGATAGGTGCATGGATGAGGAGGGGGCGGGATGCCATGCCAGCTGGGGGACAGAGAGCTTCCAGCCGGGGAAAGGCCTGCATACTGGCTGCATCATCCTTGTCTGGGTTATCAGGTGGCCGCCGCCGCTGCCGCCGCTGCCGCCGCTGCTGCTGCTGCAAGTGCACCCAGAAGGAAGGTTAAGTTCTGCTTTTGGGGTGGGGGAGAGGGTGGGGGCCTCTCTCTCCCCGAGTCCAGCAATGCCATGGAGGCAAGTGTGCCTGAGGAGGGGAAACCAGGAGGGGCAGCCAGGACGGAGAAGGGGACAGGATGCCAGCTGGGGGAGGGAGAAAGAACAGTTGTAATTCTGGGTGATCTCCAGTCCTCACCCAGAGGCTGGCAAAGGTCGTTCTCATGGAAGAAATGGCTGGAGGGTGGAGTCTATGGCATTACACCAGTCCGAAGTTCCTCCCCCCCCTAAAAATCCCACTGTCTCCAGACTTTACCCCTCAAATGTCCAGGGATTTCCCAACCTGGAGTTGCAACCCTATTTCCTTCCCACCCAACAGCCCAACCTACCTTTATCTGCCTCTCTGTCTCCTGTTTTCCATCTCCATCCCCCAGCCTTTACCTAGGGAAATTACAGTCTTTCTCCACAGTGGGGACCAAAGCAGCTTTCATTATTTTCTCCTCCTTTTTATCTGCACAACAACCCTGTGAGGTAGGTTAGGCTGAAATGTGTGACTGGTCCAAAAATCACACAGTCAGCTTCCACTGCAAGATGGGGATCTGAACCTGGGTCTTGCAGACCCTACTTTGAAGCTCTAAGCGCTGCACCTCACTGGCTTTCATAGGGTGGCCACTGATGAATGCTGGCAAGCAGCCGAGGCTATATGAGTCATGCAAATCGGGGGGACCTGGCAACCCTAGACTGCTGCCAGGCCTAGAGTTGCCAACCTCCAAATGGGACCTAGAGACCCCCTAGAATGACAACTAGACTCTAGACAGCAGAGGTCTGTCTCCCTGCAGAAAATGGCTGCTTTGGAGGGTGCACTCTGTGGCATTATACCCAGCTGAGGCCTCTCCCTTCCCAAACCCAGCCCTCCTTAGAGTCCACCACAAAATCTCTGGAAATCTCCCAGCCTAGCACTGGCAACTCTTGTGAGGCCTGACCCCAAGGCTCCCTTCCTCCCTCCCTGAAAGGCCAAAATAGGCCTGGAAAGGGCCATTCACCCACCCTTTTATCGACAAAGCCAGTTAGAAGCCCCCCCCCGAACATTCTGATCTCTCACCATTGATGCCTGAAGCAGATCCCTGCAGAGGCCATTTCAAAAGGTTTTGAGGGGAATTCAACCGTCCCTGAAGGGATTTTTTTCAGTTTTTGGATTTTTCTACAAATCCAGGAAGTCTACTGACTATGTAGGAAAAGCTGTTGGGGGAGAGTGAGCCCCTTGTTGGTGGAAATAAGTATCCGCACATTTTGGCAATTAGTATAAGGATATGGAGCAGAAGTCCATCAGTGGCTATTAGCCACAAAGTATAGATAGGAACTCTCAGTCTGGGGCAGGTGATGTACTCTATTCTTGGTGCTGGGGGGGGCAGCAGTGGGAGGGCTTCTAGTGTCCTGGCCCCACTGCTGGACCTCTTGATGGCACCTGGTATTTTTGGCCACTGTGTGACAGAGTGTTGGACTAGATGGGCCATTGGCCTGATTCAACATTGGCTTCTCTTATGTTCTTATGTTCAGAATTTTGCATCTGCCTGCAGAAATTAAGTTGTGGGTATGCGTGTGTGCTCACTTCAGTGAACTGTTGCCTTATAGGGAACAGCTTTATTCCTTTGTGGCTAAGGCTGCAGAAGCTAAGACAGGCAGGTATAAAATAGTATCTCTCTTCCAGTTTGTCTACTGTCATGGAGAGTGAGGATCTTGATATTATGAGGAATACTGAAAGCAATGCTCCCTCTAAGCTGTGGAGTCTTGTGAGCAAAATTTTAGTGTCAATCAATGGTCCTTGCTGCAGCCTGCAGCTCTGTGAAAGATTGAAGTGGAGGGCAGGCAACTGGGCATATAGTATGCTACCCTTCTTACAATAGGCCCCACTAAAGTAGCTTAAGCAAGCAAACATGGTCATTCTACAAAACCTTCCAACCATTTATCTCCTGGGAGAGACTTTTCACATTGGTTCCTGTACTGCCAAGAATATCAAGGAAGCAATTATTTGTTATTTTTCTGGAGCTCTGCAATAAACAGGTTTGCTCATCTGTAACCATACATCCATAGTTTAGGAAGAGATTATATTTTGTAGTGCAGCAGAGTTTGTTGTAGATAGTGTTTCAGATTTGTTTGCAGAGTTTGCAGCAGATATTCAGCTTTAAGAAAACTGATTTGTCATTATGTCTTAATGCAGCTTACCATTCAGGCTAAGAACCTGAATGGTACGCTGCACTTTCCCTGGTTCTGTTTGCTGCTCAAGAAAACCACCGTACTCTGGGAGTTTCTTTTTTTTAAAAAAAATATAAATTTTTATTTCAAATTTCATTTTATATCAACATAACAACTACAAAACCTTAAAAAAAAACCAACGCAAAAACCGCAACAATAATGGAAACTATCATATATATATCAATTACATCTTAAATTGAACTCAAGAATATTACATCATATGAATAATATCATAATATTTCTTTGGAACCTGAACAGTTTTAGATGAATCCTTGTTAAAAACATATTCTAAAAATGGAAACCATTTTAACTGAAAATTGCTATGCCTAGACGCATCAGAAAAGGTAGAGACCTTATCTGATAGATTATCCATTGAGTAAAGCTCCCAAAGTTTGTTATACCATTGTGAGAGAGTCATATTATTTGTACTTTTCCATGTATTTGCTATGATCGTTTTCGCTGCTACCATGAAGATTGAAATGAGATCTCTGCTAATTCTGGGAACAGTTTGGTCATTCCAAAGGTCTAATAAATATGTTTCTGGGGAAAAAGGGATATAATGGCCAGTAATATTTCTAATAGCTTTTGAAACTTTTATCCAGAATTTTTTCACAACAGGGCAGTACCACCAACAGTGTATAAAATACCCATATCCCCCACAAGACCTCCAGCAAGCTGGTGAGTATGTTTTTGTGATATTGTATAGTTTTGCTGGAGTTAGGTACCATCGAGTTAACACCTTATAGCTTTGCAGTTGTATATTCAAAGATTTAGAACTAATGGACGGGAGGACCATATTTTTTGCCACAATTCTTCATTAATAGTAATAGTACAATCAGATTGCCATAGAGGTTGGTAACTAAGCATTTGATTGGTATGAGATACCACTAGGTCAGCATATAGAACAGAGATAAGGTTTTTAAAGTGGGTTCTGTCTATTTTCAAAATCCGTTCAAATAAAGTCAGTGGTCTAGTGATTTCTTGATTATTTGGTCTATGTGCTCCTAGGTTGCCAGCTGAGCAGGCAAAGCAAAGCATCAAGGTTACCTGCTTGAGCTAAAAGATAACAGAGTGAGCGAGAAGTGAAACCCAAAATTCCAGATACATGAAGGAAGCATCCTTGACTCTCATCCACCTCCCCCCCCCGCAGCCCCTCTGCACACATTGCTTTCCCAATGGAGCAAAGAGAAACTCTCTGGAGCTTTTTCAGGGCAGGCAAATGGCTTGGGGTGGAAGACTATAGTCCCTGCCCTTCACTTTGAGTCTCAGAGCAGCTTACAATCCAGCTGGGACAGAGAGTTTTCATGTTTCCTGAAGTAATTTTATAAATTTGATAATTTTTCTAGGGAGTTATGGCTGATGAAAGAAAACCATCAGGAGCTCACTTCCACAAACAAAAGGCAAAAAGAGCCAAGCAGCAGGCCAAGCAAGAGGTGTTCCTTTGGAAATACCTTTCCATGAAAAAAACAAGTGAAGAACAAGAACATGATTGTAGTGTATCCACAGGGAAACACGGACTCGGGGCGACCATGTGCTCGGACCGGTTCCGACCGGTCCGCCACACAGCCAGGCAAGGGCCTGAGCTTCTCTCCCTTAGACAATAGAATGTAGGCTCCTTGCATTCTTCCAATCAGGGAGCCCGGGGTAACTCAATTAACTGTAAATAGCGAATCATGGGTGTTGTGTGTGTTGGGGTGTGGGTTCACTTGGGAATAAAAGTTGGCCTGCGAGCCAGTTTAGTTGTCTTGTTCCTGTTCTAATAAAGTATGTGAGAGCTGAAATCACTTGTCAGTCTCAGTACTTTTCAATGATGATACCACTGAGGAAGCTCCTATGACAAGTGATGTTGCTCCTACTGCAAGTGGTGTTACTGCTGAGGAAAGAGTCTCACAATCTGGAGATATTCCAATGGAACATGATGATACCACTGAGGAAGCTCCTATGACAAGTGGTGCTGCTCCTACAGCAAGTGGTGTTACTGCTGAGGAAAGAGTCTCAGAATTCGGAGCTATTCCAATGGAACACACAGAGGAAACAGAGGATTTTGAGAAAACTGAGAGTACTGTGATTACTACAGCAGCAGTTGGTATTGTGCCTGGCTTGAATTATAGTGACCCTGCTAACTGGCCAACTTGTTGCAGTGATACTTTGCGACAGCTTATAGTTGAACAAGGACCACAGCAGGTTGTATCATATGATTTCCCAAACGACTTCCGAAAAATATGATCTCTCCTGTCCACTACAAGAGGAGACTGCCAAATGTTGAAGAAGTGAGCCATCAATGGCTGATATATTCCACCACCAAAACTGTGTGTTTTTTGTTTTTGCTGTAGGCTGTTCAGCAAAAGAGATAGTGGTGCAATAACTCTACAAGACCCAGGTTCAAAAGACTGGAAGAACATGGGAGCCATTCTGTCCTCACATGAGATGAGTCCTTTCCATTTAGACAACTACCATGCCTGGAAAGAACTTGAACTGCACTTACGGAAAGGACAAACAATTGATGATATCAACCAGCAGAGAATCAGGGAAGAAGAGCAATACTGGTGACAGGTCTTGGAATGCTTGATTGCCATGGTCAGATTTCTTGGCATGCAAAACCTGGCATTCCATGGTACAACTGAAAAGCTGTACAGTGAGAACAATGGGATTTTTTTTTAAGCTTGTTGAACTTTAGCCCTTTTTGACCCTATCATGACTGAACATGTGCGCAGAGTTAAAGATGAAGAGACCATGGTTCGCTACCTAGGAAAAAACATCCAAAATGAGCTTCTAGAGCTTTTAGCAAGTGCTATAAAGCAGAACATTTTAGCACATGTAAAATCAGCCAAATACTACTCAGTTATTCTGGACTGCACATCTGATGTTAGTCATACTGAACAAATGACTATGATTGTACGTTTTGTCAGTGTAATCAAACCACCAGATACTGAGAGGTCTGAGCCTGAGGTTATGATAAGAGAACATTTCTTGGGATTTGTTCCACTGAGGGAGACTACAGGTGCCTTTATGACAAACTCTTCTTGGAATGCTTGAGGGAATGGGATTACCACTTGAGAATCTGCGTGGTCAGGGTTATGATAATGGGAATAACATGACAAGTAAAGAACATGGAATACAAAAGAGAGTCCTGGCTACAAATCCATATGCCTTTTTTCATGGCCTGCAGCGCACACTCTTTAAACCTGGTAGTCAATGATGCTGCTAAGTGTTGCCTGGAAGCAACAAGTTTCTTCCTGTTGGTCCAGCAGATCTATAATTACTTCTCTGCATCAAATAATCATTGGCAAATTCTAATTAGCCATGTACCAGCCATTACTGTTAAGCCACTGAATCAAACCAGATAGGAGAGTTGCATTGATGCTTTGAAACCAGTGAGACATCATCTTGGTAGCATATATGAAGCTTTAATGGAGATCTTTAATGACCCAAGCCTACAAAAATAATCCACAAGTGATTCTTGAATTGAAGCTAAGGGTCTTGCTGATGCAATTAGTAAATTCAAGTTTGTGGTATCACTTGTTACATGGTACAACATCCTTTTTGAAATTAATGTCACAAGCAAGGTACTACAAAATAAGGAAGCTGATTTAAATTTAGCTACAAGCCAATTAGAATTAACCAAGAAGTACCTTGTGAACTGTAGGTGTGATGAGGTTTTTGAACAAGTTTTGGTAGCTGTTACTGAGATTGCAAAGGAACTAGATATACTACCAAATTTTGCGACAGAACAAAGACAAAGGAGAAAGAAAAGGCAGTTTGAGTATGAGGGCCCAGAAGAGGCACCACAAGATCCAAAGCAAAAATTCAAAGTGAATTTCTATTCTGCTGTCTTAGATGTGGCCATTCAATCAGTTGAAGGGTGATTCCAACAACTACAACACTATAATTCACTCTTTGGCTTCCTGTATGATATATACAGTCTTTAAAAAAATGCCCAGAAGATGTATAGAAGGCCTGCGAGAATTTGGAACAAGCATTGACGCACAATGGAAACAAAGATATTGATGCTGAAGCTCTGTGTAGTGAACTTGAATCAGTAGCTTGAAGACTTCCAAAGTCTATGCCATCACAAAGAGTACTTCTCTTCATACTTCAACAAAACCTCCAGGATAGTGTGCCTGATGTTTCTGTTGCTCTAAGGATACTTCTTACACTTCCAGTGTCAGTGGCAAGTGGTGAATGCAGTTTCTCAAAACTCAAACTTAAAAAACCCACGTAGGCTCAACAATGCAGCAAAAGAGACTACTTGGTTTGGCAACTATCTCAACTGAACATGCTGAAGCATCAGCGCTTGACCTGAAGGAATTGGTGACAAAATTTGCCAAAGAAAAGGCATGCAAAATCAGAATATAATGTGCCTGAAATGGAAACACTAAAGAGACTTTGATTTCTGTTTTTCTGTCTTTCTCACAATTAAAAAAAAGAAATTAGCAATTTCAAAATTTGTGTTTTTCATTCTTCCTAAAATGCATTTATTTCTGAAAATTGGTGGGCACACGGGGGGGGAGGGAGGGGAGGGGAGGGGAGGGGAGGGGGTGCCAGAAGGGATCCTCGCCTAGGGTGCAAAATAAGCTGGGGCCAGCCCTGAGTCAGGGGGTGGTGTCATGGGCTGGCTGGGTGGCAGGAACATTTCCATGGCTGTATTTGCCTCCCAACCCAGCCCTCATTTGTGGCTGAGGGGATGGGGAGGCTTCAGGGCAGAGGCCAGCAGCTGTACAGAGGCCTGCAACACCCTACAACTGATTGCCCTGCTTGCTGCCCTGAAGGCACCACCACTCACCATGCCTGCAGATAATGCAGAGAGGCTGGCATCAGGGGCACCACAGCTGTCCTCCCCCAATTGTGGGGCCTGGGGCAGCTGGATAAGCTCTCCCTTACTGGAGAGGCAAGCCATGCTGCTTCTACCACTTTACACACCAGCAAGCTCAAGACAACTGTTGTGTTCTAGGGTTTATTCCTATGCTGTTTGAATTGCCTCTAGTATTCTAGTTCTCTCATTCTATTGGCTGTCTAATAAAGACCACCCATTGGTCCTGAAGCCACCTAAAGTAACCAATTACAGGGCTCTGCTTAGGTCCAATCAGACCTTATGTATATAATTACATTGTATATAGTTTACTGTTGAAACCATATAAGTTTGAGTGCCGTTCTTTGTAGAGCAGTCCTGAGCTGAGCAATGTTCTGAATAAAGCCTTCTTTGTTTGACCATCATCTCCTGCCTCAATACTTAAAACTGGTGATGAGGATGGGATCCCAGAACTAACCGAACAGGGAATTTACTCTCTGCCTGCCCACACTGAATCACTAGGGCTCCTAGAGCTAAATCACTACAGGCATGGCAACCAAGGGCCATATCAAACCGTTCGACCCCAAGGTTGGGAACTGGGAATCATACCTCGACCATTTTGAATGCTTCCTTATAGCAAACGGTATTGAAGGAGACTATGTCCGCCACACCTCTTCATGCAGCCAGGAAGTGTTCGACATTGCTCGGAACTTAGTGACTCTGTCCCAGCTACTGGGGACACCTCTTGACACGATCAAAACGAAGCTCAATGAGTATTTCAAGCCTAAGACATCTGCTGCCATACATCGATGTGCGTTCCACCAACGAAGCCAAAAGGAGGGCGAGTTTGTCACTGACTACATCACCGCACTGAAAAGGATTGCTCATGACTGCAAGCTTCCAAACCTTGATTCCGTTCTGATGGATCATTTGCTCTGCAGTCTCAGTGATGACAGCATCAGGTGAGTGCTTCTATTGAAACCAGAGCTCACATATAAAACCAGACTCGAAGAGGCGCTGAGAGTGGAAGCTGCCAACATTTCCCTCTGCGAGCTGAAATCAGGCACACAGAGTCATACATCATGCCACACCAATGCAGTCTACTACAACTCCACCGCCGACTTGTCTGATGACCAATCAGAATCATTGGATGATGGAGTCTACAGAACAGAAGCCAAGCAGATGCTGCACTGTTCTCAAAAAAAGCCCGCAAAGAGAAGTATGTGCTGGTTGCTGTGGTGTGCATGCTTGTAGAGACTGTAAATTCCATGATGCCATCGCCCATGCATGTGGGAAAATAAGCCACCTTAACAAAGTCTGCCGCTCATCACAAGGTTCTTCCGCACCTGAAGTAGTCCATGATCCTACAAGTTTTTCCAGCAACTCTCGCCATTCATCTTGTTTTCTGTCATTCCCTCAGAGGCAGAACTTCAATGATGAGGAAAGCATATCGGAAGACTACACCAATCATCTGTACATACACCAAGGTCTGCACACTTGTCCCAAGGTCAAGGCTACGGTTGTCATTGAAGATCGCGCTTGTCAAATGGAGGTCGATTCTGGTTCTGCCCTGTCAATTGTCCCGTGGAACACCTTCCAACAAGTCTCTCCCCGTTTTCCTGCATGCTGTCTTCAGAGGTGCAGTCTGCAGCTTTTTGATTTCCAAAGAAAATGAGTTCCTGTCATTGGTATCGCCCTCATCCAAGTCAAGTACAAACAATTCAACGGTTGCCTTAATTTGCTCATTGTAGAAGGTCGCTGCACAAGTCTTATTGTTCTGGACTGGTTTGCCGCCCTTGGCATCGACATTGTTGGCATCAACAGAGCCAGTCAGGTGGGGGCTGCCAAGTTTGTGTACAAGTTCCCTGATGTTTTCAGCTCAGAACTTGGCTGTTACAATAGTCCATCTGTCTCCTTTACTGTGAATCCTATCACCCAACCCAAATGCTGCAAGCCACAGCGAGCATCCGTTGCTAGTCAGCCTCGCATCATCGGAGAAATTGACGAGCTACTGGACAACCTCACCGATTTCTTGCTTTGTCAGCATTCTGTGCCACATGCCGCCATGGGGAGGACCCCAGTGGAGCTCCTAATGGGTTGCCAGCTGTCCACGTGCCTGAGCCACATCCACCTGAACCTCGCACCAGACACTAGCTGTGACCCCATCCCCTCGGGGGCCACGAAGTCCTTCATACCGGGTGACACAGTCCATGCCCACAAATATGGAGAGGATCCTCACTGGGTTCCTGCCATTATTCTCCACTCAATAGGGCCACTCTCATACAAGGTGCAGGACAAGGCAGGGCAGGTCTGCTACTGTCACCTGGCCCAGCTCTGACATCATTGCCCAGCCCAGAGGGAGACTTTGCATTGCACCCCAGTTCCTGATGACCTGTTGCAACTCTCTCCAGTTCCTGTTCCCTGCTTTGTTCCCTGTCTGGAAAATCTCCCATCCCAGCACGCTGCCAGCACCCGGGAGACACGCCCCTCAGAAGACCTGCAGCTGCAACCTTTGGCCCAGGAGAATAAGGAGCTGCGAGAAGAGCCATTCCCAGTCAGGTTGGCCGAGCCCATTCCTCCCCCTCATCTGTTATGCCTGTTTGCCTCAGAGAACTTTCTAAGGAGCCACGAGAAGAGCAGTTCCCAATCGAGTCGGATGAGCCCCATTCTTCCCCCTCGCGCATTATGCCTGCTTGCTGCAGTGAACTGTCATCTGCGTGGGGCGATGTGGCATCTAGCTCACAATTTGAGCCGGCACCTTGGCAATCAGACTTTGAAACTGTGCGGGACTTTGATAGAGCTTACGAACCCCTGGGTCACTGGGACTATGGACATTCCCAAGGTTCTCCACGGCCACATCGGTCCAACTGAACAAGGTGCACCCCCACCTATCTTAAAAAACTAGTTTGATTAAACCAAGGGGGAAGGAGTGTTGTGTTCTAGGGTTTATTCCTATGCTGTTTGAATTGCTTCTAGTATTCTAGTTCTCTCATTCTATTGGCTGTCTAATAAAGACCACCCATTGGTCCTGAAGCCTCGTAAAGCAACCAATTACAAGGCTCTTCTTAGGTCCAATCAGACCTCGTGTATATAGTTGCATTGTATATAGTTTACTGTTGAAATCGTATAAGTTTGAGTGCCACTCTTTGCAGAGCATTCCTGAGCTGGGCAATGTTCTGAATAAAGCCTTCTTTGTTTGACCATCATCTCCTGCCTCAATACTTAAAAACAACCAAGAAAGCCACCTCTTTATGCAGGGGGAGGTTCCCCCCCCCAGGTGCTTTGGGTAAATGACTGAAAAAGGAGACTGTCATTGTAAAAATGTCTGCAAGACAGATCCAGTTGAACACTGAGGCTGATTTCGTACTAGAGCTGCCTCGATGTTGCACTGCCATTTGCCCTGATGCTATTGGTCAATTTCACACCTGAAGCCACAGGGCTGCATTTGACCCACGGCTTCACCCAATTTCCTCCACAGTTTCATGATCCTCAAAAAACAGGATCACAAAACTGCAGGGGAAATCGGACGAAGCCACGGGTCAAAATGCAGCCCTGCAGCTTCGGGTGTGAAAGTGACCAATAGTATCGGGGCAAACGGCGGCGCAACATCGAGGCAGCTCTAGTGCGAAATCAGCCTGAATCTGTCAGGCCAAATAGGCAAGAATCAGCCATGCAACTCCTGCCCCCAAAAGCAAGATTGGGAAACCTTTTTTAAAAAAAATTTAAACAACTATGATGGATGAGGGGCATAGAAAGCAGTGTCAGAACGTGCATATGCAAAATACTGTTGATCCAGTTTCAAACATACAAAACCTATAACACTTTCTGTTAAAGATTTGAGAATCCTGCTCATAATTTGTGTAAAGATTGCAAGCCATGTGTTGTGGGTACTGCAAATGAATAGTTTTAGTACTTCTGATCTCACTAGCCAAGGCATGCCATGAGTTTTGACTTGATCCCATCCCATTCCTGACTAGAAACTGAGCTGGAGTAGCAGTTTGTTTAGATTGCATGATTTCCCATATTTCTTTTTGGAATGTCCCAGGATATCTGTTTTTCCCCAGTTTACTCTATATCTGTCAGAAGAGGATTAGTTTAAAAAAAAAAGAAGGGAAATTTTGAATTTTCCTGCTTTACAAATTCTGGCTTGTATCCAACTACCCATGGACTTCATGGGATGGCACTTTCCTGCTTTTCCTTCCTGCTGTTTTACCCTGCTTTTAAGTTTTTGTTGTTTCTCCAAAATTATTTGCAAGCTTCTACTGAGTATCTATCTATACCATTTCTGACTGATCATTCAGCATGAGCAGGAAGCATGTATGCATTTTGTTCTCTCATTTTGATTCTCCCACTAATGAACTCAACACAAACAGAACCTAAAAATTTATTTTTCAAAACATAAGAGAAAAGTTAGAAGTGATCAGCTTATATTGTCATTTGTAAAATTCATCTGTATTGACATAGGAGATGCATTCGCCTTAGAGCTTTGTACAACCTGCCTGCATTTCACTTACTTGTCATGTTTCTGCTTCAAAAATTACTACTTCATCCTGGGACATAAATTTTCTTTGATGGCTTCTTAACAGCTGTCAAGTAAAATTTTATTCCTTGATATATGCTTTGTATCCCAAATCAACTGTTGATTCCCATCTCACAGGGCACAGGCTTTGAAATATCTCAAACTCATATACAGAGTGTCAAAAAGGTAATGTTGCTTACTGGTGTTGCCAATGGCTACCCAGGAACAATCGAAGTCCAGTGCTGGTTTTGCCTTAATATATTCTTCATGCACCAAGCCAAGCCAGCAGGGAGAACCAGTCTAGATAGAAGGGCATCCTGCTGTGATACTGCATTAATGGCATATAGAATAATTCAGTTCTGGCAGCAGGAGCCAATGAAATGGATGTGCAAAGACATGAGAAGTTTAAGGAATTTCTGCTCACTAGATAAGCAGTAGGGGTGAACAGGTAGGCATATATCGAAGAAAGACCTAAGCAAGAGAAACGAACCAGACATGCAGTGAAGGACATTGAGTAGAGAAGTGAAAGCAATTGTTTTGTAGACATGTACATCTACTATTCTCTGTTAATAACAGAAACATGGAAAAGCAAACCATCAACCACATGCAGCAACGATGACATTGAAAGCAATGATGCTGTGCTGCTCAGTGAAATTCTTTATGCTTCAGTGCAGGAGTAGCTGTTTCTGCAAAATTCAGTCACCTGAGAAATATACACAATACCCATTTTCTTATAAAGCAAAATTGTAATTTTTATGAAGGGGGTTGTAAATGTATAGGTAGGGGGCTGTACTACAGTCAAGACTTAGAGGATGCATTCATCCATCAAGCCCCTGTGATCAGCAGCCTAAGCTGGAAGCAAGTTCAGCAAGGCAAAAGTATTGGAAGGAAATTGACCAGCCACAGCTGAAGGATACTACCCTACCTTAAATGCTCCTAATATTGAGCCAGCCAATTCAGACTAGCCATGCTAAAAACTTCACAGCAAGTAAGCTCTCCAGGCAAACAAGTCTTGTACGGACTACCTCAATTACATAGGAGATGAGCTCCTGATCAGTTTGCATTAATGTTCCCTGGCAATGTTCACTGTGATCACCACGCTGACCAGTTCTGCACCTGCACACTGGGCATTTAATCATTGCAGTTTGAAGATGCTTTTGCCTGTGTGCAAACACATTTGGTGCAGAAGAAGCAGTTTCCCCTAGGGCTATGGTCATTCAGGTAATTCAGCTAGTGCGGTATAGCACCTCAGCATTTGCAGTATGCTCTCTCTTTCTACCTGCACAGTCAGATTCATTTGAATAGAATTCATTGCCTGCTTTTTGTGCATGTGTTGACAGAAGCATCTGTTAAAAAAAACTGATTAACTTTGGTATGTGAACAGACACCAAAGGTACAACAAAGTTGTAAGTCTCAATTCAAAAATCTCAAACGTATATATTTAATTACTAAAGTCTGCCCTTTAAAACTGGAGACAGTGGCATCAGCAGAATGGCTTGCCCCCACAAGCGATCTAGTTTTAGTTTATGTATGTGAATAGGCATATCCAATCTTATTAGGACAGATCTGAACATCTTGCCAAATGATCAGCTCCCTGCTTGCAATTGAGAGGTGTTGAGAATACCTAGTTCATACCCTTGCACTGTATACCAATTGCAGGAACTGATGTTCCACAGCCACCCTTCCTACCTAAATAGAATGCTGAGGTCTCAACGTACACAGTTGGTGGTATTTCTTTAGGCTAGATGCTGGCCTCAGACATTTGCTTTAATCCTGGGCTCCTTGACACAAGTGAAACCTCAGAAATTATTAGTGGTGAAGTATAGCAGAATCCAGTGTTTGGGGTAAAGACCCAGTGTTTCTCATATGTCTATGGTGGAAGACACCATAGGCATAAAATTTGCGGGGGCATGGGCCATCCCCAAACTTTTCCAAGAGGGACTGTGCCTCCCCTGGGCAATCAGTGCCGGGCACTGAAGATGGAGGAGGAAGCAGTCAAGTGTGCAGGCTTGCCTATTGGCAAGCTGAAGCAAAAGCTCCTCCCCTCCACTGCAGAGGTGGCTGGGGAAAAAGAGAGTGTGAGCGTGGGAAAAGAGACTCTGGAGCAGCATGCAGCAACCTAGCTTGTGACTCAGGAAGCAAAGGAGAGCTAAGGAGGGATAGACAGACCCAGCTACAGCAGCAGCAGGAGGTGAGCCAGAAGGCAAGTCAAGGCACACATGCGAGCCCCTTCCCTTGGCCAGGTGGCTGGGCTGGGAGGCTGCTGGGGTGGTGGCAGTGAGCTGTGCCAAGGAGAGAGACAGAGCCACCAGGCCTGGCACAGCAAGTCAAAGCCAAACCAGGTGGGCGCTGCTGTTGCTTGCTGTCCTTCCTCTCCCTCTCTCCCCCCTCCCCCTGTCCGGCTCTGGTGCTGCCTCACCTACTGGACCCTGGAGACAAGGCGAGCTGGTGGTGCTGGGCAAGCTGTCTCGCTCTACCTGGCCACAGCTGCTCCCAAGCAAGCAAGTGAGTGGACGGGCTCCGAAGCTGTCGGGGGCTGTGGGCGTCTCACTAGGGAGGTCAGGGTAGTGGGGTGGGGTTTTTCCCCAGGCCTGGGCCACACTTTGGAGCCATCAGGTTGGCTGTTGGCCCCTCTCTGGGAAGGTTGGAGGTGGGGATGTGTGGCAGAGCAGGGCAGGTAAGCTCTCCCCAAAAGGGGAACCTTCACGAGCCTGAGGATTCTGTTACATGCCCCCTTCCTCTGCTCCCCTTGGGAGTTTCATAATCCCCTTACCCTCCTCTGTGGGATTGACTTGAAAAGAGAGAGAGCTTTTTTTCTAGAAACCCTGGGAGAGAGGACAACAACAACAAAGCATGGCAGAAAACCAACCTTCCTCTTGGAAATAAAGCAATGATATTTTCCCCTCCTTTGCTCCTGGCAGCAGGGCTTCTGAGCTCTGGAAGGCTTTAAAAACTCTGGATCTCTGTTTGCAAAAAGCATGCTACTGCTCAGAAGCAGGGACTGGCTTGGAAAAAAAAGGTCCACCCACTCCCTCCCCCCTCCTCTCTGGGCTTCTGAAGGGAGGGCGTGGAAAGAAAGTGAATGTTTTCTCTTTCTCCTCCATTGAAGACAGGGTTTGGAAACAGCAAAACAAATGTCTCTCCCTCCCAGCTCCAGAACAATGTTAGAGTCCAGTGGCACCTTTAAGACCAACAAAGTTTTATTCAAGGTGTGAGCTTTCATGTGCACTCATTCTTCGTCAGACAATGAAATGGAATTACAGTCAAATCATAGTTGTATCCAGAGGAAGCATTTTTAAACACATGCAAAGATCTATGACTGTTAGTACCTTCCACTGATGGATTACTGGGTCTAACAAGGTCTTCAGATCCTTGCGTAGGTGTACAATGACCAACCATCTGGTTTGAGCTGCTTTGGGCAAGCTGGAACAAATGATAAATATTGTTATTGAGTTTATATACAGACAATCTGCTTTGCAATCTCTATGTGAAATTTATCAGTGCTTAGCATTTGCTCATGGTGCCCTTTACTGCTGCAGAAAGATCTTTCTTGGTCATGGAGCCAATTTCCTGGCATGGCCTTCTGGAGGAGGTTCAGCAGATACCCTCCTTACCTATTTTTAGGATGATGCACAAGGCCATCTTTTTCTGTGGGCTTTTTGACTGTTCTTTGTGTCTGATGTTGAGGGCTGCATTATAAAGAAAATGAACCTATCATTGGCTGGCTATACCTGTATTGATGTTGGTTATGTTTTTTGTTATATTCTTTCTGCCATATTGTTAATTACTTTGACTCTCTGGAGAAGAAAGGGATATAAATATTTTAATAGATTTGATAGATGCTTCATAAAAATAAGGTATTAATATCCTGATAAATAAATTGGAAATATATATACCAAGTGCTGTTATTCCATAACAGAAAGATAGCCAGCTGAAGTGCAGATATCCTTAATCAGATGTGTAATAGATAAATAGCTTGTTGAGTTCCAACAGGATGCCAAGACTACTTGCTATGGAATGAAAGGTTCTTGGATTGAAAATATTTTTATAAGTCGGTGTTCAGTCACACTCATATGTTGAAGGCAAAGTTGGGTCCTCTCTATGACGTCACTGGGCCTTGGTTCATTTAAGAAACTAGCATAGCAATGCCTCTGGCCCAGCCCCAGCCTCCCCCCCCCCCTGGGGGAATTGGAAAGTCTACGCCCTTGGAAGACACATATTTTCTTAATTTTTGTTGTTGTTTAGTCGCACAGTCGAGTCCGACTCTTTGCGACCCCATGGACCAGATTACGCCAGGCCCTCCTGTCTTCCGCTGTCCGCTGAAGTCTGCTCAATTTCATGTTCGTTGCATCAACGACACTGTCTAACCATCTCATCCTTTGCCGTCCCCTTCTTCTCTGACCTTCAATCTTTCCCAGCATCAGGGTCTTCTCCAGTGAATGCTCCCTTCTCATTTGGTGGCCAAAGTATTTGAGCTTCAGCTTCAGGATCTGGCCTTCCAAGGAACAATCAGGGTTGATTTCTTTTAGGATTGACTGATTTGATCTCCTTGCAGTCCAAGGGACTCTCAAGAGTCTTCTCCAGCACCATAGTTCAAAAGAATCGATTCTTCGGCGCTCGGCCTTCCTTATAGTCCAACTCTCGCAGCCATACATTACTACGGGGAATACCATTGCTTTGACCATGCGGACTTTTGTTGGCAAGGTGATGTCTCTGCTTTTTATCATGCTGTTTAGGTTTGCCATCGCTTTCCTCCCAAGGAGCAGGCGTCTTTTAATTTCATGGCTGCAGTCACCATCTGCAGTGATCTGGGATTTTCTTAATATGTGTAACTAATTCATATTACAAATTTCTAGTTTTCTAAATTGGATTGAAACAATAGCTCTGGGTGTATTTTCCCTGTGTCATTTTATCAATCTCAAATAGCCCTCCTACAAAGCTAATATTAGCCCCCCTAGAGGGAAAAATATAGGTAACATAATTTTTCCTGTGGGGCTAATAGCATATTCAAAAAGAAGGGGTTAATTTAATTGACAAATGCTATAGAGAGAAACACAGCTTCCCAATGTACCACTGCCACAACAGAATTCAGAATCTTGCATAGCCGCATTAAAGGGGAGGGATCCAAAATGCCAGGATATCTATTCTGATTGATTTGGAGCTCTCCATGACTGTGGTGAAATAAAATTAAAGGCATTGGGAATAAAATCAAAGGCAATGGCAATCATGTGAGAAATATGCAATTTGACCCAGAGAAAGCAATAGTTTGGTAGTAGTGGTAGTGTACCTGCATTAGTAGTGGTACCTGCTTTAGTGGTGCTTTAGTAGTAGAAGGGTAACTGCTTTGCTTGTAGAAAATCTCAGGTTCAGATCCTGGCACCTGGAAACCAGTGGTGTAAAAGATTATACAGGAGACCCTAGAGAGCTCAGTCCAGTCACAATGGTGTCTGGAACCCCTTGGAGTAGATCCAGTGAAAATTTCTGCTGATGGAAGGGGATGTGTGATTTATTTTTTGTAATTTAATTTCCCATGGTAGGTCTTTGATTTTCCCTGTCCTGTTCCTGGTGATATCCTATCCAGCAGGAGAATTATCAAGGGGGCATTTTGGGCTGCAGGGGAAGGGAGACGTTAGGTAGTCTCCCTTCACTGATGGAAATTGTAGTGGAGATTTTGCTTTGGATCCAACCCCATGTTTCAATTTTACTTGCTTCTTAATGTGCAAAAGACACCTTTCAGGAGCAGCACAGGATAAAGGATTACAAGGCAGTGACAGCTAGTTGTGGCAAGGGTAAGCATTCCTCTTCAAACCAGCCGGTTCTCCCTATAAATTCCCTGGCTTCATTCATTTTATGAGAACCCACTCAACATACAGTTCCAGTTCCAGTCACTAGAGAAATCTTTCCTTATATATAATTGAGTAGTGGAGTGGCACTTCCTGAATATTACACACGCTACTACATCCATTGGCTCCATGATGTGTCACTCAGAAGCTGTCCCTATCCACTGGCTGCATTGCCTGTGTTCCTCCCGCAGTGCACACCATCAGCCATTGGCCCATCAGCTGCCACTCAAGAGTACTCGCGTGCCATTGGCCGGGTGCTGGATCTGCTCCTCTTCCTCACCCACTCCAGCCACTGTTTCCTGTCAGAATATGCTCTCTCTCCTAAGGAAGACACTTCACCTGCTTGGCTCCTCTGTGGGACTAACTTTTCCCTCAGTGGCTGTTGGTAGGAAACCAAGCTTGGTTCTGTCAGTAAAAACACAAAGGAACGAAACCCTTTCCATGCCTTTGTGAGGAACTCATTGGGGCCAGTCCTGACTAGGGTTGCCAGCTCCAGGTTGGGAAATTCCTGCTGAGTCCTTCCACCCCCCAGCGCTGCCCTCCACAGGATCCACCCCCAAATCTCTGGGTATTTCCCTACTCAGAGCTGGGAACCCTATTTTCCCCTCAGTGTCTGTTGCTAGGGAATCAAGCTTGGTTGTGTCAGTAAAAGACCCTTTCCATGCCTATTTTGGCCTTTGGGAGAAAACTCATTGGGGCCAGTCCTGACTAGGGTTGCCAGGTCCAGGTAGGGAGATTCTGTGTCTAAGGAAACCAGTCTAAGGACGCCAGAGTCTGGGGAAGGGAGAGGCCTCAGCTGAATAGAATGCTATAGAGGCCACCATACAAAGCAGTTAATTTTCTCCAGGGGGAGAGAGCGATCTGTTGTCTGGAGTTCAGTTGTGATACCTGGTGATTTTCAGGCTTCACCTGGAGATTAGCTACCCTAGGCATAGCAGTCAGTGCTTCAGAGCAGGGTCTACTAGACCCAGGTTCTTGCTGTGGAAGCTGACTGGGTGATTTTTGAGCAGTCACACTTTCAGCCTAACCTACCTTACAGGGTTGTTGTGTAAGTCAAAAGGGGAAGAGGAGAATGATGTAAGCTGCTTTGGTCCCCATTGCAGAGAAATACTATGTTTCCTCCTGGGGAACCATTGTTGTCAATCTCCAGGTGAGGGCTGGAGATCACTCAGAATTTCAACTATTCTCCAGATTGCAGAGATCAGTTCCCCTGGAGAAAATGATGGACTCTGTGTCCTTATACTCTGCTGAGATGGTTCCCCTATGATATCCAATGTGATGTAGCAGTCAGGGCTTCAGAGCATGGTAGAGGATGATGGTTGGCTGGGAAGAAGATAGGGTTGCCAACTTCAGGTGGGAAATTCCTGGAGATTTGAGGGATGGCATCTGGAGAGGGTGAGGTTTGAGGAGGGGTGGGACCCCTCCAAAACCAGTCATTTCCTCCTGGGGACCCTTTATTGCCAATTTCCAGGTGCGGGCTGGAGGTCACTCAGAATTACAACTGCTCTCCAGATGGCATTGACTAGTTCCCCTGGAGAAAATGGTGGAGTCTGTGTCCTTCTACCCTGCTGAGATGGCCCTCCATGACAGCCTACATGACATGGCAGTCAGGGCTTCAGAGCATGGTAGAGGCTGCAGGTGGGGGAGAGATGGAAAGCTGAAGAGTGAGAGGGGAATAAAGGTAGGTTGGGAAATTCCTGGAGATTTGAGGGATGGAGCCAGCAGAGGATGGAGTTTGTGGAGGGGTGGGACCTCAGACAGGTACAATGCCATAGATCACTCAAAATTACAGCTGCTCTCCAGATGGCAGAGATCAGTTCCCCTGGAGAAAATGGTGGGCTCTATGTCATTATACCTTGCTGAGGTGCCCCCCCCCCAAAAAAAAAAAAACAGCCAGTGTGATGTAGCAGTTAGCACTTCAGATCAGGGTCTGCCAGCCCCAGGTTCTTCCTGTGGAAGCTGATTGGGTGATTTCAGACCACTCACAGACTTTAAGTGTAACCTATCTCACAGGGAGAGGAGAATGATGTGACCTGCTTTGGTCACCACTTTGAAGAAAGACTGTACTTTTACTAGGTAGAGGCTACAGGGAGAGGGGAAGAGATGGAAACCTGTAGTCAGAGGGCAGATAATGGCAGGTTGATGATTGGTTGGGAAGGAGATAGGGTTGCCAACTCCAGGTTGGGAAATTCATGGAGATTTGCGGGGTGAGGTTTTAGGAGATATGGGACCTTAGACAGGTACAATGCCATAGACTCCACCCTCCAAACCAGCCATTTCCTCCTGGGGAATTATTGTTGCCAATCTCCAGGTGAGGGGTAGAGAACCCCCAAATTTACAACTCCTCTTTAAGTAGCAGAGATCAGTTCCTCCGCAGAAAATTGTGGACTCTGTGTCATTATACCCTGCTGAGGTCACCACAGCAAACTGACACTGAGTGCCCAAAGCCGAGGCACTCTTCCTGAGCCTCTTTCTAGAGCTCGTATTTATTTCCACAACAGGCCTTATTCCTAGTATTAAATAAACAAGATAGCTATTTGTAATGGATCACTGTGATTATCTCTTTCTCCCCTAAGAAGTTAGAACAAAAGGTGGGAGATGCCTCTGATGTTCTTATTTGAACAACTATATTTAGAAAATATTCACAATAGTTGCCTGTGAGTACAATGTGTATTGGGGGGGGGGAGAATCATAGAAATGGACAACTCCCAGGTCAACATTTTTAAACTTTAGTCCTTCTAAAGTAGCATGAGGAGTAATGTGAAGACATACTGAGAGCTGTCACTGGGAGCTAAAAGAACTTTAGGCTTCAGTGCCTCCTCATACAAAGATATATGTAAAAAGGTTACTGTCAGTTACTGCTTCAAGTTAAATAAGGAATAGGAATCAAGGCTGTCTCTCGCTGTTCCGCTCTGAGCCCTGAATACCTCTAAGCATGAGCGTGTCCTATAAGTGTAGGCAGAAACCAAGGGAATTCACAAATAACCCAGAGAACTTTTTCTCAACTAAACTGGAATGGAGTACCAGCCTCTCTGTCTCAGTAAATATATTTAAAATATATTCCATTTCATGAACATGGGAATATTTTTGTTTTTAATTTTTTGCACACAAAAAAAGATGAGCATTTGTATGACAAGGGTTATCAAGCACTGCCTATTTATTTATGCAAAGTGCATTTCAAGGGATGCAATTTTTCCAACAGTTATACAACAAGTGAGATATTTTTAGAGAAGGATACATATTTAAGGTCCCCTGTTTATTTCATTATTTGTCTCAATAACTGTTTATTATAAAACATATTTTTAAAAAACTGGGTGTAGTCTAATCAATTTTCAGGAGGAAGAACTTATGTCTTTCCTAATTTCTTTTATATGTGTTGTTATTGTGAGGTGGGTTTTTTTTTGGCTGTTCTTTTTTATTGCTGGGATTCCTAGTTCTTTTGTTTTCTATATGTCATTTTATAACAATTTTCATTCAATGTTTACATTTATACAGGACTTTCTTTGTAGAAAAAGCCCAGCAGGAACCCATTAGCATATTAGGCCACACCCCTGACAGTGCAGCTCATTAGTATATTAGACCACACACCCATGCCTTCCCTTGGCTTGCCTGGGTGCCCCACGGCTGTGGGGAGCCCAGGCAAGCTGGCCCTTGGACAGGCCAGGAAAGGCATGGGGAGGCATTTAAATGCCTCCCCAATCCTTCCAGGGCCTCCCTGGCCCTCCCACCTCAGAGTTGCTGGGGGGGTCGCTCTCCAGGCCTTCCCTCTGTAACCACGCACGCAGAGGTTTTGGCTGTAGTGGGTGTGGCCAACTCTGAAGCCAGCTGGAACTCCGTTCCTGAGTGTTCCTGCCCAAAAATAGCCCTGCATTTATACATCATTTATATACAGCTGGTGTAAACCCAGTAATCAGTTCTCACTGTAATAATTCTATTGAGTTTCATTAGCATGGCTGGAGGGAACAAAGATGAATTTAGATTCATCCCAAACCAGGCAAATGTTTATTAGAAACTGGGATTTTGAAACTGACACAATGATTTTGCAAAATTCAGAAACATCTGTACTTTGTGGAAAATGACAGTCTTGAGATCAGAGGGCATCAGTCTGAGAAGGAGGGATGTGATCTCGTAGAAGCAAGGAGGTACACAGTAACAGAGGTTACAAAAAAAAGGCCTTCATATTGATAACAGATTACTACAAAAAAAATCCAAGGACAGTCAGTTTGTAAATAAAAGGTAATGTCTGTGAAAAATCCCAAAACAGATCATTTAGACAGTGAAGCAGTCCAAAAGAGTCAATGTATAAAGTATATCTTTTCCCTGTTTTCTTTCTTTCTGTAAACCAGAGGAACAGTCCTGCTCAACTGAGATGCCTTTAAACTGTCAGATAACTGCCATACTTCTGCATTATGTTATTCCTTACTTGTGCGCATGCGCTTAGATTTGCTTTGCTTCGCTGCAATTACTGTGAGAGACTCTTCCACCAGACACAGCTATCTCTGTAACCTTGAAGAAAGGGAGGGCTTGCATTCCCCAGCTGGTGGGAATAAATCAGCCTCTGGAGGGAGGGGGTGGTCTCCCATTCATGTAGTAGCATCCCGCCAGGAGGATTCCCGCACACGCGCTAACACCTCATTTGCTAGGCTAGTTGAAGCATCATAGAATATACATGGCCTCCTTGCATTAAGAAGAAGAATAGTTTAGATTTATACCCTGCCCTTCACTGCCCAAAGGCGTCTCAGAGCGCCTTTCCCTTCCCCTCCCCACAACAGACACCCTGTGAGGTAGGTGGGGCTGAGAGAACTTCTGACAGAAATTGCCCTTGAGAGAACAGCTATGCCAGAGCTTGTGACTCACCCAAGGTCACATCAGCAGGTGCAAGTGGAGGAGTGGGGAATCAAACCTGGTTCTCCCAGATAAGAGTCCGTGCACTTAACCACTACATCAAACTGGCTCTGACATTCCTGACAATGTCCCTGTTTACCTGGCAACAGACTGACATTCCAATAAAGCATAACCTTTGAATGAAGTGTGTGTGGACCTGCTTGCTGTTGAACCTGACAGAATTGTCAGGAATCTTTTAACCATCTGACCAAATTGTTGTTGCTCAAGATGAGTGGTCCGGGTGGGGTGCCTGTCACAGTGCCATTTACAAACCCGATGACGCTGCCAGTTACGATGCCTAGTACTACAAGCCTGGTGGTGCTGATCACCATGACATCAGCTGTCCCCCTGATGACAACAGGAACGAGGGAACCAGCAATGACAAGCCAACTACCAGTCACCAGCCCGGGCGGGCCTGTGACTACTGATGGCAGCGCCATCCCATGGCCAATGATGTCATTCATCCCTTTGCACTTGGGGACCGGAATAACTTACCGGTGCAAGCTGAAAGACTGGGGGCAACATCTGGGAGACTCCACACACAACACCTGGTCATTGCCAGGGAGTCAGAGCTGGGGGAGCATATATGACCCTCGATTTAGCTCAGGGAGTTTCAGCGCAACTCTGAGCAGACCCCTTAAGGGGCCTCCGAGGCCATCGGGGAGTCCACAGAGAAATGTGGAGGGGAGGCTGGATAACTTGGAAACAGATTGCTGCAGAATAATGAGAGACTTGGCACAGTTACTGCAAACGTTGCCAACGATGATGAACCAGGTGGTGCAGACACAACTGGCAGCTCAGTGAGGGGGTCCAGCTGCTCCCCTGCCTGGTCCCATCCTACTGCCACCGGGGCCCATGCTTCCGCCACTGGCTCCTGTGTTGCCGCCGCCCATGCCAGCTCCACAGCCACAGTTGCCACTGCCCCTCACAGCACCAGTGCCTCTGCCACTGGGTGCCCCACCGCCCCCAGGAGCTCCTCCCCAGCCACAGCCTGCACCGATGGCCCCACCGGTGGTGCCGTGGCCCAAGGATTTATTGGATGTTACTTTTGATGGTGACCCAGAGAACCTTTCATTTTTCATCCTGCAAGTGATGAAGTTTGTGCAGAGATGGGCCCATCTTTTCCAGGATGAGGAGCAACAAGTGGACTTTATTGCTTCTTGGCTGAGAGGGGCTGCAACTAGCTGGTTCATATCGTTACACAATCTGGAGGCAGTGGAGCTGGGGAGTATAGATGCATTTATGTGGGCGCTCTGCACTCAGTTTGAGGATTGCATGGCGGCCAAAAAAGCAGAAGCCTTCCTCCACATGTTTAAGCAGGGCAAACTTTCCATGCAAGAGTACTCTACAGAATTCCACCCACATGCAGTCAAGATCCATGACTGGACCCAGTCCTAGCCCAGCAGTATCAACTAGGGCTGGCAGCTGACATCTGAAATAATGTCATGAGCTCCCAGGAGCTGAGGACATTACAGGCCTGGATGGAGGAGGCAGAAAGAGCAGAGAGCAAACTGTGTACCATGAGACTGGATAGTGCACTCGTAGCTGGAAGGGCTCCAGTGACACCCCATCCCAAACCCAAGCTGCCCCTGCCGAAGGTCTCAGTCCAGGACCAATGAATGAAGCAAGGCTTATGTCTGAAATGTGGGGAATGGGGCCACTATGCAGCCACCTGTCCATCAGGAGAACCTGCCGGACCATCAGGGAGAGGTGACAAGCGATGGTCCACCACCCTCTCCCAAAAGGGGACAGCGAAACCAAGGAACCCTTGAGCCTTACACACCACAGTGGAGGTCCTGGACCCGGGTTTGAGCGAGGAGGAGGAGGTAGAGCCGGCGGGAAACTGCCAGGTCCTGTTGTAAGTGGCACAGCACAACAGGACCCACCGCCCGAGGCACCAAATGTGGTGAGCAACTACCCATCCCTTTTTTTCATGACTGTTACTATTATGAACCCTGCCATGAAGACGCACATCAAGGTTCGCAGGAGGGATCTCATTAACCCCTCTCTGGTGGCAGGTTTGGAGGCTACTGTCGTTGGTTTGGCCGATCCCCTTATATTTACTCAAATGGACGGCTCTCAGATGAAAGAACCCTGTAGATTTGAGATGGTTCCTTTGCAGATGGGGGCAGGGGATCATTGGGAAGACTGGGCATTTATAGTGTCCCCCGGGGCCAAGTTCCCTTTGGTCCTCGGCAGCCCATGGCTCCATGGCCATGACCCATACATCTTGTGGGATGAGGGAATTGTCCACTTTATCTCCCCAAAGTGTAAACATCACATCTGGGACCCTGCATGGGGAATCGCTCCAGATAGCAAGCCTGCCCGGGTTTGCCTGGCCACAGAAGAACTAGCCCAAATCCCCAATGAATACAGAGACCTATCCTGAGTGTTTGAGGAGGAGGAGGCAGATGAGCTACCCCCCCATCGCAACTCCGATTGTGCAATTGAGTTGCTGCCCAGGCACAAAATGCCAAAAGGGAAGATTTACGTTATGAGCCCTGCTGAGAAAGTGGAGTTATGGAAGTTTATTGACAAAAACCTGGCCAGGGGTTTTATCTGCCCAGCAGCCTCCTCGTTTGCAGCTCTGGTTCTCTTCTGTAAAAAGAAAGATGGGGGGGGGGGCTCAGACTTTGCACAGACTACTGGGGGCTAAATGCTGTTTCATCCACCAATGCCTACCCCATGCCGTTGATCAAAGACATCTTGGCAGAGGTGGCCGAGGGGAAGATCTTTTCAAAACTTGATTTACAGAATGCATACTTCCGCGTGTGCATACAACAGGGAAATGAATACAAAACAGCCTTCAATACACCCCTGGGCCAATTTGAGTACCGGGTGATGCCATTTGGCCCCCAGGGGGCTCCAGGAGTCTTTATGAACTTAATAAATGAAGTGTTGCACAAGCACCTATTTAAGGGGGTGTCAGTGTAGTTGGATGACATTTTATTGTACTCCCCTGATAGTGCAGGATGTGATGGAGTGGGAGCCCCCAAAGGCTGCGTTCAGACGGCCAGTCAATCGCGCCATGAGCCCTCCTAAAATTTTATCCCGATTTTTTTAATCCAGCCTAGCACGACCAGACGCCCCCCCATGAAATAGCCTCACCGCGCGTTGTTCCCACCGTGATTTGTCTACACGGCATCCACCGAGGATTTTTTTAAAAAAGTTTTGTACATTCGCATAGGCAAGGCTGCGCCTCCTTGGAGAACTGAGGCGATCGCGGAGGGTTTTCAGCAAAGTCCTGGTCCTCCCCCTTGCCATCATGATCAATGGAGGGACTATTTTGCAAGTTAGAACAGTCCTTCCCCCTCCATCTCCCTTCGCGGTAACGTCTTGTCCCTAAAAGAAATAAGCATGAATATTACATTCCTCGTAGCGCTTATCGCTGAATGCGTTTCCTCGTTAAAGCGCACATGGGGTTTCAATTTTTTAAAAATCGCGCCCCCGTCGGCTCGGTCTGACGTCAGACCGAGCCGACGGGAGCATCGCGTGCTAATGGAGTGGCCAGACGGAAGAAAGTCTGCAGTTGTTGCGCGGGTAAGCGAAAACCCTACATTGAAACTGCTACTTTTTAAATCAGGATTGGAGGCGCAGCAGAACGGGATGCTTATGGGACCGGAATATTTCGCAGATGTTTCTGTCTGGTCGTGCATTTTTGATCCGCAAGGGAGTCGTTCCTATGGCAGATCAAAAGATCCGTCTGAACACACCCAAAGACTCACAAACAACTCCAAAGTTTCTTAGGATTTGTGAATTTCTACAGAAATTTCCTCCTCCACTTTGCCCAAGTGAGTCTGCCCTTAACGGACTTGTTGAAAAATAAGGGGAAGGGCCCGGGGGCTACCAAACCAGGAACGAAACTGGATTGGACCCCCTGGTGCCAGGAGGCATTTGACCAGTTAAAAGCCCTTTTTACCACAGAACCTGTGTTGGCACATCCCAATGAGACAAAGAAATTTGTGGTACAAGTTGACGCATCAGATGTCGCTATGGGGGGGGGGTGATACTGCAAGAAGGTTCCGATGGTCAGCTCCATCCTTTAGCTTACATGTCCCACAAATTTAGTAATACAGAAAGAAACTGACCAGTCTGGAATAAGGAAGCTGGGGCAATCCGCCTAGCACTGGCCACATGGAGGCATTGGCTGGAGGGGACCCGGGTTCCTTTCGAGATGTGGACTGATCATAAAACCCTCAAGGTCCTCTGTACCCCCCAAAATTTGAATGCCAAACAGTTTCGATGGGCCAAGTTCTTCTCAAAGTTTCAGTTCACCCTGTTCCATTTCCCTGGTAAAGCCAATCCCCTGGCTGATGCCCTCTCTCGCCTCCTGCAACATGAGAGCCAAAAGGAGGAGGTTCAGGACTCATTTTTTACACCTTCCCAGTTGGGTGGCGTAGTCTTAACCTGCAGCCAGAGGCATAAAGAAAGGGCTGAGCAAACCCCCTCGGAGGGCTGGAAAGATAAATTCGCATCAGCCCTCACTGATGCCGACAAAGAGGAACTGAGGATGGTGGGGGATTTGGAAGGCGGGGAAAATGGATGTTGGTATAAAAGAAGCAGGCTTTACATTCCAGAACTGTCACGAAGGGATGTTTTGCAATCTGTTCATGGTTCCAAGCCAGCTGGCCATTTGGGCTTTGTAAAATCATTGCATCTGTTGCAATGCCAGTTCTAGTGGCCCCACATGCGTAAAGACCTATCGCAGTACGTGCATTCTTGCCAAACTTTCATCATGTGCAAACCCTGGCCGGGAAAACCCCCGGGCTTCTTGCAACCCCTGCTGACCCCCAGTAGACCGTGGGAAGTTATCTCCATGGATATCATTACTGACCTACCCCCTAGCAAGCAGATGACTGTGATTTGGGTGGTTGTGGATTTATTTTCAAAGCATGCACACTTGGTTCCTTTCCCCGGTTTGCCAACTGTGCGCTCTTTGGCAAAAGCTTTCCTCCGTCATGTAGTCCACCTCCACATTGTCCCAACCAAAATACTGGTGGATAGGTGGACCCAATTTTTCCCCAAGTTTTTTGGGGAACTAATGAACTTGATGGGAGTGGAACGCACCCTAAGCAGTGCCTACCACCCTGAAACTGATGGCGAATGAGTGAATCAAACCCTTGACTAGTACCTACGCTGTTTCACTAATTATGAACAAGACAATTGGTTGGACTTAATTCCCTTGGCTGAATTTTGCTACAATAATTGTCAGGTTCAATAACAAGTGGATCCAGGCATTCTTATGCAAAGAAAGGTTTTATTGGATAATCTTGCTAAAACCCACAGTAGGAGGTCATTGTCAGGAATGGGGGGCGAAGCAATGCAAGCTGATTTATAGTGTGATGCAAAAAAAGCGCCTAGCAAATGAAACATGAGCGCGCGCGCGGGAAACTCCCGGCGGGAGATATACTTCATGAGCGGGAGACTGCTCCCCCCCTCCCTCTGCCATCCCAGGACTGGAAAATTCTCAGCAACACGAGAATAGCCCAAAGCCTTCATTCAAGGCCACCGTGATAAGGAAAAGCGGCAGGGAAGAAGCTCCCACGTTTCTGCCTGCATAGCTACGCAAGCGCAAAGCATCAAAGCAGGGTAGGGAACACATAACAATGGATTCAGTGAGAAACATGAAAGAAGCATTTCTGACATTCTGCCCTTCCCAAAATACCACCCACCCACCACTCAGGAAGGAGAGAATGAAGGGCCCCCAGGTTTATTTGGGTAGCGGGTGTAAAACGCCTTCAGGTGATCAGGTGCATTGATATCAGACACTTTCACCCACTCCCTGTGTTGGGGCCCAAAGTGTACCCATTCAATAAGGTACAGCAGTTGTCCATGAAGGATCTTAGAGTCCAAAATGTCAGCAATTTCATAGTGTTCCTCATCATCGACCATCAGTGGTGGGGGGTGCTGGAAGCTCAGGATGCCACTTAGTCGGGGGTACTGCTGGCTTGAGGAGGCTGTAATGGAAAATTGGATGTATTGCTTTAAGAGATTTAGGTAAATCCAGTTGCACAGTCACTTGATTTATACATCGCACTACTTTGAATGGACCAATATATTTCCAAGCAAGTTTTCGGGATTGTTGTGCCAGCCTTAAGTTTTTGGTGGAGAGGTAGACATGGTCTCCCGGTTGCAGATTCCAGCCACCCGCCCTCTTTTTGTCTGCTTGCTTTTTGTATTGTGCCTTGGCCTCGTTTAAAGTCTCAACGATTAGAGGCCAAGACTCTTGGAAAGTTTTACACCATGTTGTGGCTTTCCCACCAGTCTCGCCGGGCTTCAAAAACGGAAGAGGGGGCTGTCATAACCCATGGCAGCTTTGAAGGGAGACATATTCGTGGAAGCATGCCATGAATTGTTATACGCAAATTCTGCTAGTGGTAATAAATCTACCCAATTGTCTTGTTGGTAGTTAGTGAAACATCTTAAGTATTGCTCTAAGGTTTGGTTTACTCTTTCTGTTTGCCCATCGGTTTCTGGGTGATAGGCACTACTGAGAGCGCGTTCAATACCCATAAGAGTCATTAATTCTGACCACAGTTTTGAAACAAATTGAACC
This sequence comes from Gekko gecko, assembly GCA_029375565.1. Classification (NCBI taxonomy): domain Eukaryota; kingdom Metazoa; phylum Chordata; class Lepidosauria; order Squamata; family Gekkonidae; genus Gekko; species Gekko gecko. The sequence goes on from JAPDNY010000001.1 coordinate 268,816,277, forward strand.
CCCTATCGGAGATTATTTTGAGCGGTAATGTATGTAGCCTGGCAATGTGCTGAAGGAAGGCTTTGGCAAGGACTTTGGCCGTTGGCAGGCTAGCAAATGGTATAAAGTGAGCCTGCTTAGAAAACAAGTCTACTACCACCCAAATGACCATCATATGTTTACTGGGGGGAAGATCAGTGATAAAGTCCATGGAGATTACTTCCCAGGGTCGGCTCGGGGTGGGCAAAGGCTGTAGAAGACTCAGAGGTTTCCCTGGTCTAGTCTTGCAACGATTGCATGTAGGACAGGATTGTATATAGAGGGATAAATCCCGTTTCATTCGGGGCCACCAGAAGCTGCGTTGCAGTAGGTGCAGTGACTTTACATACCCGAAATGCCCAGCAGATTTGGAGTCATGGGCTGCTTGCAATACTTGGGCCCGGGTAGCTTCTGGAACAAAGATTTTATTTCCCTTATACCAGCAGCCATTTGTGCTACATTCTACGTCTCCCCGAGCTTTTAAGTCAGCTGCTTCTGGTTTAGTAATGTCAGTGGCAAATTGCTTTTCCCAGGTCGTGCCAAGGCTTGGGGTCAACTATTGTGCTTGCCGGGTTTTTCGGGTAACTACTGCCCCAACCAGTTGTTCTGGGGTGAACATAGACTCGCTTATTTCTGTCCTCTTACAAAGATGTTGGGGAAGGCGGGAGAGAGCATCAGCCAGATGATTAGATTTACCTGGAAAATGGTGGAGGGTAAATTGAAATTTGGAGAAAAACTCAGCCCACCGGAATTGTTTTGCATTTAGATTCCGAGGCTTGCGCAGCACCTCAAGATTCTTGTGGTCAGTCCAGATTTCAAAAGGTACCCGGGACCCCTCCAACCAGTGCCTCCAGGTGATTAACGCTAAGCGTATAGAGGCCGCTTCTTTATCCCAAATGGGCCAAAATCTCTCCGTATCATTAAACTTTTTGGACACATAAGCAAGGGGTTGTAGCTGCCCCTGCATATTTTCTTGCAAAAACACCCCCCCCCATGGCGGTATCCGATGCGTCTACTTGGACCACAAATTTTTTTGTTTCATCGAGGTGTGCTAATATGGGTTCAGACGTGAATAACTGCTTAAGTTGTTCAAATGCTCCTTGACATTGGGGAGTCCAATTCAAAGGGGACCCGGGCATGGAAGCTTTAGCCCCTCTCCCTTTAGTCTTCAGAAGGTCTGTGAGGGGGAGGGTCACCTGGGCAAAATGAGGCAGGAATTGACGGTAAAAATTGGCGAAACCGAGAAAACTTTGGAGCTGCCGCCTGGTTTTGGGGGTTCCCAGTCCAACACATCTTGGACCTTTTTGGGGTCCATTTCTAGTCCAGCGGATGATATGCGGTACCCGAGAAAGTCAATGCACTCCTGGTGGAATTCGCATTTTGACAGCTTAACAAACAGTTTGTGTTCTAACAATGTTTCCAATACTTCCCGCATGAGTGTGGTGTGGGATTTTTGATCTGGGGTGTAGACCAAGATATCATCCAAGTAAACAACCACCCCTTTGAATAAGTAGGGGTGTAACACCTCATTGATCAAGTTCATAAAGACTCCGGGTGCCCCCTGTAATCCGAAGGGCATAACCCGATACTCAAATTGCCCCAGCGGGGTATTAAATGCAGTCTTATGTTCATCCCCCGGTCTAATACGGACCCGAAAATAAGCATCACGTAGATCCAGTTTAGAAAACACTTTTCCCTTTGCCACCTCTGCCAACAAGTCCTTGATGAGGGGCATTGGGTAGGCATTGGTTGTAGAAACCGCATTAAGACCCCTATAGTCCGTGCACAGCCTGAGCCCCCCATCTTTTTTTTTTACAAAACAACACGGGTGCTGCGAAAGGGGACGATGCTGGCCTAATAAATCCACGGGCCAGATTCTTATCGATAAATCGGCGTAGTTCTTCCTTTTCTATGGGACTCATGGCATAAATTTTTCCTTTTGGTAATTTATGGCTGGGAAGGATTTCAATTGCACAGTCGGAGTTACGGTGGGGGGGTAGTTCGTCCGCTTCCTCCTCCTCAAACACCCTGGTTAGGTACCGGTATTCTTTGGGGATGCGATTAAGGTCCTCCATGGCTAGGCAAGCCCGTGGAGGTTCATTGCATGGGGTTTTTCCCCACCCTGGGTCCCATTTATGCTCTGCACATTTCGAGGAGATAAAACGTACGCTCCCCTCCTCCCAAAGTATATAAGGATCGTGACCATGTAACCATGGGCTACCCAACACTAATGGGAACTGGGCTTGAGGGGCTATTACAAACGAGCGTAGCTCCCAGTGTTCGCCAATGCCTACTCTCAAAGGAATAGTTTCAAATCGACATGGTTCTTTCATCGGTGACCCATCCATTTGAGTAAAAGTTATCGGGTCTTTTAGATTGACAACGGTCGCTTCCAGTCCCATAACCATAGATGGGTTTATCAAATCCCTCCCGCACCCCGAGTCAATGAGGGCTTGCACCCTGATATGGGTCATCATCACTGGATTCATCACAAGTACAGTCACAAAGAAGAGAGAGGGGTAATTGCTCACCAGTTTAGGCGCCTCAGGGATCGGGTCCTGTTGTGTAGCGCCATTCACAAACAGGACCAATTCGTTTCCCTGCATCTCACTCTCCTCCTCCAGCATCATGGTATCCGCTTGGTCGGGGTTGGCAAAAAGGGCTTGTGTGCCGCGTGGTTTCGCTGTTCTCTTTCTTGGAGTAGGGGTTGGCCATCGTCTGGGCTCCTCTTGTGGTAGGGCTCTGTTGGGATCCCCTCTGGGACAGGATGAGGCAAAGTGCCCCTTCTCTCCACACCGCAGACAAAGGCCCTGTCGCATGCGCTGATCTCTCACCCCGCTCTGGATGGAGGTTGGTCTGGGTCTGGTTTGTCCTGCCGAGAGGCTCGGGCAGTTATTACCCAGAGATAGGTCCAATTTCATGACACGCAAGCGGCTTTCAGCTTTTTCGGCCTCCTCCATCCAACCTTGGAGAGTGCGAGGCTGTTGAGAGCTGAGGACATTGTTGCGGACATCTACTGCTAGTCCCATTCGATATTGTTGAGCCAGCACCGCATCAGTCCAGTCTCGAATTTTCACTGCATGTCTTTGAAACTCCCTTGAATATTCTCGCACAGTGAGTTTCCCTTGTCTGAAAGTGCAAAGGAAGGCTTCTGCCTTCTGGGCTGCCCCCAGATCCTCAAAACGGTTCCTCAAAGCCCACATGAAGTCATCGACATTCCCCAGCTCCGCTGCTTCCAGATCATGAAGGGCTACGTACCAGCTGGTAGCACTTCCCCGGAACCTTGAAGCAATAAACTCCACCTGTTGCTCCACATCCGGGAACACATAGCCCCATCTCTGCACAAATTTCCCTACTTGCAATATGAAAAAAGACACAGTCTCAGGATCCCCGTCAAAAGTGATCTCCAGCATGTCCTTGGGGCGGATCACTGGAGGAGCAGGGGCCATGATCGGTGCAGGAGCCGGCTGTGGGAAGGGGGCTGGGGCAGGGGGTTGAGGCGGAGGCACAGCTGGTGGCTGGATAGGTACTGGCGGTCCTGGCCCAGGTCCTGGTACTGGACCGGCTGGTGGAGGTGGGGCCGGTGGAGCAGGAGGTGGTTGTACCGGTGCCACCGGTGGTGCAGGCGCTGGCGCTGGTCTTGGTTGCGTCAGCGGATGGGCTCTAATTGCTTGATCCATCATCTGTGGTAGGGATTGCATTAATTTGCCCATGTCCCGTACCAAACGTCGGGTAGCCTCTTGAATCGAGTCTATGCGAGCCTCTGGATCGGAACCGGACCCTGTTCTGGGAGATCCTCAAGACATCCGTCCCTGGGGTAGTCCGAAACTCCCTCTGGGATCCAACAGGCTGTCCCGGCTCTGGCTCCCCGGCATAGACCAGGTCGTCTGGGTAGTGTCCAACAAGTTCTTAGTCCAATCGCGCGACCTGCGGTAGGTGACCCCTTTGTCCCACAGTGTTGGGGCCCCCGGCACGTAGGCTCGTGGAATGGCTCCCCCTGACTCTGCGTTGGCCCAGCTGGGCTATAGATTGGGAGAGTGTACAAAGCTCCCACTGTGCTGATCGATGGAGGGAAGACTAATCCTGCCGCTGACTGCGGGGTAGGCGCTGCCACTACCGAAGTTGTAGTCACTGGAACAACGGTGGTAGTCGGAGTGGTGATCACTGGAGTTGCCACGGTGGTAACTGGGGCCGTGGCTCCCGAGGTGGTAGTCACTGGGACTGCGCCAGAGGTTCCCCCCCAGCTCCGCTCATCGTGGTAGACGGCAGAAACCAAAGGTGGGGAAATGATGAGATTCCTGACAATATCTGTCAGGTTCAATAACAAGTGGATCCAGGCATTCTTATGCAAAGAAAGGTTTTATTGGATAATCTTGCTAAAACCCACAGTAGGAGGTCATTGTCAGGAATGGGAGGCGAAGCAATGCAAGCTGATTTATAGTGTGATGCAAAAAAGCGCCTAGCAAATGAAACATGAGCGCGCGCGCGGGAAACTCCCGGCGGGAGATATACTTCATGAGCGGGAGACTGCTCCCCCCCTCCCTCTGCCATCCCAGGACTGGAAAATTCTCAGCAACACGAGAATAGCCCAAAGCCTTCATTCAAGGCCACCGTGATAAGGAAAAGCGGCAGGGAAGAAGCTCCCACGTTTCTGCCTGCATAGCTACGCAAGCGCAAAGCATCAAAGCAGGGTAGGGAACACATAACAATGGATTCAGTGAGAAACATGAAAGAAGCATTTCTGACAATAATGCATATCATGCCTCAACAGGGGTCTCCCCTTTCAAGGCTGCCCTCGGATATGACAGCCCCCCACTACCTTTTCTCACGACAGACTCTGGGGCGGGGGGGTGAAGCAGCAGATTGGTGTGCAAAGCTATGGGACTTTTGGCCTTTGATTTGTGAGACCCTTGATGCTGCCAAGGCAGCATACAAAGCACAGGCTGACAAGAAAAGGGTGGAGGGTTGAGTTCTACAGCCTGGGGACTTTGTTTATGTGTCTACCAAGAACTTATGGCTTGCACAAGCCTCCCAGAAGTTGGCATGGAAATACATTGGGCTGTTTTAAAATTCGCAGGTTGATTAATGATGTAACTGTAGAGTTGAAACTCCCTAAAAATCTTTAAAATGTCCATCCAATTTTCCATTTCAGTTTATTACGGCCAAGTCCACCACCTAACTGATGGTCCCCAGAAGCAGCAGCCCCCCTTCCTATAATGGTGGATGGTGAAGAACATTACGAAATCTCAATCTGGACTCTAAAATAAAATGGGGGCAACTGTACTATTTGGTGGACTGGGTACATTTTGGTTCACAACACCGAGAGTGGGTGAAAGCCATGGACATCTGTGCTCCTAAGTTAGTGCAAGACTTCCACAGTCATCTCCCAGACAAACCGGGAAGGCCTCAAATTATTCAGAAGTGAGGGTGATAGGAGGGCATTAGAGGGGGGAGGATGTCAGATAACTGCCATACTTCTACATTATGTTATTCCTTACGTGCACATGCACTTAGATCTGCTTTGCTTCGCTGCAATTACTGTGAGAGACTCCTCCACCAGACACAGCTATCTCTGTAACCTTGAAGAAAGGGAGGGCTTGTGTTCCCCAGCTGGTAGGAATAAATCAGCCTCTGGAGGGAGGGGCTGGTCTCCCATTCATGTAGTAGCATCCCGCCAGGAGGATTCCCGCACGTGAGCTAACACCTCATTTGCTAGGCTAGTTGAAGCATCATAGTATATACATGGCCTCCTTGCATTAACCAACATTCCTGACAATGTCCCTGTTTACCTGGCAACAGACTGGCATTCCAGTAAAGCATAACCTTTGAATGAAGTGTGTGTGGACCTGTTTACTGTTGAGCATGACATAAACAGGCCCTCCTGGAATGAGAAACCAGCTCTGCCCTTGAGTCCTTTTGGTCACAGGTTTCTGGATGGTTCTAAAGAAAAAAAGGACTGACTGAGAATATTAGCCTGAAACATGTCTGGGAGGACTGCTACAATGAGGTCAAGCAATGCTAAAGAATTCCTGAGCAAATTCGACCATATGGTTCTTCAGAAGACATGGGTAAAGAGTAAAGTTTATCTCTCTGGCTTTACCCCATATTTTTTTTACCTGCAGCTGATACTGGGGAAAGTGGAAGGTGCTCTGAGGGGCTGATTTGTCTGATCTCAGTAATCCACAAAGTCAGGGTTACTTACCTAATAGTCCTCCTTATGCGATTGCATTATTTCTGGAGTTTCTGGAGTTTTCTATAATTCTGGTGAACATCTGTCTCCCACCGTATATCCATAAATTTAAAATATCCCAGTGATGGACCCAGTTAAAGGACTACTTGGAATCTTTGGCCAGAATTCATCCTACAACCACAGTACTTATGGCCAGAGATTTTAATGCTAGAGTTGGGGGGACAAATTAGGATCTTTTTTTTGAAAAGCTATAAAACTCAAAAAAAGGACTTTCTAATTATGAGCTACAAAAGATCTAAAAACAAGAAAATTAATGGGTTGGGCAGTCATCTTGCATCCTTATTACTAAAGAATGATCCAATAACATTAAATGGATGCACACAGTTTGATGCAAAAGGAGATTTTACTTGTATAAATCATTTAGGGGCAAGTGTAGTAGACTATTGTGTTGCTTCTGCTGACTTACTCAGAAGAGTGGAATCCCTGGAAATGAAGGTTTATGGGGGGGGGGGGTGATCATTATCCTGTACCATTATTATTACATCTAGATGTTTACTGTCTCTCATGTAAGGTAAAGAACTTAGCACTAACCCAGACACGTAACACCTTAAGATCACTGAGGTGGTGTGAAGCCACTGAAGCTAAAGCCAAAACACAAATGGACTTGATAAAAACCAGATATACAGGTTCCCAAATAATTAGGAACATGAGTAATATGGATTTATTTATGAATTTAATTGACTTTTTCAAACCTTCCTTGGTGACGGCAAAGCCAAGAGGACAAGGTACAACCGACAGAAATAATTGGTATGACTCTGACTGTAAGACTCCAAAAGATCAATCAGGTGCCTATATAGACAGTTTAAGAACTCAAACAGAGTAGAGATTTTGGTGAGTATTTTGAACTTGAAAAAAGAATATAAAAAACTATTGAAATGTAAGAAGTCTGAGGCCCAGAAAAGATATTGGGAAAGTCTGCTCTGGGCCATAAAAACAAACACAATTTCTGGATCACAATTGCAAAGGGTTTAAAACCACTGTTTGGGAAGCTTTTTTACCTCTATTTTCACAAATGGAAACAGAAATACCAAGGAAGGTAGACCGATATTGACATCGGGTGCAAAAGAATGGCCCCCAGTAGCAGCAAGTGATATTAGAACATTAATTAAACAACAACAAAAAGGAAACACATCTGGGCCCAATTTAATACCAGCAGAATTATTCAAAATTGACCCAGACTAGTGGGCATAGATTTTGGCTGCTTTTTTCACTGAAATAAACAAGATGGGGTTTATGTTTGAAGTCTGGTGTAGTGCAAAAATTGTTCCAATTTATAAAAAGGGGGATTTGATGGATCCAATGAATTACCATCCAGTAAACTTCCTATCCACTATAGGAAAACTTTACACTGCAATGCTTCTTGAAAAGCTGGAATCTTGGATTGAAGGAAATAACATTTTGGGAAATGAACAGGCTGGTTTTAGAAAAGGAGCAAGTACCATCGACTATTGCCATACTCTCCAGTTCTTGGTTGGTAAATACAAGAGTTCTGGAGAAGGCATGTTGGCAACTGCCTTCATGGACCTAAAATCAACTTTTGATACGATCTCTAGACCCCAACTATGAGGAAAGCTGAAGAAATATGGCATTGAACCATGTCTCCTTTACTTAATTCACCAAGTCTACAACCATCCCTCCGCCCGAGTTAGATGTGGGGAGTTAGGACAGCTACTGGAGCCTTTCATCCTAGACAAAGGAATCAAGCAGGGATGTTTACTTGCGCCCCTGTTGTTCAATTTCTATATTAATGACCTCAGATCCTGTGTTCTGAAGGAAGCATGTCATCTTCCACATTTATCTGAGCACGAAGTTCCAATCCTTCTACATGTTGATGATGCAGTGTTAATGTCTAGATCAATAGTGGGCCTCTGCAAGCTGATATTTTTTTTTTAGCTTTACTGTTATCATGAGGGCTTGTCCATCAATGTGGAGAAATTCAAGGTCATAGTATCTACCAAATGGAGACGGGAAAATTTTCAAATGGGATATAGCAGGCCAACCTATGGAACAGGCCAATCCATTTAAATATCTAGGAATCCACTTTGAAGCATCTCTTACATGGAAAATACACTTGGATCTAGCAAGGAACACAGCCTTGAGAGTAGGGAGGACAATTGTAAAATACTACTCACTGGGACGTGAATTTGTCCCCTCGGCCATACAGGTATTTAATCCTAAGTTTCTAAACCAGTTTCTGTATGGTGTGGACATATGGATTCAGGCCACTTCTGAAAAAATTGATTTGATCCAGTATGACTTTTTCCTTTTTTATATATTTATATTTTTTATTTTATAAAAGCATTAAACAATTACAGAAAGATCAAGCATATTGTAATCAAATAGCATACATAGTACATAAAAATAGTTCTATATAATACTTAAGCATGAAATTCCAACTAAGTATACTATTATGAAGTAAATATAAAATGCACTTAAAAAGCTATGTAATTGAAATAACTCCAAAAGAAGTATACCCAAACAGTACAACAGTGTTAACAGTACTAACATTACCTAGAATCAGGTCTAGTCTATTGGTTATAAAACTTGGTTCCATAAACAACTAGGAGCATTATCAGTTGATATGAGTTATCAGGTCTAAGAAGTGCACGTTATTATAGGTTTGAAGAAGTTCGAAAATAGATCAGCTGTCTATAAAGTGGATTTCTTGGGATTACTTCAGCCTCAGCCATATAAATAATGAGCGGGTACCAAGTCACAATGTACATGGTTTCTGATTTTTTCAAAGGTGTATTTGAAGTGTGAAGTGCAGTTTTGTCCATAATGAAATGATTCCATAAACGGTCTTGCCAGGATTCTATAGTAGGTGGTGATTTACCGATCCAGTTAGCAGCTATTGCAGTTTGTACTACAGCTAATAATATGTGAATTAGTCTGTTCTTACTGTTGTTTCCCTGTGAATCTGACCAATTGTTCAAAAGAAAAGTTTCTGGTAGAAGAGGTAAGTTTACTTGTGTAATTAATTGTATGTGATGTTTTATTTGTGCCCAGAATGATTTTATGTATGAACATGACCACCAACAATGGATAAAATCTGCTTTCTGGCCACAATTTTTAATACAGAGGGGATCTTCTTTTATATAATGTAGAGTAGTTGGAGGTATATACCATCTCAGAAGCGTCTTAATAGTCTGAAAATGGATATTAAAAAATCTCTGAAGAATAGTTTGGAGAGGTCCATATATGATCCCAATCTTCTTCTTTTAGCCAATTTCCACAGTCTCGATTCCATAGATTTTGGTATTTAAGTGGTTTCCCTTCAACCAATTCATTCAAAAGTTTGTATATTTTGGAGAGTAAACCGGATGTGTGCATCTCCAATTTTTCTAGTAGTTTTTCAAAGCTTGTTTGTGGTCTAGTCATTGCTTCTACAATCTGCAAAGATTCCATCATATGTTTAATCTGTAAATATTGGAACCACATTATTTTCTTTCCTATTTTCTCTTCTATTTGTGCCTTCTCCAGAAATTTCTTCTAATGTTGTAGGTCAGCAATATTAACAACACCAGCATTTCTCCAGGAATTATATAAAACATCTTCTTGACTGGGTAGGAACCACAATTGGTTTAGAAAGGAGGACTGCAAAGAAGTTGGGGGCGGCTAACTTGTCCTTTTATTTGTACCATTTGTTAAGGGCATTTCTTAGATGCATATGATCTTGGTTATGCACCAATTTTGCCAGGGACGGATTCCAAAAGGTGTCCAGTAAAGTATAAGGGGATAGGTAGTGACTTTCAATCTGGACCCACTCTAGGTGTGGTGATGAAAGAGTGCAAAGTAAAGCTGCTAGATTTGAGGCTTCATAATATGTACTGAGATCAGGTAACAAAGTTGACACGGAGTTTCTTGCGCCCCCATAAAAACTAATTTATACTCTTCTGCCATAATTTCAGTTCCCGAAGTGGGATGTCTATTGGAATCGGTCTGAACAGAAAGATATTTAGGGAGTATCAAGCTTTATATAAGGGCTATGCAATCTGGCCATGAAGGGCTTAAAGAGTTCCATTTAGTCATTTGTGTTGTAGTTTCTACATGGATCTGTTTAAAGTTTTGATCCTGTAACTTTGATGTATCTGTTGGAATAAAGACTCCCAGGTGTCTCCAAGATGTTTTTGTCCAGTTGAACTGAAATGTTTTCTTTATTGTGAGTCTGGTATGATGTTCCAAGATAATGGGATAGATTTCTGATTTTTATTTTTTTTTTACTAAATTTAAGTCCAGAGATGTAGGTAAATTCAGAGGTGATACTTTGCACATTACGAAGGGATGAAACTGGATCTGTTAAGTAGAGAGTGAGGTCATCTGCATATAGACTAATCTTATGTGTTTGAGTACCCACATCGATGCCCTTGATATTCAGGTTTTTATGGATAGCTTCTGCCAGTGGTTCTATTGCCAAAACAAACAGAAGAGGTGACAGAGGGCACCCTTGCCTGGTACCCCTTTGTAAATAAATTTTGTGAGAGAGTTTACCATTCACTAGTAACCGTGCTGTAGGGTTGAAGTAAAGTGCCTGAATGTCTGTTTGAAATTTGTTTCTAAAGTTCATTCATTGCAGTATAGTCTTAAGATAAGAATATTTCAACACTATCAAATACCTTTTCAGCATCAAGTGGTAAAATTAGAGATTTTGTGTGTAAAGATTTGCAATGATCTATTAAGTTTAAGGATTGGCATATAGTATCTGTTATGTTTCTTCGATAGACAAATCCAGATTGGTCTTGATTGATGTAGTGTGGAAGCAACAGTTTCAATCTGTTGGCAAGGATTTTGGTTAAAACATTTGCATCTACATTGTGGAGGGCAATTGGGTGAAAGGATGCTGGGTCAGAGTGATCTTTGTTAGGTTTAGGAAACAGAGTTAGAGTGGCTTCAGACCAAGTGGGAGGCATACAACCTGAATCCAGGACATTGTTGCATAAATTTTGGAGAGGTTCTACCAGATTTGCTTTAAAAGCCTTCTAATATCCTGTAGTGAATCCATTGTTACCAGGAGCCATAGAAGACTTTAGTTGACCAATAGAGTCCAAGACTTCTTTTGTGGTGATAGGGGAATGAAAATTTTTTTTGTGATCCACTGTTAATGATTTTAATAAGTTGTTGGTTGACAAATATTCCTTGATTACTATTGGATCTTGATTAGTAGTAGAGTAAAGATCAGAGTAGTAATCCGATAAGATCTGGAGCATTTTTCTTGAGTCTCTGTGTATTTGTCAGTAGAGTCTTTCAGATTATAGATGTGTCAGGAAGTTTTTTGTTCTCTTACTCTACAAGCTAAAAGCTTCAGTGATTTGGGAGATTTTTTCCAAAATTGTTGTTTTAGGTATAGTAGGTTCAGCTTAATGACTGTAGTTTCAGTAGCTTCTTCCACTCTGCTTGCAATTTCTTGTAAATGTGGGGATTCCCAGAATTTTTATGTAACTCCTCTAAGCATTTTATATTAGCTAATAATATTTTCTTTTTCTGTTCTTTGTCTTGTTTCAGATGTGTGGCAAGAGATATCACTTGGCCTCTGATCACTGCTTTTTGTGCATTGTATTGTTAGGGAAACTCCACAATTCTCATTATCTTTAAAGAAATTTTTAATTCCTTGAAGAATCTTATCTCTTGACTTTCCAATGATAAGAGAGAGGAGTTAAATGTCCACCTTTTATCATTTGGTATTTGTTCAAACCATTTGAAAATGCAATTAATAGGAGAATGATCTAACCAGATTTTAATTCCAATAAAGGCTTCAGTTGCTTGGCATGAGAAACTAAGATATAGTCAATTCTGGAATATGATCCAAATCTAGGGGAATAATATGTGTAATCATGAGTATTTTGATTAAGGGATCTCCAGACATCATTAAGGCCATTTCGTTTGAGTAGATGATATAATTCCATTTCTGGAGCAGAAGAGTTCCAGTCTGATGATTTGAAATGTGATTTGTCCAAATGTTTGTTAAGTATGTAGTTTAAGTCACCACCTAGAATGGTTTCGCCTGATTTAAATGATTGTAATTCCTGTAAAACTTGGTTCAGGGACTGAATTTGAGATGAGTTTGGAGCATACACTGACCCCAAGGTGATTAGATGTCCCTCTAGTTTTCCTTTTATAAAGATATACTGTCCATTTGGATCTTGTAGAGTATCTATATGTTCAAACCTCAGAGGTTTCGGCAAAAGAATTGCCACCCTGTGAGATTTTGAATTACCTGGTGCACGATAGTTTGTTGTACCAAGAAGCTTTTAAGAGTGGAATATCCAGTGATCTTAATGTTTGTCTCTTGAATAAAGAGTATGTCCAGTTTAGTTTTTTGTATGTGTGTTATGATTTTCTTATGTTTGATTTTATTGTTCAGACCACGTACATTGAACAGCATTATTTTATAGGTGGCATATTGTTAAAAAAATATAAAACCTTTGTTTACTATACTAAGGAGTACTAGTATGTGTTAATAAAGTTAAACCAGATGTCTATCTGAAGCTGGAACAAAAGAAACAATAGCTTCAGTACTGAACTATGATTAACCTTTGACTTAGAGATTTCTATATTACTTAACCAATACACTAATTAGTAATTAACTGTTGTATTTCTTTTATGTAGTTATTCTAGTTAACTAAATACTTTAGAAGTTTATTTAACCAGTTCTCTTTAAATAAATAAAATTATTTATAAGTTAATGCTCCTCAAAGATTTGTTATTCCACTTTACCATGTTGAATAGGCAGTGAGATAAATTATGTGAATTAATAAAATTTAACTATAAATATTGATTTAATAAACTATCTGCCTATTAGATAGTAGATGCTGTTATCTCTGTAAAGGAAAAGGGTTAAAAATAAATTAATTCAAATTGATTCCAAATGAATTAATGTAGCAATTAAAACTATGGTCAACAGTACAATTAATTACAAGCAATCAATTAAAGAAACAATCAAGCAATCAAACAAGTAATCAATCAATCAGACATTAATCAATCAATCCATCCATCAATTAATTAATTAAGGAGGTACAAACCTTTTCATCCACCCCTCTGCCCTCCCTCTTTATGTGTAAAATTCATAGTTTAGTAAAAGCAGCCATGCATTATTACTATCAGATTAAAATACTATACAATAAGATAAAACAACATAACTAAGAAACAATTATCTCTATAAAACAGTCTTAACATGAGATTAGACATCTTATCTAGCTGTTGAAAAAACCAAGGCTTTAATGTGCTGGAATCTTAGTTTTTCAGGAGACTCAGCTGATGAGAATTTTCTCTTATATGATTTCAGTTCCAGGTCCATAGGATCATCTAGGTGTAGTGCATGCAGTAGAGCTTGGCCATTTCTAGGTAGGAAACATGATCTCTCAGTGCCTGAGTCTCTCCTTGAAGTGTCCCAGTTTCATCTTGAACCATCTGTGCTAGTGTGAATGCCATTTCGGGTTTTTTCATCATCTATGTCAGCGTATCTGCTATTTCTGTCAACTTATCATTTAAAAGGCCAAGCATTCCTGCCATTTTTTCAATTAATGAGTTTAAAATAGTGGTTTCCATTGATTAGAAGGATGCTTGTAGCGACACTTGTAATTTTTTTATTTACCAGACCTTCGTGTTTTACTTCGTGTTTTATTTACCAGACTCTTCGTGTTTTACTATTTTCGGCAGGAAAATAATGGTAAATTGTCTTTGTTTGTACCCTTAGGGGACTGTACTTTTGTTCTGCTCGATTTTCCCATCAGTTGGTTCACATTTTAAAAGGCTGCTAAATCATTTGTTGAGTGAGGGAGAATTTCAGGGTGGGAGACCATGGTTTAGGCAACTCCCATGTTCCACTGTGTCGCCATTCCCCCCAGTATGACTTTTTCTGACACTTATTGACTACTCCTAGATGCGTCTTGGTCATAGCACTGAGAATGGAACTAGGTGAATTATCAATGGAAACTAGGGCTTGGATTAAAGCATTTCAAGGTAAAGGTTTTAAAATCTACTTGGCTTATCCAGGCAGATAAACATTATAGCTAATGGGATCAACTAATGAAAAAGATAATGAAATGCCTAGGAATAACAAATGATATGATTAAGACTGCAGAAACTAAAGACATTATAAGACAAATTTAAAAACTGTGTAAGGAAGTTGGATGCTACAAGCATGCCTATCAGGGCACGCAGGGTATGTTCAACACTCCATTTGGGGATGGCTCTCCTGATGCAACTGCTGAAATATTTTTATCTATTGACAGTCCCAAAAGTAAGAGTTTTTACTTTGGCAAGAGTGAATGTTTTTCCCTTCGTGGTTTTGGAGGGCAGGTATAATAGAATATCATACTCTAATAGAACATGTAGATGTTCATATGATAAAATTGAAACCATCAAACATATGATTATGGAGTGCCCTATATTCAATGAGCTGCAGGCTAATTTAGTCACCCCTTTACTTAAAGATATGGAATTGCTAAATGTGTGAAAGGTGAAAGATTTATGCGATCTGAAGAGAAGGCAGAAGGACTCTGAAAATGGCCTTTATGAAGCGAGTTCAGGAGATGCTCTGGAATTCTCTCATAACAACTAATCAGCTAATGTCTAATTAGGGAAAGGTAGACAGGAACTCACTGTATTCATGGTTTGCTAACTATAAAGTACTATCATAGATATTAACGGGGTTAAAGATCTCCTACTCTTGGGTTTTTAGTGTAGTGTGGGTTTGTTTTTCTTTTTTCCCTAGTGTTAGTTTCCCCTTCCTTTCTTGAGTTGTAGTTTTGTAGTCTTATAAAAAAACAATAAAAAATCCCCTTCGGGGGGTCAAAAAAAAAAAAAAAAAAGGAATTGCTAAATGTGCAAGCCCAGCTGTCATGGCTATTATCAGATACAAATGATCGTGCCACCCTCTCAGTGGCATAGTTTATAGGTGCAATAATCTCCCCTTATATATATTTGAGTTTTGGTGTCCCTCCTGGACACGCTTCCACAGCCTTTGGCCCGCTGAGATGCCACTCTCTCAATCTCCCAATCCCATGGCTGTGTTGGCTCACTGCATTGGCTCGGCCCCGCCCACAGTCTGGAGGGAGCCAGCAAAGGGATGGATTCTCCACTGAGAGAGTGGCAACCCCTCCACAGGGGATAAGGAGACAGACCTAGTGAGCAGCGGCAAGCAGGGGAAGCACTCATCTTCGCTGCCCCTTGTGGCCCTTCTCCCTCAGCCACAAGGCCTGCACCACAGAAAAGGCTGTCTAGCACTTTTCAAAGGCTCCCTGCCTTCCTTCAGCAGTGGCAGCAGAGCCAGGAAAGGTCTGACCTAGAGGAAAGGAGCTGCAGCTCCTGGAAAGCCGGACTCTCTCCTGAGGAAGATACTTCTCTTGGCTCCTGTGTAACACTAACTGTGACTGTCTCTTCAGTGACTGTTGGTAGGCAGCCAAACAACCAAGCTTGCTTCTGTGAGTAAAAAAACAAAGGACTTTCAGCATAAGCCCCCACACACACTTGGCCACTTTCCTATCAGAATAAACTTAACATGCCTCTCACTCCTTTTTGGCTCCACCATGGCTGGCTGGCTAATGAGGTGGGCCAGTGACCATCAAACCATTCTCTTCAACCCCCTGCTGTGCAGCTGACTTTCCCCTAGGGTTGACAATCTCCAGGTGAGACCTAGAGATCTCCTGCTGTTACAATAGGTCTCCAGATGACAGAGATCAGTTGCCCTGGAGAAAATGGCTGCTTTGGAGGGTAGACCCTATGGCATTATCCCCTGATGAGTCCTTCCATTCCCCGCCCATGCTGCCTTCTACAGGATCCACCCCCCAAATTGCCAGGTATTTCCCTAATCAAAGTGCTTTCTCCTCAGTGCCTGTTGCTAGGCAACCAGATTCTGTGAGTAAAAGGCCCTTTCCACACCTATGTTGGCCTTTGGGAGAAAACTCTTTGGGGCCAGTCCTGATAGGGTTGCCAACTCCAGGTGGGAAATTCCTGGAGATTTGAGGGATGGAGGCTGGAGAGGGTGAGGTTTGAGGAGGGGTGGGACCTCAGACAGGTATAATTCCATAGACTCCACCCTACAAGCCAGCCATTCCCTCACAGGGAACCATTGTTGCCAATCTCCAGGTGGGGGCTGGAGATCACTCAGAATTACAACTGCTCTCTAGGAGGGAGGGGGAGGAGATGGAAAGCTGAAGCCAGGGGGCAGATAATGGTAGGTTGACGGTTGGTTGAGAGGGAGATCGGGTTACCAACACCAGGTTGGGAAATTCCTGGAGATTTGAGGGGTGGCGCCTGGAGAGGATGAGGTTTGAGGAGGGGTGGGACCTCAGACAGGTACAATGCCATAGATTCCACCCTCCAAACCAGCCATTCCCTCACGGGGAACCATTGCTTCCAGTCTCCAGGGGAGGGATCGAGATCATGCAGAATTACAACTGCTCTTCAGATGGCAGAGATCAGTTCCCCTGGAGAAAATGGTGGACTCTGTGTTATTATACCCTGCTGAGGTCACCACAGCATATTGGCACTGAGTGCCCAAGGCCAGGGCACTCTCCCAGAGCCTCTTTCTAGAGCTCATTGTATTTATTTCCACAATGGGCCTTATTCCTAGTCATGTATAAGAGAAATAATACTGAGTAAGGTCTTTTAAAATATTTTTTCATTCTAATTTCTGCTTAAGGTGATAGCTGTATGAGCAGTACTAGATAGATAGATAGATAGATAGATAGATAGATAGATAGATAGATAGATAGATAGATAGATAGATAGATAGATAGATACTATTTGGGGATTTTTCACAGCAGTTATATTTTATTTACATACTATCCTTGGATTTTTTTTGTAGTAACCGTTATCAATACAAACAGCTTTGTGCCTTTTAATAACCTCTGGTACTGTGTAACTCCTCCTTTTCAGTGTCAGAGGGGTCTCCCCCTTTCTTCTGTTTTATCCCTTAGAAGGGAACTCTTTCTTGGGTGGCAGATCAATATCCTCTTAGACTGAGGATACCCCTCTGGGGTTGGGGTGGTGGTGGCCTTTTGGTAGTGGGTGATTCAAGTATTAGGAATATAGAGAGAGGGGTCTGTGACATGTGTTTTGACCATGTGGCAACTTGCCTGCCTGACGAAAAGGTTGCAGGCATCACACACTGTCTATTTATTTGTTTTTCTTTACCAAATATATATCCCTCTCCCTCTCCCCTGAACAGGACTTGGGGTCACTAACAGCATATAAAATATATCAATGAAAACAATACAAAGATATAACAAATTATCTTTAAAATATAAAACTGTTAAAAATCTATCCCTATTAAAATCTATCCACTATTAAGCAGGGTAGGATGCATGGATGGTGAAGACACAGCTGGAGCATACCAGCTGCATGGTGGATCACAATCACCCAAAGGCCACCTTAAAAAATCAGCTTTGAAGGCCCCGGAGAACCTGGGGAGGTCCCACAAGGCACACAGCTGTTCAGGCAGCCAATTCCACAGGACAGGGGCCACTACTGGGAAGGCCCTCACCCTTGTTGACACAAGGCAGACTGTTCAGACAGGGAGGATCATGCTGGGAGAAGTAGTCCCAAAGGTGTAAGGGTCCCAGGCCATTTAGGGCTTTAAAGGTAAGTGCCAACACTTTTGCCCCCCAAGCCGGAATAACGAGACGGACACCAGTGATGGGTTAAACTTTGGGCCACTTTATTAACTTGACAACTTAACCTGGAATAAACGGCAAGGGCAACACAGTCTTGAGGTATGGTCAAGGCCAAGGGTCCAAGACCCTTCCCTTACCAAGCCACCCTGCCCCAAGTGTGAGCCATCAAAATGGCTCTTGCTCGGCTGGCTAGCCATGTCAGGACAACCCCGGTAGGCCCACCTCCGAGCCGCTAGGATCAAAGGGAGTACCTAATCAGGATGGACCCGAAGGCAATCTGTTTTCCCCGCCCCGTGCCGCAAGGCACAAAGACTGTACTCACAGACCCCTTCAACCCCGAATGACGGGTGTCAGCTGGTGCTCACCGGACCGCAATCTGTATAATGATAAAACTAAGTGACCATCCTAACTAACACAGCCCACTCCTATAAATACCTACACAACTGCTGCAGTGCAAGGTAGGCAAAAACAATAGCCAATCAAGAACGGGCGAAAAATTCCTACCTGGCCCCTTGAAACAGGCAACCAGCAAAAGCCTGCACTAAAAACAGGGCAGGAGGGTGGGCTGAAGACCAAGAAAGATCTCATAGTATAACACAACAGACACTGACTACTTTTGGTAGCATTAGAAAGTGGTGAGCCTCCCACTATCCAAAGGAGTGTGTATGTTTACAGGCCAGGAACCATCAGAGGTTCAAAGTCCAGGCAAAAGAAGCCAGCTGAAGAACTAGATTCTACAAACCAGCACACTTGGGAGAAGAAATCTTTCACAGGAACTGTACTGCTCTAGCCTGGATCCGGAAATGCATGGAAGAATTGTTGTAGTGTTGTGGTGCATGCATGAAGAAAAGAAGAAAGAAAGGAGACAGCATGTCACCCCTAACAGCCAAGGTGGAGTTATTGTGGAGCATGCATGGATGGGAAAAGTTGGAGAAAAGATGAAGGAAGGATGGAGGAAAGAATCCTCACTTTGTAGAAGTAGCCTTGATCATTATGTGAAACAAGTGGAGACACGCAATACTCACAGGGGAGAATCCCTTCCCCACCTTAATTACCCCTCCATCACTGCTGCCATCCTTGGGGCCACCACAGCTCTTGCCCTCCCATCAGCAACAACTCTAAGAGGACAAGCATGACTCCTAGCTTTGGCCCACTGCAGCTCCCCCCCGTTGCCACTGCCAAGGCTCCCTTCTCACCCATTGCTCCAACTCTCACTGGGTCCTGCATGCCTCCTGGCCTCAGCAGACAACATGTTTTTATTTAAATTCTCCCAGATGTTATTTTAAAATTTTCAGATTTTTTTTCAACCCTAAGGGGTAAAATAACTTTGCAGAGAAATCTGTTTGCGTCAGTTTGGTCCCAATCTGCATGTATCCACAGATCAGGTCCATATGTTACTGCTAGATACATAGATACTCTGGATTTATTAAATAATTCAATAATGTCTAAAAAAATCATCTCACAACCTCTTTGGTTCAGCAAGGTTTTTGTAGAGCTCCTCATTTTGCATATAATGAAAGAGTTATTGACAGCTACTTTCCTTTAGCAGCAAAGAGCCCTTGTGTCCCAGCTGTTCTAGAAATAGCCATCCATTCTAGCAAAAACACATTGGCTGCATATTACATGTTCAGAAGCCCAAGGTATGCTAGAGGTATAGTTTATTCCAACCAAGACTCCCTGAGGCAGCCACAGTAAAAATCTATACCTATGGACAGCTCATTTGCATCCATGCAGAAGACAAAATCAGACCACATAGCTTGTTTTCAAGAAGACTAGTCACTCCACATTAGTGTTTTCTATATGATTTTAGTAACTGTCTTGAAAGATGATCATCAGTTGAAAGATATTACAAGTTCTGTAACTTCAACTGGAATTCATATTATTATGGACCTTGTACATGATTGAATTTAGTACCTGTACATGTATGTAACTGTGACTATCAGGCAGGTGTCCAGCTTTGAGTCAGATATATGGTGCTGTGGTATATGTTCTGGTTCTTAGTTTCAGTACTGTTATACCTGCTTACAAAGATGCAAGCAAAGAGTTTTAGCAGATGGCTGATGGGCCGTTGGATAACACCTAGAAGATCCCCATCTTTACCATGAACTTTGTCCACCAAATTTTGTGCTACATAAAACTTTGGCTGCTACCAATATTCTGTATTTGATAGCGGGTTGTCAACCAACAAAAAAAAGGGGAGGAGGTTTTTACCTCTGACAATGTATAGTATATTAGTTTAGAGAAGCAAGACTTGGTGCCTACACACTGGGTGAGCTTTCTTAGTTTGTAAATGTTTTATGTGCTTTTAAAAGACTGTGGCAGGCAGCAGGCAGAGTGGGAAAATAATGCTAGGAGATAGGGAGGAGGAAGTGTGAGAAAACAATATGAACAAATGCAGAACTGGCTTTTTTTTTTTTTTGTACAAATGAGAGCATATGTAAACTGTTCAAGCACCAAGAAGCAACATGTCAAACATTCAACTGGGTTAATCAATGCTTGTGAGCAGTTTGTGACCTGAACCATCAGGTGATCAAGAATCTCTGGTACATATTTGATGCAATAATGATATACATATAAATACAGTATAATTTGTATACCAGTATACAGTATAATTTGTATACAATATTTCTAGAGATTGTAAAGGATCAGGAAAAATGGAGAAAGTAACAGGGAACTTTTTTGCACTTATTCCAATAGAAAAATTGGAAATGTTGGTTAGTACTAAAAAGCCCACAAAAACCCCTCCTATGAAATATTTTCTCTTTAAAAATGAGTGAAAGATTTTAAAGGCAAGGTTTTACTTGCTCAGAAAGTATAGTAAGAAGTTTTTATGTACAACGATCAGTAACTTGGATAATAATTCTTATAATTCTTATGTGTACTTGAAAAAAAAATATATGTATGTATAAATTCTTGAAACACACACAAACATAGGACAGGAAGGAGGGATCACTAAGGGAAAACATATATAGTGGCAGATATGCCACAAAAACTGTTCCAGAAAAAAAACACCCAGCCAGCCCATGGCTTCAAAATTTCCAGAAATGTTACATCTCTAAACACATGCAGAACCATACAAAGCCCACAATATATAAAGCTAGCCTGATCTCATCAGGTTTCAGATGCTAAGCAGGGTCAGTTCTGGTTAGTATTTGGATAGGGGACCACCAAGGAAGCCCAAAGGTTGCTGTGCAGAGGCAGGCAATGGTGAACCACTCCGAAAACCAATTTCTTTCTTTCCTTAATTTATTTATTAAATTAGATGTACTGGGCCGCCCTTCCCTGGAATGGGCTCAGGGAGGCTTACAACAGAATAATATACAAATCTCTTGATACAAATTTCTTGAAAACCCTATGGGGTCACCATAAGTTGGCTGTGACTTGATGGCACTTTCCTCTGCTATATATAAAGAAATGAGCTTCTTTCATCAGGTAATGCTGCGCTTCAAGACTTATTTGCCTTTCTATTTATTCTACAAAATTTATACTCCGCATTCTTCCTATCATGACCCCCACTGACCAGTTCAGTGACTCAGACTCAGAGTCCCCAGAGGAAAAGCCTGAGGAGCTGAGGCCACCAGCCAAGGAGGACCAGCAGGACCACAGAGAGCCTAACATGGCCGAGGCACCTGCTGACAATAGTCCAGCAGCACCAGAAGGCATCCTGCCCGACCCTGCAATGGAGGTCTCACCACAGGCCCCTGAAATAGTCATCAGGGCTCTGCTGGGCAGGATATAAACCCAGGGCTATAGCCCCCCAGGTGATGCTCTCATTCTGCAGGAATGGCAATGGCATGAGGCCCAGGCTGAGGTGGTTTAGAGGAGGCAAAGTGCTCCACTGGCTGTATGCAACCCCATCCCTGAGCCAGAGAGTGAGAACAATCATTCTTCCCAGGATCCCGGCTCAATCACAGTGCAGCCACAGAAGCTCAACACCTGCCAGCAGGGCAACTGAACCTAATTACCTCCCAGGGTATTTCAACTAAGGCCTGGGAAAGCTGCTTTGCTGGATCAACTGGTACACTAGGCATGAGCCTTTGCAGGGCTTTTTTTGTAGAAAAAGCCCAGCAGGAACTCATTAGCATAACAGGCCACACCCCTGACAGCACAGCTTATTAGCATATTAGGCCACACCCCCATGTTGCCAGAAGTGTGGTCATCCAGCCACATCCACCTTTTGCTTCTTATTCTGTTTACCTTGTTTGTTGTCAAAACCCAGGACTTTTTTTGTAGCAAGAACTCCTTTGCATGTTAGGCCACAAACCCCTAATGTGGCCAATCCTAATAAGTTTCTGCTGTTAGCTGTGGCCTATTATGCTAATGTTCCTGATGGGCATGGCCAACTCAGGAGCCAGCCAGAACTCTGTTCCTGTGTGTTCCTGCCCAAAAATAGCCCTGAGCCTTTGTACCAGCACCTAGATCCTTGTTTCCAGCTCCTGACTGCCAGCACCTATTGATGCTCCCGAGCCTTAGACCTATAGACCTAAGGGCACTGCTTCAAATGAGGCCTGGCCTGCAGAATGCAGGGCACTTCCCTCTCAAAGGCCACCAAGACAGCTAACAAATCAAAATATACATAATAAAATGTCACATTAAAGCCATAACACCAACAAATCATTAAAACAATTCTAACCAATTAAATCATTGGGCAGGAACAAAAGGGAATCCAATCAAAACAAAAATGGCTGCACCTGCTGGGGAAGATGGCAACAGAAGGGACAGATGAATCTCTTTGGGGAGAGAGTTCCAGAGTTGTGGTACCATTACCAAGAAAGCCCTCTCCTCAGTTGCTACAAACCTAATCTCAGAAGGAGGGGGGCACTCAAAGCAGGGCCTCCAAAGATGACTGTAGGAGTTGAATAAGTTCATAAAGAAGTAGGTGGTACTTCAGGTATGTTGCTCCCAAGCCATGTCAACATCAGCCTCTTAAATTGTGCCCAGAAACTAAATGAGTGCCAAAACAGAAGGCCCAAGATTGGAGTGATATCATCCCTATGACCCACTCCAATCAACATCTTGGTGGCAGCATTCTGCACCAATAAAAGTTTCCAAAGAATCAAAGGATACTATGATCAGTGGTACAGAAGACCACTGAGAGGCCCAGGAGAACCAGCAGTATCATTTAGGGTTGCCAGGTCTGGGTTGGAAAATACCTGGAGACTTTGGGGGTGGATCCAGGAGAGGGTGGGAAGGGGCCTCAGCATGGTACAATGCCATAGAGGCCACCTGTTAGCCAAATTGCCTTAATTTATTAATAAATGTGGGGAATTATGAGTATTAAATGGCAACAGGCATTACATATAGGATCAGAATCTATGTATACGGGAGTTTGATTTCCCAGTCCCAGAAATAGATGCTGAGGCTAGATTACTAAAGCAGTGCATTCTTTTAACTAAAGTATTCTTAAATATACAAACATAAAATCAAGCATTCACACACAAAATACAGAACTAAGAAAGCAGAGATGATTGATAGCAAATAGAGCAGTCAGTTACTGGGTGATATTACCTGTCCAGACATGCAGAACTCCTTGAAGAGAATAGTGCCAATGGCCAGCATTATGCGTTAGAAGAAGAGAGAGTGGGTGTGCGTGTGGACGGATATAGACTTTGGAAAACAATGCTGACCAATGGGAGGTCTTTAGGGGCTTGTCTCAGGTGAGGATAAAAAATTACCTGGGCCAATCCTGGGTCCCAGGGGGTGCGGCATCAGGAGGAGCCAGACCTGGATGAAACCAATAACGTTCCAGAGGGGCAGAGTCAGGCTTAACAATGGACTTGATTAAATCAGCCAGGTGCTGAGTGGCTAGTTGAATGGGTTTTCTGACCACTAATTGTCCAGTCAAGGCAGTTTGAAAAGGTTCCCAAGTATAGACAAAAGGTGGGAGATGGGTCACTGATTAGATCGCTAAACATTTGAATGTTTGATGGGGTCACACAAAAGGAATAGGTGAAGTTCTGAAGATAGAAGAACTATTCACCAGGTGGCAACTGAATAGCCTTTAGAAATACAGATACCTACCTGATGGAACCCATTGTTTCATATACATACCTCTTCTGGGGTGTGGGAGAAGACTGGAGGTTTGCTCTAAGGGTTGCCTTGTTGCCACCCGAATGTGAAATCCCTTTTTGTAGAGTGCTTGCAAGCTGACTCTGTGGCTCAAGCTGAGAGTGCTTGACTTTTGGGGACTTTGGTTCAAGTCAGTAGTCGGGTGCTCCTGCTATTGGGGGCTATCCGAGAGTAAAGGCAGTGTCTCTGGCAACACACCCTTCAAAGCAGCCTAGAGTTGCCAGCTTCCAGGTGGGGCCTGGAGATCTCCCGCTTTTAAAACTGATCTCCAGCTGACAGAGATCAGCTCCCCTGGAGAAAATGGCTGCTTTGAAGGGTGGACTCTATGGCATTGTACCATGCTGAGACCCCTTCCCTCCCCAAACCCCACCCTCTCCTAGATCCACCCCCAAAGTCTCCAGGTATTTTCCAGCCCATACCTGGCAACCCCAAAGCAGCTATTTTCTCTAGGGGAGCTTATCTCTGTCAGCTGGAGATCAGTTGTAAAAGCAGGGGATCTCCAGGCCCCACCTGGTGGCTGGCAACCCTCATCACTGTCTTAGCATTTCATCTCATCATTGTTGATCCAGGCCCTGTTTTTTAATGGTGTGTGGCAGGCCCTGTTCTGTAGTTCTATTACTCTGAGCCACATGGACCAGAAGCACAGTATCTCCCATCAAATACATTATTCTATTGCAACTCTATCATGCAACCACAGATAACATCCCCACACTGCATATATGCAAGCTGCAGGAATGTTGATCTATAGGAAAAGTTCTGTTTGGGAACCAGTGAGTATTCAGCTGGTTTCTCAAGGATCCAGCTCCAGGAGTTTGCACACTGACATTTTATTCAAACCAGTGTTGTTTCTACAGACAATGAGATATGGAAAGGTACTGGGAAGCCTTGCTATACCATGCTGTTACCCTGGGGAGCACATACATGTGGTCATTCACATATGTATCCCCAGCTCAGTCTCTGATCTGAGCATTTGTATGCACAAATCACAGATTCATGTGTCATTTCCCCATAAAAATAATGAGACCATTATTTTAAAAGATTGACTTTTATTAACTACAAAGGGATAGACTGAAGGCAAGACAGAAGGAAATTTAAAAGGCAGTTGGCAATCAAAACATTTGGCAAGTCAAAATGCTTTAAATAACCGCTTTGGTAAGTCCTAATTCAGTTGTTACAAAGAGCTTTGATAATTAAGAGACCCAATTTTGTCTCACTCATGAGAGAGTTGTGTGGATATGTGCATGTGTCTGGAGAAGCTGGGAGGAGCAAAGTTAGATAAGGCAAGGAAATTGAAAGATAATACAAGGAGGAAGACTGTAGATCTGAGAGGGAGAGTTATGCTGGAGAACTGAGAGGAGCCAGCATACGAGGGAATCTGGAGAAGGGTTTTGAGAGACAGAAAGCAAGACTCCATGGTAGGAGCCAGGGACTATGCCAGAGCAATGTAGAGGAAGATTGTGGGGGACATGGGTCACAGTGAGAGAAAGAGGGAGAGATTAAAAATAGTGATATATTAAACCACAGCTACCAATCCTAAAGAATATGTGCTATCTCATTGTTGGAGGTAGGTTAGATGGGAGATGATGGCTGAATCCCAGACTTTGTATAGTTAGAGAGTAATTCTAAATGGGTCTGCTCAGAAGCCTACTCCACTCTGTGATATGGGGATTACACCCAGGAAAGTGTCTTAAGACGGCACTGTTAATTCCTTATCTTCGATGGGTGGGTATTCTGTGATAGTGAGGTTATATTATCTTACTTGCTAGTTTCAGGAGAAAGGAAACTTATTTCCTTGGCTGATATTGTTTGGGGAAAAGCTAACTGTGATCTGAGATTGTGCTGATGTCTTGATTAACTCAAAAGCAATGATTGAATGTCTGCGTACAGATGCGTTGGGACCCAAGAGATGACGCAGGAGATACTTTTTCAATGTCTTAGACGTTTAGTTTAAGAAAATCCCCTTATGTCTTCTATAATATTTGTCCTTGCTTGTCACAAACATGAGTCTTTTCTTGTGGCTAGAATCTGAAATTATCTCAGCAAGTCATGGTTGTTTCATTTTAGGATGGGCTTTCTTGCATGGTCTTTTGGTTTCTCTTTTCTCTGTATGAAAGCGCAGTTGGGGGCTTTTAGCTGCCTCTTTTCCTGTTGTGGGCAGCCTGAGGCCCTAGACACCTAAGGGTTGTTGGCATAACAGTGAGCCTTTTGCTATCTATGCTTTGTGCCTGGTGAAGCTACCTTTGTACCTTTGCTTATTTCACCCATAAGTAGCACCTTCTAGCCCTTGTAAAAGCATCTGGTTGTCAGAATTTCCTTATTCCAGGCCCACAAGAGATTGTATGGAGATACTCCTGATTAGTTGAAGCCACTGCTTCCCTTGCTATAATTCATTTTAGGCAAGATTTTAAAAAAACAAAAAACTATACACAGTGAAATGACAACACAGTGCCATCTTCTAAGTGAATGGCACACAATTCAGAAACAAAGCTCTTCTCCTTGGGACACTCACAGCACTCATTAAAAAATACATATTCATTTTGTTGTGTATAAAATAAATGCAAAACTGTGAGGCTGCCTGCAGGTTCCAAATATTCTCTGAGGCAACTGAAATAGTCAAAGTCTCCCTTTGCTTTCACTCTGATAATTACCAATAATATGACAAATCTCTCATCCATTAAATGATCTTGAACATAGCATTAATTTCCCAAATGTTTTCTAAAGCTTCTGCAAATACAACAAACAACATCACACCATGAACAGTATTATGCAAATTTTAGAGGTCTACCATGAATGGTTTTATCCAAGGCATCAAGTTTTAACTAGCTGAAGGATAGAGTGAGAATAAACAATTGCATACAAAACAGGACACCCGCTGAAATCAATTGATAACAGCAGGAGCAAATAATGGATTGATTCCTAAAGAAAAATGAATGGAGCAAGTTTAGAGAAGTTATTTTGCCATAGAAGTCTTCTGTGGTCCCAAAAGCCATTCCTACAAACCCCTCTTGTGCAAGTCACTCTTCTGTGTGCTGCACAAGAGGTGAAGGCAATGTCTTCTAAATCCTCCTTCTCGCTGTAGCTCCTTGTATGCAGTCCCGTGTGTGGTTGGGAAGTCACATATATGCTTTATCTGTGTTCATGTGGATGGCTCACTTTCCAATCGGGCCAAATTAGTATTGTTATGGGGGATGTAATTTCTTTTTCTGCAAAAAGCTTTTTTAGATGTAGCTGTTGATTGCTCTTATTCTCTTCTTTTAAAAGAGAGATCTCTCTTTCATTGTTCTTTGAAGATATATCAATGCACTATTTTTGTAACTTCAGCCCTTGTAGGTATTGTATGTTGCACACCACAGGGTAGTCCTCTAGCAGCAGGATAGGAAGGTTTGGGAAGATGTTGTCTGCCTCTGAGCATCTGGAGAGTGAACTTCTGAATTTTTTCAAAACCTCCCTTCCTGTCCCTCCTCTCTTTGAATTACTCTTTTATCAAAATAGAATAGTTTTCATACTCCAAATTCCTAAAAAGAAGGAAAGAAACAGATTGCTTTCTGAATCAGATTGCGGTGACAAGAGAGGAAGTCCTCCGACTGATGGACAATTTAAAAACTAATAAATCACCAGGCCCGGATGGCATTCATCCGAGAGTTCTGAAAGAACTCAAATGTGAACTTGTGGATCTCCTGACAAAAATATGTAATCTTTCTTTAAAATCTGCCTCCATTCCTGAGGACTGGAAGGTAGCTAATGTCACTCCAATCTTTAAAAAGGGCTCCAGGGGAGATCCAGGAAATTACAGGCCAGTCAGTCTGACATCGATACCGGGTAAATTGGTGGAAACTGTTATTAAGGAAAGAATTAGTAGGCACATTGATGAACAAAAACTATTGAGGCAGATTCAGCATGGGTTCTGTAAAGGAAGATCTTGTCTCACTAACCTGTTAGTGTTTTTTGAGGGAGTGAACAAACATGTGGACAAGGGGGACCCAATAGATATTATTTACCTTGACTTCCGGAAAGCTTTTGATACAGTTCCTCATCAAAGGCTCCTAAGTAAGCTCAATAGTCGTGGGATAAAAGGACAAGTCCTCTTGTGGATCAAAAACTGGCTTATAAATAGGAAACAGAGAGTGAGTATAAATGGGAAACTTTCTCAGTGGAGGGTGGTAAGCAGTGGGGTACCACAGGGATCAGTACTCGGTCCGATGCTTTTTAACTTGTTTATTAACGATTTGGAATTGGGAGTAAGCAGTGATGTGGCTAAATTTGCAGATGACACGAAGTTGTTCAGGGTGGTGAAAACCAGGGAGGATTGTGAGGCACTCCAAAGGGATCTGTTGAGGATGGGTGAGTGGGCGTCAACGTGGCAAATGGGGTTCAATGTGGCCAAGTGCAAAGTGATGCACATTGGAGCCAAAAATCCTAAATATAAATACACATTGATGGGGTCTGATCTGGCAGAGACTGACCAAGAGAGAGATCTTGGAGTCGTAGTGGATAACTCGCTGAAAATGTCTACACAATGTGTAGCTGCAATAAAGAAGGCCAACGCTATGCTGGGGATTATTAGGAAGGGAATTGATAACAAATCAGCCAGTATCATCATGCCCCTGTATAAATCATTGGTGCGACCTCATTTGGAATACTGTGTACAGTTCTGGTCACCACATCTCAAAAAGGATATTATAGCATTGGAAAAAGTGCAGAGAAGGGCAACTAGAATGATAAAAGGGTTGGAACACCTTCCCTATGAAGAAAGGTTAAAATGCTTGGGGCTCTTTAGCTTGGAGAAACGACGGCTGAGGGGTGACATGATCGAGGTTTATATGATTATGAATGGGATTGAGCAGGTTGAGAAAGAAGTACTTTTCTCCCTTTCTCACAATACAAGAACTCGTGGGCACTCTATGAAATTGCTGAGCAGTCGGGTTAAAACAGATAAAAGGAAATATTTCTTTACCCAAAGAGTGATTAACATATGGAATTCACTGCCACAGGAGGTCGTGGCAGCTGCAAGCATGGACAGTTTCAAGAGGAAATTAGATAAACATATGGAGCAGAAGTCCACCAGTGGCTATTAGCCACAGGGTATGGATGGGAACTCTCAGTCTGGGGCAGGTGATGCACTCTATTCTTGGTGCTGGAGGGGGCAGCAGTGGGAGGGCTTCTGGTGCCCTGGCCCCACTGCTGGACCTCCTGATGGCACCTGGTATATTTTGGCCGCTGTGTGACAGAGTGTTGGACTAGATGGGCCATTGGCCTGATTCAACATTGGCTTCTCTTATGTTCTTATGTTCTTATTGCTGAATTTCAAGAGAAATTGGGTAAAAGGGAATTAAATGACTGTATTCTTATGCTAGCCCAAATTCAAACTAGGGTATAAGGATGAAAGCTCTCCTTCCACCATCTCTCATATTCATGCTGGTGAAGTTGAAGAAGGGAATGCACTTAAACCAGGCAATGACATGCACACAAACAGCAATAAAACCATCACTGGTGAAGCTCCTTGCGCAAGTTTGGAAGAACTACTGTAAATCTGGGATAGAATGAAACCAGAGATAGTTTATTGAACAATGCAAGTGATCATAATAATATTAAGCATATTGCAACAGTGCCCAAATGATAGATTCAGGTGGGTAGCTGTGTTGGTTGGGAGCAATAGAACTGAGTCCAGTGGCGCCTTTAAGACCAATAAATTTTAATTCTGGGTATAAGCTTTTGTGTGAATGCACACGGAAGCGAATACCCAGAATTAAACTTTGTTGGTCTTAAAGGTGCCACTGGATTCAAACTTTGTTCTAGTACCCAAATGAAAATGAGAACAAATGAGAACCAATATTCAAAAGGCTTGTGTACACCCTGCAAACTGGTGGCACTCAAGAAGGGGGAGACAAGAAACCAAGAGTGGTGCCTGTTTAGTTGCTGATGAGAACATCATAGCTATTGTAATTGCATCCTAGATGTTGAAAGAATTCTGTTAACCGAACATACAAAAGCTATAAGCTGTTTTATTGATCGTATTGCTGAAAGGTCTTTTAACTGTATTCTAAAGATGAGTGAAACTAAAAAATAATCCAAAATACGTATGTAAAGGGAGATAGCAACAACGAATAAAGGTACACAACATACCAGAAACTGGGCTTTTCCTGCAGAGTGCAACTTTGAAGGGGGCATTTTGGGCTGCAAAGGGAGGGAGAGGCAAGAAAGTAATATTCCACAAGTGGAAATCCTTTTGCTTATGGAAATGCTATGCTGGATCCAAGCCTTAGCCAGGCAAAAAGCTCATGGGTAGAGCATGTCAGAAAACCATACTTTAGGGTACACAGCAAGGACTAAGCATGAGAACATAGCACAGAACAGCATAGTCTGGGGATAGATACTGACCTCAGTTATTAGGCTACAGTGTCTGACTGGTTACCAACTTCAATCCTTATGTATTTTAAAGTGCTTCCTAATGTTATAAATAGAGTTGCCAGGTCCATCTTCGTCCCCAGCAGGGGACTTTGGGGGGCCTCCTCAGAGAGGGTGTGATGTGATGACATCCCTACCCTAAGCCCCACCCCCAAGAATGATTACCCGTGGCCACCCCTATCACTCCCCTTCTGTGAGATTTAAAGGGCCTGCCGAGCAGGTGGAGAGCCCTTTTGCAAGAGGGAAGGGAGAGGGACTGCTGCTGGCTGTGTGCCTGAACTCCAAGCAGCAATGCCACTTCAGGAATGCAGGACCAGTCCCACCAGCCAGAAGCACTTAAAGGGACCATTTAAGTGCTTCTAACCAGTGGGGCCCTGTGCGCCTGAACTCCAAGCAGCAATGCCACTTGGATTTCAGGCATGCAGGGTAGTCCCTGCTGACCAGAACCCTTTAAGTGCTTCTAACTGGTGGGGCCATGCACGCCTGATTTCAGGTGTACAGGCCAGTCCCCACTGGCCAGAAGCACTTAAATGGAGTGCTTCTAACCAGCGGGGCCCTGTGCACCTGATCTCCAAGCAGCAATGCCACTTGGATTTCAGGTGTGCGGGGCTGGTCCCCACCAGCCAGAAGCACTTAAAGGGATCCTTTGAGTGCTTCTAACAGGCAGGGCCCTGTGTGTTAACCACACCAGCCTTCTTTTACACTTGGCAGCAATGCTCCCTCTAAGCTGTGGAATCTTGTGAGCAAAAATTCTACTTTGTGAGCTACTGGAATTAAAGTTGTGAGTGAGCGATATGGCTACTGCATAAATTAGTTTGCTCAGGAGCCATCGTTCCTGAGCTAAGACAAAAAGTGTGAGCCGGAGGCTAAAAAACTGTGAGCTAGCTCACACTAACTGAGCTTAGAGGGAACACTGCTTGGCAGTGCCTTTCTTCATCTGTGAAATACATTTTATTTGGGCTTCAATATGTGTGGTTTAAAACAGCTTCCAAGCATCCTCTAGAGATTTGGCTCTCATGTGTTTCCAGTTCAGTTTCCATTTTACTATTCCCCTCATTTTTGTAAAGTTGTCTCTTTTGAAATCAAATGTTACTTTTTTTTTACTTCAGGGGTAACTTTCCATTCATCTATATGCTGAATGTTATAGTATTGTAGTCTCTGTTCCCAACTGGGCTAACAACCTCTACATCTCTCACAAGGTCTTGAGACCCATTCAGAAACAAGTCCAAGACCACTACACTTTTGGTTGGCTCTGTGACCAACTGTTCCAGTACACAGTCATTTATGATGCCTAGGAATCTCATTTCTATAGCATGACTCGAGCACTTGTTTACCCCGTCAATGTAAAGGTAGTTAAAGTCTCCCAGTACAATAACATTATCTGCTTTAGTCACCTCCCTTCTCCATCTCAAGATCAGCTTCAATGGTTTGATCAGGTGGGCAATAGTAAAGCCCCACTTTTAAATAAACGTTAGGGTCCAGTATTCTGATGGGGTGTTAATGTTGTTGTTCAGTTGCACAGTTGAGTCCAACTCTTTGCAACCCCATGGACCATATCACACCAGGCCCTCCTATCTTTTGTCGTGCTCCAGAGTTTGCTTAATTTCACATTCATTGCATCGATAACACTGTCTAACCATCTCATCCTTTACCGTCCCCTTCTTATTTGACCTTCAATCTTTCCCAGCATCAGAGTCTTCTCTAGTGAATGCTCCCTCCTCATTTTGTGACCACAGTATTTGATTTTCAGCCTCAGTATCTGGCCTTCCAGGGAACAGTTAGGGTTGATTTATGTTAGGATTGACTGATTGGATCTTGCAGTCCAAGGGACTCTCAAGAGTCTTCTCCAGCACCATCATTTAAAAGAATCTATTCTTCGGCGCTCAGCCTTCCTTATAGTCCAAATCCCATAGCCATACAGTACTACTGGGAATACGATTGCTTTGACCATACGGACTTTTGTTGGCAGGGCGATGTCTCTACTTTTTAGTATGCTGTCTAGGTTTGCCATCACTTTCCTCCCAAGGAGCGTCTTTTAATTTCATGGCTGCAGTCACCATCTGCAGTGACCTTGGATCCCAGGAACATGAACTCTGTCACTGCTTCCACGACTTCCCCTTCTATTTGCCAAGGAGTGATGGGACTGGATGCCATGATCTTAGTTTTTCGATGTTGAATTTCAAGGCAACCTTTGCACTCTCCTCTTTTAGCATCAGCAAGAGGCTCTTTAGGTCCTCTTCACTTTCTGCCACTAGAGTGGTATTGTCTGCATATCTGAGGTTGTTGATCTTTTTCCCAGCAATCTTAACTCCAGCTTGTGATTCATCCAGGCCAGCATTTCACATGATGTGCTCTGCATATAACTTAAATAAGCAAGGGACAATATACATCCTTGTCATACTCCTTTTCCAATGCTAATCTAATTAGTTGTTCCATATCCGGTTCTGACTGTTGCTTCTTGACCCTTATACAGTTTTCCCTAGAGACATGTGAGGTGGTCTGGTACTCCCATCTCTTTAAGGACTTGCCATAGTTTGTTGTGATCCAAACAATCAAAGGCTTTAGCATAGTCAATGAAGCAGAAGTAGATGTTTTTCTGGTACTCTATTGCTTTCTCCACAATCCAGAAAATGTTGGCAATTTGATCTCTAGTTCCTCTACCTCTTTGAAACCCAGCTTGTACTTCTGGCAGTTCTCTATCCACGTATTGCTGAAGCCTAGCTTGTAGGGTCTTTAGCATGACCTTGCTAGCATGTGAAATGAGTGCAATGTTGTGATAGTTTGAACGTTCCTTGGCATTGCCCTTCTTTGGGATTAGAATGTAAACTGATCTTTTCCAATCCTGTGGCCACTATTGCATTTTCCAAATTTGCTGACAAATTGAGTGCAGCACTTTAACAGCATCTTCTTTTAAGAGTTCGAATAGCTCAGCTGGGATACCATCACCTCCACTAGCTTTGTTGTTAGTAATGCTTTCTAAGGCCCATTTGACTTTGCATTCCAGGATGTCTGGCTCGAGGTCAGTAATTACACCGTCGTGGTTGTCAAGGACATTGAGGTCCTTCTTGTATAGTTCTTCTGTGTATTCTTGCCACTTTTCCTAATCTCTAGTGCTTCTGTTAGGTCCCTATCGTCTTTGTCCTTTATCATGGCCAGCTTTGCATGGATAATTCCCTTGATTTCTCCAGTTTTCTTGAAGACATCTCTAGTCCTTCCCATTCTATTGTTTTCCTCTATTATTTTGCATTGTCCATTCAGGAAAGCCTCCTTAT
The DNA here is from genome assembly GCA_029375565.1 of Gekko gecko. NCBI lineage: Eukaryota > Metazoa > Chordata > Lepidosauria > Squamata > Gekkonidae > Gekko > Gekko gecko. Next base: position 268,849,906 of record JAPDNY010000001.1, read on the forward strand.
CTCTCCTTGCTGTTCTCTGGAAATCTGCATTCAGCCTTTCACTTTCCTTCTTTTCTCTGCTATTTGTAAAGCCTCACCAGACAGACATTTTGCTTTCTTGAATTTCTTTCTCCTTGGGATGGTGCTGATTGCTGCCTCCTGTACAATGTCACGAACCTCTGTCCATAGTTCTTCAGGCACTCTATCAAATCTAGTCCCTGAAACCTATTCTTTTTTTTCCAATGAATTTTTATTGCTTTTAAACTACACACTACATAGAAACAAAGGAAGGGTAAACACTAACAAACTACGGGTGATAGGACAGCATTACTAAAAATTAGACTAACAGGAGTTACATATATTGCTAGTAATAAACATTTGTTCAAGTTTCTCATAATAAATCATACTTGAGTAAAGCTTCTTTTAGTTTATAACACTGAGTATAGAGTTAAATTCTAGGTATTTGCTCTGAATAAGTAAACATATTATTTCTCCCTTCAATTTCTTATATCTCAGTTCTATTCATTTCTTGTTTCTTCTTCCCTTCTTTTTATCTTTATCAGTGTCCATTTTCCCTTTGCGCAGTTTGGGTGCAGCTGCACTCAGTTCTGATGAGGAATCTTCAGATGAACTGGTTGAACCCAATCTTGAACTAGCCGAACCTCGATGGCTGTATTCTTCTTCTTGATTACTCTTCTCTTCTTCTGTTGTTGTTTCCTTTGGTAATCCTTGAATCTTCTCCAAAATCATTTTGCTTTGTCCACAGAGTCAATCTTTTCTTTTGAGTCCTTGTACTTGAATGAAATTAAAAGATGCCTGTTCTTGGGAGGAAAGCAATGGCAAACCTAAACAGCATGATGAAAAAGCAGAGACATCACCCTGCCAACAAAAGTCTGCATGGTCAAAGCAGCGGTATTCCCAGTAGTAATGTATGGTTGCAAGAGTTGGACTATAAGGAAGGCCGAGCATCGAATAATAGATTATTTTGAATGATGGTGCTGGAGAAGACTCTTGAGAGTCCCTTGGACTGCAAGGAGATCAGATCATTTGATCCTAAAAGAAATCAACCCTGACTGTTCCCTGGAAGGCCAGATACTGAAGCTGAAGCTCAAATACTTTAGCCACCAAATGAGAAGGGAGCACTCACTGGAGAAGACCCTGATGCTGGAAAAGATTGAAGGTCAAAGAAAAAGGGGATGGCAGAGGATGAGATGGTTAGACAGTGTCATCGATGCAACGAACATGAAATTGAGCAAACTTCAGAGGACAGTGGAAGACAGGAGGGCCTGGCATGATCAACAACAACTTGAATGATAATCCTTCCAGGAAGAGCCATCTGCAATTTATTGATTTCTTTTGTAAACATGCAGTTAAATCTTTGTAGTACCTTCACTTCTTTCTGATTTCAAATGGTGCATCCTTTAGAACTCTTATTTCCAAGTCTTTAATCTTCAAGGTGTTTCCATTAGTAGCTTTAAGAACTGCATCTCTTGTAGACCGTTTCGAGAATCTGACCACAATTTCCCCAGGCAGGTTTTTCTTCTTTATGTATTCAGGGTATGTATTCAGCTTTCAAACCTGTCATTGGGGATAATGCTTGAGTCAGGATTTCTTTGAGATTCTCACTGCTTTGTTCTGGAACACCTTGGAACCTCAGCACATAGGCTGACTTTTCTGCTTGAAGCCTAAGGATGTGTTCTTTATCAGAGACTCTTTATTTTTGTAATCACTTCACTTTTTGATCAAGTTCAGATGTTTTAAAAACAACTTTTTTGACAGCATTAGAGTTCTTTACCATCTGTTTTTGGAGTGATTCAAAATTCTGATTGAGATTCGTCATTTGATCCAGCAGGGATTGCAATGCTACAGCCAACGTGGCTGAAAAGTCTGTACTGGCTTCTGGTTTCCCTCCTGGAGATGAAGTTTTACCAACACCTGAAGGAGGCTTCCTCAGCGCCATTTTTTCCTGTCGACTCATTGTTTTCTTTTCTCAGGAAGTTTATAAAAGTTCTTAAAGGGAGTTATCGTTACTCACTTTACGTAGTGATATACTTACCCCATTCCAGTAAGGCTTTTAGTTAAGTTTCATTTTTGTTAGGGGGGATATACACGCTCCTCCTGTCATTGGCGGGCGGGTATCAGAGCCCATTTAAAAATCAGATGCTTTATGCAAATTCACTCACGTTTCTTCTCATATCATTGAGCTGCTGAGATATCTTGCATTCTCACTAAAACTCCTCTACGCTCGTCTAGTATGCACCTCTAGGTACCATAATGGCACCATGGCAGTAGGACCTTCGGGGCAAAGTGTGCCTCAATCCCTTGGCATTGCACTCGGGAGAGGCACTTCTCAAGCCCCATGGCTGAGGGGCCCTTTTGGGGGCCCTGGGGGGGAACTGGTGCAGCTGGATCCCCTCCTATCTGCCGCAGAACAGGCCACCCCATACAGAGCTTGCTGGTGCGTGCCTGCTAGCGAGGAGCCAAAACCGAAAACCCCTGAAACCTATTCTTCACCTCCACTGTATATTCATCAGGAATGTGATCTAGGTCAAACCTGAATGGCCTAGTGGTTTTCCCAACTCTCCTCAGTATAAGTCTGAATTTTGCAATGAGTAGCTCATGATCTGAGCCACAGTCAGCTCCAGGTTTGTTTTTACTGACTGTATAGAGCTTCTCCATCTTTGACTGCAAATGATATAGTCAATCTGATTTTGGTGTTGCCCATCTGGTGATGTCCATGTGTAGAGTTGCCTCTTAGATTGTTGGAAGAGGGTGTTAGCTATGACCAGCGTGTTCTCTTGACAAAACTCTGTTAGCCTTTGCCCTGCTTCATTTTGTTCTCAAAGGCCAAACTTGTCCATTATTCTGGTTACCTTTCGACTTCCTACTTTAGCATTCCAGTCCCCTATGATGATGAGGACATATTTTTTTGGTGTTAGTTCTAGGAGGTGTTGTAGGTCTTCATAGAACTGGTCCACTTCAGCCTCTTCTGCATCAGTGCTTGGGACATAGACTTGGATTACTGTGATGTTGAATGGTTTGCCATGGATTTGGACCAAGATCATTCTGTCGTTTTTGTGACTGTATCCCATTACTGCCTTTCACACTCTCTTGTTGACTATAAAGGCCACATCATTTTTTCTATGGGATTCTTGGCCACAGTAGTAGATATAATGGTCTTCTGAGTTAAATTCACCTATTCCTGTCCACTATTTCACTCATTCCCAAGATGTTGATGTTCAGTCTTTCCATTTCATTTTTGACCACGTCAAGCTTACTTTGATTCACAGATTCCAGGTTCCTATGCAGTATTGTTCTTTGCAGCATCGAACTTTTCTTTCACCATCATACACATCCACAACTGAGTATCCTTTCGACTTTGGCCCAGACACTTCACTCTTTCTGGGGTTACTTGTACTTGCCCTCTGCTCTTCCCCAGTAGCATATGGGACACCTTCTGACCTGAGGGGCTCATCTTCCGGCATCATATCTTTTAGTCTTTTGTTACTGTCCATGGGGTTTTCTTGGCAAAGATATTGGAGTGGGTTGCCATTTCCTTCTCCATGCAAGCCCCCTCACCGTGTCAAGGCAGTGATCCATGAGGGAGTGGGGAGTTAATGCCCCTGATGTCTTCTAACTTATTCAATTCTATGCCCTCTTTGATGTACAATGTAACACCACCAACAATCCATCCATCCCTGTCCTGCCTACAGAGCTTATACCAAGGAATGGCTGTATCACATAAATTTTTCCCCATTCCACCATGTTTCTGAGATACTTACAATATCTACATTGTCAATGAACAGCAAGCACTCCAGCTCCCCTATCTTGGCTTGGAGACTTCTAGTATTGGCATACAGACAACTATAATGTATTTCCCTTTCCAGTAACCCTTGCCTCCCTCAGCCCCTTAGTCACCATACACGGCCATCAGTGGCCATTGTGCCCTCACTCCCAAGTTCTATTATGCTCTTCTATCAATATTACCCTGAGTGTTTGCGCAATCATTGGACTGACTTGTCCCAAACTGAAGGGTCCCTGGCTCCTGTTGGCTCCTTCCCCCCAGATTATTTTAAAAGCTGTTCTGACACCTTTTTTATATGAGTCGCTAGCAGCCTAGTTCCCTTTTGGTTCAAGTGAAGCCCATCTCATTTGTTACACCACTCTCTAAAAAAACAACTTTGGATTCTTCCGATTCATCCCATTACTGCCCAGTTTCAAATTTATTATTCCTGGGTAAGGTAATTGAGAGGGTGGTGGCTGAACACCTTCAGAGTTTCCTGGATGACATGGTGGCATTGGACCCATTTCGGTCTGGCTTTTGCCATGGCCATGTGACAGAGACAGTATTGGTTGCCCTAGCAGAAAATCTCCATAGACAGGTAGATCAAGGTGGGTTGGCACAGCTACTGTTATTAAATTTTAAGGCAGCATTTGACATGGTCAACTATGGTCTTTTGACCCATCGCCTCACCGACATAGGAGTCTGTGGGGTGGCCCTTCAATGGCTTACCTTATTTCTCCATGGTTGGGGACAAAGGGAGAGAATATGTCCTCTAGATACACCCTGAGATATGAGATCCCTTAGGGGGCACTTCTCTCCCTGATGTTATTTAACATCTATGTGTATCCCCTCACCCAGCTGGCATGCGGTTTCAGGCTTGGGTGTCACCAGTATGCTGATGAAACCCAGCTGTATCTGCTGTTGGGCAGCCACCCTGATGCCACCCCACAAAATTTGGCAGTGGGTTTGGATGCCATGGTGGGATGGTTAAAAAAGATCAGACTGAGAAGGAACCCAACAAAGACAGAGGTTCTGTGGCTAGGGGCATGGTCTTCAGGGATGGGGTTCAGACTTCCTGTTCTTGACGGGGCGTCATTTATACTGGTGCAGTCCGTCAGGAGTTTGGGCATGGCCCTGGATGCCTCTCTGAATATGGCAGTCCAGGTCACACATGCTGCCAAACCTATGCCAGGCTCAGCAACTGGCCCCTTTCCTGTCACATTCTGATGTAGCCATAGTAATCCATGCAACAGTCACTTCCAGGCTAGACTATTGTAACTCACCGTACACTGGCCTGACATCGAGACTCCAACTGATCCAGAATGCGGCAGCATGAGTCCTGATGGGAATGTCATAGATGGCACACATACGACCTGTGCTGCATCAGCTACACTGGCTCCCAGTGGAGTACTGAGTCAAGTCCAAGGTTTTGGTGATGACCTTTAAGGCCTTGAACAGTCAGGAACCAATGTATCTGTGGGACCGATCTTTTCCGATATCTCCCTGGGAGAGTGTTACACTCTGGATAATAATCTTCTGGTGATCCATGACCCTAAGGACATCCAGCGGTCCTCAACCAGGGCCAGGACCTTTTCAGTCCTGCCCCCAACCTGGTGAAACTCTCTGCCAAACACTATCAGGTCCCTGTGGGATCTTATGCAATTCCATAGGCCTGTAAAGGCAGAGATGTTCCACCAGGATTTTGGTTGAGGGCAGCAATGGTTTACATCTCCTCCTTTATTCTCCTTCTCAAACTGTTTTTATTTCCTCCCCCACACCGATGAGGCCATCACAGGCCAGGGGGATTGTAATTTGTGCCACTTGATATTTTTAAGATTGATATATTAATACCATTTTATAGTTTTAATGTTTTTACCCTACAATAGTAGGGAATTGGGCAATTCATAAATGTAATAAATAATAAAATAATAATGACTGCTGACTCCTCCCCGGCACTATCTATCAACCTATCTAGACAGCACATGATATTTGCAACCTTTGCACCAGGCAGGCAAGTCACCATTGTTAGGAGATGTACTTTTAAACAGCTTTTATTTGTTGTTTGCTGACCTACACACACCTGAATGGTGCCTACAAGTGTCTTTGGTTTGGGAGAATAGTGTGCTTTGTTTGATGTGACTCTCTGCACTAGAAAGTTGCCCTGCCGTCTGCACTTTCATGCTAATGAAGTCACACACACGCCTACGCACATATACCTACCCATCATGCACTTGGAAAAAGAGAAGCATCTCCATTATGGTCTGCCAGAAGGATGATAAAACAACAACATGCCTACCATCAAGGAATTCGGAGTCAACACGTAACCCACAGGATGCTTGGTTTTTGCAAGTGTTAAGACTGTTTCCTGTTGATGACTTGAGACAAGTTGGAGTCATTTGCAATTCTAAGGTTTCCATGACAACTCATTTTTACACCTTGGACCAGATGCCCCCTTTAGTAAAAGGTGTAGATTTCCAATATTGCCCCCCCCCTTTTCATAGGAGGATACCCCCACATCCTAAAAGTCAATGATATAGGAATGGGACGGACTGGAAGATGACCCTAATGCCAGTCCCCAAAATAGCTGATAAAAGCGAGGTTCAACCTTTGTTCTTCGATAGCTAGTCATCTAACCCCTACTCTAGTAACTTAGAGGTGACATGTGTTGGCAGGTTCCAACTGTGTATAGGAAGAGTTTTCCTTAGTCAGAATCTCTACTCCTGTATTTTTCACTGTGAAGGTCGAGCTTCAGGAATCAAATAAGTATCACATGCTTTCCCCTCCTAAACATCTCTAGATTTAAAACCCCATATCGTTTTCCATTTCTATTGTATCTAAAGGAACTTGTGTGTATGTGTGAATGAATCTGTTTTGTATGCCTGTGAACCAAAAGATATTATTCAATAAAGAGAATAACTGATTTTACTAAAGAAACCTTGTCACGTGTTCTCTTTGAAACGGATTTTCCAGGCGAAACTACTTTCTCTGTATACATAGACCAGAACTCATTTAAGTTTAGACCAATCAATGCGTAGATAAGCATTTCGGCTAACACCATGCAGTCAAAATGCCCATCACAGACCCCACTCTCTATATTCCTAATGATCAAATCACCCACTACTGGAAGCCCACCTTTCCCCAGCCCCCCTCCCCCGAGTATCCTCGGTATGAGAAGATATTGGTCCATTGCCCAAGGAAGGGGTTGCTTCTGAGGGATCACATCCCTCCCCCTCATACTGATGCCCTATGACCTCAAGACTCTCACTTTCCACAATGGCAGAATAGCTGTCAGCACAGGGGTGGGACTGCACTGGTAAGTCCCTGAGGGTCTTTTCCCCAAACCTCTCTCTCTCTCTGCCACAGCTTCTCCAGGTTGACAACCCTAGACTCAAGGGAACAAACCTGCTCTCTGAGAGCCATGAGCTCCATGCAGCAGGCACACAGCCATGATTTCTACCCAATGGATAGATAATCATACATGTGGCACTCTCTGTAAAACACTAGATAGCCCCCACTCCCCTGCTGGCTTTCTACTTTCATGACTGGTTAGTGGCTTAAAGGTATTTAGAGTGGTGCAAGGTTCCCAGGCCTGATTCCTAGGCTAAGAGCCACAGGCCAAGAGCCCTTTGACTCTTGCCCTTCAGCTCACGCCAAAGGCTCACACCTCTACCTAGGAGGAGCCTTACAGCTCAGAGGCCCACAGCTGCCACCTCCCAGCAGCAGCAGCAGAGGATGGGGCTTGCAATCAGCCCTAGGCAAACAGACATTGCTCAGTGAGCAACAGACCCAGACAAAAACATACCTCTCCAAAAGGATACAAGCACCTACTCACCCTCAAACTCCATCCTCTCACAAAGCAATCTCAGTTAATGATCCCCAGTAATTTAGCAGCTTGGAAAGGCAAAAAACACTCACCTTCCCAACAGCTCTCTCCTGGGTTCTGCCTCTCAACCCAGCTGGCTCAGTATAATATAATTGGCTTTTTCTGCATAATTGTCACATGGTCCAATGAAGCAATCGTCTCACCCCCTTATTGTTATGTACCACTTCACCCTGCAGCCCAAACACAGACTAAGATCAATCAGCATCCATATAAATTGCTGCTAAATCAATGCCCCCCCGCCCCCCAATCCTGCAGTTAGCTTTTCCTTTCTGTCTCCCTTACTGATGGGAATGGCTGCCAATCTGTTTGGATCAGGAGAGTTTTCATGTGTACACAATTTCAAAAAGCATCACTGGAGTTGTCACACACACACCCATATCTGGCTAGCCTGAACTGCTCAGGTCTCAGAAGCTAAGCAGGGTCAGCCCTGGCTAATATTTGGATGGAAGACCACCAAGGAATACCAGGGTCATGATGCACAGGTAGGCAATGGCAAACCACCTCTGAACATCTCTTGCCTTGAAAGCTCTACAGGGTTGCCATAAGTCAGCTATTACTTGGTGATAATTTATTTTTTTAAAATGTGCAATACAATGTGAAGCACCCCAAAAAGAAAATAAACATTTTGAACACAAGTCCATACTGTTTGCGCCAGACCAAAAATCTGCCATGCAATCCTGTAATGGACGATGGACTGTTCTGGAGAAGGCATTCCTTGACCTTTTTACTAGGCAACAAATTGCATCATGAGCAAGGACTGGTTACCTTCATGTGCTCAAGGAACTAAAAGCTAGCATGCACAGCTTGTATGCAGTCCACAAGGCAGCAAGCTTTTTGCTGACAAACTGAACAAATCCAGAGATCATCTTCACCCTGCTTGCAGCCGTTGAACCTGGTAGTTTCGATTGCTGAACACATTCATTCTGGAATTCCCAACATCACCAATGAGCACTACTGCAGTCTATTGCAGTTCCCAGGGAATCTGATGAGAATTGCAGATGTTAGTTTTCTCCTCTGTGCATCAAACCCAGAGGTTATATAGCTGCATTAAGGAACATTATTTTCTATACACACATAAAACAAGCAACAGATAAATCTTGTAATTATATTTGCTGTGGGAGGTTTTGGAAGTATATCTGATCAGACCTTTGTATTGCTTTGCACTTTGTATTAATAACTGCTTGGAAATGTTAAACATCCCCCCCCCCAAAAAAACAACAACACACTTTAACTTTCACAAAAGGCTCTTGCTCATTAAGGGGGGGGGCTACCATTAAACAATAGTTCTATGAGAGTGTAGGGTTTGGTCTAACTTGTATGTCATCTCAGAGTATAGCTTTGTGATATTTCTAATTTCATTAAAATGCAATAAATCTAAAGGAAAGCAGTAAATGTTTACTTCTATGTCTAAAAAAATCTCCTCTGTGATTAAAATCCAAGAGATGAAACTGCAGTTCAGTAAATCTCCAATATTTTCATTTATATTTTATGTTGCACAGCTTATCAGCAGTATCTAAACTGATGGATCTATACTAGCATGATACAATTTGGACCTTAGTGGATGGCCTCCAAATCATGTCCATCTTGGGGGATGGGTGGATATACAATAAAAATATAACACTTTCACCCCAATTCTGTAAAAGCTCATAAGGAGGATGCCACAGAGAATGGCTCATGATGATATAGCTATAGCATCAGCTATCAGGAAAAAATGTCTATGCTATGCTGGCTACAAGTTGCTCTCCCATTACTCAATTTTTTTCTGCCACAATATTGGACATATAACCTCACACAGTACACAGAGGTATGTGAGAGCTAAACGTTTGTGCGGTGGTATGTAAAATATCTGCAGTATTTGTTCTACCCCTACCACACTATCTTGCCTGTTTCTAAGTCTTATAATGGGTTTACAAACCATATTTGTGCCATTTTAACACATGATTTCCAGTGCTGCCATGCTGCTGAGTCAGTGAAATGGTCTGGGTTTCCAAGTGATGATCATTTAGTTTACTTTTAGGACCACCTTAACTAAAAATGTAATCAAGGCAGTTTACAGCACAGTAAGATGCAACTTAAAATTATCAGTTAAAATCAGTTAACTTGGCACTTTAAGAGTGCAACTCTCAAGACTTAAACTCTTAAATTGATCTACCTCAAGGGCCATCCAGAAAAGGCAGGTCTTCAAACCCATACAGAAGGTCTCTAAGGAAGCAGCTTCTTACACCTTCTGAAGCAGGGCATTTCAAACTTGGGGATGGAGCAAAAAAAAAACTCAACAAAAACCCTTTTCCCAAGTTCCCACCAGGCATATTTTTGGTAAGACTGGGTCTCTAGGTTGACCCTAAGTCTCAGATTGGTTGACACAAGTGGATGCAGAGTGACACCTACCCAATTTTATATAATATTTTGTACCATTAACACATTCAAAAATACCATTGTCTCCGGCCAAAATGCCATGTGTGCCCAGTTCAACATGCAGCTCTCTTGTACCCTTGGTCTTTAGTTCCTATATAGAGATGGATAACATGCACAAAGAATGTTCAAATGGATCATATTCTTCCATTGGAGTAAATTAGGACACTGTTACAGACAGTAGAGCTTTGAGTATGCATAAGAATTCCAGCATCATGAATAGTCTTCGGGATCACTGATACTGTATTTGCTTCTTTGTTTCTTGATTTAGACAGAACAGGAGTCCCACATCCTAGGAGGCTCTTGGATCCACTGGAGTACCAGAGAATGGCACAGCTGTATTTTCTCATCAATAATGAAATTAAGGGTTTCTGCCTGGCTACCTTTTGCAAATTTTTATGGTATGGTTGCATTAGAGCTCATTAGAGGTCAGACACTTATACCAGTGCCAGGAGGCAATATCAAGGGAAAGCCTCAGCCTATATGCCCTGCTGTTGGACCTCCAGAGGAACTAGTTAGCTGCTGTGTAAGACAGGATCCTAGACTAGATGGCCACCAGTCTGATTCAGCAGGGACCTTCTTATGTTGTTATGCATGTACATACATATACATATACATATACAAGCAAGAAAATATGAGCTTGCATGGCTAAGTTTTGATTATATAAAATTGTGACAGAAATATTTTGGTGAATAATGAATCCCTTCTATTCCACATTTGGCAGGTACATCTGTTCTACATCTGACAGTATACATCTCTGTCAAAAGCAAAGAATTTGAAATTAATGCCACATACATCTCAATTTCTGTTTGATTTACTGAATATATGAATGTTTGCATACGTTTCCCCCATAGTCTTATGACCTTGCTTCAGATGTCATTCAACAGAAATATGTATTTCTGGAGCTGTGATACTTCAATACCAGAAATACATAACTGAGACACACATAGATTGTTGTAAACAAGTAGTTCTTATGGATGTGATTCCTGAGGGGACATTCATCCCCTTTCAGTCTTGTGAGGAGAAGAGGCACAAGGAACCAGTGGCATAAGTGGGAAATGTCTCTGTCACCCACCTCAATCCCTAGCCCTTGCAGGAAAAAGGACCAGTATAAGATGGCCCTGCCCTAGAGCAGTGTTTTCATGCTGCTATCACTTAGAAGATTATGTGAATTAAAAATCTGGATCCCATGTTATTTATTTACCAAATTCATATCCTGCCTTTCTGCCCAAACAGAGCCACCAAGGTGGCTAACAATTAAAAGCAAAACATTATAAAACACACCATAAAATCCATTAAAACCAAACACATGCAAATCTCCCCCAGCAATTAGAACATGGAGGGAATGCCAAACAAAACAAAACAAAATCTTCACCCACTGGTGGAAGACAATGATGGAAGGGGACATGAATATCCCTATGAAAGATGTTGCCTCTATAGACCATGCTGAACCAGTAAGAAAGCACAGGCTTAACAGTATAACTGAAACAAATTCAAAACTTTATTAAGCCCAAGTATAGATAAACGTTAAATAAAATGACTGACATTGTTAAATGCTTGAAAGCAAGTAAAAGAAACACAAAAACATGATGCATGTGTTGTGGTGAGAAGAACTGTAATGTGTTTCAGTTAAAACAAATATAAGTCAAAATTAGTAGCATTCTTAACAATGGCAAATGATTATACTGCAATGAAAATCAAGCTCCCTTTCCAAATCTTTTAAAGCCCATGTAATTTAAAGCCAAACTAAGCTAAACGCTTTAGGTTTCTACTAAATTACAAGTAATTGATAGCAGTCTGTCCAGAAGTCAAGTGGTTTGAGTCTTCTAATCTGGTAACCTGGATTACTATTTGTTGGAAATGTGTGACTTGCAAGGTCTAGATTCCAGTCATTATAGGGTTAATCTGCTTTACCTAGTGTACTATTGTTTAGACTGACTTGGAAGGGAAACTTGGCTCAGAGCCAGTGGGAAGATAGCCTGGAAAATCTAAGTCTGTTTACTAGCAATCAATGGTTACTGTGTTCAAATGACTTCCTTCTAGGGGTCAAGAAGAAGAAGAATCTCCATTGTGTGTGACCATGTGTTCTGTGCTGTAAGGATGTAAAGATGTAGGTCTAGATATCTCTGTATATCTGTAGCTTTCCATGTGAACCCTTTCCTTAGAAACATAGCTTTTTCATAGAAAGAAATGTCTCCAGTGAAGCAGAGATCCATTGGAAACTCTGAGTATTTAAGTATTTTTGCCTGTTTTTCCAACATATTCTGGTAGCAGAGCTGGATGGTTGGTTGTTTTGTTGGTTTTGAATGCCCAACCAATTCTAAGTTTTAAAATGCTCACTGGAGAGAGAGAGAGAGAGAGAGAGAGAGGGAGGGAGGGAGGGAGGGAGGGAGGGAGGGAGGGGGGGGCTGAGCTTAGAAGCTTGAGTTTTTTTAGAAAGACCTTTTTTTCTGCTCTCCCTGTCAAGCGAAGCTGCAGCTGAGAAAAGGTGGTGAGGACTTTAATTCTTGTCTGATCAGAGAAATCCCATCTTATGCTAGCCTCTACTTTGCTAAGGAGCAGCTGAGGAACTTTTTGAAGTTTTTTGGGGGTTTTTTGCTTGGAACTCTGATGGAGCGGAGGAATGGAGAAGTCGATCACATGCAGCCTGCTGTCCTTGCTGATTGCTCTAAGGAAAGAAATTAACCCCACAAGTCCCTGCTGAGTGCCTGCTAATCAGAATGAGTGATCCTGCAATGTCTTCCACAGCTCCAACTTCGTCTTTGACTGAAGTGAGTATGTTCCAGGCCCAGGGGAATTGACTCCACTGAAGTTAACCCAACATAATTTCAATTGGCGGCATGGGTTTTTGAAAAATAAGCTGAAATTCCAGTTCTGGGTTCAATGAGAGAGAGTGTGTGTAGAGAGCTCTGCACACACAAGCTAAAACCTATAGCTTTCCAGGCTATTTACAACACTTCAAATGCTCTCCTGAAGAGACAGACATGGCAAGGAACTTTTGTGCTAAAAACCAAGCGTGAGTGGCGAACCTTTGGAATGTTTAGCAGGTTCCAAAGCGGGGAGTGAGTAGGAAGCTTGACGCAATGTGATGCTCAGCGCTAGAGGAGCCCAGAAGAATCAACGGAGTCTAAACTCTATAATGCTATGAGGAACACAAACGAAGCTAAGTGAAAAGAGAAAATCCTTTTGGTTACTTACTGTATTCCGGCTCTTGGAGGGTGATATTAATAAGGTCTTAGCGGTATTAGAGAGGCGCGTTCCTAAGGTTTTGAAGAGAAAGATATTCTTCCTTTAAGTGGCCATTAAAGATTAAATTACATAGAAGTAGGAAGAGAGGAGAAAATATTATGGGCAGTGGAAGCACGATAAGCAGTTAATTATGCTATAAGCAATTTTTCTTGTTTCTTTTTGTTCTTGGTAAAATGTCTCTTTAATGGGCGGCGGAATCCTTTTTGGTGATGGAGCGAAATTCCTGATATGGAGATAGTGAGGGAGGGGTGAAGGCGCGGAGAGGAGATGTGCCAGCCTGGTGATGTGTCAAGGTGCAGCAACGCGACATAGGGGAGGTGGAGATGCAGAAGCATAAAAGAACAGCAACGTGAAGACCAGTGGAGGCATGATGTTGCGACATGGCGTGACAAGACGTGACGAATGGGGAAGCGAAGACATGTCGATGGAAAAGCTGGGCAGAGTCGAGAAAGTGAAAGCCTAAAATCTCACCCAATTAACTTGAGACAAGATGGAAGAGAAAGAACTTGAGACCTGATAGTGACTTAATTTAGACAGACTATAATTTAGTATTAATCACCAGGAAAAACAGTTAAAGAAAAAATAGCAAAAAAAAGGAAAACATATATATATATAATTTAAAAGTATGGCTAGTAGGGGCAGTGGTAGTGGTAGCAGTAGTAGGAAATCCTCAATACCATCTCCAGGAAAAATAGGTGTGCAAACACAGTTAAAATTGAACACAATGAATATTACTCAGTTGTCCATTAAAGATCCCCCCCCCATTTTATTTATAGGTTTTTCAATCAACAAAATACAAGACTTCATAATAGTATATATCTATACATTTAGAGTCTATTTACCAAATTTGTTTTCTATCCACTTAAGCATCCTTTCCCATATTTTTAAGTATATTATATCATCTTTTCCCTGTAGTAACATACTCAGTCTATCCATTTCAGCCAAGTCTAATAGTTTAAATGCCACTTCTTCTCTGGAGGGCACCTTGTCTGTTTTCCAATATTTAGCTAGCAATATTCTAGCAGATGTTAAAATAGAAATTAGCAAATATACATCATGCTGTCAATATCCTTCTGGGATAATATTTAATAAACAAGTTTCTGGTGTTAATACTATGTTTATATTCATAATTTCTAAAACTGTTTTTTGTATCAATCACCAATATTTTTGAGCCATTTTACACCTTCACCACATGTGAAAAAGGTACCCACTTTCTTTTTACATTTCCAACAACTACTTGACCCGTTGGGATAACATTTCGCTATTTTATCCGGGGACCAGTACCACCTATGGAACATTTTATAAATATTTTCCTAATAGGCTACAGCCTTCATATACTTTAATGCTTTCCATATTTTGGACCACTCCTCTATCTCAATGTTGTGGCCTATATCCTGCATCCATGAGATCATTGTTGTTTTAATTATTTCATCCTGCATATAATCTTCCAATAAGAAGGTATATAATTTTTGTACTAGTTTGTCATTTGTGGATAGCCATATCTTGTCTAAATCATTTTTATTCTCATAAAACCCACATTTTGCATCTTTATTAAATCTAAATTTTAAATGAGTATATTCCCACCAAGTCAACTTGATATTATGTTTGTGTAGTAGGTTCCCCTCATCTATTAATTCATTTTTTAAATTTAATAATACCTCATAACTTTCTCTATCACTACTAGTAACAAGAGCTGGTTTTATGAATGCTTCTAGAGGGGGGTACCCATTTAGGTGTTTTTCTATAATATCTCCCTTTTATGTCATTTCAAATCTTAACCAGAGCACCTCTTATAACTAGAGCACCTCTTATTATGCTGAAAGTTTGAGTGAATTTTATCCTCCCCATACCAAAAATAAGCATGCCAACTCATACACAATTCATGGCCCTCTAGCTTTAATCCTCTTATATTTTCCAAAGTTAACCATTCCTTTATCCATCCTGGAGCAGCTGCTTGGTAATATAATTTCCAATTTGGAACCCCCATTCCTCTTCTTTCTTTTTTATCTTGTAAAATTTTCCACTTTATTCTTGATTTTTTTGGATATCAAATGAATTGTCTAGTAACTCTATCTAGCGCATCAAAATATTGTGTTCTCTTTAATATTGGTATATTTTGAGCTAAGAACAAAAATCTTGGGAGAATATTCATTTTTATAGTAGCTATCCCTCCCATAAGTGAAAGTTGCATGTCTTTCCAATTTCCAAGGTCCCTTTTTATATCTTTTAGCAATTTATTGTCATTGTCTTCTATTTAAAAACTATTTATATTAAACACTATTATGCCTAAATACTTCACTTTTTTCACCACTTCCATTGCTGAAGTTTCTTGGATCCCTTGTATTGTATCAGTTGAACAGTTCTTCGTTATAAGTTTTGTCTTTTTAATGTTAACCTTTAGACCAGCTACTTGTCCATATTTCTTAACTGTTTCCATCAGGTTAGAAATTGAGGAATTAGGGTTTTCTAATATAAACACAAGGTCATTGGCAAATGCTAATAATTTGAAATCTTCTCCTCTTAATTTTAGGCCTGGTATCTTTTCATTTTCTCTCACTACATTGTTCAGTGTTTCCAAGGCAAAAATGAAAAGTAATGGAAACAATGGACATCCCTGCCTTGCTCCCTTTTGAATTTCTATATTTTGCGTCATATCACCATTTATTGTAATCTTGCGAACTTGTTTTTTGTAGATTGCTCTTATCATGGTCAGAAAGTATATTCCACAGTCCCATACATCCAATTTTTGTAGCAAAAATTCCCAAGATAAGTTATTAAAAGTTTTTTCTGTGTCTAAGAACATTAAGGCTGCCTGTTTTTCTGGATGCGACTCATAATATTCTAAAACATTCATAATTGTTCTTATATTGCTTTTCATTTGTCTTTTTGGTAGAAATCCTTTGATCTTGGTGGATAGTTTGAGAAAGCACTTTTTTCATTCTATCTGCTAAGATACTCGCAAATATCTTGTAATCTGCATTTAATAGTGATATCGGTCTATAATTTTTAAAATCATTCTTTTCTGTATTTGGTTTATGTATTAGTGTGATTATTGTTTGATTCCATGAATCAGGTACTTTCCCCATTTTTCCTATATTTTGAAGCAGCTCTTTAAAAGGCAAAGTTATCTGCTCTTCAAATGTCCGATATAATTCAGCCAGTAGTCCGTCTGGTCCAGGTGTTTTCTTTAGTTTTTGTTTTTTAATTGCTTCCACAATATCACAAATTGTAATTGGTTCATTCAAAATGTTTTTTGTGTATCATTAAATTTATCTTTATTTCTTTCTATTAAGTATTCCTTTATTTTATAGCATTCCTGTGCTTCTTGATACCAATTCTTTTTCTACTATATTCTTTAATTCTTGTAATCTATACATTTCATCACCTTTTTCATCTTTTAGTGCCACTATTATTCATTTTTCTCTTTCTTTTCTCAGTTTATATGATAACTATCTTGTGGGTTTATTTGCATTCTCAAAATGTATTGTTTAGTGTATTCTATATTTTAGCTATTTCTTGTATCAATAACAGGTTCATTCTGTGTTGTAATATTTTTAGCTTAATTTTAACTTCTATTTCATCTTTATTTTTCAAGTTGTCTTCTTTTTAATTTGTTTAACTAGCTCATCATATTTTTTCTTCTTCGTTTTCATTTTCCACACATCTTGATTAATGAGCCACCCTCTTATAAATGCTTTAAACGTATCCCATATAATTCCTATTGACATATCTGGTTGTATGTTTCTTTTGAAAAATTCTTGGATTTCTTCTTTAGTTTTTTTTTTAACAAATTCTTGATCTCTTAACACCTCTACATTAATTGTCCATCATTTTTCTTCTGTGTTTCTTTGAAAGATAATAGTAATGGGCTGTGGTCAGCAAATGTATTTGGTAATATTTTGATTTCTGTTAAGTCCCCTAACATTTTTACTGTTAACCATGTCATATCCATTCTTGACCATGAGTTGTGTCTTGATGAAAAGTATGTATAATCTTTTTTCCCTATATATCTAGTTCTCCATGCATCTATCAAATTATATTCTTCCACTGCTTGTAAAAAAGTTTTAGGCAGGACCAATCCTGACTTTCTATTTTTTTTTTTTTTATTATTTTTCCTATCCATTTCTGGATCACATACTGCATTATAGTCACCTATATATATATATATGATACATATATTTTCAAATTCTTTTAATGTTAACACTTCCCATCGTTCCTTAAAAAAAACCTTCTTGGTTTTGATTTGGAGCATATATGTTTACTAGCAGGATTTTTCCCCATAGCAGTTCCTCCCCATACTTTTCAAGAAAATTTTCCACCTTGAAGATTGAGTCTATCCTGTGTCTTTTACTGTCATAGTTAAATAGAATTCCTTCCAGAATTAACCACCTGTATATTATTCCATTGGTTCTCAAAAAATTACTTAGTATTTGATAGTTTTGTCTTTTCCCTCACTGTCCATGGAACTTCCTTCAAAAATTTTATCTCTTCACCTTGTATAGTGACTTTGTTTTTGCTTATGACTCTGATTATTTTGTCTTTCATTTCTTTTTTGTAAAATTTTATATGTACTTCCCGTGGGACCTTGTTCCATCTAGCATACGATGAGTTCCTTCTGTAGACTGCTTCAATTCCTTATGAGATCTCCTCTTTAGTACCTATAATTAATTGTTCTGCCAAATTCTGAGACATGTCTTCTTTCAATTTTTTTCCCTATATTTTCTGGAATGTTTTGGCATGTTAGTATTAATGCTGCCTTATCCATCTCTAAGATAATTAATGTTTCTTCTATTTGTTTATTCTTAATGTTTAGCTCCTGGATCTCATAGTCCAAATCTTGTACCTTTTCACATATTTTATCATTATTCTTTGAGATTTTTAATATTTCTTGTTTATTTTCTGTTATCTGTTTTTTAATCTCCTCTGTTTCCATCTTGATCTGATCTGTTATTTCCTCCATTTTAGAATGAAAGGGTTCCATTTCCTTTTTAATTAAACTAGGTAATGTATTTTCTATGGTTAGTTTAACAGCCTGATTTACAGTCTCCAAGATCATGGCTTTTAGGTCTTTGGTGATAAATTGAGTAATACTCATTGTGTTAAATTTAATCTGTGCAGCTGGTTGGCCTGGTGAAGTTAACAAAGCCTTTCTTCCACCACTAAAGCCTGCAGCCTTAAGTAGTAGCTTCCTTCTTTCACTTTATTTTATTCCCTTGTCAATGTCTAAACACTTTATATTTCCTACTTATGTCTTCCTTTGAATTAATTCTTCTAACTTCCTTATTCTAGGTTTATTATTTCGTTTCTGCTTAGTCCTCAAATTTGTCCATTAAAGATTTAAAAGTAATGATCCAAGAAAGTGTTGCACAGGCATTGAAAAAAGAAACCGAACCTATTCAATTAAAAATGGATGCAATAACAGAACAACTTAAAACAGAGATGGAGGAAATTAAGAAACAGATAAATGAAAACAAACAGAAAATTCTAAAAATTACCATTAATAGCAATAAAACAGGAAAAGGTACGGGAACACTAATATGAGATACAAGTACTAAAGATAAAAAATGATAAAATAGAAGAAACATTAATACACCTGGAAATGGACAAAGATGCACCGGTACCAAGGTGTCAAAATATCCCAGAACACATAGAAAAAAACTTTAAAGATGAAATGTCCCAGAGTTTAGCAGAACAATTAGAAGTAGGAACAAAAGAGGAAATAGCAGCAGAAACAGAGGCTGTTTATAGAAGAAATTCTGCATATGCAAGAAGGAATAAGGTGCCAAGGGAAACACATATAAAATTCTATAGAAGGGATATATAAAATACTCAGAGCTACTAATGAGAAGAAAGTGCTGATACAAGGAGCAGAGATTAAATTTTTAAAGAAATACCTTGGCATGTGAGGGAGAAAAGGCAAAACTATGGGACTTTGACTAATCTTTTGAGATCTAATGGAATTATGTATAAGTGGTTAGTCCCAGAAGGCAAATTATTCAATTATGGAAGCAAAAGGCAAAGGATAGATTCAGTGTTTAAAATAGAAAGCTTTCCAGAAAAATATGGTGAAGAACTAGGATGGCAAAAGGAAGAAGAAGAAAAGGGAGAGGAAGGAGTGGATATAGAAGAAGAAAGCCCAGAACAAGATATGGGAAAGAATAAAGGAACAGCAGCAAAAAAAGAAAGGAGAAGACTAAAACCAACTCCATCACATATGTTAACCAGATTTCAGTATAGAAATAAAGCACAAGACAGCAAGAACAAAAATGGCATGAATTAAAAAAATTAGAATTCTTTCTATTAATGTAAATGGACTTAACAGCCCCCCCAAAAGAAGGAAATTATTTCATCAGATTTCAAAGATACAATCAGATGTAGTATGTCTCCAGGAAACACATATAAAAAAGGATGATGGCAAATACTTGTTGTGTAAAAAATTAGGAAAAGACTTCATAATGGCGGATATCAAAAATAAAGGTGTTGTAATATATGTCAAGGACTACCTTTCTCCTAAGCTAGTATATGCCTGTGATGATGGAAGGATTGGGGCATTTAAAATAATAAGACTGGATAAAGAAGTGCTGATAGTAAATATATGTGCACCAAACCAAAATCAAGAGATATTTTTTAAATACATGTATTATAGGTGGAGGATTAGGCTTGCTAAGGGATCAAGATTTTATGAAGAAAACCAAAGGAGAAATAGAAGATTTGTTTAAAGAAATATGCAACCAGATATGTCAATTGAAACAGTAAGGGAAACTTTTAAAGCATTCATAAGAGGAGGGTTCATTAACCAAGAAGCCTGGAAAAGGAAACAAAGGAAAGACAAATATGTGAAATTAGGAGAACAAATTAAAATAGAAGAAGATAATCTAAAAAAACCCCCAGAATCTTAAGAAGTTAAAAATAAATTAAGAATGCTACAACACAAGATGAATCTATTATTAACACAAGAAATAGCAAGAAATATAGAATACACTAAACTCTATCATTTTGAAAATGCAAATAAACCAACTAGATGGTTATCATATAGACTTAGGAAAGAAAGAGAGAAACATAAAATAATATCTTTAAGAAATGATAGAGGAGAAGCAAAATATGGATTACAAGAATTAAAGAATATTGTGGAAAATTCTTATAAAAACTTATATAAGCAACTTATATATATACAAAATGGGTCTCAAATAACAAAATACCTACAAGACAGAAATGATAGGAAATTTGAGGAAAGTCATAAAAGTATTTTGAATGAGCAAATCACAAATTGTGAGATAGTGGAGGCTATTTAAAAACAGAAAAAGAAGTCACCTGGTCCAGATGAACTACCAGCTGAACTATACCAGACATTTGAAGATCAGATCAGTATGCTTTTTAAAAAAACTACTTCAAAACATAGGAAAAACAGGAAAATTACCAAATTCTTGGTACCAAGCAGTGATTACCTTAATACATAAACCAGACATGGAGGACAATGAAATTAAGAATTTTAGACCCATATCCCTTTTAAATGTAGACTATAAAATATTCACAAATATCTTAGCAACAAGATTGAAAAAAAGTACTATCGCAAGTTATACATCAATATCAGGTGGGATTTTTGCCAAGAAGACAAATGAGAAGTAACATATGGACAATTTTAAGCATTATAGAATATTATGAATTACACTCAAACAAATGATGTTAATGTTTCTTGATGCAGAAAAAGCATTTGACAACTTAACTTGGGAATTTTTGCTTCAAAAACTGGCTGTTTAGGAATGTGGACCACGATTCGTAACAATGATCAGCACTATATATAAGACACAATATGCTAAGGTTATGATAAATGGTGATATGACATAAAATATTGAAATTCAAAAAGGAACAAGGCAGGGCTGTCCCTTATCACCACTGCTTTTTATATTCACACTTTAATCACTGAATGATATAGTGAGAGAAAACCACCAAATACAAGGATTCAAAATAAGAGGAAAAGAGTTTAAATTACTGGCTTTTGCAGATGATATTGTCTCTATATTAGAAAACCTGGTAGCCTCTATTACTCATCTGTTAAAAATAATTCAAGGCTATGGACACGTAGCAGACTTAAAAATTAATTTAAAGAAGATGAAAATAATAACTAAGAATTGTCTACCAAACAAGATACAGGAGCTACATAACAGATGTGTAAATTGTGAAAAAAGTCAAATATCTTGGAATAATAATGTTTAACAGAAACAGTACTCTAATAGAAGATAACTACAATAAATTACTTGAAGAAATTAGAAAAGATTTATTAAGATGGAAAGACGTGCAGTTGTCACTCATGGGTAGAATAGCTACCATAAAAATAAACATACTTCTGAGATTTTTATTCTTAGCTCAAAATATACCAATATTGAAAAGACCACAATTCTTTTTAGACTCTGACAAAATCACCAGACAATTTATTTGGCATTCCAAAAGATCAAAAATTAAATGGAAATTGTTACAAGATAGAAAAGAAAGAAGTGGATTTGGATGACATGATTGGAAGCTATACTATCTTAGGTTGGATAAAAGGGTGGCTAACTCTGGAAAATATAAGAAGTTTGAGCTTAGAAGGACATGACTTAAGTATGAGTTGGCATGTATATGTCTGATATGAGAAGGATAAAATACAATCAAACTTGCATTACTATATGTAAGGAAGAAGTAGATCTATTGGTCTTAAGTGTCCGTTAGTGAAATATTTGTACCAGAAGAAGGTAATAGAGATTGAACATTGCCATACAGAGGGAACGGTGGCTGACATTTTGACTAAGCCACAGACCAAAGAAAAATTTGAACGTCTTTGTGAAATGTTGAATATGGTTGATTTAAATGTTGAAGTGAATAATGAATAATGTTTGTATGTGCATGTATAATGACTTGCATATTAGATCTTGAGAAAGGGTATTGGAAATGTGTGACTTGCAAGATCTAGATTCCAGTCATTATAGGGTTAATCTGCTTTACCTAGTGTACTATTGTTTAGACTGACCTGGAAGGGAAACTTGGCTCAGAGCCAATGGGAAGATAGCCTGAGAAAATCTAAGTCTGTTTACTAGCAATCATTGGCTACTGCGTTCAGGTGACTTCCTTCTTGTCAGGCTCAGGTCAGCTGACCATATGTACTTGTTATTTATTTTATTCATTTATTACTTGAATTTATACCCCGCCCTCCCTGCCAAAGGCAGGCTCAGGGCAGCTAACAACATAAAATGCAATACAATAAATATATAAAAATCTAAAACAGTTCATTAAAACTGACATCATATAAAGTGCTAGCAACTAATTTATGGTGTTAAAGATGGCCTTAAACACTGTATAATTCCAGACATGAAGTTTCCATTCTCAAGATTGTTACAATTGTTATAGTGATGTTATTACTGACCACGATGATAGTGGTGGTAAAAATGGTGGTAGTGGTAGCAGCTCCTAATTGAAAGCCCAGTGGAAGAGTTCCAATTTGCAGGCCCTGCAGAACCGCAAAAGGTCCCACAGGGCCCCAATTCCCTCCGGGAGCCCACCACACCAGTATAAAACCACCCCCAAGAAAGCTCTGGCCCTGGCTACAGCCAACCTAGTGTTCTTGGGACCTCGAAGGGCCAATCGATTCTGTGACCATGACTGAAGTGCTCTCTGGGTATATATGGGGAAAGGGAGTCCCTCAGGTATGTCAGACCCTGGCCATATGTTGGTATGTCAAACCCTGTATGTCCATATATTTTATCTATTTTATTTTTCAATCCAATTATAAAATCTCAAGCATATATTTTCAAAAGTTATTCATTTGTGGAGTCTTGAACAGCTATATAATGATTGTTACTCAGTTATTTATAGAATCTTGAGGGACTGTATATTTTCCCTTATCCAAAAAAATCTTCCCCTGCTTCTTTCTTTCCTTCCCACACACCAAGCAACCTACCATTTCTTATGTTTCCATCTTTGGCTATATTGATATATATTTACTTCATTTATACCCCACCTTCCTCCACAATGGGGACCCAAACCAGCACACATCAGTCTCATCTTCTTTCCACAATAACCATGTCTGGTAAGTTAGGCTGAGAACATGTGGCTGGCCCAAAGTCACCCAGTGAACTTCCATGGCAGACTGTGGATTGTAATGTGAGTCTTCCAGATTCTAGTCTGAAATTTTAACCACTAGACAACTCTGGCTTTTGTGGGGCACCTACTGTTGAACAGAAGCAAACAGCTGGGCATGGGAGAGTCAGGCAAATCACATGGTATTGTATTGCTCAGTTGTTGCTGATGAGCCTGGCCCTCATAATGTCAGGCTCAGGTTGGTTGACTCTATGTACTTGTAATTGAGTGCCTTGACATTCCGATGTTCATTGCTTTCTCTTTTCTTATTGTTTTAACCCTTTTCCCTTGTTCCCCTCCCCAAGTGTTATTCTAGCACTGATGCTCTTATCTTCCACCCTCACCTGCCAATACATTCCTAAGGGGAGGGGAGAGAGTGTGTGCACATAGGAGTAGACTTGCTTGCCGGTGTAACTCTTCTATGGAGCCTTTCACATGGGAAGGTGTCCTTGGGAGAAACGACTTTGATTAGCTAGAGATGGATCCTATATCTCTCACAGTCCGTGTAGGATTGCTGGTGTGTACGAATGGAATGTGTGATTGTAACTATATGCACTTTTCCCACCTTATTCCCTCAGTTCTGACAAAAGAGTTCAATCCCTGCACATCTCATATCTTCTAATAAAACTTTCAACCAAGAAAGTGTGTGTGAAGAGTGACTTGACTGGGACTCTGACATTTCTAGGGATCGAGAAGAAGAAATTCCATTGTGTCTGACCATGTGTTCTGTGCTGTAAGGATATTAAGATGTAGGTCTAGATCTCTCTCTCTCTTTTTTTTGTAGCTTTCCATGTGAACCCTTCCCTTAGAAATAAAGCTTTTTCATAGAAAGAAATGTCTCCTCTCCAGTGAAGCAAAGATCCATTGGGAACTCTGAGTATTTAAGTATTTTTGCCTATTTTTCCAACACTATTCTCTCTCAAGAGGGGTCATGAAGGCCAGAAAAGGAAATAAGCAAAGAAACAAGAGAGTTATATGATGCCATTTTCCTTCTGCCTGTTCAGCACCTTTCTTGATCCTGGCAATACACATTCCCCTACTGTTATTATGACTGAAGACCTGTATACATGTTTACAGTAAACACACTTATCATCCGTGAACAGTGTACATGTGATTTTTCTTTTTATGCGTGGTGAGTAAATCTTACATTAAAACCAAGGGCATGTAGAGCTGATTTAAACCCCACATTTCTTCAGGTATTAGTCCCCAGTTTTATTTTTAAAGTGTGTGTACATACATGGAGGATGATTGTGTGTTCACTGTGTGTCCCATTTTTGAAACATCAAAGGGGGCACATCTTTTTTTCCTCAGTAGCCAAATTCCTCAATGCAGTTCTCAGAAGCTTTTACAGAATCTCTGAGGTAACACAGGGAGCAATCCTACACAGGTTTGTTCAGAAGTATATAAGAACATGAGAAGATCCCTGCTGGATCCATTGAGTTCGGTATCCTGTTTTACTAAATGGCCAGCCAATCACCCTGGGAGGTTAACAGATAGGTCATAGAGGCCCTGGTTCAATGGAGTTCACTCCCAGGCAAGGAGATTGCAACCATAGTACAATTGCTACTTCCACTATGTAGGATCCATTTTGTTCACAGCAGTACCTATAATAGGCCAAATGCTTCAGGGAATACAGCAGGCCACCTTTGGGCTTTGACAGCCTCAGGCTGACATCAGTAACCATAGATGAAATAAGCAGACCTAGGGGAACCCTGGGTATATTCTAAGCTACAGCTTCAGTTCATGTAGGGGATCTAACAGTCTAGCTGTATGAAAGATTTTGAATCCCAGACCATGCACCAAAATCAACTGCAATATGGAAAGAAACCTCTAATCGTGGAATATTTAGGAACTGCACCTTTTATATTTATAGATGGCTTTTATACTGTTCCCTTTTTTGCCATCCTTTTTAGAAGCTTTGCCTACAGAGAATTCTACCTTTGTCCAGCCAGTTTGAGCAGATGAAGCTGCTTTACTGTAACTTGAAGGGTGCTTTTTTTCAAACGATTCTGCAATAGCCACATAGATCCACCTAATATATCCTCTCCCTTTCAAAAGAGTGCTAACAGAACTAGTGCACTGACAATTCTTTGAACAAGTCCTTTGATACAGAATGCAAAATGCCTTCATAAATAATGGAATGGGGGGACACCACTGATTTACAACAAAATAAATGGCAGAATGAAGCATATATTTACTCCTAAATTTGTAATAGAATGCATTAATAATGGATGATAATACTAGGTTAATAATGGATACCATGAATAATGCAACAGAGTATTACAAAGATGTACCATAAGACTCAGGACTGTTCTTTTCCAAAGAACTGAAAATAGAATGCCAAAGAATCTATGATGCTGAATTAAGAACAGAAATGGAAAATATTTGTTCCTAGATCTCTTCCCCTGCATGCTACATTTATTCATAGTTTGTGACCAGTCATAAAAATGTGTGAATCTATACTACATTGTGGATTTTCATCTGTAAATTACATAGCTATGGAAGTACCCAAGATGAACTGAGGGGAGACCCGAAAAACATACAGAAGGAAAAACATAAGATGTTTTCTTAAAGCCTACAGTATCTTCCTCCTCAGAGCTTAATTATAGAGCTATATAAGGTAATTCTTATAAAATACAAAGATTCTAATTGCTGCAGGTGGATGGATCAATTTGCAATGTGTTGGCCAACAATGAAGCTTCTGTTATGAATCAGAAAGACCAGTCTTGGTAGGAAAATTCTGATAGAGGTTAGTTCTTAGAAGGCCACATGTAGTTGGCAAGATGAAGAAATGTAGGGGTTATGGATGGCTGAGAGGTTTAGAGTGTAACTTTTTGAGAGTTACTATTTCTGAAGAAGGTAGAGGATGGGCAAAACCTCACACAGGATTTTATGGACAAGAGAAATTATATATCATTGAAAGAAAAGAAAGCAATGCTGAGACAGCTCAAAGGCTTAAAACCAGACAGCTATTTGGAAGAAGTCCCTGAAAACAAGATTGTTGAAGGAAGGTTGCTAAGAACAGGGACCTTAGAAAAATATGGGCATTGGGTGGAGGCTTGAGGAAAAGATCTCAAGCTGCAGAGTTATGGAGAGGTTGAGAAATAAAGAAACATACAAAGAACAGTATGCAAAGAGAAACAAGAATGACTTTCATTGGCAAGAGGGGAGGGAAGTAGACATGTTTTCAAGCAAAAGAACTGCTGGCTAGAGATGACAAGAGTATCATAATAATGAACATGTTCAGCAGTGAATATTACCACGTCAGTTATGTTGACTAGACATGATCTAATCACTGGATCTCTTTGGCAGGCATTTGAGTGACTCCATACTATACCAAACAAGTGTGCACTGCTGGAAGCTGGATCAGACCAGTGGTTCCTCTAGTCCAGCATTCTGTTTCACACAGAAGCCAAACAGTTGCCCGGAAGAGCAAACAAGGCATAGAGGACGAAGCCCCTCCCTGCTGCTGCTTCCCAGCACTAGTATATAGAGGTTTACTGACTTTAAATGTTGAGGCCCCCTTTAGTCACCATGACTAGTAGCCATTGATGGAACTCTCCTCCATGAATCTGTCTAATCTCCTTTGAAAGCTATCTATGCTTGTCACCATCATTACCTCCCCTGGCAGTGAGTTCCACAGTTTGATTACTCATTAAGTAAATAAGTATTTCCTTTGGTCTGTTTGGAACCAATCTCTTATAAATTTTATTGGATGCTCCCAAATTCTAGTATCGTGAGAGAGAGATGTCATTTTTTGAGATACAACAAACTGAACAGCACACAAAAATGGTGCTAATCCAAAGAGATCAGCAGCCATTAATGCCACTAGGGACTACTTAGATGAACACCAAATGGGAGCATGTTTTTAAATACAGCATTTATTTATGACTAGTTTATGTACTTTGTGACTTTTAAAACTATTGCCTGCCAAATGGGACAGTAGCACAGCAAGGAGAAAGTAGAGCTCCATTGAGTAGGAATGATTTTGGTCCAGTCTGCATTGGTCTTTCCTGCTGCTGTGCTGGTAGTCCCAAATCGTCTCACAAATCTCTGTCTACATTGCTTGCCGCAGCCATCCCCATATTGTATCAACTCAGCATTGACTGTCTGCATCATTTTATTGCCTTGTAGTGGTGATTCCAAGGTCACTATGGCGTCTCACAGGGTTATGTGGATCTGGTTTTCAGCTGGAGCAATTGCTCCTCTTCACCCCTGAGGCGCTGTGAGCGATAAGCAGACAACTGGAGCCAAATCTGCCCCCTGTCAAAGTTTTGGTTTTGCTTCTCTTCATTTTGCTTCACTGTTTACCTTACCATGTATTGGGGGGAGGGAATTCCTGAGGGGACTGTGTGTGGGCTGAGTGCTTGCCTGTAATAGCCATAACCAGGGCTATTTTGGGGCAGGAATGCTGTTGCCCTGCAAGACTTCTGAATGCCTTATAAGGACTGTAATAAAATAATGAACTGTGCAAAAGTATGATAGAGGGACTGTGCAACATGGTGACCCCCCATGATGCCAGATGAGACTTTACCTTAAGCAAGAGACACCCTCCTTGCCTCTCCAAGCAGCTCCAGTGACCAGCCAAGGTTACCAGACCATTTTTCCGAAGAAGAATGGATCAGTTCCCTAGTATGCACCAAGCACAACGACATGCCATGCTAGAGCATGAAGACAAAGAACTCCACAATTGCCATTAGAGTTCCCTCCAACACATGCAGGCAACCTCTTTCCCTCCCCCTCGCCTACCAGACCTCACATAAGCCAGGGAGAGACTATTCATTGTTGCTTGGCAATTAATTGCTCGCCATCAGGAGACTGGCTAAGGTCATCAAGAGAACAATGGACTCGGCTTGGTGACTCATCCTGCCTGCTCCCAGGTGCCAGACATGAGTTAAGCTTCTAGCCCTCAATACTGACCACTCCTCAGCTCTCCCTCCCTATACCTTCCAGCCAATAGGGTATTGTCAGGGATGGACTAACCAGGAGGTGAGACCAAGGGTTATGACCAGCCCCCACCCTCCTGCATATAAGGGGACGCCTGACCACAGGCCTCTCTCTCTCTCTCTACTCTACAACCCCTATCAAATCTTTGACCCTCTTACATCCTGCTTGCTATCCCAACCCCCTGGCTCCATCTTTAAACTCCAGGTCTACAGCCTGAGTTTCCATGTGTTACCTGCTGGTTCATTTCTTCCATTCTTCCCCTCCATTCTTCCAAAGGAACGTTCTGTACAGTGGGACAGGTAAATATTACCCACCAATGACTTCCTGCTGATGCAATTGTGCTGTGAATCTCTCTTATTCTTCCTAGACTTGAGTAAGTGTGTGCGTAACTGTGTATTGTTTGCTTGTGAAGATTTCCAGTAAAATACTTTATTTTTAACCTCATAAAGTCTCTGTGTCTGTTGGTGATACCTCCTGGAGGGGTGGGACCTCTGTATACACTGGTGTTCACTCCCACAGCCGATTGCCTATTAATAACTACACATATTCCCCCTATTATTAGTAGTAAATATGAGCAATCAGGCTAACAACACACAGGAATGGAGTTCCGGCTGGCTCCTGAGTTGGCCATGCCCACCAGGAACATTAGCATAATAGGCCACATCTAACAGCAGAAACTTATTAGGATTGGCCACATTGGGGGTATGTGGCCTAACACGCAAAGGAGTTCCTGCTCCAAAAAAAGCCCTGGGTTTTGACAACAAACAAGGTAAACAGAATAAGAAGCAAAAGGTGGATGTGGCTGGATGACCGCACTTCTGGTAACATGGGTGTGTGGCCTAATATGCTCATGAACTGTGCTGTCAGGGGTGTGGCCTAGTATGCTAATGAGTTCCTGCTGGGCTTTTTCTACAAAAAAAGCCCTGGCCATAACCATTCCTCAAGTTCCACCCCTTGGCCTGCTCTCACGGGATTTGGCCTTGGAGCCCCTTTTATCAGGCTAGAATAGATAAGACACCATATATCTGTCAGGGTTGTCATAGTAATGCTATGGGCCGAATGCTGACATATGAATGGGGTGTGGGGTGCATTGGGTTTTACCTATAACCTCTGGCGCCACAATAGACCAAGACTGCTTTACACAGCAGATGCAGATTCAGCCTTTGTCTCCTTCCCTTTCTTTACTTCTAGCACCAATCCAGAATGCTGTTTGTCCACATGAGTTCTGGGGAAGGGGTACCTGGCAAAAATCAGCATTCACCAGTGTCTTCCACAGATCGTTCACTGCATCCCAGCAGAATATCTGAGAATTACCGTATGTGAGATATCAGTATCAGGAATATTAGCAGCACTTGCAACTGTGAGTGGATCCTTATAAATTAGCAGCGTAATTAATTTGATGGCAAGGCCTCAGTGGGTGCTTACTCAAGAACTATAGGCACAGATACCCTCTTCAGTTTCCATATTTCAGAAATGATTCTGCAATTTAGATATTTAAATAATAGCCAATATACGTTAGTGATGTCGAGCTCATTATACTGCCAAAGAGCTCAAAAAGGGTTCTGCTGAGTACAGAAAAATATGGGACTCCAGTAGGGAACCCACAAGGACTTGTAGGGGGCACCCCATTTCCCCTCCTTCCTCATGAAAGCCCCCATAGTATCTTCATGTTATCTGCTTCCTTTTCTACTTTCCATCCACCAACCAACCTAACTTTATCTGCTTCCTGACTTCAGTTTTCCTTCCTTCCCTCCACTGGCAGCCTTTCCCCAGAAAAACTATCACCTAGTTATGATGCCCACTTGGAGGGGAACCTGTGAAGGATTGCAGGGGGCACATCACTTTACACTGCACCTCCACTCCACACGATTTCCTCTTTCCCTCATCCTAGCAGTTTCCATATCCTCACATTTCCCTGCTTCCTTCTCTCCTTCATACCCACCCACCACTACCTTTTACCTGCTCCCATCTTATTTAATTATGTCATTTATATCCTGTCTTTCTCTACAATGGGGACCCAATGCAGTTCACATGATTCTCCTGTACTCCATTTTATCCTCACAATAACCCTATGAGGTAAGTTAGGCTGAAAATGTGTAACTGGCCCAAGGTCACCCAGTGAGTTTTCACAACAGAATGGGGGTTTGATGTCCTAGATTCTACCCACAAAATGACACTGACTTTCATGGGAAGTGGGCTGCTGTTGATCAGAAGTATGCCAGACCTGGGTAAGTCATGCAAGTTGGGTGATAGCAAGTTGATTGGTGACTGCAACCAGGCCTGGTCCCAATGAGTCTTCCCACAAAGGCCAAAACCATCCCTGGAAAGTGACCTGCTCCCTCCCCTTGCTTTTACTGACAGAAACCAAGTAGAAACCAAGCCTGAAATTCCAGCCAAACTGTTCTGGTTGCCTAGTAACAGCCACTGAGGGTATCCATTTATTAAAGGTTAAAGGTACCCTTTTTATCATTTTGTGCTTTTTGAAAATGCCTGATGTGTATTTTTTTAAGGTTTCAGCTTTTTCAGCTAAGCTGACTCATTTTCAGATTTGTTGAAAGATCTGTTATGTCCATTCAGTGCTCCAATCTCTGGATTTAAACATCCTCAGATACAGCCACACTTTGCTGTTAGAATATACAGGTGGGGACTCTCAAGGAACTGCCTGGCAGCCTGGCCTCTTAATTCCTGCAGTGGTGGCAGCTTGCCTGCCCCCTGTCAGCTTCACTGCCTTAGCCACTGTGTTGGTTGCTCCTCCAACCTCTTTGGCATTCCACCTGGCCCCTTGCCTGGCCACCCAGCCTCTTAATTCCCAAGGTGGTGGTGCTCACCTGCCCCCTGCCAGCTTCACCACTTCGGTGGTGGTGGTTGCAGCTCACTCAGCCCCCTGACAACTTTGCTGTCTTGGCTAGAACAGTGCCTCACCAAGCCCCCTGAACTCTTCACTGCCTCAGCAGCTCATACAGCTGCTTACCTGGCATCTTTGCCACCTCAATGTATTTTTTTTTTACATTTTTATATTTTTCTGCAAACCTGGAGGGTCCCCCAAGTTTGCACAACTATCTGCTTTCTGCCAGTGTGGGCCTGATCCTCAGATTTAGATAACTATATTAGGGATGGGCACAAACTGGCTCAGGAACTTTTGTTCATGATAAATTTTGGCTGGTTTGTGGTTCGCAAAGTGCAACCTGGCAACAAACCTTCATGAACTTTTAAGGCAGTTCATGGAGGTTTGTGGGTTCATGGGGAGCAAAAAGTGGGGGTTTAAACTCCCACTTTCTCCTCCCCATAAATCCGCCAAAATAGCTGAGCCAGGGAGGTAGATGAACCTGCTCCTGCAGCTCAGTTGTTTACACAGGCTTTCTTGGGCAGCCAAACTCTGGGGCTTGCTGCCAAAGAAAGCCCCTTTAAACAGATGAGTCAAGAGGAGCAAACTGCTCCCGCCCCCAGCTCTTTAAAGGGGCTTTGTTGGGCAGCCAGTTCCTGGAGCTTGCTGCCCTCAAAGCCCCTTTAAACAGCAGTTTGCTCCATGCAGCTCATATGTTTAAAGGGGCTTTCTTGGGTTCGGCTCTGAGCCATTTAAACCAGACAGCTCAGAGCTACTTAAACCCCTGGTCAACTATAAAACCTTGACCACGTTCTTTCAAATTGCATATCTGTCTTATCTTGTAAGTAGAAGGTGAGCTTGTCAATTTCAGCCGCTTCCAGTATTTTAGCAATAATTTCTGATCTACCTGGTAAATCTGTTTTCCTCCAATATTTTGCAAACAAAATTCTTGCTGAAATAATAATATGTAATATGCAATGTAAATCTTTTTTTTAACATTCTTTCAGCAGAATGGTTAACAAAAACAGTTCTGGAGAAAAGGGGATGGAAATTCCTAGGCTTCTTTGCATTATTTCATGCACTCCTATCCAATAAGTTTTAGCTCTCGTGCATTTCCACCACATATGATAAAAAGTTCCTGCTTTTCCTGACATTTCCAGCAAAGATTAGAGTAACTAGGGTCCATTTTTGAAAGTAAGTCAGGTGTAATGTAGAAGTGCATGAAACAAAGAGATAGCAACTTTACTATTGATTTCTCTTAACTACCCTCAAATAGATTATGAATGGTTTGGAAGATCAAAGGCAAAAAACAAAATTAAGAAAAAGGAAAAAAACTCATGAGAAAAGGAATGTCTTTTAAATCTTGAAACCCAAAGAAGAAGCAGCAAAAGTAAAGATGCTTGCGCGGGCCAAATCCAAAATATCATGATTTAAGTAGGTTTCAAAGACCTCGGATGTGCTGAGCATTCCAAACCAACAAGGGGAGTAGGTATGTTCCAAGACCAGCGCTTAGGTGAGCCATCAAAATCCAACAATGCTTCCAGTTCACTTAACTTATCTTTTCCCCTTTAAGAAGTAATAAACTGCTACCAAATTCTCCAAAATCAAAAAGAAAAAAGGGGAAAAAATTGAGAACGTTGCAAATAAAGTCTGCTTAGAAGTAGTAAGTCAAAAAATCAGAGCAAAAAAATGCACCTTTGTTCACCTAAAGTCTTCTTTAAATTTCCCAAGAAGGGTGAAGTAATTAACTGCAGGAGTCTGTGGCAGGGAGGGAGAAAAAGAAGACCCCTGCCTGAAATGTTTGCCTCTTAGTATGTATAGGGTTTAGCAAACATGAGCTTGTTAGAGCTGTTTATAGAGAACTCATTGAATTACAGTCACTTAAGGGTTCTCTGGAAGAAAGTTCGTCTGCTGTGCTTCCAGCTCACTTTGCCCTTGATCCGGTAGTGACAGCTTTGGCTCTAAAGAAGCCTCTAGTCCGCTCGGAGCTTCAGGAACACTGGTTTCCCCCACTGCTGCTGCTGGTCTGGGGGTACCAAGCAAAGTCCCATGCACCCACCTCTCAACCGGAGGGACGAGGGGGTCTCAAAGGGCCTGAGACCCCTATCCGAAATGAGAAAAGCTGGAGTGGTGAGAATGATTCTCTGCCACGTCCGCCGCACCACAACTGGAAGTCTTTCCTTTTTTCTTGATGAAACAAATTCTTTCCCTGGAACTGTGTGTGGGTTTGTATCACCTTTGCAGAAACATATATTTTAAGCTTCAAAAACAGAAGTCATCAATTCATTTTAGCTTTTTCACACAAGAGGTCTGTAAAGGGTTTCCATGTAGGTATAAATTTAAGTCTTATCTTTTATCAAAGATGTAAGTTTGTCCATCTCTGCAAGTTCTGTCATCTTGACCATCCATTTCTCTATTCTAGGTATACATGAAGTTTTCCAGTTTTGCTGCCTAAGGAGCTTACAGCTCCTTGGCTCCAGCAGGTATCTTGAACAGCAGTTCTTCTAGCAGCAAATGATGCAGGAAAGTGGAAGTCCTGAAGAGAGTGAAGGTCCTTTCTTCAGCTTCATGTGCTCTTCACAAGTGTGCATCCATCAGCATGATGTTAGCTTAGCTTCTATCTGTTGCATCCTTTCTAGATCAGTTGTAATTCTGAGTGATTTCCACCCCTCACCTGGAGATTGGCAACAATATTTCCCCAGGAGGAAATGGCTGGTTGGGAGGGTGAGGTCTATGGCATTGTACCTGTCTGAGGTCCCACCCCTCCTCAAACCTCACCCCACAAATCTCCAGGAATTCCCCACCTGGAGTTGGCAATTCTATCTCCTTCCCAGCCAAGCATCAACATGCCATTCTGCCCCTGGTTTCAGCTTTCCATCTCCTCCTCCCTCCCTCCTGGAGATCAGTTGTAATTCTCAGTGATCTCCACCCCTCACCTGGAGATTATCAACAGTGTTTCTCCAGGAGAGAATGGCTGGTTGGGAGGGTGGAGTCTATGGCACTGTACCTGTCTGAGGTCCCACCCCTCCTCAAACCTCACCCTCTCCAGGCTCCACCCCTCAAATCTCCAGGAATTCCCCACCTGGAGTTGGCAACTCTATCTCCTTCCCAGCCAAGCATCAACCTGCCATTATCTGCCCCTTAATTCAGCTTTCCATCTCCGCCCCACCTGCAGCCTCTACAGTGCTCTGAAACCCTGACCTCCACATCACAGTGGCTGTCATGAGAGGCCATCTTAGCAGGGTATAAGGACACAGAGTCTACCATTTTTTCCAGGGGATCTCTGCCATCTGAAGAGCAGTTCTAATTCTGAGTTATCTCCAGTCCTCACCTGGAGATTGGCAACAATGGTTTTCTCTCTCAAACAGAAAAACACAAATCACAAAGCATTTTGAAAAATCCTGTTAATTGTGATGTCTATCTATCTAGCATGTACAAACATGTTATATTTACATAGACACAATAAATAAATTTAAGCATACAGTGCATGGTTACCTGATAGTATACAAACCTGGCTGAGTTCCTCCATTTCGGCATTCACCAGCGTGTAGTTCTGTTGCTAAATACACTTATAGTCTTAAATCTTGATCTCTTGAGTATATAATAAAGAATGCCTCTATGAGTGGCTAAAAGGATATATTTTCAGGCAGGAAGACAGCACCAGGTGAGGAACTCGGCCCTAAATAAGTTTTAAGTATGGTCCATTACCATTGGTGGGACATTGGACCGGGGCTTACTTTTGGATGCAATCCAGCTAATTCTGGATGGCACAACTCCCCTCCCCCAGTCTTTTAGGTACCGCAAGATGCCTCTTGGTTGCCACAATTATAGGCATGCATCTCTCAACCCGAGAAGGCCCCCGCGTCTTCCACCCCAGCAATGCGGATGCCACAAGTTTGTGGAGACTGGTAGTGAGTCATTCTCCTCTTCTCCCAGCCTTCACCCCTTGTGAATGAGTGGGGGATCCACAAGGCTTTCTGCTTGTAGCCCAAGGCTACCTGCTTAGCATGGTTCTGGCTGGGCCTTTCTCCCAGGACATGTAAAGATGCCACTGCTTGGGAGACACGGATCTGGGAGGGGAGGGAGGGGGGTTGGCCATAGTCCAGCTGCTGAGCACCCTCCCCACACACACAGGGACAGGGGGAGACCTGCTGGCCGCTCCAGCAGGGGAGGCTCCGCGTTTTCCCCCTCAATCGTGGCAAAAGTCAGGCACTCTTGGAGCCCAGCAACCTCTACCTGGCCCACTTGGCCAGGCTGCAGAGGTGCTGAAAGAACCACATACGCTGCAGGGGAGAGACGAATGAGGCACACCCAGCGACCCAGGTGGGGGGAGCCGAATGAGGTGGGAACTCTGGGTGCTGTGGCTGCACCGCTCCCCGCCCCCGCCCCACCACCGGCTTGCCTGTGGCCTTCTGGCTGGCTGCTGCTGGAAGCTGTATGGAGGGAGGGCAGTCAGGGGGTGGGTCTGGCAGGCTAAGGGTGGCACTGGCAGGAGGCAGTGGAGATCAGGATGAAGACAGCTGAGGGAGAGAAAGTGGTGGTGGCTGGGGTAAGGCTGACACAGGGCTTTTGGAGGGGGCAGCAGTGCAGTTCAGTGCCCTCATGATTGGCCCACCCCAGGCAAAAGTCTAGTTCACCTAGTGGGTGGGTCAACCCTGCTTCTAACAGCAGGAACTCTTCTTGTGAAGATGTGGGATGAGTAGGGTTGCCAGGTCCTTTTGTCTTGCTGGTGGGGAGATTTGGGGGCCCTTCCAGGAGTGGATGGGGATATCCTCGAAGTGCTGACAGTACCCGGAAGTGACATCAACTTGGGGTGGTGGGGCCATGGGGATCCATCACACTCCAGCCCCTGCAGAGGAACCAGCCCCTCCCAAACACCAGGACCCCAATGGGGAGGCAGTGGCACTGAACATACCTCCCTCCTTCCTGCAAAATTCTGCTGCCACTGCTGCTATTTCCACAGCCACTAGCAGCCTCGAGCTCCATCCTTCCCACTGCCTGGTCAACATACAGTGGAGGTGAGGGACCAGCACCTTTTCCCTGCAAGACTTCCCTTTCTCCAGTGGCAGCCTTCAAGGAGACCCAGAGGGTAATGAGGAGATGCCCTTCGTGCTTTGGCCTTGACCTGTGGAATCCTGTGCTTTGCCCATGTTAATCTTTCATGCTTTAGTCCACACTGAAATGGGGCAGGGTGCGTGGTGAGGATGATTCTCTCACACAACAGGCTTGATTTGGTGTAATGGAGCAGACGTGGTAGAAGAAGCAGCATTTCTCCCCTTCTTCCTTTCTTAATTGGGGGTTGGCTGGAGACATGTGTGAAGTGTATCACCAGTGTACGCAAGTGACCAGAGACGTGGGGGGTTAAAAAACATATAGTTTGGGTAGATATATCTGTGGTGATTTCCTACAATTTGCATGAAAATTGGTGGCCCAATCATAACTATGGCTTTCTCAGAAGTATTTCCATTGACTTCAATGGAGTTCACTCCTAGGTCCATAAAATTGACCTTTAAGACAAGGACATTGCCAAGCCAGCCGTTAAGGGAAGTCCCGACTCCTGGGGGCCAGCTGGAGATAGGGGAGAGCCCCTCCCAGGGTGCAATAGGCCAAAGCCAACCAGTACATTAAGCCAGCCCTGCCCTGCTGCAAAGAAGGGTGGCATGGTCTGACAGATGCCAACACCAGTCTGTCATGACTAAATAAGTGGGTAGAGCCAGCTCCTCTCAGCCCATCTCCAGGGGTGGGAAAAGATGTCATGCTGGGGCAGAGAGGGAGCAGTTCTAAGAGATGTAATTATGTCACTTCCATGTGATATCAGTGCATGGGGTTTCCCCAGCCAGCCAGCTGGTCAGCTGTGGGTAGAAGCCTCCAAAACCA
Source organism: Gekko gecko (assembly GCA_029375565.1). Taxonomy (NCBI): domain Eukaryota; kingdom Metazoa; phylum Chordata; class Lepidosauria; order Squamata; family Gekkonidae; genus Gekko; species Gekko gecko. The sequence goes on from JAPDNY010000001.1 coordinate 268,886,971, forward strand.
GGGGACTCCCCATCTGGACCTGGGAATGGTAACCCTATGGATGAGTCTTCAAAGTTGTTTGTTGCCCTAGGAGCAGTTCCCCTTTCCTCCTGGCAAAACAAAATGGGACAGTTCTGTACTAGGGTGCTGATTTCAGTGCAGTTAATGAAGAGTTCATCTGTCAGCAATTTCTGCTCTTCAGCTCTTCCCAGCTACTGGAGCTCTCCCAGAGAGAATTGTTCAATTCTTCCCAGCTAGCAATTTCAACTCTGTCTTTTCTATCCTTTTTGGATCCAAAGCTTGTGAAACAAGATTTGCCCTTCAGAGAGCACTACCTTCAGTGCTTCTCAATCAATCTACCCTTCTTATCCTTTCAGCTAACCCAGTCCTGCTTTATACCACCTCTCATTGTCATGGTGGCTCTTTCAAAAGCATGCCCCCTGAGCCTTTGCTAAATATGCAGATTATCACAAGTCTATGTACACATCAGCTATCTGCTAGACCAGTCTGGCTTAAGGTCTGTCTAAGTATTTGTGGTCTAGGCTTCCGGCTGGCGAGAAAAGATGCTCAAGCTGTTTCTCCATCTGACCAAGACAGTATTATCTATTTTTTTTCTTTCCAATTTATAACTTAATCAGTTATTTTAGTTTATTTTGCGTTGTCTGGAGCTGGCTGGTGAATTGTTTATTTCTTATGTGAGAAGCAAGAGGACTAATTAATCTGTGGAAGCTGCGTTTTGCTCTTTCCCTCCTGAACTTTCAAGTCTCCTGAAATGAACTTTTTAATATTTTCTATTTAAAGCAAGGGCTCTATTAGCTAAGTAAACTTTATGCCTCCTGCTGCTGTTTTTTTATTTTAAGCTATAATAGTTTATCTGTGGAATGCGAAATGATTCAGCAGCCAAACAACTTCCTAGGGAGTGAGAAAGGGGCAGGGAAACACCATAGAGAGCTTGAAGACAGGGAGGAATTGGTCTGTTTGCCTCTGACCAAGCAAACAAAAATTATGGAATTCTTCCCTGAGAAAAGATGTCTTTAATATCCCAGTCTCAAATTCCTTTTCCCTGCTGGCAGAGAGGGATGATGATGACTTTATAATGAAGGAAGTCTGTGATAAACGGCTGCCTAATCTTCTAAATAAAAATATATCAGATTCAGAGAGGTTTACCAAGGATTCAACTCCTAATGCCCAACTGAAAGCTACCTTTAAAAAGGAGAAGGTACCTTCTCTGACATACTACTGAACAAGCTGCATTGCTGGATTTAATTGCCAGAACTGCAGCCTATATTTTTAAATTTCTAGGGAACATACATGGCCTCGTGGAGAAAATTTTTCTTCTTGCACCCTCAAAACACAAAAATAAGGCATCAAATGATGAATGGAACCACCAAGATTTTAGAGTCCAAGCATCTTTGCATCTAACTTCACAGGCTGTTTGTCAAGCTGGAAATGAATTTTAAAAAAGGAGCTTTGCATTCCATAGCGCCTTATAACCTCTCTCTGCAAGATTCTAAAATATGTTTAACTATCTGTCCTTTCAGAGGCCAGGTAATCAATTGGTCTACTAAGAAATGTGTAAGGAAACATCTATCTACTCTCTTAGGGAAAAATCCTCTCTTTATTGACTTAAAGAGGATTGAACACCTTAATAATATGCCACAAACTCAGAGGGTTTTACTTTCCTTCGAGTCCAAGAAGATTCCTACATTATTAATGCGGTAAAGACATACTCTAAGATCATATGGCACTTTCCCTACTAGAGTTTTCAATAATTCCAAGATTTGTCCCCTTCTCCCTAATTATATATATAAATCCAAGGCAATTAAATGTGAGGCTGGAATTCCAACTACCTCAGTTACCAAAACATCAGCCTCCTCGGATCCAGATTTAATTAGTCAGACTGATGTTCCTCCCCCTTCTTTGTTGAAGGCCTCTTATCTGGAGAATTCCATAGAGCAGGATCTACTCTCATCCTTTACTCATTTGCTAAAACCTAAGCATACAGAAATTATGGCCAGATTGGGAGAATTTGTACTCTGCCTTCGTAACTCAGATGAACAAAACAGACAAGGTGAACTCTGACACATAAGAACATAAGAGAAGCCAATGTTGAATCAGGCCAATAGCCCATCTAGTCCGACACTCTGTCACACAGCAGCCAAAATATACTAGGTGCCATCAGTTCTTAGCCCCCCAATTGCATTACACCAAGACCACTGCCAGAAGTTGGGACTGCCTTTTAATTTGTTTTCCCTTCCTGACAAAGGTTCCTCTCTTTTTCCATCTAAACTTACCCAGTGGCTGTGGACAAGGAGGGCTTGCTATGGGAGCTATAGAGCAGCAGCTTACCTTAGTAGCATTTCAGGTGCAAAAATCCATGGGAATTGTAGTTCAGTTGGGATGGCAATATTCATGGGAACTAGAACTCCCGTAGATCCCCTGGCACTTGAAATATTCCTGCAGTTCTGAAGTCATTGCAAAGCTATTGCAGAGTCTTGCTGCTGGTCCCAGATATGTTTTGGGAAAATGGAAGGTAATGGGAAGGGAAGCTGAACTGAAGAAGCATCTAAGCATATTATGCTTATTATGACATCTCCAGGTGTATGATGGGTCATATTGAGCATAAATTAACTCATTTAAAGCAAGTCCATTTTGAATCAAGCCCTGGGGAAGCTGATACCTGTATTCTAAAAATAATATAATCAGATCTCTTAAAGCCATGCAGCAGATAGCTTTTCAGTACCTTGAGGATTCTGCTTATCATTGAGAGATTAGATATTGCAGAGAAATTTGTATCAATAGTCATCAGTTGCTGCTTCAAGAGCTCTAAAACAGCGAAGGATGACGATCACAGTGTTTGCCAAGGAGTTTATTACTGGAAGTGAAACCAAAGTTTTTTGCAAGCGCAGATCTCCCCAGTGTGAATAGTACGCGACCCTGCATGTTCACGCTTATTAAGATATGTTGCCAACTGTCGCAGTGCTGTGAACTAAGGCTAATAACATGGCCATGTAATTCATGCTGATGAATATGAACTGTACAAAAAGACAATTTAGTAGATTCATTAACTAAGTGGATACAGATTTTGTGTCAAGTACACAGATAACACTTACGTCAGCATGGTGAACGCTTTGTGCAACTTTCTCTGGTTGCAAAATTAAACTTTTTGATCAGAATAATAGAGATTTGAAACTAATGCTTTTGGAAGTTAAGCTGGGCCGACCCTCGCAAGTACTTGGAAGGGAGACCTCCAAGGAATACCAAGGCTGGGATGCAGGGGCAGGCAATAGTAAACCACCTCTCTGAAATGTTCAAGCCTCAACAGGGATCACCAGAAGTCAACCATGACTTCCAGGCATACACACACACACACAATACTCACTACTACTACTACTACTACTACTAATAATAATGATAATGATAATAATAAAAAGTTACCTGTTTCCTGGCAGATATATATCCTGCCTTGTATTGTGTATCAAATAAAAAACAAAGGTAGGTAAAATATCCCTAAAGGTTCTCCTCTAATCTTTGCCCAGTAAGACCCACTGCAGTAAGACAGGTATTCCTTCTGGCAATGTCAAAAACTCCAGATGATTTGCAAGAAGCTCATAAAAAGATTTGTTCTTATGCAATCATTTCTTCTCCTGGGAACTAAGACAAAACTCTTCTAGGAAGAGAAGATCAACATCACAGACATCATAAAATCCTCTTTTGTGACCTGGAGTTTTAGAAGACAATAAAAGGGTAACATATGAAATGTTATTAAATAAAAACAGTGAACTAAGAACCTTCAAACAATTACAAGCAATGAACCTCACTAGTTGGGAAGAGATACAACTACAATCTAGATTTGCTAAAGATAAATCAATAAACTTTATTAAAACAAAATCAGAACTAGATAAAATATGGCTTTCGTCCTCGGATCAGCTTATACAAAAAGTATATAATTTTCTCCTATTAGATGAAACACAAGAAGAAACAGTAAAACCATGTACGATAAGCTGGATGCAAGATATGGGATACAATCTAACTTTAAATGACTGCTCTTGCTCTGAATTACTGCATTAAAATCTGGAGACAATGTCTGTGCTGCAGCAACATTGAATATGCTGTTCTGGTCCTTTTAACTGGAGGTGCCAGGTATAGAACCTGGGACTCTCTGCATGTGATGCAGAGGCTCTACCACTGAGCCACACCTCTCTCCCCCAATCTAATGAGCCCAACAATAAAAAACAGACACACATATACACACTGTAGAAAGGCAATGGCAGGGAAGAGGCAAGGGGGAGGTGGGGGGCCAGTCGCACCTGGGAGAGCTGTAGCATAACAAGCAATATTACTTTTGTCTTTCTTAATGAGAAGTACAAAAGGATGAACTGAGTCTTCAAACTGCTTAACTTTGGCTGACTGTGTCTGGTGCATGTAACTAAAGTGTGTTTACAAATCAATCTTAAATTAACAGCTACTAGTCTCAATATGCACACACAGATATTGAAACTGGATTAATTGATTCTGGAATAAATATTCTGAAGCAAAAGTATCATTCATTTGGGATTGGGTTCACCGCCTCATAACACTGATCGTCCCCGCCCCAAACAAAAGCGACAGAGGAGGGTAGGGAAAGGGGCTCTGCTGTTGGATAGCACTCTCCCACTATACTTCCTCACCCCAGGCAAAGGGGGTGGGGGGCAATTTTCAGGGTGACAGAGAAAATTACTGATTTCCAACCTTCACTGAGAAGGAAGGCCTTTGGTTCCCAGCAAGGCTTGAAAGGGCGGAAATGTGCCTTTTATTCTCTGTCTTGCTTCCAACCCAGTCTTGTTTTTGCTGGCTTCTGGCAGAGTTGTAAACCAAAGGGGAAAGGCCAGCAGAGCAAGCAGAAATAAAAAGGTTGGTGGCTCCTGATAAACACACACACACAAACCTGTCTGTGACTTTAGCAGCCAGCTTAATTTGCATGCAGAAAACACAAACCTCCTCAGTGTGTATTAGGGATGGTGGCTACTTGCTTCCCCCAGGACAAAGTTACAGGATAAGAGCTCTCTCCATCCATGATGAGTCTCTCTGTGTAAGAGCACATCCAGCCTGCGTTGAAAGCACTGCACTGGCTGCCTGTAGCATACCAAATTCACTTCAAGGTGCTGGTTCTCACCTTTAAAGCCCTTTACGGTCAGGGCCTACATACCTGAGGAACCACCTTTCCCTACATATTCCCCAGAGAACAGTGTGATCAGGGTCTCAAAATCGTCAGGTCCTCCCTGGTCAATGCCAAGCTGGCTACGACCAGGACCAGGGCCTTCTCCATGCTGGTGGAATGAGCTCCCAGAAGACATTAGGGCCTTGCAGGACCTCTAACATTTCTGCACAGCCTGCAAGATGGAGGTCTTCCACCAGGCTTTCAATCAAGGAGCCGCATCTAACAACTGAACATTGGCTAAGGCCCTGTCTACTGGAACCACCATTGGCAGCTTGTGCCCCGCCAGCATAAATAGATTGAGATAACAGCTTTAACATCAACACTGACTGTATCCCCATTATGACTGATCTGCTACTATGTTTCGCCATCACTATGCAATATTATTACTGTTACTAGCACATTATGACTGGTTTTATAATTGCTTTGTTTTATGTGTTTTAACTTTTTATGTAAGCTGCCCTGAGCCCGCTTTGTTGGGGAGGGCGGGGTATAAATAGAATGAATGAATGAATGAATGAATAAATAAATAAAACACTGGCCCCATGCAAAAATCACCTTCCCCTGGAGGAATTTCCAATGACTCAGAAAGCTGTCTGGCTAAACAAGCCCCTGCGCGGAGTCCCCCACAGCAAAGCAGGCTCAGCAGAACAGGCATGCCACTCTGCACCCTAAACAATCAAGCCTAGGAAATGAGTGGCAAAAAAGAAGAGCCCAAGCCCTAGAAAAAAAGTATATAAACACATGCTCACCTTTCAGCCTCATCATTCCTGCTTGAGGTCTCATGCTCTAAACAATGAGGGGGTGGGATCTGTGTAGGAACAGGAAGTGGTTTTCAGCCCCATCCACTTCATTCATTGGGGGAAGAGCCCCAAAGTACATGGTCTCCTCAGCAGCTGAAAGGTTGGGTCCCTCCACTTCTTTCCCTCTCCCCATTTGATTGCAGGCCAAATTAAAGCCCTAGGTGGGCTGGTCCTGGCCCGCAGGCCGTACATTTGACACCCCTGCCCAAAACAGCTTACAAAGCCATGTTAAGAAAGTGCTGGATGTAATGGTATAACTGGTATGCTGTTGCAGGAATCCTCTATCCTAAGCACTGATCTGAAGCAGGATTTAGAGATGGATTCACATCTGAATATGGTATTTGATCATTGGATTTTGTAGACATTGGTTGGAGAGTGAGCTCAAACTGCATACACATTCATTGTTCTGTAGGTGTTAATCTGCTTTAGGTTTTCTAACTGATCCATGTTACCACTTTTCCTGGTTTTGTTTTTGCATTTGTATAAATTGAACTAGCCCAGTATTATGACTCCTAAACAAATGTCCATATAACATAATTTCCTCTCGGGTGTCCTTCCACAGAATTATTCCACAGAATTATAGACAATAAATCAAATAAGATGAAATAAAACAACTTACAGATAAGACATCATCAATGTATCAATTCCAAATACTCATCTAAAGCAAGGATTATTATAAAGACACCATGCATAAAAAGCTGATGATGGAAATTCCACAAAGGAGAAGCTTGGCAGATTTCTTTGAAGAGGATGTCCCATAACTGCAGAACTGCAAAAGAGAAAGAGATTGCCAAAGGAAAGGTGGGAAGATCAGATACCCCAAGTTGTGAATTATAAAGGAAAATGATCAGGAACAGAGATAACTGAGCCTTTAGGAGATACAAGCTAGTTCTAAGAGGGCTTTGTAATAAGGTTTACATTAGGGATTTATTAAATACAACTGCTTTTTTTCTCTGAATAGTATATTTTACACTGAGCAGGTAAGTATTCCCAAGAGTCCTGAATAATATATATATCAAAACATACAAACACTGCCAGTTCCTTAGAGTCTTCTTCATTAGCCCCAATACTTTTTGGACAAGATACTGTGTCGGAGTCCAATGTATTTGCTATAGCATTACTGGCATAGTTTTACAAAAAGTCCCAAGCTCAATCTCTGGCATCTCCAGGTAAAAGGAGCAGGCAGTAGGTGATGTGAAAGACCTCAGCCTGAGACCCTGGAGAGTCACTGTCAGTCTGAGTAGATGATACTGACTGTGATGAACCAAGGGACTGATTCAGTATAAGGCAGCTTTGTGTGTGGCCAAGTTCAGACTGGCAGTTTGGCCCGATATAGGCACATTTCACAAATGGATTAAAGGGGACAGTTCACACAGGCACAGCTGTCAGGTGTTCCCCAGCCGTACTCAACCCATCTTGTAACGCTTCCCTCCCGAGTTTAAAAAGTACCAGGTGAAAGTGGTAGCAAACCCTGGAGAGCATGTTGATCCTGCTTCCCGGACATGTGCACGCTAAAAGCCATGTGAACAAGCCGCATTGATAATTGCTGCTGTGCCTATGCGCATAGGCGCATGTTGCTGGAGTGAGAAAAAGCCTCTTACAGCTGCACCTCTGCCAGGGGCAGGCCAACAGTGCAAACGCTCCCTTGTGCCTCCTTCCTGGTATGCTCCCGCACCACTCAGTGCAGTGTGACTGGGAATACCCAGAACATGTTGTTCCAGGTCTTGTTGCCATGACTTCCTTGCGCTTCATACTGCAGTCTGACCTAAACCTGTGTGTGTGTGTAAAGGTAGGTAAAGGCCTATCACTGAACAATACTACATTTGGATTACTGAAAAGATGACACCCAGAGCAAAGACTCATCATGACGATCAGATCAACAAGAACCCATCTTCTCCCCAAAAATTGGGTTGAGCCCAGGAATGTTCACCTATGAACTGGATACATCTTAAACCACTTGCATCAGACCAGCAGGTGCTGGTCTAAAAGTAAGATCATCTCAATCTAATGATTGTATGAATCAAACCTAATCTGGGTTTTAATTTATGACTTTACAGGTGTCCAAGGATTTATAAGAGAGTCTTATCTGCATTGATGCCTATGGCACTGTTCACTGTCTTAACAGCGGTTCCACTGACAGAACAGCACTTCTGTTGGTAAAAGGAGGGAGAGTGATTTCCACTGATTTCCTCTCCAACTGTAGACCCTCACTTCCCCCTCCCCCCCCACACGTACACTGTTCCTGAGGGTGACTTTGTTAGAATGTACAAGGTCCATAGTGCACTTCCGTGAAGAAGATCAGAAGAACAGCCTATAGGAGACAGCTGAAGGGCTGCTAGGTAGCATAGCTAGATTAGGGATTTCCCACAATTTCAAATTATGTCTTTCCTGTCTCCTGATTGGCTCTTTGGAGACTTCCTGCTCTAGCTGAGCCCTCTCCCTTTTGTTCCTGTCTCTCACAGCAGTTAGTGAGTTAGTTAAGCCTCTCCACCTCTCCTCTGTTCTATCAGTTTATTTCTTTAATAAACTAAGTTATTTTCTTTAAACAGTGGGCACTCTATTCCTCTTCATGTTTGAACTCTGTCAACAGTCTTGATCCCAAGAAGTAAGACTGGGGAAGGGTTTAGTAGGCTGCAGCAGCAGGAGGAGAAGAAGTCTGTTCTGAGCATTTCTTTATGGCTATGGGGTCCAACTTTTAGCTGTGTTTTTATGACCTACTTCTTTTTTGAGGGCTGCTTTATGAATACTATTGTATGCTGCTGAATACTGTTTTTCAGCTGTTTTAGGTCTTTAGCAGGATCATTGCTTGTTTTATCACTGGTTTTAATGTTTACTTTCCCTCCCTCCTGCACCCATGACAGGACTGAAACTGATTTGTAGTGCTGGGTGAAAGAAGTAATGTACCCATTTTCAATACCACTTATTCAGTTAAAAATAAAACCTCTTCAAAATACTTCAGTGTCTGTTCACTCAGTGGCACTTAAATGCACACAACATATTGACGTTTAGGATGGTTGCTTATTAAAAGGGGTTGTGTGGTATATTTTAACTGCATAGATTAAAGTGGGGATGTTTCAAGAGATTTAAATGAACAGAATACAAATTGCAGGCTGTATACATAACAGAAAATTGTACTTGGTTTCTTGACTTTAATAAATGAAGTCTTGATAGCATGGTTGATTGTTATTCTAGTCACCATTGTCCTTGTTGATTTTAGCTGGGGCTCTCTTCTGCTGTCAAGACCAGTTTATATTCAAGTATGTCATAAGATCTAATGACAAGCATTTGAGATATCAGCAGCCTAATACAGTTTAGGCAAGCAGTGACCTTGATTGAAGATTTGTCACCCTCTCTATTTATTAATTTCCTTACCTATTATCTTTAGAATTTTAAAGCAAACAAGGGACTGAAAGGAGATATTTCCAAAGCTAACAATAAGCTGTACTACGGACTCACCGATTCTGCCTTTGTGGCTTCGGGGCTGGGAGAGCAGAAAGAGGTGGCTGTGTGGTCCTCTGGGCTGGCCGCATGGTCTGTAGCCTGGGGCAGGATCTATAGGGAGTGGAGCCTGGCTACACCTCATCACGATTGTTTTGGGGGTCAGAGCTGTGGGCAGTTCTAGGGGATTCTCCTGTCTGCCCCTTCCCTATTTATCCGGGTGCATTTTTGCAATCTTCCCTTCCACCCTCCTTGTGTTTCAGCTGTTATGGGTTGCATTTCAGCTTTATATTGTTCTTCAACTGTCAAAGCTTTTCTGGTGGTTTGGGCATAGGGGCAGATCTTTTTTGGGAGGAGGCTGTGCCTGTGTGACACCTCTGCCAGCTTGGGGACTTAGGTCTTAGGATGGAACCAATTCAGCAGCATGCCCAGCTTGCAGGCTGTTGGCGGGGCTCTCACCACTAGGTGGGAAGGAAACCACAAAGTGACCAGCACCCACATGGATCCCCGGAGTTGCTACTCCATGGTTTCACTCCCAGCAGGTGGGCTGGGGGTAGGGTTAATCAGGAGGCAGGTAGGTAAACCAATTCAGGATACACCCCCATGTGTACCAGTGCTCCTGTGATGCAGTCAATAAAACTGTGGCTTTTACTTTGTCCAGTAAAGAAGTGGTTGTGTGCATTCATTCCTCACCTGCACTCCCTTTATGCCCCTGGGCCCACATACCAGCTCTGAAGCAAAACATAGTTGCCAGTGGGAACTGCATGATTTAGGTTCACTATTAAGGAAGACTTATCGGGCCTAAGGACACATAGATTGACTTTAATGGATATGGATTGCACCCTAAACACATAACAACAAATGTTCTTTCCAAGTTTTTTTCTGATATTTTTCTCTTTCTGTGTGCCCAAGATAAAGGTCATGCTGGCAAACTGAGAATTTACATCTGATTCCATTACAGAAAGTAGAAGGTTCACCTGTAACCTTTTTAACAGTGATTCTAGATAATGCTTCATATTGCTTGCAAAGGATTCACCTATTGAGGTATGTGCTGCCCATTCCAGATTTAGATATGTTTATTGCCTTGCCCTTGAATCAGTGGAACTGAGATTCTGTATGACTTTTTGTATCTGAACCAGGGTATTGTAGGTTCCATAAAGCATTAACAACATGCCTTTCCCACTTTGTTTGTGAGCATTGGTTGTTTGTCACTTGTGCCTCAAAATATACAATCTGTGAACCCTTGCTGGATACATTGCATGACAGTGCATCACAGTGGACTGTAGTAACTGGAATCCGAACTTTTGTGTGAACTCCACATCACTCCAAATAGGCAGGTAGGTAGGTCAGCAGCACATGGCAAATGGGAAAGGTAGAGCCTATAAATTTCTCTTTATAGCCTCCTCAGTTGGCTAGTAAACAGCCCAGATCAACCAGTGTCTCTTGTGCTACTTCAGAGTTAGAGGGGCTGGCACAGTGAGATCCATGGCTGAAGCAGAGCTTTGAATGAATTTCAATTCAGTTTAATTGGTCTCAGAAGCCACTTTGAACAAGAAGGCTTTCCAATGTCTCTGGCACTGTTATAAAAAGGGAATCTTTCTCTGGAGACAATTCCAAAGAACAGATGTGACAGTAGAGATACAACAAGCTACAACCATGGTAGATCAACTAGATTTCAAGGATGGGACGATCTAAAGAAAACCCAAATATGATCTAAATTGGCACATGGGTTCAACCTGTGTGGGATGGTCCTTTAGGTATGTGTATACTAGAAGGGTAGAAAGCTCTTAAAACACAGCACTGAACAATATGATTTATGACTGATTTATAGTCTGTGTAAACAATTGCCTGCTGAGTGGAGCAGTTATGCAGCAAAGATAGGAGGGAGTAGAACTCAGTTGGCCTGTGAGAGAACCTGCATGTGCAAAAAGTCAATTGAGCTGTACTGGATAGTCAGGAAGGAATGTAGGCTAAAAATCTGCTGGACACTCACAAATGGATCAGTGAACAGTTGAAGTGACCAATGAAAAATCAGCTCTGTGTTTGTGACTAGTGAACAGGATGGGTGCTGACCTGGAAGGTGTTCAAGCATTCCTATCTCTAAGCTCTACTTAATAAACTGTGTTCTGTACCAAATGAAACATCCATATCACTTTTAAACTCATCCCTATGGAGAACACGTTGTAGTAAGCCATTCTTGAAGTTATACAAGTATAGATCAGTGTGACCAGCTCTCAGGGTTCACATAGAGGGCAAAATAAGCTATGTCAAATCAATATGATGTGTTTAATTAATTGTATGCTTAAATCAATATTAGTTAATTCAAACCCAATTTAGCTTTTAGAGTATACATTCAGCAAGAAGCTGCCCCCATGTAACATCCCAAACAAGCAGGCTCACACATCATAAATTGATCTTAGCAAGTGACTATACAAGTTTGGTCCATCCAAGAGCATAATTTTGTTATTTTACTTAGTTTATTAATGAACAAGTATAATTCAGAGTGCACAGTTTATGTAAATATATTCAGTCTGCTGGTACAAAAAAACCTACCTAAGATTCTCTTGTATGCAGGAAGGGCCCGACTAAAACACAGCCCGCATTTTGTGGGGCTGAGTGGGGGAGGGAGGAGAGGCAGCTGGAGGCTAGGTGGGGTGGATGGCCAATGGCAGGAAAGTAGGCCTCCTCCCCTCACCTGGGGGGCCGATGGCAGGGCACCAGGGGATGGGAGGAGGGCCAAAGGCCGGGGGAACAAAACAAGCTGCTTGCCACCTGCCTCCAGCCTTTATCCGGCCACAGTACATTTTGCCCACCCACCCACCCTAACTGTATGAGTACATACTTGATGCCTGAGGGGGTGGAAGGGATGTTACACAGGCAGACATCATCTGCAATTGAGTTAACAGGGTTGTACTATTTCTATCAGTTGTATTTCTTTTGATATATTTCTCATCACAACTTTAGCAGTAACAGCATGAGACCGTATCCATTGGCAGAATTTGGCCTGTGCACCAATTTTCTGGATATGGGTATCCCTCATGGGATCTTGGCATGAGGGATGGCAGCAAGCATGCTTGCTCAAGGACTAATAGCAGGTACCCTCATGACCAGATGGCAGGAGATAACATAAAGGGGCAGTCATCTGTGGGGACTCCAGTAACCTGCCATTCCACAGGTCACCACCCAAGCTGGCTGGCTAGGTGACAGGTACATCAGCTGGCAGAGGGGCCAGCTGATGCGGGGGGATCCGGTGGGGCCCATGCTATGCCAATGCTTCTTACAAATGTAGTCAATAAAGGTGTGGCCAATTTACCCACATATTTTCCTAATCAATTTTGTGTGTGTGTGGGTGTCTTTCATATGGTAGGGGAATATGGGCATAGCCAAGGAAGCCTCTCCCCCTCCCCATAAGAGCTGGAACCCGCAATCAGCAGTCATAACTCAAAGACAGTTAAACAACTGCTTGTTTTTAGGATACTGAACAGGCAGTTCATTGAACATTTGTGACAAAAGAACTTCAGAAAATAGCTTATTTTTAAAATATAACTATATTTAAAATTAGAAAATATGAAAAATAGAAAAAGCTTGCTAGACTATTTGGAACTGATGCTTATGGCTATTCAAGAACGGTGTAATAAATGAGTAAAAATAACTAAGGTCACTGAAGAATTTAGTAGGAATGAAAAAGAGAGGAAACCGAGGTTTAGGTCCTAAGGGTGGTTCATGCCTTTTTTCAGAAGAAAACTATTATTTTGCTCCTGACTCACTTTTTAAAGGGGAAAGCCAGCTACTTGGTACTCCAAGATGGAAATTAGTATCCTGACCAATAGGGCTAACTACACAGAGAGCTACACAGATTATTAGGAGATTATTAGGAAAGGGATTGAGATTGTTACACCAATTGGGAACAGTGATCACAATGCTATAAAGTTCATCATTCAGATCAATGGAAAGTTACCCTTAAAGTCTAAAGCAGTAACATCTGATTTCAAGAGAAGGATCTTTACAAAAATGAGGGGAATAGTAAAAAGGAAACTGAAGGGGAAACACAAGAGAATCAAATCTCTAGAGGATGCTTGGAAGCTATTTAAACTACACTAATTGAAGCCCAAATAGAATGCATTCCACAAGTTTAAAAAGGCACTGCCAAGCCTAAAAGAAGGCCTGTGTGGTTAACAATGCAAGTCAAGGAAGCTATACAAAGTAAAGAGGCATCTTTTTAAAAAGTGAAAAGTCTGCCCCAATGAATTGAAAGGGAGGGACCACAGGCTCTGGAAAAAGAAACATAAGTCAATAATCAGGTTGCTGAAAGCATCAAGACAAACAGTAAGCATTTTTTAAAAAATATATCCAGAGCAGGAAATCAGCCAGAGAAGCAGAGGAGCCTTTGGGTGACAAAGGAATAAAAGGATTGCTAAAGGAAGACGGGGGGTGGCAGAGAAGTTCAATGGCTTTTTTGCTTCCGTGTGGAAAGTGGGGGGCACGTACCCCTATTTTCAGGAATGGAGTCTGTAGAACTGAGCCAAATTGAGGTGACCAGAGATGAAATGCTAGACCTACTGGGAAAATTAAAAACCAATAAGTCTCCAGGACCTGATAGCATACACCTGAGAGTTCTTAAGGAACTCAGATGTGAAAGCATTGATCTACTAACCCATATATATAACCTATCACTAAATTTAGCTGCTGTACCAGAAGACTGGAGAGTAGCAAATGTAACACCAATTTTTAAAAAAGAATCAACCAGGAAATTACAGGCCAGTCAGCTTGCTGAGGGAAAATCCGTATGGCTTTTGCAAAGAGAAGTCTTGCCTTACCAATCTTTTGAGAAAATGAACAAGCATGTAGACAATGGTGACCTGGTAGACATTATATACTTGCACTTTCAAAGGCTTTTGACAAGGGACCTCACCAAAGACTCCTGAGTAAATTTAGCAGGCATGGGATGAGAGGACGGGTTCTCTTATGCAGGGCTATTTTTGGACCGGAACACACTGGAACGCAGTTCCGGCTGGCTCCCAAGCCTGCTCCACCCCCGCCCCACCCCCTGCCCCCGCCCACCCCAGTAGAAGAAGAAGTGGCTGCCTGGTGGCAACAAGCACATACAGCAGGTGCACTTGCTGCTGCTGAATTGCTGCCAGTGCCTTGCTGCCTGGCATCTAGGACTGTTCCTCAGGCAAGCTGGGTAACTGTCGGGGGAGGGAGGTGGATGGGTAGGCTCAGGGGTCTTTTGCGCCGGGAGCTCAGGAGCCAAGCCCTGCCCCCAGCCGGCCTCCAGGGGAGTCTTTCAGGCAGCTGAATGTCAATTTCAGCTCCATTATATCCTATGGGCCATTGAAGTCAATGGTGAAAACATAGGGTATATTCTGGGGGCTGGAGGGGAGGGGGTTTGAGGGAGAGGCACCAAACTCACAGGGTAGCTTATGGAGCTTCTCCCCAAGATACCCACCAAGTTTCAAGAACATTGGATCAGGGGGTCCAATGCTATGGGCCCCCAAACAGGTTGCCCTATTCCCTCCATTGTTCTCTATAGTGGAGAAAAAGTTATATTTTTCCCACCAATAGAGAACAATGGAGGGAATAGGGGCAACCTGTTTGGGGGCCCTGTTGGGAGACTGGGAAAGCAGAATCCAGGAAGAGTCGAACGGGGTGTGGGGGGTTATGGCTCAACTGCCACTGAAGGCTCGACAGCTCGCAAGCCAATTCAGGATGCATTTCACTGTAGTTCCAGGTGGCCCACAGTAGCCAATACTGTACCTGGATTGCCGTCCTCCTGTGACTGAAAATAGGAAAAAGAAAACCCACGTGGGAAGCATAAACACAAAATGGAATGCTCCATTTCAAAGCCCCCTATCGTATACGCTTGGCGGTGCAAGCGCCTAAGTGTAAAACTTTTAGAAATTGAAACAGAATGGCATCCTCCTTGGGTGTGTACTGGCTGGATGAGGAGGTGGAGAGAATGCTGGTCCTCCTTCATGAAATGGAGGCTGGACCCAGGGTGATGCCCAGCACCCACCTTGAGACATTCTCCATATTTCAGGAGGTCTCTAGGGCCCTCTCCAGTGAGGGGATAGATAGAACTGCTGCCCAATGTAGGGCAAAATTCAAGAGGGACAAGGGTGCATTTTTTGATGCCCTTGAAGACTGGGAAGGTTTCCCACCCTCCAGGAATCGTCCTCCCCGCTTTCACCTATTGGCCTGTTTGTGGGAGCAGGCAGGGAGGGCCAAGTTGGGCACGTAGACGTCACCCCTGTAAGTATCTCAACCCGTTGCATGGCAAGCCTAGATGTTTTCCTGCATTAGAGCGCAAATCAACATGTGAAACGAGGAAGAGCAGTATGTACACGTACCTGCACAGTCAAGGTGGTGCACATGATCATTTTTCTTTAAGCATTCTTAAAGGCAAAATAATCACCACTGGAGAGCAATTACCTTGTAAAAGTGTGTAAACATATTCCCATTGCCTAGTAGTCATTCCTCATAGAGGTATAGTACTGCAGGGAGTCCATATGCACTGTTTCTTTGTCAACCACTTCTCTCTCACATCTCCTTTTTTTTTTGCTCCCTGTGCTGCATGTGACTTTGTGGTTCAAATCCACTGTACATCAGTGTGCACTAGGACATATCTGATATTTATCTACTTTGTACTTGGAATTTCATTACCTGTTATGTCCCTTTAATGTGCGTAGATACTCCCAGGGTGCGGCAATGCAGATGGGCAAGATGGAGAAGAGTTGCAGTGGTTCAAGATTCTTCCTCGCCCTCCCCACAGTCTACACGGGAAGACCCAGGCAAGGGACCAGCACCATGTGAGTCAGTTTTCACTCACACCATTGTCACTGTCTTATCAATAAGGCAACACCTACGACTTTCCTCCTGTACTTTATGCGCTGGTGGCATGGAAGTATTGAGTGTGTTGCTATGCCACTGCACACAGTACAGTGCTCGGGAGTGCTCCATCATGAGCGGAGTGAAAACACTGTGAGCTGGAGACGTTGTAACAGTTAGCCAGCTCACAGGAAATCAGCTTAGATGGAAAACTGGTGTGATGTATGTTAAACATTACTTGGGCAGCCCCGCTTAAGCAACTGCTGTTTCCTAAGTATGTGCAGTTATTTATAAACTTCAACTCATTATTAACTCTACCCAACACAGGTGCACCTGCACAGGAAGAGTCTGAGGGCGGTGGCCATTTGGCACTCATAATTATTGCATCCTCTGCAGAGTCTGCACATGGTAAGACCCTCATGTGACATCCTAAATCATGACTGCTTGTCCAGATGTTGGTCTCACCTGTGGTGTTGCTCCCCTAGGCCATGCACCAACTTCGCCCATTACCCCTGAAGTTGTGGATGAGCCATTGCCACCCGCCCCGGCGGCAGTGGAGGAGCCACGGTCATGCCAAGGGTGCCAGGCCCTGGAGAGGCGTCTGGTGGAGTACCAGGAAACGGTGGATAACCGATGTAAGTTGAGCGCACATGTAGAGTTCGCTAAAAAAATTTGCATGGCCTTCGCTTCCAACACCTGGAACCCGCCATTAGCACTCAAGACATGTGCCTTGATGAACGTGTCTTGTGACAAACGTTAACCACAACTCGTATCCTCGTGGGTGACCACTCCATCAACTTGCGATGTTACTTGGCAGTCTGTTTGTTAAACTCAAATGTGTTGACATGTACAATTGTCTTATCAGCAGTCTGATATCTACCACATCCGTTCTCCCTTCACAATACAGTTCGACACGTGATCCGTCTAATCACCCTACTCCGGCAGGCGGTGAAGAGGCTAAGGACAGACGTGGCCGGGCAGAGGCTCCCACCTGAAGCAGCTGCTGCAGAGTTCCACCAGGCATCACCCACAGAGGATGATCCAGAATGAACCACCTAGAACCTTTATTATTGTTAAGCACATGCACTGTTTATTGTTATTGTTTATTATTTCACACTGTTCTTGCACTGATTATTGCACATATTTTGGGGGGGAAATTCTTAAAACATTACAAAAAACTTTTATAACTATTTACTGAGGTAGAGTATACAGTACTTTATAAAGCTGTCCAAGTGGAAAAGTAACACAGTAAACATAACGGTTAATAGTAAGAGGTATGACTTAGCTAGTTAAGGCACCTTCATTTCCTAACAGGGATCCAGTTCATCAAGAACTGGCTTCCTGGCCTAACCTGAGTTGCAGCTGATCAGTGTTCCCTTGAAGTTGTGATGTCCTGTGAGCAAAAAATCCACATTGTGATGTACTAGCACCACAGTTGCGAGTGAGCATTTAGGCGACCTGTGGAGCCACCGTCACTGAACACAGAGCAGGGGGCTAAAAAACTGGTCGAATTGAAATTAACTCAGCTCACAGGGAACACTGACAGCGACATGTCCTGGCTTGGGACCAGCTGTAAATGTCATGGGCTAAAGGGAACCTTTTTTGGGGGGTGAGGACGCACAGTGGGCCTAGAAACATCTCCTTTTTTGCTTTATTCATTCTGTAACCTTGTTGGTGATGAGGTAACCAGCCAGTCTCCCCTAGATGACTGCCTTCCCAAGCACTGTGACATGCAACAGTGATCATCCCTACCCTGAACAGAGGTCTGGGTGATGGCCTTGGCTATGTCGCTCAATACCTGTAAGGTTGATCGAAGAAGTTCTCCCCTTGACTCCCTTGCCTCCCTCTCCTCCTGTCGGGAGGCTCTAAGTTCATGCATTAGTTCGTCATGCTCCCGTTTAGCGGCCTCTAAGTAGACTGCCTGTTCATGTGCGGTAGCTTTCAGAAACTGTTCCCCTACCCATTGCACTGCAGTAACACGCTTCTTCCATTCCCTAATCAGCTTCAGGCGCTCTGCCAGTGTCATTTCAGAGATGATGGCCCCAGGGTCGACCTCTGTAGGAGACAGACAGTGAGTGTCAATATGACCCATCAGAATGTATTGCAAAACCTGATCTGGAATGGCGTAGGGGAGTTTGCAGTAAGGGTCACCTAACCGTAAACAACCTAAGTTTGATATTGAAAAACTGCAGACAATAAGGCAGAAAAGTGTGTGTCCTCTCAAGCTACAGGAGATTAAAGTGGGATTCCAGTAAAAGGGGGGGCACCAATAGGTGGGACAGCTGCAAAAGGGCAATAGAGAACATCATGAAGCATAGTACATGCAATGGACATTACTCACCAGGAGTACATTGGGAGTGTTCTTCAAGTGTGGTTACTTATTTAAGGGGGGGGGGTTGCCTGTCCTGTAGTGGCCTTTGGGACTCAGGTTGGCGCCTGTCTTCTGTGGTGACTATTCTGCATGGTGTTGTACTGGCTTCACCCACATTCATAGGATCATATTTGAAGGATGTTCCTTGACCACAAGCAGGTAGCCCCACCCCATCCATCACAATCCCTGTGGATTCCCTAAACTGTGTGCGGCCATCTGCAGTGGGCCTTCTGTTGGAATGGGGCGCACACGGCCATCCTGTCTGGACAATTAAAGCCGCAAAATTAATACAGTGTGACCTCCTCATCAACCAAATACATTTTATGTACTCTCACCGTCTGTGTCTTGCACTCCAGAGTTTGACAGCTCATCTCCATTGTCTGGGGTAGATGTACTGGGACCTGCAATTAATAGGATGGCAACATGTGAGGATTGTTAGGTTCTGCTGGCCATTTAGGTGGCAGCCTATCCTTGAAACTAGTAACACAAGACATTCTGGACAGTAATGAGCAACTTGTATCCCGTGGCCTAGGCCATCATTGACAAAAATAGACTTACCAGAGTCCCTTGGGGAGCCATTGCTGGTTTCCTGTGTGTCTGGCAGCTGCTCTGCGTCCTCCTCAGGTGTGGAATCTATACATAAATGAGTATGTACATGTTAGGCACATCACCAACACACATGTAGTTTGAGGTACAACATGTGTTGCAGTCAGAGAAGGTGCACAGGTAGACAGTGTCAGCATTGCATTCTCCGCATAGATGCTTCACGAGGAGCACAGTAAACACCCATCCACTAACATAGTGCAATGCAACAGGAAGGTAGGTGGGCTGGGGATCTACTTGCATGGGTGATGAACAGATACCGGCAGGGCTCCCCAACATGAAGACCAAGGTAACCGTGCAGCAACACAGTTAGGTAGGTGTGTAAATCAGCAGTACAGTTAAGGATTGCTGTGCACACAAAAGGCTTTAGACTGGCAAATTACTATTGGAGCCCATTTCAGGGCTGCTTTCTTTAGGGAAAATTAACAAAGCCCTCACCAACTGGTGCCACAGGGAGGGTGGCGACAACCCACCTAAGGGCCATGATCAAGGTCATTGAAAAATGAGGAAATTATTCTTACCTGATGGACTCCCTCCATATGTCTGACCACAATGTCCTCCATCGACCGGCTCCAGCACCATTGAAAAAAGCTCCTCGGATCCCTCGGCTGACAGAAAAGGGAAATCCAATGCCATGAGGCCTGGCGGCATGGGGTTGGTTGGCAATTGGTAGCTGTCGGCCACACAGTGAGGTTTCACACTTGGGTCCCCTTTCAAGATATTATGAAGCTCCGTATAGTAGGCACAGTTGATCCTGTCATTACCGGAGGTGTTATTGTGGAGAACTCTCTTGTTCTCTGCTCATAGTCCCTTTGTCTTGTTGCAGCATTCAGTTGTGGAGCGACGATGGCCCCTCGCTGTCATTCCCCTCACTATTTCTTCATACGTCTCCATTGTACGATGAGACTGCCGGATGGTGTCCTGGACCCTCTGTTCGCCCCACAGGGCGAGCAGATCCAAGACCGCTTCTCTTCTCCACGAAACACCTCTCACTCCCACCATGCTGTCTTCCCAGATGTGAAAACAGGAAGTGCAGGAACCGGAACTACTATCGTTCCGAGGACCTAGGGATTACTTTACCTGAAATACCTAATATCGGCCTTATCAGCCCCCTCCCCCCACATAACAAACGACAATGGGAGTTCCTATTTCCGGGTGAAGAACGCATTTAATATGCGCTTGGGTGTTCATACAAATAAACGAAAAAATGTCCTAGTGTTTGTTTGCGCATGCACATAACTGGGGTCAGGTACAAAAAAAAAGCACGGTCATGGTGACATGCCGTCCAGATATGGAAATCGTGGAAGACATCCAGTAAACTCCAGAAAACACTTGTTCCAGCTGGTGTCGGAAAACGTGGAAGATATCCACGTAAAATGCGGCACTGAACACGCTTCGGTGTGGGAGGTGAATTTGCCTGTCTGATCAGCAAACTTTAATGCAGGAGGTAAGAGCAGCAAACCCCAATCAAACGACCAGTGTGACTGAGCCCAGGGAGGGGTATTGCTGTTTGTCCACCATGATCCCCCTCTCTCTGCAGCAACGCACCAGCTGTCACTGTCCCATTTGAGGAACCTTAGCCTAGGTGCAACTGCCCCTCTCATCATGGCCCTCCCTCATCCGCCACCAGTGTTCCCTCTAAGCTTAGCTGAGTTAGTGTGAGATAGCTCACAGGTTTTTAGCCTCTGGCTCACATTTTTGTCTTAGCTCAGGAGCGATGATTTCAGAGCAAACCAATTCATGCAGTAGCCGAATCACCTGCCTGCTCACAACAACTTTAATGCCAGTAGCACACAATTTTTACTCACAGGACTGCACAGCTTAGCGGGAGTATTGCTCAGTGCTGCCCACCCACCCCTGCAAAGACAATTCTCAATTTCTGTGGCACTCCTGTGGGTTTTTCTGTTTTTCTGTTTTTTGAATTGTATTCTACTCGCTTGAGTGAAAACTGTTTTTGCAGCATGCAATTTTTTTGGGGGGAGGGGATGGATAGATGGTACCTACCCAGTGCTGCACAGCTACTGGGGTTATGGAGGTGTTCTGGGGAGGGTGGCCTGGGTGAAAGAATGCCATTTAGGGGGTGAGTTTGGTGGAGCAGAAGGGAGCCCTGACTGCCCTGATCTCAAAGACTGGGGTCATTCTGGAATAGAACTGACTTAACCAGGACAAGTGAGTGATCGTTTCTCACACTGTGGAGGTTCTTGTGTCCTTCAAGAGCCACACAGACATGCTCTCGTCTGACACATCAAATCTGGCTCTGGTCATTCCCATGTTCCACATGGCATGTGAAGGACTGGCCTCATTGTTGGAGCCGGGCACAGGATATGCGGACCTTGTTCCAGAAGTATGCATGCTGGTGAAGAGGCTGAAAGAAGGCCTCGAGAAACACTTTCAGACCATCTTCACCAAGTTAATATGTTTTTTTAGTAGAATATACTTATAACATTTATTTTATTGTATGTGTTTAATTTCCATTTTTTCCTTTTTTTACAGCAATTTCCATCTGGTCCTTCTTGTATTTATATTTTATATTTGTATGATTGTACTGTACTATTATATAAGCCAATATGTTCCTCACTATGTTTGACCTCTGAAGAAGGCCTATGCAGGCCAAAACGCGTCAGATCAAGGCCATTAGCCCTTGTGTGTTAGATTCTGGTATTTTTACATGAGGTGTGATTATATATTTTTAAATTCTTTGTTAATAAATACACGTATCTTTTTATACACTATAGATATATTTAGCTTTTATTCTTCACGGCACCACCAGGATGCCCTGCTGTGGCCTTGCACAGAGGTGGGAGGGAACCGCAGTCCTACCCCTACCCTCTGTCTCTCTGGTCTTCTCCTTTGCCTTGCCCCCAGGGCCCCTCTGTGTTTCTTTCCTGCCACTCATGTCACCCTGGGCCAAAGTCTCTGATGAATCTGACAGTAGGTAGTGGGGTGTTTAGGCACCTAAGTAACTAACTGCACTGACACTTGAACCTGACAAAGCCTGACACATTTTTAAGAACCCTCTCACCAAATATCTACTTTGATTTCCAATAGACCCTCAGCTATCCTTTCCTCAGGTTTTTTTTTTTTTCCTTTTGGAACTGGACTGGTTTAAAACTTGGTGATCCTGCTTCTCCCTAGCTAGAGGTTTTATAAAGCTAGCCTAGAGATGGAAACAAAGCTTTTCAGAAGTGCTTGTGTCTCTTTATTAAACTTCTCCTGGCTAATGTACTAGGACAAGCCTGATTTCCTAGAAAGGAAATGCAGGTGTCTGTGAGATGAACTGAAAAGCTGAGGTTGACTCTAGGCAATGTGTAAGTGCCAGCTTTCATTGAAGGTCAGGTGCAAAGAACACTGTTTTCTGTAAGTAGTTAAGCACTGCTTTTAAGGAAACCCCTCCTTACCTCTTAATAGTAGCCTCTTCTGGACTAGTTAGATATATAAACTAGAGCCCTACACTGAATTACTTATAGGGTTTTTAAAAAAAAAAACAACAAACAACAACAACTCCTGAACAGACCCTTATTAGACTGACCTATTTAAATCAATGGCGCTAACAAACCAGAAACACCCACCCACAAGCCTAGAAAACAGAGCACCTCATCTCACCAACACCAGCAGCACCCCCCCCCAGCAACCAAAAGAAAATCATCTGTCTATCTAGAATCTATCTATAAAACCAGAAAGCAATCAAACACACACTACCCTTATCTAAGGCAAAAAAACCAAGAACACTACAACAGGTCCAAAACCAGACCAAAAAACAGACAGTGCAACCTATAAACACACACAACCCTAACCCCACCAAACAGGGGGGAAAGAACCAAGGCAAGGAATGCCCCAAGCAACAACAACCAGCACAACTTTTTAAACTTTTTTAAAGTAATAAACCTATAAAAAATGACAGAAGAAACTTTTAAACTTTCCCCCACCAAACAGGAAAAACACCAAGGCAAGCAAGACCCCAAGCAACAACAACCAGCACAACTTTTTAAAATTTTAAAGTAATAAACCTATACAATATTACAGGAGAAACTTTTAAACTTTTTCCGACCAAACAGGGAAAAAACCAAGGCAAGCAAGACTCCCCCCCCAAGCAACAACAACCAGCACATTTTTTAAAGTTGTAAACTTTTAAAACCCAAGCAACAGCAATACAACTTTAAAAAAGAAACAATACAACTGTTAAACTGTTAAAAGTAAACTTTTTCAACTGTTAAAAAGAAAAGGCTTAAACCCCCCAACACCTACCCCAAAGAACCAAGAAGAACCCACCTACCCAGACCAATCCACCACCACCCAACCCAAAGAAACTTAAAAATGGAGGGAAAAAAGAGAAAAGCTCTTTAAAAATTAAAGAGATCCCAGACTAATTCAACCAACCCAAAGAAACCTAAAAATAGAGGGGGGAGAAAAAAGAGCCCTTTAAAAATTTAAGAGATACCACTTTAATTTTTACCTTTTGATGTCTTCTGCTGTCCAGGGTCCAGCAGCAGTCCAAGGAGGCCAGGCAGGCACAGAGAGAGCAGCCAGCAGTACAATCTCTCAAAGGCAGCCACAGCCAGGTAAGGAACAGCAATGGAGTCCAACCAGTAGGCAGGACTCCAGTCCTTATATGCTCTTTGGGCCAAGCAATGACTGTCCTGTCATTGGCCCAAAGAAGATGCAACTCACCCCTATTGGGTAGAGTTGAATCTCCTTCCCTCCTGAACAAAGAAGGTGGTGTGCAAAACAACAACACCAACTTTGCAGGCTGCACATGCATGGCAGTGAGTGGCTGAAACTGGCCTCCCCCCCCACCCGGAACCAAGGAGGAGGTGGGAAAAGGCCAGTTTAGGTGGGAAAGGCAGCAAAAGGCTCTTGCTGCCTTTCCCTGCTGCTTTTCCTGGCTGGTGGCCGCTTTTCAGGCACCTGCCAAAATTCCATCGAATTTCAGCTGTGGCTTTCAGCATCAGACTGATTCAGATTAGAGGATCTGAACTGGCCCGCAGCTGCCTGAAAGGGGGCTGGATGGACTGTTTTTTGGGGTGCATTCAGTTTGGATGAACTGAATGCATGTCCCTAATTAGAATTCAAGGGCATCCAATGTAGCTGACAGGCAGTAGGTTCAGGATGGCCAAAAGGAAATAATATTTTACACAGAGAGTGATTAAAACTTGGAATTTGCTGCCAGAGGATGACGGCCACAGGAATAAACAGTTTTAAAAGGAACTAGATAGATTCATGGAGGACAAGTATCAATCGCTACTAGCCATAGTGACTGAGAGGAACCTCCACATTCAGAGGCACTAATTGGCTGAATCCCAGAGCCAGCAGGCAACATAAGGAGAAGCCTTGGCCTCTATACCCTGTTGGCCATCCAGAGAAACTGGTTAGCCACAGTGTGAGACAGGATGCTGGACTGGATGCACCACTGGTCTGATCCAGCAGGGCTGTTCTTATATTCTTATGTGCTGGGTCAGGATGGAGCTGAGCAGCCCTTTGAATAACCACAAGACTAAAGTAGTATTGGCTACTGGAATAGCAAATCAGAGAAATGAGAATTAGCTTGTCCTGTATGGGACTGCATTCCCTATGAAAGACCCCGTTCACAGCTTGTACGCCATCTTCATACCTGGCACTGATACCTCGACTACTCGCTCAACCTTGCACTGCTAAGACTCCACAAAGCCTCCAGCATTGGGTCCAATTCCTGGTTTGCCCCCAGAGCTAGTGCCTGAAACTGTTCCCCCTGGAAGCAAGACAGTGCATCAGTGATGTTGTTGTGCACACCTGATACATGCTCAGCAATGAACAAAATATTATATCACAAGCAATGCAAGACGAATGCCTATACCAACTGCATAACCATGTAGGACCTTGAAGTCAGCTTCTTGACCACCTGCACCACCGCCTGGCTATCACATCAAAACTTGACCACCTTATCCATCAATTGGATGTGCCATAGGTGGACCACCACCACCATAGGGAAGAATTCCAGAAAGGTCAGATCCCTTGTAAGGCCAGGCTTAGCCCAATCCTGTGGCCAATGGTGGGTGCACCAGCTCCCTTGGAAAATTGCCCGAAACCCTTGACTGCCAGAGGCATCTGAGAAGATCTGCAAGGAAGCCTCCAGCAGCATGGAGCTGTGCCAAAATGATACCCCATTATACCCTCCCAAACAGTTCAGCCACGTGTACAGGTCTGCTTTAATCCCTCCTGATACCCAAACCTGATGATGAGGTTGGGAGATGCCTTTCAGACAGTCACATATCCTGCAGACAAACACCTGTCCTGGGGCCACCACCCTGC
Source organism: Gekko gecko (assembly GCA_029375565.1). Lineage (NCBI taxonomy): Eukaryota > Metazoa > Chordata > Lepidosauria > Squamata > Gekkonidae > Gekko > Gekko gecko. Next base: position 268,912,475 of record JAPDNY010000001.1, read on the forward strand.
AGGCAAAATTCAAGTGGCCAAGCAGTGCCTGCCACTCCCGTAAGACTAGGCTCCTCTGTGAGCAAGCCTGTTCTAGCAAGGGTACCAATTCTACCACCTTGTCCACGGGCTGCTTCTCAGTGTCAATTAAAACTCCCAGATATGTCAAACTGGTGGCCAGTCCTTCAGTATTCTTGTGTGCAAGAGGAACCCCCAGCTCTGCTGCTAGGCTTTGAAAAATACCCATGTAACTCTGACACTCATTAGACCCTCCTCCCCCCCGAACAAGAAGTCATCAAGGTGGTGTGCAACCCTGTTCGAATCCACCCTTTGCTTCACGGCCCACTCCAAAAAGGAACTGAAATCTCAAATGCTGAACATGAAATAGCACACCCCATGGGGCAGGGCTATGTCATAAGAAAACTGGCTGTTGAAGGCCAAGCCCAGCAGCTCAAAATCCCCTGGGTATATTGGCAATAAGCAGAAAGATGACTTAATGTCACACTTTCCCATAAGAGTGCCCTTCCCACAGTGGGACACGATCTGCACTGTGCTATCAAAGGACACATAGTGCACCTTGGCGAGCCCCCCTGAAATCCCATCATTCACTGACCTCCTGTGATGGTAAGTTAAATGATGAATCAGCCCCGCAGGGACTTCTTAGGCTGCACTCCCAATAGGGAAAAGTGCAGTGTAGGCATGGGTAGCTCCGGGAAGGGGCCCACCATCCTACCTTCTCACTCTTCTTTATCAATTTTCCATTGCACAATGTCCTCTAACCCCACCACTAATTTCAAATTCCTAGTCATGCTGTGTATCCACACGTCTTCAAAAGAGATTTGGAATCCCTTCCGGAACCCCCCTTCCAGTTGTGCCACATCCCTCCTACGGGGGTACCCCTGCAACCATTCTCACAAAATTTCAAGCTTGATTGGGCTGCACACCTTTGCCAGGGGCTCCATCCCTCATTCTCCTGGAACCCCCACTGTCCCAACCACTGGCCTGCCCCCCATCTCCCCTCCTACAGGATGATGCTGGGTATGAGCCCCCGCATGTGCTGCAAGTGTGTCTGTACTTGCATGGCTTCTGCTGGCACCTCACAGTGTTGAAGTCCCAGCAGATGAGGAAGTGTTGAACCCACTGTTTATTGCCAGCTCCTCACCCGACATCAGCCTGTGAGTGTGCCATCATGTGCCATCATGTGCCCACTATCTGCATACCTGCCTGAAAAAGCCCATGCAGGACCCAAGGACTGCAACCAGAGCTGATGGTACTCCTGGTTCCAAGGCAGACCTGGATCCAGGGCCGCTCGTAAGTGAAACAGCTCATCATATCTCAGCCACGTGGCCCCAGTGTATTCCCTATAGGCTCAGTGAATGAGGTCCTGGTACTTCACCAGTGCCAACCTGCGATCAGAGTAGGCCTGGAGCACCACACCCATGTAAATGGTATAGGCTGACAGCCAGTTGCCAAAATTCTTATCAATCTGCATCTGCTTAATTTTCTCTAGCTCCCTAGGGTCATCCTGAACACTAGTCTTCACCTTGACATCCCAGAACAACAGTGTGAACATCTCTACATACTCTCTCCTCCAAATCTTTGCCTTTGTGGCTGGGAGCAGGTGGTCTTCCAGGGGAAGGGAATGACCCATATATGCTTGAGGTAAATCAGCAGCTGGGTTATATGGTCCCCCACTCCATGAAGGTGCATGTACCTCACCCCAGGGTGCCACCCCTGCCACAGTTGTGGCTAGGCTGCATGGGCCCCCACCCCAGGAGGGTGCCTAGCCCCTGCCCACAGGTGGTACTGTGAAAGAGGCCAACCCCACTATAGTGTTCAGGGTGCTGAGCAAGGCCCTGCCAAACTTGCCCCATGCCGCTTGGCCCTGATCCCCCAGGCTGAGGGCCTGCAGACAACATGGCCCTGTCCCCTAGGGACCTCAAACTGACCATCTGTTGGCCAGGGGGTCATGCCAGTTTGTGCCAGGACCAGCTGGGCCTCTACAGGATTGACAGGAGTACCCGCCCTCCCCGGTGTTGAGAATTCACTTTCCGCAGGTGGAGCCAATGGTGACTCCCTGTTTGGTGCTGGCTTGGCATCCTCCTCATCTTCAGACTCCCACAGCTGTGCCAACTGGGTGTAAAGAGCCTGCAACTCCCATTTGTGGGCTACTGAGCTGCTGCACTTAGCCAGAGTAGCAGCACCCAATATGCTGGGGTAACCAGGCTTGCGTTTCTTCACCTTGGCCTTCTCCAAGGCTGTGATCTTGGCTGCCATATCCTGTAGGGATAGTCAGCCCTTATCCTTCAAGGACAAGATGGCAGGAAGCACCCATTTGGGTGCTGTCTTAGCCTGCTCCCCTTCTGAGTTGCCTTCTTAGCCAGCATAGTATCCAGCAGGGAAGAAAGAGAAAGCACATGTTATGATACCAGAAGCCAACCCCCTACTACACTGCCTTATTCTGCATAATGACCTGGTCCAAGATGCTGCCCAATGCTGAATAAGACCCCACAACCATGAACCTGCATTATACTGAATCAGACCCCCCCCCAGACAACAAAGCAATTGTCCACGGAATCCTGCCCTAGGTCCATGACGCCACCCTATACCAAATCAAACCCCAGACCACAAAGCTGCCTTATACTGAATCAGACCTTAGAAACATGACACTCCTATACTGAGCCTGACCCTAGGCCATGGAAATGAAGCCCTTACAATGAATCGGGTCCCTCCTCCCAAGAAACCTCTACATGTCAGATCAACCCCCCAGGTCCCAGAAGCTGCTGCCTACTGAATCAGTCCCCTGATCCCAGAACCTGCCAATATCCAACAGGACCTCCTGTTCCTTAAGCCACATGATACAAACCATGCCCCTGGTCCCTGAAGCTGCTGTAAACTGAATCAGACACTCCCAGCAAGAGTCCCTCCTCAGCACCCACTGCCTGGGTCACCAAAATGGCAAGGGTCTCCTCTCAGTAGCGGGGTGGGCGGTCTGTTGCATAGAGGCCCCTCACAGAACTGCCACCTGGTTCCTTAAAAACATTGAGGGGGCTAGTAGGGTGGGTGGTGTTCCAACGTGCTGCTGAAGTGTCCTAGACCCCTCATGGGGGCAGTCCCATGTTCAAGGCCCGCCCACCCAGCCTCTGCCATGCCATGCATCTCCCAAGGCATGATGGCCCAAAGGTCCTGTGGTGGCAGCTGCTGTCACGAAGCAAAGTGGCCCACCAGTCTCTGGCCTGTCCCCACACCAAAGCTGACATCCTGAGTCTGCCTGCCAGCCCCCAGGAGGCAGGGTGGTCGCCCATCCCACAAAAGCAGCCTGGCCCTGTCCACCAGCCCCCAAAGTGAGGCCAGTGCTCCACACAATGACAGCCACCATGTGCAGGGCCAGCAGTCTGCACAGCCACCTTCGTCACCCCTTCTTCAGATGGCACCTGAGCCCCTTCCCCATCAAAAAACTACTGGGCCAGCAGTGGCTCCCCCAGGCCTTGGGTAGAGCCCATCCCTCACTCCATGCCCAGCAGCGCACCTGGAGATGCTGCAACTGGAACTAAGCCTTGAGGGAGACCGACAGACAGGTAAGGAGGGGAGGATGGCCCCTGTTTCTACCCTCCCAACCATGCCCCCCCGCCCCCACAGTCCCGCAGGGTCCCTCCAACCTGATCCTTTTGTCCTTCTGGGAAATGACCAGACCATTTGCAAAGTTCTCACCCTGAGTTCATATTTGGCTGGAATAGTCAGGGAATGGCTGCCACCACCAGATGTGGCCAGCCAGCCATTCCTGATAGGTCAGTGTTCCCACGCTGAGCCCTAATAGGCTCCCCCTACCCTCGTGATTCCATCCAAGGATGTGGCAGGTAGGCAAAAGCCTGTGCTTGCACATGGCAAGCACCGGTCTTTTGTCAAGGAGAGGACAGGAATCCTAGCTGTACCCATGCAGTCAACCCATCAGTCCTGTATGTCAGGAGATATGAAGAGACACACAATCTTTTTTTTTTTATGATGGAGCAACTAGCATGATATACAACAACCGAGGATACTTTGGTGGGAACATAGAAAGGAAAGGTTAACAACATAAGGGAAACTGTGATGGAACAGAACAAGGGTCAATACAGTGTGACCAGCTGTTTTTAATAGTAGCCAGAAAAATGATTCCAGGAAATCTACAAGCAACTACACCCTCTCCTATTTATCCCCAGTATCTGCATTGATAAAAACACAACACAAAGAAGACACACGCTCAAAACTGCAGCAAACAATGTGTGTGACAATTCTGACTTTCATTTTAGCAATTATTTACTATTAAATCAGGAGACGTGTACACTGAAGTGTGGGGCACAGTAAATTGTTGGGAAAATGATGAAACGGTGTGGGAAAATTATCCTCATCCCTAGAAAATGTAAGGGCAATGTGTTTCTCCTACATGAAGATGACAAGTACATCTGGAGACCCTTGAATTAGACTAATATTTTTCCATCCCACTTTAAGCAGACTAATTTCCTGCCTTTCCACAGGATTACCCAGTACAAATAAGCAGAGCTCTATACTATGCCCCTAATGAAAACACTTATTAAGTAGCAAATAACCCACCTGGAAACATTTATATAGTTATTAACTGTGAATGATGTTTCCCAGAGATAATAAAGATAATAAAAACTTCCCTCTAGAGTCCAAATTCTGCCCTATATTCTGATGATGATGAAGAAGGTTGTTGGCTTCTTCAGACGAATCTAATTATAGTGGATTCTGGGTAACTAATTCTGAGGCAATGGCAGTAGGTTCCCTCAGAGAAATATCAAATGAACAAATAGAAACAATTACTCTCAAAACTGGTCCTAGAAAACCGTAAGTAGACATAAAGCAGGACAGACTGTTGAGAAATAATCCAATATGAAGACCAAAAGGGGATATCCAGGAAAACAGTGCTGTACCATTCCCCAGTCTGTTTCTCAATATCACTTTTCTCTCAGTTGCCTCTAATCTTGGAAGCAAGCCCAGTTAGGGAAGGTGGCCTTTTTGCTCTTTAAATAAGATATCCTACACCCGTTGTTTATTTTATTTGGGCTCAATTAAAGAGATGGGCTTGTTGACATCCCATCAAGTTTGGCTCATATTCAATTTTTCCTCTTAGGAATAAATTTTTGTCATCCATGCCCTTGACACTTTAGGAATGCAAAGACATTCTTATGAAATGAGTAGTTTTTAAAATATCCCTGATAAGAAAAAAAATCTCTCCTATTATAATTCTGTTTCTACTTACAGTTTTTACATTACAGTTATGCTTAAGAATACTTCCTTGGGATTCCCACTGAAGAAACCTTGGTAGGATTCTGAGTAGACCTGCTTAGAATTGGTGTCATGGGCCAAACAAGCTTAGCAGAGCAAAGAGATGTAGAGGACCTCTCTGAGGAAGCCCACAGCCAGCAGCAGAGGTACTGCATGAGGAGGCAGTCTCTGAGGGGCCAGGTATAGACTCTCAGCCAGGAATCAGTTCACTGGCCCCTCAGCTTCTCAACCCTGGGCTGGCAACAGAGAGTCAGTTCCCAGTCAGTTCACCCCCCCTCATCACCAGAGCCCCAGGAATGTCATTGGAAGAAGACTGGGAGGGACCTTCAAGCCAGAAGGTGCAGTGCCCAGCCAGCAGCAAAGCATCAGCCCAGCTTCAACAACCAGGATGAGTGTTCGCAGAAGCAGGCCTGAGGCAGCCAGCAGGTGCATGATGCAACATAGGTGGTTAGCAGCATGGGGCTTAAAAGCAACAGAGAAGGGAGTAGATGTGTGGAAACAATGTGTCTGGTTCCTTGGACCCAAGCTCTTGTCCCCACAGCCACATAGCAACCATGGGGAATGGTATCTAAAAAAAATAATAAAGGGAGAATGGTAAGGTAAGGGGAGGAAGAACTCTTGCCTCCCCCTGAGCTGTTTTCCCATATGAAAACCTCATGGGGATATTTCCCTGATTTTGCTGATCTATGAACAGATATTCCATGTGAAGTCAGGGAAATAACCATTTTTGCACAGGCAAATTGCTTGATGGAGGAGGTAGGAGCCTTTTTTCCCCCTTCAGGTCTATTCTGAGCCTCTTTGGGCTCTCCTTTTTTATTTTAAAATCATTCTTCATAGGTGCTGTGTGGCTGCAGGGAACACAAGTTGGGTCTGGAGAGCTTGGACCCAACTTCTTCTTTTTTTTTTTTAATTTATTTTAAGTTTTCAAAATCACTTTACAATCCACCATTACATCTTATCTACATAGTAGAGTCTTTTGTATGTTACATAAATCTAAACCTTTGTCCAATTTTCTACCCACTTATATATCTTTTCCCATCTATTCAGGTGTACCTTCTCACATTTGTTTTGAAGTTTCAAACTTAGATCATCCATTTGTGCCAATTCTAAAAGTTTACCTATTAGATCTTCTTTTGAGGGTAACACATCTAATTTCCAATTTTTAGCCAATAACATTTGTGCCGCCGTTAGTATATAAATCAAGATATATTTTTCTTGATGGTTATATCCAGCTGGAATCATGTTTAAAAGATATATTTCGGGTACTAATGCCAGATTTTTATCTAAGATATCCTGGATCAGCCAGCGCACCATTTTCCAATATTCTTGAACTCTCCTACAGTTCCACCACATGTGGTAGAAAGTCCCGACACTTGCCCTGCACTTCCAGCATTGACTGGAGTAATCAGAATAACATTTAGCTAGTCTGTCGGGTGACCAATACCACCTAAAAAACATTTTATATACGTTTTCCTTATACGCAACTGCTCTCATGTATTTAATCGATTTCCAACATTGTTCCCATTGGCTATATTCAATGTTTTTCCCCATATCTTTCATCCATACAATCATCACAGTTTTGACCGTTTCGTCTTGTACATAGTCGTCTAGTAGGAACCTATACAACTTTTGGATTAATTTATCATTTGAAGACAACCAAATCTTGTCCAGCTCATTATTCTGGTCCTCAAACCCCCTTAACATGTCTTTTTTAAATCTATCCCTTAACATAATCTGTTCCCACCAGGTTAATTTGTTCTCACGGGACAGCTTTTCTTCTGATTTAAGCTTGTTGTTTCTACTTAACAATGTTTTATAACTTTCCTTTTTACTCATTGTTAATAGAGCTGGGGCAATAAATGCCTCCAATGGAGAAACCCATCTCGGTGTTTTCTTATACCATCTCTTTTTTATATTTTTCCATACTTTATTCGGCGCTCCCCTTAGTAGAACTTTCAAAGTTAGAATGGACCTTGTCTTTGTCATACCAGATATACGCATGCCATCCCATATACAAATCGTGACCCTCCAATGTCAGAATCCTGACATTTTCCAGAGTGAGCCAATCTTTAATCCAGATTAGGGCGGCAGCTTGGTAATATATGTACCAATTGGGAATGTTCATTCCCCCCCTCTCTCGTCTATCTTGCATTGCCTTCCACTTTATCCTAGCTCTTTTAGGATGCCATATGAACTGTCTTATAATTTTATCAAATTCTTCAAAGAATTTATAGTTTTTTAACACTGGGATTGTTTGGGCTAAAAACAAGAACCTCGGAAGTATATTCATTTTAACCAATGCAATTCTGCCCATTAAGGATAGAGGGATATTTTTCCATTTATCTAAATCTATTGTAATTTCTTTCACTAACTTGTAATAGTTTTCCTCTATTAAGGAGCTACATTTATTTGATAAGTTGATTCCCAAATATTTCACCTTCCTAACTATTTCCATTGAGGTTAGTTCTTTTATTGCTGCTTCTGTAGTCGGCAAACAATTTTTGAGCATTACTTTAGATTTTTTACTGTTTATCTTAAGCCCTGCCACCTGCCCATATTGTTTAATGGCCTCCATTAAGTACGTTATTGACGTTTCCGGTTTCTCCAGAATAAATACCTGGTCGTCTGCAAAAGCGAGCAACTTATATTCCTGCCCTTTAATCCTTAGGCCATATATTTGTTCGTTTTCCCTTATTGCATCATTTAAAGATTCTAGTGCGAAGATAAACAATAGTGGCGAAATCGGGCATCCTTGCCTCGCTCCTTTTTGGATTTCTATAGAGTTTGTCGTATCTCCATTAACTATTACCTTTGCGTACTGCTGTTTATAAATGGCTTTAATCATTGAGAGAAAGTATGATCCACTGTTCATCCTACTTAATTTTTGCAGAACAAAGGACCACGATAAGTTGTCAAACGCCTTTTCTGCGTCTAAAAACATTAACATGAGTTCTTTCTCTGGATGTTCTTCGTAGTACTCTAATACATCTATAATTATTCTCAAATTATTCTTCATCTGTCTCCTGGGTAGGAATCCTGATTGATCATAATGGATTACTTGTGATAATACTTTCCTAAGTCTCCCTGCCAATATACCAGCAAATATTTTATAGTCAGCGTTTAACAGCGATATTGGTCTATAATTTTTAATATCCGTTTGGTCAGTTTTAGGCTTAGAAATTAAAGTAATCAGTGCGTGATTCCAGGACTCAGGACTCTTTCCAAATTGGCCAATTCGCTGTATTACTTCTTTAAGAGTAATGGATATTTGTTCTTCAAAAATCTGATAGAATTCTGCGGGGACACCATCCGGGCCTGGTGCTTTCTTTTTTTTCTGATTTTTAATTGCTTCTGAAACCTCACACATTGTAATTGGTTCATTAAGAATTTTCCTTTGATGTTCACTGAACAGTTTCTTATTGTTTTCTAAATATTTAATTATTAGATCCTCATTTTGTACATCTTTTTGGTACAGGTTTTTATAGAATTTTTCAACTATATCTTTCAGCTCTTGTCCAGTAAATTTTTCCTCATTATTCTCGTTCCTCAATTTAATTATCGCACGTCTTTCCCTTTCTTTTCTTACCTTGTATGCCAGCCATCTATTTGGTTTGTTTAAGTTTTCAAAGTAATATTGTTTTGTATATTCAATTCTTCTTTCTATCTCGTGATTCAGCAATAAGTTCATCTTATGGTGTAAAAACTTTAATTTAATTTGTGCTGTCCTAACGTCCTGTCATTGTTTCAAGATAGCTTCTTGGTTACCAATTGATTTAACTAGTTGCTCGTATCTCATCTTAGCTTGCCTATTTTTCCATATGCTTTGATTTATAAAGTAACCCCTCATATAAGCCTTAAATGCATCCCATACTACTTCCAGCGGAGTTTGTGGTTTATTTCGGCGAAAGAATTCTACAATTTCTTCCTTACATTTTTGCACGAATTTTGAGTCTCTAAGCAAACCCAAGTTCATACGAAACCTATTATTCTTATATCCTACCTTTAAGGTAAGCGAAATTGGATTGTGGTCCCCAAAGGTGTTTGGCAATATTTCACATTCTATCAGATCTCTCACCATGCCACTAGACAACCAAATCATATCAATTCTTTTTTTTGTAAATACAATTTATTATTGGATATATCACAAGTTCATACAATTTAAACATACCAATACATACCCATTTTTCTTTTTTCCCTTTCTCCCCCCACATCAGGCTTCCAGCACTGCTCCAACCCCATTAATATCTCTCTTATTCCATTACAATTACTTCTAAACTTATTTTCTCTTACTAACGGTAATAATACAAAAGTCTAATTCTCCTTCCATTTCTTCTTAATAACTGTCAAAGCAAATCAAACCACTTTTAATGTCCCAATTTTTCAACAAATATTTTTGAAAGTCTTTCCAATCTTTAAAAAAAGTTTCATCTTCTTCGTTGTTTAACTTTCTTGTTAACTTGTCCATTTCCGCCAAAAACAACGTTTTTTAATCCATTCCCATGTTTCAGGTACTTTATCTTGTTTCCAACATTGAGCAAAAGTCAGTCTTGCTGCTGTAGTCAAGTACCATAATAGTGTTCTCTTGGCTACATTTATTTCTTCCATTTTAAGACCTAGCAATAACATCTGTGGGTCTTTCTTAAAAGTACAATTCAAAATTTTTTGTATCTCATTGTGGATCTCTGTCCAATACTTTACTGCTTTATCACATGTCCACCACATATGGTAAAAAGACCCTTCATGTTTCTTACATTTCCAACATTTGTTAGACATACTTTCATTTATGATAGCAATTTTTTTGGGCGTCATATACCATCTGTACATCATTTTATAACAATTCTCTTTAACATTTACACAAGTTGAAATTTTCATTGACTTTCCAAATCATATCAATTCTTGACCATGTGTTATGGCGAGCCGAGTAATACGTGTAATTGCGTGTTAATGGATTTCTAACTCTCCATGCGTCAATTAAGTTGTATTCTTCTACTATTTGCCAAAATGAATTTGGTAATACATTAGCTTTTTTCTGACCTTTTCTACTTTTCTATCTAGATTCGAGTCAAGAATCGAATTATAGTCCCCTATAATACACAGGTTGTTCACTTCATCTCTTAAGATAGCTTGTAGTTGCTTGAAGAAGTTTCTTTGATTCTGATTAGGTGCGTATATGTTAGCTATTAACACCTTTTCTCTGTTTCTAATTATTGATATAACTATTATTCTACCATCTTCTGACCTATGGATGAGTTCGGGGTTCAGTATTTCCTTGGCATATATCACTACCCCTCGCTTTTTCACATCCGCTGAAGCTATAAATTCTCTTCCTAACTTTTTTTGTATTAAATATTTTTCATCCTTTTTCTTAATATGTGTCTCCTGTAAACAAACAATGTCTGCTTTAATTTTTTGTAATTGGTGAAAAGTCCTCCTTCTTTTTTGTGGACTATTTAAGCCATTTATGTTAATTGACACTATTTTTAGTTTTTGTGATTTTTTAAATGTGGTCATCTTTATTGTTTAATGTTTTTTCCCTTTATTTTTATATTTAAATCTGGTCAGGTACTGGTAAGTTATTTTGCTTGGTTTAGTCCTCTTTTTTTTTGATGAATTCTTGTTCCCTTCCGTTAAGTCTTGATCACTGTTTTGCTCTTCCAACTCTTCCTCTTCCTTCTCTTCACTTCCTTCTTCCTTATCTTCTTCTTGCTCTTCAGCCCCTTCTTTGTGTAGACCTAGATCTTCACCAAATTTGTCTATAAAATATTCGGCCTTGAAGACCGAATCAATTCTATGCCTTTGTCCATTAAATGTGAATAGTACACCCTCTGGGATTAACCATCTAAACATGATCCTGTTGTTTTTCAGAAGGTTAGTTATTGTTGTATATGGCATCCTTCTTTCTCTCACCCTCCATGGTATCTCTTTTAATATTAATATCTCTTCTCCCTGCATACTCACTTTCTTTTCATTTGCTGCTCTTAAAACCCTATCTCTTAGGTCTCTTCTATGAAACGTAATGTGTACTTCCCGAGGTTTTCTGTTTTTTCTCGCATAGGCCGAGTTCCTTCTGTAAACCGATTCAATTCCATTTTCTAATTCCTCTTCTGAACATATTTTCAATTGCTCCCCGAAACTATGCACTATTTCCTCCTTAAGATTTTTTTCAATGTTTTCTGGAATGTTCTGGCATCTTATTATTAATGCAGCCTTATCCATTTCTAGGTTTATGAGTGTTTCCTCTATTTTTTCAGTCTTACTCTTGGCTTCCTGCATATCTAGATCTAAGTCTCGTACTTTGCCTCTTAGTTTCCCCTGATTATTGGAGATTTTTATAATTTCTTGTTTGTTGTCCTGGATTTGTCTTTTAAGTTCCTCGGTTTCATTTTTAATTTGGATTGTTAGTTCTTCCATTTGTAACCTGATAGGTTCTATTTCCTTTTTTATTAGAGCAGGTAGGGTGTCTTCCACTGTGGTTTTAACAGCGTGAGACACTGCCTGTGTCACACTTTCTTGTATCATCTTGTGCAGATCTTTCATTGAAATCTGTCGGGTGCTCATTTGTGTTATTTTAAGCTGCCCCAATCCTATTTGCCCTGGAGATGATAGCGATGGTTTTCTATTGCCACTCCCCCCTGCGGCCATCAAAGCTAGTGTAATTCAAAAAGTATGTCTCTGATACCTCTTAGTGTTTGCCGTTTAAATTATTCAAAGCTGTTTCTTTCTTTAATATTTCTTTTTTACAAGCTTGCTTATTTACTTGTTTGTGTCTCGCTTTATTATTGACCTTATTTGCCTTTCTTCAATATCACTACCTTATATTCACTCTATTTGTGTACCCTTCCACTTTTTTTTTTAAATTATTTTTATTATTCTTATTTTTATTTGTTTTTAGTTGTTATTGTTATTTTTCTTTTAAATGTTGTTCATATTGGAATTTTATTTTATTATATTATTATATTGTGTTTTATTAAATTTCCCCCCTAAAGTTCTCTGATTTTTAATTTTTAATTTAAAGCTAACCTAATAACTCAAATCCCAAACCACCTTTGAAGTCTATAGTATGCCCATTTGAAACCTGGTAATGGCTTGCTTTTTGTCCCACAACGTTGCGCTATCCAGCTCACAACTCCACGTCTAGTATCAATGGATTACAGATGCTGTTCCTGCGTTTCTCAGCTCTCTATCTTGCCTCCGCTCCTCTTCTTCACGTTGCACAGACCGGTCCAATCAATATCATCATGCTCTCCTCTTCCTGAAGCCTTGACTCCGCCCTTCTCTCCACGTCTCCCCCGGTGCAATTCTCTTCTCATTCTTCCTTGTTCCCTAAGCGTCGCTCCTTCCAGCCTCCACGTGTCCTCAATCACGGCGTGGTTTGCGTCTTAAAGGGGTAAGGCACTATATTTCAAGGAAATAGAGAAGAAAACTTTTTGCAGTTTGGTTATCTTTCACCCTCCTTTTCTGCTCTTTCCTGACTTTAACTCCGGCTCTGAAACTGCATACAATCACCCGCAGCGTCTCCCTATTATTTAGCCGCCGTTCTTTACATTAAGCGCCTAAATTGTTCATAGAGCCACGGATTCTAGGGCGTTGTCCCCTTCCCCTTCTGTTTCCCCCTAAATCTTACTTCCTAACTTAATAACTACAGTTATTTTAAGGCACTTAGCTTTGGTTGTGTTGCGAATGTTCCCTTCTCCCCTTGTGTCGACTCTGTTGCTCCTCCGCAGCTCTTCTTGTGCTCGGCGTGATTCGACGCCGTCACTCCCATGCTTGGATCAGTTAACTCTCCTGCTTCGGGGTAACTAACCGAAACAGGGGGTCGCCACCTCCCTGCCCCAGGTTTAGGAACACCCCCTGCCAAATCCTCCCCCTCCAGAAGGCATCTGAGGCGATGAAAAAAGCCTAGGAGAGCCTCGGGACAGCGGAGCAGTTGAATTCCGCTCCCTCTGCTGATGAGCCCGCTTCCCTGGACCCAACTTCTTATAAACAGTAACATTCAGTCTGGCCATTACAGTCCACTTGTGGTGAATAGCGGTTAGGTATATGTAAATGTTGTCTCTGTCCATTGGACTCAAAAGTGCTTATTGGTTGCACAACTCTGAATCCAACCCAGTGTTGAAAGATCTCCGAACAAATTTAAAAAAAATGGAATAGTAGAAGAAAATTCTAGAACTTATCAGAGAAAGCATCCTGCACTGGGAAATGGAAGGAAAGCAACATCGTCTTACTTTCGTATTTCTAAAAAATTATTTATTTCCTTTAGTTTATCAAAGTATGGTTTTCTAGCTTCCTCAGTGGTACTTAATGCCAGAGTGGGTCCAAAATGGGAACTAAATCCTGTGGGGGAGGGAGATGAAAATTCAAATCCTCGTGTGATGCCAATTACTGGAGTTAAAACACTAAAGATAAGTAGGGACCCATTAATTATTTTGCAGGTAAGAACAGAATCCAGCGTACGGGAAACAAGCACAAGGAACTTGAAATCCTAATACAGGAAGAGGATGATGACCTAATAGGCATTACTGAAACTTAGTGGGATGATAATCACAACAGGAATATTAGGACTGAGGGGGTATAACTAGTTTTAATTAGGGAGGGGGGAGGAGTAGCATTATATGTCAAGGATGTGTATAATTGTGAGAAAATACATGAATCTGAGCATGGAAGGTCAGTTGAGAGTCTCTGGGTAGAAATACAAAGAATAGGAAATAATAGTGATATTATGGTGGGGGTCTGCTATAGACCACCTAGCCAGACAGAGGACTTGAATTAGACACTCCTAGATCAGATTACAAAATTTGCAGAGACAGGTCATAATGATTATGGGATATTTCCCTTATCATGATATCTTTTGGTAGTCAAACTCCACTAAAAATGAAAGATCTAATAAATTCCTGACTTGTCTTACAGACAGTTTCATTTTCCAGAAGATGGACAAGAAAAAAAGGGGGCCTGCTATTTTGGACTTGATTCTCATCATCAGGCAAAAACTGGTTCATGAGATGAAAGTAGTAGGCAACCTGTATAGTAGTGACCATGTAATTTTGGAATTTAAGATCCTGGGGAAGGGGAAAGCTGTATGTAGTCAGACATATAGGTTTGACTTAAGAAAAGCAAAGTTTAACAAACAAAGTTATGCTGGATAGAATCCTATGGTCAGAAATACTTAAGGAGAGGAGAGATCAAGAGGGGTGGGAGTTTCTTAAAAGTGAAATACTGAAGGCACACTCACAAACAATTCCAATGAGAAGGAAAAATGGGACGAGCCTAAAGAATCCAGAGTAGCTCCATAAACAGCTTTCTAAAGATTTGAAAATTTAAAAAATACTCATTTAGTAAATGGAAGGAGGGCCATATAACCAAGGATGAATATAAACGAATATCCAGTGCTAGCAAGGAGAAGTAAAGCTAAAACTCAGTATGAGCTTGGGCCAGTGAGAGATGCTAAACACAACAACAAAAAGGGTTTCTTTGGTTATGTTCAGAGCAAGAAAAGGTCAAGAAAACAGTAGGCCCATTGTGGAGAGAGAAAACTGAAATTGTAACAGGTGATGAAGAGAGGGCAGAACTGCTCATTTCCTACTTTGCCTCACACTTCTCTTGTGAAGGAAATGGTGTCAATCTGGCAAAAAGAGAACACATGGTCAGACCAAAACCAATGGATTGAAATTAAATCAAAAGAGTTTTCCACAAAACATTAGGAAGAATTTCCTGGCATTTAAAGCTTTTCATCAGTGGAACAGGCTTCCTTGGAAAGCGGTGGGCTCTCCTTCTTTAGAAGTTTTTAAGCAGAGGCTAGATGGCCCTCTGACAGCCATGCTGATTCTGTTAATTTAGGCAATCAAACTCAGGGGGATGAAATGGGAGCTTAAGACAACTAGAGCAAGTCTGGCAGCAAACTTGTGATGAAGCTGCAAGAACATCTTATAGGACTTTCATGAAATCCTATGAGGTGACAGTGAAGGCTGTTAAGAAGGCATTCTATACAGCCTCCATTGCATCCACTACCTCTTGCCCAGCACAACTGTTTAGGGTAGTTAGGTTCTTTAACATCTCTCACTGAGAGAACTCAAAATCCTATGAATTCAGCTATCAGCTGTGAGGCTTTTGTGAGATTTTTTTTTTTTTGCAAAGAAAGTCTTGTCACTCTGCTGTGACCTCCTGGCCAGCATTGAATCAGTAAGTGAACTGGAGGCCCCTTAGCCATCTTTGGATTTGGTCTTTGACAGCTACAACTGGCTCTTCTGGGCCAATGTTGACAGGAACCTGGGTGCTGTTAGGCTGGTCACATGCCTCTTGAACCAGTGTCCCTCTTGGCTGGTGAAAGCTGGTGATGAGAGGATACGGGATCCCCTGGTGGACATTATCAATCTGTCCCTAGATTTGAGTTCTACTTGGAGAGATTGAAAGAGGCTGTGGTCATTCCACTCTTAAAGAAGCCAACTTTGGTTCCTTTGGGTCCTACCAATTACTGTAGTATAGATGGGATTATAAAGATTTTTTCCCCCTTTTGATTATTTATATTTCTCTGGTTTTATAGGTTTATTCTTAATAAGATTTTATTGAAATGCAATGGAGGCATGCTATATATAAGGCCTTTCTTTGTAGGTTAGGGTATTTTTCCAGCTGATGTTAGCAGACAAGACAATAGCATTCTTTTGGTACAGAAGAAGGTATAAGATTCAGGGTTTTTAATTGTTTAGGTTACAACTTTGCAGTGTCTGGGTCAAAAAGGATTTCTAGCTCTGTATCAGAGAAAAACACCTTTGTTTGGGTAAGAAGAATCCTTGGTCGATATTATTCAGGTTAGGTCACGTAAGCACTTGACGCTGTTGTACAGACACACCTTTCTTTACATTTGACCAATAAGGGGATTTCTATTCAAATGTTGTTTAATTTTTGTAACCAATTATGGTTTTTGAATATTATTTTAAGATGATGGCGTGATGATGTCATTTCAAGTATATATAAGTATATAATATTTCCTGGTTGTGGGCAGAAAGCAGTCAATTTAGGATGGGCTGTCTGGCCTAACTGTTTTCAGGTGTTTTGGTTGCAATTAAAACACTTCCTCATTTTTGACTCCATTTGTTGACTGGGAATTTATTTATATAACATTACTGCCCAGTCTTGAATCTTTTGTTTCTGGGCAAGGTAAGTGAGAGGGTGGTTGCAGAACAGATCCAGAGCTTCCTGGATGACACATCGGCCCTGGTTCCAATCCAGTCTGTTTTCCACCCTGGCCATGGGATGGAGATGGCTCTGGTCAGCCTCATGGATGAGCTCTGCAGGCAGCTGGATCGAGGTGCATCGGTGTGGCTGGTGTTGCATTTGACATGGACAACCATTATCTTTTGACCCACTCCCTCACCAACATAGTAGTTCATGGGATAGTCCTGAAGTGATTCACCTCATATCTCCAAGGTTGGGGACAGAAGGTGGCACTAGGAGAGAGGGTCTCACCCAGGTACCCCTTATTATGCAGGGTTCCTCAAGGGATAATCCTCTCTTCAATGGTATTTCACATCTATACGTGCCCCCCTAACCCAGCTGGTGCAGAGGTTTGGGCTGGGTTGTCACCAGTGTGCTGATGATACCCAGCTTTATCTTTTGATGGATGGCCAGCTGGATACAACCCCAGAAAATCTGGCAGAGGGGTTAGAGACTGTGGTGGGATGGCTGAAACAGAGCCAGCTGAGACTGAATCCTTCTAAGACAGAAGTTCTGTGGCTGGGGTGGGGGGATTCTGGTGCAGGCTGCCAGCTCCTGGTTCTTGATGGTGTGCCCTTGAGACTGGCATCTACCGTTAGGATCCTGGGTTTGATCCTGGATGCCTGTATGACAGTGGAGGCCCAGGTCACAAATGCTGCCAGACTGGTTTTTCTTCAACTGTATGAGGTCAGGCAACTAGCTCCATATCTGTCTTGTCCATACCTAGTCACTGTAATCCATGCAATGGTCACTCCAAGCTGAATTACTGCAACTCTCTCTACATGGGCCTACCCTTGAGGCTGACCTGGAAATGCCAATGGATACAGAACACAGCAGCATGGGACCTCACAGGGACACCACACACAGCACATATCCATCCTGTGCTGCATGAGCTGCACTGGCTTCCAGTGGAGTATCGAGGTTGAAGGTTTTGGTATTGACCTTCAAGGCCCTTAATGGCCATTGATCTATCTACCTTCAGGACCACCTCTCCTGATATACCCTCAGAAGAGCATTGCACTCTGCTGATCAAAATCTGTTGGTGGTCCCCGGGCTGAGAAATATCTGTCTGTTCTTTACCAATCTTGTTAATGGTCTATACCTTTAAGAATGAAGTATTTAATATGCAGCTGCATGGAATCAGTTAGAATAGTTTTTTGAGAGTTTCAGTTCCAGTTTGAGAGGTGGAGAGCATTTGTCAGCTTAATTTAAAAGAAGGCTTTCAGCCAGATAGAAAACAAGACTGCAATGTTACTCCTAAAATTTACTGGAGAGCAATAGAGCCAGCTACATGAAATATAGAGAGCATTGGCCAGCCTATTTGAAAAGAAGGCTTCTAGCCAGATATAAAAATAAAAGGACTGGTTGCTACTATTAAGAAATGATTTAACTGGTTTGCTCCTTAGACAACTACTGGAAATGGAACTGAGTAAGTTTAAATTTATTAAAGTCAAAAATTAATACTTTTCAAAAATTTAAAAATTAGAACTAGTTTCCATTCAGCTTCATATTTCTTTCAATGTTTAATAATCATGTTTGTTTTAGGAAAAGTTGAAGAAGAAGTCAAACAGTCATGGTCTGAAGAAAGTAGAAAAAGAAGTTAATGTTGCAATGTTAAAATGTATTAAAAGGCTGACACCTTGCTACTTAAGAGGATTACTCCTGAGGAAGACTATTGAAATGAATGTTTAATGCTGCCATGTTAAAATGTATCAAAAGGCTGACACCTTGTTACTTAAGAGTATTACTCCTGAGGAAGACTATTGAAATGAGTGTATAACCGGGTGCTCATTGAGAATATTGGATGTTGTTTTGAATATGTTTAAATGTCTAAAGTTTTGTCTTGAATATCTTAGAATTTCTAAAGTTTTTTATAGATATACATAATTGTCATTAAATGTTCAAATATATCACAGTGCTTCTTTGTTTTGATATATTATCTATCACTGTGACCCCTCCTTTGGTCCTTGTTCTTTACCAGAGCCAGGGCCTTCTCTGCCAACCTGCCTTGAGTTGATTTGTTGTATATGATAAATTGTGATTTAGAATATAATGTGCAATTGATTAGATAGCAATTGTCACTGGCCTTTATTTAATTCACTGGCCTGGTGAATTGGATATTATTTGGCAATCAAATTGTTAGATTAGGTGTATAAACTTGATGGGTCTATAACCAGAAGACAGATTTAGATAGGAATACTTGTGGGTAGGATAGATCAGACTTTAGCTAGGGACTTAGCAGCACTGGGAAAATTGATAATTGCTACTAGTAGTATTCATGCTGAGTATGTCCATCTATCAATCAGCTCTAGTGGTTGGTCTGAGGCTTTTCTGCGAAGACCACTAACGGGTAATGACTGGGCAGGGGATTCCAGTGCTCCTGGGGAGGAGAAAGTATAGTGATGGGACCAGGCATAAATGTGAGGGAAGGGGATAGAGAAGTAAGGTAGCTTGGCCTCCTTCCAGCATGCTTCTCATCCTGAAGGTGTCAGGTAGTGGGGCTAGGATGAATGACCCCCCTCCAACATGGTGATGTGAAATACCAGTTCCATAAATAACAAGATTATGGTCCTTCAAGATTTCCTGCTTGAACAGTGTGCTAACCTGGCATGCATGACCAAAACTTAGGTTCAAGATTGTAGCTCTCTCCCAATTGGCTCCTCCTGGGTTCTCAGTCCTTCACCAATCGTGGACTAAGGGACAAGGGGGAGGAGTGGCTCTGTTCATTCAGGAGTCCTTCAGGGCACTCCCACCTCCGAAGCCTACTGGCATAAAGTGCACTGGCCTAGTGTGGTAAGCCAAGGAGAGTTTGGCTATTTGGTTAGTGTACCATCCGCCCAATGCACCAGCCAATAGCCTACCATCTCTGGTGGAGGCTGTGTCAGGCTGGGCATTGGAATACCCTAGATTGATAGTCTTGTGTGAATTCAATGTCCATGCTGATGATGTGGCCTCTACACAGATGATGGACCTGGTGCTGTCCATGGTGGTGCTAGGACTCTCTCAATATGTAGCAGCCCCCACTCACTGGGCTGGGCACACACTAGAACTCTCATGGCAGGAGTTACAGTGGATCGGATCACTGCCATGGTCAGACCACCATGCCCTTCGGGCCCATGTGAATGTTTCACTCTGATCCCATTTGGGCAGCGAACATATTTTAGCTTGCCCTGTGGAGCCGAATGGACCCTATGCAGCTTCAGGTGGCCATGCGGGATCTAATGCCCCCTGTCAACTTGTTGGATGAGTTTGTAGAGGACTGGCATAGCCAACTCTCTGCAGCCATTGATGAGGTTGCTCCCTGACACCCTTTGCACCCCCACTCTAGACTGGATCCGATTGGATTGGCAAATTATCAACCAGTTTCCAACTTGCCCTATCTGGGCAAAATAATTGAAGAGGCAGCAGCAAGTCAGTTGCAGGGTTTTATGAATGACATCTCCACATTAGATCCCTTCCAGTCCAACTTTCATCCAGGTCATGGGACAGAGACAGCATTAGTCATCCTCATGGACGACCTCCGAAGACATCCAGATCAGGGTGGATCGGCGGTTCTGTTGTTGTTAGACCTGTTGGCAGCATTCAACATAGTTGACCATCAGCTACTGATCCACTGCCTCATCAATGCTGGGGTCCAGGGGTCTGCCTTGCAATGGCTTTCCTCCTTCCTTCAGAGTCAGGGACAAAGGGTGGCATTAGGGGAGCAGCTGTCTTTGAAGGCACCCACTGACTTCTGGAGTGCCCCAAGGGGCAGTACTTTCCCCAATGTTATTTAACATCTATATGCGCCCAGATTACCTGGAGGCATGGCTTGGGATGTCACCAGTATGCAGATGACACCCAGCTCTATCTGTTGTTGGGTGGCCAGTCTGACTCACCAGAAGATCTGGACTTGGCTTTACAAGCTGTAGCTGGATGGCTTAGACTGAGCCAACTGAAATTGAATCCGACAAATACGGAGGACCTATGCCTGAGTGGTCTAGGGTTAGGGATGCCACTCCCGACCTGCAATGGGTCTCTGCTGGTGTCAGCACCAGAGGTTAGGAGTTTGGGAGTGCTCTTGAATGCCTCCTTAATGATGGAGGCCCAGGTAACAGCCACTGCTAAGTCAACCTTCTACCATCTTCGGCTGATTAGGCAGCTGGCTCCCTTCCTCAAATGCAACAACTTGGCAACAGTGATCCATGTGATGGTCACCTCAAGATTAGACTACTGCAATGCTCCCTACATTGGGCTGCCCTTGTCCCAAATCTGGAAACTGCACTGGTGCAGAATGTGGCACTAGGCTTTTGTTGGGTCTCCCCTTGTGGGAGCACATTCAGCCAGCACTGAAAGCACTGGACTGGCTGCCTATAGCATACTGAATTTGCTTCAAGGCACTGGTTCTTACCTATAAAGCCCTTTATGGTCAGGGGCCTGCATACCTTTCCCTATATGTTCCCCAGAGAGCACTGCATTCAGGGTCTCAAAATCTTCTGGATCTCCCCAGTCCTAAAGATGCCAGGCTGGCTACAACCAGGGCTAAGGCTTTTTCGGTGGTGGCTCCACACTGGTGGAATGAGCTCCCGAAAGATATTAGGGCCCTGTGGGACCTTTTACAGCTCCACAGGGCCTGCAAGATGGAGCTCTTCCACCAGGCATTTGATTGAGGAGACGCACCTAAGAGTTGAATATAAGTTTAAGACTCTACGCACTGCAACCATCGTCAACAGCCTGTGCCTTGCTATATAAATTGGAATTTAGCATGGGACCAAGATAATAGTACTAAAGCCATTACTGACTGTATTCCCACTATGTTTGATTGATACTGAGTTCAGCCATCACATATGTAATATTGCATTCTAGCACTTTAAATGTCTTATGAATGTTCTGTTTTATCTGTTTTAATCTTTTTATGTAAGTTGCCCTGAGCCTGCTTCGGTGGGGAGGGTGGGGTATAAATCAAATAAATAAATAAATAAATAAATAAATAAATAAATAAATAAATAAATAAACCTGATGGAACTCTCTGCCAAACAACATCCATGCCCTGTGGGACCTGTTACAGTTCTGCAGGGCCAGCAAGGCAAAGATATTCCACCAGGCATTTGGTTGAGGACAGCAATGGTTCCATTCTAGCACTCCCACCTCCTCCCCTCCTGTGAGACAGCAGCGTTATTGGTTCTTTGCACCATCTCTAGTTGTAATTTTGTTTGCTGTTGGTTTTAACCTGATTTTAATTAATGTTTTATGACTGTGTTGTGCACTGCTCTGAGCCCAGTTTACCAGAGGAGAGTGGTTGGAAAGTTGAATTAAATAAATAAATAAAACAAGAGGGAGGGCAGGAAGGGATGAGTCAGTGCTTGGCTCCTGTGGCCCTTTCTTACATGCCAAGGGAAATGCCGATTGCCAGTTTGGGGTGTGGAAGGAATTTTCCTCCAGGCCAGATTGGCCCAGGTATCCTGGAGGCTTTTTGCCTTCCTTTGGGCATAAGTCACTGGGGCATTGTGAATTTCCTGCATTGTGCAGGAGGTTGGACTAGATAACCCTTTGGGTCACTTCCAGATCTATATTTCTTTTTCTAGGGATATCCCATTGGCAGTGTAAGAAGAAGCTATTATGGCTTTCATTTCCACAAATGTCATAGATGCAGACATCCTTTATTGCTGGGTTGCATGTTTTTTTAACACTAAAACAATAAATATTTCATGGGTTTTCAAAGGAAATACTTCAAAGGCACTACTGCAAATTTCTGAGAGCTTAATTTGTATGCCATACACATACACATACATTGCAATAGAGTTTATATTTGTTTATTGTTCCTATTTGGTAATTATACTTCCATAGTACTTTTATAATGATAATATAAATAGAGTATTTTCCACCCATCAAAATCTAGGACACAGCAATAGAAAATGGGTGAAAAGAATGCAGATGCATGTCCAGTCTGCAGCTTAGACAACTTGAATCAGAACAGTGAATTCTGCAAAGAACGTTTACAAGGGAAGAATTCCAAAACATGTCCTCACTCATTAAGTTTAATTTATAGTAGTTGATGAACCATAGAAAAAGGGGAAACAAAGCATTTATGTGGCAAGAAAATATCCTGGGTTTAGTTCCTAGAATTTCAGGATAAGCCACAGCTCTATAGACACAGAGTCACTCCAGGGCAACACCAGAATAATTACTTGAAGAGGAGACCCTGACCAGGCTAGCAAAGTTTGTACTGAAATTGCCACTGTCCATTTAGCTGTGGAATGGAGAGTCTATAAAACAGTACCCTTACAGCAAGTTTCACTGGCTCCTGCTTCCTGGGTTGGAATCCAGAGATATGTAGGTGCTTTCTCTCAGGAAAGTGTGCTTGGGATAGCACTGTTAGATTTAGTAGAGTGAACAGACCTTCTTTGCCCTACTTGCCCTATACAGACTGTAAGCTAGCTACCAAGGTGCAAAGTACCATCTGTGCTGACTGAATAGCTAACAGTAATCTGTAGATTTGGCTGCCTATATCTGCTCATAAAACAGAATATCTATTCCTGTAATTATTTATTATAGAAGACTTCCACTTAGAATCCATCCTCCTTGAAATTTATTAACCCAACCTGGATATGATGCTCTATATTGCCTTGAATAATAGCATTATATTTCCTAGCCCACGTAAGGCTTGCTTTATCTGCATTCAGTAGACAAGAATGGAAACCATTGAAGGACCGGTGCTGGCCCATCAGGCTCCAGCTTTTGCCTGCCCCCCACACATCCTCGGATGGAATATCAAGGGTGGAGGGAGCCTATTAGGGCTCAGCACAGGAGTGTTGACCTACCTGGGACGGCTGGCTGACCAGGTCTGGAAGCCACAGCCATCCCCTGATCATACCAGACAAGGATGAGCTCCCCACCTGCCTGACCTCTGTTTAAGACCATGTGGGATTAGCCAGTTGCCGGTTGTGGGGCTAAGCAGGAATTTCATGGGTCTCAAATTGGCTATAGGGGGCCTTCTTTCACCTGCTTCACATGGTCTGGAGGGAAGTGGCATAAATACGCTTGGTAATCTGGTTAGGCCCTTTCTAGGAAGGCAGGAAAGCACAGGTTGAGGAGGTTTATTTGAGTGGGCAAGCACCCTGAGATATCAGCAATGGGGGGTTCTCAAACTGGATACCTAGTGGCTTGGCAGTCTGGGAGGCTGAGGTGGGGGCCTCTTTGGGCTTGAGGGAGAATATGATGAGCCTTAAGGCTTAGTAGTTGTGAGTGGGAATGTGGTCCATTGCAAGGACAGGAAAGAGAAATTGTAACAGGTGATGAAGAGAGGGCAGGATCGGCATAGCGGTAGTACATAAGCACCTAGTTTCTTTAAATGAAACTAAGTCCTTGGGGCCAGATGAGCTGTGTCCAAGGGTACTAAAAGAACTTGTGGATGTAATTTCTGAGCCTCTGTCCATTATTTTTGAAGAAGAAGAAGAAGAAGAGATTGGATTTATACCCCGCCCTTCACTACCCAAAGGTGTCTAAGAGCGGCTTACAAACTCCTTTCCCTTCCCCTCCCCACAACAGACACCCTGTGAGGTAGGTGGGGCTGAGAGAACTCTAACACAAACTGTCCTTGAGAGAACAGCTGTGCCAGAGCTTGTGACTGACCCAAGGTCACATCAGCAGGTGCAAGTGGAGGAGTGGG
Source organism: Gekko gecko (assembly GCA_029375565.1). Lineage (NCBI taxonomy): Eukaryota > Metazoa > Chordata > Lepidosauria > Squamata > Gekkonidae > Gekko > Gekko gecko. Next base: position 268,936,596 of record JAPDNY010000001.1, read on the forward strand.
GAATCAAACCCAGTTCTCCCAGATAAGAGTCCGGGCACTTAACCACTACACCAAACTGGCTCTCTTGAAGAACATGTGAGGTGCCAGAAGATTGGAGGCAGGAAGATGTTGTCCCCATCTTCAAGAAGGGGAAAAAAGAAAATCCATGTAACTACTGACCCGCCAACTTGACATCTGTACCTGGTTCCACATAATATTCTTGTTGACAAATTGGTAAAATTTATTTATTTATTTATTACTTTCGATTTATATCATGCCTAGCCAGGAACTGGCTCAAGGCGGCATACAATAGTTAAAATATCATAAAACAATAAAATACAATCCATACAATAAAATTCAATAAGCAAAAATTACATAAAGTGCTAGTATAACAAAGGTGATTCCTATATCATTCTCCCAGTCAGGCAGGCAGCAAATCCTATATATCACACTCCCAGTTCTGCGGGCAGCAAATCCAATGTCATAACCAGGTCCATAGGGTGTTCCATTTTCAGTGACTCTTTCATCAGTGCCTTTTTCATCAGTGGTGGCCCCTAATCAAAAGCCTGGTGGAAGAGCTCCATTTTACAGGCCCTGCGGAACTGTAAAAGGTCACGCAGGGCCCTGAGGTCTTCTAGGAGCTTATTCGACCAGTATGGGGCCACCACTGAAAAGGCCCTGGCTCTGGTTATTGCTAGTCTGGCATCCCTCGGGTCCAGGACAGTCAGGCGGTTCTGTGATCCTGACCTCAGTGCTCTCTGGGGGATATGCGGGGAAAGGCGGTCCCTCAGGTAGACAGGCCCCTGACCATATAGGGCTTTAAAGGTCAGAACCAGCACCTTGAAACGAATCCGGTATGCTATTGGCAGCCAGTGCAGCGCCTTCAGAGCAGGCTAGATGTGATCTCGCATAGAGAGACCCACCAACAGCCTGGCCTCTGCATTCTGCACTAGCTGTAGCTTCCGAATTTGGGACAAGGGCAGCCCCATGTAGAGAACGTTGCAGTAGTCCAATCTCGAGGTGACCATAGCATGGATCACTGCTGCCAGGTCATTGTGTTTGAGGAAGGGAACCAACTGCCTAATCAGCCGAAGATGGTAAAAGGCTGCCTTGGCAGTGGCTGCTAACCTGCTACCTGGGCCTCCATTGTTAAGGTGGCACCCAGGAGCACTCCCAAACTCCTGACCCTTGGTGCTGGCAAGTGGAATCCCTGCCCCCGACCCGCTCCAACTCAGGCATAGGACCTCCGTCTTTGTTGGATTCAATTTGAATCGGCTCAGCCTAAGCCAGCCCGCCACATCCTGAAGCGCCCGCTCCAGATCATCTGGGGTAGAGTCGGACTGGCCGCCCAACAACAGATATAGCTGGGTGTCATCTGCATATTGATGACACCCTAGCCTATGCCTCCGGGCGATCTGAGCAAGGGGGCGCATATAGATGTTAAATAACATCGGGGATAACACCACCCCTTGAGGAACCCCGCAAACCAGCGGGTGCCTCTGGGACACCTGTTCCCCTAGCACCACCTTCTGTCCCCAACCCTGGAGAAAGGAGACAAGCCATTGCAAGGCAAGCCCCTGAATCCCTGCGTCGGCGAAGCGGTGGGTCAGCAATTGATGGTCGACTGTGTCAAACGCTGCCTACAGGTCCAACAACATCAGTACCGCCATGCTGCCTTGATCCAGATGGTCTCCGGAGGTCGTCTGTGAGGGTGACCAGTGCTGTCTCTGTCCCGTGGCCTGGCCGAAAGCCAGACTGGAATGGGTCTAGCATGGAAGTGTCATCCATAAAGCTCTGCAGCTGAATCGCCACTGCCCTCTCGAGTAATTTGCCCAAATGGGGCAAATTGGACACTGGCCGATAGTTGGCCAATTCAGCTGGGTCCAGAGATGGTTTTTTCAAGAGAGGGCAGACCATCACTTCCTTGAGCACCTCAGGGAACAGTCCCTCCAAGAGAGACTTGTTGATAATATCCCTGAGGGCACCTCAAAACCCCTCATGGCCAGCTTTTATGAGCCATGAAGGTCACGGGTCAAGGCTGCACGTGGTTGGGCGTACCTAAATGTGGTTTGTATCCTATGACTGTTAGGTGGACCTGTAACTGGTCATCAGATCACACCCAAAGTGTACTTGTGAATGGTTCCTCATCTTCTTGGAGAGCAGTGACAAGTGCAGTGCCTCAAGGATCTGTCCTGGGACCTGTTTTGTTCAACATCTTTATCAATGATTTGGATGAAGGGATAGAGGGAATGCTTATTAAATTTGCAGATGATACTAAATTGGGAGGGCAACGAAGATGGTGAGAGGCCTGGAGACCAAGTCCTATGAGGAAAGGTTGAAGGAGCTGGGTATGGTTAGCCTGGAGAGGAGACAACTGAGAGGTGATATGATAACCATCTTCAGGTACTTAAAGGGCTGTCATATAGAGGATGGTGCAGAGTTGTTTTCTGTTGCCCCAGAAGATTGGATCAGAACCAATAGGTTGAAATTAAATCAGAGGAGTTTTCAGCTAAACTTTAGAAAGAACTTCCTGGCAGAGCGGTTCCTCAGTGGAACAGGCTTCCTCAGGAGGTGGTGGGCTCTCCTTCTTTGGAGGTTTTCAAACAGAGGCTAGATGGCCATCTGACAGCAATACTGTTTTTGTGAACATAGGCAGATCATGAGAGGGAGGGCAAGAAGGGTTGCCTCAGTGCCTAGTTCTTGTGGCCCTTTCTTACACGAGCAGAGAAATGCTGATTGCCACTTTGGGGTCAGGAAGCAATTTTTCTCCAGTCCACTTTGGCCAGGGATCCTGGAGATTTTTTGTCAACTTCTGGGCATGGAACAGTAGTCACTGCAGGTGTGGAGGGGGAAGTATTTGTGAATTTCCTGCACTGTGCAGGTGGTTGGACTAGATGACCCCAGAGGTCCCTCCTAACTCTATGGTTCTATTATTCCTCTACACACTTGGAGTGCAGGCTGTGACGAGTAGGGTTTGGAAAGATTCTGGACCTGGCTCTGAGTCAGGGTGTGTTTGCTGTGTTAAGAAGCTTGCTTAGCAGGTACAATGCAACTTATGCTTAAATGGTATGAAATGGTGCAGATAAGCTTATGTGTAAATAAATTTCCCAGTTTAACCCATAAATTGTGTTGTGTTTCATTTGAGGGGTGGGTGGGCAAATATTTGTATGAACCAGAGGGGAAAAAAACTACCAAGTCCCATAGCACTCTATAGATAATGAACTCACATTCTGGGGCTCAGTTGCTTGAAGTTATTCAGCTTCCTTTCAGACCAAGGAGACTTTTCCTCTCTCTTATTAAGAAGTATATTGAGTCCTAAAATAACTATGGTTTCCTCTTCTATTCTACATTAGATTTCAAGTGGCACATGACAAATATTGGTACCCTCCCCCAATCAGAAAAAAAACGGCTAGGAAAAGGTCAATATATTATAGACTAAGGGTCCAATAGTGAATTCAAGGGCCCTGTAATCTATCAAGAGAGTCCTAGAAGGATTTTCAAGTATATTTAGAGGTTATCAGTCTATAGCATTTTCCCTCCCCATTATTCTCACAAGCTTTTTCAAAAAATTATACAAACTATAAGGAAGCAGAAATGTTTTGTAAATGATGGAAGAATCATGTTATCATTATTCTCCAGTAAGAATGATGGGTTATGATTTTTAAAATAGCTAGTAGAATCTGCAATAATGTCTTCTTAGGAAGGAAGCTTTGTCTTCTTAGGTTTCTGTTTTGTTGTTGGCAGATGATCAAAAGGAAAATGTGTCCATGCAAGCATGAACGCAAAGAGGCTTATGTGTAAATAAGTATGTCTGGAACCATATGTATTAAGTAGGGTGCAAAAAAAGAACACAGTATTTTTCCGTTCATGTCCATTGAACTCAGGAAAAAAATCATGTTTTTTTAAAAAAATTATTAAATATAATGCAAAAATAAATGTATCAACATGAAAAAAACAGGCAAAGAAAAGATGTAATAACATATATATGGTGATAGGAAGGTAAGTAACATATTAATACTATTAAGGGCATTAAGCCTCAAGAGACAATTAACAACCAAACACTCAGAAATGAATCCCATCCTGATAGTGTATATTAGGTGGAATAATCTTATTCTCAGCTAGATATTGCAGTATCAGGAGCCTGGTAACTACAAAGGAGCTGTTTGTATCATCACGGGAGTGAGGGTTTAGACCATCAGTGATCTTTCCCATGACAAATTGTGTCCATAGTTTATTGAACCATAGTTCTATAGTTGGTGTTTCCTTGACTTTCCATTTGGAAGCAATGGCTAGCCTTGCTGCCACCAGTAGGGAGCAAGATCCTAAGTTACGACAGGCAGAGATACAAACAAATCCATTTCTGACAACTTTGATCCATATATGGGACAAGTTTACACCTAAATTACTACCACCAATATCAAAATTTATGTCTTTTATTGGCTGCGACTGGTTTCTTTATGGAATTACTTATTTGGAACATGCACAATAGAAAAGCTCTAAGATGACCAGACTTCTGGATCTTACAGATGGTAAACAGTTATTGAACAAGACCTCTTTAGAAAAAAAGTTACATGGTACAATAAAATGGTATACTTAGCTTCAATTACGACATATATGCTCTCAGATTGATATCCATCGAATTCTGCAGCAGCCTTTGACAAGTTTTGAGCGCATTCTCCAATGACATTCTGGAAAAATAAAGGACTGATCTCAAAGATTTATAAGATGCTTGATGGATTAGATTTATCAACACCCTTATCTTACCAAAGAATGTGGAAAAGGACTGTGGTCCCCAGCTTCAAGATGAGGATTGGAATAATATTTGGAATTCAACAACATTCCAATCCTCAACTACTATAATATGATATCAATCTTTTTACATTATATCATGGTGGTACCTGACCCCCAAAACACTTGCATATTCGAATTCTCAATTGAGTCTGATGTGTTAGAGAAAATGTGGGGCGGAGGGGTCCTATATACATTGTTGGTGCCTCTGTCCAGTTCTACAAACTTTTTGGAAGATGGTTCTTGACAACATAAAGTTAATTACTGGACATTCTCTATATTTCACGCTGGAATGCTTATTATTAGGTTTGGAGTTGGTGAGAGACCACTATTCTTATATAGAACAATGTATTTTAATGATTTTGTTTTCAGCAGCCAAATATTCTATTGCCTCACTTAGGAAGGTGTCTTTGTCTCCTACCCAGGATTTGTGGTGTAAGAAGGTTTGGGAGCAATATGTGCAGGCTAAGATTGCCTTTAATACTATGAATCCACCCTCCTCTAGAGCTGTAAGAGGAAGAGGTGGATGAATTGCCCCCTCACCATAATACTGACTGTACCATTGAACTGTTATCAGGACATAAACTTCCCAAGGGCAAGCTTTATGCCATGAGCCCTGCGGAGAAAGAGGAGTTGAAGAAGTTTATAGATAAGAATCTCATGTGGTGTTTCATATGCCCTGCCTCCTCCCCATTCACGGTTCCTGTGTTGTTCAGGAAGAAGAAGGATGGGGGACTGTGCTTATGTACGGATTACAGGGCCTGAACGCAGTATCAGCCACCAATGCCTACCCCCTCCCCTTGATCAAGGACCTTTTGGCAGAGGCAGCCAAAGGGAACATCTTCTCCAAACTAGATTTGCGAGATGTGTACTTCAGGGTGTGCATCAAGGAGGGGGATGAATATAAAACAGCATTCAATACACTGTTGGGGCAGTTTGAGTACAGAGTTATACCATTTGGCCTCCAGGGGGTGTTTATGAATTTGATCAACGAAGTATTGCACAAGCATCTATTTCAGGGGGCCTTTATTTATCTAGATGATATCTTGCTGTACTCCCCCGATGAAGAGTCACATGTGAAATTAGTCAGAGAGGTCCTCCAAACATTGCACAAGAATAAACTCGGGACGCTCCCGGAGGCGGTTAGCCCACGCGCAGTTAGGGGGGTCTTCGCATGTGCGAAAGACCCTAGTGAGCCTTAGGTAAAGGGTCCGAACCGGGGGCGCTTGGGGAGTAGCCTCTTTGCCGGCAGACAGCCAGGAAATTGAGGCTTTCTCCCCGCCCCAATCGGCCCCGCTGCGGCGTGCCCGTAATGGGACTTAGCGGCGCCACCGAATTCCAGGAGTGAAGACAGCGTTATGGCTTAAAATAAAAAGAAGAAGTAGCATCGAATCGTGAGTTGAAGATCTATTTTGAAGCATAAATCGGAGCCCCCCTGCATGCGTATAAGCGTTGGGAGGAGGGAGGAGTTCCCACCCCCTTTGAGAAGCAAGATCTACAAAGGGAGTGTGAAGGGGGGCTGAGAGAAGAAAAAGTGTTGGTGAAAGTACCGTTGGGGTTGCATGGAAGATTTTGATCATCTTAGCTTCCTGGGGGATGCGGCACGAACTTTTTAAAAGTAAACAAAAAAACAAAATGTCGATACTGGAAAAAGTCCTGCAGACACCGGAAGAGAAGAGAGGAGGGACTTCCGGTCCAGACAGCCCCCCCAAGAGCTTGCTGTCAATCAACAGGAAAAGGAGATGCTGTGCCCCCTGCTGGAACAATTGCAGAAAATCAACGAAACTCTGTCTAAAATGGATAGTGTTCTCATCAGTCGACAGAAACAGATATCGGAAACAGCTAGAAAGATGACGGAGATTGAACAGAAATCGAATTTGATTCTAGGTTTCCAGGGTGTTAAAGAAGAAGAGAAAGAAGATCTCGGATTTACCTTGACAAATGTCTTGGCACCCCTAACTGGCAGTGAAGCGATAAAATTAAAAGAAGAGGTGGATGAGGCTCCCAAAGCCTATTCCGCTTTTATAAAAGAGAATACTCTGCCAGTAGAAGGGGATGTTGAGCATAGCAAGCGACAAACTGGAGATCTAATTTCATCCGAAGAGTTTATGGAGCCCAGGAAGCTTGAAAGCCAGAAGTTTAAGGAAAAAGAGAAAAGAAAGAAGAAGGATTTCATCTTTAAAATACAGAAACTTCTGAAGAGACACGCCAGCAGGGAGGAAGATGCAGTATTCCAAACTGGGACAAGCGAAGAAGACAGCAGCCCAGGGGAAAGTGGTGATGGAACGGAAGATTTCAAAGTTAAAATGGACTTAATCCATAACTGGAAGAGACTTAAAAAGAAGATATTTTGAGGACTGTTCGTGTAACATCTGGAAGGAGCTGTTTAATTACTAACCCCAATGGACTTTACTAACTGCATTAACAGAGTGATTTTGGACTTCGCAATAGTTAAAAAGAAGATCTTCTAACCATGATAGATGCCAAAACTGGTATTGGTTATTAACCTAAACTAACCCTCACTAACAGGAAAAACTTCACTCCATCTTTTTCTTTCTCCATCTGTCTACCCTTCCTGTTTCTTATAAAAAGAATAAAATTCTCTCTTTTTTAAGAGAGTTTTACAAAAAAAAAAAAAAAAAGAATAAACTCTTTGCCAAGTTGTCAAAATGCGAGTTCCATCACTCTGAGATTGACTTCCTGGGCTATAGAATCTCATCCAGGGGTCTGGAGATGGATCCAGTTAAAGTGCAAGATGTGTTGGGGTGGGAAGCCCCTTGCACCCACAGACAACTCCAATCCTTCTTAGGATTTTCCAAATTCTATAGAAATTTTATCACCAACTTTGCCCAGGTTACTCTTCCCCTCACAGACCTCCTGAAAACCATGGGGAAGGGGCTGGACAGCACAAAACCCAGTGCCAAGTTTCTATGGACAGCAGAATGCCAAGAGGCATTTGAGAAATTTAAGACTCTATTCATGTCAGAGCCGGTCCTAGCTCACCCAGATGAGAATAAGAAATTTATTGTTCAAATCAATGCTTCTGATGTCGCTATGGGAGGGGCCATACTGCAAGAAGGGGATGATGGGAAACTACACCCCCTGGCATACGTAACTGGGTTGTGTGGGACAAGGAGGCTGAAGCTATCAAGCTTGCCCTGTCCACGTGGAGACATTGGTTAGAGGGGGCTCACATACCTTTTGAGGTATGGACTGATCACAAAAACTTCAAGGTGTTATGTACCACCGGAACCTAAATGTCAAGCAGCTGAGGTGGGCCGATTTCTTTTCCAAGTTTCATTTCACTCTCCACCACTTCCCAGGGAAGACTAACTCTCTGGCAGATGCCTTGTCCTGCCTCCCCCAGCATGACAGCTGCAGAGAGGAGGTGCTGGACTTTATGTTCACTCCCTCCCAGTTGAGAGGGGTGGTGCTGACGTGCAGCCAGGCCAGAGCGGTCCCACCCCTTGAGGAGGGGGACTGGGCCAAAGAGTGTGCCTATGCCTTCTCAGATGCTGATCGCAGAGAAGTGGAAGCCAATGGCACCTTGGAACAATGTGAAAGTGGCTGCTGGTTTAAAGGACACCAGCTATTCGCTCCGAGAGCTTTGAGGGGCACAGTGATGGAGGCTGCTCATGGATCTAAACTGGCGGGGCATCTTGGGTTTTTAAAAACTCTGCATCTCTTACAATGCCAGTTTTGGTGGGAAGGGCTATGCAAAGACATTTCTCTCTACATACAGTCCTGTCAAACGTGCCTTAAGTGTAAACTCCACCCAGGGAAACCCCCTGGATTGCTGAAGCCGTTACCCACCCCAAGGGCAGCCATGGGAAGTGGTCTCGATGGATTTTATTACCGACCTCCTAACCAGTAGAGGAAAGTCAGTGATTTGGGTGGTGGTTGACCTGTTTTCCAAGCAAGCACACTTCATGCCCCTTGAACAGCTTCCAATGGTGAAAGCCCTTGCCCGATTGTTCATGACTCATGTGGTGAAACTGCATTCTATTCCACTAAAGGTGATCTCAGACAGGGGCCTGCAATTCGTTGCCAATTTCTGGGGTGGGCTACTGGAAGTTCTGGGGATTGAACGTGGTCTTAGTAGTACTTACTACCCGGAGACTGATGGCCAAACTGAGCGGGTCAACCAAAACCTAGAGCAATACCTTCGGTGTTTCACTAATTTCCAGCAGGATGACTGGGTGGATTTACTCCCTTATGCCTAATACTGCTACAACAACTTGGTGCACACCTCCACAGGGGTCTCCCAACTTATGATGGTCCATGATTATGAGTGACAGCTACTCCCCCTTTTGCCCACAGATCGGCCCGTGGGGGGGGATGTGAGTGACTGGTGGACTCATATCCAGACTGCCTGGCCTGTCTTGGAAAAGACATTGAATAAGGCAAAGGCGGCTCACAAAGCACAGGCCAATCACAAAAGACTGCCAGGGTGGGAGGTACAGGAGGGGGCACGGTGTATGTTCCAACGGAGAACATGTGGGGAGTGCAACCTAGCCATAAGCTGGGCTGGAAATACATTGGTCCTTTCCTGGTTGTCTGTAAAATCAATGATGTGACATTTGAACTGTCCTTGCCCAAAAATCTGAAACAGGTGAAATAGTCTTTCACTATTCTCTCCTCAGGAAGATGTAAAAGTGATTGCACCACTTGGAAACAGTGACCATAATGTCATTGAGTTTAACATTTGTACAGATAGGGAGTTGCCCAAAAAGACTGACGCAACCACTTTTAACTTTAAAAGGGGTAACTTCTCTGGTATGAGGGGACATGTGAGGAAGAAATTGAAAGGAAGAGTGGAGAAGGTCAAAACCATTGGGGAAGCTTGGAGACTATTTAAAAAGACAATCCTAGAAGCTCAGAAAAAATATATACCGCAGGTTAGGAAAGGTACAAATAGGTATAGAAAAAAGCCTGCATGGTTAACAAATAAAGTAATGGAAGCTGTAAAAGGTAAGAAGGATTCCTTTAAGCGGTGGAAAGCTAGTCTTAGTGAGGTTGATAAAAGGGAACACAGACTATGGCAAATAAAATGCAAGTCTGTGATCAGGCAAGCAAAAAGGGAATATGAGGAGCATATCGCAAAAACATAAAGACCAACAATAAAACTTTCTTCAAATACATTAGAAGTAGGAAGCCAGCCAGGGAGGCAGTGGGGCCCTTGGATGACCAAGGGGTAAAAGGAGTAGTGAAGGATGATAGGGAAATGGCTGAGAAGCTGAATGCATTTTTTGCCTCTGTCTTCACTGTGGAAGAGGAGAAGTGTTTGCCCACTCCAGAAGCACCGATTTCGGGAGGGGGTTTGAAAGACCTGAATCAGATTGCGGTAACAAGAGAGGAAGTCCTCCGACTGATGGACAATTTAAAAACTAATAAATCACCAGGCCCGGATGGCATTCATCCGAGAGTTCTGAAAGAACTCAAATGTGAACTTGTGGATCTCCTGACAAAAATATGTAATCTTTCTTTAAAATCTGCCTCCATTCCTGATGACTGGAAGGTAGCTAATGTCACTCCCATCTTTAAAAAGGGCTCCAGGGGAGATCCAGGAAATTACAGGCCAGTCAGTCTGACATCGATACCGGGTAAGTTGGTGGAAACTGTTATTAAGGAAAGAATTAGTAGGCACATTGATGAACAAAAACTATTGAGGCAGACTCAGCATGGGTTCTGTAAGGGAAGATCTTGTCTCACTAACCTGTTAGTGTTTTTTGAGGGAGTGAACAAACATGTGGACAAGGGGGACCCAATAGATATTATTTACCTTGACTTCCGGAAAGCTTTTGATACAGTTCCTCATCAAAGGCTCCTAAGTAAGCTCAATAGTCATGGGATAAAAGGACAAGTCCTCTTGTGGATCAAAAACTGGCTTATAAATAGGAAACAGAGAGTGAGTATAAATGGGAAACTTTCTCAGTGGAGGGTGGTAAGCAGTGGGGTACCACAGGGATCAGTACTCGGTCCGATGCTTTTTAACTTGTTTATTAACGATTTGGAATTGGGAGTAAGCAGTGATGTGGCTAAATTTGCAGATGACACGAAGTTGTTCAGGGTGGTGAAAACCAGGGAGGATTGTGAGGCACTCCAAAGGGATCTGTTGAGGATGGGTGAGTGGGCGTCAACGTGGCAAATGGGGTTCAATGTGGCCAAGTGCAAAGTGATGCACATTGGAGCCAAAAATCCTAAATATAAATACACATTGATGGGGTCTGATCTGGCAGAGACTGACCAAGAGAGAGATCTTGGAGTCGTAGTGGATAACTCACTGAAAATGTCTACACAATGTGTAGCTGCAATAAAGAAGGCCAACGCTATGCTGGGGATTATTAGGAAGGGAATTGATAACAAATCAGCCAGTATCATCATGCCCCTGTATAAATCATTGGTGCGACCTCATTTGGAATACTGTGTACAGTTCTGGTCACCACATCTCAAAAAGGATATTATAGCATTGGAAAAAGTGCAGAGAAGGGCAACTAGAATGATAAAAGGGTTGGAACACCTTCCCTATGAAGAAAGGTTAAAATGCTTGGGGCTCTTTAGCTTGGAGAAACGACGGCTGAGGGGTGACATGATCGAGGTTTATAAGATTATGAATGGGATTGAGCAGGTTGAGAAAGAAGTACTTTTCTCCCTTTCTCACAATACAAGAACTCGTGGGCACTCTATGAAATTGCTGAGCAGTCGGGTTAGAACAGATAAAAGGAAATACTTCTTCACCCAAAGAGTGATTAACATATGGAATTCACTGCCACAGGAGGTCGTGGCAGCTGCAAGCATGGACAGTTTCAAGAGGAAATTAGATAAACATATGGAGCAGAAGTCCACCAGTGGCTATTAGCCACAGGGTATAGAATGAGAACTCTCAGTCTGGGGCAGGTGATGCACTCTATTCTTGGTGCTGGAGGGGGCAGCAGTGGGAGGGCTTCTGGTGCCCTGGCCCCACTGCTGGACCTCCTGATGGCACCTGGTATATTTTGGCCGCTGTGTGACAGAGTGTTGGACTAGATGGGCCATTGGCCTGATTCAACATTGGCTTCTCTTATGTTCTTATGTTTATGTTCTTAAGACCCTAAGACCAACGTCTGGCACCCAGAGTGGCCTATGGCCCCCGATGGTGGATGGTCAGCCACACTGTAAGGTTGCTAGGATCCTGGACTCTCACTTCTTTGCAGTATTTGGTTGAATGGATGGTTCACCCGGCTACACTCCTTACCAGTCTCCCGCCCTTGCCTAGACTGTTAGCTTTTTCCCGCCCTTGTAGGAGGGTGCTTATTGGCTTTTACACATCAGGGGTTCCAGTATGATTGGGGTATAATTGTTTAACTCATGCACTTTGAGTTATTCCTGACACAAGCACTCATGGAATGTCCACTACTCTTATCAATAAACTGAATCTATTCAAGATCCTGTGTGTTGGTACTGAATTCTTGGAAATCCTGACACTAAGCTGTGGAATCCTGAGAGCAAAAATTCTACTTTGTGAGTGACTGACATTAAAGTTGTGAGAGAATAATCTGGCTGCTGCTAAATTAGTTTGCTCTGGAGCCATCCTTCTTGAGCTAAGACAAAAATGTGTGAACCGGAGGCTAAAAAACTGTGAGCTAGCTCACACTAACTCAGCTTACAGGGAACACTGATGAGGATCCCCTTCTTGGGTCCTGGAATGAGAATGGCAGGATAAATACCTTTAAAATAAACAAACTGACAGGACCTAACTTCCCATTTGAACCCTTTGCAATCCCTTGCTGACAGATACGTGGCTAATGTGGCATGTTATACACTACCAAATCCTGCACCATTCAAATAATAAATGGAGGCACAAAAAAATCATATGACTGGAGAACTGTATTTTCCCCCAATTGCACATGGGTGCTGGAAAAATGGAACAGGCCTGCAAAAGAAGTGAAAGAAAACCTGCAAGGGATTCTGCAGAGCAAAATCATCCTAAAGCTCCTGATCAGACCCAAAACAACCAAGTGCCTTCTGGCATCTTAAAAGCTAACACCTTTACTGAGGCATATGCATTTCTGAACCAGTGTTCACAGTTTCCTCTTAACTCCCTTTCAGACTCCTACAGAAGAACTACATTTGAGTGACAGCTTAGAGAACAACAAGATTTGGGGGGTATAAGCTTTCAAGATTCAAAGCTCACTTGGTCAGACTCAAATCTAAGGCCTATTATGCACGCACAGCTTAGTGCAGAGAATCTGAGCAGTCAAGCCCTTAAGCTTGACTTCGGATGCTGTGCCTGCAGTATACACCATACTTTTTCTCCGGTGTAATTATTCTGCATCCCAGAATAAATACATCAGGCACTGCTGCTGCCTTCTTGTGCTGCCTGGTTTAAACTGGGCAGCACGAGAAGGCAGCCAGCTGGCCCCATTATGCATGTGGTGAGCCGATGGCTCCCAGCAGGCACAGTTCGGTGCTGTGTCCTCCTTGTCACCTGGTTGAAACTAGGTGGTGGGAGAGGACAGCCCAGCCAGGCTTGCTGTGTATGTGGGGAACTGAAGGCTCCTGGCAGGTGCAGCTCAGAGCTGCTTTCTTGTGCTGCCCAGTAGAAACCAGGCAATGGGAGAGCACAACCCAGCTGGACTCACTATGGGTGCAGGAAGCCAATGGCTCCCAGCAAGCTGGGATGTGCATTCAGTTCGTCTGAACTGAATGTACCCCCAAAAATGGCCCATTCGGGCCCCTTTCGAGCTGCTGCAGGCCAATTCAGATTTGGTGGCAATTTGGCCCCATTATATCCTATGGGTCATTGAAATCAATGGCAAAAACATAGGGTATATTCTGGGGGCTGGAGGGGAGGGGGATGTGGGAGAGGCTCCAAACTCGCAGGGTAGCTGCTGGAGCCTCTCCCCAAGATAAGAGGAGGACACTTTCCCCATGAAGAAAGGTTAAGGCGCTTGGGGATCTTGGCTTTGAGAAACAATGACTGAGGGGTGGCATGATAAGAGGTTTACAAGGCTATGCATGGGAGAGAGCAGGTAGAGAAAGGAGTACTTTTCACCCTTTCTCACAAGACAAGAACTCATGGGCACTCAATGAAATTGCTGAGCAGTCAGGTTAGAAGTTAGAACAGATGAAAGGAAGTACTTCTTCACCCAAACAGTGATTAACACATGGAATTCACTGCCACAGGAGGCTGGAGCAGAACAGTGGTCCATCAGTGGCTGGTGTTCAGGAGCTGTTTTTTTTAAAAAAAAAAAACCTATAAGTAATCCAGTACTATTAAAAGAGGTGAGGAGGTTGCCCCCCTCCAGCACCAGAGCATAACTTGTCCCAGAGACCAAGAGTTCCTTCCTATCTATAGCCACTAGCCACCAGTGTTAATAGGGAAAGTGTCCTCCTCTTATCATTGTAGTTGCCCTTTTCTGCATTTTTTGCAGTGCTATAAAGATTCTTTTCTAAGTGTGGGTGGTGTGAGTGGTCCAATGCAGTTGCACCATCAATTTATACAAGGCAGGACCTGTATAAATGTTGGTCCTGCTGGTCTTTTGGGGTTTCTGTGTGGCACTGTGGCAAGCTTGCACTGCCACAGACAGTGCCACATGTTCTGGAGTGTGCCTCTTCTTCTCCTGGCAAACAAGCACCTCCCAAGACAGTTCACTTTCCCTGAGATTCTCTGGGAGAGTCTGACAGCTGGGTGCTGTCTGCTTGTCTGCCTTAAGTGCTGCTGGCTGGGTTTCCCCATTGGAAACAATGGAGGTAATGGGGGTAAACAGTTTGGGTGCCCATAGAATTGAGCCCACTGGTCTAATTGCTTTGGGATATGGGGGTTTATGCGGGGAGAGGCTCCCAAAGCTATCCAGTAAATTTGGAGCCTCTCTCTCAAACCCCTCCCCCCAGAACCACTAACAGCACCGTGGGGGAAAAGTAATTTTCCCCCACCATAGAGAACAATGGAGGGGATGGGGGCAACCTGTTTGGGGGCCCATAGAATTGGACCCCCTGGTCCAATGTTCTTGAAAATTTGTGGGTATCTTAAGGAGAGGCTCCAGCAGCTACCCTGTGAGTTTGGAGCCTCTCCCTCAAATCCCCTCCCCTCCAGCCCCCAGAATATACCCTATGTTTTCACCATTGACTTCAATGGCCCATAGGATATAATGGGGCCAAAACTGAGATTTGGCTGGCCAAAAGACTCCCAAATGGAAGACTCCCAAATCAGCTTAGACTGCCAAAATTGACATGCGGGAGTCTTTCTGCTGCTGAAATTGATTCTGCCCGATTCGGCCAAATCTGAATCGGGCTGGTTTTTTTTGTTTGTTTGTTTTTTGCACATCCCTACCAGCAAGCACAGCTCAGTGTTGTGTCCTTCTGACATCTGGTTGAAACCAGGCAGTGGGAGAGGACAGCCCAGCCAGGCTTGCTCTGTGTGCAGGGAGCTGAAGGCTCCTGGCAGGTGCAGCTCCGAGTTGCTTTCTCGTGTTGCCCAGTAGAAACCAGGCAAGGGGAAAGCACAGCCCAGCTGGGATCGCTGTGCATGAGAGGAGTTGATGGCTCCTGGTAGGCTCAGCCCGGAACTGCCTTCTTGTGCTGCCCAGTTGGAACTGGGTGGTGGGAGAACACAGCCCAATGAGGCTCACTGTGAGTGGGGAAGCCAATGAATCCCAGCTGGTGCAGCTTGGTACTGCCTCCTGTTGCCACCCAGTTGAAACCTGGCAGCAAGAAAGAACAGCCCATCCAGGCTCACTGTGTGTGCAGGAAGCCAATGGCTCCTAGTAGGCATTGTTTTTTTTGCAGGTGGCATGAATCTAACAATGGTCTCCTATTACTAGACTTGTGCTGCTTCACTGATGCAAGCCTTTAGCAGAAGAGGGGAAAGAGTTATTTCTATTCTCCAGATGTATTTTTCTAATGAATTTTATAGTTTGTTCCCAGATATTTGGTCTGGACAAATGACATATATCTGAGGACATTAGCACCTGGGGTGGGGCTTTGTAGATAGGGGGGGAGTCTATGCAGAGGGGTAGGTCTAGTTGTCCAGGCCTGTTGCTCTCAACTGCAACTTTGCATAAATATTGCATTGCATGCTATTTACATTATAAGATGTGGGGTAAGGAACTGGAAAGTGGTGAAAAGTTTTTCCTCTTTCCCAGTGTTTCTTCCAGCTCTCTTATTGGCTGGACTGCAGTCCCAGTTTCCATAGGTCTGTGACACCATCACAGAAATGGAGAAGACTCTTCTGAGGTGTAGCAAAAGTTTCCTTATACATTCAATCCATATATAATATCATAGAAACAGGTAGTCCTAAATTACTGACTTTTTGAATAGATGACTGTTAATGAACAATTCAGGAGCAGAAAAAATATATTTGTGTATGAATTGCTTGAGATGAATCTTATAAACAGATGAGATAAACCAACAATGGCAGGAAAAGTGGCACAGATGGTCTTTTCCTAGTTCAAACATTTTGTACATTCTTGTATGTCTTTCTATTAAAGTGCTTTTTACTGAATTCAAATTCCCTCAGGAATTGCATATGGTACTTGGCATGTTGCCTCAGTGATCAGTACTATGTTCTTATGACTTAACAAATGTTTTCTTCATTATAGTGCAGTGCACTAGACTAATTAGTCCAATACAAGTAATTATTCACAGTTCAAATGAACTAGAGAAAGTAAATAGTACTTGGGTGAGCGGAATCTGTGCAGTACAGAATTTATTTTGGCAAGAGAATTTACAAGACAATTTACTGATACCGTTGCCCTCTCCAGGGTGTCCTCCCCCCATACTCATACACTGAAACCTGTGTTTTTTGCACTGCAAGATCATTGGGCTTTTAGATGCTAGAGACGCAGGGGAAATCCAGCCAGTTCAATATTAAAGAAAGGTCTCTCATTTAAGACAAGTCCTCCACCTGCTTTCAAGAGGAAGTAGCCTGTCTGCTCTAGGAGAACATTAACTAAGTCTCCTTTGTTTGAGCATCCAGAGTTCCTCATACCCATGGCCATAAGAGACAAACCAGGATTGCAGGACTATAGCCAAAGATCCCAGGACCTCCCTGACAAAGCAAACTTCCCTGATAATTTGATCATAAAGCCAAACACAGCACCTCCTGACCTTTGTTAAATGGGCCTTGACCATTCTGTCCCTTGGATAATTCAATCATAAGCCCAAGAAGAGTCAACCCATTTTCTGGCCATTGTTGGCAGATATGAGTCATGTCTGCCACCCAACATAAATCAATAATCTGAACCTGGCCCATTTCCTGTCCCCATTACATCATCCTGGTACATCCTCTGGTCAATAAAAAGTTTGAACTGTCCTGTGACATAAGTTGCTGTAGACTTTCCGGGTTGTGTGGCCGTGGTCTTAGCATTGTAGGATCTGATGTTTTGCCAGTAGCTGTGACTGGCATCCTCAGAGGTATATCACAGAAAGATGGAGTACTTTCTGTGTCAAGGTGAGCAGAAAAATGGTAGGCAGGTAATTTATATCTACTCTGGAAGGTGGGGCTGAGTCATTATCTTGTTGTAGTTCTCCAGGCTATGAACATGCTAATGAGGGAGCTTTCCTGAGGAGGTTCTTTTGTCTATGGATTGTTTCCTGAGGAGGTTTCCTGTTTCTTGAGGAGGTTCTTTTGTGTGTGGAATGGCTACTGAAACTCTTATCTTTAGTGCTACTGTCAGCTGTAGACAATAAATCTACAGCAACTAATGAACTCCGGCCATGAAAGCCTTCAACAACATATTGTCCTGTGACACCTGAATACTGAACTCTGCATCAGGAGGATCTCAGATCCTGAAGTTGCACCTGTGGGCAGGGCAAGTCCCAACAGCAGGAAGCCAGATCTTCACTTCTTGTCCAATATCATCCGGATTAAATTTGGTCAATAGCAGGGCTACTCCACTGACACCTAGGGCAATCTAGGTTCATAAAAATGGCATCTCACCCCCTCCATTTTTGTAGTTTATTTATTTGTTTATTTATTTATTACTTTCAATTTATATCCCGCCTAGCCACGAACTGGCTCAAGTTCTGTTCCCAAACCTTTCAGTACCATGACCATGAAATTCCTCTTCAAGACAGATGGAATACGTTTTCTCCTCTCCCTCACTGTGGTTTCCTTTCCAAATTTATCCTTCTACATCAGGGGTGTTGAACTCATTTGTTATGAGGGCCAGATCTGACATAAATGAGACCTTGTTGGGCCATGTGTATCATAAAATGTAATGCTAGGTAGCGGAGATATAAGCTTTATAAGGGACAGAAATACAAAGGGGTTTTTTCCACTTAAAATACTGGATACATTCCACTTAAAATACTGAATACATTCTCCCTTTCTTGGATGGTCTGCCCTACTGCCAGCTGGTCCTTCCTCACTGTTTCCTTTCCCTTTTAATGCAGAATTCTTTACTTATTTATCAAACTTTACATTCTGGTCTCTTCAGGGCAACCCCTCACCTTTCTCTTCTCTCCATGTTAGTTTGCCTTGTACTAGTCACATGGGAAAAACTCAGTTTGGAGTAAAAGTAACATTAATTGGGTATTTAGCATAAAGTAATCCGGACACCCGGATTGTGTAATTGGATTGTCATATAGAAATGGCCATAGTACTATTGCAATTACTCACTGTCTTGTACTTTTGTCTTGATTCTCTGCTTTCTATTCTCTATCTGAATAGGAGAGTAAAGGAACATGCTGGTTAAGTGCTTATCTCCATTTCATCTTTCTTTTCTCAAGAGTTTATTATGCAAAACTGGAAGCCGCATATTTTTCAGACTAAAAGATTCCTTTTTGTCCTGAAATTTGTGTTCTAGTTCTTTTGCATGTATGGTACTGGCAGGCCTGACACGGGGACTGATTTGGGTAACAACAAGCATGCAGGATGGTATGCTCATAACACCCTCTGAACAAATACATCTGAGCTGGACTACAGGGTAGGGCTGTCTGCTCGGGCTCAAATGAAATCAGTGTTCAGAAAATGTTCTAGCTATTTTGGTTGTACACATGAAGCTACCTTATACTGAATCAGAACACTGGTCCATCAAAGTCAATACTGGATACATTTTTAAACATTTGTTTTTAGTGGTTTGGCATGGCTAACAAGCTACAGTACAGTTCAGCTGACCATGGATTTTCTTCCCTTGTTGTCAAACATTTTGATGGACGGGGGCCAGGAATGAAGCCAACAGGATCATACAGTTTAACAAAAATAAGTATATATCAAGGCATATTTCAAGAAAAATAATGATAATTTTCCTTCTATTTGCAATGCTGCCAGCAGATACTGTTTGTAGATACCGAAACATAACTGGTGCTGACGGTTTAAAAAGTAGGAAAAGTTACAATATTTAAAACACACTCTCAGCTTATGCTTCACATCTGTAATAAAGAGTATGTTGAACCATCTGACTTCTTAAGGAAGTTAATTCTGAAGAAGAAGAATTGGTCTTCTTTTAGTATATGGAAAATACAAACTAATGAGCCTTTGCGAAGATGACTGTTTGAAGTGATTCAGATTCTCTCAGGCCAGCTGTTGTAATTTAAGACAAAGATGGGTAAAGAGTGGGTGGTCTTCCACTGGTGGACCACTACCCAATTTCTTTTTAAAATATAAATCCAAATTGAAGCTGTACTGTTGATAATGGGATGGGTAACATGTCTCCTCTAAATCATGTCCCCAATTGAAAAAGCACTCCCTAAGGGTGTGTTAAGCCTTGATAGAATAATATGTATCCATAGTATCTCTCCCCCCCCCCGGCTAGGGTTTGAAGTAGCTCAGTAGGTCATTCCAGTTGGCAAAATAGTATGGGAACAAGTTAAACTCCTTCCCTGGCTGGACACATAGCATGTTCCAGTCATAGAAGTCCAGCATCATGTGTCATTCACACTGTAACAGGTACAGAACCTCCCTGTAAGGGAAGCATTCCTTTTAAAACAGCCACTTGGAAACAAAGACTCTCTTTGCCTGTTCCAAAGCACCATATAAACCACTGAATGGCAGGGCTACACTGAGATGACTACTCTCTTTGATACCCAATCTCTATAGGTTACCCTCCCCAACTGAAGAGAAGCCAGAAGTTCATTTGTTTCTAGGTGTCCCAGCCAAAGATGACATCTGTTTATCATCTAAGACTGCTATTTAAAATCAACCTAGTTATTCTTGAAATGAGTAAATATGAAAGAATCACTATAAATGAACAGAAACCAAAATACATACATGTAATTCCTTATTCCTTATTCTATCTAAAGATTAAAAGCTAAAATACAGTTTCTGAGATTCTCACTGAAGTGCTTTCAGAAAGATTAGACAGTCTCACGCAATCCACATCTGAGAGACCCAAATGACCACACAACAACTTTCCAGTTTGTCACTGGTATGAGGTGAGCATTTATCTGAGTTTAGAAGGAATTTCCCATAGAAATACATATATTCATACTGTGAACTATTACATCAACTTGGGCAGAGATTTGAAGCATCTCTCCTCCAAGGGTGGAGCATCAAATAGACAGCTGAGAAAGTAAAACTTGTAAATGTTTTGCATATTTGAAAACAGCACCTGACTAGCTACTCTTGATCTGGAAATATAAAATACATTAGTTGACCAAAGGGATTGGGGGTTTTTTTTGTTTTGTTTTTATGTAGATTATATGTAAAGGAAGTCAGTCTGTTCCTGTTCTACAAAGTAATGAAGTTTCTCATGCCTGGATTAATATTTTATTGTGAAACTGGAAGACTATCTAGAAGCAGAGTATTGTAATACTCATCAAAGAAGAGGATTATTATTTTTTTTACTCTGGCCAATACCCAGGTATGTCATTCTTTAATTTTCAGACCAACAGTGAAAGGCTATTTGGTTTCCCTTGACAAAAGAATTCTTGTCCCAGGTAGTACAAGACCTGCACATCTTGTTACTTACAAAATAAAATGAAATCTGTCAGCTACTTTGGTGGCTCAGAAGGGTCTTCATAAAACCCTTAGTCTTTGTGCCTGCTAGAAGTATAGTTGAAGGAGGTCAAGAACTCAATAGGTCATAATAAAAGACTGGGAAGTTACAATGCATATGGCTAAAGCTTGTTGTATGTAAATAGTGGAAGGGTATTCCTAGCACAAAATGGCATACATCATTCCCAAAGATGCATGGACAATTGTGCTTTATTGGGTATAGCTGATGTGGGGCTACATTCAAATTATGTTTGAGTGGACCTCTCTGGCACTAATTGCAGCAACTGTCTTCATTGAGTAGTCCACTCCTACTAGTTAGATTAGAAGGCTGTCTGTAATCAAGATCAGGCTTTCTACCCAACACTCACAAGAAAGAAGGATCATCTTCTAGGCAGCCTGTAGAGTTTGAGGATATGCTAGATAGGTTTTATTTAGGAGTCCTAAGAGAAAATGATTCTAGAAGTGATTATTGTAAGGGTTTCTTTTTCTATCTAAACCCTGAAGGTATTGCTATTCAAAGGACTGGACAAATTTAGCTACATGTTAGGTCTTGGAAGTTTTAGAGGTAAACAATGGAATGTTCTACATGGTAGCTGAAAACAGATAAGTGCATGCTTTCTGGGAAAAGGGGCTTTTTTAAAAAAATTATTGAAGAACTATATTAGTCCCAACCAACAAAGAGGTACATAAAAGACTGCAGTCACATGCGCCAGTTGAAGCGGAAAGGAAGTGAGGCTATTCCCTCCAGAGGAATTTGACACGCAGTTGTGAGATCACACCCCGCTTTGTAGGTGTGGGTGCAGCCCATCACTGTGTGATTAGATGCAACTGCAGGTGAGTCCGGGTTTTTTTTGCCGTTTGTTTCCCATGCGTATAAATGAGGAATTACACCCCCTATGGAGTATGTGGTGATGTGCATACTGTGAAGGGGGGGGATGACACCAAGCCAGGATGGCCTGATCAGACTATACAGACAGCTTGAGAGCGTGCTTGAGTGATCAGACAGCAGAAGGTCTGTCCATGGCCCATCGAAACCCATTTACTACCAGACTCTCCCCAGTGTCTTTTAACTTTGCATCTGTGGCAGAGCAGCACAGGTTGCCAACGACTGCAGGACGCTTCCCAGATGTTGCTGTCTGATCGCTCCCTTTAGATCCATCAGGCATTCGTACCTATGTCGGATCTAAAGGTAAGTGTGCTCATAGCCAAATTGTATTTAACATAATCTAGTGTTTAAGCTAAATTATACATTTGGCATGGGCACTTCTGAAACTGGGCCTGTTCCTACTGTTCAAGAAAGCAGGGACACAGCCAGGATGGGACCAGTGTGCATCATCCCACTTGAAGCACTGATCTATCATATCTACAGTGCATGAAATTAAAGGACTAAGAATGGTATAATTCTGCATAAGATTGCTCTAGTGAGCATGTTTTCCCCATGTTAATTTATGACTTGATATCTTCAATTTAAACAATGTGTTGAGAAACAAAATTTTCTGATTAAAATGTGGTCATATCCAGGGCTCTTTTTATAGCAGGAACTCCTTTGCATATTAGGTAGTACACCCCTAATGTAGCCAATCCTCCAAGAGCTTACAGTAGTCCCTGTAAGAAGAGCTCTGTAAACTCTTGGAGGATTGGCTACATTAGGGCTGTGTCGCCTAATATGCAAAGGAGTTCCTGCTACAAAAACAGCCCTGGTCATATCTGATGCTACCCCCACCTAGAAATTATCCAGATCCAATCTGCCCAGCTCTATCCATTCAAGATTATTATTATTATTATTATTATATTTTTCGTGTTCACACATGTAGTGCTTAAACAATCTGGGGCGGGGGGATCCCTTTGTAGCTACTGTGTCTTTGAATAGGACAGGGTACTTTAAAGTAATAAAAGGTAAGCCAGGAAGGTTATTTTTCATTTAAATGATGGCACTATTCATAATTTCAGCTATGAATTTTAGAAGTCCTATCTAAAGCTTGGTATAGCCTGCCTCATCAGATCTCAAAAGCTAAGTATAGTTGGTACTTGGATGGGAGACCTGCAGGCAAGATTCTGTGGAGTGAGGCAAACCACCACTGCTTCCTATTTGTCTTGAAAGTCCCTTGCTGGAGTTATCATAAGTTGGTTGTAACATAACAGCACTTAACATATATATTTAACTTGTACTAACAGTTTATAACTACTAAAACTGTTTAAAAACAGAGCTGGGTAAGAAAGTTATAGAAGTCCTGGTGGGTTAGAGAAAATTACTGAGTTTTTACATTCATTTTTATAAAGATCCACTTAGAAACATGGTAGTCCTATCGAGTACACAACTTATGACCCTGGTATATGTGGGAACTGTCTGGATTTTTGCATTTGTTAGCTGGATTTATGTTTTCTGGTCTTGATGCCCCTTTTCTGACATCAAAAATAATCATTTGGTAGATGCACATATTATAATCATATCAGAGATCAAAATGATATCATTTGGCCACACTTGTATTGTTGGGACCACTATATAGGCATATTAACAGTTGTTATTCCAGGGATTCTGCCAAGGAATTTGGATTGTTTTTAGCAAACAAGAAAACAGATAGTCTTATCAAAAGTCTCATTCTTGAGCACTGAATAGATCTAAAGAGAATGCAAAACTTAACTGGAATGCCAAGAAGATCCACATGATTGCTAGTTATTGACTCAGAGATGATAACAAAACAGAATATGTTAAATTAATACTACTCACTGATAAGAACATAAGAACATAAGAGAAGCCAATGTTGAATCAGGCCAACGGCCCATCTAGTCCAACACTCTGTCACACAGCGGCCAAAATATACCAGGTGCCATCAGGAGGTCCAGCAGTGGGGCCAGGACACTAGAAGCCCTCCAACTGCTGCCCCCTCCAGATTGGACAGCTGAAACTTGATTTTTTCATAATACAACAACTACAAGCGTGGCTCTTTTTGTAGCAGGAACTCCTTTGCATATTAGGCAACACACCCCTAATGCAGCCAATCCTCCAAGAGCTTACAGTAGCCCCTGTAAGAAGAGCTCTGTAAGCTCTTGGAGGATTGGCTACATCAGGGGTGTGTCGCCTAATATGCAGAGAAGTTCCTGCTACAAAAAGAGCCCTGACTACAAGCCAGATTTTTGCACAGTCATTGGCTCTCTATGTATAAAAATAAGTTTTAAAAGAGGATTCATTTTGTAAGACTAATGAGGCAATTAAAGGAACACCTGGTCTTTTGGGTTGCATATTAATGCAAATTCTTTGGAAATGTTGCACTGTGGCTTTAGATAATATCCAACATGGAATAGATATTTATTCACAAAAAAACTACATGGCAAAAAGACCAAAAAGAATGAAGCCTAAAGTCCTCTAGTAGGTGGAATTTGGGATTGGCAATTACAAATTTTGTTGCTGACCTCACCCTTCCCCTTCTTATTACAGCCTATTCCACACAGCTTTTCATTTGTATGCTGGACCAGACCAACAATATAGGCATTTTATTTTTATTTCCCCTCTTCAGAGTCCTGCTGAAGAAGGCTTACAGTTAAAAACAGTAGAAATGAAAAACAAGACAAAACAAAAAACCCAAGCCATTCAAAAAATTAGCCATGAGACATAAACTTCATAAAAAGCTATTTGTAAAACAGAAGCAGACTCAGTGGCGGTTCCGCAGTGGTGGAATGAATTCCTGGAGGAGATCAGGACCCTGCAGGACCTCCTACATTTCCACAGGGCCTGTAAAATGGAGCTCTTCCACCAGGCCTTCAATCAGGAGCTGCACCAAACACCTGAGAACTGACCCTGTGCCCTGGCCTACAACTTACAGCCTGTGCTCACCACATACATAATCAGATCAACTGATTATGTCATCATGACTGCCACCTAAGTAGTGCCATTAATCTTGAAACTTCTGCTCTTTCACTTTACTTGAATATTGTCCCAGCACTTTAGGATAACTAATATTTAATTGTTATGGTGTTTTTATGAATGACTTTAACTGTATTTATATATGTACTTTTATGTAAGCCACCCTGAGCCTGCCTCAGAGGGGAGGGTAAGGTATAAATTGAATGAATAAAATAAAAATAAATAAAAAGCTGAGAAGATAAAACCCCTAATTAAAAGCCTGGATAAAAAGATAGGTTTTAGCTGGTGCCTAAAAATAAAGTAGGTGCCAGCCAAGCTTCAAGGGGGCGGGCATTCCAAAAGTGAGGTGTCGCCACAGAAAATGCCCTGTCTCTACCTTCTACCCACCTCACCTCTGGAGGCAGGAGCACACAGAGCAGGGCTTGAGAGGCAGGTATTAACTGGAAGCCTGGACAGTGCGGGAGGAGATGGCCCTTCAGGTACCCTGGCCTAAAGCGGTTTGGGGCCTTAAAGGTCCTTTAGGATCTTAAGGGGCCAGAAATCTAAATTGTGCCCAGAAACAGATAGGTAACAAGAACTAGCCAGTCACTTAGAGTACCAGGCTTTTAGGGATGCCACATCAGAAGGAAGTGAATTTCTGTGTTTATCTTTACATTGTTCATTTCAAATACCAAGTAAATAAGAATAAACATTTATGCTCATTTTTTCTCTACATTGAATGTAATGAAGACCACCAAACTAGGCTTGTCATTCCCCTGGGGAAGGTGGGAGATTGCCTGTTTTAGGGGCTCCTGATCTGCTGGCCCAGATCCAGCTGGCAGGGGAACCCTGCCCCCAAGTGCTGGGATCATGCCAACATGCCTGGTGCAATGACATCACCCATTATCCTGGGTATGTTGCTGGGGGGATGCTCTAGCACTTGGTCTAAAAACTCTATGGTACTATAGAGTTTCTGGCTGAATGCTAGAGCATGCCCCTGGTGACATGCCCTAGCATGATGATATCACTTCTGGGTGATGTCATTGCTGCACACGCACTATGCACATGTGCCAGAAGATCCCAGAGAGGAAGCCCTATCCCCCCACTGGCAGCAGGTAGGCACCTGGCAAACCTACACTAAACTAATAGTTCATATGCACCAAACTCATAGTGCATCTAGGGTGCCAGAAACCTTTCAGCTAGCCCTATTTGTGTAGGTCTGACAATTCCTGGTCAAAAGGGGATCTCTCTTCATTCATGTACTAGTGGAAAACTTGGTAAGATCTGCCCTTGAACTTGGATCTAAGTGATTGAGATTCATGGTCTACAATGTTACAAGTTTATTGTGTGGCCTTGGCCAAGTCATTATATCCTACCACCAGTTACTCGAATATGTTGGGGAAAATAGTCAAAAATACTTAAATACTCAAAGTTTGCAATGGATCTTTGCTTCACTGAAGAGGAGACATTACTTTCTTTGTAAAAGCTTTATTTCTAACGGATAAAAGGTACACCTACAAACAAAAGAGCTATTTAGAGCTACATTGTTACATGCTACAGCTACAAACACATGATCACACAACAATGGAGAATCATCTTCTTCTTGAACCCTAGAAGGAAGTCACCTGAATACATTAACCAATCAATGCGAATTAACTTTTGTGGGATATTCTTGCATTGGCTGTCTGCCAGGTCTCCTTCCAGGTCAGTCTAAACAATGGTACATAAGTTAAACAAGCTAACCCTATAATGGCTGGAATCTGGCCCTTGCACCCCATACATTTCCAACAAAAAATGAAATAAATTTTCTTCACAAGACTGATTGTGGAAATGGAGATTGCCAAAGGGTGTAATTAATAAATGGCAGTACTGGAGAAGACAATAATGCTAGAAGAAGAGGAAAACCCAACATGAGATGGACTGACCTTATAAAGGAAGCCTGGGCTCTCAGTTTGCAAGACCTGTGCGAGGCTGTTAACAATAGACATTCTGTAGGACATTAATTCATAGGGTCATCATAAGGTGGAAGCGACTTGATGGCACTTAACACACACACAATTTATTTCTTTAAAACATTTATTAGCCACCTTTCTTCCTCACAGAGCTTAACATTCTTTACAACATAGATAAAACACATAAATACATTAAAACATAAAGAGAAGAGAAAGAAGAGATTAGATTTATACTCTGCCCTTCACTACTGAAAGAAATCTGAGAGTGGCTTACAATCTCCTTTCCCTTCCCCTCCCCACAACAGACACCCTGTGAGCAATGCTCCTTCTAAGCTGTGGAGTCTTGTGAGCAAAAATTCTACTTTGTGAGCTATTGGCATTAAAGTTGTGATCGAGCCATTTGGCTACTGCATGAATTTTATCTGGAGCCATCCTTCCTGAGCTAAGACAAAAATGTGTGAGCCAGAGGATAAAACAATGTGAGCTAGCTCACACTAACTCAGCTTAGAGGGAACACTGCCTGTGAGGTAGGTGGAACTGAGAGAGCTCTCTTGAGAACTGCTCTTGAGAGAACAGCTCTAAAAGAACTTATGACTGACCCACAGTCATGCCAGCAGCTGCATGTGGAAGAGTGGGGAATAAAACCTGGTTCTCCCAGATTAGAGTCCACACTCCTAACCACTACACCAAACTGGCTCTAAAATTTTAAATTAGAACTCTGGACTGGTAGTAAACTTAACTAAATGCAGTCCTAAATAAATCTGTCTGTAACTGGCTCATAAAAATTGAAAGTGAGGGGGCTAGTGAGGGGGTGAGGTGGTTAGGTGCACCTCCCTGGGGAGGTTGTTCCTTTATCATGGGGCTCCCACTGAAAATGCACTCTCCTGTGTACTTATCAATTAAGCTTTTTGATTGTGGGGGACAGTCAGGAGGGCCTCTTCCTGTGATCTTAATTCCTGGGCAGGAACATATGGGACAAGACATTCCTTCAAATACCTTGGTCCCATGCCATGTAGGGTTTTAAAGGTCAAAAACAACACCTTGAATTGGGATCAGGATTGGATCAGTAGCCAGTGTAATTGCTATAATATCAGAGTCAGATGATCCGGGTAACTGGCCCTAACCAGCAGATTGAAATACTTGCAGGAGAAAAAGGAAAGGGGAGGCTTAGGTCTTCTAGATTGGAAATTGTATTACAAAGCAGTATCTTTAACCTGGATCAAGGACTGGGTGTGTTTAGATAATAAAAAATTGTTGGAGGTGGAAGGTCACGATCTGGTAAGTGGTTGGCATAACTATTTGTGGTACCATAAGGTAACAAAAACAAGTCCCTTTGTACTATAAGGGGCTCTTTATTTAAGACTTGGAAGGATTTCAGGAAAGACTTTTATCCAAAAATCCCTAATTGGTTGTCGCCCATTGAAGCTTTTACTAAACCCTCATTATTTCTAAACTACCCTAAGTGTAGATACGTAGATATGTTAAACAAGGAAGGTCAGCTGATTCCGGACGAAGAAATGAATAAAAAGGATATTAAGTTAACGTGGTGGCAAAAAAATATGTTAAGATCTAGATGGGTTAAGGATAAAAAAGAAGGGATTTGCATAACATCAATGTATGTGGACAAACTATGGATATTGACAGATGAAAAAATTATTGGTAAACTTTATAATTTGCTTATAGAAAACAAGATGCAGGATGAATGGGTGAAGCCTCAGATGATAAAATGGGAGAAGTATATTAAGAGAAAGATTGAATTTGAAGAATGGGAAAGGTTTTGGTCCAGTAATATAAAAATATTAAAGGAAAGTAAATATAAGGAAAATAGTATTAAAATGTTTTATATGTGGCATTTAACTCCAGAGGTGCTCAATAAGATAAATGGTAGTATTGAAAAAAAATGTTGGAAATGTAAACTGGTCACAGGCGATTATTTTCATATTTGGTGGTTATGTAGGAAGGCTAAACAATATTGGAAAAAGGTTAGAAGAATGATTATAGACATTGTCTCCAAGGAGTTGACTTATAAACCAGAATGTTTTTTGCTAGGCATGTTGCCAAAAACTTGGAATAAATATGAGATACACTTAACAACACATATTTTAACGATAGCTAGAATTGAATATGCAAAAGTATGGAAAGAATCAAAATACCAACAGAAGAGGTAATACAAGGTAGATTAATTGAAGCGGCTGAACTAGAGAAAATTTCTTTTATTATACAAGGTAAAAGTGATGAAAAATATGAAAAATATTGGGGAAATTTGAAAGTATGGTTAAGTAGGAGAGGTTAAAGATTGTGGCCTTTTTATTTGGGTCAAGGCGAAATATCTGGTGTTTATCTGTAAATTGTAAGAATAATGTATAGAATGAATATGGATGTATTGTTATGGAAAGAAATCTAATTAAAGAAAGCGTGGGAAGGAGAGGAAGTGCCTGATACGTGGAGGGAAGCCCTAATTTCTTTGATACATAAACAAGATACAGAAGGAAACATGTTAGGAACTATAGACCGATCTCCTTATTAAATGTGGATTATAAAATATTTGCCTCTATTATGGCTGACAGATTGAAGCGTGTTTTAGCAAAAACAATCCATAAAGATCAGTCGGGATTTCTCCTGAAAAGACAGATAAAGCACAATATGAGGCGATTATTGAATGTGTTGGAGTACTATGAAGCTCATCTAGAAAAAGAAATGGGGGTGATTTTTGTAGACGCAGAGAAGGCCTTTGACAACTTGGATTGGATGTTTATAATAGAGACACTTAAGAGGGCCAGAGCGGGAGAACAATTTACTCAAACAATTCAAGCAATTTACTCAAAACAGAGAGCAGCAGTTATGGTAAATGGGGAATGGACTGAACAATTTCAGATACAGAAGGGTACGAGGCAAGGCTGTCCCCTCTCACCATTACTATATATTTTTGCTCTGGAAGTGTTAACAGAAGAGATAAGACAGAACCCAGAAGTGAAGGGATTGAAGGTTCATGGAGAACACTATAAACTATTAGCCTACGCAGGTGACTTGGCATTTATATTGGAGGAACCGAGGTCTTCAATCATGGAGTTAAATAAGCTCTTGAAAGAGTACGGGCAAGTGGCAGGCTTGAAGGTTAATATGGTTAAAACAAAAATTCTAACTAAAAATATGACTTTGGAGCAAAGAGAGCGTTTGCAAGAAGAGTCAGGATATAAACTCTGTGTGAAGGTGAAATATTTAGGAATCCAATTAAAGAACAGGTGCAGTTCATTGCAAGAAGATAATTATAGAGAATTGTTAAGAGCAACAAAACAAGATTTAGAAAAATGGAAGAATTTGAAGCTGTCCTTAATTGGAAGAATTGCGTTGATAAAGATGAATATTCTACCAAGATGGATCTTCCAAACGATTCCTGTCCTGAAAAACCTGGCAATACTGAAAGAGTTGGAGCAAACCACGTCCAAGTTTGTGTAGCAAGGGAAAAGAGCACGAATTAGACTTAAAGCGTTACAAGACTCAAAAGAAAGAGGAGGCCTGGCTTTGCCAAATTGGATATTATATTATAGAGCGGGAGCGTTGGCATGGCTTAAGGAATGGGTGATGCTGGAAGATAGAAGGCTTTTAAAGCTGGAAGACCATGATCTCTTAGAAGGCTGGCATGCGTTCTTGTGGGACGAGAAGGTGGCAGCATGTAAATACTTTAGACAACACTGGATACGGGATGCACTTGCAAGAGTATGGGAGACCATACGGAGGAGGTGGTTTGTTAAAACCTCTAGGTTGGTAGCCCCGGTAGAAGCAGTGACTTTACCTAGGTTATATTCTGAAGACCCACCGCAAAGATACCTGGATATTATAAATGCGAAGGGGGAGCTTGAATTGGGCGAGGATATTGGTTGGTGGCACAGAGTTCAGATTCAGTCAAGATATAAAAAAGATAAACAGAAAGGGTTTGAGAAGTCATTATCAGATATGGAGAAAATATTGTACGAGCCGGAAGAGAAGTTTATTAAAAAAATGTACGCATTGTTGTTGGCTGATTATATGATAGATGGAACAGTGAAAAACAATACTGTTCAATGGGCAACAAATTTTGGCTATAACATAGAGCTGGAACAGTGGGATCAAATACGGAAAATAAATGTGAAAATAACCAGGGTGGTTGCATATAGAGAAAACATGTATAAAATGTTTTATAGATGGTATATTACCCCAGATAGGTTATCAAAATTTCATGAAAAATGTTCTAATATGTGTTGGAAATGTAATGTCAAAGTGGGTTCGTTTTATCATATGTGGTGGACTTGTGAGAGGGTAAAAAAATATTAGATATGGGTGCATAGATAGATGCAGAATATTATAAAAAGTACTATTTTGTTTAAGCCAGAGGTATTATTGCTGGGAATACTTCCAAAAGAGGTGCGGAGAGAAGAGAGATATTTGATAACATATATAGCAACAGCGGCTAGAATTTTATATGCAAAGTACTGACGAACTATGGTGATACCAACTGAACAGGAGTTGATTGAGAAGATAATGGAAGCAGCAGAAATGGACAAACTGACTTTGATGTTGAAAGGATACGATGAATCAGCCTTTACAAACACTTGGCAACGCTTTTATGACTGGTACGATCGGAGAGAGAAGGATGGAGAGAAATAAGAAGGAATGGATATTATTAACTTTATGTTAAACTAGAATTGAATAAGTTAGAAAGTTAGAATTAGTGGATACAGAAGCAATGGTATGACCTGACCTGACAAGAGCCTTCTTCAGAGGTCAAATAGTGCAAAATACAATCAACAGAGTCCCTCTAACACATGTAAGGCGATCTGCAATCCTTCCTTATTATACAAAAGCCAGTTGGGGTGGCAAAGTTCTATGCCCAGTAAAATCAGTTCGCTTCGTGATGTGTCAATCACAAGTTGTCTCTATCCACTGGCTGCATTGCCTGAGTTCTCTCCCACCCACTGCAGCCTAGGCCACTCTTCTCTGATTGGACCAGCATTTCAACGTCATTTGCATATGGAAGCTGATTGGACTTCACTCCATTCCACACCTCAAACTCTCCCCCCCCGCAAAACAGTTGCAACTGTCAGTTGCATATGTGACGTGGTATATTCTGAGGTAAAATGTGTCCTCTCTCACAACACATCGCTTCCCCTTCAAAAGAAACAAACCCAACAACACAACCATGCCACAACACAAAAAAGACAGATCACACCACAAACAGAATACCACAAGGCAAAAAATGATAGGAAAAGGTGCCAGCAGTCACCCACAGATATGTACCCGAGAGCGCTTCAGAGGATGGTGTGCAGGTCCCAGGTTCATGTTATAAAAGCTGCCTGGGGGATTATGGACCATTCAAAGACTTTCTACCTTAACATACCTCATAGGGTTGTTGTGTGGATCATATGGGGGAGAGGAGAATGATGTCAGCTGCTTTGGTTCCCACTGCAGGGAAAGACTGCTCTTTCCTTATGCAGAGGCTGCCCGGGGGGGTGGGGGGGGGGAGATATGTAAACCTGAAGACAGACAGGCAGATAAAGGTAGGCTGATGGTTGCCTGGAAAAGACATAGGGTTGCCAGCTCCAGGTTGGAAACTTCCAGGATATTTTAGGGATGAAGCCTGCTGAGGGTGGGGTCTGAGGAGGAGGAAGAGGGGGACCTCAGACAGATACAATCCCATAGTCCCCACCCTCCAAACAACCCATTTCTTCCATAGAATACCAGGTGACAGCTGGAGAGCTCTTAAAGCTCTGGTGCTCATTATTTTAATAAATTTATTTTTTTTTTTAAAAAAAAGCTCTTGTTCTAATTCAAAGTGTTGTGGATGTGTTGCATTCTGGCAGGGGATGGCTGTGAGTGTAAAAAATGAATTATTGACAGAGTAGTGTTTTGGAAAATCTTTAGGAACTGTTTGATCCATTTACCATGGGGCACCCATCCAGAACCTCTGGCATTTTCTCAGTCTCCTAGCATCAAAACCAATTTAAGGCAAAATAGAGATATGGAAACTTTTCCATCCTCCTTTGCATCAATCTGTCTTTGTTGGCAACCCTAGGCCTGTCAACACTCTCAGGGTGACTTCATGCATTACTTCACTAGCCCTGGCTGCTTGCTCCTGTTCAGCCTCCCTATGGAAGCTGCCTGGGTGATTTTGGACTGGCCCCAGACTTTCTGCCTAACCTACCTTGCAGGGTTGCTGTATAGATCACAAAGAGGAGAATGAAGTAAGCTGATTTGCTCCCCACTAATGAGAAAGACAGAACTTTGCCTAGGAAGAGACTGCTGAGAGGGGAGGAGATAAAGTTGCCAACTTTAGGTATGGAAATTACTGGAGATTTGAGGGGTGGGGCCTGGAGAGGATGGGGTTTGAGAAGGGGGTGGGACCTCAGACAGATACAGTGCCATAGACTCCACCCTCCAAACCAGCCATCTCTTGGGGAACCATAGTTGCTACCCT
The DNA here is from genome assembly GCA_029375565.1 of Gekko gecko. Classification (NCBI taxonomy): domain Eukaryota; kingdom Metazoa; phylum Chordata; class Lepidosauria; order Squamata; family Gekkonidae; genus Gekko; species Gekko gecko. The sequence continues at coordinate 268,969,523 of JAPDNY010000001.1, forward strand.
CCAAGGAAGGGCTGGAGATCACTTAGAAATACAATTGCTATCCAGGAGGGAGGGGGAGGAGATGGAAAACTGAAGTCAGAAGGGAAAATAAAGGTAGGTTGATGGTTGGCTGGGAAGGAGATAGGCTTGCCAACTCCAGGCTGGGAAATTCCTGGAGATTTGAGGGGTGAAGCCTGGAGAGGGTGGAGTTTGAGGAGGGGTGGGACCTCAGACAGGTACAATGCCATAGACTCCACCCTCCAAACCAGCCATTTCCTCCTGGGGAACCATTTTTGCCAATTTCCAGGGGAGGGCTGGAGATCACTCAGAATAACAACTGCTCTTCAGATGGTAGAGATCAGTTCCCCTTCAGGAAACGGTAAGGTCTGTGTCATTATACCCTGCTGAGGTAATCACAGCAAATTGACGCCGAGTGCCCAAGGCCAGGGCACCAGCCCAGAGCTTCTTTCTAGAGCTTGTTGTATTTATTTCCACAGCGGGCCTTATTCCTAGTTAACAATAAATAAAATAGGACCAAAATTGGAATGCTGTACAGAAAGATAAAAATGTTTTAGATTAATATTTAATAATTCAATTGAAAATCCCATCCAATATTAAGAAATATTTTACTGTACCCAAATATACTTACTTCCAATTATGGAATTGAATGACACACCAAAAAGTTTCTATTTGGGGCCACCACAAGTATATCTGGCCTTGTGTCAGAAGTATACTGGAAATAATGTGTACCTGAAAATAAGGATAAAGATAAATTCCAAAATATAGCCAATAGTAAAGTCTATTAAATAAAAATATGAGAAATTAAAGAGAAAAATACCTTCCAGTTTAGGTCCTAAGAGTGCAAATAAAATGCCTTGTCAGGGACAATGTGCCATCAATATGTAACAGTGAAGACAGACAAATATCATGAACTTAAATAGTGTAATAGAAGATGAAGCAATGCTGATGTAGTGTCAGAGGTCACAAAGAGGGAAAAAAATTTTTGGACGGGTATGACATTGCAAAAAAAGACTTAGGTCGAATCTACATTTGCATTTTTAAATCAGTTTTGTGCTGCTGTGACGCCGTCAAACATAGAGAAAGACAGTGTCACAGCAGCACGAAACTGATTTAAAAATGCAAATGCAGCATGAAACTGATTTAAAAATGCAAATGTAGATTCGACCTTAAAGAGATAGTGCCCATATGTTGCAATGCTAATATAACAATGACAATGCAAAAAGACTTAAGGGGATAACACTCACACTGTGTTGCTGTCATGTCAGAGGTCATAGAAGGGGGAATTTTTTTAAAGGTATAACAGTACAAAAGAACTTAAAGGGATAATACCCATAGGCTAATATAGCAATGACAATGCTTCAGCTTATTCACCCTCATCTTACCAATTATTGATTCCAAGCACTGATTCAAATGTAGCTGAAATTTTACAAAAGGAATGAAAAATACCTTAGATGTCATATTTGTAAAGTACAGATTTATAATTCTAACCTTTTTGCATATATCCAGGGCTACATTTATGACTGCATTTAGTGGAAGATCTGAATGGAGCCCTATATGTTTTGTGTTCCATTCATGGCTAAGTTCATACACACAATCAGGGAACCCTGGAAAAAGCAGGGTTTCTAACTGCCCACGTAAAGGTTCTATGCAGAAGTCAGGGGGCCTCTAGGAGTTACCCCAGTCTTTTCTTTCCTGAACACAGCTCTACCAGTTTTCAAAATCTGAAACAGCTGTGGTTCCATATTTGTAGTATCATATTTGTGTAAATCATGTAAATGAACTTGCCATGGTTCTGAAGCCTTCACCTACCTACTTTGTGGCATGACACTATTAATTTAATAATTAATTATCATATGGCATTGTGTGCAGAATAGCCAGGAGATCCTAAAATTTTCTGGCAGCCACACGTTCTAGCTCTTTTAGTATTATGCACCACTAGATGGCAAGCTAGACTTGTTTTTAAGGCAACAGATGTTTCAGAGGTGGCTTGCCATTGCCTGCCTCTGCATCATGCCCCTGATATTCCTTGGAGGTTGCCCTTCCAACTAATAGCCAAGGCTGACCCCACTTAGCTTCTGAGATCTGACAAAAACCAGGGCAGGGTACAAGTCTTCTTATCTTGTCATATACATATATATATATATATATATATATATATATATATATATATATTTAATTTAACTTTCGATTTCATATATCGCCCTAACCCCCTACATGAGGGGGTGCTAAGCACATTTCATCCTAACTTGGGCCACATTGTACTGAGGATGGGGCTGCCTCCTGGCACCCAGGTGGAGGCTGGTGTTCCTTCTTTTTTTGGCTCGGCTCAGCTTTCTTCCCAGTGGTTCATCAGCTAGCTGTTCCTCCTGGTGCTCGGAAGGGCCGGCACATGATACATCCTCCTCTGGCCTCGGCTATGTCCTGTAGGCTCCGCCATGCCCGCAGATGACATCATCGTGCGCCTCCACTTCTGCCAACGACAGCCGCCCGATGTTACTGCTGGCCACTTCTGGCCCTGCTGCTGCTGCCTGCTATCGCCGTGTCACCACGCCATGCCGCCTCCACCGCCGGTATTCTGCTGCAGCTGATGTCCACCACCGCCATTGCCGTTGCTGCCACCGTCGCCTCCTCCACACACCTCCCTGGAGGAGGGTGCCCCCTACCCTTCTAAGGGTAGGTACCCATTTGTCTACTTGCATTATAAATACATTTTTGCTTTCAAGCCTCTAGGTGGGCGGGAGCTGGGACGAGGGTTGAGAGCTCAGTTCAACCACGGTAGGTCTCGAACAGCCATAGTGGCTGCACGAGTGATATTAATGCAGGCGTTTTACTGCTTGCGCCACCGCTCCCACTATAGTCCCATGATACCAGGCAGGGCCCTTTTTTTCTAAGCCAGGGACAAATTTAGGACATGTATTGCTCATCTCAATCATATTCTATGTACAAACCTCATGAAAGAAAAATATCTATTTCATGTCTATGACCATATCATAATAATGGGCTTGCAGCCCAGGCTGGGCACATTGAAGCTGAAGCTCCATTAAAATGTATCAGTTTTCCTTCCCAGTTTGGACCCTGACACTGGGAAGTGTCTGTAAATAATCCCATTACATGGGTGAAACCACTATCCAATTCAGGGCCATAGCCAGCAGGGGGGCTTTAGGGGCTGAGACCCCCATCAGATTTTTAGAGCCCCTCACCCCAATGTCCCCAATCTCCTCCTTTTATTCTAACCCCCCTTGCTTTAGTTCCATTCTGACCTGCTGACCTGTAGACCCACTGCCACAATTATGGATTCCTTCCTCAGGCTTCCTGGCTTACTTCCTCCTCCTTTGATTGGCCAGCGCAGCCTGTAAAATGCAGCCACATGGCTCCCATTCAGGAGAAAGTTAATTCTTTTGGTAGCCTTAATCCAGTGGAAGAGGGGCCCTCGATTCCTGCATCCACTGGGAGAAGGAGCAGCAGGCATGTAGGGGAGGGAGCAGGATTCTGGCAAGTGGAGCTGGCACAGGGCACCTACTATTGGAAATATGTGTGTTGCAAGGTCTAAATTCAGTTATTATAGGGTTAATGTGTTTACCTTGTGTGCTGTTGTTTAAACTAACCTGGAAGGAAACCTGGCACAAAGCCAATGAGGAGCTACCTGGTGAACAGAGGCAGGAATTTCACATTACCCTTTTGAAGCCAATTTGAAGCCGTTTTTGATCCGTCGTGGAGTAAACCGGTATAGGGCTGCCATTTCACACATGGCTTTCCCCTTCTGGTAAAGAGCTGGATCTGAAGCGGTTTGCCATTTTAGACTGCACCACTTTTCCCCCTCTTTTTCCCGCAGTTTTTTACCCATGCGGACAATCTCTGGCTTTTTTTTTTAATGTTCGCTTTAGACAGCTATAGCGCTATAGCACTATAACACAACACTCCAGGCATTCCAATGGAGTTGCTATATGCTGTTGCATTATAGCGTTATAGCGCTATAACGCAAACATCCCCCCCCAAAAAAAAGCCGGAGATCACCCGCGTGGGTGAAAAATGGTGGGAAAAAGTGCATCGGAACCGGGAGAGGAAACTGAAGACTACTTGGAAGCGGTTGACAGGTAAAATGCTTCAGCCCCATTTCCTAAATGGGACAGAAGCATTTGTGTGTGAAATTACAAATATATTCCGGTAGGGAAACCGTTCTAAAATGGTTCTGTCTGAATTGACAGACCAGAAACCGTTTGGGAACTGTTCCTCTTCTGGATTATATCGTATGTTTGAAATCCCTCAGGATTTTTCACCCCCAGTGCTGGGTCAGGCCATAGAAAGGCAGTACAGATGTTTCTGTTCTGCCTCTAATCAGACTGCTTTCAGGGCAGGCCCGCCCTCTCCTGCTCTGTTGATTTAAATTAAATTAAATTAAATTATTGACCCCCTCCCCAAAAATTCCTGGGTACAGTTCTGATCCAATTCAACATAGTTTTCGATTCAACTGTGATTTTGTTACTAAGGAAGACAGAAAAAGCTTGGCCTCTCAGCCTCTAGTTGGAAATCACTGGTCTACATGTGTGTCACTTACTTTCCTCCAAACTGCATAATGTCTGGTCTAGCAACTAATTTTACATTTCAAAGCCTTTGCATTTTACACAATGCTTACTTACAGATTTGCTACTTAGTATTTTTGACACAGTATTTCATTTTCAGTTATACCTTAGGCAATTTACTCCTAGCTCAATGCTTAATAACTTGTTAGCATTGTCTATTTCCAATGAGTTATAAATGATGGCATTAATTGGGTGTTGAACTGAAAATGCATTATGCATGTTGTCCTGCCAACTGGGAAGAATATAATTTGCATCTGCATATTCCATTTTAATAAGTAGCAAATATATACAATTGCAAAACAGGATTGAGAACATCCTTTTTATTGGAAAAAATAATTGCACCAACAAAAGACCACTTTTATGAAGATACCACTGCTGAATGACCATTCATGCTTAGCAATCTTACGGATAAAGAGGCAATATGTTTTCTATTTCCCTCCCTTCTTAGGCTGCATTGACACATCAGCAACATTTACTCTCATGTGCAGATCTTTTCCCATCACAACTTTCTACTTTTCAGTTATGACAATCAGGTGAAATTTTAGATCGAAGTATAACCAAGATATAATTTCACACCCCTAAACCTAATATGTTGTGTTATTGTTGTACTATAGCAACTGGATTGTCTTGTCCACACAGGAAAATTCACCTGCAAAGGACTCATGGAGTGTAATATCAGAACTTATATTACTAGATCTTTGGAATGATTCCAGTGTCCTGAGGATATGCAGAGAACTTATTTCAATTTTATTAGCTGTGGTAAAGACAGTAATTGCTAATAATTGGAAAAATACAAATATCCTCTCTCTTACACAATGCTACTCTATAATTTGGGAATTCTGTGCCATGGACAAGATTTCAGACAAGATCTCTTCATTCAATAACTCATCTAAGGGTTGTGAGTTCCAATCAAAGTGGTTCCCTTTTCTTGAATACGTTTTCAACAGTGAATTACCTTTCGTGTATAATGTTCCTCACAAATTCTATGATGTTTTACATTTTATGTGAAATAGATTGTTCTTTTTAGCTCATATATTTCATAGTTAGCTTGATTTTTAAGGTTTTATACTCACCTGTATTAATATCTGGTTCCTTATATATGCACTTTTGTTTTGATTGTTGTTCTCACCGTGCTTAAAAAATTAATAAAAAGTTATTTAAAAATTAAAAAATGTGGTGATTGCCTTAGACTTTATTATAGTTTTTACTGAAGGGCTCAAATGGTCCCTGTGTAGCCAGGAAACATATTTCAGCTTTACAGTTTAAGAATTATTGTAGAGCTACAGCCAGGAGCAAAAACATGACAATAAATCTGTATTTTTTTATCTGCTTTGTCACAATTTTGTGTATATGTCACAGCAGGAAGGAAGATGCAAGACTGCCAAAGCCATATTGATATGCAGTTCCACACATCTCATTGGTAATTAAAGGACAAAAGATTATTCTTTTAGTTTACTGTGTGCTATAATTTATTTCTGTATACTTTCAATTTATCATAGCAGAACAAAGTAGGACCATGTATAGCACTACCGTTATAGTTAAGTCAGTAAGATGCCAACATTAAAATTCTAAGCAATAAATATAACCTATACCTGAAGACCGCTGCATGGTGTTATGTCATTGTATAGGATTTGTACATTTCTTTGTAGAGAGGAATCTTCACAGCAGGACCATTTAATCTCATGTGGACATCTTTTTCCATCACAACTTTCTACTTTTCAGTTATGACAATCATATGAAATTTTTAACTGTAACCAAGACACAATTTCACACTGTGAAACCTAAATACTAGAAATAAGATCCAGTCTACACATTAGTGAGAGTGAAGTGGTAGACTGAGAAAGCAGAATTCTGGATTGTACTACTTCAGAGTGTAAGTAGGCAAGTATATGAAGGAAATCATATTTCTGAAGTCTCCACCATGTAAAAAATACACTACACACCTCGGAGACAGCCTCCCTAGACCTCCCTTTCTTGTATGTTTATTTATTACATATAAGTATTTCTCCCAAGGGAAGGGATTTAAAACTATGACCCTCTTTAATTTGCAGTCCAAAATTCTACACTTCAGTCTACTCCTGCTTCTATAGATAGGTGAATTCTAAACTCCATTTATTTCATTGGGAATATAATAGGCTGTAGAGTGTCAGCTAAAAGCAGTTCACTAATTCTGGCAAATATGAAAGAGCCATATGGTTCTATCCTACATTACAGGAAAAAAATATTTTACTATCAGGGAAATTAGGCACTTCAGGGTTTCACTGATCCTACCAGAAACCTGCAGTCAGAAATTAAAATAGAGCCACAAATGCTTCTTCATTTTTTCATGCCCCTCACTACATTCATTTGAAGTGAATGGGGCTCATTGAGTAGAGAAGTACTTTTTTTTTTGTCCTGCCTGAATCTATTACCTATTGATTTCAATAGGTGCCTCTGTGTTCCAGTATTGTGGGAGAGGAATGTTTCTCCATACAGGAACATCCACATGTACCTCAAATTTTGACTTTAGGCAAAACTCAAAGGCATGGCACCCATCTTTGTGAGAAAATCTGCTAGTCCTCAAATGTTGCAGACCTGTAATGGTAAATGTCACACAATTGCTCCAGTTCTCCCCAAAGGCTGCTTACTATTCCATCTTTGAAAGGGCTGTTTCAGCCTGAACAAAGACTTTTTCTGAGACAGTCCCATCATTATGGAATGGGATGACCAGTGAAATTAGCATTCAGGAAATCATGAAAAGCAGAGCTCTTTAAGAGAACTTTTTGTTAATGTTAGGTTTTATTCTATGGTATTTATTTATTTATTTATTTATTAAATTAAATTTATATCCTGTCCTCTCCACATAGCTGGTTCAGGGTGGGTTCCATACAAACTAATCTGCACGCAGTGCAGACTTATAATTACAATTAAGAAAATATACATCAACTAAAATTAAGCAATAAATTAAAATTACGCAATACAATATGCCTCAACAGATGATGTTAATACTAGCAATACAGGATCTGCTGTCACAGGGTGGGGATGCCATATCAGGTGACACTGGCACCAATGGGGCCCTGTCAAAGGCTGTGAGCTGAGAGGTGGGGTTACAGAGCAGCACTACAGATGATTTCTCAGGGAGCTCCCTGAGAATTGCTGAATCTTCATGTTTTTAGGGGATCTGCATTGTTTGTGGTCCCACCAACTCTTTTAGAGGAAGGGGCAGTTGCAGGGGACTTGATCCTATGCCCCGTGAACAGCAGCGAGTGGTTGGCAGTTCAGGAACATCCCAAAGCCGAATCATGAATAGAGGTAGCCATGGAGCCATGACTGCTGAAGCTGCTTTCACACTCACATAAGAGAGCTTCGACCTCGTCATAACATCAGATGAAGACATAATCTCCTATACTGTGAGTAAATAAATATACAACAAACTACAACTAAAATTCTACGATTTACAGCTTTTTACACACACACCCCTCCTTAAATCTTCCCAACAAGGAAGGACTGAGGAGTGGAATTTCCGTCCCCCTCTGCCTGTTCGTAAGTGGCAGAGACAAGACTGGGAAAGATCTACATAATAATACTCGTGGTAAAAAGGATATATTCAAACAACAAAAAGCAAATACTTAGCAAACTTTGTACTGAGAAACTAAAGACAAAATCCTGGTTTTATTTTTCTGACATTAAAGTAAACTTTGCTTCTTGCATTATAAGGGCTTTAAAACAAAACTTTCTATTGTTGTATCTACATTGAAGCCCTTTGGAACAGTGCTTCTTGAGAACAATTTTGTTTGGGAATAGTAGTCAAAATGCAGAGATTGCTATTTTTACTGGATATAAATAAAATCCCCTGACATGAAGGAGTAGATGGATTCCCAAAGCGCATGTAATGATATGCAATCCTCAACCCCCACAACCTAGGTGCAGGACCTCTGCCTTCAGTGGATTCGATTTCAGTCAGCTCTGCTGTAACTATCCAGCCACAGCTGGTAATCCCCCATCCAGATGTTCAGGGGCAGGGTCTGGAGGGCCATCCATCAGTAGATAGAGCTGGGTGTCATCCACATACTGGTGACAACCCAACCTAAACCTCTGGATAATCTGAGCAAGGGGGTGCAAATAGATATTGAATAACATTGGGGAGAGAATCCATCCCTGCAGCACACAACACAACTCCCCTCCCACTGCCACCCTCTGTCCCCGATCTTGGAGAAAAGAGGCTAGCCATTGTAAGGCTAGTCCCCATAGACCCACATCGTTGAGGTAGTGAGTCAGCAGTTTATGGTCAACTGTATCAAATGCCCCTGATAGATCAAGAAGAATCAGCAGCACCAATCTGCCTCAATCCAGATGTCTCTGGAGGTCATCCACTAAGGCAACCAACACCATCTCCATCCCATGAGCAGGGTAAAAGCTGGACTGGAAGGGATCCAGGTTGTTAGCATCTTCCAAGAAAGTCTGGAACTGTGTCGCCAGCGCCTTCTCCACTACCTTACCCAGAAATGGTATTTTGGATACTGGGCGGTACTTATCAAGGACCATAGGGTCCAAAGATGGTGTTTTCAGGAGTAGGCAGACCACTGCTTCCTTCAGCTTCCCCTGAAAAGTCCTGTTGATAGGGACAAGTTGATGATTTCCTTCAGGGGACTTCCTATCGCATCACTGCAGCTTTTCACTAGCCACAATGGACAGGGGTCAAGGAGGCAAGTGGTAGGTTTCACAGCTACCAACAGGGCCGGCCCTAGGGTTTTTTGTGCCCTAGGCAGGGCTACCTTCTGGCACCCCCCCCCCGTGCGAGCCCACCAATCATGGGGCTGCCAACCTCCAGGCAGGGCCTGGAGGCGGCAGATTGGCAGGGAAGCAAGTCAGCCTCAATGAGTATATTTGGAAGCACGGGGGTCTAGGACCAGACTTCTTCCTCGCGGGTTGACGGATGCACCATCATTCTTCTGCCTGGGGGGGCTGGCCAATAACTTGGGGATCCCCCCGGGTGTGCCCTCGCCAGCTCACAGCGCTTCCTAGAGGGGGCCTCCTCCACTGCCCTTGCAGGGCCAGGTGAACCCACTGAGGCAGGTGGGAAGGTTGGTGGGTGGTGGGAAATGTGGGCAAGGGAAAAGCCTCCCCCCACCCGCTCCCCCCGCCCACTCCCCCCCCGCCTGCCCGCTCATGGCACCCGCACTCACAGCCAGTTGCTGGCGTTGGCTGAGAAGGCGGCCAGGATGAGAAGCAGCTCAGAAATAATGCTCGGGGGCAGAGCTGGATCTTACCTTAACCAGGACATGGATCCTTTTGGACTTGCTTCTGCTGCTGCCCTGTTGCAGTGCCACCTCTGTGGGGGTGGGCAGCACAACAGAGTTTCTGCCCGCTGAAAGGCCTCCTTCCTTGGCGCTCAGGTTTCCCCACCAGGCAGGCAGGCAGGCGCTGTGGCTCCATCACCCCTTCCCGATGCCAGCCCTCTGGCAGCCACTGCCCCTCCTGCCTGCCTACCCACCTGCCCCCCCCAAGCCTCCCGGCATCAGCCCTGTGCGGGCCCGGCTGGGCTGCTGGCCCGCTCCAGAGGGCTCAGGGTGGGCAAGAGAGAGAGCCAGAGAGAGAGAGAGAGACGGTCCAGCGTGCATGGCCCAAGTAAGGCAGCTCTGCTCCGCTGGGCTGGGCTTGGCCAGGGAGGCGGGCGGGCTGGCTGCTGGGAAGGGGCCCTTGGAGTGATCCGGGCAAGAGGTCAGCTGAGGCCACCGGAGCTCTCGCCCTCCTGCTGGTGGTGGCACATTGCCCCCCCCGCTCGAGGTTCCCTGGCTTGGAGAAGGGGGTGGGGGGAGCCAGGGCTATGCCTGAAAGGTCCAACGGTGTGAGGCGTTGCTCCCAGGGGTGCAGTGGGGGGTCAGGGGGCGTCTTCTGCCTCCCCCCAGTCTTTGGGTGTCATTGGCAAACATGGGAGGGGAGGGAGAGTGCTGCGCTCCCGGGAAAGCAAGCCAGGGAAGGGGCAGGGATGGGGTTTAAACCCTCTGCTCCACCCTGCTGCAGCTGGCTGCCCACCCAGAAGTGGAGCCCAGTGAGGGGGGAGGGAGCCAGCCAGGCCAGGGAGGAGGCTGCAGCAGGCATCGTCATTTAGGGCACTTCTCCTGCGCCGGCTAGAGTGCTGTTTGCTGGCAGCGGCTGCCACTGCCCCGCTTCCTCTCCCCTCCTCGAGGGGGAAGGAGAGGGTGGACAAGCTCCTCTGCTGCTTCCTGAGCCCCGCCAGGGCGCTCTTCCCTGGCAGTGGCGGGAGGGCTTTTCACGGGGGGGCGGGATGCAGTTTGGTGCCCCTGCAGCCGGCGCACTCTAGGCGAGCGCCTAGCTCGCCTAGTGGGCAAGCCAGCCCTGGCTACCAAGGTCTTGTCAACTGCATCCTGGGTGAGCAGACTGAAATGGTCCAAAACTGGACCTGAAGATGGACAAGGGCTTCCAGTTTCCTTACTGTATCAAATGTAGCTGGGAGGTCATAGTGGAGTACCAAGTCATTATCTGCAAAATGGCTCACAAATGCCTCACAGCCTATTGCCAATCCCCTAGCATTTGGAGCACCCTGGTGCAAAGTAGTAAGTGACTGAATTATCCTAAATAATTGTGCTGGGCACAAGCTTGCAAACATGATGGAAGCCACATAGAAAGTCTTCTTAGCGACCTTCACTGCCATCTTGTAGGTTTTCATAAATGACCTATCAGATGTTCTTGTAGCTTCATCACAAGCTTGTTGCCACCTTCTCTCTAGTTGTCTAAGCTCCCACTTCATCTGCCTTAGCTCCAGGGAATACGACGGAACCAGTTTAGAGCAGGGGTGAAGAGGGCAATGGGAAGCAACCTCATTGATGGCTTCAGAAAGACAGTTTTGCCAGTCTTCCACCAGCTCATCTAATGGGCCACCAAGGGGAATCAGATCCCGCAGAGTGTCCTGGTACCTAGCAGGGTCCATTTGACTCTGTGGGTGAACATAAATTCACTGGCCACCCAAACAGGAGGGGTTAAGAGTGCTCAGTTGGGCCTTCAGGGCAAAGTGGTCCAGCCATGGCACTGCATCAGTAGTGATCTGGTCCACCCTAATCCCCAAGGCAAAGATAAGATCCAGCGTGTGGCCTGCTTGATGAGTTGGAGCTGATACAAACTGGGTGAGTCCCAGTGATGCCATGGATGACATCTGGTCCATGGCCTGACTGGAGGCTGCACCATCAGCATGGACATTAAAGTCTCCCAAGACCAGTAGCCTTGGGTGCTCCAACACCCAGCCTCCAACAGACCTGGCAAGGCATTATTATTGATAGACCTGGCATTACACAACACCAGTGTTGGAGAAGGGTGCCGCTTCCTATCACCACAGCCAGCATCTTTTGAGATGGGACGAAGGCTGGAAGGAGACTGGGCATTCCAATATCTCCATTTCCTTACTATAATCTGCCTTCTCCCACCACCATACTTCCCCTGCCCCATCCTCATTGGGATCCCTGACCCTACCATGGTCTCCCCCAACAGATCCTATTGGCCCAGAACTGGACCTACTAGGCATCTGGAGGCAGCAATGACATAGTTCAATCAGTATATAAAAGACTTATTTCAAATCTATCAATCTAAAACTGATCAGATTCTCCTATGGTAACTAAACCCTCCTGTGCTGATTAAACTCCCTCCCCTCTCAATTAATTAATCTAGCTCCAATAATCAATTTCTCTAAAGTATCTTTAACTGTGGCTACAACTCTTAGTCTGACAACAGGGGGAAATTTCAAAAGAAAATGTTTTTTACAGTAGTTCTGATTTTACAATGGCTTTTAAGTTTTTTAATTTCAGAATTTATTAGGTACTATGATGTGATTTTATTTGTAAACTGCTTTGAGCATTTGGGAGAGGTGGAAGAAACATTTATTATATAAATGGATAAAGGCAAAGGAGTCTGCCAGGAAGAATGTTGGTGATCTTGTCAGTGAGTCAATGACTAACAAAGCTTTCCTTTAATTTAATCGCATTAAGTCAGGTTACTTCATTTGCTGACTATATCAAACTAAGTGGAACTCATTCCTTAATAAATGAGAAAACCATATGTTAATTTGCATTTTCCCATAGGCAATATTTTAAGCTATTATAGAATGCATACCTGTCTTGGTCAAAACAAACAGTTATCAAATTACTTTGCAAAGTGTGCATACATCACTGAGCCATACAAAGGCATTTTGCTTAATTAATTAATTTGTTCACTCATCTGATGGTGCTCCCCTGAATAAATTGATACAAATGGACCTGCTTGTATTTCTTACACTGTTTTGTCATCACAAATCTTTTTGTTCAGATTTATTTTCTTAGGAAAATGAGCAAAAACAGCTTCTTTCTACCATGAAAGAGGATACCAAGACAGAACAAATAGAAATAATCCAAAATCCACAGTGTATTATTTCTTCAGTTTATATCCCGCTCGAACCCCAGAAGGGGTCTCTGAGTGGCTTACAGTTACTCTCTTAGATCCTATCTATGGCCACATAGCTGATTGGGGGAGGGACTGCCCTGCTGGCACCCCGTAGAGAGATGTTCTTGTTTTTTCGTCCTGGGTCGGCTTGGCGTCAGCAGATTCCTCCGGCACGTGGTTCCTGCGTCAGTGCGGCTCCGGCTCTGTCCTCCGACTCCGCCGCGCCTGCGCCTCTACGCTCCCCTCGTGCCATCCTGGTTCCTGCTGCCGGTGCTCCACTATCCCCACAAGGGGGGAGGAGGGTGCTCCCTGCCATCTAAGACAGGTACCCATTTTATCTACTCGCTTTCTTGATGTTAATTTACAGCTTTCGAACTGCTGGGTAGACGGGAGCTGGGACTTGGGCCAGGTGCTCACCCTGGCTGCGGCAGGATTCGAACAGCCGTAATGGCTGTTCGTAGATGTTAACAGCAGGCTATTAGTTGCCTGCGTCACCGCTGTGTAGTTACTCATTGATTATATATACCACCAAATAAATGAGTACCACTAGAGACTTGCAACACTCGGGGGGGGGGGTCACATCCATTTTGCTCCCCTCAACTGCCTCTTGTCAATTTTCCTGCCCCTTGGACATTTCCCCTCCTTTTTATCCCCCCCTCCTCTAGGGCTTTGTTGCCCTCCCAGCCACATTGCTTACATGACTCCCAGCCCACCCAGTCCACTGCCTCACTGGGCTGCTCACTCCCCAGCTAGCCACCTGTCTGCCTGTAGTGCCACCTCCTCCTCCTGACTGACTGACATGATGGTAGGGGTGGCAGGGACTTCAACTCTTTTCACCTGCTTGCTTGCACCATTGCCACCTCCGCTTGCCCACAAGCTCCCCCCTGCCATTTTCCCCTACCAGCAGTCAGTCTGGTCAACCATCTGTTCTCCTATCTGTTCTCCTATGACAGCAAGAGGTGGATCCTGCTCTCCTCCCTCCTTCACTGGCATGCAGTTAGCACCAGTTCTCTTTCCTCCAACACATGGCAAATGGGGTGATGTTGATGGGCCTGCAGAGGAGCATGTTCCTCTGCTTTAGGGGAAATTTAACCCCCCATTTTTAAACTTTCACATTGTTCTCCTAATCTGAGGGAAGTTTCCCAAGTTTGCAGAAAAATGTACCTTCTTCCTTACAGGGCCCCAGTTCCCAGATTTAAGCATCCACAGATGGCTCCATACTGAGAAATAGATACATTGACTGTCATAGAAATTTGCTTAAAAAAACAAAAACCTCAAAGGTGGTCATAGAGAGATTGGTCACTGCCAAAGTGTCTTTAGGAATTTTAAGGGAAGGGGTTGCAGAAGAAATTTCAGTATGACTATAGGATTTGTCAGGGTTTTGTTTTCCCATATTGATATTACTAATATACCTAACCATAGGAAAACTTTCACTTTTAAAAAGCTCATAGATATTTACAAGGAACCTGAGCCCACAGTGTTGCAAGAAAAAATTGCAGAGCTAAAGGCTATCTCACTGAAGTCAAGCAAGCTTTGAGATAACATCACTGCTATGTTACACAAAGGAGGTATTTAACATGCTTATTAAAGCACACTACACTACTGTCAGCATCAGTACAAAAATGTGGATTATTATGATACCAGTACTGTTTGAGAATTGTTTGCTAATAAGCAAACAATTTATTCCTAGTCTAGATTCTTATTTCACATGCAAAACTGCACATTCAGATCTCATAAATGTAGAGAAAATAATGCAGACTAGTACAGTGTGTAATGAGCACATTTATATACATTTTATTAAAATATCTTTTTAAATCTACAATTTAATTTTGTAAACATTTCTATTGTTTTCTGTTGGCCTAATACAGGTAAAATATTAAATACAGAGAACATAATGCAAGCAAAGGATAAATGAGAGTTGAAGATAATCATAATTTATTAGGATAGGAACACCCTTTCAAACAACTAGGTTCCATCTCAGTGATCAGATCTAGGCCAACCCACTTCATTCACATTAGCTTCCCACCCATCCTACTCATCGCTACTAGAGCCTGGGAAACAAAATCTGATTACATGGGCCAAGGTAAAGGGAAGGTATCACCATTCTGAATGCAACCCACACTCTGATTCCAAACAGTAGAAATATTATGGACTGGAACTGTTCTTTAAAATGTTGTTTTTAACAAAGAAAGAAACTGAGGGAATAACAGGAACCTTGGCATGACAAGGAAAACCAAGATAAATAAAAGTAGCAATGTTTTTAGCTACTGAACAGATGAAGCCTCATGTTAGGAATAGATCCTCCAAGATGTTGGTTTCTCTGAATAAGAGTTCTCAATCTTGACTAAAAGAATGTTAAGTGGAGGGTGTAACTGCAGCACTTGTACACTTGAAAGTGTTATGTATTGGAATGTGAATCTGGGCTATACATTCCTATGTTAAGCTTGATTTCAAATGTGGCTCTTCAGCTGTGGCATTACTATTGGCTGGTTTCTAAGAAACCTCTGTACAGAACCAATCATCTTGTAAATATGTTGCAAAGAGGAAACAGTCCTGATTGGCCTTTATCCCTGTGTTATGATTGGCCTTTATCTCTGTGTTGTGATTGGCCTTTATCTCTGTGTTGTGATTGGCCTTGAGCTAGTAGCTGTGGGTGTGGCTTTGACAGCCTCGGGAGGACATTTAAAAAGGAGTCAGCCGGAGCTGTGCTCCACTTGTCTTGTTGTGTGTTCCTGAGTTAGAAGTCTTGCTGTTAAATAACAGCTGAAATCACTTTTTGACTGAATCCTGTTGTTGAGTCTCATACTTCAACTAGAAAGAGAGGGGAAGGCAGTCCCTATAAACACTTTTCACAGAACAAAAACACTGTAAGAAATACCTGTAGCCCAAGCAGGATGTGCTTGATTGAGAACAATGGAACTCTGATACTCAAAAGTACACTATCAATAAATACAGGAATAACAGCAGCAGTAATCTCTTGATTGAAGTTGATAACATTTACTGATTGCTTTTGATTTTATAAATCAAGTCCTATCATTTGCAGTATGCAAAGTGTTTCAATGCTAACTTTAAACAGCAGGGGAATGTACAAACTTCACACTTCTGACAAACTCCTTCAGCTTACATTCACTAGGTTTCAGTGAATACGCATGCAGACATGTACAGTGTATACACTATATTTTTAATATATACATTAAGTCCTTCTCAAGTGATACATACACAGTTGAATGTGTGATAAAAACCCCACTTTTATCCCAATACTCCTCCCTTCTTTCAGTTGCAAAATACATGTGCATTGGCTCTTACCTTACAAACAAATGTAAGCAAATACATGCAGGATGTATGTAGCGTTCAACGTAACATGTGAACAGCGGTAGTATCTGTAAGACTGCCCAACAAGGGTTTAGGTGTAGAGAGCCAGTTTGGTGTAGTGGTTAAGTAGTGCAGACTCTAATCTGGGTTTGATTCCCCACTCCTCCACTTGCACCTGCTGATGTGACCTTGGGTCAGTCACAAGCTCTGGCAGAGCTGTTCCTGAAAGAGCAGTTTGTGTTAGAGTTCTCTCAGCCCCACCTACCTCACAGGGTGTCTGTTGTGGGGAGGGGAAGGGAAAGGAGTTTGTAAGCCGCTCTGAGACGCCTTTGGGCAGTGAAGGGCGGGGTATAAATCCAAACTCTTCCTCTTCTTCTTCTTCTTCTTATGAAATATTAGCACAATATTGTTAGGTTGGGAGCAACATAAACAGATGGCATTTGGATGCCCCAAGAAAAAAAACAAGCAAGCACCAACATGAGCCACAGAGTACTTGGGAACTCTCAGAAAGGGCCTAAACATTCCTGTTTTGTTATCCTTGAACCCTATAATGTGCTTTCTGTAGTTGTGCTCCTGCGACCAAGGCCAGAAGGTTCAGTTGGTCACCCAAAGAGGAAGGAACAATGTTCCATGATAGCAGCTGGAGAAAAAAGGTAGTGAACACTCTGAACATTATAAAGACCACCCTACTTTTAACTACGAGGTAAACTGGGCACCTAGATTTGGAAACCAAGCTTATGTGCTGGTTTCTTATTTTCCAAATGCAGAAATGTTTAGTTTAGGAGAAGGAGGTAGGTCTATTCTATTTTAATCAGATTACAATAGATAGCAGTGGCAACTGCTATCCATTGGGACAGAAAACAGGGCAGTCAATGCTACTCGAGCTAGTGTCAACGACAGTAGTAGGTGGAGCCTACTAATTCTGGTTTTGAAATGATACCAAAAATATTTAAGCACTGCAATACAAATCCTTAATACTCAGCAGCTTCTTACCTACTACATGTTCCAATGTTCCTGACTCCTAGCCCTTCTTGAGTCTCATCCACAAAGGCCGAGTATATATAAAATGAAATAATGCATTTCCTTTTGTTATTGTGTTTGCAGTAGGAATACCCAAGGAATACGCAGTAGGAATACCCAAGACAGGATGAAAAAACTTGCCACATCCTGCTCTTCTAGGTCTGCCAGCTCTGGGTTGCAAAATTCCTAGAGATTTGGGGGTTGAGGCTGAGGTGGGTTAGGGGAGGGAGCTCAGTGGGGATGTGATGCCATTCACTCTACCCTCCAAAGCAGCCATCTTCTCAATGGGAACCGGTCTCCATTGTCTGGAGATCAACTGTAATTCCAGGAGCTCTCAGTCCCCACACAGAGGCTGGCAATCCTACTCTCTTCCCTAAAATCCACTGTTGGACACACTAAGCAGAAGAGTTAGGTTAATTGGACAGGCAAGGATAGGAGCACTGCAAACTTCAGTTTGATGCTGAACTCCCCAAAACCCTAGCTCAAGAAATCATTTTTCAGGTTATGAAGTACTACAAAGCAAGGAGTTACCTTCCATAAGCCTTCAACTTCTCAGAGCCAAGAAACAGGCTAAAGGGCAGCATTTCTCTCTCACACACACGAAGACAGAAGCTTTTCCCTTCATTCCGCAGCCACAAGATTTCATTGAGAATGAAACTGTGCAAATCTTCCTCTTCCAGCTTTCCCTTCTGACTAACAGAAAATGGCTACCTACCTGCAGTAAAATGTTCTGAGTGAAATGGGCATTAAAAAAATACTTGGATTATGTATTAGCCTGAATCTGAATTGGGGACAAAATGGAGACTTTAAAGAGACAGTTGGCTAGGTCATTAGGATCTTGGTTGTCATCACATTTCCTTGACTGATCAATTTTCCTTCCCCTTCCATTACACTGGGAAGGAAGGAAGATTGACGGAAGCCAGAGGGAACCATAAGGCTCCCTGAATAAGAGAGAAGTCCTCTACCTCTGTAGGGAGGGACATACAGAGTCAACCACAGGCAAGGGTCAGGCACCTGATCCCTTGCCACCTCCTCGACTGTCTGCTAAGCACAGTAAAAGGATAGTCAGGAGAGGACTGAGATAGCCTGTACACTAGACTGCCTGTGGTTCATGGAAACAAGAGAAAATTGAAGGAAAGAGAAAATTTCTCCACAGTACTCAAATGCTGATATAGGCTTGGGTCATAAAGGGATGGGGACACCCAGAGAAATGCCTGTGATGAAAAGGCTGATAGTACCTTGAATTAAGTTTTGTGGTTGGCAGAACAAAAACTACAAATATATTTCTTTTTGTTCCAGTAGTGTTCTGTTCGGGGTGATAGATTGAGACTAGAGAGGCAAACCCTTACTAAGGTGCAGTAGCTTGAGACCTTGAATTTCTCTGCAGGGGTCATTTTGCCAGATGCACTGGCAGGATAGTGTGAATTTTAATTGGAAAGGCAGTGCTATCAAGTTGAGGGATCAGACTGGAGAGCATTGACATAGGCTGCAATCAGTCAAGCTGTTTGATCGGGTGTCGTTGCTGTTCCCTTCTGGATTTAAAATGCACATCCAGACAGCAATGTCTGTCTCCTGTTCCCCAGTCATGGGCACTCTGTTCTCACTAGTCTTCGAACTGGACACCTTTCTGGTGTCAGCAGTCTCACACTGCATCTTCAGAAGTCTGATCAATCCATCACACTCTCAAACCAGCCAATAGTTGGCCAATTCAGCTGGGTCCAGAGACAGTTATTTTAGGAGAGGGTGGACCATCACTTCCTTGAGAGCCCCTGGGAACAGCCCCTCATAGAGGGACTTGTTGATAATGTCCCTAAGGGTGCCTTGAAACCCCTTGCAGCAAGCTTTAATTAGCCAGGAGGGGCACGGATCAAGGCTTCATGTGGTTGGGTATACCATTGAGATTAGTCTGTCAACTTCCTCTAGGCTGAGTATAGCACCACGTGTGTGTTTATTTTTTACAGACCACTCTCTCTGTCTCTCTCTCTCTCTTCTCAAAACTGTGTTTTTCTTTTAAAAACTTCCAAAGCACAGTTTCAAAAATACTTCCCCCATACTGCACTACATATCCCAACAGCCTCCTCCAGCAATCCCGCTGGACACCAGCCACCACCATCCTGCCAGGAGTTTGAAGCATTGCCTCCAATACATGCTTATGCACATGCTCAAAAGACACATAATGTTAAAAAGCTGCCTGACTGCCCCATTCCATGGCTGCCACATCTGACTGATCAACAATGGAGTGAGTGCGCAGTGAAGCAGATTAAGGGTAAGATGTCTGATCAAAACTCTCCGTTACAAAAAAAAATCCTGAATTAATTAGAGGGGGACAGACCACACTAAGCCTGTCATTTGACAGCATCCATAGTTTCTTCTTATGGTGGGGGATGTGGACTTGCTCAGGAACTAGGCATGGCACATAGAAACCTTAGGGACAATCTACTGTTTGAGGTTCTTTGAAGGAAATTTCTGATCTCATCATCAATAGTATAACATTCACATACAGCATTTTCAAATAATGTTGACTGAGAGAAATAATCTGCTTTAAAACACTATTCTTATATTTCTTTCAGTTGCACCCAACCCTTTTTCTCTTTGTTCTCCTGCTTGAGGTGGGGAAACCTTGAATCAGCAAGGAGCAAAGGAAACAAATGGATCAGGGGCAAAACAAGGATGGAGGTAACTTTAGTTCTATTATTTAGCAGTTCTGTTAGTTCTACCATCTAGCAGTTCTGTTAGTTCTATCAAGGATCTGTCCTGGGACTTGTTTTGTTCAACATCTTTATAAATGCTTTGGATGAAGGAATAGAGGGAATGCTTATTAAATTTGCAAATGATACTAAATTGGGACGGGTAACAAATGCAGTGGAAGACAGAGTCAGGATACAGGATGATCTTGACAGACTGGAAAACTAGGTTAAAACAAATAAAATGAACTTCAATGGGGATAAATGTAAAGTTCTGCATTTAGGTAGGAAAAATCAAATGCATAATTATAGGATGGGGGAGACTTGTCTTGGCAGTAGCATGTACAAAAAGGATCTAGGGGTCTTAGTAGACCATACACTGAATGAGAGTCAGTAGTGTGATGCGGAAGCTAAAAAAGCAAATGTGATTTTGGGCTGTGTCAGGCCCTGCTTCCACCTCTGAGGGGGCACCTCCCATGGCTGTGGTGCCAGGCCACTTCAGGGGGCGGTTGGCCCTGGTGACTAGGTCCTTCGTAAAAGGAGGGTATGGAGGAGAGAGAGCCTCCGAATGACAGGGGATGTGGTTATTGGCACCTCTGAGGTCCCTCTGTCAGCGTGAACATCGGCTGCAGCCCCTCAGGGCCGATAGGTCATTTGGCTTTCTCTCTGGCACTCACAATCCCTTCTTGGCCTCTGCTCCAGCTACTCCTCCCCGACTCCATCTCCTCCACCTCCTTTTATCCCCAGGTCCGCTTCCAGGACTGCCCCCTTCTTCCCATGCTCAGTCCTGCCCTTCGGTCCCACCCCCCTTGATATGCCAGGACACTTTCCCGGCATTTCAGGTATAGCCAGGTCTGCCAGGCCCTTGGCCATTCAGGCCTGCCTCCCGCATTGCTCGGGCTGGCGGAGGGGCATTGCCATCCTGCCTCAATGTGGCCACCTCCTGCCTCACTGCGTCGGGTCTGGCCTCCTCTCCTGGGGTGGTGCGTGGCCCACGAGCCTGAGGCTGTGCACAGTGGGATGTGCCCTGCAACCTTGCTGCCTCAGGTGCCTGCCTTCCCGAGCCCTCCTCCTCTTCATCGTGGTGCTGCGGCTCTGCTGCCTCTTGGGTTGTCTGGTCTGGGTGGGGTGAGTACATCACTGCCAGGGTCCCTGGGGTCTGGGGGTCGAGTTCCGGCACCCTGGGGCCGGGACAGGCTGTATCAACAGAAGTACAGTGTCCAGATCATGTGAAGTGATGGTATCACTTTATTGTGTTCTGGTTAGACCTCAACTAGAGTACTGTGTTCAGTTTTGGGCACCATAATTTAAGAAAGATATAGACAAACTGGAATGTGTCCAGAGGAAGGCAATGGAGTTGGTGAGGGCTCTGGACACCACATCCTATTTGGGAAGGAACTAGGTATGTTTAGCCTGGAAGAAGACGACTGAGAGGTGATATGATAACCATCTTCATATACTTGAAGGGCTGTCATATAGAGGATGGTGTGGAGTTGTTTTCTGTTGCCTGAGAAGTTCGGACCAGAACCAATGGGTTGAAATTAAATCAGAAGAGCTTCTATAAAACGTAGACAGAAAAAATATTTGGACACGCAGTGGTCTGTATGTACTATAAAGATATGTATTCACCTAAGGATACTCATCTGTTCCTATAGCAATCAGATTTGTGAACATGTAGCTTTAAAAGAGGCTGTTTCTTTCTGCTGGCAGCTTGGTGTACTATTTTCTAAACTTTAAAAATGGTAAGCTATAATCAATTCACTAATTACTATTTTCTCACACTCTCCCTTTCCCCCAAGATGCAGCCATTGATGTAAACAAGCTAACGTATAATGCTACCATAAACTAACTTGACAAATTTTACTCTCCTATTAATATGATAATCAGACTCTGAAGCTATCCTATGTATGTTTAATTGGGACTTGGCTCCACTGATATCTATGAATTCATCCCAAGTATTTCTTTACAGAATCAAATCCTTCCCAAGCCTCTTCCCCAACATTTGCCTCATGTCTCTTCCTTATTCAATAATATAAATTATATATATATATATATATATATATATATATATATATATATATATATATTCTGTGTCCTGTTGCTTCCCTGAGGAGAGCTGTGCCAGCAGGGCTCGAAGGGGCAGGCGAGGTTTCGGTGGGCTGGGCAAGAGAAGAGTGGCACTAGGAGCAGAGCCACTTCCGATGTTGCAGCTTGTGGGAAGGCAACATGGCAGCCACCTCCCTCCCTTGCTCTATGGACCCCAGAAGGGACTTGGAGCTCCTCTGAGCCATGTCCCACTGGAGCGCTCAGGAAAGCTAAGGGTTTTGCAGGGCCAGAGATGGACAGCTGGGCTCTGGAGTTCCATTCAGGAAATAAAATGTTCAAGTGTGGCAGCTGAGAAATGTGGAAGTGATTTCCTGAGCAAATAAACTTAAGCTGCTTCAGGCTGAAGGGCTGCATCTGCAGTAGGGAGAGTTGAAAAGCCCCGCTGTCTCTTTATCCTTTTCAGGCTGGGGGAGAGGGGGCGAGCAGCTGCAGGCTACAGAAAAGGAAGATTTTCCAAAGATGGGCTATAAAAGATGCTTTTATTGTTTTTTTCAGGTATATCATGTAGAAAGTTGAGGAGTAGGTGGCAGATAACAATCTCAGCATACTGTTAAAATTGTATCAGAGGCCAAAGATTGATTTTATTTTATTATTTTGGTTTTTGGTGACATCACACACCCCATTTCCCCCCAGGTCCCCTCTGCCAAAAATTTTCTGGCTACAGGCATGGTGGGACTTGTCCTGTGATTCCACAGCGCTCGAATCTATATCCTGTGTTATTTAATTTCTATGTAAAGCCCTTGCAAGAAATCATTCATCATTTTGGAGTAAGGTGTTATCTATATGCAGATGTCACCCAACTCTGTATTTATTTATCCAAATCCCCCATTAATGTGGTAGAGATCCAGAGCCAATGCCTGACTTCTGGGGTTAAATGTTTGAAGATGAATTCTAACAAGACAGAATTGAAACAGAATTCTAACAAGACATAGGTGATAACTGGTTAGAAAGGGCAAGATCTTGAATTATGTTATGTATTAGAAATGGTAAAGTACAAGAGCATTTCGACCAGAGATTGGCTGAGCTTGGAACATAGAACAATAGCTCACCAGGATCCTGGAGAGAACCAATGAAGTAGCAATGTTATGTAAATAGCCTATTGTTGGGGTGGGGTGTGTTTGGGTGTGGCAGTTGCATGCATTTAAACAGGGCTGTGGCCCTGGAGTTTTAGTCTTGTTCTTGCTGATAAATAAAGTACAGCTGATCACTAGACTTGGTGTCTACTCATCCATGGAACCCATTATTTAACAAATGATGTTTCACTTTCTACATTTGATGGGTTCCACTAGACACTTGATTTCTCAGTTAAGAGCCTAAGGGTTATACTGGACACAACATTATTACTGGGAAGCAAATTAATGAAGCTGCAAAATTGCTTTCTTCCATCTTCATTTAGCCTACAAGACCTTGAATAATCCAATCTTGTCATGTGGATTCATGCCATGGAGTTAACCTCAAGACCAGGCTATTGTAATGAGCTCTTTATGGATCTTCCCTAAAAGTCATCTCAGAAACATCAGCTGGTACAGAATGCCATAGCTGAGTTACTGTTCAGAGGAAGACAGAGCATACATATCACACCCATTTCGCATGTCACTGGTGGTGGTGGTGGTTGTTATTATTATTATGGTCATAGACCAACAATCAATACAATATGAGGCAGATAGATAACTGATAAAAGAACAGTAAAGTTATAAAATATAATACCATCTACAATTATAAAGAGGAATCTAAAAAAGTTTAAAATACAGAAATGGTAAAATTAATATTAGGATCAGAAATAAAAAATAAATCTAGGCCTATCTGTACTTCTTTATCTCTTTCCTAGTTTGGTATGCTAACCAACCAAATTTGGCAACCATCCTAGTCAACCTTTGATTATCACCTATGAGCATAATTGACATAAGTATCCTTCTATTACGACCTGGGTAGGAGTTAACAATAGGTTTAATCAAAACTTCCCTAATGGCAGCTTCTAAGTTATGACTTCCTTTGGACCAAAAAACTTTTGAATAGCACCAGCACTTTTCTGCACATGTCATTGGTTACTGATCAGTTACTGGGTTCAAATTCATGGTATGGATGATCACCTGCAAAGACTTTAATGTCTCTCATCCCATATACCTGCAGGATTGCTGTGCTCTGCCATGACAATTTCACTCAACTGAGCAAAGCCTTCTGAGGGTGCCACCCAGCAAATTGGTAAGAACAGCAACTGCTCATACCTATGCATTCTCTGTTGCACTTCCAGCTTGTGGAACAACCTGCCTGAGGAGGTCTGGAAAGTTCCCACACTTCTATCATTCCGCAGAAAGTGCAAAACAGAAATATTCAGGTCATTTTTATAAAGTGATCAGAACTGCAGTATAATGGATCAGCTCAGAAGGGTGCTTTTATTAGGCAACAGGATTATAGTCCATTTCAATGTCTATTGTATGTCTCCTCTTCCTTTTACTGCACTGTATGGTACTTTTGTGATCCATCCTCTGAATTGTTTACAGAATGTCACATCTTAGCAATTTTCTGTTTACATTGTTGCCTAATTTCTTGTAATCCTGGTACTATTGCATTGTTATAGGATGTCTTGTGCTGACTTGTTTTCTGTATTTCATAATCCTTCTTGAGTCTCATTGAGAAAGGTGGGCTTCAAACAGAGGTGTGCTGGAGCCAGCTTGTACCAGCTTGCAAGAAACAATTGTTAAATTTTCAGGAATTTTGCAAGCTGACAACATTCATCAGGAGCTCTAAGATTCCTCCCTATTGCAAACAGTAGTGCTGAAGCTGAAAGAGGTTTCAGCTTAATTAATATAATTTGTATGAGGGTAAAAAATAGTTTAACAGCAGATCACATATCAGATTAATGACAATAAATTTATTGGGAAAAGAGTTAGCGAATTGAGATGCAATTCCATTTGTCAAATCATGGTTGAATTGCAACCATATGTTGGCTTAAGATACAAGAGTTTGGGAAAGATCAGTGAAAGCATTCTGTGACAATCCATTGGCTATATGGAATTTACAGTAAAGAATATTTTATATTTTATTATTATTTGTAAATTGTGTGCTACACAGCCTTTGTATCAGTGAGCCCATTCATGAGGAGGGCAGGATAGAAAATCTATTATTATTATTATTATTATTATTATTATTATTATTATTATTATTATTCACACATTTTTTCCAGATAGCCAGTTATTAAACATTTACCAGCATACCGCTGGCTTTAAATGAAGTAAATAAACCAAATAAATGAATTATTGTCATGCTTAAAAGGCTAAAGAATAATCCGTGCTGACTCTAGGCTTCTTTGGCCCTTCAGCTGGGCTCTAACCTGGAAGAGGTGGGGTGGAAGGATCAAGAATTGTATCAAACTACCTTGTACTTCTTAGACATTCATGCAGATGGCACTGTTAGAGAACAATCTTTAAAAAGACTGCTCAGAATCCTGCTCTGGTCTATTCAATGGGGCGTACTCCCAGGAAAGTGTTCTTAGGGTTGCACTGTTACTCTCTGATGGGTCCTTGACAGCATTGGAATGCCAGCCCATGTTTACTTCACCCCTTCTGGAAAAGGTTGTTGAATTAAAATACAATTTTAATTTTAAAAATCTAGGCTCTCTCTCTCTCTGTTTGTGTGTGTGTGTGTTTTAGAAAATCTGTCATGGGAAGGTTTCCTGTATTTCAGATAATGTGTGATATAAAGGTAACTTTATAAAAATCAAAAGACTCTACATGCACTATTTTTGTAATCTGTTCATAAGATTATTACCTGAATCCTTACTAGGAAAAGATCTTTAGACAAACTAATCAGGTTTTCCTCTCTTTGACCTAAATTGGACACATTGCTAGGAAACAGAACAGAAGTAAAAGAGCCTCTGTTTGAATTCATTTTGTAAGGCAGGGACTGTTTAGAAGATCATGTTGTGCTGAAGAATGGTGACATAAAGGCATATGGAAAAATTACTGAAAAGGTCAAAGGGGCTATTTTTCTATTTCTGTGACTGCTCTTCTATAGATAATTTTCCCATGACATGATAATTGTTGCAAGTGTGTGGCAATGGCTCTAGCTCTGAATAGCCAGTTCCATTTTGTATCAAAAGGGGAATGGGAACACTTTTGAAAGGTAACTTTTAAAAACTCACTCAAGAAGGCTCTCTGTGACTTTAGTATGTAGTAAGATGCAGACCACCTTGGAGAACTTTTTAATGTTCATGTTTGTGCATAAAAGGTGGGAAGGTAGGTACCATAAGATTCTTGGGTCACAGGTGGGGCATCCCCACTAGTGCCCCCCTTCCCGATGTTTCCCAGTCAGTATATTTGATTAATTCCCCTTATTCCATTCTGCAAATTTTTGAATGTGTTGGTCACTAAGCATTTTGTTCTGGCTTCTGTCTACTAACCCCATCACTTCTCTGTCTTTCTACAAAGGCTATTGGCTGCACAGACTCCTAAAGCAAAGCCCCACCAGATGTATGCCTTCTAGAGATGTATCTGCAGAGAGGCAAGAGTGCTGTCCATTGGTATGTAGTACGTTCCACAGCAGGAAAGGTTTGGGTGTTTGTTTTTTTAGTATTTGTGTGCTCTCCAATTTGAGGGTGCTCTCTAAATGTGCAAGATTCAGTCCCATTAAAACCAAGGATGAGCATATAATTTTTGATTTATAAGCCAGTCACAGGGGACATTGAGTTAGAGTCAAAGGTCATTTTTCACAAGTAGAATTCCCTGCCACCTCTACAGACATAGTTTACTTCTTGTACTTCAGGGGCTGCATTTAAGGACACTGGGTTACAGCATGAGGGACGAACTGGCAAAATTTCTATTGATGGGGGTAAGTTATGCTAAGGAAAAAAATGCACACACACTTTTAGATTCAACCTATTAATTGCCTCTGTTACTTTGTTGAGAATGATTTGAGCTTCTGCTTGCCATCTCCCTTCCAAACACATAGGGATACAGCCCACTGCATGTCTCCTGCTGTTACCAGGCTGACTGGCCTCCCATCTGCCAAGGCCTACAAGGTACAGGTAAATTGTGTTTGGATGGAAATTGGGAGAATTTCTAATAACCTCAGGAGTGCAAGAGGTTTTGCGCCCCCTCCCCAAGGCTAGTAATCAGGCTAAAGATAACCCAAGCTATGTTTTAATTTACCAACGCATAGCTCATTTTATCCACATGTGTATGAGACAAGACCAGGGGAGGGGCTTGTCCAGCTTTAGCACAAATACTTGTAGAAATAATGTGGAAGGTTTTCTGCATCCCTATTCTTTGCCTGCCATGTGTCACTACAATCCAGACAAGGCTCCGTTTCTCCCCCAGCAGGTTTGTCACTTTTGTCAGCTGCATGACAGCTGTTCCACAGCTGGATTTTTCCTGATATAAAGATGCAGTGGTAGGCAATACTACATTTGCTCAATTACCTCCTCAATTACAGCTGTTAAAGCCATTGAAATTTCAGAGACCCTGGAAGCAAATTGTCTGTTGATAAAATTAGGCAGTTGACAGAAAAATGTGCTAACCCTCCCCCCACTCTGTTCAGAATTGGGCTATGCAAAATATACAATGCCCCCAGCACACATACACCAAATAAAATTTGGTTTGCTTTATTTTGAGCTCAGTTACAAAATTCAGAAATCCTGTTGTGCTTCCAGTTACATCATCAAGATTACCATAGTGTCCCTTAGTTCCACCACTGCCTGCAAACTCCCATGTATTCAGTTTCTCCTTCTCCTAGAATATGAGAACAAAATGGTATCAAATAAAGCTGATGGGCGGTAGATTCAGGATGGCAAAAGGAAATATTTCTTTCCATAATGAGTAATTAAAATGAGGAGCTTACTGTCAGAGGATGTGGTGACGGCCAAAGGCATAAAGGTTCCCTTGCTCGAAAGCCAGTCGAATCCGACTCTAGGGCATAGACAGCTTTAAAAAAGGATTAGATGGGTTCATGGAGAATAGGTCTATCAGTGGCTACTAGCCAGGGTGACTTCAAGTTCAGAGGCAGTTAACCTCTGAATACCAGTGCTAGGTTGCAGCATCAGGGGAAGACTTGGCCTCTATGGCCTGTTCTTGGCCTTCCAAAGTAAGTCGTTGGCCACTGTATGTGACAAGATGCTGGACTAGATGAACCACTGGTCTGATCCAGCAGGACTCATCTTTTGTTCTTACTTAGACTACTCTTGACTTGCAAGAATGGTGGCTCAACTAGCAGGTAGTGGGAATATAATTTTCCCAGGATATTCAAGTTATATGAACCCAGGCACCCAGGAAAACATAAGTTCCTAGTGTCCTTGGCACTGTTTCAGCATTTCCATGTATTAGGGCAGTACATGTTATGATCCAAATTGAACAAGAACTTCCAAAAGAATGGTGCTCAATCCAGATCATAGGTTAGTATTTAAATCTAAGCAAAAATGTGTTCTGAATATCCTCCTTCTCAACAATTTCATGAATATCACTAGGACTGAGACAAAAACAAAACAAAACACCATAATCGCCTGTCAACATTTAAGGCTGACTACAAGAGGACATAAACCCACATAATTAAGCACAGGATTACTGCCTAAGGGAATGAAAAACTTTGTAGAACTACTTTGATAACATATTATAATTAAAATAAGAACTTTGTAAGTGGTAGAGGGCCATTCTAGCCAGAGTTACATACTTTTAATCCCATTGCTTCAGTGAACTTAGAATATGTTTAGGACGTCACAGTTCGATCATTGTCAATGACTGTTTCCTGAAATCCAGGAGATGTCTACTGGCTTAGTGTTAGATTGTATGAGGTGTCAGCTAAAACATATACAGTTCAACTGACTCATTTTGACTAGCCTCATTTGGGTAGAATTGCAGGGAATAAAAAGGACAATGTTCATGGTATCCTTCTGCTTCACCAACTTTTGCATCCCACAAAAACAAGAAATTAGTTGGATGAGTAGACAATTACCTGGTATACACAGGATCAATATACACCTTCACTGTCTAGGTTCTTTGGCTAGAGGGATTCAAGTTAATATGGGCACAATAATTCTTGTTTCTCTTTCACAGTGTCCAAGTCAATATTACACAATGATTGCCTTTAAAAGCTTCACCATTGCATTTGTATAATTACTTACTGCCAAAGCCTCCTGCTGCTCATGAGCCACTTTGTCATTAATCCTCCTCACTGTGGCACTCTGACCATGAAGGAAGAAAATTTTATGCATGTGTAATTATGAGAAATGAGCTGCATTAACTTGTGCACTGCTCTCGTCTTGGACTGAATAGTGCTACGCTGGCAGAGAAAACATAAAGATCTCACTATTTATTTATCCATCACAGCATTCCCCATCTCAGAGCTCCAACAATACCCACTATCTGAACTTATTTATAGGTTTTCTTCTTACTTACCTTTGTGTGTCATAAACAATAATAAATAATAACCACTATGATGATAACAGCTATATCCTTCAGAACAGGGATGGGAGAGAACAAGCCCTGCCCAGACAACTGTCACCTGGCTTCTTTTCTCTCAGATACCGTCAGCGGATGGTCATCCTACAAAAAAGGAGGGAAAATGGTCCATTTCACTGAGGACTCACCAAACCAACAGTAGTTTACTTCTGTTATTATATTTCATAGCATGGTTTCATTATTCGATTGCTATAAGCCACCGAGTTTTTAAAACTGATAGTGCAGGATAGAAATATTGTAAAGAGAAGAGAGCAAGAGAAACTATTACATAGTGGATGCTGTGTAGTAAGTAGCAACATAAACCAAAAGGTCTCCATTCAAATCTCTGCTCAGCTGAGCCATTATCTCTCATCCCAACCCCCTCCCTTCCAAATATGATATGAGGATTTTAATATGGGCCCATTTTATAGCCGTTATGGGGGGGGGGAATTGTGTGACAAATGCTCCAAGCACTTGAGGAAAGCACAATACAGATGCCGACTGCTAGTGTCATGGCCAACTTGTTGAGTTTTCTGTTCTCACTCCTTCACTCCATCTCTGGCATCTGATTCCATCCTAACTCACATGACCCTGTAGCCTTTGTTAGTAACAGAGAGGAAAATGTGGACAGACATTTTATAATTATTATGGTCAGTTGTTTTCCAGAGGCTTTTATCACAAATGCCAAGCTGAAAGTTTAATAAAATTGCCCTTCACAAGAAGGAGAAAACAAAATTTAAAAAATCATTATTTCCCTCTGATAACGCATTAAGCAGTGTCAAGGGCAGAGAGGACAGGTGGGAACAGAATGCCTTTTCTGTGCTTATCATTTCACACCTTTTCTGCAAATGGTAGAGAACAAGCCTTGCAGTTTACAATCAATGCTGAGAACAGAATCATTCTAGAACATTCTCCAAAGGGAGAGAGAGTACCAGACAAACAAAACATGAAGCTACTGTTTGCATTTCTTCTCAGGTAATTCAAATGTTATTATTTCTCAGGTGAACTGGGATCCTGCTTAATCCTTTTTAGTCATTGCTTTAACAATTTCATTGTACTTGCACACTCTTATATCCTATTATCTATTTTATTTACTAACTGTAGATCTTTCTGTCATAAAACATATGTGTATACTTCTGCTAGGATACATGTATACCAGTTTAAGATCAGGCAGAGATATAGAATAAAACATTTTTTTTCTTCCACTGCTATCAATGAGTTCTATCAATCAACATTTTAGATTAGCATAATTCTTAGTTTTTTTATATACTTTTTATTCTGAACAGCTTGGAAACCTTTGTATTATGTACTGAAGGGCTAATATACAGTGAGCCTGCAAAACCTTATGTGAAAAGCAGGGGGGGGGGCTGCATTAATAAAACTAGTTGCAAATAAAAAATAAATCTCCAGAAACAAAGTATATAATACGTTAAGACAGAGCAGTGGCAGAATAAAATAGTGGCAGGAAAGTCACATATATATCAATTAAGATAAATGTATTTCTTTATAGTAACATATTAACAACCTCAGCTCATATATGCTGTATGAAGTGGTTTGTGCACAAATCATTTCTACAATAAACTAAACAGGATGAACTTAAAGGTATCTTAAATTATAATAGAGCATTATGCTTCTACTGTAAATGCTAACAGGATAAAATTGAACAGAAGTTAGATGCAGCAAGTTTGCCATCTACTGATCAATGGAAGATTTCTGCAAAGGGTTGCTTTGCATTTCACTATAACCTGAGGAGAATTCTCTTTATCTGCTTATTCGTGTTCTACTCAATGGAAAGCTCCCAGTCAATGGAGCCTTCCAGTTAATAGGAACATTACGGTTCATATAATTTGGGGCGAGGTCAATGCTAATAATTAATAATAAAAGGACACAGTATTATATTGATGAAGGGAAAAGTCTCACCCTCAACACCTTCTCCACCTTCCCTCAAATATGTGAGCTATGAATGTTTCAGGAGAATTTTGGCAGGATTTGGGAAACCTAAGAAATAAAAATTTCCACAAATGTGTCAGTTAAGGTCAAAGGGATTCTAGACAGTTTAAGGAGCTCTTGGGTAAAATTATGACATTTTCTAGACATCTCTTTTTGTATAAAGAGCAGAATAGTTTAATTTTAAAGAGTTTATAACATTTTCCTGGGGTGAATTTCCAGCATCCAGCTCTTACTGCTTGATTGAGTGCCTCTCATTGGTTCCTGTGTTGCCACAGTGGTTTTGATTCCTCAGCCAGGCACTTTGACTGGCTACTGTTGACTTCTGATTAACTCAGCTCTTTGGTAAATGACATTAAAGCCCCACGTTGCTCCATTCAAACTAGCTTATGGTATAGCAAAGAAATGATGCTTTATACTCAGCTAGAGAAGTGAATTTGTGCAGTATTTGAACCCAAATACCTTATCCAAATACAGAACAACTGAATACAAATGTTTTCTCAATTATGTGGTCATGTTGGGAAAGTTTGAGATTTTGTTCTGGTTTCCTTTTCTTAAACTTTCTGTTCTCTCTATGTATTTCTTAATGAGATTTACTTTTGTAAGGAAGTGTGTGATCAAATTGTACATTTCCTTTTTTAACAGTGAGTGTCCAGACTCTACTGAGATCAGAATTTTTAAAAATCCTGATTTCTACCATAATAATTCTGTTATTACAAAGCTATTGTTAACTTTCCCACTACGTTACACATGTTCACATAGTACTGGGCAGCATCTGCTTTGCATGCAAAAGGTCACAGGTTCAATCCCCTAAATCTCTAGTTAAAAACATCAGGAAGTAGGTAACATAAAAGATCTGATGCCCGAGGGGGCCACTTTCAGTTAGGTAGACAATAATGACAAAATTTCTGAAACAGTATAGGGCAGTGTCATGTCTTCACATTAATAATTTCCCATCCACAAATGAGAGCACTGAAAAGAACAACTCTGTATACATGGACAGTTCTACCAGTTCAGTGCCTCTAAACCTCTGCCTTCATAAACCCCAGATATTGATTTCATCGTTTTGTCTTTAATCAGCATGATAACTACACTTCTTTATTTTATAATTCATAACCAAAGCAAGTAATTTTTCTTTATCCATTACAAAGATAGAACTGAAAATGAGTAAATGATAGCCAGGGGCTAAGAAGTAATGGATCTTTTTCAATCTTCCCTCCTCCCCAAGCCCCAACTTATTTGCGTTTAAATGCTTATAATTTTCAACACAAAATACAGTCTGTTAGATCAGAAGAACCATCTAATTAAATGACCCATATTTTGGATGATATGATACATAGCAGACATACATATAATGTACAGAGCCCTCACCGGTTTGTAACTCTATCAGAAAGGGTTGGTAAGAATGTACTATATTTTGAAGTTGATTGAGTAGAATGAGCTCATGGGGCACAATGTGCTTTCTCAAGTGCAAAAGAAACAACTCCAACTGCCTCTAACATTATTTTAGTTAGAAAGTCCATAGCCTATTACCGATATTTCATCTATAATTAAAAAAATGTTGCACAGCCACTGAAATCTTGACATGTTTGGACCAAAATCCTAAATACACTTAACTGAGAAGTAACGGCCGTTCCAATCACTGGGATTTACATTCCAGAAAACAAGGCTAGGTTCAGACTGAAAGGACTGTTTTCTG
The DNA here is from genome assembly GCA_029375565.1 of Gekko gecko. Classification (NCBI taxonomy): domain Eukaryota; kingdom Metazoa; phylum Chordata; class Lepidosauria; order Squamata; family Gekkonidae; genus Gekko; species Gekko gecko. The sequence continues at coordinate 269,002,707 of JAPDNY010000001.1, forward strand.
TTGTTCCCTTTCCATCTAAAAGATCTTTCCTTCTGGTTTTAAAAAAAATCCACTGTCTTGGTAATCCTAAAATAATTGCACCAACTTCAATAGTTTGATGTCATCTAAACAGACTTGGTTGCTGGGAGACTTTCAAATACCCTAAACAGATTTTTACATTTTTGAACCCACTGATTTCAATGGACCTAAAAGGCTGTAAGCATGGTTGCCAGGTCTGGGTTGGAAAATACCTGGAGACTTTGGGAGTGGATCCAGGAGAGGGTGGGGTTTGGAGAGGCGAGGGGCCTCAGCATGGTACAATGCCATAGAACAGGGGTGTCAAACATGCAGCCCAGGGGCCAGGTCAGGCCCCCAAAGGGCTTCTATCAGGCCCACAGTGGTACTGGCTGTCTCTTGCTTCTTCCAGTTCTGCTGCTGTTGCGTCATTATAGCTTGCTTTGCCAGACTCTCTCAATCACTCAGGAGGGACAGATAGACAAGCTTCTATTCCCCGCCCTGGCTGAGGCTCCTCCCCTCCCCTTCCACAGGGAGAGAGGGATGAGACAGAGCTTGCTTCCTGGCCAGGTTGCCTCAATCATACAGGAGAGGTAGGCAAGCCTTTCTTCCCTTCCACTGACTGAGTCTCCTCCCTGAAGGGTGGGAGGGAAGGATGGAGAGCTTGCTTTCCTTGGCTGCATCAATCACATGGGAGAAATACAAAGCACCTTTAAGGCTAACAAAGTTTTTATGCAAGCTATGAGCCTTTGTTTGCCTTGCTATAGTGTGTGTGTTTTGTTGGGCTTGTTAAACTGTGGTTCTCCTTGTTGCAATTGGTTTTCCTCCCCCTTTTCACTGTATTCATGCTCTCATGATCCAATATTGCTCAGTAGGAAAGCAATGTGAATTATTTAGATGAGGAATAACAACCAGCCTGTGAGGTGGATTAGGCTGAAAGTGTGTGTCCAGACCAAGTTCACCCAGCACATTTCCTTTGGGAAATTGAACTTAGACTTCCCAGACAGTAGACTGATACTGACCACTAAGGAAGACTATAGTTTTGTTGACAAACACATAGCCTTCAGTCTGTGTCATGGTGTCTTCTCATGTTCTTGACCAGCACATGAAGCAATTTATGTACAAAAGCTTGCAATGCCCAGCCATTTCATGTTTTCCCCTGGACCCTAGGCTCAGAATTCTGAACATGAGATTTCTGTAGTGAATGTCAATAAATCAAAAGTAGGTTTGCAGCTTGCAGATACACACTTGAACAACATACTCAAGACTGTAACAGGACAGAATTTTGATTCAGTAATTCAGAGCAAGAGGTGTCAGTTATCAGAAACTGTTAAATAAACAAAATATTGTAAGAGTGCAAATGTTTTAAGCAAGTTTTTATTTTAAGTAGAAAAAAATCTTTGTGTTTTTGGCCTTCATAAAGTTTATATCTCTGCTACCTGGCATTACATTTTATGACACACATGGCCTGGCCCAACAAAGGAAGAACTTGTGCTGCCTGGGTTGAGGTCCTGGGAGGCTGTCTTCAGTGCATCTTAGATGTTTGGAAATTATCCTTAAAACCAATCATGACAAAATATTTTTTTATTCTTAAATATGGATATGTCATTATATATAGTATTTGTCTCTGCTCTCTTTTCTACGGTGGCCAATATTTGTTCATTCTGATCAGTGAGGAGAAAGAAGAGGAAAAGTTTTTCAATGGGTATCTGGTAAGAGCGATGGGATTCTGTTGAAATGGTTCTTCCCAGAGTACTAAGTTGGCATTAGCTAGATCCTGGCTGAGCTCCCAGTCTCATCGAAGCAAGTTTCCATATGCTTACTCATGCAAGATCAAGTGATGAACTTCCCCCCCATACTTGTTACCCAAATTGGCACCTCTTGCCTGGTGGCAGAGAAAGAAGTAGTTACTCATCTACTACTACTACTACTACTACTACTACTACTACTACTACTACTACTACTACAAATGATGGAAAGGTCCAACAAGGCATCTGATAGTACAGGTGACATGGTTATTATCAGATACAAATGATTCAGTTACACTGTCTGTGGCAATTTTTTTAGGGGCAATAATCAGTAGCAGAAGAATATCAAGTAAGGCATTATTTTATTTTATTAGATTATTTTCTGCTCAAGGTTATAGCAGTATGACTTTTGGGTTGCAACGCAGCAAGACAGACAGCACCAGGACTCGCTCCTCAGGTGCTGCCAACATTGCACTTTCTTAAGCTCCCAAACTTCACTGCACTCCCTGGAGCGGGGTGCAGAGCAAGGGACTCAATCCGGGCACCCCATTTTGTGACAGCTCACGGGTTGTAGCCCTGGATCATCCCCAGCAAGTAGTGTTTGAAGGGTGCTTTTGGCAGCCGTGAGCACCCAGCTGTCACTTCCCATCTAGGGGGCTTTAGAAATCCTGCCTAATAATACCTAAAGAAGATCACCGTGAGTAACCATCTAAGCAAAATAATCCAGATCTTCCTTCTAGCATTTAAGCCCTTTAAAATTTAAAGAGACACAATTTAAGAGCAGACGTGGAAGGATCCCCCCCCCCTTTCCTTCTCATGGCTAGCAAAAAATACGAGAAGCATTGCTATTCTGCTACACTATTGAGGGCTAAAGATCCAGATGTCTTCTTAATAAACTTTTTCTCTTGAATAAATGGATTACAGTACTTTCTTTTTTAGACTGCATTTTATTTTTCCTTCATGGGTGAAGCTTGGAGACTTTGTTCTCTTTCCATTAAAAATATATACATATATATCTTGGATTTTAAACTTTCCCCCTTGGAATTACAATTAAGAAACCTCCTGCACCAGATAGAGACTAATTCACATAGCAACTGGCTTTGATTTTTCTTCTTTTCCTTTTTTATATTTCAGTGTATGGATTGGAGCTCTTTCTCCTTCCCTTGTTTTCCTTTGTCCCTTGTTTTCGTCCTTTCCATATAAGGAGAAGAAAGAAGAGTCTGCCAAGAAGTTTTTTCTCATAACAAAACTGTTATATTGTGTCACATTTTTGTGGTGCATGTTTGGCTTATAGCTGATAAAACTGAGAGCTCTATATGGCTTTGAAGTACTTTATCATCATTGTGTTAACAATAAGGTTGTTTTATAAATAATAAGCTGTATTGTGGGCATAGAGGCATGAAAAAAATCATCTGTTCTAATACTGTGGAGATTCTTTGGTCTTGTTAAAAATGTAAAAGGTAACAATGGCAGGCACAAGTAGGTCCCCTCCTAAACAATTCTCTACTTCACCAGATGTAATAAAATCAGTAACTTCTAGCCTATCACAGGCCACAATGAAAGATTTACAAACATTGATCCAGGACACAGTTTCAACCTCTATAAAAGCTGCAATTGCAGAAGCAGTGGATCCAGTTAAAGACACAATGAAGGCTATGTCACAGCAACTGTCAAATAAAATAGAGGATCTGCAGAAGCAATTATTAGTGAATAACCAGAAGATTGCTGAATTGAATAAAACAACTTCTAAACTGGAAGACAAGGCAGAAGAAACAGACAATAAAATACAGGCAATGGACTCCAAACAAATCGCATTGGAACAAAATCTTATGAAACTTGAATTAGATAAAGCAGCATTTATATTAGGATTTCAAAATATTCCAGAAGAGAAACAGGAAGACATAAGAAGACAGATGGCACACATTTTGGTGAAATATATGAAGACAGAAGAAACAGAGAAAGTTTTGAATGGAATTGATATTGCTTTTAGGATGAACTCAGTGTATGACAGAAGAAATCAGCTTCCCAGAGAAGTACATGTGAGATTCTGCAAGAGAATTTTAAGAGGTGAAATTCTCAAAACATCAAATGAAATGCCTCTTTATACAGAAAACACAGAAATAAAGATTTTAAAAGAAATTCCTTGGAGAGTCAGAGAAAAAAAGGAAAGAATATATGAATCTTACAGAAACATTGAGAAGAAATGAGATCCCATACAGATGGTTACTTCCAGAAGGTTTATTCTTTACTTATAAAGGTAAAAGATTCAGAATCAACTCAACTTTTAAGACAGAGAAATTTCTCAAGACACATGGAGCAGACCTCCAAACTGAAGAAGAAAATTCAGAAGCTACAGAAGAAGAAGAAGACCAGGATCCCCGAGGTGCTTCAGGAACAACCTCAACAGCTTCAACTACAACAAAGAAAATAACAGCATCAAAAAAAGCTCCAAAGACCACAACATCTCCGATATGCACAAGGAGACAATTGAGAGATAAACAAGACATGGAATCACAGACTCAACCACAAGATGGATAGAAGGAAGATAAAGATAATTTCAATAAATGTGAGTGGACTAAATGTAACCCAAAAAAGAAGACAAGTGTTTCAACAACTGAAAAAAATGCAATTAGACATCATTTGTCTGTAAGAGACTCACATTAAAGCTGCAGATCAAAAATATTTACAAGTATTTGACTACAGCAGCTAGACTACTTTATGCTAAACATTGGAGAAAAACAGAAACACCTTTTAAAAAAAAAGATTTTATTTATATACATTTTCAACATACAGAAAAGAAAAGAAAAAGAAAAAAGAATTATATAAGTTCCTGGTAACATACATAAATTAGTTTGAGGTCAAAATAGGTAGTTACTATTTTTTTCAATCCACTTATAGATTTTTTCCCATCTATTTTGATGTATTGACTCGTCCCTTCCTAGGAGTAACAGATTTAACTTGTCTGATTCAGCTACTTCCATCAATTTGTCTATTATTTCTTCTTTATTGGGCGTAGTATCTTTTTTCCAACACTTATCAATTGCAATCCTTGACATCGTGATTGTATAAAGTATAATTCTTACGTCATCTTTTTTAATTCCTACTGGTAGGATGTTAAGTAGGAAGACTTTGGGCTTAAATTCTAGATTGACATTAATAGTTTCTTCTATACTTTTATTAATCATTTGCCAGAACTGTGCTCCGGTGCGCTCCCCCAAAAAAGACCCCTGGTTATTACAGTGCCATCATTATTCCTACTGCTTACAGGGAAAGTATAATCTGTACCACTGTAAAGAAAAATGGTTCCTTGCTTTTGTAACAAAATCTTTGATTCAGGCTGAAAGAGGCCTACAAAAATATTCCCAGAGATGGTTAAAGTCCAGAGTCAGTGTGACCTTGTAAGTGAGATAGTTTGCAGCTGTAGTGAAAGGCAGTACCATCCTACCCTGGCCTAAGCAATTAGCACATTCCAAGCAGTTGAGCTATGGGACTTGCACCTGTGGGAAAGAGGCAAGGCTTATCTGCAGTACAGTTTTGTTTCTTCCCCTCTGGTCCATCACCCTATACATAATGTGGTTATCAACACAGAGGGAGTTACATCACCTCTCAGGTTCCTGATTGGCCTAGCAGGCTTGAGGTCAATCACAGACCTTCCCCATAAAGTTAGTTAGCATTTGCCATTTGGGGCGTTAATAACTACTTGGCATGAAGTTTGTCAGTGGTTACCTAGCTCAGCTTGCGCTCATGGCATCCATCTTGAACTGCTTGCTTGTGTGGGTATCTCTGCAAAGAGAGCCATTTTGATTGCTGAAATTATCTGCCTGAGATGAGCCAACACTGGGTAACTTGAAACCTTGTTTTATTGTATTAACTAAGCTAGATAAGCATAGAATTTATTATTTCTTTCACAGCATTGTCTATTTTTATCTATTTTTTGCACCTTAAATAAAATAATTATATTTTTACCTTGTTGTCGATATATGCGTTCATTGACCTCAAAGCCTTCTTCCAGAAGCCTTGGCCTTTGACCACCTACCTGGTAACTGATTTTGTTTGGAAACTCAGTCTGCAGTTTGCAGTCCTACCCTGCAGGGCTGACTTTTCCTGTTAATTCCCTAAAAGGCTAGGAGACTTGACCTTTTGCTCCTGAGCTGTTGGAGTAGACTGAAAGGACTGGTGGCACCTACTAAGGCTAGTGTGAGATTAGTCTCCCTCTGGTATTTTTGTAACTTTGTTTTGCAGTACTACTTCTTCATGGCTCCAAATGATAAAGGTATCATTTACGTACCGGAACCAGACTGTTGGTTTGTGGGGTGCAGATTCTAAAGCTGTTTTTTCAAAAATGTTCCATGTAGAAGTTTGCTATAACTGGGCTCAGAGGGCTTCTCATGGCAACCCCATCCATCTGTTCATATAATTCATTATCCCATTGGAAGTAACTGGTTGTCAAACAATGGTGGAATAAGGCTGTTATGTCATCTGGAAAAATCTGATTAACAAGCGTGAGTGTGTCTTTTACTAGAACCTTGGTAAAAAGAGATACCACATCAGAACTGATGAGTATGTCCTGTGGGTTAAGTTTCAGAGAAGTAGAATTGATGGAGTTTTTAGACCACCTCAACAACATCCACCCCAACATAAGATTCACCATGGAAAAAGAAGTCGAGGGTGAACTCCCATTTCTAGATACCATGGTCATCTGCAAAGCAAACTTTCAATTAGGTCACAAGGTCTACAGAAAACCAACTCACAGAGACCGTTATTTAAACAAAAACTCCAATCACCACCCTCTGCAAAAAAAGAGGTATAATCAAAACATTAGTAGACCGTGCAAGATGGATATGTGAACCACACTTTCTCAATGATAAGCTAAATCATCTTAACCACGCACTTCAAGCAAATGGTTACTCTAAGAATGAAATCAGAAGAGCGATTAAACCAAAGATAAAACAAACAACTGAGAAAAAAACAGTCTTCCACAGGAAATGTGTTTTTGCCATATGTCAAAGGAATCACTGATCAGATGGGAAAACTTATGAAAAAACACAACTGACAAACAGTATTCAGACCCCCCAGAAAAATACAACAGATGCTATGATCAGCAAAAGACAGAAGAGACCCCCTCACTTCTGCAGGAGTATACCACATACCATGCAGTTGTGGACAAGTTTACATCGGGACCACACAGTGTAGCATTCAGACAAGAATAAAAGAACATGAAAGACACTGCAGATGTGGCCAACCTGAAAAATCAGCAGTGGCTGAACATAACCTAACCCAAAGAGGACACAGCATTTGGTTCCAAAACACTGAAAGACAGGACAACACTTCCAATTACTATATCAGATTACATGGGGGAGCCATTGAAATTCATAAACATAAACACAATTTCAACAGGAAAGAAGAGAGTTTAAAGATAAATAGGGCATGGTTTCCTGTCCTGAAAAACACAAAATGCTCTACAGCTGACAATAGCACTAGAGATAAGATTAGAGTTTCAATAGCCATTCCACACACAAAAGAATCTCCTCAGGAAACAGGAAACCTCCTCAGGAAACAATCCATATACAAAAGAACCTCCACAGGAAAGCTCCTCCATTAGCATGTTCATAGCCTGGAGAACTACTACAAGGTAATGATTTCGCTCTACCCCACCTTCCTGGGTAGAAATAAATTACTTGCCTACCATTTTTTCTGCTCACCTTGACACAGAGAGTATTCCATCTTTCTGTGTTATACCTCTGAGGATGCCAGTCACAGCTACTGGTGAAACATCAGGTCCTACAATGCCAAGACCATGACCACACAACCCGGAAAATCTACAGCAACTAATGAACTCTGGCCGTGAAAGCCTTCGACAACATATTTCCTCAATAATTTCCCACCCATTTTTGCACATGATGCTTATTTGCCCTAATCTTTGCCTGTTCTATACCATCTTCCCTCTGCCATTCAATGGTTCTTTCTGCACTGAAGGTTTGCTCCAGAGAATCTGAGGAGTCAAGCCTTAAGGACTGACTTAATAGCTGCATTCCCTCTGCATTGTTTTTTCCCTCTCCAATTTATTTATTTGTGTATTCTGTATGCATTCTGCATCTACAAGCAAAACTCACATTTTTTTGACTAATTAATATGGATTCAACAAGAGACCAGTTTTACTGGAAGATTCCAGGGGGAGATCTGCAGCTGGCTAGCCTATTTGGAGATGGAAAAGTTCCAAGTTGGGAGGCTGCCACCAAAAATCTGAGGAGGAGGAAGAAGAAGAAGCAGGAGGAACATCCCCCCAATGCTTCAGTTACCAGGGCATCAGCAGCACACAGTCCCCTTGCTGCATAGGAGATCTTGGCAGGACACCCCCACCCACCCACCTGTGGCTTTACGAGGCAGCAGGGGGAGGGTGACAAGCACGGGGCCAGCCAGCTTGGAGGCAGCCAGCCCAGCCATGCATGTAGAGCATTTAAAAAATCAATAAAACTATTAAGGAGGGAGGGGAGAGCTGAAGAGGATACTAGTTGAACATTGCTGGTGTTTTCCTCTGATGGGGCATGAGAACACAGAGAATAGGATACTGCACCTTTAAAAGAAAAGGAAACGAGAAAGTCACACTGATGCCCTAAGAATGCACACAAACACACCTCACAGTTCAGTAATTTTTTTTTCACCAGTGATCAGAGTTTAACAATAAACTCATGCCTGAGCTAAAACATTGTTAAACTCATCCCTGAGGTAGGAAAAAAAACCTTTTTTTTTTTTTTTTGCAAAATGCACCTGCTCACCACAGAGCATGAACTTGCAACCCTTGTAAGATGAGCACAATCGTTGACTCACTGAGCTAATTAGCTGCTTTGTTTGAGATGAAGAGAAAGGCAGGCCCAACACTCCTTCCTTCCTTCCTTCCCTCCCTCCCTCCCTCCCTCCCTCCCTCCCTCCCTCCCTGATTCTGCAAAAGAAAGGGAAGGGAGGGGGAAATCCAAGTCCACACAGACACATTTGGGATCAGGGAATCGTTTAGTTACTGATTCCTTCTTATGTTCTCTCTGGCTTTTTTAAAGTTTGCCTTTGGAGTTTTGTCTTTGGAGAATGAGGGAAAGAAAACAAAATGGAAATCGGGGTGGGGGAATGGACAGAGACTAATGAAGCCACATCGAATAGTCTGCTTATTGTTCACTGCAAATCAGTAGCAAAGAGAGCAAAAGGTCTGGAGCAAAGCCACATACAGATTGTCTGGTTCCTGGTTAAATCAGTTCTCAACACCAGTCAGTTATAGAAAGCTAACTTTATGGAGACAGTTGATAGATACCATCCTGGACACATCCATTGTTAGGACTAAAGGTGAACACGCGAAGGTTGCAGATATAGTGTGTTCAAACAGAAGCAATAAACATCAAGACCCAATCACCCCCTGGTATTTGCCCACCAGAACTAACAGTCAACTATCCCCCCACCATAGACACATAGCCTCTACATAACAAGGAAACAGAATAACAGACATTTGAGAAGGTGGGACATTTGGCTCCACTAAGGTGGCAAGCCCTGGGTACATCAAAGGGAGGAGAGCCTCCTCCCTCCATGGCAGGCAAGCTGTAAAATTCACAGAGAGCCTGACACAGATAACCTGGGGCAAAACCATAGTGACTGCAGAGTCAGCCCTGAATGGCCATAAAATAATACAGAAGGTCCCAAGTAAACTGATGCATAAGGAGAGTGAGAATGGCATGTACTGCAGAGGGATATTCCCCTTCTGACATGGCTGTGGTAAAACTGCAGGAGGAAAGATGAGTACAGAATCTCTCACTGTCATCACTATTGTAAATTCTTGTTTGCTTCCTTGACTTCCTGATCCAACTTCCTCTTGTGCCCAATCAGCTGTCTCTCTCTTATACACTACAGCTCCACTTCAGAAATGCAAGAAGTGAATTGTAGCCCTAGAATCATAGAGTTGGAAGGGGGCATATAGATCATCTAGTCCAACACCCTGCCCAATGCAGGACCAGCATAAAACATCTCTGACAAATATTCATCCAGCCTCTTCTTGAAAGGTGCCAGTGAAGGGGAGCTAATCAACTCCCTAGGCAGCTGATTCCACCTTTGAACCACTCTAACCATGAAAAAGTTTTTCCTAATATCTAGCCAATACCTTTCTGCATGTAATTTAAACCCATTGCTTCAGGTCCTATCCTCTGCTGCCTACTGAAACAGCTCCTTGCCCTCCTCCAAATGACAGCCTTTCAAGTATTTAAAGAGAGCAATCATGTCCCCCCTCAATCTCCTCCAAACTAAACACTCCCAAGGCCCTTAGCCTTTTCTAGTAGGGCTCAGTCTCCAGAAGGTTGCATAGCTTGTAACCTGTCTATTTAATTCTACAGTCTTTAAGTACAGAAATTTTGTATGTAGCTAGAAGGATATATCTCTCCTTATATAATAATTCTGTTCTGAAGTGGCAAGATTTGATGCACTCCCAAATCAGTTGGCTGACTGAACTGCCACTCAGTAGCTGTCCCATTTTCCACTGGCTGCATTGCCCAAGTCCCACCCACACATACGCTGCCCAGCCTCTCGGCCTCAGTGGATTGTGAGGTGATGGACCGGATAGACGCTCCAGCAGCCAGAGGCTGATAAGGCTGATGCTGACCATGGTGGCACCACCGAGGCCAACCATGGTGCTGCCACAGTGCCCATCATCAGCTATGCCTGGGTACAGGTAGCCTCCTGCCTTCAATGGGCTGCACGCAAGGGAAAGAGGAAGCCAAGCCAAGCTGGGAGGCCCCTTTCATCACCCAAGCTGCCTGCCTCTCCCTCCCCTGCTGCTGGAGTGGAGTCTAACAGCCTCCCCCAGCAGCAGTCACACAGAGCTCTTGCCCCTGCCCTACCTGGCCTGCTGCTTCCCTTTCCTCACCCAGACAGATGCCCGCTTTGCGTGGCACCCCTTCCACAGAGAGGGGGGGAGAAATGAACAGGAGCAGGGGACCATCAAAGCTTCTCTGTGTCTGGGCAACATGAATCTCTTCCTGGCTGTCCTGGTAAGCACTTCTTAGGGTGCAGCAGGTGGCCTGAAGGTGCAAGTTGCCGTCTCTGCATGGTGTGAAACTCTGTCTCATGGCCCCGCTTGAGGTCTCTGTCCCCAGCAGCCCCTTCTGCTCCAGGTGGTGTTTCTGGCAGCTGCCAGACCCCTTCAGGTAGTGTGTACCACCCCCCCCCAAATTCTCACCAGCCAGAGCAACCTCAAGTGGCGGTGGCAGCAGCAGCAACATCAGGTGAAACCTTCTCGCCGTGTTGCCACCTCTGCCCCAGCGTAACTGGCCTCATGATTGCTGCCTTGCCTCCCTGCAGCTGGGCTGAAGAGGGTCCTCTGGGAGGCATCACTTTGGTGCCCAAGATGCAGGCCCGTGCATTTTCAAGGCAGTGATTCCCCAGGGTAGGGCCGTCTTTCTGGTGCAAGCCCTGTAGTTGCAAGGAGGGAGTGCAAGATTTGCTTATAATGAACAGGAAGGAGGCTGCAAAGGAGAGAGGCGTAGTCATCTCATGGTGCTGGAAACTTTCAGATGCCAGAGTTGTAAAAGTTCCAGGGCACAGACACACGGAATGAGGCCATGCAGGCCTTTGCAAGTAAGGGCAAAACCTGTGAGCAAACCGAACAGCAGATCAGGGATCTGAGAAAGGGTAAAGGTGCACGGGATGGTGGTGACTGGCATGTCTGCCAAAGTTTTTGCCTAGGGGGCAACATGGCGATAAGCTGGTGCAGCAAGCAAAGGGAGGAATCGTTATATTTCTTAATATATATAATTCCATTACATATTGGCCATTTCCAGCACTCCCATTGCCTGTGCAGTGTGCTCCATTGGCCCATCATCTGCCATTCAAGGGTACTTGCATGGCATTGCCTCGGTGCTGGGTATACTCTTCTCCCCTGTCCACTGCCAATCTGGACACATCTCTCACAGAACAAGCTGCCAAAACTACAACTGCTCTCCAGGAGAGAGGGGAGAGGAGATGGAACACTGGAGTCAGAGAAGCAGGTAACAGTAGGTTGATGGTTGGCTGGGAAGGAGATAGGGTTGCCAACTCCAGGGGAATTCCTGGATATTTCTGTGGTCAAGCCTGGAGACAGTGGGGTTTGAGGAGGGGTGGGACCTCAGACAGTTACAAGGCCATAGACCCCACCTGCCAAACCAGCCATTGACCCCTGGGTAACCACTGCTGCCAATCTCCAGGTGAGGGCTGGAGATCACTCTGCATTACAACTGCTTTTCACATGGAAGAGATCACTACCCCTGGAGAAAATGGTAGATTCTGTGTCATTATACCCTGCTGAGTTTGCCACAGCATGTTGATGCTGAGTGCTCAAAGCTGCAGCACTCACCCATAGCTTCTTTCTAGAGCTTGTTGTATTTATTTCCACAACGGGCCTTATTCCTAGTAATTTTATATATACCAAGATGATCTTAAATATCAGTCCCATTTCCCAAATCTTAGCCCCTCCTTTTCTGTTTGGACATCTGCAATTTGTTCCATGACTGCTATCCTACTTTTGGGTCATCTCTGACTCCTACAGTCTATAATAAGTTAAATTACACCCATTTTCACATTCCCACTCAGCTGTGAAATCATGAGGTGACCTTTAGCAAGTCATTTTTTCTCAACGTGTCCTATCTGTGATATGAACATGAGATAATCCCATGAATCCTGGGCTCCCTGTATGAAGATCAGGACACACATTGAAGGAAAAAAGGAAAGTCTCACTCTGCTTAATATAGAAGATTCATACTTCAAAATTAAAAAAAAAAATATTGAGAAGTAAGAAATGCAGTGGCATTGAATGCATTGAAGTGTCCTGGAATGGCAGCCATGGTCCCAATTTCAGTATGCTGTGTGTGACATTGGAGCTTGGTGTGCAGTGTGGTACAAATGGGCTCTGGGCTCACTCAACAGGATCCCACCTTCCTCACCAGTCTTAAATACTGGGTTCAAGACACATTGCAGTATACAGCTCAACTTTATTTTATTTATTTACTTATTAGTTTGACTTTTACCCCACCCTCCCACCAAGGCGGCTCAGGGTGGCTTACATAAAACCATAAAACCAGCATAAATACATACATAAAATACCTAGATTCAGTTCCATATAAATATAGTTAAAACCATTTGTGTATGGCGGTGTCATATGATAAAGTGCAAGTGCAGCTCAGCCGATGTAATGTCGCTCCTACTAGAATGTCCAGCGAAAAAGCTCCATTTTCACGGCCCTGAGGAATTGCTGAAGGTCCTGTAGGGCCCTGATCTCACCGGGGAGCTCATTCCAGAGCGTCGGCACCACCAGGGAGAACACCCTGGTCCTAGTCAATGCCAGCCTGTCATCCCTAGGTCCAGGTAGGGCCAGGCAGCTTTGATTTCCTGATCACAGTGCTCTCTGGGGAACATGCAGGGAAAGGCGGTCCCTCAGGTAGGCAGGCCTCTGACCATAAAGGGCTTTAAAGGTCAAAACCAGCACCTTGAAGCGGATCCGGAATGCTATTGGCAGCCAGCGCAGCAACTTTAGCACAGGCTGGATGTGCTCCTGCATAGAAAGACCCATCAACAGTCTGGCCACTGCATTTTGCACCAACTGCAGCTTCTGGAGTTGCCCCGAGGGCAGCCCCATGTAGAGAGCATTGCAGTAGTCCAACCTCAAGGTGACCATTGTGTGGATCACTGAAGCCAGATCGTTGCGTTCGAGGAAGGGGACCAACTGCCTAATCAGCCAATGATGGAAAAAGGCTGCCTTGGCAGCGGTTGCTACCTGGGCCTCCATTGTCAAGGAAGCATCCAGGCGCACTCCAAGACTTCTAACCCTCAGTGCTGGCACCAGCGGTGCCCCACTGAAGCCGGTAATGGGATCCCTATCCCCAAACCACCCCGATTCAGGCACAGGACCTCTGTCTTTGTCGGATTCAATTTCAATCAGCTCAGTCTAAGCCATCCCACCATGTCCTGCAGTGCCCAGTTCAGACCTTCTGGGGTAGAGCCAGACTGACCATCCAACAACAGATAGAGCTGGGTGTCATCCACATATTGGTGACATCCTAGCCCATGCCTCCAGGCAATCTAGGCAGGGGGGCATATATAGATGTTAAATAGCATCGGGGAGACTAGTGCCCCTTGAGGCACTCCACAAATTAGTGGGTGCCTTCAGGACAGCTTCTCCCCAAGTGCCACCCTTTGTCCCCAACCCTGGAGAAAGGAGATAAACCATTGCAAGGCAAGCCCCTGAATCCCCACGTTGACGAGGCAGTGGGCGAGCAACTGATGATCGACTGTGTCAAACGCTGCCAACAGATCCAACAGCAGCAGCACCGCCATTCCACCCTGATCCAGATGCCTTTGGAGGTCGTCTGTGAGGGTGACCAGTGCTGTCTCTGTCCTGTGGCCCAGGAGAAAGCTGGACTGGAAGGGGTCTAGCATGAAAGTGTCATCCAGAAAGCTCTGCAACTGTATCACCACCCTCTCTATTAATTCGCCCAAATAGGGCAAACTGGAAACCAGCCAATAGATGTCCAATTCAGCTGGGTCCAGAGACGGTTATTTTAGGAGAAGGCGGACCATCACTTCCTTGAGAGACCCTGGGAACAGCCCCTCAGGGAGGGGCTTCTTGATAATGTCCCTAAGGGTGCCTCGAAACCCCTCACGGCCTGCTTTAATTAGCCAAGAGGGGCACAGATCAAGGTTGCATGAGGTTGGGTGTACTGTTGAGATCAATCTGTCTACTTCCTCTAGGCTGAGTGGATTGAAGTAATTCAGAATGGGACCAGAAGATGGGCATGGAGTCTCGAGTTCTCTCACTGCCTCAAATGTGGCCAGAAGGTTATGGCAAAGCAACAAGACTTTATCTGCAAAGTAGCTCACGAAAGTCTCACAGCCTATGTCCAATTCTCTTGTATTTTGTCTGCCCTGTGGCAGAGTTGTTAAAGACTGAATCATTCTATACAATTGTGTTGGGCGTGAGTTTGCAGACGCAATCATGGCTGCATAGAACTCCCTCTTTGCAGCCTTGATTGCCATCTCATAGGACCTCATAAACGTCCTATAGGATGCTCTTGTTGCCTCATCACGAGCATGCCGCCACTGTCTCTCTAGCCATCTGAGCCTTTGGGTATACCAAGGAGCCAGCCTTGAATAAGGGTGCAGAGGGCGTCTGGGAGTGATCTCATTGATGGCTGCCAAGAGTCCTCCATGCTAGTCCTCAACTATCTCATCTAATGAGCTGTCAGGGGGCAACGGCTCCCGAAGAGCCGTCTGAAGCCACACTGGATCCATTTGGCTCTGTGGGTGAGCTAGAATGTGCTCGCCACCCAAACAGGGTTGGGGTGACATATTCACTCGAGCCCACAGGGCATGGTGGTCCAGCCATGGAACCCCCACTGCGAAAATCAAATCAAGCATGTGACCTGCTCACTGAGTGAGGGCCGTTACGTATTGGGAGAGTCCCAGTGCCGTCATGGACGATGCCAGGTCCACCACCTGTGAGGAAGCTGCATCATCAGCTGGTACACTGAAGTCACCCAAGACTATCAACCTAGGGTGCTCCAATGCCCAGCCCGACACAGCCTCCACCAGAGACGGCAGGCTGTCATCTGGTGCTTGGTACACCAGCCAAACTGCCAAACTCTCCTCGGCTTCCCACATGAAGATGGCACACTCCATGCCTGTAAGCCTCGTCGCCTGGAGCACCCTGAAGGAGTAAGCCTCCTGAATGAACTAAGCCACTCCTCCCTCCCTCCCCTTAGTCCAAGATTGGTGGAGGACCGAGAACCAGGGCGAAGCTAGCTGGGAGAGAGTAACCACCTCCCCATCTTGTACCCAGGTCTCGGTCATGCATGCCAGATCTGCATCCTGCTCCAGCAGGAAGTCCCAAAGGCCTGAGGTGTTACACCTGGATCTCAGGCTAAAACCTAGCTAGCGAGAGAGATCTTTTATTTTTGCTCTATAATGCGAACTTGACTTCCAGGGGCAGGAAGGACCAGAAACATTTGTAAGTTTATGAATTGTATTCAGATTCAAAAATATGGTAAGGGAATACAATGTGCACAGTTCTCTATTCTTTATTTCAATCTAACAAAATAAACAGAAAGCTTGAGATCCACAGAGCAGCATAGTAGCAACACGATCTTACCAATCTTGAAAGCAATAAAGAGAGGAGATGAAAGTGGCCCTCTTGGTACCTGTGAAGATAAAAGGTGAGGCAGGAAAGGAACGCGTATGCACTTTTCTCCTGACTCAGCCTCCATAGGACCAGCTCTCTTCCTTTATACCTGTTTTCACTTATCCACCCTCTATCCTCAACCAATCAGAAGCTCTGACCTTTACATCAGTTCCCTAATCAATTATAAAATTTGTTATTGTTATCTTGTTTTCCTCGGGGCTTTCCACCTGGAATTTCCCCCATACGGATATTTCTAAGGCATTACTCGTCAAGGGTCATTGTGACCTCTTATTCTAGAGAAGGGGGTGGAGTAATGGTCTGGGTCCCTTGAGCCAATACCCTTACATAAGGTATCCTGTGCCAGAAGGTCACCGTGACATCCTATTTCTAGAGCGCCCTAGTTATCTGTATTTGATTATGATGGGCACCCTGTAAGCTCTACATACTATGAGCTCCCATTATATTCCTATATATGTGTGATATATATTTAAGTGTAAAGTATGTAATGTCCCTCCTTGTATGTGATGAATAGCCTCCCTAGGTATAAATTTATAACATGTTAAGCTCTTCAGTCAGATTTGTGTTAAAAAGGAACAAGGGGGGGAGTTTAAGGGCAATTTGTAAAACCTCTCTTTTGATTGCGAAATCCTTCGGTGGGGTGGGAGATTTCCAAGCTAAAAATCTGATGCAAGTCCCCTTTCCACAATTAAGCTTAGTCACAGCCATCTGGTTTCGATTTAAAGCCTCTTGCTCCTTCATAAAAGCATGCGTCACGCGTTAATGCCTTTTGGTATTCCAACAGAAATTTCAGGCCTGTTTGTAAACCAGTAACTTTTAGCAACAGCTTCCTGTTTGGAATCCATGTTAACACAAGTACCTAAGCGAGGCAGGTACATAACCTTAATCCTTACAGAGGTCTTATTATTTATGGACCTGGCATTGCACAGCACCAACATCGGAGTGGGCTTTTTTTCCCTTGCCCCACTACCTGTGATCTTTGGGATGGGACACAGGCTGGAA
This sequence comes from Gekko gecko, assembly GCA_029375565.1. NCBI lineage: Eukaryota > Metazoa > Chordata > Lepidosauria > Squamata > Gekkonidae > Gekko > Gekko gecko. The sequence goes on from JAPDNY010000001.1 coordinate 269,019,645, forward strand.
GGTGGCCGAGCTTCTCTATTTCTCTGTCCCCTTCCCTTCTATCTCTGCCTGGTCCCACCACTATACCTTCCCCTCCCCAGGAGCACTGGAATTCCCTGCCTGGCCATTACTACACCTGATGGTCTTCGCCACACTCTACTCAAGCCACAGACCGACCAGTTTAGTTGGCTGATGTCCAAGATCCACTGCGAACTGCTATTAGATAAGAAGTACCCCATTTGCTTACTGCCACCTATTCGTAATTTTACAATCCAATCTCAATATTGGGTTTACTCTGATGGTGCTCTTACAGCCCAACACTTTAATCTGATAGACTATAATTGCCTTTTTCTATTTTCCTATTTTCTATATTTCCTATCCCCTTTTTTTCCTGCCAGTAAATTACATAAAGCCTGAGAAGTCAATGGCACCTATACTAAAAGCTATCCTCCTATTAATCAATTTACGGGTAATCAATTAAATAATCAATCCGATGTATAGGGCAGTTAATACATTCATTACAGTAAAGCGCTTTATTAAGTGATTTCAGGAACAAGACTAAAACACCAGGGCAACAGGCCTGTTTAAATAGCATGCAAAAACCACACCCAAACACACCCAACTCCCAACGATAGGCTATTGACATAACATTTATATAACATTTCTCATTGGAGGGAGGCATGCATGCGCTAAACCAAGTCGGACGCTGAAACTCCGAGCTCCCCCGTAAACTAAGGAATTTACAGCTCAAAGGATTGTAAACAGCCAAATACTGGCATATAACCAGGTGGGAAGATAAGAAGGATCCAAACAGCAGCAGAGTCTGGAAACAGCAAGTAAAAAAACCCTTAATTTACAACCACTCAGTGAGATAACGCTCACACAGCAAGAGCCTAGCTCATTAAGCCTTAATTAAACAGCTAAGGATGGCAAAAAATATCAAGGAACTGTCAGAACAGATAGCAAACCTCCAGAAGATATTCCTAGCATCTCAGGAAAAAATTAGCGAAGAAATTAAGGCTGTACGAGTAGATATGGCTAAGATAGGGAAAGAAATTGCCGACATAAAGCAAACAGCAAATTTTGCCAGAGAAAAGGCTCTGGCTAATGAACAGAGGATTGGCTCCCTAACAAAGCAGATAAATGACCTCTCAGACAGGAATAGGAGAGCAAACTTGATTTTGACAGGAATCTCTGAAGAGGTTTCTAACAGGAACCTGGAAGGCGTAGTGACAGAATGGCTGACAACTAATGGAATCAGGATTCAGTCAGAAGACGTCGAAAGAGCTCACCGCCTGCAAAGAAAAGGCAAGGGAGGAGCCCCTCGTGACGTTATTATCAAGTTCTCCAGAGAAAAAATACAACAACAAATATATAAGGAGCTAAAAAAGAGGAAGGACTTGAGCTTCAGGGGCAGGAAAGTTTGGGTGAGACAGGATTTTTGCCAGGAGACACTTAGGCAAAAGAACTTAATGCGCCCCTATGCCCAAAAACTATATGCAAACAATGTAAAATTTACCTGGGGCTATCCTGCTTCAATCATAATATTCCAAGAAGGGAAGAGGCTCATGGCACGGAACGCCCTTGAGGCCAAAGAACTCCTTAAACAACTCAGAATAAACGCTGAAGACATAAGGGAAGAGGGAATGGAAGAAGAGCCAGAGGGGGAAGCAGACCCAGAAGAAGGAACTGCAGAGAGAGGAGAAAAGCGCCTCAGGACAGACTCACTAGAAGAAGACACCTAAAGGGAAGTATCCAAGTATAAGTTGAGCTAATGTTAATATTACAAGTATAAGGGGGAGGAGGGGATGTGTGCACCTCATGAAGTGGAGAGGGGGAAGGTTTCTTATCCCCACAAGTCTACTCTACCACAGGGATGGGAGGGAAGAGGGAGGGGTAGTTTAAGAATATGCTTAAAAATCCCAGGGCCACGGGAACTCAAAGTCCAGAATCATAAAGAATATGGATAGAACAATAAGATTACTTACACTGAATGTCAATGGATTAACGTCAAACCTTAAAAGGTACAGGATAGCTAAGCTGGCAAAAGATCAAAAGATTGATGTTTTATGCCTCCAGGAAACACATAAGAAAAAAAAAGATAGCAAGCCGTTGCTAAACGATCCGACTTGGGAGATACTAGCAGAGGCCAGAGGTGATGCCAAGGGTAAAGGAGTAGCAGTACTGATTCATAAGAAATTTAAACTAGAGGTTATGGAAAAAAAAGAGGATAGGAATGGTAGATATCTGTTAGTAAAGTTTAAAATGGATGATAAGAAGTATACCATAGTAAATATATATGCCCCAAATAAAGGACAAAAGAAATTCCTGGGTAAAATATTTAAAAAAACAAAACAATTTTCCGAAGGAGAAGTGATTATAACAGGTGACCTAAATATAGACATAACAAAAGATAAATCATTCAAGTTAGGAAATTGGGGCCTGATAGAGACACATGAGTCTGTGGGGAACCGGCCTAAACCCACACATATATCTAGTAGGCATAAAACAGTATCATGTATAGACTACATAATTTTAGAAAAGAATAGTAATATGATTATCAAAGGAATTACAACCCACCCAATATGGATATCTGACCATGCTCCAATAAGCGTTGAAATAGAATTCACTCAGCAACCAACAACCAGAACATGGAGATATAATAACTTAATAATGGCCACAGAAAGGGATAGACAATACATGTCTGAGCAGATAAAGCTATATTTTGAGGAAAATAGAGGAACAGTACCCACCAATATTCTATGGGATGCTGCAAAGGCAGTCATAAGGGGGCACTGTATAAAGAAAGAGAAGAATATAAAAAAGGAGTGGCATCTAGGAAGACAGGCCAAAATCCAAGAAATGGAGAGGCTACAAAGTAAACTAATGCAAAAATACAATCCTATGATACAGAACCAAATATTAACAATTAAAAAACAATTGGAGGCCTTAGACTCAGCAACAATATGGAAAAGGGAACCCATGGTGAGAAACGAATTCCAAAGAAATAGCATAAATTCAGCAAAAAGACTAGCAAAATACCTGAAAAATAGGAAGGAAAGACAAAGGGTGAAAAGTATAAAGGTAAATGGTCAAAAATCTCAACATCCCATTGAAATAAGGGAGGCGTTCGAGTCTTTCTATAAAAAATTATATAAGAAAAGGGACACAACAGACTTTGTAGAGGAAGTTAACATAACACTGAAGGAGGATGAGCAAGCCAAATTACAAGAGGAAATTACAATACAAGAGATAAAGGATGTAATTAAAGAATTGAGAAAGGGAAAATCCCCTGGGCTAGATGGGTTCACAAGTGAATTTTATAAGGAAATGATAGACATTCTTGCCCCAGAACTCCAAATGATCTTCAACGAAATCTTGAGGGGGGAAGGGCCCCAGATTCATGGAGACAAACAGAAATAATAGTAATTTTGAAACCAAATAAAGACCCTGAAGAGGTAGGTTCATACAGACCTATAAGCCTCCTTAACCAAGACTACAAGATCTTCGCAAAAATGCTGGCAAATAGATTAAAGAAGTTTAGTCCCAAAATAATAAAAGAAGACCAACATGGATTTGTAAAGGATAGGAACATAGCCCACCCTATTAGGAATATAATAAACGTATTACAACACGGTCAAAAAAAAAAAGTTAGGTCTTTTAAAATTGGATGTCTATAAAGCCTTTGACACCCTATCTCAGGAATACTTGTGGCAGATTATGAAAAAGCATGAGATAGGAGATAATTATATAAGAGCAATTAAGGAGATATATAGAGAGGGAACAGCAGTGGTAAAGGTCAATAATGCCAAATCACAAACTTTTCAGATCCAGAGAGGGGTCCGACAGGGGTGCCCGCTCTCACCGGTCTTATTCATTATAGCAATAGAACAACTAGCTGAAAGGATAAGAAACTGTGTAAGGATAGAAGGTTATAAGGTAAAGAAGGAAGAAATAAAAATTAATTTATTTGCAGATGATATTATAGTAGTTATGACAAATCCCAAAGAAGCGATAAAAGAAGTAAAAATTATCTTAGAGGACTTCGAATGCTGTTCAGGGTTAAAGGTTAATATGGCTAAATCAGAAATCATGTACCTCAATGTGAACAAAGAGGAAAGAAAAGAAATAAACAAAATTACAAATATTGGAATGGGCACCAAAAAGTTCAAATACTTAGGTATAGTGTTACAAAAGAAGATCGATAGAATATCGGAGGTGAATTATAGCACGATATGGAAGAAAATAAAGAATGAAATGAGAAAGTGGAAAAATAAAACTCTTGGTATATCTACTAGAATTAGGAGTGTTAAAATGTTCTGGTTACCTAAACTAACATACTTATTCCAGACGATACCATTAGAGGCCCATAACAAAAGGTTAGAACAATGGAATAGGGCAATTAGAGAGTGGATATTTGGCAGTAAAAAGTGTAGAATTCAAAAAAGGTTGATACACGGTCTCAAGGAGGAGTTGGGTTGGGGAGTCCCAGAGCTGAATAGATATTATGAAGCCTTTCAAATAAAGTCGCTATTAGAGATAGGTGAAGGAGAGGAGCAAAAATGGGTTAGATTTGAAAATGAGATAAACAACAATATAGGAAGATTCGGGATTTTCTCTAAAGCCACAAAAAAAGATCTCAAATTGATTAAAGGCCCCAGACATTCAGCATTAGAATCTTGGAGCAAGTGGCAAGCGAAATGGCTAAGAAGAAACTCAAGATGGACACCACTAGAATTAATATACAGCGAAATAAAAGAGAATAAATGGTGGGAATATCTTAAAACTAAAGGGTATTATAGGTTGGAAGACATGTTTAGAGGACGTAACTTAAAACCGGTGCACGAGATAGTGGAAGAGGTAGGTAACCAACACTGGTTAAAAATAACAGGCCTATATAGTATGGTTAATAAGATCAAGGAAAAAGAGAAAATATGGATAGAGGAACCGATAGAAGAACTATACAAAGGGATGCAAAAATCAAAACAAGGATTAGCAGGGAAAATCTATAGGAAAATGATATCAAATACAGACACGACAATATCTTACCTACAGAACACTTGGACCAAAGAAGGTCAGGTATCAGAAAACTTGGCAAGCAAAATAATGGAAGGAATAGAGGGAATTAAAGTGATCAAATTTAATGAAATGGAGCATAAATTCTTTACAAAATGGTACAAAACACCAGCGCAAATAGCAAACATGATCCCAGGAATGAGCCCCATGTGCTGGCATTGCAAACTGGCTAAAGGATGGTTTTCCCATATGTGGTGGGAATGCCCAGAGGTCAGTGTCTTTTGGACAAAAATATTGCAAATTATAAGGAGAACATGCAAAGTTTCACTGTCCATTAACTTTAATTTAATGTTAATGGGCATAATAGGGAACCCAGGAGTAAGTAAAGAGAACCAAGCTATATTCAAAGCAATGATACTAGCAGGAAAAGCAGTGATTGCTCTGGGTTGGAAGGACAAGAGTAAATGGACAGTAGAAATCTGGCATAATTATTTGTTTGATTTCATACAGTCAGACATAATAGAGAAACTGAACTGGAAGACCAAATGGGCAGACAGGACTACAGCAATCAGCACGAAATGGAAGACCTACCTGGAGTGGCTACCAACAGAAGGAAGAAAGGACATTCAGTGCAAGATTCGGACCTTGTGCCCGTGGCTGGGATCAAAGGACTAAAGCATTGGAAAAGCAGAGGGGGGAGGAGGGAGGGAGAAGGGATAAAAAACCGTTACAAAATGTACGGGATAAAAGATAATATGTAATACTTACCAAAAACTATATAAAAACTATATATATATAAAAAATAATAATAACATTTCTCATTGGTCACTTCCAGAGTCCTGGTGGGCTATTGTTCTAGAGCTCTAAGCTCAGCCAGTATCTGGTAGGTAGTCCTGGCATGTTCCAGACTATTCTCCCAAACCACCTATACACCAATGAGAGGGTGTCAGCTGGCGCTCACCATTCTGCAATCTGTATGCAAATACAACCTTGCCAACCTGCAAAGTGACCAACCTAATTAACATGGCCATACCCAAACCAATCTCCCAAACCACTGTCAGTACAATGTAGGTAAAAACACCCCTGCCATAGAGCCAGTTCAGGAAGGGGTGAAAAATTCCTACCTGGCCCCCAAATGGGCAACCAGCCAAAGCCTGTACTGCCTGCAGGGCAGGTGAGTGGGCTGAGAACAGGGTGAAGACTGGTCTCCTGGAGGTGGGGCCAGCCTTTAAGAACTCCAGCCCCCACTCTCCACTGATGTCCCAGATGTGGCTTTCTTGCCACCAAAGTTAATGCCTCTTCTCCTTGCTGGGCTGCAAAGGCAGCACTCCAGCTGGACAGCTACAAGAGCTGGCAGCCAGGGAGCAGGATTTCTTATAAACTAGACCCACTGGGCCAACTCTTTACTCCATAGTTGCCATACTAAATCTTTTACTAAATGTTCATTACTTGCCTAATATACAATGGCATGGTTTGTTCATAGGGTTTTTTAAAAAGGATTTGGTCAGGAAAAGAGCAAAGAGATAAGTACAAATACTCAGAACATTTTCTCCATGTGCTATTTTCAGGCCTTGTTTGAAATCCCTGATTGCCTAGTAAGAATGAACCATCAGAGAACTATTTTTTCTATACTTTCACTTTTCCTATTTATTATCTAGATACTTCAGTACCCTAAAGTAGTGATTTAATGACGCCTCAAGGACTAGCCCAGTGTAAAGATCCCCCAAGTGCTATGCATTAGGTAGCTTTACCCACATTACAGTAATAGTCTGAGGCACCAAACATCACTGAAATACCCATGCTGCACTTGCTACAGGCACTTAACAGCCTGGTGGGTTTTCAAATCATTTCTGCCTGTTTATGTAATGTTAAGCATCCATAACAGCTTTAGAGACTTCAGTGTTCATAAGAAGACATTTTTACAACTGACACGGTGTTGGTTTCTAAACCAGTTTCTTAGGTGTCAGTCTATTTCATAGTCAACACAGATTCAGTAATCTCTCCTTATATATATTTGAGTTTTGGTGTCCCTCCTGGACATGCTTCCACAGCCTTTGGCCCGCTGAGATGCCACTCTTACAGTCTCCCAATTCTGTGGCTGCGTTGGCTTGCTGCGTTGGCTCGTTCCCACCCACTGAGCTGGTGGGCAGCATTTCACCCTCAGTCTGGAGGGAGCCAGTGAATGGGATGGACGCTTTGCTGAGAGAGCAGCAACCCCTCCATGGGGGAAGGAGGCAGACCTAGTGAGTGGCGGCAAGCAGGGGGAGCACTCACCTTCAGTGCCCCTTGTGGCCCCTCTCCCTCGGCTGCAAAGCCTGCACCACAGAGAAGGCTACCCAGCGCCTTTCAAAGGCTCCCTCACCTTCCTTCAGCCGTGGCAGCAGCACCAGGGAGGGTCTGGCCTGGAGGAAACGGGCTGTGGCTCCTGGAAAGCCAGACTCGCTCCTGAGAAAAATACTTTTCTTGGCTCCTGTGTAAGACTAACTGTGACTAACTGTCTCCTCAGTGGCTGTTGGTAGGGAACCAAACAACCAAACTTGCTTCTGTGAGTAAAAAAACAAAGGACTTTCAGCATAACCCCCCACACATACTTGGCCATTTTCCTGTCAGAATAACCTTAACACGCCTCTCACTCCTTTTTGGCTCCACCATGGCTGGCTGGCTCATGAAGTGAGCCAGTGACCATCAAACCATTCTCTTCAACCCCTTGCTGTGTGGCTGACTTTCCCCTACAGTTGCCAATCTCCAGGTGAGACCTGGAGATCTCCCGGTGTTACAATTGATCTCCCGATGACAGAGATCAGTTCCCCTGGAGAAAATGGCTGCTTTGGAGGGTAGACCCTATGGCATTATCCCCTGATGAGTCCTTCCACCACCCCCAATGCTGTCTTCCACAGGATCCACACCCCAAATCTCCAGGTATTTCCCTAATCAAAGGTGGCAACTGTGCTTTTTCCTCAGTGCCTATTGATAGGCAACCAGGTTCTGTCAGGAAAAGGCCCTTTCCACATCTATTTTGGCCTTTCAGAGAAAACTCATTGGGGCCAGTCCTGATAGGGTTGCCAACTCCAGGTGGAAAATTCCTGGAGATTTGAGGGATGGAGCCTGGAGAGGGTGAGGTTTGAGGAGGGGTGGGACTTCACAGGTACAATTCCATAGACTCCACCCTCCAAGCCAGCCATTCCCTCATGGGGAAACATTGTTGCCAATCTCCAATCACTCAGAATTACAACTGCTCTCTAGGAGGGAGGGGGAGTTGATGGAAAGCTGAAGCCAGGCAGGGCTGGCCTGAGGTGTTTCTGCACCCTAGGCAAGGCCAGCTTGTGGCGCCCATGCCCCCCCCAGGTGATGCCAACCTTCCAGTGGGGCCTGGAGACCTCCCAGAAACATGCCTTGGAGGGGGGACGCCTGGCGCCACAAGGTAGCCTCACCCCTGCCTGGGTTGGGCTGAGCCAGGCAGCTTCCTCCGAGAAAAGGCTCGGGTCAGCCAGGGGCGAGGGCGAGTGTGCTTACTAGCACCTTGGGGCACCCAGGGGAGAGGGGAGGGTGCTGCCATCACCCCTGCAGGCCAGGCTGCGAGCTGAGCAGGGCCTACAGTGGAGGTCACGGGTGACGGTGAGGAGACCTGGAGTGGGAAGGAGCCTTGCCTCCCTTGCTGGCCCACCATTGAGGAGCTGGCCAGCCGGCCTCACCTTGCCTTTCACCTGGTCAGACCTCCTGCTGCTGTTGCGAGCTTCTTGCTCCTCCTCAGGTCCTCCAACGCTGCTCCCCCACCTTTCTCATGCTGCCGGCAGCCACCAGTGGCAGTCCCGGCAGTGGCAGGGAGGGCGTGGGGGGGAGGCACAGTTCGGTGCCAGCACCCTGCAGGAGAGCCACTGCCACCACAGTGGTGGTCCTGGCGACGGCAGCGGAGGGAGGCGGGGGCCAGGTCCAGTTTAGCACCCTAAGGGCTGGCCTGCGCTCTAAGTGAAAGCCTAGTTCGCCTAGTGGGTGAGCCAGCCCTGAAGCCAGGGGACAGATAACGGTAGGTTGATGGTTGGCTGGGAGGGAGATTGGGTTGCCAACTCCAGGTTGGGAAATTCCTGGAGATTTGAGGGGTGGAGCCTGGAGACGGTGAGGTTTGAGTAAGGGTGGGACCTCAGACAGGTACAATGCCATAGACACCACCCTCCAAACCAGCCATTCCCTCATGGGGGACCATTGTTGCCAGTCTCCAGGGGAGGGATGGAGATCACACAGAATTACAACTGCTCTTCAGATGGCATAAATCAGTTCCCCTGGAGAAAATGGTGGACTCTGTATCATTATACCCTGCTGAGGTCACCACAGCGAATTGGCGCTGAGTGCCCAAGGCCAGGGCATTCTCCCAGAGTCTCTTTCTAGAGCTCGTTGTATTTATTTCCACAACGGGCCTTATTCCTAGTGTTAAAATAAATCACACCTGCTCTCAGATAAAGGATCCTTGAATATAAACATTTTGCCTAGCTTGTAGGAAATATATTGGAGCTGTTTCTAAATTGTTGGCATCTGAGTGTGGTTTCAGATGTTACTAACAAGAAAGTTGTGCTACCACTTTAAGAATAAGAATAGTGACTGCTCTTAGTAACATAACTCACATGAGCAGTGACTCATGAAAGCTCATAAGGTAAAGGTTTTCCTTGCTTGAAAGCTAGTCGAATTCAACTCTAGGGGGCAATGCTCATGTCTGTTTCCAAGCTGAAGAGCCAGCACTGTCTGAAGACATTGCTGTGGTCATGTGGCCAGCATGACTAAATGCCGAGGCACACGGAATGTTGTTACCTTCCCACTACTTGCATTTTCTTGCTTTCAAACTGCTATGTTGGCAGGATCTGGGGTCAGAGATGGGAGGTCACTCCATCACACAGCACTAGGGTCTCTAACTGCTGAACTACAGACCTTCCTGTCTGCAACTCAGCGTCCTAACCTCTGAGCCACCACGGCCCCTTGAAAGCTCATACCCTGCCACAAATTTTGTTAGTGTTTAAGGTGCTACTGGGCTCCTGCTCTTTTCTACTGCTAAAGAAAGACTAACATGGCTACCCACCTTAATTTATATAATAGTTATATAGCTTTTTAGATCTCCTCTCTTACCAGCTCACTAATAAGAATCAGCACTCCAGAGAGGTAATCCTCAGTGTCCAGATGGCAACCTCACTCTCTCTCATCTTCAGATGCAAAGAAAAAGAACTAATCTAAATTCATCTCTGACATCACCAACAGCAAACCAGGCAGTTTTCTCAACAGACTTAGAAAGGTTTCAAAGATGCAGGATCCCTTGTGCTACTTCAGGTCAGGCTTTCCCCTTCATTTATTCAAGTCATCTCAGTTACTCATCTGAGCACTGAATCAAAGGAGATACATGGCAGAGCATAAAGTTGATGAGTACATTTGATGAAGCCCCAGTCCTAAGGGGTATTTGTTTTATTTATTAAGAACATTTCCATTCTGCCTTTCCAGGAAACCTGTCTGGGTGGTTTACAACATGATAAAAATACAGAACAAACACAGCATTTTTTTTAAAAAAACACCTCAATAAATGTGTAACATTAAAATTTGCAGAAACATTGGCCGTTTAAAACTATTAGCCATGATTCAAAGGGCATGCACAACCACATGAGAGTTTGCCCAGCCTGATCCCCTGAAATCGAGTACAGGTAAGGTGGTGTCTTCAGAAGGCGAGGCTGGTTTCAAAAGGCCCACCAAGTGTGCAGAGCTGTTCTGTGGCTCATGGTCCTTGCCTACGGTTTTGGCAATAATTATTCCAGCTACGTCTGGACTGTGCTCCAATACAACCACCACACTAAACAGCTGAGCCTTGATGCAGACAGCACAAGGAGTTTATTTATTGTTTTTTAAAAGTTCTTTCGTCTTACCATTTTTAATTTCAATACACATGATTGCCTAGCCCGTAACTCATCATTCATCAAACAGTTTTTCAAAAGGTAATATAAAGCTATGAGAACATTCTTGCAGCACTCGATGTATAAAGACTCACATCACATATATTTAGGAAGCTCAACATGTGCAGGGGCCCAGCCCTGTTCCTGGCCAGAGGATCGATTTGGCCTGGGTGAGAGGGTGAGGCAGCTGTGGCTTCAGCTTGGAGCGGAAGAACTGCAGCTGCTACTGTAGTTGCTTTGAGCCCAAAAAGTGTAAAGCAGCCACTGTGGCACTACTGCGGCTACAGAATGGCCACAGCAACCCAAGAGGATGCTGGAACTCCTGGGCTGCTTCAGGCCCAAATAGTGTACAGTAGCCACTGCGGTAGCTACAGAATGGCTGCAACCCAGGAGAAGCCCCCCTCCCAGGCCCTGTAGCATCCTCCTGGGTTGCATCCATTCTGCTGCTGTTCCAATGGATGCTTTGCCCCCAAACAAGGTGAAGCAGCTGCTGATTGGCCACAGCATCTTAGAAGGGTGCTGCAAGGCCCTGGGGAGCCTTCTCCAAGCTTTGCAGCCTCTTCCTCAGTTGTGACCATTCTGCAGCCACTGCCATGGCTACTTGCGGGGTTCAAGGAGGGATAGGGGGTGAGGCGTTGAAAGGAATAAACACACTCACAGCCATTATTTATTTATTTGCAAAAACATGATCTCAGCTTATTTTATTGAATACAGACAAAGAAGCAATTTAGGGATGGATCCAAGCATCAGATCCCCCCCCCGCCCCCCGATGAACCCCTCCCCCACCTGACCACTGGGGGATAAACCATAGAGTGACAAGATACCAGGACACATGTGGGTGCCAACCTATGTGTACATCATAACAAAAACAAAATACTAGAGAGGGAGGGTGGGCAGCTGGTGAGCTGAAAAGCAGAGGCTGAATGGCCTGTGCTAGCTTGCTTAAATAGCCCATCAGACATTGCAGCCTGCACCCCCAAGACGACACTCAGCTTGACAAAGCAGTCTGTGGGTGAACCAGCCAGTTCCTTTACATTGCAGAAGGGCACCAAGAGGCAGGAAGATGCCTCCTTCCAGCCTCCCTCACCTCCTGACCCACAAACAATGGCAGAGGTGAGTCTTGGCCATGCTTTGTGCTGTTTGGGCTTGAAGGAGGTGGAACCCAGCCCAGGTTTCTCCTCAATGTCTCCTTCCCCTTGCTTGCAGCCATCTTTTGACGGCAAGTTTGAAGCCAAAAATTATGCAGTCCCTACCCTGAACTAGCCTGCATTCCTCCTTCAGCAAGAGGAAGTATTCACTGGTCCAGAGAATTCTTAAAAAATACAGGAGGGGATGCATGCCACCCTTTGCTGACACCCCAACCCCAAACCACTCTCAGTTTAAATGACTTTGAAGCAAATTCTGTTTTAAGTGATCATCTTTCCAAATTATAGAATTACAGACCAATGCCTAGTTCACACTGTGTCTTACCTGAAGTCTAACCTGATGTCCAACATCTAGTTTTCTGTGCCAAAGATTAAAGGACTTATTTTCTGCACCTCCAGGTTGGTTTGTTTTGATTTTTTTTAAAAAACAACCCTAAATTTCAGTAGTGCTTGTATTACATATCCCAGTTAGAATAAGAGAATAAGAAATGCAATAGGCAATAGAAATGTAAACATGAGTTTTAAATGCAAAGGCCAACACAGGTTTTTCTGGTTCACTGGAAGGTTACAGCATGACCTTTGGCTTTTAACATCTAGTTTACTTCATTTACCAGCTCTTTCCAAAGCAGTTAAGACTTCAAAAATGATAATCATATATTGCAGCAGAAAGGTTTGAGTGTCATAAACATGGCTACAGGTGGTTTACAGAGCAACCATATGCAGACTTACTCCAACTGATTCCAATGGATTTGTACTGGAGTAACGCTGCATAGGACAGCTGAAATAAGAAGTACTTTTCAAATATTAAAGGGACTCTACTAAATAAAGTTCAAGCAAGGTTGGCTTAATTGCCCAAATATAGTCTTGCATACTTCACATCTCACCAGCAGAGCAGCTTAGATTCAGAATTATTTAAGCAGAGACTGAAAAAGCATTAGTGATACCAAGAGATATATCTTTTCGGTTGTCATGATTGTAGGCCTAAAGGTTAAATAATGAGCAGCCTGTAGGCTTCAATGAAGCTCTCTTCAACAAATGCCTGAGGCCTTGTGTAAATTTTGCAGTAGGGATAGATTTCCCAGGCACCTTTGAAGTTTCAAGATGGAACTGGTGGAAGATGGAGGGAGAACAGGGACCAATGGCTGTCAAGTGGGCAAAGCTCAACAGAGAGTATATAAGGCTCTGCACAGAGGGAGATAGTAATTTTGTGAAGCAGAGAGGCTGCTTTCAGAGGAAGTCAATCCCTTGCCCTTGGTGAGATGAGTCTGGCCTACTGGTGTCAGTTGGTGAAATAGAGTGGCAGTTAGGGTTGCCAGGTACCCCCTGGCAAGCAGTGGTGTTGGAGAGACTTACAAGGAGCAAAAAGAGGCCTAGGGTATCACTGCAGGTGATGTGGTGATGTCACTTCCAATATGCACCAGAAGTGATGTCCTCATGTCACTGGTGACACAGGGACACTCTGGTGTTCAGGCAAAAACTCTATGATAGAAGTCATTTTTTACCATAATTTTTTAAACCAAATACTTGAGTGCTCCTGCATTGCTGGAAACGTTAAGACATTGCTTCCAGTGTGTGTTGAAAATGTTGTCACCATATTTCTGGTGAGGCAGGCCTAGGCCTCCTTTTGCTGCCAGTAAGTCCCCCCCTGGCCACTTGATTGGTACTGGGAAAGGGGCCGCAGAGTGGAGCATCTCTCAGCAAAGTCCTGGAAAGCCTAGCGGGAACTAAATAAGACAGTCACCTCATGGAGCTTTCCTGTTTTCTGACTGGCTTCTTCCTTTGTGAGTTGCATCCTGTGTAGTTGTTGTGTTCATGTGTAATTTCTGCCCTCATTTTGTAACTTTTCTTCTTTTTTGTGCCTCTAAATTAGCATGCCCTACCTAAGGAAGAAGCTGCCTGGGGCAGGAAGGCTGCTCTGGGTCATCTCTAAGGTCGAATCTGTATTTGTATTTTTAAAATCAGTTTCATGCTGCTGTGATGCTGTCAAGCATAGAGAAAGACCTGCTTTAAGTCTGAAGGGGGTAGAAAGAAGGGGGGGGATGCTGCAAAACATCCTTATGTAATTGTCAAAACATTAAAAGTATTGATAGACAAACAGCATCATTTCCAAGAAAATAAGCATAACAAAGCAAGTGAAATCCAACATCCTTATTACATTTCCTTGGTTCAGTAATATTTGTGGAAAATAACAATAGTAAGCAAATGGTGTCTATATGCCTGTCCTCTAAAGCAGATGAAGCTTTAATTCAGCAAAACGAATGTAGAGAATGTATTGAAAGAGCAATGATTATGCATTGTTTGATTTTTAAAAAAATCCATATTTTTAAAAGGAATTAGTTTCAAGAACTATAGAGTGATGACATCCTTCTCCTCCCCCCCTCCTTAAATTTCCTGTTCCAAAGTGAATGAAGAGAGGTTGTCTTTTCAGTCTTGAAGATGCCTGTTTTGTATGGTGGCTTCCACTTGTGTTTCTTCTTTAATTACTGTATGCCCTGGATTTGGCATGACAGCCACTTCTAAAAAGTACTTAACATCATCTTCATGCTTAGGAGAAAATTGCTCCTTAGATGATGGAATGCTCAGCTCACTGTTTTATGTTCCTGGGCCATGACACAACTGGGTCACTGGAAGAATGATGACAACTTACAAAGACATGGTTCTAATTGTTAGAGGTTCTCATCCCCATTTACCCACTTGGAAAAGAGTCTGTGTGCTACTTGCTTATTTCTGTTCAAAAAAACAACACAAAGTTTGAACGGATTCCACAGAATTGGCCTTGGTGCCATATGCAATTTCTACATTGTCTCTGTATTCAGCTGGTGTGCACCACGTGTTTTGATTGAAAAGCTCCAAAGATTTCACTGAAATAAAAAGACGATAATTTCAGGCTATGTTCATTTGGCCAAAATGTTCAGTAATCCACAGAGAAAGTTATATTATATATGAAAAGCACAGATTAGTGACAATCATCAGGAAGGTTCTCCATCTAAAAGAACAGATGTCTTCTCATCTTTATTTCACACAGACTACCTGAACTGACAGACCACTGCTATGAAGGAAGGTGACAAATTGCACAAAGACTGTTAGGCAGAAAACAGTGAAAATATTAAAAAACAACAACAGTTTTCTTCTTTGGACTGTTGAGAACAACTGTGAGATAGTTAAAGGAGAAAAACACCGGGAAAGTGGGAAACTGCTCAAATTGATGAGCATTTACGGAATCCTCAAAGGGAGACATGACTGCTTATGTGTGAATTTTTACATTGTTTTTCTATTCCATCCTGTGCAATTCCTTGCAAGCCCTCATTTTTTTCCTTCTAACACCAGCCATTAATAGAACTTTGCAACAGGTGTTTGCATATTCAAGGACACCCTGACCCCAGTATGCAGAAGATATTAGTTTGTAAATTAAAAGGGATGGAGGGAATCTCAGAACAGCCTAAGAAAACTCAGTGTGCTTATTGCTCTCCAGAAAGTACAGAATGTTGACGACAAATGAGCGTCACTTAAAAGGGGGGAGGAAACTAGAGGGGGAAGAGCAAATGGCCTGCTGAATCCTCTTAGGGCTTCAATTATTCTGTAGGACATAACACATGCTGTGACACATGGTCTGTCCAGGGGTACTGCCACCCCTTGAGCTTTCTTTTTCTGCAAAGTATCATCAACTATACTTTGAGAAATAGTAACACAGCGTGTTCAAGAAATATCTGAGCTTCTTCTTAAGCCAGTTATTTTCCTGGCTACACTGTCACAAGTAGTTAAGCAGATTTCCCAGTGAACTTGTTCAGCAGATGAACTTAGCTTGTTTGACACGCACAGTCAGACTGTAAGCTGATCGGGGATATGTTTGGATTGCATCAAGCAACTCGAACAGCTGCCAAACAAGTTTTATGTGGTCTGGTTTTTAGAAGCCGACTCACAGCTGATTGGGGGATCAGCTAGGAATTGGGTTCTCTGCCACCCAGCCCCCTCCACTAAACAGGCACACAGTGAGACTGCAAAAGGAAGCTCTTCCCTCACTTTTATGCTGGGTAGAGACAGAAATAACACTTTTGATCTCTGTATTGCAAAAAGGAGCATAGAAGGGAGCTTTTTTTATGGAAAGGGAAATTTATTCTTCTGAAATCCAGTTGTTTGTTGTTTTTGTTGTTGTTCAGTCGCACAGTCGAGTCCGACTCTTCGTGACCCCATGGACCAGATTACGCCAGGCCCTCCTGTCTTCCGCTGTCCGTGGAAGTTTGCTCAATTTCATTTAGTTGTTTAGATATGGCCATTTGATTTATCTGTTTTCTTTTTTTTATTTTAAAAGAGGGGTTTCGCCTTTAAAATGCACCATTTTTAACTTCAGCTTTTGCAATTGTTTTATGTAATACACCACAAGGTGGTGTTTTATGTTACACACCACAGGTGGTGCTCTAACAGGAGAATAGAAAGATTTGGAGAAACATTGTCTGCTTCTGGCAGTCTACAGAGTGAATTTCTAACGTTCTGCAGAAATGTCATGGTCCACCTCTCTTTGAATTTCTCTTTGATTAAAACGGAATTGATTAGAAACAGACTCCAAATTCCTAGAAAGAGGAAAAGAAACAGATAGTTAAGTTTCAAGGAGAGACTGTTTAAAGAGGAGTTAAGACATTTCCATTAACAACACTAGTAGAAAGAACTAGTGCTCTACACTGAAAAAGGGAAAGAAAGAGATTGTGTGTCCCCCCCCTTCCACATTAGACAGGGAAATGCTTTTAATGTGTACATTGAAAAAGGAAGATGAGAAAGGGCTGATTTCTTTTCTCTTCAGCCCAAGCCAACAGCTTTGAATGGGGAAAAAAGAAGGGAAATTTGCAGAGATTTTGATCACCCCACCCTACAAATTTGCTGTCTGGCAGCAAACTTCGTAGGATGAGAGATCAGGAGAATCCAACTTCCAGCTGATCAGCTGGGAATTGGCACTTGATTCCCCACTCCTGCCAACAGCCCAACAGCCTGCCAATTAACTGGCTGCCTGATCACCACTGGTGAACATGAAGTGAACCAAACTGGCAGGTGTTTGAGCATCCTTAACTATTATTATGGCTGAGGACAGACTGGCAATTTGCTGTGGGAGCCAGTCGCAGCAAAAAAGCCCTGGAACAAACTGTTCCAGGGTTTCCCATTCACACAGCCCAGACTGCTGTGGGAGCATACCAGGAGGAGGCACGCCGGAGTGTTCAGACTGCTGCCACAGAGATGCAGCGTTTCCCCATTGGGCAGTAGGGTGGAGCATGGTCAATCATACCGCTGCTGCCTTCTGCCCAATGCGGGTTTCTCCTGGCTTTTCAGCTGCATGTTCAGACTTCCCAGAAGCAGAGAAACGCGCAACGTACGCGTGCTTTAGGGATTTGCTACCGGTTTCTTCAGGTATCTTTTTAATGCGGCAGTGAAGCGGAACAGCATGGGTTGGCTATGGGTGGGGGACGCCAGGCAGATGTGCCTGTGTGAACGCCCTGTTTACTGTGGATTTGAAGCGTCACTGAAACAGATCCCTACTGGGGTAAATTGCCAGTCTGAACTCAGCCTATGTTACCTTCTTTAAGTGTTATATAACTTCAAATTCAGTACCTTTGTGGCCCCTCACTCATTCTGACTCTCACATTAACCTAGTTCTATGTGAATAAAACAGAAGATGGAAAAACCATGCACATTTCACTGAAGTCTTTGGAGGAAGGGCAGCCAAAGCATTGCAGATATCACAGAGACATGACAAACAAATATTCTAGAGAAACAAGCACGAAAATTATAGCATACTCCCATAAAACTTTTAATTTATCCCAAACAAGACTATCAGTTATTCACATTTTTTAAAATTTCTAAGCAATGTGACATAAATGATGCCTTTCTACAATAATTTAACTCTAGAACACTGCGAGTTTGATAATTCCAGTGAAATTAGGAGATTCAAAATGTAGGTTCCAAAGGATATTCTTTTCAAACTAGAAGCAGCATTGCACTGCACTTTCTCAAAGCAGCAGCCTTCTTCAGCAGGCAACAACTTCCTGCAAAACTCTGTCAATAGCACCCAACAGATTAACCCTGCACAATGTAAGAGAAAATCCCCAGATGCTGAGCTGTTTCCAGGAATCCTGTACTAACAAGCCATGACTGAAAGGGAATAGTTGTGTTTCATGTAAGGTAGCTTTTGGGAGAAAAAAAAGATAACCAAAAATAACTATGGAAAATTCTATCTGATCTGTAAAAAGAATAACTTGCTTTGACACAGAAATGCTGTGAACACCTGAATTGTACGGATTTGGGGAATCTATTTTCTTCTCTCCTGCTGGCTTGTGAGGCATTCCTTCTCATTCATATAATCAGAGTGGCTAATTATGTAAATTCCTAACACATCAGAGTACCAGACTGCAGTATGCACAATTAGCTTCTAATGTAAGATCCATTTGACACTAATCAGGAGTCCATATTATTAACCCTAATTGAGGAAAAGAGAAATGTTTAGACTTACAAGATTTTCATTTCATAGGCAACAGATATTCAGTTTCAAGGTTAACATGTTCATCACTACAGCTTCACCAGTGGATTATTTAAACTTGTGGGGAAGGGCCCAGTATCATTCATTAAGGCCTTATACCAACGTATAACACGGGATCACTCTCCAACCCATCATATTTATGCATGCAAAAGTTATTATTTATTTCTAAAATATTATAATTAGATGATATCATGATAATAGACATCCCCCAGCTTGGTTCTAGGGACAGGATAGTGACAACACAGTACAGGGTCCCTGAATGGTGTTCTAGGATGTGGCTTGGTAGGCAGCAACTGGAGAAAGCCTGCCTGGAGCAAACCAGCCCACAATTCACCTCTTTTCTTCTGCAACTCAGAGAAGAAACTAAGAATAGTCCACTATTACTAATTATAGTTGGCTTGCAAATGATGATTCCTGATTTAGTAGCCTGCCTACAGTGAATCAGATGTCCTTCTATAGCGTGGCTGCTGTTCCTTTTGATAGATAAGGCTTGGGCCACTGTTGCCAGTCTGCCCCCAATTTCATCTACACACCTGTCTCTTCCATCCTGAATGCATGTACTGCATGTTCAATACTGTAAGCAAGTCTCAGCCCGCACAAGCCAAGTGCAGTGCATGAGGAACAATCACCATTAGGGATGGACATGAACCACAAACCCCAGGAATCCAGTCAGCTCACATACGAACCAAACTGGGTTCATGAGGCCTGCTCCCACAGCTCAGTTGTTTCAGGCTCTAAACAGCTGAGCTGTGGGAGCAGGCTCCCCCTTCAGCTCAGCTGTTTTTGATCTAAACAACTGAGTCACAGGAGCTCATTAGGTTCAGTTTTGGGTTCAGTTTGGGGGCTGCCATGAAACCTGAACCGAACCACCTTTTTTATTTCCCTAGAAATAATTGTACAATTTAGAAATATTAATCCTTGGCAATAGTATTATTTCTTAAGTAGACCTGTAGTTTATGCAAATAGAGGGCAGTTTAAAGGGGGAAAAGTGAAGAAAAATGCTTCTGACTGATAAGATTCCACTGTGAACACATTCACTGACTTACATTCAATATGCATTGAAAGGGAATGCATATTATCTTCTGGCATGCATGAAATAGCATGTGATGAGATATTATGCAAAATCATTCCCTCTCAAAAAGAAAGGTAAGGAAGTGCTTCATGGCAGAGTGGATAATTGAATCTGTCTCCTTGGTCTGTTACATTAACTATTACACTGCAACAGCCCTCCTACTTGACTTACCTTTGTATACTGTATACTGGATATACATTGTGCCTATATCATTTTACCTTGTATGGAGAGGGGAAGTTCTTGTACCATGTGGATTGTATCCCCAGCTGTGTTAATGCACAAAAACACTTAGATTTACAAAAAATGTAAAATAAAATCAGAGAGAGTACTATCACTATCTCATATATATCATAGTATCTGACCTGCCTTAGTCTGATGGATTATTGGATAGCCAAAAGACACAATTCTGCATTGGAACTTGGTCAACAAAGACATGATAAGAAAAATCATTTGGATTCTGTTTTCATTTATGAATTGTGTTGTACTTACAGAAGAACAAAAACAATTATATATTCAGAGTATAACACACTGCTAAATACTTTTGGTGCCTTGTTTTTAATCAGGATTTGTGCTAATGTGATTTCCGGGTTGCAGCACAGCAACTTGGTTGGCCCCAAGGTTTGCTCCCAGGCACTGCCAGCTCTCCATTTACTTTAGAGGAGTTTTTGGGGATCCCGAACTCCACTGGACACCCTGGAGAGAGGTCCAGTGCAAGGGACTCGATTCAGGCTCCCCATTAGCAGCAGCAAGTGGGTGGAAACCCTGGATTGTCCCCAGCAAGGAACAGAGCAATGCAGTCATGGCAGCCAGGACTGCACCAGCTGGGAACACCCGAATAAGAGAGTTATTTTGAGCCCCACCCATAACATTGATGAAGATTCTCACCATGAGTACCTGTAAAAGCAACACTGAACAATTCAACGGCCTTTAGGTTAAGCCCCTTTAATTTTTTAAAAGGACAAGGAAAGAAGGGGTGGCAATTCTCCCCCCTCCCTCTTGAAGCAGCTAGAACAAGATAGTAAATAAAAGCTGTTTTAAACTCTCTTTGGGGCAAAGAGGATATGAAGACTGTTCTTTGAGCTTCTAATATTTTCTTCCAGAACATAAATCTGAACAAACCTTGGGCTTTTTTTTCTTTTTTGTTGACTTTTTCTTGGACTTCAATTGTTAATCCTCTTTTTTTGGGAGGGTTCTGGATTTTAATGATTCAATGGAACTATATTCAGACCCTTTAAAGAAAGATGAATAAATAATTTCAATAGAGAACATATCCCACCAAAAGGATTATAAACTTCTTTTGAAAAAGAAAGAGGAACATTTAGAATTGAATTGGTTATTTGGCAACAGTCTCTCATAACATTACTCTCATTGTTGATGTTATAAAAGCTCACTGTGTCCAGACTCCATTGTATAACTGCAAAACACCAGATTTATGCTGAAAGTTTCTTGGTTGTTAATATGTCTACAGCAGCTACTATCATGTAAATGTGACCAGTCTTATAGGGACTATTGAAAAATATCTCCAGAGATTCTTGGTCTCGCTGTGCTGAACTGGGACTTCTGACACTGCATTAAAATGGATGTCCTAGACATATACAAAAAAGTGCCAGATTATGTATGTTTAGATAGCTTGGCTGATGTTAACTTCCTGGGAGAAGCGCAAAGGTATAATTGTGGATGCAGTTAACCAGGCACTTAAAGAGACTTTTGATTTAATACAAGACAAAAAGGTAGCCATGCCAATGCAAACTACAAGCAAGATAAAGGAACCCTAGCATCAAAATTCTCAAGATATAGAACAAAACTACAATCAAGCATATGTACCCTACAGAATGATCTACACACCAAAAAAAAGAGATAAAACTTATACAGAAGAGTAGAACAGACCTATTAAAAGACTGACAAATGCTGAAATCTTCAAAGTTTTAAAGGAAAAAATATTTCAGTGAGAAAATAAAATCAGAATTTATGGAATCTTCAACTACTTCAAGACTTGAATAAAGAGGGAGAGTTTTAAAACAAAGTCTTTCTGCCTATAAGAGAAAGATGCACAGAATCAAGATTCTATTGAAGAGAAGAAACCAGAAAATGAAGGAAAGAATCAAGCTCTATAAATAAGATTGGTCCAGGGATCCTCTGTGTATGTGCAATTGACTAAGATTGGTTAGGGTATATTTAAGTCTGTTTTTACACACCCATAAAACTTTAACCCATAAGATTGGTTAAGTGAACCTCTATCTATATGTAACTGACCAAGATTGGTTATATTTGAATTTGTTTTTATACACCCATAAAACTTGAAATTATACAAAGTGTATTCAATGGAAGATTAATTTAAAATGTTTAGGCAATCATTATAATAGATGTCATTAAAAACTGTAAAAGATTAAATTTTATAAATAATACTGGATTAGGGAACCTTTATGTAGGTGTAACCGACTAAGATTGGCTAGGGAAGCACACTCAAAAAATTCATATTTAGCGCATTTAATCGGAAGATCAATTTAGAATGCATAGGTAATCTTTATAACAGGTGACATTATAAATTGTAAACCCATAGAAGAAGAAGAGATTGGATTTATACCCTGCCCTTCACTACCCAAGGGAGTCTCAGAGCGGCTTACAAACTCCTTTCCCTTCCCCTCCCCACAACAGATACCCTGTGAGGTAGGTGGGGCTGAGAGAGCTCTGACAGCAACTGCTCTTTTTCAAGAACAGCTGTGCCAGAGCTTGTGACTGACTCAAGGTCATATCAGCAGGTGCAAGTGGAGGAGTGGGGAATCAAATCCGGTTCTCCCAGATTAGAGTCAGCGCACTTAACCACTACATCAAACCTATAGAGAGATAAAGATTCTAATCTGATATAAGAGTTGCTCTATAAATAAGATTGGTTTAAAGATTCTTTGTTTTTGTGTAAATGATAGATTTGGAAATATTTGAGTCTGTTTTTACACGTCCAAAAAACTTTAACTTATATTAAAGGGAAGGTTACTTTAAAATGCTTAGGTAATGCTGAGTTAGGTTGGGGAACTTCTATGACGGTAAAATAATAAAAATGTCAAGAGAACTTGTTTATGAGCTTGTTTATCTAAGAAATCTTAATTAATAGTTAAATGTACTTTATAGAAGACTTTAGTAGAATGCTTAGACAATGCTTAAACAGAAGAAAACACGTATTGCTAATCTATAGAGTTGCAAAGATTATAGTTTACTATAAGGTAGAATGATCGATAACTAGCTATATACAAGGTATTGTAATAGATACAATGCTAATGTGATTACTCTCATATATGTTTGTTTTCAAAATAATAAAATTTTATTTAAAAAAGGATTTGTGCTAATGTAAAAACATCTGTGAGGTAAGATGAGGATACAGATCTGCCTGTTTTCTAGGTAAGTGATGGGATGTTGGCAGTAGTACAGCTTCCAGCTAAGCATCCACTGTTATGCTAATGACGCTAAAGATAATACATCCTAGGGGTGTCACATAGGGATGTGTGTTCAGATATTTCTGGTCTGAATATATATCCAAAAAATACCTTATTGGTATTTTATGGATATATTCAGGTGTCCAGTAGTATCTGGGATTTTCCAGGATACCAGAAAATGGGTCCTAAAAATCCCAGAAATATTTGGAAGTAACTGGGAATATCAGGAGCCAGGATTGCAAAACTCCCAGGAGTGTTTTTCTTTAATTTTACTGTGTGTCTCTGTCAGTGTCTTTTTGCCAGGGCTTGGTTTTGGCTTACCAGGTTGGTTTGGCTTGGATTCTGTAGCTTGACATTGGTCCTGTTGGTCTTGCAACATCGTGTGCTGTAAACAAACTTGTTTGCATTGGGGTTGTGATTTATATTAGATTCTGAGGTTCTACATTTGGCTTGGATTCTCTGATTTGACATTTGTCGTGTTAGGCTTGCCACATTGTCTCCTGCATCTGCTGGGATCCCCTGGTTATGTGTTGCTTCTTTGACCTTGTGGGTTCTGTTTACATTGGGAAGTTTTTGGCCAGTGATTGCTTTGTTTGCTCTTAAGTGTTTGGTTATTGTTTGCCCTGAAAAAGCTTGAAATCTCCCCCTCCAGACACAATGGAGGATAGCTAGGGGCATCTTGTTCAGAGGCCCATAGAACTGCACATTTTGCTCTGATTATCTTGAAATTTAGGGGTTACAAGAAGCAGGGACCTGTAATACTTGGGGGGGGGGAGAAGGAGCTCCACATGGAGGAGGAGGAGGAGGAAGCAGCCACAAGTGAGTCTTCTCCCCTTCTCCCTGGCACCGATGGCAAGGCCCAGGCCCGCCAATTCTCCCCCAGTCCCCTGGCACTGATGGCAAGGCCTGTGTGGCTCCCAGCTGCCGGGCTGCCAATCCTTCTCCCCCATCCCCTGCACCAGCGGCAAGGCCTGAGTGACTCCCAGCCACTGGACTTCTCCTGCTCCCCCCTCAGCACTGGTGGCAAGGCCTGAGTGGCTCTCAGCTACTGGGCCAGCCAAGTCTTCTCCCCCACCCCCCACCCCGCACCAGCAGCTGGGCCTGCTGAGCCTTCTCCTGCTTCTCCTGCCCAGCAGCGGCGGTGAGGCCTGAGCAGCTCCCAGCCACCAGGCCTACTGGGCCTTCCCCCCAACAGCCAGAGCATTATCTGTGCATGTGCAGGGAATGCTCTTTTACTTTTGAGGGGATTTAAGTTTTTTAAATTTTTCAGATTTTTCTACACACCTGGGGACTGCCACAAGTGTGCAGGAAAATCTCTTTGCCCCCCAAGTGCCCCTGATGTGTGGATTTAGATATCTGCACAGAGGGGGTGTCTTGGCTCTTAGTATATATACAAGTGGAGACCCGCAGGAAACTTGTGGGATGGTCATCCCATTCCTCACACCTTTGCTTCCTCCCCTCCACCCCTACCTGTCTCACACTCTCTCCCTTCTGGGGGTGGAGCCTGGGGACAGTGAGGCTTGGGGAGGCAAGCAGCCTCAGTAGGGTATAATGCCATAGACTCAACCCTCCAAAGCAGCCATTTTATCCAGGGGAACTGATCTCTGTCACCTGGACAACAGTTGTAATTCTGGGTGATCTCCAGCCCTCACCCAGAGGCTGGCAATGGTAGTTTTCATGGAGGAAATGGCTGGTTTGGAGGGTGGAGTCTATGGCATTATACCGGTCTGAAGTTCCTCCCCTCCTCAAACCCCATCCTCCCCAGGCAACCCTATTTCCTTCCCACCCAACAGCCAACCTACTTTTATCTGTCTTTATCTGTCTTCAGCTTTTCGTCTCCACCCCCCTCCCCCACAGCCTCTACCAAGGAACATTATAGTCTTTCTCCATAGTGGGGACCAAAGCAGCTTACATTATTCTTGTCTCCTTTTTATCTGCACAACAACCCTGTAAGGTTGGTTAGGTTGAAAGTATGTGACTGGTCCAAAATCACCCAGTCAGCTTCCACCAGAAGATGGAGATCTGAACCTGGGTCTTGCAGACCCTACTCTGAAGCTCCAACTGCTGCACCACACTGGCGTTCATAGAGTGGCTGCTGAATAGCAGCAAGCAGCCAGGCCAAGTTGGGTTATGCAAATCAGGTGATATCAAGTCACCCTAGGGATGCCAGCCTCCAGGTGGGATCTGGTGATTCCCTGGAATTACTGCTCAGCTCCAGACTACTGACATAACTTTCCCTGGATAAAATGGTTGCTTTGGAGGGTGGACTCTAGGGTATTGTACCCCACTGAGGTCCCTGTCCTCCCCAGACTCCACCCCCCAAATCTCCAGGAGTTTTCCAACCTGGAGCTGGCAACCCTACCACCCCCCATCCCCTGCCAGTGCCCAGGGGGAACCTGGTAACCCTAGACTGCTGCCAGGCCTAGGGTTGGCAACCTCCAAGTGGGGCCTGGAGAGTGAACTCTAGACAGCAGAGATCTGTCTCCCTGGAGAAAATGGCTGCTTTGGAAGGTGGATTCTGTGGCATTATACCCAGCCGAGGCCGCTCCCTTCCCCAAATCCTGCCCTCCTTACACTCCACCACAAAACCTCTAGGAATCCCCCAGCCTGGCCCCAAGGCTCCCTCCTTCCCTCCCTCAAAGGCCAAAAGAGGCCTGGAAAGGGTCCTTCCTCCACCCTTTTACTGACAGAGCCAGTTAGAAGCCTCCCCCCCCACGTTCTAATCTCTCACCATTGATTCCTGGAGTTAGGTCCCTGCAGAGGCCCTTTCAAAAGGTTTTGGAAGGAATTCAAACAGATTTGTAGACAAACATACAGCTCTCACTCTGTGTCATGATGTCCTCAAGTGTTCTTGACCAGCATGCGAAGCAATTTATGTATAAAAGTTTGCAATGCCTAGCCATTTCATGTTTTTCCCTGAGTCCTAGGCTCAGAGTAGTGACCATGAGATTTCTGTAATGAATGTCAATAAATCAAAAGTAGGTTTGCAGCTTACAGATACACACCAGAACAGCATACTCAAGATTGCTATAGCACAGACATTTTGATGCAATCATTCAGAGCAAGAGGTGTCAGTTATCAGAGACTGTTAAATAAAAAAAAATTGCAAGACTGCTAATGTTTTAATGTTAAGAGTGCTAATGTTTTACACTGTCCAGTGTAGGAGGGGGAGGGGAGAGGAGTATTAGAAGCCACAGTGGAGGCGGGGCTGGCAGGATCACTAAGGCACTACGGCTGGGGCGAGCTCCCTCGTGGCTTTAAGCACCCTGCAATTGCTGCTGCACGTAACAGACAACTGCCTGTTAGATGTAGGAGGTGAGGGAGTGTGTTGGAAGCCATCCCACTTCCTCTCCTACACCTGACAGGCAGCTGCCTGTCCAGTGTAGGAGGGGGAGGAGTATTAGAAGCCACTGTGGAGGTGGGGCTGCACCTGACAGACAACCACCTGTTAGGTGTAGGAGGTGGGGGGGGGTGTTGGAAGCCATCAGAGAGGCTGGGCCAGCAGATTTGCTTCACTTCACAGATGGTTGTTGGCCACTCCTGATTTCCTCAACTGTCATTAGCTGTCTGCAAACTGCTGTAACTGTTGGGGTTTTTTTACCTCAGAACACTGAGCTCTGCAGCTGACCCATTGGGGGGGGGGTGCAGGGAGGCAGGAATCAATGGGGAGCACATTTTACCCCTTTTGACCCACTTAGGGGTTGAATTTCTAAAAACCCCGTCTTAGCGAGCACCTACACCATGGTAGGAGTGCTCTCCCCGAATCTGGTGTCTCTAGGTCCAGTGGTTTGGCCTGGGCATTGATTTTACAGTGAGGGAACTTATACATACATACATACATGTATGTATCCTGTCCTTATTAATATTTGAATTTTGGTTCCGCAACATTCTATGGTCACCATAATTGATTGGGCTCAAGAACTGGCAGTCAGAAGACGCTGGATAGGGCTGACTGGCTGCTTGGCGAAGTCCCGCCCACGTCAGCCCTGGTCAGTGTCTTCAGCTCAGTCTGCTCCGGTCCTCCGACAGGAGAGGACTGTCTGCAGAGTGAGCACAGGGACAGGCCCTCAAGGCCGAGGCAGGTGAGAGAAGCCCTTTTCCGCCCCTCACACCATCCCCTCAGCCTTCTATGGGGGCAGTAGGCCCAGAGAAGCCCTTTTCTGCCCCCCCACACCATCCCCTGGGCTTTCTATGGGGGCAGTAGGCCCAGAGAAGCCCTTTTCCACCCCCCACACCATTCCCTGGGCCTTCTATGGGGGCAGTAGGCCTAGAGAAGCCCTTTTCCGCCTCCCCCACACCATCCCCTCAGCCTTCTATGGGGGCAGTAGGCCCAGAGAAGTCCTTTTCCGCCCCCCACACCATCCCCTTGGCCTTCTATGGGGGC
Organism: Gekko gecko; assembly: GCA_029375565.1. NCBI lineage: Eukaryota > Metazoa > Chordata > Lepidosauria > Squamata > Gekkonidae > Gekko > Gekko gecko. Next base: position 269,047,110 of record JAPDNY010000001.1, read on the forward strand.
AGTAGGCCCAGAGAAGCCCTTTTCCTTCCCCCACACCATCCCCTGGGCCTTCTATGGGGGCAGTAGGCCCAGAGAAGCCCTTTTCCTCCCCCACACCATCCCCTGGGCCTTCTATGAGGGCAGTAGGCCCAGAGAAGCCCTTTTCCGCCCCCACACCATCCCCTCAGCCTTCTATGGGGGCAGTAGTCCCAGAGAAGCCCTTTTCCACCTCCCCCACACCATCCCCTCGGCCGTCTATGGGGGCAGTAGGCCCAGAGAAGCCCTTTTCTGCCTCCCTCACACCATCCCCTGGGCCCTCTATGGGTACAGTAGGCCCAGAGTAGCCCTTTTCCGCCCCTCCACCACCATCCCCTGGGCCTTCTATGGGTGCAGTAGGCCCAGAGAAGCCCATTCCACCCCCCCAAAACCATCCTATGGGCCTTCTCAGGGCCCAGTATTCCCAGGGAAGCCCATTCCGCCCCCCTCCCAAACCATCCTCTGGGCCTCCTATGGGCCCAGTAGGCCCAGAGAAGCCTGTTCCACCCCCAAAACCATCCTACAGGCCTTCTCAGGGCCCAGTATTCCCAGAGAAGCCCATTCTGCCCCCCAAAACCATCCTCTAGGCCTTCTATGGGCCCAGTAGGCCCAGAGAAGCCCATTCTGCCCCCCCATCCTCTGGCCCTTCTATGGGCCCAGTAGCCCTAGAGAAGCCTGTTCCACCTCTTCCCTTCCTTTCCCCCCTTTCCTTTCTTCCTCTCTCCTTTCTTTCACTCTTCCCCCTCTTCCTTCCTTCCATTCTTCCTTTCTCCAACCCTCTCTCCCTTCCACCCTCCCTCCCTTCCTTTCTAGGGCTCGTTGTCTTCCACCACAACGGGCTTTGCTCCCTAGTATGTGTATGTGTGTATGTATGTATGTGTATGTATACACACACACACACACAAAGGAGGAAAGAGGGAAGGAAAGAAAATGGACAGAAATATATAAAATTCCAATTTAACATTTTGCACGCAAGTCTTCTAATTACAACTTCACAACTATTTCATCAATCATTCTTATTCTTCTTCACTTAAACATATTCTCTCAGTACTTGAGTTTTAACCAGTCATAAAACACCCTCCAAGGTCTCATAAATTCTTCTTCCATTTTTCCATTTAATATGTTTGTCAACTTGTCCACTTCAGTGCATTCCATAATCTTCAGTATCAACTCATGTAGCATTGGAATCTTTAGTGTCCTCCATGCCATGGCAAATAAGTTTCTGGCAGCAGTCAAAACATGTAAAATGAAATATCTATTCTTATCTAACTCATCTGGTAAACAGTTGAACAAAAATATTTCTGGCTTGAAAGATATTGTGATATTGAAGATTGATTGTAAGAGAGTGTGCACTTCAATCCAAAATTTATGAACTTTTTTACATGTCCACCACATATGGTACTATGACCCAATATGGTTGTTACATTTCCAACATATATTGCTCAAATTTTTATACATTTTAGTCAACCTATCTGGAGTTAGATGCCATCTATAAAACATACTATATAAGTTTTCTTTGAATATAGCAAATTTAGTAAACTGAACATTCACTTTTCATATTTTATTCCACTGTGACAGATTGATATTATGACCTACATTTTGCATCCAACTAACCATACATTCTTTAACTATTTCATCCTGCATTTTCAATTGCATCAACATACCATACATTTTCTTAATAAGTCTCTCTCTTGAAGTAAGTAGTAATTTTTCAATTGCACATTATTCCAAATAAGATCCATCTGTCTGTTTATCCTTACTGTACTTAGATTCAACTTGCACTCTAGTCCACCAGTCTAAATTTATTTCATTTTTCTTTAATTCTTCCTGAGATTTTAAATTATTTTAATCATCTAATTCTGTGTATCTAATAACTGCTTGTTTTGAGGTCTAAGTTGGTTGAGAAAAAGCTTCCACTGGAGACACCCATCTTGGAATTTTAGTGTATATCAGCAGACAAATCTTTTCCCAAGTTGTCAATAATGATCTTCTTATCATATGATTTTTGAAATATTTATGTCCAGAAACTTTCCCATACTATAAAAAGGTATGGACGAAAGCCAGTTTTAAATCATGTCCTTCTAGAGCCAGCAGCCTATGATCTTCAAGTAAAATCCATTCTCTCAGCCAGACTAAATTTGCTGCTCTATAATAATTCTTCCAGTCTGGTACTCCAAATCCAGCATTATCTTTCGCATCTTGTAAGGCTTTCAACTTAATTCTTGGGCTTTTTCCCTTGCCATAAAAAACACTGTGGCAGTTCATTCAATTCATCAAAGAAGTTTTGTTTAATGTATATTGGTAACGTCTGAAATAAAAACATCATATGTGGTAAAACATTCATTTTCAGAATTGCTGTTCTGCCCATTAGAGATACTTGCAAATTTTTCCATTTCTCTAAATACTTTTTAATATCTTGCAACAGTTTGTTATAATTATCTTTCATCAAGGAATTACATTTTACTGTAATATTAATACCCAGATATTTGGCTTTCTTCTCCAGTTGAAATCCAGTCAACTCTGCTATTTCAAGTCTTTGTTTCAATGTCATATTTTTCATAATTATTTTCATCTTCTGATAGTTTATTTTCATTCCAGTCATTTTCCCATATTCATTAATCAGATTCATCAGTTGTTGTATAGAATAAGATAAACACCAAATCATCAGCAAAGGCCTGTAATTTATATTTAGTTCCTCTTATTGAGGAAATCTTTCCTAATAGCTCTGGTCAGAACTTCCAAGGTGAGTATAAACAGCAATGGAGATATTGGGCAACCTTGTCTTTTCCCTTTTTCAATCCATGTATTATCAGTCAGTTAATTGTTTACTAATAGTTTCACTTTCTGCTTTGTATATATAGCTTCAATTGTCCTTATAAAATTAGTCCCAAACTTCATTATCTTCATCTGTTGAATAATAAATTGCCAGCTGACATTGTCAAATGCTGTTTTAGCATCCAAAAATATCAAAGCCATCAACTTCTCTGGATGGGTTTCATAATATTCTAAGATATTTAAGACTCTTCTCACATTATTCTTTAATTAGTAATAAGGCCTGTTGCAGAAAGAAATGCAATGAGCTCTAGAAAGAGGGCCTGGGAGAGTGCTCTGGCCTGCATTGGCCCCCCTTCCCCCAAGCACCATGGCCAGACCACAGCTGCCATGGGTGGCCCTGTCCTCCACCTTGGCAGCCCCCCCACCCTGACACTGGTGGCATGACTTTTACATCCTCCCCTCCACCCCACTGTGCCTCACAGCCATTTTAAACAGTGCAAGGTGGGCAATGGATCTGGCATGTGAGGCGGAGCCAGTTAGATTGGCCGGAACTGGGGAGGAGAGGTGAGCAGCCAGGGTGGTGGAGGTGTGAGGGGGGAACTGGCCATTGCATGCTGGGTCCTCGCTCCATGTATGGGGCATATGAAGGATGGAGGGGATCATGGGAGAGGAGCAAAGAAAGGACCCCTCTCCCCACTCCCCACCCTGACACTGCATGTGAGCCAGAGGGAAGGAGGCCCCAGCCATCCCCAGCCCCACAGAGAGTCCCATCCATCCCTTCCGAGCACACTGAGCTGGAGATGGTGGTGGCCACTTCTGTGGGTAGGACCCCACAACTCAGGCAGCCAACGCAGCCAGTGCCTTCTGAGTGGCAGTTCAGGCAGCCAACTGATTTTGGCGCTCATCGAATCTTGCCATTCTGAAATGGAATTATTATATAGGAGCAATTGTCTCTTAGGTAGGAAACCTGCCTACTTCACATGTATGAAGTCTATTAGAATTTTTTTCAACCTTGCAGCCAAAATAGTTGCAAACATTTTGTAATCATAATTCAGCAAAGAAATAGGTCTATAGGTTTTTTAAAAATCTCTCTAGGATCTGTCTCTTCCTTATGAATCAATGATATAGTTGCTTCAGTCCAAGATTCTGGTACTTCCATCCTTATACTAATAGCCAAAATGTGCAGATACCTATTCCCACCAACTGGGGCTCACTCTCCCCCAACAGCTTTTCCTACATAGTCAGGAGACTTCCTGGGTTTGTAGAAAAATCCAAAAAGTGAAAAAATCCCTTCAGGAACGGTTGAATTCTCCAAAAAACCTTTTGAAATGGCCTCTGCAGGGACCTAACTCCAGGCATCAACGGTGAGAGATTAGAATGTTTGGGGGGGGGGGGAGGCTTCTAACTGGCTCTGTCAGTAAAAGGGTGGGGGAAGGGCCCTTTTCAGGCCTCTTTTGGCCTGGGAGGGTAGGAGGGAGGGAGGGAGGGAGCCTTGGGGCCAGGCCTCACAAGAGTTGCCAGTGCCAAGCTGGGGGATTTCTAGAGATTTTGTAGTGGACTCTAAGGAGGGCTGGGTTTGGGAAGGGAGAGGCCTCAGCTGGGTATAATGCCACAGAGTCCACCCTCCAAAGCAGCCATTTTCTGCAGGGAGACAGACCTCTGCTGTCTAGAGTCCAGTTGTGATTCTGGGGGCTCTCCAGTTCCCATTTGGAGGTTGGCAACTCTAGGCCTGGCAGTAGTCTAGGGTTGCCAGGTCCCCCCTGATTTGCATGACTCACCTAGCCTCGGCTGCTTGCCAGCGTTCATCAGCAGCCACCCTGTGAAAGCCAGTGAGGTGCAGCAGTTAGAGCTTCAAAGTAGGGTCTGCAAGACCCAGGTTCAGATCCCCATCTTGCAGTGGAAGGTGACTGTGTGATTTTGGACCAGTCACATATTTCAGCCTAACCAACCTCACAGGTTTGTTGTACAGATAAAAAGGAGGAGGGTATAATGAAAGCTGCTTTGGTCCCCACCATGGAGAAAGACTGTAATTTCCCTAGGTAAAGGCTGGGGGGTGGAGATGGAAAGCAGAAGACAGAGAGGCAGATAAAGGTAGGTTGACTGTTGGTTGGGAAGGAAATAGGGTTGCCAACTCCAGGTTGAATCTATGGCATTATACCCTACTGAGGCTGCTTGCCTGGTGGGTTATCTTGAAAGTAAGTCAATATATATTTATTGGCAATATATGTTTACGGTTTATTTATTTGTTTTAATACATGTGTTTAATTTTCCATTTTTTTATCTTTTACAGCAACTTGCTTCTGGTCCTTATTGTATTCATGCTCTGTATTTATAGGATTGTACTATATGTTTTTATAACAGCCAATATGTTCCTCACTATTGACCTCTGAGGTAGGCCTATGTAGGCCGAAACACGTCAGGTCAGATTTATAAGCCCTTGTGTTTTATTAATAGTTATTTATACATAACGTGTGACTGAGCCCTTGTATATATTTTTTAAGTTGTGATCAATAAATACATGTATTTTTATATTTCCTTCATCAAGTTTTTAACATTGGCCCCTTCTCCTACATTTGAGTAACCTTTGTCAGGTTCTGGATGGTGGGTAGGTCCTGTTCACATAGATACTGTTTCTGGATTTCTTTGGAAATTTCCACTCTTATATAGTTGCAGGTAAAAATCTTGAATTATTTCCTTTAAACCATTCTTAGAAAATTCTTCTTTTCTATCTTTATCATACATTGAATAGATCATCCTTTTCTCTTTCTCTTTTTTTAACTTATGAGCCAACCATCTTCCCAGTTTATTAGCATTTCAAAATAATCCTGTTTAACAAATTTAATATTTTTTGCCATTTCTTCTGATAAGAGTAAATTAAGTTGATGCTGGAGTATTTTAGTCTTCATGTTTAAATTCTCGTTCGAAGGATCCAGCTTTAATTCTTTCTCTTTATTCTGAATAGCATCCAATATATCTTGGAATGCTCTCATTCTTTCTCTTTTCTTTCCTGCTGCAAACCTAATTGCCAGTCCTCTAAAAAAAGCTTTACTTGCATCCCAAACTATCTTCATTGATGTTGGTTAGATTCTCTATGGTGACAATTAAGGACAGTTAACTCACCATCAAAATTTTATTAATTGTTTTTAGATTTTATCTTGTCTTATCCTTTCAAACTTGTATGATATTTGTGGATCTGTAAGCTGCCCTGAGCCTGATTCAGCCGGCAGGGCAGGATATAAATTAAATGAAATAAATAAATAGTTTTTATTTTAAGTAAAAATAATCTTTAATCTTTTATAAAGTTTATATCTCTGCTACCTGGCATTACATTTTATGACACACATGGCCCGGCCCAACAAGGTCTCATTTATGTCAGATCCGGCTCCCATAAAAAATGAGTGCGACACCCCTAGTCTAGAGCTAGAATTCCTTTAGTCTCCAAAGGCTATTTTGTCTATATTTTGAGAAAGGAAACAACATAATTCTGCATTTAACAACAGCAGCTAGAATACTATATGCACAGTCCTAGGGGGGCAATGTTACTCCTACCATGGCAGAATGGATCACAAAATGTAAGGAAACCTTTATGGCTATTAGACTGATTGCTTTAAATGAAGTCATCTCAACTGGACAAGACCTGACAATCTTTTTATTTTTCAAAGATCTGCTAGACATGTATAGTCTTTCTCTACTCTTGCATCTGTTTATCCTTCTAAAAGCATGTAATATGCTTTTTTCTTTTTGTTTTTTGCAGTATGTAACTTTTTCCCAAAAATTTTTTTAGAAGAGGAAAACTTGATGGAGAAAGCATGATGGAGGAAGACCTTCTCTAGATGCAAGAATGAGATGGGGCTATTTCACCTGTCCACCCTTCCTCACTGCAGCCACTTCAGTGTGGTGGCTGTTTTTATCAGTGACCCCTAGCAATGCTTTTTCAAGAGTCACAGAATAAAAACATGGGAAGAGAAAGATAGGCAATGACCCACCATTTCAAACACTGGTGTGAAATTTACTACCCCATCCTACCACTCCACTGAGGGAAGTTTGAAGCCTTCTTCCAGCTTAAGGAAACTTCCACTTAATTTGGAGGAAGACTTCAAACTTTGCTCACTGGAGTAGTAGAGATGGGTAGGATCCACCCCATCTTTTGTTCACACAACCTTCTACAAATAAATTGGTATCTATTATGCAAACTGTAGTCACAAAAGACATCTAGTAGTACCAGATCAAGTTGTCAAATCAGGCAAATGGAATACTAGACCTGCATTTACTGAGAGTAGCATTTATTGAAATTGGGGGGGGTACATACCCCCAGGGTCTGCTGAATTGTACACAGTGGGAATAGTATTGATCTCATTATCCAATATATTGTACAGCAAGGTAATTGCATTTGCCTAATTGCAATTAGCATTTATTATTTCAGTATGATTATTCTCTGATTACTGAGTTGTGTTGTGAATAGCATACTTTAGGCATTCTAAACAATAGTAGGAGTACCATGTGTTAATGTTGTTGAATATGTTGAGCATATTATGCTCCTCAAAAAATGCCTATATGCAGGGGTGGAACAGAGACACAGCTCGAATGAACTGGCAAGCGTAGTCTTATTCAGGCACTATATCCATGCATACAGGGACTCTCCTTCAACTGTGCACAGATCCTCCCAATATGCAGAGTCACAGGCTGAGTTCAGACTGGCAATTTGCAGTGGGAGGCAGTCATGGCAAAAAAGCCCTGGAACAAACTGTGCCTGTGTGAACGCTCCCTTTAATCTGCTTGGGAAACGTGGCTGGAACGTGGCTCTAGTGGGGCAAATTGCCAGTCTGAACTCAGCCACACTGTTATCTGTACAGGAGCAACACATGTATTTTGCATGAAAGTACAACTGCAGTAAGTTCAAACTGACAACTGGATTTTTCAGTTATTATGGTTTGTATAAACTGAAGCTATACACCCTTGCAAAACAAATGCATTGCCTCTGTTTAGACAACATGTTGACCACATGTACCAAGAGCACTATCAGTAGCACATGCTCCCAATACGTCTGTTTGCCATGTCTTGGCCTTTGAGGTAGGCAAGGCTTTGAGGGCTCATGTCTTGGTCTTTGAGATGGCAAGGCACATAGACAGAGGTGGTTCTATACCAGGGGTGGCCAAACTGCGGCTTGGGAGCCACATGTGGCTCTTTCACACATATTGTGCAGCTCTTAGCAGGGTGGCTGGGGAAGCGAAGGGGAGCCATGCTTTTCCTTCCTGCCTCCCTCCCTCCCATCTGTTTGCTTTTCTCTCTCTCTCTCTCTCTCTCTCTCTTTCTTTCTTTCCACCTTTTTCCTTCTTTCTTTTCACCTCTCTCTCTCTCTCTCTTAGACAAATAAATATAATTGGCAAACAAATAAATATAATTGAAAAATATTATCTTTTTGGGGGGGGGCTGAAGGGGATTTTTTATTGCATTTTCTAAATATCTGCAGAAAGGGGGAAGGGTACTAACATACACAACTACAAGAAGGGGATGATAGGAAAGAAAATCCAAGGTGTGGTGATTGTATACAATGCTTACAAATGTGGCATTAACAAATAAAACCTTTCAGTTGTTAACCTTGAAGGTGACAGTTGAGTACATCGCTTATGAAGCTCTAGCTCATACAGACTGTTTGGAGTATACTTCTAAAATATACTAAAATTTCTTTTATGCAAACATCAGGCATTCTCATCATCTAGTTACAGTAATTTCTGTCTATCTGGCTATTACTTTCTGCCCATCTAACTATTTAAAGTTTTTTGATCAATCATTACCTGAAATCCAGCATTACTTAAGTACAGTTGTTAAAAACATCCAAGTTAGGCTTAAATATGTTTCTCTTAAAGACTCTCTATTTACCCTCTTATTAAAAAAGACAAAAAAGACAAAAAAGAACCTAAATACGCATCAAATAACATCCCTTTTCCCTCTTCCTTTTATGGTACTAGCCTAAATTAATAAAATACATTTAAATTTCATTTAAGCATTCACTATCAAACATCCATCTTTTCTGTATAAACCCTTCCCCCTTATTTTATCCAAACATCCCCCCTCAGCCAAAAATCTTATCTCTGGAAAGGATCTTCGCTGTAGAATCTTCTCGATCTTCTTTAGCTCACAGTCCATATTGTTAATATCTTCTGGAACTTCGCTATCTCCTGAACCTTTAATCCACATAGCCACCTTTCACTCAACATTCCATTAGCTTTGCCCCCCCATCAAAATATATAGTAACTTTATTTTTTAGGAGGAGAGTTTCCCCTCCCCCTCGCTTGTCGTAGGAGAACATAGGTGCTTTGCTGTCCCACCAATCTTTTTCAGTATAGTTTATTGTTCAGTTACTTTCAAATTCCTGAAGAAGACTCAGTTTCGTTTTAATTCTTTCGATGCAACAGACGCCATTTCCAAAGGTGCCATTTCCAGAGCTAGAAGGTCTGTTTATCTTCTTTTTATTACCAGATTGCCAGGGTCCCATAAATCCATCAAGTCGTTCCGCCACCTCTAAAAATTCTCTAGGTCTGGCCATCTTATTTCCAGCTCATTCCAATTTTTTTAAGAGGGGGGACTTCCCCCCCCCCATTCAACATTTCACAGCCACCACTCATCAAGATGTTTAGAGTTTCTTTAAGAAGGAAAAGGACGCTTTTCAATGCCTAAAAAGGTTGTTTTCAGATGTTTACACAGTCACTTTGTCTTTCAAGAGGGGGGATTTCCCACCCTCTGTCTGCTAGATCGTTTCCAGCCAATATTCAGAAAATGCTTCAAACTATCATAAGTTTCCCATTCGTTACTTTCTCTCTTTTCTGGTATTCTCTTCGCTCCCCCTACCCCCTGAGAGCTTTATTTTTATATTGTTATATTGTTATGCGGGAAGAGGGAGTTCCCTTTTCCCCCACTTCTTTTTTTTGGGGGGGAGTGGAAGACTTTGTTCCACTCGGTCTCTTACTGTGGTGTTAACAGTCTTTAAAAGAGAAGATTCTAATTCTTCCTTCTAGCCATTTCTAGCTAGCCATATAGAGCATTTTCAATTACTGTTTTTAAAGTATGTTTGCTTATCTGTTACTTAGTTCTTAAATCTCAGCATTCCTCCGTCACAGTCCCTTCAAGTTCCATTTATCCAATAGTAGTTTCCCTTATCTGGTCATCCAGGTGAGGTCTGCAATTGTCTCCCCCACCCATGCTTGCAGGGATATACTCTTCCCTCTAGTGCTTCGTTAACTTGTACTCACTCTTCTTCAGTCACTTCAACGATTTAGCCAGTCACTTGATTAAAACTTGATCATCGCCCGCTTGGTTTTCTGGTACGCAAAGCCTCGGCCATTACTGGAACACAGTGGAGAGATCGTTGGGGCAAAAGGACGCCCCCACCCCCAGGCTAAAAGCCGAGGTGGGCGAACCTCAGCGCCCCCTGACTCAGGGCTCATCCCGAGCCCCGGTGGAAAGTGTACAATCGCCCCCCCACTCGCTGGTTTGCAGTCCGTATCCCCAGGAGAAGGGGAAAACAGCTGCCATCAGCCTGCCAACCCGGAAGTCGCTCGAAAAATATCATTATCAATATCTATTTTTACCCCTTTTGATTTTATTTTTGGCAGTCTCATTTAATGTTAATAAAAAGCAAATTTGCATATTTTTAATAAAAATGTATGTGTAATATTTTTTCATGTCTTGCGGCTCTCAAACATCTGACATTTATTCTATGTGGCTCTTATGTTGACCAAGTTTGGCCACCCCTGTTCTATATAGTGCTTGGCTGTGCCTGATTATTTCAGTTTATGATAGTGATGTACCACACACACTGCCTTGAAAACTGCTGGGATTTTTCAAGATATCCTGTCATATTCCAAGGCTCCAAAAAAAGAAAAATCCAATAGATGAAGCATTTTTGCCCACTCTTTTTTTTCAACTGAAGAATCCCTTTTGGTTTGAGAAGAGACATAGGGAAACCTTCAAGGGGGCTTTACATTCAGGACAGCACCTTTGGGTCCAACAGCCTCCACTTGGTTCACAAATGAAATCAATGATTTTTTTTAAAAAAAACGAGCCATCTCTAATCAACAACACCAACTGCAATTGTGCTGAAATCTGCAATTTGACAAGTTTAATTCATGCCAATAAACAATTGCCATAAATCTAGAAAAAGAAATGCAACTTGTTAGAATTTGTGGATGTGAAAGGTATTGCAAAGATTTGTCACCCTTCAAAATTAGAATTTTGAAATCACCCCAAATATAGGTTATTTTTATTTCCATGACGATTCTGGCTGGAAGAAATGTGCTACAACTTTTAATGTAGGAAAAATGTACATACAAAGGAAGGAACTCAAGGCAATAGCACTTGTACAGAGCTTCACATGAGGAGGATCTTTAGTTACTCATACTGGACTCAGAGAATATGTTCCGGTCGTTGGGCTTGGTTAGATGCCTTTGCCTCCCAGCCAGAAGAGGCAGGCAAAGTTTTAGGCACCAAAACGCACCGCATACGGGCATCAGGAGGGGGCAGGGCCAAAGGTCCTGTGCAGTCTTTGGCTGGCTAGGAGTGAAACAGTGTGCAGTCTTGTTGGGGCCTGCCTGCTCGGTGGGCTGCATGGCTGGTGCTCCTCTTCAGGCTGATGGCCGGGGCTTGGCTGGCCTGCCATAGCTGTGGCTGACACGGTGATGGGGCTGATCAGGCCCGGCAGAATGGACAAGCCCAGAAGCTTGGCGTGGTGGGTGCAGCAACGGCGAAGGGGCCAGTTGGGCCCCTGAAGCATTGAGCAACTGAGGCTATGCACATTGGGGCTTCTCAGTGGCACTTGCCCAGGGCGGGGGGAGCATGCTTTGGGTGGTGTCAGGCACCGATATTTGCTGGCATGGAGCTGGGTTGGACACCGATATTTCAGTGCACCCGGCGGTGGATAGCCAGTCATCAAGGCATGTGTGGAGCTCTGGGTCAGCGGTGAGCATGCAGGATTTGTGCCGGGGGGGGGGGCTGAGCAGTCCCCTCTCCATTCCTCCCTCCCCTTTATTGGTGGGCCCTGGGTGCCACTTGTCTGATGCTACAGTGGGTAAGTGACCCAGCAGGGGCTTCTTAAGGGGGCAGGGACATATTTGTTCCCTTGCTCGGGTGGCCATTTTGTGGCTACTGCCAGTTGGCCATTTTGTTGCCAGCTCTGGGCAGCCATTTTCTTTACTGGCTGAGGTCAGCCATTTTGTTTTCAATTTTTGACCTTACTTCAGGAAGGTATTGGTCTGGGATGCTGCCTTCAGCTGGGGGGCCTTTCCTTCTACTGCAGGCCTGTCTTTGAGCATAGTAGTATGGCTCCAAAAAAGGGCTCCAGCCATTCTAAAAGCAAATAGCCAGCACCCAAGCCACCCCCTAAATGCCCTGCCCCTGCCCCATCCTCTACAGATGAAGAGGACAATGAAGTGCAGCAGGCTATTTTGAACCGGTTGAAGGTGGTGGAGCAGGCCACAGGAGTATCAGCTGCTGTTGTGGGGCCTGTGGGTGGACCACATGGGAAGAAAGAAATGCCATCTGTGGCTAATAAGCATTTTCAAGAGGAGGTTCTAACTTGTTTGTCTCTCATTGAAGAACGCACCGCCACAAAGGTGGTAAGTATGGACGGTGCCATGATGAATCAGGATCTTGGCACACCTTCTCCAGCAATGGCCACAGAACAGCAACAGAACCCGAGCTCAACTTCTTCATCAATGGACTCTGACCAACAACAACTCACAGATGCCCCAGCTAGCCCTTCTTCGGGGCCGGGTAAGTCCTGTATACACCACACTGCAAGCAGCTGGCCTTGGGGCCAGCCAGCCTCTGGGGTAACAGTGCCTGTCCCCCAGGTAGCACCCATGTGTGGTTATGTCTGTGGGCAGGCATGCGGCATTCCTGTGTCACCAAGCACTCCTCAGGCTGGCTGTGGTGCAGTACCTGCACAGCCATGCAGCACAGCTCACCCACATTGGTGAGGGGAGGTCCTTCGCCTTGTGGTGCTTCATATGCTCCCACCTGCAACTATGAAAAAAAATTGCAGGGGTGAATATGTGGACATTTTTACACTTTTGTTCAGGGAGTTAGAGGAGAAGGAGAAGGAGGAACTGGAGGATAGAGACAAGGAAAAGTATAAAAAGATGAGAGTGGATAGAACCTGGGCCAACTGGGTGGCCGGTTTCTTGATATATGCAGGAGTACTGTCTAAGGCTCAGCTGATTATGGAGGCTTCATTGTTTCAATATTTTGACATAATCTACAAGGGTTATACTGGTTTTACTGGCCCTGCTTGGCTCCAGTATGACGAGGAGTTCAGGATGCGGGCTGCCATGAACCCTTCGTTGCATTGAGACCAGATCCACCCACACCTCTGGCTGCAGATCATAGCCTCTTTTAGACCAAACATAGGTGACCGGTCACACAGTGGCCACCTGGTTCACTGTGCACCCATGTCGACAGGTCCCCACCCCTAGGCAGGGCAGGAAGTTCAACCCTGCCAAATTTGCTGGGTATTTGGAGCGCAAGGGTGTGTAGCTGTATGGTATGCCAGTTCCGGCATGAGTGCCCTTTGTGCGGAGGCCCGCACCCCTTCTCATCATGCTTCCGAGGAAAACCATGGAGGGGCCACAGACACCTGGAATGCGGGGGACCAGGTCAGGCACCTGGAAAGGGGGCCAATGCCCATAAAGCTGAGAGTGCTTGAGTTTTTGTTGCGTGATTATCCCAGATGTTCTGATAGTTCATATTTATTAAAGGATTTTTCTCAGGGTTTTTACATTCCTTACCAAGGCGAGAGGTCCCCAGTCATGGCACACAATTTATGGGCTATATGGGGTATGGAGCAGGTGGTGAGGGAAAAATTGGTAGGAAGTTGGAAGAGGGGAGGGTCTTAGGATCTTTCCCTTCCCCTCCTGTCCCTAACCTGCGCATGTCTCCTTTGGGAATTGTGCCTAAGAAGGCACTTTGGGAGTACCGGCTCATACCTCACCCTCTTACCCCAATGGTGGCTTGGTTAATGATGCTACACCCAACATTTTATGCTCCGTACAGTACACTTCCTTTGATCAGGTGGTGCGCATTATGCATTGCTGCAGAAAGGGAGCAGAGATGGCAAAATGCGACATTAAGTCTGCATGTCACCTTCTCCCAGTGCACCTGGAGGATTTTGAATTTTTGGGGTTTAGTTTCGAGGGCCAGTTTTATTTGGACAGGGCCCTCCCCATGGGCAGTTCGGGTTTTTTGTGCCGTGTTTGAACATTTTAGATCCTTTTTGGAGTGGGCCCTCTGGTCGCACACCAAATTGAGCACAGTGTCACACTATCTGGATGATTTCCTGTTTGTGAGACCCCAAGGTCCTGGGCAGTGCAAACACCTGCTGTGTTCTTTTATGGCTCCGGCAGATGAGTTAGGGATACCTTTAGCCCAGGAGAAGACTGAGGGGCTGGCCCAAGTCCTTACGTTCCTTAGTGTGGGATTGGATTCGGTTGCACAGGCTTCCCAGCTGCCAGCAAGGACTGTTGGCTGACCTTACTTTCCCCATTCTTGTTGCAGTCTACCTGTGGGGTAAGGAGTTGGCCAACCACACGGTGAATTTTTGGTGCAATAACCTTGTGGTTGTACAAGTCATCAATTCCCTTTCATCTAGGTCCCCATGAGTCATGTGCTTAGTCTTTACACTTTGTTGCCTCCAGCTCAACATCTTGTTTTTTGCCAGGCACATGCTGGGGGTTGACAATGGGATGGCTGATGCTCTCTCTCATAAACAGATGGAGATTTTCCATCAGCTGGCCCTGGGAGCCGACTCGCAACTGGTATGGATGTTTCCTGAATTTGGTTGGCTGGAAGGCAGAAGTGCACAGGGCTATGGGACTAGCCCTAGTGCCAAACATCAAGTGGGCTTATGACTGGGCTGTTTCCCAGTTTTCGGAATTTAGAAGGGAGGTAGGGTATCCTAGCTCATGGCCTGTTCTGGGGGACCATCTTTTACATTTCTGTGTGGCCTCAAAAGGTAAGGGTTTGGCAATTAGTTCAATAAAAGGAATTTTGTCTGCTTTGGCCTACGCCAGCAAGGCACAGGGGCTGGCTGACTATACTGGGGATTTTCGTATATGTAAGGTGTTGGAGGGTTGATCATGTGCAGGGGTCATTTGGGGCCAGAGCATGCCAGAGCACTGCTCCACCAGCCCAGGTGGCAGCAAGCCCTGCCCCCAGCTCCCCAATCCATGCTCCTGCCTTCCCCCCGAGCCTCACCATTTTTGCAGAGAAACAGGTTTTTTTTAAATCCCTGGCTTCCCTGCCCAAGCTCCTTCAGCTGCCCCACAACCTAGAGAAGCTGGGGCAGGGAAGCCAGGCATGACTGCCTCCGTGCCCTCCCCATTTCCAGCCAGCCTGGCACAGTGGGTTGGCTGGAGACAGAGAGTGCACAGAAGCAGACATGCCTGCCTTCCCCCTGAGCCTCTCCGCTTTTGTGGAGAGACTGGGGGGCTTAAATTCCTGGCTTCCCTGCCGGAGCCACAGGGCACCTGGAGGAGACTGAGAAGGCAAGGCAGGCATGAATCCCTGCCTCCTCTTCCTTCTCCAGTGAGCCTGCTGCGGCATGGGTTTTTTTTAAAATCCCTGGCTTCCCTGCTGGAGCTCCTCCACAGCTGCGGGGCACCTGGAGGAGACCGAGCAGCCAAGCCAGGCATGTCTCCCCACCTCCTCTTCAGCCCATGATCCAAGCCCCTTTCAGGCTTGTCTCTCCCCCCCAGCCCGCGGGAGCCCAGGGCAAGGCTGAAAGGGGCTTGAATCTAAGAGATCCAAGCCCCTTTCAGCCTTCTCTTCCCCCCAAAAAAAACCCACGGGAGCCTAGGGCATGGCTGAAAGGGGCTTGAATTTAAGAGATCCAAGCCCCTTTCAGCCTTGTCTCTCCCCCCAAAAAAAGCCCATGGGCGCCCAGGGCAAGGTTGAAAGGGGCTTGAATCTAAGAGACCCAAGCCCCTTTCAGCCTTGTCTCCCCCCCCGCAAGCCTGTGGGAGTCAATGGCAAAGCTATGTGTAATGGAACAGTCTGCTCTTCCCTTAATATCTGTGTAATTTAGTTTGGTCCTCTTGGAGCTCTTGTTTCACTTTCATTTTTATATGCTGAACGGACCTGAGAATGGGTGGCTGAGTGAGTACTCTAGCCGGGGAATTCACAATTGAAGGGGTAACGTTTCAAATGTAAGCCTTCAAGCTCCTTTTTAACTGCTGGTGGGGGGATTTAGAATTTGGGGAAAGCAAACATACACAGAGGCTTTCATTTTCTTTCCCTTTCTTTCCATTTTTTTCTTCCCCTTTCTTTCCAGTTCTTTGCTCCCTTTCTTTCCCTTTCCCCCATTTCTTTCCCTTTTCTTCCTTCCTTTTCTTTCTTTCTGTCCCTTTACATTTTTTTCTTTTTCCTTCCTTCCTTCCCTCCCTCCCTCTCTCTTTCAGCTAACAAGTTAGGCTATAACCAGCTGAAATAAAGGTTAACAGTCAAAAAACACAAAATGTGCCAAACAAAGCCTGAGTCCAGTGGCACCTTTAAGACCAACAGAGTTTAATTCTGGGTCTAAGCTTTCATGTGAATAAACTTTGTTGGTCTTAAAGGTGCTGCTGAACTCAAACTTTGTTCTGTTGCACTGGAACAGATATTCTTAAGTACCACTGCTAATGAAACATTGAGCTGCTATCCTATCTTAAGCATGTGTGGACAGGAGGTGTTGGGTCTACCCTAATAATTTGTTCAAGTAACTTTGTGAAGCCTTTTGTACAGTGTAACCCTATTGCCTGTGTAGAAGAGCCCTCTTGAATAATTCTGGTTTGCATAGATTCAGGTGGGTAGCTGTGTTGGTCTGAAGCAATAGAACAAAGTTTGTATCCAGTGGCACCTTTAAGACCAATAAAGTTTAATTCTGGGTATAAGCTTTCCTGTTCATGCACTCATTTTCAGATACATTAAAACAGAGTCATCAGCCATTACATGTAGGTAGCCAGTGAGGAGGATGTTGCCCATATCTGTAGACTTCTGCAAATGTGGGAACTGTAGCCGCTGTTTATAACTGGGTCACTGGTCACTTCTTCAGCTATGAAGTATCTGTAAAAGAGAGCAGTGGCTCACAAAAGCTGATCCCCTGCTACAAATTTTCTTTGTGCTTTTGTGGTTTTGAAGCAGTTTTTCTCCAGGTAGGCTCGCCAGCTCTGAACCTGGAGATTTTTGGGATGGAGCCTGAGCAGTGGGTGTTGCCTTCTGACACACTTCTGGTGATGTCAGGGGGTGTGGCATATGCAAATAAGTTATGCTAATGAGCTCCTGCACCTCTTTTTCTACAAAATGACCCCTGTGTCTGTCAGGCTTACTATGTAAACCTGAGAAGAGTCATAGGCAGACCTATGTAACTTACAGCATATTACTGCACATTTCATTTCATTTAAATGAATTTTACTTGTGGCCTTGAAGTTTGTGCTTCACATGCACAACACAGAGCACATCCTTGGTGTTGTCAAATGTGACAGTTATCAGTGACTGACTGAGAGGGAACCTTTAAGATCAACAAACTTTGTTGGTCTTAGAGGTGCCACTGGACTCAAACTTTGCTTTGCTGCTTCAGACCAACACAGCTGCCTACCTGAATCTTCCAAATGAGAGGGGTTGTGGTACTCAGTGCAGACACCTATATCTTCTCCTTATCATTGTTTATGCCCATTGTTGTAGACTCATATCAGTGTTGGTTACTCTAATTATATCACTTTGCCTTTGAGAAATATTTACCACTGTGAATTTTTAGTACTGGAACAAGTGTGTTGTGAGATACATTTTAAAAAACACACAAAAATGTTCATGACTCGAAAGAAATTTAACCTAGTGGGATATATGTTCAAGGCAGACAGAAGAATACAAACAGATTTACTCACAGGGTTGGGTTCAACCAGTTTTTCCAATTGTGAAAAAGGAGGAAAGTTCCATGTTGACCACCAAAAGGCTATGGGATTTGCATGGTCAAAAACCATGTGGAATAGGAGCTAATTAGCTAAAACTGAATAAAAACCCTGGCTGACTCCAATCTGTACTTTGATGGTTTAAGTAATAAAAACCTAGATAATATTATCTCAGTATGGCTATTTCCTGGAAGATAGCCTGAGAGAGATTTTCTATTCAAATAAGAAATCCCTGTGTTTTCAACCACACTTCCTTGGTTATTCACAGGTCATTGTATTTCTCTGTGACCTCCTCCACCCAGCAGAGCCCTGCTACTCTTTACTGACCACTTATCATAGATGAAAGAGACAATAGTCCAGAGAGGGGATACTGCCAGAGGTTGTTGACCTTTTTAGTTCACAAGAACGTCTTGTTCAACTGATCTCTCCCATTTTAAACAAGTGAGAAATTGAAGTTTATTATCCCAAAATAAAAGATTGAACAGACAGTTCCTTAGGGATTCAAACATTATGAAGTGTATAAATGTGGGAACATACAGCTTTATTATGGAGATTATACATGCAATCTTGCTCACTTTTATAGTCATATACCCACTGAACTTTTGTTATTGTTTTTTATTAACATTCTGCATTTTGATGAGTGGTTATCTTTGAAGCAACCATTAGCATCCAAAGCCTATATTTGAAGCAACCTTTAGCATCCAAAGCATGGATCAGGCCGTACATGCTTTATATATCAAAGCCCATGTTCAGTCTCTGCTTGAACTTTGGAGAGCTGAAGCCAGTTCAGTACATAGCTAATTAGACAAGTTGTTTGAGTCAGTGTAAGGTATGTTCAGAGTCCTTATAGTTCTAGAGATGGGCTTGGATGTACGAAGCTAGATGCAAATAGTCATCCAGAATGAAGTTCAGTTGAACATAGGAAGCTGCCTTGCACCGAATCAGACCATTGGTCCATCTAGGCCAGTACTGGTTACTGTGACTGACAGCATGTCTCTAAAGTTTCAAGAGGTCTTTCATTTTAACTGGAAATGCCAAAGCTTGGACCTGGGATCTTGAGCACGTGTGCTGTAGTACTGGGCTAAGATTCCTTTCCCTTGGTGGTCTTGGGCTGCATTGTCAGAATTTTAATAAAATGCCACTCTGAACTCCCTGGAGAAAGGACAGCATACAAATAACTCAACTCTATAAGGCAGGCTGTCATCTTTCACGTTCCACAAGTGGGATCTGGATGCACAAATATAATTTCTAGCCCAACTGGTGCTGAGGTAATATTACAATTATAGTATCTAAACTCTTAACTTTTTAAATAAATGCCTTATGGCATAATTATTTTCACTTTTGATTTCGATAGAGGATGCAGAAAAACCAGGTACACTCTCAATACAAAGTTCTCCACTTACTAAAAGTTAAGTAAGACCAGGGGTCTTTTGTGGGGGGAGCGCACCGGAGCACAGCTCCCGGAGCTCAGGAGCCAAGCCCCGCCCCCAGCCGGCATCCCGGGGACTCTTTCAGGCAGCCGAATGTCAATTTCAGCTCCATTATATCCTATGGGCCATTGAAGTCAATGGTGAAAACATAGGGTATATTCTGGGGGGTGGAGGGGAGGGGGTGTGAGGGAGAGGCTCCAAATTCACAAAATTAACTTTTTTTCCCACCATAGAGAACAATGGAGGGAATAGGGGCAACCTGTTTGGGGCCCCATAGACTTGGACCCCCTGGTCCAATGTTCTTGAAACTTAGTGGGTATCTTGAGGAGAGGCTCCATCAGCTACCCTGTGAATTTGGAGCCTCTCCCTCAAACCCCCTCCCCTCCAGCTCTCAGAATATACCCTATGTTTTCACCATTGACTTCAATGGCCCATAGGATATAATGGGGCTGAATTGCCGCCAAATTTCTTTCAGTCCCTCCTCTCCTTCTCTCCTTTTCCTCTTTCCATCCTTCTTCTCTTCTCTCTTTCTTTCCCACCTTCTTCTCTTGTCTTTTTTCCTCATTTCCCTGTTTCCCTCCTTCCTCCTTCTCTTTCTTTCCCTCCTTCTTTCCTTCTCTTTCCTTCCCTCTTTCCTTCCTTCTGTCCTTCTCTCTACTCTCTCTCTCTTTCTTTCCCTCGTTCCTCCTTCTATGGCTCAACTCTAGTGAGAAGGAGTTTAAACTTTAAACCCCTTCTCTCTTCACTCCCCCACCCAGGCCAGCTGGGGAAAGGAAGGGGAGGCTTTTGAAGATGCCTCCCCCCCTTTTGCTTCCCCTTCTGACATCACTTCCGGTGATGTCAGGGGGCATGGCATATGCTAATAGACTAATAGCTTATTAGCATACCATACGCTAATGAGCTCCTGCAGCTGTTTTTCTACAAAAAGACCCCTGAGTAAGACCATTTCCACGCAAGTACAAACCTCTGCATTGGCATTCTTAAATAACAGACGTTTGTAAGACTTTCTGCTGAACTTTTTGCCTCCCCAGGAGTAGATCCAGGTTTAGTGTCCCTTTACCCCACATTTTCCAAACCCATTTTTCCCGTGATTTTTCGACTCACAGTTTTCCAGTGAGGAATCCCTGATTTCAAATTTTGTTTCCTACTGCTCTTTTGTGTCATCAGAGTTCACTGCCCTCCTCCCGTCACTCAAGTTGTTGATTGAGCAATCCACTAATTTATTTTTTCGTATAATATTGATTGAATTACAATGTGATTTTTTTTCAAATATAATATAGAAGTGTTATAAAATTGGAACAAAACAGGAGGCAAGACTTCATGTAGCCTTCTCTGTGCAATTACCTGTCCATGAAGTTCCTTTACTATCCCCTTTTTTTCTTGGTGGGTAGGTTTTGACACCACATGCTTACATTGTTTCTTCATCCCCCCCTTCCCCTATAGCTTCTGGTGTGTTTTCTTTTCAATGTTATGTTATAACGTTACTACAGATGCAATAAAAGGCAGTTCTGTCACCGACAAAGTACATGAAGACACATTTAGCATGCTTCATAATTATTGAATAACACTGTTATGAATTGGTGTATCCAGTTCAATGATCACAAACAGAATGCTATTTTCACTAGGATTTTGTGGGAACCTTCACCAGCCATTTCCCTAGTTGGTGATTAAGGAGGAGCAGGGGACCTTTGAAATGGTGGCAACTATGCTGGTCCCCACAATACATCTAGCCTTTTTTTTTTTTACACAATGTTATGTTATAACATTACTGCATATACAAAAAAAGGAGGTTCCATTTCTGACAAAGTACATGACAACACATTTAGTGTGCTTCATAATTATTGAATAACACTGTTATGAATTGGTGTATCCAGTTTGCCAATCACCAGCCATTTTCTTAGTTGGTGACTAAGGATGAGTAAGGGACTTTTGAAATGGTGGCAACCAAGCTGTTCCCTGATACAACCAGCCTTTTTTTTAACAGTGTTATGATGTTATAACATTACTGCACATGCACCAAAAAAAAGGAGGTTCTGTTGCTGGTCAAGTACATGACAATACGGCCACACAACCCCTTTTCAAAGGAAGTGCAGAACACACAGGGAGCTTGGATCCAAATTCAAGGAAAAATTCCCTGAAATAAATGCCCTTTTGGGGAAGATGTGCCACAAAGTTGGAACATCAGCTGGAGATTCAGCTTGCTAGGAAACAGATGTGGAGAAGGTCTACGAAAACATACAATTCTTAGGCAGTTGAATTTATCCTTGTTGCAACCTTTCCAGAATTACTGGATTTGAATATGATTTTTGTTTTGGTTAAAGTATAATTGAGGAGATTAACTAAACTGGATATATGGGAAAAGAAGTCATTAGTTCACATGAAACAAAGAAACAGAGAATAAGCTGTTTCTTGATCACATATTACATGAAGTCAACCAATAGCTCTTAAATAACAAAATAGAAAGGCCCTTCACAGATTAGACTAAAAATAAAACAGCATCATTAGTTTTAATCATGAAAACCAGATTATTGTGAATCAAACGGTCACATTTTTATGAGTTTAGTCCTGTTTATATGTTTTATAGAATAATCCCATTTGTTCCTATAGGATCAATTTGAATAAAATCATTAATCCAAGGGGACAGGACAGCGGTGCTGCCCCAAGGAATTCATTTTACCAACAGCCCACAAGAAATTTGTCCTTTTTAGACTTCTGAGTATTTGGAGCATTTGGAAATATTCCCTAGTAGCCTCATTTCAGTGAAATAAGGCCAGATCAGTTCTAATCAATAGCTTCACAGTATAATCCTAAAAATGTTTTCCTGGGAGTATTAAATATGCCAGAGTAGGATCCTAGATAGACCTGCTTAGGATGGCACTGCTTAGGATGGCATTGCAAAAGATTTCAAATGTGTTTACATCAGATCGTCTTTTAAATTTTATCTCATTTAAATAGTACATTGTAAAAACTATTTTTTTCAAATCTGTATGTTAAATATGTATTCATTATTTTTGTGTGCTCATATTTTATTTGAAATTTTAAAAATCAAAAGTGATTTTGACTTTGTAAATAGATACAGTGTTGAAACCCATAAACTTTCTCCACCTTTCCCAGGCCTTGTGGAAGGCTGCTCTGGGAGCACTGTCCTGCAGCCACCTGCCCTAGCTGCAGCTGAGCAGTCACTGTTGATCCCCCATGCTGCACATAAGGTTGATCAGTTTTAGGGATGCACCCCCCCAGCTTCCCTTGAGGGGCTGTGGCTCATTCGTAGAGCATATGCTTGGCGTACAGAAGGTCCCTTCACTCCCAGGCATCTCCAACTAAAAGGATCAGGTGGTAGGAGATGTATGAGACCCGAGAGAGCTGCTGCCAGTCTGAGATGACAATACTGATCTTGATGATCCAGTGGTCAGATTCAGTATAAAACAGCTTCATATGATCATGTGAAACCTTGGAGAGAAGGCAGCTTCATGATTATGCCCTGTGGCTGATCACCAGTGCTGCCTGATTGATTATGGAACCCCATTCTCAAGTTTTGTCTGGGGCTTCAGAATCACTAAGACTTCCCATGAGCAGACCCCTGCAATGAAAAAACAAAACAAAACACCAAGGTTGATGTCAGAGTACTGTGTGGACAACAGGTCACATGACAAGGAAGAATGCAATCTCCCTATTGCATGAGTAGGAAGTTTGCTGGACCTAACTCATAATTTCTTGTTTTGCATGGATCTTTGCGTTACTTAAAGTGCAGTTCTAAAGCAAGACTGTGAATTTTATACTCAACAATGACCACATGATGCTTTCATTTCCAGTGTATCAATTGTTGCAAGTATGTGCTTTTGAACAACAGTAGTCTTGACAAGGACTAGAGCAAATCAAATTATATAAGAGGACACTTGCTTTAGAATGACCCTTAAACTTTGAGAAACCTAAACTTTGAGTAAAGTAATAATGAAGATTGTGACTGGCATTTATATAACCTTTTAGCTAAATATCCTAAAGTGCTTAATCATTTTTACATATTGATTTACCACCTAATATAAAGTGGCTGGAATTCTCAAAAATAATGGACAGAGGCTCAGAAATTACATCTGTGAGTTCTTTTAGTACCCTTGGATGCAGTTCATCTGGCCCCGAGGACGTAGTTTAACTTAAAGAAACTAGGTGTTTATGTACTACCGCTATGCTGCTCCTAGGCTGCAACTCCCTCATGTGTTCTGTTTTTCCCCTATTGAGTACTGTTCCCCTCCCAAGAGAAGACAGAGGAAAAATAGGAATCGAGCAGTTCTGCCCTCTCTTCATCACCTGTTACAATTTCACTTTCCTGTCTCCACAATGGGCCTACCATGTCCTTGCTCTTTTTCTCATTTTGAACCTAAGAAAAGAACCCATTTTTGTTGTTTTAGCATCTCTCGCTAGCCTAAGCTTATACTGAGCTTCAGCTTTCCTAACTCTCTCTCTACAAGCACTGGTTATTTGTTTATATTCATCGTTGGTTATAAGGCTGTCCTTCTACTTTCTGAATGAGTGGTTTTTTTTATTTCTCAACTCTTTAGAAAGCTATTTATGGAGCCACCTTGGCTTCTTTAGGCTCCTCCCATTTTTCCTTCTCATAGGAATCATTTGTGATTGTGCCTTCAATATTTCACTTTTAAGAAACTCCCATCCTTCTTGAACTCCTCCTTAAGTATTTCTGACCATGGGATTCTACCCAGCATAACTTTAAGTTTGTTGAAACTTGCTTTCCTGAAGTCCAACCTATATGTCTGACTATGTACAGCTTTTCCCTTCCCCAAGATTGTAAATTCCAAAATTACATGGTCAAAATTACCCAGGGTGCCCATCATCAACCAGTTCTTCCCTGTTGGTAAGAATCAAGTCCAAGATAGCAGATCCCTTTGTTTCCCTCTCCACTTTCTGGAAAATGAAGTTTTCAGCAAGACAACTCAGGAATTTATTGGACCTTTCATTTTTAGCAGAGTTGGACTTTCAAAAGATATCTGGTAAATTGAAATTTCCCATGACCATCATGTCCCATCTCTTTGAGAACTTTTTAATCTGTTATTGGAGTGTCTCATCCAAAACCTCTGCCTGGCTTGGTGGTCTATAGCAGACCCCCACCATAGTATCACTATTATTTCTTACTCTTTTTATTTTTACCCAGAGATTGTCAACTGGGCTTTCATGCTTAGATTCACGTATTTCCCCACAAATGTATATATCTTTTACAAATGTGACTCCTCCACCCTTCCTTATTTGTTTGTCCCTTTTAGATAAGTTATACTCCTCAGTCCTAATATTCCAAATGTGAGTGTCATCCCACCAAGTTTCAGTAATTGAGTATTAGTCTCCTTCCTGTATTAGGACTTCAAGTTCCTCTTGCTTGTTTCCATACTCTGTGCATTAGTGTAGAGACATATAATCAAATAATCTTAACAGTTAATAGGGTTGTGATTAATTTTTAATTGTAATCCACTTTCAGTTTTTGTTTTTATTTATTTACATGAGATATTTACAGGGGTCATTTGGGGTTGGAGCAGCACTCTGGCAGCCCAGGAGTGGGGGAAATGGCAGCGGCAGCAAGCCCCACACCCAACTCCCAGTGGGCTGGTGAGGGAAGTGAAGAGAGAAAGGTGTTTAAAGAGAAAAAGGCATTTAAAGCCAATGGGAACGTGAGACCCAAGGTAGCCAGTCAGAATGCAGGAGTGGGTGGCTAGTGCAGCAGGCAGCGGTGGTGGACAGGTCAATCGTGGCTTGGTGGGGCACAGTCAATGGAGAGGGGCGAGGGGGGGCGGGTGGCAGCAGTGGGGCTGGGTGACAGAGGCCTCAGTGGTAAGCAAGGTGGGGGCTGCATGAAGAGGATGTTGAGGAGGAGGAAGACAAGCTGCTGCTGGAGGCTGTGAGTGCGGCAGGGGGCAACAGTGGGGGGGCAGCCTCTGCAGCCTCCCACCAGCCCCAGGAGTCAGGTTTGCCCACCACCATACCCACCCTGAGGAGCTGGAAGAGGAGGCTAGCCTGGGTGAGAGTGACCCCGGGGACTCCGCTATCGAGGATTCCATGAGTAGCTTGAGGTCAAGCTTTTATGAAGTGCTCCTCATCAGCTGTTCTGCTATTTGGACGCACTCCCAAAAGCCACACTACCCAGCCACCCCGCTCTGCTCTTGGGGGGAGAGTTGGGCTCCTGCCAAGAAGGTTTCTGCTGATGCCTGGGGAGGGGGAGGGAGGGAAAAGCCTTGGACATTTGTTGTTCAGAGAAAAATCCAAGGAGGTCAAATGGGTGACTGCTGTGGTGCGAATTTGCCTGAAAGCAGCCCTCAGCCTGCCAGAAAAACCCTCCAGGTGAGTCAGGCTGACTGCAGTCTCCATACAGGGGTCAGGGAACAATTAATGGAATTGCTCATCCTGCCATCCCCCCACCACCACTCCCTTCATTCCCCGAGCGCTTGAGGTTGGAATGGTCACAAGCAGCAGCTCCTGGAAGTCACCTTTGAAACTTTTCGGTGGTATTCAAAGCTCTGTTGTGTACAGAGAATGCCACACTGAATATGCCATTCCCCAACAGGACCTTAACGAAATCACATTCTTCACACTGTTCTTTACCTGTAGGGAACATAAACTCAGCATGCTCCCTGTATGGTTTCAGTCTGTTGGCATGGTATACTATAGGCTTCTTCTTAGAATTCAACTCTTTCACTAAGTAGGTATCTTTTACCACTTCAAAAGGACCCTGCCAAACTGCATTCCTGTTGGCCACCCTATCAACTCTTACCGCAAGTACCTGATCACCCACTCTAAAGTGTCTAGGCCTTGCTCTAACATCCTGAGCTATCCATCCTTCCTGTACCTTTTGCATTTCATTGTTAGTTATACTCCCTGTTGTATCCAACACCTGATGACTCTCCTCAGAAGTCTGAGCATTTGATAGAGTTCTCTCTCTTTGCTCTTGGTAAGTTACCCTGGAGTCGCCCTTAGACGAAAACTCCATCTTACCTAGCTACATATCTGGAGAGGCTTCTCCCTGTTCACTTAGAGAGTGTAACTCTTGCTGCTCCACCCCTGGTGCATTTACTTCAGCCAATGTCCCACCCCTTCTAACTTTATTAGGGGCCTGCTGGTTTTGGAGCTGTTTTGACACAACTCCTGTTCATGAAGCCTTATATAACAAATCTGTACCAATTATGAAATCATAATCTGAATTCTCATGCACTAGGACCAGTTGTTCTCCCTCCCAACCTCTGAATTTTATGTCCATCTTTACAAGAGGGATTAGTCTAGATGTGCATTCATAGGCCTTCCTATAGATGTGCATTCTTAGCCCTTCCAAACACATACAATCAAGTCTAGCATATTTTTCCTTATGGAGCTCAGATCTGCTCCTTTGTCCTTGGTCCCTCTGACCATGATCTGATGATTCACGGTGACACACTGTATCCATAGATTGTTGACCTAGCGACACTGTTCTGCTGAAATAAACTGATTAGCATTTATTACCTCCAGCTTACTCATAGCAACCATGGTGCCGACTTTAACAGTTGATGTCTCCTGGCTTCTTCTGAGGTCAAGCTCCCAGTACATCTTTGGTCTTGCTGCCAAGGCTTCTATGTTTGGCCTTGTCGGCTGAAAGCTACCAATGGGCCTCCTTATCTTGGCCGTAGAATATCATTAGTGCCTTCATTTTCCCAATTCTCACAGTCATTTAAAGTAACATTGCCACTATATGAGTGGTTTCTCCTAATTAGTTGAACTTTAGCTATATTAGAAGCTTGCTGCAACCATTCTTTACAGTTCTTTTTTGTATGCCCCTTACGGTGGCAAAAGAAACAGATAATATCAGCAGTATATTTTTTGTTGTTACTGCTGTTACTAGCAAAGCTGTTTACTTGACCTTGGGGAAGAATTTTTCCTGGGCTTGTTATCTAATCTCCTGCCCCGAGTTTCTCCCTTAGTGTTGACCATACCTTTCTTTCATTGTTTTGGAAAGAAATGTCCGGCTTGCACTTCCTCTTTTGCTGGCTGTTATCTGTTCTGTGACATCTGCCATATCCATCAGGTTTTGGGGATTCCATGCCTGCAATAAAATATTCAGCTCCTCGAAAGCAGTTAGAAAAAATTGTTCTCTTACTACCAAGTCATGTAAGTCATTTAAAGTTTTTACTCCTGCAGCCTGTATCCACTGGTCAGTGATTCTAATCAGCCATGCCATGTAAGCGTTTCTACCAACTCAGGTGCTGCACTCTTGAACTTGGTACGTAACTCACTCTCTGTGAGAGCAAAGCTGTGCAGAACAAGATGTTTGAAATTTTGGTAGTCCCTTCCCTCCTCTGCTGCCAGTTCTTGTAACAATTGTGCTAACTTCCCTGAGGTGTGAGACCATAGTATGTGCACATATTTTTCCTCTGGCACACCATAACTTTGGCAAGTAGCCTAAAATAGTGCCAGGAATGTTGATACTTCCTGTCCTTGTTGATATGTGGGGAATTTCTTTTTCTCCCACCTGTCACCTTACTTTCTATTTGCATTTTTAGAAAGTTCATGGTAGCTTGCTGACAGTTTAAGAAACTTTGCAGCATTGCTGTCCATTGGTTTTCTTCACCTAACTTTGATCCACTGGATGTGTTTAATTCAGGATTAATGTCCTCCTTACTACAACTTGGATCAAGTTTTCCTTCCTGAGAAGTCCTTGCACTCTCATTTTCCTTGGTCTGTTTAAAAACATTTAATTTAGCCCCTTGGCTTTCAATTACTTCTATTTCCACTTCCTGCATTTTTTTGTGCTTGCACACTGTTCCTGCATTGCTGCTGTTAAACTAATCCTTATACTACCTAACTTAGAATAACATCAATAATAACCTTCGTACAATGTACACCCAGAGATTTTTTACAAGTATACTAAACCCATAAGCTACTAGCACCAAATATACCAATTCAAAAGAAAAAAAAATGTTGACACTTTACCACAACTGGTTTATCCAGCTGTTACTCAGCTTATGTTATGAGCTACCACAGCTGTTATTGCTGCATCCCACCACTACCACCATATCACAATCCCCACACTAGGTGTGTCCCTTAAACCTGGGGTTGTCTAGTCAGTTTGATGGTATCAAGGCTGGTGGTATTCTAAGAGCTCTTTCTGGTAGTATGGGTGTGGGTTCTGGTTTAGCAACTTACTCCAATTTGTCAAAAACAATTTCACATTTATTACAAAATATAGACATAACAATAAAACTCACAAGTAGGGGGAAAGGGTATGTACAAAGGACAAACCAAGAAACACAAATCTGACTCTCTATATCCAAAGTACTGACCCTGAGCTAGCTGCTCCCAGCAATAGTAAACAGTGAAGCAGAGCATGCCACAGAATCAAAGGTTCCTCCTCTAGGCTCACCTGTCCTTTAGCCAAAGTCACCATCCATCTCTCTCTGATATTCCACCTTTGAGGGTGTGTGGAATCTTTCTACAGAGTTCCTGGTGTTCCTTCTCTTGCTTCTTACTTAGTGTGCATGCACATACCAAGCTGCTTGTCCCAGCCCATTCTCTCCCTCCATCCAACTGTCCCTTTCTTTTGGCTGTCCCTGCCTCTCAGCTAAATACTAGCTTAGCTGTCAAAAGGTAATTGACAGGCCAATCACTGATCTCAGCCAATTGATTTTAGATCAGGAACCATCAAAGATCTTGCTATCGGGCTGTTGTTTTGACTGCTCACAGCTGCATGATGTTAAAGCAGCCGGCAATTAGCAGCAGGTGGTCGGTATCTAGTTACTCTGCTGTCTGAACAGCATCCAAATAAGACTTAGGCTTCTAACTTTACTGATCCACACAACAACTTAGGTTTTTAAAGGGCCATTTACATGACAATCACAATTAGCAAAAAAAAAAAAAGATAAGCAAAAAGTAATTGAGCCCAGTCGAATGCAAATCTTGCCAAGCCACAAAAGATGCCAAGAATACTTCTCCAAAGGCAGAAAGTTCTGCAAAGTGCAAAAAAACCAATGGAAGAAAAAAATGATGGCAAGAAAAAGCCACAAGAACAGAAACCCCCACTGAATTCCTCATGCAGGTTCCTCAGGAGCAATGTCACCAAAGCCTTATCAGGAGCACCTTGGGAAAATATGGAACTAAATAATTATGTTCTCTTTCCGAAGGAGCCTCCTTTGGGCTACAATGGCTTCACAATGACTCTTCGCAGGAAACCATTTTCCCATACACTTTTCCAAAAACCAACCACCAACCAATGGCATGGCATAGAGAGATGGTAGCAGAGGAAGGGAGACTTGCATGTCCAATCAGATCATACCCTCTTATAATTTATTTCATTGTTTCCTCCAACCAAAAGACTTTGGTGCCTTTAACTATCTAACTATTTTTCTATCTGTCTTTAAGCTTTCAAATATCAGCCAACAAAGAGATGGATAGAGAAGAGAGGGTCATTCAAGAGATGCTCTTCTAATCCATTTTATCCAAGGCTTTTCCCCCATTCAAAACAGTCCAGTGGAGCCTGAGCGGTGGGTGTTGTCTTCTGACATACTTCCGGTGATGTCAGGGGTATGGCATATACAAATAAGTTATGCTAATGAGCTCCTGCAACTCTTTTTCTACAAAATGACCCCTGGTCATGTGAGACCAGGTTGCGCACCGACCTTTGGCAGCCTATTTCTTCAGAGGTTCTCCGTGACCTGCAGGGCACTTGGAGTGAAGTTGGTTCTTTGGAGTTTGAGGTGGCCCTGTTTCATGCAGCAGCACTAGTTGTCTTTTTGGGGGTCTTCAGGATTAGTGAGCTGGTCACCCAATCTAAGAAGGATGTGTTGGGTCAAGCGCTGCAGGTCCAGGACGTGCACTTGGGAGTCCTCAAGGCCTCAATTGCCTTGTGGCATTCCAAAACTGATCAGCGGCAGAAGGGTGCAATGGTGGAATTGGGGGTTTGCATGGACAAGCAGTTGTGCCCTGTGTCAGCTTTGTCAGCTTACCTGACTGTCAGGGGCATGGGGGCTGACTTGCTTTTTCAGCACCAGGATGACACCCCTTTAATAAAACAGCAGTTTTGGGTGGTCACCGCTAGGGCATTGGTGAAGATGGGCTTAGCAGGGAGGCATTTTTGCACCCACTCCTTTCGCATCAGAGCTGTTTCCACAGTAGCGGCCATGGGGTACCCAGCTCAGGATATTCAGCAGCTAGGGAGATGGTGTTCCTCTGCATATAAGTCCTATGTGTGGCCCTTATCTGGATGTTAAAAGGGGGGCAGGACTGCCATGCGGGGGGTGAGTTTGTTCCCCCACTCACTGTTTTTTCATTACAGGTTTGAATTGCCTGCAGGAGAGGAAGAATGTGTTAATCTACAGGCACAGTTTTATATTCTGGGCAGCTCATCATGCCAAGAGGATGCTGATAGGCTCTCAGCTGGGTCTTAGCCAGTGGTCTACAGTGGAATGGCAGGGGCACTGGGGCTTATAGTGACCAGGCTTGCTGCAGTTGTTGTTTCAGGGGAGGGTTGGTCCTCCACCTCAGGTTCTAGTTATTCATTTGGGAGGCAATGATTTAGGCCTCATCAAGAGCAAGGCGTTAATTTTTCAGGCCCGGGCTGATTTTCAGTTCATTTGCAAGCAGTAGCCTGGGATCTTGTTGATCTGGTTGGCCATGATACCCCACCGGGTTTGGTGGGGGGTTGGGAGCCCATTTGCTATTGACAAGGCTCACCACAAGGTGAATAGAGAGTTGCAGCGAGTTCTTGAGGATGGTTTGGGTGTCTTTCTGCCACACCCAAGCATTCATGCTTGTCAGGCTGAGCTCTGTCAACAGGATGGTATACACCTGTTGGAGTTGGGCATGGACATCTTTCTGGAAGACTTGCTGCAAGGGCTTTGGGGGGCCTTGGGCCTCCCGAGGGACGCATAGTCCTAAACAGAGGTTAGGCCTCAGTGATGGCAGGTTGCTGTGTGGTATACACATTGCGGTCTGGTGAGCACCAGCTGACACCTATCATTTGGGGTTGAAGGGGTCCTGTGAGTACAGTCTTTGTGCCTTGCAGCACAGGGCAGGGAAAACAGACTGCCTTCAGGATGGCTTTGTTTAGGTCCTCTCTTTGAACCTTGCGGCTTGGGGGATGGGGCTACAGCATTGTCCTACAATGGCTAGCCACCGGGTGGGAGCCCCTGTGGTGGGCTCCCACTCAGGGCAGGGTGGCTTGCCCTATTGAAGAGGTAAGGAAGGGGTCCTTGACTTTTGGCCTTGACCATACTGCAAGCTGTGTTGCCCTTGTCGTTGGTTCCAGTTAAAGTTGCCAGTTAATAAAGTGGCCCTATACTTAAACCCAACATTTGTGTCTGTCTCATTATTCCAGCTTGGGCGGCAAAGGGAAATTAGCTTTTAAAAGGGTTCCAGAAAGGAATAAGACAGAATCTTGTAGTCGGTATACACCAGGTTGAATCTCAGTGGGAATACCCCAAAGTAAAACTATGAAGGAAGAGAGTGATTGTAAATACAAACAACTTTACTGTATACAAAATATAATAAAAAGGAATACAAATGTGAAGAAACTACACAAGGCACCTGAGAACTAATTTCTTAAGTTATGACACATGCACGCACACACACACACAAGAACAAGAGGGCACACTTATAAATGGTAGAAGGGAGGAAATTAGGAAGTTTTAGGGAAGGGATATACAACCTTAAATCCTGGGGCTGAGGTTTGGAGAGGTCTGGGGCAAATGCAGCTGAGGTCTAGGGAGGCAGTATATTGAGGAGGAAAAGCCTACAGAGTGTAGCAGGAATTCTCAGACAGAAACCAGGGTTCTGATCTGAGGAACAATTTGCTAGCTCCTGGGGTCCTTCTTTTATGGACAGATGATCCTCAGGGTAAGTGGGTTTTGGTCATCCTGGCTTTGGATTGGGTCAAGATAAAAAGTTTGAATCTCATTGGCTGGTTTAGAGTTAACTGCTGTCAAATTCTGGTGACAAAAAGTGGAGGAAATACTTCAGTTAGGCTATTGTGAGCCAAATCTGCATGGGTACAAAGAGCCTGGATGAGGCAACATGATTAACTAATTAGGTTGAAGTGAGCCAGAACTGCACGGACACAAAAGTATGGGTGATTCAAGATAGCGTCTGAAACAGGATGGAGGGCAAATTAATGTCTTGAGTGCGTTTTTCGCTTGAGTCAAAAAAGGAAAAAGAGGAACCAGGCATTGGTTGTTAAAATAGCAAATTCATTGGACTGGGTAGATACCTCTGAGGTATGCTAGGATATTGGGTAATTGTCTCCAGTGGTAAAAAGTCTTTGGTTATCGAGAATGATATGCCACTGAGCTGGGGGAGACTGCATTAATCAGTGTCTAATCCAGCACACCCTTGCTCTTCTTCCCTGGGATTTTCCAATGTCATGGCTGAATCCAGTTGCCTTTATGAGACTCCCCAAGTTTCAGACCCCCTAGAACTTTAGATTCTAAAAGGGAGTGCCTGTTAAATAAGCTCACAAAAGGGGTACCCTACTATATAAAGGGGCCTCAGCTGGAGGAGGGAGTGGGGTCCTCACAATTTCCCATTAGCTTTAATGCTGATGATAGCTCTGTAAACGTAACATGGATGTGTAAACAGCTCTCCATGACATTGATCTGAGCTCATTCTGTTCATCAGCTGCATGCACTGGAGCTGCTAGAGCAGAGCTCCACAAGTATATAAAGATGGCATAAAATGCAAAACGGACAGACAACCCCCCTATTCATATAAAGAACTATTTGCTATCTCTTTGTTTTTGTTTTTTGCAGAGGATCAGATATCTGATTCTGGCAAACTGTGATATGGATTTCACTGGATAATCTTGATGTTGCAAAGGAGCAGAATTTGGACTGGGTGATTGTTTTGTCTCTTCCCATTCCCACTCTATGATAGTCTTTCCCCCCTTTCATTTAGTGCTTCTTTTTCTTTTTTTAATAATCAGAGCAGCCTGTGATAACAAACCAACAAGTTTCAAGAGCAGGAGTCCACCTTAAAGACTAGCAAAATATGTGGCAGGGTATGCGCTTTCGTAAGTCATTGCTCACTTCTTCAGATAACAACAAATTTTCAGTTTGCTCAAAATGGCAGCAATATTTGAACTGGGAATATAGACTCCAGCCTATTGTGCTTTCCTGCCAGGATGAAGTTTTTCATTTTCACACCGAGATTTCACAGTATATTTATCTTTCAGCTCCTTCCAAATTTAGGCCTAGTCAATAAGCATAGCTGCAAACTTTAAAACATTTTTGTAAGCCTCTCAAACCATTCTGCATCTTTTATCAGTCTATTTTTTCTTTTGTTAAAAGACATCTCACAGAATTGGGTGCTCTGATGCTCTCATAAAGACTGTTTCATTCTGCATTTATTTCACTGCTGCAAGGCTGCAGATCTGGAAAGTAAATCCTTGTTAAAATGAAGGATAGAAGAAATATAAAAGGCAGAAGGGACATTTATGTAAAAAGCACACTTTTCTTACCAATTTATAAGCTGTATAAAGATTCTGGATTAGGGTGCAGACAATTTTTAAAAACATGACATAAAATATTTGGAAAAGTTTAACAAGAGGAATGGGAAATTTTGTAGCTGTCTGATTTGGAAATTAGAGCACACAATTCTGCAAGAAGAAATGAACCGTTAACACTCATAATTTTTTGGCCTGACCTTAAGAACAGTGAGTGATCTCAACCCCATGAAATGTAGATGGATATGTAAGATTTGAGCCTAAAGCACCCTGACCTCAAAGTTCCTGCTTTTCTCTTTCAGCTGTGGTACCATGCCAAGAGACCTTTATCTAGTGATTAGAAGTATATCCTTTTAAATTATCTCATATGTTAAAGGGGCTTCACTGAAGTCTTTTAGCAGTTTGATCTTGATACACACCATATATTGCTCCAGTAACTTTTTAACCCAGCATAAGGCTGCTATCTGGGTGCATAAAAATATGGCTTGATACTCATAGGCTCTGATCACATGCACAATTAGCCGTGCGAGAGGGACGAATGCTAGTAGGATTTAACGGGCACAATCACATGGACACATCTGGCAAGTGTTGCGCCCCCACCCCCAACCCATCCCCAACCCAGCCGAAGCTGCGGAGTAAAAAAGTACCTCTGAAAGTGCAGTAGCAAATTCTTTGCAAGGGGCTGCAGATGGGCTGTCTCTGTCTGATCACTCCAGCGCGCTCCTACTGCCTCCTCCTTGAAGTGTGCCAAAACGTGCCTACCATAGTGGCGCACCAAATTGCAACGGCGCGAATAGCCTCGGCACCACCACCCCCCACGTTATCTGGTACATGTGACTGCAGCCATAGAGCGATAGGAGAGACATTCTATGAAGCAACTTTATCATTCATCCATAGCAACTATTTGCAGTTTTGCTGCTATTTAGTGAAAGTAGTAAACAGAAAATTTACCAGTACTAGCTCATTTGCTAGCATTATTCACAGTGGAAAACCACCTAAACTGCAAAACAATTACCATGTGCAATTCATTGTTACGGACTGTAGTAAAGGCTTAGTGATTTGTAGTGACTGTAGCAATGTAGCTCAGCTGACTTTAAAAAGTGATTATACAGATGCTGAATTTAGAAATTTATTTATATTAGTATGATTTTATCATGCCTGCTGTTTAATGTCTATTTGATGTCTATCTGATTTAATGCCTATCTGATTTAAGACTTATAAAAATCAGTATGTGTACTCTTTTATGCTAGGTATTTGTTTTTTAAAAAATCATTTTTACTTTCCTTAGAAGGAGGAATGTTAATCTCTACTTTGGAAATCAATAAGGCTTAAAAGGATCCTTCTTTTTTGTACACTTGGTGCCAGTGAATATTATTTCAAAGCACATCTCCTCTTGACATAAAATGAGTATCATTCTTCTCTTTTTTTCTTTTTAAAGAAATCTAGCTATTTATTTTTAGGCACCCTACATTGTTTTTATCAGCCATTATAACTGTTCCTTTCCCTTCCTTTCAGATGGAAGGGGTCATCCTCTCCAAGTTCCCACTGATACTTTATGGAACCATCTATGAATAATCAGTGTGTCTTGAGAAACATCAGCCGTCATTCTGAGCCATTAACATTGTCTGCCAACATTCACAGTAATGCACTTCCACTTGAACTCCGACAAGCAATCAGACAAGTTCAGTTGTACTTTCTCTGCCTCACCATATAAAAGGAATTGTTCAGAATACCACAGTTCAAGTCAAGCTGATAAGCATGAGAGTCTCTCTTGTATCCCTAGGATACATTCCCTAAGATGCATCCACATCCCTAGGATATATCCCTGGGAAGGAACAACAGCTGGAGATTTTGACCTTTATGCCCTATTTGTGGGCCCTCTACAGAAGCCAGTAGGGATGGGCATAGTCCGGCCCGTTCTTTGCCCAGTTCAGGGCTTGTGAGCTGAGGTCTGGGGAAGGTTCCTTCCCCAGACAATCACCCTGAGCTTTTCAGATGGGCTTGGGGATGCATTTGGTCCGATATGTGCATGCCACTTCCAGGTGGCATCGGGCCCCACCCCAGCATGTCTGCATTACCCAGACATGCTTGTGTCACTTCCTGAAAACAAAGGAATTCCAGCAGTAGGGCCTGACACCATCCGGAAGTGGCAGGCACACATTGCTTCCAGGTAACGTGGGCACACTGGGTCAGGGCCTGATATCACCAGAACCAGTCTTGTTCAGGCAGGGTTTTGAGCTCAGGGGTTCAGTCCAGGCTTTGGTCCAGAGCTGCCTGGCTCACGAATCCCAGACCAAACAGGTTTTCCTGGTCTGTGCCCATCCCTAGTAGCCACTCTCAGAAACAAGATGTTTGATTGGATAATTGGTATGATCCAAGTGGGCTGTACTTATGTTCTTATAATCCTACATAGGTATTTAATATAAATCACCACTAGTCTCAGATTTGTACATTCATAAATTTCCTATAGCCTCATGTTGGGTGAGACAGCTCAGATGTATGCTTGGGGAGTGCAAAGAGCATTCCTGTCCTTGCAGATGACTTTACTGTGTAATGA
Organism: Gekko gecko; assembly: GCA_029375565.1. Classification (NCBI taxonomy): domain Eukaryota; kingdom Metazoa; phylum Chordata; class Lepidosauria; order Squamata; family Gekkonidae; genus Gekko; species Gekko gecko. The sequence continues at coordinate 269,083,272 of JAPDNY010000001.1, forward strand.
ATGTTTATGGGATTGTTTACAGAGGCCTAAGTTCATTTTTGCATGAGTACCTGAAAATGCAGTTAAGAGCTACTACGATAACCACTGAGGATAACTACTGCTTATTTTTGCATTTAACTTGGTTTCTTTTTATTAAAAACATTTAAGTTGTTTTATTCTGACCTTTCCCAGAGCATATTTTCTGTGCTGAAACATCTGCTCACACCTTTTCTTTCTTTCCTAAAGAAGGGACAAATATTTGGCCTTCTCTTGTTGCTATTGTATTTCTGTTTTTGTTAACTGACTTGTTACTGCCAGGAAGTAGGAGAAAGAGCCCTTTATAATATCAAAAAATATCCCTGGCCAGTTAAAAACATCTCACATTTGCAAGAGACTTTTTTTAAAAGGTCTGTATTTTTTAATGGGTATATGTCTGTTGGCTGGTAAAGAGATCTTTAAAATTCTGTTGTTCCTCCAGCATCATCTACTTGGGATGTGACAATGGAAAGAGGAGTTATTTGATCTAGCATTTCATGGATATATTTTGTTTATGTGACAATGAAAACAGATACCTAGCAATGCACACAAATTACTCCTTAATTGTCAAAATTTACTTCTTTATTATGGAATCCCCTAGTCATGACCATTTCCTGCTGAGGTTTAGATTCATGGGTATTTAGAACCTTGCTAGGATGGAGGTAGGGCACTAAAATGAAAGTGGTGATAGTCTGTATGAGGACTAAAACACTGAAGTTGAATCCAGAAGAGACTGAGGTGCTAGTGCCTGCTAATAGTGGCTGTGGTGACACACGCAATTTGTGACAATAGAGTGGCATTACCTGAGTGAAATAAATGGGCCCTTCCAGATGAGATCATCTACCTCCCATGGTGCAGTCGTTGGCATCCCATGCTGTTCTGCAATGGAAGCAGAATAAACAGATACCAGGAAAAGTCCAGTATTAACAGATTGTTTGCTGTTCCCTCCAGGTTTTCCAACATCTGAACTCTCCTGCAATTAAAGGAACCTGGAAGGGACATCTGAACTTGCAGATTCATTTATACCACTGGTTTGTTTGTTTTTTAAGTTGCTGCCTATATGTGCATACGTGTATGAGTGCATATGTGCATCCATCTGCCTGCATTTAAATAAAACCTACCCTTACAGCTTGTCCCATGGTTGAAGTGCAACACTAATGTGGATACTCCCCCATGGGATGGCTGCACAGCTAATGCAACACAGGGTGTGCAATCTGGATGAAATGCTCCACTACACTTTAAACCAATACAATCTGAGGCACCATCATAGTGCACTAAGCTGCCAGTGTGACCACAGCCAGTGTTAATCAGGATTGAGGAGATAACTATTTTAGATGGGGTTCCACTCTGCCTCAAGGAACAGGTATGCAGTTGGGGATTATTATTAGATCACTTTAGACGGACTTTCATATCTTAAGTACAGTACACTGTGCCTTTCACAAGTTTTCATACATTTGCCAATTACTGTTCTGGCCATAAATATCGATGAATCTGATCATGTCAAGGTTAACTTACTGAAATGTGCTTTATATGAAGTCACCTTTAAAACAGTTCAGAAAATTCAGTTCGACATGTTCACCAGTTTTAAAAGAGACATAATACCTGCCAATTCATTTCTACTTAAAAGTAATAGTAGTTACCTTTAAATACATGAATGGGATGAGACCTTAAACTCCACCTTTTCCATGAACTCCATAAACTTTTCTGAATGCTGAGATTTTCAGCTGCATCAGGGCTCCTGTTGCTTTGTGCCCACATTCATAAATATGAGAGGGATGGAAAAGAGTGTTAAGGCTTTCTTCATGATATAATCTCAGATGCAGAATGCCATCTCTGCTGCTGTTCCTGAGATAACTTTGTTGTTGTTTTTAAATTTCAGGAACCATAAGGGAAAGGTATTATTCTCCCAAGTCCAAGTCCAAATCCTCATTAAAACAAGCATGAACGTAGCAAAGAACGTAGCCTTCTGCCACCTATTTCTCCAAAAGTAAGGAATTGCTGGCTTAAGCTCTAACAACCAGATAAAAGAAATCCTCAGATCTAGGCAGTGACCAATACTGTGGTAGTAAGGAGACTCTAGGCAAGTTGTGAGACATTGCTTGAGCTCTGAGATGCCTGGGGGAATGGTGCTTTACAAATAGTTTAATAAATGTTTAATATTTTAAAATAGAGACAAGTTTGGTGGGAACACAGACAAATTGAAATACTGTTAAAGAGAATAATATACATATCTGGCATCCACAGCTGGGCCCAAGCCGAGGCTTACTCCTGTATCGACTGCTTCAACCACCAGCACCACCATACCATGGACTGGATACAGCACAACATTTCCACATAGCTATGAAGTACAGCTACCCCCTCTCATGGCTGCCCAAAATGTCCCCCCAGTTCTATTTGGGGGAAAGGAGACCCCTAGGAACAAGATTTCAGGAGGCATTCTGATTTGACTTAGGAGGAAGGAGCCATGAATGTCACCCTCCATGGACAGGTCTTTGTGTCTGCAGAAATGATGGACTGGATCAAACCCTACATCTCCCCTAGGAGGGCTCAGCTGAAACTGCTCCTTGGTCAGAGAAGCAAAGTGAAGGGCTCACACAGTGCCACTGACCAGCTGGGAGAGTACAATAGTTATAGGTCCCCTTAAAGCCACAGTACGAGTATCCAGTACAGCAAGGACAGCCATGTTGCACCAGGAAGGGGACAGGACCTTGGGCTGCAAAGTGTTCTCATGGGATTCTCATTTCTTGTTAAAGGGCAGAGCCTCATAGCAAGCTTACATGGCTCATAGGGCATCTGTAATGGGATAGGACTGCATACCATGGAGGAGTGGACTGTCTCTCTCCAGGCAGTGAGGGAGGTGACTATGGAGAGGAGGAGGAACACAGAGTTTGCAAATCCTTCCCTTTGCCATTCTGAGACCTAACAGGCCCTCATGGCAGGAAAATGGCAGTGCAATTTACAATTATGGGTAACCTCAATCTGACCCCGAGGAGAGCAGGACCACACAGGTTCCTCACATTTGAGTTTTCTAAATAGTGAATCTCAAGCAGTCAAAATGAAGTCAGGCACTCAGCGTTAATACCTAATACTAGAATGCATACTAAAGAGCCAGCCACTCCAGGTGTCCAAAGTAGGGTTGCCAGGTCCTACCTGGCAGCCAGCGGGGGACTCCTGGATCATTTCCTGGATTTTCTGCCCTGTGTGCAAAGCGCGCACAGAGCGATAATGTCACCTGGAAGTGACATCATCATATTGCCAATGTTGCGGGGAGGGGTGACACTCTAGTTTTTGGGCAGAACTCTATGGTTTTTTGCCTTTAAACCATAGAGTTTGTCCAAAAAACTAGAATGTCACCCCCAACATCAGCAAAGCAATCATATCACCTTTAGGTGATGTCATCATGTTGGGGACAACGCTGCTTGGGGGTGGGAAACCCCCGTGAGGACCTGGGAGCCAGGAACTCTAGTCCGAAGTTATATAAGTCACTCAATTCAAGAGGGGAAACAAGAGGCCAAAGAGACAGAGCAAGAGGAAAAGCAAAGAGAGCTCCAGCTACAGAACCATTCTGGCTTATATGAGAGCTCTGAGTCAAAGTGTTTAGACATAAAATAATCCATAAAGAGGAATTAAGGTAGATCCATGTGTCATTGCACAGATAGAGACTCAGCTGCCTATAAGACAAAGGGTAGTTTTGGGCTGACAGAACATACAGTAGGCAGAGCTTGCTAGGTCTGGCCACCTGAGGACACCTTGAGCTCAGATTCTGGCTCCAGTTTAAGGACAAGCAGTAGCGTTAAAAAATAAAAGGTTCTTTTCTTTCCAGGCTTAGATAGCTGGGAGGGGGCAAGACAGGGGGATCAGGTGTGTAACCTGACTGCAAATGGGGAAGAAAGTAGCAATTTAGGATCCTGGGAAACACCCTGAATAAGAGAGAAGAGGGTAGATTTCTAGGCAATTTGGGTATATGTCCAGAGATAGTCCTGGTCTGACTAGAAAAGTGGAACTTTGCTGGACAATTCATCATTTACTGTAGATCATTCTGATAGTCAGTCCAAGGCCAGAAATAGTTTCTTTGGGAAATGTTAATGTGGCAAATTCCATTGGTGATTAAAGGCATACTGATTAATAGAGAGCCAGTGTGGTGTAGTGGTTAAGAGCAACAGATTCTAATCTGCAGAATTGGGTTCTACGCTGCACTTCTCCACATGAAGCCAGCTGGGTGACCTTGGGTCAGTCACAGTGCTTTCAGAGGTCTCTCAGCTCAAAAATAAGTCTAGCTCACCACTAAAAGAGCTAGAACATAAAGTGGCCAGACAATCTTAGAATCTTCCGTATTATACACAATGCAATATGGAAAAATATATATATACTGCTTAATTACTGAGAGGCTGTTAATAACTATCTAATGGCCAGACACTGGATACAGTGAGGGTTCTTTATGGGATAGCTACTCTGTAATTTACTGTGATTGGAATGGATTGGAAATGGTCAGTGTGCTGTCCCATTGCCTTTTATCTCTTGACCTGATGTAAAGGCAGAGAAGAGAGAAGTTGATCTTGACACCAAAGGGGGGCATAACAAATGGATATTCTTTATAACACCTAGTTTCTCACTACCTTCCCTACCTTTATTTTTCCTATTTCTCCACTTGGGCCCAGGGACCTGTCTTTTTTCTTTATGTTATACAGTAAAGTACCATGCCTAAACTGTGATACAACCTTTACTAATTACCTGCACTAGTTTATTTTCATTTCTCATCTTCATCTTGTAGCTGTGTATATTTTCTGAATGGCCAGTAATTGTGATCAGATTTTTGTTTCCATTGGATATGCAGACACTTAAACTCCCCAAAGATCCTGTAGTACTAATTCAAGCCACATAATAGCCATGATAGTAATACTGCATTATTTTATGAGGCAATAATCTAGTGCCATTCTTGAGATAAAGCTCTTGGCTTTCGGCCTCATAGTTTATCCACTCGGGAGTGGGAATATTGCCTCATAAAATAGTTCAATAGTACTATTATCACTTAATTAGAAAACAGGACATATTACTGCTTCTTCTTATGTCAGTTTCATTGGGTTACTTCTGTAGCCACCAATCCTGTAACATCCAAAATAGTATCTCTATGAAATCACTGCATGTCGCATTTATTTATTTGTTTGATTACCAGAAAACTGCTTACAGTACACAATTTCTACAGTGGGTGTTTTGCTGGGAACTAATAGAAATGTCGTCATTAAAAACAGCCATGGCAGCACCTATATGCTGTAGGTGTGTCAAGTTAAAAACTGCTGCCATATTAGTCCACCGTCACTAGGCCATCAGGGGATGATCTCGTAAATGTTATATTCAGTATGAGGTATATATGTTTCCAGCAACACTGTGAGAGGCCAAAAATATAATTCTGAGATTAAAGCAGAGCAGGATGGGGTGAGAGGTCTATGTGTGTGTTTGTGTGTATGCATAAAACATGGCTACATTTGTGGGAACCAGACAAAGCTGTGGTTTATGTTGTTCTTGTTGCTTTTTTACTGTTTGGGAATTTGTTTGTGCTATAAATTATTATTTCTAATTTATTATGTTACCTGCCTTGGGTCCTACTTCGCTGTTGGGAGAAAAGGAATATTGTAAATAGACACATGAGATAATGAGACCATATTCCCCCCTCCCCTACATTTACAGTCTGCATGGCCCTTCTCAAAAGATGGCAAGGAAGTCTATTCTGGTGACTGAAATCATAGCATGGCCAGAATGCTTTCTAGCAAACCAACATCTCTTTTCACCTGAAACAGCTCAAGCTGGAGTCTGCTCAGGTCACATGTTTGTTGCCTGCTAGTTGTCTCTCCAAAGAGTTTTAAGAAGTACATTACTGACAGGCTGTATTAAACTCATGTAAAGTTGTTATGCCACAAGAATAGATTTAATCCATTGCAAAGCAAAGTGTTCCAGATTTTTTTCTTAACAATTTGCAAGTTAGAGTTGTTTTTTAATATTGAGAAGTATCACACATCTGAAAATATCTAAAGAGTTCCTTTCTGTCTTTCTTCTGTAATAGCTGATATGATTAAGAACTTTGAAAAAAGGCTTATGCTAATGAAATCTGATGTGTAGTTCATCTGTTGGATTCTGTCATGCAATTAGTGTTGCACAAGTGTTTTGAAAGGACGGCCATCATTAGGATTATGCTAGAAATATAATTAACATATTCTTATTCAGTTAAACATACACATCTGCTATGTTAGTGCCTTCCAGTGTTTTTTTCCATCTAAGTGACCCATGAAACAGCCACTGGTAGGGATATAATGTAGGAAATGTACTAACTGCAATCTGACCTGAAACAATAACCATGCATTAATATTGGAAAGGCTCCAAATTGGAAAGGCTCCAAATTATTTTGAACATTCAGAGGCAGGCAGAGGCCTTCGAATCTGTCATATCACTGTCTGTTTTCAATTTCCTAGGTAATGATAACATGAGAGGAGCTGGTGCAGCAAAGGGAAAGCAGGATCCAGCATCAGCAGTTAAGAATCTTATAAGGGTATTGGAAACAGGATGTCTTGATTGACAGTTTTATAACTAGCACTCCCCATTTCCCAACAACTGTTGGCTGATTACTGTAAGGTAGAGTAGAGGGGAGAAAGAAACAGCACAGGACATGGCTGTTCCTGTGACAGGTTGGTAGGCAGTGCCAGCCAGCCCCACTTGCCTTTATGGTAAATGGAAATACTAGTATCCTCTGGCAGGCAGGCAGGACAGTGGAGACTGGGGAAACAGAGGCAGATGCCCAGACTTTGACCTTACCCCTTATAATAGGCAGTTTATTTGTCCTGTAGAGTCTGGGTGAGGAAGACAAAGGATAAGTCCTGCCTTTCAAAGACTACTCACTTTCAAGGGATAATCACATCATCTCTCTGTGCAAGAGAGAATGGTTGAAGGGCAGCCTTATGATCCTGACTGACCACTACAGTAATCTTTAGAGCCCCTGATTTGGGTGCCTCCACCTTCTGTGATTAGGCAAGAGGCAACCGAGAAGAATGCCTTCTTGGTCATGGCACCAAGGCTCTGGAACTCACTTCCCAGGGAGATTCACCTGTCCCCTTCTATTGCTATCTTCCACCAGCAGGTGAAGACTTTTTTTTTATTGTGTTTGGTATTCCCTCAGTGATTCTTCCTTCCTAACCAATGCTTAAATTGCTGTCTTTATGCTTTGTATGTACTTTAACTCTGTTTAATATTGGTTTTAATTATGTGAGTTGGAAGGGTTGGTTTTAATTGTTTTAAAATGTGATTTTATCATACATGTTTTAACTTGTCAGTTGCTTTGGTGGCCCTTATAAGGGAATAAAGACAGGATACAAGTTTTGTCACTATTAGAACAATTTAAGATCCATAGGCTGCGATCATACGCACAATTAGCCCCACCATAGGCATGAATGCCAGGCGGATGTAAAGGGCGTGATCAGACACAAACATCTGGGAAGCATCCGGCACCCATCAGCAACTCATTTTGCTCCACCACAGAAGTGGAGTAAGAAGACACTGAGAGAAGTCCAGTAGCAAACAGGTTGCTATGGGCCACGGACAGACTTTCCCCTGTGTGATTGCTCCAGTGCACTCCCATGGCATTGGGATGGCCTGATCAGGCCATCTTGACTCCATGCCATTGTTTCCCCCCATCTCAGTATGCGTATCATCGCACACTGCATAGAGAGCACTCAGTGCGGAGATGCAAATCATTGATGCCTCGTGCACCGGAAACATATGGCAAAAAAAAAAAAAAAAGATTCACTCATGGTTGTGTCTGATCATGCAGTGGCAAGCTGCTCCCGCAGCTTCCAAAGACTGTGTGACCATGCAACTGCAGGTCAAATTCCTACGGAGCAAATAGTCTCACTTCCCCCCCATGTTATCTCGCATGTGTGACCGCAACCATAGTCTCTCTAGTCTTGCTTTACAATTCCAAATTTAAAAATATACCAAGTACAATTTAATAAAACCAAATAACCCTCTCTGCTTCAGATGCAACACTATATATATTCAAGCAACCCACAGGTAGCAGTAAATACAGAGGCAAGACTAAGAATATGAATAGTTCTCCTTCAGATGTCAGTTTCCCTCTCCGATAGCAATTACATTTGGTTGGTTTCCATTCTTGAAGGTTTTATCTTTAGCTGTACCTATTTTATATTGATGATAAGCTCTGCATTAGTTGTCATAATGTAATTGTGATAAAGCTGATAGAAACCATCTAAATAAATACAAATTGCACATGCTCAATTGTATATGCTCAGTGTACAATTATGTCCAAATATGGCTTGTTAGGAATCAAAGGATGCAACATCAATAACAATACACAATCCTCAAGGGATAATAGACATTTTATGATCTGGGCAACTTTTCTTTTAACCTCTGTCTAAGTGTCATTGCTCCAGTTTGCTATCCATTGCAATTTTCTGAAATAAATATACATGGATTTTCTCCTCTTTTTTGGTTGTCATTTGACATTGATTTTGTGACCAGGTCATAAATCTGTGTGAAGGCTGTATCAAAATATTTATTTGACTGAAACCATTTGGTGTGTGAAAAATGTACAGTTCCTCCCTTGCCACTGTCACACAATATCAATTCCCCTGTAATATTTTTTCAGAGTTCCTTCTAGGTAAGGAACATAATTAAAAGGTGGGAGAAGGAGAAGATTAGAAAGAAGGAGACAGCCAAGAATTTATTCAGGATACATGACAAATACAGAAGATTCACCACCACCACCACCATTCTGCTAATTGCAGCTTTATCATCATCATCTTGTATTAGCAACTAGTCAACTGGATGAAGTACCAAGAGGATAAAAAAAGGATTATACTTCTCTACACACCAGCTTTTCACTCTTCATAGTTCTGCTCCATTCAAGGATTCTTAGAAGCAGAATTTTGTCATTATAAATTGTCTAACAGTGTAATCCTAAACAGAGTTATACTCTTCTAAGTACATTGAAGTCAATGGATTTGGAAGGGTATAACTTTGTACTGTAAATATACTTTGTTAAAACCGTATTTGTTAGCACTTTGCCTACCCAGATCTATGCCTAGTCAAAGGGCATTACACTGCTGGTTCCAAGGACTATTGAATGCTCCCTTAAATGAGCAGATAATCCCAACTATCTTGAAATAGATCATAAAGAAGCCCTTTGTGGAGGAAAATTATTTCAACAACTATCAGCCAATGACAAACATCTCCCTTTTGATAAGATGTCCTGGCCTGCGCTAGTGTACAAGCTTCTGATATGGCTTTGGAATTGAAATTCCCTTGACTATATGCATTGGTGACCTTCACTGGATTCCCTCTTGTCTCCCATGCTTCTTAACAAATACAAGACATTGTTGCAGGTGAAGCTAAACAAAATTTGCTCTGGTAAATTTTTGACTGACAGACAGCCACTGAAGGCACAAGGACTATTCTGACACTAAATTTTAGAAGACTTAGAACTCTGCAGAATGGTGGGGGGGACTATACAGTTTTCATTTAAAAAAAAAAACAGGGATGATTTTGTGACTTGATGGTTTCCAGCTAAAGTGTTTACTTTTCTATTTTGTTCTTGTTTATTAGTTAAGTCACCCTGTCACTGATATCACAGTGAGCATGCCAAGGAGTTTAAGAGGAGCAAAATATAACTCCTACATCATGGATCTCCAGCTTAATTATTCCTGGGGACACTACTGGGATTTTCAAAACAGGCTGTCAAGAACCCAAGCCTGGGTCCCTCTGGGTCACCACACTTTTTGCAGGTGAGTAGCACCAAGCACTGCGGGTCCTTGAGGTTAAATGCACTCAAATAAAGCAGACCTTTGTAAATATATAGAGAGAGTTTTATTGAATAGGCTTTAAAAGGCATTACTATGCAGCACAGTCTCTGCAGCTTAATGGGGACAACAAAACTAACTTTCTAATACATTCACTACCTGGTATTAGATGGCACACCTTCTTAGAATACAAGAGTCCAGGCTAGAGGCTTAAGCATTCTCTACGCAGCTACATCATGATGTTGCATGACATAGCAAGAGCATGGTGAAAGCATAATGATAACATGGCTTCCCTTTGGCCTATGGCCTAATTATATTTTGCAATCTGGCACCAGTTGGTCTCCCAAACCCAATCAGGGAGCTCCCTCGATGAAACCCTCCAAGAGATGTTGACATCCACTCCTGCTTTCCCACGTCCCATCTAGTTACATAGCTGAACACAGGTTCTCATGATTAGCCAATTACCACATTCTTGAATCCAAGAGATAAGGATATCGTCCCACCTGCTAATAGGTATATTAACCCTTGAGAGGAATCAGGGTACTTTGCCTCACACGGGTATTGGGAGCCACTACCAAATGGCTACCATGGGTGCTGGGGGGAACAGAAACTGTTCAGAGGTTCCAAACTAAGCATCTACTTACACAGGCATCTGTTTCTGAAAAGTACTCCCTGAAAACACAATGGTGATGCTTCCTGAGCTTGCCTGAAACACCTCCTGCTTCAGATAGGTGGGGCCAAAAATCAGTATTGTCTCTTTCCTTGGTGGAGGAGATGCTTTAGGAGAAAGGAAGTGGGAGCCAAAAAGCACACTTCAGTCACTATGATGCCGTGCTAGGGATAACTATTCTACATCATGAAGTCTCAATCCTATCTCACCAAGCTGTTCAAGGATCAGAGCCCATTAATCATTATTTCATCAGTGCAGCCTCTGGAGACTAGCTGTGAAAGCTCTACTGCTACCTGAAACTGTTCCATTCCCACCTAGAAGACTGACACTTTTGGGAATCTGGAAGAGTGATGTTAATCCTGTCACATTTACAGTGTATTCTGGATTACTCTGGCTAGTTCTGATTCAGGTATAGGCATGCACTTAAGAAACCTCAGGCATCTAGTTAGCTTTCCTACATCAAATCATTTAACTCCTAGCCAGAGGTACACTTCAGTAATGCTATAGGTTCATTCAGGGTATAGTACACACTATTAGAGAATCTCTGCTTTCATTGTAAGATTGTTTATTAAAGCTTATTATTGCATTCTTAAAATACATTGACAAAGCATTATGCCATCTATCTATCATTGTTACATAGATAATTAAAGGAAAGCAATTATATGATTCCTAAGAGTTTCTTACCCCAAAAGTAAGCAAGTCACAGGCCAGGAGCATCTTCTGAAAAAAAGCTCTCAATCAATACAGTTTCCCATATCTATAGTTTAGAATTATCTCCTAAGAATAGTGAACTGCCCCACTTGATAAGAGCACACGTTCTTGGCTCATTATTTTATAACTTCAAAAACCATACAAGGGCCCCGTTCACACAGAGCATTTGCCCCGCTGAAGGCACGGGAGCCCTGCGGAGTTTCCGTGCATGATCATACGAGAACATCTGGGAGGCGTAGCACTCCCGTAGCCAACTCGCGGCTTCCCTCTGAAAACGCGGATTAAAAAACTAGTAGGTCCGAAGTACTAGTTTCCGGAAGCCGCGGGGCAGAAGCAGGCATCTGATCGCGGGCCAGCAGGAATCCCGTCACATCCTGCGCCCGTCCCTGTTCCGCGGCAGGCCAGATGTTTTCGTAGGGAGAAACGAGATGCGCATGGGCGAGAAAGCACGCACGCGCAGAGAAGCGAAAGCGAGACTACCATCGCATCGCAGCAGGGCGCATGCGTTCGACCGCGAAACCAAATGCTCCACTGCTCCATGGAATCACACATGTGCACATCCGCTAACAGCCGCAGCAACCCGCCATGAAACGGACAGCGAAAATGCCGCGCGGCGGTCCCGGACAGCGAGCAGGGACCACGGCTGCCCCCACACAAGTGGCAGGAACCCCACAACCCACACAGCGGAAGGGTAAGGCACGTGGGGTGCGTGGCCCCTCATGGAAGCGGCCAGAGACCCTGGACCTCTTAGACCTCTGGGGGGACAAGGCAATCCAGACCACCCTGAGGCAGTCCCACCGGAACATGGAGCTGTTCGAGGAGGTGGCCGCCGGCATGGCCGCCCGAGGGCACGCACGTTCCGCAGAAGAGTGCCGCTCCAAAGCCAAGGACATGCGTCTGAGGTACAAGAAGACCGTGACACGGAATGCGGAGTCCGGCAGCCGGAAACACACATGTGCGTTCTACGAGGAGCTTGACAGAATCCTGTACACCGAGAAGCAGATATGGACGGAAGAACTGCTCCAAACAACAGCTCCGGTTCGTGCTGGAGACACCTCACGGGGCCCCTCCACCTCCTCCCTGCTGCCGTCCCTGGAGCTGTCCGACGATGACTCGCAGGACACCCAGGAGCCATGGCCGGCCGCCAGCAGCCAGGGAGCCTCTGCCAGAGACTCCTCCCAGGGCCCCTCCGCCGCCTCCCAGCAGCCATCCCTAGAGCCCTCCGATGACGACTCGCGTGGCACCCAGGAGCCATGCCCGGCCACCAGCAGCCAGGAAGGTAGGTGGGAGTGCGGCAGGCCAGGTGTTCGGGCCAAGAGGCAGGCAGCATCCCAGGGCCTCTGAGGTAGAAGCGGCGGCAAACACCGTGTCCCACAAGTGCCACCACCCCACATATCCCCCCATCAGACACGCAAAGCATCCCACCCAGCACACATTGGTGTCGTCAGGCGATCGCCACCAGGGGGTCCCCAGCGACCACCGCCAGTGCTGGACGTCTTGGGAGGCCAGACGCCACAGAGAGCCCCAGAGACAGCCACTTGGAGGGTTGGACAGTACGGCGGCCCCTGAGGCAGGCCACGGATATCCAGGGGTCGTGCACAGCACAGGAGCACACCATGACAGGGGACAGGAGGAAACCCCCCGGGGACAGCATGCCAATACGTGCCCACCCCCCAGGGGGGAGGCGCCGGGGCGCCACAGCCGTCCACAGGAGGTCACGGCACCCTTTGCCGAAGGCACTGGAAGATACCAGGACAGCACCCACCATGGGAGCCACCCCCAGGGGCAGCCCCAGTAACCTCTGGCCCCACCCATTCCCAGGCGCAGGCTTCCAGTGTGCAGGCCAGCAAGCAGGCGGCCATGGAGAGCAGAGTGATGGCGAGGAGCCAGCGGCGGACCAGCCTCCGCACCAGGGTGAGTACGACGGGCAGGGCGGGACCCCCCTAGGCCATCAGCATGGCGAGCCCCCCCAAGGACACGCTGAGGCCCAAGGACCATTCCCCAGGGTGCATGGGCCACACGCAGCAGCCAGCTGTCTCCCCCCAGGCACAGGCGACGCCCCCGGATGGGGATGAGGTGGTGCTGCGGCCCAGAGAGTGCGCCCCACGGGACCCAGACGGTGAGTAGCAGCATGGGTCGGGGTCGGGGGGCGGCCACCAATGCCATGCAGGGGTCCCCACGGCAGATGTTACACCACGGTGAGCCCTGTATCGCCCCAAATCCCCAGGTCTGCCTCCAGATGTCAACATGGGTGACCTCACGGCCCCGGAGAGGGCAGCACTCATCACTGCCAGGAGGAAGCGGGTCTCTGCCCTTGAACGCGTTGGGGAACACCTAGCTGCCCAGGGCAGAGAGGAGAACAGAGCAGCCTTGAGGGCAGCACAGAGGCAGCATGAGGAGATCCTGGCAGAGCTGAGGGCTGGCCGTGCTCAGGACCAGGAGGACCGTGCGGAAGCCCGGGAGGACCATGCCGCGATGAGGAGGTCCATGGAGACATCTACCGAAGCAATGCTCGAGCTGACATGTGCAGTCACCCTGCTCGTCGAGACTGTACGTGCACGCACCCCAGGGGCCAAGGCAGCGCAGCCAGCTGGCCACATGGTGGCTGCAGGGACCCCCGTGGGCCAGCCTGTGCAGGCGACTGTCCATGGCACGGGCCCAGGGGGACCTGCAGCCCGGCCAGTGGGACCAGCTGGCTGCATGGTGGCCCCAGGGGAGGCTTCGGCTCGGGATGTGCAGGCACCTGGCCGTGCACCGGCCCCCGGCCCCCACCCAGCCCCGTCTGCGCAGCCACTGGTGTCCGACGAGATCCCCGAGGCATCCAGTGGCAGCGGGAGGCCTATGCGATAGAGGCGGAAGCCGCAGCCCTACATCCCTCCACAGTAGACGGCACATCGTCCGCTCTGCAAGTGGGAGTTGCCACCCCTGACACCGCCGAGGCACGGCGAGCCCCACCCAGTCACCAGTTTTCCTCCACGTGTCAGGCCACGTGCTGGGAGGTGGGCCTCCACAGATGGTGGCGGCCGCGACCAGAAGGCTGCCTTTGTGCCACCGTGGCCCCCCCCCCGGGGTTGTGTGGCGCCGTGGTCATGGGTGGTGGCCTGCGGCATGGCCGGGACAGAGCCGTGCAGCGTTGCCGTGCTCCCTGGGGACGCCGGCCTGCAAGGGACCTGTGGCCCAGGCGAGTCCACCCCCCTCTTTTGTACCGGTACCCAGTGGAATAAAGTTGCTGTTAAAAGACGCACACATGCCTGTTGTGGACCCAGTGCATCAGGGGATGGAGGGGGAATGGGGGGGCCTCCAGGGAACAGAGACTCCGGCATTGATCAGACTGAAGCTTTATTAACCATTGCGACAAACAGCGCCACACGGCGACCTGTGCCCTAATTGGAGCTGTCCCCGTCCCCCTCCACCCCCGTGTCGGCGCACTCCCTGGGGTCCTGAGGGATGGCCTGGTGTGGGCCCTCAGCCTCCTCCCCCTCAGTGTCATCCGAGGTGGATGCCTCTGACCCCCCTCATCGCTAGTCTCCTCCTCCCCCTCCACCTCCCGACCATCCCCCGGCTGCACTGCTGGCAGGGGTCCCTGGGCCGTCCGTCGCTGCTCCTGCTCCGCCCAGCGCTGGTCCTGCAGGGCAGTGTCCAGCCGCAGCTCGAAGAACAGGCGCCGTAGCTGGCTCAGACGTCGCTGGACCACCTCGAGGACCCGCCCATGCTGTTCCACTGTGGGCAACAGTAGACAGGTGCGGCAGACGATAAGCGGGGGCACTGCAAGGAGCATTCCCCATCTCCGGCGTGTGTCGCCGGGGCGCCGGCCCGACCCCCGTTCACCCCCGGTGAGCATGCCAAGGTAGGTCTCGCCACCAGATATTCGGACCCTGCTCCCCCCCATGCCATCAGCCGCCAGACCACTGGCCTGATGGGCTGCATGTCAACCCACCGGCTGTCCGCATCTCAGCCACTGTGCCCTCCAGTGCGTCCAGCCGCCGTCGTCCCTCCCCTGCAGGGAAATGGCAGGGGATGAGCACAGAACTGTGGGGCGACCACCAGGCCGAAGGGAGTTGGGCATACCTGCATCAGTCTCCGTGGCTGAGCTGATGACCACGGCGGACCCAGCCGTGGTTGCTGCTGCCTCCTCCTGTGTCTGGCCACCTGAACGGAACATTGGGGCGATCAGGGGGGGGCCTATGACCGCAACAGGCTGTCATGCCACTGTGGGCCATGGGTGGGCGACCTGCCTTGCAGGCAGGCCACAGGTGGGGGCCCAGATCACTGTCCCGCATGGATGGCTTGGGGCCCAGGGCTCTGGGCCCCGACCACAGCCTGAGTCGCTGGCAGGGCCCCTGAGCCTGGCCTCCCCAGTGGGGGGCCCTCAGCTGCAGCCTACCTGGCTCCGATGCCTCGCTGGCCCCTGGAGACCCCTGCGGGGAGCTGATGACCACAGGTGCTGTGGGGGGAGGCAAACAGCAAGACATGAGGCGGGTTGGGGTCGCGGCCCAAGCCAGTTGCACACCAGAGGGCATGGGTGGCCGTCCCCTCCCAGATGTGACCACTGGCACCCATCCAGCATGGCCTGGGCAGCCGCCTCCCCCCGTGGCGGCCGCGCCACATGCTGTTCGCCGCTGCCATGTGGTCGCAGGCGTGGGGGCACTGTGGGCGAGCGCGTGTGGCAATGCCACCCTGACTACCACACCTTGAGCCTCGTCCGGTTCCTGCGTGGGGGGCCCACTTCCTCGTCCCTGGCGGGGGATGCCGCCCTCATACGGCGTGCACGTGGTCGCCCTGTGGGATAGAGCAGAAGGTGGGATGGCACACTTGGAATCCATCTGAGTAGCCGTGGGCGGGGCAGGGGTGACTTACTGTTGGGGGTGCGATGGCGCCATCCTGGCCGGCCGCCCTGTTCCCAGAGTGCCCGGAGGAGCTGGAACCGGGGAGGTCGCTCCCCCCGTGGCGGGATGCCCTCCCAGTCCTCGAGGGCGTCGAAAAAAACAGCCTTCTCGCGCTTGAACTTCGCGCGGCATTGGGCGGTCGTGCGTCGGTACCCCCGGGCCGTGAGACGCTCGCTGGCTTCCTCGAACATCCCAAGGGTCTCCAAATGGGTGGAGGTGATTATCCGTGGCCCGGCCTCCAGTTGGTGCAGTGTCTGCAGGAGGCACTCCACCTCCTCCGGGAGCCACAGCACCCCCTTGGTCGGAAAGGCCATGGCGACTCTGTGCGTGCCTTGGACGGAATGCGCATGTGCCCGGCCGCGCTGTGTCGCCTTTCGCCTGCGCGCCAGGCGACACACGGGCATGCGCAGTGTAGCGCATGTCCGAAGGCCTCTCGGCCACCGGAGCGGCCCTGAGCCATGACGCACGGGGGGGCTAGGCGCGTGGCCATCCTTAGGCCGGGGGGGCTCGCACGGTCATGCCGGCGGTCCTTGGCCTGGGGACCCCACCGTCGTTCACGCCAACGGCCGCCGGCACCTGTACGCTGTCGGGATGCAGCCTGGGCACCCCTGGCCGCGTGCACCGGCCAGGCGCCATGGAACATGCCTCCTCGGTCTGTGGCCGAGGGTGGGGGCCGGCCAGGGGATGTGGAGCCAGGGGCCGCGCAGGGAACGGGTCGACCACAGGCATGACGCGGCCAAGGGGGCTGCTCACAGGCCCTGATCTGGGGGCCTGGGGCAGCGGATCACCACGCGACCGGACCCAGGATGACGGCTGCTCGGGTGCGGTAGGGGGCTGGTCATTGGGGACGTCTCCGGAGCCGCGCGTGCTCCTGGCGGGTACCTCCTCGGGCGCAGGCGCCACCGCTCACTCCCCCCGGCTGCCCACCTAGGTGCCGACATCGCCCCTGCTCCGTCTTGGTGTCCCCCGTCGCATACGGCAATGCCACACATCGGGTGGTGCCCCACCCCCGATCAGGGACGTGCAGCACGGCCACAGCCAGGTTGCATCGCGCGAATGCGCTGGGGGAGGCCGGCGCCCGATCCCACCCCCCCCCGCGGCAGTGGAGGGGCAACAGTGATGAGAGCGGAGACGGGTGCGGTACTGCCAAGACTGGATGTTTATTTGAGCCATGGTACGCGAGCACACCACCGGCTCGAAGCCTCCGTTCGCACCTGGTCCCCCGCCCCCCCACCCCTCTCCTGTGCGTCGCGTCTGATGGTGGACATGGAGTCCAGAACTCCCGGTTGTGGCCCTGGCCGTTGGATGCCCTCGTGGCAGGCTGTGGCCATGCGAAAATCCGTGGGCTCACGGCTCCGGGGTCTCGCATGAACGCATGCCGGCATGGGCCCCCAGGCGGCCGAGTCTGTGGTCAGCACATCAGGACGGCGGCAGTGGCTGCTGAGGGGGCGCCCTAGGGAACCCCTGCCCATATCTCTGGCCCCCCTAGCGGGGTCTCGCACGCCTCCAGAGCCATGTGGTCAGTGCCCGATGCACTGCCATGCCCCCCGGGGCCTCCGGCGGCTGGTCAGGGTCGGGGAAGGGCTCCTCGTCCTCCTGCCATGCCCCCCTCTCCTCCTCAATGAGCGCATCAGGGACCGCATGCCCACGGTCCTCGCACACATTGTGCAGGACTACGCAGGCGGCAACGACCGGCTTGACGTTCTTCAGATCCAGTGGCACCTGGAGCAACAGACACCGCCACCGTGCCTTCAGACGGCCGAATGCTCGTTCCACAACATTGCGGACCCTGCCGTGCACCTTGTTGAAGTGCGCCTGGCGCGCGTCAAGACGCCCTTTGTAGGGAGGCATGAGCCAGCGTCGGAGGGGGTATGCCGCGTCCCCCAGAATGAGTGGCGGCACCTGGACGCCCTCGATGGTGCGGGAAGGGTTCCCTGGCACCCACAGTCCTGCATCCATTGCGGCCATGATGTTCGAACGCTGCAGGACATGCGCGTCATGGCTCTGGCCGCTTTTCCCCACCACTATGTCAACAAACCGCCCCACATGATCGACGGTGGCCTGCAGGATGATCGAGCAGTAGTTCTTCCGATTCATGTAGTACTGGGCAAGGCGGACTGGTACTCGCATGCGGATGTGGCATCCATCCATGGCCGCGACACACTGCGGGAAGCCCCTGGCGGCGAAGGCCCTCATGACCTGTTGGCGAAGCATTGGGGTTGACGGGTCTGGCAGGTGCCTGTCTTGCCCGGGGACACGCGCGGGGTGTGTTGCCACCTGCTAGGGGGGCCTTCGCGCCCACCGGGTACTCCGTCTGCCCCACCTCTCCGGGCACTGCCCGCTCTGCCCTCCCCTACGGCAGTGGCCCCTGTCCCCTCCTGTGCTCACCCTGTCTGGGTTCCGTAGGTACACCACTCGCCGGTGGAGCTCCTCCGTGATGGCTCGTGTGACCTCCACGACGATGCCAGCCACGGTGGACCGTGCGAGACTGAACTGCTGCCCGATGGTCCTGTAGGACATGGTGTTGGCCATCCACCACACGCCGACTGCAACACGCTCCTCCACTGACACGGGTTCCCGCATTACCGTCTGCTCTTGCTGCAGTCTATCCCGGAGGGCATCTACCAGCCACATGAATGTTGACCTGTGAATACAGAGTTCGGTCTGGTGCCTTACTCCATGCGCCGTGGTCATGGGGCATGCCCTCCAAACCCCTCCACCCTCCATGAGCTCTCCTGCCATGGGCCCGTGGTCCCCTTGGTCCCCGCGATTCGCGCTGTGGCCAGGGCTCCTGTGTCCCGAGCTCCTGGATTCCGGCCTCGCCATAGCAGGGGTACGGCGGCACCACTCTCTGTCCACGGACCGGCTGCTAGGCACACTCTGTGGCCGGCTGGACTACTGGCATCCCTGTGCCTCTGGCCATGGGTCCCTCCGCTGGGGGTTGTGCATGGCAGGCCCTGGCATCGTGACCACGGCTCCCAGGCGACCTCCACATCTTACCTGGACATCCTGAAGTGCTCAAGCCACTGCTCATCGCCCCAGACATGGGTGACGAAGGTTGACCACCATTGCTGGCCCCTCGGATACACCCACCAGCGGCGGACTGGGCACTGCACGGCGAGCCGGCTTAGCTGGTGGGTGTGCCTCGACCTGTCTGCCTGGTGCCGCCTGATGCGGCATCGGCGGCTGACTAGCTGTGTCGTGCCCATGGCATTCCTCCATCTCCTGGCCGCAGTAGCCATCCCCTCCCCCTGTAGGCATGCCTGGCGCACTCGGAGGCTCCCTGCTGCCACGGCTGCGCAGGCGGTGACGATGGCTATGAGCAGGACTTCCACCTCGTCCATCATTAGATGTGGCTCGGTGCTCTGTCGCGGTCTGGGTCCGTGTATCCCCGTCGCCGGAATGTCCCTCTCTCGCCGAGATGCCCCTCTCGGCTGGTGTCCGGGTGTGCGCATGCTCCGTGCTCGACCAGTCCACTTGCTCGATCATGCGCATGCGGACAGCGGCATGTAAAAAAAAAAACCTTCGGGAGCGGCGCCGAACGGCTGGCCGTGTGATCGCGCCGAACCGCTTTTTTGCCGCGCTACGGCACCGCTGTGTGATCGACAGTTAGCAGGCTGCCCACGGGCTGCCCATGGAACACTGCCACGCGTCTGATCAGGCTACCACGCCTTATTTAGCTCCGGGGCTAATTGCAATGCCTCTCCCCAGCGTTTTCTGGCCCGTGTGACCAGGCCCGGCCCCAGGTTTCTGGGCGCCCTAGGCTGGACTGCCTGGGGCGCCCACCCCACTGGGGATGCCGACCTCCCGGTGGGGCCTGAAGATGGCCCAGCGCCTGGAAGAGCCAGGGAAGGGGCGGGCTTAGAAGCCCCCCCTTCCCTCCCAGCAGGGGCGGCGTGCGCAGCTCTCCCGGGTGTCTCGCAGCCGCGAGGCACCCGGGACAGCCGGGGAAAGGGCGGGCTTAGAAGCCCCCCTTCCCTCCCAGCAGGGGCGGTGCGTGCGGCTCTCCCGGGTGTCTCGCAGCCGCGAGGCACCTGGGACAGCCGGGGAAGGGGCAGCGCGGCTCTCCCGGGCCCCTCGTAGCTGCGAGGCGCCTGGGAGAGCCGGGGAACGGACGGACTTGCAACGCCCGCCCCTTCCCTCCCAGCAGCGGCGCAGGCTCTCCCGGACCCCTCGCAGCTGCGAGGCGCCCGGGGAGAGCCGGGAATGGGCGGGCTTGGAACGCCCGCCCCTTCCCTCCCAGCGGCGGCGCTGGGCTTGGGAGGGCTGTGGGGGGGGGATGGAGAAGCTGCTCCGCCACCGCCTGCCCGCCCCGCGGCCCAGCCCAGCAACCGCAGCCCCGCGGTGGGCTTGGGAGGGCGGGGGTGGGGGTGGGGGAGAGAAGCCGGCTTTGGGGAGGGCGGCAAGCTCCGCTGCCGCCTCCTGAGCCCCGGCGGGGCGCTCGGGGAGGCGGTGGGAGCAGCAGGGGGGCTTTTTCTGGGAGGGGCCGGGGCACGGTTTGGCGCCCCTGCAGCAGCACACCCTAGGTGAGCGCCTAGCTCGCCTAGTGGGCGAGCTGGCTATGCGTGTGACCGGGGCCAAGGTTATCTTTACTGAAAGCTACTTCTTAGAATATATAAAAAGTTAGTTCATTCTTGCTACTTTTTATCATAACTGTCTATTTAAAAATAAGGATTACAAGTTTCTCTTATATATTAATATCTTCTGACCCTCAACCAATATTCCCACTCTTTCATTACATCTTGACTTCCGTGAAGCTGGACATTCTTGTAGTCCTTGCAGTCCTTAGATGCTTCTGTGCCTGGGCCCCAACAACTGCATCTATTAATAAAGGGTTTAGATGGCTTCTGTTGCCACAAAGACGTATAATTGTTGCCACTTTGTCTTCTTTTTACTAATAGTCAATAGACTTAGACTGGAATAATTGCATGGGATTGCACTGTCAGTTTTGTTTTGCGATTCTATACAGTTTCTCCAGTCTAAGCCTATTGACCTGAAACATGCTGAACTCTGAAAGCTTTAGGCTTCTCATGATAGGGTCTCTCAGATAGATTCAGGTCAGCTTATATTGAACAAAATATTGAACAAATCCTGACTTGATATGTGTAGTTTTTCTTTTAATAGCTTTTTACAAGCAAGAAGCCTTCAAAGATCTAGCCCAGTTCCATAATATATAGTGTTGTAATACAGAAGAATATGTTATTTTGCAAGTACTTTCAGGAAACAAGAGCGTCTTTAGAGTGGCCCAAAGCAACAACCTGATGTACTAGCAATTTATTTATTTATTTAAAATACTTATATGCCCACCTTTCTCCTGAGCAACCAGGACCCACAGCAGGTAATAATAGTACAATCTATACAATCACAGAGATAAAACAGTGAAATGTTAAAACAACAAATATACAATACATTAAGAGCACATTAAAGGACCAATCTAAAAACAACTTATGTTTCACTAACAAGACACTCCTCCTTTACAGAGACTAAGACTGCCCCCAAAGCTCTCCAGAATCATACTGTTTTACAGCCTCAGCAGAAGGCAAGAGGGCAAAAGCCTCCTAACCTCTTCTGGGAGGCTGTTGCACAAGCATGGGCCAGCCACTAAAGAAGCCTGGACCATTGCAGGATGTGCCTTAGACAAAGGGGGCACTGACAACAGATCTTGTTGGAAAGAATGAAGCTGTCACACAAGCATTAAGATATAGGAGGTGATATTGTCCAGGCAAAATTAAAGCATGCTAAAAGATCCCAACATCTACAAAGAACTGACATGCACTCATAGCTATGATGTTTCAAGAGGCACTTGTCCTAAGGCTTTTTCTTGTATGGAAATAGAACTCAGAATCTACTGGGTAAGGGGGGAGGAGCAAGCCAAGACCCAACATCTGGCAGGGAAACCCCCCCCCCAAAAGTCAGGTAAGGTACATTCATAGTGGCCCCAAGGAACGAAGATAAGTGTCATGAGTGGAGACAGAGGCTGAGTTCAGACTGGCAGTTTGCTCCAGTAGCCAGTCATAGCAAAAAAAGCCCCAGAATAAACTGTTCTGGGTTTTCCCGTTCAGACAGCCTGGGCTGCTGCCGGAAGATGCAGGGCGGAGCCGGGTGGGAGCGTTCAGACTGCTGCGTGCGGGGGTGCGCTGTATTCAGCGTTTCCTCATTAATTCAGCTGTGGGTATATGGGTGTATGTGCGCATGAGTGCTCATGTGCTCATACGCATAAGCGCATAAGCACATTTTGCTGATTGGGGGAGGACCCCGCGGCACCGGCACCGCATTGGGCAGTAGAGCAGAGCACGGCCAATCATACTGCTGCTGCCTTCTGCCCAACATGGGTTGCTCCCGGCTTTTCGGCTGCGCGTTCAAACTTCCCAGAAGTGGAGAAACGCGCGACACATGTGGGCTTTCGGATTTGCTACCAGTTTTATGAGGTATCTTTTTAATCCGGCAGTGAAGCGCAACAGCACGGGTTGGCTACGGGTGGGGGACGCCAGGCAGATGTGCCTGTGTGAACGCCCAATTTACTCCGGGATTGAATCGTCACTGGCCCGGGTCCCTACCGGGGCAAATTGTCAGTCTGAACTCAGCCAGAGGCAGTGTTTGTGGGAATGTGTGTGACAATACAAGAATGTGAATTTTGGTGTTCCCTTGGAAATGAAATAGAATATTAATAGAAACAAAAAGTGTACAAAATTTGATCTCCCCCGCCATGAGAAAGGGGCAAAATAAAACCTGGACTAACCAAGGACAGGAGAAGAGGATACAAGTATTTTGCTTTCAACAGCAGTTATGTAATTCCATAGGACCTACTTGCGCTTTATGTTGTGTATCTTGTTAAAATAAACATAAAATGCTCTTCTGGTTTTATATATCTACCTGATAGGTTGGTTTTGGAGAGAACCTGGGTCAAAATACATCTGCCTCAAAATACATCAAAATGAGGATTGTGGGTGATACTGACATAAGTCCTAATGAGATTGAATCATGTGCCTACTCCATGTAAGCATAGATCTTTGAAGCTCTCAAGTCAGTATTCATTTATTTATATATAAATGTATGAATATTGGCATGTCTCAAACCTGTTTTTTTATTTCATATCTATGGGGGAAATGCCATTCAATGTATAACTTTTTCTAGTAAGCCTGAGGATTCCCCCCCCTTTTACAGGCTAAATTCTCTACTGTATTACCTCTGGCGATTCTTCTGAAGCTGATATTGGTTGACAGATTAGAATATTCTGTCCTTCTGTGCTCTCTGCTGTGAATTCTCAGGTTTTTCTAGCACAATACAAGATTTGTTAGGAAAGTTCAAAAGATAAAGAAGTAACCAAGACTATCTGAACTATCAAAAGAATAGCAATTAATAATAAAATGTTACTCTTAAAGTATTCTTTCCTTTTTTAATAATAGAAATCAAACAATTCCTAGCAGACTTTCATCTGATGCTAATAACAATGATAGGTTATACATATCCATCCAATGCTCCCTCTAAGCTGTGAAGTCTTATGAGCAAAAATTCTACTTTGTGAGCTACTGATATTAAAGTTGTGAGTAAGCAATTTGGGTACTGCATAAATTAGTTTGCTCTAATTTGGGTACTGCATAAATTAGTTTGCTCTGCAGCCATCCTTCCTGAGCTAAGACAAAAATGTGTGAGACAGAGGCTAAAAAACTGTAGGCTAGCTCACACTAACTCAGCTTAGAGGGAACACTGATCCAAACCTGTTACACACACACACACACACACACATATGCCATCTGCTTGGGTTGCTGGTTTTCTCAACATCTTTCAATTTATGTTTCAAATGAAGAAGTGCATCAGATAATAAGTAATGAAGGACACACTCTACGGGAAAATTCTCCTATCCACATTCCACTAAAACAAATGGGAGCTGAACAAGAAACTAGTATTCCATAATCCTATAGAAAATGCATTTAATCACCTTATGTTCATTTCAGTAAGACTCGCACTTGGAAAAGTTATGAGGTAAGGGCAGGTTAGAACTCTAAGGTGACAGAATGGACTATACCATTCCAGACTGCAGGTGATGGACTCCAGTTTTTATTCCCATTAAAAAATCCCAGGCACATAGCAAAGCAACACAACAGGGAGAAAGGTTCTACTCCTTTTGCTTGCCATGTTGGTTTTCTGTCTGCAAAGAGTTTTTAACATAAGGGAGAATTCCAAAATGGTAATTCCTCCAGGAACTGGTGCAGTCCCTTGTGTTCTGATTTCTGCCACTGCATGCTACCTCATAGTGAGCATTCAACAATTAACTGACAAACAGGATTATTTTTTTGTGGTGGTTTTTTAAAAAACCCTAAACATCTTGGTATGGGCCTCTGTTTTCCTCAACCTGAAAGGCTTTTCCATTGAATTTAACTAAGAGATTCATAAAATGATTTGATTTGGTGATCAATTACCACTTAGTAAAGTAAATGAGGAGCCCTCAAGTGTGCAAGAGATCCACACATAACATTTAATCTCTGGATTAGGGTAAGGGGAACAAGTTGTGCATATCCTACTTAACTGCATTAAAGAACATGTGTTGCTTCGAAGAAGGGATAAAAAGCAGGGATTAAAATGCTCAGTCAGGATAAATGTGCTGATGAACTCTGAAACAATTAAAAATACATAGGAGAGAGAAACAATTGTATATCATGCCTTAATGATGAAAGTGAAATGATTTGATGTTGCAAAGCAGGGTTAACTGCATGGTTTCTCCTTTTATGCTGATTATTGATCTTCCAAATATTTTGAGATGAATAGTTTATATGTGATATAATTCTCAATGGAACTTCTAAAGGAGGCTATGGCTGTTGGTAACATGCAGTACTTTTTCTGTGTGTGTGTGTGCATGGATGGAGATGGGATTTTGGATCATTATGTAACATGATTTTACATCAAATAATAAGTGTGAAAATAACAGTTGTCAGGGTGGCAAAACAATCGTATGACACTTCACAGGAACAAGAGATGTGTTAAGTTCAGATATCAAATTCAGCAAGTTCACCATCCTGTACAAAGTAACAATGCAACCAGCTACAAATTCTTTTAAAAGGGGATTATTTCAGGAACTTAGTTAAATATGGAACAATATTTTCAATTGTTAACACTAGAGTTATGAAGATTTAGCACACAGGTGAAGATCAAAGGCAAGGTGCTAGGTACAAAGAGAAACAGGGACCACATAAAGGCCACAATGGTACCACAATACCATACAGCCAACCAGATCTGTGATGGTATCATTTTCTGTATTGCACTTCTGCCCATTAATATTCCAATGATCAATTCCTAACACCTAATTAATTAGATTATGTGTCTAGCCTACTGTACCATTTCCCTAGCTTATAGCATCACAACAGAAAGGACAGCAATTTTTTTAAAAAAATGAAAGCTGGGAATTCAGAAATCATAGCAATGCAATACCAATTACCATTTTTATAAAGAACTCAAAAAGCCCTCCGGCAGTGCAGCAAGGGGGAAATGCAGGGGAAATGGTGTCTCACTGTGTGGTCAAATCAGACATAAATAAATGCCAGGGTGGGGGGTTAAAAATACCATTCAGTGTTCATCTAAGTCAAGAGTATCAAACTCATTTGTTACAAGGGCAAGATCTGACATAAATGTCACTTTGCCCAGACACAGGAAAACCCAATTAGCAATGTTATTTTTTACTCAAAATACAAATATGCTTTAAACATAAGAACCTAAGAAGAGCCCTGCTGGATCGGACCAGTGGTCCATCTAGTTCAGCATCCTGCCTCACACAGTGGCTGATCAGTTCCTCTGAGTCTACATAATATTCCAAATGAGGCCGCACCACAGACCTACATAGGGGCATTACAGTAAAAGTTATTTCATTCTCAATCCTTTTCCTACACATCCCTAACTTAAGAGTTTGCCTTTTTCACTGCTTCAGCACTCTGGGTTAGAACATAAGAGAAGCCATGTTGGATCAGGCCAGTGGCCCATCCAGTCCAACACTGTATGTCACACAGTGGCCAAAACCCAGGTGCCCTCAGGAGGTCCTCCAGCAGGGCCAGAACTTCAGAAGCCCTCCTACTGTTGCAATCCAAGCCCCAAGAATACAGAGCATCACCCTGGAGGAAATGGCTACTTTGGAGAGCAGACTCCCTTGCATTAGACTCCCCCACCCACAACTCTCTGTGCCTGACTGGGCTTTGAAATATGGAGGAGGATTAAGAAATGGGCTGGGGGGGAGAGACTATCATTATGGGATCCTTCTCTCTTAAGGAATGTTCATCCCCCCTTTTAGTTCTCCTTCTTGGAGTTTCCCCCACCTCTAGAGCTATCCCTTTCCAATGCAAGGCAAACAGCTTCAAGCAGAAAGCCTCGGCCCGGCCTTGAAATCCCCTCTTGGGAAGAAGATGGCAGCACCTTGGCATACTGCACTTGATTGGGTGCGCAGCAGTATCCCTCTGACTGCTCAGCAAGATGGCACTTTCCCTTCTTTTCTCCCCCATTCCCCCAGGGATTTGGTCCAATTTGGGATGCTGCAAAGGAGACTGCTCCCCACAGAGAAAAGAGGCAAATCTCAGAAAGGGAGTCCCAAAAGCAGCCAGTGTAGTTGCCACAAACTCCCACCTGTTCTTGCTGTTGAGTTTGGCTTCCCATGCCACCCAGAAGCATTTCTAGCCACTATGTACAATAGTGGCGGAGGGGGGCTCCACCAATACATTACAGTGTACAGGTAGACACCAAGACATTGTTCTACCTTGCTTTGCAAAAGAATCTCATATGGCTTCAGGCATGCATGTCAGACCATGAAGACCAATCAACATTCAATGTACTTACCTGTGACAATGTCACACTTGTGCAAGACAACATTGGCTATTTGCCCACAATAAAAACTCCTGCAATGTAAATGTCAACTGTTTATGTAGTCTCTGCTATTGCCCAAGACTGTGTGTATGTTTGATCAGGCAATTTATGCAAAAGCTGTAGAAATCATATGGAAGCATTTGGAAAAAAATTAAGAGAACTATTGTGATTGTTGTCCATGGCCTCAGACCAGGTGCCTGACTGTTGGCTAATGGTCAGTTCCTTGGGGATCCTCCTTGGCCAGCCCTCACCAGGTACAAAGCACAATAATCACAGTCACCACCAGTGGTCTCTGCGCAGCCTTTCAATACCATTCCCTCCTACCTCTGTGCCTTCTGGCAAGGTTGTTTTCTGACTCTTTGGGGGTTGCCTTGGAGATTGGTGTCCCTGTTCCCTACTGCCCTGGCAGGCATGCCTCTTCAGGGGTTCTAGGGTTGGGTGTTTCTCCTGTGGCTGCCTGCTGGCAGTCCTTACTCCCTTCTCTTTCCTCCATGCCCATTCCAAACTCCTTGACTCCATCCTCCAGTTAGAGGGTTCAACTGTCTTTCCAGACTGCAATGGTGCATTCCCATGTGGCATGAAAGCTGCACCTGGTGAATCCCTGTCTGCCTGGGAACCCTTTAAAGGAAGGGAAAAGGGGAGAATCCTATAGAAAAAGTGGAGCTACATAATCCTGATAGTTGCAGTCTTGCACTCCCCATCCTGCCTCTGCTGATGCTTTGGATTTATTTATTTATTTGGATTTAAAGTGGATTCATCCCAAGGTGGGGGAAAGGTATGAAGGGTGAAGGCAGAACAGGAAAGGGAACTGACATCCGATATTTGTTTAGCATTTTAGTGCTCACATTAGAACCTTAAAAAAAGGCCAAGGAAGATTGTGCACATGGAATTGAAAAGGGGAGGGTAAAGAAAACAGCATTGCAGGAAGCACTATGGGGCATTTCACACAGCATACCCCAGCAATTCAGAAGCGGAAGGAAGATTTGAAAATGGAAGAAAGTAGTTTTTGTCAATAACAGCTCAGGTGCACTTCCCCAACGGGAAACAAGTGAGATTGACTGAACATGTCAATTAATTCTGCTAGTAACAGGTTCCTAAAATGGAATAGATAGGCTGTCAGAAAAGGGCCATAATTAGAATGGCTATATTTCACATCATATGCACTTTTTTGGCCATCATTGGTAAGCAGTTTTAAGATGCAGGACTGCATGATTTGTGCATTGAGTTAGACACAATTGCAGAAGGTTCAGTAGCTGAAACAATAGATGGTCATAAATATAACCATGCAGTTAGACTTCACAAACTAGTTTATGAAGCACTTATGCAGCTAGCATGGCAGGGTTTCCAGTCGTAGTTGAAGGACATTAATGGAGAAGACGCTGTTTATTTGGATGAAACGGTGAATAGCATAAGCAACCTATGGCAAGAGGTATACACAGCTGAAGGAAGTGCTTGATAAACCAACATAAGTCCTTGAAAGAAGTCCTTGATAAGCCAACATTTTCAAGGCTTAGGGAGCTATATGAAGACTATCGTAATGCTCTCAGCCGAAAGTGGGAAAAGATCCCTCAATATTTTTTCAGAGCTCTTGAACTTAATCAGAATGATACACTTCCCCCTTTTCTTCCCCTGGAAAGGCTGTCCAAAGATTGCCATATAAACTCGGCTGGTTTACATCTTATTAAGTTTTGTTTTCAGTTAATAGACTATGGCTGAATGGACTTACCTGCTTTCCTAAAGCCAGTGAATTTACATTTATTTCTACAAAAGGAAGTATTATTTATTTATTTATTTATTCAATTTGTCCCCCGCCCTTCCCATAAGCAGGCTCAGTAGAGTAATCGATTACTTTCTAGTGTTCCTGTTCTGGAACTTCATATTCTGAATGTTGAGGTAGAGGATTTCATCGCTAGTGATCATCTTCCCCTGATTTTAACCCTTAAAATTAGCTCTTTTGCTGATTTTTCCTACCCATTTGCTCCCCTGACCTCTGAGCCAGAAATCTTACCAAAAAATTTGTGGAATGGCCACTCTACCCAGGTAACCTCCAGTCTATTTAAACTCAGACCTACTTTTGACCTAAGAGCCTCTCTAATTGATAATATGGAACCTACTCTAAAGATTTCAGCATACAACACCTTGATTTCTCACTTTTCTCAGGCACTTTGTATAAACTTTACTCATTCTACAAAAAAGAGTAATAGGGGCACCAAATCTTAGTATTCTGCAGAGTGCGGAGCACTAAAATCCCAATTATGTAACATCTATAGCCAGTTTCGAATTTCTAATGATCCTGCCCTCCTCTCAAAGTATCTTCAGGTTAAAAAAAAAAAAAAAAACAGCTACAGGAGAGCATGAAAAAGAAGTTTTTCAACAACCAGTGGGAACAACTATACCAAGCTACTGTTCTAAATAAATCCAAGAAGTTTTGGGCCATAGTTTCATGTTTTTTTACACATGGGACCTTCTCCCATATCTGTGATTTCATCTCATGCATGGTTATAGTACTTTTCTGCTCTGTTTCAGCAGAACCAAGACTGTACTGGTAATTCATATGATTTTTGTGATGAGGACTTACCTGAGGCCACCCTTGACCCCTGATGAAATAATAGAATTAATTAACCAACTGAAGACTAGGAAAGCCCCCGGCCCTGATTCCCCCAGAGCTTTTAAAGATAGACCCAGAGTGGTGGGCTGTCCCTCTTGCATTCCCTTTTACTATGATTAATCAAACAGGACTTATGCCTGATGCCGGGTGAAATGTAATCATAGTCCCAATCTATAAGAAAGGTGACTACATAATCCCCTCTAACTATAGGCCAATTAGCCTCCTTTCCATCATAGGCAAATTGTATGCCAAGCATCTATTAACCAAACTAACCTTCTGGATGTCTCAGCAAAGTGTTTGAGGCCCTGAACAACTTGGGTTTTGCAAGGGCAAATCTACAATAGATTATTGTATTACCTTAGCGCATCTAGCTGATAAGTACACTAGATCTAGAAACTCTAAACTTTATGCAGCATTTTTGTATCTTAAAAGAGCATTCAACTCAGTTGATAAAGAGATACTATGGACTAAATTGTACCAATTAGATACTGACAAGTTCAAGTTAAAGTTAAGTTTATTATGATCTGAGATCAGAAAAATCATAATCACAGTAATCAAATAGACATTCTGATAGTTACATTACATTAATTACATTAGATAAAATTAGATGCATGTTGTAACTGTAAACGTAAACTATTATGCTAGTTAAAATTTGTTAAAATGCACCCTATTCTTCTGTCTAATTCGGCGACCCTGAGCAAAAATCTCCTACTTTATAGGTAATATCCTTATGAATTAGTATGAATTTTCTTATTCTTATAACAGTCCTTGACCAATGACACGCACTAGTCTATTGGTAATAAAACTTACAAATCTATCTATGTAGACTACCATTAAAACACATGTCCGTATTATACAGCATTGTTCCAATATAGTGATTTGACATATGGGAATCAACATTTGTAGTAGCTCCACTAAGACTGCACCACAAAAGAAGCCTCCTATAATTTAAAGCTGTACTTCTGTTTGATTACTTGGGGGCAAAATCTAGCTGTCACTCTAGTGATTGTTGGTATTTCATTCACCAATAATTTCCCCACAATCATTTTATGAGTTTGCACCTTAACCTGCTTCAAAATAGGGAGGATTGTCTTGTCCCTAACTTATTTATAGAGGGACTAGATATTGACAAGAGACTTCTCAAATTAATCATAATGCTACACACTTCCACAACTTGTTAAATCAAATGTTCAACCGTAGAGGAATTAACACCAAAAATTCCTTTTAACAAAGGAGTTAAACAGGGATGCATACTTGCTCCTTTCCTATTTAATTTATTTCTCAATGATTTAGCCCCAGTTTTAGTGGAAGAAAATAGCATTCTCCTAAACTGGTCACCCTTCGTGTACCTCTCCTGTTATATGCGGATGATACAGTACTACTCTTTTGCACGAGGGTAGGGCTCAGACGTCTGTTATTTTCTTGAGAATAAACTACTCCTGAATTATGAGAAATCCAAGATATTAGTATTTGCTAAGTCCTGTAAGATCCAAAAATAGACATTTGACAGAAAAGAAATAGAACAGGTTAAGCATTTTAAATATCTAAGTCTCTATTTCAGTTATAACACATCCTGGTCTTGCCATCACAAATCTGTGATTAACTTAGCTACCATCAATGCATCAGCCATCTCACATTTCTTCTTTAATAGAGGTAACCACTTTGTTCCAGCTGCTTTAAAAGTTTTTGAGGCCAAAGTGATCCCACAGTTATAGTATGGTATTCCAACATGAATAAGTGCCCTC
Organism: Gekko gecko; assembly: GCA_029375565.1. Classification (NCBI taxonomy): domain Eukaryota; kingdom Metazoa; phylum Chordata; class Lepidosauria; order Squamata; family Gekkonidae; genus Gekko; species Gekko gecko. Next base: position 269,114,549 of record JAPDNY010000001.1, read on the forward strand.
ATGACCAGTATTGAAAGAGTTATGGGTCTGCCACGCTGCGTTCCATACACAGCTCTCCATTTAGAAACAGGCCTTGACATGATAGAAAGAAGAGCGTGGTTTATATCAATGAAATACTGGTTAGGAATCCACTACACTGCTGACTGTGGGAGCTATTTACACCAAATGCTGTCTGAATCCATCTCATCCAAATGGACTGCCTACATAGAGAAGGAAATAATTACATTGGGGTTATCCATGGATTCTCTATATATGCTCCATTTTACAAATGCATATCACTTAATTAAATGTAGAATCCTAAATATTGAAATGCAAAAATTAATCAGTGATGCAAATAAATCCTGCTCCCCTTTGAATTTTGGAACCCTTCCAATTATTGGCCGTCTGCCTTCCTATTTATCAGCTCTCCATGCCCCACAACTGTGCAGAGCATTTGCACTTGCTAGATGCAATACTAGTCCATCTGCAGTTAATTATGGTAGATATAATGGGTTTCCATATTCAACTAGACTTTGTATATGTAATCTAAATCAAGTTGACTTGGTCCTCCATATTCCTCTGTACTATTCCCAATATATGATATACATTCTACTCTTTTAGACCCAATTTTATTTAACATGATAGGCTGCCCAAATAGTTTGAAGGTGTGCCATCTTCTGAACCATTCGTCACCCGAAATAACTGAAAAATTAGCCTTATTTCTAATTTTGGTAATTAAGGATCAATTGCATAGTGTTTCAATGCATATGATTGACTCATTTTCCCTTGTTACCTCCTTATCTGTTTAGTGTTTCTACCTGTAATCCAATATATGCCAATAAAGGTCTGTGAGAGAGAGAAGTGAGAGACTATCATAATGGAATCTGTGCAATGATCGCATGGTTCTTTGCCAATGACAGAATTATGCTCACTACCTTCCATACTATTATTCCATATTAATACTATTATTCCCAGATCACCACTCTTCCCTTTGAACATCCAAATTTACATGGGTATTTTATGCAATCTGGATCAATGCATTTAGGATCCAGCAAATCATTTGGACAAATTCCTGTAGACCAGCCAATAGAATATTGAAGTCTCCCTGATGCAGTTTGGCTCAGGACAGGTGACTGGGGTGGAGGGAAAATCCTCCACTCACCTCCCACTGATGTTCCTGAGTTTGGAGGCAGTTAATTCATAGCCTCCTGCCTGCAGCCCAACCGCTGAAGCCAAGAAGTGCTGGAAGGCACTGGGTCAAACAGCCAGAGCAGATGAGGCCATGGGGGGGACAGCCCTGGGTGACATCACTGGCAGGTGCTGCTTGCCATGAGTGCTTAGAAGCCCGGGGCTGGTGAGGCAAAACACATGATGAGGCTGGACCAGGCCAGATGGGGGAGAGTGTTATGCTGGAGGGGGTCTCAGTCCTGGGTGAAAGCCATGAGAAGGCAGCCCATGGAAGGAGAAATATCAGGTAGAGAACCCAACGGTAGGTGCTGCCTCAACTTTTATACACTCCAGGGACCAGACTGGCAGAAAGAGACTGGGACTGGGGCAGGGGTGAGGGAGCAGGCCCATAACCAGGATTATTATTTTTTTTGTTCAAGGGGCATTTACATTTTAAGGGGCAGTTAAATCAAAGTTAAGTAAATTACTGTGAAGGCCTGTCTTTAATGAGGGTGGCTCCAAGCTTGTTTCTAGCCTTTCCTTTCAAGGAATAGGGCATTGAGCATGTCAGTTCCTAGGGGGGAAAAAACAGCCAGAGGGCATTTAAATGCCTTCAGAAGGCATTCAGATCCTTTTGAGTTCCCTTCCACAAGACAAGAAAGCTTAGAATGTCACTCAAGACTGGTACCTTCTTTAAAAAACAAAACACCAATTTTATTTTATATCAGACATGCAAAAACAAACAAACAAAAACAAACAAACATACAGACAGACATTCATTGGGAAAATCTCTGTTAAATTATCCATACATCTCTAAGTAAAAAGTAAATTTCTGTATCTTTTATTGTTAAGTAAAGCTTTTGCACATATTATTGTAAATGTTCTTGTTGTCCTCTACTTCAGTTGTGTACATAGTTCATTTAATGTATTCTTCAATCCATCTGTAAAATTTTGACCATGTATTTTCAAAGATTTCCTTTTTTTTGTCCTTTCAAAATTAAAGAATGTATCCATTTCAGCAGTTTCAAATAATTTATTTATTATTTCTTCTTTTGAAGGTGTGTCCTTTCTTCTCCAATATTTATCATACAATATTCTAGCAGTTGTAACTACATGTAAAATAAGATAAGAATCCTGTTTTTTACAATTTTCTGGAAGTATATTCAGTAAAAAACAATTCTGGTACAAAAAATGTTACTTTTTTTTTTAAAAAAAAAATTGCAATATTCCATGTATCCAAGCCCATTTTTTTTAACTTTCATCACAAGTCCACCACATGGCTCCCACGGGCTCCCAAAGGTCATTCTAAATAGTGGTGGCGTGCACAGAGCAATGGTGCTAGGCTCCCTGCAACTTTGGCTGATTTATCATGCTGATACCCGTGTTCTAACCTATGCAATTTGTCTGTGGGCTTTAACATTACTGGGCAACTGCAGACGCCAGTGGGACTGGAAGGGCCAGATGTATTTTACCATCCCTGAGGGGGTTGCTGACATGAGCCGTGGGGACCCCTGGATTGGCCTGGACATGGCATGCATGTTTAAGGAAGCCACAGGATTGATTGGAAGCCCAGCTGACACCCTGGGAATTTCTAACAGCGTCTGCTCACTACCTGCTCCACTGACCACCCAGCTGGCCCCATGCAGTTGCCATTTTGCCCATCTTGGCTATGTGAGCCGAGCTGCATGGAGCTCACTGGTAAAGTGGCTGAGGAGCCCGAGGGGGGCTTCTATCCCTCTCGGGTCTGCCTGGTGCAGCCCAGGAGCTGTGGAACAACTCGTGGGGCAGCAACCGCAGTGGACTGGTCCATGGCCACTGATTCCAGTGTAATCACACACAGCAATGGCAAAACTGACAGGGGACTTTAGATGTGGGAGAACACAATACAAACAGGAGCAGAAAGACGGGGAATTGATATCCACTGGCTTGAAGGGGTCCCTTCATTGGCATGCTGGTGGTGAGGGGTCCCAGAGGACGCAAATCATTATCCACCCCCAGGACCAACTGACCCAAAGAAGATTTAAATGGACTTATTGGGCGGCAGCTGCCAGGAATTGTACTATCACCACTACCCACAGACCCAGCTACTAGCAGCAACTGTTTGGCTGCTAACTTATAGTGAAGTCCCAGGTTTTTCTTTCTTTAGACTTAATTTAATTGGGGTGGGTTGTTGATATTATTAATTGTTCGATATATTTTTCTCCAATTAATTGTGGGTCTAAATTAAGGAATCATAGAGTGCAATCATTGTCCCTATTTTTAAAAAGGGCAATCCTTCCTCTCCCGAATATTATAGACCAATCAGCCTTTTATCGGTAGTTGGCAAGGTAAAGGTTTCCCTTGCTCAAAAGCCAGTCGAATCCGACTCTAGGGTTGCGGTGCTCATCTCCGTTTCCAAGCCAAAGAGCCAGCACTGTCCGAAGACATTTCTGTGGTCATGTGGCCGGCATGACTAAACACCAAGGCACACGGAACGCTGTTACCTTCCCACTGAAGTGGTCCCTATTTATCTACTTGCAATTTCTTGCTTTCAAACTGCTAGGTTGGCAGGAGCTGGAGCTAGAGACGGGAGCTCACTCCGTCATGCGTCACTCATGGGTCTTGAACTGCTGAACTACTGACCTTCCACAGCCTGCAGTTCAGCGTCTTAACCACTTGAGCCACCGCAGCTCCCTCTAGTAGTTGGCAAACTTTATACCAAACACCTTCTAATTAAACTAGATGGATGGATGACTGACCATAACAATCTAGGACCAGAACAAATATGGTTTCGTAGGGGAAAATCCACTCTGGACCACTGTGCAGTATTATCACACCTTGTTACTAAATACAGTGGGAAACCAGGCAATAAGCTTTTTGCTGCCTTTTTAGATCTTAAGGTGGCATTTGATTCAATCTCAAGAGACCTCTTTTGGGTCAAGATGGCTAGAATGAATATAGATCCCAGACTGCTTTTTTTAATAATAATTTTAAAAAACTATATACATATACCAGTTCTCAGGTTAAATTCAATCTACATGGAAATTTAACCCCCAAAATCCCGATTCGCAAAGGGGTAAAACTGGGTTGCATCCTTGCCCTTTCACTTTTTAATTTGTTTCTAAACAACCTGGCTCCATCATTGTTCGAAATTGATGGACATGTTCCCAAAATTGGCCAATGCCATATCCCAGTTCTTTTATATGCAGATGAAGCCATTTTACTCTCGTGTTCTCGAATCAGACTGAGGTATCTTTTACATCAATGCTTGGCCTACTGTAACAACAACAGGTTAACTTTGAATTATGGGAAAACAAGGATCCTAGTTTTTTCCAAATCCTGGAAACAGTTCACATGGACAATCCAGGGAAATCCCATTGAGCAGGTCAAATCATTTAAATATTTGGGAATCAATTTCTACTACAATGGGAGCTGGGCTACTCACCACAAATGTGCTACTACTTTAGCAAGAAACAATGATAAGGCTATCGCCCACTTTTTCTACTTGAGAGACAATAGATATGTCCCAATGGCCTTAAAAGTCTTCAATGCAAAACCTAGTTCACAATTTCTATATGGCGCTCCCATTTGGATAAGCGCAATTAACCAATCAGCAGAGGGTTTAGAATCCTTTTTTTTTTTTTTTTTTGCGGAAGAACCCTTGGACTCACTAATTGTGTCCCATACGCTGCGATCTGTCTTGAAACTGGCCAGATGCTGCTGGAAACTTGGGCCTGACTTCTGACCATCAAATTCTGGCTGCGCCTTCTGTTTAATCCTGACTCAAATTTCTTTACCTTTTTAATGCTGACAGATCATTATGAACCTAATTGGCTAAAATTAGTTCCCCCAAAAATTAGGTCCTTAGGAATACTTCTAGACCTGCTTTACTTATCATCTGCCTCCACAATATTTTATACAATTAAATACAGGCTTCTAGATATTCAATTTCAGTGCCTGACTGAGGCAGTCAGGAAAACCTGTTCCCCAGTTCATCTGGAATTATCCCAGACACTGGGCCAGACAGCTACTTATTTTTGTTCTCTAACTGATCCCCATCAAAGAACGGCATTTATGTTAGCCAGATGGCCATCTTCTCCGGAAGATGCCCTATTTGGGCAAGTTAATAGAAAGTACTGTGGCAATGGAGTTACAGCTTTCACCCAGGCCTTGGGATGGAGATGGAACTGGTCACCGGATTTCCGGAGGCATCTGGATTGGGGCGGATTGGCAGTGCTGTTGTTGTTGAACCTGTTGGTGGTGTTCAACACGTTTGACCATCAGCTACTGATCCACCTCCTCACTGACACTAGAATCCAGGGGCCTGCCTTGCAATGGCTTGCCACCTTTCTCCAAGGTCAGGGACAAAGGGTGGAACTGGGAGAACATGGGCTGCGATGTCACCCGTATGCAGATGACACCCAGCTCTATCATAGAATCATAGAATGTTAAAGTTGGAAGGGACCTTGCAGGTCATCTAGTCCAACCCCCTGCACTCTGCAGGAGCATAGCCAAAAGATAGCCATACAACATACCTGAAAGATGGTCGTCCAGCCTCTGCTTAAAAATGTCCAGCGAAGAAGCATCCACCACCTTCCAAGGCAGTCTGTTCCACTGCTCAACCACTCTTACAGTTAGGAAATTTCTCCTGATATCTAGCCGGTATCAACTCCCTTGTAATTTCCACCCATTAGATCTATTCTTGCAATCCAGAGCAAGAGAATAGATTTGTTTCATCTTCTACATGACAGCCCTTCAAATATTTGAAGTCTGTAATCATGTCCCCTCTAAACCTTCTCTTTCCCAGGCTAAACATACCCAACTCTTTCAGCATTTCCTCGTAAGACTTGGATTCCAACCCTCTCACCATCCTGGTTGCCCTCTTCTGGACATGCTCAAGCTTGTCAACATCCTTCCTAAAATGTGGTACCCAAAACTGGACACAGTCCTTCAGGTGAGGCCTGACCATAGCACAACAGAGTGGAACTACCACCTCCCGTGATCTGGACATAATGCTCCCGTTAATGCATCCTAAGATTGCATTAGCTTTCTTTGCAGTCACATTGCACTGCAGGCTCATGTTGAGCTTGTGATCAACTAGAACACCCAGATCCCTTTCACATGTGCTGCTGTCAATCCAAGTCCTTCCCATTCTATATCTGTGCCTTTGATTTTTTGTACCTAAGTGTAGGACTTTGCACTTATCTCTACTGAAATTCATTTTATTTGTCTCAGCCCACTGTTCCAGCCGATCTAGATAATTTTGAATCCTGACTCTGTCTTCTTCAGAATTAGCAATCCCACCCAGCTTCATTTCATCTGCAAATCTGATAAGCATCCCCTCTATGTCTTCCTCCAGGTAATTTATAAAAACATTGAACAACATTGTGTATAGGAAAAGACTTTCCTGATTCATTCCTGCTAGGCCCAAATGCTCTGGCTGCTAACATATCCATGTGACTTTTGTCACCTGAGCAGATGGCCTGCACAGATGGCCAAGCTTCATACCCATATTGACACCTTTTGCTAGAGCAAGGAGACATTCAGGCTCCTTCTCACACTATTTACACTTCAAAGCTCAAGCGGACGTGCCTTTATTCATGTCAGCGATGTCTGTACCTACATAGTTAGACACACCTCTTCATCCTTCCTGATTGGGTAAATGGCCATCTTCAATTAGGACAGGAGAAGGAGGGAATTGCGATCACCCTATGGGATGAGAGACAGAGCTCTCTTGAAAAGACGGCCCCTTTCTAAGAGTTAGTCTCCGTTTGGATTACTTACCTGCAACATGGAATTTCACTAGTGGGCAGTGAAGCTGGACTTAATTGTCCACAGCAAACATGTGTTTCAACCTGAAGATTCCCTGGTTCCACAAAGCACATTGAAGGACTGGTAACTATGAAATACCTCTATGTGTAGTCAGAGCTGAATAAACTATAGGCCTTGTTCATTGTTTTCTAATCTTTGCATGTCTGGTTATATGCATGCTTTGCTGAATAAAGATAATATATAGATTAATATTATCTGAGTTTGAGTCCTGTATTGCAACTGATCTCTAAGGATAAATCCTGTTGCCTGGGGCTACTCAGCTGAAGGCTACCACTGTGAGTTAATTCAGTATTTGCAGCTCTGGCACAGAGTTGGTAAACCTGGTAAGTCCTCTAGACCAGGCAGAAGCTTAGATCTCTGCTTCTGAACCTTGGTGAGGGCACTGATGTAAGAGATCTTGGTGGCAGTCTACTGGTAAGCCAGGAGTGTGTGCAGACATACTCTTGGGTTTGTGTAAGCATGTGGGATTTTGGTGTCTCTCATTCCTGGAGGGGGGTGAGAGAGAAGTAAGATCCTGTACATGCTGGCAGAGTATCAGGAACTGGGCCTTTCTTATCCCCTGGACTGAGGGTGAGAAGGTTCAAAAAACCTGTACACACTGGGCCCAGGACCATTCCCTGTGGCACTCCACTCAAGACTTCCCTCCACGTAGATGCAAAGCCACTTATGAGCACTTGTTGGATATGATTTTTCAACTAACCATGAATCCATCCAACAGTTGCACCACCCAGCCCACACTTAACCATCTTATCCTCAAGGATATCATGAGAAACTTTGTCAAATGCTTTACTGAAATCTAGATACACTATGTCTACAGCATTGCCAGAGTCAACCATTTTAGTTTTGTTGTTGTTCAGTCGCACAGTCGAGTCCGACTCTTTGCGACCCCATGGACCAGATCACGCCAGGCCCTCCTGTCTTCCGCTGTCCGCTGAAGTTTGCTCAATTTCATGTTCGTTGCATCGATGACACTGTCTAACCATCTCATCCTTTGCCGTCCCCTTCTTCTTTGACCTTCAATCTTTCCCAGCATCAGGGTCTTCTCCAGTGAACGCTCCCTTCTCATTTGGTGGCCAAAGTATTTGAGCTTCAGCTTCAGGATCTGGCCTTCCAGGGAACAATCAGGGTTGATTTCTTTTAGGATTGACTGATTTGATCTCCTGGCAGTCCAAGGGACTCTCAAGAGTCTTCTCCAGCACCATAGTTCAAAAGAATCTATTCTTCGGCGCTCGGCCTTCCTTATAGTCCAACTCTCACAGCCATACATTACTACGGGGAATACCATTGCTTTGACCATGCGGACTTTTGTTGGCAAGGTGATGTCTCTGCTTTTTATCATGCTGTTTAGGTTTGCCATCGCTTTCCTCCCAAGGAGCAGGCGTCTTTTAATTTCATGGCTGCAGTCACCATCTGCAGTGATCTGGGATCCTAGGAATGTGAAGTCTGTCACTACTTCTACGACTTCCCCTTCTATTTGCCAAGGAGTGATGGGGCCAGATGCCATGATCTTAGTTTTTTTGATGTTGAGCTTCAAGCCCACTTTTGCACTCTCCTCTTTCACCCTGAGCAAAAGGCTCTTTAGGTCCTCTTCACTTTCTGCCATCAGAGTGGTATCGTCTGCATATCTGAGGTTATTGATCTTTTCCCCAGCAATCTTAATTCCAGCTTGTGATTCATCCAGGCCAGCATTTCGCATGATGTACTCTGCATATAAGTTAAATAAGCAAGGTGACAATATACATCCTTGTCGTACTCTTTTCCTATGCTAAACCAGTCAGTTGTTCCATATCCAGTTCTAACTGTTGCTTCTTGACCCTTATACAGGTTTCTCAGGAGACATGTGAGGTGGTCCGGTACTCCCATCTCTTTAAGAACCTGCCATAATTTATTGTGATCCACACAATCAAAGGCTTTAGCATAGTCAATGAAGCAGAAGTAGATGTTTTTCTGGTACTCTCTTGCTTTCTCCATAATCCAGCGAATGTTGGCAATTTGATCTCTAGTTCCTCTACCTCTTCGAAACCCAGCTTGTACTTCTGGCAGTTCTCTATCCACGTACTGTTGGAGCCTAGCTTGTAGGATTTTGAGCATGACCTTGCTAGCGTGTGAAATGAGTGCAATTGTGCGATAGTTTGAACATTCCTTGACATTGCCCTTCTTTGGGATTGGAATGTACACTGACCTTTTCCAATCCTGTGGCCACTGTTGTGTTTTCCAAATTTGTTGGCAAATTGAGTGCAGCACTTTAACAGCATCTTCTTTTAAGACTTTGAATAACTCAGCTGGGATGCCATCACCTCCACTAGCTTTGTTGTTAGTAATGTCTTCTAAGGCCCATTTAACTTCGCTTTCTAGGATGTCTGGCTCGAGGTCAGTGGTTATACCATCGTGGTTGTCAAGGACATTGAGGTCCTTCTTGTATAGTTCTTCTGTGTATTCTTGCCATCTTTTCCTAATCTCTTCTGCTTCTGTTAGGTCCCTACTGTTTTTGTCCTTTATCATGGCCAGCTTTGCATGGAACGTTCCCTTGATTTCTCCAATTTTCTTGAACAGATCTCTAGTCCTTCCCAATCTATTGTTTTCCTCTATTACTTTGCATTGTTCATTCAGGAAAGCCTCCTTATCTCTCCTTGCTGTTCTCTGGAAATCTGCATTCAGTTGGGCAAATCTTTCCTTTTCACCGTTGCCTTTAGCTTTCCTTCTTTCCTCTGCTATGTGCAAAGCCTCATCAGACAGCCACTTTGCTTTTTTGCATTTCTTTTTCTTTGGGATGGCGGTGAGTGCTGCCTCCTTTACAATGTCACGGACCTCTGTCCATAGTTCTTCAGGCACTCTGTCTATCAAATCTAGTCCCTTAAACCTATTCTTCACCTCTACTGTATATTCATCGGGGATGCGATCTAGGTCAAATCTGAATGGCCTTGTGGTTTTCCCAACTTTCTTCAATTTAAGTCTGAATTTTGCAATGAGTAGCTCATGATCTGAGCCACAGTCTGCTCCAGGTCTTGTTTTTACTGACTGGATAGAGCTTCTCCATCTTTGACTGCAAATTATATAGTCAATCTGATTTCGGTGTTGCCCATCTGGTGATGTCCATGTGTAGAGACGCCTCTTAGGTTGTTGGAAAAGGGTGTTCGCTATGACCAGCGTGTTCTCTTGACAAAACTCTGTTAGCCTTTGCCCTGCTTCATTTTGTTCTCCAAGACCATTTTAGTAGTTCTGTCAAAAAAGAAGATAAGGTTGGTCTGGCACGACTTATTCTTGATAAACCCATGCTGGTTGCTATAAATTAACTCATTCCGTTCGAAGTGCTCACAGACAGAGCATTTAATAATCTGCTCTAGAATTTTCCCAGGTATTGATGTCAAACTGACAGGCCTATAATTTCCCAGGACCATCTTTTTTCCCTTCTTGAAGATCAGAACAACATTTGCTCTTTTCCAGTCTTCCAGCACAACACCAGTACTCCAGGCCATCTCAAAGATTAGAGCCAGAGGCTCTGAAATAACATCTGCAATTTCTTTTAGCACCCTGGGATGCAAGCCATCCAGCCCTGGAGATCTGAAAGTATTTAAGGCAGCTAGATGCTTTCTAACCATCTCCTTCCTTCATATGTCCTGCATTCTTCAGTTCATATACAGCTCGCCTTATGGTTAAAGACCAACATAAAGTGATAGTTAAGTAATTCCACTTTGTCTTCATCCCTTGTTAAGGCTTGACCATCTTCCCCTAGCAATGAGCTTACCCCATCCCTGTTCTTCTTTTTGCTCTGAACATCGGCATAGAAACCTTTCTTGTTATTTTTAGCATCCCTCGTAAGCCTCAGCTCCATCTGTGCTTTAGTCTTTCTGACACCATCCCTACAGATTCGAGCCTGCTTCTTGTACTCACCCTCAGTAATTTGACTCTCCTTCCATTTCCTGCACATTTCCCTTTTTAGTCTCAGCTCTTCAGAGTGTTCCTTCGTCAGCCACCTTGGCTTCATTACCTGTCTCCCACCTTTTTTTCTTATCAAAACAGTTTGTAATTGTGCCTTAAACATTTTTCAGCATCACCCATCCTTCCTGTGCAGATTTCCAGCCACAGGATCCTATCTAATATTTCTCTGAGTTTTTTGGAATCAGCTTTCCTGAAGTCCAGGATACGAGTCCTACTACGTCCTGGTTTCACATTCTTCTCTATGTCAAATTCCAAGCTGACATGGTCACTATTCCTCAAGAATCCCACAACGTTCACTCCATCAACCAGTTCTTCTTTGTTAGTCAGGATTAAATCTAGGATAACAGATCCTCTGGTTCCCACCTCCACCTTCTGAGAGATGAAGTTATCTGCAAGACTCTTCAAGAATCTGCAGGATGCCCCATGTCTAGCAGAGTTAGATTTCCAGCAAATATTTGCATAGTTGAAATCTCCCATAACCACAACATCCTGTCTCTGTGAAATTTTAACAAGCTGTTGTACAAATGCATCATCCAGTTCCTCCGGTTGGTTTGAAGGTCTGTAGTATACCCCCATAACAATATCCCCTTCTTGTTCCCCTCGCTCTATCCTTACCCACACACTTTCAACAGGGCAACTCTCAAAATCCTGAATTTCAGTGCAAGTGTATTCATTCTTGACATATAGTGCCACCTGGCCTCCCTTTTTGTTTATTCTGTTCCATTTCAACAAGGTATATCCTTCAATTGCTGTGCTCCATATATGAGACGCATCCCACCAAGTCTCAGTGATACCTATCAGATCATACTTACTTTCCAATATTTGAAGTTCAAATTCATCCTGTTTATTTCCCATACTCTGTGAATTAGTATAAAGACATTTCAGATTACAGACATCCTTTCCTACTATAGGTCCCTTCGAATTTACCTGAAAATTACTGAGCTCACCTCTCTCCTCTTCATTTATTCTCTGATCACTCCCCTTCTGGAACTTAGTGTTGGGGATGCCACACAACATCTTCCCACCCCTGATGGCTTCAGTTTAAAGCCCTCCTGATCAGGTTTGCAAGTCTTCCTCCCATTCTTTGTAAGGTGCACCCCATCCATCACCAATGGTCCTTCATGTTGGAAGTCCCTCTTGATGGCACCATCTACGTAACCAGCCATTCACCTCCAGTATCCTATTCTCCCTTCCATCTCCATGACCCTCAACAGGTAAAATGCAGGAGAGCACCACCTGTGCCCCCAGATCTTTCACCTTCTTACTCAGAGCCTTGTAGTCTCTGGAGATCCATTTAAGGTTTCTTCAGGCCATATCATTTGTTCCCACATGAATCAGCAGGAGCAGGTAGCAATCAGAGGTTTTGACCAGTCTTGGAATTCTCTGTCACTTCTCAGATACATGCTCCAGGAAGACAAAAACCTCTTGAAACTCCTTGTCCGGTCTGCACACAACTTCTTCCATCCCTCTCAGTAGGAAGTCACCAACCACCACTACTCATCTCTTCCTCCATGGAATAGTTTGGTTCATTCTCTGCCTATGTGTTTGTGTGTCACTCACATCCTTTTGATCTCGAAGTGTGTTATTCTGATCTTCCACCATCAGAAGCGGCTGGTAGCGATTTTGCAGCTCCACTGGCTGTGAGTGTTTCCTGATTATCTTACTCCTCAAGGTCACATTCTTCCACTCACCCACCTGTTCCTTGTTACTTCCTTCCTCTTGCTTTGGATTTGCTAGCTCTTGCTGTTCTCTCAGGAGCCCCTTTTCCTTCACATCTAAAAATCTTTCTCTATCCCTGATGTTCCTCAGTGTACAGATTTGTGCCTCGAGTTCTCCCACCTTCTCCTCAAGCATTCTTATAAGCTTGCACTTGCAGCATATATAATGCATTTCCTGGCAAGGCAGAAAAATGACCATGGCACAACCCTGGCACGTCACTGGAATAGATCCTTCATTATCCATTTCCCTAGGAGCAAATCTATCTTCTACAACCTCAGGAACTTCCCTCAAAATCCAACGTAAACTCTTGTTGTGGTGATGTACCCTGAAAACTTTGAGACTGACCAAATGGCTACCTTGCCAGCAGTTCTCTCTCCAGAACTCGGTAGCAGCCCTCTACTCAGGTTCTTACAAGGCCTCTAAGCAAGACCCACAGGCTATGTCCCACAGGCTTCTTACAGAGTCCCTAGTCTAAGAGCCCCTAGGCTAACCCTTTGGCTCATGCCTCTGGCAAGGTGCTGCCTTAAATAGAAGCTTCCCCCAGCAGAGGATGTGGCCAGCAAGTATTCAAATTCATCCAGGCACTCAATTACAGTCAAACAATGACCCTTTCACACCCTTTCTCAAGCAGCCAGGACTCTGCAACAACTCACAACTTACCCGCACACTCCCAAACACAGTACCCTCTCAGCTAAATCACCTCAGCTGAAAGTAAATAAAAAACACTCACCCCTCTAGCAGCCCTATCTCCTGCTCCTTCTCAGATCTCAGCTGGGTCAGGTCTGTTTCTTGCAAGTTGCTTCCTTAAATAGAAGCTTCACCCAGCCATGTGTTGTATTTCATTCAAGGGGAGGGAGGGCAAATATTTAAATAAATTAATAAGGCTCTGACTGTCTCATAACTTGATGAGTTTTGAATCACCTACTACACCTTAATATTGCATTTTCTCTTCTGTGGTCACCTTTTTTCTTCTCAGTTACTGAAGATTTACCTCCAGCGATTTAGTACTGTTTAATTGTTATTAAATTTTATTTATTTCATTTATTAAAACATGTATATCCCACCTTTCCTCTTGGCTCATTATCTATAAAGTATCTGAACTTTCTGAAGTTGGCTATTAAATGAATACAACCGAATTTCAACTAGCTTTCTTCAGAAGGCACAACTAAACATTTTTTTAAATGGACTGAGCTGTCATCCTGTAGTGCCCTCAGGCCTTCCCGCTTGCCAATATATACTACAGTTTCCCTGACAACCCCTGAAGCACCACATTCTGGCTTTCTATATTCCAGTTTGACAAACTATTTTTAAAGATAGTTGCCATAAGCAAGGGGGAGTAACTTTCTCTCTGGGGATTTGATACTGAAAACACTCAGAAAATGCAGTTGTATCAACTCTGCAGGACTATACAAAAGTATTTTTGGAAGCTGGTATCTGTTTTTATTTTTAGTAAAGGAAGCTTGTTTTTGTCTCCAGCTTTGCTGACTCAGTAAGCCCTGAAGGGGAATACCCTGTCAATCTTTGTATGGAAGAGTAGCTCAAATATAGGAAACTTACTGTGAGAAAAGTCCCAATAGATTGCTGTCAGCAACAACTATAGGGGGAAGAAGATGGCTATAAAATCACTCTATAACAACAGAAGAGTGTGCTGTGAGAGGGTGACACATGTATTTGATGGTTGGTGAAAAGAATGAAAATGAAATACAGGAGAATAGAGGGACAGAGGAAATATAGGGACAATGGCAGAAAATGATGAAATGATTCTTTGGAGTTAGGGTGGACTAAGGTAGATTAAATAGAGTGTATGCTCAGTATAAAGGCATATAATGGAATTTCAGCAGCAAATATTGAATAAATAACTTTATTCTGAAAGTGAAAAAACACTTTCTTAGTAGAAAATGAAATAGCAACTTAAGTAAATTTGTATCAAAACATAATACTTGCATGTAAAGTGAGTTAAAAGAGGAGATTTGCCATTGTCTGACTCTGCATAGTAACTCTGGACTTCCTAGTCTGTGGACCAAGAGCCCCAAATTAACATAACAGTATCAGGTAAAGTGGCAAAATTTCTTTATGTTTTTTGCTGAAAGGTATATGCCTATGTATTATGTTTTGATACGATAACCTATTTTGATGGTAGCTTAAGGTTTTTTTTATGATGTCATCAAGATGGCTGTGTTGCCAGAGGTGCTGCCTTTACTCTTGGGTAGCCCCAAAGCAGGGGCAACCCCACTTTCTAACCTGAACCAAAGTCCCCAAAAGTCAAGCACTCTCAACTTGAACCACAGATTCAGGCTGCGAGTACTCTGCAAAAAGGGATTTCATATTCAGATGACAGCCAGGCAAGCTCAGGGCAAACTTCCAGTCTTCCCCCCTCCACCCAGCAGGGATATGCTTATGGAATGACAATGTGTTCCACCAGGTGAAGTATCTACATTTTTAAAGTCTATTCAGAGGCTACCTAGCAAATAACCCTGTCTCCAGTAATTCTTTGTCTGAATACTTGTCTTTCTTGTTCTGTCCCTCAGGATACCAGGATAAAACAATCAATCATTCAAATGTTTAGCAATCTAATCAGGGACCCATCTCCTATCTTTTGTCTGTATCTGGGAACCTATTCAACTGCCTTGGCAGAACCATCAATGGTCAGAAAACCCATTCAACTAGCCCCAGTACAGTCAACCAACACCTAGCCAATCCAATCAAGATACTGTCAATCTCAGCAATCTAGTCTGACTGCCTCTCTGGAACTTCAGTGATCACATCCAGGCCTGGCCCATCCTGATGCCACGCACCCCTGGGATTCAACATTGGCCCAGGTAATCTGCTGTTCTCACCTGAGACCAGCCCCCAAGACCTTCCATTGGTCTGCATTGCTTTCCATTGTCTATATCTGTCAGGCACAT
This sequence comes from Gekko gecko, assembly GCA_029375565.1. Taxonomy (NCBI): domain Eukaryota; kingdom Metazoa; phylum Chordata; class Lepidosauria; order Squamata; family Gekkonidae; genus Gekko; species Gekko gecko. Next base: position 269,130,070 of record JAPDNY010000001.1, read on the forward strand.
GGTCTCAGACCATGTGCTTCTGCCCTGATGCCAACTGGCAGTCCACCCCTAAACCCTTCTTCAGGGACCTCTGCACATCTGGACAGGTAGTATCACCCCATAACTGATCCCTGTATTAGCTATAACCTCTGCTTTCTTAGTTATATACATTGCTTGTATGCTTGAGAATATTTATTTTTTTAGCCACCCAGTCTCTGTGCCTATTCCTGGGTTCTTGGGAATTCCAACTCCAGTATACATGGGTCTGATCCTATAGTTATGCCAATTGCTCATTAATATCATAATTCCCAATCTATTACTAAAAAATAGAGCGATTTGGCTAACAGCTGAAGCTAATTTTTCTTACCTTTTCTAATTTGGACAATAACTGTGAACCAATTGACAAATTTCAGCACTGTTGGAAAGCTAAAAAATACCCCTACAAATAACTAATACTAATAATGCCTCTATCCATTACTGGGTTTTTTATTGTTTCAAAGAGTAGCCATGTTGGTCTGTGATGGGAGCTTTGACTCTCAAAAGGTTATACCCTGAAACCCTTGTTGGTCTCTAAGGCATTACTGGACTTGAATCTAGCTGTTTTTGTGATGTAAGGCATAAATTAGAGGTCAAGTTTAGCCCATTTTTATGATGTTTATGACATATAGCACTTTAAGTCTCTAAAATCTCAAAAGCGGCTTGAAAAATTAAGTTTTGAGAACAAAATAAAAACATGTACAACTGAACAGCTCCCCATACACAATTGAAGCAAGTCAAACAAATGCTACAGGATCATCACAACCTCTTGCTGGTTCCCACACTATAGTTCAGTTGACCTTTATTGGTATAAAATACCTTTAAAAGGATTACTATAAGAAGAAATATACATTTTAAACCCTGTATGGCCAGACATATAAAACATAAGGTAGCATAAAACAATTACTCATTGGAAGTTTACCTGATGTAGCTTTATCGCTGATTGTAAAAAACATGGCTACAGTCATTGATATTTCCAGAACAGAGTCATTTAAAAGACAGTGCACTTTTAAAGCATCAAGAAGGTTTGTCATGCTGGCTAAGATAGGATTTAAATATCTAGCACATAACACACCATAGTTCACACAGGGCCTCAGTGGCAAGCTATGGCCTCAGAGACAAAAGGACAATTCCCCTTCCCCTTTGGCCCTCATCCTTCAGCTCATGCCAGTGGCTCATGCCTCTGGCCATGCCCATGAGAGACAAATGCTCAAGCTTGATCTCACTCAACTGTTTAGGTGTTCCTGGTTCCTTCTCTCTTCCAAACAAAATAAGAAGAAAATAAAAACAAATTGGTAGAAATTCCATGAAATCAGGAAGTATTGTAGCGATTACATTAAGAAATACTAATTATGATTACTGCATAAAAACTGTTTAACTTCAGACATTTAAAAGCCAGTCCAAGCAATCAGACAAAGACTCAGCAGGGGATATATCCTGCATTACCAGAACATAACACATAAGTGTGAGAACTGCCAGAGGTCTGTCAGATGTGGGGAGGATGGGAGGGTTCCAGAATAGGGGAGGCCGGATGATTCACCTTTGCTGCACCTCAAACACCTGGGGTAGGTCAATTACTTCACCAACCTCCTCCTACCTGGTGCTTATTCCCAAGTCCACAGTCGGGTTAGGTTGGGCAGCTCCCTTCATTCTCTCTCTCTCAGCTCTCAGAGGCACCCTTCATTAAGAACATAAGAGAAGCCAATGTTGGTTCAGGCCAATGGCCCATCCAGTCCAACACTCTGTCACACAGTGGCCAAAAATACCAGGTGCTATCAGGAGGTCCACCAGTGGGGCCAGGACACTAGAAGCCCTCCCACTGTTGACCCCCCCCAAGCACCAAGAATACAGAGCATCCCTTGCCCCAGAATCCCTATCTATACCTTGTGGCTAATAGCCACTGATGGACCTCTGCTCCATATGTTTATCTAATTCCCTCTTGAAGATGTCCATGCTTGCAGCTACCACCACCTCCTGTGGCAGTGAATTCCATGTGTTAATCACTCTCTTCACCGTCCCTCATCCTCCATAAGCACCAGCTGTCATCCTCCTCGGTCAGCATTTCCTCCCCCTTTTACCTTTCCGTTCTCCTGACTCTGCCCCATCCTCCCGACTTCAGAGTAGAATGGCCATGGGATTGGTTCATTCCTCAATCCCATGTGTCCACACCCACCTGGCCTCTTCTCTATTGGGCCATCATCACTGAGGGTGCTTCTCGGGGCCCCCACCCAGACCCCCTTTGGCTGTCAGTGTTCCCCAGGCCAGCCTGGGAGGTAAGGGGTTTATCTTCTGGTGCCCTCTGGAACATGGGAATTCCCAGTGTTCCTCTTCCTGGTACAGGCCCCGAGCTCACCTCTCAGGTAGGGGCCTTTGACCTGTGGGGCAAGCCACTGCTCCAACTTCCAGGCAGGTAGTCCAGAGCTCTCTTCCCTTGGCCAAGGGAGAAAGAGGCAGGAGAGGCTGAGGACTGTCCCCCTCCTGAAAATAAGCTAGTGTGATTGGGGAACTTGTGCAATAGACATGAAGCATGCTGTAGGTTCATAGGCTCCTCCCCACCATACACAAAACTTCTTTTCCTTACTAACAAATCTAAAATACATTAAATTATGCTTAAATTTAATCCTGTGTTTTGTATTAATGGCATATTTGTAGTTTTATCATGGACCAATGGCATAGTAATGCTGTAACAGAAAGACAAGGCCAAAGATCATGATTTCATACATTATCTTAGATCCTTTGGTATTGTTCTCCTATAGGAGAATTGGGCCCTAACTCCTTTATTCCTTGAAGGATTTAAATGCTACTCCCTTCTAGCATCCAGGGCCAGCAGTGGAGGTCGCCCCTATGTGGGGTTAACCATCCTTGTTCCCTGTAATCTTAATTTAAAATCTACTAGCCTTCAAGAGCACCCTCCTTCTGCCCAAGTCACCTTGATTAATTGTGGAAATCCTTCCTTAATAATATTGAATATCTACATTCTACCCTCCTCCGACAGAACTACCCTGTCTACCTATTGGAGTAGTTTGGTTGCTTACCTTGAAAAGCTAGAACAAAAATTTCCCAATGTAGAAATAATCTTAGCTGGAGATCTTAATGCCAGGGTCGGTAATGATATCTCGTTTCTTCTCAGCAATCCGGGATTCAATCAGGATGATTTTTTGCTTCTATGTACTCCTTCTATGTGATGTTATAGGGAGCCTTTATTGCAGGGAAGATGGGGTATAAATGTAAATAATAAATAAATTAATTAAATAATTTGTCAAACCCTGCAGGTTTGGAGTTAGTACAGTTTTGCACCCAAATTTATAAAATCTGGCTGAATGGTCTGACAAATTCTGACAAATCGCATGAGTATACATACATTTCCATCAGGGGATGTAGTGTTATTGACTACATCTTAATTTCCCCCTCCTTTATGCCTTACATTTCTGGCTTTATAGTCAGAGATCAGATGCTTAGTGATAATTTACCCCTGATATGTGTTTTTTATATCAATGGGAATTCCATGTCAGCTATGTCTCAGGACATGGAATTTCTGCCAAAGGTCTCCCAGTCTTCAGACTTAGGCCAAAAGATTCCAAAATTATTGAAACTGAATATGAGTTTAGATCTTAAATCTGCATTAATTAATTCTTCCAATCTCTTAGAGGCAATTCAAATCTATGGAAATTTATTAAATTTTATTACCGAATCCCTTAAACAGGAACCTAGAAGGGTTACATCCAAACAAATAGTAAAATCTGAAATTGCTTCATGGTTTGATTGAGAATGCAGGAATATAAAAGCCCATTCCATTTATTGTAAATTCTGTTACTCCACAGCTACCTGCTTGCCAGCAGAGTATCAGATACTCAAAAATCATTTACATCAACTTATAAAGACTAAAAGGTTGACCTTTATCAATAAACAGTGGGGACAACTTCTTGGTGCTATTACCCAGAATGATACCAGGCAGTTTTCGGCCATAATTAATGGTGCTACTTGTTCTGAGACTTCCTTTATATCAGCTACCACACCTGATACATGGTTCCAATCCTTTTCTGATTTATTTTATGAGGATTCTTCTAATGGAATGCAACTGGTTTATTCTCCCTTGGACGGTCTCCCAGAATGGCCTCCTGTTACCCCAGAGGAAACAACTCTTATAGATCAATTAAAATTAGGCAAAGCTCCTGGCCCAGATGTGATAATGCCTGAAGGTACTGAAAGCTGACCCAGAGTGGTGGGCCTCCCCGTTAGCTACTCTTTTCAATAAGACCGGCCGGATGCCAGCAGCTTGGACCAATGCAATAATTGTTCCCATCTACAAAAAGGGTTGTCATCTTAATCCCCCTAATTTTAGACCAATTAGTCTTTTGTCTGTCATTGGGAAACTCTATGCTAAATTTTTGCAAATTAAGCTCAGCACCTGGATGCTACTTAGTAAAATTTTAGGACCAGAACAGGTAGGTTTCTGCCAGGGGAAGTCAGCTCTGGCCCACTGTTTAGTCCTTGCTCGTTTGATCAATAAGTACATAAAAAGGAAAAGGTCTAAACTGTATATTACCTTTTTGGACCTTAAAGGGGTTTTTGATTCTGTTTCAAGGGAACTTCTCTGGGTAAAGCTTGAGGGGATGTCTTTAGATAAGAGGTTATTATTTCTTGTTAAAAGACTTCACACTTCTACGTTCTGTCAGGTCAGGTGTTCCCCCAAGATCTGTATTAAGAAAGGGGTGAAGCAGGGGTGCATTTTAGCCCCCATTTGTTTAACCTTTTTTTAAAATGACCTTGCCCATTTTTTGTCATTAGTTGATGGCCATAGCCCTAGACTTGGGTCTAATCTCATTCCTTTGTTATTATGTGCAGATGACATGATTCTTTTGTCTACTTCTCATGTTGGACTAAACCGCTTACTGAACCGTTGCCATGAATATTAACAGATTGGAGCTGAATTATGAAAAATCAAAGGTATTAGACATTCCCTATTCCTGAAGGTCATATAAGTGGATTATTAATGGCAACAAACTTGAATAGGCTAAGCACTTCAAATATCTGGGCATCTATTTCCAGTCTAATGCTACTTGGACCTACCATCGCAGAACGGCTATTAATCTAGCTAAAGTTAGTGCTGCAGCAATTTCTCACTTTTATTTTTCTGTTTGAGGTAACCAGCCAGCTGCACTTAAAGCCTTCAATGCTGAAACTGGAGCTCAGTTACTATATGTGGTACCTCTCTGGATTGACGCTATGGACATTTCAGTTGAATGTGTTGACTCTACCATTTTGCGAAAGATCATGGGGGTACCTATGTGTGTTCCATATGCCGCATTATGTTTGGAGTGTGGTCAGAATTCATTGGCTACTAAGGCATGGATCCACACTGTTAAATTTTGTTATGACTCCATTTCAACCCTGACCCCTTTAGTTATACGTACCAACTACTTTCTGAATCTGTTAATTCCAGCTATCTTACATCAAAGCCAAACTAGGTTCCCTGAATTTATCTCTAGAATCCTTATTTATGCTTTCTGAGTCTGAGACCTTTTTAAAAATAAAATCTAGTTTATTGGGATCAGAGCTACAAACTCTCTATAGCCTGGCTAACAGAACCTGTTCTCCCTTAAACTTAGGGATTGTTCCAAATGCAAATCTCCCAGCTATATACCTCTATCAACTCATAGCTCCAAATTTGTGTAGAGCCATATCCTTGTCTAGATTTAATGTTCTTCCTTCAGCTATCTTATCTGGCAGATTCCAAGGGATTCTCTATCCTAGCAGGTGTTGTCCTTGTATGAAGGACTGTGCTGAAACTGTCACCCATGTTCTTCTCCAGTGCCCTCTCTATCTAGCATCCCATCAGTATCTTCTATATCCCATATTAACCTAACTTTTAGAGACCTCTGATGATTTTAAGGTCCCTTTTTTGCTTGATAACCCGGATACAGAAATAACTGAAACTGCAGTTACATGTCCTGCTAAGTGATACTATGAAATAGGTTTTATTATGCTGTTACTCTGTTTATTTAATCTGTAATGCTAATTTTACTCTGCATGGATTTTGTATTTAGATTATTGTATCTACATGTATATGCCAATAAAGGCTTAACTTTTGTGAGTAACAGAAAGAAAGACAAAAATTGGGAACACCTGCAGCAAAAAAAAAAAGTGAGGACCAAAAAAAAGGTTTATAAAGGCAACATATGGGAGAGGAGATGAAAATGCATATTTATGCACTCCTAGTATGTACTTGCCAGTTACCACAATTGTGGAAGTGAGAGAGGCTGGCATGCATGATAGCCTACAGTCCAATGATGTTGCCAGTTCATGTCAATGCAAGCTCTTAGCAGGGCTGCCCCAAATTTTCATCTGCAAGACATTTTGAAGTGAACAAATATCCTTTTGGGTGGCACAAATACATCCCTGGGAAATAAGCTCCATTTATTTATAATGCTTACTTTACAGTGCAGCCTGAAATGTGATGTCACTGGGCTAGCACAGCAGTAATTTCATTTCCAGGCTTGTGCTGGAAGTAACATTGCAGCATCACTGCAACACCAATCACCCACCCCCCAATCTGGCTCCCACTGTTTCACTGAGCAGCACTGGGAGCATCAATAAATTGGGAGTCCTGGTCAGTCAATAAATCGGGAGACCTGGTCATCCTACTCAGGAAATCCAATGATAGATCTCCCAGAGTCTGATCTAGTGTGGCTGCAACTTATCTGGGTATGCAGAGATGTTTGTATACGCAAATTGGACATTCACTAAAAGACAATAGCCTATTAAATTTTGAAGCACCCTAGTGAATAATATAGCTCAGTATAGTTCAATTCATATTCTTCTAAGTTTTTTTCTAGTAGAGTGGAAATCACTATTTTGAATATATTTATGTGATGTCCATATTATTAAGTATGTCTGGGTTTTAAACAATAAATAGTTAGGCAGAATATAATATCAACCAACTGAAATAAACAATGTGCTTTTAAGTTTCTAACATTTAAACAAATTACATTTCTAACAATTGCCTAATATGTTCTAACAAAAGAAAAACCCTAAGGGAAAAAAATTGCTGGGAGTAAGTCCCATTAGCCCTCATCTGGATAGGCCAGGTTAGTCTGATCTTGTCAGATCTTAGTAGTTAAGCAAGGTTGAACCTGATCAGTATTTGGATGGCAGACCACGAATGAATACCATGGTCACTAAATGTGGCAGGCAACTCAACAGAAAAGCATACCATCTAGAAGGTCACAGTACCTTTCCTAAATATAAGAAGATCATGAGCAAGGAGGCCCTTCTATGAAGAAGAAGCTCCCAATCAATTCGAATTCCCATAGTTATAGGTTTTAAAAATATTCTCTTAGCAATAGCTAGCCACATCACTTGATAAGGCTTGTTACTTCAAGCATTATTCAAATTTATCTACACTTGAATATCTTCTTAAAATATATATAAATTATTAGCTTATTTAAACAAGAGTAATTGTAAGTTCCTCATAAATATGAACTCTGTTGGCCCTTAACCTTTATAGTGTGCATTGTGTGAACCAAACATTCATGCCATTCTCAGATGCTTCTGCACCTAGACCTCAAAACATAATGTAAACACATTGTTAGTGAATCAGCTCATAGTTTATTGAAGAACACGAAACTAAGACGAAATAGCCGGCCCAAAGTCCAGCTTAAATCACCCAACAAAACCACACCGTGATAGGTTTACTACTTTGCACCCATATTGCATAGGTCCGTTCCTGGATCCTAGCTGCACTATTGGTCCCTTCTAGGATCCGCGCTTTGCATTGTTCTTGGAGGCAAAGCTTCACCCATTCGCATGACCATGTGTGAACCCTGACCACGTGTGTGGTCCTTGGTTAATATACAACACCCCTCCCCCCATGGTTCAGACGCCCCCTAGCATGCATAGTGTCTTAAGTAATAAGGCTTCCACTGCATTCAGGTTGAATGGCGCATGTCTGTGGCCAGGGTCCCCACCTCGTGAGCTAGGCTGGTTGGGTCAGTGGAGGGTCCTGGTGGGCGACTCGGGACTGGTGTGCTGCTAGGCACCAGGGCTTCCGCTGGCTCAGCAGTATCTCCCCTGTTGGTGGCTGACAGTGTACTGTCACTGTGAGCTGGTGGTATACTCGTCCATTGTTGTGCTTGTTCTGGTTCTCTGGGCTTGTTGTTGGCCCTGGCCTCTTGCCGCACTCCCTCGTCTTCACTGTCATCTGGACCCTCTTGCTCTACCGGGGTGATTCGGTGGCATATCTGGTCAATGTGTCTCTGCAGTAGCTGGCTGTCTTCTGTGGAGACCTCATAGGACCGGGGGCCCGTGACCCATGCTGGATCCCGACTGTAGTTTTTTAAATAGACTGGGTTGCCTGGGAAGAATCCTTGTGGAGCATCTTGGTCTTCCAGGATTGCACTATGTTCTGGAGCTCAATCGAGGTCTAAGCGGTCCAGGCAGGTTGGGATGTGCTGATCAATCAGGAGTTCTGCCAGACTGCAGCCAGTGGAGATGTGTGGTGTAATGCGCTGACTGAAGAGGAACGCAGTCAGTCGGTAGTCCATACAGCGTTGAGACTCTTTGGTCGTCCTGACCATGTGCTCAGCCTGGCCATCTGTGGCGGGGTGGAATGGTGCAGATCAAATGTGCCGGATGCCATAGTATCCCACGAACTCCTGGAACTCTGATGAGGTGAATGCCATTCCATTGTCTGTTACTAGTGAGTTGGGGATGCTGCATATGCTAAAGATCTGCCACATTGCATGGATGGCAGATCTGGACAAGGTGGAAGGCACTGTGACTACCTCCAGCCACTTGGTGTATGAATCCACCAAGATAAAAAAGATTTGGCCCTGGAAGGTGCCAGGAAATCCAGATGAAGCCTGGCCCAGGGTTTGTGGGAGGACTCCCAGGGAGTCACTGGGGCCTTCAGGAGGTCAGACCATGATTCTTGAATCACATGGCAGCGCTTAACCTGATCTTTGATCTCTCCATCTAGTCCTGGCCACCATACGTAGCTCCACGTCAGCGCTTTCATCCTCATGATGCCCGGGTGCATTTTGTGTAGCACAGTTAGGATCCATTGGTGCAGTGGTGCTGGTATGACCACTCTACTGCCCCAGAGTATGCAGCCCTTATATGAGGAGAGCTCATCCCTTATAGATGAGAAAGCAGCAAATTCTGGGCCCACCAAACTGGTGGGCCACCCCCTCCCCACCCAGTCCAAGACCCGGGAGAGGACGTGGTGGTATGGCAGGACACCTCCACCACCAGGACAGGGTGGTTGGACAGGTCTTCTAGCAGGGCAACCTGATGAGCCGGGGCTGGGTCTGGATTGCAGGATGGCAGTGGAAAACGGCTGAGTGCGTCCGTGTGGCCCATCGCCTTACCAGGCCGGTGGACAAGTGCATACTGGTATTCGGCCAGGAAGATGGACCAGTGAAGCACCCAGGGCGACAACATCTGCAGGGTCTGGCTGCCTGGGATGAGCAGGCCCAAGAGGGCCTTGTAGTCCATAACTATAGTAAAGGGCCAGCTGTATAGGTAATTGTGGAATTTTTTTACACCAGCCACGATTGCCTGGGCTTCTTTGTCAATCTGCGCGTAGTTGCACTTCACCACAGACAAGGTCCAAGAATAGTATGCTATGGGTACCTCATGGCCATTGGCCAGCTGGTGGCCCAGGACTGCCCCTACCCTGTATGGAGAAGCATCACATGCCAGCACCACTGGCAGGGTCTCATCAAAATGGGCAAGGACCACATTGGTGGACAGCAGTGCTTTGACAGCATGGAAGGCAGCAGCATGTCTTGGGCCCCAGACCCACAGAGTGTGCTTGTCAAGGAGGCAGTGGAGGGGTTCCACAACTGCGGCCTTGTGGAGCAGGAAGGAGTGGTAAAAATTTAAGAGTCCCAGAAAGGCCTGGAGTTCAGCCTTAGAGGAGGGGGTAGGTGCTTGGACGATGGCTCGTATCTTGTCCGGCGTGGGATGGATCCCCTGTGCATTGACTGCAAACCCCAGGAATTTCACCTGTGGCACCCCCAGCAAGCACTTCCCCCTCTTGAGGCCAATGTCATTGAAGCACTGCAGCACCATCCATAGGCACATCACGAAGGTCTCAGCATCTGGGGCCATGATTCAAACATCATCAAATCCGTGGCGTCGTCTACTGGTAACTGCTGTTGGCTTGAGCTAAGTCCAGTTTCCCAAAGACCCTTGTGCCCACCAGGGAGGCTAAGACATGGCTGACCACTGGTACCGGGTATGAGTGATCCTGGAGTACCTTATTGATTGCGCACTTGTAGTCAGTGCATATTTGCATGTCCCTGTTGGGCTTTACTGTGGTGATTATGGAGGTTTCCCATTGAGCATGCGGTACTGGTTCCAGGACCCCCTGCTCCACCAGGTGATCCAACTCCAACTCAATTTTTATTTATTTTATTTATTATGAGATTAATATCCCGCCCTCCCTGTGAGGCAGGCTCAGGGCAGCTTCCAGTCGACATAAAATACATAAATAAAACATATTTAAAATACAACAATTAACAATACATTACAAATACAAAATATAAAAAACAAATTACAAAATACAGAATACAAAATACTGGCCGTGGTTAAAACCATTAAACCGATGTTTCAACAACATCTGGAGAAGCTAGTGTTCCTTGCTTGCCAACTCTGATGGCCCCTGCTCAGTAATGAATGCTAGATGTTCCTGGTCTATGGCTGCTCGACGGCATTCAGGCAGCTGCTTGATCGTAGCATTACGGGCTGGGTACTCCAGCAACGGCGGCCCCTAATTGAATGCCTGGCAGAAGAGTTCCGTCTTACAGGCCCTGTGGAACTGAGAGAGGTCCCGCAGGGCCCTGATCTCCTCCGGGAGCTCATTCCACCAGGTAGGGGCTGCCACTGAAAATGCCCCAGCTCTTGTGGCAGCTAGCCTGGCCGCTACACAAATGGGGCCGCAACACAAATGGGGGGTGCCTGGTTTTCATGTGGATGGGTCAAACCACAGGGTCAAGGTCAAGGGAAATTGGGGGACCGATGTAGCAGCCTAGCATGCCATCGAATACAGCCGGAAATTCATCGCAAACAGTATTAAAGTCCTGCAGTTTTACGTGGTTCACCCCATTCACCCCAAACTCCAGGGGCCCAAACCACGACAATCCGAGCAAACTGGGGAGCCATCCCTCCACCACCAACTGGTCCAACTGTCTGTTAAAGTCCTTGTATTTTACCGTGAATTTGCCCCACCCCTTGATGGCCACCGGGTTCTTCTGGAAGTCCCACAATGTGAGGCCAGCTGGCTTTCCCAGGAGCACCCCCCCCAGAGTGGACAGAGTCTCTGCAGTGTCTCGGCCAAGATTATGGAGAAGGAGGAACCTGTATCTAGCTCCATCTCTATCAACACCGTTAAATGGATTTTGTTAGGGTGTCCCAGGGCAAATTCAGTATCCATCTCTATCAACACCGTTAAATGGATTTTGTTAGGGGTGTCCCAGGGCAAATTCAGTATCTGGTGTTGGTGGCTGGTTGTAGTGGTGCACAAGTTGATTGATTCCTGATATGTAGTCTGTTGTCGTCTGCTTCCGCAGGAATGGCAGGCCCATGCAGTGTGTCCCGTCTTACCACAGGACCAGCACGTTGTATCCCAAAACCGGCAGGAGCAGCGTTCATGCAGATCCCCGCAGCTAGCGCATGTCGGTTGAGTTTTTGCTTGCATGGAGTGCAGAGTGGCCACCAATGGTGGCTGTGGCCCTCAGCAGTCAGGATGGCATACCTGAAGGATGTCTTCCTTGTCTGATGTGTCTTAAATGGGAGTGGTGGAAGCGTGGTGGGTCACCGAAGCCTGGAAGTCTTTTTGGGACTTTTCAAATGCCATAGCCACTTGGAGTGCCTTGTCCAGTTTGATGTCCTCGAGGCCAATGAGCTTCCAGCGAAGTTTCAGCTCTTGGATGCCCCAGACAAATTGGTTCAAAAGGGCATCCTCGATAGCATCCTGCTAGTCTTTGGTTTCGTGCAAAGAAGTCCATGTGCATCGCCGTCTTGGATTGTTTTGGCGTGAAATGATCGGTGAGGGCCTTTACCAGGTCCTTGAAGGTCGCAGTGTCCAGCTTCTTGGGTGTGATGAGGCCCTGCACCAGGCAGATCATGGATACTCCACACATGCTGAGTAGCCACAATTTCTTCAGGTTAGCATCGGTTGTTCCCTGGACCCAGAAGATGTATGTGAGTTGCTTGACCCAGGCCTCCTACAGCTCAGGGTGAGCCGGGTCAAAAATGGAGATTTGTCCGGGAGCGATTGCCATGACTCAGGGTGCTGAAGCGATGCGGGATGTGAGATCCTGGAGGCCGGTGTGCAGTGTGGTGCTAGCAGCAAAGTTGGAGGCAGAGTCACTCATCGGGATGCCATCCTCGTCGCCAGTGTAAAGTACTGGGTTCTAGATGCATTGTTAGTGAATCAGCTCATACTTTATTGAAGACAAAATAGCCGGCCTGAAGTCCGGCTTAAATCACCCAACAAAACCACACCCCACTCCCCGTGAAAGGTTTACTACTTTGCACCCATACCCCATAGATCTGTTCCTGGATCCTAGCTGCCATATTGGTCTCTTCTAGGATCCACACTCTGCATTGTTCTCAGAGCTTCACCCATTTGCATGACCATGTGCGTACCCTGACCACGTGTGCGGTCCTTGGTTAATATACGACACATAATATCTATTAATATGAGTTAGAGGTCTTCTAATTTACACAAGACCAAATAATTATGTTATTCCTTTGTTTCTTGCCCTTCTCCATGGCTATTCTATTCTGGATCAAGGACAAGAGCCAGCATGGTGTAGTGATCACGTTGTATCCCAAATGCAGAGTGTAGAGAAAAGTGCTGGAGAAAGGGGAAATGTGGTAAAACACTTTGGATCCCCACTGGGAAGAAAAGCCGAGTTTAAATAGGTAAATCAATCAATCACCCAGTAAGCTTCACTCCAGAGAGAAGACTTGAACCAGGGTCTCCCAGATCATAGTCTGACATGATGACTGCTACCTTGTGCTGGTACCAGAATGAGAGACAGATAAGCTGTTACAACATCCTAAAATGTGTATCAATATGATGGATTATCTTGCTAACCATCAATAACAATAATACCATCAGTAACAATATACTTCAGCACTCTCGTGCTTACTGTTTATTTTGATGTCAGCTAAGTGACATTTTTCATTATTTATGAAAAGTACTGAGACTTACTAGTGATTTCAGCTCTCACATACTTTATTAGATGAAGAACAAGACAACTGAGCCGGCTCGCAGGCCGGCTTTTATTCCCAAGTGACCCACACCCCAAACACACACACACCCGGTGATTCGCTATTTACATTGATTGGATTAACTCCTGCTCCTCCATTGGAGGGGAGTCAGGATCCACTAGTCCATTGTCCTTCGGGGCGAAGCTCAGGCCCTTCGCCTGGCCACATGGTGGACTGGATAGAACCAGTCTAAGCACATGGCTGTCCAGAGCCCATGTTCTCCAGTGGATACATTACACCCCTCCCCCTTGGTCCGATAAACACCCGCACACATAGTCTTTCAAATAGCTGGGGGCCGCCGCTCTCGCGTGGAGCGACGGGGCTCTGGCATGGGGGAACTGACAGCCTCCCGGGCGGCTGTGGGGACTGGTGGCCGCTCTGGTGTTGGCGGGGCTGGGCTCACCATCTCGGCCGGTGTGTCATTTGCGGTGGCTGTCAGTCTGGAGTTGAAGTCCCCCGGGATTTCTGCTGGTGCGTCCGCCCCCGCGTCTGGTTGAGCTGGCTCGTCCCACTCCTCCCCCTCATCCGGCTCCAGGGGTAGCACCCGGCGACGTAGCTGATCGATGTGGCGATGCAGGATCTGGCCGTCTTCCACCGAGACTTCGTAGGACCGGGGGCCACGGACCCGGACTACTCGGGCGGGAATCCACAGGGGCCCTCTCGCGTAGTTCCGTGCGTACACCGGGTCCTCTGGGAAGAACCCTCGCGCCGCCGCTGGCGTTTCCGTGCAGGGCTCCCGCTCGGGCGCTCGATCGGGATGTAACCGGTCCAGCCTGGTGGTGAGGCGTCAGCCCATCAATAGTTCCGCCGGGCTCCGGCCGGTTGTCGCATGGGGCATCGTTCTCTGGCCAAACAGGAAGTGTGCCAGCCTGAAGTCCCAGTCCGTTCCTTCGGTCCGACGGAGCGCCTCTTTGGCCGTCCGCACCATGCGTTCGGCTTGGCCATTGGTGGCGGGGTGGAACGGGGCCGACCTGATGTGGCGAATCCCGTGCTGGCGGGTGAACTCCTGGAACTCCCCGGACGTGAAGGCCGTCCCGTTGTCGGTGACCAGGGTGTCGGGGAGTCCGTGCGAGCTGAAAATCCGCCACATCGCTCGGATGGCCGCCCGGGAGGAGGTGGATGGTACCGGCTCTACTTCTAGCCACTTACTGTAGGCGTCTACAAGTATAAAAAACAGCTGCCCCTGGAACGGGCCCGCAAAGTCGAGGTGCAGGCGCGACCAGGGGCGGTGAGAGGATTCCCAGGCCCTGTCTGGGGCCGTCGGGGGTGCGGGTCGGGAGGCCTGGCAGGGTTGACACCTTTTTACAATGTCCTCAATATCCCGGTCTAACCCTGGCCACCAGACATACCCCCGCGCCAGAGCCTTCATCCTGACTACCCCAGGATGGTGCTCATGAAGGTCCCTCAGTACCCGTTCCTGTAGTGGTTTCGGAATGACCACCCTGCCTCCCCACATTAGGCACCCCTTATAGGTCGACAGCTCATCGCGCCTTGTGACAAAAGGCGCAAACTCCGGGTCTTGTCTAGCTGTCGGCCATCCCCTCCCCACCCAGTTCAAAACCCGACAGAGAACCCTGTCGCGGCCCGTGAGGCGGGCCACCTCCTTGACATGTACTGGGCGATCGGGCAGCGATTCTAGGAGTGCGATGACGTGGGCGGGGGCCGGGTCTGGGTCCGTTGCGGGCAGTGGGAGGCGGCTGAGCGCGTCCGCGTGACCCATGGCCTTTCCCGGGCGGTGGGTGAGGGTGTAAGAGTACCCCGCCAGGAATATGGACCAGCGGAGAACCCTGGGCGAGACCATCTGCGGCATCTGTCGATCGGGCGCAAGGAGGCCCAGGAGAGGCTTGTGGTCTGTAAGGATCTCGAACGGGCGGCCATAGAGATAATGGTGGAATTTTTAACCCCCGCCACTATCGCTAGTGCCTCCTTGTCTATCTGCGCGTAATTACGCTCCGCAGAAGACAGGGTCCGAGAATAGTAGGCGACCGGAACCTCCCGGCCATCCGGCAACCGATGCCCCAACACCGCCCCCACCCCGTAGGGCGACGCATCACACGCCAGAACCACAGGTAAAGCCTCGCAGAAGTGGTGCAGCACCCCGTTGGAGACCAACAAGTCTTTTACCGCCTGGAAAGCTGCCGCATGCTCCGGCTTCCAGGCCCACGGCGCCTCCTTGTCCAGCAGCCGGTGGAGGGGTTCAGCCACCGTTGCCTTTTGGGGCAGAAATGCGTGGTAAAAATTCAAGAGGCCCAGGAAGGCCTGGAGTTCCGGCTTGGACGTGGGGACCGGGGCTTGTGTGATCACCCTAATTTTCTCGTCTGTGGGGTGGATGCCTTGTGCATCGACTGCGAACCCCAGGAATTCGATGCGGGGCACACCCAGGAGGCATTTCTCCTTCTTCACCTTGAGGCCAGCCTCGTTGAACCTCTGCAGGACCTGACGCAGCTGTTCGGTGAAGGCGGTGGAGTCCGGTGCCGCGATGATGACATCATCTAAAAAGGGCTGGACCCCTGGAATTCCTTTCAGAAGGGAATCCATGAAGGATTGAAAAATCCCGGGCGCCACTGAAACCCCAAACTGCAGTCTATTGACCCGGAAAGCCCCCTTGTGGGTGGTGATGG
The DNA here is from genome assembly GCA_029375565.1 of Gekko gecko. Lineage (NCBI taxonomy): Eukaryota > Metazoa > Chordata > Lepidosauria > Squamata > Gekkonidae > Gekko > Gekko gecko. The sequence continues at coordinate 269,145,990 of JAPDNY010000001.1, forward strand.
TTTGCGCTTCCGCAGCGGCCGTGTCCACTGGCAGCTGCTGGTAAGCCTGCGCCAGGTCCAATTTGCCGAAAACTTTGGCCCCCGTTAGGGAGGCCAGGACATGGCTCACTACCGGGACCGGATAGGCGTGGTCCTGCAGAGCCTTATTTATGGTGCATTTGTAATCTGCACAAATGCGTATAGCTCCATTCGGTTTAATTGGCGTTACAATGGGGGTTTCCCAGCGCGCTGACGCGACCGGTTCCAGCACGCCTTGGGCGACCAGGCGGTCGAGCTCGGCCTCTATTTTTTCCCGCATGGCTAGGGGAGGGGGCCGTGCCTTTATGCGGATGGGTCGTACGTTAGGGTCCAGATCTAGCGAAATCGGGGTCCCATTGTACCTCCCCAGGGTCCCATCGAATACTTTGGGGAACTCCCGGCAAACTGCCTCCCAGTCAGCGGTCCCGAGGTGGTTTACTCCTGCTATTTGGAGTCCCAAAGGGCCAAACCACGACAGTCCCAGGAGGCTTGAGAGGCGCCCCTCCACAACCAGCAGGTCCAGCAAGCCCGAGAACCCTTTAAATCGGACTTGAAACTTGCCCCAGCCACGGACTGCCACTGGGTTTTTGTTAAAGTCCGTCAGTTTCAACCCCCGTGGCTTGTGCAGTCGGGGTCCCCCTTGGGGCATAGTGTTTTAAGGGTCTCCGCGGAAATTATAGAGAACGAGGACCCTGAGTCTATTTCCATTTGGCAGGGGGACCCCTCTATTTGGACAGTCACATGCACCTTGTCCGGGCTTTCAGGGGGCAAGTTACATACCGTCTGCCGGCGCTGTGTCGTCACGGTGTGCAGGCTTGCGGCGTCCAGCTGGGCAGTGGATCCCAGGCGCTTGCCTTTGGAGCGGCAGACTCGGGCGAGGTGTCCGGCCTTGTTGCAGGTCCTGCAGACGGCGTCCCAGAAACGGCAGGTCCGGCGCTCGTGAGCGTCACCACAGCTGGCACAGGCAGATGCGTTGGGCTGGTTTGGTGGTGCGGGGGATCCCCTGTTGCGTTGGGTGCGTGGCTGTGATCGGCGGTTCACCTGTAGGACCTCCTCATCGTTCGAGTCATCCGAGGGGCCGGAGTCCTGGAGGCGATGGACCGTCTTAGGCCGGCGATCTGCGTGGGACTTCTCGTAGACGGCCGCTTCTTGGATGGCGGCCTCCAGAGTGAGGTCGTCCCGGCTGATGAGCCTGCGGCGCAGCTTCGCCTCCTTCAGCCCCACCAAAAACTGGTTTAGGAGGGTATCTGCGAGGTTGGGGAAGGCACACCTTGTGGCTGCGCGGCGTAGTCCGGCCAGGAATTCCGGAGATGTTTCGTCGGGGCCCTGCGTTCTCGCGAAGAACTCCATTCGTTCCACGAACTTGGTGGGCTTTGGTGCCAAGTGGTCAGTAAACGCCTTGACCAGCATGTCGTAGGTGGCGGCCGCGTCTTTCGGCAGGAGGGGGTTCACCAGGTCCTTCAGGAGGAGGTGTGCCTCGATGCCGCAGTAGCGCAGGAGATAGGCCTTCTTCGTACCCGCATCCGTGATGCCATGGATCTCGAAGTGACGCTCCAGCGTCTCGATCCAGGTCTCCCAGTGTGCGGGACGAGAGATGTCGAAGGCGGGGAAGCTCTCGTTGCTAGCGGCCATGGTGCTCACCCGTGGAGGTCGCGGTTCAGGCGTAGAGTTGGCGGCGTTGGAAGCGAGGCTGCTCTCGGGGTCAGCGGTGCTAGGGAGCGGTGCAGTGCCCAGGAACCGAAGAGGCGGACACGAAGCTTGGCGGTGGCGTTCGGTGCTTTCGGCGTTGGGGCGGTCAGCGGTGCTCGTCTCGTGGTCGTTGTTCATGGAGGGAGTTGGCATCCCATCCTCGTCGCCAGTGAAAAGTACTGAGACTTACTAGTGATTTCAGCTCTCACATACTTTATTAGATGAAGAACAAGACAACTGAGCCGGCTCGCAGGCCGGCTTTTATTCCCAAGTGACCCACACCCCAAACACACACACACCCGGTGATTCGCTATTTACATTGATTGGATTAACTCCTGCTCCTCCATTGGAGGGAGTCAGGATCCACTAGTCCATTGTCCTTCGGGGCGAAGCTCAGGCCCTTCGCCTGGCCACATGGTGGACCGGTTAGAACCAGTCTAAGCACATGGCTGTCCAGAGCCCATGTTCTCCAGTGGATACATTACAATTTACTTGTTAGTTTGTTTTGTATTTCTCTTCTAATTAACTCAGTTTCATGAGAATTTACCTTATGCCTGCTATTACTCCATTGGATATATGACATGCAGAAGAAAAGCCTTGATAAAATAGGTTATGAGATGCCAAAATTTGCTCAGATCTTCAAAATGCCTTGACAGCCTAGTATCAGAAAAAAATTACTGTTAGTCTGTACCCAAAGATCCTGTAAGGTTGCTGACAGTGCAAGTAATCTCACTTAAAATCCATGAAGTGTTTTCCTGTATGACTCTTTGTGGATCTCAAAAAGATTTACTTTATAAACATCCCAAAACCAGTCTTTACAGCCTTTTTAAAGAAGCAAAATGCTCCTCATTCAAAATGGTGTGAACACCTAAGCTTAGATAACTATATTTCCATTCTGGGATGCTGATGCTAACATAATGCCAGCACTACTGTGGTGCTAGTGCTGCTAGTTGGTATCCTATGCTTGTCAAGCTGAGGGGATACATGTGAAAGGGGGGAAAATCCAGAGAACATAGCAATTGCACCTCAATCCATGGCAATGCCACCACAACCCACTACTCATGGAGCAACGTATTGATAACACCTTGACAGGCAGACACCAATAAACAACCAGCACCTGCTGACACAACCATATCCCCCTGACGTCAGGCTGCTGTCACCCACACACACAATACAAGGATGGAACCCAGCACTCTCAGCTAGAGGAGAACTGAGGCATGATTGGGAGGTACTGTGGATGTGAAACTGAGTGACCTTCTGAAACCATGTTCTCTTTTTTTTTTTGCCGGATACACATACAAGAGAGGAAACATGGCCGCTCCAACTGGAGTATTCACACACATTTGTAAGCACAATCAGCGGAGGAAATGTCAAAAGAAGGTCTAAGATGCACAAGATTTCAGGTCTTGGGGTAAGTGTGCTCCACATCCTTTAGCATAACTCTTGCCTGAAAGAAGCAACCACCAGATGGAAATATTAGAGTGTGGATATGTTGCATGGTTGTGCAGAGAACAATAATATGGAAGTTATTTAATGATATACATGTATATTCTAATGGGGACAGATGAAAGGTAGTCTTCATTTAAAGTAAAACTGCTTCTGACAGAGTTGGATTGCTGAAAAACTGAGGAAGCTGCTGCCATATACAGATCCAAGTCTGTATTCTCTTAACTTTTCCCCAGTTATATAACTGCTACTACATACCATAAATAAAGATGACAGACAACAGTGCAGTGTATGTGAAGGTGTATTAACTATTTATAGCTGAACTATTAACTTAAATTTTATTAATGTGGGTTGCATAAGAGGCTACACAATGAGTTTCCCAGCATTTGGATTGAACCACCCTGATTCAAATCTTTGGTAAGTACTATAATGAACTTTTCATTGCCTGCATACATATTGTTCACAGGGCTTTTTTTGTAGAAAAAGCCCAGCAGGAACTCATTAGCATAATAGACCACACCCAACAGCACAAACTTATTAGAGTATTAGTCCACACCCCAACAGTGCAGCTCATTAGCATATTAGGCCACACTCCATGTCACCAGAAGTGTGGTCATCCAGCCACAGACACCTTTTGCTGTTTCATTCTAATTTGAGAAAGGGAGAGAGGAAGGTGAAAAGAGGTAGCTGGGAAGGGAATTAAAAAGGGGAAAGAGAGAGAGTAAGAGAAAATAGATGAGGGGAGGAAGGGAGGGGGAGAGAGAGAGATAAGAAAATACTAACCAGAAAAACTGGAAGGAGAAAAGCAAGTTGATTTGAGAGAAAAGGAAGGAGGAGGGAAGGAAAGAAAGAAAGAAGGGGGGGAAGAGGAGGGAAGAAAGGAGGGGAAAGAAGGAGGGGGAGAGGGGAAGACAGAAGGAGAAAAAGAAAAGGGATGGGAAGAAAGCTAGTAGATTGGGATGAGGGGGAGGAAAGAAGACGTGGAAAGTAAGTAACCGTTTAACATAAAAGCATTCTCCAACCCCAACCCCTGCTACCTTGGCTTGGAGAATGTCTTTTCTCCAAGCTCCATCCCACTTAAAGCACGGATTTAAAGGCAACAGCAGGCAGGGGCTTGAAGAAGGCATATAAGCAGCCACCTGGGATGGTGGTGGGTGGATGAGTGTTGGGGTACCCAGTGCTCCAAAAAAGAAGAGTTGGTCTTATACCCTACCCCTCACTACCTGAAGGAGCCTCAGAGCAGTTTACAATCCCCTTCCTCTTCCCACATCAGACACCCTGTGAGGTAGGTGGGGCTGAGAGAGCTCTGAGAGAACTATGAGTGACCCAAGGTCATCCAGCCAGTTTTAAATGGAGGAGTGGGGAATCAAACCTGGTTCTCCAGATTACAGTCCACTGCTCTTAACCACTACACCAAACTGGGTCCCACACCAAAAGTGGTTCCCTGAGGTCCACCTCATCAAGATGAGATCACAGAGGGATCACATGGTATCCTGAAAGAAAATAAATGTCAGGTAGCATTGCCCAGAGGTTAGAGTCAGCACACACCAGGAGCCTGAAAACTGCTCCTAGCAGCCATAGCTTGTCACAAGACACTCCTCCTAACCTCTCTGAGAAGCCAGGGCATTGTAAAGCTCTCCCACAGCGTATGTCTGTACAATGGCCTGCACTGCAAGGATGGCATTTTGTGTTAGATGTTTGAATCCACAACCAGTCTTGGGGTTTATTTCATTCACTGATTGCTTTATTGGATACAGGAATGAAAGGGGAAAGTGGGGTGCTTTTACACACAGAGGGGTGGGGGACTTTGCAAGCAGGCAGATGTGCTATCTCTGATGACAGCCTCTCCTCCATCCCTCCCCCCAGCTTCAGGTAGGTTAAGCTGAGTGTGTGACTGACCCAAAGTCACTCAGCAAGCTTCCATGGCAGATGCAAGGACAGGAGGGTTAGTTCTCTCAAAAATCTGTATATTTTAATTATAACTAATTTGGAAACATTGTGTTTTTACTTCCCATTTAGCTTTGGATTAACTAAATGTTAACTGGCTATTTAGAATCTAAGCATTTCCTTAATTTTGCTGACCATAAGAAGCTAATCTGTATAACTAGGCTTTCAGTCTAGCAGTTGAGTAGATAATTCTTTTACAAAGAAAGAAAGATGTACTGATTTCTGCTTAAAAGCTTTTTCCAAATCCACTCACCAGTTGGTTATTTGTCTCTGAGCTTCAGCTGCCCATTTTCACACTTTAAGAGATGGTTAACAACCCTAATTGCTGCCCTGAACATATGAAACTGCTCTTGGGAATGGAGACCCTTGGAGGGGAACAGAAAATGTTGCCAGGTCTTGGGCCTACATCGGTGGCACAGCCTAGCAAGCAGTACCAGGCAACACTCAGTTTATTATTACAGTCTTAAGACCAACATACAGAGTAAATATAATATGTGAAAGGTACCCCAGAAAGGTACAAACTTCCTCTCCTGATCTGACCTGCCTGTACAAGTCTGTGCCACATGCAGCCTGGTAACAGGGACAGTTTGACCAGCACCTGATTAGCCAGTTAGAGCTTAAGGCTCTGGGCCCTCCATTTCTCAGCTTAGCTATGCAGTGCACAGGAAGACCTTGAGCTAGTCATGCTTGGTCTACTCTACCTCATAAGGCTATTCGAGGGGACAGGGAGGAAAATCCATGCATGCTGCCCTAAGCCTGTAGAAGGAATCAGATCAGGACCACCCCCTCCTCCCAAACCCCACTAACCAGGACATGGGGGAGCATGACGGACAAAGACGGGACAGCGTCGAGATGATGGGAGAGGCACCAGCAGAAGGGGGATGGCTTGGCCGGCGCAGCTCCGATGGAGCCCTCCAGCCGCAGCACCAGGAAAGCGGCAGCTGGAGACGTGCCCAGGGCCAGCTGCAGAAAAGGCTGTGGAGGCCTGGCAGGGCTTGGGTGGTGGGAGGCACTGGCAACAGGGAGTCAGGGCCAGGGAGCAGGCAGCCCAGAGAGATGCTGCAGGCCACTGGAGTGGGTCCAGCAGCAAGTCAGGAGGTCACACAGGGAAGGGCAGGGCCAGGCCAGCGTCTTCCCCTTTGAAAACAGAAAGTGCAATGGGTGGAGGATGCCGGATGGACTGCGTGGAGTGTCCCTTGTCCGGTGTGCTGGGGGGCTTGGTGGATGCCCACCTGTGGCTCTTCCTGCTGCTGCCCATGGTGCTCTTGGCCATGCTGGGGGTTGGCTTCATACAGCTGCTGCCCATCCTCAAGCTGAATGACATCGAGGTGCAGTTCACACCCCATGGGGGGCTGGCCAAGGCCAAGCAGCGCCTAGTCCAGGAGCACTTCCTATTGCGTGATGCAAAGCGCTTCTCCATGCTGAGGCTGACCACCGAGGGAGCCTTTGTCTCCTTCGTGGCGGTGGGCTGGGAATGGCAGGGGAGCTCCTCAGGCATTCTCTGGCCCCTACGCCTTGGGCCAGGCTGGGAAAGGGGGGGCATGGCCAACTGGGAAGCCAGGCAGAACACCGTTCCAGTGCGTTTCACCCCCAAAATAGCCCTGGTTGTTCACATTGGGATGCCACAAATTTCTCATTAAACCTCTTTGGGAGTCAAACATACCTTGTTCAAAACTAACAGCCAGACTGTAAACCAATTGAGGTTATGTTTGGATTACACTGAGCAACTTAATCACTTCCTATTGGTCAGAAGCAGACTCACAGGTGAAGGACAGATTGGTTGGGAGTCACCCGCAGCCTAATAGATTCACTGTGATGTTACAAAAGAGAATGAAAAAAGTTCCTTTCTTTCTCCCCTAGCGTTCCTAGTATAAAAAAGTGCTGTTTTTTAACTGGCCACCTCCTGTAACAAAGAATATGTGGGAGCCAACAGAGCACAATGGTAGAATCCAACACAATATTGCTAATTTGAACTTTGTAGAAGCTTAGAAGCACTATCCAAGACACAAACAGAAGTGGGGCAAAATATCCTTCACCCCAAATATACACACAAGGATGCTACAAGTTTGAGCAGAGGAACAATCATGGAGAGACAGGCTGCTCAACCCCTTCCTCACCAGTAGTTTTTTTTTTGTTCCCCCTGGAATTTTGTGTGGTAGAAGAGATTTAGGTACATTACAAAGCCTTTAAAGAAAAGGAATTACAATATATCCCTTTACTTATCCTCAAAACATTTAAACAAATGAATTCAACATATTCTACTGTAAAAATTGTTAAAGAAATAAATAAAACCACTCTCCCACAGCATGTTTTCTTCTGGGTTTTCTCTGAATTTCTGCAGGTCTCCTGTTTCTGGATTGCTTTTGTTTTTAAATAAAATTGTAGAAAAGAGACATACCTTACAAGCAACTGCACTAAATATAGGTCTTCAAGTTAGTTGAGCCATTATTCATACACTGCACATGCCACTGTAAAGTCCTTCCATATGTTGGTAATTCATGACAAGGTACAATGATCAAATTCTGTTTTGCATCATCATGTTAAACATATGGAAAAAATCATATGCTCCTGTAAGAGGTTGTCACCAGTTGGTTGGGGTTTTTTTCCCATTCCAACCATTTTTGTTGCTTGGATTCCTTCCTGGCTTATTTCTTTGATGCCATGTATTCATCACCTATAATCCATTAAATGTAACTGATATGCAATTCACATAAAATAACATTAAAATGAATTGTATTTTAACTGGAACTATTTAGTATGAGGAGACATAGCATGGCTTAAAATATAGATTCATGGACTTAATTATCAAAATAAAGAAGCAAACTTAAACAGGGTTTTCAAGTCAATATATAGATTCATGGACTTGATTATCATGGACTTATAGATTCATGGAAATATAGATTCATGGACTTGATTATCAAAATAAAGAAGCAGACTTAAACAGGGTTTTCAAGTCAAGCTATCAAGGATGAGAAACATCTCTACAGTCACTAAGCCCAGATGGTGTGCATTTGATGCTGGTGTGTTTACATTCAATGACTTAGAGAGACATTTGGATGATCCTTCCTGTTGAATGGATTTCTTCCACTAAGAAAGACTTCTATGCAGCAATCAGCATTGATAAACAACATTTCACCCACTCACTAGAGATGCAGAACAAATTTAGAGTCCAGTGGCACCTTTAAGACCAACAAAAGTTTATTCAAGGTATGAGCTTTCGTGTGCAAGGCACACTTTTTCAAATTCACTGGAATGGAAGTTAGAGTTCAAACTTATAGACAGGCTGAACAGCAAATTTACACGTAATATGATGAAGGTGTTTTAAGTTATATAAAAAAACAAGCTAAGGTTATAAAGTCAACAGTTGTTATGATTTAATTAAGGAGGGAAAAGTGTCCATGTTCAAACTAGATGTCGCATTATTGTTGATGAGGAGTTGTCTGAGACAGGGGGGCTGTCTGTGCACAAGAAAATGTTTGCCCCCCAGTACTTGTGAAAGAGAACTGTCATTATCCAATAGAGGTTGTAAGTCATTGATGATTCATTGAACTGTTTTGAGCTGAGAGCTCTATGTGACCACTAGTGGTGTTCTAGTATTGTCACTTTTGGGCCTATCTCGTAACAGGTTTTCTCGGGGTATCATTCTGGCTTTGTTAATCTGTTTCCTGACTTCATCAGGTGGATACCTTAGTTCCAAAAAGGTGTGTTGTAGATCCCTCAGGTGAGAATGCAACATCTAATTTGTGCATGGACACTGGGACCAGAGCTTGCAATAAACCCAGATGCCAACTTTGCTGCTACCCAGACAAGATAATTACTGGACCTAACAACATCAACTACACCATCAGAAGGTCATTCACTTGCTCATCTTCTAACATTATATGTGCCCTTAAATGCCAACAATGTCCTTCAATTCTCTACATAGGACAAACAGGACAAACCCTACACCAGAGGATAAATGGACACAAATATGACATCAGAAATCACATGACTGAGAAACCTGTAGGAGAACACTTCAGCCTTTCAGGACATTCAATGAATGACCCCAAAGTAGCTGTTTTATTACAAAGGAACTTCAGGAACAGAATGCAAAGGGAAATTGCTGAAACACAAATTATTACAATACTTGGAACAAAAACCTCCCCAGATTTCAACAGGGATATTGGTTTCTTATCTCATTACATATGCTAACTCATTCAGTCCTCACATATGTATTCTCAGCAAGGACTATATGTCCTCTGTATTTTAGTGTATTTCTTTTTCAGAATAGTATATTAGAATACTGAATGTAATTCAAGGAATATTGGGATGTTTTGCTGACATATCACTACACCCATTTTTTTAATGCTATTATCTCCATGCCTGAGAGGAGATGAATGGTGAGTCTCAATTTACTTCCAACAAATAGAAAAGATGCCTTTACACACTTATTCTTCACTTTGACATATTTATTGCTTTGGTGTCCTTCCCCCCCCTTAAAATTTCCTTAAAAATTATGCCTCAACATTATTTGTGCATTGGAAAATCCATATTACATGTGTATTGTATTATACTTTTATTCTGCCTTTTCCTGTCTTCCCTTTATATTTTTTCCCAACACTTGGGCTGAAAGAGTTCAAGGATAACCAATGATCTACATCACTGAATGGGGATTTGAATCTGGGTCTACCTAGAGACCCTAGTCTTATACTCAAAGCACAACACCACATGTATAAATGATGCACATTATTTATTTAAACAATTTCTATCTTGCCTTATCTGCTTGTACTCAGGGCAGCGTACAATGTAGCAACAAAGCATGCGTATCAATTGTGCATAAATTTGCATAAAAATAGAGTTGGACCAAAGCCGTCCACAACAACAACAACATATAGAAACAAATCACAAAAGACTATATTTATCTATTCATAAGCGGGGTAGGATTTAAAAGAGGGGCCAGATTTTGGGGAAGCCTTAAGAGATACAGGACTGAAGTTATGCATGGCAAATGGTTACATGGTTGTGTCTCTCCAGGATTAGCAGCTCTTCATAGCTACTTGTACAGTGTATGTACGGAACATGTTGTTTCCAAATCCCTCTACCATGCAGCTCTACCATAATCTTTCCCTTCACGTTCTATAATAAAAGTGACTGAAAATACTATAATATGTATTCAGCTGCATGCATCATAGGGGTATCCATTACCAATTAATGAGATAGCCCCCATCATGACTCAGCATAATTCCTTTTGCTTCTGTTTACTGTTATGTAACAATTTTGCATCTTGTTATCTGATTAGCTAATTCACTGCAATTTGGAAGATAACAGTATGATATTGCTATTCAGTCCAGCAACTGCAGAATATTCAGTTCAAGCTATTCTGCCCTTATTGTCCAGCAGATATCTTCATTACTTTTAATAGTTTCTGTGACGAATTCCTGTTTAATATGAAGGGATCTTAATCGGAGGTGGCACATATTTTACAGTGGCGATTCTGTGGGGGTATTTAAATAGACAATTGTGTTGCTGAAAGATAGCAGTAAAAACAGACTTGCTTTCCAGCTCTTAAATAGCTTTGTGAAGTTTTGAAAATCCACATAAATATTAAAAAGGCCTCTTCCTAGACATGTTTTAAATATTAATGACTTTATTAATTTCTTTTTCCCTACCCTGAAGCAGATCTTCAAGACTAGGTAATATGGGAGGAATTTTTTTTTGTAGAACCAAAGCAGACCTTTGATTTAGTTTTTTCTTTTCTCAGATCTTGTGAGTAAAGCACAACATAGCAGTCAAGAGCATGAGCATGAACTGGAAGGGCCCTTGTTCCAATCTTTGGATCAACCTAGAAGTTACTAGCTGCAGCTAGGCAACCTGTTCCCTTGTGGCTTTTGAGATTTCACTTCAGTGTAAAGACAGTAATATTCACCTGCCTTTCACCACTCTTAGTGCACTGTACTGAGGTAATGCACACAATTTTTTTTGAATGTTCTAATGAATGTTCTAAAATACTACACATATGATAAGCAAGGGAGAAAGGTTAGGAACATTTTTCCCAGCTGAAGGAGGTATGAGTGGAGCTTCTGTCTCTGTATTGCAGGTAGTTAGTCTCAGCATGTCCAGAGACTCTTGACCCTTTGGCTCTTAGTCCATGGCTTCTCACTTGTGGCCCTGAGTGAGCCAAACTATTGAAAGTATTGGTTTAGTTACGGTGTATTTCTGCAGGTTTTTTCTAAGCCTCTGTAAGTCCCCACATGGGGATAAAAAGACGGCATAAATCCTAGAATATATAACAATTGTTTCGGTTGCCCCTACTGTCTAAGCTTCATGGGTGGCAACCCAAGAAAGGGCTTTTTCAGTTGTAGCAATAAAACTTTGTAACTCTCTCTTGAAAGGGAATCATCTGTCTCATTCTAATGATGCTTTCCACTGCCAGGAGAAGACTTTTTTGTTTCATTTGGCATGCCCCCAGTCAGGGCTGGTTCCAGGTTTTTGTAAGCCCTGGATGAGAGAGTATAACTAGGGTCCCTTTCCCACTTTAAGTCCCTGTTGGGAAGAAAAACAGTGTATAAATCAAGCAAATAAATAATTATCTCAAAAGACCCCTGAGAGATAGGTTAGAAAAAGCTACAATGACTCAGTCAAGATTATACAATGAGCCTAGATTAAGGCTGAGTGATTTTTTAAAAAAAAATTTTTAAACTAGCCTTAAAGGTCCTGTATAGGAAAAACCTTTCCTGAATCATTCCTGCTAGGGCCAAATGGCCTAGCTGCTAACATGTCCATGTGACTTTTGTCACCTGCAACAGATGGCATGCCAGATGCCAAACTTGATATCCATATACAAGACACTTTGACACCTTTGCTGGGAAGAGCAGACATTCAGGCATCTTCCCAAGCTTGGGACACAGCTGTCCCAAGACATTAACACATCAAAGCTCCTCTGACATGGTTTCTGTCACATCGACCCAGAGATTTGGGCACACCCCTTCATCCCCTCATGATTGGGTAAATGGCCATATTCAATTATGACGGGAAAGGGAGGGAATTGTGATCACCCTATGGGAAGAGGGGGAGAGTTTTCTTGGAAAGAGAGCTCCTTTCTGAGAGAGAGTTCCCCTTTGGACTGTATACCTGCAACAAGGAATTTTACTAGTGGGCAGCGAAGCTGGACTTAACTGCCCACAGCAATCATGTGGTTCATCCTCAAGATTCCCTGGTTACGCAATGGACTTTGAATTATTTGTTATCTCTGAATGACTGGTAACTATGAATACCTCTATGTGTAGTTAGAGCTGTCTACGGAATAGGCGTTATTTGTTTTATTCACCTTCTTGCTAGTCTCTTGTTATATGCATGCTTTTGCACCGAATACAGATAAAATATAAATTAATATTATCTAGGCTTTTTTTACTGTGGTGCTAGGCTGATTCTGGTGATGCAGCTACCACTGTGTTAATTAATTATCTGCAGCTCTGGCACAGAGTGGATAAGTTGTTAATTCCCAGAAACCAGACAGGAGGTGGGACCTCCTGGTGGCAGTGACTACTGATATCCCAGAGAGAGTGTGCAGACATTCTTCTGGGCTTGTTTAAGTGTTCCTGAAGCAGATGGGATTTTGGTATCTTTCATTCGTGGACTGGGATGAGGGAGAAGTAAAATCCTGTACATGCTGGCAGAGTTCAGGAGTTGTGCCTCTTGGACTGGGGTGGAGAGGGCAAAACCTGTACAGGTCCATGTCTAACACTATCACCAAATGGCTCCCACTCTTCAATTCCAATATAGCACATGCTCTTGGCCAACCAGTGCAAAGGCTGCTAATTTCTGGACAGTGTTTTGTTACGATGTGGAAAAGAATGTACAAATTAGATCTCCTGGGCCATGCTAGTTCATTACGATCTCATGGGCTATGCTAGTTCATTAAAAAGTTAGATTCCTTTAGTATACAAAACAAACTCAAAAGACCACCTACCGACTTTGAAAGTCTGTTACTACATTACTTACCTGAGAAAAAAGGCCTCCTCTTTAGGATGTATAATCTATTACTGCAATTAAATTTAGACAAACCTTTGTGGTGCCAACTAGCATGGAACAGAGATTGTAAAGTCAATATCACCAACTCACAATGGGAAAGGATTTGGAGAGCCCCTACATATAAATTCAAATCTCTCAAAATACAACTTCTTGCATATAAAATTATGACACAGTGGTATACCACTCCTTCTTGATTACATTGTGTCAATGCTCAAATCCCTCTGAAGTGCTGGAAAGGTTGTGGAGAGATAGGGTCCACATTACAACCCCTTCCTCAAAGCCAATCTGTACACAACTTGGAGGGGGATGTATTAAAAGGAATGACAGGATTGCCCATTGGAAACAATGGGAGAGGCCCATTTGGAGTTTTTTTGTTTGTTCTTTTGTGGTTTTTTAAATTAACATTTTATTGTTTTAAAGTGATAAGCATTGCACATTAAAAAGCCAATAAAACACAATTCAGCAGTGAAATCAAGTAATGTAGAGTCGCAGAGACATCATGACCTGTAATATAGCTAATTAGAAGAACTGTTTGGGGAGGAAGAATTTTCCACAGCATATTCTAGAAATGCAGGGCTCTTTTTGTAGCAGAAACTCCTTTGCATATTAGGAGACACACCCCTAATGTAGCCAATCCTCCAAGAGCTTACAGAGCTCTTCTTACAGGGGCTACTGTAAGCTCTTGGAGGATTGGCTACATTAGGGGTGTGTCGCCAAATATGCAAAGGAGTCCCTGCTACAAAAAGAGCCCTGTAAAAATGGTATCCGTTTGTCCAACATATTGGAAAAGTCTAAACATGGATCAGTAGTGTAGGACAAGGGGAAAAGAACGTAATTTCTGACACTCTCTCATTCATATCTATATATATGCTGATAGTTGTCACTGTGCCTTCAAAAGTTTAATCATAATAGATGCAGACCCTGGTATATAACTTAGAAGCTTCAGATTAGAGAAATTTATAGTAGAACATAGCTCTCCTTATATATAATTGAATAGTGGGGTGGCACTTTCTGAACATTCCACATGCTCCTAAATCAGTTGGCTTCATGATGTGTCACTCAGAAGCTGTCCCAATCCACTGGCTGCATTGCCTGAATTTTGCCCTTTCTGAACATTCCACATGCTCCTAAATCAGTTGGCTCTATGATGTGTCACTCAGAAGCTGTCCCTATCTGCTGGCTGCATTGCCTGAGTCCTGCCCACAGAAGTGGTGCCTGCCAAAACTTTCCTCAGAGGACAGTTGCTTTGCTCCGGTTAACACAGGTACTGTCTTTGCTCTTCTTGCCAGATGACAATTGAGTCCCTCAGGGGACAAAACCCACCATCTTTAGCCTCCAAGCCAGGATTGCTGAGGCAAAACCCAGAATGGGAAAAAAACACCAAGGAAGCCAGAGTTTGGGCCTCCACTGAATAGAATGCCACAGAGGCCACCCTCAAAAGCATTTTTTTTTTGGGGGGGGGAGATCTGTTGTCTGGAGTTGTGATACCAGGTGATACCAGATGACAAAGATCAGTTCCCCTAGAGAAAATGGCTGCTTTGGAGGGTAGACCCTATGGCATTATACCCTGCTGAGTTCTTCCACCCCCCCCAACGCTGACCTCCACAGGATCCACCCCCAAATCTCCAGGAATTTCCCTACTGAGAGATGGCAATCCTACTTTCCCTTCAGTGCATGTTGCTAGGCAACTAAGTTTGGTTCTGTCAGTAAAAAGCCCCTTCCACACCTATTTTGGCCTTTGGGAGAAAACTCATTGGGGCCAATCCTGATTAGGGTTGCTGTCTCCAGGTAGGTAGATTCCTGGAGATTTTATGGTAGAGTCCACGGAAGTGAGGATGTCGGAGGGGAGAGGCCTCAGCTGAACAGAATGCCATAGAGGCCACCCTCCCAGGCAGTTATTTTCTCCGGGGAGGAGAGATCTGTTGTCTGGAGTTCAGTTGTGATACTTGGTGATCTTCAGGCTCCACCTGGAGGAGTCAGCACTTCAGAGCAGGCTCTGCTAGACCCAGAGCCTTGCTGAGTGTGTGATTTTGGACCACTCACAGACTTTCAGCCTAACCTACCTCACAGGTTTGTTCTGCGAGTCAAAAGGGGAGAGGAGAATGATGTAAGCTGCTTTGGTCCCCATTGCAGAGAAATACTACTTTTCCTCCTGGGGAACCATAGTTGCCAATCTCCAGGTAAGGACTGGAGATAACTCAGAATTACAACTGCTCTCCAGATGGCAGAGATCAGTTCCCCTGGAGAAAATGGTGGACTCTGTGTCATTATACCCTGCTGAGGTCACCACAGCAAATTGACACTGAGTGCCCAAGCCTGGGGCACTCTCCTAGACCCTCTTTCTAGAGCTCATTGTATTTATTTCCACAATGGGCCTTATTACTAGTATATTTTATAATTGCATTTTTGTATGAGAAGCCATATTAAGCAAAAGCAAAAGCCTTTGTAGATGGAATGCTATTTAGAAGTTGCATGGATGCTGAGAGCGAAGTTTAATGTGAATCACAGTCCTTATCAGCTAGCTCTCCATAAGCAAGGTCAGAAAGTTTCCCAGTGTTCTCTAATGTTCCCAGTGTTCCGAAGACTAGATAAAAAAAGTGTAATCACTGACACCAATGAGAGGTACACTGAGTCAAATTATGTTTCCATGATGTTAACTGCTTGGTACCAATTAGAGATCCTTTAATGTGTAAATTATATGTGATGTCATTTGGGGTATAAGACCTTCTGCCCTTCCTGGTTATGGTAGAATACGACTTTGAATTGCTGAAGTGCTAAGATACTCAGCCCCTGTATTCCCTGTTTCCATTGCAATAAAACAGATTCTCCTAACTCATTGGACTCTGGCTGTGTGTTTCCAATTTGGCCTCAGGAACACACGGGCACAGATTTGTGCATCAGTAGGAATTACGGATTCTGCTATTTTGTCCATTCAAAGTATTTCACAAACCTTAAGATGCCAGTCATCAATCATAAGTGAAGTAAGTTTTTTCCAATTCATAGCTAATACCCATTTAGCAGCTATAAGTAATGTCATTATAAGATTTTGCCAAGATCAACAGGGCTTCCCACAAGTCAATTAAAACCAGTTCAGCTTTATTGGGAATCCAATAGCCAGTTATTAGGTAAATGTGATGAAAAACTTTTCCCCAGAACTGAGCAAACAATGGGCATTAAAGAGCCCTCTGGACTACTGTAAAACTCAAAGTGGGTCTGAGAGAGATAACATTTTAAAAAAACTGGTTTTGTTCAGAGGAAGGAAGAAAGTCTCCCTCTCCTTTTCAACAACATCATTCTCATTTTCTATAGGTGACCCTCTTGCAACTGGTGGGTAATAAAACAAATGGTCATTTTCCTCCTTTCCAAGCGGCATACAAAGTGCCCAATCCAAACTATGCAAATCCTTCATAGGAACGCCTTTCTTCCTCCCCCACCCTTGGCTAGGGAAGGGAAGGTAAAGCTTACAAAATCTGGTCCTCTTGTTTCTGCAGAGCTCCTCCCTGAATTGTGCTGCAGCTGGCAGCCAGCTTTTCAGGAAGCAGTATTTAAAATGGTTTGAGTGAAACATGTGAGGGGCTTGGAGGTAGAGAATGGCGCTGACTGAGGGGTGGCTGCTGCTGGCTTAGAAGTCATAGCCAGTGAGGCCAGACAGGGCATGGGTGTTTTGTCACATACAGGGCTCTCCCCCAGGACTATGCAGTGTCTTTATGGGTTGTGGCCTGGTCAGTACTAGACAGCTGGAAACCCGAAGGGTGAGTGGGCCCTCCAGTAGCTTATTGGTCAGTGGAGCCCACCTAAACCTACCCCTGATGCCAGCCATGCTCTTAGTAATGGTTATTGCCCCCCCTTGATTCTGGTGTTGTTTATGTGTTTCTACTGAATTATTTTATAATTTTAAATGTCATTTTTAATTATTCAAGTGCTTTAATTTATTTAATGTATGCTGCTTTGGGAACCCATATTGGACTGAGAGGCAGCATAAACACTTATTAAATAAAATAAATAGAGCAATCCTAAGACCCTGATCTTACCTTCCTGCATTCTGCCGTTTGAGCTTCTCTTCTTTCCAATACTAGAATCAAGCAAACTGGAAGAATAATGCACAGTGAGGTCAAACAGTAAGAACAGGCCAGGTTTAGTTTGCCTTTCTCAGATACGCTGTTTCTGAAAACAGATCCCCATCCCTCCCATTTGACAAAATGATCATCGAGCCTTTCTTTACTGACACTGAAAGGGAAAAACTTAGTCTTCTTCTTCCTATCTGTATATAGTAATCAATGTAGATCTCTTCCATGAACAGTAAAACCCCATGGTTAATTTCAACTGGGTGAAAAACAGCACATAGAGATATGTTTCCTACTGACAGCAATGGAATAGAATACAGGGATGCAATAAAGACAACAAGCATATGGAACAATGAACAAAATTATCTTATTTTGTGGCATATTTCTAGCACAAGTATGTAATAGGAGAACCGGGATGTTCCAGATATAAGGCCACAGCAAAACTCAGTGATTTCAAGGAAATTCCCATTGATTGTATATGCTACAGGCAAAGTTTGAAATGCTGACATTGTATAGAATGCCTAGGCATTGTATGGAATACCTGCCGTTTTTAGGCAATGTATGCAATATCAGATTTCTTACATACTTTCCCTAGGCACTGTATATAAAACCTAGGCATTCTGTTGAATGACAAATGCTATTTAGGCAAAGTATGAAAAGAGGTCCTGTCAATGGGGCCGAGGCTCCCAGCGGCTCCGGAGGCGGGGCATCCCCCCAAATTCTTCCTGCCCCACTAGGACACATGGCCCCCCTCGTGACCTTGCAGCCCCCCCAAACTCCATGGCGCCCCCCCCCCGACTGCCAGAAGTGAGGACACCCGGCTGGGACCCGCTGCCGCAGCGCGGGCCTCCGGAGAGCAGTCAGGGGGGTGGGGAAGGCTTTGGAGGGCCCGACGCCATGGCGCAGGCCTGCGGGGGGGTCAGGGAGGGCTCCAGAGGCCTGACTTCATACTTTGCTTCATACTTTACTGGTTTCTCATTTGGCATTCTATAGAATGCCTAGGAAATGTGTTAAAAATGAATAGTTTCATACATTGCCAGCCAGTTTTAGGCATTCCATACAATGCCTAGGCATTCTATACAATGCCAGCTTACAGTGACACTCAACGGTGGATTCCCTGGTACTTGTTTGCTTCTTTTACAAAGAATCTCATTCCAATGTGAACAGTCACTTCTGACTTTCCTCTGCCTCATCCAAGAAAGAGATACTTCACTTTTGTGTCTGCAGTGAGCGCTCATTCAGGAATAGCTTCCTGTATCATTGGAGGATGCTGGATTGCAACACCCCTCCCCCAGCATATTGTGATTGATTCCAGAATCCCATGGCAGCCATTTTGTGATTGCCTCCATATGGCAGTTTTTCATAGTGACATTCACTACCATTCTCAGTATTCTGAAAGTGTCCATAGGCTTAACATAATCGGGGACCCCAGGCGTAATTGCTCATTTTCATATTACCTTTTTTTTTTGTAGGTGTACTCATTGGCAGCGACATAAATCAATACTAAAACAGCAATTTAAATTATATCTCAATACATGGATTTGCATCACTGCTAAACTGGTTTGTTTTCACTATCCTGGAAACATAGGGAGGAAATATGGATGCATAGAATTTATACCCCATTTTGCTAAGCTGACTATGCTTTCTGTGCTTATTCTTCCAAATTATATATGCATTCTAGTAAAGGAAAGCACAATTCTTAAGCAGTTTGTGAGGAACCAGATGTATTTAATAAGTTTATCTGAGCTCTGCCAATAATATTGCACTTAAAACAGCACAAATCACCCCTAGAATAGTTGGGATCACTAGCATTGGTCAGATATTTTGAAATATTCAATTGTACCCTGCTGGTTCCTTTCATGAAAGGAAATGAAAGGTATTAGAAAACAATAGGATAACGTAACTGCCTACTGTCAGGAGACCACTTCTGTTCTAGCAGCAATGGTTAAAATGTATCTCTGTTTTCATCTCTTTCTTTCTTTTCTTCTTCTCTTTCCTTCCCTGTGCTGACAAAATTTGCATAGTTTACTATATGCAGGCAGCAAGCAGAGGTTCTCCCAAATTAAAGATGCCGTGGAAATGCAAAATACTATTCAACAAAAAGAAATCATAAAAATGCTGCTTTCATATCCCACAGCTATTCTAAGTAACCAAGAAACATTCCCCTTGCCCTAGAGCAGCTTACAGTCAACAAAGGTTAAATAAAAATATGCTTCTTAGCAGAGGAGCTGTCTAAGCTATCAAATACTTTGTTTGATTCCCTGAAGCAGAATTAATAACCAGAGGTTAAATAAAATGTTGTTCCCATGCCCCCATGCTGCTTTAATTCTGTGCAAGGCACAAATGGAATTCAGACACTTCTCAGGAATGACTCAGATTCTCCCCCCCCAATGCAAAACTAAAGCAAAGGATGTAAATGCTTGTTCTGTTCAGAGATATGAATGTTTCAAGTGAATACCCTCTATTTTCTTTTTCCAAAGGTTCACTGGCACACACAACTTCCAAAATCCAAAACTGATTTCATAATACCCTAGTTCTATAAATCCACATCAGCTTGGGTTCTAAGAACACCTAGTTTTGTCCAGGGCCAACTTATCCATTAGGCACAGAAAGCACAGTGCACAGGGCCCATTATACTTTTAGTGGTCCATGAAAATATTTTAATTACTTTTAAAAATCAGAAGACAAAAAAAGAGAGAACTTTTATGGTTGAAGAAAATGTTTTAATTTTTGTCTCACATCACAAAGAAATGACATTTTTAGGGCCCACAAAAAACTATTAAATTTTGCCTGAAACAGGAAAAAAATAAAATGTTGAAGTATTTAAAGTTATATTAAAATAATTTTTAATATTGGTATTATTATGGTGGTATTATTGTATATATAAAAGAAAGTCCCCTAACCATAAAATCAACACTCAAGCCAAACCACTGGACCTAGAGACACCAGATTCAGGGAGAGTGCTCCTGTCGTGGCATAGGTGCTCGCTAAGAAGGGATTTTTAGAAATTTGACCCCTAAGCAGGTCAAAAGGGGTAAAATGTGCTCCCCCATTGATTCCTATGTGGCTGCCAGAAAGCTGCCTCCCTGCACCCCCCACTCTCTGATTGGTCAGCTGCAGAGCTCAGTATTCTGAGGTTTAAAAAAAACCAGTTACAGGGGACTGCAGAGAGCTAATGATAGTGGAGGAAATCAGGAGTGGCCAACAACCACCTGTGAGGTGAAGCCAAGCTGCTGTCCCAGCCTCTCTGATAGCTTCCAACACTCTCCCCACCTCCTACACCTAACAGGCGGTTGTCTGACAGGTGCAGCCCGACCTCCACAGTGGCTCATAATACTCCTCCCCCCTCCCCCTCCTACACTGGACAGGCAGCTGCCTGTCAGATGTAGGAGAGGAGGTGGGATGCTTACAGCCACCGGGGAGGTTTGCTCAGCAGGATTGCCTTAGCACTGCTGCTGGCCCAGCCTCCCTGATGCCTTTAAATACAATCCCAGCCCAACACCAGTCAGGTGTAGGAGAAGGACCAGGGTACTTTAATCCAACAGGAACACCACCCCAGCAGGATCACTTTAGCGATGCTGCTGGCCCAAAGAAATCCCCCACCTCCTACACCTAGCAGGCAGTTGTCTGTCAGGTGCAGCAGTGGTTGCAGGATGCTTAAAGTCACGAGGGAGCCTGCCCCAGCCATAACAGTGATTCTGCCAGCCCTGCCTCCACAGTGGCTTCTAATACTCCTTCTCCCTCCCCCTCCTACACTGGACAGGCAGCTGCCTGTCAGGTGTAGGAGAGGAGGTGGGATGCTTACAGCTGCCGGGGAGGTTCGTTCAGCAGGATTGCCTTAGCACTGCTGCTGGCCCAGCCTCCCTGATGCCTTTAAATACAGTCCCCCCCAACACCAGACAGGCCGGTGACTGTCAGGTGTAGGAGCAGGGCCAGGGTATGAATGTTTATGGGGAGATAGTAAAGGACATTTCTTAGAGCCATTTCAATGCATGCTTCCCTCATGAACCTGAAGAAATGTCCACCACATCACCACTCCCTCACACCAACTCCCACTCACACCTCTCACCTCTTACTGCCGTCAAAAAAGCTCCTGGCAAACGTCGAGCCAGATACACCAACACCACAAGGAGGAGGCAACTTAGGAATGCGGCAAAGACATTTACACATAGTACTCTTGCAGTGCACTGAGCTGCACAGGGCAAGTACCAGCAAGATCACCCTGAGGTACCCAGAACAACACAGTCTCCATATGAGCAAAACAATCTGGGAACACAAGTAGAGAGGCCATCACTTTTGTAGAAGGTGGCAGAAGTTGACTTAACAGACAGCTGCTTCTTAAATGGACAGTTCTATGTGTCCTGCTCCAGAGTGAGCTCATCAAGCACCTGAGGGCAGAACCACCAATGTGGTCTAGAGAGAGGCCCTTCAGTAGAGAGAGAAAAAGTACGTATGTCACTTCATTTCTTACACTACAATCTTCTCCATTAGAATTCCTACAACAAATGTCACATTTCAGATTTCACATCATCAGTATAATAACTAGATTTACAGAATTTATGTACCATAGCGAAGCGCAGGTATCAGGCTAGTTAATGCATACATACCTTGTGCCCATGAAACTTTTAGAGCCCACAAAAATGTTTTATTTTTTCTAAAATAAGAAACAATTAAAATATAATAGTGAAAACTTATTTTTTTAATCTTTAGGCCTTGAAAGTACAACTACATAGATCGTATGACCAACATGGTCTCGGCCATAGGCACCAACGGAATGATGGTAGATGAGGCCCACTTAGCCTCAGCACAGTTAACTTCTTGTTCTGGTATTTGGGCAAAAACTCTATGATAGATACATCATTCACTGCAACGGTGGCTGGGCCTGGGTTATTTTCTGGGTAAGCCCGCCCCCACTCACCAGCTGATTGGCAGGGAGGTCTAGAGGCTCCTGGTGGTGCCAGTGGGGAAACCTCGCAACCCTAATACATACTTCGACGGTGGTGGTATAATGATGAATAAAATCCAGCCTGGATTATATTCTTTATAACAATGCAGTTGTAAAATATAGTTTTTTTAAAAAAAAATTAAAGGAAACAGCCCACAAAAGGAAAAGGGCCCATGAAAGTCATAATGCAGCCCTGGTTCTGTCCCATGTTCTAGGTGAAAGGCAGAATTTAGCCACTATAAGAGAAGTCATTGTTGTCAATGATGTAGGAAAGACAGTCTAGAGAATCTGGCTAAGTATTTTGTCATGATGATTTGCTAGTCTTTTGCTTGCTCTTGTAAGTGTCTCATGATCTCAGTATTCCTTATTGAGAGATAGTGCCCCCCCAAAAAGGCTTTCATCTCTTTCCTTGTGCCTTGAGAAACAAGTCTTCTTTTTTTATTTCTAACATTTTAAAAATGTCTTCTGATTGGTCTTTGAGGTATACTTGATTTCCACAAGAGAATGGAAGCTTTCAAGCTGCACTGTGTTACCACACCCTCACAAACATGTGAGTATTACATTCAGATCCACCTTTAATTTCCAAGACTGTACTTTCTTTAACATTCAGATCAACATGATGAATTACCATGTGTGTTTGTGCACAGTGCAGAAAACCAGAATCTTTTACCTAAAGATGTGGCTGTGAGTAGTGAGATTTCAGCAGGAAAAGGATGACCGAGACCTGATTTTAAAAGGAATAGTTTATTCATGCACACGAAAGTTCATATACCTTGAATAAACTTTTTTTGGTCTTAAAGGTGCTACTGGAATCAAAATTTGTTCTGCTTCAGAGCAACACAGCTGCCCACCTGGATCTGTTTCAGATACATACAAGTCACACTTTGAAGTTTTACTATGGGATTCACACCAAAATTTTATACCTCCTTTTTCACATGCAGAGAATTTACACTTGAAAGTGACAAAGGCTCTCTCTGCCTTAACTGCACTTTCTCTCAGCTGTAATCTTTCCAATAAAAAGAATTCCCTTTCTGATTTCCACATATATCTGAAGAAATTAGCTGTGACTTAACGAAGGCTCATATTGAAATAAATGCTGTTAATCTTTAAGGTTTCACTGGATTTTTCTTTTATTTTGCTACAACAGACTAACATAGCTACCCCTTGAAATCTCATTTAACAGGGCATGTCAGGGATTGGACTTTAGACCTTCTGCAAACAAAGCAGGTGATCTACCAGAGAGAAAAGTAATTGAACACTGAAATCAGTGAAGAGTACCATTGACTCCAGTGGGCATAGGAATAGGTTTTAGAATGTAAGCTCAGTGAGGTAAGAAGACACACTTTTCAGGTAATTTTTCCTGCATCACTAAATATGTGTCTCCTTGAGAAAGCTTTTAGCAGTGAATTACATCTTGATCTTTCTATCTGGTACCTAGTTATGTATTTTGAAATCTGTTCTGTCACATTCAGCTAGATAAAAGTTTGTAATGAAGGTAGAAATGGGTGTTGACATCATCCAGTTAATTCACCGGGCCAGAAGAATTCTGATTTTTACCCTTTGAGAAATTCCACCTAATCTAACTAGTTGATCATTTTCATTGTTTGTTTCATTTCTTCTCATTTATGGGAGTACATTGATATATATTTTAAAAACTTACCAAAATAGTCAGATAACCTGGTTCTAGCCTGATGCATTAGATGACTGTTGTTTCTAATTACATAAATAGTAAAACTTTAAAAAAAACTTTTGAAAAATTAGGATGAAATAAGCCATAAACAATTTCAACCAATTTAGTCCTAGCCACTAATTCCTAGGGTGAATGAAAATGTTTCCAATGCTTACTGAAGATGAGAAAAAAAATTATTGTCAGTTCAATACAGTGAGTATTCCTTACAAATGGTTCCTGTTATGGTAACAGTAGGTATTTACCACATAAGTGGAAATACTTCAGAACAATCAGACTCCCTGATGTGGGAAAACTTCACATCAATATATAGGGGTATATTTTTAGAAAATATTTACCATGTAGAACTAAAGAAATAAAATAACCCTTTGGTTCCGACACAAAGGTTATATCAACAAAAAGAACTGTGCCAAATATTTTGGGAAAGCACTAATCCCTAGCATGACTGTTGATCCTGAATATCCTCCACAGCCTCTTTATTCACCAAGGACTTCAACAGTCCCTACAGAACTCGCTTTTCTGTAAAGTTCAAAACTGGAGGAAGAGCCACTGGTACATCCTGGTTATTGGAGTTTGTAGACTACCTGTTAATTGGGATAGATGAAGATTTTGGTTTTTCTGGAGTTTTCAGCACTCATGCTGCAATAGTGGGGAGGGGCATATGTAGCCTTTCTGATAATTATCTTTCTTTGAGTTAGATTCCCCCCCCTCAAAGAGTAAAACCTTTTCCACTATAGGGAATTTATTTAAATATAAAATGTGTGCAGTTCAGGATAATAATTAACTTTTCATTATCCTCTGGACATTTGGTGTTAATAGATATGCAGCTATCATTTGATTTTTATTATACTAAAACAAAGATATACTTTGTGTTAACAAAATATTAAATTGGAATGCATATAGCTACTCTCATTGTATGTAATTTGCTGTTATATCAGTGTTCATCACTGGAATTTTAATAATATCTTACTAAAAGACTTTGTGCTTTAAGTTTAAATTCCATCACTTTTACAAAGTATGTACAATCTTTTTTTTTTTAGAAATTATGTTGTTCATGTTTATCAAAGTTTGTGGAGCTAATAATAATTATCATATGACAGTGGGTGTAGTAAAGCCAGGAGATCCGAAGATTGTCTGGCAGCCTGAAACTCTAGCTTTTTTGTGGCAAGCTGGGTTTTTTTTTTTTTTTTTTTGGGGGGGGGGGCTGAGAGAACTGTGACTGACCAAAGGTTCAGATTAGAGTCTGCTGCTCTTAACCACTACACCAAACTGGCTCGTGGAGCTGGGAAAAGATGACTTCAAGAAAAATACTTTAAACAACCATGGATCAGTATGTGGCTTACTGAGGAGATGGCAAAGCTCACAGTTAAAGATGGGCATGAAACTGAAAAAATGCAGTTCAGTTTGTGGTCAATGGTGTGCTCAGTTCATGAACCATGAACCGTTGCGAACTTTTAGGCACCAAATGAACAGGTTTGGTTTGTGAGGGTCATGATTCAGTAGAATGGTTACCAGCAAGCTAGGGACACCAAACTCACAGGAGATCTTTGGATGACTCTCCTCTACCTTCCATCCAAGTTTGATGAGGATAGGGACACCAAACTCACAGGAGATCTTTGGATGACTCTCCTCTATCTTCTGTCCAAGTTTGGTGAGGATTGGATTTACAGGATCTGAATTAAGACCCTCCAAAGAAGGTGCCCCCAGGAAAGTTCTTTCTGGGGAAATGACAGGCATAGGTTCAGAAGGTTCAGGGGCATATAGAATGGACTATGTGCAAGCTAGAGACATCAGACATGCAGGGTGTTGTGTCCACAGACCGCCACCATGGGTCCACAGCCTCAATCCTGAGATTGGTTCCAAACACAATAGGGGACAAAGATCCTAGGCCACCCTTACTCCTCCAATAGGACCTTTAGTGGGAGATTCAAACCTCCCAATGGAAATGTGGGTGTGTCTGGGATGGGTGTATATAGTTGGCCCTTGCCAGGCTGTGTGTGTCTTTTGTCTGAAGTACAATAAATCTGTGTTGTTCAGCATGCTGTAGTCCGAGTCTTCATGCTGCGAACCCAGTACTTTACACAGGGGACCCCCCCAATTCTTCTCTACATGCCCTCCAAGTTATGTGTAGATTGGACTTCAATGGTCTGAATTATGCCCCCCCCCAAAGAAAAGATGCCCCCAGGAGAGTGCTTTGGGGGGAAATGTTAGGCGCAGGTTCAAAAGTGTACAGAATGGACCCTCTGCAAGCAACACACACATGCACAGGGTACCTCAACCTGCTGCCTGCTCTTCTACAATCTCTCCAAGTTGGGGGTGGATTACATTTCTGGAGTCCCAGTTATGGACCCCCCAAAAGGTCTTCCACATTTATATCCTCCCATTCCTCCTGGGTGTGAACACCTCTGTGTGCCATTAGGATGAAAGTGGGTGCAAAGGGTACTTGCCATGGGGGGGAAGAAGTTCTTCACCCTCTGCATACCATAGTCCCCTTTCCCTGGGCAGCAAACCCATCCTGCAAGTCCACTGTAGCCTGGCCCTAGCAGGGAATCACTAGGGGCCTTGGAGCCTCCTTCCCCTGATCTGTTTCCATTGCTAACACTCTTTGGAGAGGAGGATCCTGACTGCAGTGATTCAGAGGGCAGGGGGAAGCATCCTCCCCTTCCATATCCCAACTCCCTATTGCTGCTCCCACCTTGAGTACACCCCTCTGTGCCTCCTCCCAGCCCAGCACCAGAAAGCAGCTTTGCCTCCCACCTTCTTCAGTCCTGGGGCCCCATTTCTAGCCCACAGTTTGGAAACATTTCCACACCCTCCCCAGTGACCCCTGTCTGGCAGAGTACCAGGTGTGCCACATTCGTGTTTGGAGGGGCACAACCCCCCAACAATAGTCCTTCTCCATCTTATGTAAGCATCTGAAAAGGGTGCAGTGGTGGCAGCCAGTGGGAGGAAGAAGAGACCCACTCCCTCTCAGCAGGGAGAACTGAAGGGGAGCAGGAGACTCCTCCAAGAAAGGCTTCCCCCACTCAGGGTGCTGTAGGTGGGACAACAAGGTAGACCACCCTCCAAGAGGTCAAAAGGGCTAAGTGGGAGGGCCAGGAAGCAGTCACTTGCCTCAGTTAGATGATTGCTCTGGATGGCCAGCCCTTCTCCCTTCGCTGGCTGCAGTGGTGATGGTCAAGGCTCAGCTCTCCATATTACAAAGCAGAACCATGCACTTCATGGCAGACCTTTGGAGCAGCCAGCAAGTCTGTTGGGAAATGGCACAAGCCCAAGGACAGTTCTACCTCTGGGCTACAAAGTGGTTCTGCTCCATGTAATAGGAATGGATGCAGACTACATGGCACAAAAATCACTGCCATGATACAGACTATCCTGAGAGAGTTGGTGGGCAGTGGCAACATCATCTATGGCTACAAGGTCACGGTTGCCAGCACCAACGTGCAGGCAGTGGTGAAGGCTGTGTGCCTCAAGGCCATTGTGTGCCTGGTACACACGCTTCACCTGATGGTGGATGCTCTGGGGCTTGAGAGCACTGTCAAGATCACCTGGGATGCTGCCCCCCCAAGATGCGGTTTTTGTAGCAGGAACTCCTTTGCATATTAGGTGACATGCCCCTAATGTAGCCAATCCTCCAAGAGCTTACAGACCTCTTCTTACAGGGGCTACTGTAAGCTCTTGGAGGATTGGCTACATTAGGAATGTGTAGCCTAATATGCAAAGGAGTTCCTGCTACAAAAAGAGCCCTGCTCATGTCCCACTGCTCAGTGTAATCAGAGAGAAGGGGAGGGAGTGAGCTCAGAGCCCTGAGTCCACCTAACACCCAACTCTCAGCAGGGAGAGCAGTTCACAATCAGTAGGGTATAAAATGTGCATCCTCAGCCATGGCACCCAGTAGCTGAGCCCTACCACTTGGTGTGAACAGAGAGATGGGGTGGCTCACTGCCCTGAGTCCACCTAACACCTACATCTCATCAGTGGAGAGGAGTTCACAATCAGGAGGTTATAAAATGTGGATCCCCAGCCAGGGCACCTATGAGGGACCCCTGCTGCTTCTTCTCTGTGAGGCAGATTTTACCGCCAAAACACTGTTTTCCCCCTCTTACTGAGAAGCCTGGTATCATATTTGAATTATGGGATTATAACTTTCTGCGTGTCCCACCCTGTGATAGAGAAGTTATTTGGCCTTTACCCAGGCCAGAGATTTTTTTGTAACTCAGCAAGAGCCCTCTTATGAATCCCTTTTGGAAATGGCACTTGACACAAAGTAAAGTTCAAACAGAAAAGTTGATTTTATTGAACAGACACAGTTGAGTTAGGAATAAGGCAGAGGATGGGAAGTTGAAGTAAATTTGGTTGTTTATACAAATTATAATATTTTGAACAGGCAACAGAGTCTAGTTGAAGCCAGGCCCATAGCCAGGATTTTGTAGTTTGGGGGGCCTTTAAATAAGTCAGGGGGCACTGATGGCACAAAAAAATAGAATTAAAAAAATTCATCCCCATCGCTGGCTTGCTCAGCCCTCTGGGGGATCAAGCAATCTGTGATCACCTGGCTGCAGCACACCTCACACCTGCCTTCTAGGCCTTTCCAGCTCCTGGGAGGGTCCCCCCATGAGTCATCAGGCAAATCTGTGCTTCCCCCCCCCACAACCTTCAGATCCAGAGCCCTGCCCCCAGTCCACGTGCAGAGCGATTGCGGGGGGGAGGGGGAGAGAGGGCTGCTGCAGCTGCGTATCTCCCAGTTCCTTCCTTGGGCTTAGCGTCTTCCCCATTTGTTTCTGATCACAGAGCTTTTACCTCAGTCTCTTCGGCTTGTGATGCCCTAGAGTGGGGCGGGGGCAGGAGGAAGCAGAGCTGTGCTGCTTCCAAGGCACACAGAGCAGTAGGGAGGGTCACTGCTCCCACGCAACTCTCTTTGCAATGGGGGTGGAGATAGTCCTTGAGACACACACACACACCCCGCCACCCAGGCAGCCCTTCCTCTCTTTCTTTCAAACAGCCCAACATTGTTGGCTCTCTCGGGCTGAGTGGAACTGGCAGCAGCCTCCTTCACTAGAGAGTCACAATTTGTTTCATAGCCAAGGCAAGAAGAGATTCAGAGAGTGGGATGGGGGTGGCGGGAGGCTTGCAGCGGCAGCCAGCATGAGGAATAGGTCAGGGGGTCTGTCCAGGGTAGTAAGTTGGGGGGCCTGGCAGAAAGTTGGGGGCTGGGCCCCAAAATGAACCAATGTAGCTACCGGCCTGGTTGAAGCTTGTATTCTTAGTGACTCACTTCTTAACTGTGAGAGGTTTGTTTTTCTTAGAGATTTCTTTCAGCAACGTCTTAATAAAGTTTCATAAAACTATCTTAGTTTCTTGGAAGTTAGTACTTTCTTCCTGTACTTAAATACTTCCCTTGTGGGATTATAACTTTCCCTTTTACACTTGTGAGAAGTCTAAGACCATTTCCCTTTTCACACAGACCAGGGGTCCCTTCTGAGTTGAACCCTCTGAATAACTGGAGGAAAAAAATACACTACTCTTTCTGGGAGCGATTATCCTTTTCTGTTTGGCTAGACCGGCAATTTTCAATCTACTATCCAGTTTCTTCTGTCAAACTTAAATCCCAGTTCTGGAAACTGTGAATAAATGGAATTCAGCTAAGGCTGATACTTCGATTTTAAGTTCTATTTCTGAACTTTCCCTCAAATATGATGGTCCACAGTAAGGGCAAGGAGTTGTATCCTTTCACTTCCCAAGTGAACTTGTCTGTTTCCCACAGACTGACACACACGCACTCCTCCTGACTGGCTTTTGTCAAGCCAAAGTCCAAACAGTGACTGACTACCTCTAACCAGACTGACAAGACTTTTGAAAGCTCTCCTCAGCTGTCATCTAACACCCAAACCCCAGTCAGGGAAGGTGGTAACAAAAAGGAGGGTATAAAATGTGGGTCCTCAGCTGAGGCATCCAGAAACTAAGCCCCTTTAATCAGCTTGACAGAGAGATGGAGTGGCTCACAGCCATGAGTACACCTAACACCCAAACCCCAGCAGGGGAGAGGTATTCACAATCAGGAATAAATGAACGTGCTTAGCTTTTAACAAGTTCCCTCCCTCTTTGTCTAACTGCCAACAGCCAACTGACAAGAGGCTGTGGAGCTGAGTTGAGGGTATGTATAGCATTTTGATACCATACAGCAGAATAGGAACTCTTTATTGGCGGCCAGCAGTGTCTGTTAAGCTTTGGAGGGCCTCTATTGATGTTTCCAAGGCTGGATTATTCCACCCATCCCCCATTGCTTTGAAGTTTGGTAAATATTTTAATTGAGCAGAAACAGTCTGTCTATTCATGAACCACCACAAACTGCCACAAACAGCTTGAAAGTTTGTGGAAATTTCATGCTGGTTGCCCTGTGACAAACTTCACTTCTCAAGCCACAAACTTACCAAAATTCATCATGAACTTTAGTTTCTGAGCCAGTTTGTGCCCATTCCTACTCACAGTAGGGAAGATACCAGAAGTGCAGGAGGACATGGTCTAGGATGAACATGGACCTCCCTTTCCTGGGGTGGAAGGACTGAATTATAGCCTTTAGAGCCTGCCTGATGTTTGAAAGAGGCGAAAACTACATTCTCATAAACACAGCTATGGAGCAGAAAAATGTTATATTTTTGCAGTGTTACTGCTATATAAATTCAAAAGAAAAGAAGGCAACCATATCCAGCACTTTGATCTACTGGGACAGGTTATGTTAAGAACCCCTACAATCTATGATGCATTTCACTGCCAATTTGAGAAAACAATTTCATTATAATTGGAAGCCCACATAATATAGTCCAAAATATGATATTAAGAGCAAAGCTTTCTGTTTACAAACAAAAATAAAAAGATGTGATCCAGAGCTGTATTATTTGAAATATTGAGGGATTATTTTTTTTAGAATGGAGCTTTTCCACTGCCTACTTCCAAAGGATCTGTTTTTCTGCCTTATCTTGTTAAAGACAGCATACATACTGTTAAAGATAACATCAGCAACTACAGATATTATACCTGTGACCAAAATCATTAATGCTTTGAGAGGTCCTACTGATTTTCCCCAGATGTGATACAATTCCCACAGGCAATACATACACCAATTTTACAGGTTATCTATAATTTTATTTTGCAAATAAAAGGAACACAATCCCCCTATTAAATAAAGATGCTCATATATATATATATATCTCCTTATAAATAATTATCTTTTGGTTTCATAAGATTCCATGCACTCCCATTGGCTGTAAAAAGCCCTCCCTCAGCCATTGGCCCATCAGCCGCCACTCAAGAGTAATCGCGTGCCATTGGCCGGGTGCTGGGTCTGCTCCTCTTCCCCACCCACTCCCTCTTCAGACAGATTTGCATGTCAGATTTACTGGCAGATAGCTCTCTCTCCTAAGGAAGACAGTTCTCTTGACTCCTGTGAGGGACTGTCCCCTCAGTGGCTGTTGGTAGGCAGCCAAGCTTGGTTCTGTGAGTAAAAAAACAAAGGACTTTCAGCATAACCCCCTCCCCCGCCCATAACCCCCTCCCCAAGGGCCACTTTCCTGTCAGAATAAATGGAAAAAGGCTTTCTTCTGCTTAGCTTCAGCATGTCTGGCTGGCTAACAAGGTGGGCCAGCGACCATCAAACCATTTTCTTCAACTCCCTTAGGGTTGCCAATCTCCAGGTGGGACCTGGAGATCTCCCACTGTTACACTTGACATCCAGATGACAGAGATCAGTTCCCTGGGAGAAAATGGTTGCTTTGGAGGGTAGACTCTATGGCATTATACCCTGCTGAGTCCTTCCACACACAAATGCTGCCCTCCACAGGATCCACCCCCCCCCAAATCTCCAGGTATTTCCCTAATCACAGTTGGCATCTGTACTTTTTCCTCTGTCTGTAAAAGGCCCTTTCCACACCTATGTTGGCCTTAGGGAGAAAACTCATTGGGCCCAGTCCTGATCAGGTTGCCAACTCCAGGTGGGCAATTCCTGGAGATTTGAGGGATGGAGCCTGGAGAGGGTCAGGTTTGAAGAGGGGTGGCACCTCAGACAGGTACGATGCCATAGACTCCACCCTCCAATCCAGTCATTCCCTGATGGGAAACCATTGCTGCCAATCTCCAGATGGGGGCTGGAGATCACTAAAAATTACAACTACTCTCTAGGTGGGAGGGGGGAGGAGATGGAAAACTAAAGGTAAGTTGATGGTTGGCTGGGAGGGAGATAGGGTTGTCAACTCCAGGTTGGGAAATTCCAGGAGATTTGAGGGGTCGAACCTGGATAGGGTGAGTGTTGAGGAGGGGTGGGACCTCAGACAGGTACTCCATCCTCCAAACCAGCCACTCCCTCCTGGGGAACCACTGTTACCAATCTTGGGGGGGGGGCTGGAGATCACTCAAAATTACTACTGCTCTTCAGGTAGCAAAGATCAGTTCCTCTGGAGAAAATGGTGGACTTTGTCATTATACCCTGCTGAGATTGCCACAGCAAATTGTCACTGAGTGCCCAAAGTCGGGGCACTCTCCCAGAGCCTCTTTCTAGAGCCCGTTGTATTTATTTCCACAATGGGCCTTATTCCTAGTGTGTGTGTGTGTGTGTGTGTGTGTGTGTATAAAATCTATGTACTGGGGTAGATCCTGCCATGTGTGAGTGGCATGGAAAATGTACTTCTAGTTTCTGAAAACAGTCATTCAATGGCTGCAGCAACACAGCATTTTAATATATTTTTAAACAAATTGACTATGTGCCTATGAAGCAATGGAATGTAGAGCAGACAGCTTTATTTCATTTGGTTTTAAAACTATATCAAAAGAAATACCTTGTGCTATATAAAGAAAAGGTAGTGGGGACATAAGTGCTTTCACTTAGTATAAACAGACAGTGAAGACAGCAACAGGTTGAGGATAGTGCCCAGCACCATTCTACTGGCATTCAGTCAGAATGAAGAGACGGACACCACTATGGATGTAACAAGGACCACTTTATTAATTAATTTATAAACAAACAACTGGCAATGGGTTGCTAGAATGTACTGAGGAATATGACAGGTGTCAAACTGCTGACCATCTTCATTTCCTTCTGGGCAATGCACCTGCCCTGATCTCAAGCCACCAAAGGTAGCTTTTGACCAGCAGCTTGGTATATTCAATAGAATCCCTGGCCCACCACCCCAGAAGCCACAAAGGCCTGCTAAGGTAGGTTGGGCCAGATCACTCCAAGGAAGATCACCTCTTCCCAGCCATGAGCCACAAAGGCCCAAAAGCCATTCCTGGAGGACCCTTTAATTCCTTTATAACAATGCCCAGGTGCTCACCAGTTCACATCCTGATTGTGTTACCGCACCAACACAAAGTGACCATCCTATTTAACAAACACCCCCCCCCCCAAGCCAATTTTCCAACACCCCCATCATCAGTGCAAGGTAGGCAAAAACACCCCTCTCCATAAGCCAAATGGAAAGAGAGGTGAAAAATTCCTACCTGGCTCCATGAAAAGGCAACTGGTTGAACCTGCACTAAAATAGGGTGGGAGGGTGGGCTGAGCATGCAAGAGGGCTGAGCATGCAAGAGGGCGGGAGCCAAGGCTAAATAGGCTGGCTCCGCTCCCTGCCTGGCACTGCACTTCTCACAGCACCGGTGTCCCTTTCTTCCTGCCTCACAAGGAGGCAAATAAGCCCCCTCCCACCAGCGTGAGCTCTGCAGGAGTTTGGCTCGCACTCCCTCCTCTTCCCTTTCCTTCCTATCTCCTTTCCACCTTTCCATGCGGTAGTGACATAATTGGAATTTGAAGTGTTAACACCATCTGAGAATCTTTTTCTTTATGTATTATTTAAATTGTTTTAGTATCTATGAATGTTTTTATGTTGTTCAACACCCTGAGCTGTGTGTATTCAGGGTTAGGGCAACCTATACATTTAAATAATAAATAAAAAAATAAAAAGTAGTGAAAGGTATTTTAATGTCTATGCTTGTGCAAGGACTATGTGGAATACAACCCACAGAGTTCCTTAATTCTTCATAATTCTTATTTTACTTACTAGATTTCCAGTTGCAGGAATTCTTGACAACAGGTTGTGCATTAGATCCAAGCCCTCTGCAAACAATGTGATATTATGGATGGAATTTCCCCACTTTCTTCTGTCGAAAGGTGGAAATAGCACAAATCTCTCCCCTCATTATTGTATAAATGAAACAAGATCTCTGAATCCAGCAAAATTTCATGTTGAGGTGAAATTTCTGCTGATTTCCTTTCTTTCTTACAGGACATTAAATGCTGTTCTTAGAGGGGCCCCAACTCTCAACAGCCGGTTTTGAGGATCACAGAAAAGTATAAAGAGAAGGCAGAGGCAGAGAAAAAATATTTTCTGCAAACTCATGCTGTTCATGGAGGCCTTGGGCCCACCCGTAGTTGTTCAAGATTATAGCTTTCACACTTGGAGATAATAACAAGCACTGTGTGTGAAGGAATGATAGAAATTCTCTGATATTGTATAGGCCATTTTATCTGTTTGATTTTCTCATGAAATGAGAAAGTGTTACCAATTATTTCTGACCTAGCCATAATTAATTAGTTGATTTCATACAAGCTTGTTATATTAAGTTTCTGTTTTTTCCTACAAATTGATAAAGTACCTGTATCAAAGTAATTCTGATACTGAATGGCAGTTTAGAACCTCTTCAGAAATTCTGCTTCTTATCTTAGTGTAAATTAATGACTCCTTTGGTTCTTTCATGATGTCTCTTTCATTCAAGAATCAAGTCATTTTAGTGTGCTCACAACATCAAGCAATTGACCTTTCCAAGTACTCAGATAGAATGTGGAACAGATGGATCTGCAGGGAAAAAAAAATGTTCAGGGGGAAAATCCTTCTTATTGCTGTTTGCTATTGGTATTATCTATGCCAGTGGTGGCCAAACTTGCTTAATGTAAGAGTCACATAGAATAAATATCAGATGTTTGAGAGCCGCAAGACACAAACAAATATCACACACACATTTTTATTGGGAAACATGCAAATTTGCTTTTTATTAACCTTAAATGAGACTGCTAAAAATGAAAACAAAAGGGTAAAAACAGATATTGATAATTATATTTATTTGTCCAATGATATTTATTTGTCTAAGAGAGAGAGAGGTGGAAAGAAAGAATGAAAGAGGTGAGAGAGAGAGAGAAACAAAAAAAGCAAATAAATGGTGAGGGAGAAGGAAGGGAGAGAGAAAAGGAGGGAGGAAGGGAGAAAGAGAGAAAAACAGAAAGAAAGGTGGAAAGAAAGCAAATAGATGGGGGATGGGAAAGAGAGAGAGAAATAAAAAAGCAAATAGATGGGGAGGGAGGGGAGGGAGGACAGAAGGATGGAAGGAAGGGGAAAGTGGAAAGAATGAAAGAAGTGGAAAGAAAGAAGAGAGAAAAACAGAAAGAAAGCAAATATATGGGGGAGAGAGGGAGGGAGAGAAAGGATGGGAGAAAGAAAGAAAGAAAGAAAGAAAGAAAGAAAGAAAGAAAGAAAGAAAGAAAGAAAGAAAGAAAGAAAGAAAGAAAGAAAGAAAGAAAGAAAGAAAGAAAGAAAGAA